>OW028670.1:4800000-7335183 GCA_932294365.1 Diachrysia chrysitis
TTTATGTCAAATTTTATTTCTGACAACAGTGATCAAAGTGTCTTTACTCTTCAATTAATTTTAATTTTAATACAATGTCAATGCATAATTGATAACGTGCTATACAAACAATAAATTTAACTAATATAATATAAGATCGGACTGGGTAAGAAAAGGAAATATGTATCTATTTAGTCCACCAGATAGATAAAAAAAGAAAAAAATACTCGTATTTTTCTTTTATCAAATCAATGAAAAATTACAAAGTTAAAGTGCTTTAAAGTTCTGGAGTGGAAGCTTGTGACGTCACGTGTGGTTGGAAATTGCACAGAACAGATAAATACAGTAGAAGTCGCATCGCGCTTCATTTCTACCGAGACCAGCGTACCCAAACCACACCCAAACTCACACAAAGATAGGTATATCGTATTTCGTAACACTAAAAAATCCTTCACGTCATTGGGCATTTTGAAGTAGGCGGTTTATCAAGCGTTACTTAATAGAATAAAAACCATGACAGCATGTTGACAGTGTTGTTAATTGTATACCCTTTATTGTACAGAATAGTTAGAAGAGAAAGTTATGCTACTCGCTGCTAGATGGCTCTATATTAAATTCATTCAATTTAGCTGTATTCACACACAAATAAGATTGATATTTCTGGATCAAACTTATTACTAAATTTGTTTTGCTAGGTATGTAACATTGGCATTGCCTTATTTTATCGACATTACTTTTTATTCTTAGATAAATTAGAGTTAAGGCGCTACTCGAATAATTGCATGTAAGCGGCGTTAAGCGGAGTGGAGAGCCAACCTAAGAGAATCAAAAAGAAATCAAATGTAAGAGAGAGATAATACTAACTGCTTGCTAACGGGACGGAAAGAACTAAACATATGTCAAGGTCGCGAAAGATTGTCCTAGGAATAATAACGTAAGCGACAAAATGGAAAATCTTATATTAATCGAAATTTATCTGATGGAATAAAGAATCAATCCCCATTAATCTATAGATATAATGATGCATCAAATAGTGTGAAAAATATATTATTAAGTTGAATAGTTTGGTGGATTGAGCAAAAAAGTGTTTTTATAGAGCTGATTTTAAAAAATTAAAGTATCGAGGAAAGTTAGCTAGGAACCAAGTTTCATGCCCCTAACTTTTATAGTTGCTAAGTACCTAAGTTAATTAAGTAAAAACGAAATTAAAATAGCTAAACAAAATGTGTAAGGCCTTAACTACTCGAATAATATGAAAACTACATTTTGAATCTGTAAAATTTAACTATGTGAAAGTTTCCTTTTTTAGTAGTTCAACATAAATAAAACGTCTGTATTTTAAACTATCGATAACTCATTATCGATAACGGTAATGCCTAAATGAGTAGCTGAACTTGACATTGTGCATTGTCGGAATGTTCTAGAATAATTGTTTTCCTTTAAAAAAAAGTGAACCTAACTGCCAACAAAATAAAGTAAATTTCTATTTGCGTTTTTTTACAAATTATTGTTTTTCAAAATTTTATCAATAGAAAATAAACCAAGACTAATCGATGATGGGAAATTCCACCATTTGATAAATTTTTGGCGCTGCTATCTAGCTAGCACTCTAAAACAGTACAAAATGGCATCTTTGTATTTATTAGTCGAGCTTGTTTCACCGTGGCGATCGTAACTAGACTGACGTGCGCGACGTGTAGCGCGGAGTATCATACGCGTGAGCCCGCTTATGCCGGGGTACGCGCGCCCCGCCCACATGCGCCTTCTACTGTATTTATCAGTTCTGTGGGAAATTGTGTCCACAACTGAACGTCACGACATTTCTATTAATTGTATCTTCCTCATCATTTGCTTAATTAAAAAAAGATAAAATACGTGTCTAGTATTTTTGTTAATAAAGTCAAAAAAAGTAGTCCGCTCCCCTATTGTCATATGGGGCAATCTCTGGATTGCCCCATATGACAATATTGGTTATTTATACCTTAGAGTAAAAATAACAACAATACCTTAGAGTATCAAAAGCAGTGTTTAACTGATGACATTGCCTAATGAGGCTATAATCTTTGTTCCAGTCTCCCCACAAGAGATGGGCATAGTCTCCCGGCCCGTGCCCCCTCACGTGAAACGAGGTTTGATGCTCATGTCCAAGATCCTGCAGAACATCGCGAACCACGTGGAGTTCTCCAAGGAACAGCATATGCTGCCGTTCAATCACTTCTTGAGGGCGCATTTTGAGGCGGGAAGGAAGTAAGTATATACATCATCATATTGCTTTTTTTATGATATTTACGAAGTTAGCCTCGCCTCTAACCTAACCTAACCTTAAGGGCCTCCAGCTAGAGCAATAAAATAACTAACTACGTTAGCAACGTTCACTAAGGGCACCTCCTGTGGGGTTTGGACCTCGACTTAGTGTGTTGCTGACAATCTTAATAAGGCAAAAACAGCAAAGGAGGACTGAAAATTTTTGGGGTTGGCCACCCTTATCTCTTGTATAAAAAATAGTTTACGACCTATTCTCAGACCGAGATACACGAAAAAAAATGAAAAATCGATTTAGCCGTTTCGAAAGAGTTTTTTTACAAACACTGTGACACGATAAATAGATTGTAACTATTATCATACTTATTTCTGATTAATAATAAAATATATATCTTACTAGCTGTTTCCCGCGGCTCCGCCCGCGTGGATGTCGGTTATCGCGGCAAAAAGTAGCCCATGTCCTTTCTCAGGCTCTAGACTATCTGTGTATCAAATTTCATTTAAATTGGTTTCGTAGTTTTGGGACTGAAAGCTGGACAGACAGACAGAGTTACTTTCGCATTTATAATATTAGTAAGGATAAGGATTAAAGTGCTATAAATAACCGGTATTTTCAATATATTTATTGTAAATCTTACATTGTCATTTTCTATTACACATTTATCATTTTATTATTCACAAAACTTGCCATTTAAATAACTCATTTTACATTTTCAATTTCCTAGATTCTTCATCCAAATAGCATCAGACTGTGAATCAATCGACCAAACATCGCACAATCTCTCCTTCATAAGCGACGCTAACGTCGTGGCCCTACACCGGTTGCTATGGAACCATCAGGAGCGGATAGGGGACTATCTGTCCTGCAGCAGGGACCACAAGGCTGTCGGCAGGAGGCCCTTTGACAAGGTACAGTGAAAACCAGTTTAAATAGGTTTATACAGATTTAATCTAAATTATACTGGTTTAAACTGGTGTATAAATAACGCTTATTTTGTGGCCCAAAATCGTCTTCTATGAAACCAGCAGTTTATTTAGGCATTGTTTGAAAAACTGATTCGATCTGGTTAAAATAAATTCATTGTATATTATAATAAATAGCATATAATTACAGCGTACATATAAAAATTACATGATTTAAGTTTAAAAATTTAATTTACAGATGGCAACACTCTTGGCATATTTAGGACCTCCGGAACACAAGCCTATTGAGTCGTAAGTATTTATTATAACGACCACCTTCCGGCTCCATCATATGACGATATCTTTAGTACTCATAAATCATTAAAATCATCCATCCAACCCTCTAAGTACACTCTCATTGAATGAAATTATTGAGATCACCTACTTGACCTTAAAGAAAAGCTTGTTATATAAAAATACACAATCCAAACAAATATAACTCTTTTTTTCAGTTTCTCTTCCAGTACATCAAGCCTCCTCTTCTCCTCGTACGCTCGATGGTCGTCCATAGACATCTCCTCGACAAATTTCGAGGAGTTTATCGTGAAGCATAACATGCATAAGAAGGAGGAGTTTAAGAGCATCAAGAGTTTGAACATCTTCTATCAGGCGGGCACCAGTAAGCTCGGGAACCCTGTCTTCTATTTTATTTCTAGAAGATATAAGTAAGTTCTAGATTATAGGAAACGAGATTTTCCTTTTACCTTATCTGCACAGCCTTTTTCCCAAACTATGTTTGAGTCGGCTTCCAGTCTTACCGGATTCAGCAGAATACCGTATTTTACATGGAGCGACTGCCTATCAGACCTCCACAACCCCTTTTACTGGGTAACCCAGTATCCCATAGTAAGACTTGAAAACCTCCGTGGTCGAGTGGACCAACGAACGTGCTTTCAAAGGCACGGGGGTGTAATCACCGCCACACTTCCTGACTGTAGGCTGTACCGACTATTTCTAAACAGAAAAACCCGGTAACTTATTTTTGACCCGACCCGGGAATCGAACCCGAGACCTCGTGCACGGCAGTCGCTGTCATCGTCATTTTATTTTTATTTAATTATTAATTTAATAATATAGTTAAATCATAAGTAAATATTTTGTTCAACCAATATTTAAACTTGGTTTTCATCTCTTGTCCCATTCTTGCAACTGCTAGACCAACGAGGCTGGCATTGTCATATATTTTTTTTTTATATATTTATTAAGTAATAGCATTAAATTGTAAGTATTTGTTCAACCAATATTCAAGCTTGCAAGCATTTAAAAAATGTGTTTTCTACTAGGATCGGGGAAGTAAACGCGGACCTGCTAATCTACCACGTGATATTAACCCTGAAGCCGTTCTGCCAGCAGCCCTTCGAGCTGATCGTGGACTTCACGCACACCAACTCTGACAACAGGTTTAGGTGACGATCATACCTATGTAGGGCAGCTCTTTACGTTAGTCGATTGTATAGGTGATTGGTTCTGTTGTATTCATGGCTAACTTGTTGCTCTATAACCCAGTTTTTTTTTGTAATTAAATACAAATAGTTGATTTTTTTTTTCTAAAAAACTTTAACCTGAGGCAGGGCTCGAACCTGCGACTAGTGGCTTGAATCGCCAGTCGCTTTGTAATAGTTAAGTTACGCTAGTAAGCTAAGTGCAAATATTTCATTTTTTTTTTTTTATTTAGATACTTAACAATTGTAACTTAGATCTGGTACCTTAATACTCGCCAAACGTAATTGCTTAAGCAAGATGCGCTCTTGAATTTTTCAATACATAATTATGTCCTATGTTACATATTAAAAATCAAAAGTAATAAAATCAAACAATATAATAATATATAACATAATATCTTGGGACATCTCACACACAGTCATCTGATCCCAAACTAGGCAGAGCCTGTGCTATGGCAACCAGACAACTGATAAACATACTTAAATATTTCTAAATACATACATATTATAGATAAATAACACCCAGACACAGTACAAATGATTCGTCCTGGGTGGGAATCGAACCCACGACCTCCGGTTTAGCAGTCAGGATTACTAACCACTAGACCAAGAGGCCCGACGTATATACAATAATCTTTACATATTCATAAACGATTTATGCCGTAATGAATCGAGAAACGAGAGACGTTATGAATCGTCTCTTGGGAATAGTTTTTTTAAATGTAATAAATAAATGTGTAATATGGAAAAATATAGTCAAGACTTTTTTTTTTTTTTTAAATATCTAATTATAAGGATTTTTAAAATAAGTTTCAATTATGCAACTTATGATTGCTACGTTATTTATTCTTATCTCCATTTTAGATATAAATATGCTCTCATTTTTAATGTTAGAAGGGACAGAGTTAGTGAAACAACAGAATCAATGCCATTATAGATCCCCTTAGAACATTTATTTCTATCTTTTTTATTTATTTCCTCATATTATTTGTTTTTTTATTTTATATATTCTTTATTGTACACCACGAAAGATACAGATTTATATGAAATACAGTTAATAAGGGTACAATGGCGGTCTTATCGATAATAACGCTATCTTCCAGGGAACCTTGGAATGGGCTGGTTTCTGATACGACGTCAATTAATACTAAATTTGCATTTTTACCGTTATTTTAATCCAGTGAACATCGCTTAGGTTGTCAACTGGAGATAGCAAAAAAACATACAGTACTCAGTTACTCAAGCAGCATTGTCCAATAGCCGAAAAACATCTCCTTGGCCAGCTTACCGTTATTGTGAACTTAGAACTTATACATATTTGTAATGAAGTACAAATGGAAGAAATAAAAACCTAAATCTCAGGCAGGACTCGAACCTGCAACTACTGGCTTAACACGCCAGTTGCTTTACCAACTAAGCTACCGAGGCTACTGCCTGTAAAGGTGTATATTATATATATTTTTGTCTATTTCTTTCATCCTATATTTCCTTTATTTTTATATCTTTTATTGCTATCTCTAGGTTTCCTAACGACTTCTGTAGTAACCCTTCAACTTATGAAATACTTAGCTCCTAAATTGGCATGACTTCAGAACATACCCTAGTGCTCTTCGCTTCAAGTAGATTATCATTATAATTAGCGATAATATTGGTAATAATTAATTAACAACCAGTTTCTTTTTTACTAAAATGTTAAAAAGAAATATGTTAAAAAAAACTTTGTCTTTAGTAATCGCAAGTGAGCAAGCATTGTGATCAATGCTTGTTCCTTCTCTATATGGGAAGAGGTCTTTGCCCATCAGTAGGACTTATAGAGGTCGGTATTATTATTATTAAACCTCCTTAAAGCTTCATTTAATAGAAAGAAAGAAATATAAATTGCACAACTCGTTCTAAACGCAATATAATTTCATGGTGTTACAGAGTCGTTTTGTATTAATTACGACTAAAAGTCGAAACGCGGGTACAACTAAATTTAGGTTACTAAATTCTATGCTAAATTTACCTATATAAATTTCATCTTTTCTTAAATTTAGCTTTATTTTAACACAAAATTATGTATAGAAATATAAATTTAGCAGGTTTTAGTGGGCTAAATTTAGTCGTAAACGCGTTTTAGCTTTTAGTTGTGATATATCGACTAATGTAATTGAGCGGTGAGGTAGTCTGCTTAATTTAAATACCCAAGTTTGTATCAGATCAGTTACTGCTTTTAATCTTTTAATTACCAACTGATCTGACCTTCTTAGATAGGAAGACATTTGAAAAAATTCGATTTTTTTTTTGGTTATTTTAAAATTGTATAATTATATAATAATAAATTTTAAATAAATATATAAAAATAAATCAAAATCTAATTAGTCTTTCACTTAAATATAATAAAAAAATAGAAGACACGTATTTTTTGCTTTTTTTCATAGGTAGATAAAGCGAATCAAATTTTAGGAGTGGGGGATAATGAAGTTATGCTTGCGATTGCGAACAAAATGCTCGAAATTGTGATTTCATGTGACATTTCAAATCAATGTATCGTTGTGAGTTTATGATTACGTAAAATAAGAAGAAATACGTGTTTATTAATCAAACTAACAAACATAAAAAAAAATGGTGATCAATCCCATTATGTAATTTCTTAATTATTTTTCAAAGACACCTTTGACAATCAGTGAATAAAAACATTATGAGGAAACCTGGATTCCAAAAAATTGGAATCTGTTACCGCCTTCCCTCAAAGTCCGGTGAAGCAGTCAAAGCCTGCGCTCAGGCTAACTGCGTAAATCTATAAAAAAAAGTAACCGCCTTCCCGCTAATATGGCTTATATAGGTGAGGCTTTTGCCCAGTTGTGGGACAATTACGTGCTGCTATTACTATTGAATTTATGTTTACAATAAAAAAAAATGAATTATTATTTCACTGACGGACTAATTTTTTAATTTCATACCCTGTCAAATTATATTAATTACTTCGACTGTCTTCTTAACTAGGAGAAAAAGTCTTTAAATATTCCAAATCTTACTTTGCTTAATGGAATCCCTTGTTTCTGTTATTGGAGGCAAATTAGAATGATCTTTAAAAACGTGTTTCGAAAATTTTCTCACCAAACTAATCTTAAAAATTACTATCTTTCTGAGTAATGTGTTAATAAAGATTTTTGATTTCATGGCTTCGGTTATATTTTCTCGTGACATCCTTGTAAAGATCATTCTTTAAGTGATATGACTTATGTTTTTCAATATCCATACTATTATAAATGCAAAATTTAAACTGTCTGTTTGTCTGTTACGCTATCACGGGTGAATTACACAACCGATTTAGATAAAATTTTGGATAGAGTGAGCTTTAAATCCAAAAAACGACATAGGCTACTTTTGATCTAAATAACCGATTTTCACTTGGGCGAGGCCGCGGGCGTTACCTAGTTATGTACACACGGCAAATTAGATAGGTCAGCACACAGGTTAGCTACACAAACATTTTATTTTATGTTATATACTTACATTTTTATTAATATTATATTCCGCTTAAGCGGATACAATATGTAAAACATATAATCTATACTATAATAATATTATAAAGCTAAAGAGTTTGTTTGAACGCGCTAATCTCAGGAACTACTGGTTCGAATTAAAAAATTCTTTTTATTGGATAGTCCGTTTATTGAGGAAGGCTAACACGCGAACAAAGTCGCGGGGGACAGCTAGTATATAGCTGTCCCCCGCAACTTTGTTCGCGTGTTTTAGTTTCAACGGTTTTTCATTTTTGCAACATTTTTCATTTATGCTCCGCTCCTATTGGTCGTAGCGTGATGTTATATAGCCTATAGCCTTCCTCAATAAACGGACTATCCAATACAAAAAGAATTTTTCAATTCGAACCAGTAGTTCCTGAGATTAGCGCGTTCAAACAAACAAACTCTTCAGCTTTATAATATTAGTATAGATTAGTGTGGTCTGCAAACGTATCTAGTTTGCGGTGTGTACGTACTATACTAGCTTGACTCCGTCCGCGTAGGTGTCTGTTATCGCTGCAAAAAGGAGTCCATGTTCTTGCTTGGGATTCAAGCTTACCCCATACCGAGTTTCATCAAAATCGGTTCAGCGGTTTAGCTGTGAAAGCGTAACAGACAGACATAATAGAAAGAAAAGCTTTAGCTTACTTTTCGCATTTATAAGTATGTTATATCACTTAAAAACGCCTCAAATAATGCACTTTGCACCTATTAATATCTGTATGATTTCAGAACGGATTTCCTGCAGAAATGGTTCACAGTTCTTCCGGAGGTCGCCTACATTAATATTCACGCGTGCTATATATTCAACTGCAACAGTTGGGTACGAGAATATACCAAGTTTCATGAGGCGATTTTGGCGCCTTTGAGGGTAAGTGAAGTATACTGCGTTCGCAGTGTATATGCCAAAAATGTAAACAAACAAAAGTTTTAGGAAAATAAACTGTACTGCTTACATATAAGGTTCAGTTTGCGCTACAACTTTATATATTTAATGACTTTTTGACAGTACTAGTCAGTTTAAAATGAACTTTATTTACACTTGCATAAAGTTGATGTTTGTTTAAGTGGTAATAACATCAATTGGCACAAGAATTTAAATATACTATATTTGTAAAGGTTTTTGAATACACATACATTAGCGTTACACTTTTGAACCTTCAACACACACCAAATGACTTTTTCATAGAAATATGTGTGAAGGTTAGTGTTTATCTTTTGCAACTAAAATAGTGATTTTTGGGTTGATATTAAGAATTTCTTTTTAAGTTTTCTCGATTTTTAAGAAAAGATACATTTTGTCTTTTCTCATTACATACGCTCTCGCCTGTTTTCTTTCTGGTTTAAGACTATAGAGCAATGATTGTTTACAGTAGATTGCACGGATAGCCGTGTGGTATAGGTCACCACGACAATTACCACTGTACGCAACGTGCTGCGGGTTCGATTCCCGCATGGGACAAGCATTTGTTTAATCCACAAATCCTAGTTCCAAGTATGACTATTCTTGCCGCGCAGAGCTTGCGTAAGCGATCCCGCGGCCCCAGCAAAGGCAAGGACGGGACCGGGATGTTTTTAGTCGGTGTAAGTCCGACATATCCCCACGTCGTGCCCTCGGTGTGGGTTGAAGTCATTAGAGATTCATCCCGACAAAAAAAAAAAAAAAAGTATGACTATTCTTGGTGCATATGATTTGAATGATTATAAAAAATCCCCATGACACAGGTAATAAATTCCTTAGGGCGGGAACTTAGAAAAGGAGACAGTAATATAAATATTTAACAATAGGGATGTTGACGGGGCATAAAACGTTAATAATCGTTGAAGTCCATCAGTTAGATAAAAAAAATATTTATATTAGACATGTATTTTTCCTTTATCAAAACAAAAACAATTTTACAAAGTTATTTAGAAGTGGGGGCTTATTACCATAAAAAATGTAGCACGGAGTGACGACACGCGAAATTTCCATTCACTGTATTTTGAAAAAGAAAAAATACGTGTCCAATTAAATTCGGTAATATACCAGACGGGCATTTAAAAAAAATCAATCTATAATATAATCATATAATATGCCTATTGTACGGGAGTTTCTTAAATTTTTAATTTATAGTCTCCTTATCTCCAATCTTACTTCCCAGGGTAACCGCAAGCTACTCTTCATTGAGAACCACAGTCGTCTCAGCGAGTACGTCGACGTGGAACAGCAGAAGCTGCCCGGAGCTACCCTGGCCTTGGAGGAGGACCTCAAAGTCTTTAATAATGCGCTCAAACTCTCGCATAAGGATACCAAAGTTGCTATCAAGGTACAATTTAAAGGATTTTGACCCTTATGTCTTGCGACTCTAAATGCAAATTGAGTTTTGTTTTTAACGGAAAGTAATAGCGATATTGCTGAAAAATTTAACCTGTATAAAATTTCGTAAATACATTTTTCTTTGAAATATAACTATGAACAACCGAACAGTGCATATTATGTACCAAGAGTCAATAATAGGATAAAACTTGTTTTTATCGATCGTAATCGACCTTAAAAAGGATTGTTTCTCAATTCGACTTTATGTTTTTATTGGTATGTATTTTACGCGATATTTCAGCATTCGTGGATCGATTTCAAATATTATTTTTGTCACTGTTATCGTATACCTCTCAGGTAGTACACAAATTTTAATAAAAATCGATTAAAAATAAAAAATATTGTAAATATTTACCAAAAAATGAGTAAACGAAACCTTTTCCAAAATGTTTACATTTATAAGTTCTAATTATGAAATCTTTAGATAATCATTTCGTTTGCAGGTGGGACCAACAGCTCTTCAGATAACTTCGGTTGAGAAGACCAAGGTTCTCGGTCTGCCTGTGTTACTAAATGACGTCTATTACGCGTCTGAGATTGATGAGGTAAATATTTTATACTTAACTAGCTTCTGCCCGCGGCTTTGCCTGCCGTTGTCCCTTCGTAAAATTTAAGCTTATTCTGTACCAAGTTTCATCACAATCGGTTCTGCGGTTTAGCCGTGAAAGTGTAACAGACTGACAGACAGAGTTAATTTCGCATTTGTAATATTAATATTTATAACTACTTGTTAGAGTTTCAACTGTTTTTTATTTTTGCAACATTTTTCATTTATGTTCCGCTCCTTTTGGTCGCATCGTAATGTCATATAGCTTATAGACTTCCTCAACAAAAGAGGTTATCCAAAATTGAAAAGATTTTTAAAATTGGACGCTTAGTTCCTTAGATTAGCGCGTACAAACAAACAAACTCTTCTGCTTTTTATATTAGTATAGATTTGTTGCGTGCACAATGAAAAATCAATGATAAATGCTCTACTCTCTCTAATGCAATACTCTCTCTCTGCTGGTATTATTAAGTGGTCCACTTAAATGCATTTACTATTTCCATTTATCTTTTCTAGATTTTAACAAGCTCATAACTTCATCTTTCTTTCAGGTGTGTCTAGTAGATGACAACCAGTTTTCTCTCTCCATAATTAACGAGTCGACTCCGTTAAGCTTCATTCACAACGACTGCGACAATATCGTGCAATCCATCATACACATAAGAAATAGATGGGAACTTAGCCAGCCGGTGAGTATACTAAAACCATATTATACTGTGTCCGCAATTCATATGCTAAAAATGTAAACAAACAAGATGTTTAGGAAAAACAGTTGTTGGTGCAGTAAAGCATATGAACACAAGGTTCAGTTTGCGCTAGGACTTCAATTTTTTTTATGACGTTTTTACAAGTCAGTCTAAATTTTATCTTTTACTAGCTGTCCCCCGCGACTTTGTTCGCGTGTTTTAATTTCAACGGTTTTTCATTTTTGCAACATTTTTCATTTTTGCTCCGCTCCTATTGGTTGGCGTGATGTTATATAGCCTATAGCCTTCCTCAATAGACGGACTATCCAATACAAAAAGATTTTTTCAATTCGAACCAGTAGTTCCTGAGATTAGCGCGTTCAAACAAACAAACAAACAAACTCTTCAGCTTTATAATATTAGTATAGATTCGGACCAATTGTCACTTATAAATCAAATCAACTTGCACACCACTACGAGACCGGAAAAGCAGAATTACCATATTCATAAAACAAAATTTACTATTTATTTTAATTTGTTGGTGTTGCCAACCACACCCAAAAAATACAGTATTCAGTTGAATCCGGGAAGGCTGGAAGCTGTCCGTAACATAGCTTGGGAACAAGCTAGGCAGAAGGAGGTGTTGCCAACAACATGAACATTTCTAATTATTACAGGACTCTGTAACAGTCCACCAAAAAATCCGGCCTAAAGACGTGCCAGGGACTCTACTCAACATGGCTTTCTTGAACCTGGGGTCCTGTGACCCTAACCTCAGGACGGCGGCTTACAACCAGCTGTGTGCTCTCACTGCCACCTTCCATCTGAAGATCGAGGGCCAGCTGCTGGAGACTTCAGGTTAGATGTAATTTTTACTAGTAGACTATTATATATTTTTAGAACTAAAAATATTCTATATACTTGGCGTGGACCCTAAGAAAAGACTTCTTAGGCTAGGTTAGGCTTGATTTTATAAAGACCTTGTCCTATTCGGAAGGCAAAGTCGTGATAATTTAATATAAAACGTAATATATGTGTATGTATGTTTACCTAAAACTCGAGAACTGTTAGCCCAATTGATATGAACCGTTGCACACACATAAAGAGCGACATGACCACTCCGACGAAGATAGTTACGTAAGTGATAGGTGGCGCTCGTGGCAGTGATATTTTTCTTTTGAACCAGAGGTCTAATTGTAGATTTTTTTAGGTGAAGCCAAGCGCACAGGGTACTAACTTAGTATAATATACAGTATGTAACAAAAACTCTGTCCGATCCAATAAAGGCGTATTCCTGGTTCAACATACGTACTTGAAAAAAATGTCTCGCTCAGGCGGCTTCTTTGAAACAAAACTGTAGGTAGTACACGTGAACTTTGTCGAGCGATCAGTTATATTCACCGGTTTCAAAATAATACTCTCAAATCCATTCAATAGTTACGCATATGTGTACGCAGTATGATGCCGAATAATACTCATAAGGATCGGACAGGGTTTTTGTTGCATGCTGTATAAGATAAGATATTATGTAACAACATTTTGACGACCTCCGTGGTAGAGTGGCGTACACACCGATTTCAAGGTGTCGCCAGCTCTGAGGTCCCAGTTTCGATCCCCGGTCGGGTCAATGTAAAAACACTTTTCTACATTGTCTCGGGTCTGGGTGTTTGTGGTACCTTCATTGTCTCTGAATTCCATAACACAAGAGCTTAAGCTACTTACTTTGGGTTCAGAGCAATGTATGTGATGTTATCCTCATTTATTTATGTATTATGTATTTCAATCCTAATATTTGTACAGGACTCTGCATTCCATCTAACAACACGATTTTCATCAAATCCGTGAGCGAAAAGCTCGCGCACAACGAACCACATCTAACGCTTGAGTTTCTAGAAGAGTGTATACAGGTCAGTCATATACATTTAATACTAGCTGTCCCCCGCGACTTTGCCCGCGTGTTTTAGTTTCACCAGTTTTTCATTTTTGCAACATTTTCCATTTATGTTCAGCTCCTTTTCGTCGCTGCGTAATGTTATATAGCTTATAGCCTTCCTCAATAAATGGGCTATCAAACACTGAAATAATTTTTCAAATCGGACCAGTAGTTTCTGAGATTAGCGCGTTCAAACAAACAAACTCTTCAGCTTTATATATTAGTATAGATTAACATTGGCATTAATTAGACATTTAAATAGTCAGGGGGGTGTCTCTTGAATTAAAATGATTGAAGGGTAAGGGCTCAGTTTGATATCTACGCCATAATCCACTGTTATCGGTAGTGGGTTCGATCCCCGCATGCTATGAACGATTTGGCGATCCGCAAATGTATCTTTTATTGTATACTAGCTTTAGACCTCGGCCCCGCCCGTGTGGAGGTCGTTTATCGTGGCAATAAGTGATCTTATGTTCTTTCTTGAGATCAAAGCTTACCTCATACCAAGTTTCATAAAAATCGGTAAACTGGTTTAGCCGTGAAAGCTTAACGTACAGACAAACAGAAAGACGGACATAGTTACTTTCGCATTTATATTGTTAAACGAGTTAATACGTTGTTTTATCTATCAGGGTTTCCGAGGGTCTTCCATTGAGCTGAAGCATTTATGCCTAGAATACATGACGCCGTGGCTCGCCAACTTAGTGAGGTAAGCAGTATGTATGTGTGTATGTATGTCCACCTAAAACTCGAGAACCGTTAATCCAATTGATATGAAATTTGTCACTTTTAACTTTTGTACACACGTTATTTCTTCAGATTCTGCAAACCGTCTGAAGAGTCCCGCCGCCAGAAGCAGGTGGCTCAGATTCTGGAGAAGCTGATCACCCTCACCATTGAGGAGACGGAGATGTACCCCTCGGTTCAGGCCAAGATCTGGGGCTCCATAGGTCATGTGCCAGAGCTGATAGATATGGTGCTGGACAGCTTTATACAGAGGAGTGTTAATTCAGGTGAGATTTACCTCAAGTTAATCACTTCTTACCTATTATAGCGACGTGCTGCGGGTTCGATTCCCGCATGGAACAAGCATTTGTGTGATCCAAAAATACTTGTTTTAAGTCTGAGTGTTCTTTGTGCATGTAATTTGAATGTTTGTAAAACACAAGCGCTACAAGGATTAAATTTTCAAGTGCGCGAGATGGCCTAATACAAAAGGAAAATAAAAGCCTATTTCTCAATTAATAAAAAGAAAAATGATAATATGACCTATATCTTAATTAATTTACTTAACACATTTATTGAAGGCCTTAAAGAGTAAATTTGAAAACTATATAATTGAAAATTATAGTCACTATTTTTTTTTTCTTTTTTTAAAACTACTCCCGCACTGAGGAATTTAATCCCTGTGTCGCGGGGGGTTTCACAAACATTCAAATCACTTGCACAAAGAACACCCAGACTTGGAACAAGCATTTGTGGGTCACACAAATGCTTGTCCCATGCGGGGATTGACCCCGCGGCACGTCGCGCACAGAGGTAATTGGCTCGGTGACCTATACCACTCGGCTATCCGTGCAGTCAAAATGTGTATAAAATACAGTTAAAACAACTAAAAATAAGCTTCCCATGCATTGTCATTCAAATTAAACTTCTTCTGCCTATCCTTTTCTTAAGCTATGTTGGGGTCGGCTTCCAGTCTTACCGGATTCAACTGAATACTGAATTTTACATGGAGCGACTGCCTATCTGACCTCCACAACCCATTTTACTGGGTAACACAGTATACCATTGTCAGAATTGTAATGACCTCACGACTGTCAAAGATCAACGTATGACAATTAAGACGTGGTTTCCGAA
This sequence comes from Diachrysia chrysitis, assembly GCA_932294365.1. Lineage (NCBI taxonomy): Eukaryota > Metazoa > Arthropoda > Insecta > Lepidoptera > Noctuidae > Diachrysia > Diachrysia chrysitis. Next base: position 4,815,538 of record OW028670.1, read on the forward strand.
GCACGGAGGGGTCGTTAAATTCGCAAATGGTCACCCATCCACGGACCAACCTCGACGAGCTCGGCTTGCAACTTTGATTGTAGGTCAAACCACGAGTCCATTATCATCTTACCTATTCTTTACATTTCGCCGTGTTTTTTTTACTTATTATTATGTTTTTTTGCAGGTCTCGGCTCACCAATGATAGAAATAATGGCCGACACTGCGGTAGCTCTCGCCTCAGCCAACGTCCAATTGGTTTCCAAGAAGGTCATAGGCAGAATGTGTAGGGTAAGTTTCATAGTAAGCTGACTTTACTAAGGTTTGGAATAAGATGGGTGATTTTGTGGACGATTTTTTTTTATTAATGTTTTGATTGGTATACTTGCCTTGCATGTATTTGTATTTATAATATTGTTTGTGTGAATGGTTGGAATTTATGATTATTAATGATATTATATTGGTTTTTGAAAGTTTTTATGCTTTTGTACGTAAGATCTATTATTGCATATCAGTGTATCTCAGTTTTCTAAATGTTTGTGTATAAAGTGATTTTTTATTTCTGTATAATATGTATTTAATGTATGTTTGTTGTTTGTAAGTGTTGTTGCTTTTTATTTGGGCTTAAGTTTTTCATATAACCAATTTTGGTGATAGCAACATTTGGGTCAAATTTGGTACAAAATTCCCTTTCTTAAACATTTCACTGTATGTATACTGTATGAAATGTTTTATTTAGCAATGTATGTAACAGTGTATGTTTCAATCATTGTTCTGTGTATGTTGTTTTTTATTTATGACAGGCAAAATATGAAATAGTAAATAATGGGGTAGATTGGGTATGAAAAGTCAAAACCTAATTAGTCCGTCAGTTAGATAATAAAAAAATGTTAGGCACGTATTTTGTGCTTTTTCAAAATAAGGAAACACTAAGAAGATAAAGCGAATCAAATTTTAGGAGTAGTGGGTAATGACGTCATGCTTGCGTACAAAACGCACGAAATTGTTGTCACGTGACATTTCAAATCAATGTATCGTCGTGAGTATTTTGTTACGTAAAATAAGAAAAAATACGTGTCTAATATTTTTTAATAATCTCTTTGGCGGACATTAAAAAAAATCATTTACCACGTTTTTATGTAGTTGACTTTCTTTAGAGTACTTGGATAAGAAAAGTTTACAAACCCCTGTCTATTTGGCCTCTATTTCATCTTCTGTCTGATCAACTTAAGGTATATGTAAACATTGTGTACAGTTGCCAAAAGTGTATACATTTAGCGAAAATCTTATATTACTATATTTTTCCCCCAAAAATGTTCTAAGCAGTTATATATTTTTTTAATTTATAAATAATAAAATAATTTAATAAATGTGGACAACATTACATACATTGCTCTCAACCCAAAGTAAGTAGCTAAAGCACTTGTATTATGGAATTCAGAGACAACGAAGGTACCACAAACACCCAGACCCGAGACAACGTAGAAAAGTGGTTTTCTACATTGACCCGGCCGGGGATCGAACCCGGGACCTCAGAGCTGGTGACACCTTAACAACCGGTGTACGCCACTCGACCACGGAGGTCGTCAATTTCAATGTACTTTTCTTCGTTTTCCCGATAACCGATGAACCGATTGATGTAACTTGGTATGAGATAAGCTTGGACCTCTAGAAAGAACGTAGGCTACTTTCTGCCGCGATATTCGACATCCACGCGAGCGGAGCCGCGTGCGACAGCTAGTTTTATATGTCCTGATTGTACTACACTTTATTTCAAAATCTAAATCAAAATCAAAAACTCATTTATTCCAACTAGGCTACAAAGTAGCACTTTAAGAACGTCAATACAATGGACAGCACCCTGATTCGCCCATTCTTCACCGCTTCCTAAGTGCTCTGGCTGTGGAGAAGAAACGGCGCAACAAACTCCCCAGCTATTTATTATATACTTCTGTTTATTATTGTCAAAATGTACAAATGCATTATCATAATTACATAACTTATATTTTTTTAATATTTCGCTAAATGTATACATTTTGGTCGGTACATAGTATAAGTGTTTGTGTGTCCCGCAGGCCCTATCCAAACTGCCCAATAATATCCTGGGTCCTGTCACCCCGGCCACTGTGAGTTGTACCTTTTTATTTTTTAGTTCTTTTTATTTTTATATTATTTATTTTTTAGCGACTTTTTGTTTTTGAGGCTGGTTTGTGAGTGTATATGGGGGTGTGTATTTCGAGTATCGAATATTATGTGAACTTGAAAGCACTATTTTCTGAACCCTGCGGTAAACTGTAAAATATAATTTATATAAAAAGTTGGGTTAGTTACAACATTTCTAACTCAAAAACGGATGGACCGATTTTCATGATCTTTGATTTGTTGGGTTCGTTACTACTACGAATAGCAGAATAACTACAAATCCTCGGAAAATATCACGAAAAATATGGAAACGGGGATTACTAACGCAGGTGAAACCATGGGGCATTGCTAGTACGAAAATAAAGAATACAAAACTTTTGTATTTGAATATTATACCTACTGTATCTACCTTTAGAGCAAACAAAATTTAAATTTTGATTATCTTTGCAGTATTTTTTAGTTCGTTTTAACGGCTTAACGTGTTTTCCTAGGCACCTAGGGGTGCTCAGTATGTTTACATATCGTCACCCATCCACGGACCAACCGCGGCGAGAGCGGCTTCACCTGTATCGGTCAAACCGTACGGCTTACACTTAGCTACGAGAACCTCTACTATTTATTTGTATATGCCAGTTATGATCCTTAAAAAAAAAAGGGAACGAAACAGAGATGTCCTCTTACTGGGTAAAGGGATAAAGTTATAAAAATACTCAAAATATGCACTAATACACTCACAAACACTGCGTTTAGAGATTTTTAACCCGCTGCAACGTTTATTTGCGCACGTCGCTTCGTAGGCACTCAAAACACTATCTAAACTAATTAGTAAGTCTATGAGGTGACAAAACAAGTCAATAAAGTGTAATGGAAATATTTAAAGACAAGACCTCAGCTTTATTTTAACTAGGAGGCATTTGAGAAACAACAGTACTCTTATTAAAATAATGATGAATTTCGTATGAAACCCAGATGTTAGAACGTTCATTTGATTAAGAACTTTATTCGTTTAAAAGCAGTGTCGATATTAGCTTCAAAAGTCTTAGCTTGTCTCTTTATTCTATTTTAACTAGGAGGCATTTGAAAAACAACAGTACTGTTATTAGCATAATGATGAATTTCGTATGAAACCTAGATGTTCGAACGTTCATATGATTAGGAACTTTATTCGTTTTAAAAAACGTGTCGGTATTCGCTTGAAAAATCTGTCGAAACGAAACACACACACAAATGTCATTTCCATACATTTAATGTCATTTAAGCGATTTCTATCATCGTTAAAACTTGTTAGAATGTCACTTGTCTGTTTAGATAACTTCATCTCTATCAGTCAAGGTACGGAGTAATATTATCTTAGTATACCTCCATTTTAAATTTAATATCTCGAAATAGGCAAACTGTGGCGTGATACATAAAAGTTCAGTTGTCTCCACGGATAGCCGAGTGGTATAGGTCACTACGCCAATTACCACTGTACGCGAAGTGCCGCGGGTTCGATCCCCGCATGGGACAAGCATTTGTGTGATCCGCAATTGCTTGCTCCAAGTCCGGATGTTTATTGTGTATGTGACTTCAATGTTTGTGAAATCCTCTGCGATACAGTGATTAAAAAAAGTATTTTGTAGCCGATAATTATTATAATACTAAGTAATAACGTTATTTTTTTATGTTTTTGCTAAACATATTTTTTTTTTTTTGCTTTCTTTTTATTTAAATAAAGCACAATTGGCCAAATGACCCGATTTCCAAATTCCTTATGTATTTTTAGATGTTTTATTAATAGTGAGCTTAAGTAGATTTATTTTAAGGATGAAATTAAAGATTTTTCTTCACAATTTAAAATATCTGAAGAAACTACCATGGAAGATACAGTTTATTTGATTTAATAGTGTATTTCTGCCTAGCCTTTTCCCCAAGCTATGTTGGGATCGGCTAGGTCAGTCAGCTTTAAAAGTGATGTCCCCAAAACAACTGGCTTGTGAGGAACACAGTGCCAAACACTAGGTGTGCACTTAACTGTACTGATATCCCATCTTCTGCGTAGCCTTTTCCCAAGCTCTGTTGGGGTCGGCTTCCAGTCTTACCGGATTCAGCTGAATACCGTATTTTATATGAAGCGACTGCCTATTTAACCCCCACAACCCATCTTAATGGGTAACGCAGTATATCAAAGTAAGACTATTATCCTATCTATCCCACTTTATTTAATAAAGTGTTAACTAAAATAGTTTTATAATTAACCCTTTAATTTTTACCGTATCTCCCAATATGTTGACTATTTAAATATTTGTAGGTGGTGGACAAAACTTGCCACTCGCCGACCGCCATGTTGGAACAGCATATGATGTGGGATGACATCGCTATCCTAGCCAGATATCTTGTAAGTATATGCTTTTGTTATGTATAATGTATACCGTTATTAAATTTTTGTGTTGGGTGTTACAGCGACTTCAAAATGTGAATTGAATTCACAATTCGACAGTATTTTGTTTTTGTATTTTTGTTAAAACTTCATTTTGTCATCGATACGGTGCCTCGGAGGTGGTCATATATGGCCATTTAAATTTCATTGAAGCCCTTTTACCTATATGTGTAATTAATTATTAGCAAAAAATATGATACTAACTAAAAACGTGTTGACCAATCAAAATACAATAGCGAAATTCAGAATTTGTCTAATTATAACAATAATCGTAACAGTAATCGTTGTTGATGTCCTAAAATATGTTTTTTTCTTAGAGGAAACTTATTTAATATTAAGTTGACGATTTTACTTGTTCATTCTAGTGCCAACAGTTCGTACTAGATATACGCGCTCTATACTTAGCAAATTTTTGTCTCTAAGGTTTTTGTGCTTCTCCAGTCACTCATTTATTCGAACGACAAGTTATTCCATTCATTTTACAGTGTATTGTTTAGTGGTTCATTGACTCTGGGATCTATCTTCTGTTTAGACACTTGATCAGAGTAGATGATTGGAGACTTCTAAGTGCATTTAATCCTGTCTCTTCCCTCAGCTTATGTTATCATTCAACAACTGCTTGGACGTGGCCCGTCACCTTCCATACCTGTTCCACACGGTGACGTTCCTCGTGTGCTCCGGCACGGTGTCGATGCGGGCCGCCACGCACGGGCTCGTCATCAACATCATCCACTCGCTGTGCACCTGCACGACGCCCAGCTTTTCAGGTCAGTGCCATACACTGTGCTGATTTAATGCTATGCTCCCGTACGGTATCGATGCGGACCTCTACGCACGGGGTGTCTGCGACATCATACATTTGCTGTGCGTCTACACAATGCCTAGCTTCTTAGGTCAATACTGTTAACTGTCGCGTCATTAGCACCGGAAGAACTAATAACAATACACGCGGAAGCAAACGACCGGCCAAAAATCCATCTCGACCACATAAATTAGCAAAAAAAAACACCACAGTTTTTAGCATTTTAATCGACAAATGAGCAACAGTTACCTGATTGTAAGAAATCAGAAAATATACCGTGACCAAGACATCTCCATCTTTACTGCCTGACGCATTCTCAGAAGAAATAAAAAAAAAACTGAATAAGTGGATCTAATATAGGTTGCAAGATTTGACCTAAACAAAACATGAATGCACACATTGCAAAATAAAGAAAACTGTATGAACACCGTTGTCCTTGGACTTCTACACCACTGACCTACGCATACTCAGAACCTCTGGTGTTGGATGTTGTATATCACCCACACCAGAGGTTCTGAAGATGCTTCGTCTTCAAACTTCAATGAAACAGTTCTTCTGTATTGAGAATAGTAAGAGATACCCTGTTAGCATCACAGCGAAAAACCTAAAAGAAGCTGTTTAAAAAGCAATCGATTTGGACTGATCAGCTCCTCTAGCCAAGTGACATTTTTACAAGCGTTAACGGTGAGCATAAATCGCTTTAAACACATTAACATTTAACGACCTCCGTGGTCGAGTGGCCTACACACCGGTTTTCAAGGTGTCGCCGGCTCTGGGGTCCCGGGTTCACCCCGGACGGGAGAAAACCCCTTTTCTACATTGTCTCGGGTCTGGGTGTTTGTGGTACCTTCGTTGTCTCTGAATTCTATAACACAAGGGCTTTAGCTACTTACTTTGGGTTCAGAGCAATGCACGTGATGTTGCACACATTTAAAAAAATAAAAATGTTTGGAAATGACATTTCATTTCGATAAGTCACGCGACTTAGACTTGTCACTTCCATACATTTGAGCGATTCGATCATCGTTAACGCTTGTAGAAATGTCACTTGGCTAGAGGGGCAGATAGAATGATAACCATCGACAAGATATTAACAAGAAGTAAGAATAGCTGACAAGCTTACCTGATGATAAGTAACAGTTTCCTATGAGCATTCCAGAGAAGAACTGAAGATCGAGCTCAGTGGCGTGTCATGGTAGAGCCCTATCTCCAGCAGTGGACTGATACAGGCTGATGATGATGATGATAAACATCTTCAAAGCAGTGGTCTTGGAGAAGACATGGATCTTTAAATTAAAAAGTTTGGATCTGATGTAAAATCGTACGAAACTCAACGAGCTCAAATGTTATTCATATTGGTTGTGTATCAATCATCTGCCTCGTTTTACCCGACTGCCAAGGAAGAGTTATGTTTTTTGCAGGTATCTAGTAGGTAAGTTTCTATGGATGCTAATTTCCTTATAACCTCGTATCTTCTAAACGTTAATTGTCGATCGGTTAAAAATATATTGTTAGATTCGTGTCAAAAACCAGTGTTCTTAAAGAACATAGTTTCTATGTAAATTTTGGGTAAGTTAATGTCCTTTGTGTTTGAAAAATCCATAACCAGATAACCTGTTCCGAAAATGTTCCCAGTATTTTTTTTTATTGGGTTAGCTAGCCCGCCACGCTATTATTGCAACTCCTGTTAGCCAGAATCTACTATGAAAACCAACGAATGCCACCGAGACACTTAAGCTCGGTATGTCCCAGGGAAACGATTGAATGTCTTGGGGTACGAAACTAATCAGAGGAAGTAAATAGGAGGAGAGAGAGGAGAGGAAATACCTAATTATGTAAAATTACTTTCGCGAAGGTATTCATACTTATTTAGAAACATAACGGTTTACTCACGCACATTCTCGGGATCGCCCGACTGGTTTCAGACTCAATAGGTGTTCCTAATCATGAGCTGACATGGGGTTACAGTACACCTGAGCCATGTGAGTGTGGCATCTTCCCCCAAACAATGGCCCATTTAATGAGCTACCCAGCATGCCCTACCACCTGCACTCGCAAGGACCTGTACAAGGCCACGGACAACGCTGTTTGCGTGACTGAGTACTGCCTGAAAAAATTTGACAGCTATTAATCGACTCGCTAAGAAGAAGAAGATGAGCTGTCGCGGCGGTAGTGGTAGCGTGAGTTCCACGATGGGATTCCTATTGAGTATGAAAATAGTCGGTCGATCCCGAGAATTTGCGTGAGTTAACCGTTATTTTTCTAAGTAATTAGTTATGTAAAGTTTAGATAACAATACGGTACAAATTTTCCAGAGGATACTCAACGCGTTCTCCGTCTGTCTCTTGACGAGTTCGCACTCCCCAAGTTCTACCAGATGTTCGGCATTTCTAAGGTCAAGTCTGCCGCGGTTACCGCCTTCAGGAGCCCATATAACCGACACGCTAATGATTGGTAAGTTTTAAAACAATAGTAATAATATTAGTGTAGGTAGATTCCCCATCTCATACTAGAGTAGTTCTTAAAAAGGTCGCTGCGTGTTGGACCTATGTCCCCACGTAAGTCTTTCAAAGGACCGGATGCACGTTACTGAGGATAACCCATGCAATATCAGAGATACAAGGTCATAATATCTTAGGACAACTCACACACGGCCATCAAGTCATTATTCCGTCCTGATTCTTTTTATTAATATTGTTAATTTTATTGGTGTTAATATGATGTGACTACAACTTCGAACGACACTAGCTTAGTTGACAGTCACACAGGTGTTCTTGCCCTCCGAGTCGCTCAGAATCTACACTTTACCCTTCTTCTTGGCGTGTCGACCAATGGCAGTCAAATTTTCCCAGACCAGTACTCAGCCACGCAAACAGCGTTCTCCATGGCCTTGTACAGGTCCTCGCGAGTGCAGGTGGTAGGGTATACAGGGCAGCTCATTATGTCACTTCACCTTAACATTAGATAATTGTTGTTTTAGGTTCTCTGAGCACTCCTACTCGTGCCCTGAAGCTGCAGGAGCGTGCACAGGTAGCACTCACACGGACCGCGAGCGTCTCCCTCTGCAGTCGCTCGAGATCATCACGGACGCGCTGCTCGAGATCATGGAGGCTTGCATGCGAGACATACCCGACTGCGATTGGCTGCAGACATGGTAACTGTTCATAACTCCTTATAAAATTCTGTTCTACTAACCAAAGATTTATTCTAAATATTATTGTCGAATTACATAATAAAAAATAATTGCATTCATTTAAAAATGTTTCATAACTTAGCGTAGGCTTAGTAGGAATCAATGCACTTGTGTGCGTGCGTTCACTGCCAAATTTATATGTCTGACTAACAGTTATCTGTCTAGGTTGATGAATGAAATCGTGCTGTTGTAATATCCACACGTTCGCTTTTTAGTCGTCAAAAGGAATGAAAAATTTAAAAAAAATGTTTTTTTTTGTTTAGGACATCGTTGGCAAAGAGTTTTGCGTTTTGCTTCAATCCCGCTCTACAGCCTCGGGCTTTAATCGTATTTGGATGCATTAGTAAGTATTAATGGAGACAATATTTGAGAATACGTTATAATATAAAGATTCTAAACTCACTCACTTGATACGGGGTTCATAACTTATATATATATTTTATTAATTATCGTCAGATAGATTATTAAAAAATATTAGACACGTATTTTTTATTATTTTACGTAAGCAAAAACTCACGACGATACATTGATTTGAAATGTCGCGTGACGTCACAATTTCGTGCATTTTGTACGGCATGACGTAATTAGCCCCTACTCCTATTCTTATTATGATAAAGAAAAAATACGTGTCTGATATTTTTTTTATCTAACTGACAGACTTATTAGATTCTAGAGTCATCTATCCCCTTGAGTCATATTATTATGTAACACGAATTTTATACAAGTAGGTATGTTTATTTTTTATGTTCTTTTTTATTACATGAAATTTTATACATGATAACATAACTTATTTTTCTGTTAGTCTAATAGCATCTTTAATCAATTGCAGAAAACTAATATAAAAAAACGGTCCTACCTCACGTCAAAATCGGACATAGATTAAAAAAAAAGATGCATTTTTTTCTTTTTAAACTAGTTTCCTAAATGGTATGTAGTTTATTATGTTCGACTACAAATATATATCCATCTCTTTTCTATATTGAAACAATTTCTTTATCTTCACAATTATTGTCAAAGAAAATACTTTTTTCCATACTTTATCATTTATTTTTATTACAGGTAAGAACATTACAGACGATGACATGAAGCAACTCCTACGCATTTTAGTGAAGGCTCTCGAATCGTTCAACGACCTAGCGTTATTAGAAGCGCTCATCATGTCACTAACTAGGCTACAGCCTTTATTGTACCCGGTGAGTAAATCTATACTTTTTATAATATTATAAAGCTGAAGAATTTGTTTGTTTGAACGCGCTAATCTCAGGTCTCAACTACTGGTTCGAATTGAAAAATTCTTATTGTATTGGATAGTCCGTTTATAACATCACGATAGGCTATATAACATCACGCTACGACCAACAGGAGCGGAGCATAAATGAAAAATGTTGCAAAAATGAAAAACCGTTGAAACTAAAACACGCGAACAAAGTCGCGGGGGACAGCTAGTAACATATGTATACCTTTTTAACTGACTTCAAGAAAATAGGATATTTAAACCGACTCGCTTATAAATATGAACACTGGCTGAGTCCGCAGTTTCAACCTTGAGGTTCCCGTTCCCGTAAAATATATTGTTTTTTTGGTAATTTTTGCGATTTCTTTTATCTCTCCCGTTAAGTTCCTGTTCCTAGAATAGAATTATTTTTTAGTAATTTTTGCAATTATTTTATTTTCTGTAAATGCCCCACTGGGTTTTCTCATGTAGAGAAGGAATAAGCATTGGTCAGCACGCTTGCTCACATGCGGGTTGTCGATTTCAGATTCCTATTATTGAAATCCAGGTTTCCTCGCGATGTTTTCCTTCACCGATTGTCAATGATGTCTTAGAATAATATAATTAGGAAGTACATACAACAAATTCCATTATTGCGATGTTTTGATAGTTATTCTGCTATTTGAGATGATGACAAATTCAATAAATCAAAAATCAGAAAAATCGGTGTAATTAACCAGACTTCATGCTGAATTGTGACCTTTTTGGGGCAACCGCAGCGTACACATTATAGGGTTTATTTTTATTTAGATATACTCGTTGTTTGTGCGCCCAATTTTTTTTTTTTTTTTTTTTAATTATATAAGATTTGGACTATCAAATAGTTACATATGAATATCTTTAAGGGATTCGACACCAAAAATCATAACCAGATGAGAACTGACTCTATACCAGATGTACTCACCCCTTTTGGATAGATATAACCTTTCAGTAACACCCTGTATAAGAATGTTGGTGTTTGCAGGCATCGCCGATCCACAAGGCGTTGTTTTGGGTGGCGCTGTCAGTGCTCCAGCTGGACGAGCCCACGCTGTACGCCGCTGGCCTGGCCTTCATGGAGCAGAACCTCCACACCCTTGAGTCGCAGGGCCAGTTCCAGAACAAGGTAATATATCTAATATCTTGGGACATCTCACACACGGTCATCTGATCCCAAACTAGGCAGAGCCTGTGCTATGGCAACCAGACAACTGATAAACATACTTATATATTTCTAAATACATACATATAGATAAATTACACCCAGACACAGAACAAATGATCGTGCTCATCACACAAAGATTCGTCCTGGGTGGGAATCGAACCCACGACCTCCGGTTTAGCAGTCAGAGACACTAACCACTAGACCAACAGGCCCGTCAAAAAGGGTAGTGATCATGGTCAAATAATTTCTAAGTTGACTTTCAAGCTATTTTGGTCGGCTTCCAGTCTCACCCGATGCAGCTGAATACCAGTATGTTATAAAGTGACTGCCTATCTGAACTCCTCAACACATTTATTGGGTTTCCCTTGGTAAGATTGGTTGTCAGAATTGGGAATCGGACTATTTTTTTTTATGATCGTCGCATAGATATTAAAGATATTAAAAGAATATTAGTCACGTATTTTTTCTTTTTTAAATTAAACAAACGATGAGTGAATGGAAATGTCGCGTGACGTCACTTGTGGCTACAATTTTCACTCACAAGTGACGTCACAAACCCCCACTCCAGAACTTTAAAGTACTTTGTCATTTTTCATTAATTTAAAAAAAAAGTTTTTTTATCTATTTGGTGGACTAAATAGATATTTCCTTTTCGTACCCAGTCCGATCCCCCATTGTGTAGATTTAGCGACTTGACTTCATTGCAATTAATAACAAATATTTGCTCCGCATGCGTTAATGCGTAACAAATAATTAAAAATTAAAATAATATGTTATTTAAATTTATACTTCTTAAAAATAAAATTTTAACATAAAATTATCGAGCTATAATTTAATATTTGTTGTTCTAGACGTTAGAACAAGTTATGATGGAGACGCGAGAGCCGCTGGAATGGCATTTCAAACAAATGGACCACGCTGTAGGATTGAGGTATGTTTTCAAATTACACTTGCTTTATTTTGTTACTGGAATATTTACAGGACTCTGATCTAATCTCAATGTAGTAGATGTTTTTTAATGTCCATCGGTTAAATGGAATATGGAGTGCTCTTTATTTCATACAAACGCTCTCGCATGATTTTTCGCTGATTTATTAACTTAAAACAATGCTTTTTTGCAGAAATATAAACAAGATGTTATAAATATACATACCACCTAGTCCTAAAAACTAGACTTCCTTGCTTCCTGTATAAAATGTGTATATATAGTGTGTGTATAATGTTGTTTTTAATAATCATAAAGCTATACAGCAGGGGTTCCCAAACTTATTTTGTCTACTGCCCACTTTGTGAATAAATTATATTTTAGCGTCCACATTTTTTCACCTACTTAAAAACCACTATAACTTCAAATTAAATTTATTATTGTGTATATTAGCGGAGATTCGATTTTATTTCTGGGTCTCTTAGCTCCCTTTAGGCCTGCAGCGCCCACAAGGGGGCGTTATCGCCCACTTTGGGAAAGGCTGCTATACAGTATCAAATTTAAGTGTATTTTTTTTTATCATCTAGCTTCCGGTCGAACTTCCACTTCGCGCTGGTGGGGCACCTGCTGAAGGGCTACCGGCACCCGGCGCCGGGCACGGTGTCGCGCGCCAGCCGCGTGCTGGCTCGCCTGCTGTCGCTCGCCGCCTGCGCCAGCGCGCACAGGGACAAGTTCCACGTCACCAGAGACACTGTGGCTTATCTCACTGGTAATTATAACAATCACTAGCTGTGCCCGCGACTTCGTCTGCGAGGAATTTAACAAAAATCTAACATAACTTTTTTTATAATAATTAATTTATTTATTTATGTACACACAACAGACAAACAGTTAATGTTGTAGAAAGCAAACAGGTACAAAGATACTGGTTATTTCTTATGAAATTTTTACCAGCAGACCTGCGACAGGATATTTTTAAAAAGAATAAGAAATAAGAAATAATTTACGATTTTCTTCTAAAATAGAAGTAGCTTAAGTTAATCCTTATGACATCAGCTATCTGCCAGTGAAAATTATGTCAAAAACGGTCCACCCGTTCCAGAGTAAAATTGTAAAAAAAGTATATGTACCGCATATACAGCATGCAACAAAAACCCTGTCCGATCCTTATGAGTATTATTCGGCATCGTACTGCGTACACAAACACGTAACTAATACATGCATTTCAGATTATTATTTTCCCCCGCTGAATATAATAAAATTTAAATAAAACTGATTAAAGGCAATACTGATACGTATACTACCTACAGTTTTGTATCAAAGAAGCCGCTTGAGCAAGACATTTTTTCTAGTACGTATGTTGAACCAAGAATACGACTTTATTGGATCGGCCAGGGTTTTTGTTACATACTGTATATATTGACGTAATTTTCATATAGATTGACAGGACAAAGTCGGGTCAGCTAGTTTCATATAAGTAAGTTTACATATACTATATCACCATTTCTTTAATTCTAGCGTTAGTATGCGTGAGCGAAGAGGTCCGGTCCCGTTGTCACGTGAAACACTCGCTTCCTAAATGGTTGCCCGACAACTGCGACCATTACTGTCCTGCCGGTGAACATAACCAGGTTTGTGCAAGAATTCATTTTAGCCTAAGAGTATGTGTATAATAACTTTCGTGAGGAGTATTCATAATTATATAAAACAAAACGGTTGACTCACGGATATTCTCGGGATCAAAATAAACCCAACTAGTTTCAGACTCAATAGGAGTCCCTAATCATGAGTTGATGCGGCTGCTGTGGTCTCGCGAGTCGAAATGTTCGACTCCTATTGAGTAATACTAACTATGTACTTAATGATGATATGCAATTACTATTTAGTCCTCTTCCTCTCTCCTAATTTTTTTTTGTTGTGCTCGACATGGTCCATATTCATCTTTTATGTTTTCACCTAATTTTGAATTCAATACAAACACCTACCCCGAGACAAGGTAGAAAACTGGTTTTTCTTCGTTGAACCGGCCGGGGATCGAACCCGGGACCTCAGAGCTGGCAACACCTTGAAAACCGGTGTGTACGTCACTCGACCACGGAGGTCGTCAAATATGTAATAAGTAGAATCAAAATAAATAATTATTAGGTATTTAATAATTATTTGACGTGTCTTATAACTTTATATTTTGTCGGCAGTCCTCCATCCTGATCCAGCCGGCGTCATCTCACAGCTCGTGCCACAGCCGCCGCCAGAAGTCCTGGGACGTGCTCGACCAAGTGGCCATCACGTCGGCTCACGGTGGTAAGACATAGGGAAACGCGGTAAATATAGACGGAACATTCTGATTCGTCTATTTTAATTTCTAACTAGATTGGACAATTTAAAACAAAAAATGTGTGAATTCCCATTTCACAAAGGGAGATACAAGCTTTAAAACTGGCTATTTTTTTATATATACGAAAAAAAGAAAAAAAAAATCCTTTAATTGCCATCAATAAGGTTTCAAAATTAATTTCTTCGAAGTAGGATTAAAGGACAAAGCATTTTAATAGACACGTATTTTTTTGTTTTACAAAACACAACAAAATCACAAAAATACACCGCTTTAAAGTTTAGGAGTAGGGCTTGTGACGTCACGCCGTGGTAAAAATTGTAGCACGGGGTGACGTCACGCGAAATTTGCGTTCACTGTATTTCGATCACTTTTTGTTTGCAGGAAAAAAGAAAAAATACGTGTCCAATAAAATTCAATAATTTACCTGACGGAATTAAAAAAAAATAGTCAACATGCCTATACATATAACTTGTCCTCTGCACTCAAGTCACACCTACGACGGTAAAGACATGATTAGTTATTATAATAATAATAATGTCTTGGAACAGCTCACACACGGCCATCTGATCCCACACTAGACAGAGCCTGTATTATGGCAACCAGACAACTGATAAACATACTTATATATTTCTAAATACATACATATTAAAGATAAATTACACCCAGACACAGAACAAATGATCGTGCTCATCACACAAACATTTGTCCTAGGTGGGAATCGAACCCACGACCTCTAGTTTAGCAGTCAGGGTCACTAACCACTAGTCCAACAGGCCCGTCAAGTTCTTGCCATCATCACATTAAATATAACTGGCGATCAATTCTTGTGTCCGCTTTTGCTACTGTGAGATATTACGGTATGTGTGTAAGTATTAGCCACTTAGAGTATACATAGACAAGTATAGAGTGCGCGCATCGCTAGTAGCCCGTTGTGTCGAGCGTAAGCAAAGTTTTAGCTTGAAGTACTAAACTCGTTTACTGATTTAAATGATTTTCTGTGCGATAAATAAATAATTAAGTACCTTAAATACATTGTGCATGTAATATAGATCAAAATAGCCCTTTACATCATGTAATTTAAATGAATATTTTTGAAGATATTACAGATTTAAAATGCAGGGACATAGCGGTTACCGCGGTACCGGCCCGGTATCAGCATTGTACCCGTGCAAAGCCGGGCGGATCGCTAGTAAATAATAAATAATGTAATAAAATATTAACGATGACAGACGTTTATGCGAAAATATCGATGGTTCCGATGTTATTAGGTTTTCAGATAGTTTTAATTAAACGGCGCGCTGTTTTCACATTTTTACGATTTACTTGTTCATACTAGTGCCTACAATTCATACTCGATATGCGCACTCTATGTTGTACTAATTTGTACTCTAAGAATAGGTCTGAATCAGAAACGTTTAACAGTCACGAATTATCCCTAATATATGTATTTTTTTTCCTATTTAGATACTACAGTTCAAGTATACTTTTCAGCTAATATTGTTTTTTTTTGTCTTCCTATCTTATACACGGTTATGTGACAGGGAAATCCCCGACCATGCAGTCAGGCGGCGGTGGGTATAGCCCGCATACGGTCACCATGACGCATCAGGTAATATCATATCATAATATGTACATTTTTAGTATCGAAACATAGTTTGAAAGTTTATTCTAGACTATGGATTTAATTGAATAACTGTAAAGATGTATTAATTATTCTTTTATTTAGATTAATTTTATATTTTTATAGTTTTAGGGTCCCGTACCTCAAAAGGAAAAAATAAACCCTTATAGGATCACATTGTTGTCCGACATTGTTTTCGAGAAACTCAAAGTGTACACAAGTCAATCTAGAATTATGAAATTTGGCATGATGCTAGGTCTAACGTCAAAAGAAAATCTGCAAATTATTAATTTGTATTTTTGTAACAAAAAAAAACATACGTTCTTTATTACAAACAGTTAACAATATATTTATAGTTGGAACAATATATTTATAGTTGGAAATTTGACAGTGTCATTCATTTATTTTTTTATCTATGTATCTCCAACGAAGAATACACAAGATAAATTTTTAGACAAAAGCAGAGTGTACATTTGAGTTGTGCTCCTTTAATTAAAGGAGATTACAGCATTCACATTTGGACATTTTTTTTTGACAACATCACATCCATTGCTCTGAACCCAAAGTAAGTAACTGAAGCACCTGTGTTATGGAATTCAGAGACAAGGAAGGTACCACAATTTAGACATTAAGGTGAACAAACTTGCATACTATGTGAGAAATTTAAATGTTGAAACTGAACATAAAACTTATATAAACTAAAGTTGAAGTCATACACCGACGTAAGTTATTTTTTTTTCCCAACGGGACATTTAACTTTATTTTTGGAGAATTTACCGCGAGTCAGTAAACTTTGGACGGAACCCTAGGTGCGCGAGTAGCGGAACTTGTCTTGTTTTTTTTTTGTATTGTCATACTTGTTTATAGTTATTCAATTAACTTCATAAATTAACAGTTAACAGAATTGATTGCATCACTGTCTTACTACATCCGTGCAGTACGATTACAGTCGGTGCGCAGTTGGCGTGCAGTTGCAATGACTGCTCGCTGGAATGCAGTCCCTCTGTCCAGAGCCTTAATATGCAATAAATATTTTACTTTGAAATATTATAAACTAGCTGTTTCCCGCGGCTCCGCCAGCGTGGAAGTCGGTTATCGTGGCAAAAAGTAGCCTATGCCGTTTTTCAGGCTCTAGACGATCAGTGTACCAAATTTCATTTAAATCGGTTCAGTAGTTTTGGCGTGAAAGCGCGGCGGAAAGACAGACAGACATGAGTTACTTTCGCATTAATAATATTAGTAAGGATGGTAAATAGCTCAATGTATATATTCAAAGTATATCGTGTTACAGAAAAATGGAAGATAAATATTACAATATCCATGAACAAAATAAATACTTATTAAAAAAAATAAACTTGGAAAGTGAAATAGGTAATAAACTCAAGTTAAGTTTTTATTTATTTCAGCCTATCCTTTCAGATAATTTACAAATAAAAGGTTGACTGGTAGAGAATGCCTTGGCATCAAGTCCGCCTATGTCACTGTGCATGAAGTATCAAATAAATAAATAATTTTCTTACTTATAGACATTTGTGATGCAATCTATTCTCTAGACAATGTGACAGTATGTGAGTGTTTAGTTAAGGAATGGCAGAGAAAGGATTGGTTTATTATTTAATTTATTATCTGTTTTGGGACAGCAATTTAATAAAATAATGTTGAACACAAAACAAGGTTTTTCATAAAATATTATCGTTGACTGTTTTTACCCGACTGCAAAGAAGGGTTGTCAAATGTATGTAGTTTGAGTAGTAAAATATTTAATTATTAATCACCAGTAAGTAGAAATTCAGAGAAAACGTTAATCTTCGATAATTACCGTTTAATATATATATATTTTTTGTAATATTTATAAGAAATAAGTTAAAATTTACAGTATTTACGTAGTTATACTACATGAGTCTTAATTAAATTTAAAACAATAGCAGAATAACAATAAACTTATTAACTGCTTATTGTAGATAATGAAAAATAAAAAAAATACTGTATTGTCTTTCCCAAACAGATAAACTATTGGCTTTTTAGCATTTTTATTTGAAAGTAGGAATGATACGCTTCTGTGTTTAAAATTTGATAATCATTGAAAGAAAATCATGTGTATTGTGGAAAAGATAATAAATTTTAAGGTGTCTTTAGAGAATAAAAAAAAAAACTGTAGTTGACTGCCTACAATATTGTTACAAAGATTTATTTCTATCAATGTGTACACTACATAGTTGTTTTAAATTCATAAAAAACTTAACTTTAATTTAGGTCCTACAATCTAAAGACATTTTCAACATTAATCCACTATAAACTACAGATCTAGTACATAATGAAATACAACATTTTAATATTAGTTTTTTTATGAAAAATATTTTAAAACCTCAATTACACCGATTGATATTATGCTTGGACAAAAATAACAAAAATACCGTTAAATACACGTAACTGTTCTCTCGCGGCGGCGGTGGTGTCGCGAGTAAAACTGTTCGACTCGCGACACCACCAACGCCGCGTCCGCTCATGATTAGGGACTCCTATTGAGTCTGAAACTAGTCGGGCGATCCCGAAAATATACGTGAGTAAACCGTTTTGTTTTAAATAATTATGAATACTCCTCACGAAAGTTATGATACAAATATTTCATTATGTACTAGAACCGAAACAAAATGTTACTTGGATCATGCAGTCATTGTCTGTGATATTTAGTGACATTAGACATTGTTTGTTTTTCCTTCTTTAGTGGCGGATTGAAGAGCAACTAGTAATATACACTAGCAGAGTATACCTAAAATTTACAAATATATACCTAACAAAAATAAACTGAAACACCATTAATTACATTTACATGCTTTCTGTTCAACAAGTTTAAAAATTTATTTTACATCGGTTAATACAATTAGACAAAACTGTTAATGGAAACCGTAATCAAAATTGTAATCTAATAGTTCATATGATATTATTTAATTGCAAATACAAAAACTCATTATATAACATACTGTGTAGCGTACTT
Organism: Diachrysia chrysitis; assembly: GCA_932294365.1. Lineage (NCBI taxonomy): Eukaryota > Metazoa > Arthropoda > Insecta > Lepidoptera > Noctuidae > Diachrysia > Diachrysia chrysitis. The sequence continues at coordinate 4,834,366 of OW028670.1, forward strand.
CGTCTTCAATATTTTTTAACACCAAATTAAACATCTATATCTCACAATAAGGACTCATTATAAATCTAAGTAACAAAATATGACCTAGAGAACAAAATATAAATGTTTTAGGTAAACAAACAACACCTTTTACTGAATAGACATGAACTACATGCATGCACAGTACAAACTCTTATTCTATTTTCCCAAATTCAACTCACTTTCAATCGCATTGTAAACTTCAAAGTTTCAACACTATACTTATATTCCCATAACAACACAACAGAATGACCTATGGTTTACATTACGCATAAAATTTACCCTAGAGAATGAATAGCATGGCTTTCCTTTACCAATCACTGGAATAACGAACTAAGGCCACATGAACTGCTCTAACAGTTTGACTGCACGGATAGCCGAGTGGTATAGGTCACCACGCCAAATAACTCGGGGCGCGAAGTGCCGCGGGTTCGATCCCCGCATGTGACAAGCATTTGTGTGATCCATAAATGCTTGTTCAAAGTCTGGGTGTTATGTGGTTTGAATGTTTGTAAAATCCCCGCGACAAAAGGACTGAATTCCTTAGAGCGGGAGTAGTTTAAAAAAAAGTTAGCACGTAATCAACACATATAGACTGCTCGAGCTGTCGACCGCTCCCACATGGTCGTCACGTGCGCGTCCCTCCCGGGAGCTTTTATTTGATCGAAGGAGTCGAATTGCTAATATAAGACTAATGTCATGACATTATTTGACATCTGCAAAGGCGTCAAATCGTCGGAAACTAAATCTCTCAATATAAACCGCGATATAATCCGTGTAATAAGTAGTTTATTTTTTAAATTTTTAAATGTGGACAACATGATATTGCTCTGAACCCAAAGTAAGAACCCGGGCCCCCAGAGCTGGCGACTACTAGAAAACCGGTGTGTACGCCACTCGACCACAGAGGTTATCAACCGTTAATTTTCAATAAGACTAATGTGTTTACACACGAACCACTATCGGAGATGCCCAACTAGTTTTAAGCTCAACCGCGGCCATAGTCATGAGCTCATGACGTGGCGGTGTCGCGCGCTGAACTTTTAAGTTATTATACAAGTCGAAGTGCTTAAAGCAGTCCGTATATAGCCGGCCTGACAGTATCATACTTAAAGGCAAAACTAACCCTGAATAACTAAACACTGATTGACACTTTTTACTGTCCTGACTTACCTATATCTAATATTGACTGATTTAATTCACTACACTACTGTTCATAAAAAAATTTACACCTTCAATCCGTCACCCAACTAATTCTATTGACTTCCAGTAAAGCCACGAGTACATATCATGTTGTTTTTTACACGCAACTATCGGATTTGGTTGAATTCTATCGTTTGTATGACTGATATATGTCCCGCATCGCTGTTTTGCATTCTATACGTTTTATGCTCCGTGGTGATCAACGGTTAACGCATGCGATGTGTTTTTTTGTAATGGTTATTAATGTATATAACGCAAAACTTTTTTCGTTAATCACCGTTATCATAAATAATTTTATACTTAACGGTTATTTGCGATAATTAATAACCGTTCGGACATGCTTGTGCACTGCTTCCCTTTTAATAGACAAATGCTAGAATGCTTTTTAAGACGCAGAGGTCATTCTCTGTACCGACATCGAAAGATACCATTGGTCCACCCAGGGTAACCGTTTTTATTGTGTACCTGTAAGCTTGACGTTTTGTGTTAAAATACTAACTGAATTATAAAGATATTATAGTGTAAAAACGACTAAAATGATAAAGAGTTTGGCAAGAATGTATGTTATATTAAAATGAAAATCAAAGGTATAGTTTTACGGACAGATCATAAAAAAAAGCCAATAAAAATATTTAACTTTGACGTTAACAAAAATTAATCACCAGTAAGTATACAGTAGCATTTTAAAGAAATATTTTATCACAAAACGTATTGCAATCCCCCTTTTTGGTAACTTTATAGTGTACCTAAAACCCCCTTTTTTAATAATAAATCTAGTGTGCCCCCGCATGGTTTTAGACCTTAAATCCTTACACGGAAAATTCATTTTCTTTTACTTATATATTATAATGCAATGTTTATGCTAGTATTTTGTCTCTTTCCATCTCAAGATATTGGATGAAAGAGAACATTTATATTAAACATTGTATTGATATTTCTGTAAGTAAAAGAATAACTATTTATACTAATATTCTGAGAAAGCAATTGAGGACTGCACATCTTGCGCCATAATATAAGGAAATGATATAATGAATTCAAATTGTTGTTGTGAGAATCTTATTCAATACGAAATAAAATATTAAGATGGGTTTATTTTTCTCATAATTAATTTGTGAAAAAAAAAATGGGGACTAACTATTTTAGTCTAATTTTTTACCTAACAAGGAAGCGTGGTGTTCAACTGCTCAATGCTTGTTTCGTTTTTCTATGACGAGACTGTAGTGTAGATTTTAAAGAAACTTATGTCATTAATTTGATCTTAAACGTGTCACAATTCAAAATTCTAGAGATATACTGATAATACATGTAATGTTATAGATTAAGGACTAATAAATATTTGATCACTTAAGCACAGGTACACAGACTTTCTCAAATATTAGTATAGATATACAAAAACCAATTGAAATCAACTGACAAAAATTAAACCTGAATTGAAACAAATGCTTTTTTGCTCAGAAAACTCTAAAATAAATATTAATAAAACACGTTACTAGCTACTCGTTCACAGCGTTTTGTACAAACACAGATTTCACGAGCACTATAAATAAAAAGCCTTGTTTTGCTCTACTGAACAAGTTTTGGGTCGAATTGTAACTAATGCTGTAGATGCATATTTCTAATTTCTCCTGTATATCTTTTATAGTAAATACTGTTTTTGTATAATAACTTTCGTTAACCTACAGCCACATTGCGAGGGCTAGTTTGAGGTGACGTGAAATAGAGTGCTATGGAAAGATTTAGAGGAAGCCATTGTCCAGTAGTGGAACAGTTGCTAATAAAAAATGGAAAGATGAGTTCAAAATTATCTATGTATAGTACGATCTTTACGAGCCCGAAATAAAGCGCGTGTAATAAATACTATAATAGCTTTAAGATTTCTTAATGCGGTGGTATTGTAAAATAATTCATTCATTTGACTTGTGAAATTACGAAATAATAATTTAGTTGATTCAGAGTCTGTATAAAGACTATTGCCATTTCATATTTTCTTATTCTTGACTTAAATTGCTCGCATTGGCTATATTTTTGTAGCTAGACAAATTTGGTACTTGTAACTCTAACCAAGAGAATTTTTTTAATAAAGAAAAGCTTGCGTAAAAACTACAGCTAACCAAAAGTCATATTTGTTATAGGGTTTATTTTTTTAAACTTGCAATTTATCATTTCGACCCAAAATACTAGTTGTAAAGCAAAAAATAAGTTCAGACAACGCTCTCACAATAAACGCTACCACACCTCGAGGCCGTCCGGGTCAATACAACGCGCTTCTAGATTTAGCAGAACTAAATAATAACAAAATATAGATGAACAATAGATTATTGAAACAAAATAGTTGCTTTCAAGTCTTGCCCTGGATTTAATTTTTTTATCTTTCACCCCCTAAATCCAAGATATTTGTCGTCTTTGTGAGGTCTCGAAATGTTTATAACCTGTTTTAATTTTTATTTATGTATTAAAATTTGCTAAACATAAGCATCCTTGGCCGTAGCACATAAAGAAATTTTTTAGATATTATTAAACTAAACACCCAACCCGAGACAATGTAGAAAGTGGTTATTTACATTGAGACGACCGGGGATTAAACCTGGGACCTCAGAGCTGGCGACAACTTGAAAACCGGTGTGTACGTCACTCGATCACGGAGGTCGACGAAACTATAAAATGCAAACTTTCGACAAAATGCTAAGTCGTCGTGTAGTTTTCGGCCATAAACAAAGGTAGATTTTGATTTAGTATGAAAAGGCGTTTTACTATAAATTGCTTTAAATTGAAAGGGGGAGGCGGCTGTTTGACTGGCTGGCTGACTGTTAATAACTGCAGCTGAATACCGTATGTTTTATGGAGTGTGTACGTGTACTTTAAATGTAGCGACGCGCGACGCTCTGTCTGTCTCTTGGATAGATTGGCTGTTAGAATTGTTGAGGACTTTACGACTGTCAAAAATTACCATTTACTGTATTGGGTGGTCACCTAATTCAGATTCCGGAAAGCGTTACTTAACCTGATTGATCGACTTTACGCTCAACTATTAAAGGCCAGAAGGTATTAGTAATCTTGCTGTGTTACGGCAAACTATTAAAAGTACAAGAAGATTTTACATTTGATTATATTTTTCTTTACAATTTCGAGACCACACTCCCTGGCACTATGTATCTCCATGTTATAGCATTACCATACTAATATCGAAACAACGCACAGGACTCGGAAGGCAGGGCACATAGTATGCAAGCCGGCGCGACGGGTGAGGCGGCAAGGAACGAACAGGACGCGGACAGTGGGTTCGATGTTCGCGTGAGTATATCCTTTATATTATTCGTTGAAGTTTGATGTTGTGTATTGTTTTACAGATGTTAGTTTTTATAAATTCAAAGGCTCCGTATTTGATAGTTTTTGAGACATCTTGTTGATAATAAAAAGAGTTTTATGTAAATATTTTTCGATTTTATCACCCGCGATACAGGAATTACCTGAATTACTTCACTGACTTTTTTTTCCATCAATTCAATTGTTTCTTCAACAGTTACGTGCTATCTAAAGCGTAAATTGTTTAAACATCAGTCTAATTTGTTAGCCTGTTCTGTGACTTTTAATCTATAATTTTAAATCTGAGTGTATTACTATAGTAGAGTAACATTAACTTTAGATGGTTGAAGACGACGGTCGTGGTTCCCCGGGAAGCACGGACGATACGGAACGACCATCGTCTACGAAGTCGGGGGATAGTGACTACCCTGATTCCACGACAAAGGTACGATTAAATAAGTTTTTCTTTTTTTGTGAAAATAATTAAATACCTTTCATTTAAAAAACGGTTACATGTCAAATCGGATGGTACACGCGAAGGATTTCGTACCATTGTAAATTTTAAAGTAAACTCTTGGTTTTTTATTATTTTTTTAATATGTAATAGAAATGTGCTCTCTAAAAATGTTACCTGCCTCACTATTAGGGTTCATGAGGTATGTACAGGCCTCTGAGAGTTGGACGGAAGAACAGCGGTGGCTTAGTAATCGGCTCTTGTTACTCTTTTTCTTACCCTTGGTGTACGAAACCCTCGAAATCAAAGTTAAAGTCAATAAAAATATATTTGAAATTTCGTCGCCTAGTTTTTCACTGGGCTGTAATGTGTATATTGGAGGCCAACATTTAACTTTATCCATTAAAAACATGTATCATGGAAAAGCAACTCAATAAAGATATACTTATAGATACAGTCGAATCGCCAACCTCCTTTTTTTTTAAGTATTACCTACTTAAAAAAAAGGAGGTTTCAATTCCACTACATCTTTATTGAGTTGTTTTTCCATGATACATGTTTTTAGGTTTAGGTAAAGTACAAAATTGGTTATACTTGTATTTTTATTAACAGCAAGCATCAACAGACAAAGATACGAGCAGCCCAGAAAGCAACAGTCTGCTCGACCCATCAGTGCTTTCAGACTTTACAACACAAGCATTAGTCCTCACAGTGCTCGCGACGCTCGTTAAATATACTTCAGGTATGTTAATAATGTTAAAACATTGTATTATGCTCGGCTGATCAATTACGCTTTTTTACTTCAAAGATGCTCGACATACTCGCCAGAACTAGTGTACTACACGTAGTAAAAAAAGGCTGTTTAAATGAAGAGGCTATATTTTCTATCAGTCTTTGTTATGAGAAACATACAACAAACATAGTATTTGTATACCTTGTTTCATGTTTTAATATTCTTTTAAATTAGCTACATGGTTCTACTATCACATTAATTATTAAGTCAAGTTTTTCCTAATCTTAGCATTTACTTTTTACAGATGAGGACGAGATAAGAATCCTATATCAGTACTTAGCAGAGGGATCAGTTGTGTTCCCTAAAGTATTTCCGGTTATGTAAGTATTACTTTAGTTACATTTCCATTCATTTAATCAAATAGTTGTATAACAATTGAGCATAATTTAAATAGTCAAAAATCGAACAAATAAAAAATACTATTTATTAATTTTTTGTTCGTTATATTAACTACACCGCTGATACACTTTTATATACTAAATAAAATATAAAAGGTTCTTATTTTATTAAATAACATAATGCTAAAATTATTTCGTAAATGCTCTTAAGGTGTTAATAAAAAATGTTAACAAATTATTTACAAAATGCTCGTCTGATCAATAAATATGCTCGTGCTCACAGACACAGTCTACTAGACATGAAGATCAACCACGTGCTGTTGCACTGCCACGATCAGCTTATATTGTCTGCAGTGCAGAGTATTATTCAGGTAAAATATATTATGTACTATGCCATAGATAAAGAAATAAATTAAAATTGATGCAACAATGCGGTTGTGTTTAACAGTTTTCGTACAATTTTGGGCATACATGTATGATCTGATGCTGTTTAAAAAGGAACTACGGGATATAGGATTTTCGAATACAATAACAATTTTTATCCACGAGTTCTTTAGATATTTATACATTGGTATATACATTGTTAAGTGTCTTATATTTATGACATATATTTTTTACATTATCTATGTCTATAACAGAACATGATAGCGAGTGAAGATGCGAGCCAACAACAGTTGCACTACATGCAGAGCTGTGGCTTCGGAGGGCTATGGAGATTCGCTGGGCCCTTCACTAAGGTAAACACGGCTAGCCGAGTAGTCACAACGCTAACTATCACTGCACGCGACGTTCTACGAGTTCGATCCCCCGCATGGGACAAGCATAAGTGTGATTCACAAATGCTAATTCTAAGTCTAGTTTTCTTTGTGCATGTGATTTGTATGTTTGTAAAACACCCCGCAAAACAAGTATTTGAATTCCTTAGTGCTGTTGTCGTTCACTTGGGATCTGCAGTCTTTAAGTTTAATCTTTATTTGTACAGAACCAGTGCACAGCAGAAAGCAGCGAGTTATTCGTGAACTGCCTCGAGGCGATGGTAGAGACCTGCTTACCCGGCGCGGACGAGGCATTACCTCGCGCCCCGCCGCCCGACCCCGACCATCCTGACGCTAGCGATGTTAGCAGATATACTGGTGAGCGACCTTATAGCATAGGTACCATGTAACGGATAAAGTAGTAGGTCCTTCAAATGAGGACATGAGGATTAAAAAAAAAAATAAAAAAAAAATACTTACCCAAAATAAGCAATGTGCAACTACTATAAATACTACTTTAAACACTTTTTAAATACTACTTTAAACACTTTTTAAATACTTAGGGCTGGTTTAGCAAACATTGACATGCTATACACAAGATTTTTTACCTTCTTAGTATGTCAAAATGTCGTCAAGGTGCACTAATGAATAGTACAAAAGATAGGATAAGCACTTAAGTGAAAGAGATAGCTACGAGTACCATTGAAAACTTCCTAATTAGGAGGTTTTAGGCAGTCCTGCCTCATTTTGATATATAATATAATTGCATGCATGTTTTTTAACGTTAAATATGGCAGCTTGTATGAGAATTTCATACTGACTTAACTTTGACGTAAGGACTTACAATAAAGGATAGTTTAAAAGAAATTTGGCCGTCTCGGGACGCCCGGCAGATGTGAAACATTCAAGTCAAGAAATCGAAATCTAGATCAAAATAAAAAAAGAAAAGCAACGCAGTGTGTAGTATACGCGCGCACACACATACACAAGAGACTCGTGAGCGGTGGTGGAGGGGATGGCATCAGAGCGGCATGCCGTTTTTCGTGACGGCACGCGTGTCGATATTACTGCCAAGGCATGCCAATACATGTTTCACACCAAAATCCACTCTTAACATGGCATTGCAAGACATGCGCTAGTGCAGCTCGTACTAAATATACTTTGTTTTTAGGTGTACACCGGCAGGCGACGTTGTACTGCGCGACGCAGGACACCTAGCAAGAGGAGGAATAGTGATACGGATGCTGCTCCGTATTACTATTCTAAAAAGACAAAAAAAAGTAAGTGCTTTTTTAAAAACGGATTTTATCGCGGTTTATTTAGATTGTAGTTCCCGACGTTTCGACGTCTTTGCAGGTGTCATGGTCACGGGCAGAATGAGGTGGTATTCGTCTTGACAGTAGATGTTGCTCGTTCTACCTTCATATTTTAATTAATTTTAATTGTATTGACCTTCGCAATACAAGCTCACTGTGTCTTGGGGTCTATGTAACATGTAAAGGCGTCGTAACGTCGGGAACTAAAATCTTAATAAAATGCGATAAAATCCGTTTAAAAAGTAGTTTTATATAATGACTAACATTCGCGTAAATCTCATAAAGCAATAAGTACTTTTTATTAGATTTCTAATCCAATTATATTATACACGGTGTAACCGAAAGGTTATATCTATCCAAAAGGGGTGAAGAGTACATCTGGTATAGAGTCAGTTTACAAAATTTCAGCTCAGAATAACTTAACTTAATCATTGATATCCAATTATTCATATTAATTATTTTACAAATCAAAACAAACGTGTCACCGCACTACGAAGGTCAATATCTTATTACGTCACTCGCTAGATGTTAAGTTTAAGGCTTCAGCGGTCTGGTTATAGTATGTGTTGACATTTAAATATAAAAACTTGGTAACTTATTTAATTATTCTAATTTTCAGATATCACAAGATCTGAAGTGATAAGCAATCAAAATCAGAAAAGAAATATAGTAGCAGCATTAAAACCCCAAAATAACAGACGCTTATAGATAAGTATGCTAGATTTAGACTAAAACAACCATTTTAGTACTACCATAGTTCCATAGAGAGGAATAGAACTATACAGGTATATAGCACTGTCCTTTTCTAACACGGAACCGTAATTTTGAGGCTTTTAAATAAAACAATAAGCGCTATTTAAAAAAAATACTGGTTTCTGAAAGACGATATCAACTTATATGATTGGTTGACCAAAAATGGAAACAGCCAATCACAGCACTTGACTTTAGTTTGACAGATGATATAACCAAGTTTGATGTAGATTGTTCTTTCACTAATTAGTAGGTTTAGTTAATGACCTAATAAATAAATAGCGGCGATTTTAAATATTTTCTGTGGTTTATGTGGAATAGAAACTTATGGTCAGTTCCTATAAAGAAACCATTTGTTTTGCTTGCGGTTAGAAAATTCTACCGTCCGTTAGGGGCCGTCCATAAATTACGTCATCGATTTTTTCAGATTTTAGACCCCCCCCCCTACAATCATCCTATCGTCATTTCTTAATGACCCCCCCCCCCCCCCCCTTCTCCCAAAATTGACGTCATTACCAGTTTGACAAAATTAAAACATTGCAGATTTGAGAAAAATAGGGTATTAATGATTAAAACACTTGATTATAGAATCACCTTTTATTATTTTTACTTTGGCAATAATCATTGGTATAATATAATATAAAAGTAAAAAATAGGGAATAATAATATTATATTATTAAGTCAAAAAACACATTAAGTCGCTTTTGCTGTCTGTCCCTATGTATGCTTAGATCTTTAAAACTACGCAACGGATTTTGATGCGGTTTTTTTTAATAGATAGAGTGATTCTTAAGGAAGGTTTATATGTATAATACATGTAAGTACCACGGGCGAAGCCGAGGCGGGCAGCTAGTATTATATGTAATATTATTGTTAGAGTATTTTATCTGTAGTTATTACTGTATTTGTGTACATCTATGTTGCATTATGTATGTTTATTATCAGTTATTTTAGTACTGTACGCGCCTTAGCCGCCTCTCACATTTGCAGTCTCACTTACTAGGTGTGCTGGAAGAAATTTCTTTTTAGAAATAATCTTTTTGTACGTGAACAATAAACTATAAATAAATAAATAAGAATGACGTCAATTTTGAAACACCCCCTCCCCCCATCTATCATTTGCCGTCATCCGCAGACCAACCCCCCCCCCCCTAATTTAGAATGACGTAATATATGGACGGCCCCTTAGCGAAACGAATCGTTACTTTAATATAGGAACCGGACATTAGTTATGTAAAGTTTTCCGTAAAGATCGATGGCTGTATATGCAGGCACACTAAATTAACACTTAAAAAGAAACAGTTATTAAAGAAGAAATAAATAATGTTGTTAGCATTTCCACAGGCGTCATATAACTTAGAAAAAATACATTTATTATGTATTAAAATTAACAATGTTAAAATTTGAAACAGGCGCCATCTTTCTTCTTCTGACATTTGACATAGACTTTGTCAACATGAAAAAATAATTCTTGCCATATTAGGTCCGAATAAAGACGTTGCGTATGGATTATTCATAAATCCCGCGTATATTTTGCGATTTATTTACATATTTTATTATTGTTTTTTTTTATTATTTTTAGTAACTAATCAATACGTAAAAAATAAGAGCAAAAATAGCTAAAATGATTTAATTCGGTGTTTGCATATTATATTGAAACCTTTTTTTAGGAATAAAAATGAAGCTAATTTTGTGTATGTGTGTGAATATATTATTATTAGAAATGTTTATAATCAATACAAAACAATCCGAGAAGCCTATTTTCAACTAAGAGTACAAATGTTTATTTAGTTAATAATGTTTTAGGCTATAAGGCGAAGCGAAGGAGCTAATTGTCAGAACAAAGTTTGTATAATAACTTTCGTGAAGAGTATTCATAATTATTTAAAACAAAACGGTTTACTCACGCATATTCTCGGGATCGCCCGACTAGTTTCAGACTCAATAGGAGTCCCTAATCATGAGCTGACGCGGCGGCGGACTGGAGTTCGACTCGCGACACCACCGCCGCCGCGTCAGCTGATGATTAGGGAGAATGTACGTGAGAATATACGTGAGTAAACCGTTTTGTTTTAAATAATTACAGAACAAAGTTATTTAAAGAACAAAAATATCTGCGTCTAAATAAAAAAAACACAGCATTAGGTTTATAGTTTCACAATAAATTGCCTTAAAGTTATTTTGTGGAGTAGCCTTAATGCCTGTTGGGGCCCCGCTCTTCCACACCGAGTCGAATATATATGTGTCTGTCTCTAGCATTGTAGCTCCCAAACGAATGGACTAATATTGATGCAGAATTTTCTGTTTGAAAGCGGGTATGATAGAGCAATATAAAAAGTGAGATTTTGTCGTTGTACAAATTAAAACTATGACTTCTACATCGGTTACAAAAAAGGTTGGTATAAAAAACTCAAACTTTGTATGGGATAATTGTTATGTTTGTACAATAAAAATATATATAAGTATTTAATAGAATTTGTAGTCTAGTTATATAATTGCAATTTAAGACCTAATTAAATAGACAACGAAATTAATTTAGTTGTTATAATCAGCAAATTATCATATTTACAGGCAGTTAAATAAAAAAAAATACATATTCATATTTTCTAAAAAAATACAAATATAATTTCCCTGTATTTTTAAACTGTTTTAATTTAACCTTAGAGTAAACATAGACAACCATAGAGCGTGCGCATCGCTAGTATCGCTGCTATAAGCCGAGCAAAAGCATATTTTGAGCTAAATGTACTACGCTCGTTTACTGACTTAAGTAATTTTCGGTGCGACGACAGACGCTTATGCGAAAATATCGACGGTTCCAACATTATAAGGATTTTGACGGGCCTGTTGGTCTAGTGGTTAGTGACCCGGACTGCTAAATCGGAGGTCGTGGGTTCGATTCCCACCCAGGACGAATCTTTGTGTGATGAGCACGATCATTTGTTCTGTGTCTGGGTGTAATTTATCTATAATATGTATGTATTTAGAAATATATAAGTATGTTTATCAGTTGTCTGGTTGCCATAGCACAGGCTCTGCCTAGTTTGGGATCAGATGACCATGTGTGAGATGTCCCAAGATATTATTATTATTAATATAAGGTTTTGAGATAGTTTTAATATAACGGTGCGCTATATTTTGACACTAATTTTACGATTTTACATGTTCACACTAGTGCCAACAGTTCATACTCGATATGCGCGCTCTATAGTTTACTTATTTATTCCTCTAAGAATTCAACTTTTGACAATTGGCTCCTTCCGAAAGTGTGTATAAATCCTGAATTGATATAGCTTAATTATTATATAATTATATTAGTTAAAAATGTCCAATGCTCGTTAAAGTTTACTAAGCAATAATTATTGGTTAATATTTCAGTGAGATTTACCCCGTTCGAGCTAGGTGCGAGAAACTAGTGTAAAAAACTAGTTGTTTAGAATATAATTATATGTCTATCAATATTATATTACCACTAAGGGCTGATTTTTTCAACGCCAGATAATATTATCCGACGAATAACTGTGAATTTTTGACAGTGCTACCATACAAAATCTGTCAGACATAATTTTTTTTCAACGATTATAAAATATCTGGCCTTTGAAAAATCAGCCACTGAATTAAATAAACGTTAAACTAGTGATTAAAATAATTTGTATTTATAAGGCCCGCTTGCACGAGCCCGGGTTACCTTTTTAAGTGGGCCTAATGGTCGAATACTGAATAGTCAATCAGTTTTAAGCCGCCGTTAAGTCTCATGCTGTCTCTCTCACTTCGATATATACCTCCGTGGTCGAATGGCGTACACACCGGTTTTCAAGGTGTCGCCAGCTCTGAGGTCCCGAGTTCGATCCCCGGCCGGGTCAATGTAGAAAACCACTCTTCTACATTGTCTCGGGTCTGGGTGTTTGTGGTACCTTCGTTATCTCTGAATTCCATATCATGATGGCAAATGTATTGGTAGTGTATAAAAGTATATTATTTACTCATCATAGAGACAAAAGGCCATATTAGATAATCTAAGTATTTAATTAATTAAGTTTTTGCAGTGATGGTAATCGTCATTATTATACAATGGGATATTTATTTTAATAAATATTTCCTTTTTATAGCAATAGTAAAGATAGCTGCATTAATTGTTTAATCCTGTGCCACTAAAATAATTCACATTTATATTTGACATTTATTTAACAATTAGAGACGTAGATGGCGGGACGAGCTGGACTCCTTCGATAGAAATTAGTTCAGCGCAGCCCTAACCAGAGAGATTGACGAAGGGTAGACAGCCTTTGCCCAACAGTGGGACAGAAACGGTTAAAAAAAATTGCGTTCCCAAAGTTATTTGTAAAATCAGGAATATTCAATTGATGTAGCTCTCTCTACACTAACCAAACAAGATTAAGATCTGAATATGTAATTTTTATCCGCATGTTGCATAGTGAGATTATATAGTATAAAATATATAAATGTATGTTACATTTAAGGGTGATGTTACAAATTTTTTATCAGAAAACAATCTTTTGATGATTCTATAATGTTGAATATAGTTAGGTTTCCATTTAGGCGCTGAGCAGTCGTTGGAAAATTTGTCCGACGGTCAGAAATGTCCCGCTTGAATATTTGGTTGCCGCAGTCAAGTTTGACCGCAAAAAACAATGGAACTTTGAATTTGCGGACAATTTGAACTTGTCAAGTAATGGCTATCGGTCGTTTCTGTCTGCGGACAAATCGTCCATTTTGTATCCATGCTGTAGATAGGTAATATTGACTAGAAAGTCAAATGAAAAACAGGGAAAAGTATAAACAGCTGGAAATGATTGCAGAAATGTTTAAAATTGCGATTGACCTGTTGGTCTAGTGGTTAGTGATGCTGACTGCTAAACCGGAGGTCGTGGGTTTGATTCCCACCCAGGACAAATCTTTATGTGTTGAGCATGATCATTTGTTCTGTGTCTGGGTGTTATGTATCTATAATATGTATGTATTTAGAAATATATAAGTATGTTTATCAGTTGTCTGGTTGCCATAATACAGGCTCTGCCTAGTTTGGGATCAGATGGCCGTGTGTAAGTTGTCCCAAGTTATATTTTGGTTCTTATTTTATAATGAGCTTTTACTTTTAAGTCTACAATTTAAGCTTGCTTTTGTCTCCCCTGATAACATATGTTTTAGTTAAAGTTCTGTGTCAATGATCAATCCTATTACTAAATTTACAATTTGTATAATAACTTTCGTGAGGAGTATTCATAATTATTTAGAAACAAAACAGTTTACTCACGCATATTTTCGGGTTCGCCCGACTAGTTTCAGACTCAATAGGAGTCCCTAATCATGAGCTGACGCGGCTGCGGGCGATTCCGAGAATACGCGTGAGTAAACCGTTTTGTTCGAAATAATTATAACTTTACAATCATGAAATTTTATGTTTATAAATGTATATATTATAGAATGTTGAATTTGTGTTACAAACGATGATCGATTTTAATGTGAGATAATTTGAAAATAATTGTCTTAAGTTTATTTAAACTTTTAGTTTAATATACGACAGAGATAAATGTATTTTCAGTATTAATATTTTTTAAGATTTAAATAAACTTAGATTCTTTATATTGGTGTATTTAGAGAATTAAATGCTAAATATACATTAAGGTTTGTTTGTTACTTTGTTATTTGTCCTTTTTAGGGATTCGTACCTTAAGGATGCCAACGGGACCCTATTATGCCTCCGATGTCCGTCCCTCCGTCCGCCTGTTTGTCAGCGGGTATCTCATGAACCGTGTGGCAACTACAAAGTACCAAGTACGCTGATATTGCAAACACTGAATGCCTCTTGGTATTCAAGCGGAGAGGTCGTTCACCCTACGCCGTAACGTCAACTTGTGCCCGTGTCTCTATAAAGCTATTTCTTGTTTTATGTATGTGTAATCAGACAATAGACTCTTATACGTTACAGTGTGAATTTCATTTATTTTCTATACACATACAATATAAATAGGACATAACAAACCGTAATAGATAAACAGTTGAAATGTTTACAGTGTGATGCTGCTATAAAGATGAATGAAAATAAAAGGGGCTCTATAAAATGCTACGGATCTCTTCATGTGAGAGTCCGACTCGCACTTGGCCGGAGTTTTCCCTATGGAAGGTAAGGTTTCTAACACTATACAGTGTAAAACAGAGAGGATTTAAGCAACAACGGCAAAGCGTACAAAATTAAGAGACACAAAACCTAACCGTAGGGTTGCTGATGTCGCATCAGCTCCTGTAGCAAGTAACATTTGTACACGCGTTAACGATGACAGAAATCGCTTAAATGACATTAGATGTATGGAAATGACATTTCATATCGATAAGTCACGTGACATAAGACTTGTCACGTCCATACATTTGACCGAATTGATCAGCGTTAATGCTTGTAGAAATGTCACCTGTCTACGAGGGCAGGTCTTCTTTCAATTTCCACCAATCACAGGCCAGTAGCTCGTCTCTCATTGGTGGTCTCTCAAATGGGTGATGTTCAATGCGAAAATAACATGGACATTTCTAGATCTCGAGGGAATCTTACGCCTCCCGCACTAAGGATACTGAATCCTTGTGTCGCGGCGAGTTTCACCAATTGGCTATCCGTGCAGTGTAATGACGGGTTCATCTATACAAGTGTTCCCGAGAGAGTGATTATCCAGAGTGAAATAGTAAGTAAAAGAAATATAGATTACTAGCTGTTTCCCGCGGTTCTGCCCGCGTGGATGTTAGTTATCGTGGCAAAAAGTAGCCTATTCCCTTTCTTAGGCTCTAGACTATCTATGTACCAAATTTCATTTAAATCTATTTAGAAGTTTTGGCGTAAAAGCGCGACAGACAGGGTTACTTTCGCATTTATAATATTAGTAAGGATTTACGGTCAAATTAAATTAAAACATAATCCCATTTAAATTGTATTTTATTTATATAACAAAATAAACACCAGATGGTTATCCCAAAATGTCTACAACTTTTTACAACTTTGAGTACTGCATTATATTATTAGTAAACATATATTCAATTCAATTGATTTACAAATTGATTACAATTAAATTGAATATTACAATTCAATTAATAATTGAAGTATTTTGGTTGTCAATACATATTCGCTTTAATTCTTGATCTGATTCTATTTATTAATTTAACAAAACTAAATTATTTATTTAAATATTGTATCTACCTTTTATTAAGTTTTTAATACATTTAATTTGTATATTTAAAGAAGTGTCAACAATTTATAAAGATTTACACTTTTTGAGTATTTTTCTACATACATGATCTTTGGAATTCTCCTAAGACATTATATTAGTAAATATAATAATTAATATAAGTGGAATGGAAGCTGCAACATTGCTTGTAATAACAATATTTTCAGATAGTTTATTGTATTGCAAACTACCTACATTTATTATTCAGAAAATTTTAACCAAAAAAAATGTATCCTATTCAATTTTGTTGATTAAGGTTTTATTTAGAACGATGAGAGCAAACAACAAATTTAAGAAAGCAGAAGAGATAAAAATCTCTATTTTGAGCAATTTCGAATGATATAGTATCTTGCAAAATAAAATAATAATAAAGGAGAATGCACCAGTGCCTGGCTAACTTAGACCAAGTGTGGCCCAGAACGAAAGTATAGTGCATAATGCTCTTTATGCAAATACTAGTCATTATAGCAAAGTGCATCAAAATCTGTCCCAAGAGTCATGAGTAAAAGCTTTTTCTCGATAACTGTTACAAATTACCTAAAAAAATTGAACTCAGTACTTATAAACTATGTACCTTATAATATGTATATTTTCGTAATCGATTATTACTTAAATTTAAAATTAATTAAATAGCACATTTAAAATATTCAATTAAAAAAAATACAAATTTCGTGTAGTTTATCGTCGATGACCAACTAGATCTATTACAAAACACCGACGTTAGCCGATACTAAATTTGAATTTTACCGTTTATTTTTATTTAGTGAACATTGCTTGGATCAACTTGAGATAGCAAATAAGCCTACAGGAATGAATCAGGGAGTCTGACAAGATCTAGATGCTTAGCAAATTCATAAAACATACTAAAATCAATTTAGGTCGCTGTAACTTTTTTCCTCTGGGACCGACTTTTTTAATAATTTTTCAATATTATTTGACTCTCAGGAAGTCGTTCAGTTTGTGCTGCACTTGGTCCAAAGCCTGTCATTCTCCTAAACATAAAACTATTAGTAAAAATACACTAAGTATATAACAATATTTATGCCAAAAGAATATCAGTTTATTATGAGTGGTTGAGCAAAATAGTGAGCTATAAGTTGCATTTATTATGTACTTAAAAAGTGCTTATCAAAATAAATGTTAGTTAACCATTATTTTCTTTGAAATATAACAAAATACCCAGTCAAACAAAAAGCCCTTTATAAAAAATATTATTGAATATTTAAAGCCCATATCTGAGATTTTATACAAAAATAAATTTGAAAATTACATATAATTTAATTCATTGAACTATATATTACATTAAAATCGCACTTTGAAACCTAATCACTTTCGAAGCTAAAATCCTCCTGTCGGCGTTGCGTTTAAGTCATTAAAATTCTGACAATATTTTTGAAGAGCTCTACGCTGTTTCCCTGAGCGCAGGTTTTTGGCGAGAACCTTAAGGGCCTCCAGCCAGAGCAATAGAAAAACTAACTACGTCAGCAACATTCACTAAGGGCACCCCCTGTGGGGTTAGGACCTCGACTTAGTGCGTTGCTAACAATCTTAATGAGGCAAAAACAGCAAGGGAGGGCTGGATCGAAGTTTTTATTATATATTGCCGGCTCGGGCTAGCTTGATCTAGGGACGGGAGAGACCGACCCCAACATAGCTTGGGAAAAGGCTTGACAAAAGCTGTTTGGATATTCTCAGTTCTTTCGTTCACTTGAGTGGTAACATGATAATTGTTTATAAATGCATTTTTAATGTAACACATACTTCAACATTGTATATTCGTCAACTAGAATAAATGCATTGTAGTTACATGGCTTCACAATTAATATTTTACACTATTACATAAACCGTGTAATTATTATGTACATTATTATAAATAGATGAAACCGCTACGTTTAACTTTTTGATTAATAAAATCATTTTTCAATTTATTTTTATTTTTACTAATTTGAGAAGTTTAAGGTTAGGTTTGTATTTAATTTCGCATACGCAGTTTCACCCACGTAAAAAATATTCCAGCGGATATATAACGCTAAAAATCTTATTTGATTTTCCGGTCATGAACTATCTGTGTGCCAAATTCTTTCCGAATCTGTTAAGTAGATTTTGTACAACATAGCGACCTCACCTTTTGTGCGTTTACAATAAACAAAACCTCCCCAAAACGTTAACCCTTATAAAAAAAAATAACATTTCACCAACAAAACAGCAAACACTTTTATTATATTACAATATACAATTACATTAACGCAAAATATTAAATTATTTATTTCAATTTTTTTATATACAAGGTAATTTTATTATCGTTGTACAAAAGAAAATTCTGACCAGAAAATCTTGAATTTAAATACTGTAACCGAAGTCTTACGGTAATAGTACTGAAATACTAGATTTTTTGTCGATTTTTTTTTACCAATTGTTTTTATAACCGACTAGCTGTCCCCCGCGACTTTGTTCGCGAGTTTTAGTTTCAACGGTTTTTAATTTTTGCAACATTTTTCATTTATGCTCCGCTCCTATTGGTCGTAGCGTGATGTTATATAGCCTATAGCCTTCCTCAATAAACGGACTATCCAATACATAAAGAATTATTCAATTCGAACCAGTAGTTCCTGAGATTAGCGCGTTCAAACAAACAAACAAACTCTTCAGCTTTATAATATTAGTATAGATTTAGGGGTCATAAATTTCGTTTTTACAGCTACAACAAAATCACCTTGTATTGTTTTTCTGTAACATATTTACATTTTGAGTTACTTCAAGTTCACTAGTAAATTATGTCACGGACTACAATCAAATAAACAGACAAACACAAATGACCTAAAAACAAAGTATCGTAATATTTTGCGTTATAATATTATATTATATATACATTTCTCCATACCATTTTAGTGTTTATTAAACACTGATAGCCGCATACTCAAACACAACTCAATTTTAAGTATACTTAACTGTCAGGCGTTCTTAAATGTCTTTCTATCTCTTTTACTGGACAGTTTTTGGCGAGAACCTTAAGCGCCTCCAGCCAGAGCAATAGAAAAACTAACTACGTCAGCAACGTTCACTAAGGGCACCCCCTGTGGGGTTCGGACCTCGACTTAGTGCGTTGCTAACAATCTTAATAAGGCAAAAACAGCAAGGGAGGGCTGGATTTAAGCTTATTACTTTATTATTTTTTTATTATTTTATTATTATTACTGTGTGACATTTTATTATTGGAGAGCGGTTCCTACTTGCACAGATATTGCTTTTACTTAAAAGGAGGACCCTATGTAAGATTTGATGTAAAAGTTAAACGTTTCTGTAATAAAACTTTTTTTTTTAGTTTTGCTTGATCTAGGGGCGTGGGGCCTGGTTTTGTGTGCCGCTAACAATCTTAATAAAGCAAACAGCAAGAGAGGGTTGGATCAATTGTATATTATTTATGGGCATATTTTTATTGCTAGTTTGGCCGGCTCGGGCCAGCTTTATCTAGACGCAGAGGTCTTCAAGTGACAGAACAGATTGACACTTAACATTAGTTGCATTTTAGTATTGGGCTATCAAAACACTATTGTCTTATTGATTTCCTTGAGCGCTGAGACATTACACAAGATTTTAAACTTTCCATAATCGAATTTTATTTTCATAAATAAACAAATTATCTAACTATTTTTTCTAATAAGGTGCATTTACTGATAGGGCGCAGAAATATTACTTAGACATTTTAATCTTTATTTTAATAGAAATTAGACTCATATTTGAATGTTGTCAAGCAAAGGATACGATATTACCCAGTAAATAGGTTTTGGAGTTCAGATAAGCAGTCGCTAGATAACATACTGATATTCAGCTGAATCCGATGAGACTGGAATCCGACCCCATTATAGGAAATATGCTAGACAAGGCTGGAGATTTCCATTAGTTAATCTATGCAAAAATGAGTCTAAAGTGTATTAAAATAAAGTATAAAATACCAAAACATGTTCCAGCGTTTATCGGTCAGTAAGTGCCAAGTTTACATTGACTATATAGTTTATTTATTACACAAAGTTTGATACACAGGTCTAAAAGGCTACGCAGAAGAATAGAAGAATGAAAGGGATGATGTTATATAGACAGAGATCAACATCTCTTTTACTCAATCAAATATGATGGCAATTACATAATAATACAATCGTCAGCGGTATTACGTATCTTACAAAAGTAAAGCGTCAGCAATATTTGCACAATCATTGCTGTCAAATTGAAAATATGTATTTTTTTTATTATTTGTTACGCATTAACGCATGTGGAGCGTAAGTATATTTGTAATTAAATACAAATATTAGAAAGAAAAAATTTAAACATCAGACAGGACTTGAACCCGTGACGGTTCAAGTCCTGTCTGGTGTTTAAATTTTTCTTTCTATTTGTATTTACTTGAAAATCCATATTAAGTGACGCGATAACGTAATACAAATTTGTAATCTGACAGCAATAATTGTACAAATTTTGCTGTCAATTGCTGTCACTATACTTTTACAAGATACGTAATAAGGCCACAGATATAGGTGTACCAACCTACATTACATCAAACTGTATTTTTACATTCGCAATAGCACCAAACTCTGTACTGTTACATATTACGAAATATAATTACATAGTATTTTAGTTACACTCGACATAGACATGAGAAATTGAAGAATCAATATTTGTGTGAGGGAGACAAAATATTAATATTCGTTCAATTTTGCAAATTAATCTGCCAAAGTTAAATTAAATTATTAAATATTAAATATTTTAGGACATCTCACACACGGTCATCTGATCCCAGACTAGGCAGAGCCTGTGCTATGGCAACCAGACAACTGATAAACATACTTATATATTTCTAAATACATACATATTATAGATAAATTATACCCAGACACAGAACAAATGATCGTGCTCATCACACAAAGATTCGTCCTGGGTGGGAATCGAACCCACGACCTCCGGTTTAGCAGTCAGGGTCACTAACCACTAGACCAACAGGCCCGTCAACGTGAAGTTAAAGAGCGAGATAACCATATAATACTTTTTAAATTACTACTCATAAAAGCAAAGTTTTGATTCGAGAGGTTATATAATGTATGTGAGTTTCTTAAATACGTTATAGTGTCTAAATGCCTGAACCTTAGAGTAAACATACACAAGCATAGAGAGCGCGCATCGCTAGTAGCCCGTTGTGTTGAGCGTAGATTTAGTAAGCAAATTCTGAGCTGTAAGTACTACACTCGTTTACAACGTGCGACAACAGACGTTTATGCGACAATATCGATGTTTCCGATATTATTAGGTTTTAAGATAGTTTTAATAAATCGACGCGCTCTGTTTTGACACTAATTTCACGGTTTTTCTTGTTCATACTAGTGCCCACAGTTCATATACGTAAGGCGCACTCTACATTTACTTATTTTTTCCCTAAGGCCTAAACAGATTTTAATGTATGAGGTATGGTTAGAATCCTTACATCATCCCGAGTGACACTGGATATATTTTCAATTCAATATGGTGGCTTAACGACGCCATTTTCAAAGCATATTTATTACAAGTCTAAATGTACTTATGCATTTAAAGTCGTTTATTTAACATGAAAGTAAATAAAAAAATATATAGATTTTGTCCTCTGTCAAGTGTCTCTAAAACAAAGAACCTAAATAGAAATAAAGCTTAGATTCCCATCAATAAAGCTTCAGAGACAAAACTAAGATTAAATGATTTTATTATGAATACATTGTCATTTGAAATTCATTATTTATTAATGGGATAGTTGAACTTACTTTTAATTTCCGTCAGATCGATAAATAAAACATATAAGACACGTATTTTATCTTATTTTACGTAACCAAAAACTCACGATACATTGGTTTGAAATGTCGCGTGACGTCACAATTTCGAGCATTTTTACGCAAGTATGACGTCATAAGCTCTCACTTCCTGAACCTTGATTCGCTTTATCAACTTAAGTGTTTTTTTATTTAGAAAAGCATAAAATACGTGTTTAATATTTATTTACTAGGTTTTTCCGGTCGCGTGGATTACGGTTATCGCGGCAAAAAGTAGTATATGTCCTTTTTTAAGCTCTAGACTATATGTGTACTAAATTTCATTTAAATCGGGTCGGTAGTTTTAGCTTGAAAACGCGACAGACAGACAGAGTTACTTTCGCATTTATAATATTAGTAAGGATTATCAAACTGACGAACTAATTACATTTCTGCATTTCATACCCACTTATATGCAAATTTTCATCATCTACTCGACTATTTATGCATTTTAAATATTATTTCTTACTTGCATGATATAGATACTTCGTACATACAGATTATAATGGCTCAAACTCAAACGAAACTTAACTTAAAGACGTTCTCAATAGTCTGTGTCGTTACGTAACACGTTCATAAACAGAGACAGCATGAGACTTAACGGTGACTTAAAATTAAGTGGCGTTTAAGTATTACACGGGTTACTAAAATTCTTGGCATTTCTAAACAATTTTTGTATTGCCATACATTGTTAGGTGTTGCCAGGACATATTTTTTAACCATAATTGCCAATTATCGCACAATTAATTATCCGGGCAACTAAAATAGCTCCATTCTTATTCAATTTAGTAATACAATTAGATGTTATACATTGAGCAATTTACAGCAATTCTCAGCAATATTGTTTTATATACAGATACCGTAGGGTCAGATATAGAGCAATATTACTTCGTTAATTGCTTCAAACTGCTCAATTTATGTTGCCAGTAATTATCGATTAAAAAATTGTACATATTAGCGCTCTAATATACAGCATGCAACAAATACCCTGTCCGATCCTTATGAGTATTATTCGGCATCGTACTGCGTACACATATACGTAACTATTGAATGGATTTGAGAATATTATTTTGAAACCGGTAAATATAATTAAATTAAAATAAAACTGATCAAAGGCAACACTGATCGCTTGTCAAAGTTCACGTGTACTACCTACAGTTTTGGATCAAAGAAGCCGCCTGAGCGAGACATTTTTTTCAAGTACGTATGTTGATCCAGGAATACGCCTTTATTGGATCGGACAGGGTTTTTGTTACATACTGTAGAAAAAAATATAAATTAATAATTTTAGATGGTCATCATTTAATAGTCAAATAAACAACAAAACCTTTAAGTGATACATTACTATAAAATTCACATAGTTTTTCCTACAAATGTACTTTATTTAGATTCACAAACAATACACAGTATGAATTTAGTAGTAATTTTTATTTATCAATTAATTGAATATCACATATAATTTATGTAATTTAAATCAATAAATTGATTATAATTGATTACATTAATGGAATAAATTGTTACTTTGAAATAAGGTTAACGATAAACGCTTAACTAGATAGCAGTTATCCCAATTTGACCACTTTCCTATCTCGTAAGTTGGATATGAACATTTCCTATTGTCTACAGGCGGGGCAGCTAACTACCATTTCTATAACCTATCCGTAGATCATTTTCTCTACTAGAGATAAAAATTTTACTTAAACGATATACAAATTACGTATGTCTTATTCCTATCTCTAGTAGGGAAAAATATCTTCGGATATGTTATTGAAATTAACCGTAAGTTCTTAATAACGTATATTTAGAAAGTTTGTTTTACTAAGGATAGAATTTTGAAACTAGCTGTACCCCGCGGTTACACTCGCCTTGCTTTTTACTCAACACAAGTAACTTGATGTTAAATAGCCTGTAACCTTCCTCGCGAATTGGTCTATCAAATGCAAAAAGTTTTATTTAAATCCGATTAGTAGTTTAAGAGATTCTTTCGCTTGATTATATTAGTACATATTTCTATCTTTACTAGCGAAAACTATATAATTATGGATAGGTTATTAAAATTGAAGGTCGGAAAGGAAACTGATTTGTTATGATAATAATCGATATAATAAAATAAATTTTAGTTTTTACTTTTGAGGGTAAATTGCCTGGATATATTTTATAGCCGTCGGTCACCAATGGCCGACGATTACACAATATATTTTGTATTGTTCCGCATTCAAAGCGTTCAAAAAATCAGTTATAAGTTAACATAACAGTAATTCTCTAGTTAAACGTTTATATACCTCTATAACATTTTGTTAACTATATTTCGACTATATTTTGAAGTTAACTCGTTCGCTTAACTATTTAGTCTTCGCAACCATTACAATTAACTACGGTGGTATTCCCATGCCCAACTAACACTACACTCCCACTACTGGACTCCACTGAAAGAGAAAATTTAATTATTACAGTATTTTTCATATTCAGTAATTTTTTTAAGCAGCAACATCAATGGAAATACTCAAAATATGTCACCATCACAGCTACTAACATTTAAAACCTGATCGCGCTATGTTAAAATTTTATCAAGTAGCACTAATGAGTAGTACAAGCACGTAAGTAAAACATGAATAAAGAAATGAATAAATGTGGACAACATCACATACAGTGCTCTGAACTTAAAGTAAGTAGCTAAAGCACTTGTGTTATGGAATTCAGAGACAACGAAGTTACCACATACACCCAGACCCGAGACTATGTAGAAAAGTGGTTTTCTACATTGATACGGCCGGCGATCGAATCCGGGACCTCAGAGCTGGCGACACCTTGAAAACCGGTGTGTACGCCACTCGACCACGGAGGTCGTCAAAAGCAAATGAATGCAAATGCAAAAGAGATAGCTATCATTAAAAGCTTCCTAATTAGAAGGTTTTCAAGTGTTCAAAATGCAAGTGCTAATAACATATGTGCCTCATTTTTATATATATTATCATTAGTTTTAATAACTCCATTAAATAAAATAATCAATGAAAACCTAAAAGCATATTCAAAATCTACTTAAATAAAAAATATACTTATTAAATATTATTTATTTTGTTCTTAAATTCAAACAAATGAATAGCATCTTAACAAGATCTTAACAAAGTTATTAATACCTAAAAAATAAAATATCCAATTAAGAGAAATTTAAAATAAAAATGCACTATAGATTAAATATTTATTATGTTTATTTCTTGTTATTTATTAAGAAGAAGAGAAAAGAGATTTATCTCTATTTAAATTCTTGTGCGAATTGATGTTATTTCCTCTAAAACAAATATCAATTTTATGCAAGTGTAAATAAAGCACATTTTAGACTGAGAAGTACTGTTGAAAAAGTTGTAACATGATATTGTAGTGTAAATTGAACCTTATAACTGTAAGCATTACAGTTGTTTTTCCTGAAACTCGTGTTTGTTTACATGTTTGGAACAGAATTGCGAACGCAGTATAATACTGTGTTCAAACACACGAGTTGTTATTTATTTCATTTTAATAAATACCTCAAAGTTAATTAAAGCTCACCTTTGTATGATGTCACAGCTAGGTCGCGTTTTTAACTGTAATTACTGGTGTTTCTACTTTGTTCTTTGGGGGCTCCTGTAAACATATAAAATATAACAATAATATAATAGTTACTGGCAACAGGATACATAGACATGTTAATTAATACTGCTGCTCATTAACTTTTGTAACTACAAGCTTTAACTTGCAATGTATTTAAAGGGTGTTCACGTGTTCACATAAAAAAAAAATTAAAATCATTTATTGAAACAAAAACCAGTAAGTAACATTAATTATGCGTTAACAGCCACATTAGTTATAAAATAACTGTGTCGCAACTGTTAGCGCCCACCTCCGAAGATGGGGACTGCTCCAACATGAAATTCTTTAGTATAAAAACTTTACTTATAACTAAGAAAAATACAGAGTAAATAATGAGATAAAATATTAACTTAAGTATGTGCGTGCGCGCGCGCGTGTGCGCGTGTTTGTGTGTGATACATTGATTTTAAACGTCGCATGAGGTCACGGTTTCGTAAGTTTTATGTGACGTAATTAGCCTCTACTCCTGAACTTTGATTCGCTTTATCTTGTAAGGTATTAGTTATTTTAAATAAGTAAAAAATACATGTAAAATTAGATAGATTTTTAGTTTTCATGCCCAGTTAATGTTAACTCTCCTATTAAAATTTTAAGAAGTGGTTCTGATACACTTCTCCACATCCGAGAGGTCTTCTTACCAGAACAAACAGGTAGAAATTAAAGAAAATTATAGTAATCGTGAATGTACTAATTTCCGCTGTCCCTCCATTAGACTTACGTAGTTTGAAGCCACGCCAAGTGTATGCTCACTATTGGTAATGTATAATTTCGACTCGCAACACCACCGCCGTCGTGTGAGCTCATGATTAGGGACTCCTATTGAGTCTGAAACTAGTCGGCCGATCCCGAGAATATGCGTGAGTAAACCGTTTTATTTAAATAATATAATATAATATCTTGGGACAGCTCACACACGGCCATCTGATCCCACACTAGGCAGAACCTGTATTATGGCAACCAGACAACTGATAAACATACTTATATATTTCTAAATACATACATATTATAGATAAATTACACCCAGACACAGAACAAATGATCGTGTTCATCACACAAAGATTTGTCCTACGTGGGAATCGAACCCACGACCTCTAGTTTAGCAGTCAGGGTCACTAACCACTAGACCAACAGGCCCGTCTAATAAATCTAATAAAATAATAATGTATAGTGTACCTCGTCAGGTAGTTCACTGATGGCGTGTCCGTTCCGCAGAGACTCCCGCAGCGTGTCGTCTTCATCCTCATCTGTGGGCACGTCGTAGAACTCCTCGCTGTCCAGATCGCCGTCTGTGCCTGTGATAACGTATTTTTTTATAGTAATTTTTCGTACTTTTCTCAAGAGGTAGAAAAGGAACCCTTATAAGATCACTCTCTTGTCCATCTGTCCGTGTGTCATCACCAGTTTTCTCTGGAACGTGTGGACCTGGCAAGTTGAAATTTATACCAAATACTGAGGTCTATAGACCGTATTAGTGTATAAAAATCATAGCCCGTAAAAGTCCTGAGCCACCACGATAAAAAGATATTTGATTTTTTGATTTGATTTGATTGGGCAAATTTAAATTTTTACGAAAACTTGTAAGTACCGAAATTTATATTTTTCATTTTTATTTTTCGAAATTTTCTCATTACTTGTGCTGTAAGACCATGCTTTAATTAAAATTCACAATTCTAGTTCAAACGGAAGTACCATATAGGTTTTGGATCGAAAACCTATATGGTATAAGTTACCATTGACTTACGTTAATAATTTTATTATGGCGGTGTAATGGGTAGGGAACTCTCGAAGCACGAGTTTGACTACTTTCATTATTATTGTTGTGAGAATAGAGCTTATAATATTTGCACTAGCTGTCCCACGCTTTTAGTCCGCGAGTTTTAGTATCAACGGTTGTTCGTTTTTGCAACATTTTTCATTTATACTCCGCTCTTTTTGGTCGCAGCGTAATGTTATATAGCTTATAGCCATTCTCAATAAATGGGTTATCCAACACTGAAATATTTTTTCAAATCGGACCAGTAGTTCCTGAGATTAGCGCGTTCAAACAAACAAACAAACAAACTCTTCAGCTTTATATTTTAAGTATAGATAAGAAGCTGTATAAAGTTACCTAGCACAGACTGATAGTCGGTAAAGTACTCTGAATCGGAGGCGTAGCTCTGTTCCGGTGCGTCGGGCGCGTCGCCGCTGGGCGCGGGCTTCACGGGCCTCTCCCGCCGAGCGCGACGCTGTTTTAATCGTCGGACGTTTCTGCAAGTAGTAACAAACACTTGCAATTTACTTTAGACATCATCATCATCATCATCATCAGCCTATCTTCGTCCACTGCTGGACATAGGCCTCTCCTATGGCACGCCACTGAGCTCGATCTTCAGCTCTTCGTCTCCAACTTTAGACATAGGTATTTGTATATATATTTTTTTATAAAAAATACTTTTTACATACTTTTTTTTACTTTTTGGACAACTAACACACGGTCATCTGATCCCAAACTAGGCAGAGCCTGTATTATGGCAACCAGACAACTGATAAACATACGTATATATTGCTAAATACATACATATTATAGATAAATTGCACCCAGACACAGAACAAATGATCATGCTCATCACACAAAGATTTGTCCTGGGTAGGAATCGAACCCACGACCTCCGGTTCAGCAGTCAGGATCACTAACCACTAGACCAACAGGCCAGTCTATAGAAATAGAAAAATAAATACATTTCTACTATGTATTTACATCCATACTTAATATCAGAAATGCAAATGTAGCTCATTCTGTCTGTTACACTTTCACTGTTTAACCGCTAAACAGATTATGTAATTTGGAATTTAAAAAAAATAAATAAATATGGACAACATCACATACATTGCTCTGAATCCAAAGTAAGCAGCTAAAGCACTTGTGTTATGGAATTTAAGAGACAACGAAGGTACCACTAACACCCAGACCCGAGACAATGTAGAAAAGGAGTTTTCTACATTGACCCGGCCGGGGATCGAACCCGGTATGTGGTAAGCTTGGATCCTAGGTTTGTTTGTGCCGCGATGACACCTACGCGGGCGGAACCGCAAGCAACCGCCAGTGGACTAATAAATATATAGATCATGGCGATCTAGATTAGTTAAACACTGGTAAATGTGAGTCACTGTCGGCAACGAGGGCTGACAAGATGACCACTTTTCTGAACTATTTCATTTTACGTTTGGATTTATCTTTGGATGGTATTTTAGCGGTGTTATACTTTATTTTATTAAAAAAAAAAACTACGACGCAAAGGAGTTTAAAAAAAACATTCAAATCAAATGCAAAAAGAATAATCAGACTTATTTCTTATTAACACGCATTTGTGGTTCACACAAAATCTTGTCCCATGCGGGGATCGAACCCATAGCATGTCGTGTACAGTGGTAATTGGCATCTAAGTCATAAGCTTTTATTTGCATTTTACAGGAACTTTTTTAGCAATTGTAAACTCATTATTAGGATTATTTTAGCAATGAGTATGGTATAATCCCTAGGATTGCCACCTGCATAATTGCACGCCAATTGTAGCAGTGGAAGGAAAAAATACAAATATTCGCTCCACATGCATTAATGTACAACAAATAATTAATAATAAGATGATGTGATTGATAACTTACGTTTCCTTTTGTAACTCTCTCAACGCCTCAAGTTCTGACCGCATGGAAGTCACCTGTTTGTCCAGTCTTGCTACTTCCCTCACTGAAATAATGACAATAATTCATGTAAATCAACAGGACGGGTGAGATTCCCATTTGGGAATGGAGGGTTCCATATCATCATATTATAAACATTGTGTCATTGAAAATAATCAATGGTAAAGTGACCTCCATGGTCGAGTGGCGTACACACCGGTTTTCAAGGTGTCGCCAGCTCTGAGGTCCCGGGTTTGATCCCCGGACGGCTCAATGTAGAAAAACTACTTTTCTACATTGTCTCAGGTCTGGGTGTTTGTGGTTCCTTCGTTGTCTGAATTCCATAACACAAGTGCGTTAGCTACTTACTTTTCGTTCAGAGCAATGTATGTGATGTCCACATTTATTTTTATTTATTTATTTGGAGGTTGTTGTGTATCAATATTGTAGGTACTTTATAATCTTGTTGACAAATAAGAATTGCAAAAGTACCCCCGATTCATTATCATTATGCACAGTGTATTTATTAATTGAGTGCTACCCAGTGCTTAAATACGTAATAAAACAATATTACCAAATCATTGTTTTATTGGACATAAAAGAGGTTTTATTGCATTTTTTCTGCCTATTCTTGTCCCAAGCTATGTTGGGGTCGGCCTCCAGTCTTAATAGATTCAGCTGAATACTGTATTTAATATGGAGCAAATGCTTATCTGACCTCCACAACACATTTTAATGTTACAGTATCCCATGGTCAGACTGGTTTACAGAATTGTAATGACTTAACAACTGCCAAAAATCTTCATATAATAGTTGGGACCAATGGCTTAACATGATTTCTGAAACACGGAGGGGTCTCAGTATATTTACAAATGGTCACCCACCCACGGACCAACCGCGGTGAGTGTGGCTTAACGTTTATTATTGGTTGAACCATACAACTCATACCCATGAGCCCTGCATTTTTTTTTTAATTAATTTAAGTGATATTCGTGAATTCTTAAATATACTAAATGTTGAATAATATTATTAGCAGTTAAGTATGGCTTACTCATTGCAGTTAATGAATTGTGTCATTTGAAATTACCCAGCCTAGCTAGGTAACAATAAAAAATAAATATAGGCTATGTACTGATAAGACCAAAATACGTTAAAATCGAATGTGACTAGAGGACAGCTAAAATTATTTATGAATACAACTGTTTGTTTCTTTTTAATATATTATAAACTTGTACATATAACCTGTTTGACATTGCAAGTGCATTCAGATAGCAATAAAAACTATTTTAATAATAATGTATTTAAATATTAATGAGCTTTTTTGCATAATTAACACAAAAACACATACTATACTGTCTACATTTCGTTACTTTGCCAGATTTTTTTCTGCTGACGAGATTTTAAAAACATTTTTACTAACCTAACATAGCCCTCCTCTTCTCGGCATATATTTGTTCGTAAATAAATACGCCAGCAGCTCCGACGATGCCCACAATAGCAGCCCCGACCATCGCACGGGGCGATAAAAAATTATTCATATTCATTTTTCGTTTTCTTTAGCAAAACAGAACGTAACCAATTTAGGCACACTTTGATTTTTAAGCACGTCAACGATGCGACAAACAAAATAATGGGCACAAATACTGTTTCGCAACAAAAATAGTGAACAAAAACACAAAAATTATGATTACTAACACACGAAACACCAATTATTTGCGAGTAATTTGCGGCGGAGAAATTTTGTTTTGCAAGACAAATGTGTTGTTGGAAATTAATTTATCAGCGTTAAAAATATATGGTTATGCTTTTTACTATTGGAAGCACGTAAAATAAAAACGATATTTTACATAATTTCGTTAAATTTCCAAGTGAAATCGGCAGCCAGTAAAGCAAACAAAATATTTATAGTTGCGTTCCAGCTCCAGGTTACGATTTTATTTAAAGAATTGAATAATGAGTAAGAAAGATATCTTTTACTTCTTCAAAAACGTGTCTTATGTGTCCGCATTCGGATATGGAACGCAAAATCCTTAGATTAAAATGCAGGAATATTTTGAGACATGGAACAGTGACCGACATAGCTCGCAAAATAAGCTCGCTGAAGTGGCAATGGGCTGGCCACGTCTGCCGAAGGACAGACAGCCGTTGGAGCAAACGAGTCCTGGAATGGAGACCGCGTCTCGGCAACCGTAAGGTGGGACGCCCCTCCGCCAGATGGACTGACGACCTGAAGAAGGTCGCTGGAGGGGACTGAATGCGAAAGGCGGAGGACCGGGTGTTGTGGCGCAAATTGGGAGAGGCCTATGTCCAGCAGTGGACTACGAAAGGCTGAATGATGATGATGGAACAGTATTTTATTGTCTTCCATGACTCTTCCAGTAAATTTTGTTACGATAAATACATTTTTAATTTACGAATTTTTGCACATAAATCAATTATAATTGGAGAAAAATATAATTTTATTTTATGAATCTAAATACGGCTTCAAAACTATGGCAACTCATTTTATCTGTCTTATCATGGCGTACTGTCAAATTTGAAGTTGAATGTCAAATAAAATGCATTATTGGTGTCGGTTCGGAGTGCTGAATTGTTATTTGTTTTACATCAATAATACTGGTTCTTAGAAAACAATTACCATTGATAGTACCATTCATTCATAACTAACTCACTTGGACAATCGTGTAGCCGCCGTTGAATGAGTTTCATACAAAAATCGTAAATGTAAACTTCGAATTACCCGGATTTTGCCGATTATTTAAATTGAATTCGGTCACAATGAGTGGTACGGAGGAAAAGGGCAACAATAATGATGAAGAAACAGCTGTAAACGAAGACTTAGTGAACCTAAATACCGAAACAAGATCTGAAAGTGGAGTACCAGATATACCATCTTCAATTCCGTCAGAAAATATTGGCGCCATATCCAAAATTATATCTCAATCACCTCAATCGCCTAGAAATGTCACAGAAGAACGCATTGATAATGAATCAGGTGATACTAAAGTGGAGGAAGCATCTGAAAATTTAATAAATATAGACAAAAAAAATCAAGAACCAAATCTTTTGGTTTTTAACAAAGGTAGCGGTGATCATACAGCCATTAGTCAATCTGATTCCAGTATCATAGAGAAAGAAACCTCTTTAGTTGACAAGAAGGATGAGATTAAACTTATGGATGTTTCCGCTGACACAGCAGATGAAATGGAATTAAAATGGGATGACGATGAAGATGATGATGATAAATCTGCCATTAATGATATTCTCTTAGAAGAACAACTGTTACAAGATGATACAAGTAACACTGATATTAATAATACTAAGCTTACTGAGACGCATGCAGAAAGTTCTAAAGCTAAATCTGAAACAGATAAGACTAAAAATATTGAAACAATTGATAAAGTAAACTCGCCTGTGCAAGACATTAATAAAGAAACTGTTAGTATAGATGTCTGTACACTAGAAACTGAAAAAATAACCAAACTGGACTCAGCAAAAAGTCCTATTGAAGATAGTATGAACAAGACAGTAGAAGTAATACCAAAACCTTCTGATACTGCAGAAAATAAAGTTCTAGAAGTTGAAAACGAAGAAGTGAATAAAGACCACAATCAAAGAGTAATAGACATTAAGAAGATTCCGGAACATCCAAATACCAATGTTAAACTTATTTCTACAGATACGGAGGAAAATACAAAAATCATAAGTGATGATAATTCAAATAAAGATATAGATGATCTTATCACAAAAAAAATAGTTGATAGTCCAGTAACAAATAAAATACCTGAACTAGAATTGGTTGGTCCAGTGGGTGATGCTCTCAGCGATGAAAATAAAAAAAGACATGATCATCTCGTAGAAAAAATGGTAGACAGTCCAGAAATTAATAAAGTACTTGATCCTAAAGTGGATGTTTCAATGGATAACATAGATGTAAATGAAGAAGAATTACTTAAAGATGATGACAACCAAGTTGTAGGTGATGATGGGCTACCTGTTGATAATCAGAACAAAATAAGTGATAAATTATTAAAAGATGATGAAAACCAAGTTATGGATGCTGATAATCAGAATAAAATAGGTGATGAATTACTTAAAGATGATGAAAGTCAACTTATAGATGATGATCAGGCTGTAATAGGTAAAATAATACTTAACGATGATGAACACCAAGTTCTAGATGATAAAAGTCGAGATAATAAAGAAGACGAAATACTCAAAGATGCTGAACACAAAATAATGGGTGATGATGGGCCATCTGTGGAAGATCAGGACAAAATAAGTGATAAATTAGTAAAAGGTGATGAAAACCAAAATAAAGATGATGAAAGTCTAGACAAAGTAGATGACGAATTACTCAAAGGCGACAAAAACCAAGTTATAGAAGCTGGTGATCCGGATAATAAACATGAAAAATTACTTAAAGGTGATAAACAACAAGTTCTAGATGATGAAAGTTTAGATAGTAAAGATAACGATTTACTCAAAGATGCTGAGCACAAAGTTATGGGTGATGATGGGCCATCTGTGGAAGATCAGGACATTATAGGTGATGAATTACTAAAAGATGATGAAAGTCGAGACAAAGTAGATGACGAATTACTCAAAGGCGACAAAAACCAAGTTCTAGAAGCTGGTGATCAGGATAATGAACGTGAAAAATTACTGAAAGGTGATAAAGAACAAGTTCTAGATGATGAAAGTTTAGATAATAAAGATGACGATTTACTCAAAGATGCTGAGCACAAAGTTATGGGTGATGATGGGCCATCTGTGGAAGATCAGAACATTATAGGTGATGAATTACTAAAAGATGATGAAAACCAAGATGAAAATGATGAAAGTCGAGACAAAGTAGACGAGGAATTACTCAAAGGTGACAAAAACCAAGTTATAGAAGCTGGTGATCAGGATAACGAATGTGAAAAATTACTGAAAGGTGATAAACAACAAGTTCTAGATGATGGAAGTCGGGATAAAAAAGATGACGAATTACTCAAAGATGCTGAACACAAAGTTATATGTGATAATGGGCCATCTGTGGACGATCAGGACAAGATAGGTGATGAATTACTAAAAGATGTAGAAAACCAAGTTAAAGATGATAAAAGTCGAGACAAAATAGATGACAAATTACTCAAAGGTGACGAAAACCAAGTTATAGAAGCTGGTGATCAGGATAATGCAGGTGAAAAATTACTTAAAGGTGACGAAAACCAAGTTGTGGACTTAGGTGATGCAGTTGTTGATGATCAGGGGAAAATTGGTGATGATATTGATAAAAAAACTACTGATTTGGATGCAGTACTACCAACTGTTGATGATCAAAATAAAATAGGTGATGATATAGATCAAATAATTACTGATTCCGATGAACAGCAAGATCAAACGACTAAATGCCTAGATACAAGTGTACAACTTGATCCTAAAAATATTGTAGTTGAAAAAGGAGAAACAGGATTAGTATCAGAAATTCCTACAAATAGAGTGAAAGATAAAATCTTAATTAACGAGGATAATAATTCTATTACAAAAAGTGATCTAAAATCACTAGATGATGAACCAACAGAATTGTCAACTGAAGAATCTAAAATAGATGATAAAGGTAAAGAAATAACTAATGTCACTTCATTAACTGTAGAAGATACACCAGTTGAACAAGAAATTACTAATAATACATTAGAAAATGAAAGAAAATCTAATATAATATGTTTAGATGACTCACCAATTCATATTAAAAAAGCCCATAGTTTGCACAAACCTGATGTTATGTTAGAAATCCCTTCTCAAGAGCTTATAGATATTGATGCAGAATTGTCAATCAATTTGGATCAATCAGTACCTGCTAGTCCGGAAATGATGGATAAATCAGAAGATACAGCTAAAGATATAGTTGATGAAAACATTAAAGATATTGTTGAAAAATTGGATAGGAAAGATGCGGAAATAAAAGATACTGTTTTGGATGATAAAGTTGAGGAAGGAAAAGATTCTGTTATTGAAGAAACAGTGGAAGAAGGGATGGAGAGAATGTTTGCGGAGGAGCCCGCTGGTAAAGAAACGGACTCTGTAGGTAAGATAATAATAGAGTAATACTTACCTATATATTTTTTTTTTGTATTATTGTAACCTGTTGTAAAAATTATTGGAATGGTTTCAATTTCTGATTGTTACATATTTATTTTCAGGTTTTGTATGTAACTAGATAATTTGTGAATATTATTAGTTCAAAATTATTCTCAGGATATCCTATCCTGTCGACAAATTGTGAATTTGAGTTGAAAATTCTTTAAAAGTTCATAATATCACAAGGTTTTATAATAAAATACCAACTCTCACATCCATTATGAATGGGGTAGATGACTAACTATTTTTTTAAAGTATGATATAAATATTTTGATAGTAGTCAAATTGCCAAAATGGCTAATTAAA
Organism: Diachrysia chrysitis; assembly: GCA_932294365.1. Classification (NCBI taxonomy): domain Eukaryota; kingdom Metazoa; phylum Arthropoda; class Insecta; order Lepidoptera; family Noctuidae; genus Diachrysia; species Diachrysia chrysitis. The sequence goes on from OW028670.1 coordinate 4,870,069, forward strand.
AAAATAAATATAATTAAAAACCCTGTTTCATAATATCTTTTCAGTTACAAGTAAGCCTGCCCAGCCTACAAACCTGATGTTACCTGACTCTAATGACTTGCCGGAGATGACAGACAGCTTAGGACTTCTAGCAGAGTCAGTTAGGGTCAGAGATGCCGAGGGGGATGCTGTTGATGATGATGATTTTGATCAGTATGGTATGTTCATAGTCATTTTATTAGCCTCTATTTGACCCGGCAGTCGTTCTCCTGTCAATCTATCCAAAAAAAAAAACAACTAGGAAATTCCCAATTGTGATAATAACTAAAAGTAATAGGGGAGCGGACTGGGCATGAAAAGTAAATATCTATTTAGTCCAGATAGATAAAAAAAATAAAAAAAATCGTATTTTTTATTTTATCAAATCAATGAAAAATTACAAAGTTAAAGCGCTTTTAAAGTTCTGGAGTGGGGGCTTGTGACGTCACTTGTGTGTGTGGTAAAAATTGTAGCCACAAGTGACGTCAAGCGACATTTCCATTCGCTGTAACTTGCTCATCGTTTCTTTAATTAAAAAAAGTGTCTAATATCTAAGAGACGTGTAAATAAAAAATAAAACAATCCGATCCCTTATTCCAGACACTTGGAAATTTCTTTACTACTAACCTAATGCACGTAATGGGCCCCACACTCGAGCACTTCCTAATAGATGACACCTCGTTACTTAAGTGATTTATTAAGTTGTTTGTATTTATTTAGAAATATATAAGTATGTTTATCTTATATTCTGTATTCTTATCTTATTTAGTTTATGTTATCTAAATTTTCGATATTTCCCGTAGGTTTTTCACGAATATTCGCTTCGCATACAAACCTTGTCCTGACAATTACACAAAAAAAACAGCTAAATTGGTCGAGCCATTTTTTTGTGATGCTCCGTCATATACAATGTCAATTGATTTTTATTGATAAAAGTAGATTACTGCCCTACAACAAGTAAACCTACCCAGATAACCATAATAGCTTGTGAATAGACATTTACACAGACAAAATAATGACGCAGCTTTATAATATACTAGGGAACTCTTCATTCGCAAGTCCAACACGGACTTAGCCGGTTCTTTTTAATAATGATATTTATGTAAATCCATTTCCTATTAATTTCTAGAAAGCAGCAACCAAGTATCGCCCGACCAATCAGACGACTCGAACGCACCACATTCAGAAACCGAGGCAGTAAGAGATCAACAAGAGAAGGAGATAGAGTCGCCCGACGTTAAAGGGAATGAGTTTCAGTTCACCATCTCTAATGTGGAGAGTACGTCGCCGGAGAAAGAGAAAGTACGAGATACGGAGCCGGAAAATGTGAGTTATCTAGACTGCTTCTGCAATCAAATGACATTTCAACAAGCGTTAACGATGCTATAAATAGCTTAAATGATATTAAATGTATGGAAATGACAGTTATCTATATATATAAAATGCTTTGTTTTGAATGAATGACGGATCAATGCACAGCCTAAACCGCTGATCGTAGAGACCTGAAACTTGGAGGGTGTGTTCTTTGTATGACGTAGGTATCCGATAAAAAAGGATTTTTTGGAAATTCTATCCCAAAGGGGGTGATAAACGGTACCAAAGTTTGTATGGGACAACGTGATTCCTTGGTCCAATCTACTTCAAATTTTGCATAAATATTCTATTACAGAATTAATAGAAGACGTGTTTCGTATTTTATTCAAATTCATCGCCTAATGGGGTTAAAAAGGGGTAGAAAGTTATTTTGGGGGGGAATTGCATCGAAGTTGATATCAATACTCCTTAGTGCATTTGACTTTAAAAATTACATTTTATTTTCACATATGTTTGAATACACAATTCGATTTATTAAAAAAAACATTGAACTCACATAAAACCTTGGTGCAATGCAATACTCTTTAAAATTGAAATGTCAAAAAACCATTTTCGTCTTCTACGCGGACGAAGTCGCGGGCAAAAGCTAGTTTTAAAATAAAATACAGTTATTTTTCATAGGTTGAAGCTGAAGTCGATGGTGCTATTGAAGAAGACACAAAAGCTTCTCTGCTAAAGGCGGCATTGTTAAAGAATGGTGATGAGGAATTTAATGAGGAGCAAAATGAGGTGAGATGCTGTTTAAACTGATTTACCATCAAGGGAGAAGTTGCTCAATAGGGATGAAAAGAAAAAATCTATTTAGCCCGTAAGTTAGATAATAAAAAAATATTAGACACGTATTTTTTATTTTTCTAAAATATCTAAAAGCTAAGTAGATAAAGCGAATCAAAGTTCAGGAGAGGGGGCTGATTACGTCACGATGTTACACAAAACGTACGACATCGTGACGTCATCTTCTTCCTGACCTTTTCTCAATTTATTTGTGGTCGGCGCACAATGTATTTTCCTTCCTCCACTGTATTAGCCGTCATACTGTCATTCACTGATCGTGACGTCATCTAATAAAAATAAAAAATGATAATTTTTACGATAAAAAAATACTACTTTCACTTAACTAATATTGAAACTTAATAACAATTTCTACTATTTCAGGAGATAGATCAAGACCAACAGATGGACATAGACACAGTGAAATTGTCTGACACGTCTGATAGCGAGGAGAAAGATCAGACAGAGAAGCTGACTCAGAGTGAGATGAAGGAAAGAGATGAGAAGACTCCAGGTAAGGATAGATGAAAGATGGTAATTTCTACTTCTAAGGTTTTCGCCTTGCGGGGTGTATGCCTCCCTTGAGAATATAAATAATTAAACTTTAGTGTCCGCCTAAAGAGTATGAACTATGGGTAGTATGACCGAGCATCGTCGTAAAATTTGTGTTAAAGTTTTATTAATAATATCGGAACCATCGATATTTCTGTATAAACGTCTGTGGGCATACAGAAATACAATTAAATCAGTAAACGAGCGTAGTACTCACAGTAAAAAAATTGTTACGCTCGGCACAACGGGCTACTAGCGATGCGCGCACTCTATACTTGCTTATGTATACTCTGAGATGCCTTCACTCTTATCCGCCATTTTTTATTTTTTTGTACTGTGTGTTGTTTGTGTGCCTGCTAAATGAATAACAATTTTGATTGGCACTGTATTAGAATTAATATTACATTGGAGAGTAAGGGCAGAGATTTGGTCACATTTATTTAAAATATGTATATTTTATATGTGTATTATTATTATTATAAAACAAGGGTACTATTCTATATTTTTTAATTTTTAGAACGTGAACACAAATCTTCGCCCAGCAAGTTGACTCCAACCCAGTCATCGCCATACAAGAACTCGCCGAGCAAAATGAAGAAGTTAGAAATAAAAACTTTACAACCTAATCAAATTGTCAATATTGTGGATTTACAAGAAAGTAGCTCCTCTGAAGACGGTAAGATATAGTTAGACAGCACGGATAGCCGAGTGGTATAGGTCACCACGCCAATACGGGTGCAGACTATTTATTTTTAATGTATTTATTTAGCACTAGCTGTCCCCCGCGACTTTATCCGCGTGTTTTAGTTTCAACGGTTTTTCATTTTTGCAACATTTTTTCATTTATGTTCCGCGCCTTTTGGTAGTAGCGTAATGTTATATAGCCTATAGCCTTCCTCAATAAATGGGCTATCCAATACTGAAAGAATTTTCAAATCGGACCAGTAGTTCCTGAGATTAGCGCGTTCAAACAAACAAACAATCAAACAAAATTAGGTTTAGGATGGTATGGGCATGTAATGAGGAGGGATGAAACACTTGTGAATAAAAGAGTGATGAATTTGGATGTGGAGGGCTGGAGAGGAAGAGGGAGGCCGAAAAAAGGTGGATCGATTGCGTGAGAAATGATATGGGGGTAAAATCTGTGAATGACAGTATGATGGCTAATAGAGTGGAATGAAAGGAGAAAAAATTGTGCGCCGACCACAAATAAATTGGGAAAAAGCAGGAAGGAGAAGATGTACTTCATGCACAGTGTACATAGGCGGACTTAATGCCAGAAGGCATTCTCTACCAGTCAAGTCCTTTAGGTGATGCAGAAACAAACGTAGATGCACTTTAAAAATATGATGAACTTCATTTACGCGTAACATAGATTGTTCAAAAAATAATAGACACGTATTTTTTCTTCTTTTTTTAATTAAACAAACATTGAGGAAAGTGCAGTGAATGGATATGTCGTGTGACGTCATTAGGTACAGTCGGTGACGTCACAAGCCTCATCGCCTTCCTTAGCAGGCGGGATTCAGTTTTCCTAAAAAAATGCTGTCAATGGAAGGAACTGACTGGAATCTAAACATTGAGAGTATTTTTTTGTACTGTGTGTTGTTTGTGTGCCTGCTAAATGAATAACAATTTTATATTGGCATTGTATTAGAATTAAAATTAAATTGGAGAGTAAGGGCACTGGTTGCATTAAACAATTCCACCCTGTATACTTATTAAAAACTTGAAAACTACCCACAGAATCACAACAAAACGAGAAGGAAGATATCCCCGTCTCACTCCCACCGTCACCGGACCATAGTGTAACAAACGTGAACATACCATCGGGCATAGAGGTGATGGCTTCCGGCGGAACCACATCGGAGCTGGTCAGCAAGCACGGCGAGCTCGTCGTCAGCGGCGTGCCGCGGCCCAAGCCGCCTCCACTCGTGAGTAGATGGCACACTAATACTGAAGCCGACACAAGGGTGCTGAACTTCAAATAGGGTGCTGACCGCGGTTAATTTTTCTCCAATTGACCTTCGCTGAAACGCTAATAATATATTTTGCTCTTATTAATGTGAAATTAACAGTTGCTCTCCGGGAGTACCAAAAAAGTGAAAACTTGAACAATTACAATATACAGTATGTAACAAAAACCCTGTCCGATCCAATAAAGGCGTATTCCTGGTTCAAAATACGTACTAGAAAAAATGTCTCGCTTAGGCGGCTTCTTTGATACAAAACTGTAGGTAGTACACGTGAACTTTGTCGAGGGAGCAGTGTTGCCCTTGATCAATTTTATTTTAATTTAATTATATTCACCGGGGAAAAATAATAAACTCAAATACATTCAATAGTTACGTATATGTGTACGCAGTACGATGCTGAATAATACTTATAAGGATCGGACAGGGTTTTTGTTGCATGCTGTATGTACACACTGATATACAGAAGTGTCGGTAACGGTAACAGTGTCGCGGGTTCAATTGTTTTTTCTCATCTCTAAAATGCCCAAAGCGCCTAAAGAAGATTTTAATTAAAAAAATAACTTAATATAATAGTTGTATTTGTTCACAGGCCAGATTGAACACTAGTGAAGTTACAATAAAGACCGTTAGCAATACCGGACCAATGGTCATACCGGAAACTAAGGTATGTTGATAGCTTAGTTTAATCTATTATAATACTACCTGTGCACGCGGCTTCGCTCCCGTGAACCTTCCTACCTACCACTTTTCATATTTGCAGATAAAAAAAAACCGTTTGTATCTTTTTTATTTTTTTTTTATTCAAACATTATCCTTACAGTAAGGAACATAACAGAAAAGGATATAATATTTATTTACAATATAAAAATATCAGCCTATAAATGTCCCACTGCTGAGCACAGGCCTCTTCTCTTATAGAGAAGGAACGAGCATCGATCACCACGTTTGCTCATTGCGGGTTGTCGATTTAAGATTCCAATTTTTGGAATCCATGTGTCCTCACGATGTTTTCCTTCACCGATTGTCTTGTTTGTTTTGTCTTCACTAGTACTGTGATCCTAGCTGATTTAACCTGTGTGATGCCAGCGGCTTTGTGTCTATTTGTGGCATGGTAGCTCCTAAACAAATGGACCGATTATGATGCGTTTTTTTTTATTTAAAAACTGGCTTGTGATTAAAAATACATTTTTAAATAAAAACTTATTTCTAGATAAGTCAGTTACCACCCGAAACGCAAGTCAAACCAAAACTAGGTCTGGAAATATTCAGTCTAGATTCTGACGAAGAAGAGAATGTTGGTAAAGGTAAGTTAGAATTTCTATCTAACTTTTGACAGTGTGCCTCTGTAGCTTAGTTGGTAAAGCGACCGATGCATTGAAGGTTGTCGCAGGTTCGAGTCCTTTTTTATTTATGTTACGGGGTGAAAATCTAATGACTTTAACCCACGCCGTGGGCACGACGTGAAGATATGTCGGACTTGCACCGACTATAAACATCCCAATACCCTCCTTGCCTTGCCAATTTTGAACCAACCAAGTCAACAACCCTATCATTTAACCGATCCCGTTAATCCAAAAGCGGTCGCCGGATTTGCTGGCCAAAGAAATTATGTAAACGCATCATCAGTGTATGTTTTGACTTGCTGTTGCCCGCGGCACCGCTCGCCTGAATGTTGGTAAAAATTTGTCCATGTCCTTCCTCGAGATCCTAGCTTACCCCATATCAAGTTTTATCAAATCATCGGTTCAGAGGTTTAAATTTAAAAGACAGACAGACAGAGTTACTTTCGCATTTATAATATTAGTATATATTAACTTTCAGAGCTCCCCTTACCCCAATCACACGTAAAACAAGAAGTACCACAAAAGCGTCGCAAAGTAATCAAATGTATGAACTACTCCTGCTCTAGTGGCAGTAAAGTGCCATTTATAGTGGCAGATGCCAGGATAACGTCTTTCTATGAGACTGGCAGGAAGAGGAGGACCATGGTGTGCCAGGATTGTGCCGATGCTGTTTATAGCAGGGCTCAGGTAATTAGGATGATTTCTATTTTTTATTTAAGTTGGAATGTGTATTTTTTTTAGAGCTCAAATTGAACATTTGCTGGGTGAAGACGATTAGGTAAATAATATGTATTTTTTTAAGAGCTTAAATTAGGTATTTGACTACTATCGATTTTTTTCTTTTAAATTACAAATATTTATATTAATAGCATTAAATTGAAGCAGAACTGCGAATTAACATCAAAAAAATATACACGAATACAAAAGTTATAAGCTTTTAAAGCTAGTAGATGACGCATGTTCTATCTCTTTTTCGCAAAACGACGAGTTGTACGGGGCATCCCCAGATTAGTATGGAGAAAACGATAGTGACGTCACATTATGTTATAGCTCTCTCTGTCTAATTAGCAATATTAAAATGCTTGTAACTAGTTCAATATGAAAGTAATTAATCTTCCGTTTTGACAACTCGACATAGTTTGTTATATAGAAATATATTATAGTATAAATAAAATAGAAAAAATCTTGTAAAATCCCCTTTTAAACAACTGCTGGGCGAAGGCGTAGTACATAGCTTGTCCTGACAATAACAAACACAAAAGAAAGAATTATGCAATTTGGTGCAGTCGTTTGGAAGTAAGGCGCTTATATACATGCTAGCTGTTTCCCGCGGCTCCGCCCGCGTGGATGTCGGTTATCGCGGCAAAAAGTAGCCTATATCCTTTCTCAGGCTCTAGAATATCTATGTACCAAATTTCATTTTAATCGGTTTAGTAGTTTTGGCGTGTCAGACAGACAGAGTTACTTTCGCAGTTATAATATAAGTAAGGATTGGCGATTCATTTTTATACATAACTAGATTAAATTACCATATATGTACTATGTATACCAATATCATTTCCTCAGAATCTAATCGAAGGCATCAAGAAATTCATACCGCTGGTGGACCTTCAAATGAGCAACCAATCCCACGAGCTGGTGGAGATCTCCGACTCGGAGTCTGAGGATGACGATGATGAAGTGGAGCCAGAACCAGCTCAGGAGAGTATAGGAGAGAAAGCTGCTAAGTAAGAAAAAACTCTTATCTATACTTCTATACTTACTATTAATTATTATTAATTATTAATTAATTAATTATTAATTAATATTATAAGGAAGTAAAGTTTGTGTGTTTGTTAAATTGTAAGGGGTAATCTCGGGATCTACTGAACCGATTTTAAAAATTCTTTCACCAATAGAAAGCCACATTATTGCTGAGTGTCATAGGTTATATAAAAAACCGAAAAATAAAAAGGCTTTTACGTGGTAGTCCGTTTTGCAAAGTGAATCAGAAAAAAAACGGTCGAATGAAATCGTTTCTTACGAACGCTGCCTTAACTATGAAAGATATATTTTTGAGTTCTAGAGAAAAGATGTGGAGCTTGAAAATGCCTACAAAAAAGTCAACGACAGCATATGTCTAACTTTTATATTAAAGTTACAAAAAGTTGTTTTTTTAATATTAGTATAGATAATTTAATTTTTAATATTAAAAAATAATTTAAATCGTTAGGTCATATGTACTAAAAAAGGATTATTAACATTATGCCCAACGAAGTGGGCACGGGTCAGCTAGTTTAAATATATAACCATGTTTTTTAGATAATGGGTACCGTAACGCATACAAGCCATTAAGTTTATAAAGACCCTCCTTGCCCGAAATTCGGCTGGGGTGTTCCTACCGCTGGAGCCCCGCCGAGCATGCTTTAGCGAACCCGGGACTCCGGCAAAGGCAAGGACGGGACTAGAGTGTTTTTAATCGGTGCAAGTCCGACATATCCCCACGTCGTGCCCTCGGCGGGGGTTGAAGTCATTGGATTTTCACCCCGTAAAAAAAAAGGGTGTTAGTATCTCATCTTTAATTTCTTTCGCAGATTTCTGGAAGAGAATTTAGCGGATATATTGAATAATACGTGGAAGAAGTACGACTTGGAGACGCGACTCAAAGAAACACAGATCTTGTTGGAAGATGAGATGGAGCAACTTGAACGTGAGTCATACTATGACTAAACAAACTTCAACTTTATGTGATTGTATATAAAGTTCATTTTAGACTGACCAGTACCTACTGTTGAAAATCTATCATCTAGGTTTAGGTTTCAGTAACATTTTCGTCATACCTATTATCGAAATCAAAATAACAGCTCGAAATCGATCCACAATTATTAATTTCAAGCCGAAATAGCCTTATGGTTCGGGGTGACGGCCTTGTGAACGAGAGGTTGCAGGTTCGAACCCCACCCATTTCACTATTGACGTGAACTCACTCCAGACACAAGCATATTTAGCTTAGTTGGAGGGGTTAACAAGATTGCTAGTAATGTGAATTCCATCCACAATGCTTGAGACAATTATAAAAAAAAATAGTTGCTGGAGATATCGCGTAACAAACATACAAAACACCAACAATTGAGAACCTTCTCCTTTTGGAGTTGGTAAAATAGATATACATATTATAAACTACCTGTCCCCTGCGACTTTGACCGCGTGTTTTAGTTTTAACGGTGTTTCATGATTGCAACATTTTTCATTTATGCTCTCCTCCTTTTGGTCGCAGCGTAATGTTATATAGCCTAAAGCCCTCCTCTATAAATAGGCTATCTAACACTGAAAGATTTTATCAAATCGAACCAGTAGTTCCTGAGATTAGCGCGTTCAAACAAACAAACAAACTCTTCAGCTTTATATATACGTATTATATTAAATATTAATATTATAAATTTGTGAGTTACCATAGTAATAATGTAATGTTGTACAGGCGAGACAAAAGATCTGGACAAAGTTTTCAACGACTACCAGGAGGTGACGGACACGCTCCGCCGCGAGCTGTACGCGACCTTCCAAGTGCAGCGGGAAGAGTTGCCCGCGCTGACGATCGTGGATAGACCAGGGCTTAAGGTTTGTGTTATTTTTTAAACATATATTCACACACTGAGACCCTTTTATCTATATATATTAAAAGACAAAGTCCGCCGCCGCGTCTCTTTTAAGGCGATACACACACTTTTTTAGCTATTTTCATATCGTTTTTACTTAGCAACTATAAAAGTTATTAACTTGAGATTTGGTTCCTAGATTGAAGAGGATATGATAAAAATAAATGTCGATCAGTTACACAATTAAAGAAACTTATCTCGATAGTTTTATTTTTTGAAATCAGCTCTAATAAAACACTCTTTTTGCTTTTTCCACCACAGTATTAAACTTAATAATATTTTTTCCGCGCTATTTGATGCATAATATCAAGATTAATGTCGATTGATTTTTTATTCCATCCGATAGATTTCGATTAATATGAGATTTTCCATTTTGACGCTTACGTTATTATTTCTAAGACAGTATTTCGCGACCTTGACATATGTTTAGCTTTTTTCGTCCCGTAAGCAACCAGTTAGTGTTATCTCTGTCTTGCATTCCCGGATTGGCTCTCCAGTCCACTTGACTCCGCCTGCTCGCTAACGAAATAATTATTCGTGTAGCGCCTTAATATAGTTTTAACCTATGGATAGTGATTGAAGAGGAAGGTTTGTGTGTATAATTAATTAAGTCCAAAATCTTTTAATTTTGGACTAAATATAAACGATAATGGAAAGGGATTTCCGCCTTTTTAACCGACGTCAAGGACAGGTTATGTTTTGCACGGGTATCTTGTATGTTTCTATAGTTTTAAATTTGTTTATTACCTCGTATCTTCCAAACAGCTGGATGGATTTCGACGGGTTAGGTATCGTTAGATTGGTCTCAAAAACCCAAGTGTCCAGAATTTTGGCAATAAATTATAACTCGTTAATATTTTGTTTAAAATAAACCTGTCGAGTTGGATATCAAAATAAAGGGTTTTATAATTGTTTTTGGTTTGCTTTTTTGGAATGATAAATGCTAAAATAAATAATAATTATTCGTAGCATAATTATTATTAGTCGGGTTTTTTATAATTTTACTATTACAACTTGTTATGTGTTTTTTATTTGTAATAATGGATTTTATTTGTTACAGTTTGTTGGGCGGGAAACAAATCACGTTGCTGATGCAATGGTAAGTATTTTAAATTATTTCAATTTAAACAAACATCAACTTTATGCAAGTGTAAATAAAGTTCATTTTAGACGGACTAGTACTGTTGAAAAAGTTTAAGAAATGTAAAGTTGGAGCGCAAATTGAACCTCATATGTAAGCATTACAGTTGGTTTTTCCTAAAAATTAGTTTACATTTTTGGTATATTAATTGCGAATGCAGTATATACTTATAGGAGTATTTTAAACTACATATTATATACTATGTTTTTTTTTAAATCAATATAAATTATTTAATAACTAATATCTACAGAGTCGTGCAGAAAAACGACGAAAATCGACTGTTAGTGAAATGCCGGCCAAGCGACCCGCTATACCACTGGGGTACGCGCCTTTGGATGATGGGCCTAAGGTAAATACAATATCTCTATAGAATATATATCGACGACCTCCGTGGTCGAGTGGCGTACACATCGGTTTTCAAGGAGTCGCCAGCTCTGAGGTCCCGGGTTCGATCCCCGGCCGGGTCAATGTAGAAAAACCACTTTTCTACATTGTCTCGGGTCTGGGTGTTTGTGGTACCTTCGTTGTCTCTGAATTCCATAACACAAGTGCTTTAGCAACTTACTTTGGGTTCAGAGCAATGTATGTGATGTTGTCCACATTTATTTATTTAATTTAAAAAACAAAAAAAAAATCCGTTTAGGTAATTAAATAAAAAAACTAATAGTTAACTTTTTTTCTAGGATAAACAAGTCTCCGAAATAAAGCTTGAGGAAGATGTAAGTGAATTGATAGTTCAATTATCTTTATAACTGAGAAGGTCGTGGCTAACTGTAAGCCGTACGGTTTGACCGATAATAAAAGTTAAGCCGCGCTCGCCGCGGTTGGTCCTTAGATGGGTGACCATTTCCGAGACCCCTCCGTGCCTCGGAAACCACGTTAAGCTGTTGGTACCGACTGTCATACGTTGATCTTTGGTAGTCGTTAGGTCATTACTATACTGACAACCAGTCTTAACATGGGATACTGTGTTACCCAGTAAAATGGGTTGTGGAGGTCAGATAGGCAGTCGCTTCAAGTAAAATACAGTATTCAGCTGAATCCGGTGAGACTGGAAGCCGACCCCAACGTAGCTTGGAAAAAGGCTTGATCGGCAATAGGGATATTGACTGCGTATGAAAAGTTAAAATCTATTTAGTCTGTCAGTTAGATAATAAAAAAATAATAGACACGTATTTTTTCTTTTATCAAACCAATAATAAATTACAAAGATACAGCGCTTTAAAGTTTCGGAGTGGGGGCTTATGACACCTCGCCTTGGTAAAAATTGTAGCGAGGACTGACGTCACGCGAAATTTCCGTTCTCTGTATTTTGATCATTTTTTGTTTGCAGGAAAAAAGAAAAAATACGTGTCCAATAAAATTCATTAATCTACCAGGCGGACATTAAAAAAAAAATAGGAAACATGCCTATTATCTTTATATTATTATAAACTAGTTATCGCGGTGAAAAGTAGTCCATGTCCTTTCTTGCAGTTCAAGATAACTCCATACCAAATTTCATCACTATCGGTTGTGTGGTTAAACCGTAAAAGCGTAACACACAAAGTTACTTCCGCATCGATATATTCATAGTTATTTAATCATTTATATAAAAAAAATTATATGTAACAAATCGGTCCAGCCGTTCTTGTTATATTAATGCTGTAACTAACCCGATTTTATTTTAAATATTTATATAGATTACTGAAATATAATTATAGACTAATAATAAGTATGGATAATGAAATAAATGCCGATTTTATGAATTTTATTAATTTTTTTGTTGTACAGAGCAATTGGTTCTATTTATTCTAAGTTTGGTTTACAGAAGGATATATCAGTAGTGCGTTTATCTATGGAGCTGGCCCCTGCGGACTTACCCCCGCCCGGGACGATATCGCGGCCCCCTCTCCGCGTGGGCATGCCGGTCTACGCAATGAAGAACGCCTTCGGACCCTGGCTGAAAGGCAGGATACTGGAGATACAGCCCAGAGTGGCCAATACACCTGTGAGTAACTGTTTGTTATAAAGATATCAGTAGTTAAGGCTGCCCGGAGGACTTACCCCCGCCCGAAACGATATCGCGGCCTGCTCTGACATTAAGTGGGTTGCCAGATTTTTTTGCAATTCTTAAATAGTGATGTTCCGCTATCGGAAATTGACGTTAATAAAATCAAGTATCATTTTTATAAAAAGTTGTCCTGAAAAAACTCGAAGGTACTAATTTAAAATTTAGTGGCTAGAGAGGAAGAAAAAGGCCGAAAAAAGGTGTATTGATTGCATGATTTTTTTTTTTTTTTTTGTTAATCGTCTCCCGCTCTAAGGAATTTAATTCTTGTGTCGCAGGGGGTTTCACAAACATTCAAATCACATGCACAAAGAACACCCAGACTTGGAACAAGCATTTGTGGGTCATACAAATGCTTGTCCCATGCGAGGATCGAACCCGCGGCACGTCGCGCACAGAGTTATTGGCTTGGTGACCTATATATATATACCACTCGGCTATCCGTGCAGTCAAATATGAAAGAACAAATAGGATCGAATGGAAGAAGCCATTGTGCGCCGACCTCAAATGTTTTTTTAGTGCACGGATAGCCGAGTGGTATAGGTCACGACGCCAATTGCCACAGTGCGCGACGTGCCGCGGGTTCGATGACTGCATGTGCACATTTTCGGGGCAAACATTTGTGTGACCCACAAAATGTTTGTTCTAAGTCTGAGTGTTCTTTGTGACTTTGATTTTAATATTTGTAAAACCCCCGCAATTTTAGGATTCCTTAGTCGACGAGCAGCTAGTTAAATTAAAAAAAAATTTACAAGGTCAGGAAGACGAAGTAGTATAATTAATGTGTTTTGTTTCAGAATTCATTCTCCTTATGTCGCATCAAATTTGACCACAAAACGAAAACGAACGCGAAAATTTTACCGGCGCGATGCGTTGCGTACGCGGAACCTTCTGACGTCAGAATGACTATCGGTAAGTTTTAATAATGCGCCTATTTTAACCAACTCGTAAAAAGGAGGATTTGCCGTTTTTATCGTTATCTTTTTCACTTTTACATTATTAGAAAAGGACAGACGAAAATTAGAGCGGTCTAATTAAGTTACAACGAAAATTTCCATACAAATTTAACATTTATAAGTTAGTTGTTATCAATTGCTGTCCTTTTCTCACGCTGCATGTTAGTAAAAGATAGCCATGCTTTTATATTAAGTCAGTTTGCGACAAGGGAATCAGCACTATTATTGTAAGATTAAGATTAATACGAAGACTGTTAGGCAACACTTAAGCACTCAAATGTTCTGTCTGATTAATTTGAAAGCAAAAAAATATAAATATTTTTTGACTTTTGTAATAATAATGCCTATTATCTTTTGTCTAACTAGGGATTATTTCCTTTTTTCCACACAGGTACTCGTCTCATAGCTTTATTTAAAGATTCCAATAAAAGGGAATCGTATTACTCTGGAGTAGTCGCCGAGATACCCAACCCAGTCAATAGTTATAGGTAAGATTATAAAACTTATACACACATCATCATCATTATCAGCGCGTGTCAGTCTACTGCTGGACATCGGCCTCTCCCATGGCACGCCATTGAGCTCAATCTATACTAATATTATAAAGCTGAAGAGTTTGTTTGTTTGTTTGTTTGAACGCGCTAATCTCAGGAACTACTGGTTCGAATTGAAAAATTCTTTTTGTATTGGATAGTCCGTTTATTGAGGAAGGCTATAGGCTATATAACATCACGCTACGACCAATAGGCGCGGAGCATAAATGAAAAATGTTGCAAAAATGAAAATCCGTTGATACTAAAACACGCGGACAAAGTCGCGGGGGACAGCTTGTTTTCAGCATAAGACACACACATAGTAATTTAAAATCATCTTCATTATCTTAAGAATACTTGTATAATGCGGTTAGTCCGTAGAAGGGTGACCATTTGTGAATATACCGAGACAAAAACAAAAAGCACGTTAAGCCGATGGTCCCGGCTGTCTTTGACAGTCTTTAAGTCATTCCAATTCTGACAACCAGTCCTTACTGTGGAATATGTTACCCAGTGAAATGGGTTGTGTGGGTCAGATAGCATTCCATCCAGCGAGACTGGTAGCCGAGACCAACACAGCTCGGGAAAAGGCTAGGTAGAAAAATTTATCCTTTCACGTTAGAATATTAAACCGGGCCCTTATACATATATAGCGTGATATGAGGTAAATTAAATGTGTTCCTTAAGTCTGTCATGTCATAATCAATGTTTCACAAAAGATCATTGCTATAATTTTACTCGCGTTCCCTTTTACTATTACCCCTTTACTATACTACTTTACAATCATATTTCTACCCAATGGATTGACGACCTGAAGGTAGCTGTGTCGGACTGAATGCGGAAGGCGGATGACCGAGTGTTGTGGCGCAACTTGGGAGTGGCCGTTGTCCACCAATGGACCATGATAGGCTATTTTTTTATTTTTTTGCAGTGTGGTTGGAATTCACATTACTAGCAATCTTGTTAACCCCTCCAACTAAACTAAATGTTCTTGTATCTAGAGTGGGTTCACGTCAATAGTGCAATGGGTGGAGATCGAACCTGTGACCTCTCGATCACAAGGCCATCACACTAACCATTAAGCTATTTCCACTTCGGTTGATTGATTATGTTTTATTTACCTCCCTAGGTACTTAGTTTTCTTCGACGATGGTTACGCTCAATACGTACATCATCCCTTCACGCGGTTAGTCTGCGAGAGTTCCCCTCTAGTTTGGGAGGAAGTCCATCCTTTTTCGAGGGATTTCGTCATGGAGTACCTCTTGAAATACCCAGAGAGACCCATGGTTAGACTGCATGAGGGACAGAATCTGAAGACTGAGTGGAATGGTGAGTTTTTTGTTGTATTTTGATATGTTGTCTTGTGTATTTAACGACAGTTTACCTAATGCGATGTTACTATTTCAAAGTTATAAAGCTTATTAAATGTTTTGGGACAACTCAATAGTAAAGTCTTGATTTAAATATTTTTACTGGTAATTTTTATCCCGCAGTGAAGAGCTCAATTCTTGTTTTATGATGATATGAGGCGATGGTCCTGTAGTTAGATAGTTATTGGCTAATGCAATTTTTCCAGCTTAAAGATATTCTCTTAATTGTGTAAGAATTTAGTTTTCAAGCGTTTTTGTAACACTTGTAGTGTTCTTTTTTTATTGCTTGTTACTTATTGTTAGGAAAATGGTGGCCATCTCGAGTATCTAGAGTGGATGCATCGCTCGCGCAAGTGATGTTCGTAGGCGACGGTCGCCGCGAGTGGATCTACCGTGGCTCCACCCGCCTGGCGCCGCTGTACCTCGCGCTGCGCGCCGCCGAGCGCCACCGCCCGCGCCCCATGCCGCGCAGCAAGGCCCAGCCCGGGGTAAGTACGCAGGGGACATCTACTACGGCTTTTGGTAAGTTTATTTACATAACTTAAGTTAACTATTTATAACATTTTTACAGTCGAACATGCCTTACGTAGAATACACGCGCTCTGACGAACAGGAAACGAATAAACAACTAGAAAGCCAGATTGAACAGCAGACTCAGGTAAGTCCCTTTTAAACTTACCCCGCTAGCATAAAGTTAACTATTGGTGGTATTTTGCCGTACGATTTGTGATTAAGGGATATATATTGGGCTAAACAGACAGAAAGCACTGTTTCTTTTCACATAGAAATTCAATTGTCGCCAGCTCTGTGGTCCCGGGTTCGATCCCCAAGCGGGGCAATGTAGAAAAACCACTTTTCTACATTGTTTCGGGTCTGGGTGTTTGTGGTACTTTCGTTGTCTCTGATTCCATAACACAAGTGCTTTAGCTACTTACTTTGGGTTCACAACAATGTATGTGATGTTGCCCACATTTTTTAATAATGAAAAAAATGTATTTCTATGCAAGCTGAAAACCAGAATGAATTTTATTATTTGAAGTAAGCAGTACAGTACATCCAGAGACAATATATAGATAACCATAGATTACAGCTACAGATGGCACTAGGTTTCTTATTTAATGTTACAATATATATAATAATATATTCCTAATAATTTATTATTTAATTACGACGAAAACTGGTTGATTTTTGGTATATTCTAAAAATAAATGAACTATGTGTACAACTAATAATTTTTACATTTTCCTAGGAGATCCGTCATCAACGCGCCGTAGCCAAGAAATCCACAGCATCCCACATGCCACCGCCGCCGCAAGATGTGCCCAAACTTAGTGACACACAAACTAAGGAGAGTAGAGTTGTGGTAAGTTTGTATGATTTTATACTTTATGATGTTAGGGTAAGATTTACAATAGCTTGTATACGAAAACTGTTTTTGATTAAGGCTTATAGGCAATTCGTTTATACACGATTTTGGATTTAAATCGCTTAGTTTAAGGTCTAAAATTGTCTGTTTAAAACAACAGCATTATTGGTTAACAAAGTTAAACTGGTGTTGTTTTAAAGCTAAAAAATAATGTGTGAGAAGGCTATCGAGATGATTTGGGGTAATATTAATTCTCCTGTCCCGAATATTATAAAAGTAGTTTCGGTGATTTAAGGATGGTTAGCTTAATATATTATATTATATCTTTCTTATATTATAAGCGTGAAAATATTGCGTGTACACGACATGACAAAAAGGTTATATTATTTCCTGTTGCAATAGGGGAGCGGACTGGGTATCAAAAGAAAATATCCATTTAGTCCGCCAAATACATAATCAAATCAATAAAAAATTACAAAGTTAGAGCGCTTTAAAGTACAGGAGAAGGGGCTTGTGACGTCACATGTGGGTAAAAATTGTAGCTACAATGACGTCACGCGGCATTTCCATTCACTGTATCTTCCTCATTGTTTGTATAACCAAAAAAAGAAAAATACGTGTCTATTATTTTTTAATAATCTATGTGACGCAAAATAAATTAAAAAAATTGTCCGTACTCCTATTAGGCCACGATTTTAGATGATTATAGTGTAATTAATATTCTTAATATATTTTTACTAGTACTACACACCAAAGAACGCAGTCCGTCCGTACAAAATGTCCCCGCACGGCTGCGGGCCGCAGTGCAAGCGGTCCGACGTGCTCACACTGAAGGAGCTCAGGACCTACAACCCTCTGGCTAAGCCCTTGCTTAGCGGTTGGGAAAGGTAAGACTTAGAACAAGATGGCTCGTGCATCCATAATGGTTTTTTGTTTATGTATTTGACGATATCCGTGGTCGAGTGGCGTACACACCGGTTTTCAAGGTGTCGCTAACTCGGAGATCCAGGGTTCGATCCCCGTACGGGTCTATGTAGAAATCTAGTTTTCTACATTGTCTAGGGTCTGGGTATTTGTGGTACCTTCGTTGTCTCTGATTAAAGCAAGTGGTTTAGTTACTTTCGGGTTCTGGGTATTTTTTTAAAGTTTTATATACTTTCTTAATTATTCTAAGACATCATTGGCAAACGGTGTAGAAACACATCGTGAGGAAATTTGGATTCAAAAAATTGGAATCTGAAATCGTCAACCCGCGTCAAATGAGCAAGCGTGGTGATCAATGCTCGAGCCTTCTCTACATGAGAAGAGTCCTGTGCCCAGCAGTGGGACATTTATAGGCTGGTATTAAATTCAGCTGTCGGTAGGACTGGAAGCTGACCCCAACATAGTTCTAGAATACTTCCATATCTTTTTCTGTGTAGATCTTATCCTAAGAAAAATAATGGAATTTAAAATACAGCTGTCTTTCTCCATAGACAACTAGTCCGTTTCAAAGGCAACAAGGAAGTGATGTACCGTGCGCCCTGCGGCCGTCGACTCCGCAACATGGGCGAGCTACATCACTATTTGAGACTGATCGACTGCGAGCTGCCGGTTGATCTGTTTGACTTCAACCCTATGACGCATTGCTTAGCCGAATTTGTTATGCATAAGTGTTTGGTTGGGAAAAAGGTAAGAATATACTTTATATTAAAACACAAAAAAATAGGGTGTTTTATGGGTTTCTTTGTGTCTTTTTGTTGCATCATATCTCCATTTCTATAGTTCATGTTATCGAGATGGTTCATAACTAAAATTTATGAAGATCTTTGTATGATTACTTTCATGAGGAGTATTCATAATTATTTAAAACAAAACGGTTTACTCACGCACATTTTCGGGATTGCCCGACTAGTTTCAGACTCAATAGGAGTCCCTAATCATGAGCACACACCACCGCTGTACAACTAGTCGGGCGATCCCGAGAATATGCGTGAGTAAACCGTTATGTTTTAAACTAGCTGTCCCCCGCGACTTTGTTCGCGTGTTTTAGTTTCAACGGTTTTTCATTTTTGCAACTTTTTTCATTTATGCTCCGCTCCCATTGGTCGTAGCGTGATGTTATATAGCCTATAGCCTTCCTCAATAAACGGACTATCCAAAACAAAAAGAATTTTTCAATTCGAACCAGTAGTTCCTGAGATTAGCGCGTTCAAACAAACAAACTCTTCAGCTTTATAATATTAGTTATTTTTGACGACCTCCGTGGTCGAGTGGCGTACACACCGGTTTTCAAGGTGTCGCCAGCTCTGAGGTCCCGGGTTCGATCCCCGGCCGGGTCAATGTAGAAAAATCCTTTTCTACATTGTCTCGGGTCTGGGTGTTTGTGGTACCTTCGTTGTCTCTGAATTCCATAACACAAGTGCTTTAGCTACTTACTTTGGGTTATTATGTTAGTATATTATTTATGTATATTTCTGTTAATATACTTATCTAATTATTATATTTTCCCTCAGGATCTCTCGCACGGCAAAGAAAACGTACCCGTACCATGTGTGAATTTCTTCGACGAATCCCTGCCTGAGTTCTGCTCGTATAACACTGAGAGGACCCCCACTGCCGGGGTCCCTCTCAACTTGGACCCCGAGTTCCTATGCGGCTGTGATTGTACTGACGATTGTGCAGTAAGTATAAATATTACTAGATACATAGATATAATATGTTTCTTCCTGAGTTCTGTTCGTATGACCTTACAGCAGGGGTCCAACTTGGACACCCTTATTTTATTATTAAATATCATAAAGGTCATGCTGAGTAGATTATTTATAGCTGCTGTTAACTCAAGCAGTAATCTATATATATAAAATGCTTTGTCCTGAATGACTGACGGATCAACGCACAGCCTAAACCGCTGAGCGTGGAAACCTGAAAACTTGGAGGGCGAGTTCTTAAACTTGGAATTTCGAGAAATCGTTACTCTTAAAATTGGAATGTCAACAACCAATTTTTGACATCTAAGTGGACGAAGTCGCGGGCAACAGCTAGTAATAAATAAATGTGGACAACATCACATACATTCATTTCTCTTAACCCAAAGTAAGTAGCTAAAGCACTTGTGTTATGGCATCAGAGACAACGAAGGTACCACAAACACCCAGACCCGACACAATGTTAACAAATATCTTATCATCCTCAAATAATTTTTACGATTTTCATATTACTAAACTAAATTATTTATTTGTTACCAGGACAAAGAGAAATGCGCCTGCTGGCGAATGACGCTAGAGGGCGCTAAGACGATTGGCCTAGAAGGTCCTAACGTGGGCTATGTCTACAAAAGACTCCCAGAACCACTGCCTTCTGGAATATACGAGTGTAACTCTAGGTAAGTAACTAGGACACTAGAGGGCGCTCGGACTACCTATACCAAGTTTCACTAAAAACGGTTCAGCGCAAATTTTGAACTATCATTATTAAAATATTTTTATTTCAAGTAGGCCTTTTCAGGCACTTTCAAAACGTTAAATGACTCTAGTTGCGATCTATCGCGCTGCATGTTTATAATTAAACTAGCTGTTCCCCGCGATGACTGATATTTTAAATGTATTTATCTTACAGATGTAAATGCAAGGACACGTGTTTGAATCGCGTTGCGCAACATCCCTTGCAGTTAAAATTGCAGGTAAGTGGCGCTTTCTCCATTACTATATGATTGACTGCACGGGTAGCCGAGTGGTATAGGTCACCACGCCAATTACCTCTGTGCGCGACGTGCCGCGGGTTCGATCCCCGCATGGGACAAGCATTTGGGTGATCTACAAATACTTGAACTACAAAAACTTGTGATCTATAAAATATATAGCTACTAGCCTTGCCCGCGGCTTCGCTCCCGTCAATTGAGTAACTACCCTACCCTACCTACTTACCCTAACTACCTGCCTTCCTTACCTATTTTCTTATTCACATATTATGGGGGTTATAAAAATATAAATAGATTTTCTGCATTTGATTATTTAAAAAAAATAATAATATTCTGTTACTTATAATAATCATACTACATGAATTGGATTAAATATCAATAACAAAGTTTTGATTTTCTAAAACCGCAGCTTAAACACTGTTACTGTAATGGCGCCGGATATGACGCGCGTGACGTCACACGTAACTAGACAAGAACGAACACACCAATGAAATTAGTGTTTCCTGTGTGTTACGTCACTAGAGCTGCGTCAAAGCATAAGGTGTTCCCGACACAGATATATTATGATGACGGGCCTGTTGGTCTAGTGGTTAGTGACCCTGACTGCTAAACCGGAGGTCGTGGGTTCGATTCCAACCCAGGACGAATCTTTATATTTTGTCCCATTAGTCCCCTAGTGCATCAAAGGCTTTAATGGGACACTTGCAGGTCTCTTAAGTGCATGCTTATAATATAGTAATGTTTATTACAGGTATTTAAAACGGAGAACCGCGGCTGGGGCATTCGCGCTTTAAACGACGTCCCCAAAGGATCCTTTTTATGTGTTTACGCGGGAAACCTACTCACCGATGCTACTGCTAATTTGGTAAGATAATCCTATATTTGCCCTGATTCTGTTAAACCCACAGTAAACTTATTTTAAACCATCGGTATCTTTTTCACTTGTACACAATTAGAAAAGGACAGACGAAAATTGGAGATGTTAAATTTAGTTTAGATTAAAATTCTCATACAAATCTACCGACACGCAGAAACGTGTGCACCAAAACACAGTGGTGTTCAAGGCGAAAACTGGTTTGACATTTCTAAGTTAGTTGTTATCTGTTGCCGTCCTGTTCTCACGCTGTATGTTAGTAAAAGATAGCAAGTGTTTCATTTTGATTAAGTGAGCTTACAAGGGAATCGGCGTCATTGTTGATCATATACACCACCTTGGTTCTCTGGTAGAGAATTCCTAAGGCGTCAAGTCCGCCATTCTATCATCTAGTAGTCTTAGTGGTCTGATAGAGAATGCCTATGGCGTCAAGACCGCCATTGCACCTAGTTTTTTGCATAATGTTTAAATAAATATATTTTTAAAAACTCATTGATTAAAAACTCCAAACCGCAACTACTGGAGTCGCGTGTTCAAGTCCTGTCTGCGATAAAAAAAATCCTTACTACTATTTGTATTTAATTACATTTTATAGTTGTTAAATACCCAGTTATTATAATAACTAAGTACCCACACACACATGAAACATAATAGTACTATTGTTAAAGAATGTACTTCGTTTTGATGACCTCCACGATCGAGTGTCGTAAACACCGAGGTTTCAAGGTGTCGCCAGCTCTGAGGTCCTGGGTTCGATCCCTGGACAATGTAGAAAAACCACTTTTCTACATTGTCTCGGGTCTGGGTGTTTGTGGTACCTTCGTTGTCTCTGATTCCATAACACAAGTGCTTAAGCTACTTACTTTGGGTTCAAAGCAATGTATGTGATGTTGTTCACATTTTTTTTAAGTATGTTCTGTTTTTAGGACGGTTTAAACGAAGGCGACGAATATCTAGCTGAGTTGGATTACATAGAGGTGGTGGAACAAATGAAGGAAGGCTACGAGGAGGACATTCCGGAGGCTGACAAGAAACTGGATAAGGTATATATAATGAAATAATGTCCCTCTAAATGGCGAGAGATATCGCGGTAGGTAGGCTCAGACGTAGATGGCGTGAAAAGCTGGACTTCTTCGATAGAAATTGGTTCAGCACATCCTTAACCAGAGAGAGATGAAAGAAGGGTATAGAGGCCTTTGCCCAGCAGTGGGAAAGAAAGGATTAGAAAAAATAATGAAATAAATTGTCAGATGGCAGTAAACAGTCAAATGGTTACATTCTATCTATGTCTATGGTTGCCTACCAATTAATAATAACACGCATCTGTCAAAAGTTTAATAAATGGTTGAAACACCTATAGTCAGTAAGTAAATATAGTTAATTTTAACTGTTAAGAAATATACTTTCTTTTAGGGTTAAGTACCTCAAAAGAATAAAAGGTGAGACTTATATTTACAGTTGGAAATTTGTCAGTGTCATACATCGATGGATATGATATTTTGGAGAATTAACCGTGATGATCAGGAACATTTGTACGGAACCCTCGCTGCGCGAGTCAGACTCGCACTTGTTCTAATTTATTTATTTTAGCATTAAACAACTAACTTTTTCAATTGTAATAGCTTCTCTTTATAATTATGCATTTTTTGTGGAATAAAAGGATTTGTATAAAAGCTCGGTTCTTCCCTTTTCACAGAAAGATCTGAAGCCAGATGATGATAGTGATGAAGAGAGCGAGTCTTCACCATCAGAGGAAGACGACACAGCCTCCAAGACTGATAAGGAAGATGATGACTTCAGACCAGGGTATATAGGGCTTGGAGTTATGGAGTTCAAGTAAGTAGCTTAATAGTGGAATTAGATTTTTTTCTACTATGTATATGCAGGGTGCATGAAATGGTCCAAAAAGCATGGAGGATCGGGTGTCCATAGACATAGAAGTATCCAAATCATCCCCATGTATGTTTAGCTTTTTTTTTTATTAATCAAACTTTTTCGTTATTTTAAACTAGTTATGTTATATACCCTGAAAATGGTACCTAGAATATGTGGTGTAAAGAAAATCTCATAGGTATCAACCCTGTATAATACCCCCCTCTTTTACCCCCCCCCCCCCCCCCCCGTCCCTAGATGAAGCTGGCCCGAGCCGGCCAAACCAGCAATAAAAATATGTCCTTAAATAATAAAAACTTAGAACCAGCCCTCCCTTGCTGTTTTTGCCTTATTAAGATTGTTAGCAACGCACTAAGTCGAGGTCCGAACCCCACAGGGGGTGCCCTTAGTGAACGTTGCTAACGTAGTTAGTTTTTCTATTGCTCTGGCTGGAGGCCCTTAAGGTTCTCGCCAAAAGTCCGGAAGCAAAAAAAACTCTCTTTTTCGAATTTGGTTTGAAAAGAATTAATTTTATATATTGGGTTTAAAAGAAATTAATCTATAACAGTAAACGTCTACGAAGACGGAGCTCTAAGAAGGTAAAAGACGAGCCTTCAGAAGATAAAGATGCGACCTCGGAGAAGAATCAGGAGAAGAAGGAATCTAATGCTGAAGAGGATTGTATCACCATCAGTGATGATGAGGAAGGTACGTTAAGTTTTAATGACTTCAGCATCTTAGGGAGCTTTCCCAAAATAAGGATCGCCCGACTAGTTTCAGACTCAATAGGAGTCCCTAATCATGAGATGACGCGGCGGCGGCGGTCTCGTGAGTCAAACTGGAGGTACTCCTATTGAGTCTGAAACTAGTCGGGCGATCTCGAGAATGTGCTTGAGTAAACCGTCAATATTCCCAAATAATTACTTTTCTATATTATTATAATAGTTTAAACAAGTAAAGTTTGTAGGTTTGTTAGTAGGATGTAATCTCTGGAACCACTGAACCGATTTTGAAAATTCTTTCAGCAGTTGAAAACTACATTATACCTGAGTGTCAATTCAATTCAATTCTTTATTGCATTTCATATGTGTTTAATAGGTGGTACAACATAAAATATCAATATGGACCCTGTAGGGCACAGCAAAAAAATAGGAGAGAGGAAGAGGGCTAAATAGTAATTGCATATCATAATAATATTGTAAATTTTTATGTGTACACTAGCTGTCCCCCGCGACTTTGTCCGCGTGATGGAAATGGGCTATCCAACACTTAACGAATTTTTCAAATCGGACCAGTCGTTCCTGAGATTAGCGCGTTCAAACAAACTCTTCAGCTTTATATATTAGTATAGATTGGCTATAAGGAACGGGAAGAACGTGGGTGAAGCCGCGAGGTTTAACTAGTAACTAAATAAATGTAATAATTATCTGTGTTCTAGTGAGAGAGCCGTCAAGTTTCACCGTCAAAGCCGGCATGGGAACAAATGACTTCATATCTAAATATAGGTAAGTGTATCTTTGTAATGTCGCTTTTATCACAGCCATGATGTTTTTTAACCGACTTTAAATAAAGGAGGTTCTTAGTTCGACTGTATTTTTTTGTATGATTGTTACGTAATATCTCCGGCAATAGTGGATGGATTTCAAAAAATATTTTTGTCATTAATAGGTTGTTCCTCAGAGGTGGCCCTGTGTAAATTTCATTGAAGTAGGTTCCTTTTTTATTTCATCATCATCGTCATCAGCCTATCTTCGTCTACTGCTGGACATATGCCTCTCCTATGGCTCCACTGACCTCGATCTTCAGGTCTTCGTCTCCAACCACTGCCAGCCACTTTGCGGATTTATGTGAAATCATTTTTTTTTTGTATATTAAATGAATATTTATAAATATTTTAACAATAAATAATAAGATCGTAACTTAGTTATAGCTATGCAATATATACCTACAAGATACAAGAACAAAATTATATGTTTATTTGTTTGAAATATGGTACATAAAAAGCTACCAAGACAAATTTCATTACATTACAATAGGGAATTTTTAATTAAAAATATTTCTATTTGTATTAAAGCAGAACGCGAAGTAAAAATTAAAAAATATAGACGTTTGTATAACTCGACATAGTGTGTAATATTTTTATTTAATTAAATAAACAAAATCTTTTCAAATTAAATATGTTATATCATATTAGCTGTTTCCCGCGGCTCCGCCCGCGTGGGTGTCGGTTATCGCGGCAAAAGGTAGCCTATGTTTCTTGATAATCAAGCTTGCCCAATGCCAAGTTTCATCCTAATCGAAACAGACAGACAGACAGAGTTATTTTCGCATTTATAATAATAGTATGGATTATTGTTACATCATTTTAAATGTTTTTTTGTTTAATTACAGATCGGTTCGCTCGTATTTTGGAGAGGACGAAGCCTGTTACATAATGGACGCTAAAGTCCAAGGCAATATTGGTAGATATCTCAATGTAAGTACTATTAATATTTTAAAGGTATTACTCTCATATAACTAAAGATTATTACCGAACTTCGTGGTCGAGTGGCGCACACACCGGTTTTCCAGGTGTAGCTCTGAGGTCCCGGGTTCGATCCCCGGACGGGTCAATGAAGAAAACTAGTTTTCTACATTGTCTCTTACTGAGTGTTTGTGGTATCTAAGTCACGTGTAAATAAAAAAAAATGCAAAATTTGTGTTTTTACTGTTATTTTTATCTATTAAAAATCGCTTGGGTTGTCAACTGGAGATAGCGAATATGCCTTATTTTTTTAATTTTGTTTTACGATGTGAAAATCTAATGACTTCAATCCACGCCGAGGGCACGACGTGGGGATATGTCGGACTTGCACCGACTAAAAACACCCCGGTCCCGTCCTTGCCTTTGCCGGAGTCCCGGGTTCGCTAAAGCATACTCCGCGGGGCTCCGGTGAGGCCTACTGGAGTCAGATTAGTGATTATAACTTGTTTGTTTGTGCCCCAGCACTCGTGCTGCCCGAACGTGTTCGTGCAGAACGTGTTTGTGGACACGCACGACCCGCGGTTCCCGTGGGTGGCGTTCTTCGCGCTGTCGCACATCCGCGCCGGCACCGAGCTCACCTGGAACTACAATTACGACGTGGGTTCTGTTCCCGGGAAGGTCCTGTACTGCTACTGCGAGGCGCCCAACTGCAGGGGCCGGCTGCTCTAAGGAGACTTCGGTCATTTACATGCGACATTGTGAGTTCATCGATCTTACTTAACCTCTATCACGCAGGGGCCGGCTGCTCTAGGAACTCCTTGCCCTGGTCACTTACATGCGCCATTGTGAGTTCATCGACCTTACCTATTATTTAATCGTTCAGAAATTTAGAATAGGATCTTCAAAATCAGAAAGCTTTCAAAATTCCAAGGAAATTCGTTTTTAAAAAATTGGTTACACAAGACAAGACCGAGTTATCTTTTTAACTCAGAGTTAAATTGACAGTTTTTCATACAATATTGTCAATTTAACCTCGTGTAGCTTGTAGCAAGTTAACAAACAATCAATTTTAAGTCGTCATTAAAAGGGAACGCGACTATATGTTTTTCCGTACAAATGTATTTCGCTGTTTTCTTCGTGTAAATTGATGATTTTTTTCCCAAAAGATCGGTTTACTTTATGCGTTATTTAGATTTTTTCCAAAACATAATCGCTTAAAGAAATATATTCCTCCAAAAATGCCTGTTTTTGCAGCCGTGTTCCGACGACTATCAGACAAATATGATAAGATTTTAACAAAAAAGAAAATGATATTGCATAGAAATACTTTTCCTCTAAATTTTGATGCAAAAATTATTAGTATCAGTCCAGTTTTGGGGAAGAAAACAGCAGAATACGAAAAATCTTTTGGTCAACTATTTTGTAGCCTGAGCTGCAGTTGTCCCTTACGCACTTTACGAGGGTAGGTCGGAGATGTGCGACGGCAATATGTTCTTTAAATACCTATTTCAAATTACTCAGGAGTAGTGTCCCCTCATAATCTCATGCTGTCTCTGTCAGTTTAAAGTGTAAACCAGCCTTTCCCAAAGTGGGCGATAACGCCCCCTTGTGGGCGCTGCAGGCCTAAAGGGGGGCGGGAAGAGACCTAGGAAAAAAATCGAATCTCCGCTAATACAGCTCACACCAATTAATTTAATTTGAAGTTATAGTGGTTTGTAAGTAGGTGACAAAATAAGGGCGCTAAAAAATAATTTATTCTCAAAGTGGGCAGTAGACAAAATAAGTTTGGGAACCCCTGGTGTAAACTAACGACAGATACAACCGAATACTGAAATGTAACTTAACTTTAAGACGTTCTTGAATGTTGTTGGTTTTTCCCAGTTTTCGTCCAAAAAATCCAGTTTGCGTCCAAGAGGTTGCCAGTTTTCGTCCACTTTGTTGTTGGTATTAAATAAGTGGAAGTTGGTTTTACAATGGAAAATATTTATTTTAACAGAATTAACAATTGAATGTACTTCACTCGAAGCGTCACAGAGTAGAGAGTGCGTCATAAAGTATGGAGTAGCTAAAGACTAACAAATTAAAAGGCGCGAAATTTAAATTAACATTTCAATCAATGTTGACTGCACGGATAGCCGAGTGGTATAGGTCACCAAGCCAATAATTACCTCTGTGTGCGACGTGCCGCGGGTTCGATCCCCGCATGGGACAAGCATTTGTGTGACCCACAAATGCTTGTTCCAAGTCTGGGTGTTCTTTGTGCATGTGATTTGAATGTTTGTGGAAACCCCCCGCGACACAAGGATTAAATTCCTTAGTGCGGGAGTCGTTTTTTAAAAACAAAAAAAAATAAATAAATAAATAAATCTATATGAGACAGCAAGAGAACAGCAGGAGACGGCATGAGAATTAACGGCAACTTAAAACTGATACAGTATTCGGCCAATATATTTTTAAGAACGTCTCAAAGTTAAGTTGTTTTTAGCCAACGTCTAATTTGAATCTTAAACCTATATAAATAAGACTGTATTTTATTTGTTTTGTATGAAATTGTAAATAACTTGTGTTTTGTTAGTTTAATCAAGTGTATCAAGTAACTTACAAAGTACACCCAGACTTAAAATAAATCAAGTGCAGTGTTAGTCGTACTCACCTTGTTGACGAGATGGCGGACAATTTGTCCGTCGTACAAAAATGTCCGCGGATGACTATTGGTTGTCGCGTTATACTTGCCCATGGCATTAAAAGTCAGAAGCGGACATTTCTGACCGGCGGACAAATTGTCCACCGTCTGTTCTACGCCTTATAATAAAACTACATCTAATTTGTGCAGTCAAATCTGGATATAATAATAAAATCGTCTACTGTAATGTTGGTCTGTTTCATTAGTGGGTGAATATATAAACAAAATAAAAGTTGTGAAGTACATTTAAATTGTCTATGGTATCATTACTTGTTAGCAAAATCTGTATTTAGTCACAGATATTTTGGAAAATGGACGTCTTATCATTATCAAAAATAGGGTGTTTGACAGATTTTTAAATACTGTTCTACGTTAATCACTGATGTCTAAGGATTCTATAGAAAATCTATATTTTACATTCCATTACATGAAGTGCAAGAAAAAACCGAAGAAACCATAATTATTTAAATATCCCGCCAAAATTGCTTTTCTTACAATATGGCGCCTTATATGTCATCGTGACGGCGCCTGCTAGCAAACTTTGGTGGTTGACTACTGTTGAGACGCAACTGTTTACAAGTAGTTAACGTCATCAACCATTCGGCCAATCACAGCCGTTTACGATCACGTGACAAAAGTAGACAAAAAAACATTTTCTTTTTCGATTTTCTCTTAAAATATCTTCGTATTTTTCTTAACTGACTAAATAGTTAGTTTTCAAAATTCATATTCAATACGGATGCCATCAACAGATCCTATATTTTACATCCTGTCAAATACCTTATTGTATGTTTTACTGTCGTCGAATATAGAATAATTAAATGTAATTTGTAAATATTAATTCTGTGTATCGAATATACAAGAAATAAGTACATTAATTACTTTTTAATTTAATAACCTTAAACCCTCAGAGTAAATACAAGCAAGCATAGAAGATAATATTAGAAGCACTCTAAATAATATATATGTATGTAATATATTATTGATCTCACAGTCAAACAGTATGTACTGTCTTGTGAGACACTGTTTAGCTCATAAGTATATTATGTATCTTTTAAAACATAAATAAATAAATAGTGCGCGCATCGCTAGTAGCGCTTTGTGCAGAGCGTAAGCAATTGTTTAGCTGTAAGTACTACGCTTGTTTAGTGTTGTCCTGCGACGACAGTCCAGATATAGATATGCCTAGATAACGCAATTACCACGATCCGTATATAAACCAAGCGTGTCATGTTTTGACTAACCCTGACGCCACAATCACTATTTAGACTATTTAGTGATGATTTTTATGACGGGCCTGTTGGTCTAGTGGTTAGTGACCCTGACTGCTAAACCGGAGGTCGTGGGTTCGATTCCCACCCAGGACGAATCTTTGTGTGATGAGCACGATCATTTGTTCTGTGTCTGGGTGTTATTTATCTATGTATTTAGAAATATATAAGTATGTTTATCAGTTGTCTGGTTGCCATAGCACAGGCTCTGCCTAGTTTGGGATCAAGATGACCGTGTGTGAGATGTCTCAAGATATTATATTATATTATATTTAAAACTAAAATATATACAATCGCAAAAGATGCGTCTCCCTAGTGCGCAGGGTGTGGGGCAGCCCTAACAGTATCTTGACCATGATTGCAAGTAGGTTGGATTGTAAGTATTTGAATCGCAGCTGTGCAATCTCCCACGGAGTGGTACAGGGGCGATCTCCTGCGCATTAGATCCTTATTTGTGTTTTTATGTTTACTTACTAACATATAGTTGAAGTTACTAGCCTCTGTGAGTCTGTGTTACTTGAATAAAGATTATTATTAGTATAAAATAAATTTAAAAATATGATTTAGGTTATGTTGTTTGTCTATAATGCCCGGTACAGATTGGTGAAACTCACTAGCGCGGCTCACAGATGCAGACTGAGTGCGACAGTTGCCACGTTAAGCATATTATGCTTAAGCCGGGGACAAAAGATGGAATGCGAAGTAGATGATCTTGCGTTATCTGCGTCTATTTGTATCTGTGATGGAGACTATTATAATCTGTTTATTTTCAGTACAAGAGTCACAAGAGAGAAGTTAACTAAACTTCCAGGCAGTAACCTCGGTAGCATAGTTGGTATAGCGACTGGCGCGTCAAGCCAGTGGTCCCTGGTTCGAGTCCTGCCTGAGCTTTAAGATTTTCTTTCTATTATTTGTATTTAATTACAATGAGAGAAGTATATTATGGGAAAGGAATGACAAAGAAAGACAATATTCGTTTAAAACATTTATTTGAATCTACAACATTATCTCCGGTTTCTAAAAGGTTGATTAATTTAATCTGTTGTCAAATCAACTGATCACGACTGTGATTGGTTGACCAATAGACTCACAGCCAATCATAGCGATCGACATGAGGTTACGTTTAATAGATTACTAACTAATAGGAGAGTGGACTGGATATGAAAAGAAAATATCTATTTACCAGTCCACCAGATAGATAAAAAATAAAAAAAATCTCGTATTTTTTCTTTTATCAAATCAATGAAAAAGCTAAGTTCAGGAGTGGGGGCTAGTGTCGTCACGTGTGGGTAAAAATTGTAGCTACAAGTGACGACATGCGGCATTTCCATTCGAGTATCTTAAAAAAAAAAGAAAAAATACGTGTCTAATATACATGGTGAGTTTTTTGGTCGTTGTACAAACGAAAACTATGACCTCTATATCGGCTCGTATCTTGACTCACAATGATTGGTGTAAAAATAAAAACAAATGAAGAAAGATTTTCTTTTTTTTTTTTTTCATTTGTTTATTGAGTTTTTTATACCAATCGTTTTTGTAATCGATATAGAAGTCTTAGCTTTCGTTTGTTCAACAACAAAAAACTAACCTTGTATTTAATAATCTATGCGAAACGTAAATTTAAAAAAGAAATTGTCCGCACTCCTATTGTTGTGTTCATCAACGTTTCTGAAACCTGGGGTATGATTTCCCTATTATACACTATTGAAAACTTAATTCTAGCTTACCTACCCTGATTCAAACAGATTATGTCATCATAATTCATCATACACACACCTTGCTCCTCCCAGACAAGTAATATTTTCACAATAGTTAAAAATCGTCGAATCGCTTAAATGTATGGAAATCATAAATCTAAGTCACTTGCCTTATTAAAATAAATAAATAAATGTCATTTCCATACATTTATGGCTTTATTTATAAAAATCTGGACGGTGTTAAGCAATTGCAAATAACTTCTAAATTCATATTCTCTATAAAAAAATAAAATAAGAATCTGCTAATCAATTAATCATCGTTGAGATTTTTATGAATAAGGCCAACAATGTCAATGAAGTATACATAAGCAGGTATAGAGGGCGCGCGTCGGTAGTAGCGCGTTCTGCCGAGCTTAAGCACATTTTTATCTGTAAGTATTACGCTCGTTTACTGATAGCAGAAGTTCATGCGAAAATATCGATGTTTCAGATATTATTAGGGTAATATATTTTGAGATAATATTAATAAAACGGACCGTTCCGTTTAGACACTAATTTTACGACGACGTTTATTCATACTGGAGCTCACAGTTCATACTCTGTTAGGCGTACTTTATAGTTTACTTATTTCTACTCTAAGGTCATAAACGATTGCTTTTATCGTTAACGCTCGTTGAAATATCACTTGCCTACAGTCCCTACACAAGTTACATTTCTATAGTTATCGTTAAATGTATGGAAAATAAATGTATTTGCGATATGTCACGTGTCACTTAAATTTAAGTTACTTCCATACATTTGAACGAATGTTAAATACATGGAACTATGATAAAAGCTCGCAAGATGGCGGTCATACGCTACATTGACTTAATTAAATTGATATTTTAATAACTTAATTATTAACAATATTTATTATATTGAATACTTACAAAGGTTAACGTTAGAGTGTATAAATTTTTGGTGATGTGTCTTTTAAAAAATAAAGGTGATAACTGAATCCAGAAAGAAAAATGTATTAGGAGTCTCAACGCTCTTAGAATGAATCCAAAACGAGGGAGCCAAAACTTTAATTGTATCTTTATTTCCTGGTCAATGGCGTTAGTAATAAATTTAAACACATCTAAAATTAACCTAACCTCACAGTCGCTATACAATAAAAAATGTGGCCAACATCACATACATTGCTCTGAACCCAAAGTAAGTAGCTAAAGCACTTGTGTTATGGCATCAGAGACAACGAAGGCACCACAAACACCCAGACCCGAGACAATGTAGAAAAGTGGTCTTATACATATTATATAGACATTTTTTTTTGTCTGGGAGTTACTTAATGACTATATATATTTTGATTTGATGTTTGCGGACTTGCATTTAACAAAAAATACCGCAGCCCCGTCCTTGCCTTTGCAAAAGCCGGATCATTAAACATGCGGATTTTGTTATCATTATAAAAATATTGTTTAGCGACAATTTAATAATATAATATACTTACTTATAAAAAATATATCGTTAATTTAAATATTTATTAACCCACACGTACCAAAGCGGCGACCGGTCACCGCGCATGACGTCACATCTAAATCTCAGTCAAACCCCGAGCGGCGACCGGTCGCCGCACTACCTGCACTTGATTTGAACTCTTTTGTTTGTGTTTAGAGTCTACTTTTGTATGAAGAAGTTTGATGATATACGATCTTTAACCTCTAGTTCAACGAGGTACAACTCACAATCAATGGGTTAAAGAGATTTAAATGAAAAATGGCTTGAGTCCATGAGTTTTACATAAAATTATAAAAATATCGTAAAAAAAACACTTGGATTCAAACATTTTGAACTAAATTACTATCATTATTTATCTAAACTTGAAAATTTTATATATTTAATAAAATACCAGTTAAAATGTTCTACTAGAAGCCATTTTAAATCTGGTAACATTGCAACTTATGTAAAACTAATGCATTCTTAACAAACTATATTACACATTCAGCAACATAATCCAACGATAATTTTATTTATAATACGAAACAGATAATAAAACCTATCGATAAAACTAAACATCGAGTTCATTTAAGCATATTATACCGGTTAAAGCATCAGGGTAGCCCACAAAATTCTAATTTTCTTATTTTTTTTTCAATTTGCAGGTTGTATGTTGATTAAAATATGATTTGCGACCGCAGATCAGTGTCAGGTTGCCCTCCGGAGTTGCGCAGAGAATGCGCTTGCGATCCCGCGACTCCGGCCAAGGGCAGAGACGTAACCGGGGTGTTTTCAGTCAGTGAAAGTCTGACATATCCTCACGCCGTGCGCACGGCAAGGGGTTGAAGCTTTTCACCCCGAAATAAAAAAGGTCAGTGTCAGGTTGTGTTGATAAAAATATGATTTGCGACCGTACTAATATACTTTCACTAAGTTATAAAATAAAATCATCAATACAACCCTCTAGGTACATAATTAAACACATTGAATGAGTTTGTCATGAAATATCATTGAATATAGGTATTAATGAACTTGAGAGAGTTGGAGTGATGATTTTAATGATTATAATTCTGTAAACACATACGTATTACGGCCGCAAATAGTATTGTGTTCAAAAACAGCCTGAAACTGATCGACAAATTGCAAAAAAAATGTAAGAAAATCTGAAATTTGCGGACCTTAAATAGGCATCGAATTATGATAACTCCTAAAAAACATCCGTCAAAATTAGGTAAGATAACTCCATACCTACATTTCGTGTTCTATGCGATTCTTACTTGTTCATAAGGCTTGGTCCTTGCTCATGTAGTTTATTATTATGGAAACTGAGAGACAGCGTGCTGCTGGGGAGTTTGTTGCGCCGTTTCTTCTCCACAGCCAGAGCACTTGGGAAGCGGTGAAGCGTTTGCGATTTGGGGTCTCTTTTAATATGATTGACCTTTAAAAACTGCTACCTAGTAGCCCACTTTGAAAATGAATTTTTATTTAATATCAGATTAAAGTTCAGTTTTTTTAATTATTTTTTTATGGGTCAAGTTTGTTCTTGTACAGTCAAGTATTCAATCAAATCAAAAAGTTTTTTTATTCAATATTAGCCGAATATATTTTTTAAGTTCTTTCTTGTCTGAATTGCCAGTAGGTTTTCCAAACATAATATATTTAGACAAGGATTACAAATTTCAGAGATTACAAAAGTCATTATCAGCAAAAGAAATCTAGATTTTCAAACTTATATTTCTTATTTATTACTTATTAACGTCTGCCCAGTCTTACTATGAGATACTGTGTTACCCAGTA
This sequence comes from Diachrysia chrysitis, assembly GCA_932294365.1. Taxonomy (NCBI): domain Eukaryota; kingdom Metazoa; phylum Arthropoda; class Insecta; order Lepidoptera; family Noctuidae; genus Diachrysia; species Diachrysia chrysitis. The sequence continues at coordinate 4,904,970 of OW028670.1, forward strand.
AAATCGTTTGTGGAGGTCAGATAGGCAGTCGCTCCATGTAAAATACGGTGTTCAGCTGAATCCGGTAAGACTGGAAGCCGACCCCAACATAGCTTGGGAAAAGGCTACGCAGAAGATTACTCATTAACGTTCGTGTAGCCAATATACAAGTATTGGCTGCCAATATACAAGTATTGGCTGCCAATATACAAGTATTGGCTGCCAATATACAAGTATTGGCTGCCAATATACAAGTATTGGCTGCCAATATACAAGTATTGGCTGCCAATTTACAAGTATTGGCTGCCAATATACACATATTGGCTGCCAATATACAAGTATTAGCTGCCAATATGCCAATGCTATGCAACAGACTTCCAAATGAAGTTAAAAGCGTGACTTCCTTTAATGTTTATAAGAACCTATTAAAAAATTACGTCACCAGTAATGATCAATTCGTGCTTTAGGACAAAAACGCAATTTCGCAAGTACTAGTTTTTGTCTGCACAACTCATTGTTAAATATGATTAAATATATTTGTTATTATTAGTAAGCTTGTTGTCAAAGCAGCGTAAACTGGATTTATTCTATACATGTTTAATTTTGTATCTCATGAAGTGAACTATGTTCTTTTGAGAAATAAAGTTCTTTGATCCAATTATACAAGTATTGGCTGCCAATATACAAGTATTTATTGATTTGTATTAAATAGAAGAAGAAGTTTTGAACATCGAAAGTGACCTCCGTAGGTTAGTTGGTAAAACGACTGGTGCGATGAAGTAGTCGCAAGTTCGATTCCTGCCTGAAGTTTAAATTTTTCCCTTCTTTGTATAATTGTATAATAACTTTCGTGAGGAGTATTCATAATTATTTAAAACAAAACGGTTTACTCACGCATATTCTCGGGATCGCCCGACTACCCTTCTCTTTTCCCTTCTACTATTAGTATTTAATTTTCAAACTTAATTTAAATAGTCGCAGGTTCAAGTACTGTCTGAGCTTTACATTTTTCCCTCCAACTATTTATATTTAATTTTCATAATTAATTTTTTGGTCAAGATGAGAAGCCTTATCCAAATTTTTCTGATCCAACCTTACAACCCAGGCATAATATAGGCAATATTATGCAGAGTATCTTGCAGCAATCGCGATGGCGGGGCAATGGCCGGGATCGCGCGGCACACGCTCAGCAGCGGAGCCAGGGAACACAGCAGCGTGTCGAGGAGAACCGATACAGATCCGGAGACGGCGATTTGACCCTGAAAGGAGAAAATATATAGAATTATACGACAAATAGGGTATTTGAATACTATCGAATTATTTATTTATTACAAATATTTCTAATAATAGCATTAAATTGAAGCAGAACTGCAAAATAACAACAACATATACACAAATACAAAAGTTATAAGCTTTTAAAGTTAGTAGTTGATCCATTCTATCTCTTTTCGCATGACGACGGCTTGTACAGGGCAGCCCCAGATTAGTATGCAGAATTACCAAGGTGACGTCATCTGATGGTATAGCTCTCTCTGTCTAATTAGCCATATTAAAATGCTTGTAACTAGTTCAATATGAAAGTAATTAATCTGCCGTTTTTACAACTCGACATAGCTTGTAATATATATTTTTAAAATTAAATAAAAAAATCTTGTCAAATACCAACTTGACAAACAAAAAAAAAACTCGTATTCAAACAAAGATAACATAATTTTGCCGTCTTAAATTAAATTTTAAGCGACCACCCAAGTCAACGACAAAAAAAAAATTTGAAATCGATCCGCAATTGCCGGAGATATCGCGAAACAAACATACAAAATACCGTTAAATTGAGAACCTCTTTTTGAAGTTGGTTAAAAGTCACCTTGTATAAGATTGAGTTATAAGTATACTAGTTATAATTGGAATTCCACCCACATTGCTAGTAACATAAAAAAAAATAGTTATAGGTTTACTCAAGCCTATATCTTGGGATCACCTGTCTGGATTCGGACGAACGAATGTCTACAGGACAATGTCCTGCTACTGTCACAAGCTACAAGGCAATGTCCTGCTACCGTCACTAGCCACAAGGCAATGTCCTGCTACTGTCACAAGCTACATGACTACGTCCTGCTACTGTCACAAGCTACATGACGACGTCCTGCTACTATCACTAGGTACAGGACAATGTCCTGCTGCTGGCGCGTACCTCGTGCTCCTTGAGCCGCTCGCCGATGATGGCCAGGCTCTCGCCCAGCAGCCGCAGGTGGGCCGCCACCTCCACAGCTCCGCAACCGGTCACACGATACATCCCGGCTCCGCTGGCGCTGGCTGAACTAGCTACCGGCTATACAATGTACATATTTAGGTTGAGTTATAATAACTATATAAATTTTGGCAAGAAAGGCTATTTGTACACAAGGCGGCGCAAATCTTGACTGGCCTGTTGGTCTAGTGGTTAGTGACCCTGACTGCTAAACCGGAGGTCAAGGGTGCGATTCCCACCCAGGACAATTCTTTGTGTGATGAGCACGATCACTTGTTTTGTGTCTGGGTGTAATTTATGTATAATATGTATTTAGAAATATATAAATATGTTTATCAGTCGTCTGGTTGCCATAATACAGGCTCTGCCAAGATTCATCAGGGATCAGATGGCCGTGTGTGAGTTGTCCCAAGATATTATAATAATCTCCAATACCCCACGCTTAGGTCTTGAAGCAACTACCGCCATACCAACTCATAGAGGTTTTTATACAGGCACGCGTCATTGGACATACTTAAGTCGTCGGGTATCGGAGACTTGTGTCCAAACGGCCTGTCTTGAAACATGACGTCGATTGCGGAAGACATAATGAGGAGGTTGAAAAATCAATAATAATATTTTTGATTAGAGTAAATCATTGTTTTTTTAATGAAATGTTCCTGAAACTGAGGAATACAGGGATAAAAATCCTGTATTCCAAGTACTCCATATAGAATCCCTTTTTTTTGGCTGTTTGACAGTAAAGACTTTTTTTAATAAATCGTAAAGAACTGAAAATTTAATATAATACTGACCACTAAAGCGGTGGCGGTAGGCGCGGGGGGCGCGGGGGCGGGCCGGGGCGCGGCGCGGGGCGGACGGCCCGGACCCGACGGTGGCAGCGGACGGGCTGGGAGAGAGAATAACTTCAGTACATATCAGAGAAAAAGTAAGTTAACACTACACAGGAAATTGTCTTATGTCAACTCATGTTTTAAACAAATAAATGATCTTGTATCTTGTGTCAAGATTGTCAAAATAAAATAGCACATTATTTAATAAACTATCATCAATGCAGAATTATCTGGTTTCATACAAATGAAAAAAAATAGAGTTCTTTTATGAGATCTACACAGTTAGCCCGAGCACAGGCTTTGACTGCTTCACCGGACTGTTGGCGAGAATCTTAAGGGCCTCCAGCCAGAGCAATAGAAAAACTAACTACGTCAGCAACGTTCACTAAGGGCACCCCCTGTGGGGTTCGGACCTCAACTTAGTGTGTTGCTATCAATCTTAATAAGGCAAAAACAGCAACGGAGGGCTGGATCGAAATTTTTATTATTTAGGAACATATTTTAACTGCTAGTTTGGCTAGGGCCAGCTAGGTCTAGTTTTAGTCTAAGGGGGAAAAATGTAAAAAAGATATTGAATAATAACTTTCGTGAAGAGTATTCATAATTATTTAAAACAAAACGGTTTACTCACGCATATTCTCGGGATCGCCGAGTGTCGCGAGTCGAATTCAGACGTCAGTTCGACTCGCGACACCACCGCCGCCACGTCAGCTCATGATTAGGGACTCCTATTGAGTCTGAAACTAGTCGGGCGATCCCGAGAATGTGCGTGAGTAAACCGTTTTGTTTTATATAAAGATATTGGAACTTACTCGGATTAGATATTATGATCTTGTTAGTAGTCTGGTTGCTCTGTTCCTTCTGCATCGCAAAGCGTTTAGCTTTGCGCTTCCATAAGTAACGCTCGTTGTAGTTCACCTGAAGCAAAAAAAAACAAAATTTTGTACGGCGTTGGCTTTAAGTCTCTGTATCTGAGTTCTTGGAGAGGCCATTATAGTAAATTATGAATGTTGTGTAGTAGTATTAATAATAATTTTGTGTAAATAAAATTTGACATAATAATGTTATAATGTTTAAAATAGTATCTATATTTTTTCATGTAATTACTAAGATAAAAATTTAAGATAATAATGTAATACTTATTTTAATATTTTTCTTGGAACGTTAATAATGACTAATGTTTGCATGCCCAATAAAGGCAGAATATTATGTACTGTTCAACCTAATAATTTAACATCTCATGTATTCACTATATTCTTGCAAATAAAATGAATTTGAATTTGAATTTTGAGTCACGAGCGATGGTGAATAGGATAAATAAAAGATTCTTTTTAATGACTGTCATGTATATTTTTAATTTTGTTTATTGCGTAACTTAATCTCACTGTAATTCATTGATTGATTTGAAATGTCACACATTTTTTGCGAACGTGTGACGTCATTCACTCCCACCCCTGAACTTTGATTCGAATTAATCAGTTTTTACTTATTTTGTAAAATCCAGGATAATAACCACTGTGCGCGTCGTGCTGCGGGTTCAATCCCCGCATGGGACAAGCATTTGTGTGATCCAAGTCTGGGTGTTCTTTGTGCAAGTGATTTGAATATTTGTAAAACCCCGCGACACAAGAATTAAATTCTTAGTGCGGGAGTAGATTAAAAAAAGAGACTTTATCCCATTGTTTTAACTATTATTGTTGTTTGTATAAAAATAATCACAATTAAGTATACACAATCAACTTACATTTGACCACATCTCCCCCAATCTCTTGGAAATGGCTGAGAAGTCCATATCGGGGTGTTTGCGCAGGAGTTCGTTGCGCGCCTCTTTTGCCCACATCATGTAGGCAGTTATACGGGTTTTACCTATAACGATCGGAAAATATCTAGAAAGTATTCTGAGATAACTTAAAGTATTTTTGTTTTTTATTACGCAATAACGCATCCCGAGCGATTATTTTGTAATTAAATAATAATAATAATAATCTCATCACACCAATCGCATTTACCAACTAAGCTACTGAGTATAAATAATAGTATTGGAAAGCATCATCTCTCGGACTTCTGAATTAAACCATTGTTAATCAGAGTCGGTGAGACCAAACGAAAAGTTGGCTGTATAATCACTTTCGTGAGGAGTATTCATATTTAAAACTAAACGGTTTACAAACGCATATTCTCGGGATCGTTGAGTTCGACTCGCGACACCACCACCGCCGCGATAGCTCATGATTAGGGACTCCTATTGAGTCTGAAACTAGTCGGGCGATCCCGAGAATAAGCGTGAGTAAACAGTTTTGTTTTAAAGAAAAATTGGTGTACTAGATTTTGCATACGTCGCCCTAAAATGTAACAAGTAGAAGGTGAAATCAAAACACCAGTCAGTGACCTCGGTAGCTTAAATATTCTGGTCTCATTGGATTCAGCTGTGCTGTATATTACATGGAATAACTGCGTACCTAACATCCACAAACTAATTTTACTGGTAATTCAGTATATAACCAATTAAAAACAAATTAAAAAAAAAAATGTATAATAACTTTCGTGAGGAGTATTCATAATTATTTAAAACAAAACGGTTTACTTACGCATATTCTCGGGATCGCCCGACTAGTTTCAGACTCAATAAGAGTCCCTAATCATGAGCTGACACGGCGGCAGCGGTGTCGCAAGTCGAACTCAGGTCGACTGTTTTGTTAAATAAAAAATATAAAAATGATTCACCTTTATCTTTCCTCTGAGCCTTCGCCCTGCCTACAACCCTCCCATCCTTCACTATCAACTTCTTCTTACTGCTCTTCTCCATCATATAGAGTGAGTTAGCAGGAGTTCTGGCAGACCCATCATCCGAGGCAGAGCTGTCGGATTCCATGCTGCAGTTCTGTGGTTCTCCACTAGAATGTTGTGTGCTGGTTAGGATTAAAGAAGAGAGTTGGGTTTTGTTTATGTTGTAACAATTTTTAAATTAACTTACAATATTTTCCTAATAACTGATTCTTTTTTCATCATAATTTAAACTTAGTATTTTATCATCAAATGTCATAATGGCCTAATGCTTTAATGCAGCGGTCGGCAACCCGCGGCCCGCGGGCCGCTTGCGGCCCGCGGGCGTCTTACTTGCGGCCCTTGAAAGTTTTGTAAATCTATATTAATCTTTTATTACATATAAAAGTTTGTAAGGATGTATGGATGATTGTTACTCTTTTACACAAAAGCTACTGTAGTAGAGTTTTTTTATACAGAATTAAGAAACTATTGTTAAGTTTCTTATTCTTCTTGATATCCTTAATGTGAGAACTTATAGGCGTTAAGATATTTTAATAAACGTATGAGATATACGTGTTTAAAATTTGATGCCACCGAAATGAATTAGTCGGACACCGAAATCAAACAACTTGCCACCGAAATGATACAACCTATCCACTGAAATTAAAATCGACTGAAAATGTATGTACTTTTACCAATTAAAGACAGGCTTACCTAAATAAATTGAATGACTGTTTGTAGTACCAAAAGTAAATAAATAAATGTGGTGCTTGGGCGATGCAGCGCTAGAAACTTGTTTTAGTTTCCCGTGGGCCTCTTTAATGAACCAAATGGGTGGAAACTAAGTATATTTTCTCCCTCACTTCAAAGAAATTAGACCGCCGTAGTTAGCAACTAAACTAACCGGCTGGTAAAGTGTAGAGACAAGTACTCCGGTGGTTTTAGCCGGTAAAAACCATGCCCCTGCCTTCCTTTCTTCAGGGTGGAAAGCCCATACAAATTTCCACCAGGGAATAAATCTACAGCTGGCCTGTATTTACACCGAAATGAAACAATTACCAACCGAAATGATATAATTATGCACCGAAATGGGATTTTTTGTCACTCCGGTGGACTTTTTATCATTTCGGTGGACAAAACTGTCCACCAAATCAATGAAATGATAACAAGGACATTAATTGGAATTACATAAAAACCATTTATAATAGGGTGAAAGAATACTACACAAATAAACATAGTATTACTAGGCGCGCGTTCACGAGTATTTTGTTTTTTTATTTTGCTTATTGGCAACCAAGTTAGATCCATAAACGGAAATGAGAAATATGTTGTCCCATGACACTGAACTGATAAATTTAAATTATTGGCGGGAACACGCAGGCAGCTGCGCACTTCATTCTACTACGAACACTTAGGTGGCACTGGTGCATACCTTCAAAGCGCACGAAAGGCGAGCTAGAGAGGTTCTATGAAAAAATATTGGCGTTAAACATTTAACCATCGAAAGTTGCAAGGTTTTTCTGGGACAGATGTATTTAAACTTACAAGTTATTTACCTGGGTAGATAAAAATATAAAATCACTTCGTGATAATAGTATCACTATTCAGGGTTTAAATAAAAGTTACTATTTAACTACACTAACAATAGTTATTGTTGTAAGAGGCAGTTCACATTGACAAGTAATCAGGACAGCCACCGAAATAAAAAAAAACCAGCTTTAACGTTTTTTTTTTCGTAATCAACTGTCACCTTAATGAACAAATATATAATGCGTCAAATAGGTAACTACCTCTTTTACCTAGAAAAAATATTATAATGCTTGGCTTCTAAGGTTTATATCACAAGTGCGGCCCGCGTTTGGTTTAGTTAGCCACTTTGTGGCCCTTGCCTGCCAAAAGGTTGCCGACCACTGCTTTAATGAATGGATTTGTGTGCAAAAAGTTGCAGGATCGAACCCATTACAGGCAAGTACCAAAGTTCCTGTTTCTATGTTATTAGTACTTTCTTAATTGTTCCAAGACATTATTGACAATTGGTGAAGGAAAAACAGACTGAAGAAAAAGATTCCTAAAATTTAAATCTAAAGTCCCCAACCTGTAATGAGAAAGTGTGGTGATGCAACACTTGTTCCTTAATATAACAGAAGAGGTCTGTGCCCAGGAGCGGGACATTTATAAGTGGGTATTATATTTATTACATATGTCATCACCATACTATCCTGGAATAATCACGCATCCTTGGATATAGGCCTGCCTTTTAATGATATAGGGTTTCATCTCTCCCTTTGCAATACCGACATGAGATTTAACATGGCATTTCTGTGCTTCTCTTTAATATAATAATATAATTCAATTTCATTCTTGCATGCAGACCTGTGCTATATTAAACCCATCTATGATAGCAACTACGGAAGCAGTTAAATAAGTGTATTTTTTTATAACTTACCTATCAGCATTTTCCACAGGGTTATCATAATAATCTGACTCTGAGCCTGACGCGGTACCCGCTTCCTCAACCTGACGCGGCGGTGCACTGTCCTGCGAGGAAAACTCCTGGGAATCTTCCTGCCGAAACCCAGCATACGTTTTAACGGGGGTTTGACGACGAAAACGCGTCTCTATGTCATCTGGAGACTCGAAATCCATTAATTTCGAGCTCTTCTTCCTTACACGGCCACTACGCGAGATGCCAGTCACTTCTAAATCTGTAGATATAATTAAAAAGGTGGTGTTAAATAGTTTCGAAGCTGGACTATGATGCACGACGTAACAACACATTTCTGGTAGTTTTAATGGTAGGTATATTGTTTACGTACCTTCTTGCATTTTGCTAGATTGATATTTGTTATTGTTGTTATGACAAACAATTACAGAATAACAAATTAACGTTGTTTGTACACAGAGTACAGTAATTTAAGAAATCAAGAAATCGAGGAAGGTGCAACTTCAGAATCAGCAACTTGATTGAAGTTAACAATTGATTTTTGACAGAAGTGACAGAACCACAGGTTAAATATATGTCATCAAGGTGATACCATTCTCAAATTACACTTTCCCTATATGTACTAATAAACGCTTCATTATTTCGTAACATAGGCTGGTTTTATAGCTACGCGTTTCGACAGCGCGGTTGAAGCGCGCGCGTTCGGATTTGTTCTAGGTTCTAGTTTCGTTTTATAGCCACGCGCTTGAGCAGCGCTGTTGAGTAAACGCGCGCTGTTCGCCGGCGCTGCCGAAACGCGCGCCGCGAGTTACGATACGATCAGTATGCGTTTTAGAGTGACGCTGTTGAGACGCGCCGTTAAGTACAGTACAACATGAATTATAATATCGATTTTATTTCATTTACCTTAGAGTGATCGCCAATTTTTCCTCTGGAGTTATGGGGATGCGAAATAAGCTGGATCGTCGTAAAGAGGACTGTAACTTGCAGAGTAATTCATCAAAACTAGTTATTGATAGGCGAAAATATTTATAAAATTTATGACTATTTTCTCGTAAATCGCAAAAAGATCTTACGTGTTCACCTCTCACTAACCTTGTACCATTATAAGGATCAACAGCTAGTCTTCTTTGCCTTCTTTTCCATAAGAGGTAAATAGCCACTACTCTAACCGCATTAATGTTAATTTTGTAGACGACTGTACACAGCAGCGAAACGCGCGGTACTAATCTCGTTTTACAGCGGACCGTTGTTCAAACGCGCGCTGCTAACAGCGGCGCTGCTCAACGGCGCGTCTAACAGCGTAGCTATAAAACCAGCCATAAAAAGATGATTAAATAGTTTCCTTGCTTTATTTTCAGCCTTATTCACTCTGTATTACAATAATCCAGTTATCGCATCATATATACATGTAATAATTTCAGATAATTATGTTATACCCCATTAGATATTACAAAATTGTGTCTTGCGAAAACCACGTAGTACATCTACCTACGTATTATTGGCTTATGCATTTTGGTGGTACTATTTTCTTTAATAATTATTATATCTATAATATTTTCATTGAACCAATATGACGTAACTATGTCAACAGACTATAAAAATCTTTGTGTATTTAGATAAAGATAAATAAATAATATATATATTTTTCGAATCTCTATTATACGTGTATATTTAATAATTATATCGCTTAACACTTTTCTTTCGTAAATAGTATATTACCTTTCAAAGCTGAAAATTTTGCTGAGGCGAATTTTAACCTTATTTTTTGCTCTGCTGTAAAACTGAGACTAATTAGACATCATCTGACTCTTATACCGCTAATATAAGTTCTTTTGTGAGGACGTCTATGCAGGCTTTGATTGAACCACCGGACTTTGGCGCAAGTCCGTTAATAACTCATTACTGGGCAAGGCCTCTTATTAGTTTCAAATCAAATCTAGACTCTAGTCATTAAGACAGTAATCAGGGAAAATAATAGAAAAGCATAAAACAATCACATTATATTTTAGTAACACTGTTTGTTAAATGTACATAAATATTGGAATATTTAATAAGTCTATAACAAAGCTTTGAATCTGTCGAGTCTAAAAATACTGGGAAACAATAGGATTTTATATAAACCAGTCATTAGCCGACAAATAGGCAATCTATTGCATATATTACAGTTTAATATTAGTTTGGATTAAGCTGTAAAATCTTACACAAGTATAAAAAAATTATACATCGTTACATTTTTAATAAGAATGCATGTTTGTTTATCTCATTGAAATAAACAAATAGAAGATACAAAAGTAATTCAATTTAGTTCTTAACCCTAGATTTTTTCTTACTGGTAACACAAGCGACACCAACGCTCCACTAAATGGAGGCAACACCGAAAGCAATAAATATTTCACAGTATTTTCGAGATCTCTATAAAATAAAATAAAAAATGATCACTATCAAAAACTAAAACGATTATGTGACTGTTAAAAATAACTTAAGGCCGAATACTCAAGCGCTACTTAATTTAAGTCGCCCTCAAGTTTCATGCTGTTTCTATCACAAAGGTGTAAAGAAGTGACAGATTAAACTTGTAATTGCGTCTTAAACTAAGTTTCGATTGAGCACACGGGTTTAGTGGAGAATATATAATTAGTTTTACTCGAACCGAACCGTTTTTCAGTTAAACAATAAATTATAGCAGGTTTTAGATAATTTGTCATTTGGTTAGTTACCATTGCGCACTGTAAAAGCATATACTCTCTCTCCATATGCTCACAGCTAGCAATGGATACTAAAATCATACTACTTTTTAAATTAATTATCCCATTACGAATCTTTTGTTTGACTTACACAACAAATTAAGTATATTTTAAACTGTTAAGTCGTAATAAATGTAGAAAGTCTAGTTTCTATTGCACTTTGCGCCGTTTGCTAGAAGCTTAAAAGACGCCAGCGAGGTTCCTGCGTATTTCATTACAAAATTAAATAATTATTTGCGGAGCTTTAAACCTTATTTAAGAAACAAATTAAGTTCAAAATGTAATAACTATCTATCAGAACAATGTTATTCTTTAATATAGTTTTTACACATTCTTGCAACTCCAACAAAAAATATTAAAATTGTAAGTTAAATTAGTGTTTATATCAAAAATATTCCGGTATATATTATAACACTAATTTGACTAGATTTTTATATATAGCAATATATTTTCTTTATAATCAATACAAACGGTACTTACACACTTAATATATACGTATCTGTTTTATTAATTTTAACTTGAATAAATAAAAGGCCATGTATTTACTAAATTATTTTTTTTTACTGGAGACCAGGCTTAAGTTTTTTTTCTAATTTTTTTTTAAAAGACCCTTTCAAAACTACTCAAATAGAAATATGTTATCAGAAAGTAAAAGGGAAAACTGGATTACATTTTTTTTATAAAAAATAAAAAATACACAAATATATTTATAGGTTCTAGGTTATAACCTAGAACTAATAACTAATATTAATAAATATATTTTTTGTGTGAATGCTACTTTCTGAATTTTTGACAGACGTTGAAGAATCTTATTAAAATATTTCTTAAAAAAAAACTGACCTTTCATTTCAATCTTACATAAGCACCGTTTGATTAAAACCCAAAAAAATATTTAATTTACTAAATGGCAAGCCTACAGATGTTAAATGTAGTTAAAAAGTCTGAAAACATCTCTCATTAAATGAAAGTTATATTAAATAACAATTTGTATGGAACCAAATAAATTTCAGACAAAAAAAAATTGATTCAAGCTTCACATAGTAACTTTTTTTGACCTTAAATCTAAATAGACAGTGGCACAGGAAAAGCAAAAAGGGAAGCTTCGAAATAAAAGGCGGGATTAAAAAGGACCCCAAAAGACCGGAGAAATAAAAAAAAACATATTATACCTGATTTCTGCAACCTAAATAAAACAGCAAATAACACCAAGACATTTCAGACTAATACAACGAGGCACAAGAAGTGTAAACAATCACACGTCTAAATATCAGCCTCGTGAAGCGTAGCTTAACCTGATAACCACAAGACTTTATATGATACATATAACGAAAAAAAAACCTGGAAATAAAACACAGGAACCTCCACTTTCATAAATACTTAACAAAATCAACTGATTCTACCGATAATATTGCCAAAAATTATAGCTATACACATTATAAGCCCTACCCCGGTTAGAATTTGATTCGGTTCGAGTAAAACTTTAGTTTTGTCTGTCTCTTTGTACTGGTCCACGTCTTCTAGGTCCTGGTGGACAACGGATAATGCTTTCGCTATTTCCGCGTCTGATTTCGCGCTTGTCTGTGACGCGGATGAGATGGCGCGCGTTAGTTCGCGGAGTTGCGTGTCCATTGCTCGTTCGCGGCTGTGTAAATGGTCTGTAATGAAAATGTAATAGAAATATTTGGTAACAGAAATACTTTTTAAAACGACACTAAGAAATCTTGAAAATTTCATGAAATGTATGTTTCGCGTGGATTTACTCTTCAGAAATCAAATGGTTAAGTTTTGAGATCTTCTCTGTTTTCCTAATATTAGTACATATGTTGAAATAATTAGGGAAAGAAAAATGTGGACAACTTAACATACATTGCTCTGAACCCAATGTAGCTACAGTACTTGCGTTATGAAGATGGTACCACAAACACTCAGACCCGAGACAATGTAGATAAGTTGTTTTCTACATTGACCCGTCCGGGGATCGAACCCAGGACCTCAGAGCTGGCTTGAAAACCGGTGTGTACGCTGCTCGTTCACAGAGGTCATCAAAGGAAAAGTCACATTTAAGCTAGTCTGGGTTAGCTGGTCTTTTCATAATGGAATTTTCACTTTTTGTACTTCTTAATTTAAAATCTTGAGTTGTCAATATCACCCCAAAGATCGTTACTCATCGTAAGAATAGCTATATGACAATGCAATAGAACATCTCCGCTTACTTTATATGGTAGTAAATACAGATTGAATACGTACCTATTAAAGATTCCTGTTTAACAACTAAATGGTTGATGTTTTCCTGCATTAGTTTTAGGTTATGTGCGAGTTGTTCCTGAAACAATGTCGACATTATAGTAACACTAAAACTTTTAAATACAATTAAACGATTAAAAAATAAAAATATCGACTCCAATTTCGGTCAAGATGGCATCTCTCACCAGATATAAGACAGCATAGGAGATGTCGCACACAGATACAATGCTGCATGTTAGTAATTGTAAACTGAGCTAATAAGTAAACTCATTCTTTATGACGTTGGTGTTACCGGCCATCTTCAGCTAAAGGTAACTACTTTTTTGACGTGATAACGTCTTTAAAATCGTTTTAGTCGGGTGACATGTTCAGAAACTTGTGTCACACCAAAACCTCACGAGCGCTGCCAGTCATTATTTTTATTTTTATTTTTATTTTTATTTTTATTTTTATTTTTATTTTTACTTTTATTTTTATTAAAAATTGTTATCTTCATTAATTCCTTACTTCCCAAAAACTTATATCACCAATAAGACGTTATCACGTAAACATCTCGATCGTAAACCTACTTTACAAACAACCAATTTTTTTTTTTTTGGAATTGGTTTACGCAGTTAGCCTGAGCGCCTTGACTGCTTCACCGGACTTTTGGCGAAAACCTTAAGGGCCTCCAGCCAGAGCAATAGAAAAACTAACTACGTCAACAACGTTCACTAAGGGCACCCCCTGTGGGGTTCGGACTCGACTTAGTGCGTTGCTAACAATCTTAATAAGGCAAAAACAGCAAGGGAGGGCTGGGTCTAAGTTTTTATTATTTAAGGACATATTTTTATTGCTAGTTTGGCCGGCTCGGGCCAGATTGATCTAGGGACGTGGGGGGAGTACCTAGTACTGCACCTACCCGACTGACCTGATAAGCAAACTCAGTCTTCATAGCCTCGGTGATATCAGCCCTGCTGGCGGACCCGCCGCCGGCGATGGTGTACAGCACGCTCGCGCTGCGGGCCATCTGCTGCTCCATCATGTCGCGGAACTCCGCCATCTTCAGGTGGTTGTTGATCGACGAGCCGGCAATACCTAGAACTGTGCCTGTGGACGGATTTTATAATTGTACCTAGACTTTTTAGAGCGAATTTTAAGTCTAATCAAGTCTGATCATATATTACTTCAACATCTTTAAAGTAACTTGAATTTATACTTAAAGAAAAAATAAGTAAATTGTGTCAAAACAGAGCGCGCCGATTTATTAAAACTATCTCAAAACCTAAATAATATCGGAACCATCGATATTTACGCATCAACATCTGTTGTCGCACGGAAAATTTAATCAATAAACGAGCGTAGTATTGAAGATATTTTTTTTTACGCTCGGCACTATAATCTCTATCTCTCTATGCTTGTCTATGTTTACTCTAAGAATTTATATCATTATACCTACCTTGAATCTTTTTGCCTATTCAGCGAAGAACGGTAATATGATCGAATCATCCTTTTATCTGCCACCTATCTAGTGGGGTTATTCGCTAAACAAAATAAATTAATTAATAACACAATGACTTACCAAAAATCGAGGCAACAATATACCAATACTTGTTCCGTTCAGCATGAGCCCTCTCTCTCTCGTGCCCTAACTTGACGGCGGCAGACATCGTCGCAAAGAGTTCGCGCTCCTCACGCTCTGCGTCCCCGAATAGAGCGCGGAGAGCGCGCTCTTGTATTATGAACTATAAAAAAAAATATGTACTAAATTCATTACCCAAAATCTGTAAGGGAAATAATTATTATAAATGTTTCTACAAAATATCTAAGATTATATAGAAGTTTTTTTTATCAAATAGGCAACATTTAAATATATTAAGACATTATGTTACAAGGTAATAAAAATTACCCCGATTTTGGGGAAATTATAATAATTAACGTATAGGATACGAAAAAAAACGAAATATGATACTAAATCTTACACACTCTCCGTCACACACATCTACCTACACACACACAATGACTTTGACTTGGGTCATAGCTAGCAAAATTTTTATTGACAGCTTATAATACAATGTCACCTCTTCTCTTCTGTCTAGCCTTTTCCCAATCCATGTTGGGGTTGGCTTCCAGTCTTACCAGATTCAGATAAATATCGTTTTTTACATGGAGCGACTGCCTATCAGACATTCACAAACCATTTTACTGGGTAACACAGTATCCCATGGTAAGACGAGTTCTCAGAGTTGACCTAACAACTGCCAAAGATCAACATATGATAGTTGGGACCAACTGTTTAACGTGCTTTCCGAGGCACGGAGGGGTCTCCGTATGTTTTCAAATGGTCACCAATCCATGGACCAGCCGCGGCGAGTGCGGCTTAACCTTTATTATTAGTCAAACCGTTCGGCTTACACTTAGCCACGAGCCCCTCCCTGTACGGATACGATGATATCTAAAAGACATGACGAACAAAATTTGTAAAGTTCATGTAACCTACCTTATGTTCCTCAGTGCACAGATGCAAGTATTTATCGTCCCCCTTCATAGTGTTCTGCATCTCAGCATGCAGCTCCTTCAGGCGGGACTCTATGTTGGCAAGCTGGCGGCCGAGCTCGCGTCTCCGCTCTTGGGCAGCCATGAATCTTTCCTGCAAGAAGATAGAAGTTTTTATTACATGTTATTACTAGCTGTGAGCCGCGGCTCCGCCAACGTGGGTGTCGGTTATCGCAGCAAAAAGTAGCTTATGTCCTTTCTCAGGCTCTACACTATCTGTGTACCAAATTTCATTTATATCAGTTCGGTAATTTGGACATGAAAGTGCAACAGACAGACAGAGTTTATAATATTAATTAATCACCTCTGTAAAGATAAATTGCTAAGAATTGTCATATAAGGCATTAAGGCCGCTTTTGTACCAATTTTGTACAAAAAGTTTAAATAAATAAATATACAATACAAGCTGTTTGTAATATTACCTGTAATAACATTAAATAAATATTCTATTCTATTTATATAGCTAAAGAAAAGAAAGACCAAGTTTTGCATTCAATCATCTACTTAGATACATTCAGATAACTAAAGAAAATTGTACATAGCGCTCAAGTACGTGTTATCTGATAAAAAGGTCCAAGTTTATAAATATGTATAGTGAAGTCTAGATTATAGACTAATATTTGCATAGACATAAGACAAACACACTATCAAGCTATATAACGGTAGAAATGTTAGGAGATAGAAGCCAAGAAAAAAAGAAAATTAATATTCATAGAGAAAATAGAAATTGGCATAATAATCCTTGACCTTCCGCCGCTAATGGTAAATTTAAAAAAAAAAAGCTTTACCAACCTGTGCGTCAACGACTGTATTTTGCAAAGCCATAATTTCTTCGACTCCCGTGAATTTTTCATATTTATTAACTAATTCCCTTACTTTTTTTGTCACTGTCTCGTATTTTAGCTTTTCTGCGATTTCATTCACTTTTACCGCTGGGACATATCTGGTGACAATCTGATCGACTCTTTCGCGACCATTAGCTGTAAAATTTTGTAAATGCACTTTGTCTTTCAGCCTTTGCACTACCTGCCTGAGTTTGTCTGCCATATTTACATGTTGTAGTTATTGTAATTTAATGGTTAATTATCATTTTTGGTGTAATGATATCATTCCCGGATGGGTTGGGAGTTGACAGTGACATTTATTTTCTATTCATGTGACAGTTCTAAAGTTTGACGTTTTGTAGATGCTTTTGTGTTTCTTTTTCGGATACACTGCGCAGCGCAGTGACTATTGCAATTAAGCTTTGAAAAGACGACAAGACAGAACGAATTATAAAAAAAATAATTCTTATTCTGGTTTTAATTACACTTTAATAAAATTCTCTAGCACCGCATTACCTACTTTGTATAATACCAATGCAAAATTTGAGGCGTAGATGCATAAATTGTATTAATTTAGCTTTACTATCCTTTAGCACTCAAATTCATCAAGAAATGCAAAAAAAAACATAGGTACAAGAACATTGTATCAGAAATAGTATGCAGGTAGTAACCTAACTATGAAGGTATTATACTTACCTCACCTAAAATCCTACAATATGTCTAGCCATATGCGTTTGTCGATTTCTAGACTAAATTCCAGATTATTTATAGTTTCACCATCCCATCTATAAATAACCTAGAATCTGTACTAAGTCTCCGAATCGTAGTTGTCTAATGCGTAATATCGCAATCGTAGACTACAATTGTGGTTTTACGCAAACTAACCCCCAAATACTCAAACGTCATTTAAATTAAACGTTCGGGCTTCGCTACTTCACACCTTAAATTAAAAGAGACAGGATTAAAAACTAACGGCTTCCTAAAATTGAGTTTCGTTTGAGTATTCGGCCGTCAGCATGTCGTTTAACACTATTTGATTATTTTGTTTAAAATATTTATAATTTACTAGCCTAGTTCGTGTCCAACGTCGCCAGAGTGAATTAATAATTATTTATTAATAGATTACAGTTTTTCCTCTAAGATTTTACTAAATTTATTTTATAACTACAAATCGAATCCTAACAATAATTTATACAAATCTAATGTTAACACAAAAAATAAAACAGCGAAATCAGCTTCACCCTATTATATTATATACTAGCATTTCCCGCGGCTCCGCCGCGTTATCGCAATCGGCAAAAAGTATCCTATGTCCTGTATTAGACTCTAGACTAACTTTGTACCAAATTTCATTTAAATCGGTTTAGTAGTTTAAGCGTGAAAGCGCGATAGACAGACAGACAGACGGACAGAGTTACTTTCGCATTTATAATATTAGCAAGGATTGCTGCTTAAGTGTAAATATGTTCTAAATAAGCTTATAGTGAGCGATATTGTTGTGCTATGAATAGTGGTAGTAGGGAATAGTTTTAGGCCTTCTTGTACTTAGCTACTTATAATAAAACATTGCAGACTTCTTCTTATTTCTGGCCTTTTCCCAACCCTTTTCTCTGCCCTTTATTTGGGATCGGCAAACAATGCGTTCTTCTTTTATTCAACCCTAAATATCACCCGTCACACTATCATTCACTGTATTTTTTTTTTCATATAATTCCTTCAATAAATCTGATATCGACAATCCGCAAGTGAGCAAGCGTGGTGATAAATGCTCATTCCTTTCTGTTTGTGAAGAGGCCTTTGCCCTATAGTAGGGCATTTACAGGGTGTTATTATTCATTGTTTTATCAGTACTGGAATATTTACTTTCACGATTTCATTACGTGATTGTATTACCTATTATAAATGACGGATGACTTCAAATATTATATTTATCATGTGTTAACATAAAAAGCTATCAATAATCAACTAAGTGCGAATCACACTCGCACTGAGGGTTCCGTCCTTACCACCAGAATAAGGTCACAAAATTGGTGGGTAATTCCGCTAACATATTTTTTCATTCACGTCTTTCATTCGTTCAATGACAGACGTGAATGAAGTACACTTTAGGACCTTTAGGGTGTTCACACACTCAATCTTAGTCGATTCGTATTCGGTTTGACACATTTTTTGGCAAATAAAGATATTTAAATTTGAATTCACTTTGGCCATACCCCCCTAGACAAGTGGCATTTCGACAAGCGTTTACGATGATAGAAATCGCTTAAATGACATTAAATGTATGAAAATGACATTTCGTTTCGATAAGTCACGTGACTTGGACTTGTCACTTTCATACATTTGAACGATTCGAATAGCGTTATCGCTTGTCTATATGTCACTTGTCTAGGGGGGCAGGTATACCTTCGGATTAAATCTAAGGCCACTTAGCCTAATTTAAAATAAAAAAAAAAAAAAAATGTGGACAACATCACATACATTGCTCTAAAACCAAAGTAAGTAGCTAAAGCGCTTGTGTTATGGAATTCAGAAACAACGAAGGTACCACAAACACCCAGACCCGAGACACTGTAGAAAAGGGTTTTCTACATTGACCCGGCCGGGTATCGAACCCGGGACCTCAGAGCTGGCGATACCTTGAAAACCGGTGTGTACGCCACTCGACCATGGAGGTCGTCAAGTGAATAAAGGGTTGGATTTTTTTTAACGTTTCCTTGATGTTTAATCGGCTTCAAAAGGTTCGGAATTCGTCTGTTATTTTTGTGTATTTTGTAACTCAATATCTCCGGAAAGGGTTGATCGATTTAAAAAATTCTCATATCATATTGTAATAAATTTTATCTATACTAATATTATAAAGCTGAAGAGTTTGTTTTTTTGTTTCTTTGAACGCGCTAATCTCAGGAACTACTGGTTCGAATTGAAAAATTCTTTTTGTATTGGATAGTCCGTTTATTGAGGAAGGCTATAGGCTATATATCATCACGCTACGACCAATAGGAGCGAGGCATAAATGAAAAAAGTTGCAAAAATGAAAAACCGTTGAAACTAAAACACGCGAACAAAGTCGCGGGGGACAGCTAGTTATTGTAATAAAACAGTAATGTTATGACTACCTTAGTGTCAATTAGATAAGTTTTACACGATAAATGAATGATGTTATTTATATTTTTGTTTTTATAGTTATTTACGTTCCCAAGAACTTATCGGGATGGAAAGTATTCTGTCCAGTTCATGAACTAAGTACTAGTTGTTGCCCGCGGTTCTGCCCGCATGCGTTTCGATTATCGCGTCAAAAAGTACTCTATGCCCGTGCTTAAGATCCAAGCTTACCACATACCAAGTTTTATCTAAATTGGTTCTACGGTTTAACTTAAAAGCATAACAGACAGACAGAAAGACCTACACTGTTACTTTCGCATTTATAATTTTAATAAGGATTTATGCGCTAAATTTCGTGCAAATCTGATAAGCAGTTTTTGGGCAATAGGATGATGACGGAATATGATTAGAATTTTTAGTCCGTTAATTAAAAAAGTTGTAAAAATTTAAAAGTTAGTTAAACGTAAGTTTTTGATTAAGTAAAAAAATATATTTATTTGTTTTAATTAATCTACCAGAAGGACATAAAAAGTTGAAGTTATCATTTTGTTTTTAGACACGAGTGCATTGGAATTTGGAATATCTCCTGCGTTGACTATCTCTTTGCTAGCTGTCATAATCGAATTTGACGTGCACATTATTTTCAAATGAGATAGCATATTTATCTTAAGATATAAAATCTATGCTATGCCTATGCGTGACGCACGAAACACAAATTTATATAATTACCTACGTTTGTTTAGGTACTTATGATTATTTAGTAATTTTAATTCGTGTTGTAGGTAAGTAAACAGCTCTTGCCGTGTAAATATTAAACATAAGGAAAACACCAACAGCAATTTCTTCTGACGGTAAAAACCAAATAAGTTAAAATTAGTCTTGTACCTACGCGGACTTAAAGTTTGAGCACCTAGCCTAGAAGAAACCAGGGAAAACCTAAATGTTTAAGTCGTAATAATTAACCATTATCAAACCAATTTAGACCCACGCATAGTTATCTCAGGTAACAAATACTTGTAAGTTTATAAAGCCTTTTTTTTTTCTCTTTCTGGCTTTTCACGGTTTGTGTTTATAGTGCCTTTAATTCGTAATTAGGCAATAATATTATGGCGGGACGCATCAACTGACAGCTGTCACGCACGAAGCGACCTTCTGCGCATGCGCGTGGTGTCTATGATCTACACTGCATAGCGATGCGGTGGGTAGCACCGAATGACAAACTATAGTTAGTTAAAATTCTATGAATGAAGCCGAAACAAAGTATTTGAAATTCTAAGAGGGTTAAGCTAGTTTCTGAATCATTTTCGATTTATTACACATCCCTACTACTGTTATGCTTTCATGGTTTAAACCACACGACTATTTTGATAAGATTTAGGAGGTATGGAGTTAGCTTAAGCTTCAAGAAAGGTAATAGGCTACTTTTTACCGAGATAACCTACAACCACGCGTGCGGAGCCGCGATCGAAAGTTAGGCTAGTTATCCATTCAGGGTGAAAGAGATGTAATTTTTTCTTAAAGTTATGGAAGTAAGAAAAATCGACAAAAAGGTACATAGTTTTTGCCCCGATAAACGATGAGATAGAAACCAAGTTAATATTATTTTTTTTTTTTTATAGAGATCCATGCAAATTGCTGACATTAAAATAAAAACTTTCAAAAGATTAAAGTTTTACAATAAATCATTAAAAAAAATAATTGCTTGTTACTAGCGGATGATTATAATGATCTTGGCCTACAAAAAATACCCTTCTTTTTTACTTAGAAGTTAGGTTTTAAATGAAAACAAATAATAAAGTAACATGCACTAAATATACAAATTCAACCAAAAAAAAACGGGCGATCCCGAGAATATGCGTGAGTAAACCGTTTTGTTTTTAAATAATTATGAATAAGTACTCCTCACGAAAGTTATTTTACAAGTTCAACCAATTCAAGTTTATTTACTATTACCAAATTCATTAGAATAAAAATATCATTAAAGAGTTAATTAAATAAATAAAAATTTCAAAATATTGGGTAATTAAATATTTTGTTAACGCAATAATAATAGTTTATTAATATTTATTTTAGGTCAACACTCGTTAAATTGTGTTATGGAATCGGAGACAACGAAGGTATCAAAAATACCCAGACAAAAATGTAAAAACCTAGATAAAACATACAAAAAAGTACGCGATTATTTTTTTCCGAAAATACGCAATAGAAAACGTACATTACGTACGTTTTCTATTGTCCGTCTATAATTTCTGGTCTTCATTTGTCACATGAGTGACACATTAAGATTATATAAAAGTACTCTGTGACATTAAGAGACGATTAACCTAAGTTTAACGCTACCAAACATTGTGCAAGCTGCCCAAATGATTTATAGTTGTAATTTGTTATGCGATGCGCGCTTTTACGCGTGCCTAATTCTAAGCGACGCATGCGCAGAGCGGGCTGTCTTATGTTTTTTAGGCTCGTTGATTTGTTTATGCTTACAAATAATGAAACTGAATATTTACGAAATATTTTTTGTACAAGCTGGATGGATATATCTATCCAAAAGGGGTGAAGAGGATCAGTTTATAAAATATCGGCTCAAAATGAGTAAATTAAATAATTGATATCCAATTTTTCGCATCAATTATTCGACGCCAAAAATCATAACAAACGTGTCACCACACTACGAGGGTCAATACCCTATTACGTCTTTCGTTAAATGTTAAGATAATTCGTCTGGTCCTGAGTCTATACCACATGTACCTGCTCTTTACTCCCTTTGGATAGATACACCCTTTCGGTAACACCTTGTATAAGATGCTTTTTATTAAATTAATTAAAAAAATATATAAAATTAGTCAGGTTTTCAGGTTCAACTTTTTTTTTTTTTTTCTCGGGCTAAACTCAAATCTCTTCAACCCACGCCGAGGGCACGGCTTGGGAATATGTCGGACTTAGAGTGGGGGCTAATTACGTCACAATGTTACAAAATAACTACTTCTATTTTAGAAAAAATCTAAAATTCTTACATAAATATAAGAATTTCACGAGGGCGAAATCACAGGCACTGCTAATAAGTACAATATAAATACTTCATGGTCGAAATCTTTGTGGTAACATTAGCCTTTACAAAGGCGACTATTATTGAGCAAACAATTAGATTACCCATTGTGGGATTGTTAGAAACATTCATAACATACATTTCTCACAATGTTATTTGACCCGCAAAACGTCTTCAATTGAAACAATTTGAAGGTTATTTTAAGTTTCTCAAGCTGAATGAATGCGGTTTTTGGATTACAAAATAATAAAACACAAATTAGGCTACTTAAATATATCACTTTTAGAATTTAAAATAATTAGTTTTTTGTGTGATGTTGTCCTGTCTTAGCTATGAATATTAAATTGGAACTGCAAATTTTCATTTTTTTTAACTTAATTATATTTACCTACGTCTCGATAAATTAAAAAAAAAACGTTAAACAGTAAAAGTAACCTACCTACCTACCCTACCCTACCTGCCTACCTATCTATCTACTTACCTATTTTCTCATTCACTCACTCACTTTTGGTTTTGTCAAAAAATAAAATTTCTTTTTTTCTTTTTTATTATTTTTCTTACAAACATTTCCCTTACACTAAGGAACATGATTACACTAACTTCAGAAGTTTTAGAGATTATTTTTTTTACATATAGATGTATTTTAGAACACTTGCTTTTAAATAAGTTAGGCTCAAAGTACTAGTAAAAACAAATCAAACAAGCCCAAACACGACAGGTTTGCGTCGTTTCGTTACAGAGTTCCTATGGCCACCTTCCGGCTCCATCATCAGATCAGCTTGAGAATCCTATATTGTTGCATTGTCACCAAACATATAATAATATGCTGTGACAACTCACATACGGCTATCTGATCCCAAACTAGGCAGAGCCTGTATTATGGCAACCAGACAACTGATGAACATAGTTACATATTTCTAAATACATACATACAAATCTATACTAATATACAAAGCTGAAGATTTTATTTGTTTGTTTGAACGCGCTAATCTCTGAATTGCAATGCATTGCCACGCACCAACACAACACGCGGATGACGTAGCACGGCGGTTCAGGTTTAGTCAGTAAGAGTCTGACACTACCCATTCGCTCCCCCGAGATAAAAGTACTCTGTGCCCCCGAGTGAGCGGGTATCCATGAGGATTCCACCGCCTAAACAAAAAAAAAAAAAAGGAACTACTGGTCCGATTTCAAAAATTCTTTCAGTGTTGGATAGCCCATTTATTGAGGAAGGCTATAGGCTATATAAAATTACGCTGCGACCAAAAGGAGCGGAGCATAAATGAAAAATGTTGCAAAAATGAAAAACCGTTGAAAGTAAAACACGCGGACAAAGTCGTGGGGGACAGCTAGTATTATATAAACACGAAGTGTCTAAGTAAAGAGCAGACTGACAGACGGACGGATAGACACACAAGAGATCCTAAAGGTTCCTTTTCTACCTTTTCAAGTACGGAACGCTAAAAAACATGTTCAAAACACATGAAAAACAACTTTGACGTGATTCTGTATCATAAATCCACATCAAACACGCAACTTGACTAATGCAAGTCAAGACATGCATACATTCATACGACAAACACTTACGCAACACACAAAAAGCCATACATTTGTATTAGATTCACACAATGATTGATAATGAGGAAGATCGTGTTACAATTCCATTAGAATATCAATTGCACTACACAAAGCCTATTGGGTCGACGTCATAATATGACACTATGTATTTATGAACTATGTAAATTATAACGCTCGTTTCCGTAGACAGATTACTAGAACTAGGCTCAGAGCCTCTAGACAAGTGGCATTTCGACAAGCGTTAACGATGATAGAAATCACTTAAGTGACATTAAATGTATGGAAATGACATTTCATTTCGATAAGTCACGTGACTTGGACTTGTCACTTCCATACATTTGAACGATTCGATCAGCGTTATCGCTTGTCGAAATGTCACTTGTCTAGGGGGTACTGCCCGTACATGTCGTATTTTCGTGATCTCCTATTGAGATCGGACTGGGTATGAAAAGGAAATATCTATTTAGTCCACCAGATAGATAAAAAAAGAAAAACACACTTGTATTTTTTCATATTTATTTAAAACAAACGGTTTACTGACGTATATTTTCGGGATCGCCTGACTAGTTTCAGACTCAATAGGAGTCCCTAATCATGAGCTGACGCGGCGGCGGTGGTGTCGCGAGTCGAACTCGAACTAGTCGGGCGATCCCGAGAATATACGTGAGTAAGTAAACCGTTTGTTTTAAAACATTATGAATACTCCTCGCGATTGTATTTTTTCTTTTATTAAATCAATGAAAAATTACAAAGTTAAAGCGCTTTAAAGTTCTGGAGTGGGGGCTTGTGACGTCACTTGTGGGTAAAAATTGTTGAGCTACAAGTAACTTTGTACTGTATCTTCCTCATCGTTTATTTAATTAAAAAAAAACGTGTCTAATTCTTTTAATAACTATGTGACGAGTAAATAAAAATTGTCAGGTCCCGTATTCTTGTCCCCTATTTTGGTATCGTATTTGAATAAGTTAAATTTGGATTTCTGTAACTTTAACTGTGTATCGACTATCTAGTGAGTTACTCTTGAATGAATTGTAATTTTAATACTATGCTAATGCAAAATTGTTATTCATTTAGCAGACACACAAACAACACACAGTAAACTGTCAATGTTTAGATTCCAGTCAGTTCATTCCCTTGACAGTATTTTTTTTAAAGAAAACTGAATCACGGGTCCGCTTAATTAATATCAATTTTGCATTGGCATTGTATTGGAATTAAAATTAGTTTTAGAGTAAGGGTACTGAGCTTCACAACCTATTACTGGGTAAATACATTATCTCTAAAATTTAAAAAATTAACAATTGTAAAGATAATGATTTCCCAATATACACTTTAGTCTATGGTAAAGATGGCCGTGTAAAAGTTGCTTGCTGTGATTTACAGATTAATTTTATTTGGTCTCTTTTAGAAAAGGATAGTTTAGTTAGTATATTTGAAAACCTTTCTCATTCATCGATCTATGGCTTTACCACGGAATACAAAGAAATAAACTGACTGCACGTATAGCCGAGTGGTATAGGCCACCACGCCTATTACCACTGTACGCGACGTGCTGCGGGTTCGATCCCCGCATGGGACAAGAATTTGTGTGATCTAGAATTGCTTGTTCCAAGTCTTTGTGTCAATTTAAGTTTGCAAACTCCCTGCGCCTACAGTTATTAAATTCACTAATGCGGGAGTCGTTTTATTAATCAAATGAGAAAATAAAAATATTTAAATAGGGTTTACTTTTAAGTAACGAGCCCCACTTAAGTTAAAATGTAGGTACAGTATTATTAGCCAATTGGGTTCGCATATAATTAAATCGAACTTGAAGGCTGTATGTCACTGTGACAGATACCTAATCAATGCGCCGTGAGGTCAATTATAATCCATTTTGTCCTTCTAAGGTCCTCGTTTCTGCTCGCCCTATGATCTTTTGGAGGTCTAGTATTTTTTTGTACCTATAAGACGACATTTTGTAACTACCCCACTACTGCGATATCTTTTATCATTAGATGTCCCCCGCGACTTTGTCCGCGTGTTTTAGTTTCAACGGTTTTTCATTTTTGCAACATTTTTCATTTATGCTTAGCTAATTTTGGTACTACTCCTCACGAAAGTTATTGTACAAATTTTTTAATTGTTGTTTTTATACGTTTGTTTTTTAAATAAACGCTTATTTGATTCATATCTTTTTTAATGAATTGTTGACGTGTTAAATGACGTAGTACATTTATGTGCGCTCATGTTCAGCAGTGACCTTTAGCGTAGTTCAAACGTAGGATCACTCCGTGCCTATGCAAAAACAGTTTTGTTAAGTATATATTGGAAAAATAATAGGATTATCATTATGTATTTCCTCAGTTTTATGGGGTGTCGTTTTATTAGTATTTGGTAATTATGTTTGACCTTGGATATTTCTTTAATAAATCTTTGTAACATTGAAAAACAAGCAAGCAACATCGGGCGCGGTTAGTACTTGGATGGGTGACCGCCTGGGAATACCGCGTGACGCTAACTTTATACTTGGTGCCGAGGCCGCGCAGAGCTTGCGTGACGGGACCGGGGTGTTTTTAGTCGGTGTAGGTCCATATTCCCAAGCCGTGCCCTCGGCGTGAGTTGAAGTCATTAGAGTTTCACCCCGACAAAAAAAAGGGACTCTACTCTTGAATGAACTTCAGTTCTAATACAATTCCAACGCAAAATTGTTATTCATTTAGCAGGCACTCAACAAAACACACAGTACAAAAATACTGACAATGTTTAGATTCCACTTAGTTCATTCCATTGACATATTTTTTTTTAAGATAATTTAATCGTGTAATGTGTTTGTTAAACTTTTATTTTGATACCCTACTCGATAGGTTAGTTTAAATAAATATAGGTATTACATTGACTTACAATTATATCGCCATAATTTCGCTATTTTTTTTTTTAATTAAATTACTATCTAACTACTTACTTACTATTGGGTTTTTGAGACAAATCTAACGATACCTTAACTGTCGAAATCAATCCAAAAGTTTGAGAGATACTGATCATGAAATTCGGTCGACCCGCTCTTGAGTTTTCAATAGAGTAATGGGTAATTGGAACTAGTATAAACATGTAAAATCGTAAAATTTGTGTCAAAACAGAGCGCGTTGTTTTATTAAAACTATCTCAAACCCTAATAATATCAGAAAAGTCAATATTTTCCCATAAACGTCTGTCGTCGCACGGAAAATCATAAATCGGTAAACGAGCGTAGTACATTTAACTAAAAATGTGCTCACGCCTGGCATAAGGGGTTATTAGCGATGCATACATACGCTGTATTGAAATGTGAAATTTTGATCTATAGGAAGATATATTATTATCTAAGTATAGAGGAAAGTCACCAAATATGGAATACAATTTTGTTTTTGGGATATAAAAAAAAAACTTCATATAAATTAAATCAGTTTAATGTTTCTACTAATCAGTCATACATTTATATGTAGTAATTAACAGCCTTTAATCAAATATATTAGTTATCAAATTAAAATCTAACACAAAAAACAATATCACAAATGAGTAACCAAATATGGAATAGGTACCCATATATGGAATATAAGCATAAATCAACATAATAATAATAAAAATGGACATTAATATCTTTGAGATCAATTAAATGAATATAACATATTGTGATCAATGAAAGAAGTTACATAATTACTTGCAAAAGTCACAGATACAAGTATCAAACTCTAGACCAGCACAATCATTATGTGCCCAGAGCCCACACATTAAGCATTTAATCCAGCTTTCTCCAGTTTTATCCATGGAAAAAAGTCTTGAACAAAACATACATTCTGCATCAGCAAAGTCAGGCGGTACTTGGTCCATCAACTCATCATGTTCACTACCTTCATCAAACTGGATAACGTCTAGTTCCTCAGAGTCTTCTTCTTCACTATCATCCTTATTTTTCTTCGTTTGTTTGTTTCTCTTCGCAGTTTTCTTCTTATTCTTTGTCTTGACTAGTTTACTTTCTTTTTCTTGTCTCTTCATATTTTTATTTTCTAAATATTTTTTGTAGGGAGAAGATCTAGCTCTGCTAGATACTTTTCTTCGTTTTTTCTTCATCCCAGGTTTTTCGTTTGGTTGATTGTGAACCGTGTGGACATTCTAAAAACAAACATTACATATATTTTTAAAGAAATAATAGCAAGTATCTATCATATGAAATATTAAGACCTAATTATGGAATATTCCATAATTAGACACCGACGACTGTCCATATTTGGAATTTTATACTAGTTCATACTCTTCTAAATATTTTTTTAAGTCTCAATATTTTAATGACAAAAGATCACAAAATGGTCAAATAAACATAATACCGATATATACTAAATAGTATAACGCTTATGTATACAAACATAACAGCTG
Source organism: Diachrysia chrysitis (assembly GCA_932294365.1). Classification (NCBI taxonomy): domain Eukaryota; kingdom Metazoa; phylum Arthropoda; class Insecta; order Lepidoptera; family Noctuidae; genus Diachrysia; species Diachrysia chrysitis. The sequence goes on from OW028670.1 coordinate 4,933,707, forward strand.
GTAATTCTCATTTATTACTTACCTTTAAAATTTTTTGCACGACAACAAAACAAAACACGCCTGTCACACGTGAAGCGTTCGCGCAACTGACTCGATGGTGTGAGTGTGATAGTTAGTAGACCGAATGAAACTGAAGATGTTCGAGAATTGCGTTTCATACTTATAGTCTTAGAGAAATGAAGGAATTCCATATTAGGATACTATTTCATATTTGGTGACTTTCCTCTAGTTATTATATATATATAGAAATGTTTTTTGCGGCTAAAGGAATGCGGAATGAAAATACTGACATAAATTTGTATTATCTACTAACTAAGTGTGAATAATGTACATTTCTTCATGACTTTTGACCTCATTATCAGGAACTGTACGGTCATATAACTATTGTGATACCATATCTGTCATTAAGAATAACTCTCTTGAATTATGTCCTATTTGGCTGATATCGTTATAATAGTAGTCTGTACTGTTACATCCAAACAGTATGTACCAAAAACCCTGTCCGATCCAATAGAGGCGTATTCCTGGTTCAACATACGTAATAGAAAAAAATGTCTCGCTCAGGTGGCTTCTTTGATACAAAACTGTAGGTAGTACACGTGAACTTTGTCGAGCGATCAGTGTTGCCTTTAATCAGTTTTATTTAAATTTAATTATATTCACCAGGGACAAATAATAATATCGAATCCATTCAATAGTTATGTATATGTTACGCAGTACGATGTCGAATAATACTCATAAGGATCGGACAGGGTTTCTGTTGCATGCTGTATTTACAATGGTATTTCTTGATGGAAAAAACGTTATTTGCGTCTACAGTTATTTCTTAAATGACCTTATAACATGCTAAGTATAAGCCGTGCAGATTGCCCGATACCCAGTAAGATGGGTTGTGACTGTAGGTCTGATAAGCAGATTCTCTTTACATATAATAATACCGGCCTATAAATGTCCCTCTGCTGGGCACAGGCCTCTTCTCATATAGAGAAGGAACGAGCAGAACGATTTCAGATTCCAATTTTTGGAATCCAGGTTTCCTCACGATGTTTTCCTTTAACTATTGTCAATGATGTCTTAGAATAATTAAGAAAGTACATATAACTTTGAAGAAGTCAAATTGGTACTTGCCAGTAATGGGTTCGAACCTGCAACCTTGTTGAACCACACAATCGGGCTCCTTTTTACATTTTGAGGTACGGAATCCTTAAAAATATACATTAGTATAGTACCTACTTTACAAGTGACAGATAAGGTCAATGGCGTTCCTAATCTTAAATGAATCACGCCACACATGCTTAATCTCGACCTGAAAGAGGATAATTCGTAAACCGCATTATCTTAAGAGTGTTTACCATAACTTAAAATTACTCAGTGTTATGTAACAGTCAAGTAAGGCCAGGTCAAAGCTAACAAAACCTGTTTGGTTACTTCTAAAGTACGTTTCTTTGCAACTGTCATTGACACTATATTTAATACTTAGTACACAACTTTGTATAACTAAAAACCTTATTTATTAGAACCGAACTTTTTAACTAAATAATACCAGCCTGTAATGGTTTCACTGTAAGTCTGTCATGCAGAGAACGAGCATTGATCACCACTTTTTTGAGCTGCCCCACGGTGGAGTGCCATTAGCAACTCTGTTAATAACACCAGCCTGTAACTGTCCCACTGCAGGGCTCTGATACAGAGAACGAGCATTGATCACCACGCTTGTGAGCTGCTCCACGGTGGGATGTCTTAGCTACTCTGTTATTAACACCAAGTTGTAATTGTCCCACTGCAGGCCTCTCATACAGAGACCGAGCATTGATCACCACGCTTGTGACCTGCCCTACGGTTTGTTTTTTTTTTAGGAAGAGTTTTACGCACTTAGCCTGAGCGCAGGCTTTGACTGCTTCACCGGACTTTGCTGCCCCATTACAGAATCTGTTAAAAAACGCCAGCCTATAACTGTCCCACTGAGGGTGTCTTTTAAAAAAAGTTTCATATTAGATCTTTTATCAACTTTGATCTGTTCCAATTGATATCTATTGGTCAGATATATGTTAATAATCATATTAATAATAAGAGTCAGAGTAGTTAATAAGTAGGGTTATAATAAATTTTAGATGTTGAACTAATCTTTCAAACCATGCGATATCAATATTTTTTTTACTAACATATAGCTACGTTATTGCTGTGTATCTAGAGCAAGTTTTATGTTAAAAATATAGTTAAAAAACACTAAATAACACGCTGTTTTTACTTTTTTAGCTAACCATGCATTGCCATCCAAAATAAACATGTCATTCAAAATTTCAGCTTAATCGGAAAGTGGGCCAAATTTAACTACCAAGATTTTTTTAAATAGTTACAGGAGAAGCTAATAATAGGTATAAAAACGTGTTAAAACTAAATGATGAAAGAAAAAAAAAAGTAAGATGATAAATATTTAAAATAACATTTCAAAAATGATAAATTATTTTCATGGTATGTCATTCATAAAAATATTAACGAATTACAATAGCGTAATGTGTCATTATGGACCATAAATTTGTGATTTACAGTTTTTTTTTAATAAACATGCTTCCGCGAGGTTTAGGAAACAAAGGTTTGAAGGCTGGCTAAGAAAATAAAGGTCGTTGTTAGAGGTCGTTAGGTATAATTGATGTAAAACGTGGATTCTCTAACTAATAAACATTTAAGAATTACAAAATCTTGTTTGTTATTAAGTATTTTAGAAAAAACTTAGTTTTATCTTTATGTACAAAATTCATCACTCATAAAATCGATTAAAAATCATGCAGGCACAGGCCTCTTCTCATGTAGAGAAGGAACGAGCATTGATCACCACTCTTGCTCATTGCGGGTTGGCGATTTCAGATTCCAATTCTTGGAATCCAGGTTTCCTCACGATGTTTTCCTTCACCGATAGTCAATGATGTCTTAGAATAATTAAGAAAGTACATATAACTTTTTAAAAGCCTTATTTTTACTTGCTTGTAACGGGTTCGAACCTGAAACCTTGTGCACACAAATCCCTTCATTGAACCGCTAGGCTTCCGCGACTTTAGCTAATATAGAAATATATAAATATTTTAAGTTTGAACAATATACGCCCACAAGAGAAATACGTTTTGAGTAGGGAGGCCATCTTTAATTTCTTTCATTCTTAAATTTTTAAAATTCTTTCATTTTATAAAAATATTTTATTTATTTATTTTTTATTTTTTGGTGTTATAGATAGCGGCGAGAGAAATACAAACGCCATGAAAATTTCAACTGTCTAATTATTACGGTTCCCGCTAAAAGACAGACGGAAGGACAGTGAGGGTTAGTAATAGGGTCCTCCAATGGTCCCAAATTCGGGTTCGGAACTCTAAAAAGACAAATTGGTACTAGTCTGGTTTTGATCTTGCTATATTGTACTTACAAAAACTAATCCAGTTATGCGTCTTCTTAAATAATAATAGATTTTAAAACTATGTACCTATATAACCTATAATTAGGTATCTGGGGCATAAATATTACAAATTGCTTAGGTATTATTAGGTACAGGTAACCTAAAACCTAGGTTATGAAGCAGTATGTCTAGATTTAGAAAGTCTAGAGCAGTCCTTGACGGTTAAACAAGACGAAACTGACTGCGTAAAGCTAATACAATGTTACTTAAAGTAAATTCAACAAATATCAGTTACATCTTCCTATCTTACTAATTTAATAGTATTAATTAAACACGCTCAGTCGACGAATGTGATGTGGATGAATTTTTTGACGCCATTTTGCAGCCTTTATTATTAATTAGGTGTAGGTACCTACCTACGTATATATCTTTAGTTAGGTTGGCCAATATTTAAATTACAAAGTAAGTATCTTGTCAAAAACACATAAATTATCTCTAAAAAAATATTAGTAAGAAAGGTTTTTTTTAGTTTATTGTAAGAACCTTTCATTGGACAATAAATTTGACATTTCTTATAAAAAAAGTTAATTAAAGTTACGTTTGAATATAGTTTTACATTCATAATGCTTAGTTGTAAATAATTACAATATGTACTTAAATAATATTAAAAAAATACGTATGGTATGAAACATCTTTTATTGATTGCCATGTAAGTACCCACCTACTTGTATAACTTTAAAAGAAATTTAAATAAAAAACTGTAAGTTCCTACAAATTATTTTTCCGTTTTATATAAAGAATATCCTTTTGAGTTCCTACTTATAACATTTTTTATTTTATTTCATACTGCCAGCGAAGAAAAATGTATTAGTCGAGTTGCAGTTAAAGTTAAATTAGGTAGGTAGCTACTTTTTTTAAATTATTGTTAAAGGATGGGCCTTGAAAACTAATCAACGAATTTTGATGAAACTTACTTACATTAGAGATACTATTTCCTGACTCGATAGAAACAAATAAACCAATAATTGTTCTAATTTATAAAAAATGCATTGACAGACACGTAACGTACACACACGTAAGTATTATGTAGGTACATGATAAAAGAATCTTGCCTTGAGCAAGTTAAAGGCAGAGAATAACATACAAACTATTAGGCTAGGTCTAACAGACAACGAAGTGCAATAAACAAACAAAATATGAATAAATATGACCTTACTGCTTAGTTTATTGACCTACAAAACATCTTGTAATTCCCAAACAAAACCTTGAATAAAAAGTTTGTATTTATTATAATTTGACGTCTATGACTATGATGTTAATGTACGATTACTACTGGATTTAAATAAAATTAGGATTGGCCGCCATATTGGAATATTTATTGCTGTCAAAATGTAGAAATTAACAATTTATAAATTGAATTACAACTTATACTTTATACTTATACCTTTACTTATAAGCAATTAATTATATTCTTCTTTTGCATAAATACATTGTGTTTTTTGTTATTGAAAGTAAAACCCTAGGATACGGTATTTTTCAATTGACAGTTGACAGACCAAGGTCATTGGCGATCTTATTCTCATTTGAATCGTCATATAATTTGAATATTCTTGTTTTACTATTCGCTTCATTGTATATTAAGTGATATTTTGCATAAAATCATGATGTAAATGTTCGGAAATATTCAAGAGCCTCACAAACTTTTAATTGTCAGTTGTGTTACCAAACATGTGTTTGAGGATTTCATAAATGCTATTTTTATACGAGGATCAAGGCTGCAGCATCGAGCCCTGGAGTCTAGTGGAGGAAATGCAAGATAGTGATAACACTAACTGCTTGCTTACGGGACGGCAAGAGGTTTTGATTATGCATTAAATAGTGTGAAAGAGACAATTGGCACTGCAGAGAGAGATAAGGCTTTTGACTTTAGAGTAAACATAAACAAGCATAGAGCGTGTAACCCAGGGGTTCCCAAACTTATTTTGTCTACTGCCCACTTTGAGAATAAATTATATTTTAGCGTCCACATTTTTTCACCTACTTAAAAACCATTATAACTTCAAATTAAATGTATTATTGTGAGCTATATTAGCGGAGATTCGATTTTAATTCTGGGTCTCCTAGCGCCCCCCTTTAGGCCTGCAGCGCCCACAAGGGGGCGTTATCACCCACTTTGGGAAAGGCTGGTGTAACCCCTTATGCCGAGCGTAACCACATTTTTAGCTAAATGTACTGCGCTCGTTTACTAATTTTCCGTGCGACGACAGACGTTTATGCGAAAATATCGATGGTTCCGATATTATTAGGTTTTAAGATAGTTTTGAATAATTTGGTGCGGTCTGTTTTGAGACAACTTTTTACGATTTTACATGTTCATACTAGTTCCAACAGTTCATACTCGATATGCGCGCTCTATATTTTACTTATTTAATCCTTTAAGCCCTTGACCAGCGGTGGTAAATACGGGGCTGACAATAAATAAGGGCTTATGATAAATATTTGCTTTGTCATACATAATGAAGACAAGGTTTCTGAGGGCTATTTGATAACTAGTTGAAGGTAATATTTTATTATTCCGGAAGAAACATCAATCATTATTTAGTTGATTATTTTAATTGACAGTAATTCCATTATTATTTTTAATATATTCACGATAAATACTTTGTGATACATGATATCTTGTATATTATTAATGTGACCTTATGTGACCTATGTAAAAAAAACAAAGTGTTCTAAAGCAAATTGGTGGCAGTAAGTACCAAGTTATATCAGTTTATAACTGTTCTATTAAAGGGCTTTACATACAGAGGAGGAACGAGCAATTATTTTGCTAGCACACTGCGGTTGCAATCAAGCTGTGAAGGTTAAATCGCGGTTATCAATTTAAAACAAAATCTTTACGTACTTTTAAAACGAGGACTACTGTAATTGCGTTCACCAGTTGGTGCCACTGGCGCGTCAGCTGTCAAAGCCCGCCAAAAAACTGTCAAACACGCTGTCAAAGCGCCCCTGGCGGCGGAATTACTAAAGTTAGCCCTCCCATACTTCCCATACATAAATATTTGTGTGATCTAGGGAGCGCAGTGGTACCTACTTGTAGTAGTTATTAGCGGGAGCACTTCGTTATCCGTAAAGAAAAATTGATGACAGGAAAACCCATAGACAATGCTTGTTTGACATTATATATTCTAAGCGTGTTTGTTTTAGAATGACTAGTGTTACTAAGAATGGCCTGTTGCCTAATCGTGAATGGATCTAGTGCATGTTCTCGCCTAGGTAATGTAAGCACATTCCCTGGCTGCCCTGTTGGTCTAGTGGTTAGTGACCCTGACTGCTAAATCGGAGGCCGTCCCACCCGAGACAAATCTCTGTGTGATGAACATGATGATTTGTTCTGTATCTGGGTGTAATTATAAAAACTAAGCGGCTATACCCTAATGTTTAAGGTGACGTCCTTGTGATTGAGAGGTCGCAGGTTCGATCCCCACCCATTGCACTATTGACGTGAACCCAGTCATGATACAAACATATTTAGCTTAGTAGGAGGGGTTAACAAGATTGCTAGTAATGTGAATTCCAACCACATTACTAGTAACCTTTTTTTAAATCTATAATATTATGTATTTAGAAATATATATGCTTACCAGTTGTCTGGTTGCTATAATACAGGCTCTGCCTAGTTTAGGATCAGATGGCCGTGTGTGAGTTGTCTCAATATATTAGCATTATTATTCCGTGTAGAACGTGTCAATTACAATTGTTGGCTTATCCTGCGGTTCACTCAATCAATGAACTCAGCCTTCGCCTCATGTCATGACTTGAGGTCCTGCAAATATCTGTAGCTGAATTTATTAAGTGATTCTCTTGTTTTTATACAATTCAAAAAAAGTATTCAGTCGTTTGGATATTAAGTAGGTTATAGGCTATTTCGATGTCGAAATATGAGTTTTTTTTTATATTAGGCACTTTTTAATTTATAAGTATTACATTTATAATTATGTAGGTTAATATTACCTGCTAGAGGCGCGGAAGATATGCGCGTGCGCTCCCGGCCAAGGCAGAGATGGGACGGGGGTGTTTTTAATCGCTAATAGCCCGACAAATCCCTACACCCCGTAAAAAAAGGATAACATCGCTCTTAAAATTAAGCTCTTTTAAATCTTTATTAAAATTATATTCACAATTGGCAAGTATAATTTACCAGATACATCTAATTAGATCTACATTGTACATTATCTAATTTAAACAATAATCTATAGACGTATCGAGAAACTTCTTTAACTATATTTCTGGTTAAAACAGTATCATAATAATTACACATGTAATTTTAATAACCTTGACTTAATAACCTTAAATTGCCTACAATGACAATGTAAAGTTTATCGCGATGATGACAGTTATCTTGTTAAATATCCTTGAACTTAACCGACGATGTTTAAATCACAATAATTTAAGTTTTATTCACATATTTTGGTTAAATAATGTACTTTATACAAGATCCTATCAAGTCTTGTGTATTTTTATCAGTTTGAAGTGTCATACATATTAATTTTATGTAATTGTTTTAACTTTAAAAGAAATAAGACGGTATCTTTTGAAGTAATGGTTGAACGTTTTAAATAAAGGAACTCAGTATTTTGTTTTTTATTGATTGTGATTTTATTTTAGTTATTTATCGCTTTTTTAAGGGCTTAAAACGAATGAGTAGGTTTAGTATGAGATTTAATATATTATTTTTATTACAATGTTGAAGCCTGCTGTGAAGTTTGTTGCGCCGTTTCTTCTCCACAGCTAGAGCACTTAAGAAGCGGTGTAGGGTGGGCCTATCGGGGTGCTGTCCTTTTTATTATTTTGACAATTGAAAAGTGCTACTTTGTAGCCTATTTTAAATGAATTTGAATTTTCCTAAATAAATATAGCTTACGCTAATTATTAATATCAATTAAGTAATATTGGACAGAGAATAAGCATTGCCATACAACGTGGCAATGCCGCCAGTCTTTTGGGCACACTTCCAGTCGACAGCGATGTGAATTTTTTGATGCTATATTTTAGGTATTAAGTTTTAATTAGCAAAGTGTATACATATATAGTTAAGTTCGTATGTGTATATGTATTATTTTTTTAGTTTTTGTTTAGATACATTAGAAAATATACCAATAATAAAAATGTTAGGTATGTAGGTATCCGGTGAGATTTTAATTTGTCTCAAAACTGTGTGTTTACGTAAAGATTAATACGATGACTATATATGACAATTTCTAGTGTTGGTATGACATTACGGCTATCAATAAACAGTCGGACAATGTACTTTTTATATGTCAAAGGTCTACAGTAAAATCTTATGACTATAATTATAATTATCAATAGAAGTTAGATAAGGGCAATGGCTTTGGGCTTGGAATCTTTAAAGTGGGTACATATTCGTAGACATATATGTATTTGTAAAACAACAGATTCTCGTTGTGCTCCTTTAACAAAAATACATTTATCAATCAAATTATATCCATGAGATCTACCGACCGAAAAATTACAAATTCCATAGTTTGTTAATGGGCTGTGACAGCTGACGCGCCAGTGGCGCCAACTGGTGAGCGCAATAAAAGTATTCTTTTTTTTTTATGAGATTTACACAATTAGCCTGTGTGTAGGCTTTGACTGCTTCACCGGATTTTAGCGAGAACCTTAAGGGCCTCAAGCCAGAGCAAAAAAGTAACTACGTCAGCAACGTTTACTAAGGGCACCCCCTGTGGGGTTATCGAAAATAACCTATCGGCACCCTCGTTTTGACTTCATGTTTAACCGACTACCAAAAAGAGGTGGTTCTATGTTTAGAGCTTGGTACCTACTCTGTCTATAAGTACCTACATATATTTTTGTAAGTATTAATCCTTGTATGAGAATAGCGTGATTATTTGACATAGATTTAAGTAAAGATGGCGCCCTCACGTTTGTAGTTAATAGTTATAATTATTAGTTTGTCGCATCCTTGCCTAAACCTTGGCACGAATACAGGAAAGAAACAATAGGCTTTTAATTATAAAAAAAAATTATAGATGATATGATTTGTCATAACGATATAAGGATTTTAATAAAAAAAATGGCAGTTATAGGGACTGTGGATAAAAGTGAATACTTTCATGAGCATGTCAGTGACGCGAACCCATAAAATTTTCCCCTACCAAAAAGTGCCCGACGCGGAAAAGAAGTTTTCACTTTAAAATCCGTCCTCTTTCTGACAGTTTTTTATAGATAATTTCTTTTTTTATAATTTCATAGTAGTAAAGACTATAAAATTACAATTTAGTAATTCCATGTCCAAAACAAAAACCTTTAAAAACAGACTGGTGACAGATAAAACGGTATTTGACGTTCCTATTCTTATTTGAACCTTAGGTAGTTTAATCTTACTAATATTATAAAAGGCATGTTTCCTAATTTTTTTTAATGTCCGCCTGGTAGATTAATGAATTTTATTGGACACGTATTTTTTCTTTTTTCCTGCAAACAAAAAATGATCAAAATACAGAGAACGGAAATTTCGCGTGACGTCACTCCTCGCTACAATTTTTACCAAGGCGAGGTGTCATAAGCCCCCACTCCGAAACTTTAAAGCGCTGTATCTTTGTCATTTTTTATTGTTTTGATAAAAGAAAAAATACGTGTCTAATATTTTTCCATTATCTTACTGACGGACTAAATAGATTTTAACTTTTCATACCCAGTCAACATCCCTATTGCGAAAGTAACTCTGTCTTTCGCGCTTCATCAAGCCAAAACTACAGCACCGATTTTAATTAAATTTGGTACACAGATAGTCTAGAGCCTGAGAAAGGGCATAGACTACTTTTTGCCGACCCGAAACCCACGGGAAACAGCTAGTCATATACCTATATAGTTAAGTCTGTGATTTATTGTGATTTTAATTTTGATATATTGCTACTATAGTTTCCATGTTTAGTGGCAAATTTCACGTACGACTCTGATTTAATGATCTTTGATAGACGTTCAAGACTCCTATAGAGATTATTTCACACGATTGTAAACGAAATGAATACCTTTTGCAATACTGAGAAGAAACCAGCATGCAACGATGTCTGTAATTAATATTAATTAATCATTAGATATTCACAGACCTTACTGCAGCTACTGAATAAAGATTTGCTATTCCTATTACTTATATGTAGTAGGTATGAAATCATAAAAAAGTTTTCAATTAAAAAAATATTATCTTTCCTTGTGATCCATCCAAGTGCGAGTCAGACTCGCGCATAACGGGTTCTGTACCATCGTACAAGATTAACCCCCTTTAATTTATAAATATTAGTTTATTTTATAATAATTTTTTACCGAGTATAGCAATACGAACTCTGCGACCATTTCAAACGTCTACCTGTTGCCATTTTTAATATCGAGCGAAAAATGGCAAAACAAACATGTTTCTAGGAAGGAAGTCGTCTTGAACATTTAAATTTTAACTCTCTAGTTATTACGGGTTCATGAGATACAGCCCGCTGTCAGGCGGAGGGACACCTTGACCCTTGACACAGAACCCTAATTTTACGCACAATTTGCAGTTGATCGACTTACTGCTCATCAATTAATGATGTAAAATTCTAAATAATTTTAACATTCAATAAAATACAGAAAAGAGTAGGTATAGGCAGCTGCAGCTGTAAGCTGTAGATTTTTTAGCAATTGGAAATGATGATTTAAATTTAATATCACTGAATATCATATTATAATTAAAATTAAATTATATAGGTATAATAAATCATCTAAATATCACTTAAAATAATCAACATAACAAAACACTATGATGTATATGCGTAGGTAGTAGTATTTTCCGTAGTTTTATTTTCTATTTATCATAAAATAAATTTAAATAAACTACTTTAGTAAACTACGCACAATAATAACTAAAAAACTGAATAACTAAACGTTAGGTTCATCCGTGTCCAATACAAAGCGATAGCCTATTTTTTCTTTTACTAGGTATGGATGATAAATTTATACTAGATCATTACATGTTTGTTTGATAATGTGTTAAAATTATATTCTTTTGTGTATAAAAGTCGGTTAGACTTTTATACACAAAAGAATATAATATTTTAGAATATAATATTTATACTACTTTAGAATTTACTAGCTGTCCCCCGCGACTTTGTGCGCGTGTTTTTGTTTTAACGGTTTTTCATTTTTGCAACATTTTTCATTAATGCTCCGCTCCTTTTGGTCGCAGCGTAATGTTATATAGCTTATAGCCTTCCTAAATAAATAGGCTATCCAACACTGAAATAATTTTTAAATCGGACCTGTAGACATTAGCGCGCTCAAACAAACTCTTCAGCTTTATTTATTACTAGCTGACCCGTGCCCACTTCGTTGGGCATAATGCTAATAATCCTTTTTTAGTACATGTCATACTAACGATTTAAATTATTTTATTAATATTAATATTAAAAATTAAATTATCTATACTCATATTAAAAAAAACTACTTTTTGTAACTTAAATATAAAAGTTAGACATATGCTGTCGTTGACTTTTTTGTAGGCATTTTCAAGCTCCACATCTTTTCTCTAGAACTCAAAAATATATCTTTCATAGTTAAGGCAGCGTTCGTAAGAAACGCTTTCATTCGACCGTTTTTTTTTTTCTCTGATTCACTTTGCAAAACGGACTACCACGTAAAAGCCTTTTTATTTTTCGGTTTTTTATATAGCCTATGACACTCAGCAATAATGTGGCTTTCTATTGGTGGAAGAATTTTTAAAATCGGTTCAGTAGATCCCGAGATTACCCCTTACAATTTAACAAACACACAGTCTTTACTTCTTTATAATATTAGTATAGATTATATTATATTATTATAATTAAATATTAATATATATTAATATATTATAGTATAGATTATTAATACGTTGTACGAAACACGAAAAAGTAGTTGCCAAATAGTAGTAGTATATAGTAGCAGTTACTTTGTTCTTGGTGATGAAAATTTTAATAGCATGTAACATTTTAGCTCTGAAAAGAACTGTTGTTTAGCCCTGAAAAGAACTGTTGGTTAGCCCTGAAAAGAACTGTTGGTTAGCCCTGAAAAGAACTGTTGGTTAGCCCTGAAAAGAACTGTTGGTTAGCCCTGAAAAGAACTGTTGTTTAGCTCTGAGAAGAACTGTTGTTTAGCTCTGAGAAGAACTTTTGCGTAGGTGTAGTTTTAAGAACGAAATCTAAAAAAAATGGCACGAAAATTATTAGACTTCACGCACGACCGCTGCGTAGAGAGCCGACCTCGCGGCTGAGCCGCGCGGGTACCTTACTCATAGATCTTAACTCCCCTCCCGCACGCGCACCCCCGCCTTGGTGACGCTCACTTTGCAACGGGCCGTGCAGCAGAAATCGTAATATTTTAATTTTGCCATAACTTCAAAACCAAACGTCCAATTTTTATCATTCAAAGACCAAATATTATCTACATAAACTATACTTAGTGATGAAATAATTTATTTTGATAAGGATAATAGCATGAGTAAAATAAACGCGTTTAAATGTAGTCCAAAAAAAATTCAAGATTTTTAAATAAAAAAATGTTTGTTGTGCCTCACTCGACATAGATAGGTATAGTGTGTCGCGGACTTTTTTGTAGATATTTATAAGATCTACAATTAATTAGATCATTTTATGGTTCTATCTTTTATAGTTTAGGCAGCGTACGCAAAATAAGTAACTTTTCTGGTTGATTTTTTACACCTTGTGTCCGAAAACACCAAATATCTTACGGATCCCTATTTTTATCCAAAATAAAATATAGCCTATGTTACTCGTGGATAATGTAGCTTTCGAATGGTGAAAGAATTTTTAAAATCGGTCCATTAGTTTTTGAGCCTATTCATTACAAACAAACAAACAAAGTTTTCCTCTTTATAATATTAGTGTAGAAAAATACTGTCATCAGGATTTTCTATACTTATACAATGCCAATGAAATTTTGTTATCTATTTAGTCTTATGGGGTACAGCCTACATAAATAAATCTTTATTTTAAATTATTTAATATTCTGAAGCTTAACTCATGACATATCAATGTGATATAAACTTAGTTCCGATATTATTAGGGTAATATTAGGATTTAGGATTGTTTTAATAAAACGGCATGGTCTGTTTTGACACAAATTTTACGATTTTACTTGATGACAGTTCTTACTTGATATTCGCACTCTAAAGTGTACTTATTTTTTTTTCTAAGGATATAAAGTATTATTATATAAATGTATACCAAATGCAAAAACCCCTGATAAATTTTCAAACTACAATCAGGTTTCTAGCTTTATCAAAAATAGGGATGAAGACGGGTATAAAAAGGTCTTTTTTTTAATCCTTCACTTAGGTAATAAATAAAATAAAAAAATATGTTTTTTGAGGGCATTTACCAAAGACGTAGTTAGGGTTTTTTTTACTATGCACTAAGAAAAGTCATTATTCAGCCTATACACACTCAATAAGTTTTCTAGCTTATACCACGAAATATTGCATCCTTTAACACAACATTAAGATTGTGATTCGTGGATTAAATGTATGTGGAGAGGTCGTTTGACAGATGAATGCTAGCTTAACGCATAAGGTTACACGCATTTCGCAATCGACGCCCGGGCCGGTCGACCGCGCGCGAATTTAAAAATATAATAACGAAATAGCGAATTTAAATGTGCTTCGAATTTAAAATTGTTTTTTGTTTTTTATTTGTGCATGGACTTTTATTGTGAGTGTTTTGTTTAGTTATTGGTGATTTTTTTAAAAGGTTTGTTTTTTATTTATTTTTCTTTATTTTTAAATAGGTTCTTTTTCTTTTTTTTTTTCTTTACTTAAGTAACTAATAAGTTTGATAATATAGGGACTTTTTGCATCTTATTTTATAATTACCATAAAATAAAATTGTTCATTGCTGATTTTTTATCAATTACGTTATTATTTTAGATAGGTAGGAAGGTATTTTAAAATATTTAATACCTATACTAAAAATAATTGACAGTGTCATAACATAAGAGTTTATCATTGTGTATTTAGCATAGATATAAAAATATTATATATAGCCTAAATACACAGATATTATTATATTTTTCTTTTATCAATGGTATATGGTAAAATGGCTCCTGCTATTAATGACAGTTGCCATTTATGATTAAATAATTTATACTACAAATTACTTGATAAATTTCTCCACGTGATTAGATAAATCTTACAATGTTTATTAATTAAGTTTACAATGTAAATATTAATTAATCGCAATTCTAATTGCTAGAGAAATTTTATTAGGCACTTAAAAGTTGCACAAAATATTATTTCAAGTTGTTTTAACGATATCTTACGAAACAAGTCTAGATTAATTTTGTAAACACACTTACTGCCGTACTCAGAGACTACTTTTTTTTTTACTGATTAAATCTACGACCTCCGTGGTTGAGTAGCGTACACACCGGTTTTTAAGGAGTCCCCAGTTCGATCCCCGTCCGAGTCAATGTAGAAAACCCGTTTTCTACATTGTCTCGGGTCTGGGTGTTTGTGGTATCTTCGTTGTCTCTGAATTCGATAATGCAAGTGCTTTAGCTACTTTGGGTTCAGAGCAATGTATGTGATGTTGTCCACATTTATTTATTTATCATTTAAACCAATTCTCAGACTTCGGAGAGTTGGTATACTTGAATGGGTACTAAGTAAAGGATTTCTTAAATCAATGCATCTACGCCAACACTCAGAGTCAGTCCTAACAAACTCTTAGTATAGTTGAGCTACTTAAATCTATAATATAAAAAGAAACCCTTAAAAAATAATCATGGAGCCTAAACCTTTAAGAATGAATCCGAAAATAAGATGACAACACTAAAATATGGTGACGATAATGTTCTACTTTCAATTTTACGTTATTTAAAAATAAACGACGTAATCTATACTAATCTATTACTAATATATAAAGCTGAAAAGTTTGTTTGTTTGTTTGAACGCGCTAATCTCAGGAAATACTGGTCCGATTTGAAAAATTATTTCAGTGTTGGATAGCCCATTTATTGAGGAAGGCTATAAGCTATATAACATTACGCTGCGACCAAAAGGAGCGGAGCGTAAATGAAAAAGGTTGCAAAAGTGAAAAACCGTTGAAACTAAAACACGCGGACTAAGTCGCGGGGGACAGCTAGCTTAGTAAATAAAACTACTCATTATGTTAGCAAAATTACAAATTAGGTAGCTACTTGATTGAACGCTTTTTATCGGGTCTCATTAAATAAAAACTAAGAATTATGATTGTTTTGTTGTTTAGTACGATTTTTTACATTAAATATATAATTATTTAAAACAAAACGGTTTACTCTCGCATATTCTCGGGATCGCCCGACTAATTTCAGACTCAATAGGAGTCCCTAATTATGAGCTGACGCGGCGGCGGTGGTGTCGCGAGTCGAACTGTTAACTAGTTATAACTATTAACCGTTGAGTTCAAAATTAATTGGACTCGCGCCACCACCGCCGCCGCGTCAGCTCATGATTAGGGACTCCTATTGAGTCTGAAACTAGTCGGGCGATCCCGAGAATGTGCGTGAGTAAACCGTTTTGTTTTTAATAATTATGAATACTCCTCACGAAGGTTATTATACAAATAAATAAATAAGTAATGAGTTAAAACATCAATTAACTAATAAAATTAAACATTTAGATAGTAGGTAGCAAATCATTGTCTAACGTTAGGCACTTAAGTATACTTTTATAAATACATCTCCTTTTTAATCTGTTATTAAAATGACCATTGTTAATAATAAAAGATACTAAGGCATAACTATAATGATTAAACATAAATTATATAATATAATATCTTGGGACAGCTCACACACGGTCATCTGATCCCACACTAAGCAGAGCCTGTATTATGGCAACCAGACAACTGATAAACATACTTATATATTTCTAAATACATACATATTATAGATAAATTACACTCAGACACAGAACAAATGATCGTGCTCATCACTCAAAGATTTGTCCTGGGTGGGAATCGAACCCTCGACCTCCGGTATAGCAGTCAGGGTCACTGACCACTAGACCAACAGGCCCGTCAATTATAGCTAAGAACCATCTCGATCACGTCAGTTTTTATACAAAAAAACCGTATCATAATCGGTTCATTAGGTCAGGAGCTACGATGCCACGGACAAACCAACACGTCAAACTTATATAACCCCACTTTTTGCGTTGAAGATTAAAAATATATCTTTCAAATCCAACAAAATTTTGTTTTAAATTACGTCAACTGGAGGGTTTCAAACAAATGATAAATTAAAAATGTCAAACCTTATCTTTGCGGTCGGCTACAGTTGTTTTTAGTTGTAAACATTTTCAACAAACAATCCTGTAATTAGTAAAAACACATAAATATTTACTCGTTAAAATATCTTAATTGTTCTTTTATTGGTTCTCCGATTACACGCAATGAATGCTGTATTTATTTAAAACTCGTTAATCTTTACTTCTTTGTTAAATGTAATATATCAAGTATTTAATATTGAACTAAATTGCCCTTCACAACAAGATTTCAATAAATGTTTTAGGAGATATCGTAGTTTTAAAATAACCCCGCCATAATATAATTATCAAGTACCATGTATAAACGCGCTAATGTCTAGAACTAACAAACCGATTTTGTTGGAACTTTTACTGGCAAATAGCTGAGGGTATAAGGCATAACATACCTATTTTTTTTTTTTTTATAGGGACTAGCCCACCACACATGCCCATCATTGCAACTCCTGTAAGCCAGGATCTACAATGATAACCAATGAATACCACCGAAACAGTTAAGCTCGGTGTGTCCCAGGGAAACGATTGACTGTCTTGGAACCCGCAACGAAATTAATCAGAAGTAGTAAATAGGAGGAGTAGGAAAAAAAAATTGTTTCCACTTACATACCTATTTGTGAAAAAGAATTAGAGTTCCGCGCGAAACATGAAAACCCATGAACGACGTCGCGGGAGACAGCTACTGGAATATAATAGCAGTTCCCTGCGATGTGCCCCGCGACTTTGTCCGCGTGTTTTAGTTTCAACGGTTATTCATTTTGGCATCATTTTTCATTTATGCTTCGCTCCTTTTGGTCGCAGCGGAACGTTATATAGCCTATAGCCTTCCTCAATAAATGGGCTATTCAACACTGAAAGAATTTTTCAAATCGGACTAGTTGTTCCTGAGATTATTTAGCGTTCAAACAAACAAACTCTTCAGCTTTATACATTAGTATAGATTAAGTACCGATTATATTTTGAAAATATGTTAAAAATCCTCTATTTCATATTAACGAGTACAAAAAAGCTTTCATTCATGGCTCATGCTACCACATCGTGAGATAAACTCATGTCTGACCGCGTGAGCATGATAAGGCTCTCGATTGTCTGACAGTATCACTAAATAAAGTTATTAATAATAACGATTAGGTATTCCAATTGTTTAGCTATTATGAATTTAAACCGTCTATCTCTGCCTAGTGTAACGTGTTCCCATTTAATTCCAAGCTGGCTCTGTAATTTTGGGTCGTGCGGGACCGCGGTCCCAGATTCCTCTTTGAATTTAATAATCATTTTTGAGTGGTAAGTTGGGAAAAAAACAAAGTAAGTAGGTAGTGTTCTCGTAAATGTACAGTACACAAAAAGATTATTTGATAATAACCGACTTGAAAAAAGGTGCAGGTTCTATGTTTGACTGTATATTTTATTATATGGTAAATAATTGATTAGGTACCTACATATAAATATAAAAAAGACCTAACTTCCAAAAAAATATATACGGGCCTACCTCTCTACCTACCCTAACCTTTTTTTTTTTTTAACTTGCTGAAAATCTAATTGACTTCGACCCACGCCGAGGGCACGGCGTGGGGATATGTCGGACTCGCACCGACTAAAAACACCCCGGTCCCGTCCTTGCCTTAGACAGAGCCGCGGGATCACATGCGCATTCTCAGCGCAGCTCCGGCAGGACCCTACCCTACCCTACCAATGACAAAAATATTTTTGACAAAGATATTTATTATTATTATCGTGTAAACCGAATGACAGCGTGATGCTGGGGAGTCAGTGCGCCGTTTCTTCTCCACAGCCAGAGCACTTAGGAAGCGGTGAAGGAAGGGCGAATCGGGGTGCTATCTGATACGTTGACTTTCAAAAATTGCTACTACATATGTATATGCTAATTGGAAATAAATTAATTTTGATTTGATTTGATGCATATTAAAATAATCCTTAAATTTTAATGAGGCTGCTAGATAAATACTAGTTTAGTGAACTTAATATTATCCTGTTTTATTTATTAACCTCCGCGCTTCAAACCCGTGACCTCTAGTTTACTGCATTATAATGTAGTCAAAGAGACCACTACACCATATGATCATAGTACCCTAACACTGCAGACTATTTAAGCTACGCAAGGTCAAATAAGACGCGCTAGTATTTTAAAACATGTGTAGCATAATTAATTAAGACTCATAATCTATTAAGATACTTTATGCTATTGAGCAACTGATAGTGAAGGAAAACGATGATGTAACCTGGATTTGATAGTTAAATAATTGATTACTTTTAACTGCCTCGTTGGTCTGCAAGCGCGACTGCCGTGCGCGAGGTATCTGATTCGAAATAGTTACTAGGTTTTTCGTTTAGAAATACTCAGTGCACCTCAGAATCAAGTTAGGTCGTGTTTACACACCCGTGCCTCGGAAACCACGTGAAGCTGGTCGTGCGTCTGACCTCTCTCCGGTCATGTCGGATTGCCGTCCCATCGGACTATGAGAGTGGAGGAATAGAGAGTGCAACTGTGTTCGCATACACTCGTGCACTGAAATATCTTCCGCGCAGATGGCTTACCTCTGTTGAGAGACGCCGCTGTGACTGAAATTCGGTCAGGAGGACATTATTAGATGATTACACATAAATGTAAAAAAAAACAACTTCTAAGTAAGTGATAATCATTCAATTTTGACAAGACAAGAGAATCAATGAAAAAAATTAAAGATGTAATACGTGCCTATAAATATTGAGTGTTGACCTCGATTTCCCTGAAATACCATCGTCAGATCCTGACCAAATGACCACGTTACCACCTGGGAAGTATATTATTTCAAACAAAAGAAGAATATTCATTCATTATTTAAAAACAAAGAAGAAGATCATTGTAAATGAAACTGATATGAATTATTTATAGATGTAATTGTTTGTATCTATATTATTTATTTATGTAAAATGGAAACCATTATTTTACTCCTTATTTTTTCCGCCCTGGTAAACTACCTCTACGCTAATACTACTGGGATGCTTCCCTCTCCTCGGTAAGATACAAAAAGCCCTATTTTCCCTGTGAAATCCTCATGGACTTCCTTCGCCCAGGGGAAGGCGGAGGGGTATGCAATCCCCAGTAGGGAGGACTCCTTTTTACGGAATTATTTAAAACAAAACGGTTTACTCTCGCATATTCTCGGAATCGCCCGACTAGTTTCAGACTCAATAGGAGTCCCTAACCATGAGCTGACGCGGCGGCGGTGGTGTCGCGAGTCAAACTCCTTTTACGGAGTTGCAACGTCGAAGAAGCCAGGTTTAACTATATATCTATACTAATATTATAAAGCTGAAGAGTTTGTAATGTTTGTTTGTTTAAACGCGCTAATCTCAGGAACTACTGGTTCGAATTGAAAAATTATTTTTGTATTGGTTGGTCCGTTTATTGAGGAAGGCTATAGGCTATATAACATCACGCTACGACCAATAGGAGCGGAGCATAAATGAAAAATGTTGCAAAAATGAAAAACCGTTGAAACTAAAACACGCGAACAAAGTCGCGGGGGGCAGCTAGTTATTTATATCCCGTGATGATTTTCTGAATCCTGGAACCGCAGACAACTTCAGTTACTAAAACTAGGTTCTCATAAATCAGAACATCTTTAAAGAGCCACGAGGAGCGTTAAAATTATCTTCATTATCGATACAATCTGATTTCAAGGGTGTTCGTGTTAATGTAATGGTCTGTATTCCGAATCATAAATACAAACAGTCATTGACTTATATTTTAAGTACGGGAAACTAGTTTGCATAAAAGACTGTTTGTTAAAATGTGGGCAATGCCAGACTTCAGCCTTGCTTGACGAATGAATATCCTTTTCATAGTATTTAAGTCAGGGTTGGAGATATTTCAGTGCATCACTGTGCACTGTTGCACTCTATGCTGTCACTCTGGATAGACGACTTAGAAAATTAACTATATCCAGTTTCCCAGTTTTTTTATTTGAAAATACCATCTCTTTCTCTACAGTTGCCCAAAAACTTAAATTCAAATATTAATATATTGTGTATACAATTCCTTCAATTCCAATTCGCCATAAAATCAATGATTGATATTGATAAGTCAAAATAACATGAATGAAATTTACAATTCATAAAATTATGTGACGTTATATTTATATTTTAGTCTAGATTTTAAGCACTTTTTCAGGCACTAGCCATTACCCTTTTTATCAATACTCTATACTAATATATAAAGCTGAAGAGTTTGTTTGTTTGTTTAAACGCGCTAATCTCAGGAACTACTGGTCCGATTTAAAAAATTCTTTCAGTGTTGGATAGCCCATTTATTGAGGAAGGCTATAGGCTATACAACATTACGCTGCGACCAAAAGGAGCGAAGCAAAAATGAAAAATGTTGCTAAAATGAAAAACCGTTGAAACTAAAACACGCGGACAAAGTCGCGGGGGACAGCTAGTGGGAAATATACAGAATCCTTTTGGTAAAACTGGTTGATTTTGACTGGCCTGGTCTAGTGGTTAGTGACGAGAGGTTTGAGTCCCACCCAGGACAAATCTTTGAGTGATGAACATGATCATTTATTTGTTATGTCTGGGTTGTAATTTATCTATAATATGTATTTATTTAGAAATATATAGTTAATGAAGTTTATCAGTTGTCTGGTTGCATTAATACAGGCTCTGCCTAGTTTGGGATCAGATGGCCGTGTGTGATTTGTCCCAAGATATTATTATTTTGAATATGTTTTAATACTTCATACTCGTTAAGTAGGTCACATAAGAGTTTCGAAATAGATAAATATAAAATAAAATTAGTATTTATAGCTGCCAGTCATTAAATTATTAGGCAATTCTATTTCGTAAACTAGTTGCTAGTTAACAAAATATTTTTACTAAGCATGTAGCTAGTATCCTGCTTGTGTAATAGGGGTGAGGACTGGGTATGAAAAGGAAATATCTATTTTGTCCACCAGATATATAATGAAAAAAACTCGTATTGTTTTTATCAAATCAATGAAAAATGAGAAGGATTTCTACCTTTTATTGTGTATCACATACAAACAACTTTCTAATAAATTTTGAATACTTGAAAAACCTCCTATTCAATACCTTTTATCCGTAAAATGTAATAAATAGATACAATTCTCTGTTACCAGTTTACTAATACATAATAACAAAAAAAGAAAATCATTATTTCAACTATAATCATCATCATCATATCAGCCGAAAGACGTCCGCTGCCTCCCCCAAGGATCGCCACAACTCCCGGTCCTGCGCCGTCCGCATCCAGCGGTTTTCAACTATATGAGCCAATAAATACCTAAGTATAAAAATATAGCAAAATAACTTATTAACTACAATTAAAGATGTAATTTTTATGAGAAAGAAGGCAATTAACCTTCGACCAAGCATGTGTTAGGGCTGTCTTAAAACTTTATAAAAATACTGGAATAAAGTTAATCAGAATTACGGAAATCAAAGTATTCAAAGACACCTCCTAAGTGACTCCCCTATACATACATATATTATTATATTATGGTTCCAGCAATCCTTGGTCCCTCGTTTCTTCCTCCCAATTCCCAAGGATGGTCCATCCAGTTCATCCCACCATCTCTCGTGGTCTGCCGCAATACGCAAAAATTTAGGCTTAGGTATATTTTTCTGTCATTTAAAAAGGAGACCTAAAGAAAGGCTTTATAGCTTAGGGTTGCCCAGGAAACTCAAAAATTCGAACAAGGTTTGCGCGCTTTGATGTCTGTTAAAACAAACACAGCTTCGAAATGAAATCATTTACAAATGTCGTTCTACACTTTTGTGTTTGCGTATTCCTGCGAATGTGAATCCTTGTGTGTTAAACAAAAGGATTCAATCTAAGAGCCGGCAAACCGCCATTTTTTTTAGCTTTTGGTCAACCCTAAACTTAGTTCACAGAGGTTACTGGGTTTGTCTGCAACCACAGCCAGCCGAGGTCAACCGCTTACTAAGCAATAGATTGTAAACTCAGTAAAGTGTGATGAACATCATAATACTAACTTAGAACCACAACTATGCCTATGCCTAAATGAGTCTAGGACTTAATTTAAAAACTCATTTATTTCAAACTAGCTGTTTCCCGCGGCTCCGCCCACGTGGATGTCGGTTATCGCGGCAAAAAGTAGCCTATGTACTTTCTCAGGCTCTAGAACAACTTAAAAAGCAAAATCTATACTATAATATTATAAAGCTGAAGAGTTTGTTTAATTGTTTGTTTGAACGCGCTAATACCAGGAATCAAATCGGACCAGTAGGGTCCGATTTGAAAAATTATTTCAGTGTTGGATAGCCCATTTATTGAGGAAGGCTATAAGCTATATGACATTACGCTGCGACCAAAAGGAGCGGAGCATAAATGAGAAACCATTGAAACTAAAAGACGCGGGGGACAGCTAGTAAACAATATAATAGGAAAAAAAATAACATATAATAAACTAGCTGTCCCCCGCGACTTTATCTGCGTGTTTTAGTTTCAACGGTTTTTCATTTTTGCAACATTTTTCATTTATGCTCCGCTCCTTTTGGTCGCAGCGTAATGTCATATAGCTTATAGCCTTTCTCAATAAATGGGCTATCCAACATTGAAATAATTTTTCAAATTGGACCAGTAGTTCCTGAGATTATCGCGTTCAAAAAAACAAATAAACAAACTCTTCAGCTTTATATATTAGTAATAGATATGTAGTCCTATTCAAATCCCTGGCAAGAATAAAGGATAGAAAAGTTATTAGGTATACCAAGGTTACTTTCGGTAGAATCTGGGGCAAACATAACGTATATTTACATAAAAAGTTAAGTTGATTTAGCAATGCACATAACCGGTTTCAACGACGGAATAATTAGCGATTTATTTATGCGTAAATAAAACGTTACCTACGTTAGATTAGTACAACGTAAAAAATCAAGTAAAAGTAAGTAATAACTTAAAAATAAAATCATTTAAATCTGTTTGTGACAACAAAATATCGCGTATCATTCATAAAAATATCCCGCGATTTCAAAAGGGATTCCCGTTTTAAAATTGTTTTAAAAGTGCCAAAAATGTGTTACTTACAAATAAATTAAACAAATAAACGAATGCTTCATCGAAACTTAAATTTAATGCGATCTTAAAACTCCATTGGTCGAATACTTATAAGACAATCAGTTTTAAACCGCCGTTAAATCTCATGCTGTCCCTGTCACTTTAAAGTATAAACTAGCGACAGATAGAAGTTTAAGTACGTCTTAAAGTTAAGTTGTATTCGGGGGTATTATCGCTAAAAAAGACAGCATGAGTCTTAATGGCGACTTGGAATAAACCGACCTCTGAGTATTCAGCCATTATGTAAATGTTACTGACCATTGATCAACATCGATTAACTTAGAAAGTATTATCTACATTTGAGTTACCTTGATGTTAAATCAGAGTTGACATTTAAAAATGTATTTGGATGATATTGAACGAAACCTAATGAACTTTGACATTTGAGCTCACGGCGTGGTTCGTAAACCTATACTTAGACCTACAGTGATCACGATTAGTCAGAACTAAATGAACAACAAAAAATATTTATTATCTTTCCTTTTTTTTAATAAGATCTACGCAGTTCGCCTGAGCGCAGGCTTTAACTGCTTCACCGGACTTTTGGCGAGAACCTTAAGTGCCTCCAGCCAGAGCAATAGAAAAATTAACTACGTCAGCAGCGTTCACTAAGGGCAGACCCTGTGGGGTTCGGACCTCGACTTAGTGCGTTGCTAACAATCTTGATAAGGCAAAAACAGCAAGGGAGGGCTGGATCTAAGTTTTTATTATTAAGGGACATATTTTTATTGCTATTTTGGCCGGCTCGGGAAAGCTAGATCTAGGGACAGGGAGGGATATTTTAAGATCTTTGTGCAGCTTTTTTAATGGCTCAAGCATTTGTATGATCCACAAATGTCTGTTCCACGTTTGGGTGTTCCTTGCGCATGTAAATAGTGATGAAGGGATGCTAAGAGAAAGAAAGACGTAAACGCTAAGATGACGAATAGTCGAGATTGAATTGACGACCTTCGTGGTCGAGTGGCGTACACACCGGTTTTCAAGGTGTCGCCAGCTCTGAGGTCCCAGCCTATTCCTATCTAAGCAGTCCAGCTCCTCCCGGCTTCTACGTCTGGGCCTACCGCGATTATGTAAAATATATTTCTGATGTCATAGTAGCTAGGCATATTTCCGAGTGTCTTAAGTAAAGTTTTATTTAAAAATTTATTGTTTTTCCATAAATCACCGTGCAGACGAACGCAGAAGCTGGTTATTTATATATTTAATTAAAGTATCAAGGTGAGTTGCCATTTCATCGTAATTTTATGACCAATATTACGAAATTTGAGTTCATTTAATAAACTGGTTCTTAGACCTTATTTAAAAACGTCCTACGATAATTATATATATATATTATTCCTTTTTTTTAAGTAATTATTATTTACAATTTTAAACATATACAAACTTAACTATATATATACACTTAAAACAAAACTAAACTATTAACTAATAAAAACATCAAAAAAAAAAAAATTGCGTCAAAAAATTCATCCGCATCGCTGTCTGTTATTTAAAAAATTGCTGTGCCCGACAGGGTCCGTGAATGTTTCCATTATATCTTATATTTATCTACCACCTGTAAGTGTACATTATGGATTGCAATAAATGTTTTTGATTTGATTTGATTTTGATTTGAAGTGTACCCAAAAGACTGGCGGCATTGCCACGTTGTATGGCAATGCTTATTCTCTGTCCAAGGTAAAAGCCAGCCCTTGGGTCACGCGAGGATTCAACAAGGCGTTTCGCCAGATCTTTATATAACATGTGTGCACTCGGTCCCCACGGTCCAAGTGTTTCAACCCTAAACGGCTGGAATGTATAGCTCAAAGACCAAAGGCCTCCCTCTCCCTCTTCCACGCACTTCTGTCCTGGTCTCTCCACCATCTTTTCAGTCTGCCGCAATGACGTTCAGTTTTGTTCGAGTGGGTCTCTCAGTAATTGTTTTAACCCACAGCTCATCCGACATGCGACAGACATGACCGGCAAAATCATCACAAACATAGCCGATATTAATAAAATTTTGTGTGGAGTTACCATGAACTCATGGCAACTTTTAGCTGCTATAACCGATATCTACGCGGGCGGAGCCGCGGGCGAAGCTAGATTGATATATTCCAAACTTAACTTAATACAACCTTGACTCTTGACATTGTTTTAACATTTCTTTTAAAGGTTTACAATTAATAAATTTCTCTTCTTCTAAACTTTAAATTCATTAATGTCTAGTTGAGCCTTGCCAAACTTTGTTAGGGTCGACTTCCAGTATCACTGAGTCTAGCTAATTACCAGTACTTATACGTTATAAATAAATAAATAAATAAATAAATGTGGACAACATCACATACATTGCTCTGAACCCAAAGTAAGTAGCTAAAGCACTTGTGTTATGGAATTCAGGGACAACGAAGGTACCACAAACACCCAGACTCAAGACAATGTAGAAAAGGATTCTTCTACATTTACCCTACCGGGGATCGAACCCGGGATCTCTGAGCTGGCGACACCTTGAAAACCGGTGTGTACGCCACTCGACCACGGAGGTAGTCAAACGTTAGCTACACAGTATGCCTGTATCTGACCTCCATAACCCATTTGCTTGGTATAGACCTTGGTATAGAGCTTAGTAAGACTGGTTTCCAAAATTTTAAGTTGACGTCATAAGATTTCGAAAACATAATCTCATGAAATCAAATATATGGGATAGAAGTATGCTATACTAGCTGTCCCTCGCGACTTTGTCCGCGTGTTTTAGTTTCAATGGTTTTTCAGTTTTGCAACAGTTTTCAT
The DNA here is from genome assembly GCA_932294365.1 of Diachrysia chrysitis. Taxonomy (NCBI): domain Eukaryota; kingdom Metazoa; phylum Arthropoda; class Insecta; order Lepidoptera; family Noctuidae; genus Diachrysia; species Diachrysia chrysitis. Next base: position 4,960,302 of record OW028670.1, read on the forward strand.
TTATGCTCTGCTCCTTTTGGTCGCAGCGTAATGTTATATAGCTTATAGCCTTTCTCAATAAATGGGTTATCCAACACTGAAATAATTTTTCAAATCGAACCAGTAGTTCCTGAGATTATCGCGTTCAAACAAAAAACCTCTAGCTTTATATATTAACTAGCTGTCCCCCGCGACTTTGTCCGCGTGTTTTAGTTTCAACGGTTTTTCATTTTTGCGACATTTTTCATTTATGCTCCGCTCCTTTTGGTCGTAGCGTGATGTTATATAGCCTATAGCCTTCCTCAATAAATGAGCTATCCAACACTGAAAGAATTTTTCAAATCGGACCAGTAGTTCCTGAGATTAGCGCGTTCAAACAAACAAACAAACAAACAAACAAACTCTTCAGCTTTATAATATTAGTATAGATTAATTAATATAGATTCTTTATTGTACACCAGAAAAGATAAAGCATTATATGAGATAAAGTTACAAGGGTACAATTATGGCGGTATTATTGCTAATACCGATATCTTCAGACAACCTTTGGATGGACAGGAAAGACAGAAAACTAATAAAGATGGGGTAGCGGCAGTATTCTATTTCTTGTATACAGGGTAAGTTTTCAATAACCAGCCAAATTTTGATGTATAGTTTTAGAAATAGTAAAAAAAAAGATTTTTTAATTATGTATCATTCCTGTCCAGTACTAAAAAGTGAACGTGTGGATATTATAACAGCATAATTTAGTTTATTTTTATAGATAGATAACAGGTAGGTAGCACACAGATACATTGGGCAAATTTTCGATACATACTTAATTCGACAATAATATTTCAAACGCACCTACGCTTTGATCTCTAGAGTTGGAATTATTATAACAATTGAAATCTAACTACTATAAAAATACACATTTTAGATTAGACTTTTCTATGCGTGACAAATCTCATCAAGATCTGTCGAATAATCTGTGAAGATCAAACAAATACACAAACCCACAATTGTTTTTTTACATGTTATGTTTTTTATATTTGTAGGAATGGTTAATTAAGTACTCTCTGTTGGTTATTCTCTATAGATCCAAAACGTTTCTGATAAACACTTTCATAGCAGCCATGGGAATCTATTTATTTTAATTGACCCAATTTAGGTACACATCGATAACCAATATTTATAGTTTTGACCTAAATAAGAAATTGGCCTAAATTTTCTATGCAACAACCAATTCAGGCAATCAGCAAACGTGGTTACATCATTAGATGCAATGGCTAAATTATTTTGTTAGATATACTAGAGAACATTTAGGAGCACGAGTTCTTTTGAGGAGGGGACAACGACGGGTTCTTTCTTTATACAAACTTATTTCTCTGTTTTCTTAGTATAAAATACTTCTATAGCAATGATTTTTTCCCCGTGCTATTATTTTGGTTTTTCCATTATATAATCAAAAAAAGAAATATAATATAACACTCCCAAAAATTCCCGCTTTTACCGCCGTGTTCCGACGACAAATTTTCATAGGATTTTAACAAAAAATATTGATAGATGAAATCTTGATGCAAAAATTATTTGGATCAGTCCATTTTTGGAGAAGAAAAGAGCGGAAAACGAAACGTCTTGTGGTCAACAACCACTTTTACCGCCGTGTTCCGACGACTATCAGACGAATTTGATAGGATACAAAAAAGAAAATGATTAAAGCATAGATATAACTTTTCTCTAAATCTTGATGCAAAAATTATTTGGATCAGTCCAGTATTGGAGAAGAAAAGAGCGGAAAACGACTCGTCTTGTTGTCAACGATTTTGTAGCTATAATCAGCCTGAGCTGCAGTTGTCCCTTACGCACTTTACGGGGGTAGGTCGGAGGAGTGCGACGGCAATATATTCTGTAAATAGGTTACCTATTTTTCAAACTCTTTGGGTAGAATCCGGCCGGTCGAACTCGCAAAACGTTTGGTGGACTCTATCCGGGACAAGATTTTTTTAGAAAGAGATTTACGCAGTTAGCCTGAGCGCAGACTTTGACTGCTTCTAATGTTGTTTGATAATATAATCCATCCTAACATTAGCAATGCGAAAGTAACTATGTCTATCAATGTCTGTTACGTTTTTACGGCTAAACCGCTGAACTGAATTTGATGAAAATTGGCATGGGATAAGCTTGGATACCAAGAAAGAACATAGGCTACTTTACATAGGCCTGTTGGTCTAGTGGTTAGTGAACCTGACTGCGAAACCGGAGATCGTAGTTCGATATATTCAGTTTAGAAAAAAATATATTTTTGAAAACCCAATATCATTTTTGAAGACCTATCCATAGATACGCCACACGTATGGGTTTGAAGAAAACAAAAATTGAGTTTCAGTTCTAAGTATGGGGAACACCCAATTTTTATTTTTTTCTACTTTTTTGTGAAAATCTTAATGCGGTTCACAGAATACATCTCCTTACCAAGTTTCAACAGTATAGTTTTTATAGTTTCGGAAAAAAGTGGCTGTGACATACGGACGGACAGACAGACAGACATGACGAATACATAAGAGTTCCGTTTTTTGCCATTTGGCTGCGTAACCCTAAAAAGTATACATTTCACAGCACTCGGTCTCACCGTCAACTTGATCAAAACCTATATATTAGATGGTCAATCGTAAGAAGTATAAGTAAGTATATTTAGATGCTACAACCATTATGATTATCGTTTTGAAAGTAACAAATTCAAACTGCATTTCTTAGGCAATTTCGTTTAGTAACGGTTGCAACTGTGAATAATCGCTATTATCAGTCAATATGTCTGATACTATGATTTGTATGAAAGTAGTTGGAGATCGAAACGAGATTAATCATCTCTTTTTGTAATATCATGTCGTTATAGGCAAAAAAATTGTCTGGATAATATCTTGGGATAACTCACACACGGTCATCTGATCCCAAACTAGGCCGAGCCTATATTATGGCAACTAAACGAAATCTTATTTTTTTTAATTGAATGCGGTATGACTGGAAGCCGACTTCAGTATAGCTTGGTAAAAGGCTAGGCTGAATACTGAATTGACTATTTTTAGCTATAATTTATTTAAAATAAACTTAACTATTATATACATACACAAAAGAAATAATAAGAGAAACTAAAAATAATTTATTTAACGTTAAACCTAAAATTTGGCATCAAAAAATTCGTCCACATCGCTGTCTACTGGGAGTGTTCCCAAAATGCTGGCGGCAATGCCACGTTGTATGGCAATGCTTATCCTCTGTCCAAGGTAAAAGCCAGCCCTTGGGTCGCGCGAAGTGAGCAGCAAGTGAAGAGAATCACAGGAGTTCGAAAATATGACGCTAAATTTATCAATGGGGATGCCTGGGTTAATTTTCCGGAAATTTAGAAATGGCAACACAATGTCTGAATCACTAATAAGGTTACAATTATATAACCTTTGTGGACGATGTTTGTAATATCAGAAAGTTAAATATTGAACTTGATATGAATAATGCACATTCCTATAGCATAATATTGACATTCGTATATGAAGACAGTTTTAATATTAACCCGTTCGTATTAAATTATGTAATAATTTACAAAGATATGCATTGTAGGCACGTGCTCTATACAATTACAATTTGCAAATGTATTCTGGACTACCCGGCCTTTGTAGCAAATTTAATTACCTACAAAAGCCAATGGAACTATTGGGAAAAAAATCTCAGTAGTTCCATGCAACTAATTGACAGTGGAACTAATGGGACCAATCCATGTTAGTTCTTTTTTAACCGACGCAAAAATGGAGGTGTTATAAGTTTGACGTTTCTCTCTGTCTGGCTGTGTCTGTGGTATCGTAGCTTTTAAACGAATGGACCGATTATGATGCTTTTTGTTTCTTTTTGTTTGATAGCTGACGTGATCGAGATGGTTTTAAGCTATAATTTATAAAGATCTGTATAGTATTTTTGAAAGTTATTTATCAGTAATTTTCTGTTTTTTTTTATTCATAGATACAATTGTTTGCTTACCATCTAAGAATTGTAAGTCGTGAAAGATATATTTTAATGATTAAGTAGGTATTGAGTATAGAGTAGGGTATAATACTATCTATCAATGATCCGAAAAGAAGAAGTAGCGGATTCGCAGTATTTCGTTCGACTTTTTTGGAAGATCCGAATATCATTTGGGAGCATCTCTGGTGTTGGAGATATCCATAAACCGGAACATTGTGATGATCCCATTATTGATTACTGGCCTGTTGGTCTAGTGGTTAGTGACCTTGACTGCTAAACCAGAGGTTGTAGACAACCCACCGAAGACAATTTTTTGTGTGATGAGCATGATCATTTTGTCTGGTTTCCAATATACAGGGTCTGCCTAGTTGAGTTGTACCCAAGATATTTAATAAAAAAAATAAAAGCTAAAATGCTTCATGTTTTTTTTTATTCGTAGATGAAAACACCAAGTCAGACAAACACAAAAACAACACAATTTAACTTGCAATAAGGAACCCGATAACCTCGTAATTTATTGCGCAAACTTAGTTCAAGAATAACTAAAAAGAGTTTAAAACTTGTTCGATGAATATATTAAGAAAGGTCAAACATTTAATGACTGCTACTCTGTAAGACTTAGTGGCAAGCCTCAGAAAATACCACCTTCTTAACTTTAAGACTCCCACCACCACCATTCCCAAGGAATTTGAAAAAGAATATATTGCCATTCAACACCTCCAACCTACCCCCGTAAAGTGCGTAAGGGACAACTGCAGCTCAGGCTGATTTTACCTACTAAATTGTTGACTAAAAGACGTTTCGTATTCCACTGTTTTCTTCTCCAAAACTGGACTGATCTAAATAATTTTTGCATCAAAATTGAGAGGATTTATATCTACGCTTCTATCATTTTCTTTGTTGTTATATCCTATCAAATTTGTCTGATATTCTTCGGAACACGGCGGTAAGGTCGGCCATTTTTGGAGGGTCATATTTTTTCAAGTGATTACGTTTTGAAAAAAGCTTAATAATAGTAGCACGCATTGAGTAAACAGAGATCTATTGGGATATCTCATTGCTATAGAAGTGTTTTCTACAAAGAAAACAGCGGAACACGTTTTTATGGAACGACCCAGTCGCATCTCCTCTTAACCGACTTAAATTAGTCTCTGTTGCATTTTGTTCGAGAATGTGGGTGACTCGGAGACCCGAATCGATTTTGAAAGCCGGCAAAGCATGTAGGACTGGTGCTGAAAATGTGACACAAATTTTACGAAGACGCTTGTTCATACCGGAGCTCAGTGTTCATACTCTGTTAAAAAGTCGCAAATGGCGAATGCGTTATCCTGGACCCCCGGTTAAAGGAAGATCATTTTGTTAGGTTAAGCCAGTCAAAGACTGTCACACTTTGCCTTCCCCAGGCCAGAGTGGATGAAGATTTTCCCGGGTAAAAACAGTCCACAAGTGACAGCCAATTTGGTCAGATGGTCTAAATATTACGTCTATAATTATGCGGTCAACGTCTCTACCATCATTATTGACAGTCCAATCTCTACTAAAAGTAAGCTATTTTTTGCCATGCCATGTTTTTTTTTTTCTAGCCATTTCTGTCCCACTGCAGGGAAAGGTCACTTCAATTTCTCTCTGGTTAGGGCTGTGCTAAACAAATTTTTATCGAAGGACTCCAGCTCCATGAATATTATTAGATCCATTTCGGTAATATAGTAATATTATATTTAGGTATAATTTGCGTTATTTTAGCAACATATTAGATTATGTTTACTTAGTCAAAACACATTATAATGGTTTTGCAAGAGTATCGAAACTTAACTTGGCCTCGGTGAGCGGCAACCTTACCCACTAAACAGACAAGTTACAGAAGTTTAACTATTATTTTGCTAATTTTATAATTATTTGAGTGGAAAAGAGAAAGAGGTTTATCGTTCTATTTTCTATTTTTCTATAAATTATTAATTTTCATTTTGGAATACATTCATAATTTTCTTTTCCAAATTAAATACAAATACTAGAAAGAAAACTTAAACCTCAGGCAGGACTCGAACCTGCGACTACCGGCTTACTGCGCCAGTCGCTTTACCAACTAAGCTACCAAAACTACTGCCTGGAAGATTTTTTCCTATTTAATTTTGAATCTAGTACCGCTCACGAAGACATAGCTTTGTTTCTTAGTGTTACTAAATCATTGTATTTCTTATTTTTCCGCAAAAAAAAAATATAAGTACGGTGATTAATTAAAGGCATGTTCATTTTTAGGGTTCCGTACCTCAAAAGGTAAAAACGGAACCCTTATAGGATCACTTTGTTGTCCGTCTGTCTGTCTGTCTGTCTGTCTGTCTGTCTGTCTGTCAAGACCTTTTTTCTCAGGAACGCGTGGAGGTATCAAGCTGAAATTCATATCAAATACTCAAGTCTATGGTCTCTTGGAGCTGTGAAAAAATCAAACTTCTAAGTCAACGCGATCAAAAGATACTCCCGTTTATGCCGCAAATTTTCGACACTCGCAAGGGAATCAAAACCTACAGGGTATTTCCCGTGAACTCAGAATCTTGAAATTTGGTACGAAGCAACGTCTTATAACACAGATAAAGGAAAAATTGCGAAAAGCATAAATTTTTAGTTACATCATATAATAAAAATATTTTTTATATTTTTTTTTTCGTTGTGCAATTAAAATACCATAACTACGACTATGACTCGATCATCGTGATGGGTGAACTTTTACTTATATACCTACAGGTTTGTACGGAACCCTCGGTGCGCGAGTCCGACTCGCGCTTGGCCGGTTTTTGTATCATTGCTAACTTGCAGCAGAGTTTAATTATATATAAAGGAAATTAAAACATCGATCTGCTGCTATTCAGATAAGTATTTATTGCGACTCACTGAGATAAAAAAAATGGTTTTCGTACAATTTTAATCATATGCCTAAGCCTTTTCCCAAACTTTGTTGGGGTCGGCTCCTAGTCTTACTAGATTCAGTTGAATACCGTATTTGAGATGGAGCGACTGCGTATTTAACCTTCATAACCCATTATACTGTCAACACAGTCCTCATCATGACTTAACGATTAATGACTATCAAAGATTCGTGACATGACACTCGGGACCAACAACTTAACGTGCCTTCCCAGGCACGGAGGGGTCTCAATACGGGGCTCATCCATTCACGGACCCGCGGCAAACGTGGCTTTTTCCCAACTTTTTTATTAATGTTTTTTTTAAGTAAACCTTTTGTAAATAGCCTGTATTGTACTCTATATATGTATAGAAGGTGCCATTCACCGTACTATGTAACTCTGTAACTACATAATATTTATCTATGATGGGTTTACATTAATTGATTGACTCGTTTCTGCTCGTGGCTTTGCCTGTAATCTATCTATACTAATATATAAAGCTGAAGAGTTTGTTTGTTTGTTTAAACGCGCTAATCTCAGGAACTACTTGTCCGATTTGAAAAATTATTTCAGTGTTCGATAGCTCATTTATTGAGGAAGGCTATAAGCTATATAACATTACTCTGCGACCAAAAGGAGCGCAGCATAAATAAAAAATGTTGCAAAAATGAAAAACCGTTTAAACTAAAATACGCGGACAAAGTCGCGGGGGACAGCTAGTGACATATATATTTTGAACATAAAATTGACCTATACAATGTCTCATTTTGCATTCTCGTCAAATTCAACTAAAGAAGGTAACTATGCTAATGATTCTCAAAACAAATCAATAATAAAATAAATAGGTTTTATTTTTATTATTTAAGGAAATCAGCATGTGTGGGACAAGCATTTCAAAACGCGGCCCGTGTGATACCGCAATGTAACAGACCAACACTATAGTACATTATGTATTTCCTAATTTATTTGGTACCTGCTTAATAACCCGTTTTATATAACATTGCAAAAATGCATTTCCCCATAATTTTTTGTAAATTATAAATCATCAAACTGTAGGTTAAATAAAAATATTGTCGGAAGCAATTTGCGTTTAAGTAGCGATCATTCTTCCTGATTAGTATTAGGACAATTACTAGATTTAGGAAGCGTGTTTAAATACAAAGATAATATAAAAAAAAACGGGCAAGTACGAGTGTAACTCGCGCACCCAGGGTTCCGTACACATTTTACTAATCGTCACTGTTCTTCTTCTTTTTTTGCCCAGCCTTTTTCCCAAGCTATGTTGGGGTCGGCTTCCAGTCTTACCGGATTCAGCTGAATACCATTTTCGATCATGGTATGTTTACAAATGGTCACCCATCCACGGACGACCCGCAGCGAGCGCGACTTAACCTGTATTAAATATCTGTCAAACCGTACGGTTTACACTTAGCCAAGAGCGCCCCAACCTTTGATCGTCACGGTCAATTCTCCAACAAGATACTTAACTGTGCGGTTTAAAAAAAATGCTTTCTCATTCATCGATCAACTGCAAATATAAGTACTTAATCGCAAAAACGTGTCATATTTGTATGTTATTAAATTACAATTTTACTTGTTTCCTTTACTTTTGACTTTAGACCTAGCAACACAAGCATCATTCTAAGTTCGACTAGTAGAGAATGCATAAGCCTTGTATCTTAAAGTGCATAAATTATTAAAAAAAAATCCAAGATATTGTGCTACTATTTGTACTTAGTACGACACATATATACTAAAAAAATAATAAATATGCTCGAGAAATCTGTTTGTTTGTTACACTTGTCTAAACCGATATTGATGAAAGTTGGTATGGCGAAAGCTTGATCCCTAAGAATAGTGGATCAAATTACCACATAGGGCTACATTTTTCCGCGAAGACCAAAATTTACGGAGGTGGAGCTGCGATCAAAAGCTAATTTTATTAATATTATATTTCTATAAAAACATTAAGGTACCCAGTCTTGCAATTATCAACCTTGATATTAATATTTAAAATTGAATATTAAATGGCGGCCCTGCAATTAAACTAGATGACATGTTGCGTATTAAGATTTATTATAATTTATGTCATAATGTCCTTACTCTTTAATAAACTCATTTATAGATAACTAGCTGTTTCCCGCGGCTCCACCCGAGTTGATGTCGGTTATCGCGGCAAAAAGTAGCCTATATCCTTTCTCAGCCTCTAGACTATGTACTGTATGTGTATGTGTACAAAATTTCATTTAATTCGGTTAAGTAGTTTTGGCGTGAAAGCGCGACAAACAGACAGAGTTAGGTACTTTCGCATTTAAAATATTTGTGGGGATTATTGTTACTAAAGATTTGGCATTTGAATTTGGCAAACAAGGAATTAAGAAAAACATAAAAAAAAAAACACAAAAGTGCGAGTTGGACTCGCGCATGAAGTGTTTTTTAAACCCATTTAATTTATTTTTAATTGTTGTTATAGAGGCAAAACACACCCTGTAAAAATTTCAACTTTATCTATTACGGTTCATGCGATTCAGCTCGCTAATAAACGGACAGACGGATTGACGGACAGACAACGGAGGCGTAGTAATAGGGTCCAGCTTATTCCGTACCAAATTTCATCAAAATTAGTTCAGTGTTTTACCCTCTAATGTGCAAAACCAGACCGAAACAGTTGGGTATTGTTGCTAAATAAGTATATATTTCGTAGAAATACTTTCGTCATACCGATCTTTCGTTTTATGGGTTAACTATGGTTGTTGACCTCATTCAAGGTAGGGTGGCAACTGGCATCAGGCCAACGAACCCCCTAGCCAAATGGAAAAGCCAAGCCAAAATCGATTGAAACAGAAAGGTTCAATACATCAACACGTCTTCATCATAACTATGTAAGTCATTAATTTTACCAATAAAAGAAACTGACACCTTTTTTTTGTGTTTTTTATTACTGAAGAGTTTAGTTATGTTTACTTACTTATAGTTTGTTAATATTTAAATTAAGTTTTCCTTAAATATCTAATAAATAAACCGGTTAAAAAATATAGATAAATTAATTATTTTAAATGCACAAAATAAATATTACTCTATTTTGTTACAGTAACCAAACATGTCAGCAAGTAACATGCTTCCTGAAGACAGTACATCATCAGTATCAGGGTCTGAAGACACGGACTCCACGCCGGACAGTGCGACTGACTCTCTGAACAGTCTGTTCAAGACTACAGACAACACTTGCGTGGAGAATTGTTTGGAAGATATAAAATGTGAGGGCGAGAAGAAAAAAGGAGGTTTTTGTAGTAAGTATTTATTTATTTGATTAAAATTAATTAAGTACAAGCTGTTGCCCGCGGTTCCGCTCGCGTGGGTGTCAGTAATCGCGGCAAAAAGTAGCCTATGTCCTTTTTTAGGATGTAAACTTACCCCATACCAAGTTTCATCCAAATCGGTTCAGCGGTTTAACCGTGAAAGCGTAACAGACAGACAGACAGAGCTAATTTCGCAATTATAGTTTATTAGTATAGGTTTTTGTGTAGTAATCTTCGTGAGGCGAACTAATTCATAATTATTTATGAAAGATGGAGTCACGCGTGAATAAACAGTCAAAATTCTCTTTTTTTTGTTAGCAAAAACATCTGATTGTGAAACTTGATTGTGAAACATTTCCGCGATACAAGTTGTATATCAATGGATTCAAGGATACATTAACTTCTTGGTGCGGGAGTCCCGTTCCTCACACTTTTATTCTTTGAATGTTTTTAAAACACATTCAGAAACTAAGAACAGGCAGTTGTGGATCTCACAAATGCTTGTCTTTTGCGGGGACCGAACCCGCGGAACGTCACGCGCAAGAGTAATTTGCCTGGCGTCCTATACCACTAGGCTATCCGTGCAATAAAGGCTACCTTCATTGCGCTCACCAGTTGGCGCCTCTGGCGCTGTCAGCTGTCAAAGCCCACCAACGAATAGCTCATCATTATGATAACTAGCTTATTGTAGGTTTTCATTAAAAACCATCAATATGTAACAGCTCTCCCAATATGATCTAATCTAGAATTTAAACTATGAAATTTGACTATTTCTGACATTACTTGCGATCAGCGCTCCTGCCGGCGAAACGCTAACTGTAGTTCTCATTAAGATGTTAGATATCTGATATAGATACCTATAGGTGTAAGATATAGGTGTAAGATTTTTTCCTATCTGTGATGGAAGAAAACAGACTGTCAATATTAAATCATAAAGGTGTATTTAACTACGTAAAGATATAGATATAGGTGTAAGATTTTTTCCTAGCTGTGATGGAAGAAAACAGACTATCAATATTTAATCATAAAGTTTATAAAAAGTTGTTATTATGCAATCACATTAAAAACGTAGATAATATTTGGTATATATTTACCTACGTAAACAAGACAAATTTTTTTGGCAGTCGTTTTAAGTTGTTTGCGGCATCATAGCTACTAAATAAGTTAACCGGCTTTAATCATAATAATGTGAAAGAGGACATGATGGCCAGTATTGTTAGATATAGGTACCTAACTTATCTGAATTTCTGATCTGATTATCTGATCAGCGTTTTCAAAATTTTGTCCACCTAATTTTTTTTATGTATTCTATTGTTTTGTTACACATAAAATGCCCGTCAATATATTGCGACATGACACCAAACAAGATGTGTCAAAACTTCCTGATTCCATCTATGGTTTTGAATAGACAAACTTATTCTATTTTTAATTTGTTTAAAGGCAAAGGCATGATATTATACAGCCTAGTTACACATGACAATGAGCGCTCTAGCGTTTGAATGTTTATATATACTTAACTTACAGTGTCATGATTTGCATACTAAAATATAGTAGGTACAGCGTGGTCTAGTCGGATTTGTTGGGTTCCGTATGTGTGTTAGACTTATTAAGATATAATTATTATTTAAAACTAAAAATAATAGACACGTAGTTTTTGAGAGGATGGGAGGATGAGGAAAATACAGTGAATGGAAATGTCGCGTGACGTCAGTTGTAGCTACAGCCATTTGTCCACTGTACCAATAGGTATAAATCAACAAGAAACAAATGAAATCTTAATGAAAATCCCTAACATCCTTAGAACAACAAACAATACCGTTCAAAAACAAATATAGTATTCAAATATAACCCTTAACACAACGACATAAGATTCACACATAACAAAAACACAGTTTTACAACCGCAAACATAACTTTGTCGACACTGTTACGTCAAATCGCAACTATGGCTCTGTGACGTCACAGTTATGATATCATTAGACTTACTTGGTCAATGGGGTCAGGATTCTATTTAATCTATTGATTAGTGTTTAAGGAAAACCTCTGTCGTCAAGGCATGTAATTAGATGGGTTTGCATTAACATAGAATGGAATGATTTGTATCAGCTGTTTTATGTCAACGAGTGGATTGAACTTTTGTCATTGAACTAGATAACCATAGCCTACGATATTACCGCTCTATTCTGTAGATATTTATTTATTATAAACTAGCTGTTTTCCGCGACTCCACCCGCGTGGATATCGGTTTTCGCGACAAAAAGTAACCTATGTCCTTTCTCAGGCTCTACACTATCTGTGTACCAAATTTCATTTAAATCGGTTTAGTAGTTTTGGCGTGAAAGCGCGACAGACAGACAGACAGACAGAGTTACTTTCGCATTTATAATATTATAGCTGTCCCCCGCGACTTTCTCCGCGTGTTTTAGTTTCAACAGTTTTTCATTTTTGCAACATTTTTCATTTATGCTCCGCTCCTATTGATATCGTCGTGATGTTATATAGCCTATAGCCTTCCTCAATAAACGGACTATCCAATACAAAAAGAATTTTTCAATTCGTACCAGTAGTTCCTGAGATTAGCGCGTTCAAACAAACAAACAAACAAACAAACTCTTCAGCTTTATAATATTAGTATAGATATAGGTCCTATTTAAAAAGATAAAACTAATAATACCCTTTTTTTTTCAGATCCTGTGGTCCAATGCGTGTGGGGAGTCCTACTTATCCTGTTGTCAGTTGGCAGCTTTATATTCACGCCACTAGATTTCATGCTATTGGAAAAGCTGAATATGAGGCCGGGTGAGTATTAAGATAATATTAAGCGGCTTTAAAGAATAAATTCATTATTTTACTGCACGCACAGCTTACCAGGTAACCTCAATAGGAGCTCACGCCAGGTACCACTGTGAGGCGAACTGCGGGCTCGATCCCCGCAGGCGACGTATTTCTTTATTGGTTTTTCTACAGAATTAAAAATAAACACGTTATGTGCTGAATTGTTCAGTTACACCCTCTTCTTAAAATCAAATCAAATATCTTTATTTGCAAAAAAAAATGGCAAGAAAAGATGGAAAAGTACATAGGGATTCACACATTATGCTTAATTTTATTATCGTGTAAGTTTAAAAAAAGGTGTTAATGACAATATCTCTTATTAGAAATACCTCTCTATAAAAATATCACAATAAAAAATGTGATAAATTATGTCGAATTAACCATCAGTTCTCACAGAATTCTATAATTTGACACAGGCCAAAATGACGTCAGAGTTTATGTCAACGGAAACAATGACAATTACGCGGCACGTACTGTGACGTCACATTAGGTCTACATGGCGTTGCGTTTAGATAAGTCATAAATCCCTCGTATATTTAGCGATCTATTTTTGTTCTTGTATTTTATTGAATAATTGAAATAAAAAACTGATAATTTATTTATGAATTAGAACTGAATGTGATGTAAAAGTGGTGACTTCCTGTTAGTCACACCAGGTAGACACACCAGTGTGACTATCAGGAATTTTTTTCCTGATAGTCACACCGCTAACATTTCTACACCTTGTATCATGAACATAGTGCGGTTATAAACGAAATACTTTGTCGATAAGTTTAACCGACAAAGACAAAAAAGAAAGGTTCTTAAGTCGACGGCGTCGATTTTTTTACGCGTTACTTAGTCCCAATTCCAAATTTTTTTTTTTCTTTCCAGAGCTGAATCGCCTAACGTCATATTTTTATTAAAAAAACTTTCAACTCTAGGGGTAGGCAAATATATGTATAAGGGGCAGAAAATTTTCGTACATTATTATGGTATTTATGTAAATAGCTTTTAATCACTCTTGGTTTTTTTATACACAAATAATGTAACATGTCATTGTTGACAAAAAAAAAACAAAAATTATTTTGAAACATTTAAATAATTTGCAAATACATATTCTCACTACCAGTTTACCCTTTAATTATAGTTTATTTTTATTTACAATAATATAATTATTTACAATTTTATATATATACAAACTTAACTATACTATTATATATACCTAAAACAAACCTAAACTCTTAACTAAAAAACAACTATAAAAAATAGCGTCAAAAAATTTATCCACTTCGCTTACGACTGGAAGTGTACTCAAAAGACTGGCGGCATTGCCACGTTGTATGACAATGCTTATTCTCTGTCCAAGGTAATTGCCAGACCTTGGGTCACGCGAGGAGTCAACAAGGCGTTTTGCCAGATCTCTAAATAATAGGTGTGCTCTCGGACCCCACGGTCCAAGTATTTCAACACCAAACGGCTGGAATGTATAACTTCCAATAAGGTTGTTATATTTCCGCCGTTTGAGGTTCTCAGCAGCGCCAGCACAGCACGATAAACTAGGGAGATGAGATGGCGCAAGAGTATCGATACAAGTAGCGTCCCACACTAAAGGCCTACCCATCTTCCAAGGGAACAAAGACATGCCGTCCAGTCCCGGTCTCTTGCCGTCGTCGCGTGCCAGGCCATTAGGTTCGAGTACAGCCGAAACGCCGAAAGAGCTCGTCGGATGATGTCGTTGATATTGGCGTGCCATGCCAAGTGACCTGCGCTACGGCTACATAACAGAACGTGGTGTCCGAGGTTGTTGACAAGCTCGCCACAGTGGCAGCGATGCGGGGAACAACAAGCAGCGCCTAAGCGTAAGGAAGCAGCGAGGCGGAAAGTACTATCGTCAAACAAGGTGCCTATGTTTGACGACGGTTGTGCGTGAAGCCAGCGTCTACCCTTAGTGTTGAAAATTTAAAAAAAAATAGGACGTCAGGCGATTCAACTCTGGAAAGAAAAAAAAAGATTTCGAATTGAGACTAAATAACCCGCAAAAATATACGCCGTCGACTTAAGAACCTTTCTTTTTTGTCTTGTCGGTTAAACGTACTTATCGACCAAATGAATATAACATTTTCTCTCACACCACTATTAATTTCATGATACAAGGTGTAGAAATGTTAGCGGTGTGACTATCAGGAAAAAAATTCCTGATAGTCACACTGGTGTGTCTATCTGGTGTGACTAACAGGAAGTCATCGTAAAAGTTTAATCCAAATCGATTTGGTTTTAACTTTTCCTGTATTTATGACGGGCCTGTTGGTCTAGTGGTTAGTGACACTGACTGCTAAACTGGAGATCGTGGGTTCGATTCCCACCCAGGATAAATCTTTGTGAGATGAGCATGATCATTTGTTCTGTGTCTGGGTGTAATTTATCTATAAAATTTATGTATTTAGAAATATTTAAGTATGTTTATCAGTTGTCTGGTTACCTTAACACATGCTCTGCCTAGTTTGGGATCAGATGGCCATGTGTGACTTGTCCCAAGATATTATTATTTATTAAAGTAAAGACTCAAATGCTTATTGCAGTAGTAAGGTTTCCTATGAAACGTCGTCTTCTGTCTAGCTTTTCCCAAGCTATGTTGAGGTTGGCTTCCCAGTCTTACCGGATTCAGCTGAACACCGTATTTTACACTGCGACTGCCTATCTGACCTCCACAATCCATTTTACTGGGTAACACACTATCCCAAAGTAAGACGAGTTGTCAGAATTGTAATGACTTAACGACTGTCAAAGATCAACGTATGACATTCGGGACCAACGGTTTATCATGCTTTCCGAGGCACGGGGGTCTCGGTATGAATACAAATAACACATCCACTGACCAACCGCGGCTAGCGCGGCTTTACCTGTATTGTCGGTCAAACCGCACTGCTTACACTTAGCCACGAGGCCCGCAATTCTATAAAACAATATAATAAACATAATTACCGAGAAGGCTCATATTGCGCGCAAGTTACGTGAAATATTCACCAATCGTTTTCGGTGGTTAATTTAAGTTGACGCAAGAATAATTGTATAAAAAAAAACGACCTCTAACAATGGGAAAATAGGGGAATTATTCTCGTTTTTTTAAAGTTTGAATACCAATTTATTTTGTAGTAGCCTCAATTAAAATCAGATTATTCATCCAATTTTTTCTAAACAAGCTTAATAACATTTTAACTACTTTAAACAATAGCATATTTTAATATCTTCGTGACTTTCTCCCCTGACTATCTTGGTGACAACGCCATGACATTGCTGATGACCTCGACCCACTGGCGTTGACCTTAAACTTGCGAGACATCTCCAACTATAAGTGTTCAGTTTCCTATGCTATGTTAGTAATGTTATTATTTACTTATAACAATATTTATTGTTTTTCTCGTACGCAAATATGTACCTATTAGGGATTCTAGATACTAAGAAAAAGATAGGTACTTGGACCTAGCTTTAACGATGATAGAAATCGCTTAAATTACATTAAATGTATGGAAATGACATTTCATTTTGATACGTGACTTAGACATGTCAATTCCATACATTTGAGCGATTCGAATAACGTTAACTCTTGTAGAAATGTCACTTGGCTAGAACGGCTGGTTTTCAGAAAAAAAGAAACAGTTTTATTTTGAATTAACACTTTATTTCTTTACAGGAATGCCACCATACGAGTGGTGGGCTGATCCCCCGGACGAGGTGAAGCTGAGGGCTTATGTCTTCAACATAACGAACCACGAGAGATTCATGCTAGGGCTAGATGATAAGCTCAATGTGGAGGAGATTGGACCTGTAGTCTACTTGTAAGTATAGATATTCTTGTATTAAAAAATACTAGCTAAGCAACCGAGTCACTGCCTGATGTTTTAAAGTTGTCAACACGCCAACCGTCGTCGCGTCGCTTAAAACCAGCGCTAAGGCTCTGCTCCTAACATAACCTTAGCTCATGATCAGCGCTGGTCGTTTCGCACAGGTGTGATGCGTATATCCCCATATCTTATTATTAGTCATTTGTTGTCTTCTTTTGCAACTTTTTATGCGTCGCATTTGTCGCAAATAAAAGTTTCTTTTTTTCGATCTTCTACTTTTTACGACTTAGGGCGACGTATGCGACATATAGTGAACTAATCTTTCGTTTGGTCTCACCGACTCTGATTAATAATGTGTTAATTCAGATGTCCCAGAGCTGATGAAGACAAATACTATTATTTTTAATTATTTTTTTTCACGTTAACGCATGTGGAGCGAATAATAATAACTAAATAGATAAAATAAATTTGTAGAGAGCCCGCGTAATAGTCGGTTATCGCGGCAAAAGGCAGCCTGTTTTTTCTTGGTGTTCAAGCTTGCGGCATACCAAGTTTTATTAATATTACAGTA
Organism: Diachrysia chrysitis; assembly: GCA_932294365.1. NCBI lineage: Eukaryota > Metazoa > Arthropoda > Insecta > Lepidoptera > Noctuidae > Diachrysia > Diachrysia chrysitis. The sequence continues at coordinate 4,977,702 of OW028670.1, forward strand.
ACATACAGACAGACAGAGTTACTTTTGCATCTATACATATTATAAAACAAAGCCACTCGCCGCGTCTATCTCTCTAAGGGTATCCAATATATTTTGAGCGAAATACCGAAATATACTACAATACTATATTGTAAGACAGTTGGCAACCCTTTTCTGTCTGTCTGGTTGTCTGAACGCGATTAACTCAAAAACTACCGCTCAGATTTGCAAATGGTTTTCACCAATAGATAGAGTGATTCAAGAAGAAGGTTTTTATGTATAAGTACTTAATTAATGTTTTGTCTATCCGTGTCGTCCGTCGCTAGTGTATAATAGTAGTTTGGATGTTTACCCATCCAGGAAATAATCACGCCAAGTGTCGCTGAAAATTAATGTCCGTAAGATCCGTTTTGTATCCGTGTGCACTCGTTGCATAGATACGTTCATTTGTAAACCAAATAGATACTCACTATTAAGAACTTGTAAATTGTTTGAGTAAACTGACGGAAATAATATTTTATGGTCAACCTTCAAATTGTGACGATATAACTATGAATTTAGAGGTCGGTACTATATTGTTTTGTGAGAACTAAACCGCATGGAAGTATTTGTATAGGTTACCTTAGAGGAATAAATAAGTAAACTATAGAGTACGCATATCGAGTATGAACTGTTGGCACTAGTATGAACATGTAAAATCTTAAAATTAGTGTTAAAACAGAGCGCATCCTTTATTTAAAACTATCTCAAAACCTAATATTACCCCAATAATATCGTAAACCGTTGATATATTTGCATAAACGTCTGTCGTCGCACGGAAAATCACATAAATTATTAAACGAGCGCAGAACATTTAGCTAAAAATTATACTAGCGATACGCACGCTCTATGTCTGGCTGGAGGCCCTTACGGTTCTCGCCAAAAGTCCGGTGAAGCAGTCAAAGCCTGCGCTCTATGCTTGTCTATGTTTACACTATGGGCACCGCCACCACACTAACTACTACTGTGCGCGACGTGCTGGTTCAATGCCCAGATGGAACAAACATTTGTGTGATCCACAAATGTTCAATTTGTTACCTAATGCTTTTTTAAGAGCAGCCCCCCTAGACAAGTGGCATTTCGACAAGCGTTAACGATGATAGAAATCGCTTAAATGACATTTAATGTATAGAAATGACATTTCGTTCCGATAAGTCACGTGACTTGAACCTGTCATTTCCATACATTTGAGCGATACTATTAGCGTAAACGTTTGTCGAAATAGGTACCACTTGTCTAGGGTCCAAGGGCTGCTAGCGATGCGCACGCTCTATGCTTGTCTATATATACTCTATGGGCAGCACGTTAACTACCACTGTGCGCGACACGCTGGTTCGATCCCCGGATGGAACAAACATTTATGCTATCCAAAAATGTTCAGTCAGTTATATACCTAATGGTTTTTAATTAAGAGCTGTTCTCATTTTTAGGGTTCTGTACTCAAAGGGTGCCAACGGGAACCTATTTCTAATCCTTCGCTGTCCGCCCATCTGTCTGACAGCGAGCTGTATCTCATAAACCGTAATAGGTAGATAGTTTAAATTTTTACCGAGTTTATATACTCTATTGCTACTATAAGAACAAATCTATACTAATATTATAAAGCTGAAGAGTTTTTTTGTTTGTTTATTTGTTTGTTTGAACGCGCTAATCTCAGGAACTACTGGTTCGAATTGAAAAATTATTTTTGTATTGGATAGTCCGTTTATTGAGGAAGGCTATAGGCTATATCTGCCCACCATACACTAAAGTGCAGTAACAGCAAAATCACGATTTCGAGTAAAACGCATTTAAAGTTAAGAATTGATTTTAAAAAATCAACAGAATGTATAAGCAAAAAAATTTGAATGCAGAAAGGTTGTAAAGGCATAGGTTCACACGTTAAAGCAATAAAAAAAAATATATCTTAATAACTGAATTTATTATGGCCATTTATTCTTTTTGGTGCCTATTACTGCATAGCCTTTTTTGTAAAAAATACCATTTTAAACTTAGTAAAATGCAGCAAAAAGCCCTATTACTGCGTTTGGATCAGTTATTTTGTCAAGAAACCCAACTAACATGCAGTAAGGTCAAAAAAATACTGCATTTTAGTTAGTTTTTTAAGAAAAAAGTGTTCAATTTACTAGTGCAGTAAGAAAAATAGCTAGTTCACATTTTAAAGACCGTTTATTTCTTATTATTTAATCACAATAATTCAACTCACTTATGTAAAATTTACATATCAAAAATAAAAAAAAACATCTAATTAATAAAGGACCCTGCGCAGAATGCACAACCTCCTTTGACAGTTTTAATTATTAAAATGCAGTATTTAAAACATTAACTGCACTTTAGCTAGGAATAATCATATCTGTGTCATTATGCTATCCAAACTAATCTGCAGTAATGCTGTATTTTACTGCGTGTTAGTCAGTTTATAATGATAAAAGAATGTTAAGTATTCACAACTAAAATGCGACAAGCTTTGATTTTACTGCATTTTAGTTGGGAGTTCGTGACAATAAATTGTATTTTCTTAATTTGCAGTAAAAATAGCTTGTATGGCGGTAAATTTTACTGCGTATTAATTTTTTTTTTAATTTTTTTCCAGAAATATAAAACTATCTAAAGAACTGTAAAATTATATTGCTTACTGCATTTTAGTTATGAAACCTTAAAATTTAATCTGCAGTATAATTTATACTGTATTTTAGTTGGGAAATCACGCCAAATTGTTAATTTTTTTCGTTTGCAGTAAGTGAAAACTGTTAAATAAAAACCATTCTAATAGTCTTAGAAATAAGTAAGTTAATTCAATAGAAAGCTTAAGAAACCCGCTTTCAGAATCACTAATAAAACGAAAAATCACAAAAGGGCTGTTACTGCTCTTTAGTCTCTGGTGGGCAGATATAACATCACGCTACGACCAATAGGAGCGGAGCATAAATGAAAAATGTTGCAAAAATGAAAAACCGTTGAAACTAAAACACGCGAACAAAGTCACGGGGGACAGCTAGTAATAATAATAAAAAAGGGGGTCCTATAGGTACATGAGACGTGTTTTTTTACTTGATTTTATCGGCTTTTTAGTACGATGGTAAGGAACTCTTCATGCGAGATTCCGACTCGCACTTGGACTGTTTTTTTTTTTGCTTCTTTATATGTTCGTAAATATTCTCGCTAAATTCAACACAGGTGGACTCCTTAACGACTACTTAAACCAAAGAGCTTCATTCTTTATACAGGCTTTTTTCAGTTTTTTTTTAAAAATTAACATTTTATTTGTATTCCACAAATAAAAAGTTTTAAAAGATCACAAAATCTATCAACGCTTTTTTTAAAATTTGATAGCTGAATTCAAAAATTAAGAATACCCCATACTTGAAAAAATTAAGATAACTTTTAAAAATCTGATCAGAATCCTCATAAATTAAATAAAAACCATATCGATCACATCGGCTTTCAAACTAAAAAAACGCATCATAATCGTTCCATTCGTTTAGGAGCTATGATGCCACAGACTTATAACCACAGAACACATATACTCTCTTATAACACCCCTCTTTTTGCGTCGGGGTTTAAAAACAATAGTTGCATGCATCTGATATAATTTCGATAACATCTCTTCAGTTTTTCAAAATGATTCGTGGCTTCAACTCGAATCGTTCATACTAAACGACAAGTGACCTCCAAGGGCTGCTTAAAGCGCTTTAAAACAATTTATTCTAACCATTAGACGAGTAAAACAGTGCTATATTAAAATGTAGTGTGCTGTGACGTCATCGTACACAATATTTAAGGTCAATGATGCAACTGTAATCATAGTAATGTTTATTGCGTTTAACCTGATGCTACATAGCAATGCGATGATATAGATATAAATATCTTAAGAACCCTACGGTCGAATACTCAAACACAACTCAATTTTAGGTCACCCTTAAATTTCATACTGTTCCTGTCACTTATACTCCTGAATACTGAAACGCAACTCAACTTTAAGACGTTCTTAAATGTCTATTCGTCCCTACTTTACACCTCCCAGTGACAGAGACAGCATGAGGCTTAAGGGCGACTTAAAACTAATTGACTTTTCAGTATTCGGCCATTAGGATGTTAAGTAGCAACAAAGATATTTAAGAACTTCTTAAAGTTAAATTTCGTTTAAGTATTCGGGAGTTAAAGTTTAAGTTTCAAACTAAGTAAAATTATTAAAAAAAAACACTACGAAATAACCTATGTTTCAAAACAATATATTTTTGCTGCTCCCCAATCGAATTCTTGTATCCACAAAGTACCTGCACTCGGTGACCCATACCCCATAGACAAGTGACTACATAGGTATTAAATACATTTAAGCTATTAAAATAATATGAGAGCGCTTTGTTTTTTTTGCAAAGCATACAACAACAGTTTTTTTAAGAAAGTTTTCCATGTGAACGAATAATTTTGTTTACATCGAAGTAAATAATTATATTATTAAAGATTTTTTAAACATACTGACATGTTTATTTACTGCTAAATAATAATATGCAATTAGCCTTATGATTGTTGTAATGTCACTTGTCTATGAGGGCGAATATATGTAGTATAAAGTTTAGCATTTATTTTGTTGGATTTTTCGACAAAAATCTTGCTTATTCTTCCTTCCCCAAGACAGGTTTTTTCCAATAGTGGTAATTGTCTCTTAATATCCAAGAAATAGTATATTATAGCTTCCATTGCATATCAAGCTTAGGTCGAATGAAATCCTTAATGTGTTTTCACAAAAAAATAAATGAGGAAGTGGATTTATGTTAGAAACAACATGTTTTTTATTTTATCAGACCATTGGGAATCCCATATATTATATTGCAACATACAAGCTCAGATTACAAGTTAATTTAAAAGTTGTTTTACAATAACAGCTTTTTTAAAACCAATAAATGCCATCAACATAAATTATTAAAATTTAATTTTAATAAATATGTTAGCCAAACTGGTTAATGAAAGAAAAAAAGTGTTATTTTCCGTACAAACATGGGAAAAATCACGAGTAGGTATGTAAAAAAAAACTTAAGACGTAGATTTATTTAAATAAGAAAAAAGCTAGGCAAATGTAGACATATATTTATGTGTATATTTGCTTAGCTTTTTCCTTATTTAACTACGTCTTAAGTTTTCCCATGTGGGGTTCGAACCCATAGCAACAAGCGCTGTAGTAGTTAGCGTGATTACTTTTTTATACCACTTTGTAATCCATAAGTTCATTTATGCTGTAAAATAATTACATAAATCAAATTTTCATATAATCAAAATTACATAATTACAAAATCTGTATGTCTGTCGCGCTTTCACTCCAAAAATATTGTCTATAGTCTACAGCCTGACAAAGGACATAGGCTACTCTTTGCCGCGATAACCTGGCGGGTGTAACCGAGAACCGGGAAACAGCTAGTTAATAATAAACCTAACCTTTGCTGTAATGGCCTTATTAATAAAACTCGCGATAGAGCTTAACAACGGATTAACAGATCCTAATTTTAAATTAATAATAATAGAAAAAAGAGAGATACAAAATAATAATAATTTCATTTATTTCAAGCAAAAACTTACAGTCTAGGATAGGTACATCAATGTTACAAAGGAGCCTATTGCCACGTACGGCGAACAACTGCGTCCGAACTAGATAATTAAATATCAGTATTTCGGACAACAGCTTTTTTCTTCAATTCAATTCTCTATAGAAAAATGTAATATAGAATCTACTAAGCAATCGCTAATCGCAGTCGAGATTTTTATTAATAAGGCCATAAGGCTAGAGATAGGAATATGACAATAATAAAATACGTAAAGTGCTTAGTAAATTCTGTCGCTATTATCAAGGAAAACCCTACTTTTGATAGCACCATACGATAGTAAAGTACTCCCCACCAAAGTTCGGTCACGGCGGCTCCTCTCAACAGGGATCTGCAGTTTGTCAACTAAAGCTATAATCGTATAATAATTTTCGTGAGTATTCATAATTATTTAAAACAAAACGGTTTACTCACGCACATTCTCGGGATCGCCCGACTCAGTCAGAAGCCAGTAGACGCAGGTTCGAGTCTAGCCTGAGGTTTAAGTTTTTTTACTACTATTTGTATTTACATTATTGTAAGTACCGTAACACAAGTGCATAAGCTACTTACTTTAGGTTCAAAGAATGTATGTGATTTTGTCCACATCTTTCGTAGCCTCCAGTAACACAATCAATTAAAGGATAGCTATTTAACTGTTACTTATTCTATTTCTTATTCTTTATTGTACACACATACACAATTTACAGAAATATAGTAATTTATAATTTGATGTACAGAGGAGAGCTTAACTCATAATTGAGTTTTCTACCAGCAAACCTTTGAGTGATGGAGAGATTTGATGAAGTTGAGGAAGAAAGAAGAGTACAACTTAATATATATGTATTAAAACTCTTTTTCTTATTTAAAAATTCTTTCTTTTTTCTTATTTCAGAGAAAAACTCGTTCATCAGAACGTGAGATTTAACGACAACAGTACGATGACGTACACAGCTAAGAGATATCCAATATTCTTGCCGGAACTCAACCACGTCGACTTGAACCAAACGATCATAGTACCCAATGTAGCCGTGTTGGTAAGTCTCTTGAGGTATTAATAGTTTTTCATAGCTCAATACTATAAATATAGAGGTCGCAGGAGTCAGGGACGACTAAAAACTGTTAGTGTTATGTCTTATTATAGCTAAGAAAACAATTTATACCTTTTAAATATATGTATACACATAATACATTGGTACTTGCCGTTACATACAAGTCCTAATTATTTAAAACAAAACGGTTTACTCACTCATATTCTCGGGATCGCCGGACTAGTTTCAGACTCAATAGGAGTCCCTTATCATCGAACAGTTCGACTCGCGACTTAGGATCTTATTGAGTTTGAAACTAGTCGGGCGCTCCCGAGAATATGCGTGAGTAAACCGTTTTTTTTTTAATAATTATGAATACTCCTCACGAAAGTTATTATACGAATCCTGTCATTGAACCACCGAAACGTTCGAGAAACAAATAAGTAAACTATAAAGCGCGCATATGGAGTATGAACTGTTGGCACTAGTATGAACATGTAAAATCGTAAAATTTGTGTAAAAACAGATCGCTCCGTTTTATTAAAACTATCTCAAAACCTAATAATATCGGAGCCGTCGATATTTTCGCTTAAACGTCTGCCGTCGCACGGAAAATCGAGATAAATTAGTAAACGAGCGTAATTATTAGCTAAAAAATTGTTTACTGTCGGCATAAGCAGCTACTAGCGATGCGCACGCTCTATGCTTGTCTATGTTTACTCACGCACGGAAAATCACTTAAATCAGTAAACGAGCTTAGAACATTTAGATAAAAATTTGCTTTTGCTATTACTACTAGCTACTAGCTATGCGCGCGCTCTTTTCTTTAAGACCGAAACAAATAAAATAATGCATATGTTTTATTTCCAGGGTATGCTGTCATATCTTCACGACGCAAATTACTTCGTGAGAACAGTCTTACAATCTTTGATCAGCATGTATCAGTCTGAACCATTTGTCAAGAAGACTATTTACGAATACCTTTGGAATTATACAGACCCAGTGTTAGACATGTCCAAGAGTTTGGTTCCCGGGTTGGTACCTGTGAATAATGCTGGCTTGTTGGATAGGGTAAGTTGCAAACTAAGTATCTTCTCCTTTTTCAATTAATAAGAGAATTTAAAAAAAATGTTAAAAAAGAAACGACTTGACAAAGAATTTAATCTCCGTGTCATTGAAATTTATTTAAAAATATTCATTTATTTAATGTGCTACATTTATTTAATCATATTACGATATTAATTTAATTTTAAGAAACCTAACTATATATACGACGTCGATCCGTCGTCGGACGACCTCCGTGGTCGAGTGGCGTACACACCGGTTTTCAAGGTGTCGCCAGCTCTGAGGTCCCGGGTTCGATCCCCGGCCGGGTCAATGTAGAAAAAGCACTTTTCTACATTGTCTCGGGTCTGGGTGTTTGTGGTACCTTCGTTGTCTCTGAATTCCATAACACAAGTGCTTTAGCAACTTACTTTGGGTTCAGAGCAATGTATGTGATGTTGTCCACATTTATTTATTTATTTATACACAAGAAAAATAACAAAATAATCTAATTACTCAACCGCTGGCTTTGGTCTGTGGCCTGTTTGCGCCGCGCCTAACATTGTCCCATTAAACTGCATTTTAAGTTATCCAAGCGTATCCACATCTAACTTTTTTTAAAAAAATTCTAGATATATTCAGACTTCACTGACGAGATGACGGTAAAGATCGGCTCCCAGTGGGGCCACAAGGAGTTCTTCCAGATTGACAGGTTCCATGGAGAGCCGCAACTACCAGGATTCGATCCTGAGGTATGGAATTACTTAGTTGCACGGGCTTAAAAATTAAGGTTTCATATAACAACATAAAATTTCCAAGAAACACTGATTATCTAATACCAGTTGTCCCCCGCGACTATGTCCGCGTGTTTTAGTTTCAATGATTTTTCATTTTTGCGACATTTTTCATTTATGCTCCGCTCCTTTTGGTAGCAGCGTAATGCTATAAGTATAACTTATAGCCTTCCACAATAAATGGGTTATCCAACACTGAAAGAAATTTTCAAAGGACCAGTAGTTCCTGAGATTAGCGCTTTCAAACAAACAAACAAACAAACTTTTCAGCTTTATATATTAGTATAGTTTTAGTTTCGGGGCTCACATTCACAACCAGTAACTAATAAAAAAAAAACAACCCTAATTTGTGTGTTCGTGCTTTTCTTAGAAATGTAGGTTACACACTCGCATACACTGAGTTTCAGTGCATGTGAGTGACCAGGGTAAGACAAACACTAAAAAATATGATTTATATTCATACATACATATATGCATGTATGTATGTATTAATGTATGTATGTATGAATGTATGTATTATGTATGTATGCATGTGTGTATATATGCATGTATGCATGTATGTATGTATGTATGAATGTATGAATGAATGTATGAATGAATGTATGTATGTATGTATGTATAATAGTTTGGCACGATCTGCGGCCTGAACGGCTTGATGGATTTTAGCTTGAGAGGTGTCGTTAGAATCGTATTAACTGTGTGAGTGACCCTGACTACATCAAAACAAAATCGTGGATTTTTGGCGCCATATTGTGTTTTCATTTTTTTTATTTGTGGAATAACATTGACATCTGACACATTTTGTATGGAAGAACTGTCAAAAATTCAAAATGATTCCAGGATAAATTATCTGGCGTTGAAAAAACATTCGCCTATATTTGAGAGGTCATGTGTAGCATACTCGAACAGTAACATTTATATATGATACTAGCTGTCCCCCGCGACTTTGTCCGCGTGTTTTAGTTTCAACGGTTTTTCATTTTTGCAACATTTTTCATTTATGCTCTGCTCCTATTGGTCGTAGCATGATGTTATATAGCCTATAGCCTTCCTCAATAAACGGACTACCCAATACAAAAAGAATTTTTCAATTCGAACCAGTAGTTCCTGAGATTAGCGCGTTCAAACTAACAAACAAACAAACAAACTCTTCAGCTTTATAATATTACTAGCTGTCCCCCGCGACTTTGTCCGCGTGTTTTAGTTTTAAAGGTTTTTCACTTTTGCAACATTTTTCATTTATGCTCTGCTCCTATTAGTCGTAGCGTGATGTTATATAGCCTATAGCCTTCCTCAATAAACGGACTATCCAATACAAAAAGAATTTTTCAATTCGAACCAGTAGTTCCTAAGATTAGCGCGTTCAAACAAACAAATAAACAAACAAACAAACAAACAAACTCTTCAGCTTTATAATATTAGTATAGATATAGTAATAGTATAGATTATAACCAGTTTCTTCCGTATTCCAGACGTGTCCAGACCGTATCTTCGGTTCCACTGAAGGCGTGATGTACGCTCAAAGGCTGACCAAAGCTGATGTCCTACTGTATTGGAGGAAGACTGTCTGCAAGCTTATGCCGCTGTATTTTGATAGTAAGTTAATACATATTTGCTCATAGTAGCTACGTTTATAGCAAAGGGAATTTAAATTTGAAAAAAGTTATAAAATTCTTTTAAAATCAGACGATAATTTCAATATGTATACAGGGTGTAACCAAAAGGTCATAACAATCCAAAAGGGGTGAAGAGTACATCTGGTATAGAGTCAGTTTACAAAAAAAACAGCTCAAAATGAATGAGTTTATTAAATAATTGATACCCAATTTTTCTCATCAGTTATAATTCACTAAAACAACAACAAAACATGTCACTGCAATACGACGGTCAATAGCAAAGGTCAAAGGGGTGAACCTTTTGGATTGTTATAACCTTTCGGTAACAACCTGTATACTGAATATTATTGTGGGAGAGTTCAGGCTTAAAACTTGACTGCATGGATAGCCGAGTGGTATAGGGCACCACGCCAATTACCAATGTGCGCGACGTGCCGCGGGTTCGATCCCCGCATGGGACAAACATTTGTGTCATCCACAAATGCTTGTTCTAAGTCTGGATGTTATTGCATGTGATTTGAATGTTTGTATAAACCCCGCGCGACAAAAGGATTAAATACCTTAGAAAAAAAAATACCTAAGTAATATACAGAATGTTACCGAAAGTATATGTACCTATACAAAAGAGGTAAAGAGTAAATCACAATTTGTTTTTATATTTTCCCGCACTAATTCATATTTGACGACCTCCGTGGTCGAGTGGCGTACACACCGGTTTTCAAGTCAGCTCTGAGGTCCCGGCTTCGATGCCCGGCCGGGTCAATGTAGAAAACCACTTTTCTACATTGTGTCGGGTCTGGGTGTTTGTGGTACCTTCGTTTTCTCTGAATTCCATAACACAAGTGCTTTAGCTGCTTACTTTGGGTTCAGAGCAATGTATGTGATGTGGTCCACATTTATTTATTTATATTTTATCTTTTGCCAGGCGAGCTGACGATGCACAGCGTACCGTTATATAGATATAATCTATCTGAGAGCGCGTTCGATCGAGTTTCCAATGGTACCGACTGTTACAACACGGAACCCAACCTACTTCCTGGAATAAGCGACGCTTCGAAATGTTACTTTAGTAAGTACTGACAGATTTTCCGCAATTTGTAGTTTTAAAGAAAAAAAAACGATGAGAAACTTAACTTGCAGTTAAAAAAAATTAAATATATACCTACCTATTTCAACTGCAAGTAGATAATTATGTTCGTAATGGCTAATAACATATAAAAATAATTAAAAACCAAGGCTCAAACAAAATATTGGAGACAATTTTATAGATTTATTTATTTTTTCTTTATTGCACGTAATAAAATAATATATAAGATATAGTATTGAGAAGTACCTAATAATTATGTACAAAGAGATTTTATAGAGCTGATTTCAAAAAATAAAACTATCCAGGAAAGTTTCTTTAATCGAATCGAAAAATCCTCATCTATCTAGGACCCTAATTTCAAGTCAATAACTTTTATAGTTGCTAAGTAAAAAAGATATTAATAATACCAGCCTATAAATGTCCCACTGCTGGGCACAGGCCTCTTCTCATATAGAGAAGGAACGAGCATTGATCACCACGCTTGCTCATTGCGGATTGGCGATTTCAGATTCCAATTGTTGAAATCCAGGTTTCCTCTCGATGTTTTCCTTCACCGATAGTCAATGATGTCTTAGAATAATTAAGAAAGTACATATTATAACTTTGAAAAAGTCACATTGGTACTTGCCTGTAGTGGGTTCGAACCTGCAACCTTGTGCACGCAAATCCGTTCATTGAACCACTAGGCCACCACGACATAAAAAAGATATTAAAATAGCTAAAAAAAATGTGTATCGTCTTAAAAGAGAAATACTGTAAGGGAATATTTACAAAAATGTGAAAAACATGATTGATGAACATTACTTATTACTTATATAAATAGACTTCTCCTTTTTTATACCCCGTCCATAGACTTTACCTCTTTATTTCTTTACGAAACAAATACCCTTTTCGTTTAGTTCGTGATCAAGAGAATCCACACCTGTATATTTATTAAGCACCATCTTTTTACAGATTTCCCTATGGTGGTATCGTTCCCACATTTCTACATTGGAGGTGTCCCGAAAGACCATTTCGTGACGGGACTGAAACCAGACAGATTTAAACACAACTCGTACGTTTTACTGGAACCTGTAAGTATTTACTATTTATTGTAAACTAGCTAGTCAGTTATCGCGGCAAAATGTAGCCTATGTCCTTTCTCAGGTTCTAGACTATCTGTGTACCAAATTTCATTTAAATCGTTAAATTAGTTTTAGCGTGAAATCGTAGTTGGTCTGTGATATCGCGCACGGTGTGAAGCCGGCTAAAAAAAGCAAAACCAAAGACAAATAGATGTTGATATGATGCATTATTAAAAGTGAATAATTATTCCCGTTAAAATTTAAAGTCGTACAATCGATTCTTTTTGAGTTCACATTACATATACGAGTCTGGATTTTAGTATTACTTCTTTTGTAACTTTACTATTTCCAGGAAAAAATGTTATTGTTAGATTAGCACCGGAATTTCTCGTACTTAAAAGGAGATCCCTACGTTATATTGACTGTTATAGTTGTAAAAGACGAAATAAACATTTTCTTTTATTTGAAACTTTCGATGAAAAAGTTAATAGACAAATTTGTAATTTTTTAAATTAGCCTTTTTTATCCCACTGCAGGGCAAAGGTCTTCCTGCTATTCTGCCACAATATTTGACATTTCGTATTTGTGAAAAATAAACATATATCACTTAGAAGTAAAACTTTTACCGGACTAGCAAAATTTAATAAGGTCTACCTAACCTTCTTTTCAGTATACTGGTACACCCTTCGAAGCTGTAGCTCGGATGCAGAGCAATCTCCGGATCCATGACCTGTCAGCGTACGATGAGAAGTTCGCAAAATTATCCAGCTCAATAATACCCTTGTTTTGGGGAGAATATGTAAGTTTTCTTCATCTTTTCTTATAACTATAAGTAACATTATTCGCATTCCGATCGATAGGTCTGTAGCAAAATGTCTAAATAATCTAAACGTTTACAGCAACTAGTCTAAATAACAAATCGTCCATGTAAAAAAAGGTCTAATAGGGTATTTGACTACTATCGAATTATTTATTTATTACAAATATTTCTAATAAAAGTATAAAATTTAAGCAGAACTGCGAAATAACATTATCCAAATAAAAACGAATTATAAGCTTTTAAAGTTAGTTGATGACGCATGTTCTATCCCTTTTTCGCAAAAAGACGACTTGTACGGGGCAGCCCCAGATTAGTATGGAGAATTACAATAGTGACGTCAACTGACAAACTCCGGTGAAGCAGTCAAAGCCTGCGCTCAGGCTAACTGCGTAAATCTCATAAAAAAAAAGACGTCAACTGATAGTATAGCTCTCTCAGTCTAATTAGCAACATTTAAATGCTTGTACCTAGTTCAATATGAAAGTAATTAATCTGCCGTTTTTACAACTAGACATAGTTTGTACTTAATAAGTAGGTACTTATATTATATTTTTAAATGAAATAAAAAAATCTTGTCTAATACCCAATTGTCAAAACGTCTATTAAAGCAGAAATGCCTGGACACCTGAAAAATAACATTGGCATAGGTGGGATATAATCTCTATACTCGTACATAAAATATTTTTTACATTGTATGACGCAATGAGGTTAACCGTAATTGCGCTCACCAGTTGGCGCCACTGGCGTGTCAGCTGTCAAAGCCCACCAAAAAACTATGGAATGACCTTTCGTCCGACTAGCGCTCCTGGCAGTGAAATTAATAACGGTAGCCCTTATTGGTGTAAGGGTGATTTCACCGGTGCATTATCGCGTTCTTATTGAACCCTGTTAAGCGCGAAAACTTAGATCAAGAACTGTTAAAATTTATTTCGCTTTTTTATTTCTTTAATGTTTTTTTTTCAGCACCAAGAAGGCCTGCCATCACAAATAAAATGGACAGTATATTTCGCAATAGTCATTTTGCCGCCATTGTCAATTTTAATGTCATCTACCATGTTACTATTAGGCGTTTATTTAATAGTTAAACAAATATACACTAATAACCTAGAAAATGATAGTTTAAAATCCATACTTATATTTAAAAGTAAAAATATAAATAAAAGTAAAATATTCGTATTCGAAAAAGAAGCGTTTTTAAAATCTAGCTAATTCTAAGCTATCGATATATTTTACATGTCATTGAGTCGATAATTTTAATTAGGTATGATGCATTTATATTTAGTAATTTGGTTTAAAAGAGATTTTAGTATTTATGTGATTGTGAAATAGGCCATAAAATTTATATTTCCATAAAGCAAAAAAATCCAAGATGGCGAAATCTAAAAACGATTCTTTTTGTGTAGAAATCAGTTTGTGAAAGGAAATAAAATAATTAGCAATATAAGAGAATTTATGGTCTGATATTAATTCCTTCAATTAAATAAAATAATCAGAATTAAAATAGCAAACTATTTTCCAACGAAATAAGACTCGACTCAAGGCATGTTTTTTTAAAATGGGAAAGGTAACAATGTTTTAAAGACTGAATAATATAATTAATAATCATGACATGGCCAAAGTATACGGAATTGTATAAAAAGCATAATTTTCTTCTTTCTATCTACCTCAGTGTTTCCAGACATTAAAATAAAAATGTCGAAATTCAAGTCCATTTTCTAATTCGATAGAGTACTAGTGTAAGCGGCCTTTAACAATTCAAAACATAAAATAAATAAAAAAAAAAAGATAGATGGACCTAAAAAACAAGTAACAATCGAGTTTTATATTTTTTTATTTACCTTTATTTTGAATTTCTTAGATATAGGTACCTAAGTACTTACACATATTCTTTTTTTAATCGAATTCTGTTAATGGCTTCTACAATCTACTATTGTTTTGCTTGTGTCATCAAATTATTAATAACTCTATCGAATTTGAAATCGCAGTGATGGTTATTTAATGTACATAATACATAAATGAACTCTCCTATTTACTTACTGTTTCGAAGAAATGAAATATATTCTTAATTAACTATAATTTATCACTATTATTTTTAGGTACTACATTAAGCATTGTCGTGTTATATATGTGTTATAAAGATAAATAATTTCATCAACAGACACTTAGGTACTACCAAATACATTAAATTGTATTATTGTATACAAAACAATGTTTTATGGTAACTCCGCAAATGTTTAATTTGTGACTAAATTTGGGCCCTAATTTTATCCTCAATAAATACGTACCCACTAGATATTTATAGCATTACTGCCTCTTTGGTCTAATGGTCGCAAGCGCGACTGCCGTGCATGAGGTCTCGGGTTTGAAACTCGGGGTCGAACCATAAATAGTTTCTGCTTTTGCCTGCGTATAAAATGTATAAAAATCTTAATTAAAGCTTTTCGAAGGGCCCTGAAAGTAATTAAAGCATGAATAATTTCGCTGTCACGGTATACACAATATCCAAACAACGAATAGGTACCTACGCCTCTTATGGCAAGACATAAGTATAACACCCTTGTTCACCAATAAAAGCATTTGAATTTGAAATATGTTCATATAATATAATATGGCTTGTACGGACCGTAAGCCATATTATGAATGAAAGTATTTCGTACCGTAAGTAACGGTAAAAGCAAATATCAAAAAAAAGGCGATGCTCAAAAATTACAAAATGGTTTTTTTAACCAAATTGTCATCGCTATTGCATGTTTTTCTTGGCGTTTTTTTTTTAATTTTATTCTGTTCTGTGAAATAAAGGTGTAAATGTTACGAATATTGCATGGGATTAGTTTGTAGCTGTGATCGTTCCTAATGGGCCTGTTTCCTATTTTTTTGTTTAATGTCCGTCTTGTAGATTAATGAATTTTATTGGACACGTATTTTTTCTTTTTTCCTGCAAACAAAAAATGATCAAAATACAGAGAACTGAAGTTACGCGTGACGTCACTCCTCGCTACGATTTTTAGCGAGGCGTAGCGTCATAAGCCCCCACTCCGAAACTTTAAAGCGGTGTATCTTTGTATTTTTTTATTGTTTTGATAAAATAAAAAATACGTGTCTAATATTTTTTTATTATCTAACTGACGGACTAAATAGATTTTAACTTTTCATACCCAGGAAACATCCCTATTTAAGATAGTTGCATCAATTTGCTCACTGGTAGCTTTAAGATTTTTTTATAATAAAACTTTTATTACAACTGTTGGTTTTTATTTTAATTTCTCCCAGTGTCTTCCTTGAAAACTCTTTCTCCTTTTCCGAAGTTTATTCTAGAATAATCTGTTTAACTTTCGACACTCTCCACAAGGGCATTACAATAATGACTGTATTTACGACGGACGAGAAACAAACCTAATATGCGGCCTGTAGTTGTCTAATAAAGTAATCTGATGGTTATTGGAGTTGTCGAAAGCCCCAATTAAGCAATATTTCAAAGTTTATTTTTCGAAACCACTGATCGTCTACTGTCTAACGTTAGAATCTTTTGTGGTACAATAGCATCCTAAGAGCGTTTTCACATTATCCGATCCGATATCGGTGTCGGACGCTGATCCGATATCGGGGTAAGTAAAATGTATGAAATATGTACCTGTCTTTCATATTGTCCGGCCCGATATCGGATATCGGAGCCGACACCGATATGCTGGCGGCACCATCGGACGCCCGTGAGCCGTCGGGCGATAATGTTTGTATGTGTGCTATACGTGTATCTAAATGAGGCCATTTTGAGATTGTTAACTAGTTTGGTAGTTGAATGTGGATTCACTCATACGAAAGTAATTAAAAAACATTCTAGGTGCGTTTTGTAGCTTGCTAAAAATAGTATAAAATGCTCCCTCTGAATATCTAGCTTCCACAATGGGATGTATCCAATACTGTCTGAGAACAGATCTTTTTTTGCGTCTCAAATATAATAGATACAGCAAATAAAGTTTTCTATTATAGTCTGCCATGATGACCTGCCCGCACTAAGCTATCGAGCATCGGCTATCGGATGTCGGCTATCGTCGTCCGACACCGATTTTGGATCGGATAATGTGAAAACGCTCTTACTGTTCTTCTGTTGATTATTTTTATCAATTTCATCCCTTTTATCATTTTATTTGCTACTTATTAAAATTGTGTAGTTAACATAATTGTAAACAAATTTAGCATTCATATAAATTAAGTACCTATTATAAAGTTTTTTAATGATTAAGTGGCTTAATTTGTTTGTTCCTCTCCTACGGGGTAATAAAACGCGTGAGTTGAGTAGTTGACAGTTTGTGAAGGTGTTGACAAAAATGGCAACTTTACTAGCTTATAAAATAGTTCGTATTTTAGGCATGCAACTTCGGTCAAAATATTATTTAATTTTAAATGAAGCTAGAGTTAATATTATAAGGATTAGTACATAATATACTTTTCATGTACTATTGACTATCAATTTGTAATTTTATTAAAAAAATACTTTAAACGTGTACCATGCGACCATCTAACAATGGCATATGTTTAAGAATATGACGTTGAAAGTTAAAGGATTTGGAACGCAAACTTTAGTGCTTTCGCTTTGATTTACTTTTTGCTGAACCAAACTTAAAAATTCGCGGGTGTAAGCAAAATTTTTCAGAACTTTTTCAAGTTCAGTTCTGATTAATATGATTAGATTTTATTCACCTAAACTATTATTCTGCAATGTTTATAGCATTATATATTACTTAAGTTAGTTTTTTAGTGTCAGAATGAATACGAATAAGAAAAACAATGAATCCGAGAGCGGTTGGTTACTTTGTCCTTCAAAAGGAAATCCAGGCAAATTTTATTATTTCAATGTGGTGACCGGTGAATCCGTGTGGAGTTGTGATGTTGATGTATGTATAATCTTTAATATATTTTTATGTTTATTAAATAACAGTGTAGGTACTTTGAAACGACCAGTTTGACGTTAAATAATTTATAAAAAAATGTTTGTATTTTCGAACTTTTCCTCTAATTCTTTTTTTTTTTAACTTTTTTTTAGAATATCGTACATAAAATTCATATTGTAATACATAATATTAAGTTTCATACTTAAAATCCTTTAAAAATTTGTCATGGAGTTTTACGTATTTTCAAAAGTAAATTATTGTTTTACTAACAGTCCACGTGTGTCTAAATTTATTAAACAAAATATATAGGTTGTATTATAATTAAAAACTCTTAATTAGACGACAAAAGAACACAAGTTCGTGGTTTATAAGTGTACAATATCCAATATGTACACTTATCCAAAAAGTAGTAACAGTAAATTGAGAAAATCAACTTTATGTCTTTGTGATAAAGGCTATGTAAATTTTACTAAGATATACTATGGTGTCTCTGGTACATAATTATATTAGTATATTTTTTTTAATCATGGAGTATTAATTTGTTTAGTTTTTTGTTATTTTTGTGGATTATGACATTTATTTTTCAGACATTTTTAATTTTAATTAATTAGAATTTAATCTTTTACTTTTAATTTTAAATTAAATTTAATCTCTTACTTACTTAGTTTTTCAAATTAGATATTGTCATTTTATTAAAGGATATTTAAATTAGAATAGAATATAACTTTCTTTACTGAGAACTTTTCTAAACATTTTATTTTATGTATAATTTTCTTCTTATTTTAGAATAAGGGTTTTAAAGAAAATAATGTACAAAAATTAGCAGACAACTGCCATAATTGTCATGAACCAACAGATGATGGCCCAACATCAAGCACCAATGCGCCAACATTCAGACCATACTATGAACCTAGAAGTCCATATGTCCAACCAATGCCAATATTTGGCCAAACAACTTACCCAAAGTACGTTCCCGACCAAGATTTGTTACCAAATATAGTTTGGGCACCAATACAGTTGCCAGTCTTTGGCCAAGAAACAAAAAAACCTTTAATAGATAAAGTTACACAAACATTGGACAGTGAAAAAGATACAGTGCAACCCAAATTGAAGTTGTGTAGAAGATGCAAATGTCACGAAAATCCTTTATTAAGTTTTGAAGCAAACAAAATTGAAAGACTTCCTTTCAGAACTTCAACTCCTAAAAAGAGTATGATTTCTGAAACTTACAGAGAAACGCACTTAGACCGTAGTATTGAAGTACCTATTTTGCCTTTTAGCCCAGAAAAAAATATTAATAGTAACTTACTTTCATCTATAAGTCTTGACAATAAGGTTGAAAATGCAATAAATATGGAATCAAATGACGGAAAAAATATGTTAGAAAATTTAGAAAGTACCGATTTACGGTTCCTATTGATTGCTAAAAGGAGGAAGTCTGTTGATGCTGGCGTCAATGGACCTATAGAAAGTCAGTAATTTTCTTAATCTTAAATATTTTTAAGATGCGCTTACATGCTAACTAAAATGGCTCCATTTAAATTTTATTTTAAAATACCTGTTTATTTACATTGTAATGAACTGTTGTTCTGAGTGTTCTATGTGCATGTTATTTGTATGTTTGTAAAACTCCCGCAACAGGATTAAATTTCTAAGAGCAGGAATAATTGACGACCTCCCTGGTTGAGTGGCGTACACATCGGTTTTCAAGGTGTCGCTGTCAGATAGTAGATGCATTTATACACTTGCAAATTAAATTAAGCAGTAGTATTTAGTAATATTGAGCAATTGACAGCAATACTGGCAAAATAAGCCATCAATACTAATATTATTAAAAATTAAAGTAACACTTTCATGGCTAAGCTGCTGAACCCATTTTAATGAAATTTGGTATAGTGCAGGCTTGGAAATGAGCCACTTCTTGCCGCGATAACCGACGAAAGCGAGTAACTTATAAAAATTACTCAATATTGCTCTACATTGAACCATTCATGTTGCAACTATAAGCACATTCAAACATTTCAAATAAATAAATAAAAAACATTTAATTAAATAATCTTTTACCTTTTATAGAAAAGAAAATCTTTGAATTAAAACAACCACCACTACCAAAAAAGAGGGTTACATTTAATATGAGCAATATTGAAAAGGTTGATGATAATCACACTGATCTATCTGATGATGAAAACAATGTAAGTACTATTAATTTAACTTTTTTGTTGCTATGAGCATGTAGACTTTCATCAAAATATTAAATTAATCGATATATTTTGATAGTAGACTTCTCTTTTATGTGAAAGTATAAAATGTCTGCAATATAAGTAAGGCCGCTTGTACACGGACTGCTCGAGCACGAGCATAAGTCAGTAATCAATGACAGCGACGCGCCAGTCAGTACAAGCG
The DNA here is from genome assembly GCA_932294365.1 of Diachrysia chrysitis. NCBI lineage: Eukaryota > Metazoa > Arthropoda > Insecta > Lepidoptera > Noctuidae > Diachrysia > Diachrysia chrysitis. Next base: position 4,998,044 of record OW028670.1, read on the forward strand.
TCGTCGTAAAACTAGTGTCAAAAGCGCGCCGTTTTATTAATACTTTCTCATACCTAATATTAAGTACCCTAATATAAGTAGCGGCACGTAAGTTTAGCGCTGAACGATACGCGGAGGGGATAGCTGCGCATGGGTACTGTCGCGCACGCAATACACATTATACCTTTAATTAATTATTAGCTAAATAACGTCAGACATTATTTTAATGTAATGTCAAATACCTAATAAGTAGTAAAAATATAGACATTATTATAGTTATAGTTAGACATTATTTTAATGTAATGTTAAATATAAATAAGTAATATTACCTATACTTTAATAAATAGTTTATCTTCAATGCCAACGTCCAATGATTTATAGTAGGTACCTAAGACATAATTTTTAACAAGTTTATGGGGAGCAGAAAAATAAAAACATCTGTTAATTTGTCAATTTTTATTTTAGATTTAAGTCTAGTCTGAATCAGAGAATGGTATCACGCCTTCAATGGTGTCTCGACTTAGATTCCCTTTTTAAAAAATAAATTTACGTCTAAACCATATTCCTTGACTGTCTTTTCAAAACAGTATTTCTCCTAGGCATATTCACTTTAAAGTCACAAACAACCTTAAAAAACTAAATTTAACAAACAAATTCAAACTTAACAAAAAACAACAACAAAAATTAACAGCAATAACAATACAATTAAGAACGCGACTGTACACTGGATGTGCGCGGGGCGTCGTATCAGTGCGGGGAACGGAATACGGCTGGAGAGCCAATCGGCGCTACGCACGCTCGCCCTTCATCCCGCTAGCCCCCCTCAGGTACCTTACTTTTTACTTCTGCGCAATAACGGTCAGCGCTAAAGTTTCGTGCCGCTACTTGTAATATCGGAATCAACGATATTTTCGCATTCACATGTCGCACGGAAAATAACTTAATTCAGTAACGGAGCGTAGTACTTGCAGCTAAATACTTGCTTACGATCGCACAACGGGCTAATAGCGACGTGCGCACTCTATACTTGCTTATGTATACTTTAAGCTGTCCCTGCTTTTTGAAAACAGATGCAGACGAACGACGATTTATTCACTGGACTAGAATAGGCTTGTGTCCTAAAAATTGTTTTAATGTCCGCCTGGTAGATTAATGAATTTTATTGGATACGTATTTTTTCTTTTTTTCTTGAAATTTCGCGTGACGCCACTCCTTGCTACAATTTTTACCACGGCGAGGTGTCATAAGCCCCTACTCGGAAACTTTAAAGCGCTGTATCTTTGTAAATTTTTATTGTTTTGACGGACTAAATAGATTTTAAATTTCATACCCGGTCAACATCCCTATTACCGCACTTTACTTATTGGTTGCCGTGGACAAGTTGACCGCAACAACCAACTGAGCTCTGCAGTCGGGCCCAACTTGCCCGGCAACCCATAGTCAATGGCGGTCATTTTTGTCTGGCGGACAAATTGCCCTTACTCTCCATTTTAATTTTAATTCTAATACAATGCCTATACAAAATTAATATTAGTTTAGCAGGCAGGAGATTCAGTTTTCTTCAAAGACATATTATGTCAATGGAAGGAACTGACTGAAATCTAAACATTGAGAGTATTGTTTTGTACTGTGTGTTGTTTGTGTGCCTGCTAAATGAATAACAATTTTGCATTGGCATTGTATTAGAATTAAAATTAACTTGGAGAGTAAGGGCACTGATTAACACTAACAGTATTAATTATTATATTATTTCAGATGAATATAAATCAATGCAATAATATAAAGGATTATATTATTAAGTCTGAGTTACCTAAGAAGGAAAGTTCTATATTTTCACCACAAAGGTCTGACAAGTCCATGTATTTTCCTGATCCTGTGCAGAGTGACACCTGGTTTCTTGTAGTGGATACAGATGTATTGCTACTAGATTATGAAATCATAGACAATATTGTTCTATCAGGTATGTGATTGTGTTGTCTATGACTTGATTTTAATTTTCTACATAGCACATATGTGTCTGGGTTGTTGATCTGGTGGTTAGTGACCCTGGCTGCTTAATCGGAGGATGTGGGTTCAATTCCCACTAAGCGCAAATCTTCGTGTGATGAGCATGATCATTTGTTCTGTGTCTGAGTGTAATATATGTATAATTTGTATGTATTTAGAAATATATAAGTGTGTTTACCAGTTGTCTGGTTGCCATAATACAGGCTCTGCCCGGTTTGTGGTCAGATGGCCGTGTATAAATTGTTCCAAGATATTATATATAGCTTTTTTCCAGAAAAAGTGGGGTTCAACTTCCAGTCATACTGGATACAGCTGAATACTCTTATAAAGCGACTGTCTATCTGTCCTCTACAACATATTTTCTGATACCTGATTTCCGTAAACTAAAACGACACTTAACTTCAAATCTGTATTTTATTCCTAAAAGTATCAAGAGACAGTATGACAGTGGTTTAAAATTGAGTTACGTTTAAGTATTGTCGCGACAGAGACACATTTAAGAACGCCTTAAAGTTCCATTTGAGCTTTTAGGGGTAAAATATATAATTTTATATAGTATCTTTGTATATTATCCTATAATGGTTTGTTCCTTTCATACATGAGTATTGGCTACTGATCATTAAAGGGGTTATTCTGTGTGTGTGATTCTATTATTCAATATTTTTACTATCTATAAATATTTTGAAGGTTTGACGACCTCCGTGGTTAAGTGGCGTCCATACCGGTTTTCAAGGTGTCGCCAGCTCTGAGGTCCCGGGTTCGATCCCCGGCCGGGGCAATGTAGAAAACCACTTTCCTACATTGTCTCGGGTCTGGGTGTTTGTGGTACCTTTGTTGTCTCTGAATTCCATAACACAGGTGCTTTAACTACTTACTTTGGGTTCAGAGCAATGTATGTGATGTTGTCCACATTTATTTTATTTATTTCCAGACACAAAATGTAAGTTATTTATCCCGTACGCGGTTAGGTGTGATATAGAAGCGCTATGTATAGGCGACTGTCAAGGACAACAGCGGATCAAAAACGCCCGACAAATAACTCGGCGACTTGTCGCACCGCCTCAACATTATATTGGTAAGTTATACCAACAGTTTGTTAAACGACCTTCGTGGTCGAGTGGTGTACACACCGGTTTCAAACTGTCGCCAGCTCTTAGGTCCCGGGTTCGATCGAGGGACGGGTCGATGTAGAAAACCACTTTTCTACATTGCATCGGGTCTACGTGTTTATGGTACCTTCGTTGTCTCGGAGCTCATAAAACAAATGCTTTATCTATTTACATTGGTTTCTTAGCAATATACAATGATGTTGTCCACATTTACTTAAAAAAGTATATATCGATTTAAAAATTAAAAAAAAATATGGTTAAAAAATGGTATTTAGAATTTTCTGTCACTTTATTTGCGAATATAGGCGCTGAGCAAAATGCGGTCAATTTGTTCACCGGACAGAAATGACTGCTCCTGACCATAGGTTGCCGCTGATAATTTGAGCGCGACAACCAGCGGTCCTAACTTCGCGGTTGTTCGTCATCTCAGCGCCTTAAGATGACTGGCCGAAAATAATAATAATCTATTAGAGAGATTTCAATTCAACACACTACATTTTAATCTTGTATGTTTTTCCTTTGCATGTTTGTCCAGGCATATCTACAAGATTACTGATCGACCTAAACCACCAAATATTTTGTAGTTTCAGTAATTGTATAATAACTTTCGTGATTATTCATAATTATTTAAAACAAAACGGTTTACTCACGTATACTCTCGGGACAGCCCGACTAGTTCGACTCGCGTCACCACCGCCGCCGCGTCAGCTCATGATTAGGGACTCCTACTGAGTCTGAAACTAGTCGGGTGATCCCGAGACTATACGTGAGTAAACCGTTTTGTTTTAAATAGTTTCAATAATATTACATTAATTTGATAACCGACTTTTTAAAAGTGGTTATTACTATTTTTCTTTTCCTGTTTACAGTCCAATCTCGACCTGATGATGAAGACTCTCTAGTTACAACAGAGAGTGTGCTAAAATGTTGCATCCAAGCAACCACCTCTAACCACCACGTGGTAAGTATATCTGCAAAATATTATTTCGCGCGTTTTGACCCACATAGCATTAACGTCGCGGCGGCGAGTCCATTTTATCTTACTACTCCTATGAAGTTTGCCGTTGCGTTCCAAAAGTAAACTTCATAGAAGAAGCACTTTTATCTCCGGCGAAGAAGTCAAAGCCTGCGCTCAGTCCAATTGGGGTGGACTTCTCCAAAAAAGGGTGTGGACTATTTTCTTTTCATTTACACCTCACATACTTAGATTATTAACAAATATTAGACACGATTTTTTTCTTTTTTTAATTAATGAAACAATGAGGAAGATACAGTGAATGGAAATGTCTCGTGACGTCACTTGTAGGTACCATTTCTACCTTCCAGTGTCGTCACAAGTCCCCACTCCTGAACTTTAAAGCTTTTTAACTTTGAAATTTGTTCATTGAATTGATAAAAGGTAAATACTTTGTTTATCTATCTAAATAGATATTTCCTTTTCTTACCCAGTCCACCCCTATTATAATAGTCGAGACTTTTTGGGGGGCGGTAAATACTACTTGAAATAAATAGTAGGTAGTAGTAGTCCTTCTCAGACAATGATATTATACACAAGAGATGTTACCTTCATAGTTACAGACGTTTAAGACCTGATCGCGCTAGTATATGTCAAAATTTTGTCATGTTGCACTTATGAATAGTACAAAAGATAAGATAAGCACTTAAGTAAAAGAGATAGCTATCTGTAATTAAATACAAATACAGTCAAAATCTGTTATATCGACATCGAAGGGACTACTCATATTTAAGTCGTAAAAACCGATAGTTCTAAAAGTCCGGTGAAGCAGTCAAAAGTCCGGTGAAGCAGTCAAAAGTCCGGTGAAGCAGTCAAAGCCTGCGCTCAGGCTAACTGCGTAAATCTCAACCAAGAAAAAAAAAAAAAAAAAAAAAAAAAAACGATAGTTGTAACAACCAGTGACAGGTATTAATAGGAAAGATAATATGTATATTCATGTAGGAAATTAAACCACATTTTGTTTACTCCAATACAAACGTATAATATAAAAAACAATATCATTTTTTCATCATTTTTGTATGCATACAATCTGTAATGTTAGTTTGTTTGGACACTTTACGACACTTCTGTCGTGCATACACATTTTGTAATTCACGTTGGATTTTAATCAGCGTATCGTCACAATTTCCTTGCATGTGGAACTCTTCATTAAAAAGAACAATCTTTCGTAATACACTAACAGCATTGAGACCGTCAATCAAAGTTGGCACTGTAAATTGTACTTCCGAGTCTTCCTGTTCGTTCTCATTTTCCTCTTGAACTTCACGTACAATATCATCCTCCGTAGCTGGTGCACAAATTGCAATAGACTGATCTACATCAATGAACTCGTCTGCTTCAGTAGTAGATAAAGCTGGTCGTAAATTTTGGGCTAATTGAGCCAAAGAAATATTGTCCTCTTCATCATCGTCAATCACATCATCTGAGGTTCTTGTTATAAGACTTGTAAGATCTTTAAAACCTGCATGCCCAAAGCAGTTAGCTATAATTTTTTGTGAAACTTTTTCCCATGCTTCTGATATCATCAAGATGGCATCAAGAACCGTAAAGCTGTTCTGATTATTACTGTCAATGCTTTGTATTAACTTTAACACTTGCAGTCTTCTATAATGAGATTTTAAACATCTTATTACACCTTGGTCCATAGGTTGCAGTACAGATGTAACATTTGGTGGTAAGAACACGAGTTTAATGCACTTCAGATTAGTAACAGCCGGATGAGCAGGACAGTTATCAACTAAAAGAAGAACTTTCTTATTGTTTGCTTTTAATTCAGCGTCCCAGTTTCGTAACCATCTTTCAAAAATTTCCGATGTTATCCATGACTTCACATTGTTTTCATACGTTACCGGCAGTGAGTGTATGTTATTAAAGCATCTTAGTTTATTATATTTCCCAATAACTAAAAGCTTCCTTTTACAGGATCCTGTCATATTTGCTGCAACCATGATCGTTAGTCTCGTCTTGGACATTTTTCCTCCCGAACAATTCTCTCCTTTGAATTTTAAAGTCCTGTCTGGTGTCATATTGTAGAAAAGTCCGGTTTCGTCTGCATTATAAATGTCTTCTGGACTGTAGCCTTCGCATAATGTAGGCCACTTTTGCGTCATCCATTCGTTTACAGCATCTTTATCCATTTTTCCGCCGACAATGCCATGTCGAGCCCGGAAACGTTGAATCCAACTAGACGAGCAAACAAAATCTTCACCAAAACGTTGAGCAAAATCGTTTGCTTTTTGTTGAAGAATTGGTCCATTTATTTTCACATTATTTGTCCTTTGATATTTAAACCACTTTAACAAAGCTTCCTCAATCTTCGTATGCCGCGTTGTTCTGGCACGTTTCATTTTCAAAAAATTCTTGTCATAAAGGATTTGAATTTTCTCCCTTTCTTTCCAAATGGTTGAAATTGTCGAGTGTGATACACCATATTCTTTTGCCAGGTCTTTGTTTGGAATTCCTTTCTTTAGCTTTGAAATAATACGCGATTTCTCTTCGATATTGATTTGTTTTCTTTTTGTTTGCGACATGTTACAATTTTCACAGTTAACTCAACAATATGTTTTGGTGCGTCTTGTGTAAAGATAAGTAACAAACTGACTTAAGAGATATGACGAAGCGGGCCTTGAGGCTACGGCATGCAAGTGCTTTGTTTCTAAGAATTACAAAAGACCTTAAACTTTGTTTACTTTTACGTTAAAAGCCATTGACCATTATACTGTGCCAGATGTGGATACTACTGTTACCTATTCAAATTGTTTACAATACAGCTGAGCCGGTCGTTCTACAGATATAATTCTCCGAAAACATTAACCAAATGTGGTCGCTTAGTGCGGTATGTCGCAGTAAACAATGTCGTAAAAACCAATGTTTTCGATAAGGCGGTCATATAACATTCAGCCAGGACCTTTGATTTCGGTCAATTTAACTGGTATGTTGTTCTAAACGATGTCGCCATAAACGGTTTTGACGTAGAAATGAAAAAATTTTAACCTCAGGCAGGATTCGAACTTGCGACTACTGGTTCAACGCTACACCTGATCTTAAAATTTTACCATTTCTACAAAATTTTTGAATTACAAATATTCGCTCCGCAAGCGTTATTCCGTGTAACAAATAATAAAAATTAATATAGATAGTTATTATTAAAAACTTACTAATTATAAGGTTTTCGAGTGCTCCAAATGCGAGCGCTAATAACATAATATCTGCTTCATTTTCATACATAATATCATTGGTTTCAGACGACTATTTCTTATCTGTTTCCTTTTTACAATTAAATTCCAAGTTTAGGTTTTTTTTTCTAATTTATATTAAGTAAATCCCTTATGCTGCCAATAAAATAAAAATTTTATATTATTTATTAACCATTTTTTTATTATTTTCAGATTCTAATCACAAATGATCCTTATTTGCAAGCCAAAGCTAAATTACTTAACATAAAGAATTATAAATTAAATGATATTAAATACAATTTAAATCCAAATAAACCATTAGATCTTAAAAATATTAATAATCATGTAATAGATAATGAAAATGACAGTGTAGTTAACGAAAATAGTCAAAATAGTGAAGTTAAAAAACAGTTAATATGTAAAGATAAACAAACTATTAGTTTATTTGACTGTGAAAATTCGGTTAATATAAATAAAGTTAAATCTTTTAAAATCAATGAGACTGATAACACATCAGCTGAAATAAACCAAATAGTTAAAAACTTAAAAATGACAGATATAAATTTAATTAAACATAACGTAACAAACATTCCTACAAATTTATTTGCAATAAATCCAAAAAACCAATACGAATTGAGTACGAAATTAAAAAATTCAACGTCCGCTCTTGGTGAAGACTCGCGCGTTACTGAAAAAAGAACAAATGATAATGAAGTTTTGAGTTTGGACGACGAAACGTTCGATAGATTTACGGTTAAAAGTGATGAAATGAATGAAAAGTTAAGTTCACGAATGGACGAATGGATTTGTACTTACACACAAATTATGGAAGATGTACTACATGCTTTGTTACAGGTAAGATAATCACTCCCTTTTTAACCAACTTTTGAAAAAGAGGAAGTTCTTAATCAATCCGAATATTGTTGACGTTACGTGAATTTGAACCGATTTAATGGTTCTGATGAATGAAGTTCAAAAAATATAAATAAGGACATACATTCAATAGAGAGGCGGAGTTTTTTTTATTTACTCGTCTTAAAGATTGTTAAAAAATATTAGACACGTATTTTTTCTTTTCTTACTTAAGCATACAATGAGGTAGGTACAGTGAATGGAAATGTCGCGTGACGTCACTTGTGGCTACAATTTTTACCAACACGTGAAGCCTTGTTGTAGCTTAGCCATTAAAGCGAAACAACTATACTAAGAAAGAGGAAAGATTTGATTGTCTGTTTGTTTGCATTGAATAGGCTCCGAAACTACTGAACCGATTTGAAAAATTCTTGTACTGTTGTGAAGCTACACTATCCTCGGGTGACATAGGCTATATTATATTTGATTAATTTAGAAATTCTTGTTAAGTACTCGTGCAAAACCAGGGCGGGCTGCTAGTGTAAAATACTATTGTTTTTTCTTTTAGATAAATAGTGATTGTATGAGGAAGACAGTGGCGCCACTGTCGCTACAAGAAACCTTTCATAGTATCCAAATGGTTTACACAAATAATACCAAAATTAAAACAGTAGTGAAGAAATTATCAAATCTTTTAGATAAATGCACTACGAAGAATGGTAAGATTTATTCAAAAAAATTATATTTTTTTTTAGATATAGACTATGACGTTTATTGCTCAAATTGTGTAAATTGGTGTTTGTTGTGTACATGATTGTGGTATAAACAGCCTACAGCCATCGGGGTCGCATAATTATTAAATTAAAAATGAAAAAATATCTGTAATAATGAAAAGTTAAAACTCACTTAACTTATAACCCACTTGCACGAACAACCTAACTCCGAGTTAGTTACTAACACGAGGTTTAATTTTCCCATTTTTTTTATTTAGGAAAGTTAATTCTAGCCCCTGATGACTTCATGACGGTATTAGGATATGGAGTTATTTTAGTCCAAGAGTTAAAGGTAAGTCTGAAATTACTTTTTTATTCTACCATTTAACCACAACAATGTTTAGATACAATAGACATGTTTCCTATTTTTTTTTAATGTCCGTTGTAGATTAATGAATTTTATTGGACACGTATTTTTTCTTTTTTCCTGCAAACAAAAAATGATCAAAATACAGAGAACGGAAGTTACACGTGACGTCACTCCTCGCTACGATTTTTAGCGAGGCGTGGCGTCATAAGCCCCCACTCCAAAACTTTAAAGCGGAGTATCTTTGTATTTTTTTATTGTTTTGATAAAAGAAAAAATACGTGTCTAATATTTTTTTATTATCTAACTGGCGGACTAAATAGATTTTAACTTTTCATACCCAGGAAACATCCCTATTGGCCGAATACTGAAACGTCAATCAGTTTTAAGTCACCGTTATGTCTCATGCTGTCTCTGTCACTTTAAGGTGTATGTGATAGACATTTAAGAACGTCTTAAACTTAATATGTGTTTCATAATGAGGGGAAATTATTAGGGTAATATTAGGAATCGAGATGGTTTAAATAAAACGGTGCAATGTGATTCCACATGTTCATTCTAGTGCCAACAGTTCATACTCGATATGCGCGCTCAATAGTTTACTTATTTATACCTCTAAGATGTGTACTAAATCTTGATTTTATCCAAATAAATAGCTTTTATTAAAATTTCAGAGTATCCAACAACATTCCAAAGAGTTAAAAGACGCGGCAACCAGCATAAATTCTCTTCTAAACAATATAGAGAACGATACTTCAGACGACGATCCTGAACGTTTTAAAATAGCCCCTATCAGCCGCTCTGGATACGATGACCAACAGGAAATCAGATCTAACTGTAAGTATATAAGTAACCATGATCATTTCTTCTGTGTCTGAGAGGGTTCGTGGCTAAGTGTAAGGCCTACGGTTCGACCGATAATACAGGTCAAGCTGCGCTCGCCGCGGTTAGTCCGTGGATGGGTGACCATTCGTAAACATACCGAGACCTCCGTGCCTTGGATATCACGTTAAGCCGTTGGTCCCGACTGTCATATGTTGATCTTTGACAGTCGTTAAGTCATTACAATTCTGACAATAATTACTTTGGGATACTGTGTTACCCAGTAAAATGGGTTGTGAAGGTCAGATATGCAGTCTCTCCATGTAAAATTCGTTATTTAGCTGAATCCGGGAACCCCACAAAGTGGTGCCCTTAGTGAACGTTACTGACGTAGTTAGTTTTGCTATTACTCTGGCCCTTAAGGTTCTCGCCAAAAGTCCGGCGAAGCAGTCAAAGTCGCGCTCAGGCTAACTGCATGAATTTCTTCCAAAAAAAAAAAAGCTGAGTCCGGTAAGACTGGAAATTATTCACCAAAAAAACTTTTGCATTTTACAAATAGGCAAAATTGGTACTTAAATCTATTTGTAAGGGACAACAATGTCGTTGCCCAGCTTTAAGATATCAGCTAATAAGCCATTAGACGACCAACTTTGCATGGTTTTTTTTTTTATATTTTTTTTCATTTTATTTACTTATTTTTAGTTGTAAAAGACCCGTCGAATGTTATAGACTACCTAAAGAAGCATTATAAACAATGGGCAGAATTCGCGGGGAAAGTGGGAGATATAAATGGGAAAACAACTTGTAGAAATGTAAGTATAATATATACAAATAGTATAAAAATATAAAGACAGCGTCTACGACAAAAAACAAGGTCAAATGTCGTAAAATTACTAAAAGATAATCTAACGAAACATTTAATGCGCACACACACACTCACTCACACACACACTCACACACATACACACAATTTCAGAATATATCTTTAAGTTGGTATTTTTGTTCACCACTTTTACCTTTTTATAGTTTGTTATTGGAGAGCGGGCCCTCCTAGCGCAGGTATTGCTTTTACTTAAAAGGAGAACCCCATGTAAGATTTAATGTAAAAATTTAACATGTTTGCTAAAACTGTTTGCTAAAAAAATGCTAAGATTGGAATAGTGTAACTGAAATAATGCAGAGCGAGATCGGCACTCTTGTTTCACATACATTCTGAGAATGTCAAAATCAAAACTCATTTATTTAAATTAGGCTACAAAGTAGCACTTTTTAAACGTCAAAATAATAAAATAGACAGCACCCGATTTGCCCACCCTACACCGCTTCCTAAGTGCTCTAGCTGTGGAGAAGAAACGGCGCAACAAACTCCACAGCAGCACTTTGTCTTACAATAATTACAATAATACAAAGTATAATTTTGGGACCGCGCAAAATAAACAAGTGTCTAAGTAACATAGGCTATATTGCTGTGCTACCCAGGCGACTCCGGGCCGTCCTAGTTATTGTAGCGCTAGTATATTGTAATTTAAAAGTTAAGGGAACATTTTTTAAAATATAAACATCAAATTTTAACACAATCTTTAAAAAAAAGTCACATTATTTTTTTTTCCTATTACTGAGGATTTCTTATTTTTTTCAGGACTACAATGTATTAAGAACGAGTGGAAAACATTTGAATAAGCTGAAAATCGACAGTAGCAAGAATATCTCACTGAACACAAATGAAGAAATAACAAATACACCAAAAACAATTAAACTAGTTAATCAAATTAATATTAAAAACCAAGAAACAGGGCCATTCTTGAAAAATCTACAAATCATAGACACAAAAAATAATAACGAAAATCCATTTCAAAATATAAATAATAATTGTTTTATAGGAACACATGAGAGGAATCAAGAAAAACCAAAAATTAAAGAAATATATAATAATAGTTCAGATGGACCAAAAATTATAAGAAATATAAATATAATGGATCAATATGAAAAGAAAATTAGAAAAAGTCTAGATTTAGATGCACTTGATTATTCAGAATTAGAAAATACAGATGAATACGGTGAAAATTCTAAAATGAATGACGAAATTAACAACAAAATCGTTAAAAATAATAATAGTGGTGCTACAATATCAAATATTGACAATTATTTAATCAATAAACAAACAAGTCACATAAAAAATATTAAAATTGAAAGTATTTACGATATATCTAAGGATACAAGCCTAAGCCATAATGACGCTAATACACCAAAAACTTGTAGAGAACTAAATAAACACATTTACTTAGAAGACTCTAAAATTAACCAAAATATCTCTAAAGTTTACAATAGTGTGCCTAAAGTTAACGAAACTATCTCTAAAGTTTACGATACTATCCCTAATATCTCTATTTATTACGATAATGACCCTAAAAATTATCAATTACTTCGCGACGATAATACAAATGACTCTGGTTTTGAAAACGATAGCACTTATGCTCTTTCCGCCATCAAAATATTTTTTAGCGAACTCTGCAGTACTTTTAGGCTTGTACATAAATTAATGTAAGTATTTTTCCTATTTATTATGATCTTGTAGATAGATAGATGTCTTAAATACTGTACTAGGTTTTTGATTGCGGCCCCGCCTCCGTGGATGTCGGTTATCGGGGTCAAAAGGTATTTTATGCCCTTTCTTGGAGTTCGAGCCATAGAATTCTATAGTTAACCATGCAGTCGCAGCTTGAAGCAGCCCGTGTGCGCGCTTACCATAGTATACTATACTGCATTACATTACAGTGCCTTTTCTCTTTAATTATTTTTAATTCCAATGTAATGCCAATACAAATTTGATATTATTAGTTTCCGTGTCCGCTACACGTGATTTTCTTGAAAAAACTGTCAATCGAAGGAACTAACTAGAATGTAATCATAAACAATATTTATTGTACTGTGTGTTGTTTTTATGCCTACTAAATAATTAACAATTTTGCATTGAAATTGTATTAGAATTAAAATTAATTGAAGATTAAACCCCTTAGGTCATAAAAATACTAAGTTCCAATATATAAATAACTAGCTGTTGCTCGCGGCTTCGCCTGCGTGGGCATCGGTTATCGCGGCAAAAAGTAGCCTATTTGCTTTCGTAGGATCAAATTTTACCCCATACTAAATTTCACCCAAATCGGTTCAGCGGTTTAGCCGTAAAAAAGAAACATACAGACAGACAGACTTTCGCATTTATAATATTAGTGTAATTATGTACCAACATTTTTTTCAGAGAAAAATTTCGCCTCGTTATCACTCAAGGAGAATTAAGTGAACTAAAAAAGAAAGAATTTAATTTTCAAGCTGGCAAGTCTTTAGAATATTTTGATGTTATAATACGGCATTTGAAATGGTAAGGAAATATAAGATAATCTTATTATTTTAATTATTTGTTACGCATTAACACATGCGGAGCGAATATTTGTAATTAAATACAAATAATAGAAGGAAAAATTTAAATCTCAGGCAGGACTCGAACCTGCGACCACTGGCTTGACGCGCCAGTCGCTTTAAAAACTAAGCTACCGAGCTCACTGCCTGGAAGTTTTAATTTTGCCTTCTATTTTATTACGTCCTTTAGGGACAATCTTGTTTTTTTTAGGGTTCCTTAACTAAAGGATAAAACAGGACCCAATTACTAAGATTTCGCAGTCTGTCCGTCTCTCACCAGGCTCTATCTCATGAACCGTGATAGTTAGGTAATTGAAAATTTCACAGATTATGTATTTCTGTTGCTGCTATAACGAAAAATTCTAAAAACAATAAAATCAATATTTAAGGAGGCTCCCATACAACAAAAGTGTTCTTTTTATTGCTCGTTTTTGCTCGATTTTAATAACGACAACAGGTAGACGCTTGAAATATTCACAGAATATTTAGTTTTATATTCAATTAAAAAAAAAAAAAATCTATATATAATTTTTTTTAGGGGGGCTACCATACAAAAGTTTTTTTTTGCCGTTTTTATAGATAATAGGACGGAACCATTTGTGCGCGAGTCCGACTCGCACTTGGCCGGTTTTAATACATGAATGGCCTGTTGGTCTAGGGCAGCCTTTCCCAAAGTGGGCGATAACGCCCCCTTGTGGGCGCTGCAGGCCTAAAGGGGGGCGCTAAGAGACCCAGAAATAAAATCAAATCTCCGCTAATATAGCTCACAATAATAAATTAAATTTGAAGTTATAGTGGTTTTTAAGTAGGTGAAAAAATGTGGACGCTAAAATATAATTTATTCTCAAAGTGGGCAGTAGACAAAATAAGTTTGGGAACCCCTGGTCTAGGGGTTGATACTGACTGCTAAACCGAAGGTCGTTGGTTCGATTCCCACCCAGGATATATCTTTGTGAGATAAGCACGATCATTTGTTGTGTCGCTGACTCTTAATTCCCGTCACTTAATCTAACATATAAAATTCCCGTGTCACGGTGTTTGTAATTAAACTCATCCGAAATAGCTCGACCGATTCTCATGAAATTTTGTGTAGGTACATATCGGTTAGGTCTGCGAATCGGACAGCAACTTTTTTTTATACGCCTAAATGATAAGTGTGGCATTCTCTAGTTTTTTATCTATAAGTATGGCAAAACAACGTTTGCTGGGACAGCTAGTTTAATTATAAACATGCAGCGCGATATTTTCAAAGTTAATTAATTAATTTATTTATTGAATGCTTTATATACATAAAAGTATAATAGCGGACTTAATGCCTGAGGCATTTTCTACCATTCAACCACGAGGTGGTGCAGAGTTAATGAAGCGGCACTAGCCTAATGGCTAGGGTGACGGCCTTGTGATCGAGAGGTCGCAGGTTCGATCCCCACCCATTGCACTATTGACGTGAACCCACTCCAGATACAAGCATATTTAGCTTAGTTGGAGGGGTTAACAAGATTGCTAGTAATGTGAATTCCATCCACATTGAACATTTATATAAAAAAAATCTTTTTATGTTTTTTTTTTTGTGTATTTATATTTTTTTAATGTTATTTATTTTAGTATAATCGAAAGAGAATCGGCAGAGGAAACAGTTTTAAAAGGTTTACTACTAAAAGCTGGTTTAGAAGCTAGTATGGACAAAAGAATGACACATTACAGGTATTATAATTAACTAGTACTTTTTGGAGTTAAATTAAACTATTTTTAATAAATTAAATACTTACATAAAAAATCCATGTATCTACTTATGTATGATCTTTTTAAAACTCTTGACAAAAAAGGAAGGGTTGTGATTTTTAGTGAAGTGTCTGTTGCATCGTAGCTATAAACGAATGGACCGATTTCGATGTGTTTTTTTGAGCTATGATTTATTAGGGTATCATTTAAGCTATCACCAATTTAATTAGTTTTGTGTTTCTTAAATAATAGGGTTTGTCCTCAAAATAGTAGATCTGTCACCAAAATGTAGTCACCAAACAATGCAAAATCAGTTCCACAATAAATCACCTAAAATCCTGAGATATAAGGTCTAGTACCAAATAAATGTTTTTGTCTCAAAATAGTAGATCTGTCACCAAAATGTAGTCACCAAACAATGCAAAATCAGTTCCACAATAAATCACCTAAAATCCTGAGATATAAGGTCTAGTACCAAATAAATGTTTTTGTATGTATTATAATAGGTGTGTCCTAATAAGTATGTAAGCAAACTAATTTAAAGAGATCACCAATAAATCATATTATGTTACTAGAAAATTGCATTGCATGTTGGCAAAGTCGGTACTAAGGGTCAGAAAAAAAAATACCTACCAACCTAACCAAATGTGTCGGGGTTGGCAAAGTCGGTACTAAGGGTCAGAAAAAAAATACCTACTAACCTAACCAAATGTGTCGGGGTTGGCAAAGTCAGTTCTAAGGGTCAGAAAAAAAAAATACCTACCAACCTAACCAAATGTGTCGGGGTTGGCAAAGTCGATTCTAAGCTACTGATTATTATGAATAAAAAGAAATCTAAACAAAAAAGATATGACTTTGAATAATAGTGTAAAAGATGGTTATGTTGAGAAAATGTAGGAAAACAAATAAAAGTATAATAGATGTTTATTGCTACTGACATTATGAAGTTAAATGCTTCGGAATTATGAACATTAGAGACAGAGTAGTTAGGAATTGTGATTGTTAGGATGAAAAATGTTAGGAAGAACATTTTCGGATTTCCAATTATCGGAGTTGAAATTTTAGGTGAACTTTGGCGCACCCGCCCGCGTCGCGCATCGTGTGATCGAACCTAGTTACCTACAACCCATCGTTGGGGCCGGATTGGTCAATTTTTAAAGCGCGCCAATTTGTCTCCGCCCCTTTGATCATTTTTTCATTAAAATTATAAATTGATGTATTAAATTGGTAACGAATACTATTAATTTAATATCTGAACGAAATAAAATGTTACTACTGTATTGGTGACAAAATATCAAATAAAAAGGAGTCGCAGTCAGGGATCGATAATCGATTTATTTGGTGACAGATCTACCATTCTGAGCACAGAGCTATGATTTAAGTAACAAAACTGTTATTATAAGAACGAAGTTTATATTCATGTAATGCAATATAATTTTATTGGTTATCGATCTCTTATTTTACACATATATTAACATTAATTTGATAATTCATACCTGGGAACAATTTTTGTTTATCTGAGAACGAAAATATTTCGTGGCGATAGATCTATTTATTAGGTGATACAACTTGATGACAAATATAAATTTTGGTGATAGAAAATATAGTTCCCGATTTATTATATGTTCAGACATTGAAAAAATATCTACTTGTTTCAAAAATTTTCGTGTTAATTTACAGAAGCTTCATTCTTTTTTTTATTTCAGACAGGTGGCAATCAAGTTTTTGGAGCAAGCTCAAATATTAGAAATTGGTTTAAAAGCTATCGTATCTGTGACGATTGGGGATTTCGGTGCCTTATCGACTATCGAAGAATCTGCTACTTCCAAGTATTTTAATATATTCGAATAAATTACAATGTCGAGAATGTGGGCTATCGTTATCAATTTCCCCGCAAGGGGGCGCTAGTCGCGCGCGATGTCTAAAATGTCAAATTCCATAGTTTGTGTGGGCTTAGACAGCTGACGCGCCAGTGGCGCCAACTGGTGAGCGCAATAAGGGTGGCTCTCATTGCGACGGTTAAAAATCAATATAAATCCTTTTTAAAAAGGTCGTGTTAATAATTTAACACTGATTTACGATATGTTTTTTCCCCTACATAAGTGACATTTCTAAGTTAGTTAACAGTGATCGAATCGCTCAAATGTATGGAAGTGACATGTCTAAGTCACGTGACTTATCCTATACTAGCTGTCCCCCGCGACTTTGTTCGCGTGTTTTAGTTTCAACGGTTTTTCATTTTTGCAACATTTTTCATTTAGGCTCCGCTCCTATTGGTCGTAGCGTGATGTTATATAGCCTATAGCCTTCCTCAATAAACGGACTATCCAATACAAAAAGATTTTTTCAATTTGAACCAGTAGTTCCTGAGATTAGCACGTTCAAACAAACAAACTCTTCAGCTTTATAATATTATAGTATAGATATACTAACTAATATTATAAATTCATAAGTAACTGTAACGCTTTTATGGCTAAACCGCTTAACCGATTTGGATGAAACTTGGTATGAGGTGAGCTTGGATCCTAACAAAGAACATAGGCTACTTTTTGCCTCGAAATCCGACTCCTACACGGGCGGAGCCGGGAGCAATATCTAGTCGAAAATAAATGTCATTTCCATACATTTTTGCTATTTCTATCATCGTTAACGCTTGTACGAATGACACTTCTCTAAGGAGGCAAAGTTTTGTATAGAAAAAATTCACGCATTTAAGTGATCGGAGTCAAATGTCATTGATCAAAAATTTGTATTTGATTTCATTGACTTTTTCGTATTGTTCGTCTTGTATATGATGGTATATTTATACCGTTTGTCCTTAAGAGTAAGAAAGGTACAGTATGTCCATAATCCGCTGAGCAGGCGACGGACAATTTGCCCGCGACAACCAATATAGCTTAGACGGTCAACTGCTTGCGGCAACCAACAAGCAAAATTCGTTCTTTTGGGCTGAAAAAATGTCCGTCGTCTGCTCAGCTCAAATTGTAATAGAATTTAAGTTCCTATATTAATTATGTTAATAAGAAATTGACTGAATAATAATTTAGTTTGATATTATTGTTGTAACCTTAACACTAAAACAAAGGCCAGTGATTATTGTTAGACATTTTTTTTATATAGTCTTTGCATATCGAAATACGCGGATTTAGTAAATATATACTCTATGAATAAAGTAATAAAGTCGATTTTGTAGGTCACATAGGCAGTCGATCTATGTAAAATACGGTATTCAGCTGAATCCGGTAAGACAGGAAGCTGACCCCAACATAGCTTGGGAAAAGGCTAGGCAGAAGAAAATCCAGTCTTAAAATACAATTTTCATACGAATTTAATCTTTATATATTTGAACATAGAGTTTACATTTGAAAACCTTATATGCTACAGTAAAATCAGTACTACATACATGTAAATACTAGCAGTGTCCCGCGGTTTTATCTGCTACCTGCTTATTTCTTTTCCTATGCCCCAATCCGGGTTATAAACTACCTGTATGCAGAATTTCATTAAAATCGGTTCAGCAGGTTGTGATTAAAAGAGTAACAAACAGACATATTCCTTGCTTTCGATCTGCGCTGACTGTTTTTGATTTAAGTACCTAGAACATGTTATGATTCCTTTGTTTATCTAGGTTAGTGTTATTGTTAAATACTATTTTATTACGGTTGATTATATTAAAAAGAGAATTACTATTTTGTTGTTTCATTTTCACTCAGGGCCACCATATACAGACTTTTAGCATTGGTGGTTTGGCGACTGAACGCTACACTATTACGCAGAGTCGCCAAACGATGCAGAATCGATACAATCGAAAAATTGCCGATGCTAAAATGAACCTGCCTGCAGTCCTCCCTCCCCCCCTCCGTTTGGAGGGCATGGATAAAAAACTGGCCTGTGGGTCTAGTTAAGTGATCCTGACTGCTAATCCCGGAGGTCGTGTGTGAATAATTGTGTTATGAGCATGATCATTTGCTCTGTGTTTGGATGAAATTTATCTATAATATGTATGAATTTAGAAATATATAAGTATGTTTATCAGTTGTCTGGTTGCCATAATACAGGCTTAATGTTTCATGTTGGGTCATGTTTACGGGACAGGAAAACTGCGTAATGCCTAATATTTTGTAATAATCTAACTGACGGACATTAAGAAAAAAAAGTTCATCATCCCTATTACAGACTGATATTTGTATAAGTAATAACTTTCGTGAGGAGTATTCATAATTATTTATCACAATCAGTTCGACTCGCGACACCACCGCCGCCGCGTCAGCTCATGATTAGGGACTCCTATTGAGTCTGAAACTAGTCGGGGGATCCCGAGAATGTGCGTGAGTAAACCGTTTTGTTTTAAATAATTACAGACTGATATTATTACCTAATTGTTAAGTTATTAAATAAAAGATATAAAATAGTTATACAGAAGGTTTATTGAAATTCTAAGATTATATAATTCATCAGAATGACTAATACAGTTTTAAAACGCATTACAGTGTACTATGTTGATACATATACCACAAACAAATCTTCCCACGATGCGCGATTTTGAGCGTATAATAAGTAGCATTTGCCCTGCATTGGCATAGTATACAAGATATAAAAAAATTACACATTTGAATGTTCTAATAAAAAAGAGAAAATATTACTGGCAACACATTATTATATTATTTTTGTACTGATCACACTAAACTCAAGAAGATCAGATATAAACATTTAAAAACGAAATAAATGGTACATAAATACAAATAAGTATAATTAAATTGTAAAATAATACAAAATTTATAAAATATAAGCAACTAACAATGGAAAATAATATATTAACAATTTCAAAAAGACTTGATTTTAAATGACTACATATTGCTTTTTTACAATATAAAAAAAACATATTAAAATCTGTGCGGAAAGAGAACCATCAATCCATTAAGGTTGAGGGCGCTGCTGTGTTTAATTACCTTATTTGTTATATTAAAAACACTTGCGTCAATATAGTGTGAGTGTAACAACTGGATATTTATAATAATTATGTTAGAACGTAATTTTTTCACATGCCATCTTAATAATAGGGATGTTTCCTGGGTATGAAAAGTTAAAATCTATTTAGTCCGTCAGTTAGATAATAAAGAAATATTAGACACGTATTTTTTCTTTTATCAAAACAATAAAAAAAATTCAAAGATACACCGCTTTAAAGTTTCGGAGTGGGGGCTTATGACGCCACGCCTCGCTAAAAATCGTAGCGAGGAGTGACGTCACGCGTAATTTCCGTTCTCTGCATTTTGATCATTTTTTGTTTGCAGGAAAAAAGAAAAAATACGTGTCCAATAAAAATCATTAATCTACAAGAAGGACATTAAAAAAAATTAGGAAACATGCCTATTGTTTTATAGATTGACTAGCTGTTACCCGCGGCTCCGCCCACGTGGATGTCGGTTATCGCGACAAAAAGTAACCTATGTCTATGTATATCTGTGTATCAAATTTCATTTTAATCGGTTCAGTAGTTTTGTGGTGAAAGCGCGACAGGCAGACAGAGTTACTTTCGCATTTATAATATTAGTAAGGATTACAATGTTAGTTCTACTATTCGCTACGATTCTTTTTCCGCGCAGACTTTACATGTTATTAAAAAAAAACTTTGACTACTAACACGAACTGTATTATAACTTTGACCATAGATGACAGAGATATTTGTGGCCAGAATGGTTTAAGGTCAGTCCGCCCGAAATATTTTTTTTTTAGAGCCTTAGTAAAAATTTTCAACAAGAATGCTCTCTCATTGACTGCTACGAAATTAAGTTATTTTATTTTAGGCCGCAATCACACCAGACATATTATTAACACAAATTTAGCTAGATTTATATGTAATGCTGTTGGTATACCTTAATAAATAATTAAACATATAGTTAAGTATATAATAACCGAAAAAGTAAGTAAGTGTCCACCTTGATTAACGTCATATGCAATAACTAAACGAAATTATTTTTTTATTTCTTGTTACCAGAATTTGAAATAAAAAAATAGTTAAGTATAAATTTGGTGTGACGGCGGCCATAAAAAGCACAAGATTACATACGTTAGTATCTAGTTAAACTACGAATACAAATTGGAATAAGTTATATACAACTACACTTAATTAACCGACAGCTGCAAGTAAAAGTTGTGCAACATCTTCCCTTGGCGATCTCGCTGCGAGTTTCATGGTTACACCGCCACCGGAAGCCGCCAGCCGAGCCCTAACCAGCACGGGTGCTCCGCCCCTGAAAATTCCACCACCCCTAATTTCCTTCACAGCTTCCCCTACTATAGCACCTTTGGGTAATCCAAGATGCTCGCAAACAGCTTTCGCAGCGTCGTTAATATCATTTTGCGAGAGAACAAAAGTATCGCTTGCTTCGGGCGCATTTGCAGCTCGTTCCCAGGTTTGTTCCCAGTCGTCTGATCCCGCTCTAGCCCTAATTTGGTCCGCACAACCCATTTCAAACTCTTCCAATGGATAAGAGTCAGCATAACCTTCTCCTGGATCCGGGATTCCTGTGTTAGGGTCGCAATCGCGGACTACAAATTCTAGTGTCGCCCCAAACGTACCCAAACTGTCTAGGAACGCGCAGGGATAATCTAATATAACAAAAACACTGTCAGGTTTGTCGTAGGCAAGTTTTTGGCACGGAATTACGGATTTAACTTCGTATTCTGGAGGCATTTCAAGGCTAACATTAACTTGTTCAAGCAACTGATCGTTTAAAGTATTAACGCATTCAAATTGAAGGATAACATGTCGTGCGTAAACGTGTTTTAAAAGCCGAACCCTGTATTCGGTTTCCGCTTCAGTCAACTCTACGGGAAGATTTGTTTTAAATACTGGCCCAAGGCGCTCAATTCCAGGGATTTTAGCCAACTGCTCAGCGTAAATTTCTTCGATCGACATTTGAACTGGTTTCCGCACTTCAATTTCGACAATTGCTTCCTTGCTTTCCTTCGCTTCTTCTTCAGCAGGTACCGTCAAGATATTGAAAGGTTCTTCAGAACGCGTCGCCAAATGATCACGTAATGCCTTCTCAAGTAAGACTGGATTTGGTTTTGGTACGTTTATGATGTAATCGTTGATCAGCTGTTCATCACCAGAATCTAAAATGGCGCTGTAGTATATAGCTCTGTCTCTAACTTCGTCTTCCTCGTCCAATTGGCATCGTGAAAGTAAGACCCTTATGTTTGGCAGTAATTCTGGTCTTTGCGCTCCAAATTGAGCTACGGCGGATACCGCGGCCGCGCGAACAGGACCAGACTCCAAAATCACTCTATTGTAAATGAACCTTATGTATCTTGAAGGTTGGCGGGATTTTGGTCCTTCGCGACCTAACAAATGTAGAATACGGACAGCCAAAGCGGTATGCTCGCAGTCCTCGATAAATTCGCACAGGTGAGCTAAACCCGTCTCTTTCGCTTCAGGATTTTCTTCAACTAAAGCAATGATTGCATCAGCTATAGCTGCCTTATAATCTAACCCGCCTTCATCTCTCAACATACCAGCTAGGAACGCGGCAAGCGATTGATGTTTCCTTGGAAATTTCGTGCAAAGCCTCCTTATAGCTCTTACGACCACAATCTTAAATTCATCCGATATTTCGGACACGAAACTTGATATTTGCTTCATCAGCCTGTCGACAGAACTTTCAGCACCCGTTGCTAGTAGAGTCGTGACAGCAAGCGTTGCTACGGAACGATTTGGGTCCGAAATCAAATTTTCCAAATCAACCGCACAAGCTGCTACTGCAGTTGGATGTTTAGTAGTCAATCTCGCCAGGGTTCGGGCTCCTGCCAATCTTAATGACGCTTTCGAAGACCCGCAGAACAGTTGCAAGACTGACACAGCAGGAGCTAAGTCTCTAGCTGTCTTCCTAAGGTTGACGATTGCGTGTGCAGCTTCATAGATCACCATTTCAGATTTGTGGCGGAGACAGCATTCTATGAATTCAATGTACGGTTGCGCTGCGTCTGAATCGTCGTCTTCGACTAGTTGGGCAGCTAAACGGATTAGTAGGCAGAGGGCGTAGGGTGATTTTAATGGAGCCCTCGCGAGACGGGTCACAAGTTTGACTGTAGATAGTTTGTCGTTTCTTCGCGAGCCTGCGACGACGCCCAAAGCGTGGTAGGATACCATTGCGTTGTCAGATGTGATGGCTTCCTGTAAATAAATAATAGGTAATGACAATCACATGCAAGCTACATAAATAGTCTGTCTGAAGAATGCAAACAATAGGGGCTGTGGACTGGGTATGAAAAGGAAATATCTATTTAATCCAACACAGATAAAAAAAGAAAAATCAGTTTTTTTCTTTTATCATAAAAATGATAAAGCTTTAAAATTCTGGAGAGCTTGTGATGTCACTTATGGGTAAAAATTGTAGCCACAAGTGACGTCACGCGACTTTTCCATTCACTGTATCTTCCTCATCGTTTGTTTAATTAAAAAAAGAAAAACACGTGTCTAATATTTTTTTAATATCTATGTGACGTATAAATAACAAAAATTCTCCAATCATTTTTTTTATTAACCTTATTCATCCGAATAAATTATATTTTTCCAATTAAGTAATCTAATCAATTTTAATTCACAAATTTGTTTATTATCCCATGGTTTCAAACATGGGACTAATACTTGATGACATTAATGTTATAAATAATAAAGTAGTATAATTATATATCAACATTGAATTGTCATTACAATGCTATGAATTCTAGTTTATGTTTTGTTACTTATCAGTTAGTGGAAATAAGATAAAAACCTATCAAACAAATGGTGTGTTTAAACTTAAATGTATTTTTATTTGATTGTGATCAAGTTTTACAATAGATAATGAATGACATACATACAATATTTTACATAAACATTACATTTGTAAAAACTATTAATTCTTAATGCTTTTTTTATAGGCACCTGTTCTCTTTTGTTGCTTTTTTAGTTTTTTTAGATAACAACTTCACAGAATAAAAATTCTTGACTTATGCGGGGTATTATAAGCATTTAAATCCCATGCCTAAAGAACACTCAGACTTGGAACTAGCATTTGTTGTTTCGTTACAAAAATGCTTGTCCCATGCGTGGATTGAACCCTCAGCACATCGCATACCATGGTAATCGGCATATTGATACTCCACTACTCGGCTATCTGTGCATTCAAGTATTCTACTCATGAGATGCAGTAATTGTGGCTAAATATTAGCATATGGAACCCAAGATGCAATCATATATATGTAATTTATAAATGGTAAAAATATTAAAAACATACCTGAGCTTCATTCGCCCATCGCTTAACTAAATCAGGCGCAGTCGACGACAGATGCAACGCCGACACCAACGCAGCAGAACTCACAGCAGGATTCTTATCTACAATCGCTTGTTTCATATATCTTTCAATAGCTTGAAGCATTGTGCTGTCTGTAATACTGCATAGAGCTCTTATAGCAGCCGCGCGGTACAAATCCTCCTTTCCAGTCATGTCTTTAGTGAGCGAGGAAGTCACAATGATGACATCTTGAGCCAAATTACTTAGCTCCTTGATACAAAGATATACCATGCGCCGTAACATCACATCCTTCGATTGAAACAGCTTTGTAGTCGCGAAAAACGCTTCGGTTGCCTCCTGGGTCGTGAATTTCTCCCCTTGGTTCAGTAAATACAGCACTTTTGTTAAAATTAAGGAACATTTTCGCGGATTGACGGGCGACTGATTGAAGTATCTTGTTTCCTGTAAGACTATTGTCTTGTCTAAGTTCTGGTAGGGGTTGCCTCCGCTGTCTTCCTCCTCCTTTTTATCTCGTTTAAAGCTCATTTTGAGCTTTTTTGGGTTCCTCAGAAGGAAATTAAAGGGTGCCGACGAATACAGCTTACACGTCACTTGACTTGACGGTAAAGCTCAAATGTCACTGTCATCTAAGTGTCATTTCAAACGGAGTGACTGCGTTTCGTTATTGCAAATTGCGATTAAAATAAGGTATTTTTTTAATTTTTGACACTGTTGTGTTCTTGTTGCAATATTCCTGGCTTTTTCTTCGCCTTTCAAATCATTGTTAAATTGATTGAAAGAAATTATTTTTGACACTATTCCGATATGTTTTATAAAAACTATGTTTTTTATATCAATTTCGACTGCTACTTTGCTGCATTTCTAATATATAGAACTATCACTAATGATGAAAAAAGAAAATTAAAGCACTCATAAGCACACAAGACAAAAACATTAACCATCATAAAATTATAAACGTAAAAAATAGCTTTATGCATTGGCTAAAGCAATTATATTAGTCGTTGCTCTAGTGATAATGTAAGAAAAGCTTGGTCAGCTAAGTTGAGACAAGTGACAAAAATGAGAAAAATAAAGTCTGTACTTGATGGGAAAATGCTAGGCTGAAGACTATACCCGGCAGTCAAGTCAGCTGGCTATGTAAGACCCAATATAAATATTACAATGATTGAGGGCATGTTAATAAAAATGAAACACAAACATTATATAAATATTTACAATTTATTTCGTTTTTCTCTCAACAATAGAGAACCATGTTCAATGTAATGCTGTATATAACTTTTTAATTTACAATTTAAAGCTGGCAACACTTCAAACGGATTCAAATCACAAACTACTTATTCTACAGTAAATATTTTGATAAATTTGCGAAATAAACATTACATATTTTGGGACGGAAATTTTTATTACACTGAAAATCACATTAAAGAAATTTTATTACTTAATTTCTGGCGCATTAATAATTTAACCTTTTTGTTCATTTTTGAAATACAGTTATTTTATTAAACAACCTTTCAGATACTATGTTGAATATACAGGGTTTTACTGAAAGGTTATATCTTTCCAAAATGGGTGAAAAGTACATCTTGAATAGTCAATATACACAATTTCAGCTCAAAATGAAATAAATAAATAATCGACACCCAATCTCTCGCATCAAAATCAAAACCAAAATATTTTTATTTCGAGTAGGCCTTTTCAGGCACTTTCAAAACGTTAAATGACTCTAGTTGCGAGTAAAATTTGTTATTAATTATATAATTAAAATATTTTAAGCTGAAATTTTATAAACTGACCCTCAGATGTACTCTTCACACCTTTTGGATTGTTATGATCTTTAGGTAACACCACTAATATATAATGTTTACTTCAGATTAACATATATTTATCTCAAATATCGAAATTAGGTACCTTCATTGTAAAAAAGAAGTTTGAAACAATATTATTAATAAATAGGTACCTGTATATGTAATGTTTATTTCAGATTAACATAGATATATATCTTGAAGTTATTAAAAATATGTATGAAACGACAGATATATAGAACAATCAGTCTACCATAACCAACTTTAAAATTAAAACTAAAAGTAACCAAAAGAGTTCCTATTAACCAGTATTCTCTAATAATAGCTTATAAAAGCCATTAAAATTTCGCCTATAATTATTACCTAATTTAGAAGTCAAATACAGCAAAACATTAACAGAGAAAATATTAATATATACAATTGCATCAGTCGTTTTAAAAAACCTTAATTTACAATAATAGACATATACTAGCAATCGGTTTCTTTATATAAATACTAGCGACGAGCCCCGGCTTCGCACGGGTTTAAAAACTTTAAATTATACACAAAAAACCTTCCTCTTAAATCACTCTAAAACTGCATTAAAATCCGTTGCGTAGTTTAAAAGATCTAAGCATACAGACAGCGGTAGCTACTTTAATTTATAGTATGTAAAAATAAGAAATATAATTTGATTTTAATAAAATTTTACACAAATTTATTATTGCTATTAAAAAGCAATTTCTTCAATAAATAAAAGATTTTCAAATATGATACAGTCGATCCAAAATCAGTACTAACAAGTTATAACGAAAATAAATCTTATGTATTTGAATGAAAGGCTATTATGGCCGAATTTCCAAACGCAACTCAATTATAAGTCGCCGTCAAGAGGTGACGCGACTGCGCCGTTCCCCATACAAATGTATTTCGCTGTTTTCTTGTGGAAAATGCATTTAGATCAATGATTTTTTGCCCAAAAGCCCATTCCTTTTTTCCTATTATTTCTTTTTTTCCAAAACGTAATCACAGAAATATGATCCTCCGCTATTCGGCCATCCGTCTGTTTATATGCGGGCTGTATCTCATGAACCATAATAAGTCATTTAAAAATTACATAGAGTATGTTTTTCTGTTGCTGCTATAACAACGAATAATAAAAAGTACATAATTATCTTGTACGGAACCATTCGTGTGCGAATCCGACTCGCACTTGACCGGCTAATGACATTTTATAAGCGTCTGATAAAATTTTCTGTATAAAAAACAATTTGATTTTGATTGAAAGAGGATTCAGAGTTACCAATAATATGCGGACGATTGTACGAGCTAAAAAATAATCTAGACTTTAAATTAGATATTATATAAAGTACCGGAATTGCTAATATATGGCAATATTAAGAGGAAGCGTCGACTCTTTTCCCTAACTTATAAAAAAACAACTAAAAATTAACTTTTTGCATGCATGCAAAAATATATTTGAAAATTTGTATTTTTACAAAGGCTCAACTCATAACTACAGCAGAGTCGAAGCTCGTCGAAGCGTCGATCTAAAAGTTGATATAGGAAATTCACCCTTAAATCAACAACTTAATGCTTATATTTCTTCTGAGATGAAAAAGACGAAGTCGCGTGCATTCTACGAAATTATCTCTGAAGAAATATGAGCATTACGTTGTTAAGTTAAGGACAAATTTGCTATATTAACGCTTCGCTGCGCTTCTACTTTGCTGTAGTATGAATTGACCCTAAGAACAATAAAAATAGTTATAGCTTTTGGCAGTTATTTCTTATAAGGATATTTTAGTCTAGCATTCTAACAAAAAAGTTTACTAAATAAAAAAGGGCGTACTAAACATCAATCATTAGTAATTACTTTAACTAAAGTTGGGTAGTTTTATATTTTTGCATGCATACATTGGAAAGGAATTCATATGTTTAAGAAACGTTAAATTACCCGACTGTTTAAGAAGGGTAATGAACAAATGTGTTCTTTTTAATATTACTGTATTATTTCTAAGCACTGGTATAGTAGGTAGTAATTGAGAAAAATAGTTACTAAAATAAGGTCACAGAATACAAGAATTAAATAACACCAAATTCTTTAAGTTTACATAATTAAAGATTTTTTAACAATGAAATGTATTTGTAACAGACACCTAGATATTAAACATACTATTTATCTACTCAACCACTGTAATCAAAGATAATAGCAATGCGAAAAAAATACATCATTTAAGCTAAATATATATATACAGTTCGACTCGCGACACCACCGCCGCCGCGTCATCTCATGATTAGGGACTCCTATTGAGTCTGAAACTAGTCGGGCGATCCCGAGAATATACGTGAGTAAACCGTTTTGTTTTAAATAATTATGAATACTCCTCACGATAGTTATCATACAAATAAATATATATATATATGTTTTGGACATAAAGCATATATTATCACTCTTTAATTTCATTTATCTCAATAGAGTCACCTATACAAACCCGGGTATCCATTTAACTCAGAGTTAAATGCTTGCTCGAGGTTAAATTCACAGGGTTTCATACAATATTGTCAATTTAACCTCGTGTTAGCAACTAACGCCATTGTACCTTATTAAATTTATATCTTAAAATGCTGTATCTATTATTTTTTTCTGGTGTACAATAAAGAATATAATATAATTTGGTAACTCTGAGTTAGGGTTTTCGTGTAAGTAGGCCTTAGGTCAGTAATAAAGATCACTCAATTGCAAACACTCACAAAAGTTTTTACTCATTAAAAGTAAGATAAATATTTCTTAAAGATAATGCAAGGTAGAAGCTTCTTTGAATAAAATATTTTGACTGTTCAGACAGTTGATGAGTATAAAGCCGCTTTCAATGCCGTTACTCTCCAATATAATTTTAATTCTATTACAATGCCATTGCAAAATTGATATTAATTTAGCAGGCACACAAACAACACACAGTACAAAAAATACGCTCAATTTTTAGATTCCACTCAACTTCTTCCATTGACAGCATTTTTTTTTAAGAAAACTGAATCTCCTGCCAGCTAAATTAATATCAATTTTGCTTTGGCATTATATTAGAATTATAATTAATTTAGAGAGTAATGGCACAAAGTTGTTGAAGCGGACGGAATGCTCAGTACACACGGCTCCGAAAGCTTACTAAGCCTAGCTTTCTATGAGTATTACCTGGCCCTGTAGCCAAGAGACATTTCTACAAGCATTTAATCTATGAAAATGTCATTTTATTTCGATAAGTCTCGTAACTTAGGCGGCCGTAAGACGATCAATCTGGCATCAGTTCAATCTGTGATCGAGATTGATGACAAAATCTGGATAATTCGTGATCCTTTTCAATCTAACATCTATTAACACCTTACACAATCAATCTGACCAATGTCAGTGATTGTTCTAATGCCATGCTAGATTAATCGACTATTGGCCGCCTTAGGGTCAGCGCAGACAGAGCGGAGCGCAGCGGAGAGGATTTTATAAAAGCACTTGAAAATAAACTTTAAAATTATTACAATAAAGTGTATAACGGGGATTCCCGCGTATCTTCGAGGACGCGCGAGCATTTTTTGTCAGGTTCAAGCATTTATGCACTTTATTGTAATAATTTTAAAGTTTATTTTCAAGTGCGTTAATAAAATCCTCTCCGCTGCGCTCCGCTCTGTCTGTGCTGACCCTTAGACTTGGCACTTCCATAAATTTGAGCAATAACATTAGTGTTAACATTTGTAATAATGTCACTTGGCTTGAGGGATAGATCGGCTTAGTAACTCCCGTCCCCGCGCTTACCGAGCCAATCAGAAAGTGGCGTATGAAAACACTAACTAATTCATAGAGTAAGCATAGACAAGAACAGAGCGTGCACATTGCTAGTGGCCCCTTATGTCAAGCGAGATGTACTCATCTAGTAGAGTACTGATTTATGTGATTTTCCGTGCGACGACAGACGTTTATGCGAAAATATTAACGGTTCCGATATTATTAGGGTAATGTTAGGTTTTGAGACAGTTTTAATAAAACAGTGCTCTCCATTTTGACATTAATTTTACGATTTTAAGTGTTCATACTATTTCCAACAGTTCATACTCGATATGCACACTCTATAGTTTACTTATTTATTCCTTTTAGAACTAAATAGTTAAAAATGTTGTAAGTCAGGAAATAAAATGAAAACTGTCTTTTTCTTTTGAGTGTTTACAATTAAAATGTTTATTTATGAGTTCGGCCACAGCACAAGAAATAGTTCCCAGTGTAACAGTTATTTTTAAATAATCTGGTGTATTTAAAAACAAGAAATATACTATCAAATTACAGATATCTTAATTATATTGAATTGACATTGTGCAGACTATTAAAAATATTTTGGAAGTCCTTTACTGAACACTTTTGGCGTTGAACATATGAATTCCGTTCCTCTTAAACTAAAAATTATATTACAATATTATTTTTGGCATTTATATGGTACAAAATTTACAAATTCTTTACCTATTTTTTAAACAACCTGTATTTGAATTCTTTTTGTTATAAACGAATATTTATAATAATCTATGTAAGTACATATATAGTAAAATAGTAATTTTTCTAATTGGTTATTTATTGGGTGGTGTTATTTTTTGGGCTGGGTGCACATTGTAGGGTGAATTTCATAGACATAAGTGTACTTGACTCTTTAGATTGCAAAATAATTTCATCATAATTTAACTTAGACGAATTTCTTATATAAGACTGATTTGACATGAATATCATTATTCATAGACAAAAATCCTATGTTGTGTTGGCCTAGCAGTTTAATTAAGAAATTTGTATGGAAAGGCTGCAGGCTTGAAACCATTACAGGCAAATACTAATGAGACTTTTACAAAGTAATATGTATAAAGATGAAAGATTTGTATTTTATGTTTGTAACAAATTAACTCAAAAACAACTGGACCAATTTCAAAAATCCTTTCTCCATTGGAATACTACATTATCCTTGAGTAATATAGGCTGTATTGCTGTGCAACCCGTGCGAAGCCTTGGAGGGTCGTTAGTATATAATATTCCAAGAAAGACTATGTAATGGGGACCGCGATTCAAAAACCCGCTATGGTTTTATTGTCGCATCAGGTGTATGTATATGACATCCTCCACCAATAAGAGACAAAATGGCCTGTGATTGGTCGAAATCGACCTTCTAGCAGATTTTTTGACTCACGTACACTCATTATAAACTATTAATATTCTCAATCAATCAATTACATATTATAGAATCTATGTTTACTTGAGATTGGATTGAATTCGTTTTAGAGATGTGCGAGACAGGTTGTCTACAAAATAGGTTTTATTCGCGATCGCATTTCACGCCAACTTATAAGTAAATAAGAAAATAATATAAGATTTGTAAAACTTTTCCAATGTTATCTTTTGTTAAGTATTTTTATATTGGTCACAGCTTACAATTTTACTAGTTTAAATATTATAATAATACGCTCTGTTATTGCCCCACTGGTAAATAGAAATAGGGATGTTTGATATTAGTCAGTAAGATATTGAAAAGATATTAGATAGGTATTTATACTTTGTCTAGTAACAAAAAACGACTAAGATACATTGAATGGAAATTTCATGTGACGTCACTCTGTGCACAATGTTTGCTACGGCGTGACAACACAACTCACAAACCCTCACTCCTGGACTTTGAAGAACTTTATCTTTGTAAATTTTACTTTTTGTTTGTTTTGATAAAGGAAAATATATGTTTCTAATATTTTTTTCATTATCTGACGGACTAAATAGATTTTTACTTTTCATACCCAGTCAACATCTGTATTCTTCTTCTCATTATAGAGAAAGAACAAGCTCTTTGCTTCCTCGAGGTCAATTAGAAGACGCAATTATTATTTACATTAAAAAGCCATTAAATACAAGTATTTAAACTGTGACCATTAATTGACAAACTATTTCATACAACAAATGGTGCAAAAACTTAAAAAAAAGTGCCAAATACGATTTTGTTAGTACGCAACACCAAGTGAATGTTGCCAAACTAAAACGATATTTTTTAAAATAAAATTCCTTTGGTTCACTCCAAAGCAAGCATAAAATAGAAAATAAAAAACTTGATCACTTGCAAGCCTGTTGCACAGTCTTGCATTCTTGCATAACTATTTAAGTCTTTTCTTGTCTCACTTTGTTGTGTCTTTATTACAATATTATGATAATTATTCGATTCTTGCATCACAAACACTGTCACTATGTCACTTGTCACATTCACTCACTTTTCACAAGTCATGCAAGACTTTACTGCACAAAAGAGGTGAGTTCTCGCTCGAAGCAAGACTTCACTCATGCGTGTAGAAGATTAGTTGTGGATTAGAGTCGTCCGGGGACATTTCCAATTGGACGTACTGTGGCGTTGTTCTCGCAGACTCGTAGGAATTGCCGCCATTGCGTGATAACGAATTTCTTGATCTGGAAAGGAGATAAATTAAATTAATACTTAATTCAATATTCGTGATTTATTAACACAGATGGTTAATAAAAAACCGGCTAAATGCGAGACGCTCTCGTGCATGAAGAGTACCATACGATCATACAAGATTTATGCCATTAAAATCAAGCAAAAAAAAAATCTAGCACGACTCTTGTATCTTTACTTTATAATTATACTAGCTGGTGCCCGGTGCACCTAAAAAATTTACAATTCGACCTATAAAAATCACTGCCACCGGCGTCACCTATCCGGCACTTTTTTTTTTCTTTTTCATGAAAACGTCTCCCGCACTAAGGAATTTAATCATTGTGCCGCGGGAGGTTTTATAAACATTCAAATCACATGCACAAAGAACACCCAGACTTAGAACAAGCAATTATGGATCACACAAATGCTTGTCCTATGCAGGGATCGAACCCGCGGCATGTCGCGCACAGTGGTAATTGGCGTGGTGACCTATACCACTCGGCTATCCGTGTCAAACTTGTACGAGGACTCCAGCTCGTCACACACAGATTTATCCTGGTTGGAAATCCAAATGAAATGACAGATAATCGGATTTTTTTCAAATATCATCCATTAATTCAGACATGATCTTCATATTACAAGTTTTTATTTTATAGACTCACTTGGCTTTGGCGTGTGTTAGTATGTGCGACTTGAGGTTGGTGCTCTGCGCGAACTTCTTGTTGCAGCCGTCGAAGGGGCACACGTAGGGCCGGTCGCCCGTGTGGATGCGAACGTGCGTCCTGCAACAGAAGCAATTAGGCATTTGACTACTATCGAATCATTTATTAATTACAAACTAGCTGTTCCCCGCGACTTTGCTTGTTGTGTTTGTGTTTTAGTTTCAACGGATTTTCATTTTTGCAACATATTTCATTTATACTCCGCTCCTTTTGGTCGCAGCGTAATGTTATATAGCTTATAACCTTCCTTAAAAAATGGGCTATCTATCACTGAACAAATTTTTCAAATTGGACCTGTAGTTCCTGAGATTAGCGCGTTCAAACAAACAATCAAATAAACAAACAAACCAACTCTTCAGTTTTATATTAGTAGTGTAGATATTTCTATTAATAGTATTAAATTGAAGCAGAACTGCGAAATAACATAAAAAAAATATACACGAATACAAAAGCTTTTAAAGTTAGTAGGTGACGCGTGTTCTATCTCTCTGTCACAAAACCACGACTTGTACGGGGCAGCCCCAGATCAGTATGGAGAAAACAATAGTGACGTCACATTTTGTTATAGCTCTCTCAGTCTAATTAGCAATATTGAAATGCTTGTAAGTAGTCGCAAGCACTATTTAGAGATGATTTCAAACTACAATCAACTTAAAATGATGATCGTGAACATAACTTACAAGTGATGTAATAGGCATGTTTCCAAATTTTTTTTTAACGTCCGCCTAGTAGATTAATGAATTTTATTGGACACTTATTTTTTCTTTTTTCAAAATACAGAGAACGCAAATTACGCGTGACGTCACTCCTCGCTACAACTTTTACCAAGGCGTGGCGTCATAAGCCCCCACTCCGGAACTTTAAAGCGCTGTATCTTTGTAAGTTTTTATTGTTTTGACAAAAGAAAAAATACGTGTCTAATATTTTTTTATTATCTAACTGACGGACTAAAAAGATTTTAACTTTTCATACCCAGGAAACATCCCTACTATGAACGATTGTCAGCGCCGTGTAGCGATGCAGACTGAGCGCGACAGTTGCCACGTTAAGCATATTATCCTTACTAATATTATAAATGCGAAAGTAACTCTATCTGTCTGTCTGTAGCGCTTTCACGCCAAAACTACTGCACCAATTTAAATTAAATTTGATACACAGATAGTCTAGAGCCTGAGCCCGATATCCACGCGGGCGGAACCGCGGGAAACTAGCTAGTCTGTAATATAAACAACCCAGTATATAGTTATAACTGACCTTAAATTAAAGTCTAATGAGAACCTCTTCCCGCAGCCTTCGAAGGTACACTGGAAGGGTTTCTCACCGGTGTGGACGAGCTGGTGACGTTTTAACTTCGAACTCTCTACAAAGGCTTTACCTGAAATGGAGAATACAATATTTTTATAATAAATATTCATTTAAAAAGTATCTACCTCAGAGTATGCATAGACAAGCATACAGTGCGCGCGTCGCTAGTAGCCCCTTGTGCGGAGCGTAAGCAAATTTTTAGCTATAAGTACTACGCTCGTCACGTGATTTTTCGTGCGACGACAGACGTTTATGCGAAAATATCGATGGTTCCAATATTATTAGGGTAATATTAGTTTCTGAGATAGTTTTAATAAAACTGAGCAATCTGTTTTGACTTTAATTTTATGGTTTTACTTGTTCATACTGTTACCAACAGTTCATACTCGATATGCGCGCTCTATACTTTAGTTATTTATTCGTCTAAGAACTTACCACATTCAGCACACACGTGTACCCGGGGCCCGTGCGTGTGCAAATGTTTCCGCATCGCAGAGTTGTCGCGAAACATCTTCGTGCACCCTTTGTGTGGACAGGCTGAAAAATAAATGAAAATTATTATTATCTAGCTGCGCCCCGCGGTTTCACCAGTGTTGACGAAAAAAATCTAGGTACACCTCTGCTACCTCATCTATTAGTTTTCTGTCTTTCTTGTCCATCTAAAGGTTGTCTGGAAGATATCGCTATTAGCGATAAGACCGCCATTGTAATCTTATTAACTTTATATTCTTAAAATGCTGTATCTATTTTTTTCTGGTGTACAATAAAGAAAATAATAAAATCTCAATTTTTGAAGTAAAACTTTTTTATGCACGCTTGACTTGAGAAGGAAGCTTTAAGTGATCGGGCGAGGCGAACGGAAGTTGAGAGGGAGATATAAGTTAGAGAAGAGAGAAAGAGAGAGTTACGTTTCGAATATTAGCTTTGAGCTGCATGAGCTATTCGGGGCACTCTTGCCACTTGTTGGCACAAGCTTGCTCAGCCCCCCTGGACGAGTGACATTTCGACAAGCGATAACGCAGATCGAATCGTTCAAATGTATGAAAGTGACAAGTCTAAGCCACGTGACTTATCGAAACGAAATGTCATTTACAAACATTTAATGTCATTCAAGCGATTTCTATCATCGTTAACGCTTGTCAAAATGACACTTGTCTAGGGGGGCTGGTCAAACTGACTCCTTCAAAAGGCCGGTCCAGATAAGACACTGCATTTATTTACATAATATTAAACTGGGCTAAACCCTGTTTCAATGTTTCTTCTCAGGGTAGCCAGTTAAGAAATGTCATATCCAGCGAGCTCAAAAAAAAAAATGTTTTATGTGATTTGTAAAAGTGATGATTTTTATCCTAGTTACAAAAATAAATGATTTGATTTGAATAGATTAATGTAGGGGCAAGAGAAAGAGGTGCGAGCACACATTTTCTTTCTCTCTTTCTCTCATAGCCAGTTACGTTTCCTATATAAAGAAGTTTTACTTCAGTCGTGTGGTTTAAAGCAGACTCGTTTATTATTTATTTATATTATAACTGACTCACCTATTGTTCTATCTGAGGATTCAGGCATCGGTTTCTTTAGCCTTATTTTGTGTCCGGGCCTCGCGAACTCCGCTAACTGTTTGGGATCTGATAAATCTAAACCTGAAAACAAACATTTTTATCTTATTATAAATATAAATAACTGATTATTTTAATTATTTGTTTCGCAATAATTCAGGCGGAGCGAATATTTATAATTAAATAAATAAATAGCTCTGCTCCCAAAGTAGCTAATGCTCTTGTGTTATGGATTCAAAGACTACAAAGGTACCAACAAACACTCAGACAAGACAATATAAAAAAAATGTTTTTTCTACATTGATCCGTCCGGAGATCGAACCCGGGTTTTCGCACAAAACACATGTAACCCACGAAAGTAAAACACGCAGACCAAGTCGCGGGGTACAGCTAGTAAATAATAATAATAATTAAAAGGTTGATGTACCTGGCATTGTTTCATTTCCTAATATATTCTTCTTGCCCGTCATGTATTCTGTGTAGTCTGGATCTGGCTCGGGGTTCGAGCCATCGTCTGCAAAAGATAACGACTTAAGATTAGATATTAGGACATACATTATTTTAAGGCGCTACACGAATAATTATTTCGTTTGTTTGTTTTTTTAGAGAGCCAATCCGGAAATGCAAGACAGAGATAATACTAACCGCTTGCTAATGGGACGAAAAGAGCTAAACATGTGTCATGGTCGCGAAAGATTGTCTTAGAAATAATAATGTAAGCGACAAAATGGAAAATCTCATATTAATCGAAATCTATCAGATGGAGTAAAAAAATCAATCGACATTAATCTAGATATTATGATTATGCATCAAATAGTGTAAAAAAAATCTTATTAAGTTGAATATTTTGGTGGATTAAACAAAAAAAGTGTTTTTATAGAGCTGTCTTCAAAAAACAAATCTATCGAAGAAAGTTTCTTTAATCGTGTGATCGACATTTATTTTCATCATATCCTCTTCTATCTAGGAACCAAATTTTAATAACTTTTATAGTTTCTAAGTTAAAACGATATGAGAATAGCTAAAAAATTTGTGTATCGCCTTAAATAGGATACGCTCCTGGCACGACATGTACTTGATTACATTGTAGCAGGGGTCAACGACTCTTATGGCCATGTTAAAACGCGTCGACTATAATCGGACAATTCGTAAGAACATATATTTTTAGCGATTAGGATAGCTTTCTCACCGTCATCATCTCCAGTGGCCCACATGGTGACGGAGAACTCGCCCTCCATGGTCTTGATCTGCACCTGCTTCTGCTCCCAGCGACGAGCTGGACCTCGGCCGGGGACACCCTCCATTAGGTTCACTGGGACCTCTCCTGCAAATATATAACAACAAAATTAACTTAATGTACGTAACAACTGAGTGTTTGGTGAAATGTGCTTTCCGGGGCACGAAGGCGTCTCGCTATGTTCACACGTTCAATCTTATCTATAAATAAATGTGAACAACATCACATACATTGCTCTGAACCCAAAGTAAGTAGCTAAAGCACTTGTGATATGGAATTCAGAGACAACGAAGGTACCACAAACACCTTTTTTAAGGGTTTTTTACATTGACCCGGCCGGGGATCGAACCCGGGACCCTCAGAGCTGGCGACACCTTGAAAACCGGTGTGTACGCCACTCGACCACGGAGGTCGTCATAAGTATCTTATCTATAAGAAGCTATATATGAGTTGTCGCCTAATGAGGCTCCCTCACTCATGAGTGGCCTCATTTGAGTTAAGGGTGGTCACCTATCCACGAACCAATCGCGGCGAACGCGGCTTAACATTTTGCTATTGGTCAAGCTTTTATGGCCAATATTAATAACAAGTACAATAAACATATCCGTAGATTTATTTTCCTACTAGAGATAAGAATTTGACATAATTTGTATGGCTAATATATTATTACTAGCTGTCCCCCGCGACTTTGTTCGCGTGTTTTAGTTTCAAATGTTTTTCATTTTTGCAACATTTTTCATTTATGCTCCGCTCCTATTGGTCGTAGCGTGATCTCATATAGCCTATAGCCTTCCTCAATAAACGGACTATCCAATACAAAAAGAATTTTTCAATTCGAACCAGTAGTTCCTGAGATTAGCGCGTTCAAACAAACAAACAAACCAACTCTTCAGCTTTATAATATTAGTATAGATATGGCTATTTAATATTGGCCGTTAGCCACAAACCCATCTCATAGTTTTTATCCTTACTAAAATTATAATTGACTTGATTTTTTTAATTTATTATATTGATTGATTGATTATTTTAATTTAGACTGGCCTATTCAAGTGGTTAGTGGCCCTGACTGCTAAATCGGAGGTCGTGGGTTCGATTCCCACCCAGGACAAATCTTTGTGTGATGAGCACGATCATTTGTTCTGTGTCTGGGTGTAACTTATCTATAATATGTATGTATTTAGAAATATATAAGTATGTTTATCAGTTGTCTGGTTGCCATAGCTCTGCCTAGTTTGGGATCAGATGACCGTGTGTGAGATGTCCCAAGATATTATTATAATTGTCAAAAATTTTAATAACTCTGTCTACGCATTCACGGCTAAACCACTGAATTGATTTTGGTGAAACTTTGTATGGGGTAAGTTTGGATCCCAAGAAAGGACAAAACTACTTTTTGCTGCGAAAACCGACACCCAAGCGGACAGAGACGTTTTTTTTGTCCGGGGTAAAAATCTAATGACTTCAACCCACGCCAAGGGGAAGGCCGTGGGGATATGGGGTTAGAAGCGTTATGAATATCTCTCGTTAAGACTAAATAGCAGATATGACCAATTCCCTATAAGACTAAATTTCGATATGACTAGTTCGCTCTAAACCTAATTAGCTGTTTGTCTTTAAATGCATACGTCCGGTTTTCAAAATGACTTATGTCGAAATTGCACCGAATAAAAGCACCCCGGTCCCGTCCTTGCCTTTGCCGGAGTCCCGGGTTCGCTAAAGCATGCTCGGCGAGGCTCCGGTGGGACGCGGACAGAGCCATGGCCTGAAGCTAGTTAAAAATCTATACTAATATTATAAAGCTGAAGAGTTTGTTTGTTTGTTTGAACGCGCTAATCTCAGGAACTACTGGTTCGAATTGAAAAATTCTTTTTGTATTGGATAGTCCGTTTATTGAGGAAGACTATAGGCTATATAACATCACGCTACAACCAATAGGAGCGGAGCATAAATGAAAAATGTTGCAAAAATGTAAAAACCGTTGAAACTAAAAAACGCGAACAATGTCGCGGGGGACAGCTAGTAAGTAATACTCACCGATGGGCATTAAGTGTTGTACATTGTTGCTGTTGTTAGGGACCGCGCGGGGTCGGCCGCGACCCCTTCTGAAATATAATATGTTTTGAATAAGTTAACAAAGCAATATCTTATATAATTATAAGTATGTAATATTATTATTACTGGAAATTATATAAAATAAAAAAAAAACCAGCCAAGTGCGAGTCGGAGCTAGCGGACAAAGGGTTCCGTACCATTTTCTATAAAAACGGTAAAAGATAATACGCTTGTTGTATGGGAGCCCCTTTAATATTTGTTTTATTTCAATTTAACGATTTCTTTTTAACTTAACATTCTGTGAATATTTTAAGCGTCTACCTGTTGTCGTTATCAATATCGAGCAAAAACAAGCAACCAAAAAAAACACGTTTATTGTATTGGAGCCCCCTTTAATATTTATTTTATTCTATTTTTTAGTATTTGTTGTTATAATAGCAACAGAAATACATCATCTGTGAAAGTTTCAACTGTGTAACTATCACGGTTCATGAGATACAGCCTGGTGACAGACGGACGGACAGCGGCGTCTTAGTAATAGAGTCCCATTTTACACTTTGAGTACGGAACCCTAAAAATATCTTTGAAGAAGCCTGTTCATCCTATGCTCGTTAGGACATTCTAGATCGCCGGAGCCCCGCCGAGCATGCATTGGTGATACCACGGCTCCGCAAGTCGCGTATGATGTTTCTTAATTGTTCTAAGACACCATTGGCGCACGGTGAAAGAAAACTGCTAAAAAACCATTCCAAAAATTTCAATCTGTAATTGCCAACCCGCAATGAGCAAGCGTGGTGATCAATGCTCGTGCCTTCTCTACATGAGAAGAGGCCTGTGCCCAGCAGTGGGACATTTATAAGCTGGTATAATAAGGCACATATCCTTACCTACTGCTCGTCGTGGCTGGTACATTGTATAAGGGATCGTAGTGTGGGTCTGAGCTCGCGTTCAAGACTTCTTCTCCAGAAATCCCCGGCAGGATAACTTCTTCACTGCCAACTGCAATTTTATAGTCTGTCAGCGGTTGCCGACATGCGATCATGAATTTATTGAATGGATATGAGTTTAACCGAAAAGAAATTAACAAAAGATGTGAAGATGAAGATGAAATATAAATATTATAATAATAATAATATCTTAGGACAACTCACAACTGCCATCTGATCCCAAACTAGGCAGAGCCTGTATTATGGCAACCAGAAAACTGATAAACATACTTATATATTTCTAAATACATGCATAATATAGATAAATTACACCCGGCCTCAGAACAAATGATCATGCTCATCACACAAAGAATAGTCATGGGTG
Organism: Diachrysia chrysitis; assembly: GCA_932294365.1. Classification (NCBI taxonomy): domain Eukaryota; kingdom Metazoa; phylum Arthropoda; class Insecta; order Lepidoptera; family Noctuidae; genus Diachrysia; species Diachrysia chrysitis. The sequence continues at coordinate 5,038,941 of OW028670.1, forward strand.
GGTATCGAACCTACGACCTACGACCTCCGGTTAAGCAGTCAGGGTCACTTACCACTAGACCAACAGGCCAGTCAAATCAAATGAAACTTAAAATATACTCCTGACCGATTTTCGGTCATGGCGGGTTTATTAGCCATCTGCACGACAGTAGTTGCAGTGCACGAGTGTGTGCGCGAACATAGTCGCACTCACTATTCCTGCACTCTCATAGACCGATGGAACAGCAATCCGACATGATCGGAGAGAGATCTTGAGCAGGACTAACTGCTTTACGAAGCACGGAAGGCACGATGATAACTTTGCGTATTATTATTTTAATTATTTGTTACGCATTAACGCATTCGGAGCGAATATTCGTAATTAAATACAAATAGTGGAAAGAAAAACTTAAACCTCAGGCAGGACTCGAACCTGCGACCCTCGATCCAGTCGCTTTACCTACTAAGCTACTGAATTAACACATTTTTAATCAGAGTCGGTGAAACCAAACGCAAGATTGGTTCACTAGATGTCGCATACGTCGCCCTAAAGACGTAATAAGTGGAAGACAAAAATTTAACTTCCAAGCAGTGACCTCGGTAGCTTAGTTGGTAAAGCGACTGGCGCGTCAAGCCAGTGGTCGCAAGTTCGAGTCCTACCTGAAATTTAAGTTTTTCGTTCCATTATTTGTATTTAATTACTTTGCGTATTATTTTTTTAGCCTCAACATGTCTGGTCTACTGAACACTAGATAAAAGAACGTACCTTCTTCGAGATGCTGCATCCCAATAACTTGCTCCTCCACCTCTTCATACTGATCATCTGTGATGTACTCCTCGTATTGACCGGCTTCTATTTCTTCATACTGGAAAGTCAAGATTATGAGTTAAATCCTTACTAGTATTATAAATGCTGAAAGTAACTCTGATTGTCTGTCTGTCGCGCTTTCACGCCAAAACTACTGAACCGATTTAAATGAAATTTGCTACACAGATAGTCTAGAGATTGAGAAAGGACATAGGCTATTTTTTGCCCCAATAACCGACATCCAAGCGGGCGGAGCCGCGAGAAACAGCTAGTACGACGTACGATTGATCGTGTACACACAATCAACAAATTAAGTACCTTAATAAATAACCCCATATAATATATGGTATATTATATGGTATATTATATGTATATTATATGATAAATCATGTGAAGTAGAATTACCTTGACTCCAACTTGATCATCGCCTTCTATTTCGACCATGGAGCCGTGTGTGCCAATCTCCACTTCACACATTATCTCCTGGTTCATCATGTTGGCGCCTTGTTACCTGGAAAACAATACATTCACTACTATTACAACCATGATAATAACTAAAATTGGTGACAGACGAACATAGATCCAGCAATTAGTACTACTCCGTGCAAGACTTCTTAAATGATAAATTCTTGTAACCTATTTGTCATTTATTAACTTTGTTTTATATTTTCATGCCAATAAGGCAGAATGTACTGGATCTTATTATGTAATTTACCATCCTATTTTTATGTACCTACATTCTTAGCAAATAAAGTATTATTATTATTATTAGTCAGCCATACTCAAATCAAAAACTCATTTATTCCAACTAGGCTACAAAGTAGCACCTTAAGAACGTCAATACAATGGACAGCACCTATAATCGCCCATACTATACCGCTTCCCAAGGGTCCGTTCACGCAGACCGGGTCGGAGAGGAGAGTAATTTTTAAATCTGGTTTAAAAAAGAGTTTTGTGTCCTTAAAATAAGGTTCTCTTTTACATTTCACTTCCTTCTAAATGTAGTATGCCTACCGCGCTCATGTGAATTGTAAAAATCAACCTTATTACAATTACCCAAAAGTTTTATTCAAACGCGATAAAATATGTACTCTCCTCTCCGACCCGGTCTGTGTGAACGGACCCTAAGTGCTCTGGCTGTGGAGAAGAAACGGAGCAACAAACTCCCTAGCAGCACCCTGTCTATACGTTTACTAACTAACTTTTAAACTATCGCGCTTTATGTTTTTGATAATATAAGTACAGCAATCAACAAAAACCCTGTCCGATCCTTATGAGTATTATTCGGCATCGTACTGCGTACACATATACGTAACTATTGAATGGATTTGAGATTATTATTTTTCCTGGTGAATATAATTAAATTAAAATGAAACTGATCAAAGGCAACACTGATTGCTCGACAAAGTTCACGTGTACTACCTACAGTTTTGTATGACAGAAGTCGCCTGAGCGAGATATTTTTTTCTAGTACGTATTTTGAACGAATGTACAGGATTTTAGTTGCATACTGTATTATATAATGGGAATTAGACTGCTTGCGAACACGGCCGGTATATCCTGAGCCTCTAGACAAGTGGCATTTCGACAAGCGTTAACGATGATAGAAATCGCTTAAGTGACATTAAATGTATGGAAATGACATTTCATTTCGATAAGTCACGTGACTTGGACTTGTCACTTTCATACATTTGAACGATTCGATCAGCGTTATCGCTTGTCGAAATGTCACTTGTCTAGGGGGGCTGGTCGAAACGTTAAGCGTAAAGGTATTTATGCATGTTTCCGCTCCATAATTCCCGTTACATAATATATTGGTGAGCCACTCCAAAAAACGAATTATTTATTTGTAACTTAAAAAAAATATTCAACTATACCGTCCTTTACAATGTCTTGAAACCACAGAACTGATAAATACAGTAGAAGTCGCATAGCGCTTCATTTCTACCGAGACCAGCGTCCTCAAACCACACCCAAACTCACACAAAGATAGGTATATCGTATTTCGTAACACTAAAAAATCCTTCACGTCATTGGGCATTTTGAAGTAGGCGGTTTATCAAGCGTTACTTAATAGAATAAAAACCATGACAGCATGTTAACAGTGTTGTTAATTGTATACCCTTTATTGTACAGAATAGTTTGAAGAGAAAGTTATGCTACTCGCTGCTAGATGGCTCTATATTAAATTCATTCAATTTAGCTGTATTCACACATGAATAAGATTGATATTTCTGGATCAAACTTTTTACTAAATGTGTTTTGCTAGGTATGTAACATTGGCATTGCCTTATTTTATCGACATTACTTTTTATTCTTAGATAAATTAGAGTTAAGGCGCTACTCGAATAATTGCATGTAAGCGGCGTTAAGCTGAGTGGAGAGCCAACCTAAGAGAATCAAAAAGAAATCAAATGTAAGAGAGAGATAATACTAACTGCTTGCTAACGGGACGGAAAGAACTAAACATAATATGTCAAGGTCGCGAAAGATTGTCCTAGAAATAATAACGTAAGCGACAAAATGAAAAAATCTTATGTTAATCGAAATTTATCTGATGGAATAAAGAATCAATCCACATTAATCTATGGATATAATGATGCATCAAATAGTGTGAAAAATATATTATTAAGTTAAATAGTTTGGTGGATTGAGCAAAAAAGTGTTTTTATAGAGCTGATTTCAAAAAATTTAAGTTTCGAGGAAAGTTAGCTAGGAACCAAGTTTCATGTCCCTAACTTTTATAGTTGCTAAGTACATAAGTTAATGAAGTAAAAACGAAATTAAAATAGCTAAAAAAATGTGTAAGGCCTTAACTACTCGAATAATATGAAAACTTCATTTTGAATCTGTAAAAATTTAACTATGTGAAAGTTTTCTTTTTTAGTAGTTCAACATAAATAAAACGTCTGTATTTTAAACTATCGATAACTCATTATCGATAACGGTAATGCCTAAATGAGTAGCTGAACTTGACATTGTGCATTGTCGGAATGTTCTAGAATAATGGTTTTCCTTTAAAAAAAAGTGAACCTAACTGCCAACAAAATAAAGTAAATTTCTACTTGCGTTTTTTTACAAATTATTGTTTTTCAAAATTTTATCAATAGAAAATAAACCAGGACTAATTGATGATGGGAAATTCCACCATTTGATAAATTTTTGGCGCTGCTATCTAGCTAGCACTCTAAAACAGTACAAAATGGCATCTTTGTATTTATTAGTCGAGCTTGTTTCACCGTGGCGATCGTAACTAGACTGACGTGCGCGACGTGTAGCGCGGAGTATCATACGCGTGAGCCCGCTTATGCCGGGGTACGCGCGCCCCGCCCACATGCGCCTTCTACTGTATTTATCAGTTCTGTGCTTGAAACAGATATCAGGGGAGCTACTCTGAAATGAATTTTAATTCTAATACAATTCCAATGCAAAATTGTTATTTATTTAGCAGGCACACAAACACAAACAACACACAGCACAAAAACTGACAATGTTTAGATTCCAGTTAGTTGATTGTCAGATTTTTTTTTTCAAGAAATCCTAATCACGTGTCTGCAAAACTAATATCAATTTTGCATTGTCATTGTATTGAAATTAAAATTAATTAGAGTTTTGCGCGAATTATTAAAAGAACTTGAAAATAAAAATATTCTTTTTAAATTGGGAGACGTATTTAGTTACAGAAAAAAAATAAAAAGAATAATATTAGAGTTAGGCAACTTTGATTCAGTTCAGTCAAAAATGAAACCACTCATTCTTTAGTTAAGTGTGGACCGCGGCGGAATTTTATTTGACCCCTGTGCCCTCAGACCAATCTTAGGGGTCAAGGTCACAATATCCAGACTTGTATTTCGTTATGTAAGTGTGAAAAGAAAATATCTAGTCTCGAAATATTTTAGAAAACACTTTTTTTTATTTTTTTCTAGTAAGATTGATTGTCGTAATTTTTCTTTATGATGAGATAGTCAGTCGGTGTCTAACAAAAATCTAACTAACAAAGAATAAACATAAAACTTAAGAATATTTACATTTCAGTCTGGGTTCAAACTACCAACCTCGTGCATACTAATCCTATCAAACAACCTCTATACCTAACAAAAGGATTTTAAAAGTAAAAATCTATTTAGTTCGTAAATAGGGGTGCGGTTTTTTTTTTATGCGTCACACAGTCTTCCCACTCCCTTGGAAAGGTACATTCTCTTTTTTTTTTTTTTGGAAGAGATTTACGCAGTTAGCCTGAGCGCAGGCTTTGACTGCTTCACCGGACTTTTAAGGTACATTCTCATGTAATGCCAGACTTTACCAGTTAAAACCATCCTTCGTCCCCTCCCCTGACCAGGGAACCAGGTGGGAACGCATTTACGAAGTAATCGACTTCATTAATTCTTATTTGGACCAACTATTGTCCCCACTCTATAAAACAATAAATGTGTCATAATAATAACTACCATCCTATAGCATTAGCAACAATAGAACTAGGTACATATATGGAAGTAATGGTTAATCGTGAGTTTATATTCAGTTTGACTGTATGAAACTCAGGAGTGGTATAATATGACGGCCTCCGTGGTCGAGTGGCTTACGCACCGGTTTTCAAGGTATCGCCACCTCTGAGGTCCCGGGTTTGATCCCCGGCCGGGTCAATGTATAAAACCACTTTTCTACATTATCTCGGGTATGGGTGTTTGTGTTACCTTTGTTGACTATAAATTCCATAACACAAGAGCTTTAGCTACTTACTTTGGGTTCAGAGCAATGTATGTGATGTTGTCCACATTTATTATTTATTATTATAATATATCACCACTTAACCACTACCAGTGTGTGACAAGCTGCGGGTTCAATCCCTAAAAATATACAGATGATTGTCACATTTTTGAAATTTATTCATATTGTTAAAGTTTGTGTGTTCTTTGTTCATGTGATTAAATGTTTGTAAAACCCCCTGCTAAGGCTCAATTCTAAGGCCTGCTTGCACAAGCCCAGGTCATCTTATTAACTCAGTTAAATATAATAATCATATCAGTTAATATATATTTGAAAGTTGTCATATAATATTGTCGTATAATTATTAATAATATATAATTAATATACATTGGTTTTTCGTAAAAGTGGGCCTAGAGCTGGTAGAAATTATTAAATATCTTTTATGTAGGTATTAATTAGGTAGCTGCCTGCAATTTCACTAGTTTTTTCGCTAGTTATCTTAACAGTGGCTGTTAAACCATCTATACATAACATACCTCATAAATAGGTATATCAAGACTACCAAACACACTAGTTGCAGATATTAGTGTTTTCAAATATACAAACTCATCACTTTTATATTAGTGATTCAGTGAGTTTTCTCGTTAAACTATGCAGACTAATGACAGAAGTAATTAAAAACATTTTGCATATTAACTACTTAAGTCAGCAACAAGTATTTGTATTACATTCATTAGAAACACATGCCGTTAGAAAATTAGTACATGATTGATTAACCTCTAACACAGCCAGTCTTACCATGGAATACTGTGTTACCCAGTAAATGGGTTGTGGAGGTTAGATAGGCAGTTGTTTCACATAAAATACAGTATTCAGCTGAATCTTTGACTGGAAGCCAACCCCAACATAGCTTGAAAAAACGCTAGGCAGAATACTGTGGTATCTTTGAAATGAAATATGTTTGTATAACAACTTTCGTGAGGAGTATTCATAATTATTTAGAATAAAACACGAGATCGACTCGCGACACCACCGCCGCCGCGTCAGCTCATGATTAGGGACTCCTATTGAGTCTGAAACTAGTTGGGCGATCCTGAGAATATGTGCGAGTAAACCATTTTGTTCTAAATAATTATGAAGTATGTTGATTAAAATATATCATCATAATCATCACTCATCCTTAAAAAAGCCAGAAGTATATATCATCAAAATATAGCCTTATCAAACAGTTTCCTCTGTACATTTCAATGCAATGAATGAATGAATGAATGTACTATTATTAAGAATGAAATAATCAAATGTTTATAAAACAATCTAAAGGACGGATCAAGTAAGGTTAACCATTTTCTAGTTGATATTGTTCCACTGTTGGGCAAGATTCATACCCCACTTCTTTAATCATATGAAAATGTTACTAGACAAAACATATTCTACATATCCAGCACATAAATCCTATGAATATTACCATGCCAGTTTGTGAGGACAGATAGATATTTTTTTTGTCATGAAAAACTAGACAGATTTAGATAAAATTTGGCACACAGGTGGTTTATAGCCAGAATTAAATGGGATTAATTTACCTAATATTTCTATGGGAACTGTGCATGTATAGTTTTGCAAGGTGATACTAGTAGAGCCTAATTTCTATTTTTGGTGCATCATAATATTGCATACACTTTTTTATCTATATTCTTCCATGAATAAACATTAGAGGTGTCCACACTGAACAATTAAACAATGAAAAATCTTATTGGGAATTTATGAACTTATTCATATCATTATTTGGTTAAATATAAGAAAAAAAATCTATTAAACTAAGTTGTTATAAGACTTTTTGTTCTGTAATAACGCATAAACAAAGTTAAGTGCTACTAATTATAAAACCTGTTTTAATCTTACTACTAAATTATTTTTATTATTTAATCTGTGAAACCTATTGAATTTGAGTCCCACTATTAATAGCTATAAAGTAGGTATAGATAACAAAGATAGTGTAGAAATAAACTATTTTGAATTACTTATGTAATTGATTAAACTTTTTTTGACTTTTTCAACCAAGTCAAAGTAATAAATTTATGAGGCTGAATACACACATACCTTTGCCTATGCGATAAGATGACAAAATCGAAAATAATGACAATGAAAAACAACAATCTCTTGTACTTGTAGATTACGACAACATCGGATTATCGATGTAAATAAAACATTTCTACAGTTCACTAACTTATATTGAGTGCGTTTAATATGTTTTTCACAGTTTATTTTTAGAACACATCCTGAAACACGTAAACAGTAGTGATTTTAGAGTAAATAGTGATAATATATACGTCATCTGTTACAGTACAAGTTTTAATGAGAATTTGTTGCCTCCCACAAAGATAAACATTTTTTATACATTTTATTGTGCCGCATTATGCAGCACTGGAGTCAAACAACTATCTCTCGGGGCAGGTGCGAGTCTACTGGCAGCGCAACTCGACCGGCCGGGCCCGCGACCCAGACGATTTTTTAGATAATTATAAAATGACCACGCCAAACGCTACACACATCGATACCTTATAAAATGACCTTCATTCTGCCGCCCTCGATAGGTCGACCAAACGGGTAATTTCATAGAAAATACAAAACACTTGTTACGATACGTCAAAAAGTACTAATGTTTTCGATAGATATAATTTACCTGTATTTATCCAGTAACAAAAGCACCGACGACCCCCAGAAGACAAATATGGACAGATGCGTTGGCACGGAATTTTCCAACGCAATGTTTATTGCAACTAGTGCCACAGTTTTCAGTGAAAAAAAGTTCGATATTAGGGCTCAAAAATATTTGAAATTTACGCGAAAATGTTTATAAAATATGTCCGACTAAACATGGCGTCCAAAGATGTCCGACCAAATTCAATATGGCGAAGCAAAATGGACGCCCGCTCTCCACCCGTTCGTACTCAAGAACTCCGCCGAGAAAGGAAAAGCATACACGAACGTCACATAGAAAAAAAGTCATCGCCACTCAATGTTGCCATACACAACCTAAGAACGTGAAGTCGAATATTTAAATTTTACTTAAATCACGCATTATAATTGAGTTAAAATATTAGAATAACTCAGATTTATTATAAAATACATTGTAATATAATTTAATTACAGTAATAACTTGAAGTTACACTGATATTCACCAAAATTCCTCGATGTTTACAAACAGAATTCGTTATCTAAACTGTCAAACAAAAACCAATGCTGCCATCTATACAAAACCTTTGACGTAACAGCGCCACCTGACGGCAGAAAAGCGCACAACGATCTGCCATTTTTCGCCTTCCTCTTCCTGTGATTATTTAACAGTTGGGACAAAAATTTTGCGCAAAAAAATACACGATGGCTGTAAGACTATTATCGAAATTAAAGGTTCTGCCTGAGATACGCGGTGTCGCGAACGCGAGTTCGGCGGCCGCGCCAGCTTCGCTATCGGATTTTGATATGCAACATAAGACCCCGGTTGTGAGGAAGCAGCACCTTATTCCGAAGGCTCATTACGGCGGTCGTCATGCTGTGACCATGCTCCCAGGAGGAGGCATCGGTCCTGAGTGCATGGGCTATGTCCGGGACATTTTCAAGTAAGTTATAACCTGATATGTCACCTCCTCATTAATCAGCTGACAAATTTTATAATTAAAACGCAACTCGACTTTTCTTGGTTTTAATCACGTCTTTATTATATATTCCAAGATATATCTTACCGTATTCATTTATTATATGCATATAACATAATACAGGATTTAATTTCAATTATTTTATGCGGATAACCTTGAAGTTTCTTTACAGAATCTATTAACATGTAAATAATATTTTAGCTGAAGCAAATATGAAATATTTTCCATTAATAGTCTAATTATATGCCTCTATTGTATGTCATTGTGCTTAGCATATTCCATTGCTAGCCAGATATTGCCATAGAATTGGCACAATAATATTTATTAAAATTAAAAACAACAATATATAATTATTATTGTTTTTTTACTAATCTAATCTATTTGTTTATTTTTCCACAACAGGCCAATGAATAATGACCGCTTCTTTATCATATATCTACTAAGGGTCAAGAGATACCTATACTAGAATTTATTAGCTGAATTTTTAAATATAATTAATTTATTATACAGTTCTTTGCCAAAAATTATAAATCAATCTAGGTTTACTGTCTGAAATGTAAACCTAAGTAAATGTAACTATACTTAAGATTTATTGTAAGCTGAACTTTTTTTTTTATAATAAATGAATAAGTTGTGGAGTACAATTAACAGTTAACTGTTTGATAAAAAAATAATTTGAAAATTTTTACTGACTTATGAATTTCTAAAGAATAAGAATAAGAATAAGAATCTTTATTTGCGTGAAACATGGTTTACAAATAAGATGGTAATAACACATGGTTCGGCACATTCCGCCATAACATAGGCATGCAAATATTTCCGTAGGATTAGACCTAAGTACGCTAAGTTTTCTAATTATTTCATATAAAATTCTTTAAAATAAAATAACACCCTAAAGTTAACCATTACATTAATCCCTTAACGATAAACTATTAAAATATTAAAATTAAAAGAAAAATATAAAGTAAACAATTATATATATATAGGTACATTGCAACATTATTTATGAGTCATGAACTCTGAAATATTATAAAAACATTTGTCAAGAATAGGGTTGCCATCTCTAAAACCTGCCCCCCAGGACCGGAAGCGTAAGTTCCCCGGATTTAGGAGCTTTCACCCCGGACATTTCAATACTTTTTTCATTCACTTACATCTTGACACATTCCATGCCCAGCACCCGGCTCCCGGGTGCTAATCAAAACAAAATAATAGGGCTGGGCATCGAATGTGTTAAAATATATTTTACTCCGTAGTCCGGGTTGCACCCGGACTTCAATTTAAACCCCGCCCGGACGCTCCCCGGACGTCTTCCAAACTAGGACAAATCCGGGGAAACCCGGACGGATGGCAACCCTAGTCAAGAAGCCACTTCTTTAGTGCTCTTTTAAACTTAGTAAAGATGATTTTAAGCACAAATATGGTATTCAACTTGTGTCTACAGCAGATGGGTTATCTGCACAAGTGTTTTGAGGCTGGAATGTCAACCGGTATCAATATATTATACTGGTGGACAATGTTCAGAGGATCCCTAGTACCAACTAACGTTACTGTAATATCGTGTATTTTTAATCTAGGAAAAGTCTGCTGCTGCAATGATAGAATATATTTTTTATACATATAACTAAACAAAAAATGTATTTTCCTTTCAGATACATCGGAGCCCCCGTAGACTTTGAGATCGTAGACATTGACCCCACTATGGATAATGATGATGATGTGCATTACGCCATCACCACCATCAAGAGGAACGGTGTTTGCCTTAAGGTATAACTTATGTTTGTTTTACACAAAAACTTACTTTAAATGAAAAAAGGAAATAGTCCAATACAAAGTTTCATTAAAATTAGTTCTGCGGTTCAGATGTGAAAGCGTAACAGACAGACAGACATCGTTACTTTTGCGTTTATAATATTAGTATGGCTTGTCATGTGACATAGTCATGTGACTGACAAGATTAATTATGATAAATACTTGAAACATTAGCTTTTGTGTAGATGTTATGTGAATAGGGTATTAGTTATTTTTGTCTTATAACTTGCTGCGGCTGAAGCCACATGTATATTGTTTATCCCAGAAAATGAAGCTTATGATATAATTTCTTAGATGGCGTGAAACCGCGACAGACAGACAGACAGAGTTACTTTCGCATTTATAATATTAGTAAGGATTACAACGATAGGGTCGTGTGGTGTATATACCGGTTTTTAAGGCGTCGCCAGCTCTGAGCAGGACCTCAGGTTCGATCCCCAGACAGGTCAATGTAGTAAACCACTTTTCTACATTGTCTCGGGTCTTGCTGTTTGTGGTACCATTGTTGTCTCTGATATCATAACACAAGTGCTTCAGCTACTTACTTTGGGTTCAGAGCAATGTATGTAATGTTTTCCATATTTATTTATTTATTTTATCACTTTATTCTCATTAATCTGCTTTGTTAATTTGTTTGACCTAACCCTTCTGATAGAGGTGCCTGAAAGATATAATTGGTAGGATTAGTAAATAATTAAACAAAGTTGTAATGTATATAGACCCATTTAGCAATAGTAAGCATTATAGTATGTACTTTGGTTTAAATAATATAGCTATTTAATCAACTCATTTTATACTGCGTTCGAAATTATGTTCCAAACATGTAAACAAAAACGAGTTTTAGGAAAAACAACTGTAATGCTTTCACATAAGGTTATGTTTGCGTTACAATTGCATTTTTTATGACTTATTCGACAGTACCAGTCAGTCTAAAATGAATTTTATTTACAATACATAAAGTTGATGTTTGTTTAAGTGGAAATAACATCAATTGGCACAAGAATATAATTTATAAACTATACATCCGACCTTTATATAAACCTAGGCCTCTCCAAAGTCACGTCACAACACTTGGTCTATCATTCCGTCTATCTCTTCTTCTACCTGCCCTAAACCCAATAATTTGACTGGCCTGTGGCCTGGTCTAGTGGTTAGTGAACCTGATAGTTAAATCGTAGGTCGTAGGACGTGGGTTCGATATGCACCTAGGAAAAATATGATGAGCATGATCTCTGTCTGTCTGGGTTTAAATAACTGTATTAATTATGTATGTATTTAGAAATATATCAGTATGTTTATCAGTTGTCCAGTAGCCATAATAGAGGCTCTGCCTAGTTTGGGATCAGATGGCCGTGTGTGAGTCATCCCAAGATATTATTATTATTTGTGGTCGGCGCTATATGCGTTCTTCCATTCATCCCTACTACTCAACGGTATGGTCTATCTCTTTCATTATCCTTTTATTTTTATTACAGGGTAACATTGAAACCAAGAGCGAAGCCGCATACGTGACGTCACGTAACGTTGCTCTACGTAACGAGCTTGACATGTATGCTTATGTCCTCAATTGCAAATCCTATCCGGGAGTCACCACCAGGCATAAGGATATTAACATTCAAATTATCAGGTAATTTGAGTTATATTATCACAGAATAATTAAGACCAGCTTGCACAAGCCCGGGTTATCTTTTTAACTCAGAGTTAAATGCTAACACGAGGTTAAAGTGACAGTTTTTGATACAATATTGTAAATTTAACCTCATGTTATCTACTATCTCTGAGTTAGGTTTTTCGTGCAAGTGGCCCTAATAGTACTATGTACAGAAGGATCAAAATATAATTAGTGACTCTTTTTGGATGAGATCTACGCAGTTAGCCTGAGCGCAACATAACTATCTAATTATTTAAAACAAAACGGTTTACTTCCGCATATTCTCGGGATCGCCCGACTAGTTTCAAACTCAATAGGAGTCCCTAATCATGAGTGTGAAACTAGTCGGGTGAACCCGAGAATATGCGTATATGAATAAACCGTTTTGTTTTAAATAATTATGAATAATCCTCACGAAAGTTATTATAAACTATAACTATCTAATACTAGAATGACGCGCTCGGTGGCTAGCGGCTACCTAATGCCATTCGCCTGCCCGGGAGGCGCGCCGGCCGAACCTACCTAAACTGCGGAGTGAAACCCCTTCTGATTATATTCCTGATAATTATAATAATCCAATATAATTCCAGACAGAACACAGAAGGCGAGTACGCCATGTTGGAGCACGAATCTGTCCGGGGCGTCATTGAGTCTATGAAGGTCGTCACCGCCAGCAACTCTGAGAGAGTCGCGAGGTTCGCCTTTGAGTTCGCCAGGAGGAATAATAGGAAGAAGGTAGGACCTAGATTTTAGTATTTTTTTTAACCCATTGATTGTGAGTTGTACCTCGTTGAACTAGAGGTAAAGATCGTATATCATCAAACTTCTTCATACAAAAGTAGACTCTAAACACAAAAAAATAGGGTTCAAATCAAGTGGAGGTAGTGCGGCGACCGGTCGCCGCTCGGGGTTTGACTGAGATTTAGCTGTGACGTCATGCGCGGTGACCGGTCGCCGCTTGGGTACATGTGGGTTAATTACCATTTATGTGTCCCACTGCTGGGCAAAGGTCTCCCGCAATTTGCTTCAGTCTCTTCTGTCTAGAGCCGCTTTCCTACCAATTCGAATATTAGATACTAGGTGTTTCCCGCCGCTCAGCCCGCGTGGATGTCGGTAATCGCGGCAAAAAGTAGCCTATATCCTTTCTCAGGCTCTAGAAAATCTGTGTACTAAATTTCATCTAAATCGGTTCTTCAGTTTTGGCATGAAAGTGCGACAGACAGACAGACAGACATACATACAGAGTAACTTTTGTATTTATATTATTAGTAAGGATTAAAATAACTGCTTAAAATGAAAAACTATTTTTTAAAGTGTCTGATTTGACCGAAACTCGACGAAGCTGATCTCGCCAAAAGTTTCGCGAGGTGTCGCGAAGTGCGGGTTCTTCTTTATTTTCATAGTCAGTCGAGCAAGATATAATGCCGATTAATTCGTTGAGATATTAAAATATTTATTGAATCTTTATGGATCCTTCCTAAGTCGTGGCAAGTGCGTTTAATACTCGCCTTCTTGAAGACCTTACGACAGAGGTATCGAAATAACCAGTTTTGTCTCTCATCTATAGAATTGTTCGTTAATTCACAAACCCCAAACCCTACCAATAGTGAAACGCTACTTAACTTTAAGACGTTCTTAATTTTAAGACGTTCTTAACTTTAAGACGTTCTTAAATGTCCATCTGTCGCTGCTTTAGACCTTAAAGTGACAAAGACAGCATGAGACTTAACGGCGACTTAAAACTTAACGTTCCAGTATTCGGCCAAAAGACAATCAAATTTCATCTCTATCCCTTTGGAATAACGTTAATTATCTTTTAAATCTACAAATTCTCTATCCAAACAAATTTGAAATCTAATCTCTTAACCATAATGTTACTCTTCACAGGTGACAACAGTCCACAAAGCCAACATCATGAAGCTATCAGACGGTCTGTTCTTGGAGACGTCCCGCCGCCTCGCCAAGGAGTACCCCGATATCGAACACAATGACATGATCATAGACAACTGTTGTATGCAGCTTGTTGCCAGGTAAGTAACCATTAAACTATATTTGTAACTAGCTGTCCCCCGTGACTTTGTCCGCGTGTTTTAGTTTCAACGGTTTTTCAGTTTTTGCAATTATTTTCATTTACGCTGCGCTCCTTTTGGTCGCAGCGTAATGTTATAGCTTATAGCCTTCCTCAATAAATAGGCTATCCATAACTGAAAGAATTTTTCAAATCGGACCAGTGGTTCCTGAGATTAGCGCGTTCAAACAAACAAACAAAGCTCCTTTTGGTCGCAGTGTAATGTTATATAGCTTATAGCCTTCCTCAATGAATGGGCTATTTAACACAGAAAGATTTTTTCAAATCAGACCAGTAGTTCCTGAGATTAGCGCGTTCAAACAAACAAACAAACAAACTCTTCAGCTTTATATATTAGTGTAGATTTATAAACACACTAGCTGTTTCCCGCGGCTCCGCCCGCGTAGATGTCGGTTATCGCGGCAAAAAGTAGCCTATGTCCTTTCTCAGGCTCTAGACTATCTGTGTACTAAATTTCATTTAAATCGGTTTTGGCGTGAAAGCGCGGCAGACTTTAAGAATTCAGTCTGTCTAGACAGAGCTACTTTCGCATTTATAATATTGACACGCTTGACTTGGGGAGCTGGTGAATGCGTGACGAGAGCGTTACGAGAAGTGTGATCGGGCGAGGCGAACGGAAGTTGTTATAAATTAATATTTTGTTCAATACATTAAATTTTGTTTAAAGTGAATAAAATTGTATTTTCTTTCTTTCTTCGTAGCTGGGAAAAACCTAAGCTTTGTTGGGGTCGGCTACCAGTCTTACTAGATTCTGCTGAATACCGTATTTTTTTTTACATTAAGCGACTGCCTATCTGACCTCCACAACATTTTACTAACACAGTATCCCAAGTCCTCGCCGGCGATGCCCGACGCGTGTAAATAATTGTAACGTAAATGTTACCCCCCCGTCCCTAGATCAAGCTGGCCCGAGCCGGCCAAACTAGCAATAAAAATATGTCCTTAAATAATTAACACTTAGATCCAGCCCTCCCTTGCTGTTCTTGCCTTATTAAGATTGTTAGCAACGCACTAAGTCGAGGTCCGAACCCCACAGGGTGCCCTTAGTGAACGTTGCTGACGTAGTTAGTTTTTCTATTGCTCTGGCTGGAGGCCCTTAAGGTTCTCGCCAAAAGTCCGGTGAAGCAGTCAAAGCCTGCGCTCAGGCTAACTGCGTAAATATTATCTTCAAAAAAAAAAAAACAGTATCCCAAAGTAAGACTGGTTTTCAGAATTGTAATGAATTAACGACTATCAAAGATTAAGTTAAGACAGTCCAGGACCAACGGCTTAACGTGCTTTCCGAGGCACCGAGGGGTTTTGGTATGTTTACAAATGGTCACCCATCTACGGACCAACAGAGGCGAGCGCGGCTTAACCTGTATTATCCTTTTTTTTTACATTTTATTTGTTTTAACATCAGTATACATACATAGGAATGCAAGATGTTCAGGAAATATAATATACAGTCATGTTTAGCCTCTACGGGGTACAAATCTATACTAATATTATAAAGCTGAAGAGTTTGTTTGTTTGTTAGTTTGAACGCGCTAATCTCAGGAACTACTGGTTCGAATTGAAAAATTCTTTTTATGTAGTTTTTATGTAGTAGGATAGTCCGTTTATTGAGGAAGGCTATAGGCTATTTAACATCATAAATGAAAAATGTTGCAAAAATGAAAAACCGTTGAAACTAAAACACGCGAACAAAGTCGCGGGGGACAACTAGTACATTATAATCGGTCAAACCGTAAGGCTTACTTAGCCACGAGCCTTACTCAAACTGATTCACTTCGCTAAAACCTTTAAAACCATGATTAATTAACGTTTCTTTGTCCCCAGACCGCACCAGTTCGATGTGATGCTGATGACGAATCTCTACGGGTCGATCGTGTCGAACGTGGTCTGTGGCATCCTCGGAGGAGCTGGTCTACTCTCGGGCAGGAACTACGGAGACCATTACGCTGTCTTCGAGCCTGGTACTAGGAACACTGGTATGTCATTTTAACCAACTTTTATATTCAACTTCTTTTTGTGTCCATGGTGGTCTTAGTAGATAACTGACATTTCTACAAGCGATAAAGATAATGGGGATCGCTTAAATATATGGAAACTAACTGTGCCGCGCGGTTTCAATGCAAGTAACGTCGTCGAGAAATAGGCTATCAAATTTATATCTAAAACGATTTTGTCAAATCCTACTGGTAGTTTCAGAGATCAGTTCAAAGGCCAGTCAGAAAAGACCCTGCATTTATTTACTTGACTTGTCTTCATCATACCAGCCTATAAATGTCCCACTGCTGGGCACAGGCCTCTTCTCATACAGACGGAGCAGAACGAGCATTGATCACCACGCTTGCTCATTGCGGGTTGGCGATTTCAGATTCCAATTGTCGGAATCCAGGTTTCCTCACGATGTTATCCTTCACCGATTGTCAATGATGTCTTAGAATAATTAAGAAAGTACATATAAATTTGAAAAGTCAGATTGGTACTTGCCTGTAATGGGTTCGAACCTGCAACCTTCTGCACACAAATCCGTTTATTGTACCACTAGGCCACCACGACATCACGACATGTCTTATTGACTTTTAAAGAGGCTGTGATCACTGAGTTTGTTTTGACATTTGTTCTCAGAGTCAGATAAAAAATACACAGATAAAATCACATAAAAGCATTGAACTTAATACAATTTAAGAAAACATTAAAAAAACTTTTGACAGAAAAATGCCACTATAATGTTAATGACTTCCTGAATTTGTATAATAACTATCGTGAGGAGTATTCATAATTATTTAAAACAAAACGGTTTACTCACGTATATTCTCGGGATCGCCCGACTCGGCGCGGCGGCGGTGGTGTCGCGAGTCGAACTCAGTTCGACTCGCGACACCACCGCCGCCGCGTCAGCTCATGATTAGGGACTCCTATTGAGTCTGAAACTAGTCGGGCGATCCCGAGAATATACGTGAGTAAACCGTTTTGTTTTAAATGACTTCCTGAATGACAATTTTAGGTGATAGTACCAAATGTATTTTATTGTTAGAATGAATCTTGATATATGTTTAAATGTATGAAAAATTGCTTAGTAATATTTTTTATTGTGAACCAAAATTTTTGCTTATTGGTATTGTATTCCTTCCTTTCCATATTTGTACACCAGTGATGGTAAAACATGTTGGTTCAAACTTAAATATTTAAGACCTCATAATATGCATCAAAACAATGTATATTTAATGTACACGTGTTGTTGCAAATAAATGATCTTTATATCTTGAATAAAAAATAATCCAGAAACTCAAAAAAATATTTTTTTATATGACATTTTAAAAGTGATGGTTTTTTTATCCTAGTTATAATTTTTTTTTGTTCCGTCATGTCATTATTCTAGCGTTAGCTCTGCACATAAAGACACGAACTTTTTTATTACAGATATTCCTATCAAACCTACTATAACAATATTTGCCTATTCCAGGTACCGCTATCGCCGGCAAGAACGTAGCAAACCCGGTAGCCATGATCAACGCATCAGTGGACATGCTAGAGCACCTCGGCCATCACTTCCACGCGGACCTGATCCGCGCCGCAGTCGACAAGACCATCAACGTCGACAGGATCTTGACGCCAGACGTCGGTGGCTCTGCTTCTTCGACGGACGTCGTTAACGCAATCATTGGTAATATCGGACATTAATTTTCTTATAGAGCAGAGCTGTATTCGTCTCGGTTTGAAAGGCTGGATATTCTGTTGTCAAATCTATGTCTAATATCTCGATTGGTTGACCACCAACTCAGTTGCTGAAAGTATAAATTATAAAAGCATTGCCTTTCAGAATCTGAATATATTTATTGTTTAGCAAATTTATTTGCATTTATATGGCTTGATGTTCGATCTTACCTCAAAGTTTCTAAATGGTTGTATTACCTATAAATTTGTTAGTCAACTGTCAAATCTTAACTCAAGTGCTGTGATTGGTTGTTATTCTTTTGGTCAACCAATCACATTACCCCGGCATCACACATTGGTTGAACGTGTGGACGGATCGCGAGCGTTGTCGCAGATTCCTTTGATAAAACCGACGCCACGGCCAACTCCCAACGCCCAACATTTCATGATCCACACGTTGGACGGGTGGCGCTGCAACCAAAGTGTGTAGCCGGATTTAGATTTAACAACAGATAAAATGCGAGCTACCGCTAGTCAAAAATACACTTGTGTCGCTGGGGTCGCATCAGGTGCATCTGTCATTCTCCACCAATGAGAGACAAGCTGGCCTGTGATTGGTGGAAATTGACAGATAAACGGGAGACGACACTAGCGACCTAGCGGATTTTTTATTTACGGTATTGGAAAGCCTTTTAGTAACCTGAGGTTAAAGTAATTTGTGCGCTTGTAGGATTACAATGTTATTTTTTTTTTGCGAATTGCACCGATTTTTTATGTTTCTTTCGCACAAATATAGAAATAAAGGCTTGATATACAGTCTTGTAGTTTAAAGAACAATTATTATATGCCGTTACGTACTTATAAAAATAAAAACACGTACATATCGTGTTAAGCCATATATTTTACAAAGATGGATACAAAGTACCCTTAATTTAATTGTTAATTAATAAATTAAACCCTACTTAAGCTCTTAAAGAGTAATTGTGATAGAAGAATCTAGAATATTCTGAGATTATACACTCTGCTCCTAATATCTCCACTAAATTATTTAATAAAAACCAAATATTATTTAGTTGCCAGCCATATTAATGTTGCTGCTTGATGGCTTTAGTGAGACCTAAGTTGATTTATTTTAATGTTAAGTAATAGATAATTATTCTATTAGTTATCATTATGCTAGAGCTATATAATAAGGACAATTCTATGGAGTCATGTCGCATGAAAATAGTCGATGCCGTGTAGAGATTGGCCAATTAATTTAGATAATCCATGCTAATATTATAAATGCGAAAGTAACTCTGTCCGTTTGGGTTTTGAGCCTAAACCACACAGCCGATTGTGACAAAATTTATTATGGATATAGCTTTAACTCCATAAAAGGCATAGGCTACTTTTTGGCGTGGTAACATACATCCACGCGGGTAAAGCCGCGGGCGAAAACTTTATTTAAAATCAAAATAAAATCACCCATTATCTTAAAAATGAGAATTAACAAAATTTTTAATTTGTTAATTAAGAAAATATAAAAGTAAACTCTATCGCAACATTTTCATAATTAAAACTTATTATAAATCGAGTAATGTTAAGTATTTACTTTAATAAACGACATTTTAAACCCCATAAAGCCAAAAATATAAGCCAATAGCTTAGGTCTCACTAGCGCCATTATCGAATAGCGGCAGTTTTACGCAACTTTTTGTAATAGACAATTGTATTTATCTCGACAGTTTGTTTATGACCGAAAGTATTATGTTCATGTTTTAGTTATTTATTTATTTTATTGTAGATAAATGTTAATAAATTGGTAATTTTAAATAGTGTTGTTATTGCTATTTTTACATAAATATTAGTTGCCATCGTAACATGCTTAAAGTAATAAAAAAGAATTATGCATTAATTTGACTGCACGGATAGCCGAGTGGTATAGGTCACCACGCCAATTACCACTTTGCGCGACGTGCTGCGAGTTCGATCCCTGCCCGAGACTTGGAACAAGCATTTGTGGTCACACAAATGCTTGTTCTAAGTCGTGTTCTTTGTGCATGTGATTTAAATGTTTGTAAAACCCCCCGCGAGACAAGGATTAAATTTATTAGTGAGTGAGTCGTTTAAAAAAAAAAACAAAAAAAAAAATGACACATTTAAAAAAAAAAAGAAAATACTTACATTTATAGACACACCAAATAATATATAAAATAGTTTATCTATACTAATATTATAAATGTGAAAGTAACTCTGTCTGTCTGTTATGCTTTAACGGTGAAACTACTTAACCGATTTTCATGAAACTTGGTATGTAGTAAGCTTGAATCCCAAGAAAGGACATAGGCTACTTCTTGCCGCGATAACCGATATCCACGCGAGCGGAGCCGCGGGCAACAGCTAGTTGACTTATAAAGCTTCCATTTTAATTAATATTTATTTACAAAAGCTAGTTCTTGAAAAAAATAATATAATGGCACTCTATTTGTTAATTATTCTGTTTTCATCTTGATAATGCTCCAGCACCAATCATTTTATTATTTACTGCATTTTCTCATTCAATCATCAATGGCGTAGATGATAAATTGACTTTTTTTAATCGTTTGATAGATTATTAAAAAATATTAGACACGTATTTTTTCTCATTTTTAATAATAATAATACCAGCCTATAAATGTCCCACTGTTAGGCACAGGCCTCTTCTCATATAGAGAAGGAACGAGCATTGATCACCACGCGTGCTCAGTGCGGGTTGGCGATTTCAGATTCCAAATTTTGGAATCCAGGTTTCCTCACGATGT
This sequence comes from Diachrysia chrysitis, assembly GCA_932294365.1. Taxonomy (NCBI): domain Eukaryota; kingdom Metazoa; phylum Arthropoda; class Insecta; order Lepidoptera; family Noctuidae; genus Diachrysia; species Diachrysia chrysitis. The sequence continues at coordinate 5,060,067 of OW028670.1, forward strand.
TTCCCTTCACCGATAGTCAATGATGTCTTAGAATAATTAATAAAGTACATATAACTTTGAAAAAGTCACATTGGTACTTGCCTATAGTGGGTTCGAACCTGCAACCTTGTGCACACAAATCCGTTCATTGAACCACTAGGTCACCACGACATTTTTTTTCTTATTTTACTTAACCAAATACTAACGAAGATACATTGATTTGAAATGTCGCGTGACGTCACAATTTCGTGCATTATGTACGCAAGTTTCACGTCATTAGACCCTTGTATTTTGATTCGCTTAATCTACTTAGTCCCGCATGCACAAGCACGGGTTATCATTTCTCTGAGTTAAATGCTAACACGGGGCTAAATTGACAGTTTGACAAAAAATATTGTCAATTTAACCTCGTGTTAGCTACTAACTCTAGGAAGCCTAAATGGCGAAGCATTTGATTTGTTCGCTTTGGGAAGACTGAATGCGATTCCCACCGGAGCCCCGCTGAGCATGCTTTAGCGAACCCGGGACTCCGGCAAAGGCAAGGACGGGACCGGGGTGTTTTTGGTCGGTGCAAGTCCGACATATCCCCACGTCGTGCCCTCGGCGTGGGTTGAAGTCATTAGATTTTCACCCCGTAACAAAAAAAAAATAGAAAAAAAAAAACATTAAAACTTTCAAAAATTCAATATTAGAGATTTTTCGATAAGGTTTTTTAGAGTTAATTTTTTCATGCAAGTTGGCCTTAGTGTTTTCTTATTTGAAAAAAGCAAAACATACGTGTCTTATTTATTTTTATTATCTAACTGATGGACTAATTAGATTTTGACTTTTAATACACATTCATCTATCTCATCAAATTATTTTTATGTATGTAATTTAGTTAAAATGTTTTGTGCTAGAGTATTATTTTACCCTTTTTGCTAAAGAGCGCTAGAGATGTAGCACTGCTTGTGATTAATATAAATATGCACATTACGAAGCAAATAAGTACTTTTATAAATGAGGGATTTTTTATTATTAATATATTAGTTGGTTGTCCATAATTTAGTTTTTAAATCAAGTTTCGAAATATAGTTATGATGGATCCTGTTAAGCACAGCATTTCCCGACTTTGCTTAAATAAAAAAATACATTTTTAAACGATTTATCATTAATTCTTTACTGACTACATTCATTTACAAATTTTCTAAAGTGATATTTGTTTTGTACATCATTTTCTCCCTAATCAAATAAAATTTTATCATATCTACTTAAACCATAAACATTATAAGTAACTTCACTTTTATAATTATAATAATTTTTCCAAAAAAGGGAATTAATATGAGTACTAAGTAACGATTTAATAACTACCTACGTGGTCGGGTGGGCTCTGAGGTTCGATCCCCGGACTGGTCAAGTAGAAACCATATCTACATTGTCTTGGGTCTATGTGTTTGTGGTAACTTCGTTGTCTCTGATTCCATAACACAAGTGCTTTAGCTACTTTGGGTTCAGAGCGTTGTATGTTATGTTGTCTACATTTATTTTGTGTTAAATAAATTTATTAATCTTTTTCTTTAAAAATAAGTTTAATGTCATTTTTAATAATCCAGTCTTTGTGCTTCTAAATTTGTTTTTTAAAGTCGGATTGCAATTCTTGTGCCAAACACGAGTTTTAGGAAAAACAACTGTAATGCCTACTTATAAGGTTCAGTTTGCACTACAACTTCATATTTTTTATGCCTTTTTAACAAAACTCAGTCTATAATGTACTTTATTTACACTAGCATAAGGTTGATGATGATGATGTTTAAGTGGTAATAAAATCAATTGGCACATGAATTGAAATTCGTTTATACTCCCCTTCTGAGCACTAATTATCTAAGTATAATAGGGATGTTTCCTGGGTATGAAAAGTTAAAATCTATTTAGTCCGTCAGTTAGATAATAAAAAAATATTAGACACGTATTTTTTCTTTTATCAAAACAATAAAAAAATACAAAGATACACCGCTTTAAAGTTTCGGAGTGGGGGCTTATGACGCTACGCCTCGCTAAAAATCGTAGCGAGGAGTGACGTCACGCGTAATTTCCGTTCTCTGTATTTTGATCATTTTTTGTTTGCAGGAAAAAAGAAAAAATACGTGTCCAATAAAATTCATTAATCTACAAGACGGACATTAAAAAAATAAATAGGAAACATGCCTATTTCACGCTAAGTCCAGTACCAGTAACACGTCTGTGTGAATGCATGCTTTAACAAAATGTAACTAACAATAATTCTCCGAATTTCAGGTAACGTCGAGGACTGTATCAAAAATAACACGGTCTTAACTAATTATAAGTATTCAATGTAGAAAATAAACAATCAATTAAATAAATTATAGTGCAATTGTTTTTGTAATCTTTTATTTTTATGTTTGTATGACATGTTTTTAGTTCTACTATGATCGCGAACATTAGATATTAAATATCACGATTCGTATAGTATTTAAATAATGAGATAGAAGATAACTTTTCAGATCCAAGTGGAAGCGAAATTCGAAAAATAAAAATTTAAAAAATAATTTTCTTACGTTTTTTGCAATTTGCCGGCCAGTTATAGGCTGTTTTTTTTTTAACAAATTACGATTTGCGGCCGATATACGTTTGTATTTACGCTAAAATGGCCGCTAATTGATTTTGTTGAAAAAATTGCCTGAAATTGATAAAAAAGTTGCAAAATACTAAAGAAAATTTGAATTTCGCGGGCTACCCTGACGCTTCGCCTTAAAAAACTTATTACGAAACATCGATTAGATATGTGGCATGACGTCACAATTTTGTGCATTTTGCACGCAAGCATAACGTCATTAACCCCTACTCCTCAACTTTGATCTGCTTCGTCCGCTTAGTGTTTTGTAAATATGTGTCTAATATTCTTTTATTTTATAAGTGACGGACTAATTAGATTTTTACTTTTAATTCCCATTTTCTCTTCCCATAACCAGTCATATAACCCATTTCAGTGCGTTTATTGAGTTCTTGGAAAAAAATGAGTATTTTATTGCATTTATACAGGGTGGAAGTTTTATGGTAATAAATACTTTGTGCTGAAAATATGGTTAATAAAGTATTACAAATTAAAATTTGATCACAGCATATGTCACCTATTCAATTTGTGCAAATTAACAAAAAAAAAATGTTCAGTGCCACCTGAAGGAAAAGTACTCTAATACTGAAGAGCAAATTATACTCAAAGAAAATTTTACCAAACAAAACTGCATACAAATATTTCTTAAATTCGATTATTTGTAGCTGCTATACCTTCTATCGTTGATGCTGCGCTGGAGACAATACGAAGTAGCATTCACAGCAGATCAAGAAGATTCAGGCAGATCTTAACACATCATGAAGATCGCTTTTTTACTACGTTTGAAGTCACCCGTCACCTATGGCAAGAAGGCAGCACCCTTCCTCGCTATGATGACATTAAAACAATTTCGAAGACTCGCACGAGTAGGAATCTGTGGCTATATTAAGGTAGTTGGCAACATCTCTAGTACGCTATTCGTAAAATAGACACAATATCAAAAAGATATCGACAAACAAGGCAAATCAGAAACATTTAGTATTATTGTGGAAAAATCATACGCAGCACAGTACAATTTATTACAAAGAGTAGAAGATATGAATAAAAAACAACTGGTCGGCAAACTAAATAGGTTTGGAAGCCACATTGAAATGTTATATTATACTAGCTGTCCCCCGCGACTTTGTCGGCGTGTTTTAGTTTCAACGGTTTTTCATTTTTGTAACATTTTTCATTTATGCTCCGCTCCTTTTGGTCGCAGCGTAATGTTATATAGCTTATAACCTTCCTTAAAAAATGGACTATCCAACTCTGAAAGAATTTTTCAAATCGGACCAGTAGTTCCTGAGATTAGCTTTATATATTAGTACAGATTATACACTTACATTTTTATTATATTACCCCGGTCACTCACATGCGCGCAAACATTCAAACAAGGTTCGTGCGCTTTGATGCCTGAAAAAAAACCGACACAGCTTAGAAATAAAATCATTTGCAAATGTCGTCCTACACTCGTGGGTTGCGTATTTGTGCAAATGTAATCGACAGGCATTTTATTCAGCTGCAGCAATGTTCAAGTGGCCTGCAAACCTATCTAGTTTGCCGTGTGTACCTATCTAGTAAATAAAACGACATTTAAATATAGGGATATCAACGATATATTTCAGTACAATTGTTCACACTGGACTTAGATATGACAACGTGCGTGGTCACGCAAGCAGCAGTACCGGCTTCAACAGGAAATAAATAATTAATTATTATAACACCAAAACATTACAATAGTTTGGTGAAATAATTTCATTTACAAATATTTTAATTACAGTATTTACTTTACTGTCATTATAAATAATACTTAGGGATAATAATAATTGTTTATTTATTGATTCCGTATTTTATGTAGGCTGTTACATAGTATATTCGTGTCAAATATGTACCTTGTAGGGTACAAGTGATTTATGAGTAACAGTTGCAGGCAGGTAAGTTGGCAAGATTTTGGCGTAGTGGGGGATTGTTTGCGCATCACGTCACTTACTCGTGATTGGATGCTGGACTCGTCGCGAGACACAAAGGTCGACTGACCAACCAATCAGGAGCTCGGAACGGTGGTCTCGCGTGGTAACAAAAGAGACATAAACACACACATTCTGCGCATGTTACGAATCTTGCCAAGTTATGTGCGACACCTGTACGAGGTTGCTTGAACGAAACAAGCTATCTCCTTTCTTGCTTGATAATGTTTTAAATTAATATTCAATATTCAATCGGAGTAAGAGCGAGCAGTGGGGCAGTTACAGGCTGGTGTTATTAACAGCTTCGGTAATGGCACCCCACCGTGGGGCAGCTTACAAGCTTGGTGTCTATGCTCGTTCTCTGTATGAGAGGACTGCAGTAGACAGTTGCAGACAGTTTTAGTTTGATAAATATTTACTTAAAAATATTGCTTTCTTACAAAATTGAATTGTCAATGCGAATCAATAAATGTTCACATTTTAACAAAAAATATTGCCATCCGTAAATAGTTAGTTCAACAAAATAAAATGGTATATTCAATGTATACGTTACTTAAAATACCGCCATCTATTATCAAAATATAGAAAACTATAAACAAGTATAATCTTTGATTTTGTAAAAATAATATAAAATATTTGTTCAGCTGCGTCACATTGTATCTTAAAAAAATTTTTACTAAAGCCGGTACTGTTTACAAAATTCATTAAAACTACACATTTTATAATACAAGTATTTAAATACAAAAATCATAGAAAATAAATGCGGGGAGAGACTTATAGTTTTTATTGCACCTGTGATTGCCGCCATCTTGCTTTTATTAATTATCAAAATTGTATGTAAAATAAATCACAATTTTGCATCTATAAAAATGAATCGTCGCAATGTATGTACGCGCATAACTTCCGAACGTCTGCACCCATATATAAAAGTACTCTGTGTCTGCACCTAATTGGATATTTTTTTGTTTGTCGAAAAAAGAAAACTAACATTTCTTTTTTGATGTCTTATTACGAAAAGTGTATTTCTGAATAAGAATATAGGTAGTCAGTTGACGGGAGCGAAGCCTCGAGCACAACTTGTTTATAATAAAAAATCACCTCCATCTTTTTGGAAGCTGGCTAAAAATTTTCTTGTGGTTCATTATAAATACAATTTTGATATTAAACGTCATTATTGCTGTTAGATCGGCGTCTCGCAGTTAGCTTCCTATCATTCATAGATATTTTAATATGTTATGATTTCTCTTTAGCAAAAAAATAAGTTATTGTCAGTCAACGATAAGTCACCAAACCTTTATTTAAAGATTCGTTTAAAGGAGGTAAAATATTTCTTTTTCTAAAATAATTATACTTAGGTTAGGTTTGTATTCTATTCTTTTATATAGATTTTACCATATACAGTATGTAACAAAAACCCTGTCCGATCCAATAAAGGCGTATGCCTGATCCAACATTCGTACTAGAAAAAAGGACTCGCTCAGGCGGCTTCTTTGATACAAAACTGTAGGTAGTACACGTGAAATTTGTCGAGCAATCAATGTTGCCTTTGATCAGTTTTATTTTAGTTTAATTATATTCACTGAGGAAAAATAATAATCTCAAATCCATTTAATAGTTACGCATATGTGTACGCAGTACGATGCCGAATAATACTCATAAGTATCGGACAGGGTTTCTGTTACATACTGTATATGATAAAATCTGTATACCAGAAAAATACTTCCCAGGACATTTGGGAGACGTACTTTCTTCGTGAGTTATAAACGACGCTACCCAAGGGTTCGCGAATTCTTCTATGAAAGCGATCAAGGTATATTTTATAATGTATTTTGTATGTACGCACAACAAATTAGATAGGTTTGCAGGCCCCACTAATATGAAAAGTTAGTATGGCCTGCAAACCGATCTAGTTTGCTGTGTGTACATAAACTATTAAAAAAAATAGTTCTTCACAAACCTTTCAATTTACGTCAGTTTGAATATAAATTGTGTCTAGAAATATAATTATTTAAATGGGTTGTAAATGTTCAATGACTTTCTTTGACTGCATTTTATATTTACAGCGTATTATTAAAAAAGCCTTATTTTGGGGATATGTTTTTTATATCCGTTATGACTTTTAAAATATATAATTATCCGATGACTAAAATTTATTAAAATAATATTTATGTGCTATCTCTTTCTTTCTAACACATTTGGTGTGTATTGGAAAAAGAGAGACATGTATTTTTAAATATTTTTATAAATTAGGATTTATTTATTTATAAATTCTGTTTTGTACATTGATTTTGAAAAGGATAATTAATAAATATATAATCTATGAATGATATTTGGCTATTCATAATTGATTTGAATTTATCAATTATTTTAGTTTTGAATAAATAGTAATAAATTCGATTTAAGTAATGAGATTCAACAATAGTCAATAAATAATAATTTAGAACAAGACAAAATGAGGGTATTTTTAATTGGTTTTGTTATCTTGGACATTTTACTAATGAAGTGTACAGTAATGTATTTTTATTTACTAAAGCAAGTTTTACACCGCAATTGAGCATTTCTTCATTATAGAGGTCTTTGCCCAGCTGTGGGACAATTACAGGCCGGTTTATTAAAGTATTTAATACATTATAATTGTCTTGGCAAGACAATAAGTACAGTTAGACTGATAATAAAGGTTGAGCCGCGCTCACCGCGGTTGGTCCGTGGATGTGTGACCATTTGTAAACATATCGAGACTACTATGTGCCTCGTTAAGCTATTGGTCACGACAAGGTCCCGACTGTCATATGTTGATCTTTGACAGTAATTAAGTGGGTTACTGTGTTACCCAGTTAAATGGGTTATGGAGGTCAGATAGGCAGTCGCTCCACGTAAAATACGGTATTCAGTTAAATCCGATCCCAATGTAGCTTGGCCAAAGGCTACGCAGAAGAAGAGTTGTCTTGGCAAGAAATGGCGTATTTACCCTCATGTAATCGTTCTAAATTAATATTAAATAAGAATAAATAAATAAATTAGCAAAGCTAAGACATAGATATTTCTTAACATTTTAAATTCGAGAATTTGTTAAGCTTTATCCATCGCGTTTTTGGCATTCGATTTAGCACCAAATTTTGGCGAAATATCATTTTAAATACAATTTTTCATGTTAACAATACTTTAAAATGTCTTAAAATGGATAAAATCCTTGATTTATTGAATCAAAATTGGTTGTATGTATTTAAATACGTATAGAAAAACTAAAATTCAATTTTATTGAAGTATTAGTAATTGCAAATATTCTTTGAATATTTTGAATGCTAGAATGCTGGTTATTCCAAGCCACTGGCAAATTTTTGTGCGTTATATATCACACCAATGAACAGCAAAATTTAACTATACCGGTACCTATATAAAAGATTTTATTGGTTTTGCTAACGGACGGTGGAATATTCTTCATTTTGCTTTAGAAAGTCTACCGACTGTAAGTACTTAGACATAGAAAACAGGCATAACACTTATAAAACAACTATATTTTGTATACATAAATGATAAATATAATTAAATAGTGTTTCAAACCAATATTTTTTTATAATGCCTCTTTTTCCACTATTGCGACATTCATTTTAAAGTATTACTAATGTTACTAATTGTATTATTAATTAAAAAGCCCAAATCAATAAGCTGGTCCTTGTGGGAATAATTTAATATTTTCGTTATTTCTTTTTTACTAAATTTGTGTTTAACTTAAGATTTATACAAACTTTTTATTCTATTATAGATTCGCCATCTTGAAAATTTCCTGATTTTAACTAACGAAGTATTTAGTTGTATATAAAAAAATACTGACGAATGGAGATTAAACGAAAACATTAAAATAATCCTACAAAAGGCTTGCGAATAAGAATAAATAGAGACAAGTACACAGCTACGCTGTATACAAAATAATAAAATAAAAAAATATCTCATTCAATGAGAAAAATTGTAAATAAATCAGTCGTTTCCGAAACTATGTAAATAATTTATTAAATAACTTGATAATTGATAATGATTCATTCAATTCTGACTATTTTTAACAAATAATTATTTAGTCGACTAATACTTTATTGCGTGACTAAAAGTGACTTCAACTCCGTATACTCAAACGCAAATTATCATTAAGACGTTAACAAAAGTCGTCATCTGTCGCTTCTTTAAACCTAAAAGCGATACACAGAATGAGACTTAAAGGCAACTTACAATTGATTTGCGTTTGTGTATTCGGTCATTCTAGTTTATCGTATGTCTAAAGTTGACTAAATAGTTAAACTTATTCGGTGGACTAAGTTTCGATTGCAGTCTTTGTTTAATGTTTAATCATAGACTAATAAGACTACAATAATTTTTAGTATAGTCATATTTTTAGTGGCTATTAAAGTGTTTATTAGTTGACTAAATTCTGTTGTTCTCTAACTGATCTTACAAGCCAATTATCCGGGCAATGGCAGTGACTAAAAACTATTTACTAATCGTTAATAACTGTCACCTTTAAAATGATGAAGTTATTTCTTAAATATTTATTTTACTATACGATATAGACAATTAACACCGATTTATTACTAAGAAGTATAGTTGACTAAAGTCTGTGATTATAGGTTTCCGGGATTGAGGGGCACATACATACAAACATGAATCATTACCACATCATCAATAAAACTAAATAAAATAATCATCACAAAAGCCGCGAACGTTTTTTATTAAACGATCGTCTCAAATAACTATTGTCGAAACGTAAACTTATAAAAAAACCACTTAAAGGGTAAAATATTAAATTAAATGGCATCACAATCACAGATGTATGTAAAAACTTTAAACCTATCTTAGGAATCACATTTTTAATGATAATAAAATTATAATAAACGTACAAAATCACAGGTAAACAGATCATTTTACTTAAAACTATTGGAAATTCAAAATGGCTGGCTGGGCCGCTAAAATGACGCTTTTGAACGATCGACTGACAAATGTCATCGCTATTCGTGCGACATTTTAGCGCTCTGCAAGTCAAATCTATGGCATCCGACCTTTTTAATACACTTACCTTAGAATTCCTATCTTGAACACACAGACTCCTTATCGATGCCACAGAAATAATACTGTGCTGCCTAAAAATCTTAAAATTACAAATAAATACATTTGAAATTAAATTTACAATAAAATTATACACTAATTGTGACGTATTAAAATTAAATCTTACAAAATCAGTACTGGAATAAAGCGGATAAACGTAAAGTTTTTGAACACGCACTTTCTTAACACTAAATCTACGTATCGCACGCCCGCTTCTTATACTACCGAAATACGAATCACGAAATTTCATTTGAGATTTTAGTTTAAAATCACAATCGACTAAATTACTTAAACAATCGTCAAAAACGCGTTCAACCACAAAACCGTTGTTTGGCAACCCTAAAATACGACACAACGCGTTTTCCATTAAAAACACACCGCATTTACAATTAAACGCTCGAAATTTATTCACACGTCCTTTTTTGAGAATACTACGATTCGAATATGATATTATCTTAAATACACTACCGAATAATCTAGAACACTTCAGAAGTGCAGTCAAATTTAAAATGAGTACGCATGACACTAAGTAAGACGATACGCTGGGGTACGCCGGGGGTCGCGGGCGTGCGGGTCTACCGGGGACACTGGGAGAGGGGCTACTGGGGTTACTTAGAGCGAGCTTACAGTTAATGGGGTCACAAGGAACGGGGTTACAGGGTGCGGGGCTACTGGGAACGGAGTCACTAGGTTTGTGGATACTGGGGTTACTTGGAGCGAGCTTACAGTTAGTGGGGTCACAAGTAACGGGGTCACAGGGACCGAGGGGACTGGGGTTACAGTTAGTGGGACCACTATTAACGGAGTTACAAGGAAAAGGGCTACAGTTAGTAGGATTACTGGGGACAAGGTTTCTGTAAGCAGGATTTCTGGGGCTACACTTAGCGGGGCTACAAGGGGCTGGGTGGGGACACAGGGTGTCGCGCGCGGGCTCCGCTTGTCCACTGTACTGACGTGGCTTTAATGGTTAAGGGCAGTGCTGTTTTTTGGGCTTCTTCAAGTGTTCCTCGTCAATACCTGATTTGGGTACCTGGAATATTAATTTTAAAGCATTAGTAGGGTGGGCCTTTTGGTCCAGTAGTTAGAGATCCTGACGGCTAAACTGGAGGTCGTGGAATCGACGCAAAAATATATTTTGAGGGTAGTTTACAACAAGAGCTTATGTCAATTTGTAGCTATTTTAGTATAGATATTGGGTAATCAATTGTGGTAAGTTTATTGTGTCAAAAGCTTATGTTACATCGAAGCTCTTAAGGTATAGATGTTAGACAAACAAAATGGGGGCGACACCAGTGTCAATTTGCCCTAAATAAAACTTATGTAGAGGATATGCGGAACATGGGTTTTTTGAATTTACTCTTTGAATTTGTAGCAATTGACCCTACCGAAGACCCACCAGTGAAATGGCCGTGAGTCAGAGTGACGGATGGGGACAGTGGGTGTCCCATAACTACTCCATGATGATTATAAACAATCGTCATTAAGGACGCTGGCTACACACAATAGATGTTAGACAATCAACAATAATCTACACTAATATATAAAGCTGAAGAGTTTGTTTGTTTGAACGCGCTAATCTCAGGAACTACTGGTCCGATTTGAAAAATTCTTTCAGTGTTGGATAGCCAATTTATTGAGGAAAGCTATAAGCTATATAACATGACAGCTACTTAAACATATAATAACATCTAGATAATTGCAGTCAGTTTACAACCGACTTCAACTAGAAAGAGGTATAGCCCTATTCAAGATAATAATTTATTTGTGTCATATGAAGCCTTAATAGTTTTTAATTGTTTATTACACACCTCAGTATACCGCTCGCCCTTAAGTGATACGATCTTGTTGTCCCGGTAGCGAACCATCTTCTTAGGCTCAATCTTGGGAGCAAGCGGCTTGTGCTCTTTCTGGTCAGAGTTCTTATCAACGTATGAATATCTGGAATATAACGGAATATTGTAGGAAAATGGAGTTCCTTGCCGGTTCTTCTCTATAGGAGTGACATATTGGAACCGCGCAACTAGAGTCATTTAAGGCTTGATGACCTCCGTGGTCGAGTGGCGCATACACCGGTTTTCAAGGTATCGCCAGCTCTGAGGTCCCGGGTTCGATTCCCGGCCGGGTCAATGTAGAAAACCACTTTTCTAAATTGTCTCGGGTCTGGGTGTTTGTGGTACCTTCGTTGTCTCTGAATTCCATAAAACAAGAGCTTTAGCTACTTACTTTGGGTTTAGAGCAATGTATGTGATGTTATCCACATTTATTTTTTTATTCAAGTTTTTGAGAGTGCCTAAGTTAAGGTTTTTAAAGTGATTTTTTGGCATTAAAATTAAGTTATGATCTTTGACATTCGTTAGGACTGGCTGAGCTATCGATACGCAGCGTTTTATCCAGAATGATGGTGTGCCAGCTGACCTGGCTATGATCCTGTTCTTCAGCTCGTGGTCGTCGCAGAGCGGTTGTCTCGCGGCGGAGTGTAGCGCAGCGGCGGAGAGGGCCTGGCCCTGCTCGCGCCGGTGCAGCAGCGTGGCCGCCGCGCGCTCCACGTCGCCCTGCGCTATCGACACGCAGTGTTTTATCTGGAGGACAAAGTACGGAAGGTTAATGACAAGAAAATATACTCAGTCATGTCTTGATCCGAAACAACTATCGATATAGTCGAGACAACCTTTGTGCCAGATAGACAATAGTATGTATATGACAAAGGCAATAAATAAAGAAAAATTAACCCATTTTTAATTTGTACGTGGGTTGTCCATTCAGGAGCTACGATCATTGCGGCTGTTGTGCGTGTTCTAGGTTCTAGGTACTTTCAGGATTAAATACAAATAATAGAAGGAAAAACTTAAACCTCAGGCAGGACTCGAACCTGCGACCACTGGCTTGACGCGCCAGTCGAGCCGAGTCCTGCCTGAGGTTTATGTTTTTCCTTCTCTCCTATTACAAATATTCGCTCCGCATGCGTTAATGCGTAACAAATAATTAAATAATACTTTCAGGATGTTCAAATAAACGTCTCTCACTAAATATAAGTCCTTTATTTTGGTTCCACAATACTTTGTTATAACTAACTACGTACTATGTATACGTTGAGGCAGGGCGGTGTACTGTAGACGACTGGCGAGCCGTCCGCTCGCGCTCTCATAATTCAACAAAATTGCAACTCTGCAAATCGCGTTACTAAGTCGCCACACGGCTGTGGTAAAAATGACGTAAAACTATAGATACATTAAAAAGAAAAATGCAGATGATTATATTAAAATTTTTAGAAGCGATGGGAATGGTATTTTATATGGTTTTTAACCTGTATAGCTCAAGAGTTGGGGTACATTCCTGCCAGCGTTTGGCACTGCTGCGCATGCTCATCTCCCTCCAATAGCGAGCGACGCTCACCTTCAGCACTCTCCAGCTGAATACTCAAGTTATTTGCCGACCTTACCTCCATAGCACAGGAGTTGGGGAACATTTCCGCCAGCGCTCGGCACTGCTCCGCATGCTCGTCTCCCTCCAATAGCGAGCGACGCCCGCCTTCAGCACTCTCCGATGACTCCGAGTTTGAGTGGGAGCTGAGGACGTGAACTTAAGTTTGATTGCGGTTTTTGGTTTATTTTAGGTCCATTTTGGAAAATAGGTTAGCTTCTATGTGCATTTTATGTAAATGGGTGCTATATTTTTAGGAATTTCATTGAAAAACAGGTAAAGGTAAGTTAATGTGTGAAGTAGCGATAGATAAAAATTTAAGACATCTTAAAGTTAAGTCGCGTTTCAGTATTCAGGGGATACCATTACCATTATAACAACCTGTATATCAATAATGCTGAAACTTTAAAAGAGATCACCCGGGTTTCATACAAAGTTGGGCCAAAAAAAAAAAGGTTTTAATCTGTTCGGGACATAATTTTACTATATAGTACCAAATGCTTAAAATGATGTCCCGAACAGATTAAAATCTTTTTTTACTTTCGATTTTGGGCCCAATATTAATGGTCTCCTTTATCTTGGCCTCTAGTATTAATAAAAGAAACTCACCGGTTGTTCTTTGTAATGGGCGGTAGCATCTCGCTTAGGTTTTGTAGAGTTAAACTAATTTTATCACTGCCTGCTGAGTCATCTGTAAATGCATTAGTTTTATTGTATTATATTAAAGGTAATAACTATAGGTACATGAAAGATTCAATATTGAAGACGCTACATGTTTTTTTTTATAAATCTATACTAATATTATAAAGCTAAAGAGTTTGTTTGTTTGTTTGAACGCGCTAATCTCAGGAACTACTGGTTCGAATTGAAAAAATCTTTTTGTATTGGATAGTCCGTTTATTGAGGAAGGCTATAGGCTATATAACATCACGCTACGACCAATAGGAGCGGAGCATGAATCAAAAATGTCTCAAAAATGAAAAACCGTTGAAACTAAAACACGCGAACAAAGTCGCGGGGGACAGCTAGTCTATTTTTATACTAAAGGGTAATATTTACCAGAATAAGTATTTTTGTTACGGGGATATCTTTATGAATATTGTCTGCCCTAAAGAAGGTAGAGCGCTTATTCATAGCCCTGTCGTAGCTTGGTGACCCCCAGTAGAATTTTGCGAACGGCATACGCCTCAAATAAATCCGCCTTTCGCAATTGGGTATTTGACAAGTTTTTTTTTAGAAAAAAATATATTTTACAAACTATGTCGAGTTGTAAAAACGGCAGATTAATTATTTTCATATTGAACTACTAATAATCTTTGTCAAAAACCGAGGCCTAAAAGTAGCGCAAACTTAAAACAATCTATCTTTTGACATGAAAATACATAGACCAGTCCCTCATTACCGCGCTCTATACGCTCAAAGCTCACATGACCCCATATTGTTTTTATCTTTAAAATATATACGCAAAATTAAACAAAGTTAAAAAAGAATCGGCCAAGTGCGAATCAAACACACTCATGAAGGGTTCTGTACCATCGTACAAGATTTATGCCGTTGAAATCGAGCATAATAAACTAAAAAAACACGTCGTTAGTATGGGAATCCCCTTTTATTCCTAAATATTTTTTTTTATTATATATAGTGTTGCGCCATCATTAAGACTGGGCAAAAAACTCATTTTTAGTCGGGAGCTCCCTGTAATATGTATTTTTATTTGTTTGTTATAGCGGCAACAGAAATACTCAATATTCAATATATTCAATATTCAATATATTCAATATAATTATATATTTATTTGCATTCCACAATGTGAACCTTAGGTGGTAACTTAAAACTATGAGATCATCGTGGGAGATCATCGTGGACCCTATTACGGTGCATAAGATACATCCCACTGACATATAGACAGACGGACGGACAACGAAGGCTTAATAATAGGGTCCCGTTGCCACCTTTTGAGTACGGAACCCAAAAAGTAAAAGGTTCCCTTGCCACCCCAGGTTTTTAATGCTCATAAGCTCAACGATCCATTAATAATGCGTGTATCTATAAATAATTAGAACAAAGATATAAAAATAAATCGTAAACGGTTCACTCGTTTCGGCAAAAAGCCGATACTGACTGTCTGGGCCGTGTGAACTTTATATTTTTTTTGGATACAGACCCACAGTTTATTAATGTTCTTCTTTTTATTATTTTTATTTTATATTTTTACACATGTCAAATGTCAAAGGTTTTGCTGGAAGCTCGAAGTTGTAAATGTATTGCAATTCGTCCATTTTTCGTATAAATGTGGACTAAGTAATAAATAATAAATGTGGACTACATCACATACATTGCTCGGAACCCAAAGTAAGTAGCTAAAGCACTTGTGTTATGGAATTCAGAGACAACGAAGGTACCACAAACACCCAGACCCGAGACAATGTAGAAAAGTGGTTTCTCTGCATTGACCCGGCCGGGGATCGAACCCGGGACCTCAGAGATGGCGACACCTTGAAAACCGGTGTAACGCCAGTCGACCACGGAGGTCGTCAAATATAATATATAACTATATTTCAAAAAACATTATTAACTGATTAACAATTAACAGTACTTACATTATTTATTTTGAAACAAAAACCAGAAGGCATAATAATATAATAATAATAAATATATAATAATATCTTGGGACAACTCACACACGGCGATCTGATCCCAAACTAGGCAGAGCCTGTATTATAGCAACCAGACAACTAATAAACATACTTACATATTTGTAAATACATACTCAATATTATAGATAAATTACACCCAGACACAGAACAAATCATCAATTTCAAATCATTCATTTTAGTAAGCGCAGGTTCTCTAAAGCATCCTTGGAGGATTCTCATCCATTTTCTAGACCTGCCTCCTTTTACTATAGAAGGATATATATTTATATAATAAGTATCTTACCATGGTTTGACAGGGAATCTGTGTCGTCACGACGAGACAACTCGGCTTCTAACTCAAGTACCCACGAGCATACGATGCCTGCGTCAATACGCGCGAATTCTGGCACGTATGCTGACATCATTTCTATAAACCCTGGAAAATAAAGAATCTACATAAATAAAAAACACTATTTTTTTTTCTTAATTAAAAAGTGTTTCCCACACTTGATGATACCTGCCCCTGTGTTTGGGGTCACACAAAGAACTAACAGTCAATTAATAGAGTTAAGGTTTAATTTTTAATGTTATTTTAGTACACTATTGCATTAAGTTGTAACTACCTGTAATCTATACTAATCTATACTAATATTATAAAGCTGAAGAGTTTGTTTGTTTGTTTGTTTGAACGCGCTAATCTTAGGAACTACTGGTTCGAATTGAAAAAAACTTTTTGTATTGGACAGTCCGTTTATTGAGGAAGGCTATAGGCTATATAACATCACGCTACGACCAATAGGAGCGGAGCATAAATGAAAAATGTCGCAAAAATGAAAAACCGTTGAAACTAAAACACGCGAACAAAGTCGCGGGGGACAGCTAGTGTACTATATATGTAATAAATAAATAAAAGAAACACCCAGACTTGACAAACATGTATGGATCGTACAAATCTATTTATTTATTGAATCTCCCTTACAACTATCATTACAGATTTTTACTTGAAACCTAATGCGATAGTGACGTCGCTTAAAATATATTAATACATTACATATATTTATTTTTAATGTTTCAATAAGAGTTTTAACAATGTTATATACCTAAAGAAATGTTTGCATACGAATGGTGAAATATGGCGTAACTCTGATGTAAACCTAAGTACTACTACCTACTTATGTTTTACCCATATTTGCAAATAAATGCTATTCTATTCTATTCTATTCTATTCTATTCTATTCTACAATCCATACTAATATTATAAATACGAAAGTAACCCTGTCTTCTTCGCCAAGAAGTAAATTATCAACAGAAACAAAAATCCCAACTGCGTGAAAAAACGTTAAATTATAATAATCAAATTTAGTACAAATAAAATTGGATACCCAGTGTCACTTTCACAATGAAGACGAATTTAATGACACCTCTTAAGCTCAAATGCATCAAGTCGTTTAGGCTACACAGCGTACTAAAGAAATATACATAAATACATTACATTCTTAAAAATAGAGTGTATTGTATTTCCGAAAAATTACGAGAAATAAAAACCTTACACAGACCTATTAGCAAAAGAGTAATTAAATACGAATACATAAAACCTCAGGCAGGACTCGAAGCCAGTAGTCGCAGGTTCGAGTCCTGCCTGAGGTTTAAGTTTTTCTTTCTATTATGTATTTGTATTTAATTATAAACATTCGGCCCGCAGGCGTTAATGCGTAACAAATAATTAAAATACTAAGCAAAAGAGTAACGTCACAAATTTGAATTTTATCGATAAATTTATTGATGTTTACTCCCTATGCCTGCAGTCCTAATATACCATTTCCGACCAAATTCACGACGCAGCGCAAATCCTATAAACGATCATAAATTCAATTTAAAACCAATAGGAAACAGCTTGTTCGCACTATGGGATACTGTATTACCCAGTAAAATGGGTTGTGGAGTTCAGATAGGCAGTCATTCTATAGTATAATACGGTATTCATCTGAATTTGGTAAGACTGGAAGCCGACCCCAACAAAGCTTTGGAAAAGGCTACGCAGAAGAAGAATAGGATACAGTTTATCGAGATACAAGAGAATAGGATACAGTTTATCGAGATACAAGACAGAAATTTCATTACAGTCAATAGTCATTTGTTTTAGCCATTGTTATAATCTTATAGCTCTGGGCTTAGAAGAGTTATTTTTAAATTTCATCTGATAACCCTAGAGAAAAATAGCTCTTATGATTAAGAATTACATTTAAAACTAAAAGTAGCCAAACAATTAAATCCTTAAAATCCTTATAACTTCTAAGACTTGAATGAAATTTATGTGGGATTACCTCTAAGGTATACTCTATCGATGACAAAAAATAATTTTAGGAATCTATCTACAATAGGGATGTTGACTGGGTATGAAAAGTTAAAATCTATTTAGTCCGTCAGTTAAATAATAAAAAAATATTAGACGCGTATTTTTTCTTTTATCAAAACAATAAAAAAATACAGCGCTTTAAAGTTTCGGAGTGGGGGCTTATGACACCTCGCCTTGGTAAAAATTGTAGCGAGGAGTGACGTCACGCGAAATTCCATTCTCTGTATTTCGATCATTTTAAGTTTGCAGGAAAAAAGAAAAAATACGTGTCCAATAAAATTCATTAATCTACCAGGCGGACATTAAAGAAAAATTAGGAAACATGCCTATTGCCGAATATATCGCGTTAAAAAACACAATAAAAAAATTATAGGTACTTTTTAAATTGAGAACCTTCGCTTTTGAAGTCAGTTACAAGAAAAGATGCTATACAAATATTTTTTTACAGGACTATTAACTATACAGATTTTTTGCTGATACCAATAAAAGTATTACAGGTTTGGCCACAACTAATTGAGACCGAATAAAAACCCAAGAGGCAGGTCACCATGCTACCAACCCCTGCGCAACATGCAATGGATTCCTGCATTCAATGTTTCTTGTGTCTATGATTTAAATCTTTGTAAAACCTCCCAGTGACAAAGGATTAAATACCCTAGTACAGGAATAATGTTAAAACACGTACTATTAGTATTTTTATAAATTATTATATTATTATTTTATAATTTATAAATTAATTATTCTGTGATAATACTTTAGTCAAATCAAAGTGACGTTACTTTATTATATGTAGGTATTTTAATTCCTATTCTACCAGCACTAACTGATTTGGAATTCAAAATAGTTTTGTCCCTATTGCATAGAACTTTAGGTATTGTGAAATAGTGTGTGAAAACATTATAGTCTCTTTACCTACACTAACAACGTTACCTTTCAATGGATCAAAGGACACAGTAAGTCACTTGGAAATGATGCAGGAGATGCGTTGGCCAAGAGGGGGACAAATATGAGAGTATATGGATCGGAAGCATCACTGCCCTTACCCTTTGCCAAAATCAAAACAAGGCTGCAATGTAAAACCGAGGAAGCCCACATGATAGAAGAATGGAGAAATGGTGAAGGATGTAGGCAAACAAAGACAGCAATCCTAGAAGCGTCGTAAAGGTTTGCCCGCACCCTCAGAGTCAGGATCGTACTAGGTACGATAACCGGCCACTGTCCCCTAAACAAACACCTTTTTATTATAGGTGTTACGGAGAGCCAGACATGCAGAGGCTGCAACAACACATCCTGCTGGAATGTAGGAGCCTTGCAGATCAAGGGGCACATATTCTCCAATCCCCAGCATACCGGAACTGTAGAAAACCTAAAAAGGCTGCAAACCTTCTGAAATGCTCTGGGATTGCTGGTGTGAACAAGAAGAAACTACTTTCACATACAATGGCCCAATCTTGCGGCTAAGTGTGGAAAACAGCCCTGTCAAAGAAACAAACCTACACTAATCTATACTAATCTATACTAATATTATAAAGCTGAAGAGTTTGTTTGTTAGTTTGTTTGTTTGAACGCGCTAATCTCAGGAACTACTGGTTCGAATTGAAAAATTATTTTTGTATTGGATATGTGAGTCCATTTATTGAGGAAGGCTATAGGCTATATAACATCACGCTACGACCAATAGGAGCGGAGCATAAATGAAAAACCGTTGAAACTAAAACACGCGAACAAAGTCGCAGGGGACAGCTAGTTCTATTATAATAATATAGTATGTAATTTAAATGCAGGTGGGATATCAATACTACTACTTAATATAATTAATGCAAAGATAACTCTGTCTGTTACACTTTCAAGGCTGAACTGCTGGACCAAATTTATAAAACTTGGTATGGGGTAAGCTTGGATCCCTCGAATGAGCATAGGCTACTTTATAGGGCGATAACCGATATCCACGCCAGCGAGGCCATTGGTAAACGCTAGTTTTGATTTAAAAAAATCTTGATATTAATTTAGCCGAACATGAGTCAGTTTTCTTAAAACTTACTGGAATCTAAACAATGATAGTGTTTTTTTGTACTGTGTTGATTGTGTGCCTGCCAATTAAATAACAATTTTGCATTGGCATTGTACTTATACGAATTGAAATTCATTTAAGAGTTACCTCCTTGATCAAAGTAGAAAATAATTGTTCCGGAAACTTTGGAAACATCATGAGATGTTAGTCATAGCAGTTATGTATATTAGTGACATATTTAAAGCTAACAGAAAGCTGTTAGATGAACTCTACATTGATTTGAATAGGTATGAATATTTTATGAACGCAAAAAGTACTTTAGGCAATTTAAATTTAAAATAAATCAGTGCGAGAGATATATAATAGCATTATTTTAATTTTAAACATTTAAATAATATTTTAACAGTTAATCTTATTAGAATTTGTTGTTAAATAGGTTACAGTAAATTTTTAAACCTAAATATGAGATTAAATAAATATTTAAAACAAGAGTTTTTTATTTAATAATTAAACAAGGTCCTATATCATTTTCTTTGTTTTAATTGTGAATTATCTGTCAAGGCGAGCTTGTTTTGTTATGCGACTACGTAATACGAATCGAAAGACACAGTGCGGTGACGAAAAACAATGCAAAATTAACAATAACGAGAAATGATATGGTATGCACTAATAAACCACTATAAATAGATTATTATTCAATAAATTACATATTTTAAGAGTAGATATTTAAAGTTCAGATTATTTATAGTGTTCTGAAGTGTTTGCTTACCTTCAACATCAAAACAAGGGTCCTGGGATGCTTCCTCTAGGATCGAAATTACGTACGAAAGAACAATATCATCAATCACACTTAAATCCGCACTTGGGACATGTTTCGTTATAAACTGAAATAAACTCTCCTTAACCAGAGACTCTTGTTGCGCTATAGCACTCATTATTATCTAAAACACTTTAAATTTCAGTAAAACACTACTAGAATGTAAAGTATATTCAGAAATATCGTTACGGGTGGCTACACAGTGTAAAAAGTAGGTTTAATGTTCTTATAATGTCTCTTTTTAACGCTTTTCTGCAATCCCTTTGTGTTTATACAAAGACAAAAATTGTTTTGTGAAAATTTCAGCTGTATTTTCACGGGAAAAATCTGGGATAGAACTGCGAAAATCAATACAAATGTAAGTTTTTTTTTATAAACAACTTTTTGTAGTTTTTTGTGCTGGCACACGTTTTCTTGCATACAGCCAAACTGTGTTGTCAAAATAAATTATTTTTGTTTTGCAGACGCTTTGATCAATAAAATGTTATAATTTCGTGATAATTATTGCATAAAAAGTATACTTAGAATAATAATAACTTTTAATACGAATAAATAAAAATGTTTTGCTAAAAAGTTGAATACATAAATGTGATCTAAATGACAGCTGCAGTTTTCGAACGAAACGCCTGTCAAAGATGCAAATAATGGCGGCAGTTTTTGAAAAGTCTGTAAATCTACATTCGAGTATGTACCTAATTATGTTTTTGTAAAGTTGAAACATAGATACTTACTAGGTAGCTACTTTAGTTTAAGTTAGTAATAAGTAATAACTAATAAGTATTTCAGTTCTGTGTTAAGCCACCTGCGAAATAGGTTGCGGGGTCATTAAATAATCAAAGGTTTGTCGATTTACTTTTTTTAAATGCATCTGCACGGTTACTCGAAACCATGTGTGTACATTTAGCTACAAAACTAATTATTCTAGTAATTTAGGCGACTTTAGGAAAAGTGGGACTTGTTTTAGCTAAACCACATTCTAGAAAGATGTTTTTTTTTTCGACGAGACCGTTTTTGGGAGCTGTTTCTGGCAGAGAACTAGAAGTCAACAGCCAAAGTAGCGTAAGGTTTTGGACATCATCTCAGTACTTTTATGTTAATTTTAGCGTGTAAAATACCTATTCTCATGTAGAGTAGGAGCAAGAATAGATTTGACGAGAACCATGTTTGCCTACTCGTGGGTTGGCGATTTCAGTTATTCAATAGATTTTTGAAGTAAAACTTCTTTACCCACTCTTGACTTGGAGAGTAAGCTGGCGATGCGTGACGAGAGCGATACGAAAAGTGTGATCTGGCGAGGCGAATGGAAGTTCATAGGGTGATTTAAAGAAGTTTTACTTTAGTCGTATGGCCTAATAAAAGCACACTCTTTTTTTTTTATAAAATAACAGTAAACCTTTAGCCCGCAGTGGTACATTATAGACAAGATTTACATAAATAACAACAAGAAAGAAATAAAACAGTAGTTTTTTTAAATTAATATATTTCATTAAAATTTTAAAATATAACGAACGATCATTTATACTCTCAACCTTTATTCTAGAAATGACCGAGTAACACAACGCCGATTTTCACAACTACATTTTTATTTTATAGTTTAACAATAATTATTTGAAATCACAATGGGACCGATTTGGCACAGTGTCAGGTTTTAATAATATAGAATACTTAACGTAATTCAATACACAGCGTAAAAAGGTTGTAAGTACCGTAACCTAAAAAAAAAAAAAAAGACTTGCTTGGCAATAAAAAAAGTAAAAAAAAAAGTTATTTAATGTAACGCTGATAAAAACCAAATGACGACATTTTTTTTACGGTCCTTGTTTGATTTAAAAGTATTTAACGACTTTAATAGGGAATATTACGCAAAGCTGTAGAGGGCACCACAAACACATACAGCCAGTACCAAAATATTAGCTCGCCATGACGCACATTTAATTTCTTTTATTAATGTAACAACTATAAACTCTGTATTTCATGTTTAATCATTTTTAATTAAGTTCCAAATGATTAATGTTATTTAATTTAATCGTACGTTGTTTTGATGCTTTCCGTAGATCGAACATTTTTTCTTTTGAAAATGAATGATTCTCTTCATTCCGATATTCGAATTCTCTCACACGAATATTATTTAAATTGAAATGTAGAATAATATTAAAAAAATATTACGTTTAAACGACTTGTCAAAAAACTGTACTGTACGCTAGTGCTGCACTCTGACGCTAGAACATTGCAGTAATATCTCCTATTAACAACCATAAATAGAACGTCTTTTGGCCTGTCAAAGTTACGTAGGTACTTATTTCTTTTTAAAATTGGGCTAACACTTAACTGAAAACAATAGTCATGATCTGGCAAAGTATAAGAAAATACTGCCTAGCCTAAATCTTTAAAATACGACCCATATTAATTAAACGCACATACACAATTAATAACGAATACAATAATTATTGCGATATTTAAACAATATTTCAGTAAATAGTTCACGAGACAAGTACTTATTACTACTTATGAAATAAATAAAATTGTAAATTCTATTAAATAGAGTGCAATCTATCTACATTTAGCTAGTTTTAGTGTGGAAGTTAGTTCTTGGAACATTAGACAGATAATTTTAGACTTAGTTTTCAACGAAATAGGTTTTATTTATAGATAAAATGTTAAAAGTGGAAATATTTAGTAAATTTAATATTTAAATGAACTTGGCTGTGTATCGGCAAAACATATTTTTACAGATTACTTTAGCACAAGTAGTACGAGTCTGTGCGAAAAGAGAATCGTCTTGGGATTGAAGGCGCTGCTAATACTGCTGTATGTAATTACCGTATTTGTTTTATTAAAAATGTTATTACGTCATTATAGTGAAAGTGTAACATCATTCTAGATATTAACAATTATGTTAGAACATAATGTTTTCAGATACCGTCTTCATTATTGTTTTATAGAACGATTTTAATGTTATTATGATAATTATAATGTTAGTTCCATTTTACGCCACGACGTTTCTTTTTTAAGCACAGACTCTAGAGTTCATATTTATTGCAATTCATACATTTTAAATCGATGTTAATAAATAAAAAGAGATGGTTTAATTGTATCGAAGGCTATCTATTATGTATTTTTTACATATAAATATGATTAAGATTATTTTATTTTATTTTTAGATATACGGTAATTCAACAGCCAAGTACCATCACAATATATTATATTATTCCGTTTTAAATACATTATATTTCCATTTGCAACATGTAACAAAATAAAAAATCATTGACTTTTTATTAAGTTTTAATAAATATTTTATCAACTTTTTGAAGTCATGACTTTAAAAGTACAATAAATATATTTTTATAGTGTAGGGTATAAGTAAAATAGTTTTTCAGAGGCAGGCATAACAAGTAGGTACTCTTTTCTGTGCACAAAGACCCCGATTTGATTCTCAGTCCATTGCTGTATTTAAAAAGAACACTAGATAAAATAGTTAATCATTTAATTAAATGGACATTAAATACGTGAGAATTTGTGCACAGGCATATTTTGTGCAGGTACATATAATTTATAGATATAGATATTATATTATAATCTTTTATTTATATTCAGTTTAATTTTATTTTTATTTAAAGTTGGGTAACGACAATTTACGTAATAATTTTTATTTACAATGGTTTTTTTAAGTCCGAACGTTTAAGAAGAGATAGCTTTATTTGTTTATATAGCTTTGTCTCTCTCTGTCACTGGAATAATCGTGGTTCAAAACGACATATTTATTATTTGACATTTGACATGTTTTCATTGCTCGCTGTAACCTATATGAGAGTATTGAATCTGGCACCACCCAATGGATTTCTTAAATGTCAAAATAACCAGACTTGCCTCTGCAACATTTTAGTATTGGACTGATTAAAATCCAATAAAACCATTGTTTTTGAGTCATCATATTGTACCCAACACTTAATTATATAATGTAATATTTCGTAATAGACTTTTAATGTTACAATAATTATGTAGTATTTTTTTTTCACTGACGTACTGACTATTAAAGATTATTCGTCTTTTTATTTAAAGTCTGTTACGAAATTTACAGTCTAGCTAGACTGACTTATT
Source organism: Diachrysia chrysitis (assembly GCA_932294365.1). Classification (NCBI taxonomy): domain Eukaryota; kingdom Metazoa; phylum Arthropoda; class Insecta; order Lepidoptera; family Noctuidae; genus Diachrysia; species Diachrysia chrysitis. The sequence goes on from OW028670.1 coordinate 5,085,035, forward strand.
TAGACACTTGTAATAATAAGCCTAACTAAAATTTAATTACTATCTATCTATACTTCTGTGTAGTGATGGGACATTTCACATATTTATCGACTTAAATAATCGATTTAATAGATGTATCTCGATTTAATTAATAACGTAATATTTTGTAATATATTGATCGATAAATCTATAAAATAGCCCATATAAAACATTTGTGCTTGTATTGTATAAGAAATTAAATTAGTCTAAATTAGTTTGTCTAGCTAAAGTAAGAAATTGCTGTATAGGACGAAGTGAGGTTTTACATCAGTGTTTTATTAAATAGATGCATTTTTGCAGAAGTATTTATCAATTTTATTTTTAATATAGTTTTGAACAAACGAACTCTAATTTATCATTATAAAGGTGTGAGATATAATTATATGATATCAAAATCGAATTAGTCCGTCAGTTAGATAATAAAAAAATATTAGACAAGTATTTTTTTCAGGAAGGGATAAACACGTCATACTTGCGTACAAAACGCACGAAATTGTGACGTCACGCGACATTTCAAATCAATGTATCGTCGCGAGTTTTTGGTTACGTAAAATAAGAAAAAATACGTGTCTAATATTTTTATTAATCTATCTGGCGGACAATAAAAACAAATGAAATCTACTCCATTAAAATTCTTATGGTGCCGATCATCAAATTTGCCGAAACTCTTAAGGAAGTTCCTCTCTTTCACAGTGATGTAAAGTAGGTTTACTGCATTTTGTTTTAACTGGTTGAAGATGACCTCTCGTACAAAAGGTCAGGTGAAACGGTTGCCGGTTTTTTCGACGATTTTGTTTCAATTAATTTTCGTTTTACGACTTCAAAATTGTGCCTTGCTTGCTTGCATTGATAAAATACTTCTGCAAACACATTAAGTATATAATAGATATTGAAAACTTAACATTATATTTATAATCTTACAATAAGTAACGACAATAGACTTTGGACTATTTGGTTATAGTTTTATATTTCTCTATACGCATGCTTATTTATACAAAAGTGGTTGGTTAGGACGAAAAATAATTACCTATCTATGGTATCTACTGAAATAATATTCTTATTGGTCTCGTTTAACGGAGATAAATCTGAATTTCCCACTTAGAACTCGTAGGAACAAATAGAGATGTTGACTAAAATTTATTTAATGTTCGTCAGGAAGATAAGTAAAAAATATTAGATAAGCTTAGCTAAAATTTATAAAGATTTGTTCAGCATTTTGAATTTATCAGCAAGTTTTTAAATTTGTCGAGGGTTAACAAATTTTTAAATTATAATTATTTGTAATTCGTTCAGTGATTTCAGATGCAATCAAAAGTATACTATTTTAAATAAGTAGGGTTATCAAGCAAAAAAAAAAATGTTATGTTAAGTTAGAGACATGAATAATAATGGCTACTTTAAGAAGTATCTGATAATTTTAAAAATAATTAAATTGGAATACATAGGTAAGTAATTATTTTCTACTCGTATAATTTTCGCGTGCCCAACAAACCAGTGCATCTATAATACTGTTTTATATGATTTTTAATAAGTGTTATGCTTAATTGACAATTAGAAATTTGGCAGTTAATTATGGATTTAGAATAATTGTTAAATTCCAGTTTAAATTATTAAATGTTGATTTATTATCTATGCTTATGATGTTAAAACCCCGATGGTGAATACATCCCTAGTTATAATGCCGACATATTCTAATTTCGCGCCAAAATACAACATAAATTGAAGAAAGGGAAAAAATAAGCGTTAATTTGTTTATGCATTTATAGCAAAAATCACTAAAGGGACAAGAATGTATTTTAATTTTTTAAGTAAAAATCGGATTTAAATATTAATAAGGCGGCAAAGACAAATGTAAAAAAAAAAACGTATAAATAATAGACATTACATTACTGTCTTTTTGGATTATAAAACCAGCGGGGTCTTTTAATGATTTTTTATAATTTAATTAGTTAAATATAATCCGTAAGACTTATAACTACACACTACAACGTATTATATAAACAGCAACATATTATTATATCCTTGCTATACAAGCGTATATATTCCATAAAAAAGTATAATCACAATACAATATTTATAGTGTCAGACTGTATGCAACATTGCTTATCTCATACATTAAAAAAAAACGAATACTGACTAGTCTTTCTGTCAGTTGTCTGTCAAAAAACAATGCATTTTGAAAAGATGGATTACGTCAGTCATGCAACCACATTACTAACTAGCATTAAAAATATGTAGCTTTGAGATATAATGTTTTATATTGTAGATATTTGTGTGGTCAACCAAATGAAAGAGACTGCGGCTAATATCTATATTGCTTATAAGACAGGTTCCAAACATTGGCTCACACAGCGTACATTCGATGAGTGTTTTACCAATATTTGGCCCAAATAAAATAACTTAAAAGCCTTGTCTGCTGCCAAAAATTCGAATATAACATTTGTTAGAAAAAATAAGTGAGGGGTGTGGCCTAAACCGTTTGCCGAATAAAAACTGTCGATCATGGCCACATCCCTAATTTATGTTATATTCGAATTTTGGGCAGTAGACTCGACTTTAATACTCGCTGGCCAAATATTGGCACCAACACCGTACATTGCAATAATGTTAGGCCAACATTTGGCCCAAGGTAATATTATACTTTTATATAATTTGGTATGTGTAGGTACTTTGTTACTAAGGCATTATTAAATAGATTTTGATTCTGTGTCTATACTATACTAATATTCTCTGTGAATGTAAATAATCTCTATATAATTAATATTATAGTTTCTGTTGACAGACAATTATTACAATTATGACTAAAAACCAATACCCGTACATTTGAATACAACTCGATTCGTAATAAATTAATCGATTTTAATAAAGCGTATTTTTAAGGATTCGATATCCTAAATACACGATAAAAGTAACTATTTACATATTTCAGGATTTTTATTTTACCTGACAGTTATAGTAAAATAATAAAATTAATATTGCTATTAAGTGATATTATATAATTTCCAATAAAACTATCTACCGCCCGCATTATACACATTTAATATCTTTCTCCAAAGTTTGAGCTATCTTCATATAAATTTTCATCTAAATCGGATCAGCGGTTTAGAAGTAAGACTGAAAGAAAATTCGGAATTATAATCAAATGGATGGGAACTTTATTTAATATGAGCTGTCTTTCTTACTATCATGACTCACTTTTGCGAGACGAGACAGTATATATTTTTTCCTTTTATTTTTCTGATAGATATACTCATATTTATAATAAATCTAATTTAAGCGTATTTTTCTCACATACCGCAAACCTAATTTCACAACTCGCATTAAAAATAAAGTTTAAAGAAATCGCCATCAATTGAATGGGTATCCTTATATTTAGGCGTGGGACACTGTACATACTTCCAAATATTACAATTTATTTTATAGAATATTATAATAAGGATATGGACATTCGTTCATTATATTTTCTTTCTTACCATTCTTTGGTTCAATCAAAATACACACGCTTTCCTAGTCATAAAATGTGGTCACCATTTTTACAGTTTATTCCTGGGATTACCCTGGAAAAAGGTTTTTTTTTTTGCTAAAAACTGTACGCGTTGATCGTCGCGGTCGGTCGTGGATGGGCTTAAGTTGCTGAAGGCATGACCCTTATGATGCCAAGACTCTTTTGGCTACAAAAAGCTTAATCCAGAAATTTTCAAGTTTGATAAGTGGGGTTCCTCGGGGCAATGTTTATTGCGAGTTAGGTACATTTTTCGATCAAAGAGTAAGCAGTTCTAGTACGCAATGGATAATTAACGAATGTCAAAAGCTGGCGTTTTGGCCAAAGGTAATATCACCACATAATATGACTATTACTTAAATTAATATTATTTATATTTTTAGACATCAATATAAATTATTGCACCGAAAACGACGATTTCTTACTTAATTAATATTAAGTAAATTATGTTAATTATCGTTTTTATTTAATAATGTTTGTTGAACTCGTGCGTCATTTTAAATGAAAGCGACAGGTTGCAAACTATATTTTACTGGCATAATAATGTCATTCCTTTGCCTGTTAAACAAGTCACCTGTCAAAATAGTATTTGGTGTTGCCATCTGTATTATAAGTGTTTAAGTGTTAATAATAAATACTTCTTGAATAAATTAATTATACGCTGGATGTTGCCTGTTGACTACTGTGGTCTGATATTATAGAGTTCAGGTCTGAATCCCGCAGCGTCGGTGGTGTTCCGAATGGGAAATCCTGAAAAGTAAATAATAATTATTATTATTACTATCAGTTTGACTGATGAGAGCCCAGAGATTGTAATAAATACTACTAATACTTTCTGAGGTGCGTAGGTGTCTTTTTTTAAGGTTTATATTGAAAAAAGATCTGGCATGCAATCATACTATAGTTATATCACGTATGTAGTTACCTGCGAGGGCAGCGTGCGGGGCGCCGGGGGCGCGGGGGGCGCGGGCGGGGGCGCGCGCGGGGCCCGCGGCGACGCGCACTCCGCGCACTCCGCGCCGCTCTGGCTGCGGGTCGAGCGCCGGGACCACGACTCCGGCATGCAACTGGAGTATAAATCATTCATTTGAATAAATAATTAATGCTGGTGAGTGACGAGTGTGTGAGAGACAGGAAGGCCCAAATATTGCAAGTTAAAGGCCGGCATCGTATCTTGAAGAGCTTGCGGCTATGTCTGTCTGCTAGTAGGCGGGCACAGCAGGATTAAGAGCTCTGGTGTTGTACCCCCCCCCCTCCCTAAAACCCCCCTGTCCCTAGATCAAGCTGGCCCGAGCCGGCCTAACTAGCAATAAAAATATGTCCTTAAATAATAAAAACTTAGATCCAGCCCTCCCTTGCTGTTTTTGCCTTATTAAGATTGTTAGCAACGCGCTAAGTCGAGGTCCGAACCCCACAGGGGATGCCCTTAGTGAACGTTGCTGACGTAGTTAGTTTTTCTATTTTCTCCAGCTCTGGCTGGAGACCCTTAAGTTTCTCGCCAAAAGTCCGGTGAAGCAGTCAAAGCCTGCGCTCAAGATAAGCGCTTAAGTATCTTCAAAAAAAAAAAAAAAATGCTCTGATGTTGAGTGTGGTGTGATACGTACGCGTGGTGCACGATGTGCGCGCAGGGCAGCGAGGCGAGCGGCTCGGGCCGGTCTGCGAGCGGCAGGCGGCAGCGGGCGCAGGCGGGAGCCGCCCACGCTGCCGCCGCTCGCTTCTGTCGCGCCGCCGCTGCCGTGTCGCCTAGACCAGTGTAGATCTCCGCTAGTCGCAGGCGTACGCGACGGACCAACATCTGGGCAAATGCAGAGTTGTTTGATATCAATTAAATAAAAGAGAATGTCGTTAAACCTTTTAGCGCTGGTGGACCAAATATCAAACCTTGGGGTACTCTAAAACTGTTACTCAATTTAAAAAAAAACATTATCACGTATAAACGAATACTGCTTTGTGTTCTATCTTAATCTTTAATTACTTTAATGAAAATAAGAACATTTCATGTATTTACTGTCTATTAGTAACTCTTTTAGGTATGCTCACCGTATCAAACGCTTTGCTTAAATATATTCTCAAAAGCCGTTCACGCCGTTGCCCACGGTTCTGTTAGCATGGACTTTTATTTATAATATTAAACCTATGAGGCTCAAGTTATATAAATTCAAAATTATAAACTCCCGACAAGTCTCAGCGTATGGTTGATTCGTTTTATAAGTCTTAAATTATAGCCGAGAATCCTCTCGATCACGTCAGATTTTATAAAATTTGAAAGAAAAAAACGGTCTGATTATTTAGTTAGAGTCTCACAGACACACAGATTTAACAAACTTATGAAACCCCGCTTTTTAAATTGGGGTTTAAAAACAACTTTATAATATTAATACGGAATATCAGACTACGTAAATATAGAAAAGATAAAAAATATTATTTATCAATTTATTAATGGCAATCTTACCTTAGCCCCCACTGACGTAGCCACTTCCAACAACCTGGTATTAAACTCCAGAGGCCTACAGTTGCAGATCCTACCCTGCAGTCGCAGAGCCTCCAGACATCGAGCAGCTCCGTCCATAGCTTCCATCTGGGCTAAGCGATCGCCTAGTGCTTGTCCCGCACCCATTGCTACTTCGTAATGCCTAGAATTTAAGGCAGAAAGGAAAATGTTTGTTAGGTTTCTTGCATAATATTATAGAAAGTAAATTATCATTGTACTATTTTGCTTGTTGGTCTACAGTTTTTTAAACGACTTTCGCACTAGAGGTATTAAAAAATTAATGGGTCGCGACGATTATACGAATAATTTAAACTCAAATAAGAAATTGTAACTATTTATTTATTTTTAAACCGACTTCCGCACTTATTTATGAGTTTAATCCTTGTGCGATACAAGGATCGCTGGGGTTTTACGAATATTCAAATCACATGCGCAAAGAACACCCAGACTAAGAACAAGCACCCCCTCGTCCCTAGATCAAGCTGGCCCGAGCCTGTAGCAATAAAAATATGTCCTTAAATAATAAAAACTTAGATCCAACCCCTTGTTGTTTTTGCCTTTTCTTGAGATTTTGTTAGCAACGCACAAAGTCGAGGTCCGAACCCTCACAGGGGGTGCCCTTAGTGAACGTTGCTGACGTAGTTATTTTTATCTATTGTATATCCTTGTAACTAATATTTCTAAATCGTCGCGTTTACATTTCATAAAAGTTTTTCTCATGAGAGATGTAAACTTACCTGAGAGCTTTCCCAATATCACATTTCCTGCGGTAAACGTCGCCGGCGATACGCACTGCGCGAGCGTAGCAGCCCTGGTCGCCCGCTACTGCTGCTAATCTGAGCGCCTCCTATAATACATACAGTTTTATCAACTAGCTGGTACCCGGTGCGCTTAGATTCACTTAAAAAACATCTACAATTCGACCTAAAAAGATAAAAATCACTGCCATCAGCGTCACCTATCTAACACTAACGTAACTATATTCGTCGGGGTGGTCATGTGTGCAAAGCCAACGTTTTGATGTCATTGCAGATGTATCATGGTCATGGATAGATTTTTTTCTTGAGATATCTTTTTACCAGTTATATTAAATACTTTGGCATATAATAATTTAAAAGTAACACTATACTGCACTCCATAACATAAATTGTTGACGAGGTCCTAAAGGGTGATCAATTAAAGTAGGACTGGGCTGGATATGTCTGCCGCTTGACAATCAAGCAATGTGCTCGTTTATGTCTGGATTTGTGCAAGATCTAGATGGGCCGCAGACTACGAAGGAGATGGCGGGAAGAGTTCAATCTCGAAAAAGCTCGTTTATGTCTTCCTTTAGAATTGGAAAGAAGGGGCGCAGAACCGAGACAAATAAAAAGAATGGAGAGAGGCCTTTGCCGAGCAATGGCATCACACAGGATGATGGGAAAAAAATGTTGGTCATTTGAAAGATTAAGAGAAATAAGTTGGTTACCGTTGCCGGGGATCGCGGCATTTCGCAAACACGTGCCCGTTTGAACACCGGTAAAGAAAAAACTTCGCGTTTCCCAAAGCTAAGAAAGTCCATGAGGCTTTATTTTTTGTGCTATTATCTTCATTGAATTAGTTAATCAACACAAAATACTTACATTACAATAATCGTGAGCGTCGCCTAGCTCCCCCCTGGCGCGTAAGGCGGCGGCCATTTGTAAGAGCGCGGTGCGGTGGTGGCGCGTGTTGAGGTCGGCGGAGCGCGGGCCGCGGCCGAGGTCGCAGGCGCGCGCCGCGCACGCCACCGCGCGCTCCGCGTCGCGCAGGCGCCGCCACAGCTCCGACAGACCCACGTATACCTGCGACAAAACACCAGCTCTCCTCAACCACGGACATAAGCAGTACCTTAACCACGGATACAAGCAGTACCTCAACCACGGACATAAGCAGTACCTTAATCACGGACATTAGAAGTACCTCAACCACGGACATAAGCAGTACCTTTGTACTTGATTGTTGTTATTGTTGTATCCTTTACATATTCTTGTGTGTATATAAATTGTTAAAAAAAAGGCACTTTCCCTGAAACCAATATTACAATTCACATCCATGTAAATAATAACATCAACATGAAGACGCATTCACGTGCCGCTCTTGTTGCGCGCGCTCTGCATCCCGGGTACGACACCAGGGTTCAGATAAATCGACATATACCTGGTGGTCGAATCTAGTGTAATTCAATGATTTTTTATCTAAATTATATTTTACTCGGGGATAATACAGTGGAATCTCTATAACTCGAATGTCAAGGGAAATGCAAAAAAAATCGAGTTAACAAGTTTTCGACTTAACAAGAACTTCGAGATACATATTATGACTTAACTGCTGAAATTTCGACTTACAGAGGCGCGATTTCTAAGTGTATATTTCGATTTCTAGAGTCGAATTTGAATCGATTTGATTAGAAGCCCCGAATCCGAACATTCATTTTAGATTTTATTGTTACATATTTCGGGGAATTCCAAGTAAGACGTCATTATATTTTACTAACTACGACTTACAGTCTCCTTTTTGAAATTCGAGTTATAGAGTATAAATATGTATCATCAATACTTCGTAGGGAAATAACATTTTGTTCGAGTTACAAAGTCTAAATAATTCGAGATACCGCGTTTAGGTGTTCAGCGGAAGGGAATGGCAATTTTTTTCGACTTACTGAGGATTTCGACTTAACGAGGTTCGAGTTATAGAGATTCCACTGTAATATCATCAACATCATGACGTTTTTCGACGATTTTCGCACTCTGTTTTACTTACCTGTCATCGTAGCTCAGACAAACCAAATTATACCTACGCGGCGTTTAATTAAGGCCTAAATAAAACGCTGCGTAAATAACCAACATTTAAACATTAAAAGCCTCATTTAAGTACAGCTTCAAAATAGGCATATGATAAGGATCAACGCTAGATCTAACGCTGTAAGTTTCAGAAAGCAGACGTTTATCTGTTCTTATCTTCTTTAAATGTAAATAGGGCTTTATTGATGTAATTATTTATTAAATTCTTGAAAGAAAACCCTGTAAAGTGTCCCACAAGGCAATATTCTTGGACCAATACTAAAACCTTGCACTTTCTAAATCTATCTAACCTGCAACAACAGCGTGTTATCATTCTGTGCTTGAGCCACGGCTAGCGCCTTCTGAAAGGCGTCCATAGCCTTGGAGAAGGCTCCCAATTCCAAGCTCACGGCGGCCACAGTGAGGTGCACGCAGCCCGCGGTAGAACCTCCGCCGCAGTCGTTGTAGAGCGCTTGTCTTGCGTATGATAGTGCTCTGAAAGATAATTACTTTATAAATATATTGGTACAAAAAACAATTAATGAACTTTTGTGTAACAATACTAGCGAATACTCACTACACTCGACTTGCCATTGGCTTCAACCGATGGTAAGTCCAGTACAAGAGTAACAGTTTATAAAAATAAAAGTACACACGGTTTCTGAGAGGCTGTTCAATTGAATCTGTTGTCAAATAAAATGTCAACTAAAATTATTGCTTGACCAACATTCTAAAGCCGCGCACACACGAAAAGCTGCGACTGTATGGTGTACATACATCCACTTTAATGGCCGTCCACAGCCGTCCGAAGACTGCTTGAAACAGTTGGACTGATTCGAGCGATCGATAAATCAAAAAGCAAGCGGGTGGGATTAAAATCTGGTGAAGCAGACAAAGCCTGCGCTTAGAATAACGTAGATGTCTTAAAAAGACACGCGAGAGCTAACAATTTTTATGACTGATTTGCCATTGGCATCTGAATTTGAACTTACTGTACCTAGTATGGTTACTAACCTGTCAAGACCTCCCAAAGTCTGATGCGCTCTCGCCAGGTTCAGGTAAGCTTCAGCCCTCATCGGCGCGGAGTCCAGCTCCTCAGATATACCCAGTTGTCGGTTGGCAAACTCTAAGGATTCTCTGCACAAGAAAAACAAATTATGAAAGCATTTACTCGTTTTTTACTTCATCGAAACTTGACTGCAATATATTTTGAGAGAGTTGTCATAAAAAAAAATATTCATTCAAAATAGACCAAGTAACACTTTTAAGGTCTACAATATAAATATACAGATTGATACGGAAATGCTTGGTCATAGTTAAAATAAATTCTGCATAGAAATAAACAACTTTCCTTGAGGAAACCATATTTAATTCCCAAAAAAAAATTGGCCTTACCAAGCAAATTTATCATCAGCTGATCAAAATGAGTGAAGGAAATAAATTTTTTTTTGGGGATACTTTCTTGGAGAAAGTTGTTAATTCCTAGGGGCAGGAACAGTATTTCAAAAATAACTACGCAGCATTTCCATAGCATTCTGTATAAACAGTTATCACCGTAATTCGCATTTATTAAAATTAACCTCACTATTATTAAAATTAATGATTTTAAAGAATCCTACTAGGTCAATCTTTTATTAATTAGCTACAAATATAGAATTGTCGTTCTATTTTTGTTGCTCTTTAGTTTTGATTCTACTAAACAGTACACACACAAGTAAACAAACAGTACACACACAAACCTAAGTGTAAAATAAAAAAAAACTAGTTTATTCTTCTTAAAATAGTGATATTTTAATGTTTTAAATTATATGTTGATACATTATACTAACGTATTTATTTAAGGACATCTATTTGTAAAAAAAACAACTTTATATACAGTAGATGTTCGTACTAAATGTTTTAGAACTAAGAAAATTTTAGAAAAAAACATGTTTTTCTGATATCGTGATACAAATATCAGTTTATTTTACAATCAAAATCACTACTAATCAATTAAAACTTTGACGAAACTGTAAACATTTTTGGCGAGCAACCAAAATACGAGCGTATACGATAAAGAGGACATTTCTTTTGATATCGTGCCAGAAAGTAGTTATTTGAATTTATTGTAACGTTATTCTTAAATAATGGATGGATATGAGGAAGTTAGAAAATCCATATTAATATGATCATTAGTTCTGAAAAGCAAACATAAATAAAGTTCAAAAACAACTATAATTGGAATGACAGTCAATCTCTTTTTTTTTTAAGAGATTTCCGCACTTAGCTTGACCGCAGGCTTTGACTGCTTTACCGGACTTTTAGCCTTAAGGGCCTCCAGCCAGAGCATTAGAAAAACTAACTACGTCAGCAACGTTCACTAAGGGCACCCCCTGTGGGGTTCGGACCTCGACTTAGTGCGTTTCTAACAATCTTAATAATGACAAAACAGCAAGGTAGGGCTGGATCTAAGTTTTTATTATTTAAGGACATATTTTTATTGCTAGTGTAGCCGGCTCGGGCCAGCTTGATCTAGGGACCAGGGGGTCGAATTTAAAATCAATGATCGCGATCCAGTTTGATATTGTACAAGGTAGATTGACAGTGATGCATTTGATCTTATAAATTTATTTTTATCAATTTTTTATCATTTTTTTATCATTTTCGACAGATCGTTTGATCGAGCATGTTTTTTGAGAATTTCTTTTTCTTTTGTTATTCTTAAATTATAATTTTGAGGTGGAAGCGTCAGGGTAGCCCGCAAAATTCAAATTTGCCTACCATTTTTTATATTTGCCGGTCAATTTTAGGCTTTTTTTGAACAAAATACGTTTCTCGGCCGTAATATGATTGAACTCACAGAATATACTTAATTATAAAAATAATCAACCTAACCCTCTAAGTTCATGCAATTCGATTGAATGAGTTAGTCATGAAATATCGTTTTTTGTTAAAAAAAGAGCCTGAAACTGTTCGGCATATTCATATATCATATATTGCAAAAAACGTAAGAAAATTTGAATTTATTTAAGGTAAAGGCACCTAATTCCGCGGTGTTTTCACCATAACTTAAAAACACATTAAAAATTAAGTATTTAATGTACCTTTCTGTGGAATTAGCTACTTTTATTAGAAGTATTATACATTTTATTTTTGAAATATACTTACAGTTACACAATAAAAGTTGATTAAAAATGTCAAATTATTTAAAAATATGAAGAAGTCGGAGTCACCTTATTCCGATGTAAAAATCCTAATTCCGATGTATTTGGTTCCTAATTCCGAGTGTACAAAATACAAAGGAAAGGAGGTGGGGAGAATGATACATGATGTTCAAAAAATTAAGTCTATTTATTACAGTCTTTGGATCAGTCTCAGACTCTGTTTTACATGATTAATTATTAATATGGCACCACAATATGTTATTTACTTAGATAGTAAATAACATTATTTTAATTATAAATACAACAAACAAACAATAATTTAAATACAACTGCCATTATGAATTGCTGTAATAGCATTTTGGAGATCCACTTCCGAGTACATTTTTTTTGGCTTCATTATCCTACAATAAACAATCGTAATACAATAAACAATTATAACAATATGCCTGTATATCTGAGTATATTGGAATATGAAAGTTATTTTAAGAGCAAATTTATATTCTTGCAGTTACTAAAACCATACAAAAGTTTTAAACAAGCTACATAAAATAATGAACACTCTGTATTTAACGTGTGCCATTTCCGCGGAATTAGGTACTAATATAACCTTATTCCGACTTAAATACATCGGAATAGCGTTTTATAATATTAAATCAAGTTTTCTAATTCCGAGTAATAAAAAGTAAAAGATTGTTTAATATTAAACAAATAAATAAATGTGCCATTGCGATATCTTTGACAAAATGTAGAAAGCACACTCAGGATTATATCAGAACACATTCATAACTTAATTTTCCGTACATACTTTTACATACAACGAATTAATAAAGTTCCTAAACAAACAATCTTTGACTTGCTATAATTAGTAAGTGCGACGCCATAGTGTACATCGGAAATAGATTTTTATATTAATTGGTTATTTAAGTAATCAGAGCTAAAATATTAAGTTCGTAATCATAAAACTGTTTTCAATATTTTAAAAAAAGTATTCGTCTATGAAATTGCATTTCCGTGGTATACATCGGTAATTAGGAACTAGCTAATATATTAGGCACCTAATGCCGAGGTATTTTAAAAACTTATTTTCGCCTAAGTTTGTAAAGAAAATATTAAAATATCCAGTGTTTTAGATAAAAAATATAACCCTTTCAATATTGCAACCTAAACAAGAACTCACGCAGTATAAAATTATTATTTAAAACACTATTTAGCAAATCGTATAATTCACGCGCATGAGGTCCGAAATGTATGAAGCACGCGTTTGAGTCAGCTGCTAGCGTCAAACTCACTGTTTATTTTAAAAAGTACACACACCAATGCAGTCCTTTGCTCTTATAAACATGAACAGATAAATTATTAATTGAATAATGTATCTTGCAAACAAAAAAAAAATGTAAATTGCTTTAAAACGCCGTTATTCTAAATACATCGGAATATGGTGCCATTTTTAGAACCCCTCGGAATTGAGTGCCTTTACCTTATTTATCTTAGGATCCCCAACTAAGAATATACACGAAGATTTAACTTATTGTTATACAGTTCAAACGGGGTTTGGTATGTGTACTCCTTCAATTATAGCAGACCACAGCATGCAATAACAAAATTATGAACTAGAACTAGGTAAAATGTATGTTTTAAAGAAAGGAATTAACATAATACACAGGCATGGTTAAGTTAACATTTTAGTCTTTTAAGATTGCTTTCAAGTGTTTTTGTGCCCCTAAAGACCCTGACACTTCTATCTTAACGTAAAGCAACTTATTGCTTACAGACCTTAGTCCGTTTTCCATCGGTATTCACATTCGGTTTAGATCTCGTTTAGTTGCACTTTTTTGCGCAAATTAATATTGTAAATGGCTTACTAGCCATGTCAAACGTTACCTGTATTTCCCGAAGTCCATGTAAGCCTGGTAGAGATGTCCCAATAGCGCAAACTTGTCGCTTCTGTGTCGGACCCCGCGGAGAGCCGACAGCCACACCTTCACTGCTAGCCGTTGCTCGTTCTGGCCGTACAGGCGGACGCCGCGCTCGATCTAGATAGGAAATTATTTATTGTAATGGGGTAGGTGACTGGGTATAATAATACCAGCCTTTTCCTTTCTTCTCGTGTAGAGAATAAAATAAATAAATAATAAATAAATAAATAAATAAATGTTGACAACATCACATACATTGCTCTGAACCCAAAGTAAGTAGCTAAAGCAGTTGTGTTATGGAATTCAGAGACAACGAAGGTACCACAAACACCCAGACCCGAGACAATGTAGAAAAGGGGTTTTCTACATTGACCCGGCCGGGGATCGAACCCGGGACCTCAGAGCTGGCGACACCTTGAAAACCGGTGTGTACGCCACTCGACCACGGAGGTCGTCAGAAGGCGCGAGCATTGAACACCACGCTTGCTCATTGGCGACTGGTAACTGGGCATGAAAAGTCAAAATCTAATAATTGTTATCTATCTGTTCAGACTTCGGAAAAGCCAGAAAGCAATACTGATCATTTTGGCAGGCCAATATTTAGACCTTTTAGAATTTAAGAATTGCATATTACGAAAAACGCTCTCAGTTTTTTTATTTATGAGATACGTCCTACTTCCTACAAATCGGGAAGGAAATTAATCTTTTACTAAGTGAAAATCTCAATGCATTCGGGACATCTCCCGAAATCTTGAAGATTACTGTGGTTTTTAATCTATGAAATATGTTTGAGCCTCCAGATCTTCTAAAAATCTCTTCCGAAAACCATCCGTACTTCAGTTTGTTTCAGTAGCAGAGATAATGCTCCTGGTGCAATCCTGGTTGAGATACGACCTGCAGGTGCGGAAGCAGTCCAGCAGGCCGGCGGAGGCCTATCAGCTGACTACCTGGCTGTTGTATAGGACACTTGCCTTCCTCCTGGCGAGGTACTGGTCCAGCCGGGACCTGCAGGCGCGGAAGCAGTCCAGCAGGCCGGCGGCGGGAGGGCGGTGCGCGGGCCCGAAGCGTGAGCCCCACCGCAGCGCGCCGTTGCGGGGCTCGCCGCCGCGGAACTCCTCCGAGAACGGGTATACCTCTAGAAGATGGAAAAAGAAGATTAGTTTTTATTTATTTGTATGTCTCCATGACAAAATATAGCGAACCTACTTTGTTACCACAAAACCTACCTATGTATAACAAATAAATTTGTGTTGATATTGGTGCCCATAGTAACAATATGTAATACTTAATGCACATAAGCTGTGAAATTCCCATGTTTACCAAGACTGTCATGACCTTTATTAGAAAAAGTTAACTATTTATCCCCGAAGTTCTCAAAATGTTTTAACTATTTTAAACATAAAGACGTTAATCTAATTGCCTACCAATATTAGTTTAAAAAAAAAAATCTATGGCCTAGCCTAAATACAGAGGAAAAATTATGTAATTAAGGAGATCCACGAATCAAAGTTCAGGAGTGGGGGCTAAATTACGTCACGATGTTACATAAAACGTACGACATCATGACGTCAAGCGTGCATGAGTTATTGGAAGGCTATAGGCTATATAACATCACGCTACGACCAATAGGAGCGGAGCATAAATGAAAAATGTTGCAAAAATGAAAAACCGTTAAAACTAAAACACGCGAACAAAGTCGCGGGGGACAGCTAGTATAATAATAAATTTATTTCAGACATAGCTAGAGTAGAACAGCACTTACCCTGCGGCTCATCGAGATGGTGTCTGGAAGGGTCTGGCGAGCTCAGCAGACGTGTCGCCGACAACTGGTGCGCCGGCACCCCGCTGGAAATCGTACATACATTTCATAACCCAACCAAAAAAATCATCGCACTACCCCTTTTTTCGTACCCCCCTAGATCAAGCTGGCCTGAGCTGTCCAAACTACTAATAAAAATATGTCCCTAAGTAATAAAAACTTAGATCCAGTCCTCCCTTGCTGTTTTTGCCTTATTAAGATTGTTAGCAACGCACTAAGTCGAGGTCCGAACCCCATAAGGGGTGCCCATAGTTAACGTATACGAAACGTTACCTGCTATGAGAGAAAGAGAGAAAGAAAACGTGTGCGCGCACCTCTCTCTCTTGCCCCTACAGAAAGATACGAAACGTAACTCTCTCTTTTTCTATCTTCACTAACTTATATCTCCCTCTCAATTTCCGTTCGCCTCGCCCGATCACAGTTTTCGTAGCGCTCGCCCGATCACACTTTTCGTAGCGCTCGCCCGATCACACTTTTCGTAACGCTCTCGTCACGCATTCATCAGCTTTCTCCCCAAGTCAAGCGCGCGTAAAGAAGGTTTACTTCAAAATCTGTATTTATGGTGCCTTTTTTCAATAGGCTATTTGACAACAAATATACTGTTTACTTATTATTTTTTTTATATTTGTCTATTTTTCGCAACTAGAGTCATTTAAAGTCATTTCTTGCCTGAAAAGGCCTACTCGAAATAAAAATATTTTGATTTTGATTTTGGGACAATATTCGTGTTGTAATTTTTAATTTTTAACTTACCCTAGGAAGTCACGCGACTCTATAGAGTCCCATGACATGTTCCGCGGGTGTAGCCGACAGCGTCACCTACTGGTGGGATGCATCGCGCTATCTCGCTCGCTCAGCGCGCTGGCTTGCTGAAATAGATAAGGATGGATGTAAGTTTTTGACGTGATAACGTCTTATAAATTGGTTTGCCGGGTGACACTTCAAGAAACTGGGTAACGCTCCGCTCACGTTATGCGCTCACAATGAGAGCGAGTGAGAGGCACGCGTCGCATGGTTAGCCCGCCTAAGAGCGCGAGAGACAGACATTGACATTGACAGTCGTTGTCACGTAAAACTTTCGCCCGTATACCGACTTTACAGACAACCAATTTTTAGTTTCGATTTCGATTAAATCGTAGAAATTATTATTATTAAAAGGAGCGGAGTATATATGAAAAATGTTGCAAAAATGAAAAACCGTTGAAACTAAAACACGCGGACAAAGTCGCGGGGGACAGCTAGTAATAGATAAATAAACTCACCAGACTTATGACAGATGGGGGTAAGTTTGGGCGTTGGAATTCATCGCGAGATCTTCACTTACAGCCATTGTAACGATATACCTGAAAAAACAAAGAAAATTTTAAACACATTGGTTATTAGTAAGTAAATGTACGATTAATCTCGTTAAAATGTACAAGACCAGACTTTTTGTGTAAATAAGTATAAGATGCAAAACGATTTTTGCTTGACAACGGGGGCTGTTGCTTTAAATGGGGCCCCCACGTTGGGCGCCAAACTGTGGTCCTTGGTATGTCCGGAGATTTTTTGGTTTTTTGGTTGGAAAGGTTCCTTGTTCTTTGTTAATGACTAGATTCCGAAAAACTTGAAATAAATGTTACTTAGTAGCTTAGAAATAGTTATGTTTATAAAAAGGTGAAACAATATAAACAAAATACAATATTTACACAAAATAACATTTTTAAACTGGCAAGCCTTCATACTTTAATTTAAATAAAACTTGTCAATTTAAAGCTTTTAAAACGAATAGTTATAAATGTCCCACTGCTGGGCACAGGCCTCTTCTCATATAGAGAAGGCACGAGCATTGATCACCACTCTTGCTCATTGCGGGTTGGCGATTACAGATTCCAAATTTTTAGAATCCAGGATTCCTCACGATGTTTTCCTTCACCGATTGTCAATGATGTCTTATAATAATTAAGAAAGTACTGATAACTTTGAAAAAGTCACATTGGTACTGGACTGTGATGTACAACTTGCAACCTTGTGCATACAAATCCGTTTATTGAACCACTAGGCCACCACGACATTTTAAACTTCATAACCTACAATATTTTAGCTGTCGCAGCGTTGAAGAGTCCAACTTTTAAATAAAATCATGCAAATTTAGCTCTTTGCAATACTTGGCATAATATGCACTGTGCAGCGCAGCGAGAAAACACTATGGCGGGCTTCTACCGACTTAATTCACACTGCAATATTGAAACTACTTATTTGCTTTTATTAAATAAGCAAATTATGGTACAACATTGCAAACTATAATGTAGCAGTTTTATAGAGCTAGGTAGAAAACTATGTACAGTTTAAGATTATTTTTCAAATGCTGCAAAGGCTTACATAATGTTTCAGATATTAGGTTATAAGAATCTAAGACATGAAGGGTTTTTATAATTAAGTTAGTATACAAAACTTGCAAGTTTATTTAAAGATTAACATTCTGAAAAGAAGAACACGTACTTATTGTTTTATATTTTGCATTTATGGTACTTACTTATTTACTATTCCTAAAAAAGTCAGCTTAATCGGTTAACTAAATACTTATTTGTACTTATACTATCTGACCCGACAGTCGTCTTTTTAATCTACACAAAAAAAAAGAAATTTTCCGCTGATTTTCCAAACAAACCATGTCCTGAGAATAAAGTATGTTTATCTGTTGTCTGGTTGCAATAATACAGGTTCTGCCTAGTTTGGTTTTCTAATTGGGTTTTTTTTCCAAGGACTTAAAACATCCACCAACATAAAAAAAAAACAGCGAAATTGATCGAGTCGTTCTTAGTTTATTCTATAATATATACTTAGTTAATAGTATATCATGTTTAATCATTGATTTGGAAATTGATTTTTATTTACATAAATTGCTTTGCAAAAGCTTAAGTTATTAAAATATGTTATAAGTAGTAGATACTCCCTGCATAATACTATCCCACTGCAAAGCCAAAGTTTCTTAATATGACATCGGAATGAACAAGGCATCATTTAAAATTATGAAATCCAGTATAGAGTTCGACTCGCGACACCACCGCCGCGCCGCCCCGTCAGCTCATGATTAGAACTCCTATTTAGTCTGACACTAGTCGAGCGATCCCCAGCAAATACGTGGGTAAACCATTTTGTTTTAAATAATTATGAATACTCCTCACGATAGTTATTATACAAATCCAGTATACCTCACAAAATTTACCTTCGCCGTTTCTTGCATACAAAATGCCTGCATCCAAAAATATACTGCTATCGATCTCAAACCAATTTTAGTTTCTAACTTAGGGCAAATAAGCCGGCTGATATATGGAATATATTAGGCCGCTGCACGCGAGGAATATTGAGCAGGTCCAAAGTTATTCCATGTAGTAAATCTGTAAGTTGTAGAGATTTAATATAGAACCTATTTATGGGATCTGAGAAGGATAACGCAAAATAGTTGTTATTTTTTTGTTTGATCTTGCTATGTCTAGAGTAACCTATGGAGTTTCTTGCCGATTCTCCAAAGAAGTGACATTTTGGAACTGCGGCGACTAGATTCATTTAACGTTTTGAGAGTGCCTGAAAAGGCCTACTTGAAATAAAAATATTTTTATTTGATTGGTGAATGTGATTGTTGAAAGTTGAAAGTGGACAACATCACATACATTGCTCTGAACCCAAAGTAAGTAGCTAAAGCACTTGTGTTATGGAATTCAGAGACAATGAAGGTACCACAAACGCCCAGACCCGAGACAATGTAGAAAAGTTGTTTTCTACATTGACCCGGCCGGGGATCGAATCCGGGACCTCAGAGCTGGCGACACCTTGAAACCGGTGTGTACGCCACTCGACCACGGAGGTCGTCGTTGTGATTGTTGAATGGTTTAATTTTGGTTTAGTTAGCGTACAAGGGAATCGGCGCCATTGTCCACTTCGTTTTAAGTCGTCATTGTCGTATGTTGTTTTTGTAATGTTCAGGTGTACCTACCAACAGGTTTGAAAATACGGTGGTTAGAACCCAAGCAAAAAGGCGAGAAACTGAGGGGCATAGTTGTTTATTTTATTTTAACAACGACCCGCCCCGGGTTCGCACGGAAAGACAAACATAAATCTATACTAATATTATAAAGCTGAAGAGTTTGTTTGTTTGTTTGTTTGGTTGTTTGTTTGAACGCGCTTATCTCAGGAACTACTGGTTCGAATTGAAAACTTCTTTTTGTATTGGATAGTCCGTTTATTGAGGAAGGCTTTAGGCTATATAACATCACGCTACGACCAATAGGAGCGGAGCATAAACGAAAAATGTTGCAAAAATGAAAAACCGTTGAAACTAAATCACGCGAACAAAGTCGCGGGGGACAGCTAGTGAATTATACACACAAACCTTCCTCATGAATCACTCTATCCTTTGGTGAAAACTATATGAAAATCCGTTGGGTAGTTTTTGAGTTTATCGCTTACTAACAGACAGACACGGCGGGTGACTTTGTTTTATCCTCACTAATATTATAGAAGCGGAAGTAACTTTGTCTGTCTGTGTCGCTTTTACGCCAAAACGACTGAATCAATTTAAATTAAATTTGGTACACAGATAGTCTAGAGCCTGAGAAAGGCTAGTCTAGAGATTGAAAAATCCACGCGGGCGGAGCCGTGAGAAACAGCTAGTAATAGTATAGATAATTTACGTAGCTAAAATAGCAAGTAGCAATTACTAATCCATATCTATACTATAATATTATCAAGCTGAAGAGTTTGTTTGTTTATGTGTTTGTTTGAACGCGCTAATCTCAGGAACTACTGGTTCGAATTGAAAAATTATTTTTGTATTGGATAGTCCATTTATTGAGGAAGGCTTTAGGCTATAAAACATCACGCTACGTCCAATAGGAGCGGAGCATAAATGAAAAATGTTGCAAAAATGAAAATCCGTTGAAACTAAAACACGCGAACAAAGTCGCGGGGGACAGCTATGAATTATACACACAAACCTTCCTCATGAATCACTCTATCCTTTGGTGAAAACTATATGAAAATCCGTTGGGTAGTTTTTGAGTTTATCGCTTACTAACAGACAGACACGGCGGGTGACTTTGTTTTATCCTTACTAATATTATAAAAGCGGAAGTAACTCTGTCTGTCTGTCGCGCTTTCACGCCAAAACGACTGAATCAATTTAAATAAAATTAGGTACACAGATAGTCTAGAGCCTGAGAAAGGCTAGTCTAGAGATTTAGTGTGGTTTAACAGTTCGACTCGCGACACCACCGCCGCCGCGTCAGCTCATGATTATTTGAGTTATTAGTAGTTAGTATTCCTATTGAGTCTGAAACTAGTCAGGCGATCCCGAGAATAAACGTGAGTAAACCGTTATGTTTTAAATAAATAAAGATTGAAAAATCCACGCGGGCGGAGCCGTGAGAAACAGCTAGTAATATATATAGTATAGATAATTTACGTAGCTAAAATAGCAAGTAGCAATTACTAATCCATGACCATACTAATATATAAAGCTGAAGAGTTTGTTTGTTTATTTGTTTGTTTGTTTGTTTGAACGCGCTAATCTCAGGAACTATTGGTCCGATTTGAAAAATTATTTCAGTGTTAGATAGCCCATTTATTGAGGAAGGCTATATAACATTACGCTGCGACCAAAAGGAGCGGAACATAAATGAAAAATGTTGCAAAAATAAAAAACCGTTCATACTAAAACACGCGGACGAAGTTGCGGGGAACAGCTAGTAATGGAATAAGACCGTTTGTACAGACACAGTACCTTGCCATAACATCTACATTTTAATCATCCTTTGAAGCAAATATTTCCTTCCTTATAACCGAGGTACAAGTCGGTAGGCATTCCTGGCGTTTAGCAATGTTTTCATATAGAAGAGTGTTATTACAGAATATTGTTATATTAAATTACGTAGCAGATATTTTATGGTAAATAGAACCTTATTTCTTCTACTTGATACGCCTTATGTATGTTTATATACCTTATGAATGCATTTGCTAAACGTTAATTCTAATCTATACTAATATTATAAAGCTGAAGAGTTTGTTTGTTTGTTTGTTTGAACGCGCTAATCTCAGGAACAACTGGTTCGAATTGAAAAATTCTTTTTGTATTGGATAATCCGTTTATTGAGGAAGGCTATAGGCTATATAACATCACGCTACGACCAATAGGAGCGGAGCATGAATGAAAAAT
This sequence comes from Diachrysia chrysitis, assembly GCA_932294365.1. Taxonomy (NCBI): domain Eukaryota; kingdom Metazoa; phylum Arthropoda; class Insecta; order Lepidoptera; family Noctuidae; genus Diachrysia; species Diachrysia chrysitis. The sequence continues at coordinate 5,106,918 of OW028670.1, forward strand.
GTTGCAAAAATGAAAAACCGTTGAAACTAAAACACGCGAACAAAGTCGCGGGGGACAGCTAGTAACTATTTATTTATTTACTAGTTTTTGCCCGCGGCTTCGTGTGGAAGTCGGTTATCGCAGCATAAAGTAGCACATGTCTTTTCTCAGGATCCAAGCTGGTGAGCTTCACGACTCAACCGCTAAACCGATTTTGATTAAACTTGGTATGACACCTCATACCAAGTTTCATTTCATTTTCATTGGTATGAGGTGTTACCAAGTTACTTTTGCAGACAGAGTTACTTTTGTATTTATAATATTATGGATGTTAACACAACCTTTATGAAGGTTTAGATGGTAAGCCGCGCTCACTGTGGTACGTCCGTGGATAGGTGGCATATGCAAATGCAGACCAATATCTACAACTCAAAGTGAATGTTCATTCGGCCTTTAACTTAATCCCTCGTGGTATACCTTACCTATATTAAATACGTATATTTACGATGGATACAAAATATAAGTAGGCCAATTCAATATTCGTTCCTCGCGCGAGGTTCTCATATTTTCGAGTCAACATAGTATTTACTGAGGTATTGGGTTACTCAATATGCTAGAAATTGCCTATACATCTGTGTATTCCACAATAATATAGACAAAAATAACTCGGTCTTGTTTTAGCTTGGCGCTTTTAACAAAACCTACTTTATTAAATTGACGACCTCCGTGGTCGAGTGGCGTACACACCGGTTTTCAATGAGTCGCCAGCTCTGAGGTCCCGGGTTCGATACCCGGCCGGGTCAATGTAGAAAACCACTTTTCCACATTGTCTCGGGTCTGGGTGTTTGTGGTACCTTCGTTGTCTCTGAATTCCATAACACAAGTGCTTTAGCTACTTACTATGGGTTCAGAGCAATGAATGAAATGAAACTCAAATGAACTTTAAGACCTTCTTAAATGTATATCAGTCGCTACTTTAAACCTTAAAGTGATTGAGACAGCACGAGACTTAACGGCGACTTAAAACTGATAGACGTAAGTCGTACGTCAAAGTCGTATTCAATGCTCGTTCCTTCTCTATATGGGAGGTAGGGTTAGGTACCTTATACAAGCCGATATAAGGTACCTAATTATTATTTTTAAAAGATTTTTGTATGTCAAGTTTGTACCTTTTAATTTAGTGTCGCAAAATTACGAAGAGGACCATAATATTATATTCTAACTAGTTGTTCCTTGCGACTTGTCCGCGTGTTTTATTTTCATGGATTTTTCATGTTTTCGGCTAAACCCTTATTTTTTTTAAATACAAGAACATATATGTCTATATTATAGCCCCAGCACCAGCCCCAGTTAGCCAATAAAAGACCCATTAAAATCTGACTGTTAGTTTCAGAGATTAGCGCGTTTAAACTAACAACAGTCCAAGTAGCAAGTAGTTCTAGCAGACTATTGTCAAAGCTCGTGTTGACAGTTCAATGGGGTTGTCAAATGTATGTGACATTGTTCCACTGTTTGCTGTGTTCCTGTGTTAGAAAGCACCCTTATCATATGGCATTTGGCATGTTAGGATCATTACCTTTGATATTTATGATACTTAGTCCTATTTACATGTAATCTCTGATGGCTTTAATTTTTTTTCCATTCAATATTATTTATTTAAAAGCTGGTTTTAATGTGTTTTTTTTATTATTGTTACTAGCTAACGGTGAAGTCAGTAATCAGTTTTAATTCTCGCGCTGTTTTTGTCACTTAAACACGTAAATTAGCGAAAGATAGACGTTTAAGAACGTCTTAAAGATAAGTCGGTTTTCAGTATTCGAGGGTGAGTACTTAAGTATTTAAACGGCGCATCAGTCACCGGTGACCGTAACATTATTCTCCGGCGGCCATCAGTTTTAAGTGTAGTGCTGTGTCTGTCACTTAACTGTCTGTTACCTAAAGTAGCGACAGCTAGATATTTAAGAACGTCTTAAAGTTAAGTTGCATTTTATTATTTGAGGGTGAGTACTTAAGTATTTAAATAACGCATCAGTCACCGGTGACCGTAACATTATTCTCCGGCGGCAATCAGTTTTAAGTGTAGTGCTGTGTCTGTCACTTAACTATCTGTTACCTAAAGTAGCGACAGCTAGATATTTAAGAACGTCTTAAAGTTAAGTTGCATAATATTATTTGAGGGTGAGTACTTAAGTATTTAAACGGCGCATCGGTCACCGATGCCCGACACAATATATTCTAATATTTATTTATTACAAGGTAACTATTCCCCGGACTCTACGTTCAGAATTGTCTATACCGATCTTGAATCCAAAGACAATTTCAGAAATAAATAATCTTGATATTAATGGTTTTACTGGCGAGACCAATTAATAATGGCGTCTAACAAAAAATAAACATTTTAATGTGTTTCCATACGACAAAGGAAATGCCAGTGATTCAGTTATTTGTCATCAAAGTTTAATGTTAAAAATAGTTGAGATGAAACGGAATATTATTGCCTATTTTGTGAGTATTATTAAACTTTCGTTAACTAAAGAGGGTGTTAGGGAATATAGGAAAAATAAACTAACATCTTAATAACTAAATAAAAACAACAGTTCCCTTAATTATTACGTACTACGTAACTGGTATTCATTTATCAAGATTTTTTTACAAATAATATGGTAAAATGGCTTTTTTTTGTGGTTATTTTATGATTTTTTTATAGAGTTTTTAAAAAAAAAAACGCGTTTTGAACACAACAGCGGTGTAATTCTGTAAGACCTCATTCTAAACTTCGAATCTGAATCCGCTGTGAGTTTCTTGATTGGCATTCCAAAAACTCGGTTGATAATTCGAATGTACACTAGCGCTACACTTGCGAGCGTGTCAGCGAGTTTAACTAATTTGACGTGAGATTTTGACTGATAAAGTATGAGATGACATAAGATGTGGGATTCAGTAAGGTAATTTTCTTGTCACTTTGACGCTCATTTCGCACTCGAATCCGATCGAAATCAAGGTCATTTTGAACCTTATGCGAAGTGAGAGTGAATAGCGATGTGAGAAGCGAGTTGTTGTTTGAACTTTACAGAATCGATGTGCTGTCCTCCCACAAGTATGATCAAGATTAACTATAAGTATATTTTTATTTCCGCTCTAAAATGTATACATTTGACTAAAAAACTATTTTCTCAAGTATATTTTGACTAAGCACAGCGCCTTAAGTGCCCCGCCGCCGCGTCTGTACGCGATGAACTCAAAAACTGCCGAACGGATTTTTATATGGTTTTCACTAATAGATAGATTCAAGAGGAAGTTTTGTGTGTACAATTCATTATTGTGTACCCGTGCAAAGCCGGGGGGGGGGGGGGGGGGGGGGGGTATCCTAGTTTAAAACAAAATGTAAACTGTGAAAAAACGTCAAACAAATAGTTTGAATCTTCTTTTGCCTAGCTTTTGGCCTAGCTATGTTGGGGTTGGCTTCCATTCTTACCGGGGTCAGCTGAATACCGTATTTTTACATAGAGCGACTGCCTATCTGACCTCCACAACCCATTATACTGCGTAAAACAGTATCCCATAGTAAGACTTGTTATCAGAATTGTAATGACTTAAGGTAAAGGCACCTAATTCCGCGGTGTTTTCACCATAACTTGAAAACACATTAAAAATTAAGTATTTAATATACCTTTCTGTGGAATTAGCTACTTTTATTAGAAGTATTATACATCCTACTTTTGAAATATACTTACAGTTACACAATAAAAGTTTATTAAAAATGTCAAATTATTTAAAAATATGAAGAAGTCCGAGTCACCTTATTCCGATTTAAAAATCCTAATTCCGATGTATTTGGTTCCTAATTCCGAGTGTACAAAATACAAAGAAAAGGAGGTGGGGAGAATGATACATGATGTTCAAAAAATCAAGTCTATTTATTACAGTCTTTGGATCAACCTCAGACTCTGTTTCACATGATAAATTATTAATATGGAACCACATTGTGTAATTTACTTAGATAATGAATAACATTATTTTAATTATAAATGGAACATAAAATATTATTATTTAATTTCGCTAAGGTATTTTTTTTTTAGTTTTTCACATAAAGTAGTTAAATAAGTTTAGTTTTAAATTTTAGCTAATGAGTACCTACTTACTTATCTCGTAATAAAGAAACAAAATTGAAAATACAACTGCCATTATGAATTGCTGTAATAGCATTTTGGAGATCCACTTCAGAGTACTTTTTTCTTGGCTTCATTATTCTACAATAAACAATTATAATAATATACCTATATCTGAGTATATTGGAATATGAAAGTTATTTTGAAGGGAAAATTTATATTCTTGCAGTTACTAAAACCATACAAAAGTTTTAAACAAGCTACGTAAAATAATGAACACTCTGTATTTAACGTGTGCCATTTCCACGGAATTAGGTACTAATATTACCTTATTCCGACTTAAATACATCGGAATAGCGTTTTATAACATTAAATCAAGTTTTCTAATTCCGAGTAATAAAAAGTAAAAAAAATGTTTAATATTAAACAAATAAATAAATGTTCAATTGCGATATCTTTGACAAAATCTAAAAAGCACACTCAGGATTATATTAGAACACATTCATAACTTAATTTTCCGTACATACTTTTACATACAACGAATTAATAAAGTACCTAAAAAAACAATCTTTGACCTGCTATAATTAGTAAGTGCGACGCCATAGTGTACATCGGAAATAGATTTTTATATTGATTGGTTATTTAAGTAATCAGAGCTAAAATATTAAGTTCGTAAACATAAAACTGCTTTCAATAATTAAAAAAAAGTCTTCGTCTATGAAATCGCATTTCCGTGGTATATATCGGTAATTAGGAACCAACTAATATATTAGGCACCTAATGCCGTGGTATTTTAAAAACTTATTTTCGCCTAATTTTGTAAAGAAAATATTAAAATATCCAGTGTTTTAGATAAACAATATAACCCTTCCAATATTGCAACCTAAACAAAAACTCACACAGTATAAAAATATTATTTAAAACACTATTTAGCAAATCGTATTATTCACGCGCATGAGGTCCCAAATGTATGAAGCGTGCGTTTGAGTCAGCTGCTAGCGTCAAACTTACTGTTTATTTTAAAACGTACACAAACCGATGCACTCATTTGCTCATATTTAAACATGAACAGATAAATTATTAATTGAATAATGTATCCTGAAAACAAAAAAAAATTGTAAATTGCTTTAAAACGCCGTTATTTTAAATACATCGGAATATGGTGCCAATTTTGGAACCCCTCGGAATTGGGTGCCTTTACCTTAACAACTGTCAGTGTCAAAGATCAACGTATGACAGTCGGGACCAACGGCTTAACGTGCTTTTCGAGGCACGGAGAAGTCTCGGTATGCTTACAAATGGTCATCCATCCACGGACTTACAGTGGCGAGCGCGGCGTAACCTGTATAATTGGTCAAACCATTACGGTCGAACAAATTGATTGAATAAAAAAAAGAAATACAAAAAAATACAATTCATTTTAGTTTTATTTTAATAAATAAGATACATTTTGCTATTTTTCTAATAGATATTGTATAAGTCTAGCTTAGCAAATATGGAATGCCTTTTGTAACACAAAGCATTCTTTGCGAAATACCTACATAATTGAAACAGTGTATCCCCAAGTAATCCCTAAGTACTCAAGGACATACCGACTTAGGTACGTACTTTGGTACCTAAAATATTTAACAACAATTCACGATTAAGTATTTTATCACGATAAAACACCATAGCGATAAATTACTCGGAAGGCTTATTTGCTATCTTCAGTTGCCAACCCATGCGATGTTTTTTGGATAAAAAAAGCGGTAAAACACTAATCCAGTATCGAATAACGTCGGTGACCAACGATACTATGTTAGACGATACGAAATTTGTGTTTTGAGTGTTTTTTATAAAGCAATTATCGCTTTAGTTGTCAACCGCCATAGTGAATAATCCTGCAGAGCTATTAAAATAAATTGGTTATTTTGATGTAGTAACGTAACCTTTATAACTTCGTACAAAATGGTTAAACTAAAAACTCTAGCACTCAAGCTAAATTGAAAATTAATTAACCTAATTTTCAACTCATAATTTAGGTTATTACGCTAATGACCACGGCAAAATGCATTCAGCCACGTTAGATAAAAAGACCACCTGTATTAAGTTGATTGAAAAATACTAATCAACTCTTTATAATTCTATTACCTAATTATGTAATTACATCACTATTTTAAACTCTATATCAAAATTGTCTACTTTAGGATACTTAGCTAGACAGGTTGCGTGACCTAGGTCATGTCTAAGTAAATGTCATCTTGCGAATTAGGTCATAAGCCATATCGAATTTATCTTTTAACTATTAAAGGGTGTTATAAATATCTAATAGTTTATATTATTTCAATAATAATAATTAATTAAAGACGAAAAGATTTTTGGTTAAGAAATTGTCATTTTTTTATTACAATTATATTATGATAAATGGTTTAAGCAAATCTAAATACCTACGGATTAGTAACTAGATTTAGATTATGTCTTATTTTTGTTTTAAAATAACATTGTTTCATTTATATATCTATAGAAATAAATAAGATTTAGTCGTGTCTATTATTCAACATTTATAACATAAAAAAGAGGGTTTAATTCCCTGTTTAGTTTAATAGATTAATTTTAGTAATTACAAGATTAATTCTTGATAAATTTTGCTCTTAAATATAATTTTGGAAGGACGTCGACATAACAAAAAAATATAAATTGAATACAGATTAGAGTCGAGCTTTTTGCAATACATAATCGAAATACGAATGTCATAACCTAAAAAAAAACATAGAGAAGACAACACAATGATTCACCGAATTTAAAAATAGAATGTTTAAAAATAATATCAGAATAGAAAATCTTTACTTACCAGGCACATAGTCCGTTCAACAAAATACGATTCACACACAAAATTCACAGATTTTTCGTCTCCTACTAATAAAATATACTTAAAAACACGTTTATTTAATAATTTTATTGCTTATTTATATACAAAATAGTGTTATTTTGTTAATTTTAATGGTATAGTGTCCTTCCGAGCGGTTCACACCCCAATCGTAAGGGATGTTGTTCTCACAGAATAAGAAATGTGTGGAGTCGTTATTACGTTGTAAAAATATTTTTATGACATTGTTAAAGATTGGGGTGGATATTATTTACGTTTGTTTTTCTGTTTGATTTAAGTTTTTTTGGGATAAACAGGTAAAGACAAGGTGGACGTTAAAACCTCCCTCAAATCATAAATTATGTAGGTGCGTGTACATTTGCTTTCTATTATTCATCGTAGCCTAAGAGCTGCTTAGCCGATATAATCGAAGCTTATGTAATGTCCGATTTACATCCCATTATAAGAGGATAGTTACTTAAAGTGTTCTTAGATTTTCTGTTTAAAATAGTTGTGCTTCCCATTCACATCTTTGAATACCTTATCTATCATATTACTAATCAATCCTTTTGAGAAATACACAAAGTAGAAAAACACTATAAACTTTTTGAAAATATTTATAGATGATTAAGTTAAAATCATAACAAACAAACTAACTTTTCTTGACTTTACATTCCAGCATTTTCCTTTCATTAAACTTTTGACGTTTAAAGTTCGTGAAAAAAAGGAGGTTAACATTTTCGTGTAAATAAAATATTTAAACACAACACATCTCCTTACCTTCCCGTGTGAAGCAGGCTCCCTATATATGATACCACGCATGCGCTAACTTTAGTACCCAATATAATAGTCTGGGCCTTTGGGCGCCTCTGGTTATAACTTAGTGTATTTTTGTGCCGCTAGAGGCGTTCTTGTAGCAAAAAGTTTGATTGAGTATTTTTATTTGATTTGTTGTAAGTTTTTATTTTATGGTGGTTATTTGGCGTTATACTATTTAACGGTGTTTTAATTGGTATAGATAAATTAATTTAAATTAATCTTGCTTTCAGATTTCTAATATTAGAGAACTACTTATATTAATTTAAGTATTCGATCATCTTTAATTAAGCCTGTATTTACCTAATGCAAGTTAATGGCCAGCTTTATTAAATTAATAAGTAATTAAAAGATACAATAAACATTGTATTTGAAAACAATATAATTATAAAAAAGAACCATATATAATAACACAGCAAAAAAAAATTTAAACACATAGATTTAGTCTTAAACTAAAACGAATGAAAGTACCTATTACGCCTATTTTTATTTTTTTTCTTATTACTTCTATTTTGAAGTATCTGTTTTCAGCTCAAAAATCTTTGAAACACAAATAACTATACCGACATTATCTTTTTGTATTTTGTTTTATTGAAAGGGCTTATTAAATAGGTTTATTCATGTCTTTTAATAAAAAACTGTAATAAAATAGCTGTTTTATTCCTACTATCGTTCCACAAAATATAAAACATAAAAGCACATCGTAAGTTTCATCAAATAAATACAAAACTAACATAAATAAAATTACTACGACCACAATATTAACTCATTTCACGCATAAAGTCTGAACTGTGAACAGAAATACTGCCATACAAAATAAACCTTTCATCCGCCATTGATCCAAATAGATTTATCATCAATACAAAATCACCTTTAAAAAAATAACACGGCCATAAAATATAGAGAAAAAAAAACTAAACGACGTCGAAAAACCACATTAAAAATCGATTCGAAAGTTGAAAACGAGATACACATATAAAAATGTCTCTAAGCTTTCGTCGCTACAAATTTAAAGGGAATATATTGCCGGCATCAATTTCAATCTAAACACTAATAAATTGGCATCTCTCAGCGAAGTAAGAGCCACTGTGCTAGACAGTTTATTAATAGCGAGCATATTTTGTAAATCTCTGACTGAGATCAACCCTCGGATGAATTCAGTGTGTGCTGTGTCGCGGTGCGCGCCACCCGAAAAAAAATAGTGTCAACGTGAACTGTCACGTTTTGGCGCGCGTTTCGAGTTTGTGTTTTTTTGTTTTTGGTGGATAAAGTATTAGTGTGTTCTAGATTAGTGATAAAAATGTGAAATTAGATAAACAATACTGTTTTTCTTTCATTATAAGCAACTGTAATTAAATTAAAATTAGAGTAAAAACAACACCATCAAAATTGACCATACTGTGAATGATAAAATACGAAATCTAGTTAAATAAATAGTCAATCAATATACTAATGCTCAATATACTTAGACATTAATAAGTTTTAAGAAGAAAGAGTAACTTAACAATCTAAGTTAAAGAAAATTGACTGAAAAAAACAACGAATAGTTCCTAATGACACGATCCTAATAAATACAAACTTGTAATAAAGAGGGTAGTCAAATAACTTCAAAAATACCCAACCATAGACTAGAAAACATAGTTTTAAAAGTTCCTTAAACCACAAAAATGAGTTACAACTCAATTTACGATAACTACAACAACAATGACTACAAAGAATTCGACTTTCACAAAGAAGAAAAGGATTTAAACGAACAATGTTGCCAGGTTAAAAATGAGCATAAAAACGGGGAAGTGCTTGAGGATAAAGAGGATCATGTCCAACATGTTCTGGGGCCAAGCAGAAGGTGTTTGGCCTGGGCTTGTAAAGCCTGTAAAAGAAAAACAGCGGCAGTCGACAGGAGAAAAGCGGCAACACTGAGGGAACGACGGCGGTTAAGAAAAGTAGGTTGTATTATTGATTTTAGAACTTTTCATGACACAGTTTCTAAGGAGTAAAGTTAGATCTAAGTTACTGTATTGGATACGCGTTATTCACGATTAGTTTAGAACTTTTATTTTCGAAGTTTGTCGATTTGTGTATAAGTTTTTGTTAGTTTAGTTAACTAGATTTGTCTAGACCGAAAACTGGGAATATTCTATTAAGTTGGAGCTCGAAATATAGACTTTATGTTAGTAAAATTCTAAGTGCTACACATATTTGCGCTCTGGAGTTACTTACGTTATCTTCTAGAAGAAAGCTTCCAATCTTAATCAAATGGTTGGGATTAAATGCTGATTAATCTATTTGACGTAGCTAGATCTACTTACTAACAACAGAACACTTAAGGATATAGTAGGTAGAGATAACACTTTTAAATTTACGACGAAATGTTACCGTAGAACAAAAAACACAGGAAATAAATTACTTCGGGCGATTATAACTTCCTAAAATAACAAAGACAGTAAACTCATTCGTATTTAGGTATCTATGTACTATATTGGTAATTACATGAGATACTGCGTTACCCTTTGAAATGGGTTGTGGAAGTCAGATAGGCAGTCGTTCCATGTAAAATTTGGTATTCATCTGAATCCGGGAAAATTGGAAGCCGACCCATACATAGCTTGGGAAAAGGCTACGCAGAAGAAGAAGTACTATACAGGCATTAGATAAGGTTTATTGTAATACGGTAGTTATGGAAAGTTAAATAATTTTCATCTTTTACTTATATATACTGCCCGAGCAAGGACCAAGATATATACTTTTGAGTTGAATTTGTATAAAATTTTAGCTTATTTTATTTGACTACTATAATTTACGTCTATTATAATTTCTTTTATCTATATTATCATACTAATATATAAAGCTGAAGAGTTTGTTTGTTTGTTATTTTCATCATTTATTTTATGTTCATTTATTGAGGAAGGCAATAAGCTATATAACATTACGCTGCCACCAAAATATAACCGTTTAAACAAAATACGCGGACAAAGTCGCGGGGGACAGCTAGTAGGTACTAATATATAAAGCTGAAGAGTTTGTTTGTTTGTTTGAACGCGCTAATGTCAGGAACTACTTGTCCGATTTGAAAAAATTATTTCAGTGTTGGATAGCCCATTTATTGAGGAAGACTATAAGCTATAGAACACGTGGAAAAAGTCGCGGGTGACAACTAGTTTTAAATAAAATTTTACACAAAAGTAAAGTAAAAAAAATACAAAAAAGTTACCAATTGCCTAAAATGAGTTTAGTTTATGATTAACAGAATATGCGCCAATATTTATAACACTTACATGAAGTAAAGATATCCTTATTCTCCACAATGTTAACAATATAAGATAATATTATTAGAAACTAGAAAATAATCTACTGATAATCTAGTGTTATCCTCTTGTTCAGGACCGTTTTCCAGTTTACTGAGCTTACACGCGAGAATCCTGTAATATTATTTGATTACATACAAATGCACAAATGCGTGTATACAAAACATACATACGAAAGCAATAAGCAGATTTAAAATTAACTCTTTAATCTTATGCGACAGTCTCTCGAATGTAATATAAATAAATAACCCGGGTTCGTCCGTATATCACGTATTTAGGATTATCGGATCACGGGTACACGACAAATATCCGGGAATACGGATTAAGACGAAGTTTATAAATATTGAAACTCCTGTAGGTTTAGTGGTTGGCGTATTATGGTTACCGATTAGGAATTCGGTTCCCGAGTTAAAAAAAATATTGTAAGTAATTTGGAGTTCTTGTTGAGTAAATAACATCGGTTGGATAGTAATCTATACATATCTATACTAATATTCTAAAGCTGAAGAGTTTGTTTGTTTGTTTGTTTGAACGCGCTAATCTCAGGAACTACTGGTTCGAATTGAAAAATTCTTTTTGTATTGGATAGTCCGTTTATTGAGGAAGGCTATAGGCTATATAACATCACGCTACGACCAATAGGAGCGTAGCAAAAATGAAAAATGTTGCAAAAATGAAAAACCGTTGAAACTAAAACACGCGAACAAAGTCGCGGGGGACAGCTAAAAGTACCCGGCCGCGTTTGTCTATCTTCAAGCGATATACAAAATATTACTGAACCGATTTTCACCCGGTGAATACAATTAAATTAAAATAAAACTGATCAAAGGCAGCACTGATCGCTCGAAATAGTTCACGTGTACTACCTACAGTTTTGTATCAAAGAAGCCGCCTGAACGAGACATTTTTGTCTAGTACGTATGTTGAACTAGGAATACGCCTTTATTGGATCGGACAAGGTGTTTGAGACATACTGTATATCTGCATATTCATTTTTAATATGGCTCAACCGCAAACTACGTTGATTACATACAAGAAAGGACATTTTTTTTTTATGATAATCTCGGACGCAACTGCGAACGAAGGCAAGTTTAATATTATATCTTAATCTTGACCTCTCTAACAACTATGCGATTTGCAAAATTGTTTAAACACAGTTATGGTAACATGATTTTATTTCGCTCTAACTGTATGTACGAGCTACGGTTTAAAATTGTTTTTGAAGTGAAAACTTCTTTAGGCGTGTTGGGCGTTTTTTAGGTGGGAAAAACAATTGAACTCGCGACACTGTTACAGTTACCGACACATCTGTATTAAGTATCTACATATACTGTAATTGTTCAAGACTTGTCAATTCAAGTCGAAGTTGAAGTCAAAGTCAATTCATATAATTATAGTTTTTTTTTGAGTTAGGGAAAAAACAATTGAACTGACGACAGTGTTATCGCTACCAACACCTCTGTAAGTATCTACATATATTGTTATCGTTCAAGTTTTCACTTCTGTCAGCACTCCCGGGGAGCCACGGTTTTTTTTCTACATATATTTTATTCCATCACTAGCGCTAGCCCCGCGGTTTCAACTGCTTAAGTAGATACTCCCCTGTCCCGTAAGACATCGTATTTTTTCTGACATTTTCAGATGTTTTAAAAATTAAACTGTTCTTCGGGGTGGAGACGAATCTAACTAATCAAAGATCATAAAAATCGGTCCACCCGTTCTTGAGTTATAAATAATGTAACTAACCCGACTTTGTTTTATATACTTACTAGCTGTTCCCCGCGACTTAGTTGGCGTGTTTTAGTTTCAACGGTTTTTCATTTTTGCAACATTTTTCATTTATGCTCCGCTCCTATTGGTCGTAGCGTGATGTTATATAGCCTATAGCCTTCCTCAATAAAAGGACTATCCAATACAAAAAAAAATTCAATTCGAACCAGTAGTTCCTGAGATTAGCGCGTTCAAACAAACAAACAAACTCTTCAGCTTTATAATATTAGTATAGATTAGTATAGATTCGTGCTTTATAAGAGTGACAACTAGGTTTATATATTTATAATTCTCATTTTGTCTAGGCCATATCTATCTTATGGTAGAGTTTGAGTAATTTAAGTGTAATAGACAAAGCTACTGTCGAAACCGAAGTACTTATATTTATAGTTTTTGAAGTGAAAACTTCTTTACGTAGTAAGTACACTTTTTTTGTAATGGGTAAAAAATGTTAACTTAGATCCAGCCCTCCCTTGCTGTTTTTGCCTTATTAAGATTGTTAGCAACGCACTAAGTCGAGGTCCGAACCCCACAGGGGGTGCCCTTAGTGAACGTTGCTGACGTAGTTAGTTTTTCTATTGCTCTGGCTGGAGGCCTTTAAGGTTCTCGCCAAAAGTCCGGTGAAGCAGTCAAAGCCTGCGCTCAGGCTAACTGCGAAAATCTCTTCCAAAAAAGGGTAAAAAATGTTAAACTCGCTTCAGGACACGTGACCCTGATTGAAAATTCGTAAGACGGATGGAGAGTAGACAGCCGGCGCGGCGTAGGCGAGGAAGTATCCCCCTCTCTTTCTACGGCGCTGCGAAAATGTATGCCTGCGCCTGCTGTTTCGTTTAGGCGCCGCAGGGCGCTTGCGCGAATGTTCTGACAAATGTTTTTTCCGATGATGGTTCTGGTAATAATGACGGTGAAAAAGTCGTCGAAATTATGGATGGAAGTTGATTTCTGAGAGATGAACTTTATAACGTAATGTAAATTATCATGTTTGTGTACGATAGCGCAATAAATAAATATTGTATTCCACCACATACATGGTAGTACTTTTATACTGATAATTAAAGCAATTCGTGCAAAATTATTCCCTAACCATTCCAAAATGCACAACGTTATTACTATTCAAGTTTTCACTTCTGCCGGCACTCCCGGAGTGCAACTCGGTTTTTTTTTATAAGTTTATTTAAACCTCAACATTCATTTAAACCCGCTGCATCTCCATGACAGTTTCTAAAAGCGTTAAAATGTTCATTAAATTGTGTCTAAAGTGCTATCGGTCCCTTGAGAGCACGTCGCAACGTATTACCGACGATGCGCGAGCGCATATGTTAAATCACCCTTTTAATATTAGGCGCGAGTTTAAGTATTAATTAGTTGTAATTGTTTTCAGGTTTGAGTGACGTGGTGTTTAGATGTTCGATTTTAGTGTCGTGCTAAAAGTTCTGCTTTTTATTTTTTACTAGCTGTCCCCCGCGACTTTGTTCGCGTGTTTTAGGTTCAACGGTTTTTCATTTTTGCAACATTTGCATTTATGCTCCGCTCCTATTGGTCGTAGCGTGATGTTATATAGCCTATAGCCTTCCTCAATAAACGGACTATCCAATACAAAAAGAATTTTTCAATTCGAACCAGTAGTTCCTGAGATTAGCGCGTTCAAACAAACAAACTCTTCAGCTTTATAATATTAGTATAGATTTAACTTGGCCTTTTTAGTTAGTGCGTACGGATGTTGACTGTGTATGAAGAGTAACAATCTATTTAGTCTGTAAATTAGATAATAAAAAAATATTAGACACGTACTTTTTACTTTTTCAAATAACCTAAGAACTAAGGAGATCAATCTAGTCAAAGTTCAGGAATGGGCACCAATTGGGTATGAGAGTATTATCGAATTATTTATTTATTACAAATAGTAAGGTAATTGAAGAAGAATTGCGAAATAACATCAAAAAAATATACACGTATACAAAAGTTATTAGCTTTCAAAGATAGGTGACGCATGTTCTATCTCTTTTTCGCAAAATGACGATCTTTACCGAGATTAGTATGCAGAAAACAATAGTGACGTCACATTATGTTATAGCTCTCTCTGTTTCATTAACTAGTTCAATATGAAAGTAATCAATCTGCCGTTTTTAGGGTTCCGTACCTCAAAAGGTAAAAACGGAACCCTTATAGGATCACTTTGTTGTCCGTCTGTCTGTCTGTCTGTCTGTCTGTCTGTCAAGACCTTTTTTCTCAGGAACGCGTGGAGGTATCAAGCTGAAATTCATATCAAATACTCAAGTCTATGGTCTCTTGGAGCTGTAAAAAAATCAAACTTCTAAGTCAACGCGATCAAAAGATACTCCCGTTTATGCCGCAAAATTCCGCAAATTTTCGAAACTCGCACGGGAATCAAAACCTACAGGGTACTTCCCGTGAACTCAGAATCTTGAAATTTGGTACGAAGTAACGTCTTATAGTACAGATAAAGGAAAAATTGCGAAAACCGTAAATTTTTAGTTACATCATATAAAAAAAAATGTTCTGATTTTTTTTTTTTTCATTTTGCAATTATCATACCATAACTATGACTCGATCGTAGTGATGGGTGAACTTTTACTTATATACCTACAGGTGTGTACGGAACCCTCGGTGTGCGAGTCCGACTCGCACTTGGCCGGTTTTTTACAACTCGACATAGTTTGTAATATATATTTTTTTAAATGAAATATTAAAATTCTTGTCAAATACTCAATGTATCGTTAAACATTTCAAATCAAAATATCGTCCTAAGGTTTTATTAGAATAAAACGCGAAAATACGTGTCTAATATTTTTTATTATCTACTAACGGACATTAAAAAAGTTTTAGTTAAGATAACTATACCTACTATTAGCACGTCTTGTTAAAAATACCTAAGCGGTGTGATTCTGTAAGACCTAATTCTAAACTTCGAATCTGAATCCGCTGTGAGTTTCTTAATTGGCATTCCAAAAACTCGGTTGATAATTCGAATGTACACTAGCGCTACACTTGCGAGCGTGTCAGCGAGTTGAACTAATTTGACGTGAGATTTTGACTGATAAAGTATGAGATGACATAAGAAGTTGGATTCAGTAAGGTAATTTTCTTGTCACTTCGACGCTCACTTCGCACTCGAATCCGATCGAAATCAAGGTCATTTTGAACCTTATGCGAAGTGAGAGTGAAAAGCGATGAGAGAAGCGAGTTGTTGTTTGAACTTTACAGAATCGACGTGAAGTAGGTATCTGTATGAAGCTTCTAAGAAACTTTGTACAGGAATGCAAATGGCAGTAAACATTGAAATTTATATTGTCCTGTCTTGTTAAAATCCTTAGAAACAGTCTTCATAATTACATGTAAAATATATCTCATTAAAAAGGATGTCGTCTGATAATTCTGGCATATGACTTCTGTTTTGGTTTAGTGTATTTATTTGTTGTTGATATAAATTGCAAATAATACAGGGTTGATCACGTTTTAATGAATTTGGCTTCGCTTTTTACAAGCTTTTGTTTAACTTGCCATGTATGCATGCATGTATGTATGTAGGTTTGTTTAGGTCTAAGCTTGCAAGCCAATTGAAATTTTGCCTACTTATAGAAATTAGGTGAATCTATACTTACAAATAAATAAAATTGAAGTGTCTGTTTGTAATATTAAAATATCCGCTTTTTACTACATGCATATGAATGTATATACGGTACATATACCACCCTGTATACATATTTTACGTTCGACTGTCACTTATTTGATAGTGAATAATAGAATTAGGGTGATGGCCGAATGCATGTTAAATCTATACTAAAATATATAAAGCTGAAGAGTTTGTTTGTTTGAACGCGCTAATCTCAGGAACTACTGGTCCGATTTGAAAAATTCTTTAAGTATTGGATAGCCCATTTATTGAGGAAGGCTATAAACTATATAACATTACGCTGCGACCAAAAGGAGCGGAGCATACCTAAATGAAAAATGTTGCAAAAATGAAAAACCGTTGAAACTAAAACACGCGTACAAAGTCGCGGGGGACAGCTAGTTTGTATCTTTCCGAGATGTCAATTAAATTTTGAATAATTTCGTCTATGAAATTGGAAAAGGCATCTTCAAATATTGGAGACCCAAAAAGGCGAAGTGAGCTTTTGTCCATAATTTTGATATCAGGGGCTATTGCGTTGAATTTTGAAAGTGTCAGTCTGTGTGTCCTATCATGAAAGAATAACTCACACTCAGAGAGGTTAAGTTCAAGGCCAATGGTCTGAAAATGATTTAAAAAAATAGTAAATCATTTAAAACCGCGTCTTCATCGCCTCTAAGAGTTCCATCATCGAGATACCAAACGTTAAATTTAGAATTTAGTTGCCGAATAATTGTAGATGTACTCTTGATCCCTTTTGGATTAGATATACCCTTTCAGTAACACCCTGTATTCATATTTTATTTATTAAATACTTCATGCACAGTGTACATAAGCGGACTTAATGCCAGAAGGCATTCTCTACCAGTCAACCTTTAGGTGATGCAGAAACAAACGTGGTAGATGCACTGAAAGTTATGATGTAAAACATTTTTTTATAAGAAGAATACATACATTACAATATATATAAAGCTACTAGCTGTCCCACGCGATTTTGTTCGCGTGTTTTAGTTTCAACGGTTTTTCATTTCTGCAACATTTTTCATTTATGCTCCTCTCCTATTGGTCGTAGCGTGATGTTATATAGCCTATAGCCTTCCTCAATAAACGGACTATCCAATACAAAAATAATTTTTCAATTCGAACCAGTAGTTCCCGAGATTAGCGCGTTCAAACAAACAAACAAATTCTTCAGCTTTATAATATTAGTATAGATTATACAATTTATACATATTTAAATACTACATAATATAATACATACATTATTATATATATACTAGAAGAGAATAGTATTTTACGTTCGACTGTCATTCTTTGATAGTGAACTAGCTGTCCCCCGCGACTTTGTTCGCGTGTTTTAGTTTCAACGGTTTTTCATTTTTGCAACATTTTTCATTTATGCTTCGCTCCTATTGGTCGTAGCGTGATGTTATATAGCCTATAGCCTTCCTCAATAAACGGACTATTCAATACAAAAAGAATTTTTCAATTCGAACCAGTAGTTCTCGAGATTAGCGCGTTCAAACAAACAAACAAACAAACTCTTCAGCTTTATAATATTAGTATAGATTATACAATTTATACATATTTAAATACTACATAATATAATACATACATGAGAATAGTATTTTACGTTCGACTGTCATTCTTTGATTGTGAATAATAACGGATCTTACAAACAGCTATCATTTACAATTAGACGGCAGTAAACTCAATAACATAAAAAATTCTAAATGCGTATAATTTATTTGTGTTTGCGAGCTATTAGTACGATCGTCGTGACACAGAAAATAAAATGTTAAAATCGACGCAAATTAGCACTAACGCCGGGTACAGAAGGGACTGACGAATTGGAATTGTAATTATAAACATGTCGATTTTAAACTGCATATTTATTTCACATCGTCTGTTATATACTTAATTACAAAATTGCGGAACCTATTTCCATGTAACTTTCACTTTTACAGACGTTCTCTAAACGTAACAAAAAAATATCATTGTCAATCGATTGTTATATTCGTGTCATTTCAATTTTTCTTCTATGATGAAGAATCACGGAAATTAAATAAATTAATAATCATCAAATAATTGATTTCGCTTAATTAAAACATAGACAGATTTAGATAAATTACATTTAATACAAGGTAATTTTGTTATCCAAAACCATTGGTGCTAGAAAATAAAAAAACTTGTAAAAAAGCAATATAAAAATACCATAAGTCTATGGCAACTGTAAGTTTTACAGCAATATAGTACAGAAATTTGTTTTTTTTTTTGCTTTTTTGTCGAATTTATTAGTACCAGAGGTCATAGTTTTCGTTTGTACAAAGGTAAAAAACTCACTTTGTATAATATTGACCCGGCAAACGATGTTTTGCCATATAAATTTGTCTAAAAAATAGAAACAAAATTCTGGAGAGACCTTTACCCCCTCGGGTTATAGGAAATAGCGTACGACCTATTCTCAGACCTATCAAATATACACAAAAAAATAATAAAAATCGGTCAAGCCATTTCGGAGGAATTGATAACAAACACTGTGACACATGATTTTTTTTATATATTAGAAGATTAGCGGCTTGTAGGTGGGTACATATAACACTGCTAAGCCAAGGCCTCTTCTCATATTGAGAAGGAATAAGCATTGATCACCACCCTTGCTCATTGCGAGTTGGTATATAGATATGTGTGGGATTTCAGATTCCATTCTGGAATCAAGGTTTCCTCACGATGTCATCCTTTACACGTTGACAGTGGTGTGTTAGAATAATTATGAAAGTAGGTACCTACATATTTCTTTGACTAACTTTCCCCCGCGACTTTGTTCGCGTGTTTTAGTTTCAACGGTTTTTCATTTTTGCAACATTTTTCATTTATGATCCGCTCCTTTTGGTCGGAGCGTAATGTTATATAGCTTATAGCCTTCCTCAGTAAATGGGCTATCCAACACTGAAAGATTTTTTCAAATCAGACCAGTAGTTCCCGAGATTAGCGCGTTCAAACAAACAAACAAACAAACTCTTCAGCTTTAAAACATAGGAAAAGTAAAAAAAAAAAAATTGGTACTAGAGTGTGTTCGAACACTTCGAACCTGCCACCACGTGCATACGAATCCGGTCATTGAACCGCTAGATCACCACGATATTATTATTTCACAAATTAATAATAATATTTAACTTTGGCACGCCTTAAGTAATACATATACAAATAAATTAAATACACAACTAAACTCATCAAAGCAGATGTAAATATTTTTCTGAAGTGAGATTGTCGCATGTCTGAACTAGGTTTAACACTAAAAATAGTTCGCTAGCCCGATAAAGCGGGGGATATACGACTTACATCTTAATTTCACATAAAAACGAATTTACAACGTCCCTCAAACGCGGCACGATTTATTTTTAAATTTAAGAGTTCGTAACGTTTTGTAACTACCTTTAAATATTATGATAGTGTTGCCATAAATCTGTCAAATGCCTGACGGAGTGACATTTCGAATTTTAAGTGTTCTTACTTATTAGACTTATATTTTATAGCGATATAATAAAAATGATATTAAATGTTATATGTTGTATTATTGTAATATATTTTTATTTAATATATTCGTTGAGATTTTTTTTTATGTTTAGTATTTTGTTTTATTTTATCTTATTCTGGGGAAAAAACACTCTCTCACTTAATACTGTAAGGTAGCTTTGCTATAAACTAGATATTGTCTGAGTTAGTTATGTTAGATCAGCAAGCCCATTTTGGAGGCTGGCAAGGCATATACTAAACGATAACCACAAACAATTTTAGAATGTAAACTTGTATATTATATATTTGACTCCCAAACAAGATTGAATCGGCAAATAAATCACAAAAAAACAACAATAAAAAAACCAACTTCAAAGACAGTATAACCAATTTAAATTGGGAATATACGAAATTTCATTAATTCTACAGAAACGACATTCTTGAAAAAAAATCTAAAAATAATCTATCTATTTCCTAAATATAATTTTTACGAGACCATCTTGGAAGCGATATCTAAGCAAAAAATTGGCAATTCGGGTCGGACATATCGCATAATAAAAAAAACCTAAAGAATTAAGATCCTCATCATTTTGAATTCAGTTAAAAATAGCACAAACTTTATTTTATCTCTGGTTTATATATACGCTACAGCTTATTAGTGGCGGACCATTGAATTCCATCGAACCGTTTGTAAAAAACATAAAAGAAACGCAACAAATAAAAAGGGTTATTTTGTTGAAACGAAAAGACAAATTATTTTATTATTTGTGTTAGAAGATAAATTAAGATGGCCGCAAATAGATTTGTATGGAATGGCCGACTGGTAGAGATCACCGCATTTAATAACAATAATTAGGAGGAAAAGCAATGTGTTCAGGGTTTTCTGGTATGTATGTCAATTGAGCATTTGACAAGATTTTTTTATATTTAATTTAAAAACTATGTCGAGTTGTAAAAACGGCAGATTAATTACTTTTATATTAAGCTAGTTACAAGCATTTCAATATTGCTAATTAGACAGAGAGAGCTATAACATAATGTGACGTCACTATTGTTTTATCAATACTAATGTCAACAACAAGTCGTCGTTTTGCGAAAAAGAGATAGGAGGAGCGTAGTATTTTGGGAGTAAAAAGAACCGATTGCGTGCGGAACACCACCCTTCGCTCAAAAACGCAAATTACTGATGTCGGTAACCAGACAGTCAAGTTAAAATAGAGCTGGGCTGATCACATTAGCCGCATGGGTCTGGATAGATGGGCGAGAATTGCAACCGAGTGGGTACCTAGAGCCGGAACTCGAAAACGGGGTAGGCCGAAAAGACGCTGGCGAGACGATATCGATTGCTATGTGCCGGATTGGTGGGAAGCGGCTTCAGACAGAAGATCTTGGAGCAAATTGGGGGAGACCTTTGCCCAGCAGTGGGACACCTAAAAAGTTATATAAAAAAAAAGGACGAGTTGCACTCCGGGAGTGCCGGCAGAAGTGAAAACTTGAATATTAACGTTGTGCATTTTTTATATTTTGGAATGGTTAGGGAATAATTTTGCACGAATTGCGTTAATTATCAGTATAAAAGTACTATCATTTATGTGGTAGAATACAATATTTCTTTATTGCGCTATACAAACATGACAATTTATATTACATTAAAAAGTTTATCTCTCAGAAAAATCAACTTCCATCCATAATTTCGACGACTTTTTCACCATCATTATTACCAGAACCATCATCGCCAATCGCTAAAACTGATACGATCGGTTTATGATAGCTAAAGTAAGAAACGAACAGTTTTGATTCGAACCTATTTAAATGTCTAAACACACACGAATATTCGCGCAAGCGCCCTGCGCCGCCTAAACGAAACAGCAGGCGCAGGCATACATTTTCGCCGCGCCGTAGAAAGAGAGGGGGATACTTCCTCTCCTACGCCGCGCTGGCTGTCTATTCTCCATCCGTCTTACGAATTTTCGATCAAAGGTCACGTGTCCTGACGCGAGTTTAACATTTTTTACCCATTACAAAAGAAAGTGTACAACGCCGCTAAAAAAGTTTTCACATCAAAAAATGTATTATTATTAAAATTAATTTTAGAGCACCTTCCCTGATAGTGAATCAGAACAACAGCCTATGTTCCATTTCATTGTAATTTTAACTTAGCACTGTATCTGCAGGTCAACGCAGCATTTGAAGAGTTACGGATCAGAGCCCGGGCAGGCAGTGGGAGACTGCCCAAGCTGGAAATATTGAGAGCCGCCATACAGCATATCGAGAGACTGCAAGCGGCGTTAAGAGCAGCCGCCGTGGTAAGCAAGTTTATCATTATAGGGGTGTGGACATTATTTTTTTATCTACACAATACATAGATTATTAAAAAATATAAGATCCGTAATTTTTTTTGTTTTAATTGAACAAACAATGAGGAAGATGCTGTGAATGGCATGTCGCGTGACGTCACTTGTAGCAACAATTTTAACCCACCCGTAACGTCACAAGTCCTCACTCCTGAACTTTAAAGCGCTTTAAATTTTTCATTTTTCATTGATTTGATATAAGAAAAAATACGGGAATTTCAAATCAATGTATCGTCGTGAGTTTTTCGTTATGTAAAAGAGAAAAAAAATACTTTTTAATAGTTCATCTGACAGACATTAAAAATATATTACTACTACCATATTGAATTTGAAAAAAAAAAAAATGTTTGAATTAATAGGTACAACATAACATATACTAACATAACATATATTAACATAACATTTAATATTTTTTTGTATTAAGTAGTTACACACTTTGCTTCACAAAAAGTAACAGCGGTGTGGATGCAACATAATATCTAAATCCGTCGCACGACACGACTTTGCGACCGTGTCGCATGTCGCTTGTCGCATGTCGCATGTCGGTAGTCGCGCGATGTTAAATTGTCATTTATACACGTCCGCGGATTATTTATCGCTACACGTGCGCCCAAGAAATAGACTTCGTAGAATCTTGCAGTTATAGACGGATAATCATTTTAATTGCGGATAATATATTATTTTGTTTGTTTTTTAATTATTATTTAGACTTAAATATGTGATAAGTAAATGTGATTTTTATTGGAAGAAAAAAATCTTTAGGCAAGACGTAGTCACACGCACAAAGCATAATATAGGTATCTGAACAGTGTTTTTTAGGGTTCCGTCCGACGGGACCCTATTACTAAACCTCCGTTGTCCGTCCGTCTTTTAGCGGGCTGTATCTCATGAACCGTAGTAGCTAAAGACTTAAAATTTTAACAGATAGCATATTTCTGTTGCCGCTAGAACAACAAATCCTTACTAATATTATAAATGCGAATGTCACTCTGTCTGTCTGTATGTCGCGCTTTCACGCTAAAACTACTGAACCGATTTAAATGAAATTTGGTACACAGATTCCTGAGAAAGGACATTGGCTATTTTTTGCCGCGATAACCGACATCCACGCGAACGCAGCCGCGGAAAACAGCTAGTTAATAATAATAAATTAAAACTTAAAGACTCCATGAAACGGTACAGAAGTCGGAACCCTTCATGCGCGAGTCCGACTCGCGACTCGCAGTTAGCCGGTTTTTTGAGTCTTTTATTGTTTATTTGATGACAACATTCATTTCGTTGTTAACCCATACAAAATAATGTCACCAAGCATTTATATCTTTAAGAACATAATCCTGTTAAATCATTAATTTTGTCACTGACAGTTGAAGAGGGTCGGTACTTTGGCGCGAACCACATGTTATTAAAATTGACCGCGGTGTCTCTTGTCATCTCTTTCATCAATTGTGACGTTTTGCTAAAATTTTATATGCATGTCGTATGTTTATAGGTAGCTAGGTAGGGTAGGTATTACCAGGAAATGGTAATGAAATAAATATATGGAGTTAAATAGTTCTAAATTCGCATTATATTGACCAAATTTACATATTTATGTACACCCATTATAATTATTGATTTATTTTAGCTATAGGTACATCTTAATTTCCTTTTTAGATGATTTATGTCAAATACAATAAATATACTTAATTCCTCATAGTAATTTTTATAAGGTAAGTATTAGCTGACCCGGCAATGATCGTTTTGCCATAAAATTTAGACAGGCCTAGCCTTATCACCTAGGGGTTAAAAAAATACCCTACGACCTATTCTTAGACCTACCAAATATACACAAAAACATAAAAATCGGTCAACCCGTTTCACAGTAGTTCGCTAACAAACTCTGTGACACTAGATTTTTATATATATATTAGAAGATTAGGTAGGTACCTAACTTAATAGGCATGTTTCCTATTTTTTGGTAGATTAATGAATTTTATTGGACACGTATTTTTTCTTTTTTCCTGCAAACAAAAAATTACGCGTGACGTCACTCCTCGCTACAATTTTTACCAAGGCGTGGCGTCATAAGCCCCCACTCCGAAACTTTAAAGCGCTGTATCTTTTTATTTTTTTATTGTTTTGATAAAAGAAAAAATACGTGTCTAATATTTTTTTATTATCTAACTGACGGACTAAATAGATTTTAACTTTTCATACCCAGCCAACATCCCTATTATAAATAAATAGGTATTGTATATTTAATTGATTAAGAATGGACCTATGAGTTTATTTCAAAAAACAATTATGCAAATACAAAGCATACTATAAAATCAAATTAAAACTATTTAAACTAAATTAAGTAAGTATGACCCTATGAATTTATTACAAAAAAAACAAATATCGAAATAAAAAAATTACTCCAAAATCAATTTAAAACTATTAAAAACTAAAACCCTACTAAGTATAAGATACAAGCAAATCATTAAAAGCAGGTGCTCCAGCGAATTACAACCGCATTTGACATGCGCTGATGCGAATCTCACCAGAAATAGAACTTGGGACACGAGTCTAAATGTTTACATATCTTATGTGGCTCCGTGTCAATGGACAGAAGATGTGTGGTCTAACTAATAATAAAGTTTTTGATGTGGCGATAGAACTCATTAATATTGTTGAGTTTTTAATAGAGCTAGAAACAATCCCCGAAATCTAAGAACTACCGCTTGACAGTTGTTTTTGTAATTGGGTTTTCGACTACTCTCGAATTATTTATTTATCTATACTTAATATATAAAGCTGAAGAGTTTGTTTGTTTGTTTGAACGCGCTAATCTCAGGGAATACTGGTCCGATTTGAAAAATTCTTACAGTGTTGGATAGCCCATTTATTGAGGAACGCTATAAGCTATATAACATCACGCTACGACCAAAAGGAGCGGAGCATACATGAAAAATGTTGCAAAAATGATAAACCGTTGAAACTAAAACACGCAGACAAAGTCGCGGGGGACAGCTAGTAGAGTATACAATATAGTACACGAAAGCAAAGATGTAGGTACCGTTTGACAGTTGGTTATTTTGCTTGTAATAATACTGGCAGTTTCCCGCATTTCCACCCGCGTGGATGTCAGTTATTGCGGCAAAAATTAGCCTATGTCCTTTCTCCGATTCAAGACTCTGTGTACCAAATTTCACTTAAATCGGTTCCGTAGTTTTGCGTGAATGCGACAGACAGACAGAGTTACTTTTGCATTTATAATATTAGTAGGGATTTATTATTACATATTTTGTGTTCATAAAGTTTTTATAGCTACGTAGGTACTCTAAATATTTAAACGTACAGTTAATTGTATTAAATTGTTATATTATTCTTTTTTATCCTATTATCTAACAGGATGATCATAGTTTGTAGTATAATTTTCATGTTGAGAAATAGCATATTCTTATCTCTTTCCAACAGTTGGAGTCAGAAAACTGCAAGAGCTACATGGAGTCTGCGGTGACGTCACAGCGAGGATACGACACAAGAGAAGCTAAGACAGAGAAAGAAATACCGTTCCTAAACAGTGAGTAAACACAATAGAGATGTTGACTGGGTATGAAAAGTTAAAATCTAAGTATTTAGTCCGTCAGTTAGATAATAAAAAAATATTAGACATGTATTTATTTTATCAAAACAATACAAAATTATGAAGATACAGCATATTAAAGTTCAATAGTAGGGGCTTATGACGCCACGCCGTCGTATAAATTGTTGCACGTAGTGACGTCACGCGAAATTTCCATTCACAGTGAATGGCGATTTCGCGTGACGTCATTTTGCTTATTTTTTAATTGCAGGAAAAAAAAGGAAAAATACGTGTCCAATAAAATTCATTAATCTACCAGGCGGACACGAAAAAAATTAATTAAAACACATGCCTATTCTTACTGCGTAGCCTTTTCCCAAGCTATGTTGGGGTCGGCTTCCAGTCTTACCGGATTCAGCTGAACACCGTATTTTACAGAGCGACTGCCTATCTGACCTCCACAACCCATTTTAATGGGTAACACAGTAACCCAAAGTAAGAGTGGTTGTCAGAATTGTAATGACTTAAAGACTGTTGACGACCTCCGTGGTCGAGTGGCGTACACACCGGTTTTCAAGGTGTCGCCAGCTCCGAGGTCCCGGGTTCGATCCCCGGCCGGGTCAATGTAGAAAAACTACTTTTCTACATTGTCTCGGGTCTGGGTGTTAGTGGTACCTTCGTTGTCTCTGAATTCCATAACACAAGTGCTTTAGCTACTTACTTTGGGTTCAGAGCAATGTATGTGATGTTGTCCACATTTATTATTATTTACTGTCTAAGATCAACGTAGTTATGACAGTCGGGACCAACGGCTTAACGTGCTTTCCGAGGCACGGAGGGGTCAATTTCTCTTGGTCAAGCCATAGGTGAATTCCGAACGACTGCACCAAATCGCATAATTCTCTTTGGGTTTTTTCATGTTCCATACTGTAAGGACAAGTTTTAATAGAAGAAAATAAACATAAATCCCACATACCAATTGAGTAAAATGTGTTTATCACGTCATGTCCCACGAAAATTGTTTTTTTTTGTCTAAATAGGCTTCAATTTTTATCCATAGTTTTTGTTTCAGACGACACTTCCTCTTGTGGGGTCAACAGTCTCGCCAGGTTGCGATGTATAGTTCAAGCTCTAGCCAGCAACGGAAAAGACACGCCATGACACCTTATCTATAGTTATAGAAATATATCACCATACAATACAAAAATCTGATTTCATTAAATACAGGAAATAACAGTACCTAACTATCGTTCAATATATTTCATTACAGATCGAAAATCAAGTGTTTTATAGATGCTATTTCTAGACGTTTGTTTGAAAACGTCCGTACATAATTATTGTACCTAATTACAAACATGAATTACTACCTACATTATTTTTCATTAAATTATACCAAAGATACTTATATCAAAGTCAAAACAATAATTAGTAATTATATATACCTACCGTTATTAAAATAATATTATTATTATTATCGAAAATTAGATGATAATGTAAATGCTCAATATTTGAGAAATAAAAAGATTTTATACCATGTATAAGTATTTCATTTTTACACCTTTTTCAGAATTCCTTTAAAATACACCTACCTTACATTTATTTTATTGATCATCGGATACCTAGATACGGTCAGTGATTAATCAACTCACCCTACACACCTACGGCCCGTTTAGGACGACTTTTTAGGGACTAGCCCACCACACATGCCCATCATTGCAACTCCTGTAAGCCAGGATCTACAATGATAACCAATGAATACCACCGAAACAGTTAAGCTCGGTGTGTCACAGGGAAACGATTGACTGTCTTGGAACCCGCAACGAAATTAATCAGAAGTAGTAAATAGTCTAATAAAAGTTGGGGAAAACGTGTTCTTGAGTGGAGACCGCGTCTCGGCAAACGTAGTGTAGGACGACCGGGGGCTAGATGGAGCGACGACATCCGCAAAGTGGCTGGCAGTGGTTGGAGACGAAGAGCTGAAGATCGAGCTCAGTGGCGTGCCATAGGAGAGGCCTATGTCCAGCAGTGGACGAAGATAGGCTGATGATGATGATGATGATGATGATGAGTAAATAGTAGGAAAAAATTGTTTCCACTTCTACTTAGAGTTTAGGACGACGATTTTTAATGGGCCGCAGGTATGTAGGACGAGTTGACAAATCACTCGATACAGTTGCTCACTGCGGGATAATAATTCATTTCATATTAATCTGAGCTCCATAACAATGTTTTTCTTTACCAATCTTTGGGGCCGTAAATTATACGCTATTTTGAAAACATTTGACATATTATTGGTCTAAATTTGAAGTTGCAATCTTTAAAAAAAGCAACAATGTAGCAAAAATTTCTTAATTTACCTTAAAATAACATCTAGATAAGCATGAAAAATGGCGATGTTAGCTAACCTTAATATTATTTTGAGAAGGAACGTCATTAATGCGCTTGCGACGGGGGGCGCGGCTTGGCACGCGCGACGCTCCGCCCATAGGCAATGTTAATAGTTTGGTTACTGCCCATTCTGTAAGATTAGCTGCACTAACTAATGTTGGGCAATCATTAGTTAATGGTTTAAAGTAAGTTGGACACTGTATTGTCTTGTTGTTCGGTCTCCAGCAGGGTTATTCGCTATGGCGGTTGTCAACTAAAGCGATTATTGCTTTATAAAAAATACAGCAGTTAAAACACAAATTTCGTATCGTCTAACTTTGATGACTAACTAGATCAACTACTACGTAGTTGGTCACCGACGTTAGTCGATTCAGATAAGCATTTTTATACCTATTTTTATCCAGTTAACATCGGTTGGGTTGGCAACTGGAGATAGCGAATAATCCTACTGATAGCTTTAAGGATTCCTAAAAAACTACGTACAATAGGTAAAGTAGTACCTATTTGGAAACCTCAGGTTTTATGGAATTGTGTATATTTTTTACTAGGTAAAAAATACTGTAAAAACACAAATTCCGTATCTTCTAATGTCGATGGCCAACTAAATCGACTTCAATGTAATTGGTCATTGGCGCCGATTCCCTTGTACGCTAACTAAATAAAAATTAAACTATTGCTATCGTGAGAAAAGGACGGCAAAAGATAACAACTAACTTAGAAATGTCAAAGCAGTTTTCGCCTTGAACATCACTGATTTTTAGTGCACGCGTTTCTGCGTGTCGGTAGATTTGTATGAGAATTTTAGTCGAAACTAAATTTGACAGCTCTAATTTTCGTCTATCCTTTTCTAATTGTGTTCAACTGAAAAAGATACCGATGGCCTAAAATAAGTTTAGTGTGGGTTTAACAGAACCGGGGCCAATGACGTTAGCCGATACTAAATTTGAGTGTAGCGTTATTTTTATTTATTGAACATCGCTTGTCAACTGGAGATAGCAAATAATACTTACTGGAAGCACAAGCTTATATTAAAGGCCAGTGATGTAGGGATGACCGTACCCTGGTCTTGGAGGTGTTCTTCTGTGAATCTGCTTTATTGTTTTTCGGCTATACCATAAAGCTTTTTGCCTAAAGTTCAGTTGTATATATATATATGGGTGAAAAAATCCTTAATACCTACTATTTAAAAATATCTCCATCTATTGTATAATAATAATTATAGGTTACCTACATACAAAATAAAAGCCATAACTTTAATTGGGTATTTGACAATATTTTTTTATTTAATTAAAAAAATATATATTACAAACTATGTCGAGTTGTAAAAACGGCAGATTAATTACTTTCATATTGAACTAGTTACAAGCATTTAGATAATATTGCTAATTAGACAGAGAGAGCTATATCCTGATGTGACGTCACTATAGTAATTCTCCATACTAATCTGGTTCTGCCCCGTACAATTAGTCGTTTTGCGAAAAAGAGAGAACATGCGTCACCTACTAACTTTAAAAGCTTATAACTTTTGCATTCGTGTATATTTTTTTATGTTCTTTCGCACTTCTGCTTAAATTTAATACTATTAATAGAAATATTTGTAATAATCAAATACCCAATTGTAAAGCAATCTCGATAAGCATGTGAGATCTAGGTTTATTTAATGCGTGTCCCTATTGTACTTAATATGACCCCCTAAGAAAGTCGGTTTTTACCACCGTGTTCCGCCGACTATCAAACAAATTTGATAGAATTTTAACAAAAAAGAAAATGGTAGAAGCTTAGACATACCTTTCCTTTAAATTTTGATACAAAAATTATGTTTATCAGTTCAGTTTTGGAGAAGAAAACGGCGGAATACGAAACGTCTTTTGGTCAACAATTTTGAAGCCTGAGCTGCAGTTGTCCCTTACGCACTTTACGGGGGTAGGTCGGAGTGTGCGACGGCAATATATTCTTTAACCAACATGTACCCAAGCGTCGACCGGTCACCGCGCATGACGTCACAGCCAAATCTCAGTCAAACCCCGAGCGGCGACCGGTCGCCGCACTACCTCCACTTGATTTGAACCCTTTTCTATTGTGTTTAGAGTCTACTTTTGTATGAGGAAGTTTGATGACATACGATCTTCAACCTCTAGTTCAACGAGGTACAACTCACAATCAATGGGTTAAATACCTATTTTTCGATTTCCTCGGAAGTAGTGTCTCAGTTAACAGGAAACAGACTAGATGACAGACGCGCAAGACAGACGCAGACGGAGCGAGACATTGAAATCTTCAAGGAAAAAAAGGTAAGTAATAAAAAAAAGAAAATAGTTTTAAAAACATTATTATTAAGTAAAAATGTAACATTTTACAAAAATATATTTACATGTATATATACTAATACAGTCAGCGGCACAAAAATATTCACAGCGCAGAATTTACAAACGATATCAATAACATCTAGTATTTGTGCATCATCGCTTAAATATTGGGGTATTTATTACGTAGTCACATTAATAAATAGTTATACAACATGGAACAAGAACCACACACCCTTAGAAAACTAAATTTTAATTAATCGCAGAGAAAAATATTACTATAGAGTGTGCATATCGAGTATGAACTGTAGGCACTAGTATGAACAAGTAAAAGTGTCAAAACAAAGCGCCGTTTTATTAAAACTATCTGAAAACCTAATAATATCGGAATCATCGATATTTTCGCATAAACGTCTGTCGTCGCACGGAAAATAACTTGAATCAGTAATCGAGCGTAGTACTTACTGCTAAAATTTGCTGCGAGCTGCTAGCGATGCGCGCACTCTATACTGGCTATATATGTAAGTAAATAAAATTAAAAATAAATGAAATATTAAAAAGTTGTGAAGGTCCAAAGTTCAAGTATATAAATTCTTGTGCAAATTGATGTTATATCCACTTAAACAAACATCAACTTTATGCAAGTGTAATTAAAGTAAATTTTAAGTTGACTAGTGTCATTGAAAAAGTCATAAGAAATATGAATTTGTATTGCAAACTGAACCTTATATCCAAGCATTACAGTTGTTTTTCCTATAACTCCTTCGTTTACATGTTTGGTAAAGTCGTTAAAGACATTTTTCGCTTGTAGAAAACCAATTGGCCATTACAAACATTTATATTACTTTATAGACTTTCATTTTATTCTTTTCTCTCTTGTATATTTTTTCCCTTGACAGTTTTGAGAAGGAACGACTGAAAATAAAAAAAATACTATTAAAAAGTTTCTATGTTTAAAAACCTTGAAAATACTTTCCAATTTTTTATAAATGGCTTCGCTGGGCGTGTTTAAGATGTCACATGTTGTATATTAGACAAAATACACAAAAAAATATAATTAGGTATACATCACAAGCTTATATAGTGAAAAGTGATATTAAAAATGACGCTGATTGCAATTCTACCGCCTAACACAATAAAAAAAGTACATAATTTTCTTTATATGTAAAATATCAAATAAAAATCATTACATTTACATTGTTTTCGTGTGAATAAAAACGAATGCATATTAAAACTAAATAAAAATTAATATTCTCTATACAAGTGAGTTAGTTTGAGTTTTCATTACTCATTTTAGCTCAAACATTGGCCATACAAACCAATACTAAAAAACAATTCATCCAAAATCTGGTTTTACAAACTAGTTGGGGCAAACATTGGCCCAACATTTTTGTTCTAAATTTTAGTTGAACTTTTGGGACCAAGATTCGAGCCAATACAAACAGCCAACGTAATTTCTAGGCTTGTTTAAGGCCAACCGCAGTATTCGGGTACTTGAAGAATTTCAAAATATTTCCAAAATCATAAATAAGTTAGTTAAATAAATTTATACCGGTTTAAAAATTTTACTACATTTTTTTTTCATTTCATTGATTTAAGATTAGAATTTTCAAGTACCCTTTATCGAATAAAATAATTATTATCATTCCTTGTAAACAATAAATACCCTCCAATAAGATATTTCCATACTTAACCCCATATCTCAAACGAAACTTAACTTTAAGACGTTCTCAAATGTCTATCAGTCGCTAATTTACACCTTAAAGTGAAGGAGACTTCGATTTAACGGCGTCTTAAAATTTAGTTACTTTTAAGTCTGCCATTAAAAATATTTTAAGTGAGGATATTTTTCACATTTTCTCTGTATACAATAAAAGACTTAAAAATCTTACAATAGCAACATAATTTATAATTAGGCCAACAATATTCAAATATATAAAAATATGAGCAATAATTTGTCTTCGCTATAATGCATTTAAACAATATTTATAATAAATAAGTTATTACTGCAATATAAAATGTCTTTTATTTCATATTTCCTAAGGAACCCAATCCTTTGCACTAAGCCCGCCCTTATATGGGGACTGCTCGGGCTGTTAGCCAGTGATCAACATACACAGACTGGAGTAGGGGACTTCTCTAGAGCGTCACGTGAGCCTCCTGACCGTTCGCTTTTTATTTGTCGACCGCTCGAACCAGTCAAACTGCTGCAAGCAGTCTGAGTATGGTAGCCATAAGACGATCAATCTCGCATCAGTTCAATCTGTGACCTTGGTTATATTGATGACAGATTAAGGCGATACACAATTTTTTTAGCTATTTTCTTATACTTTTTTACTTAACCAATATAAAGGTTAATTATTGACTTGAAATTTGGTCTCTAGATAGAAGAGATAAGATGAAAATAAATGTCGATCAGTAACACGATAATATTATAATAATATATCTTGGGACATCGCACACACGGTTATTTTATCCCAAACTAGGCAGAGCCTGGGCTATGGCAACCAGACAACTGATAAACATTTAACATACATATTATAGATAAATTACACCCAGACACAGAACAAATGATCGTGCTCATCACACAAAGATTCGCCCTGGGTGGGAATCGAACCCACGACCTCCGGTTTAGCAGTCAGGGTCACTAACCACTTGACCAACAGGCCCGTCGATTAAAGAAACTTTCTTCGATAGTTTTATTTTTTTTAATCAGCTCTATAAAAAATCTTTTTTTATCTTTATCTACCAAACTATTCAACTTCATAATATTATTTTCAGACTATTTAGTAGCGATTTAATCGTTTAAGGTGTTGATTGATGTTAGATTGAAAAGTATCACGAATAATCCAGATATTTTGATTTTTGTCATCAATCTCGATCACAGATTGATCGTATAATGGCCGCCTATAGTAGCAAAATCTTACTAGATATCTTGGACACTTGGTCAAACTTCTTTGTTCTTCAAAAAATTTAAATAAATAAAATTAGATAGAAATAATACTAGTTACTTGCGCCATAAAACCTATGTAATTAATAGGGATGTTTCCTGGGTATGAAAAGTTAAAATCAATTTAGTCCGTCAGTTAGATAATAAAAAAATATTAGATACGTATTTTTTCTTTTATCAAAACAATAAAAAAATACAAAGATACAGCGCTTTAAAGTTTCGGAGTGGGGGCTTATGACGCTACGCCTCGCTAAAAATCGTAGCGAGGAGTGACGTCACGCGTAACTTCCGTTTTCTGTATTTTGATAATTTTTTGTTTGCAGGAAAAAAGAAAAAATACGTGTCGAATAAAATTTAAAAAAAGACGGACATTAAAAAAAAAATAGGAAACATGCCTATTGTTGGCAAACCAATAAAAGTTATGAACTGGCAACACTATAAATTTAGAATTTTTAGAACAACTTTTTTTATTTCAAGAGTAACCACAAATTAAAATACTTCTTTTTTAAATTTTAGACACAAATTCATTTGACCAGTACATACAAATTCTCAAAGGACAATTTCATATTCTCACAGAATTATTAAGAAAATACAAATAACATTAAGAGGATTACATTGCCCAAATCGCAAATACCGTCCCTTCAAAGAAGATTTTTAAAGAATGCATTTTATTTTTCAACTTATAACATACCAAAACATACCAAATTGAAGTTCAATTCATCGCGAACAAAATAGCATTGTTTAAAATAAAGGTTTTAAATTATTAAAATATTTTATTTATTATTTCATTAAAAAAGATTGCGGGGGGTCAGAGGTCAAACGCTCAAAGTCATTGGCAAACGTAAACCCCTTAAAACTTGGACATAATCTCAAGTATTCTGTATATTTCACATTAATAATAAAATGGCTGCAATGTATATACATTTTCCGTCTTACTAAACAATAGAGTATTTGACAGCATGTAAAATATAGGATCCATTGATGGCATCCGTATTGAATATGAATTTTGGAAACCAACTAGATATTTATTCAGTTAAGAGAAAATCCA
The DNA here is from genome assembly GCA_932294365.1 of Diachrysia chrysitis. Lineage (NCBI taxonomy): Eukaryota > Metazoa > Arthropoda > Insecta > Lepidoptera > Noctuidae > Diachrysia > Diachrysia chrysitis. The sequence goes on from OW028670.1 coordinate 5,141,482, forward strand.
CAAAGAAAAATATTTTTTGTCTACTTTTGTCACGTGATCTTAAACGGCTGTGATTGGCCGAATGGTTAATAACGTCAACAAATTGTAAACAGTTGCATCTCGACAGTAGTCAACAACCAGATTTTACAAGCAGGTGACGTCACGATGACATATGAGGCGCCATATTGTCAGGAAAAGCGTTTTCGCGGGATATTTAAATAATATTTTTTTGTTTTCCTTCTTTCTTGCACTTTATGTAATGGAACGTAATATATTGATTTTCTAGAGAGTCCTTAAACAGTGATTAACGTAGTACAGTTTTTAAAAACCTGTCAAATACCCTATTTTGTAGTGACGCTGTGTGAGATAGCAGTCGCATGCACGTCCTGGGAACTCATACACGACGATTTCATACACACGTAAAATTATATAAACGCACAACAAAATTGTCAACATCTCTATTGGAATTTAGGACGGGATTTAAAAAAGCATTTTTAAGGCTCTATTTTTTTCAAAGCCTTAAACGGCCTAAGGCCTACTTTTAACTAATAAGGCATAAGACTGCAGCTTCTACTTAGAAAAACTGTATATGTATATTAGCTATATATACAAACAATGATCGTGAACATAATTATTTATATCAGATATTAATTTTATCAACTTGGTATATGTTTTCTTTCGTTTCTGGCTAAATATCCTTAAAAATCGATGAGTGCAGTAAATAAAATCATCTGTAGGTTTCTAAATCGTCCGTATGAAATTAGCATTTATCTCCATGGCGCCGATTCTCTTGTACGCTAACAAAATTAAAATTAAACTATTGCTATCTTTTACATCTACACAGCGTGAGAAAAGGACGGCAACAAATAACAACTAACTTAGAAATGTCAAAGCAGTTTTCGCTTTGGACATCACTTTGTTTTAGTGCACACGTTTCTGCGTGTCAGTAGATTTGTGTGAGAGTTTTAGTCGAAAATAAATTTGACAGCTCTAATTTTCGTCTGTCCTTTTCTAATTGTGTACAAAGGAAAAAGTAGCCGATGGCCTAAACTAAATTTAGTGTGGGTTTAACAGAATCAGGGCCATTATAAATGAAAAAGTATCTGTCAGTTACGTTTTCACGCTTAAACCACACAAACGATTTTGATATAATTTGGTATGGAGTTAGTTTGAACTCCAAAAAATTATATCCACGCCGGCAAAGCCGCGAGCGAAAGATAGTTAAATATAAAAATTCATAGATCGGGTCTTGGGAAACACACAAAACCTTGGAAAATTGTTAAGTTTGATTTGCAAAAACTTTTTGGCATTTAATAGACCATTTTTTGAGAAATTCATAACATCTTACGAGATAAGCAAAATGGCGGGTAATAAAATAATTATAATAAAACGAATACACAACCAAGTCAATAAAACTTACAGGATGTCTTAATTAATTCCGTAATTAATTATAATTTAAGCGTAAGTATCTTACGTCTCCTATTACATATTGTTATTAATAACTATTCACTATTATATACAATTTATATTGCCTTCAGAATATATCGTAAAACTAGCTGACTTGACCGATATTGGAAGTTCCATAGACACGCATTTTAATTTTTTTATTTATATAAATCACAGATGTTTTGTGGTTTAAACTAAGCTTATATACTTTAGTGCAATATAAATTCTATATGTTTGAACAAACGACATTTCCACAGCAAAAAGTATTTATATATCGAATGTTTTTATGTTCGTGTGTTTGTTACATCTTCACGCGAAAACTAATAAACAGATTTTGTTGAAATTTGGCACACATATGCTTTATAACCTGGACTAAAATATTGGATACTGTTTATTAGAGTTGTATGACGTGTTTGTAAATCGCGAACACACTTTTCAAGCAGACAAAACTGCGGGTAGAAGCTAGTTACTATATTTTCATTGTTTAAACGTCTTGCTGTGAACATGTCATATTATTTTTAAGTCATATAATTCCTAATATCACTTGGTGAGAGTTTCATCACGCGTTGCCCAGCAATTCACTGAAATTTAAATAATCTTAATCAGACATTATCTTATTAACGAAATCCTTATTTTTAATACGTTATGTTTTAATGTAGTTGGCGCTTAAAAAGTAGTTTTACTGATACCTAGTTCTTATATTCAAAAAACTATTCGTTCAGCTAACGGACGGTAGAATTTTTTAAGCAAAACTAAGAAAATCCTACCGTTCGTAAGCGAAACGAATCGTTTTTTGGATATAAGAACTGGACATTACTGATTTAGATTTATAAAGTTTGTTCGAGTCAAAATGTTAAATTTAATTGACTGAAACAACGTAAAAATTGAATACATATTTAAAAACAAACTTGCTGTTAGCTGGACAAAATTATTTTTCGTGTTTGTCCCAAAAAAAAAAACATGCCAAGTGCGAGTCGCACTCGGCTTTGAAGGTTTCTATACCATTTTATGGAGCCTCTTTAATTTATTAGTTGTTGTTATAGAGGCATCAGAAATACACACTGAAAATTTAAACACTCTAGCTATTACGGTTCATGAGATAAAGCCCGCTGATACACAAACGGACGGACAGCGGAGACTTTTTTAAAAGGGGTCCCGTTGGCGCCCTTCGGGTACAGGTACCTATAAACCACCCGTAGTTCATCAAATACACTTATTTGCACATTCTGTCTTAAAAATTATAAAGATCTAATACGGATATCTAAATACGGACAATATCAATACTTAATTTAAACTTTACTAGGTCCACGTGACCTTGGCTCAAAGTATGTAAAACGAGTGTTACTTACTTCGTTAGCTCTCGCGACGTGAGCGGGCCGGTCAAGCCCGACCGGGACCGCGATCTGCTCAACTGCGCTCTTCTCTCAGCTGAAAATAAAATATAACCGTTAACTATAATCTATATATTATATAAAATGCTTTGTCCTGAATGACTGAAGGATCAACGCACAGCCTAAACCACTGATTGTAGAAACCTGACACTTGGAGGTACTGTTTAAAATATAACCGTTAACTACATATCATAATCTATGTATATATATAAAATGCTTATCCTAAATGACTGACGGATCAACGCACAGCCTAAACCGCTGATCATAGAGACCTGAAACTTGGAGGGTGTATTCTTTGTATGACGTAGGCATCCGATAACAAAGGATTTTCCGAAATTCTACCCCTAAGGGGGTGAAAAACGGGGACAAAGTTTGTATGGGACAACGTGATTCCTTGGTCCAATCTACTTAAAATTTTGCATAAACATTCTTTAAAAGAATTGATAAAAGATGTGTTTCGTATTTTATTGAATCTCATCGCCTAACGGGCAGTAGTAATAAAAGGAGTAGAAAGTTATTTTAGGGGTGACAACATTTTATTTTGACACATATTTGAAAACTTAATTCGATTTTATTCAAAAAATATTGAAGTCACATAAAACCTTGGTGCAATGATAAACTCACATAAACTCACTGCAACCATAGGAAGTATAATTCTAAAAACCCCGAATTTAAACCCCGAAATAAAAGGATGCTAATGATGCTCAAAATATCTTACAAAAAGTTTAGTATTGGAATGTCAAAAACCATTTTCGACTTCTACGCGTACAAAGTCGCTTATATAAAACAAAGTCGAATTCGTTACACCATTTATAACTCAAGACCGGGACCGATTTTCATGACCTTTAACTTATTGGATTTATCTCCTGCATCCCGAAATCCAGAATAACTATCAAAACATGTCTCACGGGAACGGGAACTTTAAGCGGGTGAAACCGCGGGTTATCGCTAGTACAAGCATAAAACTTGAGTTTGGATCATGTCGAACACTACCACCTGCACCCTCCAGGACGTAATGGAGGCCAACGACCGCGCCATTCAGGCAACATTTTGGTCGGAAAGAGTTAGAGAGTCATTGGACACGAGAAGAAGAAGAAGCATAAAACTAACAACTACAGATGATTGGTGCACTAATGACACGTACCTTGCAGTCGGTGCAGTATTGCATGCACTAGTCCTTCGCCGTCGTTTACATCCTCTGATAGCGTGCGCACATCGTGGGTATAATGAGTACGATATGATACGAGCCAGAGGTTACATTGGCCCCGATTCTCTTAAACCCACACTAAACTTATTTTAAAGCATCGTTATCTTTTTCACTTGTACACAATTAGAAAAGGACAGACGAAAATTAGAGCTGTCAAATTTAGTTTCGATTAAAATTCTCATACAAATCTACCGACACGCAGAAACGTGTGCACTAAAACACAGTGATGTTAAAGGCGAAAACTAGTTTGACATTTTTAAGTTAGTTGTTATCTGTGGCCGTCCTTTTCTCACGCTGTATGTTAGTAAAAGATAGCGATGGTTTAATTTTGGTTTAGTTAGCGTACAAGGAAATCGGCGCTATTAGCTTATCAACTTTATTTCTTCACAATAAGATTTATAATCAAAATGGCAACATTCCGTTAAAATAACTAATGACCGAATACTGTCACGTAAATCAAATTTAAGTCGCCGTTATGTCTATACTGCGTTCGCAATGAATATGCCAAACTTGTAAACAAACACGAATTTAAGGAAAAACAACAGTAATGCTTACATATAAAGTTCAGTTTGCGCTACAACTTCATCTTTTTTTAAGTTATTATACAATACCTAATAGTCAGTCTAAAATGAACTTTATTTACACTGACATAAAGTTGATGTTTATTTAAGTGGGAATAACATCAATTGGCACAAGAATTTAAACAGACTATAAAATAGCGACGGAAAGACATTTAAGGACGTCTCAAAGTTCATTTATGTTTCATAATTCGGGGGGTGAATATAGTAAATGAATACATCGTGTAACTTCTGGCTTGTGTCGTACTAAATTAATGTAGGAAAGTGTAGGATAAAATGTGTTTTATAATATTATCCGTGCCAAACTTAAAATAACATTTAAAATCCATTATCATTAATTTCAAAGACATTGTATAACCTTAAAATGCATACTAACGGCCTGATACTCAAACGCAACTCAATTATAAGTCACATTTAAGATCCTCTTTAAGTTAAGTAGAGTTTGAGTTTATGTTTAAACTAACGATTATTTTAACTATAAGTTCATGTATCGTAATTATAAATCACATTTAAGATCCTCTTTAAGTTAAGTAGAGTTTGAGTTTATGTTTTAACTAACGATTATTTTAACTATTAGTTCAAGTATCATAATTATAAATCACATTTAAGATCCTCTTAAAGTTAAGTAGAGTTTGAGTTTGTTTAAACTAACGATTATTTTAAGTATATCTTACCTCCAGCAACTCTTGGGTTGGCCTTCTTGCGTGGCCTTTCTCTGCTGAACGCCGAACCGCTCTGTAGAGCTTCCATTAAACTGTAAAAGAGAAATAAATTAGTAAAAAGAATATTTGTGACAAGAATAATCATTAATCATGTCTGTTTATTAATGGGCCTGTTTCCTATTTTTTTTTTTAATGTCCGTCTTGTAGATTAATGAATTTTATTGGACACGTATTTTTTCTTTTTTCCTGCAAACAAAAAATGATCAAAATACAGAGAACTGAAGTTACGCGTGACGTCACTCCTCGCTACGATTTTTAGCGAGGCGTAGCGTCATAAGCCCCCACTCCGAAACTTTAAAGCGGTGTATCTTTGTATTTTTTTATTGTTTTGATAAAAGAAAAAATACGTGTCTAATATTTTTTTATTATCCTGACGGACTAAATAGATTTTAACTTTTCATACCCAGGAAACATCCCTATTACTCTTATAGCACTGAGGACTTAACACGAATGCTATCGAAATATTGTTTGAATTGTAAACGTTACAATTTGTATGGAAAATGTCGTTCAAAACCGTTCATATTTTCTAAATCTTTGCTAATATTATAAATGCGAAAGTCACTCTGTCTGTTTATCGCGCTTTCACGCAAAAACTACTGAACCGATTTACATGAAATTTGGCACACAGATAGTCTAGAGCCTGAGAAAGGACATAGGATACTTTTTGCCGCGATATCCGACATCCACGCGGGCAGAGCCGCGGGAAACACCTAGTAACCATAAGATAATATATTTGGATTTACCACACGAAGTTGTCAACATGTGGGAGGTGGACTTGACAGTTAAATACCCTGCATTTGTTAACACAAAATTACTCGTGAATATTTTCTGGACTTAAAGCGACTGACCCCTGAGTTTGTTTCGACATTTCTTCTCAGGGCAGTCAGTTAGGAAATGTCAACTCCAGCGAGCTCAAAAAAAGTGACGTGTAGAAGTGAAGTATATCATAATTGCATAATAAACTAATTAATTTCGTTTCATTTAAATCACTGTGCTGATTGTCGTAGCACCCAAAGTCGAGGCTCTAGAGTTAATAGCCAAACACCATCAACCAGAGGCTCTTAGCAGCTAGGTCAAGAGCTTGATTCTGAAAGAGATACTTCTGGAGACGGCGCGAATCATAAAGACGTTTCTTTTTCTGGAGTCCTTGGATCCTGTTCGATCCGGTTCGCCGCATATTAGATTTTTTTATAAACACAAAGGGTGTCTCAGTAGAGTCCGAACACACTAACAACCAATTTCTATAACCTATCCGTAAATCATTTTTGCCTACTAGAGATTGAAATTTGAATTAAGTACCATACAAATCTCGTTAAGCTAGTTGTGGTGGCCTATTGGTTCAATGGACGGATTTGTGTGTACAAGGTTGCAGGTTCGAACCCACTGCAGGCAAGTACCAATGTGACTTTTTCAAAGTTAATGTACTTTCTTAATTATTCTAAGACATCATTGACAATCGGTGAAGGAAAACATCGTGAGGAAAGCTGGATTCCAAAAATTGGAATCTGAAATCGCCAACCCGCACTGAGCAAGCGTGGTGATCAATGCTCGTTCCTTCTCTATATGAGAAGAGGCCTGTGCCCAGCAGTGGGACATTTATAGGCTGGTATTATTATTATATTACCATACAAATTATGTCACATTCCTATCTCTAGTAGAGAAAACTATCTAAGGATAAGTTATTGAAACAATGTGTTCGGTCTTTATGCTCGCGCCTTGTGTGATGTTGGTACTGACCTGTCCATGACACCGTCCTGCGCTTTGTCTATGTCGAGCAGCTGCTTGTACCGGTGCGTTCGGTCTCTGCGCTCGCGTTCGGCGGCGGCTCGGGCCGAGCGGGCTCGAGCAGCTCGAGCCAACGCTTCCCGTTGAGCTGATACCTCTTGGTAGGCGGCCTGGAATGGTCACACTACGTTACAATACGTATAATATATATTTTTTTAAACATCTACGCAGTTAGCCTGAGCGCAGGCATTGACTGCTTTACTGGACTTTTGTCGACAACCTTTAGGGCCTCCAGCCAGTGCAATAGAAAAGCTAACTACGTCAGCAACGTTCACTAAGGGCACCCCCTGTGGGGTTCGGACCTCAACTTGTGCGTTGCTAACAATCTTAATAAGGCATAAACAGCAAGGGAGGGCTGGATCTAAGTTTTTATTATTTAAGGACATATTTTTATTGCTAGTTTGGCCGGCTCGAGCCAGCTTTATCTAGGGACGAGGGGGGGAGGGGGGGGGGGTGACATTTATAACACGCGATGAGCCTCGCCGGCGTATCTATACATATATATTGATATATCAAAATCGAAAGGTTACTTACTATAAACGAGTCTTTAAACGTCTTGAGGTCTGAAAAGAACTCCTCCAGCGTATACTTCTGCGGGTCGAACACGTAGTATTCTGCTAGTTCTGTGTATAGAGCCTCCATTTTACGGAACATCGAGTGTAGAAGGTCACATTGTTCGCGAGCTTCTACTGCGAAGGACTGTTTATTGGTTAAGGGTATATAGTTTTTAATCTATACTAATATTATAAAGCTGAAGAGTTTGTTTGTTTGTTTGTTTGAACGCGCTAATCTCAGGAACTACTGGTTCGAATTGAAAAATTCTTTTTGTATTGGATAGTCCGTTTATTGAGGAAGGCTATAGAATATATAACATCACGCTATGACAAATAGGAGCGGAGCATAAATGAAAAATGTTGCAAAAATGAAAAACCGTTGAAACTAAAACACGCGGACAAAGTCGCGGGGGACAGCTAGTAGTGTAATATAATTTTACATTTCTATGATATTTAAATTATCCTTACTAAAATTATAAATGCAAAAGTAACCCTGTCTGTGGCGCTTTCACGCCAAAACTACTGAAACGATTTAAATTAAATTTGGTACACATATAGTCTAGAGCCTGAGAAAAAGACATAGGCAAATTTTTGACACACATAACCACACAATTTTGACTGGAATAAAATAGCCTTCAAATAGTGATATATTTTTTTAAATCGGCCCTTACTTTTTGACTTTATTTGTTACATACATTTCCTCTTTATAATATTAATATAGATATAAATTTAAGCAGAAGATATTTGTCTACCAAGTATTTAAGTGGTAGTTATTTATAAAGGATACGCTCATAGACTCATTGAACAAGTCATCGGGGCACTGCGGCACCCTCGAGTTGTTGAGGTCCATCTCTAACGACTTGATGTCGTTTTCCATCTTCTTGAGAGCTTTCTGTAGATTCTCCATAGATACTCGGGCGGCCCTGGAAGCGAGATATAGATTATAGAATTGGTATTAGTAGTTAAAATTATGTATCCAACGATGTATGTAATTAAATTACCTTAAAATAAATTATACTGATGTGTCTTCATACAAAAAACGTACACAAAAAAAAAAAAAAAAATATTTTACCTAGCAACACAGTATGAGTGGTTAAGAGAAATCCAACAAACCCAAACACAAGGAAACAATAAAAATGGACCAAACTAAACTCGCTTAAAATGCGTAATAAAACCTACTAGGAATATCAAAACAAATATTATAATAATAATATTTTGGTACTTTCCTGGAATTGTATATGTAAATATGTGGACAACATCACATACATTGCTCTGAACCCAAAGTAAGTAGCTGAAGCACGTGTGTTATGGAATTCAGAGACAACGAAGGTACCACAAACACCCAGACCCGAGACAATGTATAAAAGTGGTTTTCTACATTGATACGGCCGGGAATCGAACCCAGGACCTCAGAGCTGGCGGCACCTTGAAAACCGGTGTGTACGCCACTCGATCAAGGCGGTCATCAAATTATATTTTTTTTAGTCAGTTTTTTTTTTACGTTTAAAACAAAGGGAAGCTTATGCCCAGTAGTGGGTTATACCGGGCTGAAGATGATAATAAATCACTATTTTAGCTTGAACACATTTAAGTCAACAATTTTTAGATAAATTACTTTTTCTTTTACACTTTTTATGGGCTCAAATCTTTATTAAGTAAAGAAAGTTAGTGTTGAGTTTGTATGTGTGCATGACCGCTTCTAAGTGTTCACATTGTTACTTTTTTTAAAACAGTTGCAATACAGATCTCGTGCAATAGACCCGTGTTTCATTTTGTTCGCTAGCAAAGAAATCCTGAGCAGTCAATAATATACCTTAACCACAATAAAAAAGTTAGTGTTACCTGTCTATATGTGGCATTTCTTCGGCGAACGTCAGTACATCGGGGAACTTATTCTCTATTGTTTCAACTAAATAATGTAATAAGGTTTGCTTGTTTTCTAGATCTTTCGTCGCTGTTAACTGTGGACAAAAATATTATTATTAAATTAGGTATTTAATAATAATATAATAATATCTTGGGACATCTCACACACGGTCATCTGATCCCAAACTAGGCAGAGCCTGTGCTATGGCAACCAGACAACTGATTAACATACTTACATATTTCTAAATACATACATATTATAGATAAAATACACCCAGACTAAGAACAAATGATTATGCTCATCACACAAAGATTCGTCCTGGGTGGGAATCGAACCCACGACTTCCGGTTTAGCAGTCAGGGTCACAAACCACTATACCAACAGGGCAGTCAAATCAAAAAGTCAAGTCAAAAAGTTTGAATACTATGGAATTATTTATTAATTAAAAATATTTCTATTAATAGTATTAAATTGAAGCAGAACTGCAAATCATCAAAAAAATATACACGAATACAAAAGTTATAAGCTTTTAAAGTTAGTAGGTGACGCATGTTCTATCTCTTTTTTACAAAACGACGACTTGTGTGACAGCCCCAGATTGGTATGGAGAAAACAATAGTGACGTCACACTATTTTATAGCTCTCTCTGTCTAATTAGCAATATTAAAATGCTTTTCAAGCATTTTAAATTGAAATCTAGGTATACTAATATTATAAAGCTGAAGAGTTAGTTTGTTTGTTTGAACGCGCTAATCTCAGGAAAGACTGGTTCAATTTGAAAAATTCTTTGAGTGTTGGATAGTCCGTTTATTGAGGAAGGCTATAGGCTATATAACATCACGCTGCGACCAAAAGGAGCGGAGCATAAATGAAAAATGTTGCTAAAATGAAAAACCGTTGAAACTAAAACACGCGGACAAAATCGCGGGGGACAGCTAGTTTAAAATATATTTAACATACCTTAGTTAAGAAGCTAATTTCAAATCCGTAGGCTCCAGCGTTATTCGACCCGGAGTTCATGTAGTTTCCTAGCAGCAGGAGCAGCTCGAGAATCTTCGCGAACTTATCACTAGACTTGACCTCTTCGCATGCCGCCGTGCCAGATACTATATCCTGTGGATTAAGATAAAAACATAGTTAAGTTAAATCTTACTGTGGGTCAAAAACTAAGTATAAAGACATACAGATTATACCTTGTCCATTCTTGTATCTTCTTTTTGACAGTTCAAAATTAGTGACGCTCACACACGTTACCGATTCGATTTGAAATTATAATCGATTTTATTGACATATTTTTAGTAAAACCATTAATTATTCGTTCATTAGTTTTTTTTTACTAATAAATGAATATTCAGAGTTATTGTTCTTTAATCTTGGTTCAAATTAAAATTACAAGATATCGACTTAATTGCTTGCAAATAATTAATCATGGAGTCATAGATCCTAGTTTTATTTTCTTTTTTTTTTTTATTAAATTTACAGAAACTACTTATATAAAGTCAAATTATTTTTTAATATGAGTACTGGTCTGGGAAAATCTGACTGCTATTGATCGACTCGCTAAGAAGAAGATGATCGATTTATCGATTATCGAGATTTGAATGATATGAAAAGAAAATAAAGGAATGGACAGAGTATAGTAACTTATACGGTATGTAGATATATACAATAAGATTTATAATTATTAGAGTAAAGTTCTCAACAAGGTAACTGCGTGTTGGACATGTGTCCCTGTGTAAACCTTTCAAAGGACGGGGTATTCTCGTTACTGAGGATAACCCGTGAAAAAAAAGAGATACAATGATATCTTGGGACCACTCACACACGGCCATCTGATCCCAAACTTGGCAGTCTGTATTATGGCAACCAGACAACTCATAAACATACTTATATATTTCTAAATGCATACATACATATATTATTTATAAAAATGAATTGCTGTTCGTTAGTCTCGCTAAAATTAGAGAACGGCAGGGCCGATTTGAATAATTCTTTTTTTGTTTTGTTCGCTAAAATACAGGGAAGGTTTAAAAACAAAAAAAAATAGGTAGGGTAGGCAGGGCAGGAATAGTAGGGTAGAGTAGATTCGGTAGGGTAGGGTAGATAGTTGACGGGAGCGAAGCCGCGGGCACAGCTAGTTATTGATAAATAACACCCAGACACAGAACAAATGATCATGCTCATCACAAAAAGATTTGTCCTGGGTGGGAATCGAACCCACGCCCTGTTTCGCAGTCAGTGTAACTAACCACTAGACCAACAGGCCATCTATTTGGAACACATATTTTTAACACCCACGAGGTTTTTTTTTTGGAAGAGATTTACGCGGTTATCCTGACCGCAGGCTTTGACTGCTTCACCGGATTTTAACACTTACGGGTTTAACTTCAGATATAACTTCAGCGTAGTGCTCCCTGAAGGCCAGGCTGCGGAGTCGCGGCGTGAGGCGCTTGATGTCGGCCACCGTCGCCGCGAACAATTCCGCTTCAGTTAATTCCTCGCTGTTAACCTTCAGGTCCGCTAGTTTCTTCAACTGGTCCGCCGGTGGTAAATACTAGAAAAAAATGTTTAACATGTAAAACTTCTAAAAACTTGCTGTTGGATCCAAAATTTGCAGAAGTAAGGCCATTTGTCCACCGCTGGGACGTCAACGAGAATGAGATGACGCGGCGAGGCAGTGGAGTATACATTTACTATGACTGTCCATCGTGATCGAGTGCCGTACACACCGGTTTTCAAGATGTCGCCAGCTCTGAGGTCCCGGGTTCGATCCCCGGACGGGTCAATGTTGAAATCCCCTTTTCTACATTGTCTCGGGTTTGGCTGTTTGTGGTACCTTCGTTTTCTCTGATTCCATAGCACAAGCTTTAGCTACTTACTTTGGGTTCAGAGCAATGTATTTGATGTTGTCCACATTTATTTATTTATTTATATCTCATATTTCGTTGACGCCCCGATGACGGTCAAAAATTTACGATTCTGTACTATGACATACTATATATCTTTAATGATGCTTTATATTGAAACATTACAACTTCCACAGATGCCAAATACTATTCAGATCGTCTAATATTATCGTCATGAACAACACTCAAAACATCTTACATAGTTCACTTTCTGACTATCACGACTAGTTCGACTTTTATGACTCGATCGACTTTTACGACTACACTGACTTTTATGACTTTTCCGACTCACCTGTATTAATAGATCCAGTACGTTGGCAGTTAGTACCGTAGTGTCACATCTCAACACGCAGGTCCTTATGTGTTCATAGGACATATGCTTCAGTGAGCCTCCGAGTAGGATGGAGAGGTTCTGAGCTACCTTACTATCTAGCACCTTAAGGTCTTTGACCTTCTTTAATGTGTGGACCCTGGAATGAAGTCGGTTTTGTGATTTGTTTGTTAGTTTTCGTGTTAGTAGATTGGTAAAAAAAAATACTTTTATATTTATTATTTTAATTATTTGTTACGCATGCTGAGCGAATATTTGTAATTAAATACAAATAGTGAAAAGAAAAACTTACACCTCAGGCAGGACTCGAACCTTTTTTTTTTTTTTTTTTGTTACGGGTTGAAAATCTTATGAATTCAACCCACGCCGAGGGCACGACGTGGGGATATGTCGGACTTGCACCGACTAAAAACACCCCGGTCCCGTCCTTGCCTTTGCCGGAGTCCCGGGTTCGCTAAAGCATGCTCGGCGGGGCTCCAAGGCAGGACTCGAACCTGCGATTACTGGCTTGACGCGCCAGTAGTTGCAGGTTCGTGTCCTGTCTGAGGTTTAAGTTTTTCTTTCCATTATTCGTGTTTAGTTGTACTAATATAAGTAAGTTAATTGTTTTATCATTTTATTAGGAAAATCTATCTTTGAAGTTTTTGTGTCCACAAACTTTTATTTAAAATTATAGAAGGAAACTTTAAATAATTATTTTTATTAATTGTTTAGATTTTCCACGCAAACTCATCTCTAAAGGTCTTTTTCATCTCGAAAGATACCTTTCGCCAATATGTTACATAAAAGAGATATTAACTGGGTATGATAATCTATTTGATCCCGGAATTTATAAAACACTTTTTTAAAATAACTAAAAAATACTAAGGAGATCAAGCTAATCAAAGTTCAGTAATGAGGGGTCTAATTACGTCACGATATTACACAACGTACGACATTGTGACGTCATGCGACATTACAAATTAATGTATTAGCGTAAGTTAGAAAAAAAGAAAAAAAAATACGTGTATAATATATTTTACAAACATAACTGGCCGAAATAAAAGAAATATAGTTAAGATTCCTATTTTTTTTCTGTTTAACGCAATATTTGACTGGGAAATTCCAAAATGTATTGTTTTATAAACTTACTTATCAACAGCATCTTCATTCTTCTTAGCTACAGGCTTACTTGAGAACTTCTGCGCTAGCCCGCTCAGAATGTCTGGAGAAGCCAGTTTATCTTCTTGCACCTGTTCAATCAAATAGTTATGTTATATTTACATATTAAACGACCACGCACAACAATTCACCAAAATTGTAATATTGTTACTGTTTTAGGCCAAAAATATGTATGACTTTTTTAAAAACGACTCCCGCACTAAGGAATTTAATCCTTGTGTCGCGGGGGGTTTCACAAACATTCAAATCACATGCACAAAGAACACCCAGACTTGGAACAAGCATTGGTGGGTCACACAAATGCTTGTCCCATGCGGGGATCGAACCCGCGGCACGTCGCGCACGGAGGTAATTGGCTTGGTGACTTATACCACTCGGCTATCCGTGCAGTCAAAATTTGACACAAATATAGTGTTGGACGACCGGGGGCTAGATGGAGCGACGACATCCGCAAAGTGGCTGGCAGTGGTTGGAGACGAAGAGCTGAAGATCGAGCTCAGTGGCGTGCCATAGGAGACGCCTATGACCAACAGTGGACGAAGATAGGCTGATGATGATTATGATGATATACTTTTCATCATTATTCTGTTAAATAAAAATAAAATATTACCTTAACCCAGAACGCCTTTTCTGACATTTTCTGAGGCACTATAGTCTTCCAGTTTGCTCGTTTTAATGGACCTTCTACCTCCCACTTCTTTTTAGGTTTCAAGCCATGTGGTAATATGTCTGGCTGTGGCTGAGGACGAGAGGAAACTTAATCATTGTATTGTTTTTCTACTTCAAATGGGTAGAAGATTAGTATATACCTATTCAATTTATTAAAAATATTGTTTACTTTCAATAATTATCAAAATTTAAACAAAAATAATAAATGAAGGGTCTCTGAATACATTGTTCAGAAAACTTTAACATCAATATAGCATTATGGGGTAAATACTATAAAACCTGAAGCAGAAATCCCCAATAATATTTTAGATATTGATTTTGAAACATGAACCAATATAAAAATAGCAGAAAAATCCCCGTAAATCAGCTGATCGAATAGTTTGTACAACAAAATAAAAATTGTATTCATATTCATATTTATATTCATATTTATTTGCATTCCACAATGTATAAGAGATTTTACAAAATGGCTAAATATTGTATGGCGTATTGCGTATTGTATGGCGTTTTTGACACGTCTCATTGTAAATATTACTCAAATTGAGGAGTAGAATTAACCTTTAAAGTATTATTGGAGATTTATTTAAAACTCTATAGAATAAACTAGAATAAACACAGTATTTGACGCTACAGATTTTTTCAGAGTTCTTTATGTAATACATATTTTTAATCGTCTAAGCCCAACTACAGTCAGTACACTCACCACTCTGGGCATCATGGGTCCCCCGGGCGGCGGCGGCGGGCGCGGGCCCCCCATCATGGGCGGCGGCGGGGGCGCCCCGGCCGCGCCCGGCATGGGCGGCGGCGGGGGGCCGCGCGGCGCGCCCGGCAGCGGCGGCGGGGGGGGCGGAGGGGGGCCTCCACCTGCTGTGTATGGGGACAAAACTTATGTTGTAAATGTAAGTGCCCTTTCAAGGTGTACAGCTGGACTTTCACTGCAAAATGGAACTGGGCGAGGAATAGACAGCCTTTTTAACTTCCACTAAGAAAGACTTTTTTAACCTATTGACTATTTGCCTTCCACCGCCATGTTGCAGCGGACTCTGTCTCCTGACTATATTTACGTTGACCACGTAAAATATTTTTTTAAGGTGGAAGCGTCATGGTATCCGTATATCAAAAATCAAACTTTCTTACGTTTTTATGAATTTGCCAAACAGTTTTAGGTTTTTATTTTTTTAACAAAATACGATTCGCGGCCGAAATACGGTTGTACTTACAGGATTAAAATCATTTCAATCATCAACCTAACCCTCTAAGTTCGTGCAATTCGATTGAATGATATTTCATGACAAACTCATTCTCATTACCCTGACGCTTCCACCTTTAGTTATAAGAGAGAGAGAGAGAGAGAGAGTACGCTTCGGATGCTTTCTTGGTGAGTATTCCCATAAAATTTACTATTGCAGGTCAACCGGTCCCTATTTTCTAGTCCATTCCCTTGGCAGTGAAAGTCCGGGTAACTACGGCTACTCTATACAATAACCAATTTTATTTTATCAGTCTCTCTTAGTACGATTTTTAGTGCTAAGTATCATACAACTAATTAGAAAAAGCGGCGTATACAGCGCAAATGTACAATCAGCTTATATACTTCTAAATCTACTATTAATTTTTAGAGTTCCGTATCTCAAAAGGTAAAAAAAACACTTACTATTAATTTTATTTACTAATAGCAATGAGTTCTACGTTCTACTACAACGTATCTTCATTAATAACTATTTCCACCCAAAACTAATAAAATATAATAGCATGCGAACATTTATAGGTCTTGTTAACACTTGGACAGCGCCATCTCTTATTAAACACAGGAACTAAAATAAAGAAAACCTTATAAGCCATTTGAAGACATGCGGTTAATTTTAGAAAAGGCTAGGTCTATAAAGACGGTATCTGTTTGATGTCTATATATTAAATATATTGAAATAAAACTATTTTACACAAATACTGTACCATTATTAACATAATATCAAGAAATAATAACTTTTCAAAATCAGTTTAAAAAATAAGATAATATTTAATTTACCCCAACGCAAAAAGAGGGTCGTTACAGGTTTGTCGTGTCTGTTTGTTTGTGTATCTGTATTTGTTTGTAGCATTATAGCTTCCTAACAAATGGACCGATTAAGTTGGGGTTTTGTTTAAAGATCACGTGATTAATGAAGATGGTTCAGCATTTTGAAAAGTGAGTTGAAAGTTCAACATCATTAATATTACATCAATTTTTATTTTATCGTAGACTAAGTGATCAAAATAGTTACTGTTGCTTGAAAGACAGTGACAGAAATAGTGTTATTTTAATGTATAAAAAGATAGTTCAGTTCAGTTCACTGACCTCTGATTTTTGAAAGACCGATATATATAATAAAAAATCTCTATCTTTTTGAAGCAATGGCTGTGGTCGGTTGTTGTTTTTGGTCAATCATTGAGCTATTAACCGACTTCGAAAAGGAGGAGAGGTTCTCATTTCGTCGATTATTCCTTTCGTTCGTTTATTCCTGTTAGGGATTTGAATAGGACTACATATTTATTATATGTAAATTATTACTATTATTTGTTTTTTCACTTATATATTTTTTTATTTTCTATTGTGCTTCAGGCATCAGACTATTGTTAATGTGTCGACAATGTAATTTGAAGTAAAATGTACGATTTCTTAATTATTTTTTATTTATTTTTCTTCCATTTTTGTTGTCATATTTACTACATTTTGCTATTTACGTTGTGGTCGCATATTTTAAAATAATTGTATTTCTTTTTTAACATTGTATGTTTCAACATATTACCTTTTTTTTAAAGAGTAACCTATGGAGTTTCTTGCCGGTTCTTCTCCATAGGAATGACATTTTGGAACCGCGCAACTAGAGTCATTTAACGTTTTTAAAGTGCCTGAAAAGGCCTACTCGAAATAAAAATATTTTGATTTTGATTTCGTCGAAATCTTTATTTTTAAGTATACTCCCCGTTTACTAGAAGCAGCCTGGACCGATTTGGAAAATGTATTTTGGTATAATAACTTAAGTGAGGCGTATTCATATATTATTAAGGAATATTGAAATAAATAATTATTATTTGCTGTCAAAATCGATATCTGCAAAGTAGGGTTTTTTACAAAAGAAAATTAATAGACCAGTCTTTTAAAAACCCGCGGGTTAGTTTACATGTCTAATCGTATAAAATAAATTACAAGCTATGTAAATATGCGAATAATATTAGAATGATTATATAAATATATATGATATTATTCCAACATACCTGAAGGCATAGGAGGCGGCGGCGGCGGGGCGCCACCTAGAAACACAGCGACCGTGTGTTATGCTGTGGCTCATGCGGGCATACCATGCATATGCTTATGCCGGTCACTCACATTCGCACGAATACGCAAACCCACAATTGTAGGACGACATATGCAAATGATTTCATTTCCAAGCTGTGTCGGTTTTAAGACATCAAAGCGCGATCCTTGTTCGAATGTTTGCGCGCATGTGAGTGACCGCGGTTACGAGATAAACTATAATTATTAATGACAAGTGTAATTAGATTGTGTCATGCAGAAATGGACCGAGTTATGCCAAAATGTATTACTAGTCAGCCAAAACAGCCCAACATAAATTCACATTTTGATTTTAAAATATAATGTGTTTATGTTGGGCTGTTCTGGCTGACTAGTAATAATATCACATTCTGATCAGTTTGGTACCTTTATCTCATTTTTTGACAAAATGTGGGTTGGTACATTTTGGCATAACTCGGTCCAAATTATATAGTAAACTAGGTGCCCGGACAGACTTCGTTCTGTCAAAAGTCAATGGTTTTTTTATTATTATTACCCTCCGTGGGCGTTAAGGAACATACAAAAAAGGTCAGTACTGCAGCTGTCAACATTTGATCCGTCATTTTTTTTTTTTACTTTTTTTCCCAGAATTGATTCAGTGTCTTCTGAAGAATCATCTTCATGTAATTACGATAAAACAAAAAAGTCATAACCCACACAAAATATGTTTATATTCTTAACTTTGCCTCGTTGGCCTTACTTTATCTAAATATTAACCCAATGAGAGCTACCGTTATTACGCTCACCAGTTGGCGCCACTGGCGGGACAGCTGTCAAAGCCCACCAAAAATCTATGGAGTTTGACATTTCGGCCATAACGTACGAATAGCGCCTCTAGTGGCAAAATTGCTAAATATTTGAAATTTCGGACATAACGTGCGATTAGCGCCACTGGCGGCAAAATTGTTAACGCTATGCTCATTCTCACGATTTGAGTACTCCATGTTTGATGCTTGTTAATATAATATATGCCGAAGTAAATAAACTGTAATTAATATAATGTAGAGTTCACTGCAAAGTGGAAAATCACCTTTATGTCGAAGCAGGAAAGTGCATTTTTTGTTACCAAAGATTGCGGAGTTTACAGGCAGAAATGTGTAGGGTAGTAATTAAGCGTATATACAGGATGTTACCGAAAGGGGTGAAGAGTACATCTGGTAATGAGTCATAATGGTAAAATTATGTATCAATTATTTAATTAAACTAATTTTGAGCTGCAATTTTGTAAACTGTCTCTTTCACGCCATTTTGGATAGATATACCTTTTCAGTATACCGTGTATAGTTAAGTTTGTAAATATTTAAACTATAAAGTTTCTTGTAAATGACTAATAAATTAGTAAATTAAGTTAATTAAATCCAGTTTTAGTATAAATGTTATTAACGAAGTGCTACATACCTTGACAAGGCATTGGCGGAGGCGGCGGCGGGCCCGCCCCTGTTGGACAGACACAGATATAAGCGTGCGGACACTTAGCATGCAATTTATTAATTACTAACTGTGCCTCGTCGTGGTAGCCTAGCGGTTCAACGCACGGATTGTATGCACAAGGTTGCAGGTTCGAAACCACTTTAGGCAACTAATGCGACTTTTTGAAAAGTTATATGTACTTTCTTAATTATTCTTAAACACTATTGGCAAACGGTGAAGCAACACATCGTGAGGAAACCTGGATTCAAAAAATTTGACTCTGAATTCCGTAATAAGCAAGCGCGGTGATCAGTACTCGTGCCTTCCCTAAAAGAGAAGAGGTCTGTGCCCAGCAGTGGGACATATATAGGGTGGTATTGTTATTATTATTAGCTGTGCCTTGCGGTTTCACCCGCGTTTTAATGAAAATTTATGATAATGACGATGATGCCTACGCGCTATTCCAGGTAATAAACTAGCTATGTACCAAATTTCATTCAAATCCGTTCAACCGTTCTATCGTGATTGAGAGCAAACACCCATCCATCCCTTTCGCATTTACAATATTAGTAACACTAGCTGTGTCCATGGTTTCCGACATTTTCCGATGTTTCTTAGTTATTCTTCTTAAAAAATCATAGATGTTGAAAGATATAGTAGATAAGAAGTGTGTGTCAAGCAAGCAAGTATAAATAGTTAATTTGCAATGTAAGTGTATAAAACATACCTCCCGGTAATGGCGGCGGCGGCGGCACCGATCCCCCCGGACTGCCGATAGCCTAAAAATAACAGGTTTATAGGATATATTATAGCGTCAGTGTTTGTGATTATTAGTGTTTGTGACTATTTAACAGCGACCGGCGACCAGTCACCGCGCATGACGTCACAGCCAACCTCAGTCAAACCCCGAGCGGCGACCGGTCGCCGCACTACCTCCACTTGATTTGAACCCTTTTTTTGTGTTTAGAGTCTACTTTTGTATGAAGAAGTTTGATGATATATGATGCCGTTGGTCCTGCGCCTGATCTCTCTCCGATCGTGTCGGATTGCCGTCCCATCGGACTATGAACAACTGTGTTCGCGCATACACTCGTGCATTGAAATATCTCCCGCGCAGATGGCTAATCTCTATTCAGAGAAGTCGTGGTGACCAGATTATTTTAAACGTCTCCCGCACTAAGGAATTTAATCCTTGTGTCGCGGGGGGTTTCACAAACATTCAAATCACATGCACAAAGAATACCCAGACTTGGAACAAGCTTAGTGGATCGCACAAATGCTTGTCCCATGCGGGGATCGAACCCGCGGCACGTCACGCACAGAGGTAATTGGCGTGGAGACCTATACCACTCGGCTATCCGTGCAGTCGTGCTCGGCTATTCGGTGAGGACATGGCCGTACCTTGGCGATGGCGGCGATGTTCCCGTGCGTGATGCCGGCGGGCGCGGGCCCGGCGGGCGCGCCGGCCTTCATGCGCTCCTCGAGGTGAGCAGCCCTGGCTTCAGCCTCCTGGCGCGCGGCGATGGCGGCTTCCAACTTCACGCGTAACTCCTCGATTTTCTTCTCTTCTTCTGCTCGTGATTTTTCTACAAATAAAACACAAAATAAATAACTATACAATGGCAGAGGTTAACGCGAATATTATACACTCTAGAAACTTTTTAAACGAATTTATGGCATTTAAATACAAATAGTAGAAAGGAAAATCTTAAACTTCAGACAGGACTCGAACCTGCGACTATTCGTTCAACACTCCAGTATGAGATTAAAGATTTTTTTTTAGTTTCTAAATCAAATTTATTTATTTGCTGAAATGTGGGTATGAGTTTTTTCTTTGGGCACAAAAGCCTTATTGCAAATATGTCCACGCATTTCCGTAGTAGAAAATTTGGTCAATTATTGGAAACTAACCCTGTATTTACAGGATATTTCAGGGTTAGTTTCCCATAACCGGCCCAATTTTCGAAGATTCTTCAGAATCGATAATATTGTCGATATTTAAAAAAAAAACTTTTTTTAATAATATGTTAATTCATGTCCACCACTTAAAAGCGAATGTGTAAATATTACATCAGTTCATCAATCCAGATAGACACACAGATAAATTTAGCGGTGCACACACACAACTACAATGAATTATTTCCTACTAGGCGGTTGCCGACGCAATTTTTTTTGACAATTATATTTAAAATGCGTCTTACGTTGTGATCGATAGATCTTAATTTTAAATTTAAGCTGGTCATTGAAAACTAACTCTATATACGTCACTACAATGTTTACCAAACCGACTATCTACTATCGACTGCACGGATAGCCGAGTGGTATAGGTCACCACGCCAATTACCTCTGTGCGCGACGTGCCGTGGGTTCGATCCCCGCATCGGACAAGCATTTGTGTGATCCACAAATGCTTGTTCCAAGTCTGGGTGTTTTTTGTGCATGTGATTTGAATGTTTGTGAAACCGCGACACAAGGATTAAATTCCTTAGTGCGGGAGTCGTTTTTTAAACAAAGAGAAAAAAAACAACCTATGAGAATAAATTTCCTAGTTTGAGCATCGTATTTAAATGTAAGCATACCTATAAGTCCGTCGATGAGCGGCTGCACGTCGATGTTGAACCGCTGCGTGGCGCGGAAGTCGGGGTCGTAGCCGTTCTTGTGCAGCACTATCTGAGTGATGCACTCCTCCACCAGCTTGTAGTAGGCGGGCCTGGACATGTAACACTCATTACATATCTATACTAATATATAAAGCTGAAGAGTTCGTTTGTTTGATCGCGCTAATCTCAGGAACACATGTCCGATTTGAAAAATTATTTCAGTGTTAGTCAGCCCATTTATTAAAGAAGACTATAACCTATTTGACGGGCCTGTTGGTCTAGTGGTTAGTGAACCTGACTGCTAAACCGGAGGTCGTGGGTTCGATTCCCACACAGGACGAATCTTTGTGTGATGAGCACGATCATTTGTTCTGTGTCTGGGTGTAATTTATCTATAATATGTATGTATTTAGAAATATATAAGTATGTTTATCAGTTGTCTGGTTGCCATAGCACAGGCTCTGCCTAGTTTGGGATCAGATGACCGTGTGTGAGATGTCCCAAGATATTATTATTATTATTATTATATAACATTACGCTGCGACCAAAAGGAGCGGAGCATAAAAGAAAATTGTTGCAAAAATGAATGAATGTTGAAAATTCTCGTGTCAGAGTGTTTGTTATGAAACTCCTCCGAAACGGCTTGAACGATTTATTTATGAAATTGATCGTGTTATTCGGTATGTCTGAGAGTAGGTCTTAAACAATTTTTTATACCCCTAAGTAGTAGGGGTGGCCCACCCCAAAATTTTTATATTTATCGTTTTTTTATGATTTAGGATAAAAAGATACATAATATAACCCCTTAATTTTCACCCTTCTACCACCAAACCAAATTTTTTTTATTTTTTTTTTTTAAATAAATGTGGACAACATCACATACATTGCTCTAAACCCAAAGTAAGTAGCTCCAACTCGAAGTGCCAGATCGTCTCGTGCACATCATCCGTGACTTCTTGTCGAATCGCTCCTTTCGCTATCGCGTTGAAGGCACACTCTCTTCCCCTCACCCGATCCTCGCCGGAGTCCCGCAAGGCTCCGTCCTCTCTCCACTCCTCTTCTCGCTGTATTCCAGCGACATTCCACGCGGTGGCAAGCCCCAAGTAGCTCTGTACGCCGACGACACGGCCATTTATTATTCAGGTACCAGCCCCTTAGCGATAGGTCGAACTCTCCAGACCGCGGTCACGGCCCTCGGGAAGTGGTTCACGAAATGGAGAATCGAAGTCAACCCTACCAAAAGCGCAGCCGTACTATTTAGTAGAAAACGGCGGCTTCCCGTTCCCGCTCCACCCATAAGCCTCTTCGGCAAGCCTATCCCTTGGGAGCAGCAAGCCAAATACCTGGGTGTGATCCTTGATCAGAAGCTTAGCTTCGTACCTCATATCAAAGCGGCACGCGCGCGAGCCGCCTTCGCCCTCGGCCGACTTCATTGTATGTTGAACAAGCGCAGTAAACTCTCTCTTGCTTGCAAGAAGAGAATTTACACTGCGTGCGTCAGACCTATCATGACTTACGGCAGCGTCGTATTCTCTCACGTACCCGATTATCGACTCAAACGAATGCAAACTCTCCAAAACCTTTTCATGCGTAGAGCCACGGGCGCTCCAGGTTACGTTCGTAACTTGCAGCTGCACTGTGACTTAAAGCTGCCCACAATCAAGCAGTTCATGAAACGCGCCGCGACCCGTTTCTTCGACACCGCCGATACCCACCGTAACCCGCTTATCGTAGCGGCCGCGCGATACCGACCTTCAGTCATCTCCAAGATAAAACGTCCTAGACACACTCTCTCCTATCCCGACGATAAGACAACGCTTCTACAAGAAGCATTCGACTTAGCTAGCAGTAGCAATACAAAACACAACCGCCGTATACTACGTCCTCGCCGGCGGGGCCCGTCGCGTATTATAAATAATAGTAACGTAAATGTTACCCCCCCGTCCCTAGATCAAGCTGGCCCGAGCCGGCCAAACTAGCAATAAAAATATGTCCCTAAATAATAATAACTCAGATCCAGCCATCCCTTGCTGTTTTTGCCTTATTAAGATAGTCAGCAACGCACTAAGTCGAGGTCCGAACCCCGCAGGGGGTGCCCTTAGTGAACGTTGCTGACGTAGTTAGTTTATTTTACTTGCTCTGGCTGGAGGCCTTACGGTTCTCGCCAAAAGTCCGGTGAAGCAGTCAAAGCCTGCGCTCAGGCTAACTGCAGTAGACCTCATCCAAAAAAAAAAAAAAAAAAAAAAAAAAAAAAAAAAAAAAAAAAAAAAGTAAGTAGCTAAAGCACTTGTGTTATGGAATTCAGAGACAACGAAGGTACCACAAACACCCAGACCCGAGACAATGTAGAAAAGGGGTTTTCTACATTGACCCGGCCGGGGATCGAATCCGGGACCTCAGAGCTGGCGACACCTTGAAAACCGGTGTGTACGCCACTCGACCACGGAGGTCGTCTACATAGTATAAAACAAAATACACGCTTAGATCTTGTAAACTAGGCAACGGATTTTAATGCAGTTTTCAGCAATAGATAATGATTCAAGAAATTTTAAATTCGTCTGTAGGTCTATTACAGCCTTTCCCAAAGTGGGTGATAACGCCCCCTTGTGGGCGCTGCAGGCCTAAAGGGGAAGAACTAAAATCGAATCTCCGCTAATATAGCTCACAATAATAAATTTAATTTGAAGTTATAGTGGTTTTTAAGTAGGTGAAAAAATGTGGACGCTAAAATATAATTTATTCTCAAAGTGGGCAGTAGACGAAATAAGTTTGGGAACCCTTGGTCTATTATATGATAAGAAATTAGCATTCTATAAAAATACCGATAAAAAGAAAGATGGCTGCCATTAGCGGGATGTTGGGTTAGGAGTATTTTTAATAGTGTATTTGTCGATAAAAATAAGTGTATTATTTTAAGTGTTATTTAAAGTATCGGTAACCGTTCTCCAAACACACTATATAGACAATATTTTACCTGATAAGATCATCATCTCTGATGAAAAGTAGATGCTGTAGGATTGACAGTAAGTAAGGTTCCGCTGGTGTGTCCATCACCAAATTCTTGACCAGTTCGAAGCATTCGTTCACGTCGTGAAAATCCACTCTGGAAGCAAACACATTATTTTAAGTTTTTTATTTTTATATACATTTTAACAAATGGTTACCCATCCACGTACCAACTGAAGCAGGCGTGGCTTGACCTTCATCATCGGTCAAATCGCTTTTATTTTAATTATCACTTAGACTAACTACGTCAGCAACGTTCACTAAGGGCACCCCCTGTGGGGTTCGGACCTCGACTTAGTGCGTTGCTGACTATCTTAATAAGGCAGAAACAGCAAGGGAGCCCTCCCTTGCTTTGGTTTTAAGTTTTTATTATTTATGGACATATTTTTATTGCTAGTTTGGCCGGCTCGGGTCAACTTGACCTAGGGACGGGGGGCATCCGGGGATCGAACCCGCGGCATGTCACGGACATACAATAAATAATAAAAATAATAATAGACGGTGATTGGCGTGGTAACCTGTACCATTCGGCTGTAGTCTAGGCGCATCTAGAGTCATTTTCAGGTCTGATTAGCTTTCCGTGCAGTAAAATTGTACAATTTACTATAGGACAATTAGGTTACCTGACGTCGTCGAACCTGGCGAGGAACTCGTCCTGGTCTGCGGCGGCGTGGCTGTCGAACACCGTCATCTGGATCTGGCGCGCGCCCTCCGCGCCCGCGCGCAACTCGTCTGTGCAACCATATCACAATATTACAATAAATTAATAATTAAATGAATGTGGTCAACATCACATACAGTTCTGAACCCAAAGTAAGTAGCTAAAGCACGCGTGTTATGGAATCAGTTAACGAAGTTGCCACAAACACTCAAAACCCGAGACAATGTAGAAAAGTAGTTTTCTACATTTACCCGTCTGGGAATCGAACCCGGGACCTCAGAGCTAGCGACACCTTAAGAACTGGTGTGTACGCCACTCGACCAAGGGGTCGTGAAACTTATAAATTAATGTTTAATTTGACACTGCGTATAACATTTTTTATTATTATGATTTATATTTTCTTGTGTTACGACGGTGTAGGTAACTGAACAATTACGCACATGAAAAGAATCACGCATATTCCCTAAAACATTACAACATAGAAAGTAAATTATACCTTACCGATCAAGTCATAGAGTCCAGTCCTCATGAACTCGCTGCGGAGATGCATCCTGAATTCTAATTCTTCCGGCTCCGTAATAATAGCGTTCATGAGTTGCATGCAGCCCGTCTGCAACATGAGAAATTAATAGTCTTTGTATCTATACTAATATTATAAAGCTGAAGAGTTTGTTTGTTTGTTTAAACGCGCTAATCTCAGGAACTACTGGTTCAAATTGAAAAATTCTTTTTGTATAGGATAGTCCGTTTATTGAGGAAGGCTATAGGCTATATAACATCACGCTACGACCAATAGGAGCGGAGTATAAATGAAAAATGTTGCAAAAATGAAAAACCGTTGAAACTAGAACACGCGAACAAAGTCGCGGGGGACAGCTAGTTTATGGATAAAATACTTAGCTTTGAATAAAACTCAGTGTATATTTAAACGTGCGTACGAATTAGATCGAACCAAATGTGAAACGTGCTCGCGATTTGCCGCCATTACGCGCTTCTAGTGTCAACCTAAGATCTGTTTTCTTTTTTTTAATCCCGGATACTAAATAGACAAGTGCAAATGTCAAAACTGACTTCAATGCTATTGTAATCTATGTCATTTTGCCAATTGCACTAGTCAATTTAGTCTCCGGGATTAAAAAACAGACCATAATGTTGACAATTGACCGCACGGATAGCAGAGTGGTATAGGTCACCACGCC
Organism: Diachrysia chrysitis; assembly: GCA_932294365.1. Classification (NCBI taxonomy): domain Eukaryota; kingdom Metazoa; phylum Arthropoda; class Insecta; order Lepidoptera; family Noctuidae; genus Diachrysia; species Diachrysia chrysitis. The sequence continues at coordinate 5,168,288 of OW028670.1, forward strand.
AATTACCGCTGTGCGCGACGTGCCGCGGGTTCGATCCCCGCGTGGGACAAGCATTTGTGTGACCCACAAATGCTTTTTCAAGTCTGGGTGTTCTTTGTGCATGTGATTTGAATGTTTGTGAAACCCCCAGCGACACAAGGATTAAATTCCTTAGTGCGGAAGTCGTTTAAAAAAAAAATGTTGTAGAAACACGCTCGGATACACGTCTTGGTAGCGGACTTGAGGTCTTAGGCATTCGAAATGCAACGCCTTGCTTAGTATGTATACCTACTCTCATTGTCAATGTTCACCTATCAAAAGATCTATCTCACTTGCTACTTCAAGAAGTAATGTATGTTATCGCTTCTAAAACCTTCTCGTTAAGATAAGACGTATAATTAACTAAGTCATACCTTCAAGCTATCAGGAGTCTTGGTCTCCAGACCCTCGATGATGGGCAGGAGACGCAGTTTCCGGCTCGACTCGCCCGCCATCGTGATCGCTTCCAGAACCTTCTCGTGGCCGTTGGGGATCAGACATATTGCGGCTAGCACCTGAAAACATAATACATTGATGGTAATACTATGTTACGGAATCAGAGACCACGATGGTGGTACAATGTAGAAAAGTGGTTTTCTACATTGACCTGTCCGGGGATCGAACCCGGGACCTCAGAGCTGGCGACACCTTGAAAACCGGTGTGTACGACCACGGGGGTCGTCAAATAAGTAAATAAGTTTGGACAGATGGTCTTACCTTTGCAGCCTCCAACGCGCAATGAGGTTTTCTAGCATCTAGACTCCTTGCGAGGACCGGAAGCGCTTCTCGACACTCGAACATCGTCCGAATACCCACTGTGTTGTTTAATATCGCTGAGAGACATCTAATGCACTCATATTGCACTCTATCGTAGCGGGAGTCACTGGAATGGAGACAGGTTAGGTTAAAATCTAAATAATGGAAGACAGTATGGTGTAAGATGACAAAGGGATGAAAATCTTCGGACTGCAGACTGTAGACATCTTACAATTATTAAAAAAAATTAAGTTCTTAAATTATCAATAAATATTATTTATCTATACTTTATGCAAGTTGTGGTCAGGCTGACTAATGCCTTATGGCATTTTCTTAAGTAATGTTGATTATTAGTAAAAGAGCGCACTATTTATTATTAAATGAATAATTTTCTTTTAGAATATCCATGTTTAACAAATAATTTCTGAATAAAACTTAAGGAAACCTGATTTCTTTTGACAAATCTATACTAATATTATAAAGCTGAAGAGTTTGTTTGTTTGTTAGTTTGAACTCGCTAATCTCAGGAACTACTGGTCCGATTTAAAAAAATCTTTCAGTGTTGGATAGCCCATTTATTGAGGAAGGCTATAAGCTATATAACATCACGTTACGACCAATAAGAGCGGAGCATAAATGAAAAATGTTGCAAAAATGAAAAACCGCCGGGACAGCGAGTTTATTATATAATAGATATTATAATCAGTTTTGTACATTTTTTCAAAGTGCCAGTTGATCACTCACCGGTAAAATCCCCTTCCACTAGTCGCATGAAATACAAAGACTATATATATATAGCTCAAAGAAATTAAATGTCAATTTTTTAAATGTCTGTCTATTGTTTTAATAAAAAATATTAGAGACATTTTTTTTATGAGCTGATTTCAAAAAATGAAAGTATCAAGGAAGGTAATAGTGTAACTGATCACCATTTATTTTAATAATATGTACACCCTTCTATTAAAAAATCCTAATTTCAAGTCTGTATCTTTAATAGTTGCTAAGAAAAAACAACCAGTCGCGGTGCCCTAGTGGTTCAATGACCGGATTTGTGTGCACAAGGTTGCAGGTTCGAACCCACTACAGGCAAGTACCAATGTAACTTTTCAAAGTTATATGTACTTTCTTAATTATTCTAAGACATCATTGACAATCGGTAAAGGAAAACATCGTGAGGAAACCTGGATTCCAAAAAAAAATGGAATCTGAAATCGCCAACCCGCACTGAGCAAGCGTGGTGATCAATGCTCGTTTTTTTCTCTATTTGAGAAGGGGCCTGCGCCCAGCAGTGGGACATTTATAGGCTGGTATTATTATTATATAAGAAAAAACAAAATCATCTGAACTAAAAAAATTGAGTATCGCCTTAAACTCAAAAATAGTAATGATAAACCAACTCACTTCGTATAACATTGGTTGAGCGTCGTCAACAAGCTCTCAATGCCTTTAGTTCCGAAGTCTTCGATCCAGGACAAAGGGTTGTTGGTCAAGGATATCCTCAAGTTTTCTAGACATCCGTGCAGCTTGCCAACTGAGAGTTCAGGTTGATTGAGATACGTTACGTAATCTGAGGGCTTCTCGAATTTAGAGCGGCCTTCCTGGAAAATAGCAAAAGATTGGTGTTCATAACAGAACTGTGACAGTGCTCTTTTTGTCAGTATGTGTACAGTATAGGCTATTTTATTAATCACAAAGTTTAATGGACAGCTTGGCAAATATGTCTGATGAACTTTATGATGCGGATAATCTAGGACACTCGTGAGAGTTTCGAAAACTTCTTTTGTTAACAAAGGACATACAAAATTTACACAATTCGAATTATATACAGTATTTATATAAATCCTGTAAATGCTATGTAATGCTAATACTAGAAGCCGACCCAAACACAGCTTGGGAAATAAATGATATTCTATTCTATTTTTCTAAGGCTAGGCAGAAGAAGAAGTCACATGAAAACTATATCTAGATCCACATTATGATAAAACCCAGACTGGATTTTTATGACGCGGATGATCTACGGCTCTGAGATTTTATGCACTTCTATTGCAATTTCTTTGTAGTTGATTTAGGCAATCATACACTTGCAAAATATATAAAGCAATTAGCAGAATCTGGTAAAACTGGAAGCCATCCACCAATCAACATAGCTTGGGAAAAGGCTAGTCAGAAGAAGAAGTCATTTGAAAAATATATTCAGCACATAATGATAAAACCCAGACAATAGGTGTTGGATAGCAAATTAATCAATATGAAAAATATTAACCTGTTTATGAACAATAAAGACGTGGTTTTAGCTATTAGTAAACTAAAATTTACTTTTTCGAAATTGTTTCAAATTTTTTTCGAGCCAAATAATCCGCAAAATTTTTATTAAGAAGTTCTTCTACAGTGTATTGATGAAGATCTCTAACAAAAAGTCTTGTATGAGTTCCCAAGACACTCCCGTACGTCCCTCAATTTTTCCGCCAAGAAAGAGCTGATGAGAAGACATACAATTCTACTAACCTGTGTGTTAACAAACTTGTAAGCGACCAGCATCTTCTTCTTTTGATCGCGAGGGTACTTTCTTAACGGCTCCTTCTTTTCCTCATTGAGATTCATGTCCGCCTGGAAAAAAAAAAGTATACAAATAAATAACAAATTGAAACACGGGATTTCGTTTCGGTTAAAAATTTTTGAGACGTTTACTCGTCCAGACAGAATCACTATGACTATTAATAATACTTGAGCTGGTTTTCGTTTGGTAGCACAATCAAATCACCTGCTTCTGGATTCGCCATAGTATTTCAGTAAAATATGGGCTTTATGGTTTAGATTAGGTACATCAGCAAGTTGCTAACCGCCCAGTTAGTTTTAGAAAACTATCGAAACCCTCTTTAAAAATCGGCCACGCATCTCCAAGTTATGGAGTAGGATGTTTTTGGGCCACTACCACGGGACAAAGGTCTCTGCTGTTTGCTAACCCCTAGTATGAGCAATTTAAATAGTGTAACTGGCCGGGCAGCTGTTTTGTTAAATTATACCAGCAAGTCGTCAATATCGGCGATGTGACTTTCAGTAATAGTGTAAGTCGACCCCAATAGTTTGGAAAAAACTAGGTAAGAGAAATTCCCCGCCAGCGTCACGCAGCGCATACGCGAGCGATCTAGCAGCTCTAGCATACCAGAAGTCGACATGCGGCCTTGTCTTTTGCCTTACAGAAGCGAAGGCACAGCGTGGGGATCAGATAAAGATAGAAGAAGAAGAAGCACATTTGTTAGCCATAAATGCAACGCATAAAATTATACACAAAAGATAAAAGGGTATAAAGGTACGAGGAAATATGCGTTACACCCGTGCAAAACAAGATCCTTCTTTATCCGATCAGCACGCTGAGAGAACCTTGTTGTGGGTTGAAATCACAATCTTAAGATCCTTCCTTACCCGATCACCACTTTGAGAAAGCCTTGGTGTGGGTTGAAGCCTAATCACCTTGGTAAACAAAACAGTCCAGCCAGATCTCTTACCAGCATCTCCTCAAACCGGCGATGCAGCTGCGCATCATCCAGCGCGTCTATCTTGCTGGTGTACTCTGCTGTGGCGGAGGGCTCGTCGTCCTCCGCCCTGGGCTCGGCCCCGCGCGGCACTGTGTCGTAGCCGCGCTCGATCTGGGCCCCGCCCTTTTTCGGCCTCCCGAACCATGTGTCCAGCTGTGGACAAAATACAAGCACATATTAATAAAAACTTTAAGAAAATTGGTTTATTCGCTTGGAAGCAACGAACCCGCAGACAGACACACAGGAAACTTTTTACACCGAACTTTTTGCGTTTGCAGCAAGGTTTGGGGCTAAAGCGCTGAGCAGACCATGGACAATATTTCGTGGTCACAAATGACTGCTCATAGCCATTGTCAGTCGCACTGAACTTGCTCACGGCAACCAATCAAACCAATTGCGGTCATATCTGTCCGTTTTCATATCATTTCACATATTTCCATTATCAGCTCGGCATCTTAGTTTACGTACAAGCCACCAGCTGTTAGACAGTCTTTAGCCATTTATTCTTGACTGTAAAATGACCTTTTCTACCCTATGTCCACATTTTGGGCTAGTTATCAAAATCAAAAAAAAGGAAAGTCAGCATTACATGTTAAAAAAAATCTCGTTAAATATTAATCATATCTTAAGATTTCTTAGAATTTTGGACCAAATTAGTTTTGTTTGTTGTCATAAATACTCAAAAATAATACAAAACCAAACACGAAATTGCCGGTGACGTTATATCAAGCGCTAATAATATTATATTCATATCTTCTGAATATCAAATAATAGAATAACAATATGTAAAGCTAAACAAAAACCATGCAACAACACAAACACACACACAATCATAAAACAATATAATAAAACCTTTCTTTACAAAAATAAACAAAACAAAGAAAAAAAACCTTGAAAAAACATTTACGCAACACTATACGCATCGCGAAACAAACGGACGCGCTAACTGCTAATCGATTACTAACATCGAATCGATCGATTTGTATACAACTGAATCGATTGACTACCTTACTAGTATCACAATGGACAATGGATGTCCCAAATATGCTTGTTAGCGAACGATTACCTAATTTATTTTTGGCTTGTATACACTGCAATAACTGATTCAAATATTTATACGATGTCTCTTAATTAAACAAAAATTTTTACTATATCTTTGATTTAAAAATAAGCATCAAAAATCTTAAAATGCTACTCAAACTTCATGAATTTCGTATGATAGATCTGACAGTTTTTAGGGTTCCTTACCTAACAAGGTAAAAATAAATCCTTATAGGTTAACTTTGTTGTCCGTCTGTCAAGATATTTTTTTTCTCAGGAACGCGTGGTGGTATTTTTTTTTAAATTATTATTAAATACTCAGGGAACTCTTAAACCTAAAAAATACGTTTATGCGATTGCAGACTAATATTTGCAGTTGGGATTTGGATAGTGTCATTCATACATCGACATCTAAGAGATCATTTTGTCAACCGCACATTTAAGTTTGTTTATGGACAATTAAACGTAACGATCAGCCAACTTTGAACGAAATTCTCGTTGCGCGAGTCAGACTCGCACTTTTTCTTCGACTTGACTTCGCACCGGTTTTTATATATAGAAAAAAATATTTACAATTTAAACACATATCAAGATTGTTTCATCATCATCATCTACAGCTACAGCCCTTATTCTGACTATACTGTTGGGAATAGTCCTCCTTTTTTACGTGCCATTCTCTCCAGTCTTGTGCCAGTCTCATCCAGGTCCGAGCCGAATCCTTTGTCATATCGTCAACCTATCTTGCACCCATGACCCTGGCCACCACCACAATTATTGTTTACTTTTAGTTAATTATAAAACTAGACATATAAGGAACATTGTAACCACGAATTAACATAAATATCTTTGCTTTGAATCATTGTTTTTAGCGAAAGTTCCAAATGCAAGTTAATTTATATGCAACAATAAAAAAGATAAATTTGTGGTCGTGTCATCCTTAATTGTATAATTTTAATACCAAGTAATGTATGTCCCCTCCGTCCCTAGATCTAGCTGATCTGAGCCGGCCAAACTAGCAATAAAAATATGTCCTTCAATAATAAAAACTTAGATCCAGCCCTCCCGTGCTATTTTTGCCTTATTAAGACTTTTAGCAACGCACTAAGTCAATGTCTAAACCCCACAGGGGGTGCCCTTAGTGAACGTTGCTGACGTATATAGTTTTTCTATTGCTCTGGCTGGAGGCCCTTAAGGTTCTCACCAAAAGTCCGGTGAAGCAGTTAAGCGCAGTTCGCCGGCGCTCAGGCGAACTGCGTAAATGTCTTCCAAAAAAAAAACAGTAATTTAGGTAGTAGGTACTTCTCTTATGTATAGATAAAAATGTGAAATACTTCTGTACAGCCTTATAATTATGTGTGTGTCGTCGTGTATTGCTTTTACCAAAGCTATTTAGGGGGCTGGCTTCCAGTCTTCGCCGGCGTCAGGCCGCATTCAGCTGAACGGCCGTAATTTATAGAGCCTGCCTATCTTACCTCCACAACCAATTTAACAGTGTAATAGGGTATTTGAGTACTATCGAATTATTTATTTAATATAATATTCGAATAATATTTCTCATTTGTATAGATAATAGTATTAAATTGAAGTAGAACTGCGAAATAACATAAAAAAATATATACACAAATTCAAAAGTTATAAGCATTTTAAGTTAGTAGATGACGCATATAATATGGAGTATATGGATAGTATGGAGAAATACGAAGGCGACGTCACCTGATGGTATGGATCTCTCTGTCTAAGTAGAAAATATTAAGATGCTTGTAACTAGTTCAATATGAAAGTAATTAATCTGCCCTTTTTACAACTCGACATAGTTTCTTAAATGAAATAAAAGAAATCTTGTCAAATAACTATTTCTGTATCCCTCGACATGACGCAGTGAATAAATTAAATAAGGATCGATAGGTACTCGGTCCTTCTACTTTTTTTGTTTTACGATAACTATACGTCTTTGAACAACTGCTTTCACTGCTTCACCGGACTTTTCGAAAGAACCTGAAGGGACTCCAGACTGAGCAATTAAAAAACTAATTACGTCAGCAACGTTTACTAAGGGCACCCCCAGTTTCAGTAGCGGAATCCAATAAAACAGCTTGAGAAAACACCGCAGAAGGACATGCTTACTACAACTTAATATTTATTTCTTAAAGAGAAATTATCTCAGCCGCTTACTACACTGAAATAAAGTGTGATTCAGTTTTCAGTACAAAAATAATCGTTTATAATAAGACGGTCCGAGGTCGTTTAGGTGACAACTTGCATTTGTACTGACATCATCAGTGATCTCATTCGCATCAATCTGCATAGTAAAATAGTTAACTTTAAGTATGTTTACATAGAAAAAAGATAAATATACTGTACGAAAACAAAGGATTTTCATCGCGAAACCGCGAACAATCCGTTTTTATTCTTTTTACAGTAGTTTTAAATATTACACATGTAAACGAATTGATTGTAATTTAGGATTATTACTTGCAACCCGCCCTGGCTTTGCATGGATAGACAAAACCTTCCTCTTGAATAACTCTATTCATCGGTGAAAACCATTTAAAAATCCGTTCAGTAGTTTTGAAGTTCATTTCGTTCAGACAGCTAGATGCGTCTGGGGACTTTGTTTTATAATCTGTAAAGATATAGAAATGGAATAGTTGACAAACGGGTGTTCACCTTGGTAAGTGAACCCCGATGCCCATGATCGTCTCCAGCACCAGAGCCCGTAGTATTGGAGATACATTGTCAGCTTGTACAATGGGTTTGGGCCTTGTATTCTTTCTTCAAGGTCGAAATGCGCCGAATTGCAAAGAAATGTGACGTCACTAACGTGTAAAACATCTGTATGCTAAACAGCTACGTCCAGTTATACTCAAACTTTACGTACGACTTTGTAAATATCCAATTTTTTAAGGATCAGAATCGAATACAAGTGTCCAAGCACCAATAAAGAAAATTATACTTTGTTGTTTGTTGTTTTCTGAAAAACTGAATTTGCTTGTTCTATCTTTTTTTCGCAAAACGACGACTTACGTGGCAGCTGTAGATTAGTATGGAGATTTGACAATTGACGCCACTTCACTCATATCTAAGCCATCTCTAATTAGTAACTAGCGCAATATTAAAGTAATTAGTATGCCGTTTTTACAACTCGGTATAATCTATACTAATATTATAAAGAAGTAAAGTTTGTGTGATTGTATATTTGTTAAATTGTAAGGGGTAATCTCGGGATATACTGAATCGATTTTAAAAATTCTTTCACCAATAGAAAGCCACATTATTGCTGAGTGTCATAGGTTATATAAAAAACCGAAAAATAAAAAGGCTTTTACGTGGTAGTCCGTTTTGCAAAGTGAATCGGAGAAAAAACGGTCGAATGAAAGCGTTTCTTACGAACGCTGCCTTAACTATGAAAGATATATTTTTGAGTTCTAGAGAAAAGATGTGGAGCTTGAAAATGCCTACAAAAAAGTCAACAACAGCATGTGTCTAACTTTTATATTTAGGTTACAAAAAGTAGTTTTTTTAATATTAGTATAGATAATTTAATTTTTAATATTAATAAAATAATTTAAATCGTTAGGTCATATGCACTAAAAAAGGATTATTAACATTATGCCCAACGAAGTGGGAACGGGTCAGCTAGTTTTTAATATATTATTTTAATATGAAATAAAAAAAATATTATCGAATACCATATTCAACTATGTAAATAACGTATCAAGGTCTTGTTTCTCCTTAAGATTATGTAACTTATTTAAAATTTTAAACACACATTAGAATACATACGAACGAAGACTACAATACTGCATACTGCATTAGAAGTGTCAATCTTTACTTTGTACCGTGATTTTTACTTTTTGACAACTCACTGAACGGGATTTTAGTAGGCAGGTTATAGATTTAAGTAAAATACATAAAACTTTTGTATAAGTAAAAACCGAATCCTAATTAAAGTTAATAAAAAGTCTAACATGATTTTCATTCCCTACTGTTAGGCGTGGAGTGTAGGAAAATTATATAATTCTTTCGAACGATTGGTGACAATATTTAAAAAAAAAAATCTCACAGCAGGACAATTGTAATAAAAAATATAAATAAAATAAAAACAAGTAAACTTTGAGATCCACAGTCCACTTACCGAAAACGGTGACAGGTCCCTGACGTATTCACCCATACTTTTTATTGCATACATAGTATTATTACGACAACATACAAATATGGCACGTGGCAGTGTTTAATAGTTTATATAAAAACACTTTTGAACAATCACTAGAACTTTTTTTAATTTTTAAACTTTTTTTTTTATTTTTCTGTTTCACTTTAAGAAAAAATACTCTCTACTGTCGTTCTACAATATAAATGTTTTGTTTTCAAGAAAAATATTGTAAAAACTTGGGAGTATAGAAAACAAGCAGCCATTTGCAATTTGAAACGTATTTGTATCTTTCTTAATTATTTTATTTACTCTAAAATACTTTCAATAGATTAAAAACATTCTCATAAACTTTCAAAGGTTTCAATATTCCATTCATATATTCATCAGATGACAAACAGACATACTCTTTTTATCAGACTACCGCAAATAATACAAATAACTTGATTAAACTCACACACAGCCATCTGAGCACAAACCAGGCAGAGCCTGTATTATGGCAACTAGACAACTGATAAACATACTTATATATTTCTAAATACATACAAATTATAGATAAACTACACCCAAACACACGACAAATGCCCATGCGCATCACACAAACATTTGTCCCATGACCTCCAATTTAGTAGTCAGGTCAACGAACCACTAGACCAACAGGCCACTCAGTCAAAAAAGGAGCATAATAATTTTTCGACATTCATACCTTTCGACGCCAATTTCTTTACTAAACTTAAATAACCAATACCGCAATACGGCAATAAAGTATTCCAAACGTGGCGAAGTATGGTGTAACTAATCAAAGTTGACAAGGTACAATGCGCGTTGAATTAATAACTACTTTTTCCATCGAAAATTGTGTAGTAAATCTAAATGTAAACAATAGGGATGTTGACTGGGTATGAAAAGTTAAATTCTATTTAGTCCGTCAGTTAGATAATAAAAAAATATTAGGCACGTATTTTTTCTTTTATCAAAACAATACAAAATTGTAAAGATACAGCGATTTAAAGTTCTGTAGTGGGGGCTTATGACGCCACGCTTCGTATAAATTTTCGCACGTAGTGACGTCACGCGAAATTTCCATTCACTGTATTTAGCTCATTTTTCAGGAAAAAAAAGGAAAAATACGTGTCCAATAAAATTCATTAATAGACAAGGCGGACATTAAAAAAAAATTAGGAAACTTTTCTAGTATACAGCCATGATATCACATAAAGGCAATGAGTTAATTGTAGTTTTTCCAGAACATATTTGTTGTTGTTTCAAACGTAAATTTGGCTGTATATTTTGTATTAATTACTAGCTTTTGTCCGCGGCTTCGCCTGCGTGGGTGTAAAAAGTACACTTGTTCTATCTTGGGATCCAAGCTCACGCCATAACAAGTTGCATCAAAATCAGTTCTGCGGTTAAGGCGTGAAAGCGTGAGACAGAAAGACGGACAGAGTTACATTTGCATATATAATATTAGTAAGAAAGTATCGATTTTATATACTAGTTGTCATTATTAAATACAAGGAACCAATGCGTTTAAAATATAACACACCCACAATTTTTTTTTAAAGTATTTTTCTTCCATATAAAATTATACTTTTATGGGGGACAAGAAGTTAAAGAAAATCGCACACACTTTGATAAAACTTTTTACAATAAATAAACGATAAAATGGATAAATATCAACAATACCATACACTCACTGCTAACCAAATCAATAAACAAACTCACAAACAAGTAAAAACTAAACTTTACCCTCATTGCAATAAGACACAAAACTCAACGCGATCACAATGCCAATTTTCTATACTCTAAAATTGTACCAAAAGAAAACAAAACACTTTTAAAAGAACCTTAATCGACAAAATAGGATAGAAAAACAAGTAAACAAATATTTAGTTATTTAGTTATAACGTTATCGCAGGTCCGTTACAAGCCAAGTCTAGACGTATACTGAAGTCATTTGCCAAAATAATTGGCATCGGTAAAAGAAAAAAAATGGAGCACATACTTAAGATGTAATGTACTTATTTAAATATTAGTCATCGTATAACAGACCGCGAAGCAATGTAGAAAACCACTTTTCTACTATGTCCCGGGTCTGGGTGTTTGTGGTACCTTCGTTGTCTCTGAATTCCATAACATAAGTGCTTCAGCTACTTACTTTGGGTTCAGAACAATATATGTGATGATGTCCACATTTATCAGACCCACCAGGCACGCGGCGTGATTTTTCCCCACTGGGCACCCCAAGGGCTAGAGGGGTTGTAATATTTAGAATTTTTGTCGTAACTCACCCCTTGGCAAGTCTGGCAATCAGATTTCAAGGTCAGTCTCGCCCATTTAAATCCTTACTAATATTATAAATGCGAAAGTAACTCTGCCTGTCTGTCTGCTTTCACGCCAACACTACTGAACCGATTAAAATGAAATTTTGTACACAGGTAGTCTAGAGTCCGAGAGAGGAGATGGGCTACATCCACACGGGTGGAGCCGCGGGTAACAGCTAGTATTATATAAACAAATATAGGTCAAAATCCTGTATACATTACGGTACAACTTCAATTTATCTAATTGATATGCTGTTGACGTCTCAATATATTGGGTCATCTAACATCAATCCTAAAATAAGAAGCATTACATATAAACAATACCGTAATCAACAATATATTTCTCACGTTTATTCATGCCCGCCTCTTAATCCTCACGTTTGGCAAACAGCTCGGACACACTCTAATGGTAAAAACGTACTAATGATGTCATCTTCGTTGTCATTCCGTAATTTAGTAATCAATAAAAAGAATCTGTTCGTTTGTTGAGAACTAAAGTTAAACATTGCGCGTAGAATCAGCATGCTGAAGTGGAAGTGGGCCGGCCATGTCTGTAGACGGACAGACGGTCGATGGAGCAGACATGTGTTAGAGTGGAGACCGCGTATGGGCAAACGTAGTGGAGGACGCCCTGCGGCACGATGGGTCGATGATTTGAAGAAGGTGGCTGGCAGCGGATGGGTGCGGACAGCTCAGGACCGGGATGGTTGGCGTTCTTTAGGGGAGGCTTACGTTCAGCAGTGGACGGCAATTGGCTGATATGATATGATGAATTAAACCCAATTAGCTAAAACCGGTCAAGTGCGAGTCTGTCTCGCGCCATGAAGGGTGTCGTACTTTTTATGGAGCCCTCCCACAATCACCTTTAAGGGTCCCGTCGCCAATATTCTTTATGCATACATTTTTTTTTATTGTTTGTTGTTTTAACGGCAACATGTTGAAATGGAGATAGACAGGACACATGACGAGAGACGGTAAGTTAAAATGGACAAAAATTATTACAGAGTGGCAACCACGCGATGGCAAAAGAAAAAGGGGAAACAGGCAAAGAGATGGATAGACGACATAAGAAAAATTGGAGGCGCTACCTGTCCCTCTAGACAAGTGGCATTTCGACAAGCGTTAACGATGATAGAAATCGCTTAAATTACATTAAATGTATGGGAATGACATTTCGTTTCGATAAGACACGTGACTTGGACTTGTCACTTCTATACATTTGAGCGATTCGATCAGCGTTAACGCTTGTCGAAATGTCACTTGTCTAGGGGGCCTGGTCTAGAAAAGCTAGAGACAGAAAGGAGTGGAAACAGCTGGAAGAGGCCTATGTGTCACAGGACACGCCGATCACTAAACCGATTACTATTAGATTATGAGTACTTGTTTAGTTGTTCAGCAATGAAGGCTTTATAATCATACCGGCAACAGGAATACACACTCTGTATAAATTTAATCTCTAGATATTACGGTTCATGAGAAACGGACAGACGCACTTGGCACCTTTCGGAAATGAAACCCTAAAAAGACAATAATTCTTGTTACACCTCTATCTAACGTAGTAGGAAAACATCTTGAAGAAACCTTGACAAAAATAGGCGTGAGGAGAGGGTATGAATAGGAAGTATCTATTTAGTCCACCAGATAGATAAATAATAAAATTTTTATTTGGGTATTATTTATATTGACGTATTTTTTCTTTTATCTATACGATAAAAAATGACATTGTTGCTTTAAAGTTCAGGAGTGGGGGCTTGTGACATCACGTATTGGTAAAAAATTGTCTACAAGTGACGTCACGCGACATTTCCATTCACTGTCATGTTCCTTATTGTTTGTTGAAGTAAAAAAAAATACGTGTCTACTAATTAATAATCTATGTGACAAGTAAATAAAAACAAAATCCTCATTCCTATTGTAAAATCAAAAATCCTCAGTGAATAAGCCTGACGGCGAATTCATTATTAAGATACCGATTTTCACTTTAAATCGATCGGTGGGAATATTTGTCATAGACATCGCGAGCAAACCCACATTCATACATTATACGTCAGTTCTTAGAACAAGTCGTAAATACAAAATATACATGGCATAACACTTATTTAAATCTCAATGAAATACATTTGACACCTTTCCAAGATCATCTACAATCTTTATTTCGCGATGACAAACATTTCGAACACTGAGATACGAATCTTGCTGTGAATTGTATTTATTTATTTAGGTTAACCAACAATTGTTTACAAAAAACATATAAATTTACATTTTACACATAAATCTATATCTATACTAATATTATAAAGCTGAAGAGTTTGTTTGTTTGTTTGTTTGAACGCGCTAATCTCAGGAAATACTGGTTCGAATTGAAAAATTCTTTTTGTATTGGATAGTCCGTTTATTGAGGAAGGCTCTAGGCTATATAACATCACGCTACGACCAATAGGAGCGGAGCATAAATGAAAAATGTTGCAAAAATGAAAAACCGTTGAAACGAAAACACGCGAACAAAGTCGCGGGGGACAGCTAGTCATTTATAAGTGCAACAATCAATTAAAGGCTAACACCACATGTACTATAGTGCTTTTACAAAAGGTTTTATCTATTACGTATTATATAAAATTTTATAATTTAATTAATCTAAATGTGAACTCAATAATGTAGCTGGTTTGACAGTTATGTAAAGTCCATTGCTTGCTGGTAGAGCATTTACTATTCCTCAAAAAGGTTGCATGAAGCAATGGATTATACACATTATAACACAAGGTAACTTCCCTGATTTCTGATGGAATTTGAACGATCCTCACCTTAGAGTAAACATAGACACGCATAGAGTATGCGCATCGCTAATAGCCTGTTTTGCAGAGCGTAAGCAAATTTGTTGCTTAAAGTACTACGCTCGTTTACTGATTTAAGTGATTTTCCGTACGATGACAGATACGATCTTTCGGATAAATCCGAAAGATCGTAAGGCCCGCTCTGAAAATATTAGTACCATCTCTAACTTAAAAATAAATAATTACAGTATTTAATTTAAATAATAACATATTTGTCACAAATACACATAATCCATATGTACATGTATGTGATGAGTACAATGGTTATTATAAGGTCGTTGCCATTGCAAGAAATGGAAGGTTAATGGTTCTTAATGGTTTCTAAATATGAACCAAACGCTCCATTACAATAAACACGTCTCATACACGATATTGTAACAGAACTTATTAACAAGTAGTAATAGAAGTTTCATAACATTTCGATATAAATTGGAAGATTAGAAAACTGCCTGACAAGATATAAAATGGCCGGTTTTGCCCGCGGCTTCGCGAGCGTGGCTATCAGTTATCGTGGCAAAAAGTAGCTTGTCCTTTTTTCGGGATCCAAGCTTACCTCACACTAAGTTTCATCAAAATCGGTTAAGCGGTTTATTCGTGAAAGCGTATACAAACAGACAGAGTTACTTTCGCATATATAATACTAGCTGTCCCCCGCGACTTTGTTCGCGTGTTTTAGTTTCAACGGTTTTTCATTTTTGCAACATTCATTTATGCTCCTCTCCTATTGGTCGTAGCGTGATGTTATATAGCCTATAGCCTTCCTCAATAAACGGACTATCCAAAACAAAAAGAATTTTTCAATTCGAATGAGATTAGCGCGTTCAAACAAACAAAAAAACAAACAAACTCTTCAGCTTTATAATATTAGTATAGATTACTATATATGGCTTAACCACGGCTAAGGTGATGATCTCGTCGGATATGCGGGGCCAGATATAGCAAAAGACAGAGAGGTTTCGAAGGGGAAAGCGGAGGTCTTTGCCTAGCAGTGGGCTCTAATATGGGCTCAAAAAAACAAAACAAACTTCATACACCATAGATAAGAACTATTTCGATCACATCAGCTTTTAAAAAAAAAACGTTTGGGTGTTAAATGCGGTCAGTTTATAGTACTCCATATAACATACGTTTAATGCAATCTTAAGATATAGTTTCATCTTCATTAATCTACATCTTAATTGCCCTCGCATAATAAAACCACATCAAAGTATCCGCAACTCATTATAACGCCAAAATAAACAACATCGTTTATTTTGAACAAACGCCAATAATCTCGTAAGAACTATAATTTTCTTAGTTTATATATGACGACCTCCGTGGTCGAGTGGCGTACACACCGGTTTTCAAGGTGTCGCCAGCTCTGAGGTCCCGGGTTCGATCCCCGGCCGGGTGAATGTAGAAAACCACTTTTCTACATTGTCTCGGGTCTGGGTGTTTGTGGTACCTTCGTTGTCTCTGAATTCCATAACACAATTGCTTTAGCTACTTACTTTGGGTTCAGAGCAATGTATGGGATGTTGTCCACATTTATTTAGTTTCGCAGCCAGATGAAGATAAATTTACTTTCAATAGAACGTGAAGAATGACGTCATTGTGAATCATTATTTTTCTTAGCATTCCGGAATTCACAGGAAGGGCACAGAAACATAGAAAGTAAACTTTGAAATGTTTATGTTTATTTGTAACATATATTTTGTGTTGTTTTGTTTAGTTTATACAGGTACTTACCTTGTTTATTTTATAACATCGCATTGGAGATCTGTTATGGTGTTGTAAAGTTAAATAAATAAATAAAAATCTTCAAAGAAAACAATTTGAGCATTCTTTAAAAGAAAAGGCGGTCAATAAGACTTTTGAAAATGAGTTATTCGAAGAAACTATGCCTATTTTCTCCTCCAATATTGAACCATTTTAAAAGTTATTTTATATACTCAATAAAAAGAATATAAACTATGACCCTTTTGATTCTTCTTTCATTAAAAATCAAAAATTATTTATATCAGGCCAGTAGGCTTATTTGCTATCTCCAGTTGTCAACGCAAGCGATATTTACTGGATGAAAATAGCGGGAAAACGGTTTTCAGTATCGGTCGGTGACCAACTATGTTGTAGTAAATCTAGTTGGTCATCAAAATTAGGCGATACGAAATTTGTGTTTTCAGAGTTTTTTATAAAGAAATTATCGCTTTAGTTGACAACCGCCATAGCGAATAACCCTGCAGTTTCTTAAAAGAAAACAATACAAAAAGTCTTTTAGTCAAAAATTTTGTACGTATAATGCAATATATTCTTTAAATACCTATTTTTGAAATACCTCGGGAGTAGTGTGTCCCCGAAGAAACCACACCACCATCACAAATGTTCCAATGGTTGAGAAATGGAGCTACACTGACAAATACCACTATCTTTTTCATTACTACTATATACTCACCACTTCATATGGCTACAGGTAAAGTACAAAGGTCTCTTTTAACGCTTTGTGCAAACACGTAGCTTTCATGATTAAAAATAACTGTGATGTTTTCAAAACGTATCACAAAATAGTATGTTATCTTTCAATACACTCGTTCAAGGGCGTACGAGTATTACTGATTACACACGTTTAAATGTTTATATACACTGTTAAACTATAAATAGTTGAAGTTTAATATAAATATCCCGTCAAACAAAAATACAAACTAGGTTAAATGTAATTTCAAAGTATGATGACTGCCGTAGTTATTTAGAAAATTTAGGATTTGTTAATTACAAATTTTTAAAGAGATTCTACCTAACAAATAAATGAATAGTTAGGCGCTAAATGCATAATATATAATTATTTCGTATAAGCAGTAACCTTGTAACCCAGTTCACTATTATTATCTATTATAAGAAATATTTCAGTGAGAAAAAAGTCTGTAAAGAAAAGCTAGATAAAAAAACTGAATAAAATAATCAGAACTATAAATACGGCTCCACTAATCAACCTTGAGGGACACTTTAATTAGAGATTTTAATTGAGTATGATACAATCTAGCGAATTATTTTTAGAATGAACTAAGGAAATACTATTTAGTATTTTATAAATGCGTTAACTAGAATGAAACTAATTAGAGGTACGCTGAATATCATTCGAGTTTTTGAGAGAGAGATTATGAGAGTGAGAGAGGGGCTCAAACCCTGTAGAAAAACCCATCTCTAACCCCTGGTGATGAAGATCTCCATAGACTGTATTTACTTATCATCCAAATAATACAAGTCCATATTATGACATCCAAATACACCAACAAACAACCAAATTTTGACAGGACAAATCTTTGTGTGATGAGCATATATAATTTGTTCTGGGGCGGGGTGTAATTTATCTATAATATGTATGTATTTAGAAACATATGTTTATCAGTTGTATAGTTGCCATAATACAGGCTCTGCCTAGTTTGGGATCAGATGGCCGTGTATAAGTTGTCCCAAGATATATACACATATGAAATTTTATCTTGAATAGGCCATATTTAAAGCCTTTTTTGGACCCTTTGGAAATCCTGATGGACTACCTAAACCCTGGGTATGGAAGACGGAGGGAAATAACATGCTCTTTTTTTTTCTTTTTCTTCTCAGGGACCATGGCCGGGAAATCTTATATACCGCGATATTTATTTATAATAAAGATAGATTTTTGACTTAATCGCCATATTAATATTTCAAAAATCTTTCTCGAATATCATCTATGGGTACGTTATTAATATTGCATTTAAGAAGACAGGTAACGCCGAATCTCCATGACTCAGAAGGCATATTAAGCATAATATCTAAATATAAAACCTTGTAATGTACCCATTGTTGCCTCATAGTTGACCTTTCATCTATTTGGAGTTCAAATAACAGGTTTTAACGTCATTAGGGTGTGGTCTAGTTACCTTCAATGATTAGACATATCATCTATTCAAAACGGTAGCCCAAAATAATTGTATGTGCAAAAAAAAGCCGATGATGTTGTATACAATTTCCATTTCATATTCAATGTCAAAATACCGTGATGGTTTAGTAAATTAAATGTGAAAATATGACTAACTAGGGATAGCTGTACCAGATGAGACTGTAAATCCAAACCACGCGTTAAGTAAATATTTTGGAGATACATAGATATTTGGATTCAAGATTATTTTTTTTTCATTTTCATTCAGGATTCAAGTATGTAAATGTCGATTGAATGATTTCCTACTATTGCTGGTAAATTAACAGACTTGGGAGAACCTTTGTTGAACCTTTGCCTTTACCTTTAATAGTAATTATATTCACCAATACAGAAAAGTTTTTTTTAAACATCCTCAAATAATCCGTAAAAATCATAAAAAAAATAATACTCGACGGGAAAAGGCTTATGCAGGTACTAACACATAAATAAAAGCGTACAAATGTAAATTTATAATAGTGTGACCTTCTAATAATACTGATGTTAAAATCGTGACCGATGCAGGACTATAGCAAACAGAAGGTTACGTCACCAACTCCTGCGCATAAGGATGACATAATTGAAGTAAATATGTTTTTAAATACTATTTTAGATAAATCGCTAGTTGTTGAGTAGTTTTGTAGCGATATCTTTTATACAACATTTGGATAGTCAGGAAAGATGGAAAAAGTGTAATCATATAAAGTGTATCAAAGTCAGAAGTATGCTTCAACAAATTTTATACAAAAAATATCCAGATAAACTACATAACTATACAAAACATCACATACATTGCTCTGAACCCATAAGTAGCTAAAGCACTTGTGTTATGGAATCAGATAACGAAGGTACCACAAACAACCAGACCCGAAACAAACAAAAATGTTCATTCTACATTGACCCGTCCGGGGATCGAGCCCGGGATCTACGAACAAGGGATACCTTGAAAAACCTGCATGAACGCCACTTGACCAAGGACGATGTCAAAAATATACTTAATAGAGACCATACAGTGGTATAATTTTATGTTTATTATCAAGAATATTGCCAGCCCTAATATCAAAAGGAATTCCAGTCTACATTCTTGTATTATCACGTCAAAAAATGACGGATTTTGTTATCATTATCACGGCTTGAGGTTGGGTCTTATTGAAACCGATAATAATATTGCACACAACTGTATATAAATGCATTTTTACCTTACCGACATAATAAATATACCTTTAAAGACTACTGTTTAAGTCAGAGATTTGCTTAAGTTATGCAAAAACAAGTTTTAGTATTTGATTTTGTTTGCTGTACTCAGAAATTTACTTCTTTTTCTGTCTAACCTTTTCCCAAGCTATGTTGGGGTCGGATTCCAGTATCACCGGATTCAGCTGAATACTGTATTTTACATGGAGCGGGTGCCTATCTGACCTCCACAACCCATTGTAGTCAACTCATCACGTATGACAGTCAGGACCAACGGCTCTATTTTTTTGAGGCACCGAGTGATCTCGGTATAGTAAAAAAAAGGTCCCCAATCAATGGATAACCGCGGTTTTACCTTTATTATCAGTCAAACTGTACGGCTTACGCTCAGCCACTTCTCGATGACACGAGCACTTAGGAGCAAAAAGGTTGTCAAAATCCTCGGAGCACAACTAGTTAATTCTATCACAACTATGTAATATCGCTAAAACAATGACCATGCACATTCGTGACCGAACTAAGGTCAACTAGCTAACGGAGTATTACTGGGTTCCGTAGATACAGTCTACCTCACATTCGTTTAAACATTACAAGCTGCTTTATGCCAAACTAATAAGGTTCAATTTTTTACTTCAATGTTAGTAGTTAAGTGCTGTTGACTGTTCAGAAAATATAACACGATTGAGCATGAAAAAAAATATCTCGTTTTGTTGGCCAACTGCATTCCTAGTTACTTCTGACATATCTGAATATATTACTAGATGTGCCCCGAGGTTTTACTCTCTTTTCTGCTCGGCCCTGAAGGGTTGTAACGTAATAGTAGATAAATAGCCTATACTTTCTCAAATCCTCAATACTGGACTATCAAATCTAAAAATAATACCAGCCTATAAGTGTCGTGGTGATTTAGCAGTTTAACGAACGGATTTGTATGCATAAGGATGCAAGTTCTATCAAAGCCAAGATCGAGCAAGTACCCATGTGACTTTTTCAAACTTATATGTAGGTAGGTACATCTTAATTATTTTAAGACACCATTGACGATTGGTAAAGGAAAACATCGAGAGGAAACCTAAATTCCAAAAATTTGAATCCAATCACCAACCCGCAATGAACAGGCGTGGGGATCAATGCTCTTTCCTACTCTACATGAGAAGAGGCCTGTACCCAGTAGTGAAACATTTATAGGCCAATATTATAATCTAACAATAAGACCTTGCAACTAAAATTGGAGGGCCAGAGGCTAGCGTGTTAAGTCTCCAGATTTATTAAATTTGTAAATATATGACAACAAATAGATAAGTGCGCGGCACACCATATTAAAGCCAATGTAATAAAATTAATCAGTGGAATAAAATCCATGAATGCTTTTTTTATAGGGACGCAAATAAACATACGCTGTGGGGGACTTTACTCGTAAGTATAGATGACGCTTACTAAATAAACGCTAAGTAATGCTCTTGATGCCCACAAAAACTAGTATTTTAATGAAAATAGCTCAAACCATAGCGATTAGAGACACACCATAAAGATGGAAGCGAGATTGACCGCCCAGTACCCTGGGTATTATAAATATTTTAAGTATCTTTCTTGTTCGCAAAATTATTTAGTTTAACATTATCTCGAAATAGATCATATAAAAAGAAATAGGTCACATTCAATGCGGCATAGTCTCTTATATTGAACAAATACTTTTATAAATCAATTTGATGTATTTCAAGAGCCAATTTCGTGCGATAGGCGTTGTGAAACTAAACCACTATAGATTATACTTGGAAGATATGGTTAAAACTAAACCGATAGAATGCAATTTTATAAGTTTTTTAACTCAAAAGCTAAATAGGTTTACACGAATGTTAGACATTGAAATAAAACTACTTTTTAAACGGATTCTAACGCGGTTTTTTCATGTCATTCGGAGTATTTCGTAGTTATTTCGCATTTAAGTTTATATCTATACTTAATATTATAAAGCTGAAGAGTTTGTTTGTTTGTTTGTTTGTTTGTTTGAACGCGCTAATCTCAAGAACTACTGGTTTAAATTGAAAAAATCTTTTTGTATTGGATAGTCCGTTTATTGAGGAAGGCTATAGGCTATATAACATCACGCTACGACCAATAGAAGGAACATAAATGAAAAATGTTGCAAAAATGAAAAACCGTTAAAACTAAAACACGCGAACAAAGTCGCGGGGGACAGCTAGTGTATAATAATTATTAGTTGATTTCATTTGTAGTAGCAAAAATCATTTTTTTGTTATAAAATATAAATTCGTTTGAAGTGGCGTCAATTTCGTTTGTAGTAGCGTCTATTTCTACACGGACGGGAGGCGCACGTGACGCGCAAGAGCGGACGACAGCTCGTTTACGTTGATCACTATTTCACTAACTTCTCGAGCAGTTCGTGTACATGCAGGCTTATAACCCTAACATATCATAAAAGGTAACAACAATAATTGACACAGTTGCAAGGAATGCCGTCCGCCCGACAACGGCCTTCTGCGACAGATGTCTAGAATACTGATCATCCTGTATCTAGGCTGAAATTAATGTCTAGATTTGTAGGTCAAGATTTGTTTTGATTACTGCAAGTGTGTGAAAACCGTAGACCCTAAGATAGTAACTTTGAGCTTAGAAACAATAGAGTTATTGAGCATTTATTTTTATCTGTAAAAGAAGACATCCTATAAATGTCACAGTGTCATTTGGCTTTTTCAGCCATCAGGATTTCATAGGAAACACTTTAACTTATTTTATACAATAATAAGATCTTTTTTGACCTGGTTGAAAATTCTATGACTACCAATCAATCGTAATCCAATCGTAGGACTACCTCCACCCTGGGAAAGCCGAAAGGGACTATCACCGGTGCTTCTGCCATCCGTGTACCTGGGACCAGGTGAAACCCAACCAGGATACACAGTATAACTTTTAAATCTGCCTCACGGTTACATAAAACTGGTGGTGTAACGCCTATCAAGACATTGTAGATAGGCTTGTAGATTGTAAGCTTACAGAAGTCGCAGCGATGGCATGTGAAGTGTCGGGGGCTTTTGCCATTTCAAAGCGTTCTTTCAAAGAAATAAACTTTATAACCCTACTTGAAGACAGAAAGTCTAAGCAAGGAAAAACATGCAACCTTCAGTATATAGATGAAGTATCCAACAAATAACATTTTCCAGATATAAGGCGCAGTAGTTTCGCCAACGCATTATCTATATCTAAAGAGATTTCTCGAAGTTTTTATTGACTTAGCGATGAGATCACAAATGAAATCACTGTAGGTCAGTGCCAAGTATTAACATTGAAATTTACAATTTGTTTTGATACTTGTGTTCGTCCGTCTCGTTTCAGAGTGTACGTTTAAAATAAATCTTAGTGACGTATCATCACTACATAGTTTAAAGCAAAGTGGCTTCCCGCTGTCTGTCCCTATGTATGCTTAGATCTTTAAAACTACGCAACGGATTTTGATGCGGTTTTTTTTAATAGATAGAGTGATTCAAGAGGAAGGTTTATATGTATTCATAATATAGTAGAGAAACACTAATAATTTTAGATGTTTTTAATGTAAGTCTTAAATAAAAACATTTTTTTGAGCTTACATTGCAAACGCTGGCTGAACCCTACGAAATAGATCAAAATAATGTACTACAGTATTGTACACCTATAAAAAGGTCTACAAAAAAGTCCGCGATGGTATATGTCTATCTCTTAGGGATAACCCACAATAACCATTTTTTATCCTTTACTTATTACGAGAAAATAATGGCTTATTTACGAAAAGCGATTTTAAGCAATACAGCATTAATACTTATTCAATTAAGTACCTTAAATAGATTGTGCATGTAATTTGAATGAATATTTTCGAAGATATTACAGATTTAAAATGCAAGGACATAGCGGTTGCGGCGGTACCGGCCGGGTATCAGCATTGTACCCGTGCAAAGCCAGGGCGGTTCGCTAGTTTCTTATAAAAGCAAGGGAATTCAAACCCGAAAAATACAACATGGTGGATATGGTAGGATCATAATACATCATGCCTTATCAATGATTCATTAGAAATTATTTATTATATCCGTTTTTATGCGATCACTTCTCGCTTTCTGTATCGACATTTTTAAGGTTACCTAATTTTCCTTTAGGAGAAATTTTTAAATTAAATTAATCACCTTTGATAACAAGGTTATTTCCTTTTCTTTATTGTCATGACTACCATCTAACCGTAACACGTTGGCCTTAAGACTCTGATTTATATTATCATTGGCCCTTGCGTCTTTAGACGATTATGAGTCATGAAGACACTTGTTTTTTCATATAAACGTTTTAATAATCTTGACTTAAACAAGTAAACTTTAATAGAAGATACATCTAACAGATACAAAAAAGCTTCACATCACGACACAGACACACAGAGACCATATCATGACGTTTTAGAACCATCATAGACAAGCACTGAGCAGACTATGAACAATTTGTCCGCGGACAGAAATCACCCTCAAAATTGTCCCTCGTCTGTTCAGCGTCTTATAGTGACAGAGGAATGGAACTGTACGGACAAATAGCACCATTGACCTCTTTACAATGGAAATTAATGGCTTTAACAAGTCACAATACAGTTACTGAACTGCTTACCCCTTTCTTCCTCCATGTCTCCTTGCGTTTAAGCCGCGGCAGGCTATTGTAGTTTCGTTCACTCATGTTTGTTCACTATTACATCACTATGTCATCACTTATAATCACATCACTTCCCAACACTAGTCGTAGTGTTATTCAGTTCTATATTGTCTTTGATATTGTACATGGTGTTACTATAAGTAGAGAATTAAATACATTACTATGAGAAGACGTTAAACTAAGAATCAGTTTGGAGTATTTAAGGTTAAAAGATAGAAATGTCTTCTATACCGAAGAATAGTTTACCAGACATGAAGAGTTTTGCTACCATAAAATTCAAATGCGAAAGTTCAACTCATACCCCGCCACTTCAGCTCATGGTTAAGGACTCCATTTTAGTCCGCAATACTCGGGCATTCCCGAAAAATGCGCATGAGATAGCCGGCGAGAAAAAGTTATTAGCAGAACAAAGAAAATTGAGAACTGGGGTTTAAAAGAAGAAATATTATGTAATTACATATTGCGGGTCCTGGGTATAGTTACTCAAGTTTTAACCAAATAACTGAGATTATAACTAAACCTTTAGACAAATCTAACAGGTGATCTTTCGACACACACTTCACTAAATTCAATCTTACACTACATGTCTGAATTCTCTTGCAGCAACAGGTGTGAATGTTTATTAAAACAATACGATCTCTCAAAGTCATAATTATAAACCAAACGAACCAAAACGCTGTTGATAAAACTTCCAATCTCAATCATAAACTTGTTTTAGATAGCAAAAGTAATTAACAAAACCACACATGGTAAATTTGATACAGTAATTTCTGAGGAATATGTTAGAAAATGGATTAACACATTACTAGTGTCAAGATAAGACTTTAAAAAGCGACAGAGGCCTTGTCAACCCATTATGAGCACACAGTGGCGTGCATTGGTTTTCCGACCAGGTAGGCAGAAATTAGGCAAATCGAGCAAAATAAAATACCTACTACTATAAATAACGAAACAAATGTAAAAAACTATTTTCTACTCACTTTTTTAAAGTTTCGTATTTCTTATTCTGTGGTTCGGATGTTATCCTACAAATCTACTATACTTCATTAAACTTCTTGAAGGGGTTTGCACGTAATTTATCCATACAGATTGTATTTTCGAAACACAAAAAAACTACGCACTGTAACTTTTCCATATTTATACAGACAACAATTTCTGTTTGTAACACTACAGTAACTTTACAAAACCACAATAAGTCAATAACACACAAAACAAATAATTACGAAAATAATGCAAACTACAACAAATAAACAAACTACAACAGATTAAAAATAACAAAAAGACGAGCAAGTTGCAACAGATAAAAGAAAATAAATTCATTTATTGCAACTAAAACATGTTTACATTATTAATTATGTAGGTGTTAACTTTAAAAAAAAACTATATTCAATTTACAAGTTATTAGTATTTTATAATATTAGTTAGATATATTAAAAATATAATAATAACTAGAATTTATATATTTTTTATTTGTTGAGCTGTATGGGCAATGCCTTTGCTACAGAGTAGGCATGCCTACTATAGTTCTGGGAAATTGCGAAGGTCAAATGTCAGGGTGCTGTGCATGTCAAACAGATATTTTTTGCTTTCACCGTATTATAAATTTGAGAAAAAAGTAGCTTATTATGAAGTGTGCGTGCGTATATGAATACGCCAAAATGGTTTGAGTGTGTGAGTGTAAAGTAGGCACTGACACTAGTGCCTACTTCGCGACGTATTGTGAAATTGTGTTGAATGTGACGTCATTTTTTATTTGTTTTGTAATGAAATGTTTGGTTATAAGTTTTATTATTTGTAATTTAATTAATGAGTATGATGGGTGTTGACTGATTTATTATATTTATATCGTAATAATTAAGGATAGTTGGTTGGATCTTAGGAGGTAGGCACTGCCTAATTGCCTATATGGTATGCACGCCACTGTGAGCACATGGTTATTTTAAAAGTAGACTTGTTTTCAAGAATCATGATGACTGAACCCCATAGTTAATATCTGAAGACCTGTAATGGGAAAATAAATCATTCAACTGTCCCAAAACAGGTCAAAATCTTCCTGTCACATACAAAGAACAAATAATCATTGATCTGCATATTTTGTTTTTTGTAGAGAACAACCACAGATAGCCTCGAGGCTTTGACTGCTTTACAAAGTGATGCCAGTAGTAATACTAAGGGATCCTCAAGAACGTATTTAAAATATTGGATTGTAAACAGGCATTTTGTATAAAAGAGTAATGAATATTGGATGTGAAGGGCTGGAGAGGAAGAGGAAGGCCGAAGAAAAGGTGGATCGACTGCATAAGAGATGATATGAGGGCGGCTAATAAGAGTGGAATGAAAGGAGAAAATATTATGCGCCGACCCCAAATAAATTGGGAAAAGGGCAGGAAGACGAAGAAGAAGAAGTCAGACCAATCCGATGAGACTGAAAGCCTATGCCAATATATTATAAGAAATCGTTAGGCAGAAAGCGACACGGGAAAGTCGTAGTATTTACCATGCTTTTACTTTATCATGAACTGTTTCCAAATAACAACTGGCATATACTTGTAGAAAAGGAAGTATTTCCTACACATAAAAACAAAACATAAATAATCTTGTAACCGGTATTGTTATCTAAAGATAAAGTACTATATGGAACAGGCTTAAATATTACTCATCTATTAAACATGGTATTATTTCGCACCAATTTTCTAAGGGATACAAGTTTGTTCAGGGATATTTTACTTAAAACAAATTAAATTGGTAGAAAATTACATGTAAGAGTCAAGTCATACTGACTGTACGGATGGTCGAGTGGTTTAGGTCACCACGCAAATTACCACTGTGCGCGATGTGCTGCGGTTTCGATACCCGCATGGGAGAAGCATTTTTGTGATTCACAAAGGCTTTTTTTAAGTCTGGGTGTTCTTTGTGCATGTGATTTAAATGTTTGTATAGCTCCCTGCGACACAAGGATTAAATTCATTAGTGCGGGAGATGTTTTAACAAACAAAATGATAGTTCTACTCATCATCTCATCATAGTTCTATTCATCATTTGCGAACTTACGCATCCTAATTTCGCAACACCTAATAAACAACTTGCTAAAAAAATACCAAGCTGCTGATATCAACAATCCTTAGGGCGATGCCGGACACGAATGAACATAATTTGTAAAACGTGAAAAATCCTTAATACACATAATCTTCTAAACTAAACAACCGTATGGGAATGTAAATAAAATTAAATATACCCAATATAATAATTAGCCACTTCATCTACTTTTATCTAAACTGCCTTATGTTCGGCTTTCAATCTCACCGGATACACCCGATTATATTTACATAAAGAAACTGATATTTAATTAGCCATATTATCACTAATTAACATAATAAACACTAAACTATCTACAACACTTGAACACAGAACTGGCACCACTTCTACAAAAAAATCATCTGCAAATCCATGCAATTCACTAGCTTCAGAGAACCACAAAAATTCACAACAAACACAGTCGTTGTTGGCAAAAAATAAAACAAAATGGAGCACTCAATGATATTATTATATCTGCAGATAAGATAACGACAAACGTAGATATTAAAGTGTTAATAACTTTATTAATTCTGGTTTGATAAGTCAGTATAAATTCTGAGTAGGTACTAATTTTGGGATTGTTGCTAACGGATATTTTATTACCTCCCAAACTTTTGGAAATAATGCATGTCTCACGGTAGCTTCTCTAACATCGAAAATACAAAATATTCACCGGGTCGTGAAACAAATATTTGTAGATGCAATAATTTGTAGTAGCATACGGGGATCTAACTTGCAGTACGTTGTGCAATGGCCGTTGGAATTTCTACTTTGTACAACTTATCATCTATGCAGTCGTATCCGATTTTTACTATTCTCCCGAGTTTTAAGGGTGCACTCAACTACTTTCAAGACATGCGTTAACCATCATTTAAGTGCTAATAAGTAGCCTAATTGAAATGGCATAACCTGTATTATTTTACACTTAGCCACTGAAAAAAGAAATCGGTCTGCCTTTACACTTCAATATTGTATTTGAAGGAAAGTGGGTGTGTCTTGATATGATTGATAAAACAATTGATTACGTTTCTTAGACCGTTCACAATATAGACGGTCAAACATAAGTTTAGTCGTAGATTAGGTCACAATTTCATACAGTATTTAAAATCACTGTTGATCCTAAAAAAAAGTGAATGAATACATGCAAAATACAATAGCATCCCGCTAAGCATAGACTGAATAGACATGGCAGTATGACATCATACTGAACATTTCAAAATTTTCGCAAGAAATGGAGAACATTCTTAAAGATAAGACCCTACAAGAAGACTGGAGAAGAATAGAGAAGAAATTATACAAGTCAGCTTTTCAACTAGGTACATTACAGTAGATCAATTTACGTCACCAATTGCATAGTAAAGTCAAAAAAATCCGTTTAAAAACACTACACACTACCGTTCGTCGCACAAACTATTCCACACTAGATTTTGGAATATTCTAGATTATTTACTAACAAAATGTTCGGTATGACTGGACATTGCGTAACGTTTAGATCAAGACCATTATTTAGGCCTTTTGTTTTGTAAATAGCGCCGTTTGTAAAGAGCTCTTCACGGCGAGAAATTATGCGGCCATTTTTATTTATTTCTTTATTGTGTTTTTAGTGACAAAACCCAGCATAGTTTCGGAAAAGGATAGATAGATAAAAGAAGTGTCAAACCAAGTAACGGAGCAATTCAAGCCATCAAAATGCCTCTTGGCTTAGGGACTAATTTATAATCGTGGTAATTGCAAATGCGTTACATGAATATTCATGAGGATTTCTTCAAGACCAAAGAAAAGGGAATATCTCTATAGTTATAGTATAGGAATCAGCATCCTGTTTAAAAGATGCAGATTCAAGGTGTCTGCCCAAATTACACCATGCTATGAACGCATCAAGCGAAGTACAAAGAATATTTTTTGCGGCCATAGTATGATACGTTGTAGTCAGCAGAGTCCTCCTTGCATGGAACACGACGATGCTGGTTGGTACAGAACGTTCTAATGATCTCATACATTTCAATAAAAAGTTTATTTTTTTGACTGACACCTTTTTAATTGGCAGAGTCCTTTTGCCAGTTCCCCGATAAAGGGAAGACAGAGGCACTGAGGTTTTAGTCAGGTGTGTTACGGAACGCCTTACCAACCTTCCCAGATCGAAGGAAGTCTATGAGGATTTTCTCCGAAACAATAAAAGTATTTTTTTAAGAAGGTTGCATGTGAACATGCCTTTAAAAAATCTTATACGCGTTACGACCAAACCGTGCGCATCTCATGACATAATTGTCGCGTCATCAACTTACTCTCACAATTAGAGTTAACTAATTAGCATGTACGCTTGTCATGCGGAAGGTGTAGGTTTAAGTATTCGTCTAACATCATTGTTTAAGAACATAGTACTTTTTATGATGATACACAAATCTGAAGATTGTGGCTTCAAGATCAAGTAAGTACCTACTTTGATGTTTATTGTGCGTTTAATTACGAAAAAAATAATCAGTTCTTTTGTTCACTTTTAATCTGTCTAAACTGGTGTTAGGATACCGCAACAACATACAGAAATAATTTTATTTCTGAATCTTATTGTATGTACACAAGGCAAACTTGATAGGTTTGCAGGCCTGGAAGCAAGGATTTTTGTTACATATTATATTCAGCTTATGTAAGCGGATTATAATATGTAATAAAAATATTAGTGTATAATATAATATAAAATGTAAGTGTGGCCTGCAAACCTATCTAGTTTGCCGAGTGTACTTAGTATATAGATTTTCTGGATATCGTGCATGTGTGTTAAGAGATCTAATGATTTCCACTGCAATAAATAATGAAACCTCAAATGGTTCCCTAAAGCAATCCTAGTAAGCAAGATCAAATTGGATTTCTCAGCTTATCCCACTAAAAATAGAACCGTTAATATTTTTTACCCTTCTCAGGCCATTTTTGTATTATGTTTTACTTTTTTTAAGTATTTCTGTTTATTTAATTCAAATATAAAATTTAGTTTTAAATATTAACAAACTTAACTACGTGTACACTTAAAACTAAACTCTTAACTAATAAAAAACGCTAAAAAATGGCGTCATAAAATTTATCCACATCGCTGTCGACTGAAAGTGTACCGAAAGGACTGGCGGCAATGCATTTTTGTACTTAATTCCCATACTTTTACTCACACCCTTTTTATTCATTTATGTTTGTAATTTTTTGTACGTTTTTGTTTCATTTTAATAAATCATGGAAATAGTATTAATACCTAAAATCGTCACGCAATTGGTGTAATCGGCTAGTAGTTAGCAGGCGGTTTTTAATTAGTCCAAAGTACTCTAAAGCCTATCCTATTTGAACTAACACGCAATTGAGGTTAAAAAGGCTTGGCATTTATACATACATACATACTAAGTTTTATTTAGATTTTTTTTTTAGAAAAAATCGAAATCGAACAACTTTCTCCGAAGACCAAGGGTCCAAATAATAAAAAAAAAACCGTATCTCCCATTCAAAATCGATCAGCTATTGATTTTGCATGGGAGGTACGTTTTTTTTTTTTAAATATGACTAAATAATCAGCCTGCATAATCACTCCTTATTTTCGTTTCCCATTATAATAGACAGCTTTAGTAGTAAGTTAGCGGTGTGATTTAAGTGGCCAACTACCTTTTCCTGACTTAATAGCGCATTAGACCAATATTTCTGTCTATCATTGTGATTCTTACAAGTAGATTTTATATGGGATAAGTTCCATGTAGTTTCACGAACACATGTAAATGAAAGAGATGTTCACACTTTAAATATATCGTATTTATAACCCTTAATTATTAAAAAAAATTAATAAGTATTTACCTTTTAGGGTTAGAATATTTTATGCCATGAAACTAACACAAATTATAACCAATCAAACACAAAATAATATTCAGTCTAATTCGTTTCCTGAGGCGTTTCCTTTAAAGGTCTGTTGAAAATAGAAAATTGTAGGCATCAAAGCATTCTACTACATTTTTTTTTAAATTCGCGTAGTAATTGGTTGAACATGCGACCTTGCCCGCCTTCACAGATGTCATGTTCCTACAGCTGGTGTGACGTAAGCCAAGCTTTGTTTAATGGAATTCCATGCTTATCAGTGTCGGTACCATGAAAAGGTAAAACTGTAATAATATATAGTAATAAATGCATGTTTGAATTTGTCGGTTTATGGTATATCAGAGTACTTGGGAATATAGACAGGACAAAAACAAACTTTACGTATTTTTTTTTATACATTATGTAAAATATGCTTCAAATGAAAACCACTTAAAATATACATAAGCAGTGTATTATGTCCCTTACGTATTTTCAATTCAGTCGGATTACCATTCCATAATATATTAGACATAATTTGCACACGTATCTCACAGAATACACATGTCAAATCGAATTCATACTATGTATAATATTTTTCGAACTAGATTTGCTTATAGTTTAAAGCCGGCTGCCCACGTTTGATATCGCAGATCAAACCGCACTGTGATCTGCCGACCTGTAGCAAACTACTTCGAGTCGAAGTTTACCGTAAGTCGGTTTTGATTGGGTTTGATTCTCAAGACTCACAGCGCGGGGCGAGGCTACCCGTGGACGTCGGGAGGATTGAACTGTGATATCGCAGATGTGAGAAGCCGGCTTTAAACACCATGTCCATGTCCATAGGACAATGTTTAAAGCCGGCAAAACATTATTTTACAGTCAAATTACTGCTTACAAGCCTGCCTGACGAAATCATTTTCTGAGGACACTCGTGACATTCTGGACAAGAGTAGGGTCAAAGACCAATAATGTGGCTTACAGATAGTCAGGTGGACACCTTATAAAACATTGTAAGGACAGGATTAAAAAGAAAAAACCGCCAACAAAATGTAAATAATCACGCTTAAAAGGGAAACTTTTATCGCCCTACCATAATCAATCACACTGTAAGTTATCCCTATTGCCTTTCCAAACTTTTAGGGGACGTACTGTGACTCACTGTCTGCAAGGAAATTTATATACTTATTTTGAAGCCTTATTTCACAAACATGGAAGGGGAATTGAAATGCTAAAACCTATATATATAGAACATAATGCTTTTTTTTAAGAGATTTACGCATTTAACCCGAGCGCAGGCTTTGGCTGCTTCACCAGACCGAAAAGAGAAGAATGTATGTGTGTTCACTTAAATCTTTAGAACCGTTAGCCCAATTGATATGAAACTTTGCACACATATAAAGCGCGACATGAACACTCCGACGAACGAAGGAGCTGATCATCTGGTAGTAAATGAACCGCGCTGGCCATGATCTCTATCACCATACATTTTGAAGATGCATTGCTGGTCATTAATATAAGTAGATAAGGTGCTCCGGTTCTCTCTAGAACTTCAGCGAAATGACAGGTGACACAGGTCACAGAAATTACGTAAGTTCCACACCTTCGGGTGTGACCTGTCCGATATACCTGTGCCATGAACTCCAAAGCATTATTGTTGCCATTGTGAAGGCGAGACCACCATCCCTAGATCAAGCTGGCCCGAGCCGGCCAAACTAGGAGTAAAAATATGTTCTTAAATAATTAAAACTTAGATCCAGCCCTCCCTTGCTGTTTTTGCCTTATAAAGTTTGTTAGAAACGCGCTAATTCGAGGTCTGAACTCCACAGGCGGTGCCCTTACTGAACGTTGCTGACGTAGTTTTTCTGTTACTCTGGCCGAAGGCCCTTAAGGTTCTCACCAAAAGTCCCGTAAAGCAGTCAAAGCCTGCGCTCAGGCTACGTGAGCAGATATTATAAAAAAAGGCACAATAACCTTTAAAAAATCACTTATTTACACGTATACACTATAACATAATACACTAACGTACTGAAGGAACTCCGCAAACTAACTGAAAAGAAAAACTATCGTAAAACATAGTTATCGCCACGTGAGTAGTGAGTACCGATAGCAGAAAAAGTAAATATTAGTTAAATTTTTATAGCGATGTTGTAATGTCAACTAACAGTTTTAGACATGTGTCAACATGATGTTATGTATTTAATAGATAAGCAGAATAGTAGAATAATCATACAGCTTCCCTTAGGGAGATCTCCTTGAAAGATTGCGACTGCACGGATAGCCGAGTGGTATAGGTCACCACGCCAATTACCACTGGGCGCGACGTGCCGCGGGTTCGATCCCCGCATGGGACAAGCGTTTGTGTGAACCACAATTGCTTGTTCCAAGTCTTAGTAAAAAAACCCTTTGATACAGGGATTAAATTCCAAAGGGCGGAAATAGATCTTTAAAAAAAAAAAACCTAACAACACAGCAGCAGAGGCGATACTTAAACTTATTAATATCAGTCAGTATAACAGTATATTAATTATGAACTAGCGCTCCGCCCCGGATTTACACGGGTAGCACAGAAATATAGCCTGTTACTTAGGGATACTTTAGCAATCTAATGGTGAAAGAAATTTTAAAATCGGTCCAGTTGTTTTTTTAATTTATTTGTTACAAACATACAAAAACATAAATCTTTCCTCTTTACAATATAAGTATTGTATACTAGTTAACCCGACATTCGTTGTCCTGTTAATCTATACAGTTTCATATAAAAATATTATTTAAATTTTCAATGTTTTTCCCACATTTTTTTGTAAATTTTTATTTGCATGCAAACCTTGTCCTGAAGATTAAAAATTGTTTCACTCTTAAAATGCTACATTATCCCAGAGTTAACATATTGCTTTGCTACCCTCGCGAATAGGGTCGCTAGTTTAATAATAAAATTACTGTCAAACATAACAGACTAAAATCCTACTAAATATAAAATACCTATCTTTAAATAGTTTTGTAGACCGTACCATTATCCTTTATTTACACGTAATTGTATAAAGGCGTGCCTTAACGAGACGTTTACACGCAACGCTATGAAACACGCCTACAACTGCTATCAACAGTATCAATTCACTTGGATGGCGCTAGTTAGTTCAAACTAATGTTTATCCATCCAACATACAATCAAATCTTTCCTCTTTATATAATATTAGTTATTATATAAAGAGGAAAGATTTGATTCTGTTTGTTTGTTTGAGTTGAATAGGCTCCGAAACAACTGAACAAAAAAAAAAAAAAAAACTTTGTTCCGAAGCTACACTATCCCCGGGTGACATAGGCTATATATTTTATAATTTTTAAATTTAAACAACCAAAATACAAAATTTCATTTAAACCAGCTTGAAACCCGTAAATGTTTAAACAACCCTTCAAACTTGTTGTGAAAACGAACAAAATGGTTTGATACAAACCAAAATGTACGCGTTTAAATAAAAAAATCGATCAAATAATAAGTTAACTTTATTTGCAGACCTTACATGTATCCTTTATCTATTAATGTCACGGTGTTTGAGCGCGTGAACGAGACATTAGCACGCTCGATTGGAATTAACTGTCTGTATGTAATAAATATTATTTAACTATATTTTTGTATTATAGCCATTCTGGGTTATTTTTTTGTGTGTATATTTTTCATGTATGGTCACTTTCCAGAACACATTATTGTATAGCTTAGTTGTGACTGTTGCGACCTTTTAGTAAACATAGACCAGCCCCCCTAGACAAGTGACATTTCGACAAGCGATAACGCTGATCGAATCGTTCAAATGTATGGAAGTGACAAGTCCAAGTCATGTGACATATCGAAACGAAATGTCATTTCCATACATTTAATGTCATTTAAGCGATTTCTATCATCGTTAACGATTGTCCAAATGCCACTTGTCTGGGGGGCAGTATAGAGCGCGCGCATCGCTAGTTGCCCCTGCAACTAGCAAATTTTTAGCGCTCGTTTACTGATTTAAGTGATTTTCCGTGCGACGACAGACGTTTATGCGTAATAATAGGTTTTGAGATAGTTTTAATAAAACAGTGCGCTCTGTTTTGACAGAAATTTTACGATTTTACATGTTCATACTAGTACCTACAGTTCATACTCGATATGCGCACTCTAAAGTTAGACTTTATAAAAAATTGGTAGTAAACAAAAAAAAAATATTTTACTTCGCAGCATAACCTATTAATTGTTCACATTCATTTTGGGCTTTGTGCCATACGCATGCATTTTTTAAAGTCACACTAAACTTTATTTATAAACATTGTATTATATTTAAACTTTTAATGCAATGACTTTACTATTAAAATTCCCGCCACCCTAAAAATTATTACGCTGTAACTAAAGTCAATGTAGTGAACTTTTATAAGCATGTTTAACTCATTCATCTAACAACCTAAAATAAATAAAATACATTAACTTACAAAGCCACTTTTCGCTTTCTCATGGCGGGACATTTTTCTTTTTTTAACATCCAGACGATGGACCATTCTGTAACAAAATAAAATTATATTTAACTAATTTACATTATCATCATGTCATGAGTCCAGGGGCCCAATTCTCCTATTTTATAAACCGCACCATGCCAATGAAATGCCATCATCCTGACCAATTTGGCACATTTTGGTATTCTCCTAACCATTTAGCATCGTCATCATGAAAAATTTTTGCCATCATGTCAAATGTCAGCATGACCAGAATGACTGCCGTTAAATTGGTATTCCCGTATTGGCATTTAATACATAATGGCTTATTTTTGGTATTCTCCTAATTTTTGACAGTTAGTCCAGTGAACGTGAACTGTCAAATTCATCATGCTGGCGCCATTTAGCAAATACACCGTTTTGCTAAAGTTGCTTCAATTGTTTGTTTCTTTACGTGCATAAAACGCCAAAAACATCGACCTTCCGTGTTCAATTTACAGTTTGTAATGTATTTAGAGGTCGTAAGTCGTCGATCCTAAATAAATATGCGAATCTTCGATGCAGAATAAGTAGTGTTATCATCGTAATAAATTTTAATAAATTAAGTGTTCACTAAGTAAACAAAATGAGGAAGAGTTCGCCAAAAGATCGCAACTCGCAAGTTATTTAACGTAAGTATATGATATGACCACACCGAACATAGAATAACCACACTTGTATTTTATGATACTTTCATATTACAGATACTTATAATGATGCTATGATTATAATTAAAGCAAAGCGCTTTTCACAACATTATTATTACAAACAAATACACAATAGAAACTAACTTAAGTAAATTGTATTGTGTTGTGCCTATGGACAATGTCTATAAAGTGAAATTATGATTATTTTAGGTTATTTAATGTGTGCAACTTGCAATTAAAACATGATTTGTGTATGTCATTATGTTCAAATATTTCTTATTACCACAAGCCTACAATTTCTGTGATAAACACCATAATCAATAAGATAGTAATTTTTTATTTTTATGTTACAGGTTCTATTAATTATGGATACCTACTGAGAGTGATGATAGATCCCAATAATGTTAAAAAGATATAAATATTGTTTAAAGGCCTTCAATTAATAAGGAGTGCTACGATAACCAAAATGGGAAAGGTGTGTTTATAAATAAAATAAGTTTTATTGTCACCGTTGACTGCTTTATTGAGAAAACAAAAATATTACATTAACTTTTGTAGCCCTAATTGTGTCTATAATTCATCCTTAACCACATATGTTTTCTTTTAGGTTGGTGACAGTGTATAAACACAAGCTGGACATGTTCATGGATCCACAGAATTCACTCATGTGATACAACCAACACATTCTTCTTAAAAGGCTGCAGACAGAAAAACATTTAATTAAAAATATTATAGATACCTATCATAGTACCAAAGCATAAATGGCTTTTTGTTAACTATCAAAGATACAATTTGTTCTTGTGTCACAATAAAATAAACATACTTTTCACTATAGTCTATATTTTATTAAAACATAAAGTTATTGATTTGTACAAGATCAGCCTTGTGGCTGATCAACCTTTGTGTGGATTTTGGTTATAATATGGGTAGGTATAAGTAATTATATTCTGCTTATTCTAGTTTTAGTAACATAGAATCTAGTTGCTAGGCCACATTGATTTTAAGAAATGTATTACAAAATAAACAATAAAAGAAAACCTACCTCTTACTCTAACAATAACATTTTCATTAAGTGTATATAAAAATATACACTTTATTCCCAGGTACTCATGATTTGATTAGCACATGCATAAACGCAAATAGTTGCAACATGTACGGTGCATAGAATATAATGTTCTCTGGCTTTTATTTATAAAGCACATCTGTATCTCGTAGCTAGATGTATGGGTATATTACTCTGCAGTATTTAATCTGAAAAGAAAACATACTTATAAGCTACAAACAACTAATTAATGATCAAACTAACTGCATTAAGGATCTATTTTAAACAAATAGGTACTTACACTTTTAATATCTTTACGCATTTTGTTGTTACCTACATACAAAAAGATTGTAATTACTCATTGGTGGTTATAAAACAACTTTTCTTGCAATCGGTAAGTTCGCAACAAAACAACAATAATAAATAAAACATATGTTGCGGTCATTGTCATTTATTAATATAGATAGCTGTCATTTTTGTATCTATGGTTTCACTTTTTTTCATAGACAATATGTCAATTGTAACGAAAACTTTCCTTTTTTAATCATATTTGTCCATAATTACAAGTTATAATGAAAATAATTGGCATTGTATGGACTTTCGTAATGGTTTACAACAAAAAAACCGCAATTTTTTTTTTCTGCTCAACAATAGACTAATAGTAAGTAAGTCAGTGTTGCCAAAATTAAAACTACCAAAAGGTTTTTTGTTTTTGTAGGCAACATCGATTATCCATTACAAACGGCACCGAACCATTATGACGGCATGTCCAGTCAGTCATTTGAATTGGTTAGGAGAATACCAAATTAAAGACCGATGACTGTAAAATTGCACATTGTCAGTCCAGTGAATAAATTTGTTTAAATTTAGCGGAATTGGGCCCCAGCGCGCTTACCATGAACTCTTAAAGGAGAACTGTTGCTGTCATGTGTAAGCGAGACGCCGCTATGCGCAGTGTAATGCGTCATCTCGCTTCCACAACGGCAACAGAACTGTTAAAGAAGGACTGTTGCCGTCGTGTAAGCGAGACGCTGCTATGCGCAGTGTAGTGCGCCATCTCGCTTCCACAATGGCAACAGCTTTAAGAGTTCATGGTACAGGTAACAGTCACTTGAAATAAAGATTATTATTATTATCATGTTAAGTCCTTAACTATTATAGCAGAATTATATTGCAGTTTATTTAAATTTATGTTCTCTATGTTTCAATACATTTGCATAAAAATGGTCACAGGTATACATAGGTATTGCAGTACTAATTGCACAAAACAAAACACTTTCATGAAATGGTGATTAACAGTCAGCCAAATACTTCTTTTGCAAACTGTGCACCAAGTACTAAGACGAAGAAGTACATAAAATAATGATCATTGTCAAAATAACTGTCTATAAAAAAACATGAAACAGGCTTCTAACTATTCTTTGCCTAGCAGGCAATCCCTTGCAATACATGTGAGTTAAAAACCATTAAAAATATAAATAATGATGATTTGCCTTATGAAAGGTAAATAAAAGATAAATAAGAAGAGGTAGATACAAGACTGACAGGCACTTTTAAACAGTAAAGGCTGGCTATAAGTTCTATAAGAACACAACAAGATGAACTGGACACTTATTCTCCAATTTAATTTGAATTCTAATACAATGCCAATGCAAAATTGAGATTAGATTAGCAGGGAGATTCAGTTTTGTTGAAAAATAATGCTACCAATGGAAGGAACAGACTGGAATCTGAAAATTGAGAGTATTTTTTTGTACTGTGTGTTGTTTGTGTGCCCGCTAAATGAATAACAATTTTGCGTTGGTATTGTATTAGAATTAAAATTAAATTCGAGAGAAAGGACACTGATGCCACAAATTATTTTCTAGGTAAAACTGTATTCTCTTTATAAGGTTGGTAGTTTTTATGGTTATTTAATTCTGTGAAGGACAAATCAGGATTGTTATTGAATTTATAAATAAATATAAAATTGAATAGATACAAAAGTTTTAACTTTTAATAATAGAATGGACTTTGTGCAACATAACATTGTTATTTCATAACTATAAATAAATTAATACTTTTTGCCTGAAAACTAAAATAGAATGAATAGTTTTTTATAGAAAATATAACAATAAAGAACTAAGTTAACACTGTTATTTATATGCAAATAGATTTGGCCCGTGGCACTGCTCTCGTGGGTATTGGTTATTGCTGCAAACAGATCCCTATGTCATTTCTTGGCAGCCAAGATTACCCTATTTAGGTTTCACTGCAGTATATGCACTTGACAACCTCCGTGGTCGAGTGGCGTACACACCAGTTTTCAAGGTGTTGCCAGCTCTGAGGTCCCGGGTTCGATCCCCGGCCGGGTCAATGTAAAAAACCACTTTTCT
Organism: Diachrysia chrysitis; assembly: GCA_932294365.1. Taxonomy (NCBI): domain Eukaryota; kingdom Metazoa; phylum Arthropoda; class Insecta; order Lepidoptera; family Noctuidae; genus Diachrysia; species Diachrysia chrysitis. Next base: position 5,208,204 of record OW028670.1, read on the forward strand.
ACATTGTCTCGGGTCTGGGTGTTTGTGGTACCTTCGTTGTCTCTGAATTCCATAACACAAGTGCTTTAGCTACTTACTTTGGGTTCAGAGCAATGTATGTGATGTTGTCCACATTTATTTATTATTATTTATAGTATATGCTGAGCTGAGATTTTTAGGACACACAATACCTCACCAAGCTTAACATACTGTCTTAATGCATACTTGAATGATGGAGAATGTAGGCCTGCGAACTTTCTATCTTTCTACCTATGTGTACTTGCAACTCATTTGGTTTTTTATTCATTAGAAGAATTTTGTTTGTTTAAGAGAGAAACCCTTTCCCTGTGGTGCGACAACTATATCTAAATAAAGAAATATAAATTACTTGCACTTATAAAAACAGTGACTGTGCTTAGCTTAGATATTTACTAAGTAATGATCATGTTAGCCTAGGGCTAACTAGGTCTTAATAAATGGTTCAACTAGTGAGTCTTATGACCAACAGTAAAACACTATCTATTAATTTATCTACAATATGTGTGCATTTAGAAATACATATGTAAGTAATTTTAACCAGTTTTCTGGTTGACATAATACTAGCTCTGCCTAGTTTAGGATCCGATGGTTATGTGTGAGTTCAAAGATATTATTATTATTATTTGATTGATTGAAATGGTCAGAAACATGCTTCTTTGACATGTGCATTTTATAGATAGGCAAAAATTTACTGGGCATAGTTTTGCCTGCCTCTTATAGGTAAGTTATAATAATATTTCTTTTATATTTAACTAACATATTTTATACATTCTGGGGTACAAGCACAATTTTAGCCATGTCCTATAAACTACATAATACCACATGATATTCCTTACACATTTCTCTTGCTTCTTCCACTTTGATGCATTTTTTTTATTTTTACACTCTATACACTCCACTTCTATAAAATAGGGTCAAAATAGTCAACAACCTTATATATTTTCACTCAACCACAATGCAAATTTATTTTTGTTTACTTTGTTTTGATATATTGTAAGAATCTGTTTCAGTTTCAGTAGATAAGGACTTATCAGTCACAAAAATCTTTTCTGATTGTTAAGGAGACATCTCCTTAAATTATCAATTATCTATTAAACTTTTATTTTGGTTAAATGTCGATATTAATCACTATCAATCTTCACTGTTGTTTATTTATAATCTGTTTATCAAATAAAAAATACATAGTGCCAAAAACAAAAAAGTTTTGCTCACGATTTTTTTTTCTTTACAATGTTATTGGCATTACAGTTAGCACCGCAAAAACCAAAGGCCCCAACAGTAAACATCGGGGTCATCCCGTTCAAGAAAAAAAGTTAAACTCTTTACACAACTGACAATTCAATAGCGATTTTCAAACTAAATATTTACTAAAATAACTCGTATAAGTCCATTAAAAGTAGTTATTGCAGTGAGTGTGTGGGTGATTTATCGTTTAACAACCTCATCCGCATTCAAACGTTCGTTTTTCAATCATAAAAATGTAAAAACATGAGCTGTTACACTCAACGGTCAATGTTCGTCATAACCTAAGCTAACTCTTTTAAACTAACATCTAATCAAACTTTATGATAAAGATAAGATAATAGATCTACTTTACCACTAAATATGCGTAGATTTATTCCCATACAAGTTCACAAACATCACTTTTTTGATAAAAACATGATAGATAACACAAACAACTTTGTACACCACACATATGCAACACAGTAGTGACGCGCTACGTTCTTAACAATCGAGATGCGATTCGTCATTACTATAGTGATGGAATTCGTCCGATATTTTTTTGTTCATGGTAGCGACATCTATGTAAATTTAGTGGAAGAAAATGTTTAAGTAACTGACACAAGGTTTATTTACGATATCATTTTGCAAACTAGGTTTAGTATAATATAGGGTTTAATGACTGACAAAAAACTTTCTATAAGTTATCGATTGTATGGTATCAAAACTTTTTAGATTTGAATACCAAAACGGTTTTAATAAAACCAACAAAATTAGTACCGTCACGTAAGAAAAACTTAAAATTCAAAATCGATTCTTCTTTTCTGGCAGCATTCGATTTTCTTTTATTATAAAATCATTTTCCACCTTCCATCCAACTGCCATGGAATAAAATTGCTGATTCTTTAAAGTATTATTAACAATTTAAATATTTTTTTAATATAACAAAATTTGAACGTAAACCTTATTTATAAAGCAATATGGATAAAACACAGGAGCCACCGAAGAAATGCTTCTGTGCGAGATGTTTCCTTCCTGTCGATGCAGAGGATAGAGTAGATATCGAAGGCCAGAGTTTTCATAGGATATGCAGCATGTGCTGTGAGTATATTATAGCTTTAATTATATCAGTAGCTAAGTATTTTATGCAGGTGAGAACCTGCTAATCAAATTAGACTGAAAAGATAAATGTTTTGGCTTGCGGTACCAACTACATGGAGGTTTACCGTCAGTGACAGTTCTATATATATACCAGAATTTTAGCTATACGGCTGAATCCGGTAAGACTGGCAGCTGACCCCACATAGCTTGGGTGACTGTCAATCTCCTAGTGCGAGATAAAGTAGGAACATCTCTTCGAACCACTTGATTTAATAACTATGAATTTCGTCGCTTGACTTCTTGTTTTTAATGTTTTGACTAGCGAAGATTGGCAAGTAGCTGTGCATATCACGTCTTACCTCTGCGAGGTGAAATACTTAGTTCTTGTCCATTTCTGGATATTCTTCGGCCATAACTTTTTCCGACTTTGACATGTGACTTTTAACTAATATTTTAATTTGGTTTCAATTCATTCCAATCTATAGTGTGAAGGTTTCATGTAATGACTGGGCCCTCAATAATTTAATATCGAATAAAACAGCCTCGCGTTGCTTAATAGTTAATTGGGCAACGTACTGTCAGACAGAGGACACATTTCTGATATACTTACGCGACTGTGTACCTACTTATATAAAGACTGGCTTATAATAACTGTAGTCCGAATCATAAACATGAAACACGACATTCTTGTTAAACAAAAACTTTCTTTAATTCTTCTTTATTTTATGGTTAGTTTTATTTTTGAGATTTTAAAGAAGAGTACCAGAAAACAAAGTTTGTTCCACTGACTTAGTTTCTAAATTATCTCGATTCTCAGGTGTCTGCCGAACGATCCCTCCATCATTGAAAATGTTTTACGGGCACGTGTTCTGCAATGAGTGCTTCAAGACGCACGTACTGTCGCGGTTTAGGGGTGAGAGTCCGCGCATCCACTCCAACAGTTGGTGGATGCAGTGGGCGCCGGGGGGCAAGCCTCAGGAGGCCAATAGCAATGATAATAAAGGTTAGTCGGAAACAGACATCTCAAATAATTTTTAAGAATTATCTGCTATGAAGAGCTGCAAGGAATGTATTGCTAATAGGATTTTAAAACAAGATTCATTCACTTTACCACAGTCTCTGGTAAACTTATATTTTGAATTAGTCTGAAACGAATTTTCCGAATGTCGTTATTTCTAGCTGGTCAGCGTCTTAAGGGGCCTAACCTAGCAAATAAGCCAAATAACTATTTGCAGAGTACCACATGAGTTGAAAGTTTGAAGTTGAATATCACAGAATCATATGAAAACTTATTGAAAGTAGGCAGTCTACATACAAAAAGTTTTCATAATATGATTCTGGGCCAATCTAGTGTTAAATTATTCGGGATCTAAAGATTTTTTTATTTATCTTTTGTGGGGGCAGATTAACTCACTTATCTATTTATAGATGAGAAATCAGAGAGCCAGCCACCGGAAGAGCCACAGAAGAGGTGCATATGCGCGCGCTGCCTCCAGTGCGTGGACGACACCACCAAGGTGGAAATCGGAGGCCAGAGCTTCCATCCACAATGTGCCAAGTGCTGTAAGTAACTTGGATTTACTATGTAAGACTTTGGTTAAGCGGGTATATAGGTAACGATGTCTAGTACCAACTGCTAGACATAATTGGGCTTAAAGGAGAAAGCATCGATAAAGGATGGCTATTTAGGATTAGCTCTATTTATGCAGGTTCTAGTGTGGATACCGGTGCATATAAGGACATATTAAGGGTACCTAAGTTCTGGAGATACTCTTGTAATTCTACATCTTAGTGCCTCCTCAATCGGATTTCTTACTTCTGGAAAAAGATCTATACAAAAGTAGACCGAAAATGGGGAAGTTTCCGTCTACTTTCGTCTAGAAGCTATTAAGGGCTATCTTAGAAACCTAAAATGATTTGCAGACTTCTGCCACGCCACGCCGACCGACAACTTGAAGATCTACTACGGGCAGGTGTTCTGCGAAGACTGTTTCCACAAGCACGTGTTAAACCGCAGTAAGGATAACCCTTCAGACTTCTTCAAGAACTGCTTTGAGCAGTGGCAGAACAACACTCAGTTCGCCGAGAACATGAGAGAATTTCTCGCTGGCAATAAGGAGAGTGCCCCATTTATTTTCATGATGCAAGGACAGCAACCGCCTTTCTGTCGATGTGGTACCGGCCCACAAGACTGGTTTCAGAATAATGAACCTAAAAAATGTAAGTTAAGCTTTAGTGGTCCTGATTCTGTTAAACAATAACTAAACTTGATCTTAGGCTGGTATATTTAGTAAATAAACGTGTGCATACAGTGATATTCAAGACTTAAATTAGTTTGGTATTTCTAAGTTAGGTCTTTTTTATCACAGTCCTTTCATTTCAATTTGTATGCTAGCTAAAGATAGCAATTATGTGGTTTAGTTAATGGACAACAGAATCAGCGCCAATATGCCTCCTTTACCAGGGAAAAGTTCTTTTAACCGGCACTGTGTTCTCAGCCCCAAACCTTCATTACTTGTAACTTCTGACCTAGATTAAGTAAGATTCAGTTGCGCTCATGTATTACTATCTTTTATCTGTTGTAGGCCTAATGCACCGCAGTGCAGTTCACCCTTTAAGCGAAGACGAGCGTGAAAATAGACTACAAAGTAGGTACTTTTAAAGGAAAGATTCCAAATCTTTTCTCTAAATTTGAAATGGAATGCAGTGCTGTACTAGGATTGACGTTTTAACTGATAACCTGTTACTCCCTTTTGTAGGTGCGTAAGAGTTGAATATGAAAAATTTTCACAGCTGCAACACCAGCCGTATCAATTGGGGACGAGTCTTTCGGGACCTGGGATCTTTCCTTCGAGAACCGGACTGAGGTCTCCGACATTCCTGAGTCGTGTATCGCCATCGACGAATCAGCAAACGTGGAAAATTGTAACGTGTCTGCAGCAGAAAAAATCGAAAAGCTGACAAAATATCTACACGGTAGAGGTTTAAGCGAACCCGAAAAACGCATGAAAAAATGGAAAAACTTTAATGACATTGATAAATTTTCGATGGTTTCTGGTTACGAGCCGTCGTATTGTGGATGGGTTGATCTACAAGACCCTAAATTATGTAGAACCCAGTTAGATTGTCCTAAGTGTTTGTGGCAGTGCGGTCCTATATATGTAAACAGTGATTATTTGCAAAAAGAAGTTTGTTGCGGAGAGATTTATGAATAAAAATGTGGTGTCAATCTTAATGTCGCAGTTTGATTTAATAAATACATAGTTAATTTTCAGCATGATATGGCAGGTGTATGCATTAACGGCATGTAGACCAGTTTCCGCAGTGCTATTTATGTCCCTACATATGAATGCAACGGCATGTAGACTTGTCACTACCACCTTACCCTGCATACTTTACACTCCACACCTTTGGTATAAATATATGAACGCTTGGCCCTGAGTCGAGCCGAACGGAGTTTCCAGCCCTGGTCTATTCTGCTCAGCTTAGCTCCACTCTACCTCGCTCTACTTCAATGGAAACACTTTCCACTTTCGTGTCAGAATGCGTACTGAGCACTCAACGCCTCGCACCCGAGCTGAAAAACATCTCTTTTCGCACAGCACACAGCACACATCTCCGCTTTGGTGGAGTCCCCCAAGCTGAAAAACATCTTTTCTCGCACAGCACACAGCACACCGCACACATCTCTGCTTTGGTGGAGCCCCGGCCTAAAGCCCGGTTTCCACCGCGAGCGGAACGGACCCATTAATGACTTCGTTAAACTCGCAAACGCAAACTGCATACTTGTATTTCCACCAACAAATAGTCGGACGGAAAGAGCCGAGCGTGTAGAAAGAGTAGAAATGAGCTTGCTCAGTTTTAGGGAGCGGAGCGGAGTACTTACGGACTCCGCTCAACTCGCAATTACAATTTATATAGTAGCGTTTCCACACAGAAAGTGGTGAGCGGGGCGGATTGAGCGAGTAAAAAGAAATTGAAAAGAGTCCGCAGCGCAAGGCCTGCACCGACTAGTTCTGAACGGACTCGCTCGCTGTCTGCCCCCCGCGCTTCTCGCCTCCCGCAGCTACGCGCCGGCTGGCGCTCGCATCACCGCATTGTTGTTTGTTATGGCAGTCGAGTAACACGTGTTGTTTTGGTTTGAAACATCGCAACAACACGACCACACGCAACCAGCTCAAAACTTCAACTGAACTCGTTCTCTGTGGAAATTATCTATTCGTTTTTCATTTCTCATTTTCCGTTCAGCTCAGTCCGCTCATTTCTCTATCTCAGTTTCATTTTGCAGTGGAAATCAAATGACCAACTCTTCGTTGGTGGAAACGCAAACCTATTTCATTAAAAAGGAGTCCGTTCCGCCTAACCATTTTCCGCACATTACCCTTTCGCAGTGGAAACCGGGCTTAACTGCTCTTCTCCGCTCCACTCTGCCCAGCTCCGCGTCAGTGGAAATTCACCACTCGCGCAAAGGTTTGGGAGGTCACTCATCTCCACACGGCCTAAAGGTGTGTCCAAATATCGAGCGGCAATCGAGCGCGGCTGCCGCGCGCGGCCCGCCGCGCTGTGTTTAGACGACTGCCGCGCGCGAGCGCTTCTGGCTACCTGCCGCGCGCGAACATTCTTGGTTAACATTCGGCAGTAATTGTGTTTGGACGTATTTCTGCGCACAAACATGGACAACGAAACATCGATTCGTTTAATTGACATGTATGGATCTTTTAAAGAGTTATGGGATCCTCGAGAAAAGGAATACCATAATAAAAATAAACGCGAAGTCTTGTGGAATGCAATAGCCAACAATTTTGATCTTCCCAAGAAGGAATTAAAAGCTAAAATGAAAAGTCTTTTAAGTTCCTATAGACGAGAAAGAAATAGGGAAAAAACAAGCAATACAACTGGATCGGGTTAATTATAATCTTTTAATAATTAATATAATGTATACCAATATTGCTGTAAATCTAGACCTACTTTACTATACTCATAACAATGATATTCAAAAAGTATAGATGGAGTATAGTCATACTTTACACGTCAAAATAACATGCTATGTAGGTACGTCACTTGCATTGCACTTAATGCGATAGACATATTCGGCAATCACAAGAGGGAAGGAGACAAATAGATAAAATAGAAGGCAATTTGAATGTTTGTGGCACGAAATTTGGCGATACAAGGCAATGTAAATGTTCAAACTTTTCCAAGGTTAGTATTAAAAACTTTGGTGTCCGGTAATTAATTTCATAATTTATTGACTCAATATTCTGTAACCTTCGTTGAAAAAGTGGTTTCATCCAGCATTTCCTCGTTAAAATATGTTTTTTCTTGGCTCTTATACGCAATTTTTTAATAATAAGCTACACATGCGACCGCTTTCATTTTAGTTCTGATGCCAACTGAAGCGAGCGGCATATCTTGGTTGTGCCGCGCAGTACTGCCGCGCAAACATTAGTTGGCTTTGTCCAAACTAGAGCGCGGCAGAAATGTGTCCTACAAATGCCGCGTGTTGCTGCCGCGCTCTTGCTGCTCAATGTTTGGACACACCTTAACAGTTTCCACTGATGCGGAGCTTGTGGAGTAGAGCGAAGCGGACCGTGATGAATTGGCCAGTCATAGTTCTCGAAAGCCATGTCTGCTGCGTAAATTAGGGGTGCAGCCTAGCATTATCGACTGTTTGTTCGGCGAAACTTTTATGCCACTAATGTTTTCTAAGAAATGTTGTTAGCATTTTGGGCAGCAAACATGGCTCAAATCCTACTGCTAACTGCTTGCTAAAGTCCTCTCATTCTCTCCTTCATAACAGAGAAGGAAGCTTGCGATTTTTTCTTGTACATCAAAAAAAAAACATCATTCTAAACTGGTTCCAAATGTACACATTTTTATTACATTGTTACGAAACAAACGATGTTTTTTCCACTGGTACGATACCTACAGTTTACAACAACTACTACACTGTATATATACTGCATGTAAATATCTCATTTGGAGGCATCTTGCACTAAGCTTTCTTCTCTAATCTCCTTCTTGCTGATGTCTCCAGAGCAATCTGACTTAGTTGGTGAGAATATGTACTTGTAGAAACAATCCGTGCAGAAAACGTGGCCATAATAGAATTTTGAATGAGTAGGAGGCATGCGGCAAATACCTGGAAATTAGATGAGAACAAATTGGTAGGTGAATAACATGTTTCTTCCATAATAAATTTCTAAATAAGTATTAAAAAGTAACAATCTGTATAGTTGCAAGAGAAGATCGATGCAACATGGACGAGGCTGTGGAGAGTGACAGCCTGTGGGGTCAACGCTAGTTATGATGGGACCCCTAGACAATTGAAATTCCTACAAGCGATAACGCTGATCGAATCGTACAAATGTATGAAGTGACAAGTCCAAGTCACGTGACTTATCGAAACGAAATGTCATTTTCATACATTTATTGTTATTTAAGCGATTTCTATCATTATTAACGCTTGTCGAAATGCCACTTGTCTAGAAAAGCAGGGCGGGCCAAAGATGGCTTAGAAATAGGCCGTAAAGGAAGAAAATAAATAAGTATGCCAGTCAAGAAACTTATGAAAATGATTTTCGAGGAAATTATATTTTTTTTACTCTAAACATAATTATGGTGATAGCCATGTGAAGTACCTTATCGGTCAAGTCGTAGTCTGGTGGTAATTGGGTACTACAAATGCCAAGAAATGTTTTGTTTTAAATACAACAAAATTTTTAGTTCCGCTACCAATATTTTTCATCATTTCCTTGACAGACTTTAAACGCCATAGGTATGTCAAAGCTCTCCATCTATCTCCTATTATGACGGTGTGGGAAGGGAAAGCTGTGATCGGGTTTTTTAAGGTAGTGATTGTTTTTTTTTACGGACAAACCCAAATTACAATTTCAAGAAAACATTATTGTCTTGAGAGTGACTCGTTTATTTTTATTTTTCAAAATCATTATTATAATTATGGCAATTTATTGAACCAATACTCACAGCATATCCCACAATTTGTTCTGCAGGCATTATATGAAATCTTTTCATCTTTTTCACCTTTATCACCTTTTATGCAGGTTAGAATATCAGGATGGCTGACTTCTTCCATTTTAAATTAATTAAAATAAATACAGAAAATTTTGAAATCTTGTTTGTTTTGATTTATAGGATTTATTTGTGAAACTAATTTATTGACGGTTAACGTCAAATTTGAAATAATTTTTGTTTTGTTTTTCTTAGAGGCCTGTAAAATTAACTATTTATAGGCGCTACATACTTTACGAATGTAACAATATTCGCGTTGCTATCTTCGTACACGCATAACTTGCGTAGAAACCCTGTAAAATATAAAATCACTGTAACATTTAAATAGTAATCATGTTTTCTCTTTCTAACACACTGCGGTGCCGTATAAACTAGCGCCAAATGGTTTAACAGTAAACTTTACAGTATTTGGTCGGCTAGCATTCGAAATTGACAACGGAAAGTAGCAACAAACTCGTACAAACACTTTACAGGCGTGGCTTAATAAAGAAAACAACGATTTATGAATTAAATAGTCAGTGAAACATGTTAAATGTGATATGTACGGCATTTTAAGAAGCCGGAAGTGTTATGTATCGTGTTATTATTGTGTAATAAGTGTTTGAATTTATAAACACGTAGGGCGTCAACTGCCGTAGATTTACTTACGAATTAAATATGTACGGAAGAAAAACTCCTTCGACTTATCGATCTACGCCTTCGGTGTATTCACATTACACTGGAAAGTAAGTTATTTATGTTGTTTTAATGAGTTCTTATAAGAAATTAGGTACCTTTGCTTACTACTTGAAAAAAGTTTGTCATGTCCACAGACTATTACAAATAATTTTGAATAGATACTTATTTCTTTGGCGGGCCTGTTGGTCTAGTGGTTAGTGACCCTGACTTCTAAACCGGAGGTCGTGGGTTCGATTCCCACCCAGGACGAATCTTTGTGTGATGAGCACGATCATTTGTTCTGTGTCTGGGTGTAATTTATCTATAATATGTATGTATTTAGAAATATATAAGTATGTTTATCAGTTGTCTGGTTGCCATAGCACAGGCTTTGCCTAGTTTGGGATCAGATGACCGTGTGTGAGATGTCCCAAGATATTATTATTATTATCTGTATCTCTCTTTTTTCACGGGTTACCCTCAGTATCGAGGATACCCGGTCCTTTGAAAGGCTTACGTGGGGACACAGGTCCAACACGCAGTGGCCTTGTTGAGAACTTTACTCTAAACTGGGATGGGGCATCTACTAGGGCCCATCCACCTCTGCTCTATGCAAGAACAGATATGAACGGTCCGAAGTAGATACAAAGCTATTGTAAATTATGAATGAAAAAATAAAAATTTAGGCTATGTGTAGGTCAATGTAAGTGGATTGGTTATAAGAACTAAATCGGAAAACTATGGCACCTGCCTTCTAATACATGTCAATGCAATCAAATAGGCAGGTGGTGACTCGCCAGCTCACCAGATGGGCCCCCCAACATAACCGCCACGGTAGGCAGCAGGAGGCAACACCAGTGCGAGCGGCTAGGGGTGTCGAGCGGTGCGGCCCCGATTTCACCATCGCGGGTCACAGTAGCGGACCCGGAGCGGGTTTCCTCGCTATTACGCCATTAGACACTTCCACCCCCGAGCATATAGCTCTAGCGACCCCTCTCTAGCCAGCCAGTTAAGGCAAGAAAGAGCTGGGAGCCCTCCTAAGGAGTGACTCCCTAGAGCACTCAGGTCCGTTGTGTCGCCACTCACAAACAGCTCGCCACAAGCTGCCCTGCGGATTTATTATTATTATTATTATTATTATTATTTCTGTAAGAATGTTGGCTGTATTACATGTTAATCTATTAATGTTCTGATTTACATTAAATATCTTATCCCCAGCCAAAGAGAGGTGTGTTATAAGTTTGACGTGTCGTTCTGTCTGTCTGTGTGCCTGTCTGGTCATCATAGCTCCTGAAAGAATGGACTGAATGTTTTTTGTTAGAAAGCTGACATGATTAAGATGGTTGTTAATTAATAGTAATGATGTTATTACTATCTTTAACAAGATCTATTGTATAGGCGTTAATGTGTAACAAATAATTAAAATAATAAAAATAATATTAATAAGATATTAATTGTGATATCTTTATTGTGTAGTAGCGACTTGCACTGGCTTCACATGGATGCAATATGCATATCTTATACAATAAATACTTATGCTGAAAACTGCAATGAAATTCCTTGTGTAGTTAAAAAGGTCTAAGCCTACAGAGAGTGACTTTGTTTTATACTATTTAAAGATGTTACGCATAACAGAAATACAAATATAAGAAATTTTATTTACACAATGTCATACATTACACCATAGTAACAACAGAGTTGCTTGTTACCAAATTAACATACCTATAACAAAGATTGGTATTTAACACTTACTTTTATTGTACTTCACCAATTAATTGTTATTATCTAAAATCAACAAACATTCAAATCATCTTTATTAATTTGTAAACTATCTTAAACATACATATATATTTGATGCTACCATTATTCTACTGTACTTTTCTACCATGAAGCAGCTATTGCACTCACTTATAGGATTAATAATATCTATAATATCTTGGTACAACTCACACAAGACCATCTGATCCTAAACTAGGCAGAGCCTGAACCAGATAACTGATAAACATACTTATATATTTCTAAATACACACATATTATGGATAAATTACACCCAGACAAAGAATTAAATTTAATTATCAGTCAGGGTCACTAACCACTAGACCAACAAGCCAGTCTTCTGATTAATATATAAATCTTCATACAACTTCTTTCAGATCATCAACAAACCTCCGTTCATCGAAATCGGTGAGATCACTAAGACTGCCATGGTATCAGAAGCCGATACTCCATGATGCATACTTCCTGGATTTGCAGAGGGGATCTCTGCTCACCGGATTCTTTACTCTTGTAAGTTCTACACATAAATAAAAGTCCCACTGCTGGGCAAAGGCTTTCTATTATCCTTTTCCAGCATCACCTCAAACCAGCCCTCACGGTATTAGTCTAAGTTATCCCTTCACCTCTTTTTAGCCGAAGATTGAGGGTGCTAAATAATACAAATGGGTTGTCAAGGTCTGATAGGGGGTTGCTTCATGTGAACAAGTATCAAAGTTTTCTCGTAAGACAAAATACTTTAGAAGTAAGATAATATTTAGTATAAATGTTCATAGGTTATGTTGAGCAAATGCAGATTATATGCAATGCATTTCACCTCTGGTAATATGGCCCCTGTCTATCAAATCAATGAAAAATGACAAAGTTAAAGCTCTTTGAAGTTGTGCAGTGGGGGCGTGACGTCATTTGTGGGTAAAAATTGTAGCCACAAGTGACGTCACGTGACATTTCCATTCACTGTATCTTCCTCATCGTTTGTTTAATTAAAAAAAGAAAATATTGGTGTCTAAATTTTTTTTTATATCTATGTGACGTGTAAATAAAAAAAAATTGTCCGATCCCCTATTTCAACGTACTTCTAATAACATAATTTATTTTACAGTTCCTAGCGCTATTCACATTTGGCCAAAGTATCTTCGATCTATACTGCTTGTACATGGCAACACCGGGCTTCACTCACACCGGATATTACGTCATCAGCTACCAGTTCGTCTATGTAGGGAGCCCTCCAGGTAAGAACAAGTCATCATCATCATTATCATCATCAGCCTATCTTCGTCCACTACTGGACATAGGCCTCTCCTACAACAAGTACCTATCTATTACAATAATTATTTTTATGGTGTCTGATGTAAGTATGTATGATACAGTTTTATTGTTACAGTTCGCAATGTGCTGATTATATTCGCGCTATTCTCGTGGTTGGGATCAGTAGCAGTGTTAGTCACCAGCATTATACTCATTAATGCACTCAGGAAGGTAAATATTTGTTGTTATTATTTAATACTAGCTGTTTCCCGCGGCTTCGCCCGCTTGGATGTCGGTTACTGCGGCAAAAAGTAGCCTATGTCCTTTCTCAGGCTCTAGACTATCCGTGTACCAAATTTCATTTAAATCGGTTCAGTAGTTTTGGCGTGAAAGCGCGACAGACAGATAGACAGACAGAGTCACTCTCGCATTTATAATATTAGTAAGGATTATTGTACAGTAATTTTTTATTATCATAGTACAGTAGATCAGAAAAATTGTAGACAAGAGATACGCAAAAATAAAGCGAAAAATGACAGAATAATAAATTAAATAATAGGTATGTTTCCTATTTTTTTTTTAATGTCCGCCTTGTAGATTAATGAATTTTATTGGACACGTATTATTTCTTTTTTCCTGCAAACAAAAAATGATCAAAATACAGAGAACGGAAATTACGCGTGACGTCACTCCTCGCTACAATTTTTACCAAGGCGTGGCGTCATAAGCCCCCACTCCGAAACTTTAAAGCGCTGTATCTTTGTAATTTTTTATTGTTTTGATAAAAGAAAAAATACGTGTCTAAAATTTTTATTATCTAACTGACGGACTAAATAGATTTTAACTTTTCATACCCAGTCAACATCCCTATTATGTGAAGAAATATGACAATATATTTTTTGACAAAACAATTAAATATTTTAAACCAATTCGACATCCTATTTGAATGTCGACGCCCTCGTGTTCGTTTTATACTGAGGCCACCCGTACACTGACTGCCCAAGCAGCACAGAGTACTTTTATATATTTTTTGACGGGCCTGTTGGTCTAGTGGTTAGTGACCCTGACTGCTAAACTAGAGGTCGTGGGTTCGATTCCCACACAGGACAAATCTTTGTGTGATGAGCACGATCATTTGTTCTGTGTCTGGGTGTAATTTATCTATAATATGTATGTATTTAGAAATATATAAGTATGTTTATCAGTTGTCTGGTTGCCATAGTACAGGCTCTGCCTAGTGTGGGATCAGATGGCCGTGTGTGAGCTGTCCCAAGATGTTATTATTATTTGTTATTATATCCAAGCAGTTAGTAGTAGAGTTCATGTAACATATTCTTTCTCACTTCGCACCATTCACTCGTTCTAACTCATTCATTCGTTCATTTGTTCATTCATGCTGGCATCCTGTAGTTAGTTATGCAGGCTAAAAACAAGGTATTTATGGTTGTGCTATCATTATTATTATTAAATAAAAAATGCTTATTTATTTATTATTTCTTTACTTCATACTCATCCTTACATATTTCATCCTCCATATTTTCACGATATTGATGATTATGACGGGCCGGTTGGTCTACTGGTTTTTGAGCGCTAAACCGGATGTCGTGGGTTCGATTCCCACCCAGGACAAATCTTTGTGTGATGAGCATGATAATTTGCTCTGTCTGGGTGTAATTTATCTATAATATGTATGTATTTAGAAATATCTAAGTATGTTTTTCAGTTGTCTGGTTGCCATAATACAGGCTCTGCCTAGTTTGGGATCAGGTGACCGTGTGTGAGTTGTCGCAAGATATTATTATAATGTTTTTTTTTTTTCAGGAATACGAGAAACGCGTGGTCCCGTGGTTATACTCCTTCGGCGTATTCATAGTGTTCCGCCTCATAGCGTTCGTGTTCGCATCTATAGTCAACGACATGATATTCGCGTACAATGTGTTCATGTGTCTCTTTTGGGTCGTATTTTGTGTTGTCGGTATGTATGGGTGGGTGTTAGTCTATAGCTTATACTTGGAGTTGGCTGATTTGACGAAGTTGGAAGATCTGGCGCATTTGAGGGTGAGTAAACTAATTATTAACTATACAGTATGTAACAAAACCTTGTCCGATCCAATAAAGGCGTATTCCTGGTTCAACATACGTACTAGAAAATAAAGTCTTGCTTAAGCGGCTTCTTTGATACAAAACTGTAGGTAGTACACGTGAACTTTGTCGAGCGATCAGTGTTGCCTTTGACCAGTTTTATTTTAATTTAATTATATTCACCGGGGAAAAATAATAATCTCAAATCCATTCAATAGTTACGTATATGTGTACGCAGTACGATCCCGAATAGTACCCATAAGGATTGGACAGGGTTTTTGTTACATGGTGTTTAGACTGTTTTATACTATTTGACTATTTTATTAATATAGACTAGCTGTTGCCCGCGGCTTTGCCCGCTTAGGTTTCGGTTATCGCGGCAAAAAGTAGCCTATGTCCTTTCTTAGGATCCAAGCTTATACCATACCAAGTTTCATTCAAATCGGTTCAGCGATTTAACCGTCAAAGCGTAACAGACAGACGAAGAGAGTTACTTTCGCATTTATAATATTAGTATAAATAATAACTTGGCAATATTTTATCTTATATTATTATTTGAAAAATGATAAAAAAAAATCTTTTAATAGTATGAATCAGACCATTTGAAATATATACTTATACTATTATTCTACAACTTAATTAAAAGTTTACAAAGGCAATATGAAACAATCGAAAAAGCACTTTATCATTATTAAAATAAGTATAAAAAAAAAAAAATACTCAATTTTCTATCCACAGATGGGAACAATGGCATCTCTAAACGCGTCTCTCGCTGGCTCTCGACCGACAACGCCTCACAGCACAGTTTCCACCATGCCGGCTTCACAGATTTGATATGCGGCCCCCGGGACTAAGCCTATATCCCTTTCGAACCCCATAGCCCCGAGTAACCCTGTATCCCCGAGCGAGCCAGATGAAACTACACCTCTATCTTTGGATACCAGTTTGGAGACACCTGTTTGAGGTACTAATGTTTTATACTTTTATACGAACTAAGGTAGAAATTTTAACTCCAGTGAAGCAGTCAAAGCCTGCGCTCAGGTTAACTGCAAAGATCACATCCAAAAAAAAAAACAATGGTAGAGAATGTTTTTTTTTTTTTTTGGAAGAGGTCTACTGCAGTTATCCTGAGCGCAGGCTTTGACTGCTTCACCGGACTTTTGGCGAGAACCGTAAGGCCTCCAGCCAGAGCAAGTAAAATAAACTAACTACGTCAGCAACGTTCACTAAGGGCACCCCCTGCGGGGTTCGGACCTCGACTTAGTGCGTTGCTGACTATCTTAATAAGGCAAAAACAGCAAGGGATGGCTGGATCTGAGTTAGAGAATTTGTAGATCTGAATTTGTTTTAGCGTTTTAAACTACGCTACTTCCAAACTTAGATGGCAATGTAATATAAGCAGATGGTAACACCTCTTTTACTAACTGACATTTCAAAAATACATTATTTAAATGTGGTCTTTGGATTATAAGGGCTGGTTGATTCATTGACATGTCTGTTAACTTTAAATATGGCCGCTTGTATGAGTTTTTTTTTTCTTCTCTCCCATTTGTGATGAGAGTCTTTTGGCTCGCACCTCTGTGCATCTTATGAGAATTAATTTATCTATTATTGTCATTTGGTTAATGAAAATGTATGTTGTATTAAAATCGCATTAAAAAACTGATTTTGTAACCGCGTCAAAGCTGATGATGGCTTGCGTAATATCTAAACGTCAAAATAATAACTATGCCTTTAACATTATTTCATTGTATATCAGACTGTCTTCTCATTGTTAGCTCCTCTGCTAAGAAGGAACAAGCATTAAATAAAAAAATCTATTGATTTAATTAAAAATCTTCTAAAATGTATGCAATTATTATGTTACAATAATGAAGGTGTTTGCGATTAATAAAATCCGTTTGGTTCGCTAGGCGTGTCCATCTGTCAATTTCCGCAAATCACGAGCCAGTAGCTTGTCTCATAGAGTAACCATAGACAAGTATAGAGCGCGAACATCGCTAGCAATCCCTTATGCCGAGAGTAAGCACATTTTGAGCTAAATGTACTGCGCTCGTTTACTGATTTCAGTGATTTTCCGTGCGACGACAGATGTATTGCGAAAATATCAACGGTTACGATATTATTAGGGTAATATTAGGTTTTGAGATACCTAGTTGTAATAAAACGGTGCGCTCTGTTTTGACACTAATTTTACCATTCTACATGTTCATACTAGTGCCAACAGTTCATACTCGATAAGCGCACTCTATAGTTTACTTATTTATTCCTCTAAGCTTGTCTCTCATTGGTGGAAACTGACAGACAGACCACAAGCTAGGCTAGCGACTGGCTCGTGATTGGTAGAAAGATTTTTTTTTAATCAAATTTTCAGTCGCAAACACCCTCAATAAAATGTTAAGATATTGTTTTAAATAAGCCCTTATTTGTTATAGAATTTCCGTCCTTATGCTGCTAGTTATGTTGCCAGACTTAATTAATTTAAAATTAAGTTATTAAAAAAACTAGAGATATCCATTTCTTATTTTATCTGTTGTGAAGTGTGCCACTGATAAGCAGATTTTTATTTCAATTTTTCTACAGAGAATTTTAATTTATAACCAGCTTATTAGTTGCTAACACTGTCAAGATTAATATAAATAAGACCCATATTAATTTGAATGGTTGATCAAAATAAGTACAATTAATCTGTTTTTATAAAACGCGCGCTCGCACATCCTGCCTTGGAAAATGTATCAGAAATGTGAATTAAATTTAAATAAATAGCTGAGATTTTATAATAATTAAGTTTGGCGTAAAACAGAGCTGGCAACATATTTCTTTATATTTTTATTGTTTAAGAAAAGTATTTTATAGTTTATGGTCAGTTTTACTTGTCTTATTAAGTAAGCAATCTACATTCATATATTAATCTATGAGTTTATTAATTACTCGAATAAAACGAGCGGATAGGATTTTATCGCTTTTTTAAAACATCTGATGTTACATAAATATTTAGTTTTATCAGAATTGTTGCAAAATAGGCAGCTATATAGAATCGATGATATAAAACCTAGATAAATATAATAGGTATGTTGGCTGACACTGCAGAGGGTCGTAACCACCACACATCATCTGTTGACTGGGTATGAAAAGAAAAAAAAAACCTATTTAGCCCGCAAGTAAGATAAAAAAAGACACGTATTTTCTACTTTTTTATAAATGAGCAAAATCTAACGAGATAAAGGGGATTAAGTTCAGAAGTAAGGGCTGATGAAGTCATGATCTTGCACGAAACTTTCCACATCGTGACATCATACGACATTACAAATCAATGCATCGTCGTGACTTTTTGATAACGCAAAAAAAGATAAAAAATCGTGTGTAATTTTTGGATTTTATTTTTTTTTGTCAATATATAATAAATAAATGTGGACAACATCACATACATTGCTCTGAACCCAAAGTAAGTAGCTAAAGCACTTGTGTTATAGAATTCAGAGACAACAAAGGTACCACAAACACCCAGACCCGAGACAATGTAGAAAAAGGGTTTTCTACATTGACCTGGCCGGGGATCGAACCCGGAACCTCAGAGCTGGCGACACCTTGAAAACCGGTGTGTACGCCACTCGACCACGGAGGTCGTCAAAATGTGTGTGTATATGTTTTTATTATTTATTAATGTAATCGTATCATGATAATGATGATTATTTACTTTAATAAAGCAAGTAAGACCTGAAAATCTCTTATTAATGTATAATATTGTTTATATCATTATAATTATCACATTTTTATATTAATAATAAGAATTAATTACAATGAATAATGTTTATGACTTAAAATTTTATAAAAACATTGTTTTTATTATCAGATTAAAATATTTGTTATTCTTCAAAGACAACTACATTGGCGCAGTGTTTAAGAGTTTGAATTTGTATTGTTAGTTAGGGGTTTGATTCCGTCATATAAACGAAAAATAAATGTCCCGGGTGAAGAATATTGTATTTATAAATTTTAATAATAATTAGTATTCTCAATAAAAATTGTAACTAACTTAAAATAAGTTGACGATTTTAACAAAATAATATTAAAGTAAATAAAAATTGTTATGTGTCTACAACAATAATACATATTAATTACACGTAAAAAAATATTAGTATGAAAAAAAAACCATCAAGCCGCTTGTTTGACAGCGGCTTGATGGTTTTTTTCATACTAATATATTTTTTGGAACGAAGTTCCTTATCGCGCGTTGTGAAAGGGAGCTAGACGAAAAAAATTCTTACGAAAAGTTGTCACGACACTTTTTGCTATAGTAAGCTATTGTTAGCTGTGCGGCGTCGCATGTTTCTCTGTCTGTCTCTCTCTCTCTTATAGAAAGCAATTTTATTTTTATTTTTAACTTCGTTCCATCCGGTTGTCCCTTGACACCTCTCAAGTTCTTTTTTATTCTTTACGTGTTTGTCAAGCAATTTGATCGTATGTGGCTTTGCTTGACACTTACACGGGCAAGGTTGATAAATTTGCTGGATCATCGGTTTGATCTTTTACGCCATTACTTGACAAAAACGTAAAGCTTGACAAGCAAGTTTGTTTGTAAAACAAGTTTGATCGTTTATAGGGCGCTTTATATTGTTCTTGTAAAAAAAAATATCTCGTCGTATATTTAGTCTTTTTCAAACATCAATTTTAATATAAAAGTAATAAAATTCATGTTTGAATGTATTTTTCCTTTTATTTAGAACAAAACGGTTTAATCACGTATATTCTCGGGATCGGCCGACTATTTTCAGACTCAATAGGAGTCCCTAAACATGAGCTGACGCGGCGGCGGTGGTGTCGCGAGTCGAACTGAGTTCGACTGACGTGAGTAAACCGTTTTGTTCTAAATAATTATGAATACTCATGAAAGTTATTATTCAAATATTTTTCTTATTTTCTTGAATATCTTTTACTAAGTTTTAGTTGAGTAAACTCTGACTAGCTATTAATAATATTTGTCAACAAATACACAGGCTGATTTTTTTATCATATTCCAAAATCCGATCGCCCATACAAAATCGATCAGCTGACTTTTACTTAGTGTGGGAGGTCCGATTTTTTTTCATATTTCGTTCCATGTGCCGTGAAGAACAACTTTCATTTTATTAAAAAACTTGAAATATGACAAAAAAATCATCCTGTTATTACCAAGTATTAATAATTCCCATCAACCTGATTATAATTTATATAGAACATTTAAAAGACGTAATAAAATAGAAGGCAAAATTTTGACTTCCAGGCCGTGACCTCGGTAGCTTAGTTGGTAAAGCGACTGGCGCGTCAAGCCAGTGGTCGCAGGTTCGAGTCCTGCCTGAGGTTTAAGTTTTTCCTTCTATTATTTGTATTTAATTACAGAATATTTACTATTCGATTTCTTTTTCTGTATTTTAACTTCAGATATTATTTAATGATAAAATATTATCTAAATACTTGTAATTTAAGTATACATATCTACATTAATATTAATCTCATACGACTGCAGTTATGCCATAAAACAAGTATTAAATCACTGTTCGTGCCTTTAATAGTGCCTTCAAAATACGCACAAAGTTTTGTACCTACCGCTTTTAATCTAAATATATACATAATACCTGTAACTGTCCTAATGAGGGATTAATGACCCAAATACTTAAACGCAACTCAATTATAAAGCTAAGCTCATGCTGAGACCTTGGAGTAAACATAGACAAGCATAGAGCGTGCGCATCGTTAATAGTTAAATGTACTACGCTCGTTTACTGATTTAAGTGATTTTCCGTGCGACGACAGGCGTTTACGCGAAAATATCGACGGTTCAGATATGATTAGGGTAATAATAGGTTTTGAGATAGTTTTAATAAAATGGTGCGCTGTGTATTGACACAAATTTTTCGATTTTACTTGTTCATACTAGTGCCAACAGTTCATACTCGATATTCGCGCTCTGTAGTTTACTTATTTATTGCTTTAAGGTTGAGACGCAGCGCAGATTTTGTGATGAATGGGCGTACTAAGCTGCGTACTACAGATACACATTTAAGAACGTTTTAAATTTAAGTTGCGTTTGAGTATTTGGGTTTAGGCCTCTACAGAATATGTTTAGTAACGAGAAAAGCATTCTAGAAATATTTAATCGTGCTGCCATTAAAAATATATTTTTTTGTATGCATGAGAATAGGCACATTTTCTTTAGAAATGCATTATTTTGGATATATTGTGCATTTGAATCTCATTTTTATTGGGTCCGATTGTCAATCAACGTATCTACAGCATGCAACAAAAACCCTGTCTGATCCTTATGAGTATTATTCGGCATCTTGCTGCGTACACATATACGTAACTATTGAATGGATTTGAGATTATTATTTTTCCCGGTGAATATAATTAAATTAAAATAAAACTGATCAAAGGCAACACTGATCGCTCGACAAAGTTCACGTGTACTACCTACAGCTTTGTATCAAAGAAGACGCCTGAGCGAGACCTTTTTTCTAGTACGTATGTTGAACCA
The DNA here is from genome assembly GCA_932294365.1 of Diachrysia chrysitis. Lineage (NCBI taxonomy): Eukaryota > Metazoa > Arthropoda > Insecta > Lepidoptera > Noctuidae > Diachrysia > Diachrysia chrysitis. The sequence goes on from OW028670.1 coordinate 5,229,850, forward strand.
GGGATACACCTTTATTGGATCGGACAGGGTTTTTGTAACATACTGTATACTTATGTTTCTAGATTTTTTAAATAGTTTTGATGGCCTACGTATTACCTATGCAATGTACTGATTGTAGATAGTTATAGAATTAAGTCCCGTCCATTTTATACTGTATAATGCAAGTGTGGAATAAATTAAGAATCACGAAATATTTATTTTGTTTTATTACCTATAAACTTCCTATAATGTTATAGAGGGCTCGTGGTCAAGTGTAAGCGGTTTGGCCGATAATACAGGTTAAGCCGCGCTAGCTAAAGTTGGTCCGTGGATGGGTGAACATGTGTTATCATACCGAGACCCCTCCGTGCCTCGGAAAGCACGTTAAGCCGTTGGTCCCGACTGCCATATGTTGATTTTTTACAGTCATTATATTACTGACAACCAGTCTTACTTTGGGATACTGTGTTATACAGTAAAATGGGGTGTGAAGGCCAGATAGGCAGTCGCTCAATGTAAAATACGGTATTTAGCTGAATCCGGTGATACTGGAAGACGACCTCAACATAGCTTGGGCAAAATGCTAAGTTCTAGTATCTATGAAATGAAACAAATCCTTGATATATAAACGTATTTTAATACAATATATTACATAAATATACATTCAGAAATATAGGTTTTACTAGCTACAAGTACAGTAGGGACACGAATTACATTCATATAGTTATCAAGAATACATAGACATTTAATATCAATAATTATTTTTTTTTATTTTTTCTAGAGAACATTATTTCCGAAAACTGAAACGACAATCAGTTTTAAGTCACCGTTAAGTCTCGTGCTATCTCTATCACTTTAAGGTGTAAAGCAGCGACAAGTAGACGTTTAAGATCGTCTTAAAGTTAAATAGCGTTCCAGTATTCGGGGGATAGATTACCTACATAAATAATCTTACAAAAATACAAGAGTATTATATTTTTTATAACACAATAATATAGTAGAAAACAATTTTATTTCACTCAGGTACCCGACAAATGAAATAAATGTTACTGAACTAGAGTATATACATGTTATTGTGCTAGCCCCCGGTTTTGATGACTTCAATTTAATCTGCACTCAAATTTAACGTTAATTAGTGCGATTGATTGACGAATCATCAATCAATGATATAATACACAAGATATTGGCATTTCAAAAACCGGGGGTAAATACCCGTCGTATTATAGTTGCGATTAATTAGAAATATATGAATACAGTATGCAATAGTAATATCTAGTTTACCACATGTAATCTGTTTTAACTATAGTGTCTGGCTTTAGTGGTTATGACTAAAATAATGCCTAAAAAAGGAAATTCAAAACAAGCTTTTACTAATTTTTTAAACTGACGCTTCGTCATATATGACATTGGTAATTTTGAGAACAAATCAAACGATCCCAAACGTGATGGAAAGAGAGCTACCGTTATCAATTTGGCCGCTAGAGGGCGCTTCTTCTTAGCGAGTCGTTCAATAGCAGTCAAATTTTCCCAGACCAGTATTCAGCCACGCAAACAGCGTTGTCCGTGGCCTTGTACAGGTCCTCGCGAGTGCAGGTGGTAGGGCATGCTGGGCAGCTCATTAAATGGGCCATTGTTTAGGTCAACATGCCACACTCACATGGCTCAGGTGTACTGAGAGGGCGCTAATCGCATGAGATGTCCGAAAATTCCATAGTTTGTTGTTGGGTTTTGACAGCTGACGCGCCAGTGGCGCCAACTGGTGAGCGCAATAACGGTAGGCTTCATTGCGTCGTTTCGTCATAGAGTTCCTATAGCCACCTTTTGACTTCATCATCGGACCAGCTCGAAAGTACCATAATAATGCATGGTAGCTGAACCATAGTGTGCATTTCAGGTTAATTTGTTGTGGTTAAATTCAGCTTGCAAGATTTAACTACTTTTTAGCATGGCTTTGAAGTATAATCTAGGTTTTAGATGTGAACAATCCGTGTTGACATCTTGTCTTTAAGACATTTGTTTATACAATTTATCCTTAATAATATTATAAATGCGAAAGTAACTCTGTCTGTCTGTCGTGTTTTCACGCCAAAACTACAGAACCGATTTAAATGAAATTTGGTAGACAGATAGTCTAGAGCCTGAGAAAGGACAAGGTACTTTTAGCCGCGGTAAGCGACATCCACGCGGGCGGAGCCACGGAAACGGCTAGTCTCCTATAAAATAAAATAAATATACTAACACCTCTGAGTTTATTTCAAAAAATACTTCTCAGGATACTCAGATAGAAAATGTCTACTCCAGCGAGCTTAGAAAGACATGTAAAAGTTGATATATCCTAATTACAGAGTAAATGATTTCATTTCAAGGTTAAACTGGGTTACCCCAACAAAAATACAGTTTAAAATGTATATTTCTATATTATATTTGTAACAAAGTATAATAATTTCATGTACATATCACTGGGGTAAGTTACCCCATTCCTGTAAGCTAGTTCGGTAGTTTATAGCTACCAATTACTATTACAAAAGTTGGTTAAGCCCATATATTTATAGTAATACACAAACAATGAAATTTATTTTTAAAAGTAATTGTTTTGGTGCCAAATTTTCGTCGAAAATTCGGATTTTTGTGACGTAAACTCTCAGGCTTTTAATTTCGTTACGTTTAAAGCACTAACATACAAGCAGTAGGGTAGCGGACTACGTTTTTTTATTAACACGTCACATAGATAATAAAAAGATATTAGACACGTACTTTTTCTTGTTTTAATTAAGCAATCTTTGAGGATGATACAGTGAATGGAAATGTCTTAAAAATAATTTACCCACACGTGACGTCACAAGCCCCACTCCAGAACTGTAAACGCTTTAACTTTGTCATTTTTCATTGATTTGATAAAAGAAAAAATACGAGTCTTTTTTTCTTTTTTATCTATCTGGTAGACTAAATAGATATTTCCTTTCATACCCAGTCCGATCCTTTATTTTCATAGAAATTGAAGCCTAATTGATTTCTACAAAATAAAGAACAAATTATAATCTGCATAAAAAAAACCGAAACGAATTCCTATGCGTTTTATCGTCTTTCTTATGTATTTAAAACCTTAGTATAGTAAGAAATTAATAATAAATCGCAATAGACTCCGTTTAAAACAATTTCTTTTCAGCGTTCATTCATAGAAATCATATTCTAAGCATATCCATTACAAATAGACACCAAAATAAATGAATATCCCAATAAAAGTAAGAAAATACAATTTATAGTTAAACAAACATTTAGATATATTAATATCTTATATTTCTTACAGCAGAGATTCAAATAATTATCCAATTGTTAATATACGTAAACTTACAGTAAAATTTACCCCATTACCGCATTTTCGCGCCATAATTTCTTATGAGCTGCTCTCAATTAAACACTTGTAATTTTGTGCCTTCATAAAAAAACATATTAAATGCATTAACGATACTCGTACCGTTTTTAGTAAAAACTTTTTACAAAAGTTACCTCAACTATATTAGGATTTTTTTTATAAAGGAAACAAGCATTTCATAGCAATTGAAGTCAATATTATAACATTAAAGTTTAAACGCTATTTTTTGGTACATGCAGTATGGAAGATGGGAAAATAAACAGAGTATTTAAATTTACCCCAAAGGACTCAAAAATGTATATAGCTATACATAGTTATAATTATGTAACAGTATATTTAAAATATAATGCAATATCCAAAGGTATTATACAAAAGATTTAAAGTAAAGTAAAATCAACAAAAATATCATCACACTTTCTTTGTAGGGTAAAAAGAGTTCCAAATAAATTTTATCTTATGGGGTAATATTTTTACCCCATATTAAAGACCCGCATAATATACTATTTATTAAGATATAGTAATAAAGTTAGTTCAAATAACAACTGACATTGACAAATAAAGAAAATTCAGAAAATTCTTTACCCCACAAAAACTAGCACGAAACTACAAAATTGTATTTACTAGAACAATTAAAACTTAAATTAATTAATAATACATACATTTCTAATCAAATCCATAATTTAATTAAAAAAAGATCAACATTTTTTGTTTAAACAGATTGCGTTTGCGATGCTTTAAAAGAATATTAAATACAATTTAAAAGCAAAAATCTTAAATACAGTAACATCGAAAATGCAATCTACCAATAAAAAAATACATTTATCTACCTGAATTATGAAGTTTAAGCGAAATTATTGTTTCATAAACAAGAAACGGTGCAATCTGTCTAAATAGTAGGAATGTTATGGAGCTGAAATTATTGGATATTCGGAAACTTAATCTATACTAATATTATAAAGATGAAAGATTTGAATGTCGGTTTGTTTGCATTGAATAGGCTCCGAAACTACTGAACCGATTTGAAAAAATTCTTTCACTGTTGGGAAGCTACACTGTCCCCGGGTGACATAGGCTATATTATATTTTTTGTTAGATACCCGTGCGAAGCCAAGGCGGGCACTCAATATGTATAAAAGCTTGTTAGAAATTGTATAAAGAAAATACATACAAATAATCAATACTAATATTATAACGCTGAAGAGTTTGTTTGTTTGTTTGAACGCGCTAATCTCAGGAACTACTGGTTCGAATTGAAAAAATATTTTTGTATTGGATAGTCCGTTTATTGAGGAAGGCTATAGGCTATATAACATCAAGCTACAACCAATAGAAGCTGAGCATAAATGAAAAATGTTGCAAAAATGAAAAACCGTTGAAACTAAAACACGCGAACAAAGTCGCGGGGGACAGCTAGTTATATAATAACGAGTTAATACGTGTGTCGGGTTGGTCGTCTGTTTGGCGTCGGAGCCTATTCAAGCAAACAAACAAACAATCAAATCTTTCCTCTTTATAATATTAGTATAGATAACAAATTGTATTGTCCCCAAAACTAGAAAAGAAGGTGTTTGCAAAATTTCCGAACAATCAGTCGTCAATTTGATCCAGCCTTAAAAAAAATACCCAAAAAATCATACATTTATTTGGCATACAGGTAGTTGATAACCTACAATACAATAATGTATACATTATATAAGTCAACATCAACGGGAAGAACTAGTCATTAACTGTACATATCTTTATCCAAAATTTCTAACCCACAACATTCCTAATGTTACCCCATTCTGTTAAAACAATAATGGCTCAAAATCATAATATGAATATTTTGGACTTAACTCTTAAGTCCGTGATGCTTGCGCTTGATCCTCGCGTAAGGTCCGATGTCGGGGTCAGTAACGAAGTCGTATAGGACCTTAGACCAGCTGTCGTGGTGGGGTAAGTTGTCGTAGAATTCTGGCGCTATGCGTCTCACCTGTGGAATGAAATTGGGGTAATTAAGGTAAGTAAAGAAATCGTTAAGGAGTAATAAACACAATTCGTAGTATAAGACGTAAAGCTTATTTAAAGTGTCAGGAACTCTGATTGATTAAAAAATACAACCCATTTTTTTTTAAATAATTTTCTTAGTCCCACTTGCACGAAAACCCTAATCCAGAGTTAGTTGCTAACACGAGTTTAAATTGATAATATTGTATGAAAAACTGTCAATCAAACCTCGTGTTAGCATTTAACTCTGAGTTAAAAAGATAACCCGGGCTCGTGTAAGCCTTAATATTTAAATTTTGTGAGATAGTATTTTCTTTTGCACGTGTTTTATTTATTTTGTACCCAATTCTGTATAAGTTTATTTATTCTTCATCACAAACAAAGGTACAATAAGGTCTATCTCTTATGATACAAATTAGTTATATAAGTACCTACAAAAAAAAATAGCGTACGAATTTTAATTACAATAAAAATTAATTAAACAAATGAAACATTTTAGACTTTGAGTTATACATTGAAATTTAATAATTACCCTTATCATATCAGCTCGTCATGTCAAAATAAATAAAATAAATTAGAAAATTATACTTCCTATATTTGCATTACAAATTATTATCATTATAAAAGTCTTCCATATTTAGTGTTATCTGTTAGAAGAGCGAATAGTCTGCACTTTTTATACATTTCATACAATTTATTATACATAAAATTTCTTCTCAAATAATTGTTTATTTGTTTGACTGCAGGGATAGCCGAGTGGTATAGGTTACTACACCAATTATCAGTAAAGTAATGAAATGAATACTATTTAATTTTTGATGGGCCTGTAGGTCTAGTGGTTAGTGACCCTGACTGCTAAACTAGTCGTGGGTTCGATTCCCACGCAGGACAAATCTTTGTGTGATGAGGACGATTATTTGTTCTGTGTCTGTGTGTAATTTATCTATAATATGTATGTATTAAGAAATATATAAGTATGTTTATCAGTTGTCTGGTTGCCATAATACAGGCTCTGCCTAGTGTGGGATCAGATGGCCGTGTGTGAGCTGTCCCAAGATATTATATATATTAATGTAATTACCTCGGGCAGCCTACAGCCAGGGACTGCTGGGAAGTCATGGTGCTCGTTGTGGTAGCCAACGTTAAAAGTGATCCAGTTCAGAGGCCCGTAGTACGAGTACGTCTCGTAGCCCTTACGGAACATGTAGTGTTCTGCTACGAAATGACCTGGAAATCATAGACAAAACCATAAATAAAAAAATTATTTGACCTACGGCAAAATTTATTAAAGTGTTGATAATTTTCAATTTTGAAAGTCATGATAATAAAAATCGTGTCAAAATCGGTCCATTCGTTCAGAGACAAAACGTCACAGATGGATTATTGTTAAGCAGTCTTCTCTCTTCTATTCAGTCTATTTATTTTAGTGATTAAGAGATTCCTTTGTATATTAAAGTATTTTTTTTTTCACGAAATCTAATTTGGCAATGAGTGTATCTTCCATCAAACAATGGCCCATTTAATGAGCTGCCCAGCATGCCCTACCACCTGCACTCGCGGGGACCTGTACAAGGCCACGGACAACGCTGTTTGCGTGGCTGAGTACTGGTCTGGGAAAATTAGACTGCCATTGATCGACTCGCTAAGAAGAAAAATCTAATTTGAAAAAGTTACATCAAAATTTAATTTAGTAAATGATACAAAATATTTTTTACATTCACATTCCTGTTTATAAAAATCAGAACAATATTACTTTTAAATAAAACAATATTAAAATCATGCACCAACCTGCAACTGGGTGCACTCCCATTGCCATAACCGCACCGAAAATTAAATATCCTAATGCTTTCCAACCTGAAAAAGATTAAACAATAAATATTAAATGACATCATTATTTAAATGGCTGTTTGCACAAGTATCCTCAAAATAAAAGCTCACACATAAATTAAAACTACGCTCAGTGTTAAGGGTTTGATCCCTGCGTGGGACAATTATTTTTGTAATGACTTAACGGCTGACAAAGATCATCTCATGTCCGGTGAAGCAGTCAAGGCTTGCGCTCAGGTTAACTGCGTAAATCTCTTCAAAAAAAATAAATAATAATAGATCAACGTATGCCAGTCTGAACCAACGACTTAACGCGCTTTCCGAGGCAGGGAACAGTCTCAACATGTTTACAAATGGTCACCCATCCACAGAACAACCGCGGCTAATACTTAGGCACGAGCCCCTCCCAAATTATATCAGTGGTGCTTGGCAACTGGGATCTACCTCAGTCGTCTCATATTTTCTGTGCCTATGGCCTATCTTTTCTTTTTGTCTCCTGCTTGCAATGGAAGAAAGTGGAAACAAATTTTCCTAATCGTCCTATCTACTACTTCTGATTAATTTAGTTGCGGGTTCCAAGACAGTCAATCGTTTCCCTGGGACACACCGAGCTTTACTGTTTCTGTGGTATTCATTGGTTATGATTGTTGATCCTGGCTTACAGGAGTTGCAATGATGGGCATGCGTGGTGGGCAAGAGACCCTCACTCTGAGTCGATTAAAAACTTACCGTAAAGTTTAATGATTACAGCATCGAAGAACAGTTGTATAACCAGATTGATGAGTTCCATGGGGGTCGGCGGTTTAGGCCTCACCATCAAAGGACGGAAGCTGTAGAAGAAGGGCTGCAGGAACAACCACAGCAGCTTCCCTCCGGTCGTACAGAACAACTTCGCCTCTAGTAGCGTCGGCAAGTCTGTGTCTATCACTTCGTCTCCTTGGTACTGAGAAGAAAGAAATGATTTTAAAAATTATGGTTTATGTACACTATACAGGGTGTTACTGAAAGGGTACATCTATCCAAAAGGGGTGAGGAGTACAACTAATATAGAGTCAGTTTACGAAATTTCAACTCATAATAAGTTAATTAATTAATGGATTTTCAATTTTTCGCAATCATTATTCGACACCAAAAACCATAACCTGGAAGCTGAAGCGATGGCTTTTAACAGTTAGCGAGTGACGTAATAAGATAATGATCCTCATAGGTACGTACAGTGACAGGTTTGTCATGATTTTTGTTGTCAAATAATTGATGAGAAAAATTCTATATCAATTATTTTATTAAGTCATTTTGAGCTGAAATTTTGTAAACTGTCTCTATGCCAGATGTACTCTTCACCCCTTTTGGATAGATATACCCTTCGGTAACACCCTGTATATATATATATCTATACTGAATATAACAAATGTGAAAGTAACCCTGTCAGTCTGTCTGATACGCTTTCACCGTTTCACGGCTAAACCGTTGAACCGATTTGGATAAAACCTGGTGGAACCTAAGACAGAACATTGTCGTGATTATCGACAACCGCGCGGACGGAGCCGCGGCAAACAGCTAGTACAATATAGAAATCAATTGACTCATGCATCACTTAAGAACGGAACGGACGATTTGGTTAATTCTTTTGTTGTTGTATTTTTAATTGTCAGTACAAGGCTACAAGGTTTGCATGAACGAAAAGATCTAAAATATACGTGGGAAATGTCAAAAATTGGGTATTTGACTACTATCGAATTATTTATTTTTTACCAATATATCTAACAATAATATTAAATTGAAGTAGAACTGCGAAATATCATCAAAAAAATATAAGCAAATACAAACGTTATAAGCTTTTAAAGTTAGTAGATGACGCATGTTTTAAACGACGACATGTACGAGGTAGCCCCAGATTAGTATGGAGAAAACAATTGTGACGTCAAATTTGTTATAGCTTTCTGTCTAATTAGCAATATTAAAATGCTTGTAACTAGTTCAATATGAAAGTAATTAATCTGCCGTTTTTACAACTCGACATAGTCTGTAATAATAAAAAAAATCTTGTCAAATATCCAATTGGTGCGACGACTGTCGGGTCAGCCAGCAATATAATAAAGCGTTCCTTTGTTTGAACGCGGTAATCTCTTAAACAACCGGTTTTGAAAAAATCTTTCCTAATTAATCATAAACACAAACCTTCCCTTGAACCACTCTATCTGAACCCAAAGTAAGTAGCTAAAGCACTTGTGTTATGGAATTCAGAGACTACGTAGGTACCCAAACACCCAGAACCCACACAATGTAGAAAAGAGGTTTTCTACATTGTCTGGCCGAGGATCGAACCCGGGACCTCAGAGCTGGCGACACCTTGAAAACCGGTGTGTACGCCACTCGACTACGGAGATCATCAATTTATGTAACATATATGTACATAAATACAATAAAAAAATAGTGTAACTTACTCTATGATGTTCCAAATGATACTTCTTGAAGCTTATAGACACAGGTACTCCTATCGGCAGGTTCGCGAAGAAGCCAAACAGTCTGTTGGCTAGCGGCCGATTGTGACCGAAGGCTAGGTTGTGGGCTATTTCGTGGATGGCTGAAAAAAAAAAGCATAGTTATGAAAACTAAAATATGCATTATGCGTCTTCAGAAGCTTTGAACAATAAGTAAGAATTAAAGAGGTAAATAAAAGGGCAAAAATATGGCAACAAATAAAAGAAAGACTCATACCCCAGTCACTCACATGCGCGCAAACATTCGAACAATGTTCGCGCGGTTTGATCTCTGTTAAAAAACCGACACAGCTTGGAAATGAAATCATTTGCAAATTTCGTCCTATACCCAAAATTATTATGTTAATATTAGGTTTTGAGATAGTTTTAATAAAACGGTGCGCTCTGTTTTGATACTTTTACATATTCATACTAGTGCCAACAGTGCATACTCGATATGCGCGCTCTATAGTTCACTTATTTATTCCTCTAAGGTTTTATCTGTTCTCCTCTCATCCACGGACCCACCTCGGCAAGCGTAGTTTAACCATTATAATGTAGTTACACCGACACCGCTACGTCACGATTATTACAAAAGTTAATAATAATAATAATAACCCTCGGGGCAAGCCGTTACCTCATCATGAGAATAACGCAATACCTGAGGGCATATTAACTTGCTTTTTTCAACTTTGATATATAAATAAAAAATGTATCTTAAGGTCTATGTAGGAGCATACATCCGCAGGGCAGCTTGTGGCGAGCTGTTTGTGAGTAGCGACACAACGGACCTGAGTGCTCCAGGGAGTCACTCCTTAGGAGGGCTCCCAGCTCTTTCTTGCTTTAACTGGCTGGCTAGAGAGGGGTCGCTAGAGCTATATGCTCGGGGGTGGAAGTGTCTAATGGCGTAATAGCGAGGAAACCCGCTCCGGGTCCGCTACTGTGACCCGCGATGGCGAAATCGGGGCTGCACCGCTCGACACCCCTAGCCGCTCGCACTGGTGTTGCCTCCTGCTGCCTATCGTGGCGGTTATGTTGGGGGGGCCCATCTGGTGAGCTGGCGAGTCACCACCTGCCTATTTGATTGCATTAACATGTATTAGAAGGCAGGTGCCATAGTTTCCCGATTTAGTTCTTATAACCAATCCACTAACATTTACCTACACATAGCCAAAATTTTTATTTTTCATTCATAATTTACAATAGCTTTGTATCTACTTTGGACCGTTCATATCTGTTCTTCCATAGAGCAGAGGTGGATGGGCCCTATTAGATGCCCCATCCCAGTTTAGAGTAAAGTTCTCAACAAGGCCACTGCGTGTTGGACCTGTGTCCCCACGTAAGCCTTTCAAAGGACCGGGTATTCTCGATACTGAGGGTAACCCGTGAAAAAAGAGAGATACAAATAATAATAATAATATTTATTTCAGAAAAAGAACAGCAGAAAAATGTGTAACAGTGACACCTGTACTAATGAGAATTTCATTGTATCACAGGTGCCAGTGCCTTCCTTATTTAACTAATTTATAGAAGTAACATAATTAAAACAAAAAAACCAATATTAACTAAATAAAATTAAATTTACATCTTTATTAATTTGCACCGGTCTGTCGCAATCCAGTGCGAGTCGAAATATAAAGCTGTTAAAATTGGGTTGGATTCTTATTGTCCTCACTTCTAGCTAGGAGTCATGTCGGGCCCGCCACTATGGCGTTATGGTTTTAAGACTTCGGTTGGACCCGTAACGCCGCCACTCAGGCGAAGGATGGCACCAGGTGTTTTGCCGGAGTAGTCGGAGCCTTTTTAGAGTTCCGTACCTCAAAAGGACAAAACGGAACCCTTATAGGATCACTTTGTTGTCCGTCCGTCCGTCTGTCAAGACCGTTTTTCTCAGGAACGCGTGGAGGTATCAAACTAAAATTTATATACAATACTCAGGTCTACTGTCCCTTGGAGCTGTGAAAAAATCAAACTTCTAAGCCAAAGCAATCAAAAGATACAGCCGTTTATGCCGCAAATTTCCGCAAATTTTCGAAACTCGCACGGGAATCAAAACCTACAGGGTACTTCTCAATATTTTTTTTTTAATATTTTGTTTTTTCGTTTTGCAATAAAATACCATAACTACGACTATGACTCGATCATCGTGATGGGTGAACTTTTATTTATATAACTTTAGGTTTGTACGGAACCCTCGGTGCGCGAGTCCGACTCGCACTTGGCTGGTTTTTTTAAGGCTCTGGAAGACTGGACTCTTGCATCACCACAAAAAAAAAACGCGCGAGCAGTGAGTGTAGTAAGTAATCGAACCCAATTTTAACCGACTTAGAATATACTTCGCCTCCTGGTGGATTATGACAGATAGGGGCAGACGAGTCTGCGCTATCGCGGACGAGCTACTGCCCACGGTCTACGGTACGGAACTCTTCATACGCGAGTCCGACTCCCACTTAACCGGTTTTTTGTATTTGTGAGAACAAGACCGACTGAGCCGATACATAGGTAATTTGTAGGTTAACCAGACAAGCCAGCGAATGTATGCTGGAAATGCCTTCTGACTGTGTCCTTTCAACGAGAAGTAACGAGCATCGATCACCGCGATAAACTAGCGACTCGCCCGCGTTTGCACGGGTAGACATAACTTTAATGAATCATACACAAAAACCTTCCTGTTCAATCACTCTATCCATTGCTGAAAACTGCATTAAAATCCGTTGCGTAGTTCAAAAGATCTAAGCGTAGGTACAGACAGCGGGAGAGACCTTGTTTTATAGGTACTATGAAAATACAGAATTAGTTGCAAATTTTTTGTTTTCTTTATCATATAGGTATTTTTTTGTTATTACATAAAAAAATACTGATACTAATTATAGTTGAAAGGTTAATTACCGAAATCGTGGCACTCAATTATCATCTAGGTAGGTATACATATAAAATTATATTATTATATCCAAACATGCAACACGCAACACACACACAAACACATATACTCACATACACACACATATAATCACACACGCACACATTCAAAACATTTTTATATTATTTTTATTAATAAATAGTTTTATGAAAGTATTTAAGATATAAAAATTATAATTTTAGTAATAAGCTGCATATCTCTCCAACTTCTTTAAGCTGTGCCCTACCGGGTCCATAATGATTCTAGCTCATAAATGTACCACCTGTATTTGACTTATGGAATGCTAATAAAGTATTGAGTATTGAGTATAAGTTATGTTCACGAAGTTTGCGGCAATGAAACATTTAAATCATCATCTAGCATAGCATCGTACCTGTTATCGTCATTTTTCAGTAATCACTATACACTGTACCTACATAACTTATTTTTTATTTTAACTACATAATGTAGTTTCTTGCCGGTTCTTTTCCATAAGAATGTTCTTTTAAAACCAGACAAATAGATTTTATCGTTTCGTTTCTAACACGCTTGCCAAGACGTCTTCCCGTGGTGCGCGATATCACAGATCACCCCGCACGGACAACGAACACGGACCGCCACGCACCTCGCAGTGAGTGTTGAGAATTAAACCCAATTTTAAATGACTTAGGGTACATTTAGACTCGCGTTGGATTGCAACGGCCCGGCTACTGCAATGTAACGGACGAACCGCTTCCCATGGTGCGTGGTAATCCGCGATATCGCGCACCGTAAGAATCCGGCTTTATAGGTATTTTAAAAATAAATGTGGGCCATATCATATACATTGCTCAGAACCCAAAGACGCCCAAAGTAAATAGCTAAAGCACTTGTGTTATTGAATCAGAGACAACGAAGGTACCATAAACACCCGAGACAATGTCGAAAAGTGATTTCAACATTGACCCGTCCGGGGATCGAAACCGGAACCTCAAAGCTAGCGACTCCTTGAAAACCGGTGCGTACGCCACTCGACCACGGAGTTCGTCATCACACCTATGACTATGTGTGCATTCACATAATATTTATTAATTTAAACAATTTATACATAGTCAAGTTCCCTGATTAGCAGTAGGCCATAAAATTATTGTTTTATCGTTCCGTCGAGCCCTTGCTTGAGTTATAAGTATGCAAATAATACATGTGTCATACATAATTGGTCACGTATGTTTCTAATATCTTATTGAGGAAACCTTGGAGTGCGTTTAAAATAAATTTGCTGTTTTTATTTACATATAAAACTGCCATTTTTATGTTTTACCAACATACATATGTTACTTCTAGGTATATAAAAATATCTCTACAGCGGACTACACAGATAGCCAAGTGGTTATAAACCACCACGCCAATTGTTGATTGATGTGACTTTCATCTCTCCTCATAACATGTCCATACTAAGACAGATGCTAACTTCTCATCTTTTCATTCACTGGCGCTAATTTCAAGCTTCCTCTAATATACTCGTTTCGTATCCTTTATAATCTTATTACTCCAACGATCCGTCGAAGCATTCTCATTTCAGCTACGGCAATTGTCTTTCATCCGTACCTATCACTGCCTACCATTCTGAACCATACATCAATATACAGTTCGACTCGCGACACCACCGCCGCCGCGTCAGCTCATGATTAGGGACTCCTATTGAGTCAGAAACTAGTCGGGCGATCCCGAGAATGTGCGTGAGTAAACCGTTTTGTTTTATATAATTACTAGCTGTCCCCCGCGACTTTGTCCCCGTGTTTTACTTTTAACGGTTTTTCGTATTTGCAACATTTTTCATTTATGCTGCTCTCCTTTTGGTCGCAGCGTAATGTTATATAGCTTATAGCCTTCCTCAATAAATGGGCTATCCAAGACTTAAAGATTTTTTCAAATCGGACCAGTAAGTAGTTCCTGAGATTAGCGCGTTCAAACAAACAAACTCTTCAGCTTTATATATTAAAGTATAGATTCATAAATTTTCCCTTTCAACTTTTCGGACATAGTCGGATCACAAATCACATATACTACTGATAGATATTTCATAATTATTACACAACCAAACTATGACAGCTTAAACACTTCATAAATTCCTCACTATTTCACACTCCATTATCTGAAGTCCTTAGTAATTTTGCAGACTTGAGCATTATTAATAATAATAATAATAAACCCCTCGGGGCAAGCCGTTACCTCATCATGAGAATAACGCAATACCTGAGGGCATATTAACTTGCTTTTTCCAACTTTGAGATATAAATAAAAAATGTATCTTAAGGTCTATGTAGGAGCATACATCCGCAGGGCAGCTTGTGGCGAGCTGTTTGTGAGTAGCGACACAACGGACCTGAGTGCCCCAGGCAGTCACTCCTTAGGAGGGCTCCCAGCTCTTTCTTGCCTTAACTGGCTGGCTAGAGAGGGGTCGCTAGAGCTATATGCTCGGGGGTGGAAGTGTCTAATGGCGTAATAGCGAGGAAACCCGCTCCGGGTCCGCTACTGTGACCCGCGATGGCGAAATCGGGGCCGCACCGCTCGACACCCCTAGCCGCTCGCACTGGTGTTGCCTCCTGCTGCCTGTAGTGGCGGTTATGTTGGGGGGCCCATCTGGTGAGCTGGCGAGTCACCACCTGCCTATTTGATTGCATTTATATGTGTTAGAAGGCAGGTGCCATAGTTTTCCGATTTAGCTCTAATAACCAATCCACTAACATTTACCTACACATAGCCTAAATTTTTACTTTCCATTCATAATTTACAATAGCTCTGTATCTACTTTGGACCATTCATGTCTGTTCTTCCATAGAGCAGAGGTGGATGGGCCCTAGTAGATGCCCCATCCCAGTTTAGAGTAAAGTTCTCAACAAGGCCACTGCGTGTTGGACCTGTGTCCCCACGTAAGCCTTTCAAAGGACCGGGTATTCTCAATACTGAGGATAGCCCGTGAAAAAAAAGAGAGATACATAATAATAATAATAGTTTATTTCAGACCAACATAGTCCATAGAGTGTTAGTAATACACAGGCACTTAAGAACTAAGTTAGTAATACACAAAATACTAAAACAAACTAAAGAGACATAAAAATTATCCTGTATGTAAGCGGATCCAATGCCTCCATATAGGACTCTCTAAGTGCTCTGCAACCACCCTCAGGTAGCTGTTGGGACTGTCCCTCACTCTTCGCATCAGCGATGCTGATCTTTTCCTAATTATTGCATAATAATCGTCTACTTGAGCTTCTGCAAACATTGCTGACGCACTGCAATAGCGAGGCAGTCCCATCAACACCCTGAAGGCATTATTGTACTGAACTCTCAGAGCTCTCACGACCCCCTGCGTACAATTGGCCCACAGGTTGCAGGTATAAAATGATTGGCAGTAGGCCCTAAACAAGGTTGTTTTGACTGCCTTTGAACATCTGGAAAACCTGCGAGCCAGCATGTTACAGCGAATCGTGAGCCCCCTGCGTTCCCGTTCTACATCTAGGTCATCTGTCAAGCTTTCATTTACAACATGGCCCAGGTACACCAACTGAGACACTCGCCTTAGCGCCACCCCACACAGTGTCACAGGCGGTACAAATGATGGATTCATTTGCCCCGCCCGAAACACTAACAACTCGCTTTTTTTGACGTTATATATCAATCCATGTGCTTCAGCATATGCCTCACACACCCCTAAAAGCTTGCGTAGGCCACTTACCGATGGACTCAACAACACCATGTCATCGGCGTAACTAATGTTGTTAACTATATGTCCGTCTATGGAGCAGCCTACACTGGTGTTGTTGAGCTCACGCACCAGTTCCCTCACATATATATTAAACAATGTAGGAGAGCTCAGTCCCCCCTGCCTAACTCCACATTCCAGTCGATAGGGATCTGACAAGCCATCTGCCCATCTTACAAAATTAGTCTGGTGTCTGTACCAGTACTCGAAAGTCCCTGTTATACCCTCCGGCACTCTATTCGTTCTCAGTTTGGCCCACAACTTGTCATAATTGACCAGGTCAAATGCCTTAGAGAGGTCCAAAAAGGCGGCATAGACAGGCGTTTTACGGTCCGTATAATACTTGACGGTGTGCTTAAGAACTAAAATCGCACTTTCAGTAGAGAGACCCCCTCTGAAACCAAATTGGGCATCCTCGAGTGTCACATATTGAGCAAGATAACTTTGCAGCACACCATCAAGCACCTTTGCCATTGTAGTGGCTAGGGTAATAGGACTATAGTTTTGCTTGTCACCAATATCTCCTGTCTTGTTCTTTACGATCGGAACTACAACTGCTTTCAACATATCATCTGGCAAATAGGCATGTCTGATACAGAAAGTGTAGAACATCGCCAACACTCTATACAGGTGGGAAAATTATTGCCTGGTCATTGAAATAGTTCTGACCTAAATTTTCTTCAAGTATCACATACTTTTGTTAAACAAAACTATCATTTTCTTCAAGTATCACATACTTTAATTAAACAAAACTATCAGTTTAACTTAACCTTCTAAATGGAACCTTGTGGTTTTAATAATCTTTTCAAGTACTATCGTAAGTGTTTGCATAGTTGTAAATAACTATGTATCGACACAAAATGTGTATATTTAAGTCAGTTCCAGTAAGTGTTATGGTTTCCTCTTAATGTATTTTGAAAAACCACTCAACTTACATTAGCCGCGCCTTGCGGCTTTTGCCGTGTCTTTATCGGGGATAAAACTATTCAGTGCATTATTCCAGAATGTAAACTATCTTTGTGCCAAATGACATTCAAATCCGTTCAGTAGTTTTTGAGTGATTGACTCACAAACATCCATTTCTTTATTTTTGCGTCTAAAACAGCGTGAGCTTTTGTCTACGGCTTTGCTTGCATTTATTTTAACTTGTTTATTAGTGCAAATCCTTCGATTTAATGTGGAAACTGTTCTTGATTGTATATTGTTTTTATTACATCATAAGTTTGTATTACATCGTTTATTAGATAGGGCTGAGAACAGGTCGTATTTATATGCCATTTTTTTTTATTTATAAGACAAAACGACTTTTGCCGTGTCAGTTAGTATTAAGTATATATTACTCTATAACAACTCAATAACGGCTGATAAATGATAATGGTAGAGATAAGAGCTCTCCAGTTGACGATAACAAGTTCTAATTAAGTTGTGGGTTCCTTTGAAGTACAATTTAGATTGCCTAGGGTCTAATTGAGTATGTAAACCTATTTTCACAAGCGTGTTTGCTGGCTAGGCGAGTACATTAGTTAGTAGTTTTAGGCCAGGCGCCCACGGACTGCTCCAACAAAAATTTCTCCAACGAATTACAGAAATATTACTCCATACTGCCAAATATGGCGATGAAACATCATGAACAAGCAGATCAATTAAACAGTAGTTGAAATCAGCTTTCTTCGTAGCCTTTTCCCAAGTTATGTTGGGGTCGGCTTCCAATCTCACCGGATTCAGCTGAAATGACCAACTGCCTATCTGACCTCTATGGCACAAATATTGGGTAATACAGTATTCCTTGATAAGAATGATACAATAGGGATGTTGCCTGGGTATGAAAAGTTCAAATCTATTTAGTCCGTCAGTTAGATAATAAAAAAATATTAGACACGTATTTTTTCTTTTATCAAAACAATACAAAATTATAAAGATACAGCGATTTAAAGTTCAGTAGTAGCTTATGACGCCACGCCGTCGTATAAACTGTCGCACGTAGAGACGTCACGCAAAATTTCCATTCACAGTATTTTGCTCATTTTTTATTTGTAGGAAAAAAGGAAAAATACGTGTCCAATAAAATTCATTAATCTCCCAGGCGGATATTAAAAAAAAATAGGAAACATGCCCATTACATTGGCTGCAACTATTGCTAAAAATTGTCCGTGTAATCGCACCAATAGATTTTACTGGTAGATCATAAAATCGATCGCAATTCGAGGTTTAATTGTAGCATAAAACTATTTTATGGTGACGTAAAGCGAGATTATATTAAAATAGTTGTCGCCCGCGATTTCTTCAGCATGGATGCCGGTTTTCGCGGCGAAAAGCCCATGTCCTTTCATGGAGTTTAGGCTAACCCCATACCAAATTATATCAAAATGGGTTGCGTTGTTTGGCCGTAAAAGCGTAACAGACAGAAATGCCCCCTAAGTACTCAAATGTAAGTAAACTTCAAGACGTTCTTGTCTGTCCGTCGCAACTTTATGCCTAAAAGAGACAGAGACAGTATGAGACTTAACGGAAACGGAACCGATTTGAAATTGAGATTTGGCCAAGACAGATTTTCTTTCTCATTGATATTAGTATCTATAAACTCCCCCCTCTATCTACCTACTAACTAATGGGAGTTAAAAAATATTAGAGAAAAAATGAGTATATTAGATGAAGTTTGAAAGTGGCACCAGTAACAGAAAATCTAAAAGGACATCGCTTAGGATGGTATGGGAATGTAATGAGGAGATGAAATGCATGTGAATAAAAGAGTGATTAATTTGGATGTGGAGGGCTGGAGAGGAAGAGGAAAGCCGAAGGAAAGGTTGATCGATTGCGTGAGAGGTGATATGAGGCAAAAATCTGCGAATGACAGTATGACGGCTAATAGAATGGAAGAAGAAAATATTGTGCGCCGACCACAAATAAATTGGGAAAAGGGCAGGTAGAAGAATTAGTATGGATAAACTTACCTAACATGAGAGAGTGATTGATGACTCCTCCAAAGCAGTACGCGACGATGAGCATCAAGGGCCAGCTGAGCTGCACCACGAAAGGCAGCGAGATAATCTGAGTGAGAACCATTGCTATCACCACCCATTTGAACATGGGATCGTACCCGAACAGCTTCTTTATTTGAGGGTACTTCTCTGTGGACAAAAGAAAATTTATATCAAAACATTGCAAGAAAGGATACAAATGGAATTCTGTATGACTCGTGTCATCTTAGTCTGAAAGTAGGGCGTTCACATAAATGATAGATGAATCATTATTTAATTCGCACGACCCAAGGGCTGGCTTTTACCTTGGACAGAGGATAAGCATTGCCATACAAGGTGGGAACACTGCTTTTTGGGAACACTGCCAGTGGACAGCGATGTAGACGAATTTTTTGATGCCATATTTTAGGTTTATATTTAACTAGCTTCCGCCCGCGGCTTCGCCCACGTGGTGTGTTGATAAAAAGCAGCCTATTGCAAAAATAACAAAATCGAAGAATAAATAAGATAACGTCTTTTTTTAAGGTTACGCCTCCAATGTAAGAACGGGACCCTAAAGAATTTGAATTTGAAGAATTTGAAAATTTTTGATAAGGATAGATAGGTACTGGTACTGGGTCGCGCACTCAGCCATGAGCGACTTGATCCCCCACCCACCCCGCCCGCGCGTGCCATTCAGTCAGCGACACGAAATTATTTTTTTTGCGCGTTATTTGATTTTGCTATATCTCCTAAAGTATTTATTTAATTCGCATGGTGTAAAGGGAAAAAATTATCTTCATGAAATGCTCAAGACAACCAATCTATTTAAAATTATAAGGATTAATAACGTATTTGTATAAATAGCTTTCCAAGTTAACACTTTATAATTGTCCATTTTTTTAAGTATTTAAATAGATATAGTATGTTATCCTTAAGAGCTGGACATATAGTATCGCTTACTTTTCTGTAGATCTATATAAGATACACAATTACACCATACATTATTTTGTTATATCTTAAAGGGTTTAGGCAGCGTTTTCGTTAAAAGCTCCAAGACAACTTATTTTTTCCGACATTGTCAACAATTATCGTTACTTAAACGCTTTCACCCCTGTTGACCGGGATAAATAGTAACCTATATGTTAATCCAGGGTATAACCTATCTACATACCAAATTTCAACCAAATCGGTCCAGCCGTTTTTGCGTGAAAGAGTAACAAACATCCACACATCCACACATCCACACATCCATTCTCACAAACTTTCACATTTATAATATTAGTAGGATAGGATTAGATTAGTTTATTTTATTATTTCTTTTGTGTATGTATATTTAGTTGTTTATTATTTATTGAAATCGCACATGCGGATATTCTCTTATGTCTATAATTAAAACGTCATTTTCAGACATTTAAGCGATTTCTATCATCGTTAACGCTTCGTACACAACGTACAATGTCAATTATTTACGCGGGCAGAATTTCTACCGACATGAAAAAATATAGTGGTCATTATCCACTTATTAATAAATTCTCAGTAACACCTGTGTCAATATTAATCTAGGTATCTGATATAATAATTTACTATCATACAATTTCCTCGCATTATCTTTTACTGCTAAACGATAAACCGCTCATTCATTAGAAAATGGCGGGAAATCAGTAGTAAGAACGAAGTAAAATCAACCTTAGAGCATTGACCATAAAGGTGGTTTTAACGTCAAAGTGTTACCAGTGTGATGTAGTTTGTGAATAAGTGTCCCAAATACTGTTGAAAAATTCTACGCCCGTAGACAAATGTCATTTTGACGTGACAACGTGTTATAAATTGGTTTGCCGGGTGACACTTCAAGAAACTGGGTAACGCTCCGCTCACGTTATGCGCTCACAATGAGAGCGAGTGAGAGGCACGCGTCCCTTCCACTCGGGCATGGTTAGCCCGCCTAAGAGCGAGAGAGACAGACATTGACAGTCGTTGTCACGTAAAACTTTCGCCCGTATACCGACTTTACAGGCAACCAATTTTTTTTTACAACCATTAACGCTGATCGAACCCCATGAATTTATGGAAATGATAAGTCTAAGTCTCGTGACTTATCAAAATGAAATGTCATTTCCATACATTAAATGTTATTTATCCGATTTTTTTTAACAAGATGGACCGACGACCTAGTGAAGGTCGCCGGAAACCGCTGGATGCGGACGGCGCAGGACCGTGAGTTGTGGCGATCCTTGGGGGGAGGCCTATGATCAGCAGTCGACTTCTTTCGGCTGATATCATGATGATGATCCGATTTTTATTATTGACTAGTTGTCCCCCGCGACTTTGTTCGCGTGTTTTAGTTTCAACGGTTTTTTATTTTTGCATTATTTTTCATTTATGCTCCGCTCCTATTGGTCGTAGCGTGATGTTGTATAGCCTATAGCCTTCCTCAATAAACGGACTATCCAATACAAAAATATTTTTTCAATTCGAACCAGTAGTTCCTGAGATTAGCGCGTTCAAACAAACAAACAAACAAACTCTTCAGCTTTATAATATTAGTATAGATAACGCTTATTTGTAGAAATGTCTCTTGTCTATAGAGGAAAACACCCTGTTTAACTTAAGGTGCAATTTTACTGTTACACTGTTATGTGTTAGGGAAAACGATGTAAAAAAATAGTGTTTTATTATTTTACGGAAAAATATAATCTATAAGGAAATTACTTAGTAAAATTAGAATCACGTGTTTATGTTATCTTGTATCTGGATGTTACAAAAGATTTTTTGAAAGATTGATATTTCTTATTCAATTTATTAGAAAGAATAGGGGAACGGACTGGGTATGAAAAGGAAATATCTATTTAGTCCACCAGATACCTAGATAAAACAAGAAAAAAAAACTCGTATTTTTTTTTATCAAATCAATGAAATTAACGCGCTTTAAAGTTCTGGAGTAGGGGCTTGTGACGTCACTTGTGGGTCAAAATTATAGCCACAAGTGACGTCATGCGTATATCTTCCTCATCGTTTGTTTAATTTAAAAAAGAAAAATTACGTGTATATTTTGTTTTAATATATAGTCCGATGCCCTATTGGAACGTTATCTTGAACACTATCTTATTTTAATTTTGAGGTTTTAAAAGGTAAAAATCATACCATACATATATAAGATTTTAAGCGTCAAAAATATCAATTAGTCAAAAGACAAAGTTGTATTGATGGAATATTTTTTATGACTCGTTTTATTCGTTATCACGAAATGTATGGGAAACAGAATCATTGTAATTAATTCAATAGATATAGATATACAAACAACAGATTAAGTGTTAATTACTGATAAGGAATAGAAACTGAGATTTGTTTTATTAAAAGAAAGATTATTTCCGATTGTAATCAGATTTTCTAGAACTTTTTATTTTGGTAAGTAAGTCTCCTAATCTCAGTTTCACAAACATTAAAATCACGTACACAGGGAACACTCAGGCTTGGTACAAATTTTATTGGATCCACACATGGCTGTCCCACCATTCATCATTATAATTCTGACAAGCAGTCTTACCATGGGATACTGTGTTACCCAGTAAAATGGGTTGTGGAGGTCAGATAGGCAGACGCTCTATGTAAAATACGTTACCCAGGTGAATCCGGTAAGACTGGAAGCCTAACATAACTTGAGAAAGGGCTAGGCAGAAAAAGTTATCGATATATTTTTTTCCTGTTTTTTTTGCTTAACCCAAAACTCATTGATTTAAAATGTCACATTTTGTGCGAAAGTATGACTTCATAAAGACCTATTCTTATTCGCCTTATCTATTTCGTTTTATTAATATTTGAGTGCAACAAAAACGGGTTCCATACTTTTTTTTATCATCCATTTAAATTTAATTAAAGATTTTGTTTTTTATTACGCAGTCAACTAATTATTATCGTAATTTTCTTTAATCTAATAAAAAAAATCTCAGTTTCTATTCCTTATCAGTAATTAACACTAAATCTGTTGTTTGTATATCTATATCTATTGAATTAATTACAATGATTCTGTTTCCCATACATTTCGTGATAATGTTTAAAATGAGTCATAAGAATTAATCCAGAAATAACTCTATCTTTTTGCTATTTGATATTGATGACACGTGAAATCCCTATAGGCATATTGACAACGTTAACGACACGTTATGGTTTGATTTTTGCCTTTAGAAACATCAATCACATTACAAAAAAAAAATAAAAATATAAAATTGCTTTCTATAAGAGAGAGAGAGAGACAGACAGAGAAACATGCGACGCCGCACAGCTTACAATAGCTTACTATAGCAAAAAGTGTCGTGACAACTTTTCGTAACAATTTTTTCCGTCTAGCCCCCTCTCACAACGCGCGATAAGGAACTTCGTTCCAATACTTTCAATGTTTAGATTCCAGTCAGTTCCTTCCATTGACAGCACTTTTTTTTTAAGAAAACTGAATCTCCTGCCTTCTAAACTAATAATAATTTTGCATTGGCATTGTATTAGAATTAAAAATTTAATTGGAGAGTAAGGGCACAGATCTATCTCTGTATTCAATAATTATATTCATGACTAGCTGACCCGTGCCCACTTCGTTGGGCATAATGTTAATAATCCTTTTTTAGTTCATATGACCTAACGATTTAAATTATTTTATTAATAATAAAAATTAAATTATCTATACTAATATTAAAAAAACTACTTTTTGTAACTTAAATATAAAAGTTAGACATAATATGCTGTCGTTGACTTTTTTGTAGGCATTTTCAAGCTCCACATCTTTTCTCTAGAACTCAAAAATATATCTTTCATAGTTAAGGCAGCGTTCGTAAGAATCGCTTTCATTCGACCGTTTTTTCTCCGATTCACTTTGCAAAACGGACTACCACGTAAAAGCCTTTTTATTTTTCGGTTTTTTATATAGCCTATGACACTCAGCAATAATGTGGTTTTCTATTGGTGAAGGAATTTTTAAAATCGGTTCAGTAGATCCCGAGATTACCCCTTACAATTTAACAAACACACAAACTTTACTTCTTTATAATATTAGTATAGATAAATACTTCTCCTTACACATAAAACAAGATGCCTCGTCACTTATTAAACCATATAATTAAGACTAATTGATTTACAACCTCATTAATCATTCGCTAGTCTTATACTACCAAGTTGATTGTCTCACAAAGAGTATCGTTGTGAAATCTAACATGTTCGCGAGACGTACCAAGAAAAATTTTCGTAATATATTTAGATTAAGATAGATAATAAGTAAAGGAGTCTTCAACTATTGTTATTTTATGTTGCTGTGCCCGACAGGGTCCATCATTGGTACTTATATAAATGTTTACTTACCACCTAAGCCAATACATTGTGGAATGGCAATAAATGATTGAGTATTGAGTATTAAAAATAATTAGCTAAACCGCGAATACTTTTTATGGAGTTTCTTGCCGGTTCTTCTCCATAGGAGTGAAATTTTGGAACCGCGCAACTATAGTCATTTAACGTATTGAAAGTACAAAAAACGCCAACCTCACTTTAAAGGACTCTGTCCATTACGACGTATCATACTATGGCCGTAAAAGGAACGTGTCAGGAAACAGAAATTGAAAATCACCGACCAGCACCGTCGAGTGCCATGCACGGACCGTTTGCAATTGACGGCAAGAATGAATGAATGAACCGGTGCCGCTACGCTCAGAGTATGGCGACGTTAAAAAACCTGTATATTCCAAATAAAAAATCCACTGTATTGCACGGGTTTGATACCCCGTTGATACGTTCTAGTGGACATAATGGGTAGGTATAATGGGTTGTAGTGGGGAGACACTTTAAGACGTTCTTTAAACAGTCGTCAGACGATTTAACAGTGGCTTAAAATTGAATTGCGTTTGAGTATCCGGCCAACCAACCATTGGCGTTCTTTAGGGGAGGCTTACGTTCAGCAGTGGACGGCAATTGGCTGATATGATAATGATCCGGCCATAAATTACTAGGCAGGATAAGAACATTTAGGAAAGGCTTTGGGATGATCTTTTTGAGGACGTACCATCTTTTTACTTAATATCCACATAAATCCGCTCCGTTGGTGCGTTTCGTTAGTATTTGTGAGAGATTCAGAGGTCAAACTTGTTCTAAAGCCCGCATCTCTGCTCGCTCTGGTGTTGGAGACGTTCATGATTCATCACTTACTATCAGAAGAACCGCTGACTATCGTCTACTCATCCTTAGCTTGACTCATAAGACAGTATAAAGAAATAACACATCTTTACACGTCAAAGTTATACAGTACTCTCTATTATTTTAGTTAGCGAACACCAGTGAAATAGACGTGTTAATTGTCAATTAGTTTAAGTTGTTTTCTAAATGGTTACTAACAATACGTAACGATTGTAACATCACTTGACATGGCTTCGTCATGCTTCGTTTACTGACCCGATGCATATTCAAGGTTGTCGCCTAATTCGGATATTCTTAGCTGTTGTCAAGGCCCATTTTTTGACACGATGGAATTTATTGACTGCGCGGATAGCTGAGTGGTATAGGTCATCATTCTAATGCGGAAAGTGCTGCGGGTTTCGATCCCCGTATGGGACAAATATTTAAGTGATCTAAAAATGTTTATTCCAAGTTTGGGTGGTCTTTGTGCATGTGATTTGAATGTTTATGATACTCCGGCGAAACGGGATTAAATTCCCATTTCGGGGGTCATTTTCAAAGAAACATGTTATTTTTTAGTGTTTCGAAAGCTTTTTTGGCTAAAACCGTGTGCTAACCCCGAATAACGAAATGCCATTTAACTTTAACACATTCTTAAATGTGTATCTGTCGCTACTTTACACCTTCAAGGGACAGAGACAGCACGAGACTTAACGGCGATTTTAAACTGATTTACGTTCAGTATTCAGCCATAACTCTTTTTTCTTTATCAAAGGACAGGCAGATATTATACAAATCTACCGCAATCGAAAGGGTTTCAAAGTCAAGACGCAGAATTTTTAATTAATATTAGTGTGCCATGTATAATAAAATAAAAAATCTAAACTATGTCCTTGATGTCTATGTTGTTGAACTAGAATAATCTAGAACAGCTAATCATTATGCGGCAAAAATAATGAGACATCAGAATATACAATCTCATCTAATCTTAATCCGTATATCTAAGAATAATAACAACAAGAATTGTTACTGTCCTATCTCAATAAATATTAGTCATCGACAGGAGATTTTTAATGACTCATAATCATTACGTGTGAAAATAAAGGCTGATTCTCTATTTCTTCAGTTACATGGTCTGATGGAAAGTACATCGGAGAGGTTAGATGTCGGAAAAATGGCGCATTCAAATTCATTTTTCACATATTTTTATGGTGCCTCTGGTGGTATTGTTGTGTGTCGGGTTGTGAAGCTCCCTCGTAAATGGTTTGTCTGCATTAGCTATTTGAGGCAAGCTTGCCATATTGGCACAAGCCTGCTCAGGTTGATCTGGCTCTTTCTTCAAAAGGCCAGTCCAGAAAAGACTCGTCATTTATTTACACAACATTAAAATTACAATGATTGTCTGGACTTTAAAAGAGGCTGTGACCCTGAGAAGAAATGTAAGAAGTTAGGAAAATTTTAATAAGAAATGTTAGAAGTTATAAAATTAGGAAACCAAAGGAATCATGATGCTCAAAAAAAAATATTATATGACATGCAAAAGTGATGATTTTTTATCCGAGTTGCAACCTAAATGCTCATTCATAAAAAAGCCGGTCACCGAACTACAAGGCCATTATTAGGCCTTAATGTTATTAATATGAAATAATCTTTACATAATAATACCGCCTTTTTAATGCGTGTAGTTTATCACGTAGACATAGAGATTACTATCAGTCAAGTTATAATCGATACTTTAATCCTAAATTATGACTCAGAAATACCTATATCTAAAATGAGAAAGGAGATAACTATGTATTATTGTCACATTTATATATTTAGTTTTACTAGCTTTCGTCCGCGGCTTCGTCTGAGTGGATGTCGGTGTATAATTCTGTGTCTACTGCTTGTCCTTTACCCACAAATCATTAACGACTACTTGGTTTTAATCACATAGGCATACGTCCCTACACAGACTGCGCAAGCAGTTAGACAGTGATCAACTTACACGGACAGCGTGACACGTGCGCCTCCCAACACTTTTAGAAAACAGTCGAAACAAAAGCAGTCGAATTGCTTCTAGCAGTCCGTCTGCGGGCGGCCATAGAAATTCATAGTTTACCATGCAATCGCAGCTAGAAGAAGTTGACACCGACAGGTTGAAGCAGTCGCACCCATCAAAAGTTACGAAGACTATCACATAATCACATAATGGGCCATATCAAATTCTGATAAACCCATACTAAACTTATTTAAGGGTATCTTTTTCACTTGTACACAAGTAGAAAAGGACAGACGAAAATTAGAGCTGTCAAATAGGGAATCGGTGACAATGTTAAACAACCAGTTCCAATTTTTCCAGAGTCTAGATTAGAAAAATAAGACCACATATTTTCCTTAAGACTATTAAAGCACAATAGAACCAGCCAAATCTAATCAAAACCCGATCATCTCCGGTAATAATACTCTAATCAATCATATCGGTTATAAAATTTCGATTGTTTAGATAAGACAAGTGTCTTATCTTTTGATAAAAAGATTTTTTATCAAACCAAGTTTGTCTCCGATATATTATATAAGACTATATTAATAGGGACATGTTGACTCATTCTGGCTATTGAAGAAGCAGAAGATGGTGGAATGAAATAGACACGTAAAGTCCGGTGAAGTAGTCAAAACCTAAGCTCAACTCAGGCTAACTGCGGTAAATATCTTAGAAAAAAAGAAAACAACTAGACTCCTTGCGAGAGACAGTTTCTAACTATGCAGTACTAGCTGTTTGCAGAGTATTTGGGAAATATACATACGGACAGAAGGTGCATTTTGTTTGAGTTTGTAGGAGACCTGAAAGGCGAAACCATTTAAAGCGCCGGCAACGTTTCTCTGCTAGATTGTCAACTAAAGTGATAATCGCTTAACACTGTGAAAACACAAATTCCGTATCGTCTATCGTCGATGACCAACTGGACAACAACGCAGTTGGTCACTGACGTTAGCCGATATTAAATTTGATATTTTTATCCAGTGAACATCCCTAGGGTTGTCAACTGGAGATAGCAAATACTACAGGTGCTAAAGATGTTCATGGTCAGCAGTTTTTACTTGCCAGCATGATGTGCTTGCCAGAATGCCCTTATTTTTCAGAAAACGCACAAAAATAAAATGACGAGTCGCTTGCATGTCTATCTGTTATCGTATAGAAACAAGGTTTCATTTTCTAGACATAGCTATTTAGCTATTGACAAACATTGACACAGTTAGACATTCATATTATAAGGGATTAATACTATAGCTACTTCAGTTTCAAGTGGAATTTCTTGTAGTTGAGATAACTTTTGGTGAGTCATAGATTAAGACAGCTGACTCTATGTATAACCATCTAAATAGATAAAAACTGCAGAATTGAACAACATATTTTGGTTATAGATCTACACATTATACCAATCTATGACAGAGAGTAAAACATTTCCTGTTTTTCTCTGCGTCACCCTATGAGGATGCATTGATATGCCTAATGGCGCAAAAATTTGACTATGAACGTGTTATTTTGTTTTTTGTTTGGCGTCCTTCCATTTGACTTAAATAATTTAGTCCCGTCCAAATGGCGCAGTCGTAGAGGTGGAGAATGTCTCTCACTTACTGCCACACTCAGAGACGTTACGGAATTTCTTAATATCGATTTGAAAAAGCCATCTATCAGAACTCTAAGAGTTAGCTCAAATTACCCACGGAAGCCAAAAGTCAACTGCGGTTATTTTCGTCTGACGGAAAAATTATCCCGGTTTGTTAAATAATGGTTGTTCGTTCACAGGCAACAGAGTCTAGTAAGACTTAGATTGGGTTGCTTCAACATACATTGACATGTCTGTTAACGTTAAATATGGCCGCTTGTATGAGAATTTCACAACTCTCAACAACAGACGGTTTGAAACAACCCGCCCTTAGCCTTCATGGCTGATCAATCCGCATAACTTTTACACAAGTTCTTCGTTTTTACTTTTCTTTTCATCCTTTTTTGGCTACATACGTATTCCACACATTTACGTTTCCAAAATTATTTTCCGCTTGTTGTAACCTAGCTGTTTTTTGTTTTAATAAAAATGATTCATTCACAATCAACTAATTCCTGGTATAAACTAACGAGTGTTACGACACACCTATACCATACAATGTCTTGAAAATCATCAGCGTCTTAATCAGTAAACAATTATATAGGAGCACCTGTTTGCCACAAGATAACGCATCGTATTATTTTATACGACAATGATAACAAGTCTACCTAATCGTTGCGGTATAAGACATAAAACAATAGAAATCTCCACAAAATATCACGTGCGGCTGATAAAAATGTCTTTAGGAAACTTTTTAGATTTTCCGGTTGCCGGATAGCCGGTACCGGTTGTCCGGTGGCCAAATATGGAGAGGTTTTAAATCCTATCGGGTCATTTTTTTCCTAGAGTACTTATTCACTAGCCGGTTTTCGTGGAAACTGTACTACTTCTGATTAATTTCGTTTTTCTTTACGACGACTCTTATTCATACTGGTACTCAGAGTAAATACTCTGTCAGGCGCACTCTATAGTTGACATATTTATACTCAAAGGTCAATAAGTCACCGGTACGACATGCCGCTATTGACAATGTTATTTAGTCGTCCAATCTAATCATGGATAGCGACAAAGTTTGTAAATTAGATATGCTTGTACACATTGCCGACAAGATAACGGTTATGAGTGGGCTTATAAATAATATGGTTTTAACAGATTACTAGGTTCGGCAGCATTCTTTCGTTAATTCATAAAAACGTCATCCTTTTATAGAGGTAAACTGTGTGATTCAGATGAGAATAGGAATTAATTTTCCTTGTATTACAACACTACATAAATCTACATGCAACAAAAACCCTGTCCGATCCTTATGAGTATTATTCGGCATCGTACTGCGAACACATATACGTAACTATTGAATGGATTTGAAATTATTATTTTTTCCCGGTGAATATAGTTAAAATAAAACTGATCAAAGGCAACACTGATCTGAAGAGCTGAAAGAAGCCGCCTGAGCGAGACATACTTGTCTAGTACGTATGTTGAACCAGGAATACGCCTTTATTGGATCGGACAGGGTTTTTGTTACATACTGTATACCTAGGTACATATATAACAATTTCGCTAATTCTTTTTTTTTTGTTAGTTATTGTCAGAAGGATTTTATAAAAAAAATGTTTTGAAATTCTCATATCACCTGTGCGGTAAATAAATTTGGACAACATCACATAAATTGCTTTAAACTTAAAGTAAGTAGCTAAAGCGCTTATGTTATAGAATCAGAGATAACTAAATAAATAAATAAATGTGGACAACATCACATACATTGCTCTGAACCCAAAGTAAGTAGCAGAAGCACTTGTGTTATGGAATTCAGAGACAACGAAGGTACCACAAACACCCAGACCCGAGACAATATGTAGAAAAGTGGTTTTCTGCATTGACCCGGCCGGGGATCGAACCCGGGACCTCAGAGCTGGCGACACCTTGAAAACCGGTGTGTACGCCACTCGACCACAGAGGTCGTCCAATAACTAAGGTACCACAAACACAAAATTCACATGTTTCTTAAATCATTTATCAAATAAACTTTTACCTAGAAAATATAAAATGTCTTATCAGTACCTAACACCTTCGTTTAGTTACCAATGTGTTTTCATATAATGTTGTGCGACTGTGTACATGAATTATTAAATAATAGATAACAGTCAATATTGGCATGTAATTAGTAACCATAACATTTTTAATGACACGTTTTTTGTGTTACTGCTGCCAATTTAACTTCAAAATAAAATTAATTTAAATAAATTATTCAGCAGCAAAGAAGAGCTATAACCACAATAGGGATGTTACCTGGGTATGAGAAGTTAAAATCTATTTAGTCCAACAGTTAGATAATAAAAAATATTAGACACGTATTTTTTCTTTTATCAAAACAATACAAAGTTACAAAGATACAGCGATTTAAAGTTCAGTAGTGGGGGCTTATGACGCCACGCCATCGTATAAATTGTCGCACGTAGTGACGTCACGCGAAATATCAATCCCTGTATTTTGCTCATTTTTTATTTGCAGGAAAAATACGTGTCCAATAAAATTCTGAAGCTGAACAAGAGTATTTAGGCAAGTCCAAATGATATTTAGGTCTCAGGAATGCATTACTAAACATGTCAGTTTAACAAGGCAAAGCTCTAATCCAAAGCATTTAAGGATGGTTACTGTTATTGTAATTATTTAAACTTTTAATTATTAGTATTATCTCGTAAAACTTCCATTGTAACTACTAATAATAACCAAAATTGAAATATTTTAATTTCAAATAGGCCTTTTCAGGCACTTTCAAAATATTAAATGACTCTAGATGCGCTGTTCAAAATGTCGCTCCTATGGAGAAGAACAGGCAAGAATATGTTACTGTTTTAAAAAAATAATTATAGGTACAATGTTTATTAAAAATACAATGTTTTAAAATATGCGATCACAACGTAAATAGCAAAATGTTAATGTGGAAAAACACTTGAATTATCCTTATTTCACACTGAATGTCTGATACCTTCAAATGTTCAAGAGATAGCAGACATTCAGTATAAAACTGTTAAACCGAATCGAACCCACAACCTCCGGTTTAGCAGTCAGGGTCATTAACCACTAGACCAACAGGCCCGTCAAAAGTATATTTATAATTACTGAAAATTTTACATTACACAGTAGATTGTAATCTGATTGAGCCACCTACAATGTTAATTGTGTGTAAATAAGTGTATAATTTATGAACAGATAAATACTATGATGCTAAATAATGTAAATTGGTTCATTTGCACATTTCACACACAATTTCATTTTGGCACAGGGCCACAGAGTAGAGTAATATACTCACAGGACTGCAGTTACATTTAAAGCACACCAGAATCTTATACTTGTTTGAGGTGAGGATTAATGACTATGAGTACAGAATTTGAAATTGGAACTTCTCATAGACACTAGCTTTATTTTTTATTGAAACCTTTCTGAAGCCATATTATAATGTTCATTGATAGATAGATTTAGGCTTGAATAGATACCTATATAAGTACTTATAAAAATATTTATTTTTATAAGTACTTTTTAATTATTTATTATTAATAATAAAAAAAAAAACAACCTATACATAATAACAAATACTAAAACAATGTATACTTCATTCTGAAAAAGTCTATAAATAAATATGTATAAGATATACTTAGGTAATGGTCAATTTTTATGTAAAAAGAAACTGTTAATTTGTATTTTTATTTCTTATTTTCTTATCAGTATACTGACAATGATTGACATATATATAAAAGTGATGATGTACTTTAAAGATTAAAAAAAGTACCTTATTTCAAGGTTTTAATAATAAATGAGAATATTTGTATTAATAATATTAATATTATATTTCTTGCCAGGTGAGAGGACCAAAAGCCTTTAAGCAAGTGTCATCATAATATTTTCTCAGCATCTTTCAGCTTTTAGTTTAAATTTATATAAAAACATTGTCTGTTTTAAAAGTTAAGTGAAAACTGCTAATGAATCTATCGCACGGTCAAGTTCCATTTAAAGGTCAAATCTAATGCAACAATGAGACTAAAAAAACCGCATAATTTAGGTTTTGCTTATACAGTAATATCGTAAAACTGTAGTTAAAATATTCAACTGGTAAATATTAGTAGTGGATGCTAAATAAACACAGCCATAAAATTTATTAATAGCTAAATGCATAACAGTAATTTTATTATTGTGTAATTTCAGATTACACGAACTGACATCTGTAGAGATTTTTTTATTTTAATTGGGTATGCGAGCAATGGTCGCCAACTATACGGCTACTCAATTATTATTATATGTACGTGGTGCACATCATTAAATTCGTTTCTATTTAAGTTACATGACGTAATTACGTACCTAGAATTATTTTCCGGCGACTCGCATGAGGTTCCTCCGTGTAAACCCACTCGAAATCAGTTCTGGATACGTGCGCTCCCATGTTTACGTTCTATAGCACTGTTAAAACTTTTATTCGCACATTAGTTATATATAAACACCACACGCGACAGTTCACGCCACTAATTTACAATAAATATAGGCGGTTACCGATATACTTATCGCTCTTTCGTTAGAAAAATGTGTGAGCGCGATACACTCCCTTTCTGTGGCAGCGATTGATTGATTGAAGCACAGAACAAATATACTCTACCGAGATCACAGAACAAATGTACTCTACGAGAAGAATGTCAACTTAGTACATAAAATTTGGGACCGACTGGCACGACTCGTAGCGTACCACCCATAGAACTAAAACTGACAATTTCACCGTTCGCGGGAATTTCAAATTTCATATTCCTTTGTATTTAATAATTATTGGTATTGAAAGGGTAAATAAAGCTAATGAAATAAAAATAGTATTAAGTACTATTTATTTTTGATAAACTTAATTTAGAATATAAAATAATCAGAATACTTAAAAAATACGTTTGAAATGAACAAAAATACATTTTATAACATTCATTGTACTACAGCTGTTACGTAAAATGGTATATATTATATTAAATATACTTTTTACTTAAATATTAGATGGTATATTATAAATATTCTTGAAAATGTATGACGATAATATATTTTTTTATACATTTTAAAGATTTAAGATCTATTGTAAGAAAGATTTTATTTTATTTTGTTACATTCTTTCACAGCAAAACAATTTATGTAACTAATACATTCATTAGATAGATTGAAAAGAATTTTTGTTTATTCAAACAACAATAACAATTGGATTTACCTGACACATAATAACTAAATTTTAAGATTAGGTGTAATAATTAACCTTTGGCAATCATTAATATTTGTATGATTTCACAGGACAAGTTGATTCTGAACTATCACCTTAGGTGTCTTGATAAGGTTGTGCTTGCATCGAATCGACATAATATTTTGTTTATGGCCTAAAAAAAGAATAACAATGTTAATTGATGATTTAAAAAATAATTAATTCACAAGCGTACAATATAACAAGACAGTGCTATACTCAAGTATTTTATGTATGGCTACAAACATTTATAATCATTTACCTAGATTAATTTAGGATATTAAAGGAGGACAGATATTTTAGTTTAGTTTAGGAACTAATAACATCATGCAATATTTAATTAGAAATGATTTGGATGTTAGTACTTTAAACAATTATAATGGTGGGAAGTACCAAACCTAGTTTAAGTATATGGCATGATTTTATTGGTTCTTAGGCCTCCATACATTGTTGCCCGTCCTCCTTTAGCAAATATTCATTTACAATAGTTGGAATTGTTATTAAAGAAAGTACTAAGTACTATGCTGTTGTTTAGTACCCATATTCCGAAAAAAATAATTTGATTAAACAATAGTTTTATACTGACCTTCTTAAATCCTTCAGGATGCTACTGTTAATACTGTATTATTATAATGCTCCTCTCTTCTCTATTAAGGAAGAGTCCTTCGCCATGCAGTGGAACATTTACAGGCCAATATTACTATTCTGTATTTATTGTAGTATTTAATATTTCGGGATGAAAAATATACGCGCCCATAGTAAAACTGTAATAAATAAAGGTATTAAGATACACAGAAATATTTTTATGTTAGCCATTGAACAACGATGACTAAACTTAATTTAGAATGTAAAATAATCAGAATACTTAAAAAATACGTTTGAAATAAACAAAAATACATTTTACAACATTCATTGTACTACAGCTGTTACATAAAATTGTATATATTATATAAACCTAGTTTAAGTATATGGCATGATTTTATTGGTTCTTAGGCCTCCATACATTGTTGCCCGTCCTCCTTTAGCAAATATTCATTTACAATAGTTGGAATTGTTATTAAAGAAAGTACTAAGTACTATGCTGTTGTTTAGTACCCCTATTCCCAAATAAATAATTTGATTAAACAATAGGTTTATACTGACCTTCTTAAATCCTTCAGGATGCTACTGTTCATACTGTAATATTATAATGCTCCTCTCTTTTCTATTAAGGAAGAGTCCTTCACCATGCAGTGGAACATTTACACTTTTACAGGCCAATATTACTATTCTGTATTTATTGTAGTACTTAATATTTCGGGATGAAAAACATGCGCGCCCATAATAAAACTGTAATAAATAAAGGTATTTAGATACACTGAAATATTTTTATGTTAGCCTTTGAACAACAATGACTAAACTTAATTTAGAATATAAAATAATCAGAATACTTAAAAAATATGTTTGAAATGAACTAAAATACATTTTACAACATTCATTGTACTACAGCTGTTACATAAAATTGTATATATTATATTATATATACTTTTTACTTAATTATTAGATGGTATAATATTATAAATATTCTTGAAAATTTATGACGAAAATATTTTTTTTTATACATTTTAAAGATTTAAGATCTATTGTAAGAAAGATTTTATTTTATTTTGTTACATTCTTTCACAGCAAAACAATTTATGTAACTAATACATTCATTAGACAGATTGAAAAGAATTTTTGTTTATTCAAACAACAATAACAATTGGATTTACCTGACACATACTAACTAAATTTTAAGATTAGGTGTAATAATTAACTTTTGGCAATTATTGATATTTGTATGATTTCACAGGACAAGTTGATTCTGAACTATCACCTTAGGTGTCTTGATAAGGTTGTCACTGACAGCACACTGCTTGCATCGAATCGACATAATATTCTGTTTATGGCCTAAAAAAAAGAATAACAATGTTAATTGATGATTTAAAAAATAATTAATTCACAAGCATACAATATAACAAGACAGTGCTATACTAAAGTATTTTATGTATGGCTACAAACATTTATAATCATTTACCCAGATTAATTAAGGATATTAAAGGAGGACAGATATTTTAGTTTAGTTTAGGAACCAATAACATCATGCAATATTTATTTAGAAATGGTTTTGGATGTTCGTACTTTAAACAATTATAATGGTGGGAAGTACCAAACCTAGTTTAAGTATATGGCATGATTTTATTGGTTCTTAGGCCTCCATACATTGTTGCCCGTCCTCCTTTAGCAAATATTAATTTACAATAGTTGGAATTGTTATTAAAGAAAGTACTAAGTACTATGCTGTTGTTTAGTACCCCTATTCCCAAATAAATAATTTGATTAAACAATAGGTTTATACTGACCTTCTTAAATCCTTCAGGATGCTACTGTTCATACTGTAATATTATAATGCTCCTCACTTCTCTATTAAGGAAGAGTCCTTCGCCGTGCAGTGGAACATTTACAGGCCAATATTACTATTCTGTATTTATTGTAGTACTTAATATTTCGGGATGAAAAACATACGCGCCCATAATAAAACTGTAATAAATAAAGGTATTTAGATACACTGAAATATTTTTATGTTAGCCTTTGAACAACAATGACTAAACTTAATTTAGAATATAAAATAATCAGAATACTTGAAAAATACGTTTGAAATGAACAAAAATACATTTTACAACATTCATTGTACTACAGCTGTTACATAAAATTGTATATATTATATTATATATACTTTTTACTTAAATATTAGATGGTATATTATAAATATTCTTGAAAATGAATGACGAAAATATATTTTTTTATACATTTTAAAGATTTAAGATCTATTATAAGAAAGATTTTATTTTATTTTGTTACATTCTTTCACAGCAAAACAATTTATGTAACTAATACATTCATTAGACAGATTGAAAAGAATTTTTGTTTATTCAAACAACAATAACAATTGGATTTACCTGACACATAATAACTTAATTTTAAGATTAGGTGTAATAATTAACTTTTGGCAATTATTGATATTTGTATGACTTCACAGGACAAGTTGATTCTGAACTATCACCTTAGGTGTCTTGATAAGGTTGTGCTTGCATCGAATCGACATAATATTTTGTTTATGGCCTAAAAAAAGAATAACAATGTTAATTGATGATTTAAAAAATAATTAATTCACAAGCGTACAATATAACAAGACAGTGCTATACTAAAGTATTTTATGTATGGCTACAAACATTTATAATCATTTACCTAGATTAATTTAGGATATTAAAGGAGGACAGATATTTTAGTTTAGTTTAGGAACTAATAACATCATGCAATATTTAATTAGAAATGATTTGGATGTTAGTACTTTAAACAATTATAATGGTGGGAAGTACCAAACCTAGTTTAAGTATATGGCATGATTTTATTGGTTCTTAGGCCTCCATACATTGTTGCCCGTCCTCCTTTAGCAAATATTCATTTACAATAGTTGGAATTGTTATTAAAGAAAGTACTAAGTACTATGCTGTTGTTTAGTACCCATATTCCCAAATAAATAATTTGATTAAACAATAGGTTTATACTGACCTTCTTAAGTCCTTCAGGATGCTACTGTTCATACTGTAATATTATAATGCTCCTCTCTTCTCTATTAAGGAAGAGTCCTTCGCCATGCAGTGGAACATTTACAGGCCAATATTACTATTCTGTATTTATTGTAGTATTTAATATTTCGGGATGAAAAATATACGCGCCCATAGTAAAACTGTAATAAATAAAGGTATTAAGATACACAGAAATATTTTTATGTTAGCCATTGAACAACGATGACTAAACTTAATTTAGAATATAAAATAATCAGAATACTTAAAAAATACGT
Source organism: Diachrysia chrysitis (assembly GCA_932294365.1). Taxonomy (NCBI): domain Eukaryota; kingdom Metazoa; phylum Arthropoda; class Insecta; order Lepidoptera; family Noctuidae; genus Diachrysia; species Diachrysia chrysitis. The sequence goes on from OW028670.1 coordinate 5,267,979, forward strand.
TTGAAATTAACAAAAATACATTTTACAACATTCATTGTACTACAGCTGTTACATAATTGTATATATTATATATACTTTTTACTTAAATATTAAATGGTATGATATTATAAATATTCTTGAAAATGAATGACGAAAATATTTTTTTTATACTTTTTAAAGATTTAAGATCTATTGTAAGAAAGATTTTATTTTATTTTGTTACATTCTTTCACAGCAAAACAATTTATGTAACTAATACATTCATTAGACAGATTGAAAAGAATTTTTGTTTATTCAAACAACAATAACAATTGGATTTACCTGACACATACTAACTAAATTTTAAGATTAGGTGTAATAATTAACTTTTGGCAATTATTGATATTTGTATGATTTCACAGGACAAGTTGATTCTGAACTATCACCTTAGGTGTCTTGATAAGGTTGTGCTTGCATCAAATCGACATAATATTTTGTTTATGGCCTAAAAAAAGAATAACAATGTTAATTGATGATTTAAAAAATAATTAATTCACAAGCATACAATATAACAAGACAGTGCTATACTAAAGTATTTTATGTATGGCTACAAACATTTATAATCATTTACCTAGATTAATTTAGGATATTAAAGGAGGACAGATATTTTAGTTTATTTTAGGAACCAATAACATCATGCAATATTTAATTAGAAATGATTTGGATGTTAGTACTTTAAACAATTATAATGGTGGGAAGTACCAAACCTAGTTTAAGTATATGGCATGATTTCATTGGTTCTTAGGCCTCCATACATTGTTGCCCGTCCTCCTTTAGCAAATATTCATTTACAATAGTTGGAATTGTTATTAAAGAAAGTACTAAGTACTATGCTGTTGTTTAGTACCCCTATTCCCAAATAAATAATTTGATTAAACAATAGTAAACCTATTGTTATACTGACCTTCTTAAATCCTTCAGGATGCTACTGTTCATACTGTAATATTATAATGCTCCTCTCTTCTCTATTAAGGAAGAGTCCTTCGCCATGCAGTGGAACATTTACAGGCCAATATTACTATTCTGTATTTATTGTAGTACTTAATATTTCGGGATGAAAAACATACGCGCCCATAATAAAACTGTAATAAATAAAGGTATTTAGATACACTAAAATCTTTTTATGTTAGCCATTGAACAACAATGACTAAACTTAATTTAGAATATAAAATAATCAGAAAACTTAAAAAATATGTTTGAAATAAACAAAAATACATTTTACAACATTCATTGTACTACAGCTGTTACATAAAATTGTATATTATATTATATAAACCTAGTTTAAGTATATGGCATGATTTTATTGGTTCTTAGGCCTCCATACATTGTTGCCCGTCCTTCTTTAGCAAATATTCATTTACAATAGTTGGAATTGTTATTAAAGAAAGTACTAAGTACTATGCTGTTGTTTAGTACCCATATTCCCAAAAAAATAATTTGATTAAACAATAGGTTTATACTGACCTTCTTTAGAGTCCTTCGCCATGCAGTGGAACATTAACAGGCCAATATTACTATTCTGTATTTATAAATCCCGAAATATTAAATAATACAGTATTTAATATTTCGGGATGAAAAATATACGCGCCCATAGTAAAACTGTAATAAATAAAGGTATTAAGATACACTGAAATATTTTTATGTTAGCCATTGAACAACGATGACTAAACTTTTACATCAACTTACTTATATATTCACGCAACACTTGAAGGCTATTTTGTTCAGTTGAAGTCTTGAAGATCAACCCTCCACGTAATTTCTTTATCTTCATCGGACTATGTAGAACTATATTATTATAGTTTTCAATAGAGTCATAACATTATTACCATACTTAAAGCAAATAAACAATGGTACTCGATACTCCATTAAACAATATTATTTCAATATAAAAATGAAATGAAACTGTGGCTTATTGTTAAAATATAAAAATACAAAGAAAAATAACATTAAAAGCAAAAGACGCTTTTGAGGAGGCCATTTTTTTGACCTTGAGAGCTTGTTACACATCTCTATGTAGTCTATGCCAACGAGTATATAAACTCTACGTTTTAGTCTATGAAAACAACCCACAACAAACTCAGCTGTTATCCATACAAGTTGACACCCCCTGACCGAGATTGAACTCTGGATTGAACTGAACCGAGTAACTGAAAAACTAATTGAAGAGAAGAGAATGAATGAACTCAATGAAAAGAACGATTGTCATTGTCTCATTATCAATGTCATAAAATATAATATGTACTCTGTGTGTGCCACAGAGTACTTTATATGTGTGTCCTGAGTGTGTGTCGCAGTACATAAAAAATAACGCAATGTTTAATTTTACAATATTAATACTGAATGTCATTCGTCGTCGATTACCTCATTCGCTCGGCTTTCTCAAACTCCCGGTACAATAATGAATTTATACGAATTTATTCTTGTGCTCTTTTCCCCGTATACGGCGTAGACTTATTAAATCGTATCTTTTCATTTCATATGGTATGAATGATTGAATTCCTATTGAATGAACGTCATTCAGTATTTCAAGGTATTTCTTTTAGTTTTTAAGAAACAGGCACAGAGTACTTTTATATATATGAAACAGGTATGTGAACATCATTCATAGAAACATACATTAAAGATATTTAAATACATTTATGAAATTTAGCGGTCTCACATTTTTTTACTATGAATATTTTGTACCAAGTTTTAGCATGTTACAATTTTAACTCGATACAAGTATTTTTTACGAAGAGAATAATCATCCCTTACTCGTGACATGGAAGTTGAATAGAACAAGATCTCATCGCTCGAACACCTAAGTCAAATGTTATGATTACCCCATTGTCGGTTAGAGTAAGGCGATTTCAGGGGTATGAAGTGTCCATTTTTTAATATCGCTTTTTCTGATAGTTACTAACTAATTTAGTAATAGACATAAGCTGATTATTTTGCATGTTACGCTTACATCAAAATGTTTTATTTAGTCATTGTTTCGGATTTTATGTAAAAAAATGGTGAATTTAACTCGATTGTAAATGATTAAATAGTCTTAAAAAATCGACTATGTAGTATTCATTGACAAAGTGGCCATCAACTACAGGTTATGCCTACTCTATGTTGTCCTTGGATGCGACGAGCCGCAACCATAAACAAAACAAAGTCTTTCTAAAGTTTGATAGTGAACATGGCGGTTGGTAAAAATAAAGGCCTTTCGAAGGGTGGTAAAAAGGGTGTTAAGAAGAAGATGTAAGTCTATAATAAACCTCAAATACAATTCTTTAAGTAATAATCTTTCAACGAAACCCTAAAGAAATATTGTGTTCAGTGTGATGGTGTAAATAATTTCAGATACAAATCTCATGTCTCGTGTCAAGGTGTTTTAATTTTACTACTGAGGTTTACGGTGTTTTATACTTATCCAAGTGAATATCTTTAGTTTAATAGTCTTATAAAGTCAAAAAATTGTTGTAAACGTCCTATTAATGTGTAATTTTCTTCTAGTGGTAAGTTTTCTGTTCATTGTATTTTGAGGTTATGTTAACTCGTTTCACATTTTCAGTGTTGATCCCTTCACCCGTAAAGACTGGTACGATGTCAAGGCACCGTCAATGTTCACCAAGAGGCAAGTGGGAACCACCCTTGTTAACCGTACTCAGGTATGCAAACTACTAGCGTACTTTTTTGTTTTTCACAAAGTTAAGGCTGATGCCGGCTATCAAAGATCATATTCTAGTGCTTTTTACATTTTACGAGTCCTAAAATTAATGCACCTTCTATTGCTAACTTTGATTGAAATACCATGTGCCTGTTTTAATAGGTTTAAGGTAGTTGTTGAGGTTATCCGCTACCCTTTTTCACCTGTATTAGTGTAATTGCTAATTAGCGTAATTTCTTTTTAATGTTTGGGTATTTAAATTGTCATTTCAACCCTAGAAGTACCTACCTAAGTACCGGGTAAATTTTTAAACGATTGAAAGCATTCTTCCACACTTCAATTGGAATATGGTATATAATAATGATACCCATGTGTTATATTAAAATAATAATAATAACCATGTGCAAGTACTATGAACGATGGTATATAATGAAATGATCTTTGGTCAGCCAAACAGCCTTAAATTATAATTACAGTGAAATCAATTTACTAAGAAAATCCAAGTTTGTAACTGGTGTTTAGATAGACACCAGTAAATTACTAATTTTAAGGTTATTTACACATTTTAAAGTTACTGCAAACAACAAATAATAAACATTTATTTTAACAAATAGTTACGCATTAACATTTGTGCTGCGCATATTTGTAATTAAATACAAATAGTAAAAGGAAAAAAAAAAATCTATGGCAGGACTCAAACCTGTGACTAAATGCACCAGTTGTCAGTCTTGTATGAAAATACCAAAAATACTTTAATCTGGAAACACAACTGGACATTCTAAGAAAATTAGTTTCACTGTAATATAATACAATAAAATTAACATGATGATCCACCTAGCTCGCAATGATAAATATCTGATGAAAATACTTGTTCCCTTTTGATTTATAACTGAATATATTAATATAACATTAAATAAGATACTTATTTAAGTTGTTTCGATGTTAAAATAGTAGTTTATTGTTTAAAGGGTACCAAAATTGCATCGGAAGGTTTGAAGGGCCGTGTGTTTGAAGTCTCGCTGGCCGATCTTCAAGCTGATACTGATGCGGAAAGGTATGTTCTAAAATGTGTATCTTAATACAATATTTACAGTTTTACTGTGGTTTAATTAACTATAAAATTAAAAACCAAAATCAAAAGATTTTTATTTCTTATAAATCTCAAAAAGGCGCTTAAGAAACGTTAAAGTTACAGAACTAAATGACTCTAGGTGCGTGGTTCCAAAGTGTCCTTCCTATGGAGAAGAACCGGCAAGAAACTCCATAAGTTACTCTTAGACATAACACAGTTATATTGCCAACAGTATAGTCAGCAAAATTAAACCCTTAGTAAATCTAATCAGGTTGTTGAATCTACAAGAATAGGGGATAGTACTGCAGTCCAGCTATATGGAGGAATACCATATGGTCTTCATATCGTTTTAGTCTGCAGATATCATATGCTACCGCACATAATCTGCCCCTGTATATTATGTACTTTGGTAACATGTGTCGTTGCTACAATCAACAAGAAGCCCCGACAAAATTACTGTTTTGCATAGAATTATAAAAGGGATCATATTACCTCTAATAAATAAATAATGCCAAGGTTCATTATTCAAACTAGTAAGATGAGGACCAACTTAAATAACCTATTAACTATTAAATAATCTATTAAATATAGTGTTTACCCATGACTGCCAAAGTTGATGTTGGTTAAATTCAAGAGACAAAAAGTAGCCTATGTCCTTTCTTGGAGTACAATCTAATTCCATACCAAATTGTCTAAAAATCAGTAGTTTGGTTAGCCATGAAAGCACTATAAATAGCCGGACATAGTTAGTTTTGTTAAAAATATTGTAGGATTGTTCCTAAAAAATGTTACTTCCTGTTTTCTAATTAACCTTTTTGTTTTGTCCAGGTCTTTCCGCAAGTTCCGTCTGATCGCCGAGGACGTTCAGGGACGCAATGTGCTCTGCAACTTCCACGGTATGGACCTCACCACTGACAAGCTCAGGTTTGTAATAATTATATGACTAAACATGTATGACAGGCTGATTTGAAAACTGCTGGTCCATAATTTATGGAATTAATGTAGAGGTGATAGGTTAGGTTAATTAGAATCTAGATATATAAAATGTGTTGTAGACACTAAGTATGTTATGAGGATAAACTATGTCACCTGTTTGTAGGATTTGAGGGAAATCAAAATCATAATTGAAATTTGTTTTATTTTATCCCTGGATATAATTTTGATGTTTGACTTATATGTGTTGTATATTTTTAAAGCCACATAACAAAGTTCCTTATAGATGCATACACAGCATTAACTTCATTTCTCATTTAAAGACATTGTGGATTCATCTTTAACTTTTGAGAAATAAGATTACATTAAAATGTACTGCAGTCCAGCTATATGAAGGAATACCATATGGTCTTCATATCGTTTTAGTCTGCAGAGATAATATGCTACCGCACATAATCTGCCTCTGTATATTATGTACTTTGGCAACATGTGTCGTTGCTACACTTAACTATGAAATACTATGAATTTTGTAATATATAGGTGGTCATTATTAAATAATGCATTATTTAGTTAGTTATATCTAGGATTTATGGTTGCATTATTGTTTTTTTTAGCCTCAGATTGCATACAAATACAGTTCAGAGTCTTAAGTGTTTGTGTATGATAGCTGTATCAGTTACGATTGTAAAATTCCTTGAATGGGCCCAAACGCTTTTTATTTTGTGGTCAAAAGTAATGAGTAGTTATAAAGATGGAAGACGGTCTAACTCTGTGTAATATGCTGTCGGTGTTCTAGAGAACACATTCTAAACTATTTAAAACAAAACGGTTAACTCACGTAAATTCTCGGGATCTCCTGACTAGTTTCAGACTCAATAGGAGTCCCTAATCATGAGCTGACGCGGCGGCGGTGGTGTCGCGAGTCGAACGCGAGTTCGACAAAACCGTTTTGTTTTAAATAATTATGAATACTCCTCATGAAAGTTATTATACAAACATTCTATACTGTCTAGATGTCGCCTTTAAATCTTATACTGTCACAGTCAAAAGGAGATTAACGAACTAAATAAGAGTTCTCCGAGTGTACCAATAAAGTCAAATATTTCTCACAGATGGATGGTAAAGAAATGGCAGACCCTTGTGGAGGCCAACATCGACGTAAAGACCACTGACGGCTACTTGCTCCGCGTGTTCTGCATCGGCTTCACCAACAAGGACTCGCTCAGCCAGCGCAAGACCTGCTACGCCCAGCACACCCAGGTATGTACAGATACTGGCCTGAATTGTCCCCCTTTTCGGTAAATCTCAATGTAAGGATAAAATGTAAACTTGCGGATTAGTGATTTTCGATTGTACAAAGTAAATGCATATAACTTAGTTTAATTATGTATTGAATTCTAATATTCTATAATCATTGATCAGTTTCAACATTTTTGAAAATGTCTATGCATTCATTTCGTGAACACTTTGACCATCTCAAAAACCATTGGTTGTTGCGACTCAACGCCAACCATTTATAGTGTATAGCATGGTAATTTTTGTCTGGCGGACTAATTGACGGTCGTCAGCGCCGAACAAGCGATGTGGCGCGGGCGTGTCCCTACACGAAACAAAGCTACGCCTACCTTACGTTTAAAATAGTCTAAACCTCTACTGAATACCAATATTGGTTTTCTTGTGTGGTGGAGACTGTAGTCTGTAGTGTAGTAGTAATAATGTAAAAATCGCAGAAAGCAGTGTCAAGAGCCTAGGTAGCTATCTTGCTCTTGACATATGTCTCTCGCCGCTGCGAACAGTATCCGGCGGCATCACGAACGCGGCTCTCGATCTCTCGTTGGCTATTCGTGGTACCGCTACATGCAACTCAAAAAATAGATGTACAAATTTAAGTACATCTTTTCTTTTTTTATAATCTACCTACATTATACCATTTCATTGGTGATATTTGATCATTTGGGCATCATTCTTGTCATGTAACGATCATTAATTCATCTGTGTACCTAGTTCTTAGATTTTCCGAGCTATTCATTGCCTACTCAATAAATTACCGAAATCAATTCAAAACTTACCATTTTCATCCTTTATCTAATAAAAAATTAAGTATTTCAATAAGTGCATGGCATAAGGTATGACACCTGTCATAAATCTTAATACGACATTGTTTACAAGAAATAATAATGATTATGTAAATTCTATAAAAATGGATGATTTAAAGAAGATGGCAATATAAAAAGGAAAGTAGCAAACAAAATAAAAGGAGGCCTATGCCTAGCAGTGGGTTATACAGGGCTCAAAATGATGATAATACTTGACTACATGTTTTCAAGAAGGCTATCGAGTTTAGGGCATGTTTTATGCCACCTTAGGCCTTTCAAAGTATACCTACGTAACTATAAATACTCATCATTCTTTCCTTAACCGTAGGTCCGCGCCATCAGAAAGAAGATGTGCGAGATCATCACCCGCGACGTGACCAACTCTGAGCTCCGCGAGGTGGTCAACAAGCTGATCCCCGACTCCATCGCTAAGGACATTGAGAAGGCCTGCCACGGTATCTACCCCCTCCGTGATGTTTGCATTAGGAAGGTAAGATCTATAGAAAACTGTATAATATAAAATAAGTAAGATATTTGATATGTAAAAGGTTTTTTATATTCAGTCATACACAGAATTGATGAAAAGGGAGTTTGATTTCTGTGCTCCTAGGCAAAATAAATGTTACAAGAAGATAGTGTTGTCAATATTTTTAAATTTTTCTTTTTTTATTCATAAAAAAACATGCGTGCGTACAAAGTACACATGTCAGAAGTGAAACTTCTTTGGCGAACTAATTTATAAATCTTGTTTATATTTATACAAATCTAAAACTTTAAATTTCCAAGATTAAGAGGAAGGATATTCAACATCTGTATGCTTAGTGCGAGTCACCAACTGTCAATTGAAATACTTTACTATCACGTAAATCGAGTTTACGTCTAACGCATCGACGACAGTAAACTTGCGAGTGCAAGTTGTTCTTACTCTAACTATAAAGTGTGCGTTTGCTCACCGTAAGACGTGAGGAATGAGAACGAACGAAACGCACGGACTAGACTCTACTATATGTAATCTGTGGAACGGACGAGCAAATGTTGATAAACCGACCAAAATAGATTGAAATTTGTATCTATCGTACTTAATGTGAGCGGCTGCCTATTTAAATAGTGGTGGTTATACTTCAAGTTTGAAAGAAAAGTTTATTTTGTTTAGAAGTTTGTTTACATTGTGATAATGTGATTTATTATATAAAACTTCTAAGATGTTTAGTAAACCGAGGACCAATAACCTTAACGCGAGCTAAATGTATCATGCATGCACACAATATACCAAACTCTTTATGCATTGATTAGGAAAATACTACATGTGAAAGTTGGATGTTTGTACAACAATATTATTAATATGAGTATTGTTATGCGTACATAAGGCTACCTACTAAGTTATGAAGTTCCACAGAATTGTTATGAAAGGCTTCAAGTGCAATAAATCTTTGACTTTGAGTGTCGTGCATCGTATTCGACCGCAGTGCATTAGAATTTGATTGGCTATGCCCGCTATGGCTACGCGCCTTCGTTGGGTGCGCGTATATTTCGCGCCAACAGCTCGGGCGCCGTTGACGGTCGCCTCGAATCCCGCTTCGGCCCTCGGATGTCCACATTCCACGGCCCCGTCACAGAAACATGCAGAGTAAAGACAGCCACAGTCGACCATTTACCTTCTATTAATATTGTTAAGATTCGTCATAATTATAGGTTATATTATATACATTGTCTTCCCTGGCAGAGATTTACTGTACCTATTATATTAAAAATAAAAGTATTGCAATCTTGGTATTTGGACTTTTAATACTAGGTACTATTCCTCTAATAAAATATATTATAGTAACTTAACACTTCTTATTATGAACTTACTAGGTATTATGATTATTAATTATTTTAATAGCAACAATTAGCTATTATGAAATGTTACACTGGCAAAGTAATATACTACCTAGTACCTATTGGTAATGCTACAAAGTTGGGTAAGTCTTTAGGTTAGGAAAACATAATAATGTTGTTGACAAATATAATTTTATTCTAGACCAATAAGTCACTTATTACAATGCTATAAATAGAATTCTAATTTATAAAATAAAGTCACCATCGGCAAGATACATAATAACATCTAGAAATTGTAACTTCCTAGTACAAACAAACATAGTAGGTACCTACTCACACAATTAATGTGCTTTGCAATTAGATATATATATATATATAGTGCAGTTAATATACTAATAGACTTAATTTATTCAATGAAAATAAATGACAGAAATCACTCATTATAACAAATTAACAGTAAAATGGAATATAAATTTTATTAATGTTACAAATGTTTACAATATAAAGGTGGTAAAATGAAGAACAATGCTTATTGTTGTAATTTGCTTGCATCGTGTTTACTACTATCTTTCTATTTTTGGTTTGTCACTTTTTCCCATATAAATGAACCATAATTTGCACCTCCAAAGGGTTTAAATATTTCATTCTATATTGGTCATCACATATCTGTAAAATAAAAAAAGTATTTGATAATTAATCAATCCTATAAGGTAAGAATTATTAATATGGACACTTTTTTATATTGTAATTAATTCAGTTGCTGAGTGGTAATCAATGCTCATTCCTTTTCAACCTTAGGAGAGGCCAGTGCCCAGTAGTGGTACATTTATAGGTCTATATTATATTTTACTATTATAGAATAGAATATTATTTATTTCTTAGTTCATGATAATTGCAGATGTTACAATAATTATATAATGGTTCACATATACTACCCTATCCGGTGTAGAAATATTATGGTTAGAATAATATTATTATTATACATTTTTTTAAACTTGTAAAACAAATGTATACATTAAGAATATAAAATACACTGTTAATATTAAATACCAACTATTATTCATATATTTTATTCTTTATATTGTGTTGTAAATATCTTTAAATAACAAACTTTACTATATTTACACTTAAAACTAACTAATCCAAACCTATATTAAATGCATATTCATTGTATATTTGAATCTATATCCATAAATGTGTTAAACTAAATTATTTATCTAAGTATATAATTTAATTTTGAATGTTCTTATCATTTGCATGTATAGTTTATTCAATATTTCTTCAGCAGCTATGGTAATAGGTATATATTTGAATCACTGTTTATTCTAATGTAAGACTTCAATGTGCCATATAAATACTAAGAAATAAATGCTTATCTAATGTATAACCTATAATTGCCTCTCAAATTACATTGGTATAGTTTATTCATAGTAAGTAAGTAAATCATGTTATAGATCATACCTTGACTGATTTCTTGCCTGGCAGTTGAAGTATTTTGAAATTAATATTATATTTAATATTAAATTAAAATTCCTCGTGATTTTTTGTAAATATTAAAAATACCTAATCCAATTTAAATATATACAAAATTTTTGTAAATTAATGATAACTCTAGAAATTCCAATTTTTAAATTAAAATTTCGTCAAAAGAATTTATGAAATATTGTTATTAGTATTTTATGCACAATGATTTATTGAAATCTCAAATGACGAATTGTAAATAAAAATGCCACGTGTTTTTTGTCAATATTAGAAATTATTAATTAAGTTTTGTTTTTGAATTCAAAATTTAGAAAAGCGAATTTATGAAATATTTTTATTTTATGGTAAATGATTTATTAAATTATCAAATGACGAGTGGCAAGTTGAAATACCACATGTTATTTGTAAATAGTAAAACTACCTAACCTTCAAACCAATTATCATAAAAAATTGACTTCCGTTGCAAACCGGCGTGACGTTTCATCTGTAAAAATTTTACCCTCATGCGCCTAAAGAAGTTTCACTTCAAAAATATTATAAATAAGCATATATGGCCTTATTAATAAAAATCTGGACTGCGATTAGCGATTGCTTAGCAGATTCTATATTCAATTTTTCTATAGAGAATTTAAAATAAGAATCTGTTAATCCGTTGTTAAGCTCCATCGCGATTTTTATTAATAAGGCCAATAGTGTTTAGTAAAAAAGTATAACCTTTCTCTCATCTCTGGCCAGTAGTTGCCAGTTTTATTGCTAAGAACAGTACTCTGCTTATAAAATACCTTTTATGTATTGAATTGTTGTTTACTAAGGTTTCTTGGTTGAGTGGATCACTTGATAAATATAAGAAATATTCATATATATCATATTGAAACTATCCAGGCAATAAAACCTGGTAGTTTCAGGTCCATATTCTGCTCATCCTGAATTAAAATGATGACACACCTAGCTCGCAATGATACACACCTGATGAAAACATTGTTCCCTTTTGATATTCTGTCTGAAAAATCCCCTTCACACTAATCACCACTCGATCAAAAATCACCAACTGACTCCAAACTTTAAACATCCAGGTTAAGGTCCTCAAGAGGCCGCGTTTCGAGATCTCCAAGCTCATGGAACTGCACGGAGAAGGTGGCAGTGGCAAGAGGGGCGAGGCTGGAGACAAGTCTGAACGCCCTGAGGGTTACGAACCACCCGTACAGGAGAGCGTTTAAGTTAATATACGTGTAAATCTGATTTGCTTGTTTTATTTTAGTGTAAGGTTTTTCTCTTTATAGATGGATATTGACAGATCGTGTTTAGGCAGTAACTGTGCCGAGACCCAAGTTAAGCACACACTTTTCCATAGTTGTGATATCTTCTTTAATTTTAACATGTTTTCAAAATGATTAGCAATTGGTTGATTAAATTTTTAAGTCTGACCTAACATCAGTCAAATACGAAGTCAATATTTTATAATAATGGACCATTTCAACCAAATATATTTATGCCTTAGGTTGCCCACCTAGCCTTGTTTTTTCAGTATTTATTTAGGTAGCATTTCAAGCATCAAGATGATCACAATTGCATGGAGGAGAGATCAAGCTAGACTTCAACATCTATGGCTATTAGAAGATGAAGATCTGAGAAATGGGACCTGGCTACATAACCTTTATTGAAAAGGTAAGCATAATAACTGTCTGTTTTAACTATATTGGTTTTTGGTTGAATAAATATTTAAAACTTTTATAGTTGTAATAATTTGATTAGAAAAAACAGTGCATTTTTTTTGCCTGGATTTCCCCCAAACTATGTTATGATAGAGTTTAGAGACTTGGCTGATAATTACTACTGTATTCTCATTGTATTTCAATAAATAATATTGCTTAATATTTGGAATATTTTAAAGTGTATAATTTATTCAACAAAAAACCCTAAAACTATTTAAAATGATGATCCACCTAGCTCGCAATGATACACATCTGATGAAAACATTGTTCCCTTTTGATATTCTGTCTGAAAACACTCATTTTCACTAATCACCACTCAACATCTTAATCACCGGTTAACCAATTACTTTTTTTTCTACAGGTTCTGGGAGGAACTACGAAATTTGAAGATGATAAAATCTTGAAGAAAGTTAAATACTTTTTGTGGTAGTTTTTATTAAAATAAACATTCTATTTACATATTTACTTCGTTTTTTTACTCTCTTCTGCTTCCTATTGTCAACTTATTCATCAGTATTAAACAGAAATAGAAATATTAAATTCAGGGTGCTTATTAGAGACATGACCTTGTTAAGCAGGCAAGACCGTTGCCTTATGACAATATTTTATAATAATGGACCATTTCAACCAAATATATTTATGCCTTAGGTTGCCCACCTAGCCTTGTTTTTTCAGTATTTATTTAGGTAGCATTTCAAGCATCAAGATGATCACAATTGCATGGAGGAGAGATCAAGCTAGACTTCAACATCTATGGCTATTAGAAGATGAAGATCTAAGAAATGGGACCTGGCTACATAACCTTTATTGAAAAGGTAAGCATAATAACTGTCTGTTTTAACTATATTGGTTTTTGGTTGAATAAATATTTAAAACTTTTATAGTTGTAATAATTTGATTAGAAAAAACAGTGCATTTTTTTTGCCTGGATTTCCCCCAAACTATGTTATGATAGAGTTTAGAGACTTGGCTGATAATTACTACTGTATTCTCATTGTATTTCAATAAATAATATTGCTTAATATTTGGAATATTTTAAAGTGTATAATTTATTCAACAAAAAACCCTAAAACTATTTAAAATGATGATCCACCTAGCTCGCAATGATACACACCTGATGAAAACATTGTTCCCTTTTGATATTCTGTCTGAAAACACTCTTTTTCACTAATCACCACTCAAAATCTTAATCACCGGTTAACCAATTACTTTTTTTTCTACAGGTTTTGGGAGAAACCACGGAATTTGAAGATGAAATCTTGAAGAAATTTGAATACTTTTTTTGGTAGTTTTTATTAAAATAAACATTCTATTTACATAATATTTACTTTGTCTTTTTCTCTCCTCTGCTACCTATTATTAACTTATTCATTAATATTAAACAGAAAGAGAAATATTAAATTCAGGGTGCTTATTAGAGACATGACCTTGTTAAGCAGCCAGGACCGTTGCCTTATGACGGGTTCCTATATTTAAGAAACGAATCGTTTCGCTAACGGACGGTAGAATTTTCCTTGTTTTGCTTAGAAAATTCTACCGTCCAGAATGAATCGTATTTTGTAAATAGGAACCAGACATTAGTGGAAGCGAGTCGCTGCCACGGGCTACGCGCAATGTAGATCGCCGCCTCGATATTACTTTGGTCTTGCTTTACTCTCTTCCACAATGGTAACAGCCCCTTTTTTTTTGTCGAGGTTATCTCTAATGACTTCAACCCACGCTGAGGGCACGGCGTTGGGATGTCTGACTTACACCGACTAAAAACGCCCTGGTCACGTAGAAACCTTACTTTTGCCGGAGCCGCGGGATCGCTTACGCAAGCTCTGCGCGGCCTGCTTTCTGTGCAGTTATGAAATGATTTCTCATATTATTTCGATTTATGAGATAATTTTTTCAACTGCAAATATAAGTTTGTAGTTTTGTTATTATACTAGAAATTTACAATTGTTTCCATTACCTGTGACGTTAGAACTAGCATCATGCCAAATGACGTAGGTAATTCTAGGTGAACGGGAAGTACCCTAAAGATTTCCGCGGGAATATATAGGAAAACAAAGATGGCAGTATTTTTTAATTGCGATGACAGAAGCTTGCTTTATAAATCAAGAGTTCATAGACCTGCATATTTATATTATTTACAACATGACAACTACGCGTTTCTGATAAAAAAAAAACGCACTCCGGGAGAAGTGAAAACTTGAATAATCACAACATTATGTACATGTATATATACAGAGGTGTCGGAAGTTCAATAGATTTTTCTATCTCAATATATGTGTCCCCCGCGACTTTGTCCGCGTGTTTTAGTTTCAACGGTTTTTCATTTTTGCAGCACGATGACTTTACTTGACAACTTGACAACTCTTGATCAATTACAATATAGGTAATATGTAGATACTTATTATACCTACAGAAGTGTCTGTTGCGGTAAGAGTAGGTAACTGTAACAGTGTCGCGAAAATAATGGTTTTTTCTCATCTCATACAATGTCCGACGCGCCTACAGAAGTTTTCGCTACGAAAATCTTGCAATACACACACGGTTCTTTTTTTTTTTTTTACGGAAGCCTAAAAATGCGGTGGCATGATGAGTTATTCCCCCGATGTCCCCATTAAAGTGTATTTAGTAATGTACATATCTAATAATTATTCTACAGACATTACAAATTGGTTGCTTATCGATAAGGGGTCGCAAAAGGTCGACATATACACACATAATTATCTCCACTCTATAATCTATACACGTTATTACGCTATGAACGCTAGAAATCATTTCCGAGAACTTTTTTGTTAGTGCGTATTATTTTGTTAAAAAAGACACGTTACAGCCCAAATTAGCGATGAAAAACATAAAAGGGATTTTATATTAAATTATCTATGTTAATTAATTGTTTTTGTTTGACAGCCCAGCAGGCTTATTCGCTATGGCGGTTGTCAACTAACGCGATAATTGCTTTATAAGAAACACTGTGAAAACACAAATTACGTATCGTCTAACGTCGATGACCAACTAGATCTACTACAACGTAGTTGGTCGCCGAGTTTAACTGATATTAAATTTTGCGTTTTTACCGCTATTTTAATCTAGTATACAGCGCTTGGGTTGACAACTGGAGATAGCGAATAGGCCTACCTACTGGGCGTTAAATTTGGAGGGGTGCCGAGATCTGAAGTCTTCAGCCTCCCATGCTTCTGGGTCAGTAGCCCGTTGGTAGCGTTGATTGCATGTTGATATCTAAGTGGGTGCTAACAGATTAGTAAAATCATTCTTAGCTAGTTAGATACTTATATACTTATACAGCATGCAACAAAATCTCTTTCCGATCCTTATGAGTATTATTCGGCATCATACTGTGCACACATATACGTAACTATTGAATGGATCAGAGATTATTATTTTTCCCCGGTGAATATAATTAAATTAAAATAAAACTGATCAAAGGCAACACTGATCGCTCGTCAAAGTTCACAGGTAAGTATTACCTACAGTTTTGTATCAAAGAAGCCGTTGAGCGAGACATTTTTTTCTCAAAATCAAAATCAAAATCAAAATATTTTTTTTTTATTTCGAGTAGGCCTTTTCAGGCACTTTCAAAACGTTAAATGGCTCTAGTTTCTAGTACGTATGTTGAACCAGGAATACGCCTTTATTGAATCGGACATGGTTTTTGTTACATACTGTATGTATCTACCAGCGTAACATATCCATAGACAGTTTTCAAAAACGTTTTTTGTGAAATTCCTATCTCTAGTAGGCAAACTATCTATGGATATGTTATTAATATCGGCTGTTAGGCTACCTAATAAACGATCTGAAATAGTTTGGTTGGAGTGAACAACTGGAGAGATCAGTTATATTTTTTTTTTTAAATCTGCGTTGAACTTTTATAGACGCATTTGTATAATAACTTTCGTGAGGAGTATTCATATTTATTTAAAACAAAACGGTTTACTCACGTATATTCTGTGGTCGCGACACCACCGCCGCCGCGTCAGCTCATGATTAGGGACTCCTATTGAGTCTGAAACTAGTCAGGCGATCACGAGAATATACGTGAGTAAACCGTTTTGTTTTAAATAAATATTTTATAGACGCGTCAGTTACGTGTTAGTTCTGCCTATAGTTAACTTACTTAAACAAGCTTGATGATATTATGATTCAGCCAGTAATAATTAGCTCTAAGAAGTCTAAAAATAGCCTTTAAGTACAGGAAATGACTGAACAAATTCGTATAAATTCGTAGGTCATGGTAGAAAAATACTGACTAGGCAATCATAGATAATAAGTATGCATGTAGATATATCTGTTAATATGTAGGTATGCATCGAGCCGTTTAACCTGAGGAGGAGTTAAGATAACTTCAAGCTTTGATCAAATATGATGGAAAAGTTTTGAATAGTTTGTCTACTTACTTACTAGGTACTTAAAAGGAGGACCCTATGTAAGATTTAATGTAAAAATTGAACGCTTCTGTACCTATAATGGTTTTGTGTTTTTTTTTAGTGACAATGTTGAACTTATTTTCTATGTTAATCATGTTAGTAAGTACAAGAGAACGTAATATAAGTAAAGTAACTGCTCCGATCATTCTCTTTATTAAATGACTGAGGATCGGAGAGCCATGACTGCAAACGATCACTTTTAGGATGCAGTTAGGACTGCCTCTCACTCTGTTTACTAAAGAAACACTTCTTCTTCGCAATATCGCAAAAAAAACATTTTTTTCCTACTCCTCCTATTTACTACTTATGATTAATTTAGTTGAGGGTTCCAAGACAGTCAATCGTTTCCCTGGGACTTATGCTTATGTTTTGACTAATACAAATTTGTAATGACCAAAGATCAACGTATGACGGTCGGGACTAACGGCTTATGCCGAAAATTAATAACATATTCGTAGATTTATTTTCCTACTAGAGATAAGAATTTGACACAATTTATATGGCGCTTATGTCAGAATTCTATCTCTGGCAGTAAAAACGATCTAAGGATAAGTGATTAATATTGGCTAACTATCAAAGACTTTGGGCTATTTTTTTTTGGAAGAGAATTACGCATTTAGCCTGAGCGCAGGCCTTGACTGTTTCACCGGACTTTTTACTTTTGGCTATCCTAGGCTCGAATGGATCCCGGTATGTTTACAAATGGTCACTTATCCATCCACGGACCAAGCGCGATGAGGAAGTTCAATCAAATCAAATTATTTATTTTGGTAACTAGGATGAAACATCACTTTTACAAGTCACATAAAACATTTTTTTGAGCTCGCTGGAGTCGACATTTCCTAACTGGCTACCCTGAGAAGAAACGTCGAAACAAAATCAAGCCTCTTTTAAAGTTACACACAAGCTAATTCATTTCTTTAATATTTCAACACAAAACGTGATTTATTTGTTAATCAAATATCCCTGACATTACGACCAAAAGGGCTACTTCCGAACGACTATCTTATCTGTAATTGTCGGTCCGTCTGTTCCAATCAAAACAAGATATGCTCACGTCACGACCTATACGAATGGGGTGAACTAGATATTTATTTAGTAACTTCTTTAATTAAAGTAAGTATGTTAAAATAGTTTTAAAACCATAGTTCACTTTGTAAAGACGAATTTTTGTTTTGTCAAGAGGTAATCCTAACCTCTTTACAAAGTTAGTAGACGTTTCTATATAATTATCTATTATTCTGATCACAAAACCCAAATAATCTATCCTTAATATATAAAGCTGAAGAGTTTGTTTGTTTGTTTGAACGCACTAATCTCAGGCTCTTCTGGTCCGATTTGCAAAATTATTATAGTGTTGGTTAGCCCATTTATTGAGGAAGGCTATAAGCTATATAACATTACGCTGCGATCAAAAGGAGCAATGTATACATGAAAAATGTTGCAAAAATTAAAAACCGTTGCAACTAAAACACGCGGACAAAGTCGCGGGACAGCTAGTAACCAATTAAAAAGTTTACGCCCTAAAAAATAACCTAAGAATACAAGTGCTATGCTAGATTTAGCTTAGTGCTATGGTAGATTTTAGTAAGGCTTTTGAGGTTCTTAATTATGAAACGCTATTTAAAAAAATGCAGCAGAATGGTATACAGGGCCCAATGCTGGAATGGTTCCGAAACTATCATACTAACAGATACAACATAGTCAGCGTAGCGGGACAATATAGTAACCGTATTCCGACCCTATGTGGAACGGCACAAGGATCAATATTAGGACCGACAGAGTACCTCCTGTATGTTAATGACATGTGTAAAATATTCCAGCAAGGTTCTGTATATCAATTCGCTGATGATACCTGCTTAATAGTAGCGCATTGTGACATGTCCACTGCAGAAAACATTATACAAAAAGAATTTGACACTCTGTGTAAATGGGCACATGATGTAGGATTATCACTAAATTATCAAAAAACTAAACTTATGTACATTCACTCACCTTACTTAAAAGTAAATAGAACACCACTAGTTATGGCCCACGACCACGACTGTTTGCATCAGTATCAATTATTGTGTAATTGTAATCAGCTTGAAATCGTAAATGAACACACTTATCTAGGTCTAAGAATTGATAATAGGTAAATTTAACTGGAGTCCCCATGTAAATCATGTTTGTAACAAACTCAGATCAATATTGTCAAAATTGAGTATTTTGAGGCACAAATTACCATACTCCACTAAAAGACTAATTTATCTAGCACTAGCAGATTCGGTAATTGGATATGGAATAGAAAGCTACGGCAGAACCTATAAAACCTATTTACAAAGGATATATGACCTTCAAATTAGATTACTGAAAATTATCGTTCCGTATAAAATAAAGCTTAAATGCAAAAATAATTATGAACAATTATTTGAATATTGTAGAATAATAAATGTATTTGATAAAGCAAAACTGGCTTTTGTGTCACAATATGCTGACAAAATTGACAATTTAACTAAAAAAATAAGACCCAAAAACTTACGGTGTATAGAATACCTACCATTATACGATCTACCGAAATGTAATAATGAATATGGGCGAAGGAATTGGACGTACTTGCTGCCTAATATCTTGAACAAACTTCCAAAACATATAGCTGATAAAGTGGTTAAACAAAAACACACACAAACTAAACGTTCATTAAAATATTATTTCACGAAGGGGCAATACAAAGTACCTCCAAATCATTCTACAAAACATATTAATAACAAATTATAACAAAATGTGCAAAACGCGCGAGACAATGCACTCGCACATAATCTTCTAGGCTTAAGATTTAGCGTAGTGTATTATGTAAACTAATTTATGCATGTTAATTTACAATAAAAAGATTTAAATTTAAAATTTAAATTTAAGTATATTTATTAATAATTTTGAGGCCTAGTCCGTAAAGTTAATCAATTATTCATTACCGTTTGGTGAGATTTTTCTCGTTTAGTCAGTAGTGGTTGATTTTGATTTTGAATTTATATACCTCAGCCCTACCAAACTCTTGGGAACATAAAACTAAGAGTAAAAGGTCCTAAATATTAGACGACCTCCGTGGTCGAGTGGCGTACACACCGGTTTCAAGGTGTCGCCAGCTCTGAGGTCCCGGGTTCGATCCCCGGCCGGGTCAATGTAGAAAAACAACTTTTCTACATTGTTTCGGGTCTGGGTGTTTATGGTACCTTCGTTGTCTCTGAATTCCATAACACAAGTGCTTTAGCTACTTACTTTGGGTTCAGAGCAATGTATGTGATGTTGTTCACATTTATTTATTTAATATTATCAGTTAATTCACGCTACGTAGGAACTGTAGAAAGCAAAGTAGGTCCGTATTTTACACACAGAAATTCATTAAAATTTCTTAAATCAATTTTCACGTAAGTAAAGGGATAATTCACAATGAAACAGACAGACATTCACATTTAAAATATTATTAGTCTAATCAAATCAAATCAAATCAAATCAAAATATTTTTATTTCGAGTAGGCCTTTTAAGGCACTTTCAAAACGTTAAATGACTCTAGTTGCGCGGTTCCACAATGTCACTCCTATGGAGAAGAACCGGCAAAAAAATCCATAGGTTACTCTTTAAAAAAAAGGTAATATATACATACAATGTTAAAAAAAATACACAATAAAAATACAGATTAAAGGAAAGTGTTTACTTGTACACTATTGGTAGATAATTAGATATAATTATATTTACGTAGTTATATACAAAGATAAAGAATACCTACCGGGTCAATGCCCTTATAACCCAATAACACTTAGATCTTTAGCACTTTGCACCACTTTCAATTGTTATTTCCTGCGCAAGAGTCGGTTATATAAGATTCGCAATAGGATATTTGACCCACATTTTAAATAAACCAGAAAACTCTAGTATGTATCCTAAAATGAGAGCTAAAAGTATCATAAATAATACCAGCCTATAAATGTCCCACAGCTGGGCTCAGGCCTATTCTCATATAGAGAAGGAACGAGCATTGATCAACACGCTTGCTCATTGCAGATGGTCGATGATGTCTTAGAATAATTTATTAAGAAAGTAATAACTTTGAAAAGGGTTCGAACCTGAACACAAATCCGTTCAGTGAACCATTAGGCCACCACGACATACACATAAGTATCATAAAACAACTAATAATTTTGTGTAAATTTTACGTGTACTTAGTTACTAATTAAATGTTGACGACCTCCGTGATTGAGTCGTGTATCAAGGTGTCGCTAGATGATAGATCTGAGGTTCGATCCCCAGACGTCTCAATGTAGAAAACAACTTCTCGGATTTCGGTGTGAGGTGGGTGAGGTATCTTCGTTGTCTCTGATTCCATAACACAAGTACTTTATCTACTTACTTTGGGTTCAGAGCAATGTATGTGTTGTATCCCATATAAATTAAAAATAAATAAAGCAAACTATTCAAGTTTGTTTTTACTCTTTAATCTTTGGAACTACTAGTCTGATTTGAAAAATTTCAACTTTTGATAGCGCTATTCTCGAAGATTGACATAAACTATATTTATTACTAGCTGTCCCCCGCGACTTTGTTCGCGTGTTTTAGTTTCAACAGTTTTTCATTTTTGCAACATTTTTCATTTATGCTCCGCTCCTATTGGTCGTAGCGTGATGTTATATAGCCTATAGCCTTCCTAAGTAAACGGACTAGCCAATACAAAAAGAATTTTTCAATTCGAACCAGTAGTTCCTGAGATTAGCGCGTTCAAACAAACAAACAAACTCTTCAGCTTTATAATATTAGTATAGATTACGCTAAGACTTTTAGGAACTGAGAAATAAAAAGGATGAGACTGCAGGATCCGTGAAGTTCAGCTCAATTGTTTTTTACGTAATGTTCCCATCGACCTCAAACACTTGTTTATTTGACACGGCCTCTAAATGATCTTTATCATTTTATTGTTAACGGAAAGATAGCGTGTTGCTGGGAAGTTTTTTTTCCACAGCCAAAGCACTTATGAAGCGGGGAAGGCGAATCAGAGCGCTGTCCTCCATTATAAGTATTGTTGCTCTGCCTAATGCACTCATGAAATTAGTTCAAAAGTTTTTCTCTGGTGGGTACAAGATAATATTAATATAATAATATTTTGGGACAACTCACACACTAAACTACGCAGAGCCTGTATTATGGCAACCAGACAACTGATAAACATACTTATATATTACATACATTACATTACACCCAGACACAGAACAAAATGAAATGATCATGCTCATTACACAAAAATTTGTCCTGGGTGGGAATCGTACCGACGACCTCCAGTTTAGCAGTCAAGGTCACTAACTACAAGACTAACAATCCAGTCATATTTAAAACGCGTATTTTATTTAAAATATATATTTCTTTACTAGATACTACAATGTATGATAGTTAATGATTTTTGTGGTGTACCAACTAAAACAATGTTTAAATCTTTAAATACCTAAGTATTTTATTTCATACTAGCTGTCCCCCGCGACTTTGTTCGCGTGTTTTAGTTTTAACGGTTTTTCATTTTTGCAACATTTTTCATTTACGCTCCGCTCCTATTGGTCGTAGCGTGATGTTATATAGCCTATAGCCTTCCTCAATAAACGGACTATCCAATACAAAAAGAATTTTTCAATTCGTACCAGTAGTTCCTGAGATTAGCGCGTTCAAACAAACAAACAAACTCTTCAGCTTTATAATATTATAATAGTATAGATTTAATTAAAACAAAACGGTTTACTCACGTATATTCTCGGGATCGCCCGACTAATTCGACTCGCGCCACCACCGCCGCCGCGTCAGCTTATGATTAGGGACTCCTATTGAGTCTGAAACTAGTCGGGCGCTCCCGAGAATATACGTGAGTAAACCGTTTTGTTTTAAAAAATATGAATACTCCTCACGAAAGTTATTATATTTTATTTCAGGTCGTAAAATTAATCTAACTGTGTCAATACTTATCTATTTTACGTTTCGTCTGAACAAAACAAAAATGGAGGTAATAAACATGATAAAAACAATAAAGAAGCTATTTCCTAGTTATATAATTATTATTATTTATTTTTTTTTGTTACGGGGTGAATATCTAATGACTTCAACCCAATCCGAGGGCAGGACGTGGGGACATGTCTGACTTGCACCGACTAAAAACACCCCGGTCCCGTCCTTGCCTTTACCGGAGTCCCGGGTTCGCTAAAGCATGCTCGGCGGGGCTCCGGACTAGCTGTTTAACGCGGCTCCGCCCGCGTGGATGTCGGTTATGGCTGCAAAAAGTAGTGTGTCCTTTCTCAGGCTCTAGACTATCTGAGATCTGTGTATTTATAATTCGCATTTATAATATTAGTAAGGAAACATTGGTCCTACTGGCTTATCTATACTAATATTATAAAGCTGAAGAGTTTGTTAGTTTGTTTGTTTGAACGCGCTAATCTCAGAAACTACTGGTTCGAATTGAAAAATTCTTTTTGTATTGGATAGTCCGTTTATTGAGGAAGGCTATAGGCTATATAACATTACGCTACGACCAATAGGAGCGGAGCATAAATGAAAAATGTTGAAAAAATGAAAAACCGTTGAAACTAAAACACGCGAAAAAAGTCGCGGGGGACAGCTAGTGTATAATAAAACTAGTGACCCGCCCTGGCTTTGCGCGGGTAGCACAGCAATGTAGCCTATGATATTTGAAGATAATGTAGAATTCTAATGGAGAAAGAATTTTTGAAATCGGTCCAGTAGTTTTTGAGTTTATTCGTTACAAACATATAGGTAAATCTTACCTTTTTTAAATATTATATATAGGCTCTATAATACTTTCAGTATACCGGAACTAAATTTTAAGATGTAGTTAAATCTCTATTGGCTGAATACTGAAACGTTACTTAGTTTTAAGTCGCCGTTAAGTCTCATGCTGTCTCTGTAGCTTTAAGGTGTAAAATAGCGACACACAGATATTTAAGAACGTGTTAAATCTAAGTTACGTGTCAGTATTCGGGAGTTAATGTCGCAAATTTACACCTTGAAGTAGGACAGCATGCAGCATGAGACTTAACGGCGACTTGAAACTGACGACGTTTTAGTAGAGTCTAAGATAAATAGTAGCAATCCAAACGTTTCTTTAACCAAATACGAGTATAGGCATGTTTCCTATTTTTTTTTTAATATCCGCCTTGTAGATTAATGAATTTTATTAGACACGTATTTTTTCTTTTTTCCTAAAAACAAAAAATGATCAAAATACAGAGAACGCAAATTACGCGTGACGTCACTCCTCGCTACAATTTTTACCAAGGCGTGGCGTCATAAGCCCCCACTCCGAAACTTTAAAGCGCTGTATCATTGTAATTTTTTATTGTTTTGATAAAAGAAAAAATACGTGTCTAATATTTTTTGATGTCGTGGTGGCCTAGTGGTTCAATGAACGGATTTGCGTGCACGAGGTTGCAGGTTCGAACCCACTACAGGCAAGTACCAATGTGACTTTTTCAAAGTTATATGTACTTTCTTAATTATTCTAAGACATCATTGACTATCGGTGAAGGAAAACATCGTGAGGAAACCTGGATTTCAACAATTGGAATCTGAAATCGCCAATCCGCAATGAGCAAGCGTGGTGATCAATGCTCGTTCCTTCTCTATATGAGAAGAGGCCTGTGCCCAGCAGTGGGACATTTATAGGCTGGTATTATATATTATACTAGCTGACCCGTGCCCACTTCGTTGGGCATAATGTTAATAATCCTTTTTTAGTACATGTCATACTAACGATTTAAATTATTTTATTAATATTAAAAATTAAATTATCTATACTAATATTAAAAAAACTACTTTTTGTAACTTAAATATAAAAGTTAGACATATGCTGTCGTTGACTTTTTTGTAGGCATTTTCAAGCTCCACATCTTTTCTCTAGAACTCAAAAATATATCTTTCATAGTTAAGGCAGCGTTCGTAAGAAACGCTTTCATTCGACCGTTTTTTTTTTCTCTGATTCACTTTGCAAAACGGACTACCACGTAAAAGCCTTTTTATTTTTCGGTTTTTTATATAGCCTATGACACTCAGCAATAATGTGGCTTTCTATTGGTGAAAGAATTCTTAAAATCGGTTCAGTAGATCCCGAGATTACCCCTTACAATTTAACAAACACACAAACTTTACTTCTTTATAATATTAGTATAGATATATATATATAATATTTTTTTATTATCTAACTGACGGACTAAATAGATTTTAACTTTTCATACCCAGGAAACATCCCTATTATAACATCTATAGTACCTACTTAATGCTTGAATCAAATAATTTAACTTCTATGGTATGATTTAAATCAAACCAATTTATTCTACTCTTTGTTTTGTTGGGTACCTTCCTACATTATTTGTTAGACATATTTAATACTAGCTGTTTCCCGCGGCTCCGCCTGCGTGGATGTCGTTTCTCAAGGCCCTAGACTATCTGTGAACCACATTTCATTTAAATCGGTTCAGTAGTTTTGGCGTGAAAGCGCGACAGACAGACAGATTTAATTTCGCATTTATATTATTAGTAAGGATAGAAGTGTAGGTACCTAAGTTTATTGTGCAACATCGTAATTTAGTTAAAAATGTCTGTTCCGCTATATTTACAAAGGGACAAGCTACAAAAACCTTAGAGTAAACATACACAAGCATAGAGCGTGCGCATCGCTAGTAGCCCCTTATGCCAAACGTAAGCACATATTTGGCTAAATGTACTACGCTCGTTTACTGATTTATGTGATTTTCCGTGCGACGACAGACGTTTATGCGAAAATATCGACGGTTCCGATATTATTAGGATAATATTAGGTTTTGATATAGTTTCAATAAAACGGTGCGCTCTGTTTTGACACAAATTTTACGATTTTAGATGTTCATACTAGTGCCAACAGTTCATACTCGATATGCGCGCTCTATAGTTTACTTATTTATTCCTCTAAGATCAAACTCAACCAATTACGTTATCATAAAAACAAATGAACAAATAGTGTCAGAAAGTTTGCCAAAATGCCTATAATGTCGCAAAATACAACAAATGGGGAATGTTCCATTAAAAATCTCATCGAAAATGGAGTCTCAACTTACGATAACCCATTTAAATCGTAAAAAAATATATGAGATAACCTACCATTGACCCACCAGTCTTTAGTTGTGTATCTACCGTTGAACAAAGCGGACGCGCGCTCCAAAACTATGTACTAAAACTAAACTCGGGCAAAAAAACGTGTAAAAAATGGAGCATCAAAATTTAGACAAATCTATATCAACTGCCCCAATGTTGCCAAAAGAGGGGGATGAAAAAATGGTGATAATCACCCCCCGGAATGGTGTTGGCAAGATATTGATTAGGGAAGACACTATTTTGACAAACCTGCATGGGTGTGCTGGCTGCAGGGGTCAATTATCGTGTTCTGGGGTCAAAAAACAGTGGTCTGTTTTGTGCTGGGGTAAACAACCGGAGAAAAAATATTATTGTTGTAAGTACATAATTTATTATTGTAATAATTTAGTCACGAAGTAGGTACAAGCAGATTAAGTTACTTAGGACTGATTTTTCTAACGCCAGATAATTTTTATTCTTGGAATATAATTGACATCTGATAGATTTTGAATAGAATTGTATAAAAATCTAAATTATTCCTCGGATAAGAGTCCCTGGTGTTGGAAAAGTATGCCCTTAATAATATTTAGATAACAAAAGTGATTCAATAGTGTTGTTCTATGAACAACTGTCGAGTTAGTTTTGTAGTGAAATGGTCAGATTTGAATGCAAAACGTTGCAGGTTCAAATCCAATCTAAAATAAAGGGACTTTTTAGTGGTAAGTAATTGTAATAAATTGAAATTGAGTACAGATGAAACTTGAAATTTAATAATCTATTCGAAAAAGTGCGCTGATCAATGCTAGATCTTATTACTAGTTCCTATAAGTATTTAAATAACGATTTCTTTTTGCTGACGGATCGTAGAATTTGTTTCGTGTTGTTTCATAGATTCGCGTTAAACTAGCCTTATTATATTAGAATATCGAAAATATCATTGAAATTATAGAAGTAACATGTTCCAGTACTCGTAAACTATCCTAGATAGTAAATTGGGTTAATTATATTGAATAAACAAATACAGTTTACATTGTATTAGCAAAGTATGTAAAGTAATTAAAAAGTAAAATTGTCTTTGAACAAACCACAAGTCAGACGTCAAAATGTTATACGAAATTCAACTTTATGTACCTACTGTTTTTACGTAAACATAGACAAGCATAGAGCGTGCGCTTCGCTAGTAGCCCGTTATGTCAAGCGTAAGCACATTTTTAGCCAGATGTACGCTCGTTTATTGATTTATGTGATTTTCCGTGCGACGACAGACGTTTATGCGAAAATATCGACGGTTCCGATATTATAAGGGTAATATTAGGTTTTGAGATAGTTTTAATATGACGGTGCGCTCTGTTTTGACTCAAATTATACGATTTTACATGTTCATACTAGTGCCAACAGTTCATACTCGATATGCGCGCTCTATAGTTTACTTATTTATTACACTAAGAAGTAAACCCAATGGAATGTCAGTTTTAACGATGGTACTAACATTAGATAATGGGCTACCGTTATTTCGTTCAACAGTTGGCGCCACTAGCGCGTTGGGTCGTGAAGTATAGCTGTCAAAGTTTGTAACTAGCTCCGGGTGTTAAAACAAAGTTTAAATTTTAAATCCTATTTGATATTAGAATACTTTTGACAAAATATGTGTTTGTAAACAGTAACCAAATTATTCTCTAAATTAGCCATTCGTTCAAACCGCTTAAATAAATGTGGACAACATCACATACATTGCTCTGAACCCAAAGTAAGTAGCTAAAGCACTTGTGTTATGGAATTCAGAGACAATGAAGGTACCACAAACACCCAGACCTGAGACGATGTAGAAATGGGGTTTTCTACATTGACCCGGCCGGGTATCGAACCCGGGACCTCAGAGCTGGCGAGACCTTGAAAACAGGTGTATACGCCACTCGACCAAGGAAGTCGTCAAAAATTTTGTACTTCTTTTTCGTAACTGCTTTTAAAGCACTTGACCCCAGAATACTGAAGCGCCATTTAACTTTAACACATTCTTAAATGTATATCTGTCGCTACTTCTCACCTTAAAGTGAGAGAGACGGCATGAGACTTAAGGGTAACTCAAAATTTGCGCTTAAGTATTGGGCTATTAGCTGCTTACTCATAATCCTATATAGTTTCGTTATATAGATCCAAGTTAAATAAATTGCTTTAATTTAAACGTGTAACCAACAGTTAAGGAAATAGGTTAGAGTCACAGTATGTATTGTAATAGATCTCTGATTAAATTAACTGATCTTTGACCCAAACCACGTGTCTAAGTGATAGCAATGCACTTAGTAGACACTGTTTGTTTTAGAAAATAAGTTAAAGATTAAAAAAAAATATCGATACGAAAGGATCTTTTTTTATTACGATCTCCTTAGTCGAGTGGCGTACACACCGGTTTTCAAGATTTCGCTAGCTCTGAGGTACCGGGTTCGATCCTAGGACGGGTTAATGTAGAAAACAACTTTTCCACATTGTCTCGGGTTTGGGTGTTTGTGGTACCTTCGTTGTCCCTGAATTCCATAACACAAGTGCTTTAGCTACTTTGGATTCAGAGCAATGTATGTGATGTTGTCCCAATTATAATTGAGGAATTTTCTTTAATTATATACGTTTTTCATAATTAAAAAAATACATTGTTGAAGAGTTTGTTTAAACGTGTTAATCTCTGGAACCATCAGTCGGATTTGAAAAATATGAATGTATTTGATAACCCAATTCTTGAAGAATTTTATAGGCTATTATTTATAGGCCCTTAAGAATAAAAACAGTGTTAACAGCTACAACATAACATTGTTATAATATACTACCTATGCCCCGCGGTTGTCCTCGTCTTGCTTATCTCTCTAGCAAGTAACGTGATGTTTAATAGCCTAAAACCTTACTCGAGAATTTTATCTTCGAAAAAAAAAAAAAAAACATTTCAAATCCAAGTGGTATTTTCAAGGAACAATTTTCATTGATGCTCCGCTCCTATTGGTCATGGCGTGATGTTATACAGCCTAAAGTCTACCTCGATAAATGGACTATCCAACACAAAAAGATTTTTCAATTCGAACCAGTATTTTAACACTTTCAAACAAACAAACAAACTCTTCAGCTTTATAATATAAAGTATTGAATTATAGATATAAAATATATTATATTTATAGCAACTTATAGATGATAATTTCTAACCTTATAAAAAGTCGTTTAATAAACAAGCTATTCTGATAACCCCAGCAATCAGGACAATAGTTTTTAAGAGTATCTCAGCTTGTAGATAAATAGTATCATATATGTACAATGTTTCATGTTACAATAGATTGCTAAATAAAAATAATATTCACGTCAATATGTCATGCTGACAGCATTTTGCTGGGGAGTTTGTTGCGCCGTTTCTTCTCCACAGCCAGAGCACTTGGGAAGCGGTGTAGGGTGGGCGAATCAGGGTACTGTTTATTTTATTATTTTGACGTTTAAAAAGTGCTACTTTATAGCCTATTTTAAATAAATAGATTTGAATTTGAATTTATTACCCACTGTTGGGCATATAGAAGTGAAAACATGTTTAGACGCCGTTGGGCATTTTTGAGATGGAAAAAGCAATTGAATTCGCGATACTGTTACCGTTACCCACACCTACGTATGTAAGTTAGTATCTACAGATTCAAATTTTCACTTCTGTCGGCACTCCCAGAGTGCCACTGCTTTTTTTTTCATAAGTTATGTGTATCGTGGTGGCCTAGTGGTTCAATGAACGGATTTGTGTGCACAAGGTTGTAGGTTGGTACCCATTACAGGCAAATACCAATGTGACTTTTTCAAAGTTATATGTACTTTCTTTTATTCTAAGACATCATTGACAATCGGTGAAGGAAAACATCGTGAGGAAACCTGGATTCCAAAAATTGGAATCTCAAATGGCCAACCCGCAATGAGCAAGCGTGTTGATCAATGCTCGTTCTTTCTTAATATGAGACGAGGCCTGTGTTCAGCAGTGGGACATTTATAGGCTGGTATTATTATATTATATTATTTGTATTTTTTCTGTCAACAAAGGAATATTCTCGTTAACAAAAATGGCGCACTTTTATTCGTCATGCTACAATTAATTTGTTTTTCAAATCATCTCTTACGCATCCCATCATCATAATTCTATCAATTTACATATTTTAGGGTTCCATGGTAACTCAAAAGGAAAAATAGACATGCACAGAGCGTGCGCATCGCTAGTAGCTCCTTATGTCAAGCGTAAGCACATTTTTAGCTAAATGTACTACGCTCGTTTACTGATTTATGTGATTTTCCGTGCGACGACAGACGTTTATGCGAAAGTATCAACGGTTCCGATATTATTAGGGTAATTAGGTTTTGAGATATTTTTGATAAAACGGTGCGCTCTGTTTTGATACTAACTTTACGATTCTACACGTTTATATTAGTGCCAATAGTTCATCTATACTAATATTATAAAGCTGAAGAGTTTGTTTGTTTGTTTGTTTGTTTGTTTGAACGCGCTAATCTCAGGAACTACTGGTTCGAATTGAAAAATTCTTTTTGTATTGGATAGTCCGTTTATTGAGGAAGGCTATAGGCTATATAACATCACGCTACGACCAATAGGAGCGGACAATAAATGACAAAAGTTTGCAAAAATGAAAAACCGTTGAAACTAAAACATGCGAACAAAGTCGCGGGGGGCAGCTAATATTTCATAAATGTTTACTTACCACCACATGTAGGTACAATTATATTCAGCTTATGTAAGCGGATTATAATATGAAATAAAAAAAATAGTGTATTTATAATATAAAATGTTACTGTGCCTGCTAACCTATTTAGTTTGCCGTATGTACATTAAATTTTTTAGCAACAATGTAGATTTGTAAGCACCTGTATTCAATAAGTTTTGATATTGTAATCTTTGTGCTTCGGTTTCTATAGACTTTCAAGCTAGCTTCGTCATGCTCCCTTAGTTGTCATTGCCTGCGGTGGCGTCTTGGGTCGGGTCACCTCCATCCCTCTAATATGGCGAGGGAGGTGATGGCTGATATGTTGACTTTTAAAAAGTACTACTTAGTAGCCTAATCTATACTAATATTATAAAGCTGAGGAGTTTGTTTGTTTGAACGCGCTAATCTCAGGAACTACTGGTTCGAATTGAAAAAATATTTTTGTATTGGATAGTCCGTTTATTGAGGAAAGCTATAGGCTTTATAACATCACGCTACGACCAATAGGAGCGGAGCATAAATGAAAAATGTTGCAAAAACGAGAAACCGTTGAAACTAAAACACGCGAGCAAAGTCGCGGGGGACAGCTAGTTTGAAATAAATAAATTTTGATTTTGATTTTGACCTAGTAAACAAGTGTTTATTAGTGTAGAGAAATAAATGTCCGTGTAAAAGAGGCAATGATATGAAAAAGTATAGTTTTAGTTTGAAACATACACGCAACTAAACTGTCTTAGTTAATCAATCTTAATTAACGACGGAAGTGTATTATTAAGATTGATCGTATCAAAACTTGTCGCGGAGAATTCGTGAGTTAGTCTGCTTATAGGTCACAATAAAATAAACTCGGGCAGTAGGACATTCAATTCAATCTTATATTCTGATCTACATTATACAGGGTTTTACTGAAATGTATGATTTCATTTTTTCTTCCATTTTGGATGTCATATTATACATTTTGCTATTTACATATTTTAAAACAATTGTATTTTTTTAACATTGTATGTACCAACATATTGTCTTTTTTTTAAAAAGAATTACCTTTGGTGTTTCTTGTCGGTTCTTCTCCATAGGAGTGACATTTTGGAACCGCGCAACTAGAGTCATTTCACGTTTTGAAAGTGCCTGAAAAGGCCTACTTGAAACAAAAATATTTTGATTTTAGTCATAACAAAACAAAAATTGTGAAGAGTACATCTGGTATAGATTCAGTTTACAAAATTTCAGCGCAAAACGAGTTAATTAAATAATTGATATCCAATTTTTCGCATCAGATCCATATCAAATTTGCTCCTAAAACAATAATTTATTAACAAAAATTTTTCGCTTCATTTTAACGGCAATCATGCACGATGGTACGGACTCTTCATGCGCGAGTCCGACTCGCAATTAGCCAGTTTTTTATTTACCTGTCTAACCAATACATACGTTATTTCTATGGCGGTTCATATCGTATAAAGAATGAAACTATTTTTAATGTATATTCAATGCCAAAGTTTTTTGCACAGTTGCGTATTGTTGTTAGATAATTATACGAAGAACAGCAAGAGGTGTTACTTACAGCTCAAATTAAAATCTTAAAATAACAACGGAAACTATAAACACAATGAACTGTTTGTTTTTTAGCGTTTAAAAACTATGACTGATGAATGGTCTATAATATAAAAGAGTATTTGTATAATAACTTTCGTGAGGAGTATTCATAATTATTTAAAACAAAACAGTTTACTCACACATATTCTCGGGATCGCCCGACTAGTTTCAGACTCAATAGAAGTCCTTAATCATGAGCTGACGCGGCGGCGGTGGTGTCGCGAGTTGAACTCAGTCAGTTCGACTCGCGACACCACTCCTATTGAGTTTGAAACTAGTCGGGCGATCCCGAGAATATACGTGAGTAAACCGTTTTGTTCATAAAAGAGTATGTTCACCAAAAACTCGAAAAACATAGATCTAGCCCTCCCTTGCTGTTTTTGCCTTATTAAGATTGTTAGTAACGCACTAAGTCGAGGTCCGAACCCCACAGGGGGTGCCCTTACCCCCCGTTCACACTAGTCGTAAGTCGCATACGACTAAAAGTCGAATGCTCTGGTCACCATACACTTTATATGGAGCTGTTCACATTGGATGAGACGCGATTTACATATAAAATCAGACTTTCGACTTTTAGTCGTATGCGACTTACGACTAGTGTGAACGGGGGGTTAGTGAACGTTGCTGACGTAGTTAGTTTTTCTATTGCTCTGGCTGGAGGCGCTTAAGGTTCTCGCCAAAAGTCCGGTGGAGCAGAGAAAGCTTGCGCTCAGGTTAATTGCGTAAATCTCTTGCCCAATTGATATGGAACTTTGCACACATACATAGGACGACATGAACACTCCAGCGAACATAGTTTCGTTAGTGCCGGATAGGTCGTGTGGCAGGGATTTTTCTCTTTTAAACCATTAAAAATAATATAAAACTCCTTTGGTTACCCCTTTGGCAGAAGCAATAGTGTTTATAAAATCAAGATCAAAACCCTTAACTCTCACTTCTACCCTTAATAAAATTATAAATGCGAAAGTGACTCTGTCTGTCGCGCTTTCACGCCAAAACTACTGAACCGATTTAAATGACATTTGGTACACAGATAGTCTAGAGACTAAGAAAGGACATAGGCTACTTTTTGCCGCGATAACCGTCATCCACGCGGGAGCCGCAGGAAATAGCTAGTTATCTATACGTAAATAATTGAATATATGTCATTGAAAAATTACACCGTAGTATACGGTACCCGACAAGCGACGCGACCTTGTATATTTTTCTGCACTTCAGAGAACCGATACAGACACTGACGCTAGCCTTTTGTAAATAAAAAAAAATTGAATTAAAAAAAACGACTCAATATAAAAAAAAACTATTCAATCAATTTTAATGAAATGTACTTGGGACCACCCAGATATTTTCGAATTGTCAGAGTTATCGCGTAATAAAATTAAAACAACTAAAAAAACCTCTCGAATCTCCGCCTCTTGAATTCGGTTAAAAATATAGGTATTGACCGCAATGCAGTTAAAAAGACAATCATATCAAAAGTTTAAGCAACTTAATTAAATATTAATTCTCTTAATTGATTGTTACTAACCAATCTAAAGACGAAAGGGTAGATAACTACATAATTGTCAAAACAATTAAACAATTTAATAAAAACAGGGTGATTTCTCGATAAGAACAATGTCAGGTCATTTTAAATATAATTATTCTGTAATCTTTGTTATTCGCATGATTATTTTTTAACCCCTGGAGTAGGTAAATCATTACGGCCTTTTTACTGGTATATTCTGGATGTAACAGAGATTTGGATTCGATAAAATATAGATTTGAAGACATCGAGACGAGACAATTGCAAACATAATTAAATCGATTTAATTTTTGTGTCGATTTAGTACACAATTTTTGATCTTAATAAAGTTAGTTGGTACAGTTTAAGTTGAAGTAAATTTAAGCAAGCTTAGAATGTTTACAATTAGATTAGGAGTTTCGGAGATGTACATGGACAAACATACATAGACATTTGTATAATAACTTTCGTGAGAAGTATACATAATTATTTAGAAAATATAACAGTTTACTAACGCACATTCTTAGGATCGCCCGACTAGTTTCGCGAGTCGCACTGAACTAAATTATTTTATCTAGAGTAAAATTTTTTGGAATCCCTTATATATTGAAGACTTATATTGAAGACCTCCATGGTCGAGTGGCGTACACACCTGTTTTCCAGGTGTCGCCAGCTCTGAGGTCGCGGGTTCGATCCCCGGCCGGGTCAATGAAGAAAAACGACATTTCTACCTTGTGTGGTACCTTCGTTGTCTCTGAATTCCATGACACAAGTGCTTTAGCTACTTACTTTGGGTTCAGAGCAATGTATGTGATGTTGTCCACATTTATTTATCTATACTAATATTATAAAGCTGAAGAGTTTGTTTGTTTGTTTGTTTGTTTGTTTGTTTGTTTGTTTGAACACGCTAATCACAGAAACTACTGGTCCGATTTGAAAAATTCTTTCAGTGTTGGATAGCTCATTTATTGAGGAAGGCTATAGGCTATATAAAATCACGCTACGACCAATAGGAGCGGAGCATAAATGAAAAATGTCGCAAAAATGAAACACCTTTGAAACTAAAATACGCGAACAAAGTCGCGGGGGACAGCTAGTTTATTTATATTGCTCATATTAAAATCATTGTCGATCGAAAATCGCGAGGCATTGCTCTAATTACTACATAGATATGAACAATGGATGTAAATATTAGCTTAACCTACAGATAATAGATATTAATGTTTAGACCTTTTAGTACTTAACAACTAGGAACGGACCTTTAAAACTCATTATGATTACTTTAAGGTCCGAGATAATTATTAATGTATTTCAACCACAATGGCGCTTATGAAATTATAAAATGTCAGAATCTAACTAAACTAATTACTAGGTAGTGACTCGCCCCAGCTTTGCATTGGTAGACAAAACATTAATCTATACTTAATATATAAAGCTGAAGAGTTTGTTTGTTTGAACGGTTGACGGTCGGATTTGAAAAATTCTTCAAGAGTTGGATAGTCCCATTTATTGAGGAAGGCTATAGGCTATATAAAATCACGCTACGACCAATAGGAGCGGAGCATTAAATGAAAAATGTTGCAAAAATGAAAAACCGTTGAAACTTAAACACGCGAACAAAGTCGCGGGGGACAGCTAGTGAATTATACACACAAACCTACCTCTTGAATCACTCTATCCATTGGTGGAAACCATATGAAAATCCGTTGCGTAGTTTTTGTGTTTATTGTGTTCATAGGTATACACGATAACTATTTTTTTAACGGATTCTATCGAGATTTATTAAGATTTAATTCCCGACGTTTCAGAGCCCTGTTCGTGACCATGACACTCGCAAAGGAGTTGAAACGTCGGGAATTAAAATCTATATGTACCGCGATAGAATCCGTTTAAAAAGTAGTTTTATATCAATGTCTAACATTCGCTTAAACGTCAGAAAGCATTAAATATTAGTTTGTTTATAATTTAAGTTAGTTTTTAAATCTTAATTTGAACGGACTCTTTGAATCATAATAACAATAATAACAATATCTTCGGACAACTAACACACGGTCATCTGATCCCAAACTAGGCAGAGCCTGAATTATGGCAACCAGACAACTGATAAACATACTTATATATTGCTAAATACATACATATTATAGATAAATTACACCCAGACACAGAACAAACGATCATGCTCATCACACAAAGATTTGTCCTGGGTGGGAATCGAACCCACGACCTCCGGTTCAGCAGTCAGGATCACTAACCACTAGACCACCAGGCCAGTCATCTTAATCAATCTTAGAATAAACATAGACAAGCCTAGAGTGTGTGCATCGCTAGTAGTATAAGGGTAATCGCGTCAAAAAGACTGAACCGATTTAAATCAAAATTGGTACAGAGATAGTAGAGCCTAAAAGAACATAGAACTACTTTTTGCCGTGATTACCGACATGCACGCCGCGGGAAACAGCTAGTAGAAAATATACGTGAGTAAACCGTTTTTGTTTTAAATAACTTTATTATATTAAAAAAAACTAGCTATTTCACGCGGTTTTTGTTTTAAATAATTATGAATACTCCTCACGAAAGTCATTATACACATAATAAAGTTGTTTATATAGCTTTGTCTGTTTGTCCGCAGTGCTGCTCCTGCTATCAACGACCTTCGTCCTCAGCATGATCGGCACGATATTCTTTTGTTTTACAAACACCATCAACGACGCTATTCTGTCTGTGAGTACTTTAATATATACTTCATCGCCATTGTACGTTATTTCCTGGTTTTTTGAGACACTTCAAAATATAACCTAAAAAAAAACAATTTTCACGCTAGCTACCGCTGCATGACAATCCCAACAGAACGTAGGCTACTTTTTGCTGTGATAACTGACACACACGCGGGCGGAGCCGCAAGCAAAAGGTAGTACAATATACTTACAGGTATTTAGATCTGGTAAAAACACCAAATGTTTAGTTAGGTCTGTGGTCTTATAAACATTTATTATCGTTGTCAAATATTTCACTTTTTGAAGTAAAACATTTTAACGCACGCTTGACTTGGGAGTAAGCTGGTGAATGCGAGACGAGAGCGTTACGAAAAGTGTGATCGGGCGAGGCGAACGGAAAATGAGAGGGAGATATAAGTTAGTGAAGACAGAAAGAGAGAGAGTCACGTTTCGTATATTACTGTAGGAGCAAGAGAGAGAGGTGCGAGCACACATTTTCTTTCTCTCTTTCTCTCATAGCCAGTTACGTTTCGTATATAAAGAAGTTTTATTTCAGTCGTCTAAAGCACACTCGTTTTTTTTCTGAACCTTCCTTTTATCTCCAGAGTATGGTGATAAGAAACAACTCGATCGCCTACAAGATCTGGAAGCGGCCGAACGT
Organism: Diachrysia chrysitis; assembly: GCA_932294365.1. Classification (NCBI taxonomy): domain Eukaryota; kingdom Metazoa; phylum Arthropoda; class Insecta; order Lepidoptera; family Noctuidae; genus Diachrysia; species Diachrysia chrysitis. Next base: position 5,305,521 of record OW028670.1, read on the forward strand.
CCAGCCTCTCATGAAGGTCTATCTCTTCAACTATACCAACTGGGAACGGGTCAAGGATGGTCAGGATCAGAGGCTTACAGTAGAAGAAGTCGGCCCTTATATTTACGCGTAAGTATTTTTTTTTTTTACTTTTATAATAAGCGGTGTGATTCTGTAAGACCTCATTCTAAACTTCGAATCTGAATCCGCTGTGAGTTTCTTGATTGGCATTCCAAAAACTCGGTTGATAATTCGAATGTACCTACACTAGCGCTACACTTGCGAGCGTGTCAGCGAGTTGAACTAATTTGACGTGAGATTTTGACTGATAAAGTATGAGATGACATAAGAAGTGGGATTCAGTAAGGTAATTTTCTTGTCACTTTGACGCTCACTTCGCACTCGCGATGCGAAGTGAGAGTGAATAGCGATGTGAAAAGCGAGTTGTTGTTTGAACTTTACAGAATCGACGTGAAGGTCGTTAAAATAAGGTTACACTGTATTATGAAGTTTTTTGACGTTCATATATTTTTGAAGCCTGAAAGGGCCAATATATTAAAGAACTCGACTGTACATATGCTATATCGGGCGGAAGTGATATCGTGGTTCGATGCCTGGTGGGTGCGTAGTTCAGAATACTAGTAGATACTTGCTTGTTATAGTTATTACATCCTACTTGCAAATGAGTGGCATAAAGTATCAGATTGGTGCATTGAACTTAATCGTTCTTTACCAGTCTAGATTTCATGGGTACCCATAAAATCTAGACTTATTTAAATAAAAAATAAATAAATGACTACAACATCAAATACGTTGCTCTGAACCCAAAGTAAGTTAGCTAATAAAGCACTTATGATATGGAATCAGAGACAACGAAGGTACCACAAACACCCAGACCCAAGGCAATGTAGAAAAGTCGTTTTCGTCCGGGAATAAACCCGGGACCTCAAAGCGACTCCTTGAAAACTTGTGTCTACACCACTCGACCACGGAGGTCATTAATTTAATTCACAATGCTTGCCATATTTGTTTTAGAGATTTGATCCTAATGATTGATCCTATCGATTGATGCCATAAAACTACGTATGCTGTTATTTTTAAGGATTTTAGTCCAATCGGTTCCCGAGTGTACCAAGCTAACTTAAAAAAAAAACAGTGACTGCAGTTTTTTTATATAAAGGAATGTTTCTTTTGAGTAGAATTTGCTATCTCCAGTATTTAGGGGACTTTCCCACCAGATGACATAAAAAATTCAGTATATCTCAAGTGTTGATTTTTTTATGAAAAATATAATGACAGCCAAATTTTAATTATATTTTGAATTCGGGTTTCTAAATGTTTAGTGAGTATTTTTTGAGGTACATCTATACAAGCAACTAACAAATGTCAATTTAGAGCAATTTCAAGTAATTTTGTTTGAAAAAACACCACACTTATTTGTTGCTTTCATTGTAACCAATGATTGCTCAAATTATTTTATAGTAAGCAACAAACAAGAATCGAACTTACTCACGTGATAGTTTCGTGATAAAAGTCTTATACCTACAGATAAACATTAATAGATTTAACAAAGTCATAATATTTATCAAATAACAACAGATAATTAATTACAATTACATAATTTAAGAGGCCAGTCAGACTGATACGAAAAAGAAAAAAAATACGAGTGTGCTTTAGACCACATGTCTGAAGTAAAACTTCTTTATACACGACTACGAGAGAAAGAATATGTGTGCTCGCACCTTTCACTCTTGCCCCTACAGTAATATACGAAACGTAACTCTCTCTTTCTATCTTCACTTTCTAGCTTATAATTATCTCCCTCTAACTTCCATTCGTCTCGCCCGATCAAACTTTTTCTAAAGCTCTCGTCACGCATTCACCAGCTTACTCCCCAAGTCTCAAGTCTAAGAGTGCGTAAAGAAGTTTTACTTCAAAAAAGGTTGACAAACTTGTTTGTCAAGCTTCATGGTTTTTGTCAAGCAATGGCGTGAACGATCAAACACGCTGACAAGCAAGAGTTTCATCAAGCTTGTCAAGCATGTAGATGCTTGACAAACGTCAAGCAAAGCAACAAACGATTAAATTGCTTGACAAGCACGTAAAGTTTGCCAAGAAGTTTGAACGTCTACAGGGCCCTTATCAACCATTCACAGCAGTTGACATTTGACAGATAATTCTTCATCTGCCTAGCCTTTGCCCAAGGTATGTTGGGGTCGGCTTCCAGTCTTACCGGATTCAGCTGAATACCATATTTTACATGGAGCGACTGCCTATCTGACCTCCACAACCCATTTTACTGGGTAACACAGTATGCCAAAGTAAGACTGGTTGTCAGAATTGTAATGACATATCGCCTGTCAAAGATTAACGTATGACAGTCGGGACCAACGGCTAAACGTGCTTTCCGAGGCACGGAAGGGTCTCGGTATATTTACAAATGGTCACCCATCCACGGACCTACCGCGCCGAGCGCGGTTTAACCTCTGTAAGTTCTATACTTAGCCACGAGCCCCTCTCGTTTGACAGATGATTAATTTATGGATTTTTATGGAAACTGGGCGTTTAGAACTCTAGACTACCTTGGGTATATAAATCTGTCACTAAAACTACCACGATGTCTATTCTTATAATAAGAAACTGTCAATAAAAATACATATTGCAAAATAATTGAATTATTGCAAACAAAATTCTCTGCCATAGTTCACAGGGCAATATTATAACAAATAAAAAAACCTTTCTTATCAATTAGTTTTCAACATTATCAGGAGACAAAACAACTCGACACATCGCGTGATCATTTGTTTATAAAATAAAGCAATTTATGGCAAAATTTTCGTTATTATTCTTTTAATATTTCGTGATGAAAACGTTGACATATCGGCGAAATAGTATCCCACTGTATGGCAGCTCACAAGCGTGGTGATCAATGCTCGTTCTCTGTATGAGAGGCCTGCAGTGGGACAGTAACAGGCTGGTGTTGTTAACAGCTTCGGTAATGGCACCCCACCGTAGGGCATTCGGAGCATTTTCTATCAAACTCTTTGAGTCGTTGAGACTGTCATGCATTATCAAAACGTAACGCTATTGGTCGGACCTAATATGACGTCAAATGCTGTTCTGCATAAGGATTATTGTTCCAGTTGATTGTTGTTGTTATTATTATTATTGACTCTGACGTAATTTTGACGTCAAATGCCGTAATGAAGGCCGAAAAGATGGCGCTTGTTTCAAATGCTATAATTCAGTGATAACTTATGGATATTTTGACATCGTATAAATATCCCTTTTTCATTATGATGTTATATTTCTAAAATCGAAGCGGTGTAACACATAAAAAGAAATGATTATCGTATTCTGAATGCTCGGGATTTAAATTTTGATTTGGAGTATTGATGGAAGAATGGAGATTTTTTATTTTATTTCATTCCAAAAAATATATATTACTAACTACTTATGTCGAATTGTTAAAACGGCAGATTAATTACTCTCATATTGAACTAGTTACAAGCATTTTAATATTGCTAATTAGATTATAGATATATAGAGAGCTATACCATCAGGTGACGTCACCTTGGTAATTCCCCATACTAATCTGGGGCTGCCCCGTACAAGTCGTCCTTTTGCGAAAAAGAGATATAACATGCGTCATCTACTAACTTTAAAATCTTATAACTTTTGTATTCGTGTATATTTTTTGATGTTATTTCGCAGTTCTGCTTCAATTCAATACTATTATTAGAAATATTTTTAAGAAATAAATAATTCGATAGTAGTTGAATACTCTATTCTGTAATATTCAAAGTAAATGCTGGTACCACACAATATAATGTTATTAGGTGTCTTATCAACAATATAGACATCCAAAAAGTGAGATAGTTATAGCATCAATAAATTTGTAATCAATAAACGCGATATTAGTCGACGGGAGGCAAAAATATTACTGTTCGGGTAACGCAGCCATTTTGTTGTGTGACGTCATCGCTAAAAACGTCAAATTGATGTTTATTTTTGTTTTATTAGTGGTTTTCGTGTGTTTTAATGACGTAGTTACTTTTTTAGGAGTGGTCCCATATTCCGATAGTTTTCTTTAGTACTAAACATAGTAGATAGGTATCTGCTATTGTTTTTATTTTTATAAGCGCAGTCTACAAAATGAGCGGTCTTACTGAATACCATTTTATATGCACTGTATTCTTACTAAGGAATCCTTAGTAAGAAAATACAGTGCATATAATACCTCGTGGCTAAGTGTAAGGCTTACGATTTGACCGATAATAAGTCAAAGTTAAGATTCACTTAAATATGTATATTGGAGTAGAACCAGTGAAGTGTTTTCTTCTTAAGGCTCTGCACGAAATTATTTCGTTTGCGAGTAGGCGGAGTCAAGCGGACTGGAGAGCCAATCCAGAAATGTAAGACAGAGATAATACTAGCTGCTTGCTTACGCGACGAAAAGAGCTAAACATATGTCAAGGTCGCAAAATATTGTATAAGAAATAATAACGTAAGCGACAAAATGGAAAATCTGACATTAATCGAAATCTATTGAATGGAATAAAAAATCAATCGACATTAATCTAGCTGTTATTATTGTGAATCAAATAGATTATTAAGTTGAATAGTCTGGTGGATAAAGTAAAAAAAGGGTTTTTATAGAGGTGATTTCAAAAAATAAAACTATCGAAGTAAGTTTCTTTAATCGCGTAACCGATCGAATTATTTTCATCATATCCTCTTCTATCTAGAAACCAAATTTCAACTCAATAACTTTTATAGTTGCTAAATAAAAACGATATGAAAATAGCTAAAAAAATTGTGTATGGCCTTAACTACAGTAAGCATCTATTAGTCACCGTCCTTCCCGGATTAATGCAGTCCCTAACAACGTTATAATTACCTTTGAGTTTAAAATCTTAATTAATATATGATTATTATGTCTACTTGGGTTATCAATAGATCTTGTCAAGACGATTATTTCGCGTCCTACGTCCACTAATTTGACGTGCTTAGATAAACGTCAAATGCAAGACTTTGATCTATTATTATTGTTTTATTTATGAATAACATGAGTTTAATCAATGAGTTTAATAAACAGCTGATTCCTCGATGTTTATATATCTGTGACAAAGATGGCGGTAGAATTACGCGGCAAATATCTCTGGACGAATTCAAACTTTGAATTTTTGGCGCGATTTTGATTACCCGTTTGTAATTTTGACATGATTATTCATATATAATATATTATATACTTATAATAAAAAAATATACGTACGCAGCAGTAACAAATAAAAGCAGTAAATGCTAATAGGTAATAGTCATAAATGTAAAATGAGGTAGATGTACTTTTTTTTTGGATGGATGGATAATATCCATCTGACGGATAATCACAATTGAGCATAATATTATTAGAAAATATTTTGCTCAATTGTTTTTTTCTTATTTCACGTTTCAAAAAAAATCACAATTCTGGTACATTTTAGTAGTTTCACAAAGTAATTTGAAGTAAAATGTACGATCTCTTATTTATTTTTTTCGTCCAGTTTTGATGTCATATTATACATTTTGCTATTTACCTTGCTGTCGCATATTTTAAAATAATTTTATTTTTTAATGTTGTATCCACATATTACTTTTTTTTTAAAAAGATTAACCTATGGTGTTTCTTGCCGGTTCTTCTCCATAGCAGTGACATTTTGGAACCGCGCAACTAGAGTCATTTAACGTTTTGAAAGTGCCTGAAAAGGCCTACTTGAAATAAAAATATTTTGATTTGATAAGTTGTGTAGTGTCCTTATATTTAGAGAAAAAAATCGTGTGTAATCTAACTGACGGACTAATTAGATTTCAACTCAATTAGTAACGATAAAAAAATATAGTAGGTTCAAAAATGATATGTTTATTTTTGTTTTGAAGTTTTTTAACCGATTACAGTAAAATAAGAGTGTATATTTTCCTGGTGTATAGCGACTAAGCTAATAGGCATGTTTCCTATTTATTTTTTAATGTCCGCCTTGTAGATTAATGAATTTTATTGGACACGTATTTTTTCTTTTTTCCTGCAAACAAAAAATGATCAAAATACAGAGAACGGAAATTACGCGTGACGTCACTCCTCGCTACGATTTTTACCAAGGCGTGGCGTCATAAGCCTCCACTCCGAAAGTTCAAAGCGCTGTATCTTTGTAATTTTTTATTGTTTTGATAAAAGAAAAAATACGTGTCTAATATTTTTTTATTATCTAACTGACGGACTAAATAGATTTTAACTTTTCATACCCAGTCAACATCCCTATTACATTGTACACAAAGTAATTTGAAGCTAACTACTATTATATACGAATCTTTATAATGTTCAAGTTGTTTATTAGCATCTTAGCGTCAGATTACATTTATCTATTAAAACAATTCTTAGAAAATGTTTATCGGTGAGTATGTAATACTAAGCGTAGCTATTTATTTGATGTTAATGCTAAATCTGATATTGTTTTGTTGAGAATTAAGGACTTCTTATTTGTATAATAACTTTCGCGAGGAGTATTATTAGAAAAAGGTTTATTTGGGCAGTCCCTAAATTATATTACTACTAGCTGTCCCCCGTGACTTTGTTCGCGTGTTTTAGTTTCAACGGTTTTTCATTTTTGCAACATTTTTCATTTATGCTCCGCTCCTATTGGTCGTAGCGTGATGTTATATAGCCTATAGCCTGCCTCAATAAACGGACTATCCAATACAAAAAGAATTTTTCAATTCGAACCAGTAGTTCCTGAGATTAGCGCGTTCAAACAAACAAACAAACAAACTCTTCAGTTTTATAATATTAGTATAGATAATATAGTGTAGATTATTATTGTTTAAGAATTAATTGTGTAATTATATTACTATTATTATTGAATACGAAATGAAAGCGTGCTGCTAGGGAGTTTGTTGCGCCGTTTCTTCTCCACAGCCAGAGCACTTAGGAAGCGGTGAAGGATGGGCGAATCAGGGTGCTGTTCATTGTATTGACGTTCTTAAATTGCTACTTTGTAGCCTAGTTGGAATAAATGAGTTTTTGATTTTGATTTTGATACCGATGGCCTAAAACAAGTTTAGTGTGGGTTTAACAGAATCGGGACGATAGTTTATTTTTTGTTTAATGTTGGAGGTGATCAGCGTCATGATGTTTTCTATCAAGCAGAGTTTTAATAACTAATTAATCTTTTGTTCCAGGCAACAATTGGAAAGGGTCAACATTCAGTTTAACGGAGACAAGCTGAGTTTCCAGGAGAGGAACCACTTTCAGTTCCTTCCTGACAAAAGCTATGGCGCGCACTTCGACCAAGTTGTAGTTCCGAATCTACCGTTACTTGTAAGTAGTAGTAGGTAATTATTATCAGCCATTTTAGATGCTTTTATTGTATTAAAATTGTTTGTATGTGTGTAGATATGTATCTATCTACATATACATTTGTTTTTTTTTACTTTGGGTCAAATCTTGCAAGCTAAATAAGCTAAATGAAATTTTGCACACTTATTTTAATCACACACTTCTTCGAGGCAAATTTAGGTACTTCAATAACAGTTTTTTTACTGCCGCACTCAGAGACGTTAATGACTACTTAAGGGATATCTAATTTATCTATTTAAGAAAGCCATCGTTCAGACTTCCGTAAGTTGAGTGAAAACGAAATTTTTCAAAATGATTTTTCATTCAGAATAACACAATCTGTAAAAACTTCAACTTATTACAATTTGAATACAGCCGGATGACAGAAAAACGGTAGAACGGACAGCGGAAGTTTAGTAATACGTTCCCGTGCTAGTAGAAATGGCGACAAGTCATTCTCCTTAGAGGAATAAATAAGTAAACTATAGAGCGCGCATATCGAATGTGAACTGTTGGCACTAGTATGAACATGTAAAATCGTAAAATTAGTCTTAAAACAGAGCGCACCGCTTTATTAAAACTATCTTAAAACCTAATATTACCGAAATAATATCGGAACCGTCGATATTTTCACATTAAACGTCTGTCGTCGCACGGGAAATCACTTAAATCAGTAAACGAGCGTAGTATATTTAGCTTAAATGTGGTTACGCTCGGCTTACTAGCGATGCGCACGCTCTATGCTTGTCTATGTTTACTAACTACTTACCTACTAAAAAACTTTAAGCTACTTACCTTATTAATATATTTAGCAACACAGAGAATCTCTCGGTGATTTGTGTTAGCAACTAAGTAAGAATTCCTATATACTCGTTCGTATAATAACAATTTCTATTATACAATATAGCAGTTATCTTATCATTGTTTTGAGTAAGAGCGAATATGTTATGAGTAATATTTATGGCTGTATATCACACGTGTTAACGCATGGGGTGAGCAGAAATATTTGCCACGTATACCCAGGGTGTCACCGAAAGAAATATCTATCCAAAAGGGATGAAGAGTACTTCTGGTATACCAAATATCTCTCTGACTCTATAAAGTCAGTTTACAAAATTTCATCTTAAAATGAGTATAAATAATAATATATTGGGACAACTCACACACGGCCATTTGATCCCAAACTAGGCAGTCCCTGTATTATGGTAACCAGATAACTGATAAACATACTTATATTGTATTAGACGACCTCCGTGGTCGAGTGGCGTACACACTGGTTTTCAAGGTGTCGCCAGCTCTGAGGTCCCGGGTTCGATCCCCGGCTGGGTCAATGTAGAAAACCACTTTTCTACATTGCCTCTGGTCTGGGTGTTTGTGGTACCTTCGTTGTCTCTGAATTCCATAACACAAGTGCTTTAGCTACTTACTTTGGGTTTAGTGCAATGTATGTGATGTTGTCCACATTTATTTATTACTAGCTTTTGCCAGCGACTTCGTCCGCGTTTCCGTCGTTTTTCGTAAAAAAGTAGCATATGTCCTTCCTCACTGTTCAGTGGTTTTGATGTAACAGACAGATTAACTTTCGTATTTTAGTAGGGAAATATAATATATCACGTTACACAAAAATAATCCTTATAGCATGATTCAGTATTCACGCGCGACGGCGCGATGGCTTATTATCGTATTTCATGTATAAGTTTGGTGTTTCTATACCGATTTCTATGATTCTTTTTTTATTGAATAGGTGATAATGTAAACTTTTTTTAATTAGGGATGAGTGAGAGTATTATAAACGTAAGAGTAAACAAATATAATCAGAAATCTCCGAACTGCTAAGCTATCGGGAGTCACACGTGTTATTGTGAGTCAACCATAAAAGATAGACATATGCTGTTGTGGGATATTTTTTAGATAATTTTATGTAGAACATTTCCGTCATACATGATTTCTATGCAGCTTTAACCATTATGGCTGCATACGCGACGGAAGCTTAAAAAATACCGTTTTCCCAACATTTCCCTTCACTGCTCTGCTCCTATTGATTGTAGCGTGATGAAAAGTATACTATAACCTGCCCAGGAGTATGAAGAATAAATGTACCAAGTTTCGTTAAAATCCGTCGAGTAGTTTTCGTTTCTATAAGGAACATACAGACAGACAGACAGACAGACAGACAGACAGACAGACAAAAATTTTACTGATTGCATTTTTGGCATCAGTATCGATCACTAATCACCCCCTGATAGTTATTTTGAAAATATATTTGATGTACAGAATTGACCTCTCTACAGATTTATTATAAGTATATAGATTATTATTTATTTTATATATTTCTAAATTCATACATGTTATAGGTAAAATAAACCAGGGTACAGAACAAATAATCATGCTCATCACATAATTATTTGTCCTGTGTGGGTATCGAACCCGCATCTTCAGGTTTATCAGTCAGGGTCGCTAACTACTAGACCAACAGACTAGTCATACATAATGGCATTACTGCTTAAGAGGCAAGGGTTAGACGGCGCTAAGGATAAAGAAGTCGTTAAAAAAAAGATATCAAAATTAATGATTTTACAACCACGATAACGTCTTGGAAATATCTCAATAATGAGCAGTGAACTTGAACTCACTTCTCAGATTTTCATAACACAAATGCTTTAGCTACTTACTTTGGGTTCAGAGCAATATTGTTGTCCACATTTACATTTACATTATATCCACTTTTATTTAGGAATATTTCAAGTCCATATCTTTTATAGTCGTTAAGTAAAAATGAGATCATCAGAGCTGGAGAAAATGTATATTATCTTTTGTTTTAGGGTGTGATCTCCAAAGCGTTGAGTATGAATCTAAACAGCTTGGGGCAGCTGACTCTCAGCTCTGCTTTAACCTGGGCCAACCATCCAGATGCATTCGCAAAATTACCAGTACATAGGTAAGTTACAAATGATTTGTATATTAACTTTCGTGAGGAGTATTCATAATTATTTAAAACCCCGATTTTTTTCGAAATAAGCGATTATTTATAGCCTCGATCACATCAGCAAACATCAAAATTGGGTTAAAATTAAACAATAATCATTAAAACCTTTAATTGAATTTGAAATTGAAAAATTGAAAATTGAAAAAACGCCTATAATACTCTTTTTAACCAGATTGAAATTTCGTGCTCCATACTTTAAAAACCACAAATTTCCATACCGCCATTTATCCTTTACCTTTATGCACCTAATAATGCGCGTGCAAATTGGTATCAGCTAGTTAATTAATAATAAACTACCAATTAAGGTGTCGCCAGCTCTGAGGTCTTGGTTTCGGTCCCCGGACGGGTCAGATAACTACTTTTCTACATTGTCTCGGCTCTGGATGTTTGTAATACCTTCCTTGTCTCTGAATCCATAACACAAGTGCTTTAGCTACTTACTTTGGGTTCAGAGCAATGTATGTGATTTTGTCCACATTTATTAGAATATCGCACCGTCATCCGACAATAATTCAATGTATCGTTGTGCGTTTTTGGTTATGTAAAAGAGGAATAACACGAGTCTAAATGGTTAAACAATAAATTAATATAATAATATATTAGGGTAACTCACACACGGCCATCTGATCCCAAACTAGGCAGAGCGTGTTTTGTTGGCAACCAGACAACTGATAAACATACTTATATATTTCTAAATACATACATATTATAGAGAAATTACACCCATACTGAGTAAATGACCATGCTCATCACATAAAATGGTTTAGTACTATGGAATTTATTTGTTTTTGTATAGATTCCTGTGGGGATATGACGACAGCATCATTGACACTGCTAAGCCGTTCCTAAGTTTGGGAGGACAACTCAAGTTTGACAAGTTTGGTCTGCTAGTTACGGTAAGATTTCTTTTTATTCCAAAACTAGCTGTGCTCGCGGCTTCGCTCCCGTCAACTGACTACCTACCTACCTACTACCTATCCAACCTCTACCTTCCGTTCCTGCTTAACCTACCCACTCTACCCTACCTACCTACCTATCTACCCTACCTACCTACCTATTTATTCATTCATTCACTCTCACACTTTTTGTATTATGAGCTTAAAAAATTGTTTTGTTTTATTTTAATTTTCTTTCATACAAACCTTGTCCTGGGTTGGATTATCCAATTTGGTGCAGTCGTTTGGAATCTATGCGCGTACATACATTTTGGAGATTCATTTTTATATATTTAGATTTTAGATACAATAACTAGGTATGTTTAGTATGATGTAATAAAATAATTTATTCCGAAACTAGGATAATAAATTATCATCCAATTTTACATGTCATATAATAATTATATATTTTTGAGCTCGCTTGAGCCGACGTTTCCTAACTGGCTATACTGATGATGATAATGAACTCACACACAGTCATATTTCAAACTAGGCAGACCCTGTATTATGGCGACCAGACAAGTGATAAACATACTATTGATATTTATTTTTACTTACATACACCGATAAATTGGATATCATTAAATATAAACGTTAAATTACACCCAGACACGGAACAAATGATTATAAGCGGCAATAGCCTAATGGTCAAGGTGTCCGCCTTGTGATCGAGAGGTCGCAGGTTCGATCCCCACCCATTACACTATTGACGTGAACCCACTCCAGATACAAGCTTAGTTGGAGGGGTTAACAAGATTGCTAGTAATGTGAATTTATTTTATTTTATTTTATTTATTCGGGAAAATAAACAGTTATACATTAAAGTCTTACACTAAGTTATAAATACACAAGGTTTATAAATGTATAACCTACGACATTTTCCACAACATATTAAGAGTGAAATCAAACAAAAAAAAATGAATTCCACCCACAATGCTAGTAACCTTTTCAAAAAAATAAATAAATGTTAATCAATGATTTGTCCTAGGTGGGAATTAAATCCACGACCTTTGGTTTGGCAGTCAGGGTCAAAATCCACCAGACCAACCAAGTCAAGAATGAAATTAAAGGACAATATTAATGTATTTTACAGAAAAATGGGACAGTATCAGAGCGGTTCACCATCAACACTGGCGAGTTCGATAAAGATAAAATGAATATAATTGAACAATTCGACGGCCAGGAACATCTGAATTTCTGGGGAACTACCGAATGTAACAGGTTAGTCAAATACAACAGTAATAGAGATTGACTAAAATCTTTTATATTGGCCCTGATTCTGTTAAAACCATACTAAACAAATTTTAGGCCATCGGTATCTTTTTCACTTGTACACAATAAGAAGAGACAGACGAAAATTAGAGCTGTCAAATTTAGTTTCGACTAAAATTCTCATACAAATCTACCGAAACTAACGCACAATCGTGTGTACTAAAACACAGTGATGTTCAAAGCTAAAACTGGTTTGACATTTCTAAGTTAGTTGTTAACTGTTGCCGTTCTTTTCGCACGCTGTATGTTAGTAAAAGATAGCAATGGTTTAGTTTTGATATAGTTAGCGTACAAGGGAATCGGCGTATTTTGTCTTTTTTTAACGTAACTCAAAAACTTACGACGATACAATGATTTGAAATGTTGCATGACGTCACAATGTCGTACGTTTTGTGTAATATAGCGACGTAATAAGCCCCAACTCCTGAATTTTCAAGCTATTTCATTTTAAGTTTCAACAAAATCGTTTCGGCAGCTGTGAAAGCCTAACAGACAGTTACTTTCGCATATATAATATAGCAATTTCTATTTCAAAAATCAATGTATCATACTAATTTCTTGTTTTCTGTAAACACACGCTTGTGGAATCTTTCAGTCATTGACAGTTTCATCTCAATGAGACGTATTATCATTATTTTGTAATGCGTATTACTTGTCAAAAGGTTATCGTCAAAGATAAGCAAACGCCTTGGATGTGTTTCTTGTGTAAAAAATATTTTTTTTTTATAAAAGTATTTGAATTAACTTGTTGAAATTAGAAGGTATATATTTTTTTACTTGTAGGAGTATTGGCTTTGCCGGTTGTCAACTAAAGCGAATCGCTTCATAAAAATAGCTTTAATTTAGTATTGGCTAACGTCGGTAAACAACTACGTTGTAGTAGATCTAATGAAGGCTACTGTTATTTCGCTCACCAGTTGGCGCCACTGGGGCGTCAGCTCTCAGAGCCCACCAAAAAAACTATGGAATTACTTCGCGTGGAACTAGCGCCTCTGGCGGCGAAATTAATAACTGTCATTGGTCTTCGACGTCAGACAAAACGACATTAGTGCAATTATCACTTTGGCTGACAACCACCATAGCCAATACGAGTACAGAAAAAAAGCAGACCAACGGATCATATACGCAATCAAAACCCGAATGACAAGAGAGTAATACTAATTTATTTATTTATTAATTCTTTGTTGACCACAATAATATGATAAAATATATAAGATATAGTATTGAGAAGTAACTAATAAATATGTACAAAAGGCGGCCTAATATGTATATTTAAAACATTACCCTCTTTGTAGGTCAGTCGGGTAAATACATTGACCTATGATTACTAACAAAATTTACCTGTTTAATATATAAAAAGAACATAAATTAAATTAATATGGAATGCAGTCGACGCCATATTTAATTTTTTGGCGCCCTTCTTGGCATTTTGACAGCACAAAGCTCCGATTTATTATATTTTTTGATGATTGTGCACTAAGTAAGAAAACACGCAATTACTATTCTTACAGCTTGTATTCTTATTTTAGTAGCTCATCATCATCATATCCATCCAGCCCTGTCCCTAATAATATAAAAAGCCTTACTCTTCATTGAATTTTGATTCAAATTCAATGCCAATGAAAAATTGATATTAGTTAAGCGGAAACGTGACACAGTTCTCTTAAAAAAAAAAACATGGCAATACACACCACATAACTATGTGCGAGCCAAAAGACTCCCATCACAAATGGGGGAGAGAAAAAAAAAACCACATAACTGAAATCAAAACAATGACAGTATTTTTTTTTACTAAGAGTTGTTTGTGCTTAATCTATACTAATATTATAAAGCTGAAGAGTTTGTTTGTTTGTTTGTTTGTTTGAACGCGCTAGTCTCAAGAACTACTGGTTCGAATTGAAAAATTCTTTTTGTTTTGGATAGTCCGTTTATTGAGGAAGGCTATAGGCTATATAACATCACGCTACGACCAATAGGAGCGGAGCAAAAATGAAAAATGTTGCAAAAATGAAAAACCGTTAAAACTAAAAGTCGCGGGGGACAGCTAGTGAATAATAATTTTACATTGGCATTGTAATAGAATTGAAATTTATTCTAGAGTTACCCATAGGTCCTATAATAGTAGGTACCCACGTTTTAGTATTTGCCTGGGTAGGTGTTTTGGCCCACCACAAATAAATATTAGATTTCTTTAAATATAACCTATATGTTGCATATAATATGTCTATTCTTTATTTCTTATCACAACTAATTAAGTTTTCGTCTTCCTGTTATAATTAAGATAATGAGATGATTAATAGCTGTTATCTTGTTTTTAAGGTTATGTTTAATAAAATATAATTAAAATCGAAACCAAAGTTCGGAATCACGTTTTTGACTCATAGGTTAAAAATTATTAACTAGTTTTTGCGTAGGTATAATTTAACTCATTTTGATGAACTATAGATAAGAAGGTAGTTTAATAATCTGAATAGGGATGTTAAATAAAGTTTGTTTTGATATCCGCCAGGCAGTTATATAATAAAAAATATTAGACTCGTATTGTGTTTTTTTTTACTTGACAAAAAAGTCACGACGATACATTGAATTGAAAAGGCATGTTTCTATTTTTTTTTAATGTCCGCCTGGTAGATTAATGAATTTTATTGGACACGTATTTTTTCTTTTTTCCTGCAAACAAAAAATGATTAAAATACAGAGAACAGAAATTACGCGTGACGTCACTCCTCGCTACAATTTTTATTAAGGCGTGGCGTCATAAGCCCCCACTCCGAAATTTTAAAGCGCTGTATCTTTGTAATTTTTTATTGTTTTGATAAAAGAAAAAATACGTGTCTAATTTTTTTTTATTATCTAACTGACGGACTAAATAGATTTCAACTTTTCATACCTAGTCAACATCCCTAATGTCGCATGGCGTCACGATGTCGTACGTTTTGTCATTACGTCGTTTTTTGATCATTACGTCATTGGACCTTGAACTTTGATTCGCTTTATCTCTTTAGTTTTTCGCTGTCCATTGCTCGACATAGGTATCCTATATGCAGTCCTAGTTTTTCTAGAATTTGCCATCGGCTGCGTCGTAAATTGAAATTTCTTGAAGTTCATGCTAACTTCATACCAAATATACTATAATCTTTGTCATAATCGGTTGTGTAGTTAGGTCGTAAAAGCGTTAGGTACAGACAGACAGACAGACAGACAGAGTTCTTCGGCATTAATATAATAAAGTGAATAAAAACGGACAATGGCATAAATGTGGACAACATCACATACATTGCTCTGAACCCAAAGTAAGTAGCTAAAGCACTTGTGTTATGGAATTCAGAGACAACGAAGGTACCACAAACACCCAGACCCGAAACAATTTAGAAAACTGGTTTTCTATTATGACCCGTCCGGGAATCGAACCAGGGACCTCAGAGCGACCTTGAAAACCGGTGTGTACGCCACTCGATCATGGAGGTCGTCAAATAATATTAGTGTAGATTTACTAAACCAATATTTTATTTGTTCCAGTATCGAGGCGTCTGACGGTTCCATCTTCCCGCCTTCCCAACTGGATAAGAACACAACTCTTTTTGTCTTCTACCCAAACCTCTGCAGAAGACTACCCTTCAAGTTTGAAAAGGATGTCGAGGTATTTAAACATAGCTTTAGCTTTATATTGCTTAGGAGACTTCCTAAGCATTCCTGACTAGGATTATGCCTAGATGATGACTCGTAGACGTTGGGCCCAACTGTTTTCAGTGATCTTTGGCAATCGTTAAATCAATGACAATTGGCAACAATTGGCAAAAATGGCAGCAAGTCATTTATTGGAACAAAAACAAATAAATAACATTAATTGTGCGTTAACAGCTATATTAGTTAAGAAAACTGTGTCGCAACTGTTAGCGCCCACCTCTAAGATGGACGGTAGTGTCCCAACGTTGAAATACATTACAAAAACTTAAGTTATTACTGGGTATTCAGGAAATAAAAAAAAATGTGATTTCGTAATTAAAACATTAAGATTATGTGTGATATGTATGAGTGTGAATGCAGGGATAAAATAATATTAGAACAAGTAAACATTATTATTTTGCAAGATTTTCGATTTCTTCATAATTTTAGATACTGAGTCAATAGGGATGTTTCCTGGGTAAGAAAAGTTAAAATCTATTTAGTCCGTCAGTTAGATAATAAAAAAATATTAGACACGTATTTTTTCTTTTATCAAAACAATAAAAAAATACAAAGATACACCGCTTTAAAGTTTCGGAGTGGGGGCTTATGTCGCTACGCCTCGCTTAAAATCGAAGCGAGGAGTGACGTCACGCGTAACTTCAGTTCTCTGTATTTTGATCATTTTTTGTTTGCAGGAAAAAAGAAAAAATACGTGTCCAATAAAATTCATTAATCTACAAGACGGACATTAAAAAAAAAATAGGAAACAGGCCCATTATTTGTGACCGGTTCACATTACCGTTGTAAATTCGCGATGGTGTCTAGTGTCGAGTGAAGTCACTGTGTTACCTTTAAAATGGGTTGTCGAGGTCAAAGAAGTCGTTTCATTAATAATACAGTATTCAGCTGAATCCGGTAAGACTGGTAGCTGACCCCAACACAGCTTCACGTTAGACAGCATTGCGTTCGCTTCTAAATTTTTACCACTGCAGTGTGTGGATGTACTTAGGTATTGTAACCAGGGATTGCTATTTGCTTCCAATGAGCCAAAGGCCGGGCAAATTATCACAACTCACATACCGACAAATTTAAATCAATTAACAAGAGTACGGTAATTTTTTTATAATATGTTTAAGGGCTCAAACTACATTATACACAATGTTTTTTTTCAAATCTTAAGAAATCATATCATGCTGTTTACTGAGCCGTATGAGCAAGTG
Source organism: Diachrysia chrysitis (assembly GCA_932294365.1). Classification (NCBI taxonomy): domain Eukaryota; kingdom Metazoa; phylum Arthropoda; class Insecta; order Lepidoptera; family Noctuidae; genus Diachrysia; species Diachrysia chrysitis. The sequence goes on from OW028670.1 coordinate 5,322,951, forward strand.
ATAATTTATTACTAATACGCACGTATTTTAGTAAGGTTGGGTTTAACTTCGGTTAAAACCAATATGTCATTCAATGTCATATATTTCCTTAGATATCGTTCAATAACGTTAAAAAAATATAATGAAAATTAAAACGACTGAAAAAATATAAAAATAATGCTACAGAAATGCGCGGCCATATTTGAAATATGCTTCTGATAGAAATGAACAACTTTTGAAAAGAAAACCGCAGTTAATAATTTAAAAAGAAAGTGGCTTTATGATCCAAAATTATCGTCAGCTGATCTAATTTAGTACCGGAAGATTTTTTTTTTCGGAATAGGCAATTATTTTTTTAAATATATTTTTTAGTTTAGTTCGTGTTAAACAGAATAATCACTTTGTGCTTACAAGTTATAATAACGAACCTATTTTCTCTTATTTTTTCAGATAGCTGATGGTATTCAGCTGTACCGTTACCGGATGCCTTTGGATGTGTTTGATGACCCCATACACAATCCCGACAACCAATGTTACTGTGAGATCGACACGGCGACTTGCCCGCCCAGGGGGGTAATTAATGTCACCGATTGTACTATGGGTAAGTTATACAGTAAAATCCGTTTACTATGACCCCGCCTTTATTGACCAACTGGCTATTATGACGTAATTACACAATGAAGTTTGGTTTTCATATAAAATTCTTTGTAAAAAGTCAGATATAATGACTTCACTTACAGTGACATGTCGCTTATATTTATATTTTATTTATAGCTGTCCTTCGCGACTTTGTCCGCGTGTTTTAGTTTCAAAGGTTTTTCATTTTTGCAACATTTTTCATTTATGCACCGCTCCTTTTGATCGCAGCGTAATGTTATATAGCTTATAGCCTTCCTCAATAAATGGGTTATCCAACACTGAAAGATTTTTTCCAATCGGACCAGTAGTTCCTGAGATTAGCGCGTTTAAACGTGGTACTTTATCATTATTTTGTTGCCGAGTTAATTTAAAACTACGATTTTTTCTAAGATAATTATTATTGAAATCAAACTTTGTAAAGTCAATTTTGTTTAAAATTAAATAGTTTGTCATGAAGAATGTTATGTTATCAAAGAAGATACATGTGTATATATCTTATATACACTTACGAACTTAACTATATATATACACTTACCTAAATAAAACCTAATACCTAAAATATAGCATCAAAAAATTCGTCCACATCGCTGTCGACTGGAAGTGTGCCCAAAAGACTGGCGGCATTGTATGGCAATGCTCATCCTCTGTCCAAGGTAAAAGCCAGCCCTAGGGTCACGCGAAGTGTCAACAAGCTGTTAGCCCAGGTCTTTAAAAAGTATTTGTACTTTGATATTAGTATGAAGTAGAATTTATACAATTTCAAATCTTAAGCTAAATCTTTTAAAGTACTTTTTGCTTTACACAGGAGCTCCAGCACTAGTCTCGTTCCCACACTTCTACTTGGGCGACCCAAAGCTACGAGAAGACGTCGTCGGCCTCAAACCTGATCCCTTGAAGCACGACTCCTACATCGACCTGCATCCGACACTCGGGATCGCTCTTAGTGGGAAGTCCAGGTACTAAACAAATCATATTTGTTAGCTCGTCGAGGAGTCTACAGTGCAAAAACGTCCTTGACCAAGGATCAACAGTCCAAATTGAAGATTTGGGACAGCTGTAACTATTAAAAACAACCGGCCAATTGCGAGTCGGACTCGCACATGAAGGGTTTCGTATCAACGTAAGATTTAAGCTGTTAAAAACGTGTCTCCCTTTAATTTTTTTTTGCTAAAGCGGCAACAGAAATACACACTGTATTAAAATTTCAGCTCTCTAGTTATTAGGGTTTATGACATAGCCCGATGACAGATAGACGGATGGACGGACAGCAGAGGCTTAGTAATAGAGTGGGTACGAAACCCTAAAAATAGGATAAGGACAAGTCCTAGTGGACTAGGACTGGTTGCTGTAGACAAAAGCCTTTTTCCTTTGCACTGAGTTATATTTCGCCAAATTAAATGCTTTAAATTCGGCTTAAAAATATTTTTGAAATAGTGTTTTTCTTGTTCAGTGGGCTGCTGGGCAAAGTTCTCCCCTTTCCTTTTCCAAACCTCTCTTTCTTCTTTCATTACTGGCCTCGTGCGCCCCGCACATCATTATAGTATATAGTGTTGCCTCCAAAATTTATTTTGACATTTTAAAGCAAAGAGATTGATTTCGTAAACTGATTTTGAATGTATACAGTATATTAATTTTAATTATTTCCTTCTTTCAGCATCCAGATCAACATTCAAGTGAGAAAGAGCGACATGTTCCCATCTGTGAAGTACCTCAAACAAGGTCTTATTCTGCCGGTGGCTTGGATTGAAATGGTAAGTGGTTTACTTTATTAATGACTAGCTGTCCCCCGCGACTTTGTCCGCGTGTTTTAGTTTCAACGGTTTTAAATTTTTGCAACATTCTTCATTTATGCTCCGCTCCTATTGGTCGTAGCGTGATGTTATATAGCCTATAGCCTTCCTCAATACACGGACTATCCAATACAAAAAGAATTTTTCAATTCGATCCAGTAGTTCCTGAGATTAGCGCGTTCAAACAAACTAATAAACAAACAAACAAACAAACTCTTCAGCTTTATAATATTAGTATAGATATAGATTAGGTATTGCTTAGTATTTTCTCAAACTACGAAGTCAGACGAAGCGGCTGAATTTAATATGAAAAGACTGACCTTCACAATACATATACACAGCTATGTAAATAAATAAAACTAATGACCTAAAGTTTTACATCTAGGTATGAGCTAATAATTAGTCAATTTCCTTAAGATGTTTGTATGTTGCGTTAAATTAATTAACAGTAGATATATGTAAAAAAAATAATTAAAAAGTGATCACGAATTTTATGGTCCTTTCACACTTTCATTTTTATCACACCTTTAAGGATGCTTATTAATTTAATTGACTCTTAACCTAACCCTTATACAAAATATCTCCTTAATTATATCTCTATAATAATCTACAAGGTGAGTCACAAATCGTATCGTACAAACGAACGGTTACTAAAACGCTTGGTATGAAAAAACAGATGAAAAAAAAAACTCGAAATACAATACTGAAGCTGTAACAGTTTTACGGTAATAGTACTGACATTTGACGACCTCCGTGGTCGAGTGGCGTACACACCGGTATTCAAGGTGTCGCCAGCTCTGCGGTCCCGGGTTCGAGCCCCGGCCGGGTCAATGTAGAAAACCCCTTTTCTACATTGTCTCAGGTCTGCGTGTTTGTGGTATCTTCGTTGTCTCTGAATTCCATAACACAAGAGCTTTAGCTACTTACTTTGGGTTCAGAGCAATGTATGGGATTGTTTTTGTTTGTTTGTTTATAATTTTTGATACATATAGAAGTCATAGTTTTTGTTTGTACAACGACAAAAAACTCACTTCGTATAAATACTCGTAAATTGTTTTATCCAGTTCATAATCATATTATATTATTATTTTACAGGGTGTTGAAGAGCTTCCCGAAGGTCTACGTTCCTTAGTCTACCATGGAACATACTCCACGGCAGCAGCCCAGCTTGGTTTAACAGTTATATGCATAATAGCTTTCATAGGATCAGGCATTTGTCTGCTCTGCACATTTGTACGGAGAAAACAAAAACCCTGCGCGACATTAAAAGTGAGAATACCCACTGAAACCGAATTAAAAAATCACGCGTCATGAGTTTTCGGTATTTTTAATACTGTGTTATTTTTTTAAAGATATTTTTGAGTTTCCGCGGAAACAATTTTGACAGCTGGAGATTTATTTTGAGGTTAAGTATTGTTCTTGTTAAATTGTTTTTTTTTTAAGTTTACTACTACATAAGTAGTTCTACGTGAAATAAAATTTGCAGGATGTGTTTTTAATTATATTCAAAAAATTTCAGGGTGGTAATACCCGTTAAATTGAATTACTTTCTCCAAGGAACTTGAAAAAAAATCGGTCCTCCCATGCAAAATCAATAGTCAGCTGATCGACTTTTATGGGAATTCCGCTTTTTTGTTCATATTTCGACCCATTCCGTTCATATTTCGTTCCTTCCAGAAAGTTGTTCAGTTTTACGCGTAGGTACCTTTTCACCCTGAAAAATTTGGAATATGACTTAAAATCACCTGTATAATAATTCTGTAATGTTCTATTCCATTTAAAATTACTAAATTTGACATAACGGTACTTTACGTCAAAATATTTCATGTTTGAATTTTGAATTTGGGTTGATTTTCGATGTTTAGCCTTCGGGCATATTTTAGTACAAATGTTGACCATAGACCTATCAAATAGGCATTTATATAGTAGAAGTAATATACATTTGTAATAAGACCAGCGAATTTACACACGGTGGACCACAATAGCTTAGAAATACCTAATATAATGACATAAAATAAAGACAAAGAATGTTAATGTGATTTGCGAATATAATTTTATTTTTGTTGGCAATACTAGCATTTATGTCTAATCGTGTTTTTTTAACGCTAACTATATAATTACATTTAAATCGGGCTTGTTTTACAAAGCCAGATAATTTTATCCGAAGAATAAATTTGAATTTTTGACAGTTCTTCCAAACAAAATCTGCCAGATGTCAATTTTATTTCACGAATTATCGGGCGTTAGAAAAACTAGCCCTTAGTCGTCTTAATTCAGAAGCTTATACATTATAGCATAGAATTATTATAATATATTCGTATTCATACACTCTAAATTCAGTAATGAAAGAATTAAGATGGCTAAATCCGCAAATTAACTAAGCGTTGCTGGTAAAGTAACGTTTTAAAAATGTTCTTCAATTACGTAGTTTAATTAATATTTATGTTGTAATTAATTATAGTTAGTATACCAGGGATTATGAATGGATTTTATGTCTTGTAATTAAAATACCTACATTGTAATGCCGGCCACAAACGTAACGGTATTTACGCGAGTGTTGTCTAATACGTATTTGCAAAAGTATTTGTCATTAAAATTTTAAATTTGACAGAAATCGTTTTATCTAAGTACGTTTGCTATTAGATGAATGCTTTTTCAGGATACGTAATACGACAGACATGTACTAACAAGTACCTTTAAATATTATTACTTTTGTGGCCGGATTTTTAGTAACACTAGAAATAAATTACTTAGTTAATGTAATGTATATGAATCTCCGATACCTAAGAATGTACAACATTTGTAAATAATAATTGATTGTTTAATTTTTTAAGTACACAAGATGTTAGGTAAAATAGTTGACTTAATTAGTCACATTTAATGTGATAGATATAAAAAAAGATAAAACCTAATGCATTTCAAGTGCTGTAATTGGTTGCTGGTCTTTTGGTCAACTAATCACAATAGTTGACATTAAAAATCACAACGGATTAATTTCAATAGCCATAAAGAAATCAGTGTATAAGCATGTATTTTTTTGTACGTATTTAGAACGACAATTTACTATTGAATTAACACTGTTAATGTAATTTGAGAGTTATGCGAAAAGTTATTTACAAATAATAATTGTTAAGTTAGGACAAAGTAACTACAAAAGGTGATAAAATATCTTTAGTTTTAGTGTTTTTGAAAACTATTGAAAATTACGTAATAAGAGCCGTCATATTTTTTCAAACGAATACTTGATTATGTAAGTCGTTTGCATACTTTTTCAAATATTTCTAATCTAGGTAATAGTAATTTCTCTACTTACTGGTAGTATGGTAGCCTCCTTATGCCGGTCACTTAAATTCGCACGAAAACGCAAAACCACAAGTGTTAGGCTGGTTTTATAGCTAGGCGTTTCGACAGCGCGGTTGAAGCGCGCGCGTTCGGATTTGTTCTGGGTTCTAGTATCGTTTTATAGCCACGCGCTTGAGCAGCGCTGTTGAGTAAACGCGCGCTGTTCGCCGGCGCTGCCGAAGCGCGCGCCGCTAGTTACTATACGATCAGTATGCGTTTTAGAGTGACGCTGTTGAGACGCGCCGTTAAGTACAGTGCAACATGAATTATAATATCGATTTTATTTCATTTACCTTAGAGTGATCGCCAATTTTTCCTCTGGAGTTATGGGGATGCGAAATAAGCTGGATCGTCGTAAAGAGAACTGTAACTTGCAGAGTAATTCGTCAAAACTAGTTATTGATAGGCGAAAATATTTATAAAATTTATGACTATTTTCTCGTAAATCGCAAAAAGATCTTACGTGTTCACCTCTCAATAACCTTGTACCATTATAAGGATCAACAGCTAGTCTTCTTTGCCTTCTTTTCCATAAGAGGTAAATAGCTACTACTCTAACCGCATTAATGTTCATTTTGTAGACGACTGTACACAGCAGCGAAACGCGCGGTACTAATCTCGTTTTACAGCGGACCGTTGTTCAAACGCGCGCTGCTAACAGCGGCGCTGCTCAACGGCGCGTCTAACAGCGTAGCTATAAAACCAGCCTTAATGTAGGACGACATTTGCAAATGTTTTCATTTCCAAGCTCAAAGCTGTGTCACTTTTTTAACAGACATCAAAGCGCGCGAATCTTGTCCGAATGTTTGCGCGCATGTGACTTAAAGTGACCGGGGTTTGAGCATGTTCGAATCAAGAGCCTGTCTCAATAAATCATTTTGTAGGTTATAAAGTTATTTAAGAATATTTTTACATTTATGATTACTGCATTAAAAAAAAATCTAGCCAACAAAAACATGACGAATAGAAACAAATAAAGAAAGAGTTTTTCATTCCTTTTTTAGCTAGGTTTAGTTATTATTTATATTTGCCATAAAATTAAGTTGACGAGTTGTTTTAGCTAATAAATAAATGAATTATTTGTAAAAGATGTCGCGTTAGCATTTTTAAAACAAGTTAAGAAAACGATGCTTGCAAAATACCTAATTATAATTTCATAGTAAAACTGTTTTTTTACAAAGTTAAATACTAGTAAGTATTGTAATATAAATTATATTTAATATAAATATATTTTGATTAAGTTTGTTATATTGTAAAAAGAGATCGTTCTAAAATACAGTTTATTTTTAAATAGAAATTTGTATTTTTTCTTGCTAATTTGTAGATCTGGTTCGAGGTTGCCAAGGTTAAAGCTAAGTGGAAGGACACAGAGAAGCCTTTGCCCAGCAGTGGGATAATATAGGCTAGCGAAAAACAACATTTAAAAATAAGTTTCTTGTAGTGTTTTCCGTCCCATTGGACTATGAGAGTGCAATTGTGTTTGTTTACAGATCATTTATTTTAATTTATTAATTGCCTCGATTCTGTTAAACCTACACTAAATCTATTTTAGGACATCTGTACCCTTTTCACTTGTACACAATCAGAAAAGGACAAACGAAAACTAGAGTCATCTAATTTAGTTTAGACTAAAATTCTTATACAAATCTACCGACACGCAGAAACGTGTGCACTAAAACAGTGATGTTCAAGGCGAAAACTGGTTTGACATTTTATAAGTTAGTTGTTATCTGTTGCCGTCCTTTTCTTATGCTGTATGTTAGTAAAAGATAGCAATGGTTTATTTTGATTTAGTTGGCGTCCAAGGGAATCGGCGCCAGTGCCAGCATGTAATTATCCTATTCTAACGGCCTCAAATACTGGGTTCTATGAATATGCTGATAAAAATGAACAACTTTTTTCAAGAAAGTAATACATTAGTCTATTCAGTACAACCAAGAGTATCTGAGTACCTACCTGTTTATATTTTTTGGTCTATGCCGAAAAGCAAAAGATTTGTTTCTGGGGCGAACAGTGCCTTTACTTCAATTTATTTTTAATTTTAATACAATCCCAATACCATTTTTTTTTTAAATTTAGGAGGCACACATACACTCATTACAAAAAAAATAGTCTCTCGAAATACCGATAGAGCAAGTAAACAAACAGTTTAAAATGATCCGTTGAATCATGAATATAAATTATTTTGTCTAGTTTACTGTTTTATGATGAAATGTTTAGATTCCAGTCAAAATGATGTCATGGGAAGAAATCCCATGACATTTGTTTACAGAAAATTGAATCTCCTGCCTGCTTAACTAATATCAATTATGCATTGGCATTGTTAGAATTAAAATAGAGTAAGGGCAGAGGAATGTGTATGAAATAAAAACCATTCTTACACTTAACTTTTAATTATATAGATCACTTAAATTGAGAACTCTTTGGAGAAGGGTCACAAGATTTTTCTATTGTATGGGTGAATTAGAAAGCGTTATATAATGCAATATAGTTTTTAATTAAATTAGTTCATTAAATTTGACAGCTCTATTAGCAATGTAACTTGACACAGAGACAGGTCTGTAAGATATTTCTCTTTGTCACACACAATACATGTCTAAGTGCTTCCTTTATTTGCCCATGGACAGATTCTCATTGCATCTCACTGTGACTATTTGGTAGACACGGCAAAGTTATGGTTTTTAATTAAATTAGTTCATTAAATTTGACAGCTCTATTTACAACGTAACTTGGCATGTCTGGAAAGGGCTGCAAGATATCTCTGTCTTTGCCACACACAATGTATGTATAAGTATTTCCTTTTTTCGTTTATTGACAGATTCTATTGCATCTCACTGCAACATTATAATTTTTAATTAAATTAGTTCATTAAATTTGACAGCTCTATTTACAATATAGCTTGGCATGTCTGGAAAGAGCTGTAAGATATCTCTGTCTTTGCCCACACAAAGCATGTATAAGTATAGCTTGGCACGTCTGGACAGGGATTTAAGATATTGCAGTCTTTGTTACACCATGCATGTATAGGTACTTTCTTTATTCGCCCATGGACAGATTCCTCATTCGACCAGTGTTACTCCAGGACCTTCGAAAGCTGGAGGCCCCGGTACAGGCGTCTGTGTCGCAAGCAGTGGGCCCCTCTTCTCAGCCAATCGACCTCTCACTGATAGCACTGAAAATTAATTAATTTGTCAATTCAACGGCCTTCATATTGTCCAGATGATTTACGGTGTAATATCTGGGGAAACAATGCGTGTGGTGGCTAAACAAAGAGATGCAAGAGTGACATACCCTACCTACCACATGTATGAAGATTGTGGTTGTTGGTGCTTTGTTCCAACATATTAAACCATAATTATTGGCCTTAATAATAAAGCCACATTATGATTTTTAAATGACTTATGTCGCCGATAAGTCTCATGCTGCGAAGTATAAGATGGCGACAGAGTCAAGTTGCTTTTGAACTTTACCTATGTACCTACTAAAAGTATGTATAACATTATAGCCGCAATGCCCGCAATAATAATGTTCACGCCCATATATTATACCTAAACTTTAAATTGAGCCATATACCTTAGGGTAACCAAGTTTACGAATTAATTTAAAATTATTCATAATATCCAAAATATACGACAAACCGGCGAGTGCATTTACACTTGCCGGCTTGTCGTATATTCGTTGGCCATCATCATTGTTTCAACAATAGTAACAAACTACAATGGCAGCATAAAGAATAATTTTATAAGTATGTAGGATTAATAAAGGTATGTAGATACTTACAAAAAAGCGGCACAGCAACCGGCAGGTGATTTTGACAAGAACAAGAAAAGAAAAATTCTCGAAGAAAGAACTAAAGTCTGACGAAACTGACAGGAACTCACGAACTGACTGAACTGAATTTATTGAAGCACAGTCCACGGATAGAACAAAGGAACACATAAGTCGTGTCTACTGCCCAATTTTAACATAACAATTGTTATAAAACACTAAATTAAGGATGTACCCCAAACGATCCAGATTGATCAATACTAGGCAAATAAATTTTCCGATAACTCCAACCTCACAACAATGATTTTTAATGGCGTCTACACACTTTTCCAACACCTGAACAGTCTAACTACATTGTAGTAGGATTTGTTGGTTATCGACGTTAGACAATACGAAATTGTGACATCGGCGGGAATAGCGGCGAATTAAAATTGAGTTGCATTTGTGTTTTCGGTTATTAGAATAACTAATAAAGAGGGTACCTACCTACTATAACTGTGGCACACATAAGTACCCTTTTTTATTATTATACCTATAACTGGGGAATATATTCGACAGTGAACTGCTGTCTTATGATATCATAGAGAAAGTTAAGTACATACTTACTTGCTTTTTCGTGTCAACATGAGCTAATATAGTTACATGTCGCAGCTGTTCTCATTTCGTGGGCGCAACAAGATCGATAGCTACGTAGACAAAGTTCCACAGCATTTACTTACACATGGATTCAGAAAAAAAACAAAACAAAAACTACAATATTGTATTCGAAACAATTATAATTTATTAAAGAAAATTGAGTATTCGAACACTAAATTGCCATAGTGTATTGCAGCTTACACACAAGGCCAACAAATGGGTTTCGCTAGCCTTTGTCGGTCCTGCCTTGACGTCTCAGCGAACGCCAACGGTCGTTCGCTGGCCTGTGCCGGCGAGCCGAAGGGTGGCGCTAACATCAAACAAAGAATTTGAATCATTGGATCAAACTCGTTAAGGACGGACGCCGAAGGCCAACGAACGAACCCGGTGTGTATGCAGCAAATAATGATTGTATACAGTGCGAATTGTTCCATTTTTCTAAATTATTTTGAGGTTTTCTTCGATTCCCACCCGTTTCAGCTTGATACAAGTATGTTATAAAGCGACTGTCATCTAACCTACGCAACACATTTGACTGGGTAATACAGTATCCCTTGGTAAGATTGGTTTATTACAATAACTTAACTCACACTAGAATTAGCTTGGTTTTAAAACGTCAAATGTCAGAAATGACATTTCTTTATCTGTCACCTCATATTTAGTATAATGTCAATTTATACACTGCAAACAAAATTTATACACTATGGAAATACATCGACAATAAACTTATAAAGACAATAATCCTTACTGTATAGTGAAAATAACTAGTATCACATTTATTTTGGGACATTCACTGGTTTACTTATAGTTAAAAGAAAACGATATACCGGGACCGAGTACTTATACTTATTTACATTTACACTTCAATGGTAACAATTAACAACACCGGATTACTAAAATGAACCTTTTGATTAGCCTTTTCCCAAGCTATGTTGGGTTTGGCTTCCAGTCTTACCAGATTCAGCTGAATACTGTATTTTACAGACCGACTGACTGACTATCTAACCTCCACAACTCATTGAACTGGGTATTACATTATCGTCTCGTAAGCAGTATCTTTGAAATCAGTTGTCAATTGTTACCAAAGATGTGTAGTTGACCATAAAGATTGAGTTTTGCATGTGCGTTCAAGATGGTCATGTTTAAAACTAGTGTACCTAGCTACCTATAAAACAGATACCTACGTTAATTTGTTGGATGTGAGGTATTTTATTTCGCAGAATAATATTAGCTAATGCGATAATGACGATTTCATACCTACTTGAATTCTTATTTTATTTTTTCTATCACAGTAATATTTTTATTTTGGGTTTAGAAAACAATATAAAATATGTGTATTTGACTTTTTTTTGTTAGATATATTATTTTTTATTGAATATTATCAATAAAATGTAATGTTGTGTATATAGGGTATGTTATAGTATTGAATTTGGCCATATTGAAAAGATTATTCTGTATTATGACATGATTTTAATAAATGGACTGTACAACAACTTTGACATTCAGTGCCACTGATAATCCGGGCATCGATCACCGTAATCGACAGTTTTTATTCGGCAAAACATTTACGCCACATCCCTAATTTATGTTTTATTCAAAATCTGCCGCAGCACACTCGACTTAACTTAACTAAGTTCCAAATCGTGTCGCGAGAGGTGCATACGCCAGATTTAGATACAACACCTTTACGAAAATATACACAGTTGGGTTACATCAGAAGAGAACAAAAATAATGACAAATATAAGTCTTGGCTTTTAGTTTGACACTTTTCTAAATATATAGGTACTATGAAGTGATAATTAGTTCCTAGGTATATTGTGTAATAAAGTCTAAAATGCGTCATTAAAGTACACCAAGCTTTTTCATTATACAGGTGGAGTTTTTTGATGCCACCTGTTGGGAAAGTGGGTACTCTACGCGTATTACTATTCGGTACGCTTTAACTGGACTCATTGGTTTTTCTTTTATTTAATTTACCAGGTTTGTAAGAGATTTGATCCTAATGATTGACCCTATTGATTGATACCATGAAAGTACAGTTTTAGCCCGTTCGATTCCCGGGTATACCAAGCGTACTTTCAAAAATCTGTAAAAACAGCTTTGTTTCTTTAAAAAAGAAAAGGAACGTTTCCTTTGAGCATAATTTGCTATCTCTATTATTTAGAGTACGTTACCTCCATGTCAGGTGACATAAAAAAAACCAGCCTGTATATTCGTCTTCCTAATTACAATTCATGCCAAAATAACTGCCGTATCGGTATCGATGTATCGTACATTTAAGCTGATGACTAGAAGATTTAGAAGGTATGTAATATAATTAATAAAAATAAATTACTTATACTACACTCGCATTAGTTTTTAATATAGGTAACTAACACAGATGTAGATAGACCTATATAACGCAAGATCATCGACTTCGCGTCACCGGCTTAAGATAAAAGCGTCAAGATAGCTCGCGAAATTGAAATTTTACAAAGATTAGTTTAGACTACATTTGGTTCAGACTAGAAAGCTATAAACAAGTCCCATCCAACGCACTCATTTCTCGATATCTGGTTTGTAATTAGGTAATGGCTAAGCTGAGTTTGAATGCGTTAAACGAGTGCATGTTTTTAGAACTTTGGTTGGATTGATGATTTTTATTATTATAATTCTGTAAATAAAAACTTATTACAGCCGCGAATCATATTATGTTCAAAAAACACCCTAAAACTGAGCGGCAAATTGAAAAAAACGTCAGTAAATTTGAATTTCGCGGGCTACACTGACGCTTCCACTTTAAGCATAGAATGCTTAACGAGGCAACTGTCAGTCTGCATCGGTGCGCCGCGCTAGTGGGTTCTACCAATCTGTACCGGGCATTATTGACAAACGAATCGCACCTTCATCATATTTTTAAGTTGATTTTAGTATGAAATCGTCACTAAATAGTTCTTACTTCTTGTGACGTCATAGTAGGTAGTAAAAAATGGCACGCTTGGTTTTTATACAGATTGTTATACTTGCGTTATCTATGTCTATTTAGATCTATGGTACCTACTATTTAAGATGATGAATGGTAGAAAAATATTAAGGATTTTGAGATTGATGTGTTCACTTAAGGTTGAAGTGTCAGAGTAGCCCACAAAATTCAAATTTTTACGTTTTTTGCAATTTTCCGGACAATTTCAAGCTTTTTTTGAATAAAATAAAATTCGCGGCCGTAATATTTGTCATTACAGAATTATAATTATTAAAATCATCAACCTAACCCTCTAAGTTCATGCAATTCGATTGAATGATATTTCATGAAAAACTCATTCAAACTTGTCCGGTAAATTGCAAAAATGGTAACAAAATTTGAATTTCGCGGGCTACCCTGACGCTCTACCTTAAGATACGACAGATTATTACCATGAATTTGACATCAACAATAGGAAAATTACATGCAACATTAACAATAAATATTTACTATCTAACATTTATATGATTTGGACCCTCAGAGTAATGTCTTAAGACTGATTTTTAAGTACTATCCAACAAAATGATTTCACTGTCCCTTAAGTCACAAGTAAATTAAAAAAAAAAAATCAGTTATAATTTTGTTAGGACAGGAGTATTAGTCATCAGTTTTATTTAAGTCTTATATACAGGGTGTTACTGAAAGATTATATCTATCCAAAAGGTGAAGAGTACATCAGGTATAGAGTCCGTTTACAAAATTTTAGCTTAAAAAGAGTCAATTAAGTAATTGATATCCAATTTCGCGCATCAAGTAATTAATAGACACCAAAAAAAATACATACGTGTCACTGCACTACTATGGTCACATGAACAGGGATACATCGCTTCAGCGCTTCGGTAATGACGTTTGGTGTCAATAACTTGATGCGAAAAAAGTTAAAATCCATTCTTCAATTTACTTATTTTTTAGCTAAAATTTTATAACTGACTCTATAGCCTTTCCCAAAGTGGGCGATAACGCCCCCTTGTGGGCGCTGCAGGCCTAAAGGGGGGCGCTAAGAGACCCAGAAATAAAATCGAATCTCCGCTAATATAGCTCACAATAATTGTGGTTTTTAAGTAGGTGAAAAAATGTGGACGCTAAAATATAATTTATTCTCAAAGTGGGCAGTAGACAAAATAAGTTCGGGAACCCCTGCTCTATACAGTATAGAGTCAATTATAAAATTTAAGGAGCGAAGTATATATACGTATAATATATAAGGGTACATCTAGTATAGTGTATACTAGATGTACCCTTCGCTCCTTTTGGATAGATATAACCTTTGGTATCATTCTGTATAGGTATGTATTTAATATTATGAGACTTTTTTTCACTTAGTTCGTCTATAGTCTTTAAGTCGAGATTCGATTTTTTGAGTTCTGCAATGCTATTTTCTAAAAATTAGCGACAAACGCAGCGCTTTTAAACGTCAATTTCATGTTTATATTAAAAAAGATGGCGCCGATTCCCTTGTACGCAAACTAAATCAAAATTGAACCACTGCTATATTTACTTACATACAGCGTGAGAAAAGGACGGCAACAGGTAACAACTAACTTAGAAATGTCAAATTAATTTTCACCTTGTGTATTTAGAGTACACATTTCTGCGAGTCAGCCAATTGGTATAGTGAGCATTTTAGTCGGAACTAAATTTGACAGCTCTAATTTATGTCTGTCCTTTTCTAATTGTGTACAAGTGAAAAAGATACCGATGGCCTAAAATTATTTTAGTGCGTGTTTAACAGAATCGGAGCCATTGTTTGAACATTTCGACGCTGCATGCGACGTTGAATGTTTAAAAGAGTAGCATAGCAATTAAAATTACATTGTTTTGTAAATAAAATCAAGTTGTTAAGGTTTACTAGATTTCATATCAGTTCTTTGGAAATACTTAAGCTTGTGTGGGAGACACCACGTTCGTAGAGAAATGAGATCCAACCTAATCCATGAAATCCGCCAATCACGAGCCAGTAGCTTTGCTCTTATTGGTGGAAATTGGGAGATCGCCCAAATGCGAGACTGGCGGAACTTGCAGATTATTCAATCGCGAACAGTTTCATTGATTCACTGTCAGAAACAAATTGTTATAACCCTATTGTTACCTTTTTTAAAAAAACAGTAACCTATGGAGTGTTTTGGCGGTTCTTTTCCATAGAAGTGTCATTTTGGAACCGCGCAACTAGAGTCATTGAACGTTTTGAAAGTGCCTGAAAAGGCCTACTCGAAATAAAAATATTTAGATTTTGATTTTGTTGAGTCACTTAAATGTTTGATCTTTCTTCCCATATAGTTGCATGGTGTTGCACGTCAGATGTGATGATGTCCAGGGCAGCAGTTGGCTCAGTGGTCGTGCGCGCGGGGCGCGTGGTGCGGGCGCGCGGCGACGGCGACGTGCGCGTCCAGCCCGTCGGAGGCGCGCGACGCCCGACGCAGCCACGCGCCGCCCGCGCCCCGCTCGGGGGCTACCAAACCACAATACTATACTTTAAGGCTACCTACATAAATAATCTTTACTATATCCTAACTAATATTATAAATGCGAAAGTGACTCTGTGTGTCTCTGTCTGTCTGTCGCGCTTTCACGCCACAACAACTAGCGTAAACGATGATAGAAATCGCTCAAATGACATTAAATGTATGGAAATGACATTTCGTTTCGATAAGTTACGTGACTTGGACTTGTCACTTCCATACATTTGAACGATTCCATCAGCGATATCGCTTGTCGAAATGTCACTTGTCTAGGGGCTCTGAACTGATTTAAATGAAATTTGCTACACGTGAGAGAGTTTCAACATGCACCTGTATACTTAATTAGAATCTCGAAAAATTAAGAATTTTGCTAATTGTGTCAGCTGGAGGCTGTTTTTTTTCAATGTTATATTTTCATCCCTGGACGCCTCCTGATCACACAAATATTGATCATATTTTTTACTTGTATTTGAAGTGCATTTGATCGATAGATCAAGTTCATAGCTATAAATGACCTATTCAGTCGTTTGACGATTACCACCAGTGCTTTTAACATGAATACCTATTTAAAAAAGTTTAAATAGTACTTAGTTTTAACATTTAAACTCACCCGGCCCACTCTCGCTCTTCTGAGTGATCAACTGTCTATACTCAGTGGACAACCGCCTCCTCCCGTGCTCGTACTTAGCCTCCTTCGCGAGGAGGGCTTCCCTCTGCATCTGAGTCCGCAGCTCGCTGGGCACGTCCGGGATGAACAGCTGCATGAGGCCGGTTAGGCCAAATACTACGTGCTGTTAAAAATAAAATTGAAATTTTTTGACTGCACGGTTAGCCGACTGGTATAGGTCACTACGCCAATTACCACTGTGCGCGACGTGCTGCGAGTTTGATCCTTGCACGGGACCAACATTTGTGTGATCCACAAATGCTTGTTCTAAGTCTAGGTGTTCTTTGTGCATGTGATTTGAATGTTTGTAAAACCCCCGCGATACAAGGATTAAATTCCTTAGTGCGGAAGTCGTTAATTAAAAGAACAAAAAATAAAACATAGATATACTATAATATTATAAAGAGTAAAGTTGTGATTATTTGTTTACATTGAATAGGCTCCGAAACTACTGAACCGATTTGTAAATTTTTTTCACTGTTGGGAAGCTACACTATCTCCAAGTGATATATATATATATATTATACTTTTTTCTTTTGAAATTTTTGTTTAATACCTGTGCGAAGCAGGGGGGCTAGTTTTTTTATAATCTTGGTAGGACTAAGGGTTATGAACTACCTGATGACGCCACATAGAAAGATCACTGCGTGACGATATCCAAATTTAATTGCACAAGATTTTTATTCCATCAATAGAAGAATTTTCTTCCTAGCTAAAGACACGGCAATCTTCCTAAGGCTATGATAGGGTTCAAAAACGGTCTCTTAACCTCACGGAACTTAGCGAATGCTCACGAAAAAGGTACTTATAGTTTTATCAGCAGTAGCTCTTTGCCCCACCCTTTGGCCTGGGCGTATGGCGCATATACATAAAAGCTGTTTTCCCCATATCGAATTACACGTGTATACTCTAGACCAACCTCAAACACTACAACGAAGGCCAGCCTAGCGGCGAACACGTGCCAGTAGTGCGGCGACAGGCCGTAGGGGTCGTTGTGGTCTGGTGGGTTCCGGTAGCCTCGATAGGCGCACACCGCCGGGTCCACCTCGTTCTCGTCTGCCCCCCACTCTTCACGGTAGTCTGATGTGTTAAACACTGGAAGGGAAATTGAATGGATGCAAATATTAAGATAGTTCTGCCAATATTCACTCCAAACGCCAGCTCCTCTAGCCAAGTGACATTTCTACAAGCGCTAACGCTGATCGAATCGCTCAAATGTATGGAAGTGACAAGTCTAAGTCACGTGACTTATCGAAATGCAATGTCATTTCCATACATTTAATGTCATATCGTGAATGCTTGTAGAAATCTCACATGACTGCAGGGGCAGGAAGGGCTAGTGGCTATGTTAAAGTCGATCGCTGCAGATGGATAATCATTTGTTTACAGGCTTAAACACCGTGCCGTTTTAGTGATTTAAGACGCATTTGGCATCCTTTTTTTGTATGTGTTATAACTTTCGTGATTCATAAATATTTGGGAATGTTTTCGGTTCACTCACGCACATTCTCGGATTCGCCCGACTAGTTCCAGATTCAACAGGAGTCCCTAATCTTGAGCTGACGCGGCGTCGAACTGATTATTATTCTATATTTAAGGATTCATTTATTTAAAAATATTACCCGCAGTGTTGAATATTTTGACGTCACATTTAGGGAAAAGGATGTGCTGAACTAGAGTAGGCATTTAAAAGCCCGATATAAGATATATGTTTATACTTACAAGACAATGAGTGGTCGATGTAACCAGCTAGCGTGTTGTCAGGCGAGTACACATATTTATACACCATGCGGGGTATGAAGTCACTCGTGTACGCTATCACAAATGCCTGAAAAACAATAGTTTTTAAAAGCGTTGATTCAGGTATATTGGCCCCGATTCTGTTAAGCCTACACTTAACTAATTTTAGGCCATCGGCATCTTTTTCGCTTGTACACAATTAGAAAAGGACAGACGAATATTAGAGCTGTCAAATTTAGTTTCGACTAAAAATACAAAAAACCTCATACAAATCTACCAACACGCAGATACGTGTGCTCTAAACACACTTCTTAGTTGCTGTCTGTTGCCGTCCTTTTCTCACTAAATGATAGCAATGGTTTAATTTGGATTTAGTTGGCGTACAAGAGAATCGGCGACTTTGGCAGATTAAAGACTACTGTTATCTTAATACTCAGCATCGAACGCAGTGCTGTATAACATAAAAAAAAAGAAAAAGCAGAGTATAAGTTTAATGCATGTAAGCTTTGAACAATGTCATGGAGTTTCAAAGCACTATTTACTTGAAAAATATAAACGAGTGTGCTTTAGACCACGCGACTGAAGTAAAACTTCTTTATATACGAACCGTAACTAGCTATGAGAGTAAGAAAATGTGTGCTCGCACCTCTCGCTCTTGCCCCTACAGTAATATACGAAACGTAACTCTCTCTCTTTCTATTTTTACTACCTTATCACTCTTTTCGTAACGGTCTCTACACGCAATCACCAGCTTACTCCCCAAGTCAGTGGTGAGTAAAGAAGTTAGAATTAAAAAAAATATATATATTCTCTATTAATATCCAAAGCAAAGAAGAGGACAAGTCTGTAGTTTTATTTATTGCCTATATTTCGAATCCATAAAAATCCATGAAATAGAAATAAATATTACACTTACATTAGATACCACTGCAGCGTAAGTAATGCCTTTGAGGATTCCATACCTGAAACAATGCAGTCGTACTATGATGAAAAAAAAATCTATTTTATTTTAGGTTATTTTACATTTGACGGATAGCCGAGTGGTTATAGGTCACCACGCCAATTACCACTGCGCGCGACGTGCTGCGGGCTCGGTCCCCGCATGCGACAAGCATTTGTGTGACCCACAAATGCTTGTGCATTGAGCACAAGCCCCTGCTTTCTCTACATGAGAAGAGGCCTGTGCCCAGCAGAGGGACATTTATAAGCCGGTATTATAATTCAAAGTAGCTGAGTAATACATACCAAGCTCCAATATCCTCGACCCTCTCGGCAAGAGGTCTTCTGGCCTGCGTCACCATCTTGTAAGCATCCAGTCTGATCTCTGCGATATTGTTGAGGAGAGCGAATAGTGGAGCTAGAGGGAAAGCTGCCACGAAGAGAGTCACGAAGCCGTATTGGAGGACTGGAAGAGATTATAAATAAAATTTAATTCTATGAGAAAGAAGTAGTTGTCAACGAATCAGGGTTTTATATAACAAACTATAAATCAGTCCCTCTAGACAAGGGGCATTTCGACAAGCGTTAACGAAGATAGAAATCGCTTAAAAGACATTAAATGTATGGAAATGAAATTTCGTTTCGATAAGTCGCGTGACTTCGACTTGCCACTTTCATACATTTGAAGGATTCGATCAGTGTAATTGTTTGTTGAAATGACACTTGTCTAAGGGGGTGGTATATTTAAATGTTATTTACCTTCAAAAAGTGCTAGTACTTTTATTTTGAATTTATAATAATAATATCTTGTGACAACACACGGCCATCTGATTTCAAACCAGGCAGAGACTGTATTATGGCAACCAGACGACTGATAAACACACTTAAGAATATATGTATTTTTAAACACATACATATTATAGATAAATTACACACAGATACAGAATAAATGACCATGCTCATCACACAGATTTATCCCGGGTAGGAATCTAACCGACTACCTCCAGTTTACCACTAGAGCAGAGATACTCTGAGATGGTCTACTTACTCATTTCCAGATACTCGTCGAAGAGTGCCAGGCGTCCAGGGTCCTGCAGATGGTAGTCCTGTTCCCAGGCCATGTGGGGCTTGCTGAGGTCCCGCGTAAGGGCGCGGTGCGAGCGCTGGCGCCACCAGTTGTGAAACTTGCTGCCGAGAATACGAAGGTCAGAGTGTGCTTGTAAACGGTAAATTGTAAAACACGAGTCATAACTAGATACCACATATAGCATCATAGTTTATGGTTCTTGCTAAGCAGAAGCTTATAATATTATAACTGCAAACAAATATTTATTTAAGACTAAGATAGGTGCATAAATGCTTAATTTTATTTAGCAACTGTACAGAAATTACTGATCTGAGTCGTTTATTTCTCAAGCTCAAAATTATTATTGCTTTGCAGGGATATTACTCAAATGAGCAATTTATTACTCAACTACACATAATTTAATTTAAGAACTTTTTATTTAGCTGAGCAATTTTATTACTCTTCAACACATAAATTATTCATCTGAGCTAACTACTTACTCAACCGAGCTATTTATTACTTAACTGCACATACACAAACACACACGTACGTACGGGTATCCAAGCTCGACGAAGTTGTTGACGAATTGCTTGCCAATCATGATGATAGCTAGTTGTATACATAGTTCTGAGAGGCAGCCCGCGGGGTCACAGATGTCGCCTTTTAGTTTGAAGAATTCAGATTTTCTAGCTTGATCGTCACCGGGGTAATCGTAGAAACGGCCCTAGACAGAAAAAAAAGAATTCAGGTACTAGTTTTTGCCAGGACAAAGAAAGCATGGAATCACACGAGGTTACGGTATAATAATTATTTTACGTCGACAAAGACTGTATCATTTACAATATTTATTGGTGATGTCAATTTGTTTCATTAAGACTATGGGTTATTGCTTGTGATCACAGCAACCATTATGAAAGAATCTACTTTGAAGATAATTTCATGCGTCTCATTAGTAACTTAAGCTTACTTACTAATGAAATGCTGTAAAAAATGCATGCTTTGAAAAATAGTTTAAAATCAAAAATCAAATCAAAATAAAAACTCATTTATTTAAAATAGGCTACAAAGTAGCACTTTTCAAACGTCAAAATAATAAAATAGACAGCACCCGATTTCTAAGTGCTCTAGCTGTGGAGAAGAAACGGCGCAACAAACTCCATAGCAGCACGCTGTCTTTCCAAGAACAATAAGACAGAATATAATTTAGGGACCGCGCCAAAAAAACAACCACGTTATTATTTAGAAAACGTCGCATTCGTAAAATTAAATACGTTTTTTTTTAATGAAATTACGTCACCTCAGAAAAAAGACCTGCATTTGTTTTAAGTCGGTGTTATTCCAGTTAAAATATAAACTCACCTTAAAAAACGCAATGTAGATCAACGAAGAATAGAAGTTCATGAACTCAAAGAAGAATATCTTGAAAGTGTACGAGTCTTCGTATTCCGTCTGCGTTCGAGGGTTTTCCATGTTTGTTAGATAAACTGCTATTTTTGCGTATATCTAAGTAAAAATAAATGGTAATTAATTGCTTTGAGAAATAAAGTAAGACAACGCATTTGTTGCTTTACCAACTAAGCTATAGAGGGCACTGGCAGATCTTTAAATTACTTCTTCTAAGTACTATTTGAATTTAATTACAAATATTCGCTCCGCATTCGTTAATGCCTAACAAATAATTGAAAAAGGAAAGGTTAAGTTCTTACCCTGGTCAAAATCATGATGATTATCAAGTTGATCACTGCAGCGGTCATGGTAGTGAAGATCTTCGCGTGTCGTTGTATGAAGAACCCCGTACCTCCATAGATGACGGATACCATTGAGATCCGATAGATGATAGTGCCGAGAACAGCGCCCATCACTATTGCGATCTGGAGACAAAGAAGATTGTAAAATTTTTTTAGGACTTAGGCCTCTGATAAGCAAACAGTTCAGTTAATAATAAGTAAATGAGTATATCGTCTGGCCTAGCGGTTCAACGAAGGTATTTGTATGCACAAGGTTGCAGGTTCGAACCCACTACAGGCAAGTACCAATGTGACTTTTTCAAAGTTTTATGTACTTTCTTAATCATTCTAAGACGCCATTGGCAAACGGTGAAGGAAAACATCGTGAGGAAACTTGATTCCAGAAATAGAAATCTGAAATCGCCAACCTGCAAGTGAGCAAGCGTGGTGATCAATGCTTGTGCCTTCTCTACATGAGAAGAGGCCTGTGCCCAGCATTGGGACATTTGACAGCTGGTATTATTATAAGCAGGAAGCAATTAAGGGAAACTAATTAGTTCATGGGACCAAGAAATCGTTCTGTTTGACTCTGCTGTAGTATGAATTGACCCTTACAAACGGCTGTACAGATTCATAAATGATAGCTAAGAAGTATTACGAACTGTCTCGATGACATCAACTTACAGAGATTCCAATGGAGAAAACCGCTCCAAAATGGGTTCATTTGTTTTTTACATCCGATGCCACAGACTTTTACCTGTCACCTCTCTGATTTTCATATGGGATTAAATCAATACCTTACCTTAATCAGCACAGTCTTCTGCTGATTCAGGAAATAAGGTTCCTTCTCTCTCGCCACTGGGTTGTTGCTAAACCTATTGACTTACCATGAACAGCACAGCAGAGCTACTGGCCACGTATTTGACAGTCTTCTGCCAGTTGGGGAGATAAGGTTCCTTCTCTCTCGTCACAGGGTTGGTCCTGAATGTCTTTACCGACGCCTCGAACTCAGGTCTGGGGTCTTCGTCCTGATGGGAAGGTTTTTATATACTTATTGAAGTGCATAATCTAAGGTTTAACCATTGAAACATATTTGATTTTTATTTTTTTCTTCATTTCAAAATACTTGGGCCTGTAGAAAAACAAAATTTGGTAAATGTTTTAGATACTTACTTTCGACCAAGTTTTCTTATACTCAGAAAATAGTTGATAATCACCAAAAGGTTATAAATTTAAACTCTAATCTAAACGTTAGTAATAGCTTTTTTGAAAAATATATTTAGGGAACATGCACAATTTAAAAATAAATAGATTGATAGAGCGGCAAGGAACACCAAACAAAAAACAAATTTAAAATATAACACAGCTCTAAAAATTAACATTAACATAACTGTACAGTGCAAGCACAGCACAATTTCGTATCAATATGTCAGCATTTTACCTGCGCTTGGCCGGTGAATTTAGTACACGAATAGCATTCATACCGCGTGCACTCATCTATCATACAATCATACTTTTTATCAATAAATATCTATCACAGTTATCAGTATATCAATCAGCATCAATTCAAGGTGTAAGGCCCTACCCTAAACCATACAATAACAGTGTCTCGAGCTTAGAGTAAACATAGACAACCATAGAGCGTGCGCATCGCTAGTAGTACGTCAGTACTATTATATATTCTGTGCTAGTAGTCCCTTATGCGAAGCGTAAGCACAATTTTAGCTTAATGTACTACGCTCGTTTACTGATGTATGTGATTTTCCGTGCGACGACAGACATTTATGCGAAAAAATAGATAATTCCGATATTATTAGGGTAACATTAGGTGTTGAGATAGTTTTAATAAAACGGTGCGCTCTGTTTTAACACTAATTTTACGATTTTACATGTACATACTAGTGTCAACAGTTCATACTCGATATGCGCGCTCTATAGTTTACTTATTAACAAACCAAGGGCATTATGTGAAGGTATATATAACAGAAAAACACTACAAACCTGATCGACACCTCCCATGTCCCATTCCCATCTTAAAACCGACTGCTTTCTCTTCCATAATTCTAGGAATGTTGTCGCTGAAAATAGAGGCTACAGTTAAATTTGATGCCTACTATATTGATGGTATGTAGGGTTAGATACATTTTAAGTGGTTATTAAAAGGGGACGGAACTAGATATTTCTCCATACAAACGTTTTCCGCTGTTTTCTTCATGGATAATGCTTCTAGATCAACGATTTTTTCCGAAAAGATCGTTTTCTCCAAAACTAGATCAGTTAAAGAAAAATGATCCTCCAAAAATGCCCGTGTGCCGACGAAATAAAAGAAATTTTTGATCGGATTTCAGCAAAAAAGAAAATGATTGAAATCAAGGTCAATTTGAACCTTATGCGAAGTGAAAGTGAATAGCGATGTGAGATGCGAGTTGTTGTTTGAATTTTACTGAATCGACGTGCAGTAGAGGGTATATTGGAGGCTGTGGTCTTGTAAAATACGGTATTCAGATGAATCCTTTAACAGGGGAAGCCGAGACATACATAGTTTGGGAAAAATGTTTCACAGAAAAAATATTTTGATTATTATTATTTATTTATTTATTTAGTTCATGGAAGACTTACAGCTAACAAATTAGCTAAAGCTTACCCCAAAAAGACATGAAGATCGCGAAGAAGACTGTCGCTGGGTTGTCGAACAAATAGGTGAGTTTGGCGAAGAGACAGGAGTCGGAGAGGCGCTGGTACTGGCACGCCTTGTCGCAGAGCGGACAGAGCGTCGTATTGCCGGGCCCGCGGGGGTCGCAGATCTCTTTGCTGGAAACATACTATGGTAGATGAATATTTTTTTGCGTCCGACTGAAACTGGATTTTCAGTCGTTACCAAAAGCGAAACCGAATTTTCGGTGTCTGCTTTAGAACTTAATCACATAGCGTCTTTTAATCGGTGTAAAAAGACTAAAGATGATAGAAATCGGTCAAATGTTTGAAAGTGGCATTTCTTTTCGATAAGTGACAGACTTGCCATTTCCATTACATTTGAGCGATTCCTTTAGTTTTAAAGATTGTAAATGTCACTTTTCTAGGGGCGCCGATTCTCTTATTTGCAAACTAAATCAAATTTAAAACATCGAAATAAGTATAAATATTGACCTTAATACTCGCTACTTTTTTTCGGAATTAAGAAAAAAGTACCTCTGTCTGTTTCTCTGTATGTCTGTCGATTTTTATGAAGTTTGGTATGGAGTAACCTTGGATCCCAAATAAGGATATAGGCTAATTTTCACTGTGAAAACCGATATCCACGCTGGCGGAGATGCGGGCAAAAGCTAGTCTTACTTATAAAGAGTACTTACCTAGGAATATTATCATACGAGTCCATACTGGCTAGGCCGTAAAGAAAGCACAATGTCCCCACAATAGCTGGAGCATACAGCATCTTGGTGTAGAAGCCGAGCCAGCAGAAGTATAGGCCTATCTTGTCGCCGAAGTACCGCCGAATCAACCAGAGAGGCTGCTTCTTATACCATTTTGAGGGTCGAGCCCACTCAAGATAGAGTAGCTGGAATGATCAAAGAAAGTTGTTTATGGAATTTATATGCAAAAGTTTGCAGATAGTTTATTTAAATTCGTGTGCCAATTGGTGTTGTTTCCATTTAAACAAACATGAACTTTATGCTAGTGAAAATAAATATCATTTTAGACTGATTAGTACTGTTGGAAATAAGAAAATAATATGTAGAGCTGTAGCGCATACGGACCCTTTTGGGTAAGTTTTACGCACAGCTCTTTGTTTTTGGAGAATTAACAGTGACCATCAGCAAACTTTGAACGGAACCCTCGGTGCGCGAGTCAGACTCGCACTTGTCCAGTATTTTTATTACGAGTTACTTTGTTTTTAAAAAACGACGTCAACTTACGTATTAATAAAAAATTTTGGTTTTTTATCATTTTTTTTATTCCAAATAGTTAAATAAGGCGTTTTTCAAGGCGTCTACTCTCAGGTCCCGGGTTTAATCCCTAGACGGGTCAATGTAGAAAACCCTTTTCTACATTGTCTCGGTGTTTATGGTACCTTCGTTGTCTTTAATTCCATAACGCAAGTGCTATCACTACTTACTTTGGGTTCAGAGCAATGTATGTGATGTTGTCCACATTTATTGTTATTTATACTTACTCTTCTGTCTGTGACAGTTCCATCAGACATATCAACCTCATATCTGCCTTCGTGTAGAGGAAAACACGCTGTATACGTGCCATCGTTCAGAAGTCTTCGGATACCCATCTGAAATAACAAAAACATCTTTTTAAAATACCTTTTGGTTTCTTACTTTATTAATAATAGCAGCCCGCCCCGGCTTCGGAAGGGAATTTAAAAAAAAATAAAAATATTAAATAGCCTATGTCACCCGGGGATATACTGATCTATATCCTAACTGAAGTGAGCTTGACCGCTAAGAAAAGTCATTGGTATCTTTTGCTGCGATAACGGACATCTACTTCCACTCGATACTCGACTGCATGGGTAGCCGAGTGGTATAGGTCGCCACGCCAATTACCTATGTACGCGACATGCTGCGGGTTCGATCCCCGCATGGGACAAGCATTTGTGTGACCCACAAATGCTTGTTTCAAGTCTGGGTGTTCTTTGTGCATGTGATTTGAATATTTGTGAAACCCCCCGCAACACAAGGTTGAAATTCCTTAGAGCGGGAGTCGTTAAAAAAATAATAATAACTAATTCCCTTGTACGGAAACTAAATCAAAATTAAACTATTGCCATCTTTTACTAACATACAGCGTTAGAAAAGAACGGCAATAGATAACAACTAACTTAGAAAAAGCGAACTAGTTTTCGCATTGAACATCGCTGTATTTTTAGTGCACACGTTTCTGCGTGTCAATTTGTATGAGAATTTTATTCAGAACTTTCATCTGTCCTTTTCTAATTGTGTACAAGTGAAAAAGATACCGAAGGCCTAAAAAAAGTTTAGTGCTTGTTTAACAGAATCGGAGCCATTGGGAACATTCTGAAAAGAAGGTTACCTTGGTCTCATTGTTGTCATATTTGGCTCTTAAGAGTATCTGCATGACTAGTAAACTGCGCTGGGCTGGCGAGAACTGCGTGTGGCGGTCTTTTACTAAAAACCTAAAATACGAAAGTAAAATGAATTACACCTCTGGCTTTTACGATCAGTTTCTTCGATGAAGAATTCCAAATAAGGAATTTGTACGTTCTTAATAGTTTAATTATAGCGTCTAACACTAGAAAATATAACATCATGATAAAAAATGTGATTTACAATGTCAAATTACCCATTAATTCTCACATGAGAATTATAACATTTGAAACAGGCGCCATCTTAGGCGCATATTGACGTCAAAATAATGTCAGAGTCGTTGTCAACGGGAACAATAATACTAATGCAGCGCGTACTGTGACGTAATTATTTGCACCAACCAATGGCGTGCATTTTGATGAGTATGGAACTAGTTGGGCGATCCCGAGAATGTACGTGTGGAAACCGTCAACATTCCTAAATAATCATGAATCACGAAAGTTATTATACAATTATACAGAAGATGCTTACATTTCTTCTCTCCTAGCCCCTCTCTGGTCTGTAGCTCCGTAGAAGGAAGGTTCGGGTTCGATTCTCGAGTGCTCATACTCATACAGCTTTTTCCATCGCCGCCGCCATTTTGAATGCCATCGTTTGTCTTTTTCTGCTTGTTTTTCGTCACTCTGTTGATTTATGAACGTAAATTAGTATTTATGTTCATAAATCAACAGAGTGATTATTTAGATTTTGCTAATACTGTCTACGTAATTTTTAATGGATTTAAAATAGCTATTTACCTCAGAGATGTTATGTCCAATATTGGACTTTACAGAGAGGTGGTGAAATATCATGGTCAAAATTAATGCAGCAGTTTTATAAATAATATCTATCATTGTATGTCAATTCACTGGTTAAGATTCGTGTCAAGTTCTTAATGGTATAATATAACTGCTCATTTCAAGGAAATCTATAAAAAAATCGCTAACATCAAGGAAATAGATATGCGTTGCCAGCTTTAAAAATGGGTCGAGACTCAGAGTCTTTGACAAGATCGAACAATATGCAGCAGCAAAGTCATTTTACGTCGGTATTACCCTGGATGTGGAAACTGATTGAATTTCAACTTAGTGTGTAACGGAAATGCAATATCATATTTGAATACTGCTTCTGCCCATAGAAATTAATAACTTTCCCGAAACCATAGCCAATCCGAAAAAAAGGCCTACCATACAAAATTATCATCAGCTGATCAAAATGGGTACAGGACATCCAACATTTAACAGGAGAAAGTTATTTCCATAAAACCCTGTTTAGATCCATTTATTACAACAAAGAGGAAAGACAAACCACTTACCCAAGCTCTTACAGATATGGTTATAAACCTCTTGGTAGGAAGTTTCATGCCTATAACCTCAGCCAGCCTCATCTCCGTCTTCCAAGGTATGTGGATCTTTAGGAACCAGGTTTTCTCGTCGAATGAGAGGCACTTATTCTCAAGTTCTAGTTCAAGACCCTCCTTGATTAAGTTTTCCTACAATAAATGTACGCAGAAATTAGAAAAAAACTTGTGAAAAGAGTCAGGGTTAGCTTTTAATAACCGGACAAATTTTCAGAGATAGTTTAGAATCGATAAAGTTTTCGATATAATAAAAAAAAAAACATTTTTATTTTATTAAATTCGACAATTATATTTAAAAGGCACCTTCGTAGCTTCGGTATGATCTCTAGATCTTAATTTTAAATATTACCTTGTTTTTAACAGATTTCCAAAAGGGGGAGGTTCAAAAGTCGAATTTGCAGATCGAATTAAAAAAAAATATTTATGTAATCGATAGTATTAATAGTATAAAGTAATTATAAAAGATAATTATTAAGAATGTAGCGCGTCTTCTACTTTCCGGGAATGGTTTTTTTATTTGTAGTCAATGATTACAATCCATGTCTATCTATTTACAAAAAAATTGAAGTTCTGGATCCAAAAATTTTTAGCTAATGTCACAAGTAAAGCTCACATAAATGCTTGTCTCATCCGGGGATCGAACCCACAGCACGTCCCTCACAGCGGTAATCGGCGTGATGGCCTCCACTATCCGTGCTGTTAAAAAAGTCTGATAAATGTAGTTACTATTGTGTGTTCTTTTACCTGGAATGTTCTCCTATGCTCTCTCTTCCTCGCTTCGTTTTCAGTCATGACTCCATAGTCTTCCTCCTCGTACGCCAACACCATGTCTATTCGTCTTCTCCCGTCCCGAAATAATAGAGATTCTGGCTCCAAACCCTGAGATTTTAAAGTAAATTAAAGTGTATTCAATTCCCTGGCCCTTATTTAAAAGCTTTTTAATATCTATATCTAAGTAGTATTGATTAAAATACTTCTCACACAAGGGTATTTCATCCCTTTGTGGATCGGATTTTCGAAAGCATTTTAATCACATACATAATGAAAATCCAAAATTTGAACAAAATATATTAACATCAAACTGTATCACACAAATGTTGGTCTAATGAGGGGTTCGAACCCGTACGCAGCGATGTGGCAGCAAGCGTTATAACCCCTATACCACTCGGCTATCCGTGGTATTATCAATAATAATAATATCTTGGGACAACTGACACACGTCTATCTGATCCCAAACTAGGCAGAGCCTCTGTCATGGAAACCAGACAACTGATAAACGTACTTATACATTTCTAAATACATCTGACGTCCTCAATTATTTCGTCTGTGTCATGTCAAAAAATGTATCGTTTTCTTTAAATATTGTCTCTAATACATACATATTATGGAAACAGAATCTGATCATGTTCATAACACAAAGATTTGTCCTGGGTGGGAATCGAACCCACGACCTCCGGTTAAGTAGTCAGGGTCACTAACCACTAGAAAAAGCCAGTTTATTTCTTCAAACTGTTTCATTTCCTCGGTTTTCAAGTTATCTTTCAATATATAAAATTGTACAATCAGAACTTACCTCAGAGGTAGTTTCCCCAACATTTTCATCTTTTTCATTAGGATAGGCTGGCATTGATGGCTTCCTGTCATCTTTCCTGTAGTCAGAGCTTTTGCTGTCTGACTTTGACTTAAACAATTAGATCAAATTTTAAGATAAATATAATAAAATTTTGCGCCATCACTAATGGAAGCGAACAGTAAGTTAAATGTGATTGGGAAGTATTTTGATGCGGACACCCTTATTAGGGCCCACATTTAGGGCTATAAAAAATAGTTTACGACCTCTTCTGAGACCTTCCAATACAGACATATTGGTAGAACATTATACAATATACTCAAACAATTACACAAAAATCGGTCAAGCCGTTTCGGAGGAGTTTGGATAATAAATACTTTGACACCCTGTCCGATTTAATAAAGGAATACGCCTGTAGTTTACACCGGCCGTAGTCGCAAGCAGAGTACTTATTATTAGATTATTATAGGATATGCGGTGTCATAGCTCCGTGCGTGATTTAGACGATTTTTCATTTACCCCCAATTCTTCAATTACCTTACATACTACACTGACCGTGTCCATATTCTGATCGTTAACCGACAGTAAGAAAAGCGAGGTTTTTACTATACGGTCACATCTTTAACTATGTCTAAGAAACATGCACTGTATATTCGGAAAAATCTTTGACAGGTTTTAAAAATGACGTGTCCATTTTCGATCCTAACCTGAAAACTTGGTAGTGGCGTCCCAGGGAGTGCCGTCGATGCTTCCTTTGGCTTCGTGCTGAAAGCTCCAGCCGCTGACGTCACATTCCTAACGAACCGCCATCCTCTTGGCTTCCTCTCATCGGAACTGCTGTCTGAACGAATGGACTTAATATCGTCCCGGAGATGTACCTGAGAAGAAAAAAAATAAATTAAGCTATAAAAAATGAAATAAAAATAATAACTACATATTAATTAAAAAAACATCCTGGTATATTTAAATAATTTGTTATTGGAGAGCGGGTCCTCCTACCATAGTAAAAGCAATACACAGGTATTGCTTTTACTTTTAAAAGAAGAATCCTATGTAAGATTGAATGTAAAAAATTGAACATGTTTCTGTAATCAATGTTTCAAGCAATAATTAAAATCGATCCATTTCGCGTATAAATGTACAAAAGGTAAAATGTTTGTTCATCTGTATTTTATATATTGTACATATACAGGGTGTTACCGAGAGGGTATATCTATCCAAAAGGGGTGAAGAGTACATCTGGTATAGAGTCAAAATGAGATAGTTAAATAAAATTGATATACAATTTTTCGTATCAATATTCGACACCAAAAATCATAAACATATATAAAAATTATGTTAAGCACAGTATGCTTAAGCTGGGCACGAAAATTAAAGTCCGGTGAAGCAGTCAAAGCCTGCGCTCAGGCTAACAGCGAAAATTACTTCCAAAAAAAAAAAAAGGTCACGAAAATTGGCACGCACAAGTAGATGCGTTATCTAGATTATATCGTTATCTAGACTATATCTGTGCATATAAAAGCGGCAATAGCCTAATGGTTAGGGTGACGGCCTTGAGATCGAGAGGTCTCAGGTTCGAACCCCGCCCATTGCACTATTGACGTGAACCCACTCCAGACACAAGCATATTTAGCTTAGTTGGAGGGGTAACAAGATTGCTAGTAATGTGAATTCCAATCACATTGCTAGTAATCTTTATAAGAAAAAAAATGACAATAATCCACATAGTATTAATTTAGTTTAAAATTGACCTAGTTAATTGGATAATTTGTGAATGCTGTGATCTGCTTTAACTAAGGGAGCACAACTCAAGTGTGTAACTTTGTCAATTGATTGTATCCTGTGAACCAACGCAAAGTATATAATACTGGCTTCTCACGACCCGTGCCTAGCCTTTTTTTTTTGGTGAGGTCTACGCAGTTAGCCTGAGCGCAGGCTTTGACTGCTTCACCGGACTTTTGGCAAGAACCTTACGGGCCTCCAGCCAGAGTAATAGAAAAACTAACTACGTCAGCAACGTTCACTAAGGGCACCCCCTGTGGGTTTCGGACCTCGACTTAGTGCGTTGCTAACAATCTTAATAAGGCAAAAACAGCAAGGTAGGGCTGGATCCAAGTTTTTTTATTATTTAAGGACATCATTTTATTGCTAGTTTAGCGGGCTCGGGCCAGCTTGATCTAGGGACAGGGTTGGTTTAAAGGCAGTGGCGCGGCGCGGCCCGGCTTGTGATATCCCGCGCCATGAGAAGTCAACATTAGGAATTTAGTTCATGTTTTTCTATAACCTTTTAGGCCAAGTATTTGACCCAGTATCGCTCGACCTAGATTTTTAAACATGAAATCCGTGTTTACGAGTACAAAATATTATTTAAAGTAATTCTAATTACCTGTTATCACGTATTTTGACACTTATTAATTAAAAAATGCGTGTTTATAAACATAATAAACGTATTTAAATACAAATAGTATGCTGGCGACTACTAACTACGACTGCTGGTTTGACGCATAGTCGTAGGTTCGAGTCCTGCCTGATGTTAAAGTTTTAATTCCTTTCTACTCTTTGTATTTCAATACAAATATTGTTACGCTCGGGACATGGGGACCAGGTGCACAAGTCCTTTTTAAGGAACTAGCAAAACGTCTGGTCGACTCTACCCGTGACCAGAAGGCTGGCATTTACTTTGCCCATAGAATATGCATAGCAATTCAACGTGGCAACGTTGCCAGCTTTCTGGGCACGTTTCCCGGCATTGACAACGATGACGATGAATTCTTTGATGCTTGTTAGTTATTTAGTCACTTATTTTATATACGTTATAAGTTTTAATTTTAATAAAGCTTAAGTTTTTGTGTTTGTATAAATTGATACTGTAATTTCCTACAATACAAATATTCGCTCCGCATGCGTTAATGCATAACAAATAATTAAAATAATAATAAACGTAATACTTAGTAAAAACTTGAAGTACTTTGTTACAAATATATATAATACCAGCCTGTAACTGTCCCACTGCTGGGCAAAGGACTTATACAAAATTAACGAGATTTTTTAGCGAGAAAATCCTTCATCAATTTCAGATTCTTATTTGGGATCTAGGTTTCTTCACAAAGTTTGCCCTTAGGTTAGGTAGTCAGAAATAGTACATTAAACTTTTACTGGCCGAATACTGAATCGTCAATTAGTTTTAAGACGCTCCTAAGTCTCATGCTATCTCTGTCACTTTATTTTTCTTTATTTACTTTTTTTTTAAAGCGTCTCCCGCGCTATGGTATTTAATTCTTGTGTCGCGGGGGGTTTCACAAACATTCAAGTCACATGCACAAACAACACCCAGACTTGGAACAAGTATATGTGGATCACACGAATGCTTGTCCCATGCGGGGATCGAACCCGCGGCACGTCGCGCACAGAGGTAATTGGTGACCTATACGGATATCCGTGCAGTCTTTAAGGTGTATGCGTAAAGTCGTTACAGATAGACATTTTAAGAACGTCTTAAAGTTAATTTATGTTTCAGTATTTATTTGGGGCTACGTCAGTTTCAAAGTACTGAACAGACCACCATAAATCTATACTATTATTATCTGTACTAATATTATAAAGCTGAAGAGTTTGTTAGTTTGTTTGTTTGAACGCGCTAATCTCAGGAACTACTGATTCGAATTGAAAAATTCTTTTTGTATTGGATAGTCCGTTTATTGAGAATGGCTATAGGCTATAGTACATCACGCTACGACCAACAGGAGCGGAGCATAAATGAAAAATGTTGCAAAAATGAAAAACCATTGAAACTAAAACACGCGAACAAAGTCGCGGGAGACAGCTAGTATTATTATAGAACCATCTGAGAAACCAACAACCATCCAATACATCAGCATTCAAACCAAAAGTACCGCATCGAAGTCCGTGCATTCGTTTGTGAGCTACGATACTACAAAGATTAAAATAAGTTAAACTTATAATATTTCACGTTTTTCGTTGGTTCTTAAATATAAGGGTCTGTGAAAGGGATAGAAGATAACTTACCACCCAAAAAGGTCCTGTTCTGACTGCCCCCACTTTGATCTCTTTTTCACCCACTAAACCATATTTGATTGAACTTAGCGAATTATTATTGTTAAACGAATTCATTTTGAACACTACTAGTATTTATTTATGATTTCAGTGCTATAGATAGGATTGATAAATACTTTGTTTTATTATAATACTGGCCTATAAATGTCTCTAGCTTCTTCTCATGTAGAGAAGGAACGAGCATTAATCACCACGCTTGCTCATAGCGTGTTGGCGATTTCAGATAACAGTTCGGGATCCAGGTTTCCTCACGATGTTTTCCTTCACCGATTGTCAATGATGTCTTAGAATGATTAAGAAAGTACATATAACTTTATAAAAGTCACATTGGTATTTGCCTGTAGTGAGTTCGAACCTGCAACTTTTGTGCATTTAAATCCGTTCATTAAACTGCTAGGCTACCAAGATATTTTAATATTAAATATAAAAAAAACTAAATATATGAAATCAAATATAGGGATTAGTATCGAACTAAATACAATAGGCATGTTTCCTATTTTTTTTCAATGTCCGTCTTGTAGATTAATGAATTTTATTAGACACGTATTTTTTCCTACAAACAAAAAATGATCAAAATACAGAGAACGGAAATTACGCGTGACGTCACTCCTCGCTACGATTTTTAGAGGCGTGGCGTCATAAGCCCCCACTTCGAAACTTTAAAGCGGTGTATCTTTGTATTTTTTTATTGTTTTGATAAAAGAAAAAATACGTGTCTAATATTTTTTTATTATCTAACTGACGGACTAAATAGATTTTAACTTTTCATACCCAGGAAACATCCCTATTATGTTTTTATTAACGCAAAAGTACGATGTCAAAAAATCTTTACGTGACGGTTACTTAAAATATAACGTAGGTATAATAAAACAATAGTTGGGGTCCAAAAATCTAAGTGGGTCTCAAAATATTTTACAAATTGTCAAATAAATAATAATTAATTATACGAAAAATATAAAAAGAAACTGTCTTCAATGAAATTTATATGGGACCTAAATTACAAGAGAGGAATGGCGGATGATCGTGAGGCGAATAACATCTGCCTCCACTGAAGTCACGACCTGATGACCACGACCGCTCTGCCAAGAGTGTCACGAAGAAGAAGAAGAAGAAATTACAAAATATTTTTTGAATCTGATCTATAATTGCGTAACAAACATAAAAAAAGAACCGTAGAATCAAGAACCGCCTTTTGAACTTCAAGTTAGTTAACAATTACGAATAACGCTAGCTTGCGATATCAACATAAAAGAAACATAACTTAATTGATTTTCAGTACGTAAAATACAAAAATAACTTAAACACTGTATAAAAAATGCGGTATATCAAAAGATATTTTAAACCTAACCGTACGTCGTATTTAGAACAGTATTCAAACACAACTAACAGTAGCTCTGTGTTTTAACTTACTTATTAACTTGAATGGGTCTTGTTATAAGGCGTATTACACATCGTTTTAAACCCCAAATGTTACTATGTATTTATTGATAATTTACCGACTTATTTTACGTTTTAGGTTTATGCAGAAAGGAGTATATCTTTTCATGCAAAATGGACTTGGGATTGGGACTTTCGCATTAAAATTGGTCAATTCGTTTAGGAGCTACGAAGCCACAGACAGATGCACAGATACACAGACAACTTATAACACCCCTCGAGGTTAAAAAATGAAGATTTTGATCAAATTCAGAATGAATGATGACCTCTTCCTTTTTAAACCTCGGTTAAAATGGACTTAATAAGACTATTGAGTAAGTAGCTTTAGTTTGCTCTATTTTTAATCACGCGATGTAAATACTTAAGTTTGAGTCGCCCTCATAAATCACGAAATATTTACGTTTGCGTACGAATTGTTTACTAATAAAATTCCTTGTTATTCAATTATTTATGTCACACTAGCTGTTGCCCGCGACTTTGCCTCGATATTTTTTTTTAATACGACTCCCACACTAATCAATTTAATCCTTGTATCGCGCAGGTTTTATAAACATTTAAATCACATGCACAAATAGCACCCAGACTTAGAATCATTTGTGGATCACACAAATGCTTGTCCCATGCGGGGATCGAACCCGCGACACCTCACTCACAAAACTGCGCAACGGATTTTAAAGCAATTTTCACCAATAGATAGAGTGATTCAAGAGTTAGGTTTTGTATAATTCACTAGCTGTCCCCCGCGACTTTGTCCGCGTGTGTTTTAGTTTCTACGGTTTTTCATTTATGCTCCGCTCCTTTTGGTCGCAGCGTAATGTTACATAGCTTATAGCCTTCTTCAATAAATGGGCTATCCCACAGAGAAATAATTTTTCAAATCGTACCAGTAGTTCTTGAGATTAGCGCGTTCAAACAAACAAACAAATAAACAAACAAACTCTTCAGCTTTATATATTAAGTATAGATTAATGTTTTGTCTACCCACGCGGAGCAGGGGCGGGTCGCTAGTTTTATAATATAAAAAAAGTCGGGTTAGTTACACAATTTATAACTCAACTAGCTGTCCCCCGCGACTTTGTTCGCGTGTTTTAGTTTCAACGGTTTTTCATTTTTGCAACACTTTTCATTTATGCTCCGTTCCTATTGGTCGTAGCGTGATGTTATATAGCCTATAGCCTTCCTCAATAAACGGACTATCCAATACAAAAAGATTTTTTCAATTCGAACCAGTAGTTCCCGAGATTAGCGCGTTCAAACAAACAAACAAATAAACAAACAAACTCTTCAGCTTTATATATTAAGTATAGATTAGTATAGATATGAATGAATGATCTTTGATTTGTTGGATTAGTCTCCTGAAGGGCAGAATAAATATAAAAATACACGCGGGTTAAACCGCGGAGTATAGCTAGTAATTTTATTATTGTTTAGTGACAATATTGTTTAACGTAAAACAGTTAAAAATAAAAATATGATAGCCATTAAGTGCATTAACAAAATTATATGGATATAAATTGATCGATTTAAAATAATTGTACCTACAGAAGGTATAAATACATATACAGGGTGTAACAGAAAGGTTATATCTATCCAAAAGGGGTGAAGAGTAACTCCTGGTATAGAGTCGGTTTACAAAATTTCAGCTCAAAATTAGTTAATTAAATAATTGATATCAAATTTTTCGCATAAATTATTTGACACAAAAAATTATAAAAAACGTGTCGCACTACGAACGTCAATATCTTATTACGTTACTCGCTAAATGTTAAGATACATCGCTAAAGCGGCCGTGGTCTGTTCAGCCCCCCTAGACAAGTGGCATTTCGACAAGCGTTTACGATGATAGAAATCGCTTCAATGACATTAAATGTATAGAAATGACATTTTGTTTCGATTAGTCACGTGACTTGGACATGTCACTTCCATACATTTGAGCGATTTGATCAGCGTTATCGCTTGTCGCATTGTCACTTGTCTAGAGGCCCAGGTCTAATAATCGTTGCGAAAAATTGAATATCCATTAATTAATTAACTCATTTTGAGCAGAAATTTTGTAAACGGACTCTATACCAGATGTATACTCTTCACCCCTTTTGGATAGATATACCATTCCGGTAACACCCTGTATAAATATGTGGGGGTTTAAATTATTATTATTAATCTATCCAACTAATATAATAAAGGCGAAAGTTTGTGAGGATGGAAAATTTATGCTTGATACTCTTCAACTACTTAACGTATCTGGATCAAACTCGGCACATAGATAGGTAATACAGTGGATTTACGCATACGATAATGTTTATTAAGATTAAAATACGTAAACGGGAACTGTGTAGGTGCAACCGACAGGCGCAGCTAGTGTGTATTATATTGCTCGCATTTACCTTTAAAATTCTAGGCGACCAAAGCATGACTCTACCACTAAAATATGAATATATTAAGGGCTTAACCGGCTCTTATAAATGAGTTTAAATGTACTAAGTTTTATAGAGACTAACTAAGTTATATAAAAACTAAGCCAAACGCCTCGTTGACACTTCGCGCGACCCAAGGGCTGGCTTTTACATTGGACAGAGCATAGGCATTGCCATACAACGTGGCAATTATTTCTTTTGTGTATGTATATATAAAACTAAAGTGTCTTCTACGAAAAAAAAAGACTGAGACAAAAATGAAAAAGTACCTTTTTGTCATCGAGGCTACCAAACGGCATATTCTGAAACCAATAAATAAATAAAATAATGAATTTTAATTTAGAAATAATACAATTCAGAATAAAAGAAGACATTAAGATACTTTTCCTCTCGTGTATAATAAAGATTTTCTGTCATCTATGCAAATAAACAAAATTGAAGTGTCTGTTTGTAATATTACTCGCTTTTTACTACATGCATGTATGTATATACGGTACATATACCAAAATAACATGTTTTCCAATTTTTGTCCCGGCTGTATTCCGGCTAATCTCTGGACCGATTTTGACGAGATTTTCACCGGCAGATAGCTGACGTAATAAGGAGTAACTTAGGCTATTTCTATTTTAGAAAAAAACTAAAATTATTATAAAAACTCCACGCGGACGAAGTCGCGGGCACAGCTAGTGCTATAATAAGTTTACTAATGCTCGGAATTATTATAAGTTTGTTGAAGAAGTCACGCAAAACCTTTTTAAAAGATAAACTTACAAACAACGAAACGAAAAATTACCGCATCTAGGACAAAGAGACACAAGATAACAATAATATCTTTGGACAACTCACACACGGTCCTCTGATCCCTAACTAGGCAGCCTGTGTTATGGCAACCAGACTACTGATAAACATACTTATACATTTCTAAATACACACATATTATAGTTAAATTACGCCCAGACAGAGAACAAACGATCGTGCTCATCACATAAAGATTTGTCCTGGGAAACGAACCTCCGATTTAGCAGTCAGGGCCACTAACCACTTTACCCACAGGCCACTCAATATGTTACATTCACGTACTTATACATATAATAATATATCCAAAATAATCAATCATACGAGTACAATAGTTCCCGCGTGAACTAAATGATTATATTGGAATGGAGCTTATTCTGTTGTCAACGAACTAAACCAAAAACAAAGCAAAACTTTTACTAGAATAATGCATAGTTAGTTCGTGTTCAA
Source organism: Diachrysia chrysitis (assembly GCA_932294365.1). NCBI lineage: Eukaryota > Metazoa > Arthropoda > Insecta > Lepidoptera > Noctuidae > Diachrysia > Diachrysia chrysitis. Next base: position 5,361,898 of record OW028670.1, read on the forward strand.
CAGAATCAGCCCCTTTGTCGTTTGGAAGGTTTTTTAGCAACTCCCTGTCAAAATAAACATTTCTATTTTTATTCTATGTTGATTGGACTATCAAATGTTATGGTATTTATAAACTTACCTTATTAGCTGGACTCTCCATGATATCTGCTAGTGATGTACCAAATGCTGATTCAGGAGCCAGACTGTCTGAGGATTTCCAGGGAGCTTTCTGATGCAAAGGAGTGCCTGGTAATGCTGACTCGTGACTGCGGCGACGTGGTTTTGTAGCCTAGGTATTATAATTATGTTATTTACAGAACAAATGGTGTAGGTCTAAACATAGATATTTTAAAGCAATATTCATAAAATATCTTAACTAAATATCACATACATTTTTGTTAAAAGTGGGGATTAAGATTTTATACCAGACTTTAAACCATGCAGTCTATATAATTATTATAATTAATGCAATTACACAGTGTAACCCACGGTTTAAAAAAACAGTCACATCAAAAGACACTAACATTTTTTGAAGTCTGTCGAGTACCTAGACGTTTAAACAAGTAAACTATAGAGCGTGCATATCGAGTATGAACTGTTGGCACTAGTATGAACATGTAAAATCGCAAAATTTGTGTCAAAAGAGCGCACCGTTTTATTAAAACTATCGCAAAACCTAAAATAACCTACCCTAATAATATCGGAACCGTCGATATTGTCGCATAAACGTCTGTCGTCGCACAGGAAATCACATAAATCAGTAAACGAGCGTAGTACATCTAGCTAAAATTAGGCTTGCGCTTGGCATAAGGGGTTACTAGCGATGCGCGCTCTATGCTTGTGTGTGTTTACTCTAAGGTTGACAAGAAGCTGTTACCTGATCTTCTCCACCATCAGATATGCTCAGTTCTGTTCTGGTGGTGGATGTGGAGCTGCTCAGCTCGCCCCACGCATTGTAGTTAGTTGTGTTCGCTGTAGGAGGCTCTGAGCTGGTTCCATCTGGAGATGAGGATATTTAAGTAAATACCAGCATTTAAGTTACATCGAGGTCAGTGGCGTGCCATAGGAGAGGCCTACGTTCAGCAGTGGACGAACATAGGCTGATGATGATGATGATGATGATGATGTTACATAAACGCATCATACATCATTAGTTGAGACAGTTAAAAACGGGGGCCATTAGGAATTTAAACCCTAAGTTGTGAAGGTTGTTAATGTTATTCTTCAGGGATGAACCCACTTAGACTTTAATGGATACGATGTCTTGTATAATGTAGATAATTTGTAAAAATTTGTAGCAAATATTAATAGAAGTATACCAGTAGTTTTGTTAAAAATATTCATTGTATGGTGTCCTGCCACGGAGACAGCCACATAAACACGTCCTAAGCGATTAATATACAAATATAAATAATACAATAATAAATGTGGACAACATCGCACTTTTGTTATGGATCAGAGACAATAAAGGTACCACAAGCACCCAGACCAGAAACACAAAACCAGTTTTCTACATTGACCAGTGCGGGGATCGAACCCGGGACAACAGAGCTGGCAGCACCTTGAAAACCTTGATTTCTTTTCAGTTTTTCTATTACTGGTGCCACTTTCAAACTTCCTCTAATGTACTCATTCCTTACTTTATCCATTATCGTCTAATTATGATTTTGTAAATTTTTCTGTTTAACTTGAGGAACTTGTGACTGGCAAATGATGACTATCATTTGCCAGTCACAAGTTGTTCCAGTGACCTGGCGCCATTTCAACCCAATTAATGAATTTTCAAGAAAATAATTTAGTAACCTACCAGTTCTGAACCCCTCCTTTGACTTCCCCTCCTCACTATTCCTTCTAGAAGAATGTTCACTATGACTAGTTTTCAACCTCTCGCTTTCATAACTTATAGTATCCAAGAGCGAGTTATGGCCAACTTTGTCCAACCTATGGCCAACTTTTTTGCCAATGTTCTCTAAGTTTTGCCCAATTTTGTCCAACTTCTCAAACATTCGGGGCGCCTTGTAGTCGAGACGGGTGGTGACTTGAGTGATCGCTGGTTCTTCGAAGCGGCCATCATCCATGGTTTACCTAGAATTATAAATTGGGTGTCTTGAAATGAACTATCTCTGTCATCTTAAGGCGGTACACATTTTTTTGCCATTTTATATCGTTTTTACTAAACAAATATAAAAGTTATAGACTCGAAATTTGGTTCCTAAATAGAACAGGATATGATGAAAATAAAAGTCGATCCGTTACACGATTACAGAAACATTCCTCGATAGTTTTATTTTTTTAAATCAGCTCTATAGAAACACTTTTTTTTGCTTAATCCACCAAACTATTCAACTTAATAATATTTTTTCACACTATTTGATGCATAATCATAATATCTAGATTAATGTCGACTGATTTTTTATTCCATCTGATAGATTTCGATTAATATGAGATTTTCCATTTTGTCGCTTACGTTATTATTTTTAAGACAATCTTCCCCGACCTTGACATGTGTTAATTATTTTCGTCCCGTAAGCAAGCAGTTAGTATCTCTATCTTGCATTTCCGGATTGGCTCTCCAGTCCGCCTGACTCCGCCTACTCGCAAACAAAATAATTATTCGTGTAACGCCTTAAGCTGACAGTAACAGCAGACTTACACCCTAGAGATGAGCATCGCAAATTTCCATATGTCTATTTAAATTCTAGTACCTATTGATGTTATTTCCACTTAAACAAACATCAACTTTATGAAGGTGGAAAAAAACTTCATTTTAGTCTGACTAGTAATGTTGAAAAACTAATGAAAATATGCTGTTGTAGCGCAAACTGAACCTTATTATTAAGAATTACAGTTGATTTTTCTAAAACTCGAGTTTTTTTAAGTTTGGCACAAATTTGCGAATGCGGCATACGAAACTCTTTGAGTTTGAAGGGCAGTAGTTGTTTGGATAATTAAATCGTCCGGTATCGGAAACTTGCGTACCTCGTATACGAACGGGCTAAAGACACAGGGTGAGTCTAAAGCTGCACACACATAGCTAATACTCACTGCGATTAGGCAGTCGCGGTGACAAGCTTAATTTTTAAGCAGTAATTCGCTGCGAGTTACCATTCCGCTCAGTTCGCCGCTCCAGACCAACAGAGCGACAAAACTCTCGTGTAAAATTCGCTGTGGGTGACAGGGGACACGGAATTGTCACTGCGAGTATTATTCGCAGTGAATACATTCGCAACGAGTATTCGGTACGTGCGAGAGCATTTAAAAACGTCCCATAATAGGGGATCGGACTGGGTATGAAATGGAAATATCTATTTAGTCTAGATAGATAAAAAAGAAAAAAAAAACTCGTGTTTATTATTTTATCAAATCAATGAAAAATGACGAGGTTAAAGCGCTTTAAAGTTCAGGAGTAGGGGCTTGTGACCTCACGTGTGGGTAAAATTGTAGCCACAAGTGACGTCACGCGACATTTCCATTCACTGTATCTTCCTCATCGTTTGTTTAGATAAAAAAAGGAAAAGTACGTGCCTAATATTTTTTTAATATCCGCTAATAAATCGCTCCCCTGTTCAGTTTGGTTTGAGTACTAAGTCGAAAACTATTACTAGGACTGACCACCATTTAAAACAATATACTACTAAAACATTTGACCTATACCGATTTTATAAATCCTACCTGAAAGTAACATTCTTGGAAGCTTCGGTTAAACAAATAGGACATGCTGTGGGTCACACGAGTTTGTACTGAATTATTGAAATCGTATCGACCCGTGTAACCTCACTGAAATTTAAAATGTGTCTGTGTTAGTATCGTAATTTGTTCTATGTACAATACGGCTGTTATTTATTTATTAACTTATACCAACAGAATTACATACAATCTATAGGCTTAATTTATTTACAACTAGCTGGTTCCCGCGGCTCCGCTCGCGTGGATGTCGGTTATCGCGGCAAAAAGAAGCCTATATCCTTTTTCACGCTCCAGACTATATGTGGAAATTTTTAATTCAAATCGGTTCAGTAGTTTTAGCGTGAAAGCGTGACAGACAGAAAGACAGAGTTACTTTCGCATTTATAATATTAAGTAGGGATAATATTTCTAATATGTATGCCTATTATAGGTACACATAGCATTCACAATATCGGAGTACTAATATAAATGTAACAAAAACTAAATTATATAGTTCTATCTCTATAAGAAAACAATTAAAATAATTAACATTAAGAACAGATTAACAAATAAAGATATAATATAATAATTAAGTACAATCACTTCTTTCATTGTATACATATATGTACAGTATGTAACAAAAATCCTGTCCGATCCAATAAAGGCGTATTCCTGATTCAACATACGTACTAGAAAAAAATGTCTCGCTCAGGCGGCTTCTTTGATACCAAATTGTAGGTAGTACACGTGAACTTTGTCGAGCGATCAGTGTTAATTTAATTATATTCACCGGGGAAAAATAATAATCTCAGATCCATTAAATAGTTACGTATATGTGTACATTATGTACGCAGTACGATGCCGAATAATACTCATAATAATCGGACAGGGATTTTGTTGCATGCTGTATGCCCTATTTATACGCTATTCGGTATATATGTATACCCCAACATAGCTTCATCATCATCATCATCATCATCAGCCTATCTTCGTCCACTGCTGGACATAGGCCTCTCCTATGGCACGCCACTGAGCTCGATCTTCAGCTCTTCCTCTCTAACTTAGCTTAGAGCTGAATATTGTTAAATAGTTCATGCAGATTGGTGTTATTGCAAATATGTAATTAAATACAAATATTAGAATGAAAAGTTTAAACCTCAGGCAGGACTCAAACCTGCCTGCACTGGCTCAACGCGCCAGTCGCTTTACCAACTAAGCTACCGAGGTCACTAATGCAAATATGCAAATATGTAACCAAGCTTTTCATTTTTAATCCTTGTCGCAAAAAGTTGGTTGTTACAAATTTTACGTTCCTGTTTGAATATCGGTCTGTCTGTGGCATCGTAGCTCTTAAAAGAATGGACCGATTAAGATGCGGCTTTTTATGTTTGATCGCTGACGTGATCGAGATGGTTTACAGCTATAGGTAATTTATGAAGATCAGATTACTGTTTAGCATTTTGAAAGATCAGCCTTAGAGTAAACATCACATAGACAAGAATAGAGCGTGCGCATCGCTAGTAGCCCCTTATGCCAAGCGTAAGCACATTTTTAGCTAAATGAACTACGCTCGTTTACTGATTTATGTGATTTTCCGTGCGACGACAGACGTTTATGCGAAAATATCGGTTTTGAGATAGTTTTAACAAAACGGTCCGCTCTGTTTTGACTAAAATTTTACGATTTTACTTGTTCATACCAGTGCCAACAGTTCATACTCGATATGCGCACTCTATAGTTTACTTATTTATTCCTCTAAGATATCAGAAATCTCCTATTTATCGGGGGTTTCTTTTTATAATTTGTAGTTATCATTATTCTAGTTGTAAGGCGCCATAGAGGTTATGATCAAGGCCACTAGCTCGACCTTTACTGAAGTTGCACTTTGCTGCGTCAAGCAAATGAAATTACATAATGCTGTTACTTTCATTACTGTCTAAGCTTCATGAATTATAAACTAAGAGCTGTCTAAAGGTCAATTAAACGGATGGTTCTTTATTCTATACTAACTGTGCGCCGTGGTTTTACTCGCCTGGATTTTAGCCTATAATCTTTCTCGAGAATTGGGCTATCAAATGCGAAAAGGAGAGGTTTATCCGTGAAAACGTAACAGACAGACTGACTGAGTTAATTTCGCATTTATAATATTAAGTATAGATATTAGATAGTATGGATATTATAATAATATAATAATAATAATATAATATCTTGGGACTGCTCACACACGGCCATCTGATCCCACACTAGGCAGAGCCTGTATTATTGCAACCAGACAACTGATAAACATACTTATATATTTCTAAATACATACATATTATACATAAATTACACCCAGACACAGAACAAATGATCGTGCTCATCACACAAAGATTTGTCCTGCGTGGGAATCGAGCCCACCACCTCTAGCTTAGCAGTCAGGGTCACTAACCACTAGACCAACAGGCCCGTCATATTATAGGCACCATGAAAACTCGAAGAAGATGCTCTATGGTAGAACTCAGTGTAAGTTGAAGTCAGATACCTATATAGTCGCTCTACAGAATAGGTACTGGTATTCAGCTGAATCCATTGAGACTGGAAGCTGATCCCAACATAGCTTGGGAAAAGGCTACACAGGAGAAACGAGGAGGTACTAAAGACAATAAATTTGTCAAGTAATTATCAATCACCCTGTATATATATTAACTAGCTGTCCCCCGCGACTTTGTAAGCGTGTTTTAGTTTCAACGGTTTTTCATTTTTGCAACATTTTTCATTTATGCTCCGCTCCTATTGGTCGTAACGTGATGTTATATAGCCTATAGCCTTCCTCAATAAACGGACTATCCAATACAAAAAGATTTTTTCAATTCGAACCAGTAGTTCCTGAGATTAGCGCGTTCAAACAAACAAACAAACTCTTCAGCTTTATAATATTAGTATAGATACACATACATGTTTATCCACGTGTCTTTCCCTACAATTCTGACGGAAAACCAAGGACAGTTCATCATGAATATTAAAACCAAGTACGAAATAGCTGACGATAATATATTCTTGTTTTATTAATATTCTGAATGAAGCATCATTTGTATGAAAATTGTATGAATTTCTCCTTGGACATGGAAAGCATGTCAATTGTATTTGAAGACCACAATATGACGGACGAACATAATTTGACGGGCCCGTTGGTCTAGTGGTTAGTGACCCTGACTGCTAAACCGGAGGTCGTGGGTTCGATTCCCACCCAGGTCGAATCTTTGTGTGATGAGCACGATCATTTGTTCTGTGTCTGGGTGTAATTTATCTATAATATGTATGTATTTAAAAATATATAAGTATGTTTATCAGTTGTCTGGTTGCCATAGCACAGGCTCTGCCTAGTTTGGGATCAGATGACCGTGTGTGAAATGTCCCAAGATATTTAAGATATTTATTTATAATCTTATGTCTCGTCTTGATATTTTAGGCGCAATGATTGTTAAAAAATATTCGAAGTCAGTAGGCGACATCCGGGTAAAGTTTTTATATTGACCACTTATATGCTGAGATTTTAGTTCCACAAGTAAACAAGATCTTCTTTCATACAATTTAGTTTTCCACCATCGACGCTTTCGACGTTTTCGGTCTTCAGTTAGTAAAAACATGAAAATAAAAGCCGCACCAGCTATCACGACCTTCCTATTCGGCATGTTCGTAGCAACTGAGTGGAAACAGCTTTTGAAATAGTTTCGCGTACACAATTTGGTATTGTAATTGTAATATATCTTGTATGTAATTGTATTTTGTATTAACAATGTATTTTGTATTAATTTAATGTATTTTGTATTGTAATTATAAATTCTGTGTATAGTTACTTGAAGATTTGCATGTCGTAGACCGACAAAGTGTATCCGGTACTGTTTAATTTCTACTGTCCATCACTATGTTACCTACATTTTACGCAAATAAATCTATTCTAATTCTAATTCTAATTCTAATTCGCTTTGAGTTCGTGTGCCGTCCACACTGTTGACGCTAAATTACATGTAATATTACATTACACGTTACACTCGTCTGGACCCGGCTTTAGAGTAAATATAGACAAGCATAGAGTGCGCGCATCGCTAGTAGCCCCTGTGCCGAGCGTAAGCAAATGTTTAGCTGTAAGTACTACGCTCGTTTACTGATTTAAGTGATTTTCCGTGCGACGACAGACGTTTAAGCGAAAATATCGACGGTTCCGATATTATTAGGGTAATATTAGTTTATGAGATAGTTTTAATAACTTAATTACTTCTTTATACTACTCACAGTGCATACTCTGTTAACCGAACTCTATAGTTAACTTATGTTTTCTTCAATGAACGATAATCTTAAATACCGATCTGACCTTTATAACCCACTAGCTGTCCCCCGCGACTTTGTTCGCGTGTTTTAGTTTGAACGGTTTTTCATTTTTGCAACATTTTTCATTTATGCTCCGCTCCTATTGGTCGTAGCGTGATGTTATATAGCCTATAGCCTTCCTCAATAAACGGACTATTCAATACAAAAAGAATTTTTCAATTCGAACCAGTAGTTCCTGAGATTAGCGCGTTCAAACAAACAAACAAACAATCTCTTCAGCTTTATAATATTAGTATAGATTTTAGTATAATACCATATTATCTATTAGTAAGACTGGTTGTCAGGGAAGAGATAAACATATTACTCTGTTCTTCACAATAGGAAAGTTAGGTATAGTTAAAAATACCTAAGAACCTAATAGATTTATTAAAATTTCACGATTTTAACATGTGACAGGAAAACCTATTTACTTTTAATTTTAGCGTGCGAGAGTGTCATTGACTTTTTTGTAGATTGTCATATTTTTTATCGATCACTACCGTGATATTAGTTTAGCAAGCATAAAAGATTTTTTAAGATGCAATTTAGTTAATGCCAGACTCAGTTATCTAAAGGTTGGCTTGTATAACATTGCCATTAACATGTCAACGTTGCCAGACTTTTGGCCGGTTGCCAGGGAAAAGGATTTGACCAAGATGGAAAACGTTGTATGGACCTACTTAAATTTAAACTTTTATAAGAAACTACATATAACTTTGAAAAAGTAACATTGGTATTTGCCTGTAATGGGTTCGAACCTGCAACCTTGTGCACACAAATCCATTCATTGAACCGCTAGGCCACTACAACATTTTCGTAAATTCAAAACAGCTCAATGGATAACGACAGTTAAGGTATCGTTAGATTTCGTACCCAAAACTTAAGCGTCCTTAGACAGGTATTCTTTAAAAAAAAAAAAACCGGCCAAGTGCGAGTCAGACTCGCGCACCGAGGGTTCCGTACAAACCTGTAGGTATATAAGTAAAAGTTATGGTATTTTTATTGCTAAATGAAATCCATAATTAAAAATATTTTTATTATATGATGTAACTAAAAATTTATGCTTTTCGCAATTTTTCCTTTATCTGTGTTATAAGACGTTGCTTCGTACCAAATTTCAAGATTCTGAGTTCACGGGAAGTACCCTGTAGGTTTTGATTCCCTTGCGAGTGTCGAAAATTTGCGGCATAAACGGGAGTATCTTTTGATCGCGTTGACTTAGAAGTTTGATTTTTTCACAGCTCCAAGAGACCATAGACTTGAGTATTTGATATGAATTTCAGCTTGATACCTCCACGCGTTCCTGAGAAAAAAGGTCTTGACAGACAGACAGACGGAAAACAAAGTGATCCTATAAGGGTTCCGTTTTTACCTTTTGAGGTACGGAACCCTAAAAAAACTGTATTTTGGGCGATAAATTGTAAGGTTTTTATTATTTATTTTATACAAACTAATCATTCGAATAATGTAATGAAAAAAGGATTATTTGCATAATTTGTATTGAAAATGAAAAAAAAATAGTTACAAAAATTTATGCAAGTTTTAAGTTTGAATGTAATTTGGAATAAAAAAATGAGGATCTGAATTAAAAAATCTGTTAATGATAGCATGAAGAGTAAAATGGTAGAATGGAAGAAAAAAACATTTTGCGCCGACTCCAAATAAATTTGGATAAGGACAGTAAAGGTATGAGAAATACTAAAATAAAAAGTTATAATTGTAGAATAACTTTCGTGAGTAGTATTCATAATTATTTAAAACAAAACGGTTTACTCACGCACATTCTCGGGATCGCCCGACTAGTTTCAGACTCAATAATAGTCCCTAATCATGAGCTGACGCGACGGCGGCGGTCGAGAGTCGAACTCGAGTTCGACTCGCGACTTCGACTGTTCGAACATGATTAGGGACTCCTATTGAGTCTGAAACTAGTCGGGCGATCCCGAGAATATGCGTGAGTAAACCGTTTTGTTTTAAATAATTAAAAGTTAAATAATAAAAGCCTTTAACAGATCTTAATGTTTCTTAGCGGGGCGGTCGGGTATTTTAAATCTGTTCCAATACAACGTATTCTGGTCAGTTGACACGAAAAGTCTTACAAGACAGATAAAAGTATTTATTATCCCTTTGAAGCTAAAAACAATAGGAACGAATGAGTAAACGAGAGGATAAATAAAACAGAGGAACATTTTCATTGTCCAAATGATTCTTGTCAATGGAAATAGAATTTGTTGAATAGGGATCGTTGTTTTCGTAGCAACGGGATTATTGGTCATAATATAGACGGTCTATTTATTTCTGTACTCAAAAATATTGATTTAACATGTAAGTGTTATTCTTCTTATGATTATAGTTTTTTTTTTTATTATTTGCTCGTAGGACACCAGTTACCGCCATGATTAAGTTAAGGTAAATATTGTGTTCGCTCTGTCGGCATATAAAGCTACTAGCTGTCCTCCGCGACTTTGTTCGCGTGTTTTAGTTTCAACGGTTTTTCATTTTTGCAACATTTTTCATTTATACTCCGCTCCTATTGGTCGTAGCGTAATGTTATATAGCCTATAGCCTTCCTCAATAAACGGACTATCCAATACAAAAAGAATTTTTCAATTCGAACCAGTACTTCCTGAGATTAGCGCGTTCAAACAAACAAACAAACAAACAAACTCTTCAGCTTTATAATATTAGTGTAGATTCTTCCATATCCATATTAATATTATAGATGCAAAAGTAACTCTGTCTATCAGTCTGTCTGTTACACTTTCACGGTTAAACCACTAAACCGATTTTAATTAAACTTGGTACTGAGTAAGCTTGAATCCTAAGAAAGGATATAGGCTACTTTTTATTGCGATAACCGACACCCACGCGTTCGAAAGTTAGTTTGTCATATATTAGGTACATATGTATACACAAATAGGTAACTACACTTTGGGACGAGAATACAACACGAACGGACAGTTCTGTTTTCTAGGTCATGACAAGTACAACAAAAAACAATCCCAACAAAAACATTTTCATGTAAAGTAACGCCAAGACGACGAGGTATATTTATAACTTGCACTGTAAAAAAGTTATCAAATCTTATGGAGACCCAAGTTCCTAACTCTACATCTTAAACTAACTCTTATAATAGCGTATAGCGATCTGTATGAATCCTAGTTAAAAATCTTTACAAACCCTAAACGTGGAATTAAAAAAACAGCTCCTAAATGAATTTTAGGACCCATTCATGTTAAAATTTTATCCGTGGTGCTTGGCAACAGGGCCTAACTCAGTTGTCTTATTTTCTTTGCCTATGGCCTATCTTGTCTTTGTGTCTCCCGCTTGTAATAGAGGGAAGTGGAAACAATTTTTTTCCTACTCCTCCTATTTACTACTTCTGATTAATTTCTTTGCGGGTTCTAAGACAGTCAATCGTTTCCCTGGGACACACCGAGCTTAACTGTTTCGGTGGTATTCAGTGGTTATCATTGTAGATCCTGGCTTACAGGAGTTGCAATTATGGGTACCCGTGGTGGGCTAGTCCCTATAGAAAAATAGCGTATAGCGATCTGCGTGAATCCTTGTTTAAAATCTCTACAAACCCTACAAAACCTTAGTGATATAAATGCGCGTGTGATATAACCAGACTGCTTTCCCCTAAAGTTATAAAAAGCGTGATTGCCTGATTACCCATTAACAATGGACGATCATCAACGTACACCAGTAACAACGGGTTGCGTGACCAGCTGAACCGACCAACCAGAATGATTAGACCCCTCACAACAATTACGTTATAATACGAGATATCTGTACTAATATCATTAAGGCCACCTTCTGAGAGATTCGGTAAAAATATGTTCATTTGGAATTCGTGAGACTGGAAGTCGACCCCAACATAACTTTGAAAAAGGTTACCTACGCAGAAGAAAAATCTAGGTTTATGTAAGATAGCTGTCTCTCTCAAATTAGGTCAGCGATTTAGAAGATCAGTGGTATACGAAGTACAGAAGAATGAAATAAAGGATGAAAACCAGTCAAATGCGAGTCGGACTCGCGCATAAAGACTCTTTACTTTTTAATATAATAATATCTTGGGACAGCTCACACACGGCCATCTGATCCCACACTAGGCAGAGCCTGTATTATGGCAACCAGACAACTGATAAACATACTTATATATTTCTAAATACATGTACATATTATAGATAAATTACACCCAGACACAGAACAAATGATCAAGCTCATCACACAAAGATTTGTCCTGGATGGGAATCGAACTTACGATCTCCGGTATAGCAGTCAGGGTCACTTACTACTAGTCCAACAGGCAGTCAATCAATCGCCCAAATGTATGGAAGTGAGAAGTCTAAGTCACGTGACTTATCGAAATAAAATATCATTTTCCATACATTTAATGCCATTTAAGCGATTTCTATCATCGTTAACGATTGTAGAAATGTCACTTGTAGATGGGTTGCTCTTTGGTAAAAACTATATATAACAATGTAATGCTGTAGTTCACGACCTAAATCATAATTAAAGTATTGTTGTCTTTTATTAACATACAGCGTGAGAAAAGGACGGCGACAGATAATAACTTAATTTCATAGTAGTATACGCTTATATTACTGTTTTTACTGCACACGTTTCTGCGAGTCGGCTTTGTATAAGAATTTTAGTTGGAACTTAGGTTAAAAAAGTTAAGTTAAAAAAGGCTCTTATTTAGGTCTGTGATTTTCAGGGTTCCGTATCCGAGGGATGCCAACGGGACCCTATTACTAACCCTTCGCTGTCCGCCCGTCCGTCAGTCCGTCTGTCTGTCTATTTGTCAGCGGGCTGAATCTGAAGAACCGTAATAGCTAGAGAGTTGAAATTTCCACAGTGAGTATTTCTGTTGCCGCTAATAACAAATTAAAAATTAAGGGTCTCCATAAAATTGTACGGAACCATCTATGCTCGAGTCCGAGTCGCACTTACCTATTTTAATATAAGTTTAGTTCGTGTTGTATAGAATCAGGGCCATCACGTGTTAATCTGCACTTAAACCTAAAAAATACTATAATACTTACTTATTAAAAATCTGTTACACAAAGATTGCATACCATTAACTGTAACAATTATATAACTGAATTTGGGCCAAGTTAAATCGTATCAATCAATGATATTATATATATACTAGCTTTATATTATACTAGCGAAAATGGTTTTTGACATTCCAATTTTAAAGAGTTGCATTGCACCAAGGTTTTATGTGAATTCAACGTTTTTTGAATATAATGGAATTGAGTTTTCAAAAATGTGTTAAAAATAAAAAATAATTTAAATCAAAAGCACTAAGGAGTTATCAACTTCTATGCAAATCACCCCAAAATAACTTTTTACCTTTTTTTATCCCAGTTAGGCGATGAGTTTTAACAAAATATGAAACTCGTCTTCTATTAATTCTGTTAAAGAATGTTTATGCAAAATTTAAAGTAGATTGTACCAAGGAATCATTGAAAGCTTTTCACCCCCTTGTGGGTAGAATTTAAAAAATCCTTTCTTATCGGATGCCTACTTCATAAATAGAACTCGCTCTCCAAGTTTCAGGTCTCTACGATCAGCGGTTTAGGCTGTGCGTTGATCCGTCAGTCATTTAGGACAAAGAATTTTGTATATATATATATATAAAAGAGGCAGATATGTTACTAGCGGTTGCATTTTAAGGACTCGACCTATTGCTTTCTGAGGTTTACACGAATGAAAGACATTGAAATAAAACTACTTTTTTAACGGATTCTATCGCGTTTTATTTCTATGACATTTTACTGCAAAGGCGTTTAATAAACGTCTCCTGACGTTTAAACGCCTTAGCAGGTGTCATGGGCGACTAAAATCTAATATAAACCGCGATAAATAGGCCTTTATTAATGTCAACTATATCTTTTACTTAGATGCTTAACCTTTCTTTTGTACTTTTCATTGGCGCAACTCGTTGAGATTTTAAACGTCGTCGGCGATTTCGGATTACAATATTTTTGAATCCAGGTTTCCTCACGATGTTTCACTTCACCGATTGTCCATGTCTTAGAATAATGAAGAAAGTACATAAAGCTTTAAAAAAATCACGTTTTTACTTGCCTGTGATGGGTTCGAACTTGCAACTTTGTGTACACAAATCCGTTCATTGAACCATTAGGCCATCACGACATTGAAGGTATCTTAAAAAAAAAAGAAGGAAAAAAATAAAAAGTTTTATTACGGAAGCGTTCAATATTTACATACTTACATAGATAGGTTTTAAGTAAAAGCAATACCTGTGCTAGAAGGACTCGCTCTCCAATACCAAATTATAAAAAGGTGAAAGTATATCTTGTGTATTATCATTGGTATCAATAATATAAAACTCATATTAAACGCAAGAGGTCAATTTACATTGGACGATTAGAAAATCGACTTTAGCAGCCTTGAGAGTTAAACTGTTGGTTAACTGTGCGTTTTTAACTAAGTTAATTCATGTTAATACTGACTATACTGAGTACTGACTTAGTGGTTATTTCTATTAATTTTATGGAATTTATCAAGTGTTTACTGGTTATCGATTGCTAGGGAGTTTGTTGCGCCGTGTCTTCTCCACAGCCGGAGCACTTAGGAAGCGCTGAAGGGTGGGCGAATCGGGGTGCTGTCTGATATGTTGCCTTAAAAAGGGCTACTTAGTAGCCTAATTTAAGAAATAAATGAATTTTGATTTTAATTAATAAATAACAGAACAAAACCAAAGGCAGTTCGAACTACTTTTTCGTTTTTTTTTTCGAAAGTTACTCTGTCTGTCTTTATTTGTGTCTGTATATGTTTCACGGGTAAACTGCTGTACCGATTGTGATGAAACTTGGTGTGGGGTAACTTGGATCCCGAGAAGGACACAGGCTACTTTTTGCCACGAATACACTCGCGTGCGAAGCCACTCATATAAATATGTGATTTAAATTCAGCTGCCATGGATTATGGAGTGAAAATATTTTATTTTATTCTACGATACCTAAGTTACCTAAGTTTAAAAGCGGTATTTTAATAATGGTTTAAAAACGGTTTTCTTAACTTATAAAATTGTTTTATACAAAAATATTAGTAGGTTAGCTAAAAGTCAAATATCATCCTTTAACACTGGCTTATTAATAGAAGGGATCGCTAGATAGAGCCCCACGATTGATCGATCAACAGGTTAAGCAGCGCTTGATGAGGTTATTCCGCGGATGGGTCGTCAATAACATAGTGACTCCTCTGCCTGCCTCGAAGAGCACGTTGAACCGTTGGTCCCATTGTAATACTTCGATCTTTGACAGTCGTGATAATCTTCACGTCTGTCAGAAAAAGTAAGCCGTCTTTAATATAAAAATGTTAACTATGTGCGATGCAATGCTAAACATCAGAAAGTGTGACAGACTGAAAAACTTCGTCATCAGAAATAAAACAAAAACTACTGACGTTACAACGAAAATCAAAAGACTGAAATGGAAATGGGCTGATAACATGATAAGAGGATGCTACAAATGGAGCCAAAGAGTGACCCACAGTCACTGGTATCCCAGAGACGGCAAGAGGAAGAAAGGTAGACCGCAAAAAAGATGGGTCGACGACATCAGACAGGTGGCCGGAGTCACGTGGAACAGAGTGGCACAGGAAAGGAAAGAATAGAAAAGGTTGGAGGAGGCCTTTGCCGATTCCCCCATGAATGGGTCCAGGGGCGAGGGATTTGGAGAAGTCCCCGCCCCCTATTCGATGGACCCGAGGGGCGCGCGCGCGCCTCCAGGCGATGCACGGGGTAGTTTAACACCTCACTACCCCGTGCAGGAGATGAGGCCCGGACAGACCGGGCCGGCACTAGTGCGGGGCTGCGGAAGAATTTGGATTCCCGCGGCCCCGCGCGCACGTGCGAGGAGACACCGGGGTGGTTTTAGCCGGTAAGAGTCCTCTCCCCAGGCGGAGGCAGTCCATGAGGATTTCCCCCAGTAAAAAAAAAAGGCCTTTGCCGATTGGCAAACAGATCTGGAAAAGATAACCAAGCAACAGATATCAGGTTAAATGTTTTAAGAGTTCAGTGATATTATATAACAAGTTTAAATGCATTGTAACCACTTAAGATATCAGAATAAAAGGCATATTATTATTATACCTATGTGCGATCAACAGCAGTAAATTCTTCAATTTCCTTGTGTAAGAGCTATTGTTTCGAATCTTACAAGATGCAATCAGATACACTACGACCTGCGTTGTTTGTTTTTAAACATAATAGAAATTCTTGACTGTTGTAAATATTATGAGAAGTAAAATCGTGTGGCAATAGGGTTGTCACTTGTTTTCTTAAAAATATAACTATACTAGCGAACCGCCCCGGCGTCGCACGGGTCGACAATACATTTGTAAATTATACACAGGATACACCTTGCTCTTTTTTTTGTAATAGATTTACGCAGTTAGCCTGAGCGCAGGCTTCACCGGACTTTTGGCGAGAACCTTAAGGAACCTCTAGCCAGAGCAATAGAAAAACTAACTACGACAGCAACGTTCACTAAGGGCACCCCCTGTGGGGTTCGGACCTCGACTTGTGTGGTTGCTAACAATCTTAATAAGGCAAAAACAGCAAGGGAGGGCTGGAGGTAAGTTTTTATTATTCCGAACATATTTTTATTGCTAGTTTGGCAGGCTCGGGCCAGCTTGATCTAAGGACGGGAGGAAACCTTCATCTTGAATCACTCTATCCATTGGTGGAAACCATATAAATATCCGTTCGGGAGATTTGAGTTAATTGCGTTCAGAGTCAGACAGAAAGACGAGGCAAGGGAATTTGTTTATAATATGTATGAATATATTTCAATATAAAAAAAAAATGTCCTAACTTCCGTAAATGGCGCTATACAGCCCGCCTAATATAGCCAGTGGCACTCGGGATGAGGCAAAGATTCTAACGATTTACGATAGGTCATCCATATATACCTACTTAATTTTTAATAAGCACTTTGTTAACTTATATGTTTTTTGTACGTACATAAATAAATCGTCAAAAATGTTTAAATTTGTAATGTTTTATTTTAACATCGCTATTGTTTTAAGACCGTGAGTTAAAACTACGGACGAGGTCACGAGAAATAACTAGTAGTTTCGTAAATACTTTTAACTATTATGTAAATTAGTAATATCCGTATTTGTTGAGCTAATTATAAAGACTTAAGATATAATAGTTTTGATCTTCTCTTATCTAAAAAAGGCTTTGATAAGGCTGTGATAAGTTTAACGTACAGTTTAAATATAATAGGGATGTTGATAAAAAAAGAAAAATGTCGTCTAGTTAAATAAAAAAATTTAGTCACGTATTTTTAATTTTACGTAACTAAAAACTTACGCAGTATTACTATGTTTGTATAATAACTTTCGTGAGGAGTATTCATAATTATTTAGAACAAAACGGTTTACTCACGCATATTCTCGGGATCGTCCGACTAGTTTCAGACTCAATAGACTACAACTACAGTACTACAGTTCGACTCGCGACACCACCGCCGCCGCGTCAGCTCATGATTAGGGACTCCTATTGAGTCTGAAACTAGTCGGGCGATCCCGAGAATATGCGTGAGTAAACCGTTTTATTTTAAACTAGCTGTCCCCCGCGACTTGGTTCGCGTGTTTTAGCTCCAACGATTTTTCATTTTTGCATAATTTTTCATTTATGCTCCGCTCCTATTGGTCGTAGCGTGATGTTATGTAGCCTATAGCCTTCCCTAATAAACGGACTATCCAATACAAAAAGAATTTTTCAATTCGAACCAGTAGTTCCTGAGATTAGCGCGTTCAAACAAACAAACAAACTCTTCAGCTTCATAATATTAGTATAGATAATTACAAATGAAATCGGTAAAGTCATTCTCATATTTTGTGACCAAGGGAAATAGGGATTCATTTACATAATCTATACTTATAATAAATCTGTAGAGAGGTCAATTCTGTACATCAAATACATTTTCAAATTAACTATCAGGGGGTGATTAGTGATCGATACTGATGCCAAAAATGCAATCAGTAAAATTTTTGTCTGTCTGTCTGTCTGTCTGTCTGTCTGTATGTTCCTTAAAGAAACAAAAACTACTTGACGGATTTTAACGAAACTTGGTACAATTATTCTTCATACTCCTGGGCAGGTTATAGTATACTTTTCATCACGCTACTATCAATAGGAGCAGAGCAGTGAAGGGAAATGTTGGGAAAACGGGAGAAGTTACTTCATTTTTTAAGCTTCCGTCGCGTATGCAGCCTTAATGGTTAAAGCTACATAGAAATCCTGTATGACGGAAATGTTTTACATAAAATTATCTAAAAAATATCCCACAACAGCATATGTTTATCTTTTACGGTTGACTCACAATAACACGTGTAACTCCCGATAGCTTAGCAGTTCGGAGCTTTCTGATTATATTTGTTTACTCTTACGTTTATAATACTCTCACTCATCCCTAATTAAAAAAAAAGTTAACATTATTACCTATTCAATAAAAAAAGAATCATAGAAATCGGTATAGAAACACCAAACTTATACATGAAATACGATAATAAGCCATCGCGCCGCGCCGTCGCGCGTGAATACTGAATCATGCTATAAGGATTATTATTGTGTAACGTGACATATTATATTTCCCTACTAAAATACGAAAGTTAATCTGTCTGTTACATCAAAACCACTGAACAGTGAGGAAGGACATATGCTACTTTTTTACGAAAAACGACGGAAACGCGGACGAAGTCGCTGGCAAAAGCTAGTTTGCAATAAAAATTGCAAATATAGAAGAAAAATATAGAAGCCGACGTCTATGAATAGACACCGGACCCAAGTTGGCCTGTTTTAAGAAAATATGTAAAGTTGGGGTAATAGAACACACGAGCCTTGTGAGTGTGGTATCTCTCCCCAAACCATGGCTCACTTGATGACCTGCCCTGTCCTACCACCTGTACACGCGAGGACCTGTACAATGCTACAAATAATGCAGTCCGCGTAGTTGTGCAGTTGCACTGGTCCGGACAAAAATAATTCTACTGCCATTGATCTAAAGAAAAACTTAGAAAACTTAAGGACTTTGCGTGTTGACAGTTCTTTCGTTAACAAAGGTGTGTTTAAAACAGCATATTAACAATAAACATGTTTTTAAATAACTTTTTTTTATTATTTATGCCGTTTGAATTAAATATTTATAGCTAACACAGGACGACGTTTGTCGAGTCAGCTAGTTAGACTATATAAATCTTTTTCGTCTTTTTTTTTTAATCTTTTGTATCGGCGCTTAAATATCTTGGGACAGCTCACACACGGCCATCTGATCCCAAACTAGGCAGAGCCTGTATTATGGCAACCAGACAACTGATAAACATATCTATCTATATATTTCTAAATACATACATATATTATTGATACATGACACCGCGACACATCACACAAAGATTTGTCCGACGTGGGAATCGAACCTACGACCTAACCACTAGTCCAATAGGCCCGTTAGAAAAGAAATTATTTTAATTTTATCTCGCAGACAGCCCTACGTCGAAACACGTGTATTTACAATGTTTGGTAAAACGAATTCTCGACGTATGTATAATTTTCGCTGTACAATGAGCAAAAAAAATAAAATTGGTATGTTCTGTAATTGGACATAGTGTGCAAAAAAATAAACATTCTAATTACAGAGAAAAACGCAGTCTCAGAATGTTATACAGCATTTAACAAAACTTGGAGGATGACAGGTGTCACGCCAGGTGCCCCCGCGTTCCGTGTTGCAGTCTCGATCTCTGCATGGGACAAATATTTGTCATCTTCATCATCATAAATCTCCCTGCCCTGTTCCCAATTATTTAGGGTCAGCGCAATGCGTATTTTGCTTCCATTCATCTCTACTACTCGTCATCTGAGCATTGATTCCTTTCTATCTCACATCAACAAGTTTACAAAACAAATAAATGAATAAATGTGGACAACATCACATACATTGCTCTGAACCCAAAGTAAGTATCTTAAGCACTTGTGTTATGGAATTCAGAGACAACGAAGGTACCACATACACCCATACACCGAGACAATGTAGAAAAGTGTTTTCTACATTGACCCGGCCGGGGATCGAACCCGGGACCTCAGAGCTGGCGACACCTTGAAAACCGGTGTGTAAGCCACTCGACTACGAAGGTCGTCAAATGTAATGCATAAACTGTGAACTTATTATTTTAATTAACAAAAGAAGCAAAAAAAATTTAATAAAAAATTTGTGGTAATAAATTGGACTTCAGATTTACGTATTGTATACTGTCATAACTGTGCTATATATACTAACTAGCTGTCCCCCGCGACTTTGTTCGCGTGTTTTAGTTTCAACGGTTTTTCATTTTTGCAACATTTTTCATTTATGCTCCGCTTCTATTGGTCATAGCGTGATGTTATATAGCCTATAGCCTTCCTCAATAAACGGACTATCCAATACAACAAGAATTTTTCAATTCGAACCAGTAGTTCCTGAGATTAGCGCGTTCAAACAAACAAACAAATAAAAAAACAAACAAAGTCTTCAGCTTTATGATATCAGTATAGATTTGTAGTCTGTCACTGTAACTATTAAAATAAAATAAAAATAAAATCATCTTACAAACTCTTAGAGATAGATATATAAAGACATAAAAAATCACATTTTCACAAAGGAATAAAGCTGATTTTATCACTTCATAAGTCTTTTAACAGTTACTATGTAGTAATCGTAAAAAATGTGGTTAGTTTTATATCCATTGCATTACTTTGTAGTCGCTGTAGTGTAACGTACACACGGCAAACTAGATAGGTTTGCAGGCCACACGGACATTTTAAATTATATCATATTATATTAAACACTAACATTTTTATTACATATTATTTTCAGCTTATGTAAGCGGATTATAATCTATACTAAAGCTGAAGAGTTTGTTTGTTTGTTTGAACGCGCTAATCTCAGGAAATACTCGTCCGATTTGAAAAATTCTTTCAGTGTTGGATAGCCCATTTATTGAGGAAGGCTATAAGCTATACAACACGCTGCAACCAAAAGAAGCGGAGCATAAATGAAAAATGGAGCATAAATGAAAAATGTTGCATAAATGAAAATCCGTTTAAATTAGAACACGCGGACAAAGTCGCGGGGGACAGCTAGGATGTAATAAAAATGTAAGTGTATAATCCATACTAATATTACAATGGCGAAAGTAACTTTGTCAGTCTGTCTGTCGCGCTTTTACGCCAAAACGACTTAAACCAATTTAAATGAAATTTAGTACACAGATATTCTAGAGCCTGAGAAAGGACATAGTCTACTTTTTGCCGCAATAACCGATATCCACGCGGGCGGAGCAGCGGGAACAGCTAGCAGTATAATATAAAATGTAAGTGTGGCCTGCAAACATATCTAGTTTGCCGTGTGTACATATATCGTTCGACGATAGGTGTTTGTCATTGCTTTTTTTTCTGTCAATATAGGCTTTTGCAATACATGTCATTATTTTACACAAGTCGATTATGCAAAAGAAAAGTAAGTACCTATCTCCAGTTTTTATAGTTGGTAATATACTTGAATCTTTTACCAACGCGATAAAATGTTTATTATAAGTGGAGTAACATTGACATTATGACAGATTTTGTATGGAAGAACTGTCAAAAATTTAAAATAATTCCTCGGAGAATATTTTCTGGCGTTGGTAAAATCAGCCCTTACTGAAGTAATGGTTTTTCTTTATATCATGTACTAATAAATGAATAAAATTAATTAATTAATTGTTACATAAAAAAATTGCCGAATAAAATACGGCATGTCATGGCATGACCTATTTAAAAAAAATATGGGGTTGCTATATTCATACTATTTCTTTGATTTTTAGATTTAAAAAGAGGAGGTTATCTTGTCTTTCGTCTGTCAGATTTTAAATGGATGAACTGTCAAAAATTCATAATTATTATTCCTCGGATAAAAATATCTGGCGTTCGACAAGGCCTTAAACACAAAATACATTCAGATCATTCTTACATCTCAGATCCTAGATGTTTATGAGTTATAAACATCACAATAAGATATTTCAATACAGACAGAATTGTAAACACCTGTTTGGAAAGTAATTGGCGTGTTAAACCGATCAGCAGTTTGAGCATGAAATAAACACCTCTTGCACTATTAAATATCATTGATAGAATTTGTTATCGCTTTAGTTATAATAATATACAGAATTCAGTTTGTTATATACTTAAACTAGCTGGCCCCCGCGACTTTGTTCGCGTGTTTTAGTTTCAACGGTTTTTCATTTTTGCAACATTTTTCATTTATGCTCCGCTCCTATTGGTCGTAGCGTGATGTTATGTAGCCTATAGCCTTCCTCAATAAACGGACTATCCAAAACAAAAATAATTTTTCAATTCGAACCAGTAGTACCTGAGATTAGCGCGTTCAAACAAACAAACAAACTCTTCAGCTTTATAATATTAGTATAGATAAATAGTAAAAAAATCATTTCAATAGGGGATCGAACTATGTATAAAAAGGAAATATCTATTTAGTGCACCATATAGATAAAAAAACGAAAAAATAATCGTGCGTATTTTTTCTTTTATCAAATCGATGAAAAATTACAAAGTTAAAGCGCTTTAAAGTTATATACCTTCTTATTTTCAAAGGCCTCAATAGGGATGTTTCGTGGGTATGAAAAGTTAAAATCTATTTAGTCCGTCAGTTAGATAATAAAAAAATATTAGACACGTATTTTTTCTTTTATCAAAACAATACAAAATTACAAAGATACAGCGCTTTAAAGTTTCGGAGTGGGAGCTTATGACGCCACGCCTTGGTAAAAATCGTAGCGAGGAGTGACGTCACGCGTAATTTCCGTTCTCTGTATTTTGCACATTTTTTGTTTACAGGAAAAAAAGAAAAAATACGTGTCCAATAAAATTCATAAATCTACCAGGCGGACATTAAAAAAAAAATAGGAAACATGCCTATTAATACACTATCCTAATGTCCTATCCGTAGCTGTATTCTCTCTATCGAAAATACTCTCGGTAGAGAAAACATAGCTACTGTTAGGACATTAAGATAGTGTATTAGTTTGAGGCCATAGAAAATAAGTATCTAGGTATATTGGGATGTCTGTCAGTCGCGTGATTTTCTAACGGCCTTCTCCTATTGATTTACTTAACCCAATATTAATAACTTGTATGTCGTGGTGGCGTTTTTTTTAACGGGGTGAAACTCTAATGATTTCAACCCACACCGAGGGCAGGGCGTCGTATATACGATATGTTGACCTTACACCGACTAAAAACACCCCGGTCCCGTCCTTACCTTTGCTGGAGCCGCGGGATCGCTTACGCAAGCTCTGCGCGGCCTCCGCAGGCTTCAGTCTTTACTAGACCCCTTCTAGAGGGGAGGGTGTATAGTGCCCACCCCTCGCTCCTTCAGAGGACGGACGCGTGGGACTTCGCGCCCGCATCCTTCGTGGCCTATCAGCTGACCGGGACAACAAACGGATTTGTATGCAAAAGGTTGCAGGTTCGAACCTACACACACTACAGTGACTTTGTCAAAGTTATATGTACTTTCTTAATCATTCTAAGACACCATTAGCAACCGGTGAAGGAAAACATCGTGAGGAAACCTGGATTTCAGAAATTAAAATCTGAAATCGCCTACCAGTGAGCAAGCGTGGTGATCAATGCTCGTGCCTTCTCTACATGCGAAGAAGTATGTGCCCAGCAGTGGGACATACGGATATCTTATTAATATTGACCATTAGCCGCTACTACGCTAGTGACCCAAAACCAAACCCTAAACTGTTGCCATGTGAAATATTATCGAGCCTTGCATTTTAATTTACATTTGAATGTATTAATCTTATTTTTAAAACGAGTAACCTATGGAGTTTCTTGCCGGTTCTTCTCCATAGGAAGGACATTTTGGAACCGCGCACCTAGAGTCATTTAGTTCTGTAACTTTAACGTTTCTTAAGCGCCTTTTTGAAGTTTATCGTTACTAATATTATAAATGCGAAAGTAACTCTGTCTGTCTTTCTGTCTGCCGCGCCTTCACGCCAAAACTACTGGACCGATTTAAATTAAATTTGGTACGCAGGTAGTCGAGAGCCTGAGAAAGGACATAGGCTACTTTTTACGCAATAACCGACATCCACGCGGACGGAGCCACGCCACGGGTAACAGCTAGTAAGAAATAAAAACTTATGATTTGATTTGATTTACACATAAAATGCATTAATTTTTTCGACGAAAATGGTAGATGGGACGAACTGGATGCGAACTGCAACTTGGGAGCCCTATGTCCAGCAGTGGACCCTGATAGGCTGAGTCTATTGAATACAAATAAATAAATATAAATATAAAAAATATTATTAACATTGTTAAATACATTTATAAGCTACACAAAGTCACAAAAACAATAAGTTAGAATCTAATTAACATAAACGTGGAATAAATATCTAAGATCTATCGGAATCTGAACTTGCGACCTTAAAAATCAAAGATCAAGTCAGTTAAGTACTTTTGCTATCTTTAATTAAAAAACCATTAATTTAATTAAGTACTGTATAGTATATTCAATGACGATAAAGATTTACACGGGAGCGAGCACACTTGCTCACTTGATCGGTATAAAATTTCTTTAAAGATTTTATTTCAATACATTTAAATCACCTTATTCTGTCTTAGAATAACTAAGAAAATGTAAGTACACTATTAAAAGTGTAATTAGGTCTATCATGGGTTCGAACCTGCCACCTTGTGCATCCTAATTAGGTCATTGAACCAGTTCGCCAAAACAATACACACGCTCTTTAAGATGATCTATGTTTAATCTTGTCAGTTTTCGGTATTAATATTTAATCTCATAATAATATAAAAATCGTATTGTGACATTAAAATCTTAATCCGGTCTTGAACTCGTAAATTTGCGAAAAATTTCGTCACTACCACATCACTAAACAGATGAACAACTAAAATAAATGTCTATACTTAGATTCATTTAACATTAAACCTTCATACAATTACTTAGTACTTAAGTATCTATGCTGAGAACCAATTCATTAACTTTGAACTCATAACGAATGCGGAAATTGTAGATTTCCCGACAATTATCTACTAGTTTTTTAGTAATTCATTAATGAAACCAAAACAATTCTTACCTTTCAATTAATTAATAACATACACTACACAGATCACTACACTTTTATCAGTATTTAATCCTCACATCTAATTTTCTAAAAACTGTTGTTATAAAATAAAGATTCATTTCTTTATGATAATTCCCGCGCCATGACAGATACGCGCGCTTCCGCCGGCGTTCGATTTTGAAATAAACTATCCAAGATGGCCGCCTGAATGACACGGTAATGGGTAGTGATGGGATGGTGGAAAATCTATCGATATGAGTTTTTCATTTTTCTTTTATTATTTGCGGTTTAACGTATGTTGTAAATAAAACGATGCCGCTAAGTAAGTAAAGATTCTTCTTATGTTCAAAGACGGTCTACTTCTTATATGAAAATACGTCCGTAGGCACATTATTTTTATTTTATCCCTTGTGTCTGTTACAGACCTTTGTTTATCAAAGTAATAGGTAAAAAAATCCTAATAAAATATTTTTTATTACCCGTATTTATTTATTTTTATTTGACCTGTATTTATTTCCATTTATGTTTTAATTTTTTTTTTTATATTCCCAATATTTATTGGATTTTCAAACTTATCAACTTTAATATTACATCATCTACTACCCATCTCTAAAGTTTTAAACCGTATTTTTTCTCTCATAATTTCTGTATTCCTGCCTATTGTATTAGTTAAAATAACTCACTACTTGCAACGTAACTGTCGCTTCCCCTATATGCACACTAACAATAACTAATAATTATGCATGAATATGACATCGCGTGCTTGTCATAGAAGTAGAATGATTAGTGATTTGTAAATAGTGCATAGATAACTAAACCATTAATGATAGAGAAATATTTCCTGTTGAGAGCTTAAAATTGAGTATGGTGTTATTGTAATTAAAGGGTTAGTAGGGTGGTAGCTATTTTATTGTGGCAACACCTTTATTTTTAAAGCAGTAGAGTTGATTTTCGTAAATTTACTAATATCTACCTCTGTTTTGTTTTCTTCCGTAAGTATTTTCGCAAATAGAAACTAGTAGATACAATTATAGTCGTTTTTATAAGAAATTTATAACCATATTTTCATTTTATTTTTTATTTTATTCATAAACATACTTTTTCTAATAATATAGACAAATTACACCCAGACACAGAACTAAATGATCATGCTAACCAAACGAAGATTTGTCCTGGGTGGGAATCGAACTCACGACCTTCAGTTTAGCAGTTGGCTATACTAAGTTGTTAAAGAAAAAGAATTTTAAAATTTATAATTCTGTATTTCACAATTTTTACATTCGATTAGAAATAAAACAAATAATACATTAACATAAAAAATCGTATCTTTTACTATGCCTGTCCTATCACTACATCTATCAAACTATTATTCACTCCCAGTTTCCACCTACTATTTTATACAAACAAGTGCAGACATAAACATAATAATTTTATCGATAAACCGATAGTTTTGTTTACATTTCACGAATTTGCAATACAAGCTTTACAAACGCGTTTTTCTTCTACCACAAAAAATGTACTGAAACTACGCACGCGTAAATTTCGTTAGACAGATCACTTCAAGGTTGAAATTCCAATGTTTCTTAGTTTTTATCAAATATCTTTGCCGACCTTCAAGTATAACATGGGTACCTAATGTTTTTGTTTATTTTGATTTACATAAACTGGGATTTTTACTGTTGTAGGGCGATGGTACACTCAACTGCATCTCTAAGAAAAAAGAAAATTTTAGTACTATATTCAATCGACTGCACGGATAGCCAAGTGGTATAGGTTACCACGCAAATTATCAATAGCCGCGACGTGCTGCGTGTTCGATCCCCGCTTAGGACAACCATTCGTGTGATCCACAAATGCTTGTTTCAAGTCTATGGGTGTTCTTTGTACGTGAAATGATTGTTTGTAAAACTCCCCGTGACACAGTGGTTAAATTCACTAATGCAAGAGTAAGTTAAAAATATTATAAGGTATATTATAAATAAAATAAAAATTGTATGTGTACAAAAGAGATGACGGGACGAACTGGACACCTTCCCTGGAAATTGGCAAGAAAAAGCGAGGGACTGGGATCGCTGAATGGAATGGCGGAAGGCCTTTGCCCAGCAGTGAGACAATACAGGCTAGATATAATATAATACTAATAATGAATATATGAATGTGATAAAAAAACAAGGTGTCTTCGCTCTAAAAGTAATAATAAAAATAAAAAAATACTACAACTGTTTTTTATTCATTTATTTATTTAGGTATACCAATTAAAGTTACTTATCATAGGCCTATGACTCAAAATGGGAACAAAATCAAAAGTATTCCTGGTACTAAAAAAAATGTATCGCCCAGACGGCTTCTTTGATACAAAACTGTAGGTAGTACACGTGAACTTTGTCGAGCGGTCAGTGTTGCCTTTGATAAGTTTCTTTTTTTAATCTAATTACATTCACCGGGGAAAAATAATAATCTCAAATCCATTCAATAGTTTCGTATAGTTATGTATACGCAGTACGATGCCGAATAATACACAAAAGGATCGGGTCGCGTTGTTCCCGTTTTCTGCGATTATCTCGTAACTTATCTCTACTCGTAGAGGAATTTTGGAAATTATCTTCTACATCAGTGGCTCGCCTGTTGGTCAAGTGGTTAGTGACCCCGACTGCTAAACTGGAGGTCGTGGGCTCGATTCCCACCCAGGACAAATCTTTGTATGATGAGCATGATCATTTGTTCTGTGTCTGGGTGTAATTTATCTGTAATATATATGTATTTAAAAATATATAAGTATGTTTATCAGTTGTCTGGTTGCCATAATACAGGCTCTACCTAGTTTAGGATCGGATGGCCGTGTGTGAGTAGTCCCATTATATTATATTATCCTAACTTGCAAAGTTAACCTCTTTTCAAAATAAGTGTTGAAGATTCATCAGCATCTTTTATTAACATTAGATTCAATGTATTGCTAACTACAGCGAGAAAAATGAAGCAATTTCTACAATTATTATCACTATTGCAAAAGATATAGAAGTGTTAGAATGTGTAAAAAACTGTATGAATGAACAGTGCAGTGAAAATGCATTTGTTTTAGTTGACAATGATGAATTGAATCAGAGAAATCAGCGATAATAATTTATCATGTCAGATTTAGAATATCTTTCTTTATGCCATTTATATTTTTGGAGGACAGTGCATATATAATATTATGTTAGTTTACGTAGGTTGAATATTATTTGAGTATTTTTATCTTATACTAGCTGTCCCCCGCGACTTTGTTCGCGTGTTTTAGTTTCAAGGGTTTTTCATTTTTGCAACATTTTTCATTTATGCTCCGCTCCTATTGGTCGTAGCGTGATGTTATATAGCCTATAGCCTTCCTCAATAAACGGACTATCCAATACAAAAATAATTTTTCAATTCGAACCAGTAGTACCTGAGATTAGCGCGTTCAAACAAACAAATAAACAAACAAACAAACTCTTTAGCTTTATAATATTAGTATAGATATAGAAGTATAGATTGTATAGATCTAGATATGTGCTTGAATTTAGGCTTGCAATCGTTTGCAATATTACTTAAATCAGTTCACACTCACATTCGCACGAATATTCGTGCATATGCAAACCCACAAGTATAGGACGACATTTGCAAATTATTTAATTTCAAAGCTGTGCCGGTTTTTTAGCAGACATTTGAACAAGGTTCTTTAATACCTCGTTCGAATGTTTGCGCGCATGTGAGTGACCGGGTAATGATCTTGCATTAATTGAAAATAAATGAATTTATTTCTTTAACGATATCGACACTTATCCCATCACTAGTACTTGAAGCACCGTGTAATTTGGTGATACGTCACTGCCTTCACTATTTGTGTTTGTACAAACATAAGCGACACGACATTGTACACATAACGAGACAAGTGACAATATTGCCTGAAAAATGAGTATGTTAACGATTGCAACGTTTTGGTAAAAGTAGACATCTTAATCCACATCTATATACTTATATATAAAGCTGAAGAGGTTGCTTGTTTGCTTGAACGCGGTAATCTCAGGAACTACTGGTTCGATTTGAAAAATTCTTTCAGTTTTAGATAGCCCATTTATCGACAAAAGATATATAGCAACACGCTAAGACCAATAGGAGCAAAGAATCAGTGAAGAATGTTTAGAAATCGGGGGATTTTTTATTTTTACACGCGGACAAAGTCGCGGGGGACAGCTAGTGTAGATATAAAAAAACACTTTAATACGAAATTTGAATCATCCCTATGCAGGACTAAGGTCTCGATTTAAAAAGAAGGAACGAGTATTGATCACCACGCAAACAAGAAAGTATATAGGTATAAGTTTGAAAAAGTCTAGATATCTACGAGACTGGGTTCGAACCTGCAACCTGACGTTTTAAGTTGAACCGCTAGACCACTGTGACACAACGTCGCAAGAATGAGATAGTGATACCGATAACACATAGATGCCAAAGGCCGAAGAAAGTCATTTTAAAGATACCGCATCTCCGCTCGCTCTGGAGCTGGAGATGTTTATGGACAGCAGTTTTAACTAGTACACTTACAATTGGAATTTTCACTTATTACAGTATTGCCTTAAATCAACAAATATAAAAAAAACACCCAACAATTTCCTATCAAAATTTGAGGGTAGCCTTCGATTTCCCTAGAATCATATCATCTGATCCAGACTTGGTGGCAATGGGACCACGTCTGAAGAATAATCTACCAAACAAAAAAATTGTCAAATCGATTTTAAACAGCCAGAATGATCGCGTAACATACATACAAAAAAAAGCAATCGAGCTAAGAAGGTTCTGCTTTTTTGAAGTTTGTTAAAAATTGAAGTAATTTTGTACTACCCTAAACAAAAAACGTGTTTTTTTATCAATTTTAAAAGCGTTATTACTTGTACGGGATTCTTTGTCTGCAAGCCTTACTCGCAAGTGGCCATTTTATTTTAATCTTCATTTATTATCTTAATAAAAATCATCGATGTATTTTCTATTTCCCCCCATTTTTTGTTCCGATAGTGGTGTGCGTTTAAAAATAATGTAATAATTGCTGCCATCAACTATTAATATAGCTATTACAATAATTTACTAGTAAATAGTGTTGTGATATTGAATACGAACCGGAAGTGGTATTTTTTTTATGAGTTGTACGTAGTTAGCTTGAGCGCTGGCTTCGACTGCTTTACTAGACTTTTGGCGAGAACCTTAAGGGCCGCCAGCCAGAGCAATAGAAAAACTAACTACGTCAGCAACGTTCACTAAGGGCAGCCCCTGTGGGGTTCGGACCTCGACTTAGTGCGTTGCTAACAATCTTAATAAGGCAAAAACAGCAAGGGAGGGCTGGATCTAAGTTTTTATTATTTAAGTTTAAGGACTTATTTTTATTGCTAGTTTGGCCGGTTTGGGCACAGTTTGATCTAGGGACGGGGGGGGGGGACGGGGGTATTACAAACCGGAATAATACTTTTTGATATAAAGCTATTAATAGCGTCATTAGTAAGAAAGTAGAAAAGTTTTCAATTGATATTATTACACAGGATTATTAATTACACGTAAATGTAAAATTATTTAATAAACTCATTTTGAGCTGAAATTTTGTAAACTGTCTCTATACTAGATGTACTCTTCACCCCTTTTGGATTGCTCTGACCTTTCAGTAACACCCTGTATAGATATAATTACAGCATTACTCACACACAAAGGTACTTACTATGCCCCAAAAAAACATGGCCCCCACACGCCACAAAAATTGATATCCCTTACCAATCTACGTTAATTAAAGAATTTCTCCACGAACACGTAAATACGTAATATGAACCACCATTGATGAACACCATACGTCAATGTGACGTCAGAACACGCAAGTAACCTTAAGTAAAGGGTTATAACATTTGGGTCACATCCCAATTCAATTGACACAAATTTTGGATGGTAGGTAGCCTGATATTCCATATATTTTTGCTCTTAAGACAAGTAATAAGGTCAGTATACTCTTTAAAATGAATGTTGACTGGATAGGGTGTTTGTGGTACCTTCGTTGTCTCTGAATTCCATAACACAAGTGCTTTAGCTACTTACTTTGGGTTCAGAGCAATGTATGTGATGTTGTCCACATTTATTTATTTTATTTATTATTTATATGAAAAGTAAAATTCTATTTAAATAGTCCGTAAGTTAAATAATAATAAAATATGGACACGTATTTTTTGCTTTTTTCAAAATAAGTAGAAACTGCGGAGAAAATGCGAATTAAACTTCAGGAGTGGGGTGGGGGCTTATGAAGTTTGACATGGCGACATGTACCTATTGTCGTAAGTTTTTGGTTAACTACGTATAAAAAAAAATAGGTGCCAACATTTGTTTTTAAAAAATCTATGAGCATTTAACATCTACTTATATTAAAAAAATTGTAACATCCTCATTCTGAGTACCTAAGTGTCTCTGAAGTCTCTTTTCGTATCTAGAAAAAACTATTGTTTTAATAACCAGCCATAATTTTTTTAACAATAATTTATACTAGTACTATAATCTATACTAATATATATATAAAGCTGAAGAGTTTGTTTGTTTGTTTGTTTGAACGCGCTAATCTCAGGAACTACTGGTTCGAATTGAAAAATTATTTTTGTATTGGATAGCCCGTTTATTGAGGAAGGCTATAAGCTATATTACATTACGCTGCTACCAAAAGGAGCAAAGCATAAATAAAAATTGTTGCAAAAATGAAAAACCGTTGAAACTAAAACACGCGGGCAACGTCGCGGGGTACAGCTAGTGTATAATAATAATACAGGGTTAGTTTTCTATAGCCGAGCAAATTGTCAGAGATAGTTCCGAATCGATAGCATTTTTAAATAAGATCATTCCTGTCCACCACTAAAAAGCGAACGTGTTGATAATAAAACAGCACAATTCAGTTCATGAACCTATAATGGATAGGTAACATTTAACACGAATAATATAATAAATATAATATAATATAATAAATAAATATAATATATAATATAATAAATAGGTAACATTCAACACGCAGATAAATTTGACGCTGCATGAACGCACACAAGTGCATTGATTCTCACTAGGCGGTCGCCTACGCAAATTGTTGAGACATTTTCATATGAATGCTATTATTTCATTTTCTTTAACACTACTATTTAAAATGCACCAGTTTGATCTCTAAATCTTAATTTTAGATTTGTATAATAACTTTCGTGAGGAGTATTTATAATTAATTTAAAATAAAACAGTTTACTCACGCATATTCTCGGGATCGCCCGACTAGTTTCTGACTCAATAGGAGTCCCTAATGATGAGCTGACGCGGAGGCGGTGGTGTCGCTAGTCAAACGAGAATACGCGTGAGTAAACCGTTTTGTTTTAAATGACTTAAGTAATTTTAGAAATGAAATTGTTAATTATGGAATTATGATATACAATCACTTTTACGCGTCACTTTTTTTAAGCTCGCTGGAGTCGACATTTTCTAACTGACTGCCCTGAGAAGAAATGTCGAAACAAACTCAGGGGTCACAGTCTTTTTTGAAGTTTTACTTTTTCCCACGATAACCGACATCCACACGAGCGGCGCCGCGGGCAACAGCTAGTGTATGATATTCAGAAAAAAACAATATTAATTAATGGATTCATTTTTTTATTTAAATGAGATTTTGGGTGGTAAAAAACAAACCCTGTATTCAAAGTGTAGGTATTGCATTGTAATGTGTATTGAAGGTGTAACCTCTATTACACAAGTCTAACAATTTCACAACAACTGCACTACACATGAATTGATAAATAAATAATTTGATTAGTACCAACTTTTTAATTATTTTTATATCAATTTCGTCATGGTGCTGATGACGTAACAAAGTAATAAATAAAAGTGTGGTTTTCGAGAAGTGATATTATTGGATTATGACGTGTTTTATGGTACTGATGACAGACGGACGGACGGACAATAAAGCGATCCTATAAGGGTAACGCTTATTCCTTCTGAGGTAAGGAACCCTAAAAAAATCATATAAATTATTCCGCATGTTAGTGATTTTTAATCAATCACGAAATTGAATTCAGTGACGTACCTAGACATAGAATAACTGCCAATACGTATTGAAAGGAAACCATAAAATTCAGTGCCAAACTATAGAATGAGTAACTCAATTTATTAAAAGCTACTTAGCCCCAAATTAGACTACTCAATACTCCATTTATTTCTAGTAGGTAGGTATACAGCATGCAACAAAAACCCTGTCCGATCCTTATGAGTATTATTCGGCATCGTACTGCGTACACATATACGTAACTATTGAATGGATTTGAGATTATTTTTCCCTGGTGAATATAATTAAATTAAAATAAAACTGATCAAAGGCAACATCGCTCGACAAAGTTCACGTGTACTAGTTACTTACAGTTTTGTATCAAAGAAACCGCCTGAGTGAGACATTTTTTTTTAGTACGTATGTTGAACCACGAATACGCCTTTATTGGATGGGACAGGGCTTTTGTTACATACTGTATAGTATACCATAATCTAACTAAATGGATAGTATTTTTAAACCCCGATAAATTGACATATTACACCCAGACATAGAACAGAAATTATCATACTCATCACACAAATATTTGTCTTGGAAGGCAATCGAACCCACGTCCTCCGGTTTAGCAGTCAGGGTCACAAACCTAGACCAACAGGCCAGTACCTATTCTGCTGTGGCATTTCCTGAGCGTTCCTTATTCAGGTGTCTCCAGTTAAAGATATCATCAACCCAACCTGCCATCAGTAGTCCTTGAATTCCTACAGCTATATACTAGAAAAAAATATGATTTTGTTTGAGCAAGTAACCTTGGTACTTATGGTTATAGGTTAATCTTACAACAGC
This sequence comes from Diachrysia chrysitis, assembly GCA_932294365.1. Taxonomy (NCBI): domain Eukaryota; kingdom Metazoa; phylum Arthropoda; class Insecta; order Lepidoptera; family Noctuidae; genus Diachrysia; species Diachrysia chrysitis. Next base: position 5,395,964 of record OW028670.1, read on the forward strand.
TGTATACTTTCTCAAGTAAGTTCCACGACTCAGTCAAGAAATCGATACAATTCTTTTATAATAAGTACCCTACCTGTACTTAAAAGCGCAGTTTTAAACTAAATTATATGGTAGATTAGCTTTCGCCCGCGGCTCCACCCGCGTGGGTATCGTTTATCGCGGCTAAAAGTAGCCTATGTCCTTCTCCTTCCTTAGAATCCAAACTTAATACCATCATACATACATAGTTACCTTGTGAGGGCGTGTAAATCGTTTAACTCAGAGTGTCTTGAAGTTGAATTTGATTTGTTTAATACCAGTGTTCGTGGATTAAAAAAGTTGTTAAACGATATATTTATCGATAACTAACCCTTTCATTTTCATTTTCTTTAGATAGTTCTGGCATAAAATAGTCTAACCATGAGTTTTGTATACTATAATTTCTTCGAACTTTAAACAGACTCTGTATTTAAGTATTAGGTATACGCTATCAACTATCAAATTATAAATTTTAGTCTCACCTTTCTTTTTTATATTATTCTCTGTTTGTTATCAGTGAGAACTTTTAATTGGCCATATCCATGTTATTTTGTTTATGCATTATCTATGAGTAGCTGTAAGTTTTCCAAAATTGTAAAATAAAATAAATAAAATACCAAATTTAATCCAAATCGGTTGAGTAGTTTAGCCGTGGAAGTGTAACAGACAGATAACAGACTGAGTTACTTTCCAATTTATAATGTTAGTTGCCTATGGACAGTTATTTTTTTTGATATTATTCCTTATAATAGGCCTGCGGACTAGGTATGAAAAGGAAATATCTAAGTATTTAGTCCAACAGATAGATAAAAATAGTAAAAAACAACTCGTTGTGTTTCTTTAATCAAATCAATAAAAAATGTCAAAGTTAAAGCGCTTTGAAGTTCATAAGTGGGGGCTTGTGACGTCACGTATTAGTAAAATTGTAGCTACAAGTGACGACTTGCGACATTTTCATTGACTCTATGTTCCTTATGGTTTGTTTTTGTTTAAGTAAAAAAAGAAAAAATATGTGTCTAATATTTTATAATAATCAGTGTGACGTTTCATTAAAAGACAAATTGTCCTCATCCCTAACCCCCGAATACTGAAACGCAACTCAACTTTAAGACGTTCTTAAATGTCTATCTGTCGCTACTTTACACCTCCAAATGACAGAGACAGCATGAAATATAAGGGCGACTTAAAACTAATTGACGTTTCAATATTCGGCCATAAGGGTAGTTTCAGTTTAATAAAAGATTTTAAAATGTTTATTCTATACTACCTACCCGTTTTGTGTTTTTTGACTCATTAAAATGCCGCTTGCCAAATTTTTAGTTCAAGAAAAAATCTAGACAGCCATTTTATTTGAGCATTTAGTGAACTTAGTGTTGTCTATGACGGGAAGTGAAATCTAATTGTCCTTCTTCTTCTATCTACCTACAAGGGTAGATAACTGGATATAAAAAAAAAGTCAAAATCTAAATAGTCGGTCAGTTAGATAACGATAAATATTAACAGGTATTTTTTGCTTTTCTAAATTAAGAAAACACTAAGTAAATAAAGTAAATCAAAGTTTAGGAAGTGCTTGCGTACATAATGCGGTAATTGGCTAATGCGTTCACGTCTGGTCCCCAGTAAAGGGAAGGCGTGCAATAATTGTCTTAGATACTGGAGTTGCAGAGATGGTCAATAAAGAGTACCTATAGCAGCACATGGAGATAACCTATCAGAAAAAGGTAAGTAGGTAAGTAAATCTATTGTTATTAAGTACCTACACTGTTATAATTATTATAATTACTATTATAATTTGACGGGCCTGTTGGTCTAGTGGTTAGTGACCCTAACTGCTAAACCGGAGGTCGTGGGTTCGATTCCCACCCAGGACGAATCTTTGTGTGATGAGCACGATCATTTGTTCTGTGTCTGGATGTAATTTATCTATAATATGTATGTTTATCAGTTGTCTGGTTGCCATAGCACAGGCTCTGCCTAGTTTGGGATCAGACGACCGTGTGTGAGATGTCCCAAGATATTATTATTATTATTATTTGTATCTCTCTTTTTTCACGGGCTATCCTCAGTATTAAGAATACCCGGTCCTTTGAAAGGCTTACGTGGGGACACAGGTCCAACACGCAGTGGCCTTGTTGAGAACTTTACTCTAAACTGGGATGGGGCATCTACTAGGGCCCATCCACCTCTGCTCTATGGAAGAACAGACATGAATGGTCCAAAGTAGATACAGAGCTATTGTAAATTATGAATGGAAAGTAAAAATTAAGGCTATGTGTAGGTAAATGTTAGTGGATTGGTTATTAGAACTAAATCGGAAAACTGTGGCACCTGCCTTCTAACACATATAAATGCAATCAAATAGGCAGGTGGTGACTCGCCAGCTCACCAGATGGGCCCCCCAACATAACCGCCACGATAGGCAGCAGGAGGCAACACCAGTGCGAGCGGCTAGGGGTGTCGAGCGGTGCGGCCCCGATTTCGCCATCGCGGGTCACAGTAGCGGACCCGGAGCGGGTTTCCTCGCTATTACGCCATTAGACACTTCCACCCCCGAGCATGTAGCTCTAGCGACCCCTCTCTAGCCAGCCAGTTAAGGCAAGAAAGAGCTGGGAGCCCTCCTAAGGAGTGACTCCCTGGAGCACTCAGGTCCGTTGTGTCGCTACTCACAAACAGCTCGCCACAAGCTGCCCTGCGGATTTATTATTATTATTATTATAATAGGTATTTTTTAATATTCCGAAAATCAGCATTTTATAGACCGACTGCCTATCTAACCTCCTGGCTTTAGAACCGTTTTACTGTTTAGGTAATACAGCAAATGTAAGTGGTACTTAGAACAATACGTGACTCAAATGACAGGGTTGTAATTAAACTTCCTACATCCAACGTCTATTTTCGTATCGCAAACAGGTCAAATAAATACCAGAGAACAAGTACGTGGAACAAGCTATCAATTTGGGAAGTTTCCACCCCTAACCGTTCTATTTGGAAAGCTATCAATAAACAAGTGACGAACGCGTCAATATTTAACAGATTTGTGACCAAAATACCGTTCAAGGGCTTGGTTATATTGGGCTTCTATCTATAGTTAATCAAGGTTTTTAAGGTGCTGATAATTAGTTCTAAGAATAGAATTGAATGGGCTTTCTTTATACAAATGATAGCAGGCTATTTCTGACCTACTGCAGCTTAAAGGGTCTTCGATAAAGGTTGGTCGGAATAGATATAAATATCTAAGTAACCTATGCCTACAATTTTGCTTGCGTGCACACCTATCATATATCCAAAATGTAGATATCTTCCGATACATTTTTCGATATCAAAAATACGATATATTAATATTTATTTCAGAGCTTAAGGCAAGTCACTCAAATTAATAATTTGAACTCAAACACTCAAATTAATGATTTGAACTCAGACTTCTTCTTTCTGCCCTTTTCCTAATTTATTTGTGGTCGGTGCATAGGTAATGTTTTCTCCTTCCATTTCACTCTATTAGGCGCCATACTGTCATTCACTGATTTTTCCCTCATATCATTTCTCACGCAATAGATCCACCTTTTCTTCGGCCTTCCTTTTCCTCTCTAGCCCTTCACATCTAAATTCTATTAAAAAGCTAAAAAACTTAAAACTCTTATATTCACATGCATTTCATCCCTCCTCATTACATGCCCATACCATCGTAAACGATTTCCTTTCAGTTTTTCTGTTACTGGTGCCATATTCGAACTCAGTGAATTTGTTTAATGTCAGTTTAATGTTTTCTAAGGTAGAAATCTATCTTAGATTTTGATTAAGGTAAGGTAAGGTACCACATCAAAACATATCACTAGTACTGTAGGGTTGAATAGACTTAATTGCTGCTCGATAAACAGCCGTTTTTCAACGCCTACACATCTTCAGTTAGCCTGTGTAGGAAATGGCCGACTTGTTACTATGTCTGTTATTAAGGAGGTCGATAGGCTTGGGAAACAAACATTATGTACCTACCTACACTCTGTCTTTTAAAAATAAACCGTTCTAAAGGCCAACAAAACATAACTAGTATTTAATATGTAATCAACATGTTTGTTCAACAAAATACATTTTAAATGTCGAAGTGGAATATTTACTTACACTTGTAATCATTATTTATAAGGCTTGTTTGTTTGCATGATGTCCTAATTTCCTGTTTGGTACTGTTGTTTCTACTTTTTTTTCTTTTTAACATCAACGGCAACGGTGTAATTTGTGGGTTACAAAAATTTGTATGCACAAAGCACAAATATTATTTTCGTAAGTATATTTCTTTAGCATATTAATTTCATACTACTGTTTAATGGCCACATCCTATCACCTTCATTTATTTATCACTATTTAATTAAGATAACACTAAAAACCACGATGAAGATTTACTTTATATTACTTGTTGATGAAAATTATGTTGCTGGTGAAATTTCTTTGCCATAATAAGCTAGGTGTCTGAACTCTAACAACTAGCATATGCATATATAAGACTAGTAGCAAGTAACAGATATATTTTCTGTCTGTGTAGCTACAAACCATCATGTAACAAGTCTTCTAATCTGCTAACCTAACATTGGTATTAAGGTTGAATATACAAGATTAAAAGACAGGGTGTCACCACCAACAATAGGTTTTTAATAAGCTATCTCTCCCAAATGTCAATGTCATCTGTCATACATAAAAATTATCAAAACAAAAAGTTTCGCTAAATTACATTTAATGGTAATTTATATGAAAATATGGAGAAACTACCACCCAAACCAAGAAAAGTGAGAGGTTTGGATAAAGAAGAGTTGCTGAAACTAGATAAAGAAGTAACTCCACAACTTAAAATACTTTTGTTTAAGATATTTTTGTTTAATATAAAGACCATAACCTTCTTGATATTTGTTTTAGTTATTTAAACTTATTTATTACAGGAACTTGTTGATAAAATAATACAGTTAGAAGCCCACAATTTTCAATTAAAGAATATTATTAGCAGGGACCTGGGACGTGAGTCTAAAGACAATACAAAAGGCGGACAAAGGCTGTTTGATTTTAACAAGTAAGGCTTAATATTTCATTTTAATTATTTTTTTTTACTTGTATTTACAGCATTAAAAACAACTTTATTTGTTAATCAATAATTTTGGTCTGTGAAATCTAGGTTTTATCTCATGGCCTATCTAACCTTTTATTTAAAAATAAGTAAGTAAAAGAAAAAAAAAACAATTTTGGTTATGACCCACAACTAAGTAATAATAAAGAAAAATCCCTAATCTAAGTATTAAACTTTACAGATGCAACTTCCGAAGAGTACTCCTCCGAGTCATATACTTTGGTTGGAACTACAACGGTCTTGCCGTCCAAGAAGACAACAACCAGACTATAGAGCATCACCTGTTCTATGCTTTAACTAAATGCTGCTTGATAGAGAGCAGAGAAACATCCAACTATCACCGGTGCGGACGGACAGATAAAGGTGTCAGTGCTTTTGGACAGGTATGTAATAAAGTGGCTAATAAACTTCAGTTAGAAAAAAAGATGATACAAATACTTCAATTTCATTAAAAAAAAATACTCCTTTATAAAATGGACTTAATTCATAAAAAAAAAAGAGTTGGTTATTTCCATATGGTTAAACTGATTTTCATAAATATAGCCAATCATCTTAAATAATCTTTTAAACAGCAAAATTAGCATAAAAATCAGTCCATTTATTTTTAATTTGTGATGCCTAAAACAGACTCTCTGATACACAGATACAGAATTATAAATTAAACACATGTTAAATACGGTGTTTTGCTGAAGCCGGTAAGACTGGAAGCCGAGTAGGCAGAAGAAAGGAGAATGAAGATAGATCTAAACTGAAGACCTAGGTAATTAATAAGATCAGAATTAAGAATTTACACAAAATTTAATGTTTCAGGTAATATCAATATCGCTACGCAGTAAATTCCCTTCAGACCATCAAAATACTAAAGATGCCTTGGAGAAAGAGATGCCATACTGCAAAATGTTGAACAGACTGCTACCAAAAGATATTAAGGTGGTCGCTTGGGCACCTATTCCATCGGATAAACCAGAGTACAGTGCCAGGTATATATATCTTGTAATTTGCCCATGTTTTTTTTTTTAATTTGCTCATCATAAATTTAGTTACCACAAAATATAAACATCCAGGCAGTGACTTCGGTAGCTTAGTTGGTAAAGCGACTGGCGCATCAAGCCATTGGCCCCAGGTTCGAGTCCTACCTGAGGTTTAAGTTTTTCTTTCCACAATTTGTATTTAATTACCAGAAAAGAAATTAAAAAAAATGACTTGTTTATCTTAAAGCATTGACGACAGCAGATACCATACCCTGACATTTACCTCAAAGCCAAAGTAAATACCGGCCGTACGGTAGAACCTACTATAGCCTTTTGTAAAAATAAGAACATAAAATATAAATCGTTTTAATTTTTTTAACCTTTATTTCCAGATTCGACTGCAAGAAACGTCAATACAAATACTATTTTCCCAAATCATCTCTTAATATTGAAGCGATGAGGTCAGCCTGCCCACACTTACTGGGTTCTAACGACTACAGAAACCTATGCAAGATGGATGTCGGTAATGGGGTCACAGAGTTCCGCAGACACTTAGTTAAAGCCGAGATTGTGGCGGTTGAAGAAAGGGACACTGAGAGACGTGAGTATTTGTTCAGTCACCAAGAAAAGTTGTTGAACGAAAACATAGACAAAGTCAGTGAAACCAAACGAAAGATTGGTTCACGAGATGTCGCATAAGTCGCCCGAAATATGTAACAAGTAAAAGTAGGGCAAACTGAACCTTATATGTAAGCATTACAGTTGTTTTTCCTAGAACCCATGTTTGTTTACATGTTTGGCACCAAATTGCGAACGCAGTATAGTAACCATTTATAATAAAATTCTCATCGGCAATATTCGATTGCGCAGAAAAGCGCAACCTAACACCGTCTAAAGCCGAATCTCAGAATCAATGGAATACAGACCTTATTGCTTTGCGTTAAGATTTTTAAATGAATATATAAAATATCTTGAGACTAATAACACACCGCCATCTGATCCCAAACTAGGCAGAGCCTGTATTATGGCAACCAGACAACTGATAAACATACTTATATATATATACAATATACATATATTTTAAATACATACATATCATAGATAAATTACACCCAGACACAGAACAAATAATCTCAACAACATCACACAAAGATTTATCCTAGTAGGGAATCGAACCTGGTTTATCAGTCAGTTATGAAATCTGACAATACAAAAAACGTGATACCTTTTATCCGGCAGCCAAGGCTTATGTTTTTAGAAGTTCAGTTAAAATCTAATGTTGTGGTACATTTGAGCTGTTCTGATGATGGAGCTGGAAGGTGGCCAGAATAACCGTGTAACGAAACGACACAATCCCGTCGTGTTTGGGCTTGTTTGATTTGTCTTCACTAGTACTATGATCTTAGAAACTATAAAAACTTCGATTAAAAAAAAATAGTTTTAGTGGTTTACGAATTCCCATTTTTATTATTTCCAGCGACCTCAATGTACTATCTCCTAATAGAAGGCAACGCGTTCCTCTGGCACCAGATCCGCTGCATCATGGGGGTGCTGCTCCTCATCGGCCAGGGTAAGGAGCCGCCGGATGTTGTGACGGATCTTCTGGATGTCGAGAAGAATCCGAGGTACCTACTGCTTTCATATTTATTAATTTAAATACTGCATAATAATGTACTGCATAATAAAATACATGGAACTATTTCTTTTTTGATAAGTATTAACTTGGTTAAATTATATATAACTAGCTGAGCCCGTGGCTTCGCTCCCGTCAACTGTGTAACTAGCCTACTCTACCTACCTACTACCTATCTACCCTACCTAACATCTACCTATCCTACCTAACTACCCTATCTAACTACATTAAATCAGTCACTTTTCGTATTATGACATAAAATAAATGTTTTTTTTTTATCTTAACCTGGTCGGTTTAGAAAAACTCAAAAATAAAATTTAAAACTGACAATAACAAACACATACATACATAATTATTCAATTTGGTGCAAAGGATTTAAAATTGGCCATACTGCATCCCTATCCCGATGATTGAAATGATCTTATATATAAAAATGAATTGCTGTTCGTTAGTCTCGCTAAAATTCGAGAACGGCTGGGCCGATTTGAATAATTCTTTTTTTGTTTTGTTCGCTAGAATACAGGGAAGGTTTAAAAACAAAATAAAATAGGGAAGAGTAGGGTAGGGTAGGTAGTCAGTTGACGGGAGTAAAGCCGCGGGCACAGCTAGTAAACCAATAAATAAATAAAATAAATTTACACATTCATTGCTCTGAATCCAAACCAAGTAGCTGAAGCACTTGTGTTACACACGACACCTCGAAAACTGGTGTGTACGCCACTCGTCCACAAATTTCTTCAAATTAAAAAGAATAATATATATATAATATATCTTTTTTTTATTTTTTCAGAAAACCACAATACAACATGGCTTTAGACGTCCCACTGAACTTATTCCACTGCTCCTACGACTTGACAGATGAAAACCCCTGGATTTATGACAAGCTGGAGTTGGGAGAGATACTGGTCAATTTGCAGGGAGAATGGACGCTGAGTAGTATACAGTAAGTAAATAAATAAATACTAATAACATAAATGAGATCAGAGGGAGATGGAAGTAGGGTAGAGAATCCTTTGCCCGGCGATTGGGATGGAAATGGTAATGGAAAAGGTAAGAAAAAAAAAACTGCAGAATACTAATAGATATAGCCGACCTCTGTGGTCGAGTGGCGCCCACGCCGGTAGTCAAGGTGTCGCCAGCTCTGAGATCCCGGGTTCGCTCTCCGGACGGGTCAATGTAAAAAACCACTTTTCGACATTGTCTCGGGTCTGGGTGTTTGTGATAACTTCGTTGTCTGTCTTCCATAACACAAGTGCTTCAGCTACTTACATACCACTGTCCACATTGATTCATTTATTATTATTTATATAAATACTGGTAAATCTATTCTAAAAGAAGTTTAGTGTGGATTTTACAGAATACCAATTAGATTAGAATAAAAACAGAAGGCCAACAGCTAATACCACATTGATATTTGGTATGGAGTAAGCTATAGTTCTAATAAAAGAGATAATCAACATGAAGAAAGTCGGGAGCAAAAGCTAGTTTTAAAGATTATTTTTTTCCAGAACTACAATGATTAAAGACGTAATCGATGAACTAGAGAAGCAATACTCTGTAATGCAAAGTGAAACAGAAGATGCAGAAAATAATGGGTGTGAAAGAGATAGCATTATGGCGCATACAGATTGTCTTATTCAAGGAGTTAAGGCGAAGATGTATACGCCTTTGTTGAAGCGAGTTAAATGCTGTGAGTATAATAAATATATTCACAAATCACTTTTAATCTTTTGACCGTGCCCCTACTGCTCGTGTCGTATTTCTGCGACAGAAAACATGCATGATTATTTCATTATATTTTCGTCCTATTAACTGCGTGGTACAATTAAAACCATTATTAAATAGAGATATTATGTACAACAAACAATTACTTAAAATTATATCTCGTAGCTCTAAGTATTGAAAAATTTACTTTACTTAACTTACTTTACCAAAAATAATCGAATTTTATCGATTTGTAGCCGCGTGCTAGGAGCACGGCAATTGATATTTAGTCGAGCGCTTAAAAGGTTAAAAAAACGGTGAAGTACGTACGAGTCTGACTCACAGACAAAGGGTTCCGTACAAACTTACCATGGTACAAGATTTAACAGTAGGTTTTATTAAAAATAAACTATTTAGTCTTTACTCTGAACAATATATTATCATTAGATTACATCCACCAGTACATTTAAAATATATTTAAAGGCCTGCGACGCCATAATGATTATTTAACAATTGGGTATTTGACAAGATTTTTAACTTACTTATTGAACTAGTTACAAGCATTTTAATATTGCTAATTAGACAGAGAGAGCAATATCTTAAGGTGACGTCACCTTGGTAATTCTCCATACTAATCTGGGGCTGCCCCGTACAAGTCTACTATCTATCTACTAACTTTAAAAGCTTATAACTTTTGTATTCGTGTATTATTTTTGACATTTATATTTTTTCAGTGTATATTTTATTGTTTATTTATTATTTACGATAGTAGTCAAATACCCGATACTTGTTAATAATTATTTAACTTTTGTTACAGCAAGCTTAGAAGAAAAGATTCAACATTACAAAAAGAAGAGAAAAGTGGGAGATCAAGATGAGACTGTGTAATATAAAATAAAAAATATAAAATCCATTTGATTCTTTCATTTGACGAGGGGCTTTGGTCCGTAGATGCGTGATCATTGGTAAACATACCGAGACCCCTCAGAGCCTCGGAAAGCAAAAAGCCGTTGGTCCCGACTATCATACGTTGATCTTTGGTAGTCGTTAAGTTACTACAATTCTGACAACCATTCTTACCATGGGATACTGTGTTACCCAGTAAAATGGGTTGTGGAGGTCAGATAGGCAGTCGCTCCATGTAAAATACGGTATTCAGCTGAATCTGGAAAGACTAGAAGCCAACCCCAACATAGCTTGGGAAATGGCTAGGCAGAAGAATATATATTGTATATTGTATATTTCTATGAAATATTTAATATTTTATTTTAGCTTATTAAAAGTATAAAATGAACTGATCCTAATACTACTCTATTTGATAAAACAATAAATTTAGTTTAACGATTTTAAAAAAGTGAGACCTAAAATCACATCAAAATTTATCGATCTTCAATATAAAAGCTTTTTTTTACTAAATGTATCTCTTGTTAAAACAGACGATAATAACCGTGCTAGTATGATAGCAAAAAAAAAAATCATTTGTGTTAGGGGTTTAAATGGCTGAAAAAGTTGGATATATTTTACACATCTTTTTAATACAAATCTGACACTAAGTGGAGTGGATCGCAAATACGACGTGCTAGATCCATTGATATACAAAAAATCCCGCTAAACCACTATAAAATAAGGTTTATCACCAACTTACAATAAGGAACATGAAGAATTATATTATTAGGACAAAGTTTATTTGAAAGAATAATAAAATCGTATGGAAACGTTTTGAAAATCTAACACCACCCGTGGGAAGCCAGGGCGGGCAGCTAGTTTTTAATAAAAAGTAGCGCAGCTACTAATTAATGCTAATTACGATATTCATTTGAAAAATCGCGACAAATAAGGACGAAATGAATAAAGATTGCGATATTTATTCCAGTCGTTGCAATTAAGTAACAAAGATAGCATTATGTCAGATTTATTAGAACCGACAATTAATAAAAACTGCTCGAAGTAACAATTAGATTGGCGGATTAAAAATTCATCTATTCTCTCATAATCCTTTATCAACATAAAATTATTTATTCCACGCTCTCTTTTTTGCAGTGGCTATGGTAATATAATAAGATCATCGCATTATTAAAATAAGGTCATTGAGCCATCCGACTATTAAAAAAAGATGCAAACGATAACGACCTCAAACGGTAGCGGGACTGTTTTGTACAGTAATTGTCTCCATAATTATTGTGGCATTGTAGGTATATTGTACATAGCCCGTGCGTAAACCGGCCGCGGACAGCGAACGGCCATTCGGCCAACCAAACCATTTATTACTTGAACAGTATTAGAAGGCCGTTGCAACCGGACAGCGGTCTTTACAGCGCGTAATAATTTCGAAACAAAAACTGGGATATCCTCGCGTACGCTTACAAGTAAAATAAAACGCAACTAACAATTGTATATTTTTTTCTTTGCGCCAATTTATTAATTATAATCCGACTAAATCATAATGTCGCTTTTATTTCAACTCGAGTTCCGTATCCGTGTTCTGTTTTTTCGATCAGGTAATATAATTTTGACAGTTCGATGAAAATATTTACGTGACGTTTATGAAAAACTTTTTTCGTGCAAATAAGTTTTGAAATAGTTGTTAAATTGATGGATTTGTGACTTTTAATTCGATAAAAATGTGTTAAAATCTCCTTGTAAGTGTGTGGATATTGTGTGGTAAACGTTGAGTTTTGGATGAAAGTTTTAAGGTGTGTATTTTAATTTATTACGATTGTATATTTTAGTGCAGTATCATTCGGAGACTTGTAGCTGTTAAGTTTTTATTATGTACTTACTTGGAACAACTTTTAATATGCCATTAAATCCTTTCATTGACCTATATGAAGAACTTAGCTACCATCTTCCTTAATAAATTAAAAGTATTACATAGTGATATCAACATTTTGTTTACTGCATGTTAAAAATTAATTTTCCTACTTTTTCAATAGTGGAGAAGCTGATTTTACTAGATTATAATGAGTATTAATTATTTAATTGTTCTCAAACAATTTTACTATACATGCAAAAGTTTACAAACATAAAATAAGGCAAAATGAAAGTTATTATTGAGATGGTCTTTGAAAAGAGTTTTATTTAGATCAGAGTTTGTTGAACTGACAATAGTTACAAAAACACAGAAACTTAAAAAAAAAGCAGAATTGAATTTCACTCAAAAGTTAAAAAAGCTACTGATTTCAGTTTCAACTTCTTATTTTTCAAGAATAAGTTAAATATATTAAGTCAAATCAACTATCACATTTAAATAAAAATAATATAATAAACTTAAATTAACTTGATTAGAGGGCAATTGATCTGGCTATGGTGTTGGCTGGTCAGATCCTAAAGAAAACCATCAATATTAAAAGAAGATGACCTATATTATTAAGAGTTTTTTTATAATAATGTTTAAGGCATTTTAAATACCTAATTTCATTTATCAATAATCAAAGTCAACCTGTTTATTTTGTACCAATTAAATTAGTAAAAAAATATGTAATTTTGCTACAAATTTGTTATTTTACAAATTAATTTAACCCATATATTCTAATAATTAATTTGTTTGTATTTACTTAACATAATTGCTTCTGTTTTATTAATATTTATGAACTAGCTATGCCCTGTGGCGGTCCCCTGCATTCTCTCCTTTCCTATACATTATTATTATTATTACATTTATTATACATTATTCCATCGATCGGAGTTTGTCCTTCATTTTGTTAAAAATTTTTTTGCTTGATACTCTAATTAATTTCGGCTAGCCTAAGTTATTCCTTATATAGTCAGCTATCTACTACTAAAATCTAATGAAAATCTGACCAGCCATTGTTAAGATTAGCTGGAACAGACAAACAGACAAAAAAAAAAATTTTTTTCAGGATAGGTATTGTGCCAATAACTGTATGAGCTTAAAAATACTAATATTTTGACATTACAAACTTTTAAAATTTTATTTATTTGTATGGATGATAAAGCTAGAGATGGGCTATAAATGGTGTTAAGTGCTAATGCTAAACAAATGTTGAGGTTTTCCGTATTGACAAGACTAACATTTGAAGAATAAAACTAGATTTCATCATAATCATCTGCATCCTTTTACAGCTCATTATTGGGCATAGGCCTCTCTAAACTTTGAATAATATTTTTTGTATGTTTATTTGTCACAATGGATATCAGCTTGCATAATTATATCACTGTATCACTAGGGGTTTCAGACATTCAATTCACATACTAGGAAATTCTAAAAAGAAAATAATTTGAGGTAAATCTTGTTTAGGTATTTTTTGAGATGGGAAAAAACAATTGAATTTGCGACACTGTTACCGTTACCGACACCTCTGTATATAAGTATCTACATATATTGTAATTGTTCAAGTTTTCACATCTGTCGGCACTCCCGGGGTCTCATTTTATTTTGTTTTTTTATATATATACTAGCTGTCCCCCGCGACTTTGTCCGCGTGTTTTAGTTTCAACGGTTTTTCATTTTTGCAACATTTTTCATTTATGCTCCGCTCCTATTGGTCGCAGCGTGATGTTATGTAGCCTATAGCCTTCCTCAATCAACGGACTATCCAATACAAAAAGAATTTTTCAATTCGAACCAGTATTTCCTGAGATTAGCGCGTTCAAACAAACAAACAAACTCTTCAGCTTTATAATATTAGTATAGATAGCTTTACATGCTTGCATAAGATGTGTTTTCAGTGTATATTTAGGTCACTGTAAGACACAAGAACAACTATCTTGCATGCCATACATTTATGTATGATATATGTAACATTCATTTGTGAAATCTATACCAAATAGTATTATTGTTTTAAACATTTATAAGGAAAAGAAATGCTGTTGTGTTGTGTTTATTTATATATTCTGTATGGTAGAGTGCACTTGCAGTTTTAATGATTCAGCCATTTTTTTCCAGTCAATCAAGCTAAGTAGTTGTAATGAAGAGGTGCAATTGCACTAAGTACAAGTACTACACTATAGTAATAGCTGAATACTCAAACGTCAATCAATTTTGAATCGCTGTTAATTCTCAAGTCTCTCCCATGAATACTGAAACGCTACTTAATTTTAAGCCGTACTTAAATATCTATTTGTTGCTACTTTACACCTTAAAGAGAGAGAGAGAGAGAGACAGATTGAGAGTTAACGGCGACTTAAAACTAATTGACGTTTCAGTACTCGGCCATCAGTCACTTTAATGCTCGGTACCTATATTCAAGAAATGATTCGTTTTACTTACGAATGGTCAATTTTTTTTTTGAGAAAATTCTACCTTTTGTAAGCAAAACCCGGGACCTCAGAGCAGGCGACACCTTCAAAGCTCGTCAATAATTGTGATCAATTCCAGTACTAAAATAATAATTATTATGTAAGCACCTATTTATCTCGATTAATTTGATTTTTTACTTTTGTTACAGATTCAAAACGCCAAGGATGAATAAAAATAAAACGATCAAAAAAATATAAAAATAAATAAAAGCAAATTTAGATGACTGTTTGATGGCCAGTATTTTACATTTAAATTTAGAATATATTATTTTTAATGTGATTATAATGTGATTAATAGTTTCGCTTAAAAAGGCCAGTATCTTTTTTTAAATATAGTAAAAAGGTTGAATGCAAAGTTATGTAGTTATGATTTCACCATGGATTCGGCTGTATCATTCTTATGTAAGTATGATTTGCACTTATTACAATTTATGAATAAGAGACAATTAACGGAATATTCAAACTCATCTTCATTTTATGGTGTAATGTAGCGTCAGTTAGACTTTTAATGACGTCTTAAAGTTAACTTTCTTGAGTTGAGTTGGCTTGAATATTCCTACGTGGGGAAAGTGCATCCCGAAGAATTAAAAAATAAGTAGGTACTTAGTTATTAAAATAATATATTGCTGTCGCACATCTCCGACCTGCCCCCGTAAAGTGCGTAAGGGACAACTGCAGCTCAGGCTGATTATACCTACAAAATCCTTGAATAAAAGACGTTTCTTATTATGTGATTTCTTTTCCAAAACTAGACTAATCTACAATTTAGAGTAAAGGTAGATCTATGCTTCTATTATTTTCTATTTTGTTAAAATCTTATCTTATTTGTCTGATAGTCGTCGGAAAACGGCGGTAAAAAAGAGCATTTTTGGAAGGTCATATTTCTTTAAGTGATTATGTTTTGGAAAAAGCCAAACAATAGGGGCACACTATAAGCAAACCTAGATCTTTTAGGAAAAAAAAACATTGCTCTGGAACCATTTTCCACCAAAAAAACAGCTGAATAAGTTTGTATGGAAAAATACCCAGTCGAGCCCCCTCTTAATAAACCGTTTCCAAAAAAATGCCCATTCAAATATCGACTTAATCTCGTGAACGTTGAACGCTTTTTACAACAACAGCATGCTGCAAAAATTGACACTGTTCTACTCACTTATTTAAGTTGCCTCCTAATATAGTATAATTACTATCACCCGATTGCTTTGACTGCCTCGTTGGTCTAGTGGTGGAAAGCGCGACTGCCATGTTCCAGGGCTTCGAATCTTGGATCGGCCAAAAATAGTTACTGGGTATTTTCTGTTTAGAAATACTCAGTACATTTGAGAGTCAGGAAGTTTGACGGTGTTTACACCCCAGTGCCTCGAAAAGCACGTCAAGCCGTTGGTCCTGGGTGATCTCTCTCCGGTCGTGTCGGATTGCCGTCTCATCAGACTATGAGAGTGAAGGAATAGAGAGTGCAACTGGTAAAATATGTCCCGCGCAGCTAATCTCTGTTGAGAGAACCCGCTGTGACCGAAATTCGTTCAGGAGTCCAGAAATCCCTGTCCATTTGTGTCTTCCAAAAAGTAATCTAGCTTCTTCCTCTCTTCCTGCCTAGGGCTGCCCCGATATCGTCGTGTCGACTTTTTCTTGTGGGAGATATTTGTTAATCCTACTTTTTTTGTCCATTAGCTCACACTGGGAAGTGAAGGGAAGATCGGACAAAAGGCGCTTCATGGTTTACATGGTAAGTTATTATTTATCTAAAATACTTTGAAATGAGTATGAAGTTTATATGGGGAGTTCGTTATTCAAAGATGGAAGCATGAAATTTCTTACGCATGCTTCTGTTTAAAAATAAATGGTTTTTTTTAACCAAAATATATTAGAATAGATTAAACGTTTTATTAAAATCTGAGATAGATTAGAGGGTGAAATAGGGGTTAAAAGATTATATGGGAACAGTTTTTCATTTTATATGTTAGGAAAAAGAAATTAAAAAGCGATAAATGACCTGTAACTGTGAGTTACTGTAAATCAAATTATTCAATAAGAAAACTTACCTATTACCCAACCATTACCCAACTGCAAGAGAAGGAGGTTCTCAATTCGAAGGTACTTTTTTTTGTATTTCTGTTACGCGATATCTCTAGCTATTGTGCATCGATTTCAAAAATTCTTCTAGTCACCAATAGGATTTCTCACAATTGGTCACATATGAATTTCATTGAAGTCGATTTTTTTTTGTATATTTATGTGTAGTGTAAATAAACATGGTTTTCAATTATTTTCCCAGCCTATATTGGCTAAGTCCTGGTTAAAGGCCGTCCTAAATATTCAACATTTCCTTACCATGAAACGTAAAAGAAAAATATCACAGCAAAACTTTCAAGTAAATTCCGGAACTGATCTTTAAGGTCAAAAGCTAACTTAAATTAGTACGACTCTGTCCATTAATAGGTCTATAAAAGATTGCTTATAGTGATAAGGTAATTGCAGACGGTATTTTACTGTTTTTGTGTAGTTTATTCCGGGTATTTCCTAATTCCAAAGTTATTGCTAACGCCAAACATCGGTTATTTATTAGACCAAAAAAACAGGTTATTCTGTCTCGGGCCTGTTGGTTTAATGGTTAGTGACCCTCACTGCTAAACCGGAGGACGTGGGTTCAATTCGAACCAAGGACAAATCTTTGTGTGATGAGCACTATCATTTGTTCTGTGTCTGGGTGTAATTTATCTATAATATAAAATGTATTTAGAAATATATAAGTATGTTTATCAGTTGTCTGGTTGCCATATTACAGGCTCTGCCTAGTTTGGGATCAGATAGCCGAACAAAATACAAGAACATATATTTTTATAGATAAATTACACCTAGACACAGAATAAATGATCATGCTCATCACATAAAGATTTGTCAGAAGTTCGAATCGAACCCACAACCTCCGATTTAGCAATCAGGATCACTAACTACTAGAGAAATAGGCCAGTCGATATATACCTACATCGGACCATCATCGTGAATTGGAGTCATTAACTAGCCACAAAGGACAGAACGGGAACGCATTGCTAACTACCGCGTATACTAATTAATATATATTTTTTACCACCAAACCAATGATGTTAATATATTACCTTGCTCTTAATAAATCATGTATCGTAGTAATGAGAACTGAGATGGGCATGTTAGGTGTGGCAATCAGTGCCAAAATGGAGCGCCGGTGATGGCACGACCTTGCTATCTCAGCGAGTGAACTATTCGAGTTAAGGCGAAGATTTCAATCAAAAAAGTTCCGGAATAAAACCAAATATCTTATCGCTACGTACACATGGAGTCTTGTCTGATTTGTAAAAGGTAGATAGAGAGAAGGAACATTTTTGTCCTTGCGAGAGCTTTCGATGTATAATAGACTGCATGAATAGTCCAGTGCTGTACTGTTCTACCACTGCGCGACGTCTTGCGGAATCGATCCCCATTCATTAGGATCAAAATTTCTGTGATTGACTTCGTTTTCCGTTCTAGTTTTTAATCTAATTTATAAAAATCTGGCGAAACGTCTTGTTGACTCCTCTCGTGACCCAAGGGCTGGCTTTTACCTTAGACAAAGAATTAGCATTGCCATACAACGTGGCAATGCCACCAGCCTTTCGGTACCTACACTTCCAGTTGACAGCGATAAGAATGAATTTTTTGACGTTATTTTTTAGTTTTTTGTTAGTTAAGAGTTTAGTTTTAAGTGTATAAACTTAACTAAAGTTTGCATATATTTTAAATTGTAAAAAATATATAATTATCTCGTGTCACAGTATTGGTAAGCAAACCCCTTCGAAACACCTTGACCGATTTTTAAGATTTTTTTGGTGTACCTATATTTGGTAGGTCTAAGAATAGGTTGTAGGTTTTTTTGCGGGGAGCCCTTATCACCTAGGGATACCCCTAGGTGATAAGGGCCCTTCCGCAGTCTAGCCGAGAATGAGCTTGCGATCCCGGGACTCCGGGCAAGGGCAAAGAAGGGACCGGGGAGTTTTTAGTCGGTGAAAGTCCGACATATCCCCACGCCAAACCCTCGGTTAGATTAAAGCTTTTCACCACGTTAAAAAAAGAAAAAAGGTTATTAGGATGGCCCTGGTAAAACGTTTGCCAGGGCCACCCGGTTAGTAACTAAATAAGTATCTAAAAGACTTATCGTTCTCCTTATTTTTGTCTGCCTAGCCTTCTCCCGAGCTATGGACGGGTTCCAATCTCACCGGAGACCTTAGATTAATACCAAAATTTTACATGTAACGATTTTTGCTTGCCGTCGTTTTCTCATTCATTGACCAAACACAGAATGAATTTGAAAGACTAGTAATCTACGTCTAATGTTTGGTTGAGTTAGATGAATGGGTATCAAAAACAATTTTTATTCCGTAAGTTCGATAATAAAAAATATTTGACACGTATTATTTGCTTTTTAAACATATTAAAACACTGTAGATATAGCGAACCAAAGTTCAGGAATGGGGGCTAATGACGTCGTCATCGATTGTGACGTCATGCAACATTTCAAATCAATGTATCGTAGTGTGTTTTTGGTTATGTGAAATAAGAAAAAATAGGTCTTATATATTTTATCAATCTATTTCACGGACATTAAAAAATACCGACTTCTACCCCGTTTCCACAACACATCGACTGTATAACACAGTATCTTTAAATAAGGTGTTCAAAAATTTTATAATCCTTTCTTCCTCGTTCCCCCAAAACATAAGTCTTCGCCTTACAATGCGCAGTCCCAGCGATCGTGTCGCAACACACGTTTGGATGTACAGGACACGACTACCTCTTTCGACCTTCCTTCACTTAGAAAGTAATTAATCACCTGTCAACCCCTGAAGCCTTGCTTTTATGTGGGAAATATCCTTTTAATTCTTCTCATTCTTCTGCCTAGAATTTTCGGAAGCTATTTTGGGGTCGGCTTCCAGTCTTACCGGATTCAGCTGAATACCGTATTTTACATGAATATTCTTTTAATTCAAAGGATTTATTTGTTAAACACAGGTGGAAGTTTACACTTGGTGGACTATTTTAAGTTACATTAGCTTTTTGTTTCGCCATCAAGGCATACAAATATCAATAGCGATAAAAACCATTTTTAATTGACATTTTTTTTTCATTTTTTTGAATTCGGTAAGACTGGATGCCGACGCCAACAAAGCTTGGCTAGGCAGAATTCGTATTTTTTTATTTTTATATAGGTTACTAGCAATGTGAGTGGAATTCACATTACTAGCAATCTTGTTAACCCCTCCAACTAAGCTAAATATGCTTGTGTCTGGAGTGGATTTACGTCTATAGTGCAATGGGTGGGGTTCGAACCTGCGACCTCTCGATCACAAGGCCAACAACCATTAGGCTATTGCCGTATCCAACGACTTCTACACTACTTAACGAATAAACAAATCTCTATTCACATTAATAAGTTCTTTCTACTAGTTTATGTTTGACAAAGATCTTCGCCTTATGCGCAAGCGCATCAACTGAATCGTGTCGCAACTCGTACTTTTGATGTACCACAACACGAACCCACCTCTAACTGACCTTAGGTTTAATATAACGAGATCAATACAAACTTGTACCTATTAATGATCTGTCAAAACTTTCGATTTTCAAACTTAAATAAACCGTTGGTAATTGACGGTTGAATACGAATTTCGAATGGGATCGTGATCTTATGAATTTTGATTTTGGAACGTGGTTAACTTTTTATACCAGCCAGAACGTAAAAGCATTTGTTTTTAATTGCGAGTCTGCTCGTATGGTTGTAAATTATCGCAAAATACACAACCATATGTCCTGAGACTGAAGATCTCCGTGGTCGACTGGCGTACACCAGTTTTCAAGGTGTCGCAAGCTTTGAGGTCCCGGGTTCGATCCTCGGAAAATTCTGTCAATGGAAGGAACTGACTGGAATCTAAACATAGTAATTAACGAAAATTAATTTTGTTAAAGTAAAATTAAAACACCATAAATAGCTATTTGCAAGTAAAGCAACAGGCATAACAAGCATTTAAATCTTAACTTGCGCATGCGCATCAACTCATTGCAACACTAGACCGGATACGAAACCATCACTTATCGACCTCGCTAAATTAATGAGATCAATACTTAATTACTATGCTACGAGATCTTCAGTTAACACGATTTAACTATGGAATAAATTAGCGGTTAAAGTGAAGTTTCTTTGTCAATAAAATCACGCAAATATAATTTACTAGCAGATCGCCCCGGCGTCGGACGGGTATTTAACGAAAATTTCAAAAACAAAAATCTATACTAATATATATAAAGCTGAAGAGTTTGTTTGTTTGTTTGTTTGTTTGTTTGTTTATACGCGCTAATCTCAGGAACTACTGGTCCGATTTGAAAAATTCTTTCAGTGTTGGATAGCCCATTTATTTAGGAAGGCTATAAGCTATATAACATTACGCTGCGAGCATAAATAAAAAAATGTTGCAAAAATAAAAAACCGTTGAAACTAAAACAACTAGCCAAAGTCGCGGGGGACAGCTAGTAAATTATACAGCCTATGTCATCCGGGGATAGTGGAGCTTCCCAACAGTGAAATAATTTTTCAAATCGGTTCAGTAGTTTCAGAGCCTATTCAATGCAAACAAACAAACAATCAAATCTTTCCTCTTTATAATATTTGTATAGATTAAGTCTTATATGGTATGATATTTTTGGTCGTGATTTCACAAACAAGAATTTTAACTTTTAACGTGATGCTATTGACCACTTATCGTCTGTAAATGTCTCACAGTTGGGCATAGTCACACTTATAGAGTAAACATAGACAAGCATAGAGCGTGCGCATCGCTAGTAGCCCCTTATGCCAAGCGTAAGCACATTTTTATCTAAACGTACTACGCTCGTTTACTGATTTATGTGATTTTCCGTGCGACGACAGACGTTAATGCGAAAATATCGACGGTTCCGATATTATTAGGGTAATATTAGGTTTTGAGATAGTTTTAATAAAACGGTGCGCTCTGTTTTGTCACTCATTTTACGATTTTACTTGTTCATACTAGTGCCAACAGTTCATACTAGTGCCAACAGTTCATACTCGATATGAGCTCTATGGTTTACTTATTTATTCCTCTAAGGTCATATCTTTGCTCTTTTCTTTGACTCGACTTGTCAGAAAATAATGCGCGTTGCATAAATCACGACGTTTTATTAGGTTTACACAATTTGGAATCCATGTTTCTACAAGAAGTATTAAAAACAATAGTCAGTGGTGTCCTAAACTAATTTAGAATGTACACACATACAAAAAACCGCGAAAATGTCACACTATCTCGACTATTAGACAAATTTTATAGAATTTTAACAAAAAATTAAAAACAAAAGAAATGATAGCAGCGTAGATATACCTTTCCTCTAAGTTTTGATGCAAAAATTATTTAGAGTAATCCAGTTTTGGAGAAGAAAACAGACAATTACGAAACGTCTTTTGGTCAACGATTTTGTAGGTAAAATCAGCCCGAGCTGCAGTTGTCCCTTACGCACTTTACGGGGGTAGTTTCATATCATATCATGGGACAACTCACACTCGGCCATCTGATCCAAAAATAGGCAGAGCCTGTATTATGGCAACCAGACAACTGATAAACATACTTACATATTTCTAAATACATACATATTATAGATAATTACACCCAGACACAGAACAAATGATCGTGCTCATCACACAAAGATCTGTCCTGGGCAAGAATCGAACTCCGGTTTAGCAGTCAGGGTCACTAACCACTAGACCAACAGGCCCGTCGAAATTTGGAAGTGTGCGACAGCAATATATTCTTTAAATACCTATGTTTTCCTATCTGGCTGTCGTTAATTTACACTTTAAAGCCCTTAATAAAGTAACATTAGCAACATGACGGTGATTTAAAATTAAGTTGCGTTTAAATCGGTATAACATTAAGTTAGTTACAAATATACTAAGATCACTCTAACGACCTCAAGACGATCGAATGAAAGGTCAGTGAAGAGGCTGAATAACATCCGGTTTTACATCAAAACAAGTTACGTATGAGCAAATATCGCCTAAGTGATGATTAATGATGACTTAATTTGAGCAGAGATTGGATGCTGGCAGATTCGTAGCAGATTGATCACAGTCGTAAACTTAGTGTTTATAATCTAATCTTTGCTTTTAAAGATTTTTTCTATAATCGAAAAGAAACTACTTATGTTAAAAGATAATAGGGATGTTGACTGGGTATAAAAAGTTAAAATCTATTTAGTCCGTCAGTTAGATAATAAAAAAATATTAGACACGCATTTTTTCTTTTATCAAAACAATAAAAAATTACAAAGATACAGCGCTTTAAAGTTTCGGAGTGGGGGCTTATGACACCTCGCCTTGGTAAAAATTGTAGCGAGGAGTGACGTCACGCGAAATTTCCGTTCTCTGTATTTTGATCATTTTTTGTTTGCAGGAAAAAAGAAAAAATACTTGTCCAATAAAACTCATTTATCTATAAGGCGGACATTAAAAAATAAATAGGAAACATGCCTATTATGATTAACTTGCTGCCCGCCCCGGGTTCGCACGGGTGGTGGTGGTTTTTTTTTAAGTTTTATCTTTGAAAACCTTATTTTTACAATAATTTCTCTCACTAGATCAAATCAAGCTGGCCCGAGCCGACCGAACTAGCAATCAAAATATGTCCCTCAATATGAAAACTTAGATTCAGCCCTCCCTTGCTGATTTTGCCTTATTAAGATTGATAGCAACTAAGTCGAGGTTCGAACCTCGTAGGGTGGGAGTGAACGTTGCTGACGTAGTTAGTTTTTCTATTGCTCTGGCTGGAAGCATTTATGGTTTACCTAAAAGTTCGGTGTAGCAGTCAAATGCGCTCAGGCTAACTGCGGTAGACCTCTTCCAAAAAGTAACATGCCAAAAAAAGTAAGGAAAACTGTTCTAAATAAGTACTAATTTTAATATAAAAAAGGCGTATTGTATAAAAATGTCGGAACTAACTCTGTAGTCGCACAACGGTCGCCATGTTGTAACAACCTTCACCTAGTCTTGGCTCATCCTGTACTTAGCCTCTACTCTGTTGCTACACGGATTATCATACTTACATACTTATTTCATAAAGCGCTATACAATGATGATAGTGTAAAAAAAAACTTTGTATAGATGTTTTATTAAGCCATTAAGCGTCGCGTGGATCACCGGTGACGAAAAAACAATCGATTTTCGGTCTTCGTCTCAGCGAGAAATCGCGTTAACTTCGCCAAATAATATATAAATTTTGTAAAATACCAAATTCATCTATCGTCTATCATACCCAAGTATTACACATACCATCAGAGAGTAAAGCAGAAAAATAAGTATTAGGCGTAAAAAAAAAACAAAAAAATGACACTTCAAGTCGTACTCGCGCATAACTTTTTGAAGTAAAACTTCTTTAGGCGCGACTAGGGAGTAACTCAGATTTTTTTTCTGACGGAAGTAACGCTTACTATAGTCTGTGTAGTTTCCGCCATTTAAAAATAATAATTCTGATTGGTTGTAAGTATATGTCATATACTACACGCTTCTTGACTTATACGCCAGCTAGTGGCAAATATCATAATCAATTAGGATTATTTATTTTCAAATTGTCAAACGGATCAATTGTGAATAGCAAAGTGAATGAAAAATTCAACAGTTTTAAAAACATTATTTTAAATTGCAAAATTTTTTGAAAATCTTTAAATATACTTGTTTATTTATTACTTTTAAAATAAGTAAATTAAAAATAAATTTTCTGACAATTGCGACATTTTATAATATTCAATAACAAGGTTATATTGACATGTGCTGATCTAACCTTCAATTTGCTACTCTCAATTATTTTATTTAACAAATGAAAGTATTTATAAAATATGAAAGTTATATTAATGAATTTTAAATAGAATATAAAATGAAATAGTGAATATTAAATGAAATGGCAGAGTCCCAGGAACATTTTACTCTTTCATCAATAAATAATAATAAAAGAAAAAATCAAGCAAAGAAGTTTTACTTCAATCGCGCGTAAAGGTTACACGCACACACTTTTTTTTGTTTTTTTTTGTTGTTATAGCGGCAACAGCAATACACAATACGTGAAAATTTCAGCTCTCTAGTCATTACGGTTCATGATATCAGCCCGCTGATAGACAGGCAGAACGGACGGAAGGAAGGACAGTGGAGGCTTAGAAATAGGGTCCTGTTGGCACCTTTCTGTACGCAACCTTATACAGTTATTGATGCTATGGCAGACCACCAGTCTCTCCGCGCAGAGCTTGCGTAAGCGATCCCGCGGCTCCGGCAAAGGTAAGGACGGAAACCGGGGTGTTTTTAGTCGGTGTAAGTCCGACATATCCCCACGCCGTGCCCTCAGTGCGGGTTGAAGCCATTAGAGATACACCCTGAAAAAAAAACCCACCAGTCTCTGTGGGTGATATGTGTCACTATGCCAACTCCTAACCCACAACTGAGTCCCAACCGATCAATACTCGTTTGTTTTAAGTCTATTTTGTGTCTATTGTGTATGTTATTTGAATTTTAGTGGATCTAACCGTGCATCCACATCGCAGTTACTTTTTGTAGATCATCTTTTACAAGTGTTACTCAGCAACATCCGACAGCAAAAAGTTATGAATTGTTAATATGTGTTGCCGTGTTAGTATAAGTCAAGCAACGTTGCTCTACAATCGCGCTAAGTCAAGGTCCGAACCCCACAGGGGGTGCCCTTAGTGAACGTTGCTGACGTAGTTAGTTTGTCTATTGCTCTGGCTGGAGGCCCTTAAGGTTCTCGCCAAAAGTCCGGTGAAGCAGTCAAAGCCTGCGCTCAGGCTAACTGCGTAAATCTCATCCAAAAAAAAAAGAGCTCTACAATCGATAACATTAGATAATTTTACTTCAATAATGCAACTAAAAATAGCATCTGTCAGCATTTGTTACAATTTGTTCATTTATGTTGTTGGCGGTATGGACGCGAAAGTAACAATCAGCAAATAGTTACAAGGAGCCACATAAGTTACAGATGTTACCGTGTTGCATTTTATTGCTCCACAAAAGTTAACTGCGGTGTGGATGCACGGTATAAAATAAAGGGTTTTAAAATAAATGGCTTACAAAAATATACGAAACGTACGTTTAGGTCTATTTAATTATTTATTACTTAGCTGGACTGTATTTTTTTTAATTTATTGTCCCACCCGGAGAAAACCATATAGGCCGCGCTGGGATCTTACCGACTAAAACCATAAGTTTGCTGTTCCCTTTTCCCATGTTAAGCATTGTTAATAATATTAGGCAGAATTGTATACAAGGATTCAAATTTAAATGTTAAAAACCTTATTGTATTACCTACATTCTATGCAAATAAAGATATCTATTCTATTCTTCCCCCCGGGAACAGAGGGGAACGCTTGTGCAAATCCCCGCGACAATACTGACTAAAGGCTTCCCGCAAATCTTTCCACGAACGAAGGCATCTAAATATATTTTATTTCGTCAAACATTATGCCTGCGAGTGAAAGCACAAATGTTAGGTTCCCACGATACACTTGCAAGTGGACGCGTCCGTGACACACAGTCGTTAAGTTTATCAAGCTTGTTGGACTTGCTTGATAGAGGCAATTATCGATAATCTTTAGTTTAAAGCAAAGGCTCAACACAACTTGTATGATAGATTTTAAGTTTGATTATAAATAAATAAATCTATGTATTTTTATTATAATTAATCAACGACTCTTCAACATTGTCCATAAGTTTTTTTTTAAATGTCACACGTCCATCTTATTCCAAAGTAGGCAGCGCCTGTATTATAGCAACCAGAGAACTGATAAACATACTTATGTATTTTTAAATATACATATTATAGACAAATTACACCCAGACACAGAACAAATGATCATGCTCGTCACACAAAAATTTGTCTTTTATAAGGATCGACCTCGAAATCAGTTTAGCATTTAGGTTCACTAACCACTAGACCAACAGGCCAGTCGGACATTGAAAAGACATATGATGTACTCAAAGACCTAAATCTTTCTTTGGAATACAAAACCTAAAAATACCATGCATTTATTTACATTACTGTCCCTAGAATTGGTATCGTTTTTTGTTTTAGGTCAGTAATTTATTACATTTCATGTTATATAAAAGCTCTTGATCTTTTTTTATTGCAGTTGAGTGACGAACTGCCATATAATTATCAAAATGTTTATTAGGTCCTCTATATATTCACTTTTATTTACTTAAATTAAAAAAATGATGTGACATCATCGCATATTGTTCTGAACCCAAAGTCAGTAGCTATAGCACTTGTGTTATGGAATTAAAGATAACGAATATACCACAAACACCAAAACCCGAGACAATATAGAAAACTGTTTCTCTGCATTGACTCGTCCGGGGATCGAACCCGGGACTTCAGAGCTGGCGACACCAATGAAGCCGTATATTCAACCGTATATTTGTTAACAAATCAAACCGTGTGTAGCCTCCCATACAAGGTCTTAAGTCATTTGAGATCCACCCTCTCTATAAGGAGCTTAACATACATACATCACATACATTATGAGGTCTAAGTTAGGTCACAGTATCCTGTTATATAGGTGTGAAGTCTGAGAGCATTCCCTTGAGATGCAGATGTGGAATTAATTGTAGATATGGAAAGTCAGTTCTTAGATTCTGTGTGAAGTTTAAAATCGTTTAGCTTAATTGTATGTTTGAAGGTTGCATTTGACTTCGTCTGCGTATATAAATAGGGGTGCGGACTAGGTATGTTAAGGAAATATCCATTTAGTCCGCCAGATAGAGAAAAAAAACTCGTATTTTTTCTTTTATCAAATCAATAAAAATGTTAAAGTTAAAGCGCTTTACTTGTGGGTAAAAATTGTAGCTACAACTGACGTCACGCGCCATTTCCATTTACTGTATCGGAAGATACAGTGAATGGAAATGGCGCGCACTAATTGTTTAACTAAAAAAAGAAAAATACGTGACTATTATTTTTCTATCTATGTGACGCGTAAATAAAATAAAAAAGTCCGCAAGTCGCTTTTTTGGCAGCATGTTTCTACTTCACATATATAAACATTTTATTAACTAACTAGATGACATGGCAAACGTTCACGAAAAATTTCATAAAAAACGGTCAAGTCGTTTAGAAAAAGTTTGATTAAAAACATTGTGACACTAGAATGTTACGCATATTATAAAAAAATATTTATTTATATATTTATAATATATCTAATGTAATATCTTGTTTCAGGATGAGAGGGAGGGCGCGGGGCGTCGCGGAGGCGTCGTGCTGCCCTCTACGATGGAGGTAGGTACCTTCCTTTTATAAAATAAGTCTTAACTTAGCGTATGGCATTTAAAAACAATCATAGTAAGAAACAAAAGATTAGATTGATGGGAAAAAAGAGGTCAGTACCTGTACCATGAAGTATTATAGCAGTATTGTCGCCGTTGTGGAAGCGAGATGGCGCATTACACTGTACGTAACGGCGTCTCGCTTACACGACGGCAACAGTCCTGATTTAAGAGTCAGTAAGCGTGCTGATGAATAGGTACAATTATCTCAAATTGGATTAGATAAAGTAGATTTTGCTTGCAACCTAGTTATTGAGGGCTATTAAAAATATTAAATTATCTTACGGGAACTTCCAACTAGGATAAACAGTATCCTACATAAAAATTTTGGTCTTAAACAATCTATCCTTTTATCGATGGCCTATCGTTGTAGTGTGAGGTCGTAGCTTCGGTTCCCACCCAGAACAAATCTTTATGTGATGAGTATAATTATTTGTTTTGTGTCTGGATGTAATTTAAGTATGATATATAAATATTTATAAATATGTTTATCAGTGGTCTGGTTGCCATAATACAGGCTCTGCCTAGTTTGGGATCAGATGGCCCAAGATATTTATTTTTTAACTGAAGGTTAAAAATATCTATAAACTCTCATATGTACATGTAGTATATAAATATGTGCGTTAAAAATTATTATACTGAAACAAATTAAAACTCTATGATGGAATAATTGAAGCTTGTCAATCAAGGTAACCAGTAAAGCCCCATAACTCATGGCCACTGACGAGGGCATCACCTATGCTCTTTCCCATACTACGCCTATAATGACAGGTTTTCCTTAAAGGTTAGGTTGTATTTACTACTATATCTTCCTAGCATGAATTCACATGGGTAAGGCTCTTGTCCGACCGCCGTTCGTTGAGAGACGCTTGCTTTAGCTATCAAAATACTCGCCGACAGAACAACCTGTGGTAATTCTACTCTCCAGTGTGGATGAGTTTATTTATTTATTATGGTTAACCAACAATTGTTTACACAAAACATATAAATTTACAATTTACACATAAATCATTTATAAGTGCAACAATCACTTAAAGGCTAACACCACATGCACTATAGTGCTTTTACAATAGGTTATATCTATTACATATTATTAAATATTTAATAATTTACTTAATTTAAATATATTTGAACAAATTATGAAATAATATTAATATGATTGCACACAACTTTATTTGAAACAATTTAAAACAAGTTGGTAATTTCAGAGTAACAAAGTAAAACAGAACAAAATAAACAGTTTACATTTAAAATAAGTCATAAAACTAACGTTCAGTAGGAGATCATTGGTTAATGCTGGCAGATTCCAGAGGACAATCATTCACTTGTTGTTGTTCATCATTACTATTCCAAGTGATGACAAACAACCACCCCTTGGAAATTTCCTATGCTATCGTGATATATATCACACACATGCTTGTAGTTCAGCGATAAAACTATCGGAACTACACACTCGCTTACACACTTGCTTGTAGTTCAGCGACAAAACTATCGGAACTACACACTCGCTTACACACATGCTTGTAGTTCAGCGACAAAACTATCGGAACTACACACTCGCTTACACACATGCTTGTAGTTCAGCGATAAAACTATCGGAACTACACACTCGCTTACACACATGCTTGTAGTTCAGCGACAAAACTATCGGAACTACACACTCGCTTACACACATGCTTGTAGTTCAGCGACAAAACTATCGGAACTACACACTCGGTTACACACTTGCTTGTAGTTCAGCGACAAAACTATCGGAACGACACACTCGCTTACACACTTGCTTGTAGTTCAGCGACAAAACTATCGGAACTACACACTCGCTTACACACATGCTTGTAGTTCAGCGATAAAACTATCGGAACTACACACTCGCTTACACACATGCTTGTAGTTCAGCGATAAAACTATCGGAACTACACACTCGCTTACACACATGCTTGTAGTTCAGCGACAAAACTATCGGAACTACACACTCGCTTACACACATGCTTGTAGTTCAGCGACAAAACTATCGGAACTACACACTCGGTTACACACTTGCTTGTAGTTCAGCGACAAAACTATCGGAACTACACACTCGCTTACACACTTGCTTGTAGTTCAGCGACAAAACTATCGGAACTACACACTCGCTTACACACATGCTTGTAGTTCAGCGACAAAACTATCGGAACTACACACTCGCTTCCGCTGCTTGTCAACTCGCCGCTAGTTCAAAGCTCTACTAGCTTGTCAATTATCGTCGACGGTGGGACAAGGGCATAAAATTACATATATAGCGTGATTTTTATACTAAAATCTATACTAATATCATAAAGCTGAAGAGTTTGTTTGTTTGTTTGAACGCGCTAATCTCAGGAACTGGTTCGAATTGAAAAATTATTTTTGTATTGGATAGTCCGTTTATTGAGGAAGGCTATAGGCTATATAACATCACGCTACGACCAATAGGAGCGGAACATAAATGAAAAATGTTGCAAAAAAAAACCGTTGAAACTAAAACACGCGAACAAAGTCGCGAGGCTAGTCATTGATAAAGTACAGACCACTGAAAATCCTCCAAAAATCCCATCCAAATTTTCATCATTTACCAAAGATTTTTCAATAAATTCCTTGTACTTCTTGCATTATTATTACGATTAAAATTGCTAATGTATTTCTAACTGTTTCCTGGTAAAAGAAAAGAAAATACTGCAATGCTTCTCCCTTCAGTGCAGCTGGTAATTTTTCAGTACTGGGTTAATATACAATATTAAGTATTCAACATTTTCTGGTTGGTGTCGCTCGCCTTTTTTTCTCCTAAGGCAAGTAAGGTGATGTTAAATAGTATAACCTTCCTCGAGAATGGGGCTATAAAATGCAAAAAGGTTTAGTATGAAACAAAAAGCTATTTTTGCAAGTTTTAAAATCGAGTAGAAAGTTTATAAGCCTCCTAAATCTGCCTCCTATGTCGCAGAAGTAACTCTATCAGATACCGAAGATATTTCTAAACTGATCACTTACAATTCATCTTACTCTACAATACAAAAGATAACTAATAGATTCCATATCAAAACGAAATCGGGAATCGCGAACAGACAGCAAAATGCAACCGTTGCAAAATTGATTCGAAACAAATTCTAAATTCAAATCAACCAATACGAACATCGATTTGAATATGGAACGTTCGAACGCACCAATCGTAATTGATCTATTGATTTGTCAGTTATCTGATTGCGCGACGGGATTGGTCGGTTACGCAACGGTTTCTATTCGGGTTTTATTCGGGAAACTTCGTGTAGATTCGTGTCGAATTTCACGAGTGGGTTGGTTTATGTTCTAATAATATAATTAAAGTGATCTTACTGTGAAATATGGGGAAATATAAACCTGGTTTGTGTAATGACAATCACGCTATGTTCCTATTGTACCTCAGTTGTGTAATTATTTTGTCATCTTGTACATTTTATATAGCTGTAAAATTAACATGAAACGTTTATGTGTCGCACAGATAAAACACATTTGTAAAGTAACTAGCAATCGTTTGTCGTTTGTTTTGCCGCCGCGTCAGCTCATGATTAGGTACTCCTATTGAGTCTGAAACTTTTCGGGTGATCCCGAGAATGTGCGTGAGTAAACCGTTAATATTCCTAAATAATTATGAGATTAATTAGTTGATCTTGCGTGAGCTATTAAATTTTATAAGAATCATCTTAATAGAAATAGAAGTATTTATTTGCAAGACGCAGGGTTGTAAGATGTCACAGTATTCGTGGTACATAATTTTTCGCCTATTATGGGCACACACAGTAAAAAAAAAATAAAAAAATCTATTAAATTAAATATTTGTATATGGTATACATTATTATTTGTTTTGCCTTTTAAAATAAAGATTGTGCACTACGACACATACCTTGCTCTGAACCCAAAGTAAGTAGCTAAAGCACTTGTGTTATGGGATCAGAGACAACGAAGGTACCACAAACACCTAGACCCGAGACAATGTAGAAAATTGGTTTTCTTCATTAATCCGTCAGGGGATCGCCAGTACGCCACTCGACCATGGAGGCCGCCAATTTTTTTTACTTATTTATGTTTTCAAAATTAAATTTAATTTAACTCGACACCAAGCTGTATATAACTAAGAAATAATTATAAAACATGGGTGGAGTTATATTGAAGGGTAATTAAGTCAGCCGCACCTACTCATGAAGGTTGCGTAATGCGAGGATGTTTGCTCCGTCCTATTAGGAAATCAAGTACCACGTAGTATGTAGTGTTTGTTAATTTTGTAAGGTCTAAGACGTTTTCTGATTAATGCTCGTTCTTGATATGAGAAGACGACTTTATTTATTTATTACTTCTTGCACATTGGCCTGTTGGTCTTATGGTTAGTGACCCTGACTGCTAAACCGGAGGTCGTGGGTTCGATTCCCACCCAGGAGAGTCTGTGTGATGAGCACGATCATTTGTTCTATGTCTGGGTGTAATTTATGTATAATATGTATGTATTTAGAAATATTTATGTATTTTTATCAGCTGTCTGGTTGCCATGATACAGGCTCTGCCTACTTTGGGATCTGATGGCCGTGTGTGAGTTGTCCCAAGATATTATTACTTATTAGCACTTACTTATTGGACCTTTGTACGCTAACTAAATCAAAATTAAACCATTGCTATCTTTTACTAACACACAGCGTAAGAAAAGGTCGGCAATAGAACCAGTTTTCGCCTTGAACATCACTGTGTTTTAGTACACGTTACTGCGTGTCGGTAGACTTGTATGAGAATTTTAGTCGAAACTAAATTTGACAGCGCTAATTGTCGTCTGTCTTTTTCTAATTGTGTACAAGTGAAAAAGACACCGATGGCCTAAAATAAGTTAAGTGTGGGTTTAACAAAAAAGAGGTATTCTGTATATCCCTATCCAATATACGTAACTATTGAATGGATTTGAGATTATTATTTTTCTCCGGTGAATATAATTAAATTAAAATAAAACTTATCAAAGGCAACACTGATCGCTCGACAAAGTTCACGTGTACTACCTACAGTTTTGTATCAAAGAAGCCGCCTGAGCGAGACATTTTTTTCTAATACGTGTGTTGAACCAGGAATACGCCTTTATTGGATCGGACAGGGATTTTGTTACATACTTGTTACCACCAACCCAGTTAGTCTTTTCATTAATACAAGTTTTTTGTTTTTCTTTCTGTCTCTGTCTGCAGTCGTGTCATTATTATGAGTACTTGTAACGATAGAGCCGACATCCGTTTATGAAATCGGCCGCGCCCGACCATGCTCCCACAAGTTTTCAACACCATTTTAATGACTGTTATTTACTATCACGCTATGATGTACAAAATGTGGTTGCCTATAAAACGTAGTGATTATATACTCTTTGGTTGCCTAGCAACGACTAAAGAGGTAAATAACTTCTTCAAAAGATGAAATATGGGATGTTGAGTACAGTCGGTCAATGTTTTGTCGATTTTTTTTTTAAATTTTGTTCTTATAGACTTTGATATGTATTTGATTGTAGTAAACATTTTTTTGTTATTATTTAAAACAAAACGGTTTACTCACGTATATTCTTGGGATCGCCCGACTAATTTCAGACTCAATAGGAGTCCCTAATCATGAGCTAACGCGGCGGCGGCGGCGGCGCGACACTTGATGATCATGCTCATCACACAAAGATTTGTGTGAAGAGCATGATCATTTGTTCTGTGTCTGGGTGTAATTTATTTATAATATGTATGTATTTAGAAGTATGTATATCAGTCGTCTGGTTGCCATAATAAAGGCTATGCCTTGTTTGGCATCAGATGGCCGTGTGTGAGCTGTCCCAAGATATATTATTATTAAAACATGTAGGTATATTACTTCATAGTTCTCTAATCTCCCTTTTCATAATATATGAAGTTGCGAAAATCACATGACATCGTGATCTAAAACCACAATACCACATAATTAGGGCTCTGCTGAACGTAATTGATAAAAATCGTGATGTTACACAAGTGTGAAGGGGCGTGTCGACGCGCTCGCTGCGTATGCGCAACTTAGTTGGCATGTGTGGTCGTAGTTACAGCGATGTAAATGTTAATGTACTCTAGGACATCTATTTTAGAGCTTTAAAAAACTTTACTATGATTCATTATTATTTATTGTTAGCCCAAACTGTCACACTGCAGCAGGGTAAAAATCTGTCTAATTTCTTTCAAAAATAAAGTAATAATGAATAGATAAGTATGGACAACATCACATAGATTGCTCAGAACCCAAAATAAGTGGCTAAAGCACTTGTGCTATGGAATCAGAGACAACGAAGGTACCACAAACGCTTATACCCCTGACAATGTAGAAAAGTGGTTTTCTACATTGACCCGACCGGGGATCAAATCCGATACCTGAGGGACCCCCAGAGCAGACACCCAGGCCCGAGACTATGTAGAAAAGTGGTTTTCTACATTGACCCGACCGGGAATCTGGGACCTCGGAGCTGGCGACAGCTGGAAGCTCAACCACAGTCTTCGTCAAACAAGAGTTCTTACTGACTAAATGAGGTCACTGTCTTAGGCTTCCAGTTTGCCCCTTTATCTCCACAAAGGCCTTCCGCGCGCTTTGTCTTTTGGTACCCGAACTGTAGTTTCTTTTGATTTACATAAATACATAAATATAAATGTATATCTACATCTACGTTAGCATTTATCCATTACTAGCTGTACCTCGCCAGTTTGTCCGCGTGTCAAAGTTTCAACGGTTTTTAGATTTTTGATTTTTTTTTATTTATGCTCCACTCCTATTGGCCGTAGCGTGATGTAATATAGCCTACAGCCTTCCTCAATAAAGGGACTATCCAATACAAAAAGAATTTTTCAATTCGAACCAGTAGTTCCTGAGATTAGCGCGTTCAAACAAACAAACAAACTCTTCAGCTTTATAATATTAGTATAGACTAGCTGTCCCTCGCGACTTTGTCCGCGTGTTTAAGTTTCAACGGTTTTTTGATTTTTGCAACATTTTTCATTTATCGCAGCTCCTTTTAGTCGCAGCGTAATGTTATATAGCTTATAGCCTTCCTCAATAATTGGGCTATCCAACACTGAAAGAATATTTCAAATCGGATCAGTAGTTCCTGAGATTAGCGCGTTCAAACAAACAAACAAAGAAACTCTTCAGCTTTATATATTAGTATAGATTTTATGTCCAATAATATAATCTACCGTAATTGAAATCGAATAATTTCATTTGCTGCGTCATAATCTGAAAACTTTCTCGCGGTAAAAAAACGTATTGATCTATGCTAGTTCCTTCTCTGTATTAAAATCCTTTGACCAGCAGTGGGCCCGTTACAATATGGGTTTAATTTTTGTTTGTATAAACTTTGTGGGAACCTAAATGACTACTAGATAACCAATAAAAACCCACCAGCTAGCAGTAAAACCCCGCCCTCTTAGCAATATTGAATGCGCAAGCGACGACCGCACACGAAGACGCACGATTAATGGCGAGCTGTTTTCTGTAGTGTTATGTTATGCAAGGTAATGTACTTCTTCGTTTTAATATACCTATTTCAAAGAAGTTTTATTTACTTAATTAATGTCAAAGAAGAGCAAGCCCTTATGGTTGCGCTCTGACAAATATTGGGTGTTAAACCTCTTTCTAACAATGTTAAAAAGCTACTACAGAAAAGAATTTTGTGTATGATTTTATTGTACTAAAATTCTGTTCTTTCGATCTGACAAGTTTCCTTTTTTTAAACCGCTAAATAGAATAGAATAGAATTATATTTATTAAAGCAACCATGACTCATTTTTGTTAGCAATCTATACTAATCTATACTATACTAATATTATAAAGCTGAAGAGTTTGTTTGTTTGTTTGTTTGTTTGAACGCGCTAATCTCAGGAACTACTAGTTCGAATTGAAAAATTCTTTTTGTTTTGCATAGTCCGTTTATTGAGGAAGGCTATAGGCTATATAACAACACGCTACGACCAATAGGAGCGGAGCATAAATGAAAAATGTTGCAAAAATGAAAAACCGTTGAAACTAAAACACGCGAACAAAGTCGCGGGGGACAGCTAGTACTTAATAACTATGTAAGTTATACTGGGGTCGGTTTCCAATCCCACTAGATTCACCTGAAACACTGAATACCACGATCCTTTATATAATGTTTTATGTATTGTTATAGGCTTGTGGACCACCAATACAACTGGAACCTGTAGATCTAAGCCTTAAGCGGCGCCCACCGACACCTAGAAGACGACAGAGATCTGCTGGTGAGTACATGTTATTAATTAAATTAGATTAAATTATTTGTTACCATAAAACACCAACAGCTATGGGAGTAAGAGATTCACCAGCTTACTCGCTTAGGCAAGCGTGCGTAAAGAAGTTTTACTTCAAAAATTGGAAAATCGGTTCACAATTGACGGAGAAATCGGCAAACATACAAAAAAACTCCTCTTCTTTTATCTCCCTCTTAATTTCCGTTTGTCTCACTCATCATACTTTTCGTAACCCTCTCGTCACGCATTCACCAGCTTACTTCCCAGGTCATGAGTTCGTAAAATTTACCCCAAAATCATTCAGGGCTAAAGTACTTGCGAAGACGATTAAAATGAGGCCAAACACGGTGGGAATGCGTCGTTATGTTGCACAGTTTCTATTGCCATCTTCCGTCTTCTACATCAAATCATCTTAGAAGTATCATAATTTCAGAGAAGAGGTTTCTTATTCAGATATAACCCGAAAAGACATACAAGCATTGTAAGTTGAATAAAAACTTTTCTTGGCGATTTTAGATAAGTACATATCCAAACAAAAGACACTTATTTTATGTCATCCTGACCAAATTTTCTATTTGGATTTATTGGATGTTAATTTAGACGACCTTTTTTCAAGACAAGTCATGATTTTAAAATACGGAACCATTTTCAATGGGTGTGAGAAATCGTGTGAACGTTATTCGCGAGGCCGACGGGACGACACGGACGCGAATGCCGGATCTCCATTGTGCGACTCTACATTAAAATACAAAGTTACATACATATTTATAGATTAACGCCTTTTCCTTGATAATTCTGATTCAGCCATCTCTTGCTGTTTGCCTTATTAAGATTGTTAGCAAAGCACTAAGTCGAGCTCCGAACACTACTGGGGGTGCCCTGACTGAACGTTGTCTGGAGTAGGTTACTATTGCTCTGACTGGAGACCCTTATGGTTTTCCCAAACAGTCTTTTGAAGAAGTCAAAGTCTACGCTCAAGATAACAGCAGGAAACATCTATACTAATAAAATTACTATTATAAAGAGGAAAGATTTCATTGTTTGTTTGTTTGCATGGAATAGGCTTCGAAACAACTTAACCGATTTGAAAAATTCTTTCACTTTTGAGAAGCTACACTATCCCGGGTTGAGACAGGCTATATTTTTTAATTTCGAATTTTTTGTTTAATACTCAAAGGGATGGTTTTAAGTGCTATCCTTAGAGTAATAGTATAGAGTCTGCCTAACAAGTAGGAACTGTGGCCACTAGTATGTACAAGTATCGTCACACGCGTAGTACTAACAGCAAAAAATTTGTATAATAACTTTCGTGAGGAGTATGCATAAATATTTAGAACAAAACGGTTTACTCACGCATATTCCTAATGATGAGCTGACGCGGCGGCAGTGGTGTCGCGACTCAGTTTGACTCGGACTCCTATTGGGTCTGAAACTAGTCGGGTGATCCCGAGAATATGCGTGAGTAAACCGTTTTGTTCTAAATAGCTAAAAATTTGTTGACGTTCGGCACAACGAGCTACTAGCGATGCGCGCACTCCATGCTTGTCTATGTATACTCTAAGCTGCTTTCTCTTTGTGTAGATTCCTCTCTCACTGTAGCTTATGACACAGACTCTGAAGTCAATATGTCTTCATGATATCTTGAATGTTCCTCTCAATTCTCAGGTCGTGAGTTTGAATAATTCATGAAAATGCGGAAATGTCACCGGCGGGTCAACTAGTCTCAAATTAATAGGTTCGTATTAATTACGGTAGCAAGGTCTTAAAGACTATACGGACGTGTTCCAGGATGTTTAGTAAACTAGTTATTGAAGTTATACTCCTTTTGACGCGTTAGGGAAAAATTGTGAGAGTAAATTTTTACGATGCGCGCGCACAACGGTTGCTAGATTGCTCTGGCTGGAGGCCCTTAAGGTTCTTGCCAAAAGTCCGGTGAAGCAGTCAAAGCCAGCGCTCAGGCTAACTGAGTAAAACTCTTCCAAAAAAATAATAATCTAGTTAACATCAAATTACATTACGAGTTAAATGTAGATCAGAGCATTTGAAAGTAACCGCAGTATTTACATAAAGCGAGCTGTTATCGTGTTGTGTAACCCTTTCCCTTGCAACGGTACAGTATACCGCACTTCATTAGTATCTAAACTAATATTATAAAGCTGAAGAGTTTGTTTGTTTGTTTGAACGCGCTAATCTCAGGAACTACTGGTTCGAATTGAAAAAATATTTTTTTATTAAATTTATTATTATATATACATACATACAAAGAAATGAAATTATAGTGTCTGTTTATAATATTAAAATAACCGCTTTTTACTACATGCATATGAATGTATATACGGTACATATACCAAAATAACATTTTTTATAATTTTTTACCGTATGTTTATTCCGGCTAATCTCTGGAAAGGCTAGACCAATTTTGACGGGACTTTCACTGGCAGCTAGCTTATGTAATAAAGAGTAACTTAGGCTATTAGCTACTTAGTTTTAGTATAAAATTATTTTATAAAAAAATAATAATATAAAGCCGGCTACACACAGCGTGATATCGCGGATCACCCCGTATAGCTGTTGCACGTTGGATGAATTACTGAAAGTTTAACAGATAAAATTGATTATGATATGAACTTTGAAATATTTTAATGTTAATAGACATCAAATCTACTGCCGTTGGCCCAGCACAGCATCCGGTTGACAAAAAGTCGACAATCTTGGTTATTAAACAAAAAAAAAAAAAAAAAAACTTACGCGCTTAAAGTTACTTGCACTCGGCACAAGAGGCTAGTAGGCTACGATGCGCGCACTCTATGCTTGTCTATGTTTACTCTAAGGGTAAGTTTATTTATTATATCTAGATTGTACTGTCCCACTGCTAGGCAGAAGTCTCTCTCCAACCTTTCCAGCGCTTCCTAGCTTCTTTCTGCCAATTTCCAAGGAAGCCATCCAGTTTGTTCTGCCATCGCCATCTCTTGTAGTCATAATGTTTGACGACCTCCGTGGTCGAGTGGCGTACACACCGGTTTTCAAGGTGTGTTTCTGAGGTACCGGGTTCGTTCCCCGGCCGGGTCAATCTAGAAAACCACTTTTCTACATTGTCTCGGGACTGCGTGTTTGTGGTACCTTCGTTGTCTCTGAATCCCATAACACAAGTGCTTTAGCTACTTACTTATGGTTCAGAGCAATGAACGTGATGTTGTTCACATTTATTTATTTATTACTAGCTGTCCTCCGCGACTTTGTCCGCGTGTTTTAGTTCCAACGGTTTTTCATTTTTGCAGCATTTTTCATTTATGCTCCGCTCCTTTTGGTCGCAGCGTAATGTTATATAGCTTATAGCCTTCCTCAATGAATGGGCTATCCAACACTGAAAGATTTTTTCAAATCGCGATTAGCGCGTTCAAACAAACAAACAAACAAACGAACAAACAAACAAAAAAACTCTTCAGCTTTATATATTAGTATAGATTTAGGTATTATTTATTTGTGGTCATAAAGTCATTAAGATTGGTTTTAGTAAACTATTGTTACAATCTACTGCTTGTGGTCGACTGTCAGCTGTTAATTAAGTGTACAAGAGAAAGGGAATAGGGCTAAGATCTAAACCTGTTGAGATAGTAAGAACCCATGTTGCTGTACTCTTAGTCTCGTTTGAGTTCGATAATATTGACAATAATGGGTTAGGAAATTTTCACTTTATAGAGTACTAGCTGTTCCCCGCGACTTTGTTCGCGTGTTTTAGTTTCAACGGTTTTTCATTTTTGCAACATTTTTCATTTATGCTCCGCTCCTATTGGTCGTAGCGTGATGTTATATAGCCTATAGCCTTTCTCAATAAACGGACTATCCAATACAAAAAGAATTTTTCAATTTGAACCAGTAGTTCCTGAGATTAGCGCGTTCAAACAAACAAACAAACAAACATACTCTTTAGCTTTATAATATTAGTATAGATGTAACAAAAACCCTGTCCGATCCAATAAAGGCGTATTCCTGGTTCAACATACGTACTAGAAAATGTCTCGCTCAGGCGGCTTCTTTGATGCAAAACTGTAGGTAGTACACGTGAACTTTGTCGAGCGATCATGTTGCCTTTGATCAGTTTTATTTTAATTTAATTATAAAATAATAAGCTGAAATCCATTCAATTTTTACGTATATGTGTACCTACGCAGTACGATGCCGAATAATACTCATAAGGATCAGACGGGTTTTTTATTGCATGCTGCATATACAAGTAGACTTTTTTATCACCATCCAATTCAATTTTTCGCATCAATTGGAAGCTGTAGCAATGTATCTTAACATTAATCGACACCGCAAACGGATCCGTGGGCAACTGCTAGTTAATTATAATCTTTTACATTTTATTTTACTGTTCTTTTATTAAAGATGGAAGGTCAGACACTTAACTAAACTGCTACTTGAGTATCCCTTCATTCCCTTCACCGCTTATCATAAAAATAAGTAGAATCTTCATTTTTTATACACTTTTGTCCATAATTAAATTAATAGCATACAATAAACGAATTACCAATTACATTCATGAAACTTATAATAATAAAAAGATGCGATCGCTTTTTATTTTAAACTTGACTGTACCGATAGCC
Organism: Diachrysia chrysitis; assembly: GCA_932294365.1. Classification (NCBI taxonomy): domain Eukaryota; kingdom Metazoa; phylum Arthropoda; class Insecta; order Lepidoptera; family Noctuidae; genus Diachrysia; species Diachrysia chrysitis. The sequence continues at coordinate 5,436,932 of OW028670.1, forward strand.
GAGTGGTATAGGTCACCACGCCAATTACCACTGTGTGCGACGTGCTGCGAGTTTGATCACCGCATGGAACAAGCATTTGTGTGATCGACAAATGATTGTCCAAAGTCTGGGTGTTCTTTGTGCATGTGATTTAAATGTTTGTCAAATTTCACGCGACACAAGGATTAATTTCCTCAGTAAGGGAGGCGTTTTTTTTTATATAAAAAAATAAGTTTAATTAGCATTATGTATATAGTCAGAAAGATGGCCGAAATAAAAGAAGGGGTCTTCACATCCCTCGTATCAACGCATCTCCGCTCGCTCTGAATCTAGAAATGTTCCTGTCTATCTGACAACACATTTTACTGTATAATACAGTGTCCCTTAAAGACAACTTTTAAGTCCAATTTAATGAAAAGTACTGCTTACTTTAAAAATCATTCTATTAAATTCTGACATCAAAAAGCTTAGAAATGACAAGAATTAAATTCAACTGTATAAATGAATAATATTCATGTGTATATGTAATCGTGCGCAAGCTCAGTCCATCTGCCGCGCCCGTCATGTTACCGTTCTTTGAATTGCGAATAGTGATGAGACATCGAAATAAAAATAGTATCGATATATTATTTTTGTTAAAGGGAGTTCTTCAAGGTATCGTTTAATTTTTGTTACGTTACAACTCGATGTGTTATTGCCAAGTTCTGACCGCCAGGCATAACAAGCTAGTTAGCTCGAGTAATGGCCGAATACTGAACCGTCAAACAGTTTTAAGTCGCCGTTATGTCTCATGATGTCTCTGTCTCTTGAAGGTATAAAGTAGCGACAGATAAACATTTAAGAACGTCTTAAAGTTAAGTATCGTTTTAGTATTCGGAGGTCAGTTACAGTTACAGTTCTGTCTGATTTAATATTAGTAGTTCTGCTCTTGCATTTTGTTTGAGATTTTTAAAGACGTGAAGGCCTAAAATTGACAGCAATACGTCTCCGTGTCCTCTGGATGTTGGCGATGTTGGCTTTAATTAACAATTACTTGCGTTTTTCTTTAGCTAGAGCATAAAAATATGGTTTACTGATGACTTTATAAACTAATATCTCATCTAATAACGTATAAAAAACTACTGTTGATTTACCTACCACTAGCTAGGTCTTTAGAGGAATAAATAAGTAAACTATAGAGTGCGCATATCGAGTATGAACTGTTGGCACTGCTGCTAACTAAATTTTATTAAAACTATCTCAAAACCTAATATTACTCTTATAATTTCGGAACCGTTGATATTTTTGCATAAACGTCTGTCGTCGAACGGAAAATCACAAATCAGAAAACGAGCGCAGTATATTTAGCTAAAAATGTGCTTACGCTTGGCATAAGGGGCTACTAGCGATGCGCATGCTCTATGCTTGTCTATGTTTACTCTATGACTAGGTCACTTCAATACTAGTTCTGTAAATAACGACTGACACCTTACTTATTGATCTTCAATTGTTTATTGATCAATTAATTATTTAATTATGAATCCACAGTAATTGACGATCCCGCTTCGAATTGAAAAGATTAATTAATACAGTTAATTATATTAGCGTGTCGCCTGCTGACTTGTTTATAATTATTGCTTACTATCTGACCCCTGAGACGTTGTCCTGTTTTAACTATGAATATCTAATTCGTACTGCAAATTTTGTAATTTTTTTTCTAACTATTATTAATATACACTGCTCGCGACCCAAGGGCTAGCTTTTATCTTGGATAGAGGATAAGCATTGCCATACAACGTGGCAATGCCGCCAGCCTTTTGGGAACACTCCCAGTGGACAGCGATGTGGACGAATTTTTTGATGCCATATTTTAGGTTTATGTTTTAATTAGATTAGTTTACTTAGTTATTTCTTTTGTATATATATATAGTTAAGTTTCTTTTCGAAATTGATAAAGTCCTTCACAAGTTATGGCGTGACCAAGGGAAATAGAGATTCATTTTTATATATTATAGCTGTCCCCCGCGACTTTGTCCGCGTGTTTTAGTTTCAACCTTTTTTCATTTTTGCGAAATTTTTCATTTATGCTCCTATATCCATCCTCAATAAATGAGCTATCTAACACTGAAAGAATTTTTCAAATCTTACCAGTAGTTCCTGAGATTAGCGCGTTCAAACAATCAAACAAACAAACAAACTCTTCAGCTTTATAATATTAGTATAGATTAGTATAGATAATATATAGATAAAGATTAATGCTCTAATATATAGTTTTCTTAGATAAGTTATATATAAATATAACTTATCTAAGAAAACTATAGTTAGACAATGTTCTTAGATTTTTATTTATTTTGTAGATATAGGTTTTAGAAAATACTTTTGTTTTTTTTTTCAATTACGAACGCATTATAGTTTGCGTGGTGACTATGCCAGCTAACATTGCATTGGTCAAATATTTGTTCCATGTGTGTGTGTTTAGACAGAATATTTAAGAAACCCTTCGCGACAAAGTACTTACATGTTTTTTGTAGTTCATCTCTCTTCCTTGAGCCTGCTGTGTATGTACCTACACTTTAATTGCACATGCAAACCAAAAACTACATATACTACGCCTTTCGAGTAAAAATAAGTACATTATAGAGTGCGCCTAATAGAGTATGAACTGAGCACAACTATGAACAAGTAAAATCGTAACATCAGTGTCGAAAAAGAGCGCTATCTGAAAACCTAATATTACCCTAATAATATACGAACTATCGATATTTTCGCATAAACCTCTGTCGTCACACGGAAAATCACATAAATCAGAAAACGAGTGTATTACTTACAGCTAATAATTTGCTTACGCTTGGTACAACGGGCTACTAGCGATGCGCGCACTCTATGATCCTTTTGTTAGTTATATTTTACCTATGTATTAAAACTACAAATATTTTGTAACGGTTTTTATTTCTATCGATATACACCGTCACATCACTAAACCTCACGATGGGTGCAGTCGTGTCCTAGATGCGGAGTTACCTAAACTAGCTACTTTAGACGCATCTTATATATTTGTGTTACCCATAAGCATCACGACTGGTGCCTCGGGTGGTATGCAGTGAAAGTGCTTTATGGGTAATTTAAGGTAGGGCTTATCGTACCTAGATTTTTGTCTTCTGCCTAGCCTTTAAAAATACTAGATTGAGTTAGTAATTATTTGTAATTATTTATTACTCATTAACGCATGCGGAGCGCATATTTGTAATTAAATACAAATAGTAGAAAGAAAAACTTAAACCTCAGACAGGACTTGAACCTGCGACCACTGGCTTAAACCGCCTGCCGCTTTACTAATTAAGCTACTGAGGTCATTGCCTAGTAAGTTTAAATTCCTCCTTCTTCTTATTACATCTTTAGGGCGACGTACTCTGATTAACAATATGTTAATTCAGTAGTCCGAGAGATGATGCATCCCAAATTCCCAATACTTATTATTTTTAATTATTTGTTACGCATTAACGCATGCGGAGCGAATATTTGTAAGTTGTAGTCGCAGGTTCGAGTCCTGCCTGAGGTTTAAGTTTTTCTTTCAACTATTTGTACTTCAGGTATGTTATTAAAAAATTTTAGACACGTGTTTTTTCTTATTTTACACTAGCTGACCCGTGCCCACTTTGTTGGGCATAATGTTAATAATCCTTTTTTAGTACATATGACCTAACGATTTAAATTATTTTATTAATATTAAAAATTAAATTATCTATACTAATATTAAAAAAAAAACTACTTTTTGTAACTTAAATATAAAAGTTAGACATATACTGTCGTTGACTTTTTTGTAGGCATTTTCAAGCTCCACATCTTTTCTCTAGAACTCAAATATATATCTTTCATAGTTAAGGCAGCGTTCGTAAGAAACGCTTTCATTCGTCCGTTTTTTCTCCGATTCACTTTGCAAAACGGACTACCGCGTAAAAGCCTTTTTATTTTTCGGTTTTTTATATAACCTATGACACTCGGCAATAATGTGGCTTTCTATTGGTGAAAGAATTTTTAAAATCGGTTCAGTAGATCCCGAGATTACCCCTTACAATTTAACTAACACACAAACTTTACTTCTTTATAATATTAGTATAGATAACTTAAAACTTATGACGATACATTTATTTGAAACGTTGCATGACGTCATAATTTCGTGCATTTTGTACGAAAGCATGACGTCATGCCAGCTCCTGAACTTTGAGTCGCTTTAACTGCTCAGTGTTAAAAAGCCAAATATACGTGTCGAATAAGTTTTTATTATCTAACTGACGGACTAATTAGATTTTGACAACATTTAAAGAAGACCTACCGGCCAGTAAAATCTTATTAAAATCAGTCCAGCCGTTTTGAAGACAACCCGGACCAAAAAACCGACAAACCGACCAAAAAAAAAAATAGTACCTACTTTTTTTTTAAGCATCGGTCTCGAAAAAATAACTGTACCTATGGGCTTAAAAATATATACCTATAAAATTTCGAAAGTCCGGTGAATCAGTCAAAGCCTGCGCTAAGGAAAAAAAAAAACCTATATTATTTGAGCATTACAAACAGACACTTCAATTTTATTTATTTGTATTGATATTTAGCCTAATTAACTCTAAAATTGCTGAACCCGAAACAGTACGTTAACAGTTACAACATACGAACTAAGTGACATCACAAATGCTTACATTATCTAAATATAAGCTACACCGTTGTTAGTGCCACTGCGATACTTATTTATGACTTAATCTTTAACTTAAGTAGCAACTGAGTAGAAGAGCGATTTAGATGATTTTTGTAAGAGATTCGTTTTGAAGTAGGAAATTTTTCAGTGATGGATCTTTCTGGTTTTTTTTTACAATTCCAGGACTTTGTCGATTGGGGACAATACTGTTCTATAAACTGCAACTCATACCTATATGCATACAACAAACAAAACTTAAAGACTATCAAAAATATCTAACTACCAAACATCTGACTAAGGCCTAAGGTCGGGTTCGATTCCCACCCAGGACAAATCTTTGTGTGATGAGCATGATAATTTGTTCTGTTTGTTTGTGCGTAATTCATATATATTATGTTTATATTTAGAAATATATAAGTAGGCTTATCAGTTGTCTGGTGGCCATAATACAGGCTCTGCCTAGTTTGGGATCAGATGGCCGTGTGTGAGTCGTCCCAAGATATATAATTTATGTATTTGACTCTTAAAAGCCCGCTATCGCTTATGACTGTGTCTGTACCATAAATCGTATTTAGTACAGAGCCATATTAGGAAAACATAAATTAGTATTTATAATAATTACGTGCGCGGTTCGACGACAGAATTATGTTTTTGACAATATTATGTCAAGTACTAGTTAATATATTACTCAGAACTTCCTGCCTGAGGTTTAAGATTTTCCTTCTATTATTTGTATTTAATTACAAATATTCGCTCCGCATGCGTTAATGCATAAAAAATAATTAAAATAATATTATAAATAAATTACACCCAGACGCAGAACAAATGATCATGCTCATCACACAAAGATTTTTCATGGGTGAGAAACGAACCCAACTACATTACATTATGTAAATGACTTAAAGTACTACTAGATATAATCGCAGAGAAAATCACTAGAGCAAGTACCAGCTTATTCAATTAGATCCTTATCAGTAAATAATTAATCTGCTGATACCTAAGACTAATTATTAACTTGTTGCCTAAGTTAGGGCGTTAAACATTTGCATATTTTGTACCTAGATACTTGATATCAGATTATGTAAGGAGAAACAGGTGTCCTGTTTTAAACACCATCAATTTGTTACATTTTCTTTGCGAAATAAATTATTTTATGCGTATGAACAAGTGTGTGTCTGTCTGTGGCATTATAGCCTGAAGACAAATGTACCTTCTCATTACAATACATACTTTTGTAGGTACCAATATAATACCAGCTTTTAAGTCAAGTCACTGCTGGGCACAGGCCTCTTCTCATATAGAGAAGGAACGAGCATTGATCACCACGCTTGCTCATTGTGCGTTGGCGATTTCAGATTCCAATTGTTGGAATCCAGGTTTATTATTAGAACGAAGAATCTGATTTATTATTTATTCTTAGAACGGCGCGTTCTGTTTTGACACTTATTTTACGATTTTACTTGTTTTGACGGGCCTGTTGGTCTAGTGGTTAGTGACCCTGACTGCTAAACCGGAGGTCGTCGGTTCGATTCCCACCCAGGACGAATCTTTGTGAGATGAACACGATCATTTGTTTTGTGTCTGGGTGTATTTTATCTATAATATGTAAATATTTAGAAATATATAAGTATGTTTATCAGTTGTCTGGTTGTCATAGCACAGGCTCTGCCTTGTTTGGGATCAGATGACCGTGTGTGAGATGTCCCAAGATATTATTATTATTATACACCTTATACTAGTGCCAACAATTAATACTCGATATGCGCGCTCTATAGTTGACTCATTTTTTCTCTAAGTTGCTGACCCAGTACTATCATCGCGTTAAGTGGTCGCGTCATTGCTAACTTAAATACTTATTCCTGATTAAATTTGATGTCAGTCAGTTTACTAACTGGCACTTTATTGACTTAAGTTTACTTAGCCCTTGGAGCTTATATAATCTCTCTAGTTTAACCGTATAAGCATTTTGGTAAACGCATTGCAGATGGCGTGAGTGATACTGCGAGCTGCGCTATAAAATATCGCGATACGATCAAATCTGTGGAGTTGATTTTATCTTTAATGTTCGATCGTTGAAACCTTTCAAATGAAATCAAGACACGATATATGGTACAGATGTTTGCAGATCAGTGGGTACTTTTTGATATTGATGGTCTTTATTTCAAAGTTGTACCTACAGTTTATTTTCCTATGTCATTGTTACCACTGATCAGACCTATTCTAAGCCTGCGTTTCCACTAGAGTGCGAGGATGCGTAGCAAGGCATGTGTTTGTTAAGAACCAATAGAATCGCCTAATTTACTTAGCGTTAACGATGTATGGAAATGTCATTTTTAATCTTTTCGACAAGTCACGTGACTCACACTTCCTCTATCTTACATTTAAGCGATTCGATATGTTAAAAATATAAATTATACATATCATCGCTTCGCATATCTATAGCTGTACTACAGGACTAAATTGCGCAACTGTTCCTAACAATGTCTTGTGAGCAAATAAATTCGCGCGAAACCACAAACCGAGTGTGTTTGAATGTTTGTTTTAAGTTATAGGAGAAAGCGGTACACATAATAGTTCAAAGATAATTATATATACTAATGTATTAGGTATATTAATTTTATTTTAATATAGATGTAGATTGAACTATCTTAAAAAAGGTACTTAACTATGTATACATACAAAAGGAATAATAAAATAAACTAATCTAATTAAACATAAACCTAAAATATGGCATCAAAAAATTCGTCCACATCGCTGTCCACTGGGAGTGTTCCCAAAAGGCTGGCGGCATTGCCACGTTGTATGGCAATGCTTATCCTCTGTCCAAGGTAAAAGCCAGCCCTTGGGTCGCGCGAAGTGTCAACGAGGCGTTTGGCTAGATCTTTAAAAAGCATGTGCGCACTCGGACCCCAAAAAATTTACATAATATATTTCCATAAAAAATAACGCTACAGATTTTAAGAAGATCAAAATCAATAAGCCGACCCCAAACAGCTTGGGATAAGGTTAGGCAAAAGATGACTAGCTGTTTCCCGCGGCTCCGTCGCGTGGATGTCGGTTATCGCGGTAAAAAGTAGCCTATGTCCTTTCTCAGGCTCTAGACTGTACCAAATTTCATTTTAATCGTTTCTGTAGTTTTGGCGTGAAAGCGCGACAGACAAAGTTATTTTCTCATTTATAATATTAGTAAGGATTGATTATGTTTCAAATATTTTTGGCGTAAGGTCGACTGGTAGAGAATGCCTTCTGGCATTAAGTCCGCCTATGCACACTGTAAATTGTGTATTAAATAAATAAACAAATAAAAACATAGATACAAAATTTTGTTGAAAAAAAAATGCATTATTTTGTCCGATATATGTGTACAAATAAACAGTTCATGTGTAGAGATTGACGGTTAAATCGTTGAGGTTGCAACCCTCATTTTTTGCATTATAATAAATTATATCTTGTAACTCACACCGAATAATAGACAAACATCGATCAATCAATAATGATTATAGATAATAAGATTACCGGATGTTCTCGTTTTAAAATCTGCCATAAGTAGTACTATTATAACATGATCCATGCACGCCATACTAATAATTTAATTAACATCATGCATTGATTGCTATTTAATGAACTTATTAAACTAACTAATTGCAGAAGATACTTTGTATTCACGGTTGGATAAAGTGGTCATTCACGGTCATGCTATAGCACCAAATGGCGTGATGTAAATTCAAAATTTTGATTACCTGTGAATGCCACATTACCTGTGAATGCGCGGCTAGACTTGACGCGTTAATATTTGATACCAATCGTTTATATAACTAATAGCTGTACCCCGCGACTTTGTCCGCGTGTTTTAGTTTCAACGGTTTTTCATTTTTGCAACATTTTTCATTTATGCTCCACTCCTTTTAGTAGCAGCGTAATGTTATATAGCTTATAGCCTTCCTCAATAGATGGGCTATCCAACAGTGGAAGAATTTTTCAAATCGGACCCGTAGTTCCTGAGATTAGCGCGTTCAAACAAACAAACAAACAAACAAACTCTTCAGCTTTATATAATAGTAAGTATAGAGTATAGATATATTGGTCATCAATTTCGTTTGTACAACGACAAAAAACTCACCTTGTATATACAAACTGACTTAAATACAAAGTTTATGATATAAATCAGTTTTTATGGCCGAACAGAACCGAGCCATAAACTCTACAGTTACTAAGTTCCTCTAAGCTTCGTGAAAGTGTGTGTAACCTACTTATATAAATTAGAATAGATAGAGGTTCGATTCCGGACTTGTAAATAAGGAAGACTTGGCTGTAAATCTGAATAATCGTTTGATTTTAGTAGCGATTATGAAATGGCTGTGCTTTTGTTTTGGAGCTTATAACCTACTGTGTTAGTTTATCTTTATACTAGCTGTCCCCCGCGACTTTGTTCGCGTGTTTAAGTTTCAACGGTTTTTCATTTTTGCAAAATTTTTCATTTATGCTCCGCTCCTATTGGTCGTAGCGTGATGTTATATAGCCTATAGCCTTCCTCAATAAACGGACTATCCAATACAAAAAGAATTTTAAATCGAACCAGTAGTTTCTGAGATTAGCGCGTTCAAACAAACAAACATACTCTTCAGCTTTATAATATTAGTATACATTAAACAACACTTTTTAATTGAATTTTTATATCTAGATAAAAAGTCCTATGTGTTACTCCAAGTTTTAAACTATCTGTGTGCCAATTTTTGTCCAAATGGGTTTAATAGTTTTTGCGTGGAAGAGCAACAAAAATCCATTGAACATTAAGCTTTATCGTTTATTATATGCTTGTATGATTCTTTAATTCAGAGGATATTGTAGAAAATGCAATTGAAATGATAAGGTCTATATGACAATTTCCACCAATCTATACTTACTAACATATAAAGCTAAAGAGTTTGTTTGTTTGTTTGAAGGCGCTAATCTCAAGAACTACTGGTCCGATTTGCAAAATTCTTTTAGTGTTGGATAGCCTATTTATTGAGGAAGGCTATAAGCTATATAACAACACTGAGACCAAAAGGAGCGGTGCATAAATGAAAATGTTGCAAAAGTTAAACACCGTTGAAACTAAAACACGCGGATAAAGTCGCGGGGACAGCTAGTGAGAGATAAGCCACTGATTCATGATTAATCAACTCAGCCTATCAAAGTACTAACATAATTTTAAGCTCTATTACTAACAAATTTTGTAATACTTTATGTATGTTAGTTTGTAAGGTATTTATCTATGGGCCATAGTGGCCTGAAATAAATGATTTTAGTTTTTTTTTTTTTTTTTTTAAAGTCCACAGTTTGCCATGGCCTCTTCCAAGTTGCGCCATCATACCCGGTCCGTAATAGTATCCAATCTTTTGTACCATTGTACATCTACACTTATAACCGTTAACTTCTACTCTAGAATGTTATCCTCCTTTGAATAACCGCAGTAAAGTGGTACCCGTTAACAAAATGGTATGCACCCACAAACCCATATACAGAACAAGTTACTGTGATGTATTACTCCCTGGATGTGTCGAGTTAACTATCATAATAAATTAAAATACAAAGTCTTTGTAGTTAAATGTATGACAGCCTGACCTAGCATCACTTTAGCAAAGTATTTATAAATAAATCTATACTAAAACGCGCTTATCTCAGGAACTACTGGTCCGATTTAAAAAATTATTTCAGTGTTGGATTCTTTCATTTATTGAGAAAGGCTATAAGCTATATAACATTACGCTGCGACCAAAAGAAGCGGAGTATAAGTGAAAAATGTTGCTAAAATGAAAAACCGTTAAAACTAAAACACGCGGTCAAAGTCGCGGGGGACAGCTAGTAAATAATATATTTGAACAACATCACATACATTGCTCTGAACCCAAAGTAATTAGCTAAAGCACTTGTGTCATGGAATTCAAAGACAACGAAGGTACCACAAACACCCAGACCCGAGACAATGTAGAAAAGTGGTTTTCTACATTGACCCGGCCGATTATCGAACCCGGATGTCGTCAGTCAGTATTAGACGACCTCCGCGATCGAGGGGCATATACACAGATTTTCGAGGTGTCGCTAGCTCTGGGGTCCCGATTCCGATCCCCGGACGGGTCAATGTAGAAAACCACTTATCTATATTGTCTCGGGTGCATGTGTTTGTGGTATTGTAGTCTCTGATTTCATAAGACAAGTGCTTTAGGTACTTAGGTACTGAGTTTACAGTAATGCATTTGATGTTATATTTTTTTTTATTAAAACTAATAGGTACCTAAAACTTTAAACAACATGCTTGACTCACACTTTTAACATTTTGAGACCTTTTTTCAAACCTCCGCAGCTGCACCAGCAGTATCTAATTATTTCAATTGCATCCATGCTTAGAGTATACACAGAGAAACATAGAGGGCGCGCATCGCTAGAAGTCCATAGTGTCGAGCGTAAGCTAAGTTTTAGCTGTAAGTACTACGCTCGTTTACTGATTCACGTGGTTTTCCGTGCGACGAAAGACGTTTATGCGAAAATATCGATGGTTCCGATATTATTAGGTTTTGAAATAGTTTTAATAAAACGGCGAGCTCTGTTTTGAGACTAATTTTACGATTTTACTTGTTCATACATATAGTGCTCACAGTTCAGAATTTTTTAACTAGCTGTCCCCCGCGACTTTGTTCGCGTGTTTTAGTTTCAACGGTTATTCATTTTTGCAACATTTTTCATTTATGCTCCGCTCCTATTAGTCGTAGCGTGATGTTATATAGCCTATAGCCTTCCTGAATAAATGGACTATCCAATACAAAAAGAATTTTTCAATTCGAACCAGTAGTTCCTGAGATTAGCGCGTTCAAACAAACAAACAAACTCTTCAGCTTTATAATATTAGTATAGATTAAACAACACTTTTTAATTGAATACTAATATTTAATTGATATCTATGTTTGTCTCTAAATGCTAGACATAAATAATTGTCAATTTTTTTAACTATTATTTCACCGTTTTATTCGTAATAGGGTTACAAGCAAACAAACAGTCAAAATGATTTACAAACAATGTTTTGCAATACAACTAATAATGTAAATAGCCATTAAAAACCTGTGAAATCCCATAAATCTATTTCCCATGTATCCCTATAAGGTAAATGAACGACTTAATACCGTTTCCAGTGGCAGATAGTGTCTTTGACCATATTGTGGTGCCTATATTATGGTCATTAGAAAGGCGGCGAGTGGACGCAGCTGCCCTTCACTATAGATGAGTTTACTGAAAGGGGGATAGTCTTTATATTATCGGTCAAGGTTAAGCGACTGCTGGTGAGGTCGGGTTTTGGATGGGTGGCAATTTAATTAATTGTTAAGCGCTTTGAACATAGCTCGTGAGTTTCAATTATCTAGCCAAGTTCCAGTAACAGAACTGGCTCGCAACACCGTGTTTTGTAATACCTACATAAAGTGAAAAAATAGACTATTTGTATATGCGAAGCAAAAATAAAATAACTGTTAGTTTGAAAGTTGACAGAATGTCTCGCTAAATAGGAAGAGAAACTTAATTCTATTGAGCGCCACTTTATTCAATACTAGCTGTCCCCCGCGACTTTGTTCGCGTGTTTTAGTTTCAACGGTTTTTCATTTTTGCAATATTTTTCATTTATGCTCCGCTCCTATTGGTCGTAGCGTGATGTTATATAGCCTATAGCCTTCCTCAATAAACGGACTATCCAATACAAAAAGAATTTTTCAATTCGAACCAGTAGTTCCTGAGATTAGCGCGTTCAAACAAACAAACAAACAAACAAACTCTTCAGCTTTATAATATTAGTATAGGAAGAGAAACTTAATTCTATTGAGCGCCACTTTATTCAATACTAGCTGTCCCCCGCGACTTTGTTCGCGTGTTTTAGTTTCAACGGTTTTTCATTTTTGCAATATTTTTCATTTATGCTCCGCTCCTATTGGTCGTAGCGTGATGTTATATAGCCTATAGCCTTCCTCAATAAACGGACTATCCAATACAAAAAGAATTTTTCAATTCGAACCAGTAGTTCCTGAGATTAGCGCGTTCAAACAAACAAACAAACAAACAAACTCTTCAGCTTTATAATATTAGTATAGATAACGATTTGTACGTAAGAAAAATATGGTCGACTCGTAAATCTTGAATTTTACAAAAATTTTACTTCAATATAGTATGCAAAAGTGCTTAATATGAGGTTGGGTAGACTGGGTACGAAAAGGCTAAATCTAATCAATTCGTCAGTTAGTTAATAAAAAAATATTTGTTGTACTTTTGTGTGAGAATCGAACCCTGGTTTAGCAGCCAGGGTCACTAACTACTAGACCAACAGGCCACTAAGAATATCTTTCGTTCGTGATCGTTCCGCGCCTTCAAACAAACAAACAAAAAAAAAAGAAACAGCTTTATACATTAGTGTAGATTAAAAAAAAATGTTTAAAATTCCCAAGTCTCTAAAAACAAGCAGACCCAAATATTACCAGTAGTCTATAACAACACCACGAACATTCGCTTCTTCGGTGACCAGTGTACGTAAATCGTGGGAAGCAGGCCAGCGGACCCGACGCCTCTGAATTATGTCCAACAGTTGCAACACACTTATTGTTATACTTGTTAGCTAAAAGGGATCGGGAGTGTGAGTTTAACTTACTTTTAAGACTGGCTAAGTGCGAGTCGGACTCGCACTTGAACCGTTCTGTACCATTCTGTGCGGGCTCCATCGTAAATTATAAGTTTTTAATTAACTTGCAATGTATGTATGTACGTATGTTTGTTCAGGTCAAATTTTGCAAGCTAAATTAAAACCACTTCTAGACATCTTGTTGAGATGAAATTTTGCATACTTGTAGAAGTTTGGTGACAGTACAATATTATGGTACTTTCAAGCTGGTCGGATGATGGATCCGGAAGGTGGTCCATAGGAACTCCGTAACGAAAAGCCGCAATCTCATCGTGTTTAGGCTATCATCATTACTATATTATACTTGTATATATGTCAGCTGGGCACAGGGGCAGCTCTTGATTAAGGATTTTTATTGTATGCGAGGTTATTTTCATATAAATTTAAAAAAAAACTATCCCAAAATATGAAAAAAAAAACGACCGCCACACTAAGAAATTTAATCGTAGTGTCGCGGGGGTTTTACAAACATTCAAATCACATGCACAAAGAACACCCAGACTTGAAACAATCATTTGTGGATCATACAAATGCTTGTCTCATGCGGGATCAAACCCGCGGCACGTCGCGCACAGAGCTAATCGGCGTGGAGACCTATCCGTGCATTCATCAATATGAAAAAACAATACATCACAAATTGCCTCATTAACTTTAAAGTCGGCCTTATTACGTTAAGTATATTCTAGTTAACAAACGCCCTTAATTATATCACTTTTTTCATACACTAGTAAACGTTTCTACGCATGCGCGTGCCAATAACAGTACCAATTTCATAGTTACATGAATATTTAATAGGCTCGGTAAATACATTGTGTTTTTTTTACTAATCAGTTCCGCTTTGCACAGATTAAAGTCACTTATACCCAAATTATACTGTGTTTTGAACCATTAATTCATTACATTAAGCAACCTTCTATTTTTCCGTTTTAATGTATAAAATTTAGCAATTTGACAATTGGAATAATTATGTAGTAATTTTGTTCAATACTTTGTAGCTACTAAGAGGCCCGTGGTTAAGGTGCTGTGCTTAGTTACCCCCTCGTCGCTAGATCAAGCTGGCCCGAGCCAGCCAAACTAGCAATAAAAATATGTGCTTAAATAATAAGAACTTAGATCCAGCCCTCCCTTGCTGTTTTTTACCGTATTAAGATTGTTAGCAACGCACTAAGTCGAGGTCCGAACCCCACAGGGGTGCCCTTAGTGAACGTTGCTGACGTAGTTAGTTTTTCTATTGCTCTGGCTGGAGGCCCTAAAAGTTCTCTAAAAACAAAGAGTATCCCGCGGTTTGTACGCTTAAATATTTTGAACTACACAACGGATTTTTCAGCTATAGATAGAGTGAGTTCTAGATGAAGGTTTATATGTATACTAGCTGTTTCCCGCGGCTCCACCCTCGCGGATGTCAGTTATCGCGGCAAAAATTAGCCTATGTCCTTTCTCAGGCTCTAGACTATATGTGTACCAAACTTCATTTAAATCGGTTTTGTAGTTTTGGCGTGAAAGCGCGACAGACAGTCAGACAGAGTTACTTTCGCATTTATAATATTAAGTAAGGATTCCCTTCTGGTACTGACCCTTAAAACAGTTAATTTTTGCATATAATAAAGATGGAGCTACAAATTACATTGCTTCAAGTAAATAGGGCTTTGCTTAATCTCTAATATGTAGATGCTAACAAGAATCTAAAGTACTAACTGTCTTCGTTACCTGTCTTCGTACATTAGAATATCGTTAGCTGCAATAAATTGCATTACTTTCCCTTTGCGTACGAACTCTATAAGGCTTATGGTACAGATTGTGCTAGAAAATAGTCTAGATTTTATAGCGTATTTAGATATTTATGTATGATTGTGCTATTGTCTATGATAATGTACGATTTCTTATTTTTTTTCTTCCATTTAGATGTCATCCTGCGAAAGTAACCCTGTTTGTCTGTGGCGCTTTCACGCCAAAAGTACTGAACCGATTTAAATGAAATTTGGTACACCGATAGTCTAGCAGGGGTTGTCAAAATAAGTTTGACTAGCGGTGTGATTCGATTTATTTCTGGGTCTCTTAACCCCCCCCCCCCCCCCCCCTTTAGGCCTGCAGCGCCCACAAGGGGTAGTTATCGCCCACTTTGGGAAAGGCTCTCTAGAGCCTGAGAAAAGACATAGGCTACTTTTTACCGCGATAACCGACATCCACGCGGGCGGAGCCGCGGGAAACAGCTAGCAAAGAAATAAATAGAATTACCTTAACTATATGAAAATCTCAAGAAAATACTTTTAGAACAGTCTGTACTGCAAAAAGTCTAGACAAAACCTAGACGGAAATTGGACGCACGTTTTCCCGCCTTTTTTACCTCTATCTTGTCAATGGTTGATGCGCAGGGCTGTCACTGAAGCTGCAAAAATCATCTTGGTAAAAGAAAAACAGTTTCATTAAAGATTATTTGAAAATACGAAAATACCATATCATGGTGTTATACATATACTATAACTTTCATATTATTTTTAACCGACTTCAAAATGAGTATTCGGCTGTATGTTTATTTGTATGTTTGTTCCGCGACTGCTTTGACAATTTTGGATCCATAAAAAAAAACAGATTTGTTATATATAGGATCTACCTCAAGCGTGGTCCCGTATAAATTTCTTTAAAATCGATTCAGATGTTTGGTTCTTAAATAATCTATATCTATACTAATATTATAAAGCTGAAGAGTTTGTTTGTTTGTTTGTTTATTTGAACGCGCTAATCTAAGGAACTACTGGTTCGAATTGAAAAATTCTTTTTGTATTGGATAGTCCGTTTATTGAGGAAGGCTATAGGCTATATAACATCACGCTACGACCAATAGGAGCGGAGCATAAATGAAAAATGTTGCAAAAATGAAAAACCGTTGAAACTAAAACACGCGAACAAAGTCGCGAGGGACAGCTAGTTGGAAATAACACCACAAGAGAGCATCGCTAGTAGCCCGTAGTGCCGAGCGTAAGCTTATTTTCAGCTGTAAATACTACGCTCGTTTACTGATTGATGTTAAGTGATTTTCCGTGCGACAGACGTTTATGCAAAAATATCGATGGTTCCGATATTATTAGGGTAATATTAGGTTTTGAGATAGTTTTTTAATGAAACGGCGCGCTCTATTTCGACACAAATTTTTAGATTTTACGTGTTCATACTAGTGCCTACAGTTCATACTCCATATGCGTACTCTATAGTTTACTTGCTGTTTCTCTAAGATTGTAGCGGATACAGTACTTTAAGAACACCTTATATTTAAGTTGGCGTTGAGATGTTTAGTAAGTTCCGTATTGTAAATTTAACGCGAGCAACACCGCAGGCAGAAACAAACCAATAAAAACATAATTCCTTACTTTTATGGAGTTAAACAAGTATGGTAGAGTTTTTATATCTTTATATGGTGGTGTCAATAATGGCCCCACTTTAGAGCTATTTGCCATAAAAATACCGTACTTTTTATGGAAGATTTATAGTGTTTTAGTAAGGAAGACAAAGAATCGTTTGATGTTGTTTTAAAAGAATGGATACGATATACCTAATAATTAAGTCTTTTATTTACTTTCTGTTCACATTATTTAATAAACAAATCTACGATTAGACGCTATTTTTAAGAGATTTTTTTAGTTAACAGTTTAGTTTTAAGTGTATATATAGTTAAGTTTATAAATATTTAAAATTGTGAATAAATTATTTTTTCTAATAAAATATCAACAATAATTTAGAATCAAACGCCACACCCTACACTAATCCAGCTCACCAGCCTACTTAAAACAGCATTTACTAACAAAAACCTGTTTCCTTTGTCGCGGAGAGCCGGCACTGCTAAATTACAGCCTAAAGAAAAAAAAAATCCTACTATACAGAGAACACAGCAAGTTTACTTTAAGGCGATACACAATTTTGTTAGATATTTTTATATCGTTTTTATTTAGCAACTATAAATGTTATTGACTTGAAATTTGGTTTCTAGATAGAAGAGGGTATGATGAAAATAAATGTCGATCAGTTACACGATTAAATAATCTTTCCTCGATAGTTTAATTTTTGAAATCACCTCTATAAAATCCCTGTTTTTACTTTATCCACCAAACTATTCAACTTAATAATATTTTTTTCACACTATTTGATGCATAATCATTACCTTCTAGATTAATG
Organism: Diachrysia chrysitis; assembly: GCA_932294365.1. NCBI lineage: Eukaryota > Metazoa > Arthropoda > Insecta > Lepidoptera > Noctuidae > Diachrysia > Diachrysia chrysitis. The sequence goes on from OW028670.1 coordinate 5,454,442, forward strand.
TCGATTGATGTTTTATTCCATTCGATAGATTTCGATTAATATGAGATTTTCCATTTTGTCGCTTACGTTATTATTTCTAGGACAATCTTTCGCGACCTTGACATATGTTTAGCTCTTTTCGTTCCGTAAGCAAGCAGCTAGTATTATCTCTGTCTTACATTTCCGGATTGGCTCCCCAGTCCGCTTGACTTCGCCTACTCGCAAACGAAATAATTTTTCGTGTGGCGCCTTAAGAGATCCTCAACTCAGCACGGTCTACTACTGGACATAGGCCTCTCAAGTAGCGGCAAAATGCCCACAGCACCAAGTCCTCCGACTTTCGCATCCTGAACGACTACCTATATTTTAATAGAAACCCTGCTGTTATTAGACAGGGGGTTACTAAAGGGATGTCTATTAAAAAGGGGTAAAGAGTACATCTATATCTATTATATATATATAAATGAATCTCTATTTCCCTTGGTCATCGCGCTCAACGGATGGAACAATTACGTTAATTATTTTTTGTTGAGTAACTTATTGTTAGGTTTTTATAAAAGAATAAATAGCTAGCTACCCTGCAAACTAGCTTCCCCCCGCGACTTTGTACGCGTGTTTTAGTTTCAACGGTTTTTCATTTTTGCAACATTTTTCATTTATGATCCGCTTCTTTTGGTCGCAGCGCAATGTTATATAGCTTATAACCTTCCTCAATAAATTCGGACCAGTAGTTCCTGAGATTAGCGCATTCAAACAAACAAACAAACTCTTCAGCTTAAATATATTAGTATAGATTCGACGCCACGCTGTTTGTCGGGTTGCAGCAGAAATGGAACTATCACCTAAACATTTCATGTACACGTAAAATAGCACAGAGCTGTGTATCTTTCGAGTAAGTAGGAAAACAGGAGGGTCAAACAGATCTGATTTTTTACAGATCAGGAAAACTCAGCTAGATTTGGTATATTGCTATAGACGGCACGGATAGCCTTATGGTATCCTCGCCCATCGTGATGCGGCGTACAGCATAACGCTGTAAATGGCCGCTAGCTTTTATAGGGGAAAACAGCCAATTAATGATAGCATTGCAGCTTGCAGCACAACGTAAAAAATAGTGTTCGCTGCCGAGTTTTATTTAATATTTTTCCCAAGTGGTTCTTCTGCCTATGTATCTGTTTGGCAAGGATGCGTGTGCGCATCGATCGTCGGCGATATAAAAACGTAGACATTTCGCTTATTGACGTAATGATCGGAAAAAATGCTGGTAATTGTGTTAGGCTCCGTTGTAGGATGCTTTTATGTTAGAATTATATAGATATATTTAATAGGGTGTAATAATCACAGATAAATATCAAAACCTTATTTAAAATTAACTGAAATCCCAGTTATTTCGGGGGTTTGACGTATAATAGAGGTTAAGCCGCGCTCGCTGGAGACCCCTCCGTGCATCGGAAAGCACGTTAAGCCGTTGGTCCCGACTGTCATGCGTTGATCTTTGGTAGTCGTTAAGTCATTACAATTCTAACAACCAGTCTTACCCTGGGATACTGTGTTACCCAGTAAAATGGGTTGTTGAAGTCAGATAGGCAGTTGCTCCATGTAAAATCTATACTATAATTAATATTATAAAGCTGAAGAGTTTGTTTGTTTGTTTATTTGTTTGTTTGAACGCGCTAATCTCAGGAACTACTGGTTCGAATTGAAAAATTATTTTTGTATTGGATAGTTCGTTTATTGAGGAAGGCTATAGGCTATATAACATCACGCTACGACCAATAGGAGCGGAGCATAAATGAAAAATGTTGCAAAAATGAAAAACCGTTGAAACTAAAACACGCGAACAAAGTCGCGGGGGACAGCTAGTACGGTATATAGTTCAATTCGGTAAGACCCCAACATAGCTTGGGAAAAGGCTAAGCAGAAGAAGACGTATTCCAAAAAGAAAAAAACTACCTACGAAAATTCTATCTGACAAACGCATGGAACGACAGAAAGTAACCGTTATACAAGTATTTTCTACAAAATCAATATTTCCTGTTCCAGGTGGCGTTAATGCTACGTCGTCGAAAATGACCAGAGAAAACGAATCCACACCAGAACTAATTTTTGAGTAAGTATCTTTCTCCATCTTTATATTAATATCGTCCTTCTAAATATTGGGTATAACTATTACCAGAGTTCTTTTTTCCATTTTTTCATCCACACCTATTATTATTTTCAATCTTTTTATACATTTTGGAGGTACTCTAAAAATTTGTCTCTATTTCAGCTCAAATCATCAATTGCCGAAAATAAAAATAGGTCCAGATCTCAGAAGCGCAAGGCGACCTAAACACCATATAAACAAGTAAGTTTCATGTTATCTATGCCAATATTATAAATGCCAAACTAACTCTGTCTTTCTATCTGTATGTTATGCTTTTAAGGCTAAACCGCTGAATTGATTTTTGAATTGGTAGGTAGTAAGCTTGAATCCCAAGAAAGGAAATAGGCTACTTTTTGCGGCGTTGACAGACACCCATGCGGGAGGGCAAAAGCTGGGACGTTTTGGTTTTGAGATCAGTAATGCCTGCAATCTGTGTGTATATAAAAAAAAAAACGAATAATTAATGTAACTTTAAAAATGACGTATACTAATTCTAGAAAACAACTGTAAAATCCAATTCTTATATCGATACAAAAATATTATTTTCTTGATTAATTTCCTTCTTTGTTGTTAAAGTAATTACAAAGTTAGAAAATTTATCAACAGACAAATATTGAAACTATGGTTGAAAAATCTTCATCTTCTATTTTCTCCTTTTTCAGACTCAAACCACCGACCACCCACACACAAGCCCACATTCCTTTGGAGCTCACAAAGCCATACCTTCCCATAATTCCCTTTATTCCCCCTCACAAACCGACAGACGCTCAAATTAAGAGCTTCTTACTCAACACGGCCCTCCAAAATGCTCTATCAGATTCTTTGAACCACCTACAGACTCCAAAACTGGATTTGAAGAAAGAGGAAGAATTTTCGAACAATAATGATGATGGGCAAAGTAGGAGGAGATTACATAAGTGTGATGTCGCCGGATGTCATAAAGTTTATACGAAGAGTTCCCATCTTAAAGCTCATAAGAGGACGCATACTGGTGAGTTTTTTGTACCTACAAATAGAAAATAACAATTTAAACCTCAGGCAAGGCTCGAATCTGCGACTATAGTTCAACACACCAGTCGCTTTATTAACTAAGCTGACTGATGTTTAAGTTGTTCCTTTTTACTATTTGTATTTAATTAGAAATATTCGCTCCGCATGCGTAAATGCGTGACAAATTATAAAAAATAAATTATTATTTGACGCTTTTTATTGTGCTAGTAGACTTTATGTCCCATATAATCCGGGATTTCTTTATCTCATATAATTCGGGGATTCTTACATCCTACAATTTTAAGTCCAAAATTATTGAACCCTAAAATTACTTGTCCTTATAATAAAAAATAAATAGACATTTATTAATAAAAGAAATAATAAAAAAAAAACGAGTGCGCAGACAGAAGTGATAACTTAAACTTACTGCCTACCGCTGCCGTATGCGTGAGAGAAAGGGAAGCTAGATCGACTGGCACCGTAACGCGTTACGTAACGAAACGGTTTACCCTACCATAAGAAGTTCACTTCAATAAAAACACGGTACATATTATTAAATATCAGTCGGAAGAAGACAGTAGCAAAAGGTACTTAGCTAATGCTGTACCGGGACGAGCACAACTCATCACAGCGCTGACTTTAAACCATTCGTACTCCTAAGTTATAAATGGTTACCAAAGATTACTCAAATGTTACCCACATAAATATAATATAATGTAATATAATATATTGGGACAACTCACACACGGCCATCAGATCCCAAACTAGGCAGAGCCTGTATTATGGTAACCAGACAACTGATAAACTTACTTATATATTTCTAAATACATACATATTATAAATAAATTACACCCAGACACAGAACAAATGATCGTGCTTATCACACAAAGATTTGTCCTGCGTGGGAATCGAACCCACGACTTCCGGTTTAGCAGTCAGGGTCACTAACCACTAGACCAACAGGCCCGTCAGAGAAATAGAACCCTAAAATTTGTTCAAAATTTTTACATGTTTATTTTTCATACTTTCAGGCGAGAAGCCATACTCTTGCGGTTGGGCGGGCTGCGAATGGCGTTTCGCGAGATCTGACGAGCTGACCCGTCACACCAGGAAACATACAGGACACAGACCTTTCACCTGTCCTTTATGCAGACGATCCTTCGCTAGATCTGACCATCTAGGACTGCATATGAGGAGACACTGACTGAGAATTCCAGAATGTCGATATTTCTTCGTTTCCATGAAACATTAACTTAAAGATTCCCAGGATTAAATACAAATTAAATACAAGGAAAAACTTAAACCTCAGGCAGGATTCAAACCTGCGACCACTGGCTTGACGCGCCAGTCGCTTTACCAACTAAGCTACCGAGGTCACTGCCTGGAAGTTTAAATTTTGCCATCTATTTATTACGTCTTTAGGGCGACGTATGTGACATCTAGTGAACCAATCCTTTGATTGATTGTGATTCGATTCCCAGGATATTGAATTATCTTCTCTTCTTTTCTATTTCTTTCTTCTTTGTATTTAGGTCGAGTGTTAAGAAGGGAGTGGAATTTTTTATCAGCGATTTCGACAGCTGAGAATCGAAGTCGCACCATTGCCTTCATAGTAAAAATACGTATTTCATTCTGACCTTAGCTAAGCAGAAACACATATTTGTTTCTGTCTATTTACCGTACAAGTTTGAATGCAAAGAATAAATTATTTTACACACATTACAAACAATTTAAAATTTAAGCTATGATAATTTGTGATTAGACGATGATTAATGCTTTAAGCGAAGAATTCCGGAAACACGTACTTGGATGTAAAATAAAAAGAAATCGTTGATGATGTAAACATCTATGCTAAAATAAGTGAAGTACCTATTCTATAAAAAAATATATATAATCTATACTAATATTATAAAGAGGAAAGATTTGATTGTTTGTTTGTTTGCATTGAATAGGCTCCAAAACTACTGAACCGATTTGAAAAATTCTTTTACTGTTGGGAAGCTACACTGTCCCCGGGTGACATAGGCTATATAATATTCAAAAAAAATTGTGATCCTTACTAAAACTCCAATAATATATATATTAGAACTTATCAAATACAAATAGGTATACCACCTATTTGTATATGGAATATGTTTCATCTTTTATATGATACCCAAAAACTGAGTCCTAGTGGGGGTCATTAGTAATAACATTTGGGGTTATTAACATGAAAAAAAAAAGTATAACTAATGGGGATAATAATGTTTTTACCACTTATTCTAGTATGGATTTTAAAATGTTATTTTAAATAACAAATAAGTACCTAAGGGCATTATATTGTGATCGATTGCTCAAACGATATGACAATATTTTTTTAAATATATTTTATTGTAAATTACGTAATTTAGAAACACTAGAAGCTAAGTACTTAAAGGATATCCTAAGTTTTGTTGGTAATACTTTTATTTTATGAATATTTCAAACATTATTGCTATTTTTATGTTTTGTATGTTTATTTTCTTTTTATTTGTTAATTCTTAGGCCAAAAAGACATTGAACACCAATTTAGAATGTACAATGGAAACTCTGTCTTTCGACAGTGACCTACGGTGCTCAAAGAATTATAATAGGCAAATTTTATGTATCTATCTACAAAAATAAAAAAAATCACTTAAGAACGGGCCGACCATATTGGCTGGATTTTTATTTCTTGTTTTTGTAACTGCCAGGATAAGGTTTGTATGAACGAAAATTTGCAATAAATCCGCGGGAAAATGTCGAAAATTTAAATGGTATTTATGTATGAAATTGTATAGATTGAAAGGACAACGACTGTCACCTTGTTTAACATAAAATTATTTTAATTCTACACGCAAGCACATTTGGGCTATTCAAATAAACGTCCCTTGCAAGCGTTAGGTACAGTTACATATTAGATTTTACGGTTATTTTAACCTTTATAAGTCAATCCTCTATCTATATAAAAATGAACCTCGATTTATCTTTTTCCATTGGTCACGCCATAACTTCCGAGCGACTGCACCAAACCGTATAATATTTTTTTTTAATATTATGTTCCTTAAGGCCATTGTTTTCATATAAAAATCTTTTGATATGTTTTGAAAATCTCACACCACCCGAGCGAACCGGGGCGGGCAGATGTGTTTTTTTATAAAATTAGGGGTTGACTTTGGTTTATCTGACACTACTGGACTTTTTGCCTGATTTATACTATTTTTTTACACGTTTTGTAATTTAAATTAAACCTATGAGTCCCAGACTATTTCCATTTAAAAAGATTTTTAAATAATTCAATAAATATGAGTTTACCAACAAAGATCAGTCCTTTAAATATAATTGATATGTAATGTGGCATTATCCTTAATTAAGGCCAGTAATATACACTACATTTATTATTTTAAGTTATATTTTATTATTTTGTAGTATAGCATTAGCAGTATGGTTAGAAATGTGTGATTGAAAATTACGATAATTTTTATGAAAACAGCATGCATATGATGCTATCTCTGTCACTTTAAAGCGTAATGTAGCGACAGATAAACATTTAATAACGACTTAAACTTAAGTTTCGTTTGAGTATACGAGGATTATTTGTATAAAATGTATCAATATTATTTGACATGGCATTAGTGGTGATAAAATGTAATAATTTCGCTCAAACGGTTATAATAGACCCTGGGGTCTAAAAGGGGTCTTAAAACTAAGAATCATAAAGGGGGTCTTTTGTACCTTTTACAGATTGTAATGTATTTGTTATATCATAGTTTATGCTTGTTAAAATGATCTCTGATCAGGATTATTGTATTATTAAAATTATAATTCGATATGAAAAATATCGTAAACCATTTAGTAGAATATATTTTGGGGGTCAAAAGACATGATTTCATGCACATAGTGCTTTTGTTTATACTTTAAGTAAATAACAAAATAGCGTTCATATATATTGGAAAACACAAGTTGTTTTAATAAATATGACTTAAATTATGTGGTTTGTGCACTTTTGTAATGTAGCTTATGATTAAAGACCCCAGTGGGGTCAATAATACGGAAAAATTTTCACGACTTTGTATATTAGTTTGAAACCTGTAATAGATTATCCTATATGCATGTTTTGCGATTGTGATAATATTTACCCTCTTTTAAGTCGGTTAAATACCACATTAATGGTTTATGATATTTTATTAAATTGTATAGTAATGCTCAAAGTTCCCTTATTAAAGTAAGCTTCACAGGGCAGTAGTGGCAATATTAGTATTAAATATAAAAAAAACTTTTTCCTATTTTTTGTACTTAATATTTTTTGTAATTAAAAAAACTAGATGTTTATTATAAATTGTTTTGTTTCAAATGTTTATGTAATTAGCTAATTAGGAAATGTAAACGTAAAATAGTTTTTTAGTTGTAGTGTAAATTAGAATATAATAAGCAATATTTTGGGGGCCAGTATTTCAGAAATTATATAGATTTAGTATTATTATATGTAGTTTTTAAAAATATTTGCAAAAAATATATTTTTACTCGTTTTTTTAAATTTCTGTGATTTTAGCAAAAATCCTTTTAAAAAGATTAATATTTTGTACCTTTTATCAAATTATGATCTCAATTGGTATTCCTCTCTGTATGTTTTATGTGAATTTGATCTCAAAAACAGTAAACTATTTTTTCCTCTTTTACCTTATAGCAATAAATTTAAGGGTTTATTTTATCTATTATGGTAAATAGCACTTAACTGCTTACATTATCGAAAATAAGTTTAAAACAAGTATTTTTTTAATTCTTTCTCTACCAGTACTTAATTTAACAGTTAAATATTTAACTAAAACCCCGCATTTTGACGGCCAGTAATCGCAAATGCAAAACTTTATTAAAAAAATAAACAATTTTTAGTAAAATAAGCTTCTTTTTTGTATTTTTATTTCAATTTTGTATTACTTTTAAGATATAGCAAGTGTTTCTTTTTTATTTAAAAATGTTTTTTATTTGTTTAGGTATTTGGAATGTTTGATACTAATATCGTATACAAAAAAGACGAAACTTTTTTTATTTTGTTTCTTTTCGTCAAGGATATAACATTAAAAAACCACAAAAAAAGCCTTGTTAGACATGGTATTTACAAATTATATTTTACAGCACGCAACAAAAACCCTGTCCGATCCTTATGAGTATTATTCGGCATCTTACTGCGTACACATATACGTAACTATTGAATGGATTTGAGATTATAATTTTTACTCGGCGATTATAATTAAATTAAAAATAAAATTGATCAAAGGCAACACTTATCGCTCGACAAAGTTCACGTGTACTACCTACAGTTTTGTATCAAACAAGCCGCCTGAGCGAGACATTTTTTTCTAGTACGTATGTTGAACCAGGAATACGCCTTTATTGGATCGGACAGGGTTTTTGTTACATACTGTATATTAATTAGTATTTATTGACTATTCACGCAATTCGTGTTAAAATATATACCTACTGATAGCTATACATTTCTGTAATATTTAAATGTATTTTGCCACTTTTTTTCCACATTATCACATACTAGCTGTTTCCCGCGGCTCCGCTCGCGTGGATTTCGATTGATCAGTAACTAACTGTGAAAACAGTCTGTGTATAAGCAGCCTTAGTATTACTTCTACAAATAAATGGTTGGTTAAAATCTACAATGATAATATGACACTGCTCTTCGAATTAAAACTTATGGTGCTGGAAATAGGTTCTTTTTGATGTAAAATTGTATTATTATAATAATCAATATTTATATATTTATACCTATTTCGTTATTATATGATAATAAAATTGTGAAAAATAAAGCTGATTTTATTTTCTTTTATTTAAGTTTTGTTCGCTGATTCCCTGACTGGTCCGACACGCTTCGTTTGTTGGTTTTCTTTCCCGGGAAATTCAATAAATATATAAGAAATATTATCTATGTGACTGGCCTGTTGGTCTAAGTAGTGGTTAGTGACCCTGACTGCTAAACCGGAGGTCGTGGTTTTGATTCCCACCCAACACAAAGCTTTGTGTGATGAGCTTGATCATTTGCTCTGTGTCTGGGTGTAATTTATCTATAATATGTATGTATTTAGAAATATATAAATATGTTTATCATTATACAGGCTCTGGCTAGTTTGGGATCAGATGGCCGTGTGTGAGTTGTGCCAAGATTTTATTATTATACCAAAAATAAATAATCTGGTCAACAGAACTTCTTTCAGCAACCAATTTTTCCATAGATAAATCATTGTCAATGTCATCAGAAAATTCTATTCGTTCCGTCAAAGAAAAACTTACAAAAATCTATAAACAAATAAAGATAAATTTTCAGTGAAAAAGTTTGTAATAAAAATGTAGAAGAAAGTATTAAAAAAATTGTAAAATATAGCATGATGGCGTAAGTACCATATATCTCATTATTTTAACATAGCTACCCTCGTTATAAAAATTTTAGGTGTAATCTTCACTCTGGTACTTACCTACCATTTGTTGCATTGTAAGCAAGAGGACCAATTTTTATTGTAATCTAAATCTATCTACATATTTAAAATGCTTCGTCCTAAATGACTGACGGATCAACGCAAAGCCTAAACCACTAATCGTAGAGACCTGAAACTTAGAGAGTGTGTTCTTTGTATGACGTAGGCATCCGATAAGAAAGGATTTTTCGAAATTCAACCCTTAACGCATTCACTGCCCAGCGGCTTTTAAAGTGCCCCAAATTATAGACATTACTACAATGCCCCGACCGCACTATTGCGTCCAATGTTCACCGTTTCTGTGTGCCCGCAACGCGCATGCGCGTTTGAAGAGCTCTCGCCGTATGCCTCTGACGCGTTAATGTGTTTGCAAAGTTTTCGTCCAGTGCCCTCGACGCGTCTGTGCGTTGTACAAAATTCGTATAAAAAATAGGAGTACCTATCGAAACTTAGGGCCCTTACCCACTGAGGTTGATTTCTTGACCAAATTCAAATTAAATCATGAGTACCAAGCCGGGTAATAAATAATATTGCCATCGTATTTACATAAATTAAACATGAACAGCTTTTTATATTCGGTATAATTATTTTTTGTATATTTTCGTGAGAAGTAATTTGAGATCGACTCGCGACACCACCGCCGCCGCGTCAGCTCATGATTAGGGACTCCTATTGAGTCTGAAACTAGTCGGGCGATCCCGAGAATATGTTTGAGTAAACCGTCAATATTTCTAATTAATTGTAATTATTTTTATTACATGTTTTAGTTGCGAGGTTTGCGAACACTGTCAGAGTCCTGTCTCCAGGGACGAGGTCACGGTACGCGAAGGATTTAGCTACCACAAGAAATGTCACAAGTGTTGTAAGTATAAATATAATTCGATCAACATCAGCACAATATAAAGATAATGATACCAGTCTATAAATATCCCTCTGTTCGGCACAGGCCTCTTCATATATAGAGAAGGAACGACCATTGATCACCACGCTTGCTCATTGCGGGTTTTTGATTTCAGATTCCAATTTTTGGAATCCAGGTTTCCTGATGATGTTTTCCTTCTCCGATTGTCAATGATGTCTTAGAATAATACAGCAAATAAATATAACTTTAAAAAGCCACAATGGTACTTGCCTGTAATGGGTTCAAACCAGCAACCAAAACTACACAAATGCGTTCATTGAGCCACTAGGCCAGCACACAATACTTTCTGGAGAGGGCTACCCTTATCACCTAGGGGTGTACCGATCTGTATCTATTCGATTATGTATCTTTGTGACCGTGTTTTACTGCATAAACTGTACCAATTTTTCTAAGATCTTATTATAATGATTTATTAAACACAAGCTTTTTTCACCAGACGTCTGCAGCGAGACAGACCTTCAGAACGCTGAAGTGTTTAAGGGCGTCATATTCTGCTCCAGCTGTGCGCACAGGATCTTCCAGGGGTGCGCCACGGCTCGCAGGGCCAAAACCATGCATAGCGGCAGGGTCAAGAGGACCAGGTCCAGGTCACATAGGTACCTATAGAATAACCATTGCGACACGTGTTCGCGACAACAAAATGCATTAGAAGTAGTAAATACTCCTCCTATTTTCTACTTCTGATTAACTTCGTTGCGGGTTTAAAGACAATCCATCGTTTTCCTCGGACACACCGAGCTTAAATTCCTCGGTGGTATTAATTGGCCATCATAATATGCCATTGGTCAACATTGTAGATTCTGGCTTACAGGAGTTGCAATGATTGGCATGTGTGGTGAGCAAGTTCCTATAAAAAATAACCATTGCGACACGTGTTCGCGATTCACGAAATATAAATGGTGGGAAGTTAATTTTATTTTCGTCATTAAAAAAGAACTGCTTTTTATAGCGCGCAATATAATGCACGCAACCGAGTTTGTATGTGTGTGTGTTGTGGGTAAATTTTTGTATAGAAGTAAGTTCAGTATTAACACTTAGAATCCGAGTTAGTAAAAACTAAAAAAAAATTGACACTGACTTTCAATATCTTTAAAACCAATGGTTTCTCAGGTATGCACTAGAAGAAAAAAATCATCCCAATGATGGGTACATTACGTGGTTTCCGTTAACGTTAAGGTTCCTTTTATACCCGTTATATTTTAAAAACAGGAGAAGAGACCGACCAAGGGTTCCAGAGAGCAGGAGACTTGGCGATGGCAGCAGAGACGGAGTGATAGAGCTGGCGGGCCTAGCTGGCTCCACAACCGATTCTGATGATCTGAAAAAACAGAAAAAGAAAATCAGGTGTATTTTCTCTCTCACCCCCGCTCCGTAGCCCAAATGTGATTTCAAAAAAGCGTTAGCGATGAAAGAAATCTGTAATTAAATACAAATAATCGAAGGAAAAACTTAAACCTCAGGCAGGCCTTGAACCAGCGACCACTGGCTTGACGCGCCAGTCGCTTTACTAACTAAGCTACCGAGGTCACTGCCTGGAAGTTTAAATTTTGCCTTCTATTTATTACTTAGTCTTTAGGGCGACGTATGCGACATCTAGTGAACCAATCTTGTCTTCAATCTTGTCAACGTTTGGTCTCACCGACTCTGACTAACAATGTGTTAATTCAGAAGTCCGAGAGATGATGCAGCCCAATACTTATTATTTTAATTATTTGTAACGCAGATGAAAGAAATGGCTTAAATGACATATTTCGACAAGTCACGTGACTTAGACTTGTCACTTTCATACATTTGAGCGATTCGATCAGCGTTAACGCTTGTAGTAATGTCACTTGGCTAGAGAAGATGTTCTTTTATTGTACTGCTTGTCGTACATCGGATTATTTTAAACGGAAAAATAGAAAATTTGACAGCTGTGAACAACTTACTCAAGCACGGCTTCACAAGACGAAAAATCTATAAAAGTATAAATTTAATTAAAAACTATTCCTTTTTATAACGCATCACTTTAGAACAGATAACGATTTGACAAAACCATTTTTTTTTTATTGTCATATTAACCCAAATTTGATATTTAAGGGAATAAAAGTTGGAAAAATGATCTGACGGTTTTATTTTTGTTTTTTTTTCATGAGCTCAAGAGTTATTTACGAACGGAATATAATCAATATACAACAAAAACACAGGTTGGCATTATTTTTCGGTCCTGAGTGACGATTTCTAAATGCGTCAAATCACACCTCATTCTAGTTGGCTATCTCATGCCCAAGGTATTATTTTGCTTGTTGGTATTACTGACCCTTATGTGTTTATTTAGCACACCTACGATCATCAAAGACATGGCAGGCGCCAGAAGAGAAGTCCACGAAGAAGTAAGTGCGAAAATTTTTTTTAAGAGTTCAAAAATAATAATACCAGTCTATCTATTACCCACTGCTGGGCACAGGCCTCTTCTTATATAGAGAAGGAACGAGCATTGATCACCACGCTTGCTCATTGCGGGTTGGCGATTTCAGATTCCAATTTTAGGAATCCAGGTATCTCACCATGTTATCCCTCGCCGATATTGTTGTAATACTAGCCCGCTCCGCCTGGCTTAACACAGGTAGATAAAACATTAATAAATTGTACATAAAAACTAAGGAGTGATTCAAGAGGAAGTCTTGAATCACTATATTTATTGGTGAAAATCCGGTCAGTAGTTTTTGAGTTTATCAACGCGACGAGCTTAACTTTTATAATTTGTCGGGCCTGCCCCACTAGACAAGTGGCATTTCGACAAGCGTTAACGATGATAGAAATCGCTTAAATTACATTAAATGTACGGAAATGACATTTCGTTTCGACAAGTCCCGTGACTTAGACTTGACATTTCCATACATTTGAGTGATTCTATCAGCGTAAACGTTTGTCGAAATACCACTTGTCTAGGGCCCTTGTTGTTCTAGTGGTTAGTGACCCTGACTGCTAAACCGGAGGTCTTGGGTTCGATTCCCACCCAGGACAATTTTTCTGTGATGATCATTTGTTCTGTATCTGGGTGTAATTTATCTTTAATATGTATGTATTTATTTAGAAATATATAAGTATAGATCGGTTGTCTGGTTGCCATAATACAGGCTCTGCCTAGTTTGGGATTAGATGACCGTGTGTGAGTTGTCTCAAGATATTATATTATTATTAATATGTACTAACTTTTTCACTTGACGTATTTTAACTCAGATTACGACTAGGAACTCTATATTAATTAAAACAAAACGGTTTACTCACGGGATCGCCCGACTAGTTCTAGTCAGTTCGACTTGTGACACTACCGCCGCCGCGTCAGCTCATGATTAGGGACTCCTATTGAGTCTGAAACTAGTCGGGCGATCCCGAGAATATACGTGAGTAAACCGTTTTGTTTTAAATAATTATGAATACTCCTCACATTAGTTATTATACAAATACAGGAACTTTATAAATTACGTTTATTGAAAAAATATCTTTACATTATTTTTTATGGCAATAAAATACTTTAAGTGTATTTTTATTTATATTTTCAGAACTGTTATTATTTACAAAGAATGAAACAAATGAAAACGGACAGCACAGGTTAATCTTTAAATTACTACTAGTGCTTATCTATACTAATATTATAAAGCTGAAGAGTTTGTTGTTCGCACTAATCTCAGGAACTACTGGATCGAATTGAAAAATTATTTTTGTATTGGATAGTCCGTTTATTGGGGAAGGCTATAGGCTATATAACATCATGCTACGACCAATAGGAGCGGAGCAAAAATGATGAAAAAATTAAAAAGGGTTGAAACTAAAACACGCGAACAAAGTCGCGGGGGACAGCTATGCTTAATATTTATAATCAACTAGCAGCGCGCCCCGGCTTCGCAAGGGTACTTATCAAAAAATTCAAAATTAAAAAAGTATAATATAGCCTATATCACCCGGGGACAGTGTAGCTTCCCAACAGTAAAAGAATTTTTCTAATCGGTTCAGTAGTTTCGGAGCCTATTCAATGCAAACAAACAAACAAATCTTTCATCTTTATAATATTAAGTATAGATTATAATGAGCTGGTATTTCCGTTCTAGAAATGGGTACAACGACAGACGTAACTCAGGAACTACTCAGACAGATCAATTGTCCCGTACCGGAGTGCAGGTGAGCTTAAATAACACTTTAAATCTTTCGTAAAAAAATACGGTTAAAATATAGAGTAAAAATAAAATTCATACATTATGACTTGTAGTAGAATGTTTCCGAACGTCGCTGACTTTCTGAACGTAGGGGCCGCGATAAAGCCGTGTCTGCAGCGCCAGTTTTTTCAAAGAACATTCTTAAACACATACATTACAGGTGTAGGCGATATGTTCGACTGTTTTTATTCGGTAAAACGTTCAGGCATATCTAATTTATGTTTTCAAAAAATTTCTGTTTTATTCAATAACTGGAGCAGTAGACCAGACTTTAGATGACTGCGTCTCGCGCATTTGCTTTACATTAGCTCAGCTAACTGCGTACACCATTCCAAAAAAAGGCAGTTCATTCTTCATTACAAACGTCTAATGGCTACCTTGTAATGGTGTCATGTTTTATTAAAATACCATTTTTATTATTTATTTATATCTTATTTTTCACGGGCTATCGTCAGTAGCGAGGGTATTCTCGCTACTGTTCTTTGAAAGGCTTACGTGGGGACACAGGTCCAACACGCAGCGGCCTTGTTGAGAACTTTAATATGGGACGGGGCATCTATCAGGGGCCATTCACCCCTACTCTATGGGAGAACAGACATGAATGGCCCCAGGTAGCTACAGAATTATTGTGAATTGTGGTGCTAAAACTAATTTGTGCTATGTTTTGGTACATGTTAGGTGGATTGGTTCTTTGAACAAAATTGATAAACTATGACACCTGCTTTTCAACACATTGAAATGCAATCAAATGGGCAGGTGGTGACTTGCCAGCTCATTAGTAAACCCCTCAAACAACCGCCACTACAGGCAGCAGGGAGCAACACCAGTGCGAGCGGCTAGGGGTGTCGAGCGGTGCGACCCCGATTTCGCCATCGCGGGTCACAGTAGCGGACCCGGAGCGGGTTATTACGCTATTACGCCATTAGACACTTCCACTTCCGAGCATATAGCTCTAGCCCCTCTCCAGCCAACCAGTTAAGGCAAGAAAGAGCTGGGAATCCTCCTAAGGAGTTATTTATATTATTTTTATGGTTTTTTATTGATCATTATTTACAGGGCCAAAACATATACGACTAACTCGCCACGGAAACATTACAAAAAGAAAGAATCGTATGAGACAAATGTAAGTAGCCTTCATATAGTTTACCTATTTCATTACATTCTACAAAAGGTCGGTGGATAAAGTAATCTATACATCTATAGAAAAAAATAAAATTAAAGTGTCTGTTTGTAGTATTTAAAATAACCGCTTTTTACTACATGCATATGAATGTATATACGGTACATATACCAAAATATCACTTTTACCAATTTTCATATCTGTATGTTTGTCCCGGCTAATCTCTGGGACGGCTGGACCGATTTTAACGGGAGATAGCTGATGTATTTATGAGAAACTTAGGCTACTTATATTTTAGAAAAATTATAAAATTATTTTTTTGTTAAATTCCACGCGGACGAAGTCGCGGGCAAGGCTAGTCTTACTTACAGATGATTTAACAATACCAATTATACTTCAATCCTGATTTACATTGAGAAAGAAAAGGACTTAATATTTGTACAAAATATAGATACTGCTTCTTCTTAGCGTGCTGTTCATGGCATTAGAATACTTTTTTTCTGGATCAGTACTCAGCAACGTGTACAGAATCAGTAGAGTTGTACAGGTCCTCGTGTATACAGGTGGTAGAATACACTGGGCAGCTCATCCAGTGAGCCATGGTTTGGGGAGAGATACCACACTCACAAGGCTCGTGTGTTCTATTACCCCAAATTACTTCTGGTTCTGATTTCAAGTTCGATTTCTCGATTGAGTCAGTCTGCTAATTAGGGAGATAGGAAACTTCCACAATTAAATTATTATGATAATGCATTTAACTTTTCAGTACCATCCGATTTGCAGTGATCTCAGAATCGCAGGTCAGTAATTATTATGTGCATATTAATTAATACACATATAAAATTATAAAATCCGGTGAAGCAGTCAAATCCTGCGCTCAAGCGTTGTAAATCTCTAAAAAAACATATAAAATTCATTTAGAGATGACGGAATTATTCTAACACCGTCCAAAAAAACTGGCCATAAATTTCCAACGACTGCACAATGACAGATCAAAGAACAAAACATATTGCCTTACTCTTTGTTTTTATATAGAACTCAGATTATAACAGTTTCTTCATTTACGTTTTAATGACATTAATAAACATCTTCTTCTTTGCCGGGTCGTTTTATTTTCTTGCTACAAAATTTTATCTAATTTGTAGAGCTGGGAGCGTCAACAGAAATAGCAAATATGGCGCTTCGAAAGAAGTCTGAAATGCCTGTCATCATTAAGTCCGAGTAAGTTTGATAATCTTCTTCAGATAGCTAACTTTTTATCGCCAAGATTTTTCAGTAGAATATTTTACACTTGGAAGATCAGAAAATGATTAATTTATTTGTGTTTCTTTTTAGTACAAGGCTCAGAGATCGAGAATCTTACAGTCTTTCTATATTAAATCAAGAATCAGGTAACAATTTTCATGATCACATTATAAATATAACATAGCACGTAATATCTCATACAAAAATTTGTAATATCTCACCTCAGTTTCCCGGCTCTGAGAAATCCATTACAAATATTAGAATATGGAAACTCTAGATTTGTTTTTTCATGTTTTATAGATATATCAGGTGATGGACAAGAATGGATGGATTCCCATTATAGTACTATTGAGGATTCGCAAAGAACGTTAGTATATTCTTATTATAAAGTAGCATAATTCTTTGAATTTGGTACTTTTTGAATTGTAGTTTTGTTAGTAAAAACGTAACTAGCAGATGAAGAAGAAAATTATTGAATTTTCTTGATCTGCTTATTTAGTAATTTATATAAACAGAAAAACAAATGTAAGAGGTCCTATTATTGTACCTTGAGGTAGACCACGTAGGATAGTTCTAAGTTTGCTTAACAATTTTCATTCTAAACACTTAATATCAACATATTATATGAAATTCGACGTAATATACAGTATTATAACTATGTTTAATGTTTTCTAAATTTCCCATTCCAAAGTATACAGACATTTGCATGTGAGTGACAGTATCAAACGCTTTTCTTTATATCTTTGCTGTTTTAATAGAGACACAATGGTAATTTTCCAAAGTGTCTTACCAGATAGTGTAATCGTTAAATGTATTATATAAGTATATAAACGAATATAAATTAATGGATATTAATGCATTACAGTAAATGGATGGACAGAAAACTTGGAAGTATCATGAAATTGCCGCTAAACTTCTGTGAGTATATTACATATGTATTTATTTAAGTATACTTTAATTATTTTTTTCTGTATAATGTACATGCTTGTCATCACTTTTGCCAATTTTTGCTTATATATAAATAGTTAGTCTGGAAGTCTAAAGAGACCGATAAAATTCTAGAAACACTAAGTCTGGTAAATTATTTTGGATATTTTTGCTAAAATGCCTCTTTTACACAGGGTTTTATTAATTCAATTTCTAGATTAAAATCTGAATGACTTTGTTTCAGTCAAACGAAACATACTTAATCGCAGTTCTCTCATCAGCGTACTAATGAGTGGTAGTGATGAAAAGACTTTGTAAGTAAATAAAACAATATTATTATTATTGGACTAAAATGTCCCATTGCTGGGCAAAGGCCTCCCGACTATTCTTCTATTTTTCTCTCTCAAGAGCTGTGGTTGATCAGTTCGATATAAAACAATTATACAAACATTATCTGACGAGGTCACATTCTTTTTTTTTGTGGTGAAAAGGTAATGGCTTCAACCCACGCCGAGGGCACGGTGTGGGAACTATGTCGGACTTTCACTTCGACTAAAAACACCCCGGTCCCGTTCCCCTCCGCCCTTAGCCGGAATCGCGGTATCGCAAGCGCATTCTCAGCTTGACTCCGGCGACCTAATTAGACGTAGAATACATATTATCACATGCTTTAAACACCTTGTGCTTTATCTTCTGCTGGCTCAAAAATTTTAATATTACCAGTTCTTTAGGCTTATTTGCTATAGCTGTTAACAACTAAATTATAATAATAGCGATAATAGCTTTACAAAAAAAAAACGGAAAACACGAATTTCGTATCGTCGAACGTCGATTACTAACTAGATCTCCTACAACGTCGTTGGACACCGACGTTAGCTAAAGTAGGAATACTCAATTTAGCATTTCTTTCTACCGTTATTACTATCCAGTGAACATCATTTGGGTGGTTAACTGGAGATAGTAAATAAGCATACTAATCTTCTCCGAGTAAAACACATTTCCGTGCATTCTTTCGTTTTTGTTTATTTTTGGCAGACTTTCAAAAGTAGGTAGGTTATCTTTTGTTGTACGTTCCTTCTTGCAATATTTAATGAGCTGAATAGAGCTTTTCGAGATGAAAAGTTTACAGACGCAAATTTCTCGGAATAAGAATTTCAGCTTACAAAAATTTTGTCACGCGCAGGAAACGAACCCGACCAAATCCGAACCATTATGCCACACGGGTCCTCAAATTATTAGGTTTTCATTCAGGATTTTTTAACCAGTTCTAAGGATTCGAATTAACAATATTTAATAAGATGAACAACAAAATGCAGCAAAAAGCAAGCTTTTAAATAAATTTGTCGTTTTTATATTTTTAATTTCAGAAATATATACAAAAGACTGAAAGAAATATTCGTCGAAGAGGTGACAGAACATCAAGGTATGTATATATACGTATAGACAAGACAAGAGAGATATTGGTACGTCCCTCTATCGAAAAACAACCAAGTTTTTGGCATTGATAAAAGTTTAGGATGGCAAGATTCATAAAATAAAAATTGTATCCATAATCCAAAATACTCAAATAGTAACGTTCAAAAAGATGTCGGAAAACAGATATATGCCGCTTTTGATCTACAAACAAGATATGAGGTCATTAACTCTTGTTTAGATCATTTAACAAATATCCAAAAAAATAATTACTAAGAAAAAAATTGCTTCGTTTTGTTTATCGACTCTGTGAATTTCTCAATTTCAGGTAGAGGCGTTAGAAGATTGTATTCAACTATAAATCGTAGGAAAAAGCCATACAAACTTGGATGGTAAGAATATACTTAGTTATTAATATTTGTATGATAACTTTCGTGAGGAGTATTCATAATTATTTAGGAATATAACGGTTTAATCACGCATATTCGGAACTGACACACAAAGTTCGACTCGCGACACCACCAACGCCGCGTCAGCTCAAGATTAGGGACTCCTATTGAGTCTGAAACTAGTCGGGCGAACCCGAAAATATGCGTGAGTAAAACGTTGTTTCTAAATAATTATGAATACTCCTCACGAAAGTTATTATACAAAACAAATACATATAATCATAAACGACTACCGCACAAAGGAATTTAATTCTTGTGTCGCGAGAAG
Organism: Diachrysia chrysitis; assembly: GCA_932294365.1. Taxonomy (NCBI): domain Eukaryota; kingdom Metazoa; phylum Arthropoda; class Insecta; order Lepidoptera; family Noctuidae; genus Diachrysia; species Diachrysia chrysitis. Next base: position 5,474,576 of record OW028670.1, read on the forward strand.
TTGTACAAACATACAAATCACATTTACAACGAACACCCAGTGCTTGTCCCATGCGGGGATCGAACCCAAAACACGTCGCGCACAGTGGCAATTGGCGTGAAGACCTATACCACTCGGCTATAAGTGCAGTCAAAGTTTTATTCCCATAGATACATAGCTTAACACTATTGGACATATCTTCGCATTCGCCTGTCTCTGGCTTTTTATTCGTTTATGAACATCAGTTAATTCTAGTTAAACAAAGGCATTTGGCTAGATCTTTAATTTTAAAGATCTAGTCAAACGCTTCGTTGACACTTCGCGTGACCCAAGGGCTGGCTTTTACCTTGGACAGAGGATAAGCATTGCCATACAACGTGGCAATGCCGCCAGCCTTTTGGGAACACTCCCAGTGGACAGCAATGTGGACGAATTTTTTGATGCCATATTTTAGGTTTATGTTTAATTACATTAGTTTATTTTATTATTCCTTTTGTTTGTATATACCTATAGTTAAGTTTAACAAAGGTAGATAATTCACTTTTTAACTAAAGGTTTTGTCTAGTTAAAAGTAGTTTTTACTAATATGTAACATCAGTCTATGATTAAAAATCAAATATAATAGTAACTCAAACAAAAGCTAATTTTGAAATTATGTTTTCAGGGTGCAGTTAGTTGCAAAAGTGTCAAAAGTACTATTGTAAGTACCTATTAGCTATTTTACATACACTAAAAGTTTTTTTTTGCCTTTCGTTTTATATAGAGCTTATTACTTTAGTTTTCGCTATTATAATGTAACACAAATTAATATCAATAATAAAGTATTGAACTGCATCATCTCTCGGACTTCTGTATTGACCCATTGTTAATCAAAAGACGATGAAACCAAACAAATAATTATTTCACTAGATGTCGCATACGTCGCCCCTAAGACGTAACAAGTAGAAACAGAAAAATAATTTAAACTTTCAGTCAGTGGTCTCTGTAGCTTAGTTGGCTTTAACACTAAATATTTGAAACTAAAACTAAATCAATTATAAATTCCAGGGAACAGTCCGAACCGTGCACGCATACTCGACGGTAAGTGCAATCAACCATTATTAGAGTATTTTTAGCTACTTACTTTGGGTTCAGAGAATTGTATGTGATGTTGTCCACATTTATTTATTTATTATTTATTTATTTTTTATTTCTACCTTGCGGACTAAATTCATTTTTACTTTTGTCAACCCTGTTATGTTTAGGTTAGTATTATTAGAATGTGTAATACTTTCCTCAGATGCAAGCACTTCAGGACTTCACACAGCTACAGATGCATGAGAGCTCATGTCATGAAATTGGCTGGACCGACCAAAAGCGAGTGAGTTACTATTAACTGGATAGTTAACTTCATTTAACATTTAAGCTGATTGCTCCAACGCTAAATAATTTTATCCGAGAAATAATTTTGAATTTTTTACAGTTTTTCCATACGAAATCTGTCAGATGACATGAATTTTACTCCACGAATAAAAAAAATCTGGCGTTGGATAAATTTAGCCCTAAATTCATGTTCACACAGTAATTAGAAAGATACCTAGTAAAAAAAATGAGTTTTTTTTGTTATTCCGGCTTATCTTTAAAACGGCTAGACCGAGTTTCATAATATTTTACTGGCTAGTAGCTGACTTTATAAGACTAAAAATATTTAGAGTTTCAAGCAAAAAAGAAAGTCTCGATGAAATTAAGAAAGACTCGATTTTGATCGAATTATGTGTTATGAGAACGGGTTGAATGCAAGTAAAGCCGCGGAGCTCAGCTAGTGTATGAATAAAAATAATATAGATATATTATTTGTTTTTTTTCAGGCTGGCATGCTACCGAAATAAAATAAAGAAATTCGTTGCTCCACAGTTTTTGAGAAATATCGTCACTGGTAGTAAGTAAAAATTTGATTTCATACTCTTTTCAAGACCTTACCTTTACCACAAAATATTATAAGTATTTACAAAAGTATATGGAATAGCCATCCATTTGGACTACACGGATAGCCGAGTGGTAAAGGTCACCACGCCAATTACGTGCCGCGGGTTCGATCCCCGCATGGGACAAGCATTTGCGTGACCCACAAATGCTTGTTTTAAGTCTGGGTGTTCTTTGTGCATTTGATGTGAATGTTTGTGAAACCCCCCGCGACACAAGGAGTAAATTCCTTAGTGCGGAAGTCGTTTTTACAAAAAAACACAAAAACACAAAAAAAACACATTTAAATATACATTTTTGTCAACATGAAGACTTAAAACGCTAAAAATACCTAGTATACCAATGTTTTCTACAAGCCTATCTTATTTTTTTATTTACAAATGATTGACAGAATGGCCTATTAGGCCGATTAAGTCGTATCCTTTCTTTTTCTAGACAAGAACTACCCGGCAATAAAAATGTCACAATGCTGCGGCAGTGACAGGAAAACATAAATAAACAGCAACGACAAAGAAAACCATTCAAAATAGAAACGAAATGGAGTAAATTATGTAAATGTAAAAAATAAAATAAATAAAATCCAATTGTTTAAATTTTTATTATTTACATTTTTTGTACATGTTACAGAATAGTGTCATTCCTACCAGTTGGAGACTTTCCCACTGTTAGGCAAAGGCTGGTGCCCGGACTACGTCGCTTTACATAAAAAAAAAAAAAAAAAAACTACATTTTTGACCTATGGTTCAAAAGATAAAAATTACTGCCACCAGCGCCATCTATCCAGTGCTAACGTAACTATGTTCTTCGGAGTGATCATGTCGCCTTTTATATGTGTGCAAAGTTTCATATCCATTGGACTTCGTTTTGGCTTCTTTCTGGGAGTTTGGTGCTTTGGATATTTTTCTGGTATTTTTAATAGCTTCTTGTAAATTAGCATTTAATTATCTAAATTATATTTCCTTCCATTCATCTCCAGCCAAACACTTATTTCGAGATTTCTTACTAAAAACGTATTTCATAGTTTCTACATTTCTTCTTCGTCATCGTCTCTTGGGTAGGATTTATGAGATCTATATTTGGAGAAATATCCCTTTCTCCATAGTAAGACCAGAATTAACACGGTCGGGAACGTCACCATGATACCTGAAAAAAACATGTGTATTAGCAATATTTTTTGTAATCAGCCAGGGGGTACAAGGCGCCCTGCCTTTCGAGACTAGGACCTTTAGAAACTTACCAATCATGATCCCCAATATTATCGCCATGTTAGGTACCGGCAAGTCTGTGATGCTCTCAGATTCTGGGCAGACCAGAACCCTTGACGTGTCGTACAACTGTGAGAAAGTTAGCCCTCGCATATCTGAAGGCTTTTTACACCTAAAACATAAATAAAACTTAAAAAAAAAGGTAGCAATTTTCTGTTTCTCGTTAAAAATTTGCATACAGAGACTTTTTGATTTTAAGCTTAATGTAATTTTGGAAATATAGGTCAGAAGTCTTCGTCGAGTGCCTTTCTAAACATTGAAATCGAAATCGGTTTACCCATTGTTAGCTATATAACAGAGGCTTAGTTAGTACCTACAGTAAACCGAATTTAGGACCTCGTTCAGCTTCGTTTCTGGTTAACTTTTATCGGCAAAAGTCATGAGTATCGTCTACCAATTTCACAAACCTCTGAGTTACTGTTAACAGGTTAAGTAAATGACATATAAAATCGTACAGAATACTCTCATTCAAATCTATTAAAAATCACTCGTCGTACGTCAAAATACGGATGTATAACACTGTTGTCATGACAACCACAAAGCAACATTTAATCGTCAAATAAATACGTTATATGGCAGACGCAGACTGCATGGCAAGTAAATTTGACAGCACGGATAGCTGAGTGGTATAGGTCACCACGCCAATTACCTCTGTGCGCGACGTGCCGCGGGTTCGATCCCCGCATGGGACAAGCATTTGTGTGACCCACAAATGCTTGTTCCAAGTCTGGTGTGTTCTTTGTGCATGTGATTTTAATGTATGTGAAACCCCCCGCGACACAAGAATTAAGGACTTTTTAAAAAAAAAAAAAAAAATTAATAATGTTTGATTAGTGCTAATCGAACGTCGTGAAATCAAACATGCAATTAAGGAAGGCTTTAAGTGGCCATTAGCTTACTGGGAACTTTACTTGAGGGTGGTGAAACAAGCCAAGAGTTGAAGGGGTTATCTTAAAAAAAACAACTGATACTGTATTTTCTGTGCTGCATCGGGGGTTACAAACGGGTACAATGGATCAATTTGGCAGTAAACATCTCTAAGGGATCTAAAACTTTTGTAACAAACAATTGCTTTTTGGTATACTTACACCATATTACTAACAGTAGCGTTAGCAGGAGTGTTCTTCAACAGAGGAACTAGTACATCCACCATCCACTGATTGCAATCGCAAGAATACATGTTTCCGGAGAAGTCTGCGGCCACCAGGTCGCCCCAACAGTCCAGGATCCCAGAGTTGATGCCCGATAAGTTGTTATTGTGCAGATATAACTAAACAAGATGGTTAACACATTATGATATAAAAAAACCTGTCAAGTGCGAGTCAGACTCGTGCGTGAAGAGTTCCGTACCATAATTATTATCATCATAACAGAGGATCGGACAATTTTTTTATTTTCACGTCACATAGATATTAAAAAAATATTAGACACGTATTTTTTCTTTTTTTAATTTAACAAAGGATTAGGAAGATACAGTGAATGGAAATGTCGCGTGACGTCACTTGTGGCTACAATTTTTACCCACAAGTGACGTCACAAGCCAGAACTTTAAAGCGCTTTAACTTAGTCATTTATCATTGAATTGACAAAAGAAAAATACGAGTTTTCTTTTATTTTATTTTCTATCTGGTGGACTAAATAGATATTTCCTTTTTATCCCCAGTCCGCTCCTTTTATGTAAAAAATATAGACTTATCCACTGACCTCTCGCACCATCGGCCACATTTCCTCTCCCTCTTCGTCTTTCCAAACCAGGAAGTCAGGATCCAAGTTGGTCAGCCTTGGGTTATTGTTGAGCCGAAGGACGATCAAATTACTCAAGCCACCGAGACCACCAGCTGTTATATTCTGAAGTCTGCTATTTCTGCTCATACTCAACTCTTGCAACTTGGTTAGTTTTGTTATAGCACTGAAATTATGTAAAATGGGATATTAAAAATAAGTTATTTAAGTATTTTATTCCTGCTTAAATCTTTGGATCGTTATAGTACGATATTAGGGAAAGTTATTCCCTATACATATACATATGTATACAGAGGAATTTGTAAATCTATACTAATATTATAAAGCTTAAGAGTTTGTTTGTTTGTTTGTTTGTTTGAACGCGCTATTCTCAGGAACTACTGGTTCGAATTGAAAAATTCTTTTTGTATTGGATAGTCCGTTTATTGAGGAAGGCTATAGGCTATTTAACATCACGCTACGACCAATAGGAGCGGAGCATAAATGAAAAATGTTGCAAAAATGAAAAACTGTTAAAACTAAAACACGCGAACAAAGTCGCGGGGGACAGCTAGTAATTATTATAAAGCTTAAGAGTTTGTTTGTTTGTTTGTTTGTTTGAACGCGCTATTCCCAGGAACTACCGGTTCGAATTGAAAAATTCTTTTTGTATTGGATAGTCCGTTTATTGAGGAAAGCTATAGGCTATATAACATCACGCTACGACCAATAGGAGCGGAGCATAAATGAAAAATGTTGCAAAAATGAAAAACCGTTGAAACTAAAACACGCGAACAAAGTCGCGGGGGACAGCTAGTGTTTTATATATCGCAACTGCCCCTTTGCGTGGGACTCATTAAGGACTTAGTTATCTTGCAACAAAACTACTTCGTACGAAAACATACATGACGACTTCTGTGGTCGAGTAGCGTGCACACCGGTTTTCAAGGTGTCGCCAGTCATCTTATTGAACTATATCTTTCGCAAGAGAAAATGTGATTTTTTTATAAAGATTGACAACTGTCGCTCGTTGGTAATAAAAGAAAGAGAAGAACTACTTACTTATTTGCTTCTATAGTTTTCAAAGCATTCTTATCGAAGTTCAAGTAGATCAGACTAGGCGCCTCAGCCAGGGCCGAAGGTATGATGGAGAACCGGTTGTCACTCAGGTCCATACGCTGGAGCTTCCTGTGTCTCCGGAGGAAACCCTCAGGTAAGCTCTCTAGCTCACATCCACTTAGTCTTAACTCCTGAAAGAATATCCTCCTTTAATGTAACTTGCATAGTCTCCACTTTACCCAGAAGTACCTATAGCGGTGTGTTGTATTAAAATTCCCTTGAAAAAGAATAAACGGGTGTGAGAAAACCCTTAACGTTAACAATAACCACATACTATAATAATAAATAAATAAATAAATGTGGACAACATCACATACATTGCTCTGAACCCAAAGTAAGTAGCTAAAGCACTTGTGTTATGGAATTCAGAGACAACGAAGGTACCACAAACACCCAGACCGGAGACAATGTAGAAAAGTTGTTTTTCTACATTGACCCGGCCGGGGATCGAACCCGGGACCTCAGAGCTGGCGACACCTTGAAACCGGTGTGTACGCCACTCGACCACGGAGGTCGTCATACTGTAGGTAGGTAGCCATCATTGGGATATTTTTTTCTCTTTTAGAGCATACCTGGGAAACCATGGGTTCTGAAGATATTGAAGATCAAAGTGTTCATTATTTACTTATGGTTTTATATTAAAACGGGTTGTAGTGTTAATACTAAACTTACTTCCAAACAAACATTATCATTTTTTTATTTATTATTGAATTATGCATTTGAAGTTGCAATGAACATGAAACTGCTTTGTCTCCGCGCCGCCATGCGCAGTGTTACCAATAGCAAATTTTGCAATTTCTGACGAATGAACGAAATGAAAGTGAACTCTCCAATTTGGGGACAAAAATCTTGATTCCATGAATATGGAGTCAAGATAATTTAAAAAAATTTAACACTATTCAACCATTTTACACAATTCATATTTTCCCGTTTTTCAATCAAGCATTTAGCATCTTAGCTCGATGAGTTAAACACTACTGCCTAGATTTTATGTTTTTCCCTATTGGCCAGTAAATACTCACTGTATCTTTTAGACGATTGCGGTTCTATTTTTAATTTTTAGAGATCAATACAAACTTTTAGTTTTATTGAAATTATAAAACTAATATTAAAATTTGTTAAATCAGTTTAGAGTTCTTCAGGTAGTATTCTGACCAGAAACATGACCATGGATATTTAATGTCTCAGCATAATACTAATTCCCAAATTAACTTGACATTTCCCGCAATAGGGATGCTGACTACGTATGAAAAGTAAAAATATATTTAGTCCGTAATTTAGATAATAATAAAATATTAGTCGCGTATTTTTTGCTTTGTCGAAATAACAAAAAACTATGTAAATAAAGCGAATATAAAGTTATGGAGTGAGGGCTCGCTACGTTACAAACTTACATTCTGTAGCGGTATGTGACGTCCTGCGACAGTCAATCATTATATCGTCGTAAGATTATGATTACGTAAAAAAGGAAAAAAATACGCGTCTAAAATTTTTCATTAATCTACATGGCGAACATTAAAAGATTAACTTGTCAACATTCCTATTTGGGAAATTCACCACTGGTTGGCAACACTGCTCGTGTGTCGGCCCGACCGGCGCGGGCGGCTCTAAGATTTTCCCGCGCTTCCCGCCACCCGCTCAGAAATTTATAAAGTCATAAATTCAGTTCGGTTTATAACGCCATCGAATGCGTTTGTTTTATTTTTTCTTTAAACTCTTTTAGGTCTTCTTAATATTTTAAATGGCGTGATAGTTATTGGTTTGATAAGTACTTTATTGTTGGTGAGAGTGTTTATTTGTGTTGGTGTGAAGTTTTGCAAGTTTTTCATGTTTACACTGTTTAAAATCGTGGTCTACTGCTGCCGCATGGAGCCTGATACTGCTGCAAAGGATCTACGACTGTACTGGACTGATGAGGGCCTGGTCAGTGTGTTTTGAAACTAGGGAACTAGGGAACTAGGGCGCACATCTGTCTCCACGTGGGTAGACGGCAGTTTGAACCGCATCTCGTGAACATGGAAAAGCAGATACTTGGCGATGACAGCAATCAACAGTAGGTAAGTAGGCATTAACTGTTTTATTTTTAGTTTTATTTCAAAGTCGTGTAATAGTTTAAGTAGTTGTATCACGGAAGAGTTTAATTGTTATCTACCTACCTAGTTGCGAGCGAGGATCGCGCTACCACGACGATACCTAGCGCGGGCGGGTGCGGAGCCCGGGTTGCGTCTACCCACATTTTGATCATAATTTAATTGTACATCACACATATACATAGATGGTGGCGTGCATTACATTGCGCGCTATAAAAAGTTATTTTTTAATGCCTAAAAATAAAATTCGTTTCCCAGCATTTATATTTCGTGAATGTATGTAGTTACTTCAGTGTTGCGATTGGTCTTTTTACACCCTGTATTTTGGACAAATAGTTTTATACTTAATATTGATTTTCGTAGCTGCCCAAAAGGGTTATCTTGCGGTAGTTTGCATCGCTTTCCCACATGTTATAAGGGAAGGGAGAAGCACTCGGTGGTTTTAGCCGGTAAAAGTCAATACCACTTACCACTCCACCTCCAAAATCAAAAAATCAAAATCAAAATATTTTTATTTCGAGTAGGCCTTTTCAGGCACTTTCAAAACGTTAAATGACTCTAGTTGCGCGGTTCCAAAATGTCACTCCTATGGAGAAGAACCGGCAAGAAACTCCATACTCCTCCCCCAGGGTGGAGGAAGTCAATGAGGATTTCTCCGGGTAAAAAACAATAAAAAGATATATTGCTACTACGTAAATACTTATCATATTTGAAATACTGTTTCTGCCCTTAAAAATGCTCTATCTCTGGCCACGCAGTCGTCCATAATTTCTGGGACACCCTCATATGACATGGTCTTAAGTCTATGTTAGTCTTGAACAACCAGGCAAAGAAAATGAAAAAAACTTACCTGTATATTTTTCAAATCAGAAATAGCGCCCATTGTCACTTGATCTATATACGCTAACGGGTTCCCGCTTAGATCTAGATAGGTCAGTCCAGTCATAAATAAGAATATATCTTGGGGGAGTGAGTGAAGGTCATTGAATGCTAGACTTAAGTGCTGCATCATCTTAAACTCTGGGGGGCCATTGACAAGACTTGACGACGTTCCCTGCAAACATAGACAAAATTTGAAAGTAGATCAAGATTTTTACGTTTACAACCATGGTTGTGGATAGAATTTTGATTACGTTAGCTTAAGATTTAAAAATTATATAAATGTAAGTGTAATAAATGTAAATGTAAGTAGGTAGGTAAGGTAGGGTAGGTAGGTACTTGGGTAAGTAGGTAGGCAGGTAGGGTAGGAGGTAGGTAGGTAGGGTAGGTAGGACAGTTAGGTAAGGTGGGTAGGTAGGTAGGCTAGGGTAGGTAGGTACTTAGGGTAAGTAGGTAAGATGGGTAGGTAGGTAGGTAGGGTAGGTAGGTAAGGTGGGCAGTCAGTTGATGGCAGCGACGCTGCAGGCACAGCCAGTATAGATTAAATTTTACATACTTACATAAAAAGTCTTCTTTGAAAGTGCAGAAGTGGAAATTTTATTCCTTGTCAGATCCAAAACAGTTAAATTTTTAAGATTCAGAAAACTAGCATCTTCGATGTAAAATATTTCACAGTTTGACATATTCAAAACACGTGTCGGTAAGATCGGAAACCGATGGATCTCGCTTAACTTGTTAAAGCTTAGATCTACTGTTATTGACATGAAGTCTTGAAGAGCTGAAATGAAATAAATATAAATAAGTAGCATTTGTTCGCGGCTTTGTCCGCGTGGGTGTCAGTTATCGCGGATAAAAGTAGCCTATGTCCTAACTTGGGGTCCAAGCGTACCCCTTACCAAGTTTCATCAAAATCGATGCGAAATTAATTCTGTCTGCCTGTTTGTCAAGCTTACACGACTAAACCGCCGAACCGATTTTAATGAAGCTTGGTACGGGATAAACTTGGTTCACAAGAAAGAACATAGGGTATTCTTTGCCGCTATAACCGACATCCATGCATCCAATCAAGCAATAATCTATACTAATATTATAAAGCTGAAGAGTTTGTTTGTTTGAACGCGCTAATCTCGGGAACTACTGGTTCGAATTGAAAAAATCTTTTTGTATTGGATAGTCTGTTTATTGAGGAAGGCTATAGGCTATATAACATCACGCTACGACCAATAGGAGCGGAGGATAAATGAAAAATGTTGCAAAAATAAAAAAACCGTTGAAACTAAAACACGCGGACAAAGTCGCAAGGAGCCAGCTAGTATACTATAAGAAAACTACACTTATTACTTACCATCCCAATCACTACGTTGAAATAATGTTGTGATGTTGTGGTCTGAGCAATTGACAAGACTGTCGGCGCATGCGCAATGAGCACAAATCACGTCTAACTCTAAGCCCGGTGATGTAGTCTCCACCTCTGTAAAATAATTAACAATTAGTACGTTTAAGAACCGATTATCTATCGACGGAATAAATCTATACTAATATTATAAAGCTGAAGAGTTAGTTTGTTTGTTTGTTTGAACGCGCTAATCTCAGGAACTACTGGTCCGATTTGAAAAATTATTTCAGTGTTGGATAGCTCATTTATTGAGGAAGGCTATAGGCTAAGCTAGCTAGCTAGCTAGCTAAAAAAAATAAAAAATATAACATCACGCTACGACCAATAGGAGCGGAGCATAAATGAAAAATGTCGCAAAAATGAAAAACCGTTGAAACTAAAACACGCGGACAATGTCGCGGGGGACAGCTAGTTATACATAAGTAAAGTTTGGAAGAACTCTCTGCGTACAAAAATCAATCAAAATCGGATCAATTTATCCTAATATTATAAATGCGAAAGTAACTCTGTCTGTCTCTCTGTCTGTCGCGTTTTCACGCAAAACTACTGAACCGATTTAAATGAAATTTGGTACATAGATAGTCTAAAGCCTGAGACAGGACATAGGCTACTTTTTGCCGCGATAACCGTCATCCACGCGGGCGGAGCTGCGTGAAACAGCTAGTAACAAATAAACGTAACACGCTTTTATTAAAATATAGTTTAGATTCATCAAGGTCACTTTTAAAGTCGTTGAAATTCACAATAATAAATATTTGCATTTGATATCTACCAGTATACAAATACACAAGGCAAGACATTTGGGCAACGTCCGATAAGCAAGTTACAGCTACTAACAATCTGCCCTTCACAGTCCGAATACTCAACCGCAACTTAACTTTAAGACGGTTAAATGTCTCTCCATCGCTACATTAACATTTAAGAATAAGAATAAGAAAAATTTTATTTCCTCAAAAAACTTTGTTACAATCAGTGAACTACACATAAGTATACAATAATTAAATTAAACTATGGTAACGTCATTGTAACAATCTATACTTAATATATAAAGCTGAAGAGTTTGTTTGTTTGTTTGAACGCGCTAATCTCAGGAACTACTGGTTCGAATTGAATAATTCTTTTTGTGTTGGATAGTCCGTTTATTGAGGAAGGTTATAGGCTATATAACATCACGCTACGACCAATAGGAGCGGAGCATAAATGAAAAATGTTGCAAAAATGAAAAACCGTTGAAACTAAAATACGCGAACAAAGTCGCGGGGGACAGCTAGTATTGTATAAAGCTGAAGAGTTTGTTTGTTTGAACGCGCTAATCTTAGGAACTACTGGTTCGAATTGAAAAAATCTTTTTGTATTGGATAGACCGTTTATTGAGGAAGGCTATAAGCTATATTACATTACGCTGCGACCAAAAGGAACGGAGCATAAATGAAAAATGTTGCAAAAATGAAAAACCGTTGAAACTAAAACACGCGGACAAAGTCGCGATATGACCCTCCAAGAATGTCATCATTTGTATCTGTCCAGTTTTGGGGAAGAAAACAGCGGAAAATGCGAAACGTGTTTTGGGTATCAATTTTTTGGGTATAATTATTAGCGGGAGCTGCAGTTGTCCCTTACGCACTTTACAAGGTTATGTCCGAGGTGTGCGATGGCAATATATTCTTCAATTCATGAATTAAGGATGAGAAGGCGAATAAATAGATAAGTAATAAGAATTAATATCCTATCTGTTACGTAAATTACTGTCTGCCTAAACGCGAACTCAAACTAACGATTTTTGATTTTCAAAATGAAAATTGACCAAAACTACTAAGTTACATATTTTGGTGCTTAAGTTATAACAGGTTTTCGTCTCATTATCTTATAATAATTTTGCAATAACATATAAAAAATATATAATATATGCACACGTAAATCAAACTATCTGAAACTATTTCATAGCCACTTTTTAAAACCGGTATGTATTATTTATACACAAATATGGATATCATTATCCATTTAAAACAAAAATCATCAAAATCGTGTAACTCACTTAGGAGCTACGAAGTCACTAAAAACATGTTAAGTATAACACCACTTTTTGCACCGGGAAATAAGAATAAACTCACAAACCTTCATCTATTTGCGTAAAAGAACACTTAAATATCACTAAAAGTACCAAAAGCGAACTCAATTTGAACGAAAACATGTTTACACGTCCTTAGAACCAATAAACTATACTTTATGATACGTTGACGAATAGTATGTAACTGATACCTACAAAATATGTTGTAATAATATTATTTCCTGAAGATATATTCGTTATAGATTAAGTTGTGATTTAAAAGATATATTTTTAGGTAGAAATGTATGCGTCATACGTTTATTTAACCATCATCAAGATTTTTAGTACATTATGTTGAAAATATATATGTAACTAGCTGTTTTCCGCGGCTCTGCCCGCGTGTTGTCGGTTATCGCGGTAAGAAGTAGCCTATGTCCTTTCTCAGGCTCTAGACTATCTGTGTATCAAATTTCATTTAAATCGGTTAGGTAGCTTTGGCGTGAAAGCGCGACAGACAGACAGAGTTACTTTCGCATTTATAATATTAGTAAGGATTTTGTTTAGATATCGAGAACTAGTTTTTTGTTTGAACATGCTAATCTCTGAAACTACTTACCAGTCGGATTTAGAAAAATCTTTTCGTATTTGATAGCCCCATTGTCAAGGAAGGTTAAAGGCTATTTAAAATCACGTTACTTGTCGTTTGAGAAACGCTGGGCGAGTGAAACCGCGGGGTGCAGGTAGTATTATATTATGACAAAGATTGGACGTATAGATGTAGACTATCTGTGTACCAAATTTCATTTAAATCGGTTCGGTAGCTTTGGCGTGAAAGCGCTACAGACAGACCGAGTTACCTTCGCATTTATAATATTAGTAAGATTTATTAAATTGTAAGGATTAATTTCAGCACACACATTGTTGGTACATAACCATTTAGGTATCCTAACACGACTAAGTTTTATGTACGAAATTAGGTAGAATATTATTAAACATGTCTGCTACATCAAAACTTAATCTTTGGTATTTACGATAAGGTATCTATCGTAAGTATTCAATTCATGTATTCGTTCTGATCAATACAATTTTTTTGTCTGATAATGACCTTGAATTGAATATAATGCCCTTTACCAAATGAGTTGTGGAGGTCAGACAGTTGCTCTGTAAAATACGGTATTCAGCTCAATCCGGTGATACTGAAAGCCGACCCCAACAAAGCTTGAGAAAAGGCTACGCAGAAGAAGATCTAGTCAACCATTTTTCTGAGCAACTAAATAATGATACTTAGGTAAATTCAAAACCATATTTGAAAAATAACTGCTCTAGACCACACGACTGTAGTAAAATTTCTTTATATAAGAAGCGTAACTGGCTTTGAAGGGAAGAGAGAAAGAAAATGTGTGCTCGCACCTCTCTCTTACCCCTACAGTTAGATACGAGACGTAACTCTTTCTTTCTATCTTCACTAACTTATATCTCCCTCTTAACTTCCGTCCGCCTGGCCCGATCACACTTTTCGTAACGCTTTCGTCACGCATTCTCCAGCTTACTCCCCAAGTCAAGCGTGCGTTTTTATTATTTATAAATATATTTTTATTGCTCGTTTTGCTGGCTTAGGCCAGCTTGATCTAGGGACGTCGGGGTAAAAATAATACCCAGACTTGGAACAAACAATTGTTAAGCAAAGACAATTTATATCTCAATAAAAATTCGTTTATCTTTTTAAAATAACTTGCTGTGTATTTGTCAACAATTATAGAATCTATGTGTTTCGTTAATCTAATCTTACACAGATTAGATTTCGAAGTCCTTTTAATTCTTAATGGAATTATGTATAACCTCATTCAATAAGTATTTAATCGAAATATCTATATGACTTAAAGTTAGGGACTAGCCCACCACACATTCCCATCATTGCAACTCCTGTAAGCCAGGATCTACAATGATAACCAATGAATACCACCGAAACAGTTAAGCTCGGTGTGTCCCAGGGAAACAATTGACTGTCTTGGAACCCGCAATTAATCAGAAGTAGTAAATAGGAGGAGTAAGAAAAATTTGTTTCCACTTCCCTCCATTGCAAGCGGGAGACAAAAAGAAAAGATAGGCCATAGGCAAAGAAAAGGCTCAGTTGTCTTATACAACTGAGTTAGGCCCAGTGGCCAAGCACCACGGATAAAATTTCAACGTGAATGAGTCCTAAAATCCATTTATTGAGGAGCTGTTATTTTAATTCCAATAATAGGTATGGCAAAAACGTCTGAAAGCACGGAAATTTGCTCTGGTAACAAGGTCCTCATAATAAACAAAACCGGACGTCGCATGTAAAGTGTCTAATAAAACGTTACGTTTATTTTGCCAAAGACTACACTCCCACAGTATATGATGCGCAGTTTGCTCAAACTCACTATTAACGAATGAACACTGACACATCTGTATGACTTCATAGTTTTATTTATCTACAGACCCTCCCTTGCTGTTTGCCTTATTACAATTATTAGCAACGCACTAAGGTCAACTTGGCCCGATCCTGTCGCATGCCAATGAACCAATGGGCTAAAATGACCTCCGAATGGTCCCCCACAAATAGTAAGTGTCGTCGTCAGCGAGGCAGACCTAGGCGGAGATGGCGGAGATGGCGGGATGACCCAGATTCGTTTTTATCGAACTGGTCAACAGCAGCTCTTGAGAGAGACAAGTGGAAGAAGAGTAGGGAGGCCTTCGCCCAGCAATGGGACATTTTAGGCTAATAATAAAATTAAATAAATAGATCCAGCCCTCCCTTGCTGTTTTTGCCTTATTAAGATTGTTAGCAACGCACTAAGTCGAGGTCCGAACCCCACAGGGGGTGCCCTTAGTGAACGTTGCTGACGTAGTTAGTTTTTTTATTGCTCTGGCTGGAGGCTCTCATGGTTTTCCCCAAAAAGTCCGGTGAAGCAGTAAAATCAACTGGTAGAGATCTTAAAAAAAAGCCATGATAAATAATCGCAGGGTTTGTTAAAAAGAAAACACAATGAAATAAAAATAAGTACTTTATTTATATACCTATTATCTAAACTTAACACAAACGAAATTAAACTACGACCTCTCCGACTATTAAAATAGACAGAGAGTCCAATGACTTTTCAAATTGACTGAAATAAAAAAAAAAAAAAATCTATTTTTTTTTCTTTAAGTAAGTTTCTCTTATTTTTCTTTAAAGAACTTTTTCTCTGAGTCTTGGTGTATGTTTTTGAATGTCATTGCTTTTTACTGAATCATCGACAAAATAGCTATTCTAATTCCTGATTTTAGTGTAAAAAATAGTTAAATAGTAACCTAACTAAAGTAAACTTAAAACTCTTAGAAATAGTTGTCTTCTGCGGGCGCTCTCTTGTAGAAGGCTCTGGACACATCTTCGGGGGCCCGGAGCCCTATGCAGGCGAAGTATCCTCGACGCCAGATCAGCATTAAACCAAGCATTATGGGTACTGCTAGGAGTACACCTGGAATTCGAAATGAGAAGAATTATTATTTAAAGCTTTTTTTGTCTAAAATCATTCTTGTGAAAACCGGTGTGTACGCCACTTGACCACGAAGGTCGTCGCATACTTATACTTCTTTACAAAAATTTTAGGCTCACTTGCACGAAAAAAATAACTCAGAGTTAGTTGCTAACACGAGGTTAAATTGACAATATTGTATGACAATGACAAACTGTCGGTATAACCTCGTGTTAGCATTTAACTCTCGAGTTAAAAAGATATCCCGGGCTTGTGCAAAGCAGGCCTTAAACTAGTTTACTTTAAACTACATTTTTTGTAAAAGGTAGATACTTTTGACAAACTCCGTGGTCGAGTGGTGTACGCACCGGTTTTCAAGGCCTCGCGAGTTCTATGGTCCCGGGTTCGATCCGGTGAAACGACTTTTCCACATTGTCTAGGGTCTGGTTGTTTGTGGTACCTTCGTTGTCTCTGATTCCATAACACAAGTGCTTTAGCTACTTACTTTGGGTTCAGAGCAATGTATGTGATGTTGTCCACATTTATTTTGCGATTATGTTACATAAATTTTCTTATATTTATTTTTTAAGTAGTAAGTGTCGAAGGGTAGATTTTAAATGGTAAAAATAAATTCCCATGAGTGAAAGCATGGGCATTTATAGTCTAAACTCACCAATCAGTGTGCCCAGAAGAATAGCTCCATCCTTCTCGGGCCTGTTCCCGTACTTGTCGACGCACCTCATGGTGCGGTGGATATCGTGAAGGTGCTTCATGGTGTAGCCTCGCATTTCAATGGGATTTTGGCATCTGTGAATATAATCATCGTTTATAAAGACTGCAAGTTGACTGACAATACATCTGTATATACTAATATATAAAGCTGAAGAGTTTGTTTGTTTGCACGCGCTAATCTGAGGAACCACTGGTCCGATTTGAAAAATTCTTTCAGTGTTGGATAGCCCATTTATTGAAAAAGGCTATAAGCTATATAACATTACGCTGCAACCAAAAGGAGCGGAGCATAAATGTTGCAAAAATGAAAAACTGTTGAAACCAAAACGCGCGGACCCAAGTCGCGGGGGACAGCTATACTTCTTCTTCTTCTTAGCGACTCGAGCAATGGCAGTCAAATTTTCCCAGACCAGTACTCAGCCGCGCAAACAGCGTTGTCCGTGGCCTTGTACAGGTCCTCGCGAGTACAGGTGGTAGGGCATGCTGGGCAGCTCGAGATTACTTATATATAAGTAATCTCGATTAATCTGCCTTGTCTATTCCCAAGCTATGTTGGGTCGGCTTCCAGTCTTACCGGATTCAGCTGAATACTGTATTTTATATGGAGCGACTGTCTATCTGACCTACACAACCAATTTTACTGGGTAACACAGTATCCCAAAGCAAGACTGGTTGTCAGAATTGTAATGACTTCGACTGTCAAAGATCAGCGTATGACAGTCGAAACCAACGGCTCAACGTGTTTTCAAGGCACGGAGGGTTCTCGGTAAGTTTAGTAATGGTCACCCATCCACGGACTAACCGCGGCGAGCGTGGCTTAACCTGTATTATCGGTCTAACCGTACGGTTTACTTTTAGCCACGCGACAGCGGATCGGAAGAGTTAGTAATGAAGCTCCGTTGGCACCCTTCAGTTAACTACGGAGCTCTAAAAAGGATGGTAAAGGTCAAATACCAGTCTTGCCGGTCGAAGTTACTACATTAACAGTTCTCGGCTTTACAATCGCTTAATAAAATAAAATATATCCATGATTTAAATAAAAAATTTTGCAAAAAAATATCCTAAACATTCTTCTTAACCTAAATTATAGAGAAACTGAAAATCTGCTCAAACCGTTAGGATCGTGTTTAGTAATACAAAATCAATGATGCACTCTCACTCTTACATACTCTTACACATTCTCACACACTTACACCTACACACATTCACACATTACAAGATTTAATTTGATTTTGTTTAATCTTATTTTCTTGTTATAATAATTTATGTTACTTCTGTAAATTTAAATAAGGAAGGCACTGGCACCTGTGATACAATGTTTTCTCATTAGTACAGGTGTCATTGTTACCCTTTTTCTGCTATGGAATATATTAAATAGGAAGGCGGTCTGTAAAATATAGGAAGGCGGTCTGTAAACTGAATTTGGGGAGACTGGAAGCCGACCCCAACATAGATTGGGAAAAGGATACGCAGAAATCACATAAAAGTAAGGTTAATGGCCAGTTTCTATATTAAAGAAAAGATTTGTTTTGCTAACGGACGGTATGATTTTCTAAGCTACTAGCTGTCCCCCGCGACTTTGTTCGCGTGTTTTAGTTTTAACGGTTTTTCATTTTTGCAACATTTTTCATTTATGCTCCGCTCCTATTGGTCGTAGCGTGATGTTATATAGCCTATAGCCTTCCTCAATAAACGGACTATCCAATACAAAAAGAATTTTTCAATTCGAACCAGTATTTCCTGAGATTAGCGCGTTCAAACAAACAAATAAACAAACAAACAAACAAACAAACAAACTCTTCAGCTTTATAATATTAGTATAGATATACCTAACTAGCTGTTCCCCGCGACTTTGTTCGCGTGTTTTAGTTTTAACGGTTTTTCATTTTTGCAACATTTTTCATTAATGCTCCGCTCCTATTGGTCGTAGCGTGATCTTATATAGCCTATAGCCTTTCTCAATAAACGGACTATCCAATACAAAAAGATTTTTTTAATTCGAACCAGTAGTTCCTGAGATTAGCCCGTTCAAACAAACAAACAAACAAACAAACTCTTCAGCTTTATAATATTAGTATAGATTCTACCGTCCGGAAGCGAAACGACTCGTTTTTTTTAATATTGGAGCGGAATAATAGGGGGTCGAACTATTATTTTTTTTATTTACACATCACATAGATATTAAAAAAATATTAGACACGTATTTTTCTTTTTTTTAATTAAACAATCGATGAGGTAGATACTGTGAATGGAAATGTCGCGTGACGTCACTTGTGGCTACATTTTATACCAACAAGTGACGTCACAAGCCCTCACTCCAGAACTTTAAAGCGCTTTAACTTTTTAATTTTTCATTGATTTGATAAAAGAAAAAATACGAGTTTTTTTTTCTTTTTTTATGTATCTGGTGGACTAAATAGATAAGTATTCCTTTTTATACCCAGTACGCTTTCATATTCATTAAGTACACTTACACCATCAACGAAGAGTTGGCTCCTTTAAGTTCTACCACCGGCGTCAGAATGTCCACCATCCACTGCGTGGAACAATCACAGAGGTAGGGGTTGTCTGACACGTCCACTCGCTCCAGCAGGTCCCAGCGGGAGATGAGGCGGGAGTCCACTTCCGATAAGTTGTTGGATTGTAAGTAGAGCTGGGAAGAGAAGATGTCCATTTAAAATTAAGTAAAAGTAAAATTGCGATGATAAGGAAACTCATCTCTCCTTACCATTTTCTTTCTAGATCGGAATAGGGTGATTGACAGGTTTTTAAAAACTGTTCTACGATAATCACTGATGTCTAAGGACTCCATTGAAAATCTATTATTACGTTTCATTATACTATATAGTGGAAGAAATAACGAAAACAAAAAATATTATTTTAATATCCCGCTAAAATGCTTTACTTGACAATATGGCGCCTCATGTCATCGTGACGTCACCTGCTTATATACTTTGGTTTTTGACTACTATTGAGACGTAATTGTTTACAAGTAATAGACGTTACCAACCATTCGGCCATCGACAGCCGTTTACGATCACGTGACTATAGTAGAAAAAAATAACATTTATTTGTCGATTTTCTCTTAAATTATCTCGTATTTTTCTTAACTGACTGATAGATAGATACTAAATAGTTTTTTCCTAATCTCATATTCAATACGGAAGCCATCATCAATACGTCCTATATTTTACATGCTGTCAAAAACCCAATTGCTTGTTCCAAGTCTGGGTGTTTAGTCCGATGTAATATATGTGAATTGAATTTCTGGTGAAACTCCCGCGATTCAATAGTGCGGGAGACGTTTAGATAAAAAAATAAATAAATAAAAGCTAGGACTTCAATTGTTATTCTCCTTGATATAATAAAAGAGGCAATCGCCGAAGAAATGGACCATCTTCAGCTATCATTGTTAAACGTTTTCATCATATACAACTGTTGGTTTTTACAAGCTGTACAGTAGAGCAATACTTACGTACCATAAAAATGACAAGACACTTTGGTAACAATCTTATCCTGTTTGCTGACAAAATTATTGTACTAATTCTCGCTGTAAATATTTCTACAATACATTCTTTTTCTTAAACCGGACACTCACATTCGCACGAATACGCAAACCCACAAGTGTTGGACGACATTTGCAAATGATTTCATTTCCAAGCTGCGTCAGTTTTTTAACAGACATCAAAGCGCGAACCTTGTCGAAATGTTTGCGCACATGTCAATGACTGGGGTAATTCTTTGTACACACGCAAAATTGCACATGTGATGTACAGAGGCGACCTTAAATCAACATTTAATCTACTGACAATAAAAAAACAACACTAGAACTTACCTCTTTCACAGGAGGCCAGTCATACGTCTCTCCAATATCATCAGCTCTCGCCAATGCCTTAGGGTCTATCTCGCTGAGCGAGGGATTAAAACTGATATGTAACTTCGTGATCTGCTCAAGGCCAGCTAGAGTACCGGCTCCAATGCGCCTTAATGCTGGCATGTTGCACATATGCAGCTCTTGCAACTTGCGAAGGCGCGGGAAGCCTCTGAAAAAGATTAAAAGAAGAATTAGATTAATTAGGGTTTCTCTCTTCTGGCTATTTTAGGGAAAGTCTCTTTTGATTTAGACTTTTCTGCCCTTCCGAGACGACAGACGTATATGCGAAAATATCAACGGTTCCGATATTATTAGGGTAATATTAGGTTTTGAGATAATATTAATAAAACGGCGCGCCCTGTTTTGACACTAATTTTACGACGACGTTGGTTTAAACTGGAGCTCACAGTTCATACTCTGTTAGGCGCACTCTATATTTTACTTGTTCATACTGTAAGGCAGCAAATAAGAATAGTGAATATAAACTTACGGGTACTCTTCAGATTTCATGTCCAATTCCACAATAGGATTTTGGTTAAGATTTAAGTAAATCAAATTCTTTGTCTCTTCAATCTCTTGTGGTACAGCTGTTAGACGGTTGTCACTCAGGTCCAGATGTTCAAGATATCTAGGTGTGTGTAGAAACTTCTCTGGGATTTGAGTGAGCTCGCAAGACCTCATTCGCAGTACCTGAAAATATTTGTTGTGAAATTTGTAACAGCGCCATCTGTTGTGCAGTAGGAAAGCTGAATCAAACATTGCTTGTGAAAAGGCTGGGAAGAAGACATTCAATTCCATATGTAATATAATATTTATACAACAATAAATTTTGTTTCTGCCAGACACAGAAACAGAAGTATGATCCCCAATAGTTCTAGCTGCTCAACACAAGATGTCACTTACCTTTAACATGGGCAAACTTGAGATCGCGATAATGGTGACCTGATCGAAGGTCGCCAAAGGATTTCCACTGATGTCCAGCTCTTCCAGCTCCGGAAGATGCTCGAACAGGTCTTGGCTTAAGGAGTGAAGGTCGTTGTTTGCGAGATTGAGGATCCTCATTGCTGCTAGAGGCTTATACTCCTCTGCAGAGTAGCGACCCTGAAACGAGAATTTTACAGATAATTAAATATTCATTCATCATTGATATAACTTATTTATTGATGGATGTCTTCATTTCATTTGTGATTGTTGCCTCGTTAGTAAATATGTAGAAGTTATAACGTCCTGTTGTCCATCATCTATTTTTGTCATCCAACAATACACAAAATATACACAACAACGAAGGTACCACAAACACCCAGACCCGAGACGATGTAAAAATATGGTTTTGTACATTGACTTGGCCAGGGATCGAACTCGGGACCCCAGAACTGGCACACCTTGAAACCAGTGTCTACGGCACTCGACCACGGGGGTCGTAAAATCTTTCGGTAACACTCTGTATCGATCAGACATTTCATCTTTTGACTTGCTTTTTCCATCCAACCGAGGCTCATAACTTGAAGGTTACGTCTTGCAACAAATATTTTGTAAAATCATTAAATTACCTCAAAAGCATGCGGACTCAGTTTTGCCGTAGTCAGTTTATTGTTACTTAAGTCCAAAACTCTCATCTCCTGCAGATCCCTGAAGCTAGCATTCTCAATCTTTTCGATCCTGCATCGAGAAAGGTTCAGGATTTCTATAGGTAAGTCACCCATCACAGTTATGTTCACGAATAGATTCTCACTTAAGTCCACTTCTTTTGGTTTGAACTCTACCAGATCTGGAAGTGAATAAATCGTAATTTGTTACTATAATATTGCCATGTTTGGTGTCTAAATAAATAAAAATCAATTACCACATTTATGACAGAGCTTCACTAAATAATAGCTCGACCTACTTGGCTGATTTTTTTGACGTGACAACGTCTTATAAATTGGTTTGCCGGGTGACACTTCAAGAAACTGGGTAACGCTCCGCTCACGTTATGCGCTCACAATGAGAGCGAGTGAGAGGCACCGGGCATGGTTAGCCCGCCTAAGAGCGAGAGAGACAGACATTGACATTGACAGTCGTTGTCACGTAAAACTTTCGCCCGTATACTATTTATATATATTTATTTTTTAGTGCTTTTAATTTTTCTTTTTTATACCTAACTAGCTGTGCCCCGCGACTTTGTTCGCGTGTTTTAGTTTCAACGGTTTTCATTTTTGCAACATTTTTCATTTATGCTCCGCTTCTATTGGTCGTAGCGTGATGTTATATAGCCTATAGCCTTCCTCAATAAACGGACTATCCAATACAAAAAGATTTTTTCAATTCCAACCAGTAGTTCCTGAGATTAGCGCGTTCAAACAAACAAACAAACAAACAAACAAACAAACAAACAAACAAACAAACTCTTCAGCTTTATAATATTAGTATAGATTGACAATAAATTACATTTTCTGAAGTGTGTAATATGCATTTTCGTGAAATACTGTTCAAAGATTTTAATTAGCTAGTGCCTGGTGCGCTTCGCTTCACCTATAAAAATCTATAATTCGACCTATGGTTCAAAAGATAAAAATCACTGCCACCAGCGCCACCAATCCAGCTCTCACGTAACTATGTTCGTCGGAGTGATCATGTCGCCCTTTATATGCGAGCAAAGTTTCATATCAATTGGGCTAATGGTTCTCGAGTTTTAGGTGAACATTCTCTTTTATATACAAAGAAGATAGAAGATTTATTCTCTTACCGTTCCATTCTCGCTTCGTGAAGAATGTAGCTATGCTCTGATCGAAGCAGTCTACTTTATTATCCTTGCATGAACATAGTTTACAGATGTTTGAATCTTTTGGATCAACTTTCGATGAATTTGACGATGCTGAAAATTAAAAGAAAATTACACTACTGAACAACAGATGGCGCTGTATTCAACTTTTGACTTTAATATAAATAGCGATAAATAATAATTGTTTTATCTGTTTTCTATAAACATTACTTATTATCTTGATTTATGTTAAAATAAAATATGTAATTATTAAATACAGCGTTAATATGAATTTTGCAAAAATGATTCTGTAGATTTTCCAACAGATGGCGTTACTTACAATCTTGTGAGTTGACCCCGATTGCTAGAACGGCGAAAACAAAACACGCTAGCACTCGCCCACCCATTTTCCTGTGAAAAACAATGTGAAACACATGACTAACTGTTTTACAACTGGTTACTATCTCAATATAATCTTATAGATAAGAATATTCGGTCAGGAATGTATTAAATCGAACTTATGTTAACTGTAGATTAATATATGTTAGATCAAACATCGATTAACATATTTTTTTTCTAGCTTGTAATCTATTACCCAAATTAGTAAAATAAAATTAACGTTACTTTTAAACTGCAAACATTTAGCTCAGTATAGTGACGTGATGTTCATTGTCATTTTATGTTTAAAGAAACGACAATGTTGCGAGTCGAATTCGCACACGAAGAGTTCCGAAACCTCGTACAAGAAAAAATAGTATCTTTTTTTCCATTTTTTTAAAAAAAATAAGTTTTTTTTTTAATAATTTGATGATTTAGGTAAGGCCGTATCAGGTTTTAAGATAATATTAATAAAACATCGCGCTCTGTTTTGACTCTAATTTTACAATGACTCTTGTTCATACTGGTAGGTACAGTTCATAGTTACTCTAGGCGCACTCTATAATTTACTTATTAATACTCATAAGGCCTTATTAATAAAAATCTGGAGAGATTAGAATCTTTTAATCAGTTGCTAAACACAGGCTTCGCGATGTTTGTTAATATGACCATAAGGTTCCAACTTACTAATGATATGTTTGCTAACAATATGTTTGTAGATGGAATGAAATACGTAAATAAAGAAACGATGTTGTAATATTGTAGATAGGTACCTATAATATGTACCTACATGTGTGTAGGTAATAATTATGACAGTAGCTGTCGTGTATTGTCTATTAGCACCTTCTAGCACAATGGAAGATACTAACATTGTCCTAGATACTATACAGCATGCAACAAAAACCCTGTCCGATCCTTATGAGTATTGTTCGGCATCGTACTGCGTACACATATACGTAACTATTGAATGGATTTAAGAATATCATTTTTCCCCGGTGAATATAATTTAAATTAAAACAAAACTGAGCTAAGGCAACACTGATCGCTCGACAAAGCTCTCGTGTAGGTACTACCTACAGTTTTGTATTAAAGAAGCCGCCTGAGTGAGATATTTTTTTCATAGAAATTTTGCATAGAAAGCTTTTTTTATCGATAAACTCAATGTTGAGGTCTCATCATAGCCTATAGCTTGGTATATTAGATATGTAGATATAATTTAAAACACAGGTATAGGTATTACAAAACCCGGATATAGGTACACATTTCTATACTCCATACTCCTATATCTATCTATACCTACATGTATACATAATATAAAACAAAGCGCCGCATCTGTCTACTGTGTGACTGTCTATCTGAACGCGATAAACTCAAAAACTACCGAACGGATTTTCATATGGTTTTTACCAATGGATAGAGTGATTCAAGGGGAAGGTTTTTGTACATAATAAGTTACTGTTTTGTTTACTCGTATGAAGCCAGGCCGTGTGTCACTAGTTACACTTAAAATCGTTCGGTTAACCCTGATAACTCACTAGTTTATATGACAGGCAAATCTTTTGTTTAAAACAACCTTACACAATCCTTACACTCAAGATTACCACATTATAGAAGACGGAACTAATAGCTATTGATCTATCCACTTAAAATCAATGACTTTCCTCTCAACAAACACTTAAAATCACACACACTGTCCTTTATCAACAGTCCTTCAAAAGAAAAATTGCAAAAACATTGAATTTTATACTTGAAAACAAAACACAATCGCATTTTATACTAAAGAATGAGATAGCAATAGATAATTAAAAGTAAATTATTAAAATATGTCACCTTTTAAAAATCCACAGATTAAAAACACATTAAATTTGGCTTGGAAGACACAATAGCACCATATGTTGTCTTGCGGTAAACTGAAAACAAAATGTCCGCTAAACGGCTATCTTATCGGTTTATCACATTATCTAGGAGAGCGAGATATGAGTCACGGTGCAGTAAATATTTCTGAGGAAATATATGTAGTTTTATTGTAAAACTGTTATACCTTTTCAGTTACCAACCTTCCTACTATGAATGAATTGTTTAACGATAAATGAAGTGTGCAAAAGGTTGAGTTTTCTTTATTACTTACTTGATTTTGACCGCGACTTCTCCCGCGTGTATGTCGGTTATCGCAGCAAAAAGAAACCTATGTCCTTTTTTAGGATACAAGCTTACTCCATACCATTTTTTATCAAAATCGGTTGAGCGGTTTAGCCATAAAAGCGGGACATACAGACAGAGTTACTTTCGCATTTATACATAGTATAGGTTTGCCGTCCCGCGCTTTTACCTTGATAGTTTCTTTTCCCGTAGATTTATTAAGTAAAAGCTGCTATATGTGTTAATCCAGATTATAAAGTATCTGTATGCCAAATTTCATAAAAATCCGTCGATCACTTTCTCGTGTTTCGATCTACTTTTTAGTGTGATAGATTAACAAACAACAATGTATATTCTCATAAACTTAGACGTTTACCTTATACTTACATATAGACCTACCTACCTAGTTACTAGCTTAGTAAAAAACAATAAATTCGGTTTAAAATATGCGAAAATATTATGATTACCTAACATACAAATACACACAAAATAAAAAAGGATTATGTATTTTACAAAGTTAGTAGCTAAAGAAATACTAGCAGGTTATTTTCTACATACGAGTTTTAGTAGGATACTTTGTAACCCATTAAGAGGTTTGTGGAGGTCAGATAGGCAGTCGCTCCACTTATTCTGTCGGTGAGACTGTAAGCCGACACCAACATCGCTTGGGAAACGGCTAGGCAGAAGAAAAGTGTAGAAGTTATCTATAGTAATAGAATTCTAAAGTATTTTTTAAGACCGCCACTTTCAATAAAGAATTTAATGCTTGTATCTCGGAGTTTTTTTTAACAGATTTACGCAGTTAGCCTGAGCGCAAGCTTTGACTGCTTCACCGGACTTTAATTGTATCTCGGGGGGTTTAACAAACATTCAAGTCACATGCACAAAGAACACCCAGACTTAGAACAACACACAAATGCTTGTCCCATGCGTGGATCGATCCCGCAGCACGTCGCGCACAGTGTTAATTGGCGTGGTGACCTATACCACTCGGCTATCCGTGCAGTCGATGCACTCAAAATAGATATTTATAAAAAATCATAAGAAATGGAGATTGAATAACATAGTTTACGAGAATTTCGTTATCAAATCCTGGTATCTTTTATTATTCATATAAATGCAAAATATAGAACTAGTACTAAAATTCTAAGAAGTACTGAGTCAATTTGATCGTGTATCCGTTTTTCCAGTATTTTTATCTTGGAATTTGACGAATATAGATATTACAGACTTCGGTATGTTGATATTTTTTAATGGTAGATAACAATATTTTTTTTAAAAACAAATGGATCAAAAAATCAAGTAAAAAAAAAACGAGTGTGTGACAACCACACGACTGAAGTAAAACTTCTTTATACACGAAACGTAACTGGCTACAAGAGAAAGAGAGAAACAAAATGTGTGCTCGCACCTCTCTCTCTTGCCCCCACAGTAATATACGAAACGTAACTCTCTCTTTCTATCTTTACTAACTTATATCTCCCTCTAAACTTCTGTTCGCCTCGCCCGATCACACTTTTCGTAACGCTCTCGTCCCGCATTCGCCCAACTTAAGCTACGCTATCCCCAAGTTAAGCGTGACTAAAAAAGTTTTATTTAAAAAATAAAAACAACTTTATTTTTCGTTTTATTATTAAATAAAAAAATAATACTATTAATTTACAATCTACCATTCAGTTGTAGCCTTTGCAAGAAAACACAAATAAAGGCAAAAAAATTGCATGTTTTGAGTATCTTTTGATCCTGCTTATCCCACGCCGTCAAAGCGCCATTATATTCACTGAAAACCTTAATACGGATCGTAACTAGTTAGTCCACGCCCTAAATCAATACTATTTTATCTCGAGATAAGATGATAACAGAAAACATTGCCTTCAATTTATCAAATCTAATTACCGACACATCTCCAGCCTAATATAAACCACATCTCTATAAAAATACGACTCAAATTCCCTTAAAACTGTTTCAATAATCACCATTATTAAAAGACACGTAACATCATTATTTTTAATACGGAATAGGGATCAAGGTATTTTGGATTGTTTGCTACTAACAAGTCCCAATGGGCCGTAATCCGATGCGCGCCATCTACCGGCGAATAGCGTAATCACTTGATAATTGACATTAAGTACGTCTGAACGCAAAATGTCGGCAAATTACTTGAAATTAGTTTAAGTAGTCAGTTGACGGAGTAGATATTTGTTTTTAATGAGGGATTAAGTTTTATTTCTCTATATTTAGTCAAGTTTATCTATAATAATCTAATAATTATTATAACATAATAATAAATAATACATTTTACAATTTCATTTGGCTTAGGTATTGAATGTCTCAAATATTTTTAAAGATTATTTGGTATTCTGTACTAGAGATGCGCCGAATACGAGATTTACCGGGTAACCAAATACCCAGTATTATTTGTTTTTACTTTTATTCAACCGAGTACTTCTCCGAATAACTCGGTTCAGTCTCTCCGCGAAAACAATTTTGTACTCTCAAAGAGTAGGTCCCTACGCGGCCAAAGTACTACACACAACTCAACACAGCAAATATTTTACCTACATACAAACCATTTTTAACCAAGTTCCAAAATTTTTAGGCATTTCAGTCAAATTTAAGAAATTTGCAGTTTTTTCAATACTTAGGTATACTTAGAGATAGCTTTAATTATATTTTACTAGCTGTTTCTCACGGCTCCGCCCGCGTGGATGTCGGTTATCGCCTATGTCCTTTCTCAGGCTCTAGACTGAAAGTGAGTGTACCAAATTTCATTTAAATCGGTTCAGTAGTTTTGACAGACACACAGACAGAGTTACTTTCGCAATTATTTTTTTTTTTTTTTTTATATCTTGGGACATCTCACACACGGTCATCTGATCCCAAACTAGGCAGAGCCTGTGCTATGGCAACCAGACAACTGATAAACATACTTATATATTTCTAAATACATACATATTATAGACTAGCTTTTGCCAGCGACTTCGTCCGCGTTTCCGTCGTTTTTCGTAAAAAAGTAGCATATGTCCTTCCTCACTGTTCAGTGGTTTTGATGTAACAGACAGATTAACTTTCGTATTTTAGTAGGGAAATATAATATATCACGTTACACAAAAATAATCCTTATAGCATGATTCAGTATTCACGCGCGACGGCGCGATGGCTTATTATCGTATTTCATGTATAAGTTTGGTGTTTCTATACCTATTTCTATGATTCTTTTTTTATTGAATAGGTAATAATGTAAACTTTTTTTAATTAGGGATGAGTGAGAGTATAATAAACGTAAGAGTAAACAAATATAATCAGAAATCTCCGAACTGCTAAGCTATCGGGAGTTACACGTGTTATTGTGAGTCAACCATAAAAGATAGACATATGCTGTTGTGGGATATTTTTTAGATAATTTTATGTAGAACATTTCCGTCATACATGATTTCTATGTAGCTTTAACCATTAAGGCTGCATACGCGACGGAAGCTTAAAAAATACCGTTTTCCCAACATTTCCCTTCACTGCTCTGCTCCTATTGATTGTAGCGTGATGAAAAGTATACTATAACCTGCCCAGGAGTATGAAGAATAATTGTACCAAGTTTCGTTAAAATCCGTCGAGTAGTTTTCGTTTCTATAAGGAACATACAGACAGACAGACAGACAGACAGACAGACAGACAGACAGACAGACAGACAAAAATTTTACTGATTGCATTTTTGGCATCAGTATCGATCACTAATCACCCCCTGATAGTTATTTTGAAAATATATTTGATGTACAGAATTGACCTCTCTACAGATTTATTATAAGTATAGAATAGATAAATTACACCCTGACACAGAACAAATGATCGTGCTCATCACACAAAGATTCGTCCTGGGTGGGAATCGAACCCACGACCTCCGGTTTAGCAGTCAGGGTCACTAACCACTAGACCAACAGGCCCGGCAATTATAATATTAGTAAGGATTAAACTTTTAAAAAAAGGTTTTCACTACCCTTTGCAACCAATTTTCTTTCTAGAATACTCCAAATCTAATAAGCACGTAATTAAGCAAGCTGTCATGAACAAACAAAGGTTAAACAGCGCCCTGGGATCCGACATTTTGATAAAATCAGTCATAATGACACACACCCCTGTCTAAAGGGATGATAAAATAGTTAATAGTTTTACCGTTTTTGTTATAGCTGTTAAACGCTCTTGAGGGATTAATTAAATATCAAAATAATGTTGTTTGTCAATTTATATCGAACACTAGCTGTCCCCCGCGACTTTGTTCGCGTGTTTTAGTTTCAACGGTTTTTTTTATTTTTGCAACATTTTTCATTTATGCTCCGCTCCTTTTGGTCGCAGCGTAACGTTATATAGCTTATAGCCTTCCTCAATAAATGGGCTATCCAACACTGAAAGAATTTTTCAAATCGGACGAGTTGTTCTTGATATTAGCGCGTTCAAACAAACAAACAAACTCTTCAGCTTTATAATATTAGTAAATAGATTAATGTTTTGTCTACCTGCACGAAGCCGAGTCGGATCGATAGTAAATATATAAATAAGTACAACAAAACAGTTGTGTTCTACGACCTTAATAAACAAAACCTTTTAGAAATAACTGAGCCTTATATTAACTTAATTTCGCCATCCAATAGCCCTTTATCTTTTATTAGATCTTTATCTTTCATAAAACATCTGATCTAATAACCTTTTCCCTTCAAAATACCTTTGACACTGCCACCTTCCCTAAAACCGGTCCAATCCGGACCAATCTGGTTCTAACTGGATCAAAGCAGCGCATTCCGGCTCCTAATAACTGCAAATTACTGGATACTGTGTAGACTTGTGGTGTTATGCTAAATTGGACTGTATTGTTGTAGTTTAAGGTTGAATATTGTGTGGGGAGGTAACTTGAAATAGAAAAATGGGTGCGATACCGTTTCGTGTTTTCGTTTATTGTTGTCAATGTAAAGAGTTATTCCAGAAGGTTTAACGGTAGATAGTGTCTTTTAGAATGAAGATTTATTTTTTGGATTTTCCTCCCAATACCCTACTTTTTCTAAGCATTCAAGACAAACGTAGCGTAAAACTTAGTTAATCTATATCTATAATAATCTATTCTAATATTATAAAGCTGAAGAGTTTGTTTGTTTGTTTGTTTGAACGCGCTAATCTCAGGAACTACTGGTTCAAATTGAAAAATTCTTTTTGTATTGGATAGTCCGTTTATTGAGGAAGGCTATACAACATCACGCTACGACCAATAGGAGCGGAGCATAAATGAAAAATGTTGCAAAAATGAAAAACCGTTGAAACCAAAACACGCGGACAAAGTCGCGGGGGACAGCTAGTAATATATAAAGCTGAAAAGTTTGTTTGTTTGAATGCGCTAATCTCAGGAACTACTGGTTCGAATTGAAGAAATATTTTTGTATTGGATAGTCCGTTTATTGAGGAAGGCTATAGGCTATATAACATCACGCTACGACCAATAGGAGCGGAGCATAAATGAAAAGTTGATAAGTAGTATATGATAGCGTTTGATGAGCACGATCATTTGTTCTGTGTCTGAGTGTAATTTATCTATAATATGTATGTATTTAGAAATATATAAGTATGTTGATCAGTTGTCTGGTTGCCATAGCACAGGCTCTGCCTAGTTTGGGATCAGATGACCGTGTGTGAGATTTCCCAAGATATTATTATTATTTCCTTCCCTCTTTTTTCACGGGTTATCCTCAGAATCGAGAATACCCGGTCCTTTGAAAGGCTTACGTGGGGACACAGGTCCAACACGCAGTGGCCTTGTTGAGAACTTTACTCTAAATTGGGATGGGGCATCTACTAGGGCCCACCCACCTCTGCTCTATGGAAGAACAGACATGAATGGTCCAAAGTAGATACAGAGCTATTGTAAATTATGAATGGATTACTTTCATGTGTAGGTAAATGTTAGTGAATTGGTTAATAAAACTAAATCGGAAAACTATGGCACCTGCCTTCTAACACATATAAATGCAATCAAATAGGCAGGTGGTCACTCGCCAGCTCACCAGACGGGCCCCCCAACATAACCGCCACGATAGGCAGCAGGAGGCAACACCAGTGCGAGCGGCTAGGGGTGTCGAGCGGTGCGGCCCCGATTTCGCCATCGCGGGTCACAGTAGCGGAGCCGGAGCGGGTTTCCTCGCTATTACGCCATTAGACACTTCCACCCCCGAGCATGTAGCTCTAGCGACCCCTCTCTAGCCAGCCAGTTAAGGCAAGAAAGAGCTGGGAGCCCTCCTAAGGAGTGACTCCCTGGAGCACTCAGGTCCGTTGTGTCGCTACTCATTTACTTTATTATTATTATTATATAGAAAAATACAAGTCTTTATTTAAATGACAAATCGTACTTAAACCCCGGTCAGTCGCAATCCACGGCGAGTCAAAGTAGGTACCCTAAGTCGGTTAAAATTGGGTTTGATTGGTTTACTGTTATACTTTTGTATATTGTGCGAGGGGTGAAAGCGTCGACAACTCTTTTAATTTGGGGACAGAAGGCTCAATATCATTGTGATTTGATTATGTTATGGACGGTGTTACGCTAAAGTAAACCATTCTTTAATATAATAGTAAGATGACTGGGAATGAGAAGATAAAATTTAATTCTATATAATTAATAATAATTAAAAAATATTAGTAGAAATAAGCTCGCTGAAGTGGCAATGGGCTGGCCTCGTCTGCCGAAGGACCGACAGCCGTTGGAGCAAACGAGTCCTGGAACGGAGACCGCGTCTCGGCAACCGCAAAGTGGGACGCCCCCCCGCCAGATGGACTGACGACCTGAAGAAGGTCGCTGGAGGGGACTGGATGCGAAAGGCGGAGGACCGGGTGTTGTGGCGCAAATTGGGAGAGGCCTATGTCCAGCAGTGGACTACGAAAGGCTAAAGAATGATGGTGAAAAAATATTAGTTACAAAAATTTTTTGCTTTTTCGTAATAAGAAAAGTAGATAAAGCTAATGAAAATTAAGGAGTGGGTGATGTCATGCTTGCGTATAAAAAGCATGAAATTGTGACGTAATACGATGTGTCAAATTAATGTATGTATTAAGGGATGCTGCCGCCACACCTCAACCCGCTTACTCTCATCTGTAAAGAGCCCGCTAAAAGGGTCAGCTTCCAGTCTCACAGGATTCAGCTGAATACTGTATTTTACATGGAGCGACTGCCTATCTGACCTTCACAACCCATTTTACTGGATAACACAGTATTCTATAGTAAGGCTGGTTGCCTGACTTAACAACTGTCAAATATCAACTTATGACAGTTGGAATCAACGGCTTCACGTGCTTTCCGAGGCAGAAATGGATCTCGGTACTTTTGCTATTGGTCACCCATCCATGGACCAACCGTGGCGAGCGCGGCTTAACATTAATTATAAGTAAAACCGTACTTACCTACGGCTTACACTTAGCCAAGAACCCCTTACCGTTTACTTTATATGGTAAACTAGCCGTCCCCCGCGACTTTGTTCGCGTGTTTTAGTTTCAACGGTTTTTCATTTTTGCAACATTTTGCATTTATGCTCCGCTCCTATTGGTCTTAGCGTGATGTTATATAGCCTATAGCCTTCCTCAATAAACGGACTATCCAATAGAAAAAGAATTTTTCAATTCGAACCAGTAGTTCCTGAGATTAGCGCGTTCAAACAAACAAACAAACGAACAAACTCTTCAGCTTTATAATATTAGTATAGATAAATTACAATGTTTATTTTATTTGGTCACATAATGTCGTCCCATTTAGAGGGTATTATGATTGAGTATAGTTTACCTGTATTATTATTATTAAAAAGTCATGCTTTTATTTAACTTATAGCTTTAAATGGGATTTTATAATCTAATTACTGTATTAATAAAACAGAAGAACGTAAACGCGTATAGAGGTGTTCAGACTAACAAACTAAATAATTCGTTCTCTCTACAATATGAATATTATATGTAAAGTATTTACAAATAATTATTACAATACATAACTGATAGCTTTCTGTCGGAGCCAGAACAGGAATGCAACAAAATCATTTACGTCACTTATAAGTCAACGATTCAAATATACGTAGGTTTGTATAGTTCGATTCAAACTTAATGGCGGCTGTGAAGTTCGCTAAACGCTGCGCAGTACCTCGCCCCGCACCGCCGCTGGCGCATAAGTTTGGTACTGCGCAGCGACTCGACTCGTGTTCACAGCCGCCATTAAGTTTGAATCGAACTATACTACTTATACCTAGGTAACTACTACATTTTATTTTTACGAAAATTCTTTATTTTATAAAGCAAACCAATATATTTATATATTGACGGCTGTGACGTCGAATTACACAAAGCTAATAATAATATGACGTTAAGCTTGTGCGTATTTTAAGTTGATTAACAGATTCTTTAGAATGTGACGTCACACGATTCTCAACCATGGCCCTCGTTAGTTCCTGTCAATCTTATCATTCGCAAGTCAGGTAAATTTTTAACAAATTACTTATTTTCAATTTATTTTAATGCAAAAAACCTAAATATAATTACTTTTACTCTATAAACTAGCTTATAAAACATATTTCATGTTTTATTGTTAGACCTGAGGGGCTCCTGGCTAAGTGTAAGTCGTACGGTTTGACTGATAATGAAGGTTAAGCCGCACTCGCCGCGGTTGGTCTGTAGATGGGTGACCATTTGTAAACATATTGAGACCCCTCCGTGCCTCGGAAAACACGTTAAGCCGTTGGTCCTAATGTTGTAAAGGACTCGAGTCTTTTAGCCTTAATTCGATAGACTCGGCTCAATTTTATAGGAATTAGGGAACTAACTGAACTCGGAGTCTTGAGTCGAGCCGAGCTTCAGTCCTATCATGAAGACTCGAGCGCCAAAATTGAACTCGAACCTTAAAAAGAACTCGACTCTTAAAAAGAACTCGAGTCTTAAAAAGAGCTCGAGTCTTATAAAGAGCTTGAGTCTTAAAAGAGCTTGAGTCTTCTTCAAACTGTTCTTCAAAATGCTGAAACTCGAGCGCGACTCGCCACGTAAAAAGGACTTGAGCGCTAAAGAAGACTCGAGTCTCGAGTTCAAGAGCTCTTATAGACTTGAGTTCTCTAGTCTTAGAGTCTTACTGTTATGAGTCGAGTCGTGAAAACTGTCAGCCGAGTTCAAAATTTAGGACTCAAAGACTCGAGTTCTTTACAACTTTAGTTGGTCCCGACTGTCATACGTCGATCAACCAGTCTTACCCTGGGATACAGTGTTACCCAGTAAAATGGGTTGTGGAAGTCAGATAGGCAGTCGCTCCATGTAAAATACGGTATTGAGCTGAATCCGGTAAGACTGAAGGCCGACCCCAAAATAGCTTGGGAATAGACTTGGCAGAAGAATTATTACACCTGTCAATAGCCAATTGTGACTTGTAAATGTAACACACTAAGTAATTATCCGGAAAAAAACTAAGTGTCTTTGTCAATAATTCAAGAGTCTCTGAATTTCCATCAAACAAATTTTATAACATAAATATCACAACACTATCCAGCTTCCATTCAATTTAACATTGTTTTCCCGTCCAAACTAACCTTGTCAGAACGTACAAATCACACGCACAATTTCACACTAATTTCGTATTGTTTGCACCCCCTTTCAAAGTCACATTGTTTAATACGGGGGCCATATTCCATTGTGAGAAAGAGATGGCGTTATATCTGTATAGCTCTATCCTTGTCATGATATTAACATTGTTAAGTTTATTATTCTGTATGGGGTACTTTTGATTGGTTTTCATTATTGTTTATTTAATTGGGATCTCGAATAAGATTGTGGGGGTTTTAATACACTTGTCAGTTATCATTCACACACTGATTTCTGTTGATTATTCGTAAATAAAATGTAATTATGTTTTATTTTCATTTAAACCCCTTTTTTGGCTAACTTAACTTATAACTAAAAAAAATAAAACCGGCGAAGTGTGATCGGACTCGCGCATGAACGGTTCCGTAGCATTTTATGGAGCCACCTATATGTTTTTTATCATTTTTTTGTTATAGTGGCAACAGAAATACACACTCTGTTAAAATTTCAACTCTGTAACTATTATGGTTAATGAGATACAGCCTGCTAACTG
Organism: Diachrysia chrysitis; assembly: GCA_932294365.1. Taxonomy (NCBI): domain Eukaryota; kingdom Metazoa; phylum Arthropoda; class Insecta; order Lepidoptera; family Noctuidae; genus Diachrysia; species Diachrysia chrysitis. The sequence goes on from OW028670.1 coordinate 5,510,503, forward strand.
ACAGATGGACTTAAACTGACATTTACAATTTCCGGACTACTAATACCAAAATGCGTTCCTGAGAAAAAATATCTTGACTGACAGATAGACAGACGGATTGATTTTCATTCTACATATACCGAACGGATTTTCATCAATGGATATAGTCATTTAAAAGGAAGGTTTGTGTGTATAATTCATTAGCTGTCCCCCTCGACTTTGTCCGCGTATTTTAGTTTAAACTGTTTTTCATTTTTGCAACATTTTTCATTTATGCTCCGCTCCTTTTGGTCGCAGCGTAATGTTATATAGCTTATAGCCTTCCTCAATAAATGGGCTACCCAACACTGAAAGAATGTTCCTGAGATTAGCCCGTTCAAACAAACAAACAAACTCTTCAGCTTTATATATTGTGAATACCCGTGCAATGCTGAAGCGGGTAGGTAGTTAGGAAAAAAATAAAATACAGTTGTTTATTTTCGTGTAATTTTATTTATAACTTACTTCGTCACAAACAAATGTACATTAATATTAACAGTAAGTAATTCTGTATTTCAACTATTTTGGAAAATCCATCGTTTTCTATTCCATCAACAAATTCCTAGGTATTGTAAAATTCTTTAATTGATTCTTCCACGATCTTTGGTTAACTGTAGAGAATGCCTAACACAGAGAGTATTTCTAAAGGAAAAACTCGGTAACTATTTTGGCCCGACCCGGGATTTGAACCCACGACCTCGTGCAAAGCGTCATAATTAGATATTATTATTAACAAATAAATTATTTTCATGTCGAATATTCGCGATTTATTCGAGTATTCGCCATAGGAAATGTTGATTAATCGGTATTTGACTATTTGCTATAACAACTACCTACTAGCGGGATCTTTAATTATTACCCGTAATTTTTCCAAGTAAAGAAAGTATTTAAATCAATATTCAAGAGATTACACGCAGACCGTGGAAGATTTGTAACAAAAATCTATACATATCTATATTTTCTGTAACTTCGTGAACTTATTAATTTATTTCATGAGAATGGATTCATAATTTGAGGTAGCTAAATAATCAAACTATTTAAATGGTTCTAATAAAGGTCTTCATGTTTAAAATATAGATAAGAGATAACATTTGCGAAATATACCTGCGATTTCTAAAAAAAGAACTTAATCTGTTCTCAAATCAACTGATCACGACTGTGATTGGTTGATCAAAAGACTAACAACCAATCACAGCGCTTATCATGAGGTTTGACAGGTGATTAACTAGTTTTTGTGTTGACCAGCCTTTTAGAAATCGAGGGTTAGTGAATTATTTCAGGAAGTTACAGACCTTGCTATAATTCTACAAATGTATTGTTTTCTTGTTAAGTATTATTATGTCTAAAACAGCCTAAGTTTCTTATATTCTATCCTTAATATTTGAGCTTTCCTATATACAAACTTATGATAAATACACAAAATGTTATAATAAATAAATAATATCTTGGGATACACACACGGCTATCTGATCCCAAACTAGGCAGAGCCTGTATTATTGCAACCAGACAAATGATAAACATACTTATATATTTCTAAATACATACATATTATAGATAAAATTACACCCAGACACAGAACAAATGAATTTGCTAATCATACAAAGATTTGTCCTGGGTGGAAATCGAAGCCACGATCTCTGATTTAGCAGTCAGAGTCACTAACCACTAGACCAACAGGCCCGTCAAAAACTGGTACTATAATTTAATGAGTAAATAAATTTATAAACTGTCTTCTCAAAACTTAAATTGTGAAACACGGACCAGTGCCATCCCTCATGCCGTCCCATGAGGTTTAAGCATGTCTGTTGCCGTCGTGTGAGCGAGACGCCGCTACGCGCAGTGTGGTGTGCCGTCTCGCTTCTACAACGGCAATAGTACTGCTGTAAGAGTTTACGGTACAGGTGTTGAACAATAGTAGACAGGAAGCACGCGAGAAAAAGCTTTCAAAGATGTCTCTAAACGAATAATTTTAAATCGAGTATTTATATTATTTCTATTTGTTTAATAAAGGGATTAAATTTAATTACCTGAATATTGGCACACTGGTTTTATATTCAATATAAAGCAGCTCCATCATTTATTTACATAACCAAAACAAACATATTATAATAAATTAAAATTTAAATATATGAGATCAAATAAGAGTGGAAAACATTGCTCTGAACCCAAAGTAAGTAGCTTAAGCACTTGTGCTATGGAATCAGAGACAACAAAGGTACCACAAACACCCAGACTCGAGACAATGTATAAAAGTGAGTTTCTTCATTGACCGTTGTTTTGTCAATTAAATAATAATAGAAGGTATATAATGTATCTACTTAATTTTTTAAGACTTATGTTTTTTTACAAGAAATACTTTAAAATAAATTATTATATATTATTATTTTATGACTATACTATTTAAACACACGTTTATCCTATTATATTTTATACAAAATAACACTATTATTGCACGTAATTAAACTACGATGATGACTAGGTTTTATTTTATTTTCCTCAAAAAAGACTTGAAATAACTTACAAAAAAAAAGATTATAAATTTTTAATAAAAATATACTTCCTTTTCTAAGTCGGATGAAACTATACAATGATTAGAACTAGATTTAAAAAAAATCAGAAAGTACAATCGAATTGATAACCTCAATTTACTATGCCGGTTAAAACACTGTAGGTTTACCAATTTATTAAATTTGAGCAACTAACATTTTAAATGACTTTTTTTATTTATTTATTTTGCGTGAAATGAATATTTGACAAAAAAAACAGAACATAGAACCTCCTCTTTTTTTAAGTTGGTTAAAAATCACCGTTCACAAACAGTTTTTTAAAGTACATTAAAGACTAGATGAGCCCTGAATTGGTATTAAACAAACAACTAATAAAGTTACATTTACACTTTAATACATATTACATTTATAAACACAATAACAATATAATAAAATTCATAAATTTTTTATACGAAATAAAAAAAGTTGAGTTAAGTTTTTAGTTGTAAATAATAATTAGGAAAAAAAAAACAAAAAAAAAAAAAGGAAACAAAAACTTAAAAAGGATATCTTTAGTCGATTATTTATTAACCAAATGACTAATTTCGTAATGCTACGTACCTATAGACTATGACAGTATGCATACACCATACGCTCAGTGCTCAGTGTCCCGAATTTACGTGTGAACACGAATTTATTGTGACATACATACTACTTAGACAACGAAAGTGCGGCAATGTAACAGTCGAGAAAAAAAATGTGTGTGTGTACTTATGTACGCACGTAAGAAGTTACACTTTTTGGCGAAACAAGATAAAATTCTTTCACATAAACTTGTGATTGACAGATTAGGATACAAAATATTTCAACCTTCAGATTAAACTCGAAAACTGGCATCGGACATCTTGACATTTGTTATTTTTGACATTATGTAGTTTGGAAAAACTAAAATGTTGACTAGCTAACTTCAGGGTGTAGGTTTTCCGTGACGTTGTGCGCGCGCATCGTAAAAAATTACTCTCATAATTTTACCCTAAAGCGCCAAAAGAAGTATAACTTCAAAAATCCCATATTACTGTAACATTAAAGAGAAATTTTACTAGTTACATTATAAACCAAGTTCCAATGAACCAAGTTCAACTTTCATTTCACCAACATATCTAGACGTAGTTTAGAAAAAAACTACAGAAAAGATAAGGTAGAATGGCTATAGAACGCGTTTTTATCCAAATAACTTAATTCATGTTCCATTTAGTCAAGAAATTTAATTTTCTGTAGCAAAAAACCATTTGACATTTCGGCTTTGACATTAGACAAATTTTAAACTTGACCCGGACAACTGTGTTCCTAGAAATACATTTACTATTGAAATTGCTCCTAAGTGTCGTATTTAAAACATAGCTTAGGTACTTATTCAGTTTATAAACATATACGTTTGTTTTTTACGTGTTGTTTGATGAATAGTGTTGTGCGTAGTTCGACTCTCCAACTATATCGATGTCACTGTCACTGTGCTCCGTGTCGGAATCTGAGGTTTGAGTTGTCGACATTCTTGAGTTTTCCGTCTGTAAGAAAAAACATTAAATAATAATATAATAATATCTTGAGACAACTCACACACGGCCATCTGATCCCAAACTAGGCAGTCTGTATTATGGCAACCAGATAACTGATAATCATACTTATATATTTCTAAATTCTTCTTTCTAAATTATAGATAAACTACACCGAGACACAGATCAAATGTTCGTACTCATCACACAAATATTTGTCCTGGGTGGGAATCGAACCCACGACCTCCGGTATAGCAGTCAGGGCCACTGACCACTAGACCTACAGGCCCGGTTATAATATAATGAGAGAGATCAACGACTTTACTTGTACTAAGAGGCTCAATATCAACCCTTTGGATTTATCACCCATCCACAGATAAACAGCGACGAGCGCGGCCATACCTTTATTGATCTATCGGTCGTAATACTTAGGCCTAAGCCTCTCAAACTCATAGGTAGTAATAACTTAACCCAACTTAAGTTATCTATGAAAAAAATAAACCCGAAAATTTGTAATTAAATACAAAAAGTAAAAAGAAAAATTTAAACCTCGAGCAGGACTCGAACCTGCGACCACTGGGTTAACGCTCCAGTCGCTTTACCAACTAAGCTACCGCGGTCACTGCCTGGACGTGAAAATTTCTCCTTCTATTAAAATGTTATTTAATATATATTTTTTTTACCTTTCGACATTCAGAATGCGGGGCTGGATGTTTTGTAGTAAAGTCTACTGCCGCTGAACCTATTGACAATTAAATTAACAATAATTAATTATTAAATAAAAATGGACTATTTCACTCAAATTTTATTTCATAAAATACTAATAAAAAAACCAAGGGCGAGTCGGACTCGCGCACCACACCATCCTTATTAATATTATAAATGTCAAAGTACTGTAACTCTGTCTGTCTGTCTGTCGCGCTTTCACGCCATAACTACCTACTGAACTGATGAATTTTGGTACACAGACAGCCAGAGCCTGAGACAGGCTACTTTTTGCCGCGATAACCGACATCCACGCGGACGGAACCGCGGGAAACAGCTAGTCATCTATAAAAACGGCAAAAACTTCGTTTGTTGTATGGGAGAGAGGCATTTGTTTTATTTTAATTAAATTATTTATTTTTAAAGTAAATATAGCTACATAGACTGTGAATATTTCAAGCGTCTGTTGCCGTTATCAATATCGAGCAAAAACGAGCAAAAAAAATTACGATTGTTTTATGGAAGCTCCCTTAAAAAGTGAAAATTTCACTTGTCTAACTATCACGGTTCAAGAGATACAACCTGGTGACGGACGGACAGACGGACGGACAGCGGAGTCTTAGTAATAGGGTCCCGTTTGACCCTTTGGGTACTTTACCCTATTGGTAAAAGTATAAATTCTTGGCAGTGAATTCGTTTCTTTTTAATTCGGGAAACTGTGTCGCCATGATGCGCCCATCATGCAATTAGTAAAGAAATATAACTTTTTAGTTTAATAGAATGATTATTATTTAACTATTTAAGACCTACTTAAAAAAATTAAAACCCGCTTATTGCAGAAAGTACAAAGGTACTTTTTAACGGTTTTTCTAATAGACTTGTAGATACCATAAATACACATTTTATTTTATTGGGTATGAAACTCCAAACATCCTCTTCCATTCTCCGTCCCTATCTACTAAAATTGGCGTCAATACGCACTAACAAATACCATTAAACTACCAAGACGTGGAACTCAAAAGAAAACAAATTAAATTAAACCCAGCACACGATTACAACCCTTAACAGCACACAATTAGACCTATTTTCGCGTAAAACCAACATTCCCCTCCCATAATATACATTAACGAATGATTTTCAACCTAAATGCTGACGCGTTAAGTTCCGAAATTGACTATCAATGGTTCTAAGACGTTCGTTGCCTAGCAACGGCAGCCATATTGCTTTTAACTTAATTTGACAACGTCTTGTGGCGTCGAAGTTCAGTAAGTAGAGTGTCTTGAGGTTTCCGAAGGCCATTAGGAGAGATAGATTGATAATAAGACTTTTTGTTTTAAAAATAAAGATACGTAGATACTTATAAATAAACCTATATAGAATTATACTTATTGGAATATTTAAGGGAAAAAATAACATATGTTTTAAGAGAAGAAATAGCTAGGTAATTCCGAAGTAAAATGGGTTATCAATTTAGAGAATACATAAGCAAAGCAAGTATAGAGCGCGCGCATCGCTAGTGGCTCGTTGTGCCAATCGTAAGCAAAATTTTTACTCGCTCGTTTAGTGATTTTCCGTGCGACAACAGATGTTTATGCAAAAATATGTTCTGATATATAAAAAATAGAGTATCTAATTAAATGGATACTAAGTTTTAAGATATTATTCATAAAACGGCGCGCTCTGTTTTGACACTATTTCGACGTGATCTCAAAGACTCAAAGACGACGCTTGCATACTTGCGCTTACTGTTCATACTCCGTTACGCGTACTCTATTGTTTACTTATTTATACTCTATGGTTATCTACCTATGTACCTAGAAAACTGCAAAGTTTATACATATGTTAATTTTGAAAAGTTAAAGCTACTTACTTTCTTAATAATTCACACCACTGACTATCGTGAGAAATTTGTACATCTTGATTACAAAGTATTGTAATCAAAGATCGTCCGTAATTGAAAAGAGTCCTTTGCCCAGTAGGTCAATATTACAGGACATATAATACTATTTTAATAAAACGGGAATTAGCGCGAAACATTTATAAATATCTTTACGCTTGACGTTTCGACCAGGTTACACCGGCCGTGGTCGCAAGCAGAGGCAGTCTGCTTGCGACCAAGTTTTATTAAAATAGTATTAGGTATAAACATGCAGCGTGATAGTTTAAAAGTTAATATTACAGGACATAATTATATAAAATAGTTATTATACTAGTATTTTTATATCATAAAATAAGTGAACTATAGAGTGTGCCTCACAAGAATGATCTATTGGCACTAGGATCAACAAGTAAAATGCTAAAATTATATGTCATATATATAGAACGCGCCGTTTTATTAAAACTATCTCAAAACCTAATATTACCCTTATAATATTGAAACCACCGATATTTTTGCCTAATCGTCTGTCGTCGCACGGAAAATCACTTAAAACAATAAACTTCTGTAGTACTTTTAGCTACAAATTTGCTTACTTTTGGTTCAAGGGGCTACTAGCGATGCGCGCACTCTATGCTTGTCTATGTATACTCTAAATGAACACCATATTATGTTTAGTAGTTTTTTCGTGATGCGCGAACGAACATACAGTCTGTTCTATATAAAACCCTGTCGCATTACTATTTTTTTATAGCTTATATGTACTTACAGACATCAATAATTACGTTTTACTATACAGTATGTAACAAGAACCCTGTTCGATCCAATAAAGGCGTATTCCTGGTTCAACATACGTACTAGAAAAAAATGTCTCGCTCAGGCGACTTCTCTGATACAAAACTGTAGGTGTACTACCTACAGTTTTGTATCAGAGAAGCCGATTAAGAGAGACGTGAACTTTGTCGAGCTATCAGTGTTGCCTTTGATCAGTTTTATTTTAATTGAATTATATTCACCGGGGAAAAATAATAATCGCAAATCCATTCAATAGTTACGTATATGTATTGTGTACGCAGTACGATGCCGAATAATACTCATAAGGATCGGACAGGGTTTTTGTTGCATGCTGTACATATAGAATATTACAAGAACTGAATACCTATTTATATTGCATTACATATCTCAACTCCAACTGCAAGAGGTACCAAACTCAAAGTAATTAAAACTTGTTTCATAACTTAAGCGGAACTTAGAATATGTGCTACACCCCTGTATTACTTGTTAAGTTACTTAACTAAGAAATTCCGCAACTATTGGGAACTTTAACTTGTGGATACCTCGCTTCCGGAGATAATTTAGGTAGAAGCGATGTGAATTTTCTAAACGATTGGAAGTTTTAAGATTTTACTGTGGTTGGGTAAATGACTGAGTATGAAAATTCAAAATCTAATTAGTCTGTCAGTTACTTAGATAATAAAAATAAGAAAACATTAAGTACCTATATAACAAACTAGCTGTCCCCAGCGACTTTGTCCGCGTGTTTTAGTTTAAACGGTTTTTCATATTTGCAACATTTTTTATTTATGCTGCTCTCCTTTTGGTCGCAGCGTAATGTTATATAGCCTATAACCTTCCTCAATAAACGGGCTATCAAATACAAAAAGATTTTTCAATTCGAACCAGTAGTTCCTGAGATTAACGCGTTCAAGCAAACAAACAAACAAACTCTTCAGCTTTATATATTAGTATAGATTACTTGCAGTTTACGTGATGGTAGGTAAACTCAGTGACCACAAACATCAATACAAGAGGCTCGGAATTATTATACTTTTGAATGCGTTAATAGAGGTGCAAACTGAGTATGAAAAGGAAATATCTATTTAGTCCGCCACATACATAAAACAAATAAAAACAAGTCGTATTTTTTCTTTTATTAAATCAATAAAAAATGACAAAGTTAAAGTGCTTTAAAGTCCAGAAGGAGCCTGTGACTTCACTTGTCGGCAAAATTGTAGCTACAACTGACGTGACGCGACATTTTCATTCATTGTATCACCTCGTTGTTTGTTTAATTAAAAAAAGAAAAAATATGTGTCTATTATTTTTTAATAATCTATGTGATGCGTAAATAAAAAAATCTAGTCCGCACCCCTGTCACGTTAAGTTATTTTTGGTTACAACTTTTAACTCTATTTAATAAAATCTCCATGTAAATATTTCTAAATATAGGAACTTATTTAGTAGATAATTTCATACTTAACTATAAACATCATCTCCCTGTCCTGTTCCCAATTATTTGTAGTCGGCGCAATGCATATTTTGCTTCCATTCATCTCTACTACTCGTCATCTCAGCATTAACTCCTTTCTTTCTCATACCATCTTTCACACAATCCATCCTTCGATTTTTCTTTCTTCCTCTGCATGTATATAAAGTGACTTTCATCTCTCTTTATAAAATAACAGGAGAACCTCTTAGAACATGGAAATATGGCAAGAATGGCTGCACGGATAGCCGAGTGGTATAGGTCACCACGCCAATTACCTCAGTGCGCAACATGCCGCGGGTTCGATCCCCGCATGGGACACAAATGCCTGTTCTAAGTCTGGGTGTTCTTTGTGCATGTGATTTGAATGTTTGTAAAACCCCCCGCGACACAAGGATTAAATTCCTTAGTGCGGGAGTCGTATTTTTAGACAAAAGAAAAGGAAAAAAAAAGAAATAAAAGAAGATTTTTTATCCTCCGCTGGCGACTAACACGACGCCTTAGGTGCTCTAATATAATTAAATTGTATTTGGTTCCTACCTCTCTGCTGCTGCTGTTTCCTCATCTGCTTCTTATGCTTCATCCTTCTGTTCTGGAACCAGGTCTTGACCTGAGTCTCCGAGAGGTTCAGGGCTCCGGCCAACTCCACGCGCTCAGGAGTTGAGAGGTACCGCTGCGATTCGAAACGCTTTTCTAGGCCTAAACGAAAAATTTTATGCAAATAATTTATCATTAATACAAATTATTTAAAACAAAACGGTTTACTCACGCATATTCTCGGGATCGCCCGACTAGTTTCAAACTCAATAGGAGTCCCTAATCATGAGCTGACGCGGCGGCGGTGTTGTCGCGAGTAAACCGTTTTGTTCTAAATAATTATGAATACTCCTCACGATAGTTATTATACAAATTAATACAAATAAATAAAATTTAAGTGTCTCTTTGTAATGTCAAATAATTCGTTGTTTACGCTACTTATTTTGCGTGGTTTAAGATTTTATTTGATTTAAACTTTGCCGCTGACCGATATATAGTTCCATAATTATTATATCTTTGATTTGTAAACATATTTTACGGAAAACAGAAACATGGTCAAATCAAAAGTTTTTATTGCACAACAATATTTTTATTTATACCTCAAAAAGGCGCTTAAGAAACGTTAAGGTTACAAATCTAAATAATTTAGGTAGGTACGCGGTTCCAAAATTTTGTTCCTATGGAGAAGAACCGGCTGTAAAGACTACAAGTTACTCCTTTAAAATTAATATTCATATTCACAATGTAGCCGGCGGTAATGGCAAATGAAGAAATATAATAAAATTGTCATCTTTGACAACAACGGAAGAAATATAATGCAATGTATTAATTAATTTAATAATCTATCACCAAAAAAGCAACAATTTTCAACACTTAAATTAGATAAAGAAGACGAGAAGAGACAAGTTATGAGAATTGGTCACGCGTCTTTTTTTACTAAATAACTAGCTGTCCCCCGCGACTTTGTTCGCGTGTTTTAGTTTCAAAGGTTTTCATTTCATTTTTGCAACATTTTTTCATTTATGCTACGCTCCTTTTGGTCGTACCGTGATGTTATATAGCCTATAGCCTTCCTCAATAAACGGACTATCCAATACAAAAAGAATTTTTCAATTCGAACCCGTAGTTCCTGAGATTAGCGCGTTCAAGCAAACAAACAAACTCTTCAGCTTTATAATATTAGTATATAGATTATGCCTTATGCCTCTGAAAGCACGTTAAGCCGTTGGTCCCGACTGTCATACGTTGATTTTTAGCACTCGTGAAGTCATTACAATTCTGACAACCAGTCTTACTTTAGGATCCTGTGTCACCCAGTAAAATGGGTAATGCGGAAGTCAGATAGGCAGTCGCTCTGTTACAGTATTCAGCTGAATCCGGTAAGACTGGAAGGCGACCCAACATAGCTTGCGAAAAAGCTAGGCAGATGTATAGAATTGTAATAGATCCTAACAATTATAACCTGAATAATGGCCATAATAATAAACGGCCATGATTGGCTGTAACCTGTTACATAAGTAGGTATACAAAATGTATATCTATACTAATATTATGAAGCTGAAGAGTTTGTTTGTTTGTTTGTTTGAACGCGCTTATCTCAGGAACTACTGGTCCTATTTGAAAAATTCTTTCAGTGTTAGATAGCCCATTTATTGAGGAAGGCTATAATCTATATAACATTATGCTGCGACCAAAAGGAGCGGAGTATAAATGAAAAATGTTGCAAAAATGAAAAACTGTTGAAACTAAAACATGCGGACAAAGTCGCGGGGAACAGCTAGTTTTATAATAAAAATACAAAGACGCGCGGGGTTGCATTTCTTATTAATTAATTACAATTTATCTAAGAACTAGTAAGAGCTAGCTAATTACTAATATCTCAAATTATAGGCGGTGTAATTTGCGTGCCTTGAAGAAACATGGCACAATATTTGAGTACCTAGTAGTAGTTGTTTTGCGTATGTGCAAAGATACAAACATCAAAAAATACAATTTACAGACATCGATCAGTGCCCTAACTCTCCAATTTAATTTGAATTCTAATTCAATGCCAATGCAAAATTGTTATTCATTTAGCAGGCACACAAACAAAAAACACACATTACAAAAAATACTCTCAATATTCAGATTCCAGTCAGTTTCTTCCATAGACAGTTTTTTTTTAAGTAACTGCATCTCCTGCCTGCTAAACTAATATAAATTTTGCATTGGCTTTGTATTAGAATTAAAATTAAATTAGAGAGTAAGGACACAGTTGCCGTTTTAATATTTGTATACTAGCTGTCGCCCGCGGCTCCGCCCGCGTGGGTGTCGGTTATCGCGGCAAAAAGTAGCCTATGTTCTTTCTTACAATCCAAGGTTAACCTTTACCAAATTTCATTCCAATCGTTTCAGTAGTTTAGCCGTGATAACGTTGCAGACACACAGACAAAGTTTCTTACGCTTTTATAATATTGGTATGTATAAAAGTAACTAACTACCTATCAAGGTTAAATAGGTATGGCAACAACAGTTAATTTAACTTGTAATTAAATACCTATCTACAAATAGTAGAAATAAAAAGTTAAACCTCGGGCAGGACTCGAACCTGCAAATACTGTAATTAAATACAAATAATAGAAGGAAAAACTTAAACCTCAGGCAGGACTCGAACCTGCGACCACTGGCTTGACGCGCCAGTCGCTTTACCTACTAAGCTACCGAGGTCACTACCTGGAAGTTTAAATTTTGCCTTCTATTTTATTACGTCTTTAAGGGCGACGTATGCGACATCTAGTGAACCAACCTTACGGTTTGGCTTTCACCGACACTGATTAACAATCTATTAATTCAGATGTCCGAGAGATGATGCAGCCCAATACTTATTATTTTAATTATTTGTTACGCATTAACGCATGCGGAGCGAATATTTGTAATTAAATACAAATAACTTACCAGTTAACTGTGGATCTGAGAAGACTGTCCTAGCTTTCCTTCTTCGGCAGTGCTTGAGGGCTGAGAGGGACAGCTCCGAGGGCGTGAACAGTGCGTGGTACGGTACTCCTGAAACAATTTTATATGCTTAGAGGAATAAATAAGTAAACTATAGAGCGCGCATATCGAGTATGAACTGTTGGCACTAGTATGAACATGTAAAATCATAAACTTAGGATCAAAACAGAGCGCAACTTTTCTTAAAACTATCTCAAAACCTAATATTACCCTAATAATATCGGAACCATCGATATTTTCGCCTAAACGTCAGTCGTTGCACGGAAAATCACTTACATCAGGAAACGAGCGTAGCACATTAAGCTAAACAAATCATTCAAATCAGTCACGCCGTTTCGGAAGAGTTCGATAACAAACACTGTAATTTTTTTTTTATATACTAGAAGATTACAACCAGATACAGAACAAATTATTATAGACATCACACAAAGAACGTCGTGCTATCATAATTAATTCGAAATAACTATGTAATGCGATAGGAGTGCCTTTACCTTAGAGGAATAAATAAATAAAGTATAGAGCGCGCATATTGAGTATGAATTGTTGACACTAGTATGAAAATGTAAAATCGTGAAACTACTGTCAAAACAGAGCGCACCGTTTTCTTAAAACTATCTCAAAACCTAATATTACCCTAATAATATCGGAACCGTCAATATTTTCGCATAAACGTCTGTCATCGCACGGAAAATCACACAAATCAGTAAACGAGCGCAGTACATTAAGCTAAAAATGTGCTTACGCTCGGCATAAGGGGCTACTAGCGATGCGCGCGCTCTATGCTCGTCTATATTTACTCTAAGGCCTCTACCTACAAGTAAATTAATAACTTACATGTAGGTGACAAGAACATATTAAAATACGAGACATAACTAACTATAATTTAATTTTTATTGTAATCCGTTCTATCCGACGGCCATGTCGGCATTTTATAATAGATTAGCTTTTGCCCGCGACTTCGTCCGCGGAGAAGTCGGAAATGGTTTTTGACATTCCAATTTCAAATAGTACTGCATTGCATCAACGTTTTTTGAATAAAATCGAATTGAGTTTTCAAACATATGTCAAAATAAAAAGTAATTTAAATCAAAAGCACTAAGGAGTATTGATATCAGCTTCGTTGCAAATCACCCCCAAAATAACATTCTAACCCTTTTTAACCCCGTTAGACAAAGAGTTTCAATAAAATACGAAACACGTCTTACATAAACAATGTTTATGCGAAACTTGAAGTAGATTCGACCAAGGAATCACGTTGACCCATACAAACTTTGCCCCTGTTTTTCACCACCTTAGGGTTAGAATTTTAGAAAATCTTTTCTTATCGGATGCCTACGTCATACAAAGAACTCGCCCTCCAAGTTTCAGGTCTCTACGATCAGCTGTTTAGGTTGTGCGTTTATCTGTCAGTCATTAAGGACAAAGCATTTTATAAATAACTAGCTGTCCCCCGCGACTTTGTTCGCGTGTTTTAGTTTCAACGGTTTTTCATTTTTGCAACATTTTTCATCTATGCTCCGCTCCTATTGGTCGTAGCGTGATGTTATATAGCCTATAGCCTTCCTCAATAGACCGACTATCCAATACAAAAAGAATTTTTCAATTCGAACTAGTAGTTCTTGAGATTAGCGCGTTCAAACAAACAAACAAACAAACTCTTCAGCTTTATAATATTAGTATAGATATAGATTAGCTGCCGACAGTCGTTGTCGTCTCATACTATACTTTATCACTAGCTTTGAAGTCGGTTTTTTACGTTTATATGTAATCAATTATTATGTCTTCACAAAAGAACTCTTATGTACAATATTTATTAAAGTTAATAAGTTGTTCTTAAAAATGTATTTTTAATCACAAGCTTTTAAATCAGCTATGATCACAGTAATGAAGAAAAATTAAACAAGCCTCAACAAAGAGATTGCGTCGTTTCGTTACGGATTTTCTATGGCCACCTGCCGGACCCATCAGACCAACTTGAAAGTACCATAATATTGTTTTGACACCGAACTTCTAAATATTATCTCAATTGGTTGTCTAGAAGGGGTTCTGGCTTGCAAGATTTGACCCAAACAAACATACATTGCAAGTTAATTAAAAGCTTGTAAAATAAATAATAAATAGATGCGGACAGCATCACATACATTCCTCTGAACCCAAAGTAAGTAGCTAAAGAACTTGTAAGCTTGTAAAAATATGAATCTCCTCAAAATTTATTAATGTTCATACTTATTAAATGAATTTATATGTACTTTATGCAAGTTATGGCGGAACCGACTCTTTTATTTCAGTAAGATAAATATTAATCAATAATAAAAATTAATGATAAAATTATAAAAAATACCCCTCTTTATGGGGGCAGAAACTTTAAATGGAATAAATAAGATATTTATATCTTACTAGCTGTCCCCCGCGACTTTGTTCGCGTGTTTTAGTTTCAATGGTTTTTCATTTTAGCAACATTTTATATTTATGCTCTGCTCCTATTGGTCGTAGCGTGATGTTATATAGCCTATAGCCTTCCTCAATAAACGGACTATCCAATACAAAAAGAATTTTTCAATTCGAACCAGTAGTTCCTGAGATTAGCGCGTTCAAACAAACAAACAAACAAACAAACTCTTCAGCTTTATAATATTAGTATAGATTAGTATTATAATACTAAATAATTATAATTACAATAAAGTCGGGTTAATTACACCATTTATGACTCAAACGAGTGGACCGATTTTCATGATCTTTGATTTGTGGGATTCGTCTTCACTCCTTATATCAGAATAAATATAAAAAACATCGGAAAGTCGAAGGCTACAAGTCAAAAATAGTTGTATTACGAGAACGTGGACCACTATGGAGTTCCTATGGAGTGTCTTGCCGTTTCTTCTCCATAGGAGTGACATTTTGAAACCGCGCAACTGTTTAACGTTTTGAAAGTGCCTGAAAAGGCCTACTTGAAATAAAAATATTTTGATTTTGAGTTCGACTACGGGTTATAACTATTTTACAAACATACTTAGAAACCAATCTTACCTTGTGACAGAAAATAAGGTGCTTCGACTGCCTTATAAGTATTAGGGGTATGTAAGTAAGCCCCTAGGGCTCCCATAGCTACTTGCAAGTAGGACCCTTCTCTGCCTGGAACATGGGGCCTAATATCATTAGGTACAGAGAAGAAGGGCTTAGGGTCTCGTTCATAGTCAAAACGTCTTTGTTCAGGGGTCTTAAAATTACGGTTCTCATGACTTCTGTACAAGATATCTTCTATAAGAAAAGACGTTTTGGAAGAATGTTCCTGTCGATTCGAGTCCGTTGGGGAATCGCTTCGAGTTTCGGGTTCCATTTTTTTGTTATTTCATGTATTTTTGTTTAGTTTTTTAAGTGATACATTGGGTTTTTTTATTCACTCTAGTAGTTTTATTCCACTGTCAGTTTATTTGATATTAATATGTGTAGTTCGATTATTATTTGGTGATACTTAAGTTAACTATAATTCTGTTGGTTTATTTTTATAAGTTTATTGTGAGCCAAAGAATTTGATTTAATTTCTACCAAAATTGTCTATATTACCACTGTTTAGATAAAATTACTACGATTCACTTTGATACTACGCCTTCTTTGTTTAATCAGGCACTTTTACTACGCAATCACTTTTTTTTAAGAAAAAATCTAGATACAGTTTTGTCTGTTCATGCACAATTCAGTAACTTTATACAGAATAATCTGTATCAAATAATTAAAAACAATTGTTAAACTTTAACACTCAATTTTTCACAAATAAAAACAAAAAATAAAATCGCAAACAATTTACATTTCACTCATAAGACAACTAACACTAGTTATTATTTTTTTACACAAAATACGAAAAGATCCGACCACGATATATTTTTCTCGATTATTTACCGAAATATTTTATCGATTACGATAATTATATCGATTAAAAGATTATCGGTGTTTGTCGCTCTCGCGCAAACTGCCCGATTGGGGCGAACCGTTGGCATAAACTGTCGGAATAGGGGTTGGTGGGGTGAAAAGGGGATGAACTCTAGGGGTAGGGGTGATCCTCTCCTGTATATTTTTAATAATGTCTGCGTCGTTATTGGTCGGTTTAGAAATGATTTTTCTTGTTATTTTTCTTGCGGTTTTTTTATTCTTTTAGATTTTTCTAGCTCGTTGTTGGAAAGTGGTTTTTATAAAAGTGTGTTTTAAGTAAATAGAATGGAGTTGTGGAAATTATAGATATTAGATTAACAATAAAAGTTGGCATATATATTTTTTTTAATAAAAAACATTGTTATGTTGATTTTTATATTATAAATCGAATAATAATTTAAACTACATTTTATTTACGTTTTTACGTTGCTTCATGATTTATCTCGTAGAACTTTACTATAGTTACCTATATATTTTAATTATTATGTTTTTGTTTGAGAATGAATAAAAAAATTGTCTGTAAGTAATCTTACGATCCCAAAGTACGCATGAAAATGTATAATTAAATATTGCATTGGGAACCTTTTTTTAATCTTTTTAAAATGGTTCTAGCGATGTGGCTGTAATTTTCATTACTAGAAAACCTTGTTAACCCCTCCAACTAAGCTAAATATGCTTGTATCTGGAGTGGGTTCACGTCAATAGTGCAATGGGTGGGGTTAGAACCTGCGACCTCTCGATCACAAGGTCGTCACTCTAACCATTCGGCTATTGCGGCTTTACTCAACTATTATTCAATACAAAAATTAAAATACGGTGAAGCAGTTAAAGCCTGCGTTCAATACGTGTCTAATATTTTTTTTATTTTCTAACTTACGGACTAAATAGATTTATAATTTTTATACACAGTCAACATCATCATTCAAACAATGTTATTTTTTTAAATTAAAGTCGTTAGCGTCGACCGCAGCATGAATGTGTAAAAAATGATATTTTTTTTATGTTAAGTTATCAATTATTAAACAGATTCCTGTAAATAAAACAAAATTACCGCAAAATTATTTAAGTTTTGATAAATAAAAATAATTATGTACTTTTTTAGTAAATTAATTTATTTTTTTATAATAGGATATTTAATCCTAGTTCTTTTATAAAATTTATTACACCATAATTCATTCAATATAACATTTCGTTACTTAAATTACAATTTCACCTATTTTTTTTTATTTTTTATTATTGTAACTAAGTTTGCTTGTTGTGAATTTAAGTAAATACTGCTAAACCCATAATAATCTATACTAATATTATAAAGCTGAAGAGTTTGTTTGTTTGTTTGTTTATTTGAACGCGCTAATCTCAGGAACTACTGGTTCGAATTGAAAAATTCTTTTTGTATTGGATAGTCCGTTTATTGAGGAAGGCTATAGGCTACATAACATCACGCTACGTCCAATAGAAGCGGAGCATAAATGAAAAATGTTGCAAAAATGAAAAACCGTTGAAACTAAAACACGCGAACAAAGTCGCGGGGGACAGCTAGTAAGTCATACTTAGCAAGTAGGTACAAACCTAGAATACGTAGTATCTCAGGAAAACTTTAAGACATATCTGCTTATACCGTGTCACAGCAAATAGCGTGAAGTTTAATACGATGGTATTATGTTCGTGTCGCTTACAAACGGGGATAATTCTAAATCAACTCAAGATTCCGGCAGATATTGATAAAAGTATTTTAAGTTAGGCGGTGTGTACACCAGCCAGGATATTTTTAGGGATCCGTATTTTAACGGTGCCAACGGGACCCTATTACTAAGCTTCCGCTGTCTGTCCGTCCGTCTGTCCGTCCGTCTGTCCGTCCGTCTGTCCGTCCGTCTGTCTGTCAGCGGGCTGTATCTCATGAACATCATTAATAGTTAGAGAGTTGAAATTTTTACCGAGCATGTATTTCTGTTGCCGCTATACCAACTAATAATATAAATAAATTAAAAATGAAAAGGTTCTCCATAAAATGGTATGGAACTCTTATGCGCGAGTCCGACTCGCATTTGGGTGGAATTTTTAATGTTTAATCCCGAGTGCGGGAGTTGTTTGTTGAATTAAATGTAATTCATGCAATGCGCATGCATATGGTGAGACTGGAAGCTGACTCCAACATAGCTTAGTTAAAGATTTATCTTCTTTATAATATTACTAGTAGTTCCTGAGATTAGCGCGTTCAAACAAACAAACAAACAAACAAACTCTTCAGCTTTATAATATTAGTGTAGATAACGAACAGATAATAATATTTTCTATCTAGATAGGTAAATTTAGAATCTAAGGAGTTAAGATGAAAATAATTAGGTATTTCTATTAAAACATAGATAATGGAGTCTTAATAATACGCACATAAAATAATAATGCATAAATGAGAGCTACGAAATCGTAGCTAGCGTAGCGTACCATAAGCTACGCACTACATTTTAACAAAACTATGTAATTGATCTATATAAATATATATATATATATATATAGCTTGAACCCCAAAAAAGAACATAGGCTATTTTTTCGCACAAAAACCGGCATTTAACCGGGCGAAATCTAGTATTCTACAAAAACTTTTTAAATTATATTTCTTGGTACTTTAAGACCAGCTCACCTTTGTAAACAAGCCTTATTGTATATGTATACATGTCCAAATGTATAGTTATACAGATAGCCACCTAAATTGCTGAAAGACGGTGTAACCCACTCGACGGATCATCCCTAGAATGCAAAACGTTGTACTACGACCGAATGGTTTTGATACTTGAAATAAAAACAAATTACAAAAATTAAAATATATACATACACAAAAGAAATAATAAAATAAACAGTTAATCTAATTATACATAAACCTAAAATATGGCATAAAAAAATTCGTCCACCTCGCTGTCCACTGGGAGTGTTCCCAAAAGGCTGGCGGCATTGCCACGTTGTATGGCAATGCTTATTCTCTGTCCAAGGTAAAAGCCTTGCTTAATTATAAAAGTCTGACTGACTAAATCATTTTTATTTTTAGGTTTTCTTATTCTAAATTACATTTAACATAAATAGGGTTTATATATTTTTGTAACTCATTTACAAATATTTTGACACCGCTCTCCATAGATTATTGAAATCTAATAATTATGGCACCAAAAATCGGCCATTTTTATTTTGTATATTTTTGATATACCCAGTGTTACTCTCACAATTAAGACGGATTTAACGACGCACTAAAATTCATCAAGCTGTTTCGAGTGCATTTAAGTATGTATGTTTATTTCTTTGGCTGCAGAGTGTGCCAAAATATAGGAACATATATACTTACATACTCGAAAAACAAAATCCTCCTTCTGGCGCAGTCGGATAATAAACCTTTATCAAAACTCAATTGTTAAAAACCCATGTATACTGTAAACCTTTTCTCTATAGCGTATCTATATAAATCTTTGATTTTAAAAGCTTTATGGTATTTTTATCCGACTTGAAAATGAGGAGGTTCTCAATTTAACTGTATGTTCATGTCATGTACACGATATCTTCGGCAAATATGGATCGTTTGTGTATAATCATGATTACGCAGCACAGCTCTTAAAACCCTTATAAGCTTTTCCTTAAAGACCTTTCTTTTTATCTTTACCTAAACAACCAAAAAAATTAACGAAAAACTTAATCTCAAGTACCAAGACTATTCGGCAGTTAAGCCGCTACACCCCCCCACCTATCCCCCTAATCCTACAAAAGTAGGCGTGGCTTCTCTCCGCCAACGAATCGGAACGCTCAGCGCGCGCCAGGCAGTTTTCTCGACCAATCAGAGGCGGCCAATTACGGATCAAAACCTTGCCGATTTGGGGTTGCGTTTCATCGTTTGCCGCTTTATTGATGTCAGTTATGAAAGACTAAGGGGTGATGTCGCGGGTTTGCCTGTGGATTTAATATTTTTATAGAAATCCATACTATTTTCATACGAATATTATAAAAGTGAAATTAACTCTGTCTATTACGCTTTCAAGACTAAATCGCCGAACCGATTTTTATGAAACTTGGTAAGAGGTAAGCTAGGATTCTAAGAAAGGATATAGGATACTTTTTGGCTCGATAACCAACACCCACGCGAGCGGAGCCGCGGTTTACAACTAGTATAATAATATTTTTGTGAATTTTGCAGTAGTTTAAATACGTTTAATTTCGCCCTGGCCGGCTAATTTTTCTACCATTTTTAAGTAATTAAATTATTCCTTTAGACATAGGAAAAAAGTAGATTTATTAACATTAGGTTCGAAGTTTATACCAAGGCAAAAATTTGTACTTACAGAAACATGGAAGTTTTAACATACGTAATATCTTAAATTCCTTCTAAAATTCAAATAATAATAAATATGTACCTACTCAATATCTACTTTACTATCTTAGTTAAAAAACAATATATAATTTTAGAAAAGACAAGATTTTTAAATTGCTGTTTAGATTTATTGAATTATAGTAATAACAACCCGACCGTTGCTAAGAGCCATCACGAACACAACAGCTTTCAATAAAAAAAACCGCATTAAAATCGGTCGATTCGTTAGAGAGCTAAATGCCACAGACTAAAGATACCTACACACAAAACCTTAATACACTCCTCTTTTGTCGTTGGAGGTTTTCACCCCCATAGTAACAAATTTAATAACAGAGAATATTCTGTGCCTAGAATTTGTGCTAAAAGCTATTGTATCTGGAAATGAATACAGGTAGTAATTAATTCTAGGAACGACTTTCATGCTTCAATATCAGGGAGAATTCTCAGAATTTATCCCCGTTTAAATAATGATATACATGATGAGTTTTTTGTAGTTGTAAAAACGAAAACTATAATTTTTTATCGGTTACAAACACGCTTGGTATAAAAAACCTAAAATATAAATGAAAAAAAAAACCTCAAATTTCAATACTGTAGTCGTAAGAGTTTTACGGTAATAATACTGACATTAGCGATTTTTTTTTTGAGTTAGTAAAATTTTTGATACCAATCGATTTTCTTATCGATATAGAGAATATACTTAGTAGTAGTTTTTACAACGATAAAAAACTCACCTTGTATAAGAAACAAATTTTTTTAATATTTTTACGTTGAATATTAAATAATGAAAATAGGAATAAAAATAGAAAACTCACACGAAGAGTTCCGTACCTTCATACAATATAATATTGTAATGTATATATATGTGTAAGCCGTACGGTTTAACCGATAAAATAAGTTAAGCCCCGCTCGCCGATTTTTGTCCGTGGATGGGAGACCATTTGTAAAGATATCGAGACCCCTCCGTGCCTCGGAAAGCAAGTTAAACCGTTGGTACCGGCTGTCATACATGTTGATCTTTAACAATGGTTAAGTCATTACAATAGGCATGTGTCCTAATTTTTTTTTATGTCCTCCTTGTATATTAATGAATTTTATTGACACGTATTTTTTCTTTTTTCCTGCAAACAAAAATGATCAAAATACAGAGAACGGAAATTACGCGTGACGTCACTCCTTGCTACAATTTTTACTACGGCGAGGTGTCATAAGCCCCCACTCCGAAGCTTTAAAGCGTTGTATCATTAAAATTTTTATTTAAAAAAAAAAACAAAAAATACGCGTCTAATATTTTTTTATTATCTAACTGACGGACTAAATAGATTTTAACTTTTCACACCCAGTCAACATCCCTATTCTGACAACCAGTCTTACTTTGAGATACAGTGTATAAGCTAGTTTCAATAATTCTCTGTACAAACAGAATAACATTCAAATTAATTAGTTAGTAAATGATTAATTACGCGATACAAAGCTTATTGAGATATTAATTTGTTTAATGTGCTCGCGGTCAATTGTATATCAGTTTATTTTTGTAACTATATTGGTTTTAACCTGGCTAAATGGGTTTTAACCTGTTTGTTCCGGATGTAAATGATTGTGTCGTCTCTGTAATTAAAATAGGGTTAATTAATTAATATGTTATTATTAATATGTTTATTATGCAATTAGGATATACAACCTCCGTGGTCGAGTGCCGTACACACCGGTTTTCAAGGTGTCGCCAGCTCTGAGGTCCCGGTTTCGATCCCCAAACGGGTCAATGTAGAAAACCCCTTTTCTACATTGTCTCGGGTCTGGGTGTTTGTGGTACCTTCGTTGTCTTTGAATTCCATAACACAAGTGCTTTAGCTACTTACTTTGTGTTCAGAGCAATGTATGTGATGTTGTCCACATTTATTACACTTTTTCGAGCTCGCTGGAGTCGACATTTCCTTACTGACTATCCTGAGAAGAAATGTCGAAACAAACTCAGGTGTCACAGTCTCTTTTAAAGTCCAGACAATATTTATTCATGAGTACTTAATATTGTGTTTATAAACAAATGCAGGGTAATTACTGGACTGGTCTTTTGAAGAAAAAACCAGATAGCTTTATTAAAACACTTAAAATGGAAGCTTGACGTTTGAAATTATTTTTAGTAATAACTCATGAACCTAACCTTATGAACAAGACCGATAGACAGTAAGAGATACCCATCCAATTACAGTCCTCAGCTAGCGGCACTTAACCTTAATACTTTTTAAAGTACCTATAAGTAGATGCTATCTATACAAAACCACAGCGCCAACAAAAAATAATCAGATAGCAATAAAAAAGTGTAAAAACATCACGTTTTGTGCTAAGTACCACAAGTGGTACTATAGTGACAACAAAGGTACGAGTTGGTACCTAAAGTGGCGAGATAAGCCATGCGCTCATTAGCGAGGTAGGCGGCGTTCACACCAGCCAAGAGTAGCTATGGGTAGGTTTAGAATTATGAAGCATGGTTTATTTAATACTAGCTGTCCCCCGCGACTTCGTCCGCGTGTTTTACTTTCATGGGTTACGTGTGTTTTGCGCGAAACCCTAATTCTTTTTCTAAAATAAAAGTACATTATGAATAATATAACCTCAGCCCATAACCTCAGAAGTAAATAATATTTTACCCGTTTTGCAACATTTTTTATTGATGCTCCGCTCCTATTGGTCGTAGCGTGATGTTATATATATGATGTTATAAACAAGCAAACAAACTCTTTAGCTTTATAATATTAGTACAGATTTCGTAACGGTTTGCTTAAAGTTTTGGTAGAAAAATAAGTTTCTATGATTAAATGCAGCTGACTGAGAATGACACAAAAATAAGTTATGCCTCCGACAATTGTTACAGTAAAATGGCGCTAAGTGGTAATTTGACAAGATTTTTTTTATTTTATTCTAAATAAATATATTACAAACTATGTCGAGTTGTAAAAACGACATATTAATTACTTTCATATTGAACTAGTTACAAGCATTTCAATATTGCTAATTAGACAGAGAGAGCTATGACTGACGTCAATAATGTTTTCTCCACACTAATCAGGAGCTGTAAGTGTACAAGTCGTCGTTTATCGAAAAAGAGATAGAACATGCGTCACCTACTAACTTTGAAAGCTTATAACTTTTCTATTCGTGTATATTTTTTTGATGTTATTTCGCAGTTCTGCTTCAATTTAATACTATTAATAAAATATTTGTAATAAATAAATAATTAAATAGTAGTCAAAAACCCAGTTCAAATAAAAGTTACAATAAACTTCAAGTAAGACACTTCATTTTGTTTTTCTATTAATTACCTATTAACTTAATTATCATTTTGTACATGTAGGTATATCTTATACCTATGTCTGTTGCCTGTGTTTTTTTAAATAGACCCATTTACAGTAAATATATCTAGTACTTAATCATTTTTAATTAATTAAATTAATATCTAAAACCTATGCCTATGGTTATGAGGCTGGCAGTGATTGGAGACGAAGAGCTGAAGATCGAGCTCAGTGGCGTGCCATAGGAGCGGCCTTTGTCCAGCAGTGGACGAAGATAGGCTGATGATGAGGATACCTATGTGCACAGAATATTCACCTCGCTACTTGTAAAACAGTGACTTACTAAAGTAGGTAAATCTCTTGAAAAAAAACGCTGTCTAAACTAATTATAGCTAACGATTTATTTGCTATCGCCTGTACTATCAAATCTAGATAAAAAAGCTAAAGAAACAGCAGATTTTCACTAATAGATGATGTTGATAAGTTGAGTGGTACTTCAGTGCCCCTACAACATCGCGCTGCCAATTAAGTGTCAAAGTGGTACTTTACAGATGAATGATAAATCACGCACGATTGTAAATATGTTTATAAGTGTTTTGTTAGATAAAATAAAGGTATATTAAATTTGCTGCTTCATCTAGTTGGAATAAATTTACCAAGGTAGGTAAAAAGGTAAAAACATAGAAACTTTAGGTTACTAAGCCTCCGCTGTCCGTCCGTCCGTCTGTCTGTCAGCGGGCTGTATCTTATGAACCATAATAGCTAGAGAGTTAAAATGGTTAATGAGAGTGTATATCTGTTGCTGCTATGAAAATCTATACTAATATTATAAAGCTGAAGAGTTTGTTTGTTTGTTTGTTTGAACGCGCTAATCTCAGGAACTACTGGTTCGAATTGAAAAATTCTTTTTATATTGGATAGTCCGTTTATTGAGGAAGGCTATAGGCTATATAACATCACGCTACGACCAATAGGAGAGGAACATAAATGAAAAATGTTGCAAAAATGAAAAACCGTTGAAACTAAAACACGCGAACAAAGTCGCGGGGGACAGCTAGTAAATAATAAAAATTAATTAAAAATACTACGGAACCCTTCATCCGCGAGTCCAACTCGCACTTGGCCAGTTTTTATTTTAGTCCCACACGAATTCACTTAAATATAGTGTGAGAATTATACTTTTAAATGCTACTAGTGCATTTAAAAATATAAATTCCATAAATAAACTAGAAGTAGTACATTTATTAATAAATTGTTATCTAAATTCACTTAATAACATCAAAGAAACGCACAATCTAAAATTTCCCACCCTTTCAAAACATCACACGAATATCACAATAAGAACTAAATAGATTCCTCTATCGAAATAAATAATTTGAGTATAAAAGATTAATATAACTTAATTAAATAACTAAACGTTGTTATGTTCCCCTGTCGAAATAAAATGGCGGATAAAATTGAATTACACCTGTCAAACTATGTTTGGCGGGAGACTGAATCATTGACAGCACGCGTCTAAAATTGTACGCTTTTAATATTTGGTAGAGGGCTGTAATAATGCTATTTAGAACAATTTATTCAGCCACTTCTACTTAATATGGTAGATGAATGAGTATAAAGAGTCAAAATCTAATTAGTTCGTCAGTTAGGTTATAAAAAAATAATAGACATGTATTTTTTGCTTTTTATAAATATGCAAACAATAAGAAAAGCAAATCAAAGTTCAGAAGTGGGATCTAATAATGCTTATGTACAAAATTTACGCAATTTTCACGAACTTTTGACGTCAAGCGACATTTCAAATTAATGTATCGTCGTGAGTTTTTGATTACATAAAATAAGCAAAAATATGTGTTTAATAATTTATAAACAACCTTTCTGAAGAACATGGAAACAACTAATTATCTCCCCCATTACTGTTCTTTTAGGTATTTTGAGAATACCTACCTAATTTTGTTAAGTTTGTAAAGAAATAAATATAGATCATCAATAATGTCAACGTAAACAATATTCAAATATAATTATTTAAAACAAAACGGTTTAGTCACGCATATTCTCAGGATCGCCCGTCTAGTTTCAGACTCAATAGGACTCCCTAATCATGAGCTGACGCGGCATGAAAACTACTAAATATTTATTTAGTCCACAAGACAGATAAAAAAAAACTCGTATTTTTTCTTTTATCAAATCTATGAAAAATTACAAAGTTAAAGCGCTTAAAATTTCTGGAGTGGTGGCTTGTGACATTTCCACTCACTGTATTTTCCTCATCGTTTGCTTAATTAAAAAAAGAAAAACTACGTGTTAAATATCTATGTGACATGTATTTAAAAATCAAGTGGTCCGATCCAATATTGTAATTAACTTCCTACAGACTTAATTTATACCTGTATAGTAAAACCTACATCAAAACATTTATTTAAAAAGTTAACTCATCCCCAAAACCCCAACCCCTAACATTTAATCAACGCAATTACACCAAAAAATAACAAAACACAATAACAAGACAATTTGCGAAATCAAAACGTAATCCGTTCATTCAGAATAATAAACTTGATTCATTGTTAAGAGCTTAGTTCCGCTACTCGCCGCGTGGCGCGCGCGTGTCGCCGCTCAAATTTCTTGAGAGACCCTTTTATTTCGCTTTGTTTTCCTTTCCTGTGTTTAAGGGAGAGTTTTGGCGTTGAGTTGCCCTTAACATCAAGATGTCATCCGTCGCATGTTAATCTCAAGAGTTTTGGAGACAGTTCGGAAGTTGATCGAGCCATTGTTTCGCAGTACTTATTTTGAAGTGCTTCCTTAAGTGAGTTTGAACTTTTAATTATTGTTGGTATATTTTTAGAGTACCTAGATATCGTATTTCAAGTTAAAAATCCTTACCAATATTATAAATGCGAAAGTAACTCTGTCTGTCGCGCTTTCACGCTAAAAAAACTGAGCCGAATATAATTATGTAATTTGGTACATTGATAGTCTAGAGCCTGAGAAAGGATATAGGCTACTTTTTGCCGCGATAACCGACATCCACGCGGGCTGAGCCGAGGGAAACAGCTAGTGTTTTATAACTTTATCGTTTTTAATACATTTTGTTTTAATTCCTACCTATTTATATCATATTTTTGTGTCTGTGTGGAAAGAGAACTGTCGTAGGTTTGAGTGCGCTACTGAGTTTAATTACCGTATTTGTTACGTTTAAAACATTTAGTATATATCCTTATAATAAGGAATATTACAAATAAAGAATAGGGTTGCGGACTAGGTATGAAAAGGTAATATCCATTTAGTCCTCCGGATACATAAAAAAAGAAAAAAAAGTCGTATTTTTTATAAAAATTACAAAGCGCACTTTAAAGTTCAGAAGAATTCTTGTGTCGTCAAATGTGGGTAAAAATTGTAGCTACGAATGACGTCACGCGAAATTACCATTCACATATCTTCCTCATTGTTTGTTTAAGTAAAAAAAGAAAAAATACGTGTCTAATATTTTTAATAGTCTTTGATGTAAATAAAAAAAATTGTCCGGTTCCCTATTTTCAGATTTATTGCAAAGGTTCGGAAATTATGGAGAGACCAAGGAAAATCGGTATTAACTTTTACATAAATAGATGATTTAGGTCTGTGTTACTTTGCTCTACAAAAGATTAAACCACATTGGTTCAAGTTAAACTGGTACATATATAACAAGGGTGATCCGGGATCGGGTTACAGACGAACTTGTTTTTTACCGCGCTTATTATCCTACGATTACTTTGGGCTAGGGTTGTCAAAGTAAAAATAATTTATTTTACATAATGAATGTAGAAATTCGTAAAGTAGAAATAATTTATTTCATATAATGTATGTAGAAATTTATTTTTTACTAACTGTTGCCTGCGGCTCGGCCTGCGTGGTTATCGGTTATCGCGGCGAATAGTTGTTTTTGACCTTTCTTAGGATTCAAGCTTACCTCATACCAAGTTTCATCCAAATCAGTTCAGCGGTTAAGCCGTGAAAGCGTATCAGACAGTAAGTCAGACAGCTTTTGCATTTATAATATTTGTATGGATATTTCATTTATTTTACCTGGACATGCTATTTTTATATATAATAATATCTTAATATCTTGGGACAATTTACACACGGCCATTTGATTCTTAACTAGGCAGAGCCTGTATAGCAACCAGACAACTGATAAACATACTTTTATATTTTCTAAATACAAACATTATTACCTATAGTTAATTACACCCTGATACAGAACAATGATCATGCTCACACAAAGATTTGTCCTAAGTGGGAATTGAACTCACAACCTCCGGTTTAGCAGTCAGGGTCACTAACCAGCAGACCAACAGGGCAGTCGAATATATACATTTTCTTGTACTAAAATCATCATCATCATCATCAGCCTATCTTCGTCCACTGCTGGACATAGGCCTCTCCTATGGCACGCCACACAGCTCGATCTTCAGCTCTTCGTCTCCAACCACTGCCAGCCACTTTGCGGATGTCGTCGCTCCATCTAGCCCCCGGTCGTCCTACGGTTTTCCTCAACGGTTGTCCGTTCTGCGGCATATAATAATAATAATATCTTGGGACATCTCACACACCGTCATCTGATCCCAAACTAGGCAGAACCTGTGCTATGGCAACCAGACAACTGATAAACATACTTATATATTTCTAAATACATACATATTATAGATAAATTACACCCAGACACAGAACAAATTATCGTGCTCATCACACAAAGATTCGTCCTGGGTGGGAATCGAACCCACGACCTGCGGTTTAGCAGTCAGGGTCACTAACCACTAGACCAACAGGCCCGTCAATATATGACCAGCCCACTGCCACTTCAGCTTACTAATCCTCTGGGCTATGTCGGTAACTCTGGTTCTCTGCCGGATCACCTCATTTCTGATTCGATCCTTTAGAGAGACACCGAGCAGTACTAAAATACACTTACCATTTCATTATAGTACCTATATTATGCGAATAAATTAGCATCAAAATATATTAAAATATATTTTTTTCGGTATGAGTCAGCCCTACGAAAGCGTGTGCCGACTATTATACTGTGTGCACGCTTCACCCGACCGAGAGCCCTCCACGCGCGCACTGAGCCACAGGGGAAACTGACACCTTGGTGTCTACATTTTACTTTTAATTGTCATTTATACGCGTCAATGTTTAAGATTTAGTACAATAACATTTTGTACAGTAGGTACCTTATCATTGAAAATTTGGGCAAAATGCCTAAATAATACTCATTTTTTTTTCTCTTTATAACATAAAATATCTATAATGCGTTCGCGATTTTGTGCCAAACATGTAAACTAACACGGGTTTTAGGAAAAACAACTCTAATGCTATGGTACTTATAAGGTTCAGTTTGCGCTACAACATCATCTAATTTATGACTTTTTAACAGTTTTACTCAATCTAAAATGAACTTTATTTACATAAATATAAATTTGATGGTTGATTAATTGGCACAAGGATTTAGATAAATTATATTTGATATTAACAGCGTGTTGGGATTGTGTATTGTTTGCTACCGATGTAAAAAAATAATATTAATAAGTTAACGTAACATAAAATATGACGGTAGCTTAGAGGAATATATAAGTAAACTACAGAGCGCACATATCGAATATGAACAGTTGGCACTAGACAACTGATAAACATACTTATATTTCTAAATACATACATATTATAGATAAAATACACCCAGACACAGAACAAATGACCGTGCTCATCACACAAATATTCGTCCTGGGTGGGAATCGAACCCACGACCTCCGGTTTAGCAGTAAGGGTCACTAACCACTAGACCAACAGGCCCGTCAATTATTTAGTAGATGATTATTAATTTAAAAAAAACGGTTTACTCACGTATATTATCGCGATCGCCCGACTAGTTTCAGACTCAATAGGAGTCCCTAATCATGAGCTGACGCGGCGGCGCGGCGGTGGTATCGCGAGTCGAACTGACTCGACTGATGCCCACTTCGATTAGGGACTCCTATTGAGTCTAAAACTAGTCAGGCGATCCCGAGAACATACGTGAGTAAACCGTTTTGTTCTAAATAATTATCAATACTCCTCACGAAAGTTATACAAAAATCGATGATTTTGGTGAGGGATACATAACTGACAATATTATGATTCCTAGTTTCACTTTCTATTGATTGAAAGTTTTATGGGCATTGTACCTAAGTGTAAATATTATGCAAGTCTACTATCAGCATTTTTTTTTTTATTTATAGTTCATTGTCAAGTCTATGCCCAGTTATAACAATCTGGCGATTACCATACAAAAAAAATATGAGTAGAAGTGATAATATTATTTTATCCTAGTTAATAAATTATTTCATTCCATTCAAAGTCCCTGAGCTGACATCAGACAAATATGCCACACAGAAATGACTGCGCTTGAATATTAATTACTCACGGCCTATACTGACGCTACTCAGATATTTAACGGCCCTTTAAACGTTTGAGCAGCCTTCAAATTCGTTTTTCGCCTACCCAAAACTAAAAGTTGAGTATCTTCAAGATTTAAATGGTCATTGTAGTTATATGCATCATCCTAAAAAATGACAAGGATAACATAAATAAAACACAAAACTAAGAGAAATTATATATATTTCATTATATTTCCACGAATTGCACAGCGGCTACGTCACTCGCACTTAAAATAGATCACATTTGAAACTCACACGGTTCTTCTAATAAATAAATATAGCTAAGTTTTTACAAAAAAGCTTTATCAACTAATATGCGACTCGATCTTTGATAGAGAAACTAAATGATAAACAATTTTATTAATGGATTTATTTTGATTGTTGATCTGTGTAAAATACTGTATTTATCTGAATCCGGTAAGACTGGAAGCCGACCCCAACATGGCTTGGGGACAAGGCTACGCAAAAGATTGTAATTGTTGCAACTTATATCGTAAACTAGCTGCGCCCTGAGGTTTAACCTGCATAGTTCGCGATCCCATGACTTATCGGTATTCTATGTATTAATCCAGGTTATAAACTATCTATGTACCAAATTACATCCAAATCTGATAAGTAGTTTTTGCGTAAAAGAATAACAAACATCAATCCTCACAAACTTTCATGACGGACGTACGACGAAGCATTACTTAAGAACGGCTCGACCGATTTGGCTGTTTTTTTTATGAAAATTTGTGATAAATCCGCGAGAAAAGTCAAAAAATTTAATAGTATTTTTATACGAAATTGTCTAGATTAACAGGACAACGAATGTCAGGTCAGCTAGTTTATTATATTAGTAAACGTTTCACATAGGAAACGTATAAAAAATATACTTTACTTTCAAATAGCTACTTTATTGGTAAATGTATTAGGGTCGATTTTTCATTGAAAACAAATATCCATGCGTGGAAAGAGGCGGAAAAAAGCTACTAATCATACAGATAATGTCGATTAACCACCAAATAAGACATGACTATGCACCAAAATGCACAACTTTCTCTATCAAACACCAAAGACGCAAGAAAAACTAAATTACTGACTTGATATTAGCAAGAATGGTTTTTATTATAGTGCGTACTGAATGTATTTAATTATAATTTTCAACCTTTAAATAGGAGTAGTTAAATTACTACACATTGAGAGAATTTAATTGCTATGGCCTGAGCAGAAGCTGACAATTATTCACTTGACTTGGTTGCTGTGAACAAATAGGGTATTTGAGAGCATGTAAAATATAGGATCTATTGATGGCATCCGTATTGACTATGAATTTTAGAAACCAACTATATAGTCAGTTAAGAGTTAAGAGTTAAGAGTTAAGAAAAATACGAGATATTTTAAGAGAAAATCGACAATGCAAATTATTTTTTTGTCAACTTGAGTCACGTGATCGTAAACGGCTGTGATTTGCCGAATGTTTGACGATGTCAACTTCTTGTAAACAATTGCATCTCAACAGTAGTCAACAATCAAGGTGTACAAGCAGGTGACGTCACGATGACATGAGGCGCCATATTGACATGAAAAGCGTTTTTGTGGGATATATATTTTTTGTTTGTTTTTGTTTTTTCTTTCATTTATGTAATGGAACGTAAAATATAGATTTTTTTATAGAGTCCTTAGACATCAGTGTTTAACATAGAATAGGTATTTAAAAACCTGTCAAATACCCTATTGTGCACGACAACCAATTAAGCATTGACATAAAGGTCTCCGGTCGATTCGTACGCACAAAGTTGCACACAGGCTTTTATCAATGTTACTTTTTAAAAGTTATGCGTACTTTTATGGTCTTTTACCACTGACTCGTCGAGAGAAATATCTTGATGATAATAATTTAATCAATCTTTAATTGTCTACAGTGAGCAAGCATAGAGATCATTGCTCGTTTTCTGTTTAAGAAAAGGCCATAGCGAAGCAATAGATCATTATACTTAATAAACCACTAAGTATAATGAATAAATACTATTTACTTTTACTAAGTAAATAATTAATTTCAATTATAATCAAATACACACAGTCCATTGATAACTAAAGCAAATATATCACCGTTATTAAATAATACACAATACATAGTTGCGAAATTTTCATAAATTTAGAAACCATAGAATTTTAGCCTCTGTTAAATATGACACAAAGGAACGCTTATCGCATTCCCACATGTTTCGTCTAAGATTTTTAAGCTACATTTACATAGACACTTAGGGCTGGTTGCTTCAACATAATAAATAAATAAATGTGGACAACATCACATACTTTGCTCTGAACCCAAAGTAAGTAGCTAAAGCACTTGTGTTATGGAATTCAGAGACAACGAAGGTTCCACAAACACCCAAACCCGAGACAATGTAGAAAAGGGGTTTTCTACATTGACCCGGCCGGGGATCGAAACCCAGGACCTCAGAGCTGGCGACACCTTGAAAACCGGTGTGTACGCCACTCGTCATGTCTGTTAACGTTAAATATGGCCGCTTGTATAAGAATTTCATACTGATTTAACTTTGACGTACGGAGTTACGATAACAGACGGTTTGAAACAACCCACCCTTATACCTGTCACTCACATTCGCACGAATACGCAAACCCACAAGTGTTGGACGACATTTGCAAATGATTTCATTTCCAAGCTGTGTCGGTTTTTTAACAGACATCTAAGCGCGCGAACCTTGTTTGAATATTTGCGCGCATGTGAGTTACCGGGGTTATGGTCGAATACTGAAATGTCACTTAGTTTTAAGTTTTATGCTGTCTTTGTCACTTTAAAGTGTAAAGAAGCGACAGCGACATTTAAGAACGTCTTAAAGTTAAGTTGCGTTTCGGTATTCCTTACCGGAGGTTACCCTTGGATACAAACGCAACTTAACTCTAAGACTGAAATGTCTTAAACTGTTATTAAATTGTATATCTGTCGCTTCTTTACACTAAGTGACAAAGACAGCATGAGACTTAAGTGCGACTTAAAATTGAGTTGAGTTTGAGTATTCAGCTACTGTTGCTACATATTTTTTAAACTATTCACAATACGACACTTTTAGTCTTGACAGTGACTGTGTTTCACAATTAGTGTCTATACTCAAGAGTAACCGTCACTAAACCCCGAATACTCAAACGCAACTTAATTTTAAGACGCTCTTAAATGTCCATATGTCTATCTATCGCTTCTTTTACACCTTAAACTGACAGAGAAGGAATAATACTTAACGGCGTCTTAAAACTGATTTACATTTCAGTATTCGGCCATTAGACTCTGAATAGACGACGGATAATTTGTCTACCGCATGTAAAATACTTTGATTGACTATGGTTTGTGCGATATACATTGGCAATAAATTGCGTTGACCTTTCAGCGGTCAAGCAGCGGTGACAAACATTTTATTTATTTTAACTTTTTTCACAAAATTGGTACAACGGCGGACTTAATGCTTTAGGCATTCCCTACCAGTAACTATCTCTATCACTACAACCAAAGGTAGTGTAGAGATAGGGACTTTACGACGGGGAATTTAAGTTACACTTTAAGTATTATATTTATTTTCGGTTACATTTAAAATTACCTAGTTATTTTAAGTAACATTCCTTTGCTCTTACCGACTGATGAGGAGTCAATGCACTTTATTGCCAATGTATATGGCACATACTATACTGGTTGCTATGGTCATTTTGGTTGTCCCGCTCAACTTGTCCATGGCAACCTATAGTTAAACGCAGTAATTTTTATTTAGCAGACAAATTGTCCAAGCGTTGATTTTTCTACGGACAAATAATATTAATTAAATTTTTAGGAATTAATGAGCATAAAACTTAAACTCAACATGTAGGAATACATATTTTTTAAACTCAGCCTCACAGAATTCCTAATTAGTTATAAGTGAACAATTAAACATGTTTTGTGTACAAATCAAATTTTAAACCCCCAACGAAAAACCAGTAGTGTACACATACATTTACGTCTGTATTTGGTTCCAGCTCCTAAACAAATAAACCAATTATGATGGGTTTTTTTATGTTTATAACGATTTGTGTATAAAGCTAATGCGATCGAATTGGTTGGCTTTAATTTAGGATTCGTTAAGCTGTTTGTAAATAATCAATTCTACTGTAAAATTAAGAGTTAAAATTGGTTGGGGGGGGGGATTCAAATTGAGTAGATTATATTTTTAAAATTTTCTAAGATAGAATTTCGTTTTCGTTTTCTTATATTTTATAAATAATACATGTTCAATCGCCACCTAATTAAAATACCTTAGAATTCCCAAATACTAACACAACTACCATTGAGATTTTTTATTTCTATTTTATTTTTTTTAATTTAACATATTTTTTTTTCTCCTAATAGCTGTCTAACTAGAACTTCATTAATTAAAAACTATCACTCAGTAAAACGTTTTTATAATGTGGCGCCATCTAGTTTTAATAACCTGAATCATTATTATAAATAGTTTAGATATTTTTCTCTAGACGGCTCTTATACAATTCATTCGTTTTGTTTTTAATGAGTGATAATTTAAATCGAGTCTTTATATTCGATTATCCAAGTTACATAATATTTTTTATGCTTACAAAAAATAAATACAACTAAATACTAGTTACAGTCGTCTATTCGCTTACAGTGTTGCCAGTACACTGATTAAATATGGCTTATATTATATACAACTTAATTTTATACGAAGTACGTATTTTTGAGACAAACACAAAAAAATCGATTAGTGGCAACACTAATCGGATGACAAATTATTTAAAACATATTTAGCTTACGTTCTGCCTTTATCGTCATTTGGGAAATATTTAAATCACCTTCAAAATAATTATATCAAGAAAAAATACAATTACAAAATAAAGTAGATATCAAAAACATTATTAAATAATTTAAACTATTGGCATAATGTAAGCTAAATATGTCTATACGTTATCAACATTTCGTTGGCATTACATAATAATAATATATTTTACACAATTACTATTTCATATTTACTTTATATAATACAGTTGCATCGCGACAAATTATTGCAAGGAATAGTTTTGCCCGACAACTTTGGACCGTATCACGAGGTGTTAAAGGTGAGATTCGTGTAACACCAGTTACTAGTAATCGCACGAATACTTCGCAAACAATGACGCGATGTTTTTAAGCTGACTTTGTAGAAAGATGTAAAATTTTCATCTTATAAACGAAAGTTTGGAAGTTACTCGAATACTGAGATAGAGCAGACTACGGACAATTTGTCCGCCGGACAGAAATTACCGCACTTGACTATAGACTATTGTTTGACGAGATCACGTTGACGCGCAAAGTACAATAGGGTACCGGACTGTTTCTTTTTCTTTACGCATCACATAGATATTAAAAAAATATTAGACACGTATTTTTTCCTTTTTTAATTGCACAAACGATGAGGACGATACAGTAAATGGAAATGTCACGTGACGTCACTTGTGGCTACAATTTTTACACACAAGGGACGTCACAAGCCCCCACTCCAGAACTTCAAAGCCCTTTAACTTTGTCATGTTTCATTAATTTAATAAACGTAAAATACGAGATTGTTTTTTCTTTTTTTATCTATCTGGTGGACTAAATAGATATTTCCTTTTCATACCCAGTCCACTCCCCTATTGGTTGTCGCGCTCAAACTGCGAACGGCCACCAATTTATTGGTCGCGGACAAAATATCCGTCTGCTTTTTGGTTTTAAAACTACACAATACGGTCTTCTAGAACAACAGTTAATATACAACAGCTATTCCTTATAATCCGTAACTTAATTACAATTTCAACCTCATTTGACAACTAAATTTACTTTAAGTAAATATTGCGACATCAGTGCTTATTCTGTTAGACACAAACCTAACTTAACTTAATATCTTTTACACTCAGTATCAAATTAAAAAAGGACAGACGTGAATTAAACCCGAATGCTGAAAAGCAAATTAACTTTAAGACCTTATTAAATGTCTATTCGTCGCTATTTTACACCTTAAAGTGACAGAGAAAGCACGAGACTTAACGGCAACTTAAAATTAATTGAAGTTTCAGTATTCGAACATTACAGTTGTCAAATTAAGTTTTTACTAAAATTTTAACGACACACATAACTTGTTTACTAAAAACACAATAATATGTATACAAGTTTGACTTTTTTAAGTTCGCTTGTATCTATCGCCGTCCTTTTCTCTCGCTGTATGTTAGTGAAAGATAGCAATGTTTTAATTTTAGTTTAGTTTGTGAACAGAATTAGCTCTATTTTATTCCCATTGGGAATAATGATACTATCAGACATGTAATGAGCCTCATTCAAGGGGGGGCAATATATCTAAGGATACGGTAGGCCGTACATTTCGTTACAATAATTAAGGGCTTCGAGGATGTGGACCAAATCTCTTAATACAGCCTCCATTGTTGCGATATAGGTCGTTTGATTTATAAGCAACAATCATAGCAGAGAGGCCCTAGCTTAGAGTATACATAGACAAGTATAGAGTGCGCGTCAGAGTCGCTAGTAGCCCGTTGTGCCGAGCGTAAGCAAATTTTTTGCTGTAATTACTGAGCTCGTTTACTAATTGGACAAAAGACGTTTATGCGAAAATATCGATGATTCCAATATTATTAGTGTAATATTACGTTTTTAGATAGTTTTAATAAAACTGCGCGCTCTGTTTTGGCACTAATTTTACGATTTTACTTGTTCATACTAGTGCCAACAGTTCATACTCGGTATGCGCACTCTATAGCTTACTTATCTCGTCTCTAAGGGACTTACAGTTTGTGTCAAAGCTGATCTTCGTTCTTGCTTGTAGGTATCCCTATAAAGGTGCCTACTTGGTGGCAAGAGTTAATCCGTATTGAGATATACCTACGTAATTAGTAAGTTGTTTTTCCCCTATTGGCAACAGGGATCCTTGATCACAGTCTGATTTCGAAAAATTTAATTTTGTTTGGATATACAGTGAGTATTGTCTTAACTCTTAGATTCTGTGTACGCCAAGCCTATATTGTTAGCTATGTCTTTGATTATGGTGGTGACTTCTCCATATTGTCTAAGAGCGTCTCTCATTTGAGTCCTTTTTGTGACAGTTACCAACTCAACTCAGGTTTGAATAAGTAACCATGCTAGAGTTTTAGTTGATTTATTACTTTTGCTAATTTTAACTCACATGTTCCCAAGCGGCGACCGGTCACCGCGCATGACGTCACAGCCAAATCTCAGTCAAACCCCGAGCGGCGATCGGTCGCCGCACTACCTCCACTTGATTTGAACCCTTTTTTTGTGTTTAGAGTCTACTTTTGTATGAAGAAGTTTGATGATATACGATCTTTAACCTCTAGTTCAACGAGGTACAACTCACAATCAATGGTTTAAATATAAGAAATAATTTTGAAATACTCTTTTCTAATAAATATTCGATTCTAAACCATATGACTATACAAATACGGACTAGTATTAAATAATAAACGAATATACTTTGATTAAATGCATTATTAATTTGTCATACGTGTCATATATACATAAATGATCTATTAATTTGTTCTTTTTTTAATCCAACATATTTTTAATGGCAACATTTCTATTGACGTAGATAGTACTTTTTTTTACTAACTGGCAAACTAGTGTATTGTAAAAAACTTAATTTAATGTAGGTATTAATTGTAAATGTTACCAGCATTAATATTATATTTCAATTGAATATAGCAGCAGAAACATTATGAGATTACTTTACCTTAGTTTGTTCTTAGGTCAAATCAAATTACGTATACCAAATCAATTCATGTCTACGTCTAATAAAAAATTGTACTGATAATAAAAATACAAAATCATGTTACCAATACATTACACGGATTATATTTGTATGGTAATAATTTTGCTGATGTCACAGGGAAAGCTATTGTTTTATAATATTACTAGCTGTCGCGACTTTGTTCGCGTGTTTTAGTTTCAACGGTTTTTCATTATTGCAACATTTTTCATTTATGCTCCGCTCCTATTGGCCCTAGCGTGATGTTATATAGCCTATAGCCTTCCTCAATAAACGGACTATCCAATACAAAAAGATTTTTTCAATTCGAACCAGTAGTTCCCGAGATTAGCGCGTTCAAACAAACAAACAAACTCTTCAGCTTTATAATATTAGTATAGATTATTTTCGATAAATTAGGTATGTAAAAGTTTAAGATTAATCAAATATTTTACGTTTACTTAAAAGTATAATGTTAGGCCGTTTTTTAAACTATCTCTGTCTGTCTGTTAAGCTTTTACGGCTAAACCACTGAACCGATTTCGGTGAAACTTGGTATGGGGTAAGCTTGGATTCTAAAATCCGATAACCACGCGGGCAGAGCCGCGAGCAACCGAGTTTTGATAATTAACTATCTGTGTGACAAATTTCAATCAAATCCGTTTAATAGTTTTGGTATGAAAAAATTAAAAAAAATCCAGCTATCTTTACGAACTTCCACAATTACAACTTATATATAATTATTCATCTAAAGTCTATCATAGCTTTCCATCGCTTAACTGTGACTCGGGGCTAATTAATAAATGAGTAGACAGCAATCAGTATGCGCTAATTAATTAACCAACGCACAAAAAGGAGGAGTTTCTCAAGTCGATGTGTATGATAGTATTTGTCAGCAAAAAAATATGCTATTATATATATGACTTCTAATGAGCTAAGTATATATCTTTACAGTAATTAGAAAGATAAGAAAATAATACAAATTTATATATTTTTATCGCCAACCCGCAATGAGCAAGCGTGGTGATCAATGCTCGTTCCTTCTCTGTATGAGAAGAGGCCTGTGCCCAGCAGTGGGATATTTGAGATATAGGCTAGTATTATTTATTTACTTTTATTTATATATTTTTACATACTGTACCATTTTGTCCAGTTTTAATAATTGATTTTATGTAACATGAGTTAAATAATTTCTTAATTTGTATTTTTACTAACTTTTATTATATAACGCATTCAAGCCTATTTTTAGTATAAAAACCTTAAAATAGTTTGTTCAGATACAGTAATAGTGTCCTTATTTTTAACTAGCTGTCCCCCGCGACTTTGTTCGCGTGTTTTAGGTTCAACGGTTTTTCATTTTTGCAACATTTTCCATTTATGCTCCGCTCCTATTGGTCGTATCGTGATGTTATATAGCCTATAGCCTTCCTCAATAAACGGACTATCAAATACAAAAAGAATTTTTCAATTCGAACCAGTAGTTCCTGAGATTAGCGCGTTCAAACAAACAAACAAACAAACTCTTCAGCTTTATAATATTAGTATAGATAAGTATAGATTAATTTTAATTCCAATACAATGCCAATGCAAAATTGATATTAGGTTCCTTAGAGTAATCATAGACAAGTATAGAGCGCGCGCATCGCTAATAGCCTCTTATGCCAAGCGTAAGCACATTTTTAGCTAAATGTACTACGCTCGTTTACTGATTTATGTGATTTTCCGTGCGACGACAGACGTTTATGCGAAAATATCGATTTCCGATATTATTTAGGTCATACTAGGTTTGATATAGTTTTAATAATAAATAATAATAAATGTGGACAACATCACATACATTGCTCTGATTTCAAAGTAAGTAGCTAAAGCACTTGTGTTATGGAATTCAGAGACAACGAAGGTACCACAAACACCCAGACCCGAGACGATATAGAAAACTTGTTTTCTACATTGACCCGGCCGGGGATCGAACCCGTGTCCTCAGAGCTGGCGACACCTTGATAACCGGTGTGTACGGCACTCGACCACGGAGGTCGTCATAAAACGTAATAAAACGGTTCGCTCTGTTTTGGCACTAATTTGTCGATTTTACATGTTCATACTAGTGTCAACAGTTCATACTCGATATGCGCACTCTATAGATTACTTATTTATTCCTTTAAGCGTCATTTAGTTTTCTTGAAAACTGGAATCTACACATTGACAGTATATTTTCTAGGTATATGTTGTTTGTGTGCCTGCTAAATGAATAACAAATTTGCATTGGCATTTTATAAGAATTAAAATTAATTCAAGAGTAATACCCCAGTATCGATTGCAATTTTTAACATGTCATATTTTGTTGTTTGTTCACTATTGCTATGGGATACTATGTTACCCACTAAGTGTGCATCCAACAGCTTGGCAGAATTTAGATGTTGTCGAAATGCACGCGCTTTGAACATGTTTTTGCGAGCAATGAGGCACAATCATATTTTTTATCATGACCGGAATAAACTGACCACAAAAATCATAGCTTTAAAATACCTTTATATACGACTTAAATCTTCTTAGTTGACTATTCTTGAGTATCTTCTATCTCTTTCCATCTTGTAGCGATATAATAGTGGCATCTCTTTCTGTCTTGGTGTTCTATTATACCGGCATCTCATTTTATCTTGTGGTGACATTATAGCGGTGTCTCTTTCCTCCATTGGAAGGCGTTGGTTTTGACGGCGGGATTCGCGGAACTCGCGCTAGCTGCGATAGCCACGCCCGTCCGGCGAATGTTAGCTGCGGCGCTGTCTGTACAAATAAAAAAAATATCGTTAAATAAATAAGGATATTTAACGATAGCGTTTACACATACAAAAAAAAACTTTTATAAGAATTTAAACAGATGTTAAGGT
Organism: Diachrysia chrysitis; assembly: GCA_932294365.1. Classification (NCBI taxonomy): domain Eukaryota; kingdom Metazoa; phylum Arthropoda; class Insecta; order Lepidoptera; family Noctuidae; genus Diachrysia; species Diachrysia chrysitis. Next base: position 5,551,606 of record OW028670.1, read on the forward strand.
TTAACGAGCAATTAAGAATGTTAAAAAATTCCGTCCTATGTATTTACGTCAATAAAATGGAGTACTTAGATGACTAATTTTGATCAAAAATCTAAATCGAAATCGAATTCTAGATCGAAATCGAGATTAAAATCGATGTGGTCTCTAGGAGTAAATACTTACTTCTAGATGCCATTTATTATCTTAAACAAAGCAAAAGTATACGTACCGAGACCATTTCTGACGTTGGCGACCAATCTCATCGCAGGATTCGTGACTATTCCATTCCTCTTGTTTTTGCTATATGAAAAAGAAAACATACAAATAAATTTCTATAATAACTTCCGTGGGGCGTATTCATAATTATTTAGAAAACGGTTTATTGCCGGTGGTCGTCGCCGCGTCAGCTCATGATTAGGGACTCCTATTGAGTCTGAAACTAGTCGGGCGATCCCGAAAATATGCGTGAGTAAACCGTTTTTTTTTTTTAATTTTTAATTACTATATATAATCTTCCTTAATAAACACGTATTCCCAGCGATAAGCGCTTTATTAAACAAACTCTTTGCTTTTATTATATTGTCAATAAATTAATAAATTTATTTACTTTTTCTTATCAAGTATAAAAAAGTTCTGGGTGTTTCTTCCTGATAATTGATTTTAGACTTTATTGATCTTGTGTTAAGAATTGTTGTTGTTTGTTATATACTGACATCAAGTTCTAAATTAAGTATGGAATTGAAATAATATTAAGCATAGTTTTGACTAGATGTTATATGTTTTTATTTAATCAGTCTGGTTGTACCAGAGATTCGCAAACTCTAAAATGTGTGAGTCGCATAATATAATAGGCTTGGCACAAACAGACACCGACTACAGCCACCGGTGGTCAGCGTAAGCGACTTAAACACTTTTTCATAATATAGACGCGCCGCGCACGTGTAGCCGGTGGCGGCCGCTCGCTACACCAGACAAAAGGCATGTTTCCTAATTTTTTTTTTAATGTCCGCCTTGTAGATTAATGAATTTTATTGGACACGTATTTTTTCTTTTTTCCTACAAACAAAAAATGATCAAAATACAGACAACGCAAATTACGCGTGACGTCACTCCTCGCTACAATTTTTACCAAGGCGTGGCGTCATAAGCCCCCACTCCGAAACTTTAAAGCGCTGTATCTTTGTAAGTTTTTATTGTTTTGATAAAAGAAAAAATACGTGTCTAATATTTTTTTATTATGTAACTGACGGACTAAATAGATTTTAACTTTTCATACCCAGGAAACATCCCCAATATATGACAAATGTGGCTGTCAGTAGCCAGTTTGCAAAAACCCCTATGCCATATTTCAGTATGATTAATTGAACTATGTTTAATCCAATAACATTTTTAACAGAATCCTATAACCAAAGTTATTATATAAGCCAAAAACGAACAGTTAAGAACCCACGGTTCAAAGGTTAGGTTTTCGTGCACCCCATCACCAGTTAGCGTTTTAGTTAGCTGCAAAGCTCAGTTAATGATATGAATTAACTTGTTAATTATGATATTAGGGCCTATTAAAAGTATACTGAATGTAAGTAGTCAATCGTCATTTAAGAACGGCGGGAGACTAACTAAACAGAATCTAGACATTTATATGTCAAACAAACATCAGTTTAAGGAAATACAGCTGTAACGACATTTTCAACAGTCAGTCTAAAATTAACTTTATTCACCCTAAAATAATTTATTTAATATATATATACAAGAAGAGTTTTTTGTCGAAGTAAAAATTAAAACTATGACTTCTACATCGGTTACAAAAACGCTTTCGCAAATCTGCTCGAAGATATTTCTTTAATAGACAAACAGTACCTTTGTAAACCTTAAATCCAAATACATAAAATATGTATATTTTTTTTATTAAAAAAATCGTAGAAAGCTGATGATGATGTATTTAAAAAGATGATGCCAAAACCTATCTGCCAGCCGCGTAGCCAATCCCAGCTGATTTTACAACGAGGTGTAACTGTAAGTGATAATATTACTACTCTTTATATGACACTACTAGCTGTCCCCCGCGACTTTGGCCGCATTTAGTTTCAACGGTTTTTCATTTTTGCAACATTTTTCATTTACCCTCCGTTCCATTTGGTCTTAGCGTAATGTTATGTTATATAGCTTATAGCCTTCCTCAATAAATAGGCTATCCGACACTGAAAGAATTTTTTAAATCGGACCAGTAGTTCCTGAGATTAGCGCGTTCAAACAAACAAACAAACTCTTCAGCCTTATATATTAATTAAAATAGATAAACAGATTGTCGCATAGAAATTGAGCACACGTACATACAGTATTATGGACCTTTCAGGGAGAAAAGCGTCACACATCCCCATTACAACTCCAGTAAACCAGGATCTACAATGATAACCAATGAATACCACCAAAACACTTAAGGTGGAAACGTCAGGGTAGCCCGCGAAATTCAAATTTTCTTACCATTTTTGCAATTTGAAGGAAAGTTTTAGGCTTTTTTTTTAACAAAATACGATTCGCAGCTGTAAAACGTTTGTACTTACAGAATTGTAATTATTTAAATCATCAACCTAAACATAAATAGCCATAAATGAGTTTGCCATGAAATATCTAAAATCTAACTGTCCGACAAATTGCAAAGCTGAAGAGTTTGTTTGTTTGTTTGTTTGAACGCGCTAATCTCAGGAACTACTGGTCCGAATTGAAAAATTCTTTCAGTGTTGGATAGCCCATTTATTGAGGAAGGCTATAAGCTATATAACATTACGCTGCTACCAAAAGGAGCGGAGCATAAATGAAAAATGTTGCAAAAATGAAAAACCGTTGAAACTGAAACACGCGGACAAAGTCGCGGGGGACAGCTAGTATGAAATAATCTTAATTCTGAATCACAAACAACAATAACTATGTTAGTAATTTCTCAATAGAACAATTAAATATTGGTATCATCACTATCACGACTGTTTGTTAAGATTTTATGTAAATGTTAATATCTATATATTTATCCATATCAACACATTATAAAGTACTAAATTTTTTGATTAACATAAGAATACCTAATTTACTAAAATTATTAATAATTAATTAAAGGTTTAAAGGCGCTTTATAAGCGTTGAAGTATATCACAAAATTACTGTCGGAGTGTATTTCAAAAATGTCGTATTATACTAGAATATAATTTCATGTCTAGGGATGAAGTTAATACATATAAGTCTAAAAAATATTATTTAAATAATAATATATTAATCCCTTAACCCACTACAGTTACACCTCTGAAACCAACTAACTCACGTTTTTTTAAATATCCGGCCTCTGGCTCTGCCAATACTGCCGACTATCCTGTTGTACGCAACGCGACCCATCGCTTTCCACACCTCGCTACGTTACATACATATGCTTTAATATTGCGTTACGGTAATGTTTATTAATATTTGGCCTTGGAATATTCGGTAAAAAAAAAAACAAGTGAATGCTCAAAATAAAACAATATTTAGAAGTAAAAATAAAACTTTGTTCCCTTTTTTGGAAGCCGAATATTCGATCGACTAATATTAAATAAACATATTTCAAAATATTTAAGAGAAACAGTGGTTTTTCTTAATTACTTAAGATTTAAATAGAAACAACACTGTCTAACTTAAATATTCTTAAGTAAAGGATTAAGGTATAAAAAGTTAGCAATTAAGGCACACAAATGCATTAATTTCCATTTTCTTTGCAAATATAAATTTGGCAAAACTCGCTGCACGCATGGATTTCATAGACAAAAATTAGAAAAACTGATTGTTATATTCTAATTATAATATCAAAAAAATACCATGATGATATGGTAAACCCGTATTACGTGATATTAAAAAGGTATTACATTATCTTCGCAGAGTATGTTTCATATATTAACTAAGGTATCCAGTAAACTGGCAATGGTATACATTAATAGCCCAAACGTGCCACGAGCCTTATAAACAATACAAGACAACACCATTTTCTATCAATTTAAGCGGGTAAATATTCGGCCAAATTTCTAAAGAATTCGGCAATTACTGGAGGCCGAAATTTCATGCTTATATTTCCTGCCCAATATATATTTGAATATTCTGATAGTCGTCGGATAAACTGATTTAGGCTAGGATTAAAAAGATTATCTTAAAACCTAGTTAAGACGGTAAAATAAACAGGATTATTTGTAAAACCTTACTAACGTCGTAAGTCAAAATAACTAACATTATGGACAAAAAATTTGGCTCTGTATGTATTTATGTGCAAAAAATAAATGCATTTTTCTTTTTATTTCGTAAAAAAAACAGATCTGAAAAGTGTCAGATAGTACATAAAATATACAAAATTTTGAAAATTTTGTGTTCTATAAAAAGTCGTCCAACAAAACTAATTAATTGTCTATGATGCCAATATAATTATAGTCTTACGATCTTAACATTTTTTTTTTTTGGAATAGGTCTACTGCAGTTAGCCTGCGCGCAGGCTTTGACTGCTTTACCGGACTTGACGATCTTAACAATGTGTTACAAGTACATAAAATATACAAAATTTTGAAAATTTTGTGTTCTATAAAAAGTCGTCCAACAAAACTAATTAATTGTCTATGATGCCAATATAATTATAGTCTTACGATCTTAACATTTTTTTTTTTTGGAATAGGTCTACTGCAGTTAGCCTGCGCGCAGGCTTTGACTGCTTTACCGGACTTGACGATCTTAACAATGTGTTACAAAGTACCCTGTAAACTATTTTTTATCTCAATCTCTTACTATACCTTTCTCTCTCCTGCGGCGGTTTGCTGTCTCTTCCTAATATGATCCTCATGTGTGTGTCCCTGTTGAAGTGTGTGTCGGTCAGCACCGGCTGGACTGTGGTCAAGCTGGGAGGCTGGGATCCTGTAAGATGACTGGCTAGTTAAATATTGATTAACTAGCTGACCCGACAGACATTCTCCTGTGTTATCTATAAATATTTAATTCTGTAAACTGCAAATTTCATTTTTTTTTATATATATTATTTTTTTATTGAAGGATTAAAAGAATGCTGCTAATTTCAAGTTCAAGTTCATCTTCATCATCAAGTTTTCTGAAATTTCCAAAATCCTTACTAATATTATATTTATGCGAAAGTAACTTTGTCTGTCTGTCGCGCTTTGACGCCAAAACTATTAAACCGATTTAAATGTAATTTGGTACACGAAGATCTAGAGGCTGAGACAGGACATAGGCTATTTTTTACACGTTCATACTAGTGCCAACAGTTCATACTTGAAACGCGCACTCTTATCACGTTTAGGACTCTGTACAGTTTATTTTTCGTTTGTATATAGACTCTAATTAGTTACTTTACTCACCAAACAGCAGCTGTGGTTGTGTAGGGCTGCAGACGTCGCTTACAGGAGTTCGAGGCGGCGAGGCGTACAGGGGGCTCGTGTCGCCGCGGCGGGTCGGGCACGACCAGAGCCCTAGCTCGGCGTCGCGCTCGTTGGCTGCGTAACTCCTGAAGCCACATATTTTTTCTTATTATGTTCCAGTCTTACCATGGGATGCTGTGTTACCCAGCAAAATGTGTTGTGGAGGTCAGATAGGCAGTTGCTTCATGTAACATACAGTACTCAGCTGAATACGGCAAGACTGGAAGCTGACCCCAACATAGTTTAGAAAAAGGCTAAATTACTTTTACTGGACCTTTCCGCACTTAGCCTTTTGATTTGGCCATTGTGCTTGAATTTGGTTTTTTTTCTTCACTCGAGCCATCACAGATCCATTCATGCCAGAAGGTTAGCAGCCATTTCAGGCTGCTATAGACCTCAGGTAATGATGCTGGAGACTGGAGGATTCGTTTTTTTTTTTTTTTTTTGGTACAACTCACACTCGGCCGTCTGATCCCAAACTAGGCAGAGCCTGTATTATGGTAACCAGACAACTGATAAACTTACTTATATGTTTCTTAATAAATACATAGTATAGATCAGCCTTTCCCAAAGTGGGCGATAACGCCCCCTTGTGGGCGCTGCAGGCCTAAAGGGAGGCGGTAAGAGACTTAGAAAAAAATCAAATCTCCGCTAATATAGCTCACAATAATTAATTTAATTCGAAGTTATAGTAGTTTTTAAGTTGGTGAAAATATGGGGGAGCTAAAGAATAATTTATTCTCAAAGTGGGCAGTAGACAAAATAAGTTTGGGAACCCCTGGTATAGATAAATTACACCCAAACACAGAACAAATGATCGTGCTCATCACACAAAGATTTGTCATACGCGGGAATCGAACCAACGACCTCCGGTTTAGCAGTCAGGGTCACTAACCACTAGACAAATAGGCCCGTCAATCTGCCACGCTCCTGGGTAGGCTATGCAGAGGATAGAACTGACCTCAATTTAGAGTCTTTCTCGACGACCTGGTGTTCGGGTATCTCGTTGTGCTCGGGGATGTCGCGACGGCCGCGTCCGCACCGCGCGACTTGCTGCGCGAACGACAGCGACAGGTTCGCGCGGTTCGCCTGGAAACATAATTATTATAAATAAATGTGGACAACATCACATACATCGCTCTGAACCCAAAGTAAGTAGCTAAAGCACTTGTGTTATGAAATTCAGAGACAACGAAGGTACCACAAACACCCAGACCCGAGACAATGTAGAAAAGGGGTTTTCTACATTGACCCGGCTGGGGATCGAACCCGGGACCTGAGCTGGCGCCTCCTTGAAAACCGGTGTGTACGCCACTAGACCACGGAGGTCGTCAATAAGAACATCTAAAGGGCTACGCTGTTATTAATAACTAGCTAACGCCCGCGACTTCGTCCGCGTAGAAGTCGAAAATGGTTTAAAGAGTATTGCATTGCACCAAGGTTTTATGTGACATCAAGGTTTTTTGAATAAAATCGAATTGAGTTTTCAAACATGTGTCAAAATAAAATGTAATTTAAATTAAAAGCACTAAGGAGTATGATATCAACTTTGATGCAAATCACCCCTTAAATAACTTCTCTTTCTTCTATGGACAACTTAGTTAACATCTATACTAATATATAAAGCTGAAGAGTTTGTTTGTTTGAACGAGCCAATCTCAGGAGCCGAAGGTCCGATTTTAAAAATTCTTTCAGTTTTGAATAGCCCATTTATTGAGGAAGACTATAAGCTATATAACATTACGCTGCGACTAAAAAGAGCGCAGCATTAATGAAAAATGATGCAAAAATGAAAAACCGTTAAAACTAAAACACGCGGGCAAAGTCGCGGGGGACAGCTAGTAACATAATGTAATTACCTTCTCATGTGTAGTATCGCTCGCGTCCTGATGTGAGTGGGAGCGCGCCGACCCTCCCGTCATGTTGGAAGACGATTTAGTCGAGTTGGAACTGTGCACGCTGCGTCGCTTGTATTCTGGTGACCCTGAGAGAGATAGAAAGATAAATAATATGCATTATAATTTGTTTAATGAATTGTTGTGTTGTTCAGAGTAGAGGTAAGTCGGTCGGTGCGGGAGTATTGTGGTGTTGCCATCGCAAACGTGGTTTATTTAATTTATTTTTTCTTTTTTTGGTAACTCTAACATTTTCTCTCTTTAATTTTTCTTTGTTTCTTCTTTCAGTGTTCAAACTTGGTCTCACAGAATCACAAAAGTTTTCGACTTAGTCAAAGAGATAGAACGCAGAATTTTCTGTGCCACGAATGCGAATGCCACGTTGCGTTCTAGAACGGGCATAATAGATGTGGGCAAAAAGGCAGCCAGGCTTAAATGGGATTGGGCATTGCACATACGGCTAAAGTCACCCACTCTAGCCGTATGCACATTGCGCAGTTAACGCTGGGTAAAACTGAAAACATCTTCTTTGCCTGCAGCAGGCGGCAGATGTTCTGTGCACAGCGCAGCAACGCGTTGTGCTTGCACCGAGTGTATGTAGTGACTCACCAGCACTGGGCGGGCGGGGCACGGCGTCGGGCGGCAGGGGGGGCGCGGAGGGCGCGGCCCAGCGCTCCAGCAGGCGGCAGACGTTCTGTGCACAGCGCAGCAACGCGTTGTGCTTGCACCGAGTGTATGTAGTGACTCACCAGCACTGGGCGGGCGGGGCACGGCGTCGGGCGGCAGGGGGGGCGCGGCGGGCGCGGAGGGCGCGGCCCAGCGCTCCAGCAGGCGGCAGATGTTCTGTGCACAGCGCAGCAACGCGTTGTGCTTGCACCGAGTGTATGTAGTGACTCACCAGCACTGGGCGGGCGGGGCACGGCGTCGGGCGGCAGGGGGGGCGCGGCGGGCGCGGAGGGCGCGGCCCAGCGCTCCAGCAGGCGGCAGATGTTCTGTGCACAGCGCAGCAACGCGTTGTGCTTGCACCGAGTGTATGTAGTGACTCACCAGCACTGGGCGGGCGGGGCACGGCGTCGGGCGGCAGGGGGGGCGCGGCGGGCGCGGAGGGCGCGGCCCAGCGCTCCAGCAGGCGGCAGATGTTCTGTGCACAGCGCAGCAACGCGTTGTGCTTGCACCGAGTGTATGTAGTGACTCACCAGCACTGGGCGGGCGGGGCACGGCGTCGGGCGGCAGGGGGGGCGCGGCGGGCGCGGAGGGCGCGGCCCAGCGCTCCAGCAGGCGGCAGATGTTCGCGTGCCCAGCTCGCCACGCCACCTTGGCGGGGGTGCGACCTGCACATACATATACTCTTCAAAACATTGCTTGATGCAACTACACATATTAAAACAATAAAGTTAATGCATCTTAATCATCACACACATCTTAATCGCCGAATTTACTGATGCGCACGCATATGCGAGTAGCAAGCGCCGTACGCAATCTTTTAGGAGTAGGAGAGGCCTCAATGCTAAATGGGGATTTATCCTATATAGAAAAGTGATAGAAAAATATTAATATTTACTTACCACAGTGGTCAGCCTGCAGTGGGTCAGCGCCGTGCTGTAATAGCCACAGCACGCACTCTTCGTGACCTTCTTGAGCAGCGATACCTGAACACAATGAAAAAACCGGTAAGAAACTTGTTAACCGGTCATTTCTGACGACAACAGGGTTGTATCGTCTATATGTCGTCAATAGCAAAGATTTTGATCTATTAGCAGGCACACAGGGCGATGCGACGACACTGCGCCGTTTTGACACGACACGGCGAAACAATGCGCGTGTAGCGCAGTGCGCAAACGGTAATTGCGCTGGACCGGTCTTGTTATACGGGTTATAGGTCATTGAGGGGACATATAGCTGTTCGGGTCAATGCAAATGAATCATATATATGTGTGGGCGTGACCCACACATATATGATTCACATGGGTTATATAGTTGTAGGGGTCACGTCACTTGAGCCATATGGTTGTACAGGTCACTTCACATGGGTCATAGGTCATATTGATGTATGGGTCACGTCGCATGGGTCATATGGTTGTCTGGGTCACGTCGCATGGGTCATGGATCATATAGGTGTAGGGGTCACGTCACTTGGTTCATATGGATGTACGGGTTACGTCACATGGGTCATGGGTCATATGCTTGTATGGGTTACGTCGCATGGGCATGGGTCATGTGGTTGTAGGGTGTGTACGCACCGAGCGGCGTGGCGCCCTGCGTGCAGACGGCGGAGGGCTGCGCGCCGCGCTTGAGCAGCACGCGCAGCACGTGGCTGCGGCCGCGCCAGGCGGCGGCGTGCAGCGCGGTGCGCAGGCAGCGGTCGCGCCCGTCCACCGCCGCGCCGCCCACCTTCAGCAGCAGGTTCACCATGTCCGTGTGGCCCTGCCACGCCGACACGTGCAGCGGGGTGCGCCCCTACACACAGCAACACGACCATTAGATACAGTTCACCAACTATGTATAGGTGACCAACTGTGTAGTTGACCAACTGAGTATGATGTTACACTGTGCGCAATTCGCTAACTATGTATGGCTGACCCACTGTGTACGTTTTTTGCACTGTGCACAATTCACTAACTATGTATGGCTGACCAACTGTGTACGATTTTTGCATTGTGCACAATTCTCTAAGTATTTATGGCTGGCCAACTAAGAATGACAACAGTTCACCAACTCTGTATGGTCTCTACTATGTATATGATCGAGCGTGTACCGCTGCACTGACCTCGCTGTCGGTGGTGTCGACGTTGACGGCGCAGTGGGTGAGCAGGTAGCGCGCCTTGGGCATGCGGTTGTCGAGCGCGAGCACGTACAGCGTGCTGCGGCGGTCGGCGTATTACTGAGCGTATGTGTATGTCTGACCAACTGTGTACAGGTCTCTACTATGTATATGATCGAGCGTGTACCGCTGCACTGACCTCGCTGTCGGTGGTGTCGACGTTGACGGCGCAGTGGGTGAGCAGGTAGCGCGCCATGGGCATGCGGTTGTCGAGCGCGAGCACGTACAGCGTGCTGCGGCGGTCCGCGTCCAGCGCGTCGGGGTCCGCGCCGCGCGCGTGCAGGGCCGCCACTGTGTCTATGTGACCTTCTAACGCCGCCAATCTATGAGGAAACATTTAATAATTTTCTAAATTACGATAAAATGTAACGTTTTGTATTTGAAAGACGACAGTGCGAAGTTAATATTATCTGTATTTTGCTCTATTAGAAATATAAAGGAAAATAGTTTAACCATCGTCGGAATAAATTTTCAAGAAATATGAAAAAAATCTTATGTTTCTTATGCTTTAATTATTTTCAAAATAAGAGGGACGGGCGTGTGGATCTAGTGGTGTGTGACCCTAACTGCTAAACCGGAGCTCATGGCTTCGATTCCCACCCAGGACTTATCTTTGTGTGATGAGCATGATCATTTGTTCTGTGGGTGTAAATTATTATCTATAATATGTATGTATTTAAAAATACTGTTGTCTGGTTTCCATAATATAGGGTCTGCCTAGTTTGGGATCAGATGGCCGTGAATGAGTTGTCTCTGTCTCATCTGTTCAAACTGCTCTCACCTGAAGGCGGTCTTCCCGTCGTGAGCTCGCTGGTCCACTTGCGCATCCCACTGGTCTACCAGCAGCTCGACCAGTCGGCTGTGACCTTCCTGGGCCGCTAGCATGAGAGGTCCCTTGCCGTCATTGTCGGCTTCGTCCACTTTGGCCCCAGCTTCGAGAAGCGCTTCGCATACTTCTATGTGACCTGATTGGATAATGGGATGTTAGATTGTTGCACTAATCTTGAAATATACCTAGACTATCCTATAACTAGACACTGGTTCGAATCCTGCCTGAGTTTTAAGTTAAACCTTTTTACTATTTGTATTTAATTTTTTTTTTTTTTTTCTATAGGCCTTTAAAGTGGGTGACGTTATATTTTTTAAATTATCTCCTATGTACAGACATCAATTAAGTTGCAATTCTATTTGTACTTGGTATAGATGTACCTTCAAAAGCAGCATAGTGCAGCGGTGTCCACCCTGAGTTATCGCGATGGTGTTCGTCTAAGCCCCGGTCTAACAGCTGACGAACAACCTCCACGTTACCTGAGAAATATTCGCAAATTAGAAAACTTCCTTGCCCAAGAATAAAGGTAAGTACACAACTTAAAAATATAAAGATCAATTGAATAGATCTCCGTCAAACATTTCAAGACTTTCACTTCGGTGACAGCCCACATCGCGTTACGTCTGGCATCGTCTACTACTTTTACGTCCGCTTCTGATTCTAGAAGAAAGTAGTAGACCTCACTGTTGGATGCTCTATACACGGCGTCCATGTTGTCGACGCAGGCGCCCCAGAAAAGCAGCAGGCTGCAGCCACCTAGCATGACCTGCAGGTGCTCACCTTGTGCTGCTGCCACGCTGAGCACGGTGCGGCCGTCGGCGTCCATGTTGTCGACGCAGGCGCCCCAGAACAGCAGCAGGCGGAGCGCTCGCGCGTGACCGGCGGCTGCGGCTGCCCACAGCGCGGTGCGCCCGGCTGCGTCCACCGCTTCAACGTCCGCTTCGGCCTCCAGGAGGAGCTCGCAGATCTCACTGACAAGGACAACTCTTTTAAACCCACATACCAAACACATATATAAACGAAACAATCCAACACTAAAGTATTTAACGGGGTAGCGTAACAGGTAGCGCCCCGCGGCGTCTGTCGCGTCGGCAGCGGCGCTCGGGCACACTCCGGAATACTCCGATATTTTATAACTCGAGCGTGTCCCTTGACGTGACGAACGCGCTCCCTGCCAGGTGTAGCGTGACTCACGTGTGTCCCTCGAACGCCGCGACCAGCAGCGGCGTGGCCTTGTCCCGGTCCGCGCGGGACACGTCGGCTCCTCGCTCCAGCAGTTGTTGCGCGCATCCCAGCCCGCCCGCGCATAACGCAGCCACTGATAAAGCAGTGCGACCTGCACAAAAACAAAAAATTAATTTAAAAAACATGTTTTGATTCATAACCCAGTATTAAAGTACAAACGAGACCAAACACGAAGGTATTCTGCCGTTTCGTTACAGAGTTGCATAACATCACATATAAGACTAGCTGTCCCCCGTGACTTCGTCCGCGTGTTTTACTTTAATGGGCTACGTGTGTTTTGCGCGACATCCTAATTCTTTTTCTAAAATAATAGTACATATGAATAATATAACCTCAGTCTATAACCTCAGAAATAAATAATATTTTATCCGTTTTTGTAACATTTTTCATTGATGCTCCACTCCTACTGGTCGTAGCGTGATAAATAATAAATATGGACAACATCACATACATCGCTCTGAACCCAAAGTAAGTAGCTAAAGCACTTGTGTTATGGAATCAGAGACAACGAAGGTACCACAAACATCCAGACCCGAGACAATGTAGAAAAGTGGTTTTCTACATTGACCCGGCCGGGGATCGAACCCGGGACCTCAGAGATGGCGACCCCTTGAAAACCGGTGTGTACGCCACTCGACCACAGAGGTCGTCAATGATGTTATATAGCTTTCTTCAATAAAAGGACTATCCTATACAAAAGTAATTTTTCGATTCGAACCAGTAGTTCCTGAGATTAGCGCGTTCAAACAAACAAACTCTTCAGGTTTATAATATTAGTATGTATGTGGTGAGCCTCACCATCGTCGTCGGCGTGGTCGATCTGCGCGCCGGCGTCGAGCAGCGCCCTGACGATCTCGGCGTGGCCCATGTAGGCGGCCGCGATGAGCGGCGTGCGGCCCTCCGCGTCGGCCCGGTCGGGGTCCGCGCCGGCGCCCAGCAGCCGCGACACCACCGCCTCGTGCCCCGACCACGCCGCAGCCCTGGGAACAAATCAACCAATTACAATCTATGCACAGAAAAAAGGAACCTATGAAGTTTCATGCCGGTTCTTCTCCATAGGAAGGACGTTTTGGAACCGCACTTCTAAAGTTATTCTGTAACTTTAACGTTACTTAAGCGCTTTTTTGAGGTTTATAAGAAATAAAAAACTTTAGATTTTGATTTTGAGAATCTTTTATTTACTACGGAATAAGGCGCCTACCCAGCCAATGGACAATTTGTACGTTTGATAGAAATGGCCGTATAAAAACCTTGAAAGTCAGGAAGGATAATTTTATTATTAAAATTACATACAATAGGCTATTTGACAGATTTATAATTTCTATCTTGAATTACTTGGTTACGGTTAAGAATTTCACCCATAAAATTTTTTCAAAAAGAAATTACGTATTTCGTAAGAAAATTGCAAATAAAAATTCAAAATTCAAATAAGCCGCCGAAACGCTTTATTCAAACAATATGGTGTCGTGCTTTGTGAGTGACGTCACAAGCGCGTAAACAAGCGTAAGCAATAAAGGTTTTCGGTTCCGCAGTGGTGTTTGTGTTTGGATATTTGTAATTTATTGTTGATTAATCCAATAAAATGACTTACAAGTGGTGTGCTGTACCCTGTTGTACAAATACATCTATAAAAACCCCCGAAAAAATTGCTTAATAAAATTGCTGTCCATTTCGAGAAAAACTCGCAAAACAAAAGTGGGAAACGAAAGATATCACAAATCGCTGCAAATATAATTAGAAACGCCAAAATATCTGTAAACACAATAGAAACTTCAACCACCGACAATATGTTTACGCGCGGATGACGTCATTATAACATTAGCCAATCCGGGTCGTTTCTCAATGTGTGGCGCGAGAAACAAATAGCCAAACATATTTTTGTGTTTTTGGATATATTAATTGTTTTAATTTTTAATAAAAATGATGTGATTCACATGAAAAACTCTCATTTTATGCATTTAAAGCAAATAATCACAAAAATATTCATAGTGTCAAATAGCCTATTGTGTTTTTGAATACTATCAAACTATATATTTATTACAAATATTTCGAATAATAGTATTAAATTGAAGCAGAACTGCGAAATAACATCAAAAAATATACACGAATACAAAAGTTATAAGCTTTTAAAGTTCTCTTTTTCGCAAAACGACGACTTGTACGAGACAGCCCCAGATTAATATGGACAATTACTAAGGTGACGTCACCTGATGGAAGTGATAGTTTTAACATATTTTAAAATGTACCTACATTGAATTTGTATAAATCTTATTTTCAAAGGAGTTTTAGAGTTTCTTGCCGGTTCTTCTCCATAGGAAGGACATTTTGGAACCGCGCACCTAGAGTCACTGAGTTTTGTAACTTTAGCGTTTTTTAAGCGCTTTTAAGAGGTTTATGAGAAATAAAAACTATTTGATTTGATTTGAAACATTACATACCTCAACGCTGTCCGGTTGTCTGCGTCCACGCAATCTACGTCGCATCCAAACTCTAGTAGAACTTCCACCACCTGTACGGAGAGTAAAAGTTTAATGGCTTAATTGTCGAATGCGTGTAAAGACACAGCCCCCCTTGACAAGTGACATTTCGACAATCGTTAACGATGATAGAAATCGCTTAAATGACATTAAATGTATGGAAATGACATTTCGTTTCGATAAGTCACGTGACTTGGACTTGTCACTTCCATACATTTGAGCGATTCGATCAGCGTTATCGCTTGTCGAAATGTCACTTGTCTAGGGGGGCTGGTCCGTGCGTTACGAACGTTTGACTCGAAACAGAACATTCTAAGAAACGTGTTTACTCATAAAATTGATAAATAATTTTCAATTGTATCTTTTTTACGAAGGTAATAATAATAATATCTTGGGGGACAACACACACACGGCCATTTGATCCTAAACTAGGCAGACCCTGTATTATGGTAACCAGACAACTGAAAAACATACATTTTATTTAGTAGCGGTTTCCCGCGGCTCCGCCCGCGTGGCTGTCGGTTATCGCGGCAAAAAGTAGCCTATGACCTTTCTCAGGCTTTCTCAGGCGGAGCCGCAGCGAACATCTAGTATATATATAGACTAGGGTAAAACCTAGTGTTATTCATACCTAATAGTGAATTTTACAATACACATAAAATATATAATATTATACGAGGTATACAAGTATACACAATAAATTTAATAAACAATGAAGTAGCGGTGTGGGCAAATGCAGCGATGCTGTGTAACTGCTGGCGCCAACGAGAGCAGCCGCTCCACTGTGTAAAGCTGACCAACAGTTTACGGCTGAGCAACTGTTTACATGAGATACTGTGTACAGTTGAACAACTGTTCACTGGTGGCAACTTGCCCCCCATCGTCTGCGCGGCTGATTACCAATGCAGGCCTCACAAGTCTTTTATAATAATAATAACAAATGTGGACAACATCACATACATTGCTCTGAACCCAAAGTAGCTAAAGCACTTGTGTTATGATATCAGAGACAACGAAGGTACCACAAACACCCAGACCCGAGACAATGTAGAAAAATGGTTTTCTACATTGACCCGGCCGGGGATCAAACTCGGGACCACAGAGATGGCGACACCTTGAAAACCGGTGTTTACGCCACTCGACCACGGAGGTCGCCTTTAAGAGTGCCGAGAGGACTGCAGTCAGTAGCTGGTGGTCGCTTCAGCTGCATAATGGTGTGAATAGAGCCTAGATACTGTGACACACACCTCGGTATGTCCCGCCCAGGCCGCGGCCCGCAGCGGGCTCCAGCCGTCAGCGTCGGCAGCGTCGGCTCGAGCGCCGGCTCGCAGCAACACGGCCGCAGCGGCAGCTCGACCGCCCCGCGCTGCGCCGTGTAATGCTGTGCCGCCTGATGCGTCTGTAGCCTCGACGAGGGCAGGGTATCGCTGTAACAACGAGTAATGCTGATGAAAGTGAAAAGTAACGGCATACAACTTGAACAAAAGCGCGATACAGCGGACAAGGTCATGCTCATAAACTGAAAATAGTTTTATACGTGCCGTTCTCACAATCGTGCGAACAACAACTCCAATTTGAAATCCGGTTTGAAACAAATCGAAATAGCTAATAGAAATAATCTAAAAACACTAGCTGACCCGACAAAAGTTGTTTTGCCAAAGCAACCTTATAATCTAGTAGCCCACAAACTATTCTCAGCTCTACCAAATATAAACCAAAAAAGTCATAAAAATCGGTCAAGCCATTTCGTAGGAGTTCGATAATAAACATTGTGACACGAGATTTTATACATTAGAAGATGACGAATCCAGCACTAGTTACTATAAAAGATGTTATACAGTATATAACAAAAACCCTGTCCGATACAATAAAGGCGTATTCCTGGTTCAACATACGTACTAGACAAAAATGTCTCGCTCAGGCGGCTTCTTTGATACAAAACTATAGCCTGTTGCCTTTGATCAGTTTCATTTTAATTTAATTATATTCACCGGTGAAAAATAGTAATCTCAAATCCATTCAATAGTTACGTATATGTGTACGCAGTACGATGCCGAATAATACTCATATGGATCGGACAGGGTTTTTTATGCATGCTCTATATTATTGAATCACGTCAGTTCCCTTCAAAAATGTATGTTGATCAGTCATGTTCAGCCTACCTTCAATAAAGCAGCCAGCGCGTCATCGTCTCCCTTCGCCGCTAACTCGTGTATCGTGTTCGGGTCCAAAGGAGCTGCGTCTTCTTGTTCCTCCGCCGTCTCGTTGTTGTTATCCAACTCCAGAGGCTGGTCTGATAGCTGCGGACAAGATAATTTATTGAAAAATAATATAATATCTTGGGACAACTCACACACGGCGGTCTGTTCCCAAACTAGGCAGAGCCTGTGCCTGACAACTGATAAACATACTTATATATTTCTAAATACATACATATTATAGACAAATAACACCCAGACACAGAACAAATGATCATGCTCATAATACAAAGATTTGTTATAGGTGGGAATCGAATCCACGAACTCTGGTTTAGCAGTCAAGGTCACTAACCACTACACCAACAGGCCAGTCATAAAATCAAAAAAATATTTACTATGTTTATTATAATATAAGGAATAATTAAAATATAGAAAACATTGATACATTAATGATTATTAAAAATCTGCAAAAGTATTTTAGATAGATCCGGCCATTTTATTTACCATGAGTAAAGTAAGATTTTAGATATATTATGAATCTAAAGATACGAAGCTACAGAAGTCAGATGAAAAACAAAAGAAGAAAGTAGAGAAATTCTAATTCAAATTTAAAACTCATTTATTTAAAATAGTCTAGAAAGTAGTACTTTTCAAACTTTAATATTAAAATGGACAACACCCTGATTTGGGCAAATCTGAATTGAGCACTTAGGAAGCGTAGGCACCCTTGGAGAGGTATATCGGATTCCTATCGGCAAAACCACCGAAATAAGTTTTCCTTATCCTATACGGGGGACCAGCCCCCCTAGACAAGTGGCATGTCGACAAGCGTTAACGATATTAGAAATCGCTTAAATGACATTAAATGTATGGAAATGACATTTCGTTTCGATAAGTCACGTGACTTGGACTTGTCACTTCCATACATTTGAACGATTCGATCAGCGTTATCGCTTGTCGATATGTCACTTGTCTAGGGGGGCAGGCGGAAACACATTACAATCTATTAGCAACTTAGAGTATACATAGATAAGCATAGAGTGCGCGCGTCGAAAACTTTAAAAATATAAGCGCGTCGAGTGTGCCGAGCGAATGCAAATCTTTAGCTGTAAGTACTACACTCATTTACTGATTTAAGTGATTTTCCGTGCGACGACAGACGTTTATGCGAAAATATTGATGTTTTCGATATTATTAGTCCAATATTAGGTTTTGCGATAGTTTCAATAAAAACGGCGCGCTCTGTTTTGACACAAAATTTTACGATGTTACTTGTTCCTACTGTTGCTTACAGTTCATACTTGTTAGGCGCACTCTATGGTTCACTTATTCTTACTCTAAAATTAGCCCACTCAGTCTTACCAGCTAAAGCTGTCAAAGTGCACCTCCGTACCCTGTTACAAGGTAGACGCAGGTACGCTTTAACAGACTGCCGCAATCAGCCGCCTCAGCAGGAGGATAAAGACCTAGAAGATGTGACTCACCAATATATCTTCTCCATCAGCCTCAGGAGGTAAGGAGTCAGCTCTGCTCAGCTCCAGTAACGCGCGCAGAACGCGGCGGTCCCGCGGCCAGTGTGTGCTCGTGTCTCCCGCTATTAACTCCGGCATTATAGACTCTAGTGTGGTGGGCTCTACTGCGGAAAGAAAAAACAAATGATTTCAAGAGGAAAAAATAGAAAAAATATTTAAAGTTGCGGGAAAAAGTCAGTGTTTTATTCCTAGTAATCGTCCCATATAAACTTTAGAAAAGTTTACAGAATTCTACTGTTCCAAAATATCAGATCTATAAGGAAGAGCCGGTAAAATCTTTATAAAATACAAAACAATCGAAAGAGGTTTCAACATTAGCGATTGAGGGAATCATAGATTTTCATTTACTTAAAGATTTTTGACATGCATTTAGCGCCTTATTCTTTTAAAACCTAACTTACCAGTCAACTGATTAAAATGCGAATAATACAGGAAATCCATGTTCTCAATACTTGACATAAATTGTTCATACATAGCCATTATATTCACCAAACAAATTAGTATTTGAATCACTTAAGAATCACAAAACGTTCACTTTTTATTACACTTTACATAGAATGTGCGTCTGTCTGTCTGAACGAAATACACTCAAAAACTACCGAACGGATTTTCAAATGGTTTTCACCAATGGATAGAGTGATTCAAGAGACAAATCTAATCGGTAGAAAACCCACTGTGGGAATAGGTAAATTTTCACAATTGCTAGATACATAATATGTACCAAGAAAAAAGTCCATCTCTGTTTTAATTTTCAATTATTAAAACATTAATATCACTGCTTTTCCCAAACATCCTTTAATCAAACACACACAAAAACTTTGACAAGTATTTTGATATAATTTGGTCACATTATTACACAAAAAGCAATTATTTATCAATCGAATATGTTACAATAAACACATAACACATGCACAATTCATGACTAAACAGGCCGTACTGATCAACGGAAGGAATTTTTGCGTTATATTTCCTAATAACCAATTATTCATAAATTGGTCTTTATGTGTATTAAAACAAGGGCTATAATGCTAATTGATGAAACTACTAATATTAATTATGTTGTATTGTTTGTTAGTAATTAGCTAAATGTATATTTAAGGCTATTGTTAAGGTAATGGAATGACCAGTATCATGTTACACTGGTTATAAACTTAATCTGGTAAATTTGAAAGACACAAACATACTTGAGAAAAATACTCAATAAAATAATATGGATTTCACAGCTAGCGTCATGGTATAGGATACTCCTACCGAAAAGGCTGGCTCCTCCTAGCTCAGGAAAGAAGTTCGTGGAAGAGGGAGAGGGAGGTCTTTGCCCTGCAGTGGGACAAGACGGGCTTATTAGATAGATATTATAAATAGATAGTTGAGGTAAGTTTAAGAATGAAATCGATAAAGTCCCGAGAGCGAAAAATAATGATTTTGTGCGGACAAACCCACGAGCAATTTACTTACTTACAATACGCAGGATATGATAATAAAATTATGTATAACTGTTCGCATCATTATTACAGGGAAAAGAGTTAGGTCAGTAACATTGTATTGTAATGATAAATGTATAGGTATGCTAGTTTTTGTGCTAAATATTTTATCTTATCTGCTATTAAAATGTTTATATATCGTTACGCATTGTTTTTCGGAGAGGTTGATTAGCTAATGCCCAAATCTAAATCAATAATACTATTAGGAATGGGTTTAAAATTCCCTAACCTTACTTATATTATAAATGCGAAAGTAACTCTGTCTGTCTGTTTGTCTGTCGCGCTTACACGCGAAATCTATTGAACCTTTACATGAAATTTGGTACTTAGATAGTCCATCGCGCCCAGCCCGGTCCAGCACCACAAGTCGACCGCCCGACATCACTAACAGACAAGACTCTCTATAGCCAATGTCACATATGTATTTTTTAGAGCCTGAGAAAGGACATAGGCTATTTTATTCGCGATAACCGACATCAGCGCGGGAGGAGCCGTGGAAAACAGCTAGTATTATTATATATCTAAGGTTTGATTATTACATTGCGTTTGTAAGAGGCATTCACTATTACTAGGTCCGTTGTCTGTCTTACTGCACTACCAATAAATTAATTGCAAAATGGCGACAACATCACATACATTGCTCTGATCCCAAAGTAAGTGTCCACTTGTGGTATGGAATCAGAGACAACGAAGGTACCTTAGACCATATATGATTAACGTAGAACAGTTTAAAAACCTGTCAAATACCATATTCATAGCAGACTTATGAATTAAACCGACACGTGCCCTTACTCTCCAATTTAATTTTAATTCTGATACAATGCAATGCAATTTAAATTAGTAAGGCAGGGGATTCAGTAAGGAACTGACTGGAGTCTAAACAGTGAGAGTATTTTATTGTACTGTGTGTTGTTTGTGTGTCTACTAAATGAATAACAATTTTGCATTGATATTTATTAGGTCGTGGTGGCCTAGTAGTTCAATGAACGGATTAGTGTGCACAAGGTTGCAGGTTAGAACCCATTACAGGCAAGTACCAATGTGACTTTTTCAAAGTTTTATGTACTTTCTTAATTATTCTAAGACATCATTGGCAAACGGTGAAGGAAAACATCGTGAGGAAACCTGGATTCCGACAATTGAAATCTGAAATCGCCAACCCGCAATGAGCGAGCGAGGTGATCAATGCTCGTGCCTTCTCTATATAAGAAGAGGTCTGTGCCCAGGAGGGTAAGGGCACATATCGGGTTAATATAATAAAATTAAACTATCAGTAGTTATTTTTATTTATATTATTTACTAGCTGTCCCCCGCGTGTTTCAGTTTTAACGGTTTTTCATTTTTGAAACATTTTTCATTTATGCTCCGCTCCTATTGGGCGTAGCGTGATGTTATATAGCCTATAGCCTTCCTCAATAAACGGACTATCCAATACAAAAATATTTTTTCAATTCGAACCAGTAGTTCCTTAGATTAGCGTGTTCAAACAAACAAACAAACTCTTCAGCTTTATGATATTAAGTATAGATTTCTCTTAGCTAGTTTAAAGTGACTGTCAATATCTACACGTGTTGTATCTGTTGCCACGTGAAAACTAATTCATGTCAACACAGAGGTGTGGCAAAACAAAAATACTACAAAACATTATCATCGTCTGTAATCACAGTGCACTAGATAACAGTCTTGATAACGGTACATTACTGCATTTTTATAAAAAAATCAAGACCAGCAGGCTTACTACCGAAACTGGTTTGGTTCTGTTTTTGATTCGAACTCGATTCGGTTCTCAATTTGATCCTGAATGTACCCCCGAACCAAACCAAGTTGAAAACCGAGATCCAGTTATAATCGAGTGTTATCAGCGTCGTTAGCAGTATACATGTGACTACGTCATTATAAAGCTCTAAGTCTTCAGTTCATTCAGTTTTAATAATATTTATTATATCTTTAACGTTTTCTGACAGATTTTCTCTTAGGTTATTCTCGATCGAGCTTAGTTACAACTTGTACCACTGCACGATCTGGCGCCAGTGTCGGCTTCTACAGTATC
Organism: Diachrysia chrysitis; assembly: GCA_932294365.1. Taxonomy (NCBI): domain Eukaryota; kingdom Metazoa; phylum Arthropoda; class Insecta; order Lepidoptera; family Noctuidae; genus Diachrysia; species Diachrysia chrysitis. The sequence goes on from OW028670.1 coordinate 5,573,541, forward strand.
AACTCGATCTCAATTCGATTGAAACAGCTCGATGCAGTCGGGAGTAGGGGGGCAGGATTTATTTATAAACTAGCAGTGCCTCGCGGTTGTTCCCGCGTATGTAGTTCCTGTTCCCGTAATACATCATTTTTAGGTATTTTTTTCCAATATTTTAGTAGTTATTTTGCTATTTGTGAAGGACACGAATCCAATCAAAGATCATGAACATCGATCTACCTGTTCCGAGTTAGAACTGAAGAACGGGTGGACCGATTCCTCTCCATCCCGAATAACAGAATAACTATAAAAATATCGAACAATGTCATGAAAAAAACATCGGAAACGGGTGTACCAAAGCATCGCGGGGCACAGCTTGACCACTTGGGACTACCAACGCACAGCTTGACAACTTGAATCACCATTGCGCTATATTATGATTGCTAATTCAAGCATGTGTTTCCCTGACGCAATATAATGCTATGCAATTATTACCTAATATGGTATAAATTCTACCTGGGAAGGATGGGGCGATAAACGCAAATACAATACACCTAATTATGACTATTAAACTGTAGAACAAAACCGCAATATTTTTTTCTAATTAACGAACGTCAGTTTCCTCGTAATTAATAACAATGAAGTGACATTCATTTAACTATAAAAATGACTTATTTAGAGCAATGGAAAACACAATTAACAGTAGTGACGCTTTGATAATGATAGCGTCTTTATTTCGATGCAGTAAGGTTCATAATTGTTACCAATGAAGTACGATTTACCGCATAACGGGAAACTTGATAATATTAAAGTATGTAATTGTCATATTTGCAGGTGTCTCATTAAAGAATCAATCGATCACCACGTTAAGGCGCTGTCCCACGGTGGGGTGCCATTACCGAAGCTGTTAAAAACACCAGCCTGTAACTGTCCCACTGCAGGCCTCTCATACAGAGAACGAGCATTGATCACCACGCTTGTGAGCTGCCCCACGGTGGGGCGCCATTACCGAAGCTGTTAATAACACCAGCCTGTAACCGTCCCACTGCAGGCCTCTCATACAGAGAACGAGCATTGATCACCACGCTTTTAAACAAGTGATAATTCCATATTAACAAATCCTACGCAATGACTGATGTATTAAACTTTGGGCATATTATTATTAATCCGCTAACTCGTATTGTAATCATTTTATTTATTCAAATCTTTATGTGCACCTCTTCCGAAAAGCCTTTTCCCAAGTTATGTTGGGGTCGGGTTCCAGTCTCACCGTATTCAGCTGAATACCGTATTTTAAATGAGACGTCTGCCTATCTGATCTCTCTCTATATACCTTGCTTGTACGGTATCTCTTGAAACTGGCTAGGTTATCAGAATGGTAAGGGGACTTAGGACTTTCCTTATTTAAAAATAGCCACATAACAAAGTACAACAGGAAACTTCGGTTAATATACATATTTTATCAATTAACTTGGTATATTAAATAAATGAGCTTTGTTAATTATTTTATTTAAGGCGTTTTCCCTATTAGGGATTAAAGTTCAAGTATACAAGGTAAAAATTCCTGATACGTGTATAAATAAAACAATAAATATATATGGATAACATCACATACATTGCTCTGAACCTAAAGTAAGTAGTGAAAGCACTTGTGTTATGGAATTCAGAGACAACGAAGGTACCACAAACACCCAGACCCTAGACAATGTAGAAAAGTAGTTTTCCACTTTGACCCGGCCGGGGATCGAACCCGGAAACTCAGAGCTGGCGACACCTTGAAAACCGGTGTGTACACCACTCGACCACGGAGCTCGTCAGTCCAGAGTATTGTGACATAATTTGATTGTGAACGCGAATTTCCTAGAAATAAGACTACTTTTAAAACGGATTCTATCTATATATTCTATATTCGGATTTTAGTTCCCGACGATTCGTTAATAAAAATATGAAGATAGAACATCTACTGTCAAGACGTATACCACCTCAGTCTGCCCGTGACCATGACACCTGCAAAGGCGTCGAAACGTCGGAAACTAAAATCTAAATACAAACCGCGATAAAATCCGTTCAAAAAGTAGTTTATTTCAACGTCTTAAATTCGCGTACAACTCAGAAAGCAATAGATTGTTAATTTTAACTTTTTGTACTCGATCTAAATATATGTTTGTAGTCAAATGATGTCCCAAACAGATTAAGAAGTTTTTCAAATGTACGAGAAATCTTTTTTTTTTAACTTATATAGCCGCTACAATAATTGCTTCATATTATAGTACCAAATGCTTAAAATGATGCCCTAAACATATTATTAACTTTATCAAATGTATGAGTAACCTCATTTTTTAACTTGTATAGCCACTAAAATAATAATCCATAGTTTTAATGCCGAAAAAGCGGTGGAGAGACCAACTTGACTCCTACCGAAAGGACTGGCCCATCCTAGGTCAGGACAGAAGTGCGTGGAAGAGGGAGAAGGAGGCCTTTGCCCTGCAGTGGGACAAAACGGGCTTATTAGATAGATAGATAGATAGTTTTAGTACCAAATGCTTGAAATGATGTCCCGAACAGATTAAAAACGTTTTTTTACTGGCACTTTCTATTTTAGGCTCAATATGAATGGTCTCTTTTAATTTTTAGCAGGTATTTTTTAATAGGACCCAAAGTATAAGCGACAATAGCCTAATGGCTAGGGTGTAGCCTTGTGATCGAGAGGTCGCAGGTTCAATCCCCACCCATTGCACTATTGACATAAACCCACTCCAGATACAAGCATATTTAGCTTAGTTGGAGGGGTTAACAAGATTGCTAGTAATGTGAATTTCACCCACATTGCTAGTAATCTTTTAAAAAACAAAAAAAAAAGTCCGCCCTCCTAACAGAACGCAGTATGGTAGGTAATATTGAGTTAGCTTATATTAACTATGGCATATACTTACATGATACTGAGTCCTTGCTTTCCGATTCGGGGTCGCCTTCCTTATCTTCAGGTTTCGATTCTTGATTCTATAACAATAAATATTCGTTTAATCACCATTAATCAACGTCCAATAAAAAAATCGGAGTCCCGCAGTCTCTAAAAGAAATAGGAATATAAAAACGCAGGAAGGATGTGGTTTTCTCATTTATATAACTAACTGTCTGTAATAACTAGCTGTCCCCCGCGACTTTGTTCGCGTGTTTTAGTTTCAACGGTTTTTCATTTTTGCAACATTTTTCATTTATGCTCCGCTCCTATTGGTCGTAGCGTGATGTTATATAGCCTATAGCCTTCCTCAATAAACGGACTATCCAATACAAAAATATTTTTTCAATTCGAACCAGTAGTTCCTGAGATTAGCGCGTTCAAACAAACAAACAAACAAACAAACAAACACTCTTCAGCTTTATAATATTAGTATAGATAATACCATCTTGGGACACCTCACACACGGCCATCTTATTCCAAACTAGGCAGAGCCTGTATTATTGCAACCAGGGAACTGATAAACATACATCAACTTTATACAAGTGTAAATAAAGTTCCTTTTCAACTGACTAATACAGAATGAAAAAGTCATAAAGAATATTAAGTTGTAGTGAAAAGTGAACCTTATATGTAAGGTTTTCAGTTGTTTTTCCTTAAACTCGTGTTTGTTTACATCTTTGGCTAATAGATTGTGAACGCAGTATAATGTAATTAGTTGCTTTTTTTCCATCAGCAGTATAGGTACATACCGCGGCCTCGTCTGAAAGCTGCGTGTGCTCGCAGTCCCTGCGCAGCGCGGACTCCACGTCGCATCCGGAGTCCAGCACCCACAGTAATATTAACGTGTGGAGGTCCAGCTCGTTTTCTGCCTGTTCACTGTTAACAAAATACATAAAAATAGAGATGACTGATGTATAGTTCAAAATTATTAAAGGACTTTGTATGCAGCTATAAAGATAATGCTTAAATAATTGACTGGAGTAACGAGTAGATAAGAATTGAGTATATGACTTCCGCACTCAGAGATGTTAATGGGTACTTAAGGGATTCTTTAGTATCGATTTATGTACGCGAACTCAGTTTGTCAATGCTCAGTTGATCAGCCTTTCAGAAACCGAGGGTAATCGATCAAATCTATAAAAAAAGCACTTTAATAGCTATTTAACGTCTTTGAGTGTGACAGTTAGAGACGATTTTTGTAAGTAGCGTAAGAAAGATGAATGATGATGAAGATGATCGCTTAAGTCTCTAAACGTGTATAAATAATAAATAAATAAATGTGGACAACATCACATACATCGCTCTGAACGCAAAGTAACTAGCTAAATTAAGCACTTGTGTTATGGAAATCAGAGACAACGAAGGTACCACAAACACCCAGACCCGAAACAATGTAGAAAACTGGTTTTTCTACATGGACCCGGCCAGGGACCGAACCCGGGACCTCAGAGCTGGCGACACCTTGAAAACCGGTGTGTACGCCAGTCGACCACGGAGGTCGTCAAATAATATAAGTGCATGGACATATTATGACGAGGGATGAGAGTTACATTCCTGGATAAGTTATGATTATGACTGTGTATGGGTAATATGGGTATACAATACATGCAGAGGAAGACATAAAACAAGGTAGATAGGTAGTTAGTATTAAACTTACGTCTTGGGTTTCTTCTGTGACGTCATATGCTGTTCTAAACTCGTCATGTGGAAGACGTAATTGTGGATCTCCAATGCGCTAAGTCTGTAACAAAACGAAAAATATATATATTTTTTTTTTTTTTATAACCTTTTAGGTGTCCCACTGCTATGCAAAGGACAACCGCAATTTGCTCCAGGATCTTCTGTCTGAAGCCGCTTCCCACCAATCCGGCAAATAGCGATCGATGTCGTCTCACCATCGTCTTTTCGGCCTACCCCGTTTTCGATTTTTTCCTAAATAACTTAAATAATAATGTCGTGCTGGCATAACAGTTCAACGAACGGATTTGTATGCACAGGGTTGGAATTACAAATTCGAATGAAAATTTAAAATGAAATTTTTAAATCGATTAATTGGAGGTTCGAACCCATTATAGGCAAAGGCCTATCGATACTTGTTATAATAAATCTAATGAGGTTTTTTTTGAACGCGCTAATCGCTGAAACTACCAGTCGGATAAAAAAAAACTTTTTGCATTTGATAGCCCAAATCTCGAGAAAGGTTTTAGGCTATTAAACATCACGGAGAAAAACCAGGCCACCGCAGGGCACAGCTAGTAATATTATAAATGCGAAGGTTTGGATAGATGTTTGTTCATCAATCACGATAAAACGGCAGAACCGATTTGAATTAAATTGATACATATATAGTTTTTTACCTGGAACAGCGCATAGGCAACTTTTCATCATCAAGATTATGACAATTTTTTAACAAACACGCGGGTTATACAGCAGGGCACAGCTAGTTAATAATATCAATGTGTGTATAATAACTTTCGTGAGGAGTATTCATAATTATTTAAAACAAAACGGTTTACTTTCGCATATTCTCGGGATCGGCCGACTAGTTTCAGACTCAATAGGAGTCCCTAATGATGAGCTGACGCGGCGGCGGCGGTGTTATGAATATAAACGCGTTTACCTCTTAGCGTCGAGCGTGTAGTACATGGCGATGGCGGCGTGCCCGTCGGCGGGACAGCACAGGTAGCGCCGCGTGCAGTGCTTCACGTCCACCAGCCACTTGGCGAACGAGTGGTGGAACATGGACAGGAAGCCCGTCGAGCGCTCCATCACCAGTATCCTGGGGAAGAATCATAATGTATATGAATATTAAAGCAAGAAAAGAGGTAAAACATTTATAGGCTCAGCAAAGAGCACGCACAACATAAAACACAACGGCATATTAACGAAACGTAACATAAACACAAAAAAAAATAACATAATAAATTAGAACATAATAATTCATCGTGCTGTGCTGGCGCTGCTGCTGCGGATGCTGAGAACCTCAAACGGCGGAAATATAACAACCTTATTGGAAGTTATACATTCCAGCCGTTTGGGGTTGAAACACTTGGACCGTGGTGTCCGAGAGCACACACATTATATAAAGGTCTGGCGAAACGCCTTGTTGACTCCTCGCGTGACCCAAGGGCTGGCTTTTACCTTGGACAGAGAATAAGCATTGCCATTCAACGTGGCAATGCCGCCAGTCTTTTGGGTACACTTCCCGTCGACAGCGATGCGGATGAATTTTTTGACGCTATTTTTTTTTTGAGCTTTTTTATTAGTTTTGTCCGCATCCAGCGGTTTGCGGCGACCTTCACCAGGTCATCGGTCCATCTTGTGGGAGGCCTACCCGCGCGTCTTCCGGTTCGTGGTCTCTATTCGAGAACCCTTCGGCCCCAACGGCCATCGGTTCTCCGAACAATATATATGTAAAAAATAATTTATAAATGACAAAGAAAACTAATTACCTTCTCAATAAATGTAATCTTCTGTTAAAATCTTCTCTAGTAACACTATACTCTTTGGTGAGAAGACATTTGTAGAGCATTTCTTCTGTCACGCCGCACCGGGCTGCCAGCAACACGTCGAGAAGGAGACGCACCTACGAGTGAAAGAGACGACATCAGGCAAACGCTAGAAGATAATATATCCTCGTCATTTCCAGTCTAAATTTAGGACATTAATACGGCTAAAGTGCGACATGGCTTAATGTACTAAAAATAGGCACTAGTAGTTGCTCAGCAGGGTTATTCGCTATGGCAGTTGTCATCAAAACCCATTATTGCTTTATAAAAAAGACAGTGAAAACACACATTTCTTATCGTGTAACTTCGATGACAAACTAGATCTACTACTACTTAGTTGGTTACCGACGTTAGCCGATACTGAATAAGCATTTTTATCCAATAACCATCGGTTGGGTTGGCAACTGGAGATAGCGAATAGGCCTACAGGACTAAATTAGTAAAAAAGTGTCTGAATAAAATGCTTTTACCATAATTTATTAAACTCTAAAATGTCAAATTAATAATCAACATTGTCTAAATTACATATATGTTAACTTTGATAACTTTTGATGGCAGATTTTAAAATAAATAATAGGCTATTTGACACTATGAATATTTTTGTGATTATTTGCTTTAAATGCATAAAATGAGAGTTTTTCATGTGAATCACATCATTTTTATTAAAAATTAAAACAATTAATATATCCAAAAACACAAAAATATGTTTGGCTATTTGTTTCTCGCGCCACACATTGAGAAACGACCCGGATTGGCTAATGTTATAATGACGTCATCCGCGCGTAAACATATTGTCGGTGGTTGAAGTTTCTATTGTGTTTACAGATATTTTGGCGTTTCTAATTATATTTGCAGCGATTTGTGATATCTTTCGTTTCCCACTTTTGTTTTGCGAGTTTTTCTCGAAATGGACAGCAATTTTATTAAGCAATTTTTTCGGGGGTTTTTATAGATGTATTTGTACAACAGGGTACAGCACACCACTTGTAAGTCATTTTATTGGATTAATCAACAATAAATTACAAATATCCAAACACAAACACCACTGCGGAACCGAAAACCTTTATTGCTTACGCTTGTTTACGCGCTTGTGACGTCACTCACAAAGCACGACACCATTTTGTTTGAATAAAGCGTTTCGGCGGCTTATTTGAAATTTGAATTTTTATTTGCAATTTTCTTACGAAATACGTAATTTCTTTTTGAAAAAATTTTATGGGTGAAATTCTTAACCGTAACCAAGTAATTCAAGATAGAAATTATAAATCTGTCAAATAGCCTATTTAAACACGATGTCTTAAGTTTAAGTAGCTGTTTTAGGGCCGTCATTAAATAATTTTAATAACTATCTTGGGTTTTAATAATTATTATTTAGATTAAGAAAGTACATACAACTTTGAAAGTCACATTGGAACTTGCCTGTAATGGGTTCGAATCTGCAACCTTGTGCATACAAACCCGTTCGTTGAACCGCTAAGCCACTATACCATTCAATTTAATCCATAAGAAAAGAGAATGTTTGTGTGTATGTATATTCACATAAAACTCGAGAACCGTTAGCCCAATTGATATGAAATTTTGCGCACATATAAAGGGCGACATTACCTATCCGACGAACATAGTTACGTTTGTGTCGGATAGATGGCGCTGGTGGCAGTGATTATCTTTTGAACCATAGGTCGAACTGTGTAGATTATTTACTTAAGAGTTCAGCGCTCCGGGGCACTTACTAGTTATAAATTTGAAATATCGATTGTAATTAATTGACCAACGAACTATAAAGCAATCTAACCACATGACATACGGTGTGTTAGATGTTTATATTATTATTTGTAATTAAATACAAATAATAGAAGGAAAAACTTAAACCTCAGGCAGGACTCGAACCTGCGAGCACTGGCTTGACGCGCCAGTCGCTTTACCAACTAAGCTACCGAGGTCACTACCTGGAAGTTTAAATTTTGCCTTCTATTTTAGCTTATCTTCTCTTATTATTTGTGTTTACTAGTTTTAGTAAATCGGGTTGTAATAAAAACGAACCTTAGTAAATCTTCTGCCGTGGAACAGTCTCTGAGCGAGCCAGAGATACAGCCCGTTGAGAGTTCCCGGGATCTCGCGGATTTCTCGTAGGGCAATGAACCCATCAGCAACGCCATCTAGCACCTGTGTACAATAATATAATATATCTTGGGACAACTCAAACACGGCCATCTGATCCCGAACTAGGCAGAGCCTGTATTATGGCAACCAGACAACTGATAAACTTACTTATATATTTTAAAAAATACATACATTATTAAAGATAAATTATACCCAGACATATAACAAAGGATGATCCTTTGCTCATCACACAAAGATTTGTCCTGGGTGGGAATCGAACCCACGACCTCCGGTTTAGCAAGCAGGGTCACTGACCACTAGACCAAAAGGCCAGTCAGAGAGAGACTATAATATTATTTATTTCTTAGTACATGGTAATTACAGATGTTTCAATAAGGAAGGTAGGGTAGGGTAGGTAGGGTAGATAGGATAGGGTAGGGTAGGGTAGGGTAGGTAGTCAGTTGACGGGAGCGAAGCCGCGGGCACAGCTAGTACTGTATATAGATAAAAATGTTGGACTGACCTTTTCTAGATACAGTAAGCAGCCATCGCTCTTGATTCTGAGATGGTCGAGCGCCGCAGCGGCCGCGGCCGCCGCCGTCGAGTCACTGGACACGCGCGCCCTACAAACATACTTATTTCTTACTGGCTGACCCGACACTCCCTGCCCTCTTAATCTATAGATACAGAAATGCGATGACGTATCCAGTTTAATTTATTTTTCCGCAGATTTCTCGCTATTTTTTTAAATACAGTAGGGGATCGGACTATTTTTTTTTATTTATGCGTCGATGAGGAATATACAGTGAATGGAAATGTAGCGTGACGTCACTTGTGGCTACAATTTAACACAAGCCCCCATTCTAGAACTTTAAAGTGCTTTAACTTTGTCATTTTTCATTTATTTGATAAAAGAAAAAATACGAGTATTTTTTTTTATCTATCTAGTGGACTAAATAGATATTTCCTTTTCATACCCAGTCCGCTCCCCTATAATCGTCCTGACAAAAAAGTAACACATTTTTTTTCATTCGATCATAAAAATATCTAGCTAAATCAAGTTCCTTAGTTTTCATTTACCTGAGTCTAGGTTCAGTATCCAAACGAGCCAGCACATATCTCTGCACATCAGCCGACACGTGAGCTCGCTGCAACTCATCCAGAGTTATCTTGCGGAACCCTAAAAAGACAAAATAATCTATAAAAAAAAATATCTTTATTCTAAGGAAAGAGATTTTAGTGTATTAATTTTTATTACAGCGATTCATATTTATTTTCTCCTTTGTTTTTAGCAGCTCCCATAGCTTTCATCCTTATATTTAATCCTTGTGTCACAAGCATATAAATCACATGCACAAACAACACCTAGACTTAGAACAAGCATTTGTGGATCACACAAATGCTTGTCCCATGCGGGGATCGAACCCGCCGCACGTCGCACCAATGGTAATCTGCGCAATTACTTGTACCACTCGACTATCCGTGCAGTTGTCATTGTGAACACATCTATACTTATATATAAAGCTGAAGAGTTTGTTTATTTGTTTGAACGAGCTAATCTCAGGAACTACTGGTCCGATTTGAAAAATTCTTGCAGTGTTGGATAGCACATTTATTGAGGAAGGCTATAAGCTATTTAACATTACGCGGCGACTAAAAAGAGCTAAGCATAAATGAAAAATGTTGCAAAAATGAAAAACCGTTGAAACTAAAACACGCGAACAAAGTCGCGGAGGACAGCTAGACGTTCATATTTTTATTTCTTGTTATGTACTATATTGTAGTGTACTATTGTCTAAATTTGATTTTACTTTTCCTACTTATTTCTTATATTTATACTGTTTTCCGTCTGTTCTATGCTCACACCATTCTTATTGGCGAATTAATATTTTCTATTCCTGTTACACAGCTGTATCCTGTGAGCCTGGAACTTACCTGTGAACATCCTGGTCAGGTTCCTGCAGTGCTTCCTGGCGGTGCAGACCAGCAGCAGCCACTGCGGGAACAGGTGCTGGTGGCGCGCCAGCAGGCTCGCCACGCTGAGGGAGCCCTCAGTACCTTCACGGTCCTCACAGACTCCTGGAACAGAAGAATATACAACTATATAGCTGCTAAGTAAGAAAGAACTTGGTAGAAGTTTCACTTGGTGGTGGAAGGTGGGTAATACTTCCCTCCTTGCATAGGATGGAGGTGACGAATGCGTACCATCAGTGTAGTGGGGACGACGATGTCGCCTCACATCTCGGTAACAAACAAGGATGCAGTGGATCTAGTTGGTCACTGACGGTAGCTGATACAAAATTTGCGTTTACTAAGTATTATTTATATCCAGTGATCATCGTTTGAGTTGTCAACTGAGATAATCAATAAGGCCACTGGGCGACAAGTACGGGGAGTGTCTGTCGTCTGACGATAGACGAACACACATTTTTTCGTTTGGATGTAGCGATTTAGTGTTTCTTTGCAAGGCGGGGGACGTCGACTTGGGGTTCGGTAGTCCGTCTTTATAATTTTTTTGGTTCTTTGATGCTAATAAAAGACACCCATCCTTACTACTATTATAAATGCGAAAGTCACTCTGTTTGTCTGTCTGTCGCGCTTGCACGCCAAAAGTACTGAACCGATTTAAATGAAATTTGGTACATAGATAGTGTAGAGCCTGAAAAAGAACATAGACTACTTTTTGCCGCGATAACCGACATCCACGCAGTCAGAACGGCGGGAGACAGCTAGTTTACCATAAACTAAGATAAAATGTCCAGTGATAATTTATTATGTTATTGCTAAATATTTTATTTTTGTTTTTGTGTTGTTTTTTTTCTCATTTATTTATTTCTTTCTTTCTTTCTGTCATTCATGTAAATATTAAGTCCTCCTTACCGCCCAATATACCTTCATCGATGGCGTCGACCAATAGGAACAAACACTGCTTGGGCGGGTCGATCTCCAGCAAAGGAAACAGCAGCGCCTTCTTGAAGCATTCGTCTGGATTCTTCTCCAAGTTCTGAGGAAGTAATGCCTGGAAGAAGATATTATTATTAACATATAATAACAATAAAAACACATTACTAGCGGTGCCCCGCAGGTTTACCCGCGTAAGTTTCCGTTCCCGTAAAACATCAATTTATTTTCCTGACTTTATTATAATTATTTAGAGACATGTCAAACAAACCAAAAATCATTAAAAATCGGTTCATCGTACTTGAGTTATAAATGGTGTAACTAACTCGACTTTGTTTTTTTTTTTGTCTTTTTTTTTAATAAATGTGGACAACATCACATACATTGCTCGGAACCCAAAGTAAGTAGCGAAAGCACTTGTGTTATGGAATTCAGAGACAACGAAGGTACCACAAGCACCCAGACCCGAGACAATGTAGAAAAGTGCATTTTCTACATTGACCCGGCCGGGGATCGAACCCGGGACCTCAGAGTTGGCGACAGCTTGAAAACCGGTGTGTACGCCACTCGACCACGGAGGTCGTCATATAAAGACTATATTAGGACTAGCTCGTATATATAACGACTAGCTGACCCCACAGATGTTGTCTTGGCTAAGCTTTGACTATTCAAATCAAACTGCAAATTGAAAATCACCACAAAACACAAAAAAATGTTTGTCTGTAACGTCGTCGGTTTACGGACGATAAATTTACGTGATAACGTCACAAGCCGAACGCATAGACCGATCGTGCCTCTCTATCGCTTGCTGCGCGCTCTCTCGCTCAGCTCAGGCTGAACGTACAATAACACAACGACCTAACCAGCCTTAGACTTATCCTCATCCTTATATCGACGACAATAAAGTTCAAAATCCAACAAACGTCAGTCGAATAAACGCAAAATTAAGACACTTTTTCGTGCGTGCAGCCGGCGTTCATCGATTTATAGGACGTTATCACGTCAAAAAAAATATATTCGAAATAACTCAACAACAGACCTTTGCGTGATGAGCACGATTATTTGTTCTGTGTCTGGGTGTAATTTATCTATAATATTGTTGTATTATGTATTTATAAAGCTTTATAAAGCTGAAGAGTTTGTTTGTTTGTTTGTTTGAACGCGCTAATCTCAGGAACTACTGGTTCGAATTGAAAAATTCTTTTTGTATTGGATAGTCCGTTTATTGAGGAAGGTTATAGGCTATATAACATCACGCTACGATCAATAGGAGCGGAGCATTAATGAAAAATGTTACAAAAATAAAAAAACCGTTGAAACTAAAACACGCGAACAAAGTCGCGGGGGACAGCTAGTCTATAATATGTATGTATTTAGAAATATATAAGTATGTTTATCAGTTGTCCGGTTGCCATAATACAGGCTCTGCCTAGTGTGGGATCAGAAGGCCGTTTGTGAGCTGTCCCAAGATATATTATAACAAACCAACCTGCTGTATTTCAGGCTCCGACAGCAACTTATCGTAATAAGCATTCGCAATCAACGTCCTCGGACTGACAGGCAGGCTGGGTATCGGAGGCGGCACATCCTCTTTCTTCTCCAACTTCTCCACATCCTCCATCTTCTCCTCTCCTTGGAGAATATTCTGGTATTCGGGAAGTTCTTCCTTGGGCGAGGTAGGCCGGTCTGGCTTCTTCGCTGGAGAAGATTCGGCGGATCGTAAATCGCTTTTGTTCGGATATCTGAAATTGTAGTAGCGTTGTGTATTCGTGATTTTGTTGGTGTAGGGTTTATGAGATGGTTTTTTCATTTATCAAATTAATATGTAAATCTAGTAGATTTTTTATTTATTTATTTATTGCAAAATAATAAAATATTAATATGTAAAAAGAGTCGAGTTAAGTAAAAAAAAAAAATTACTGACTCCCGAACTAAGGATTTAAATTATTATGTCGCTGGGGGGTTTTACAAACATTCAATTGACATGCACTAAGAATACCCAGTTTTTATTCTGGATTAGAATATATTTTTCTTTTTTATGTGTATATATATGATTGGACTTAATTACTTAAAAACTTAACATATTTTACTAATTACATTAACCGGTTAAAAACTACGTACTTTAGAGGCATTTATAGATCTCAGTAAGAAACGTATATTGATCAATCAAATTTGACTTAAAATTACCATAAAACGCCTTAAACTATACATAGACAAGTATGGAGTGCGCGCAACGCCTGTAGCCCGCTGTGCCGAGCGTAAGTAAATAATTAAGTTTTTTTATGTGTAAGTGTACTACGCTCGTTTACTGATTTAAGTGATTTTCCGTGCGACGACAGGCGTTTATCGGAAAATATAGATATTTCCGATTTTATTAATTAGGTTTTAAGATAGTTTTAATAAAAAGGCGCGCTCTGCTTTGACACATAATTTTACGATTTTACTTATTCATACTCTATTAGGCGCTCTATATAGTTTACTTATTATTACTTTTTTTATATTAATGTGGACAACATCACCTACTTTGCTCTGAACCCAAAGTAAGTAGCTAAAGCACTTGTGTTACGGAATTCAGAGACAACGAAGGACCACAAACACCCAGACTCGAGACAATGTAGAAAAGTGGTTTTGTAAATTTCTAAGTATGAAAACCGGTGTGTACGCCACTCGTCCACGGAGGTCGTCATAAGTAACTTGAACATATCTTTAAGTCAAACACATACCTGAAATTAGCAACCGGAATCCTCGACTTAGGGGGACTATTCTCAATCTTCTTATCATCACCCGAACTGTCCTTCTGTTCAGTTGAGAGACTCTTCTGTAACACACAACCCTTCTTTTCTGACAGCGGTTCAGAGGATTGCCGTAGAAGACGGGAGTTTCTCAGCTCTTTGGACTGGCGTTGGGAGATGTTGCGGAGGAAGAGATTCTCGTGGTTCTCGTATAGGCGGAAATCGTCGTCCGTCACGAATGGGTTGGTAGGCTTCGTTGATGATCTCGGCAAGATTTCTGGCAGCTGTGTAAGAGAAAATTTTTATGATGATTGTGAGAGATGAGTTTAAAATATCAGTGTTTATTTTCGGTATTTAATAATCAATTTTTTTACATTTCGTTGGATACGCATTAATCGTGGTTTTAATTTATTTCCTGTATGTTGTATCCATTCTGTACAGCAGTGGATACCATTTTCGAAATTAGCATTTAAAGAAAACAACGAAATTGAAACCCATAACATTTTATAAAAAAATTACGTCTGCCATCTTGTATTTGAAAATGGACGTTAATTTTGTGAACTTCACCATCTATATCTATAATTATGACCAAATTTATCATGAATAAAAAAAGTAAACACGTGTTAGCGCTTTAAGTGGTCTCCCGAACTACTAATAAAGTGGTGTTAACAGTTCGGGCTCGACCTTCCCGCGTCTTGCCCCTCACCCGCCGCACGATTGCGGGTATCTGGTCGTGTTTGTGGGACGACTGTATGGCTTTATGGAGTGCGTGTATAGAGAACAGTGTGAGCACCTCGTGCGCGCTGAGCGGCGCGTCGGCGTGCAGGTCGCGGTAGCCGGCGCGCTCGTGCACGCGCTCGATGGTGCGCGCGCGCCGGGCACTGCAGCCCTCCTCCTCGTCCGAGCGCTGGTCTGCGGCGGGACAATGTACGTCATTATAATATTTCAAAACACTCGAACGTCCACACGCGAAAATTTCGGAGATGCCCGACTAGTTTCAGCCTTATGCTGGCTTCTCAGGGCGCGGGATATCACGAGTCGCACTCGTGCCAAGCCCCGGCCTTCACCTGGCGCGAGCGGTCACGGCACCATTCGTGATAACCCAAGCCCAGAGAAGCCAGCATTAAACAGAACTTGAACTAATCATGAATACATTCTAGGAACTGGACATATCCAATATTTTCAGCTGAGTACCTTTTTTTTAGATTATTTTCTTATAATAAATAATTATATAAATAATTACATATGACACAAATTAGGGTCAGCACCACAAATCACAATAGTTCTGTAGCTACCTGAGGCCATTCATGTCTGTTCCCACAGAGTAGTGGTGAATGGACCCTGGCAGATGCCCCATCCCATATTAGAGTAAAGTTCTCAACAAGGCCGCTGCGTGTTGGACCTATATCCCCACGTAAGCCTTTCAAAGGACCGGGTATTATCGTTACTAAACATAAGCCGAGACAAATAAGAAAAAAAAACTTATTTGTTACAAGTTACAAGAACAATTAAAAGGCTTTTTTTTTTAAATTGATATACGACTAGCAGATCGGTCCGACTTCGGGGTTCGGGATAGAAATTTATTTTAACATTTTGTGATAAAACATATAGCCTTTGTTATTCAAGATAATGTACATTCTAATGGAGAAAGAATTATTGAAATCGGTGCACGTCGTTGTTGAATTGATTCGTTACAAACATAAAAAAATACAAATCTTTCCTCTTTATAATATAAGTATACATGTATAAAACTGTCTACTTATTTTAAAACATTAACGATAAGATAAACTTTACATGAATTACTTTACTTAAATTAATAAATCAAAACTAACTTTTTTTCGCTACTAAATATAGAGTCCTAACCTATCAATACAATAATGATTATGGACCAGTATTATACATGTTTATTACGTCTGTAAGTGAATTTTAATCAGAATAGTACCTTCGCTATCACCCAGCAGAGGCTTGGAGCTTTCTTCACCATCGTCGCCGAGCTCTCGGAACCGACTGATCAGCCTCTCCTCTTCAGAGTTACGTCTGAAAAATTCTCTATACAGTTACTATCAAAGTTAAGCTAATTAAGTTAAGAAAAGAAAACAAGGAACTTAAAAATACTCAAATTTTATCGAACAGAGATAAAGAAAAGAAGTATAGGTACCATAACTCATAAGTATGCACGAAGGATGGATAGTATAAAAAAAAACTAAGCTGCCAGGGCGCGGGAGTAACTAGGGCATAATCCGAGCATTTTATAAGCATTCAATTGTCACTTAAGGCTAGCTACTCAAACACAACTCATTTTTTAAAATAAGGTTGTGGAGGTCAGTTAAGCTCCATGTAAAATACGGTATTCAGCTGAATCCGGTAAGACTGGAACCCGACCCCAACAGAGCTTGGAAACAAGCCCAGGCAGATAAATGGGTCTAAATTCAATTAGAAACAAAAGTTTATCGAATGCTTTATACATCTGTTTTATGCAAATACATTGATTTGATTTCATTGATTTTGATGCGGTCATGCTCAGTCGCAGCACGATCGTGAAGGGTGATAGCATCACCGTTTAAACTTGGATATCCATGTAATATTTGTAAGGTACTGGGTACACAAACCTGTGACTGTGAGGGGTGTCGGGGTCCCTGGGCGACAGATCCGAGGTGTCAGCTCGCGGGCGGCGAGAGGAATGGCTTAATATCTGCATCGCGAGAGTGCGTACAAACTCGCCCGGGCGCAGACTGCTTTCTGTGTGACTCTGTAAATATAATATTACATTATTATAAGCAAGTTTAACTGTTTTCAGTTCACGGCATATAACTTGAGTAACGTGATTCGTAGAGGTTACAAATTGTAGGTGGGATGCGAGTAAGCAACGAATAAGCAAAGAAGAAATAATAATAATAATATATTGGGACAAATCACACATGGCCAATCTGACCCCAAACTAGGCAGAGCCTGTATTATGGCAACCAGACAACTGATAAACATACTTATATATTTATTAGTACAAGTACATACATATTATAGATAAATTACACCCAGACACAGAACAAATGATCATGTTCATCACACAAAGATTTGTCTTGTGTGGGAATCAAATTCACGACCTCCGGCTTAACAGTCAGGGTCATTAACCACTAGACCAACAGGCTATACCCCGAATACTGAAACGCAACTCAACCGTAACACGATCTTAAATGTCGCTACTTTACACCTTAAAGTGACAGACAGCATGAGACTTAACGGCGACTTAAAACTAATTGACGTTTCAGTATTCAGCCATCGGCCAGTCAAATAATGTGCATTCGTTATTTCTGAGTTTGACTTTGAATATATTATAATTTTCACAAGAAAGGACATTGAGATGATTTGAGCATCATCATCTACGATAGTAGAAAATATTAATGTCACTTAGTAAGGTGATCTGCAAGGTTATTCGCTAAGGCGGTTGTCAACAAAAGCGGTAATTGCTTTATGAAAAACACTGTATAAACACAAAATTCGTATCGTCTAATGTCGATGACCAACTAGATCTACTACAATGTAGTTGATCACAGACTTTAGCCAATATTAAAATGGCGTTTTTACCTTGTATCTAGTAAACATCGCTTGGGTTGTCAACTGGAGATAGCGAATAGGCCATCAGCCCCCCTAGCACTTGTCTATATTTGTCATATCGACAAGCGATAACGCTAATCGAATCGTTCAAATGTATGAAAGTGACAAGTCCAAGTCACGTGACTTATCGAAACGAAATGTCATTTCCATACATTTAATGTCATTTAAGCGATTTCTATCTTTGTTAACGCTTGTCGAAATGCCACTTGTCTAGGGGGGCTGATCTCTGGGCATAATTTCACCAGTGCTGGTGGCCTTACCTGTAAAAAGTGTCTGGCTAGCAGTCTTCTGTTGAGGGCTCGCTGCTGCCTCGCCTGCGGGCCCTGACCGGGCTCGCTCAACTCGTGGCAGAGAGCTGTCTTACCGCTGCCGGCATCACCTAGAAAAGATAAAAGAATAAGAGAAACATAAGAAGCGGCGACTGCACGGCGAAATAAAACGTGTCGTTTTGCATTCTCGTCGTATTTAAGGAGGCTGTTGTTATGAAAGACATAATTAACCAAATATAATTACGATATCTGCTCAAAAATTAATACATCCTTTTTTTTTGTCATTTAAGTTTGACAGTATTTCAGAATACACCACTTTTAAAGAACAGAATCGCCCCGTTGCGTATGCGGTAGGCAGTGTCTTTATGTGTGTGTAAAAGAGCAGTTACAGTGCGGTATCACACGGGCACGTTTTGAAATGCTTGTCCCACACATGTCGATTTCCAAAAATAAGTAAACTATAAATTATTATGAAAATGTAATGTATCTCAAAACCTAATAATATCGGAACTGTTGACATTTTCCTACAAACGTCTATCGTCGCACGGAAAATTACATAATTCAGTAAACGAGCGCAGTACATTTAGCTAAAAACGTGCTTACGCTTGGCATAAGTGGCTACTAGCGATGCGCACGCTCTATGCTTATCTATGTTTACTATAAGGTGTACGTTAACCATAGACACCTCAAGCAGGTTGCATACGGGCGCTGCGCTGAGAATGCACAAGCGTTCCCGCGACTCTGGCTATGGCAAGGACGGGACCGGGGTGTTTTTAGTCGGTGCGAGTCCCCACGCCGTGCCCTCGGCGTGGGTAAGGATGTATACGGACGGCCTTAGAAGACGACCTTAGGGCATGAAAGGAGCCTCCCCGTGCGGCGTATCTTGATAACTTATACGCCCGGCGCACCCTGTGTGCACTCTGCGAGGACAGCTTAGTCGGTAACGCAGATGGGCTGATCCTTTCACCACGATCAATGGCAAACCATAGACTCGCTAAGAAGAACCTTAGGGCGAGGGAATGTGTGTGATGTCTATATCTTACCCAATACAAGAGCCCCGCAGGTCTTGCTGACGGGCCGCTGCTCCAGACAATGTGCTATCTTCTGGAAAGCCCACTCCCGGCAGAAGAACCGCCTCTTGTCGGTTGATATGCTGGTCTCCGACATCTTGTGGGAGGACGAGGACTTGCGGACGGCGCGGTCCTTGTCGTGAGCGCGGGAGGCTATGGGACTGAGAGGGGTGCCTGGAAATTGTTACATTATTTTTAAGTATATAGAAATAAATATTCATCTATACTAATATATAAAGCTGAGAATTTATTTGTTTGTTTGAACGCGCTAATCTCAGGAACTACTGGTCCGATTTGAAAAATTCTTCCAGTGTTGGATAGTACATTTATTGAGGAAAGCTATAAGCTATATAACTTTACGCCGTTGCAAAAATAAAAAAACTGTTGAAACTTGTACACGCGGACAAAGTCGCGGGGGACAGCTAGTAATAGATATAAATAAAGAAAGTCATATTATGTAACGATAAAACATAGAAGGTAAAAGATATGATTATTTATGTAGATATCGGCGGTCTCTACTTACTTAGACTTGCGGATAAAGTTTAATCTATACTAATATTATAAAGCTGAAGAGTTTGTTTGTTTGTTTGTTTATTTGTTTGTTTGAACGCGCTAATCTCAGGAACTACTGGTTCGAATTGAAAAAATCTTTTTGTATTGGATAGTCCGTTTATTGTGGAAGGCTATAGGCTATATAACATCACGCTACGACCAATAGGAGCGGAGCATAAATGAAAAATGTTGCAAAAATGAAAAACCGTTGAAACTAAAACACGCGAACAAAGTCGCGGGGGACAGCTAGTAATTTATAAATTAACGATTAAAGCCCAGTTCCTATATTTAAGACACGATTCGATTTGCTAACGGACGGTAGAATTTTCTAAGCAAAACGAAGAAAATTCTACCGTCCGTATGCAAAATGAATCGGTTCCTGAATGTAGGAACCGGCTATAAGTAAATTGTTTTATCAAAAAGAAACTGTTTATCAAGTTTTAATGCTACCTATCCTAAGCAGATCTATTTTACTAATGAAGCTTAAAAATCTATGGAGGAAGAAACACGCAACATTTTTTTTTTGGGAAAATCATTATGATATTCCATGTCATCATCATCATCATCATTTCAGCCGAAAGAAGTCCACTGCTGAACATAGGCCTCCCCCAATGATCGCCACAACTCACGGTCCTCCGCCGTCCACATCCAGCGGTTCCATATTCCATGTAATAGATTTAACCTGTTAGGTATCAGCTCAGCTATATTAATCTAAGGTTAAAGATGAAGAAAATAACTCTTACATAATTACAAATTAAACACTGAACCTACCTCATTCTACCTAACTAACACCAGTTAACTTTAATTAAATAATTGGTTCACCGATTAAGGTTTACCAGACTCAGTCGGCTCAAAACTCGGTGGTAACTCAATTAACTTGATTCCCAACAGAATCGGGGATTATAACCGTTTCCCTGACTCCGTAGAGAAAGTTATTAATGTGATTAGGATTGAAGCTTTTTCTCATCTTAATGTAATCCTTACTAATATTATAAATGGGAAAGTAACTCTGTCTGGCACGCTTTTACACCAAAACTACTGTACCGATTTAATGAAATTTGGTACACAGATAGTCTAGAGCCTGAGAAAGAATATAGCTTACTTTTTGCCGCGATAACCGACATTCACGCGGACGTAGCCGCGGTAAACAGCTTTTGTAAGACATATATTGGCTAGAAAAGTATTAAATACATTAAAATACAAAGACCCATTAAATTTAAATTTACATTAAATTTAAATTTACATTAAAATTAAAGTACATAGGTACCTAAGATTTTGATCTCTCGATAAATACGCAGAAAAATACAAAAATAACCATTTCAAAATTAGTTTAATAGTTATCGGGGAAAATGACATCGAGAGTAATAAAATAAACCCTCTAATAACTACTTCATAAAGTTTTTGGGTTCTACTCACCATCAAAATCAAAAGCATCCCTCTCCCGTTCTCTATCTCTGTCTCTCTCGCGACGATGCTCTCTAGCGCCGTCCCTGTCTTTCTCGGGGAAGCCGCGGTGCCGATCAGTCGGCGTCCGATCGTGGCCGCGGGATGTCGCCACGTCGTTTAGGGGAAGTGATCTGGATTGGATGGTACAAGATATAGTTAACATCCTTTTAGACTGACAAGTCCACGATAAAGTAGAATATCTGGTTCATGTCCATGTAAGAATGCTAAATAACGATCCAGGAAAAAAAACATGTAATCTTTGAGAAGTGAAAAAGAGTTTTTGATATACAATTTAATGGTATTTAACTTCTTACTGTGAATGCGTGTGTTTATATCCATTTTCTCATTATACCGACGTAAGAGGCGTCCCTACAAGTAATATACTTTTAATATCCTGAAAATTAGCTTATCCACCAATCCCAGTCAGAAAATAAGACATTTAATGCTACTAAAATTAAAATAAACACGGTACATATTATTAATTATCAGTCTAAAGAAGACAGTAGCAAAAGAAGATGGCTCAGCTAATGCTGTACCGAGACGAGCACAATCTGACACACAGTTCATTTTCAGCCAATCCTACTCCCTAAGTTATAATGCTGAAGTTGCAGGACGAGATGGCTACACAAGTCGCAAGATCACTTCTTAAAATCAATTTTGTAGTATAAGTTAAAATAATACTTTATTTATTTATTTAAGCTTATTCCGTCTTTTATTCCGCCATCAGGATATTCTATCATGACCTTCAGATCAGTACAAAATAACAAACAATCTCATTTGGCACGAGTGGCTGTTTTGTTACCCATTAACCAATATGAGCCAGTAAGGAAACAAACCTATGACCCTGACGACACAAGACGGAAGCTATAAGCCAAATTACTGAATCACAACGACGGATAAATGTCTTTGCTATCTCAGGATATAAGAGGGTAGAAGTAAATAAAAATATTCATAGCTTGGCAAGAATATTTCTGGTATCGTTGGTTTTTACATAGACAAAAAGAACGTATTGCTTAAACATAATCGAATTTGCGAAAGGCTTCATAAACACTAGGTTACTTATACTGATATGTTTTGATATCCACCAAGGAAGAAAGAGAAATTTGTGTTACGTGGTATCTTCCACTTTTAAAGTCTTTTTTTTTTAGTTTTTAGCGCAGGCTTTGACTGCTTTTCCGGGCTTTTAACGAAACTATAAGGACTTATCTTCTGTATGAAAATAGTATTTACGTATATTGTATTTGTATGTTATTATTATTTTTACGATTTGGAATTGATGCTGACCACGGATAGTTTACGAAGTGGAAATTTCTTTGTTCGTAACAACCTGTATAAGTTGTCAACCTATGTTCCCAAATGCGACCAAAATGATCAACGTCCATTCCATTATTACGGGAGTATGCTTTTGAAATAGGACAGTTATAGACTGAATGCTATATTTACCTTAAATTAACTCGATGTTCAGCCTGCCTAACAGCGGAATGGCGATGCTGCTGCTGCCTCATACTGACTTGATACTGCCTCAAGTAAGCCTCCACCTTCCCCTCACTCGCCTCGTTCCGGACCCTCCTCGGCCTCCCAGAGTCCTCCTTGACCCTCCTCGCTTCCCTTTGCTCTCGAGGCTCCTTTTCCTTCTTCTCCTTACCCTCAGCAGGAGTACTCATGGCAAAGTTTCCTCCGTTGTTAAAATTCAAGGGATCAAAGTCACTACGCTGTGAATTCTGATTTTTTGTTGCCTTTGAATTTTTTGCCCGGTATTGAGATTTGGGAACTACCTGGCTGTATATAGGTATTTGATTCGACATTCTTAACTCTAACTTTGGTTCGAAAATTTACTTTCTTGTGTTGAAAAATTTCTACTCGAGGTAGGACCTAATGAGTTACTTTGGTTTTTTGCTAATTGAAACTATGACTACAGGAACGCAGGTTTTTTTTCTATATTATTAAAATAGGCCTATTTTGATGCTGCTCTGTTATCACAAAAGTCTTGAGGTTCGTTCAGGTCATTATGCATGACCTTGTTTCTTTTTTAATTTCTGCAAACTGTCGCCATTTTTCTTTTGTGACGCCATTTTGCCATTGCGATGGTCGTCGAGAATATCTGTAACAATAGAGAGGAATACATTAATTTAAATAAGGTTTTTGTAACTTTCACCCGCGACTTATGTCGCGACAACAATACAGTATTATTTTCGGTAATCAAAATATAATTACATTTGAATTAAGTATGTATTTCCTAACAATAATCTAGACGAGAATTTACATTTCGTACACTAGTGTGAGTAAAACAATTCAACATTTAAATAACCTCTTGAACAGAGTCAAAGGTCAAGATACGATTGCAACCACAAACCCTTGAACTATTGTACTGAACGTACTTCAATCTATACTAATAATATAAATGCGAAATATTGGATGGATGAACGGATAAACGAATGGATGGATGGATGTTTGTCAACAAAATTACGCCAGAAAGGTTGTTCTAGTTGTTCGGATCTGGATTTGACACACATACTTTATTACCTAAAAGATGGTCTTGATGTTAGAATGAACCAAAGAGGTTGTGATTATAACATAATTGGAATGAAAACCTATTTTTTAAAAGAAGCTGTTCAAATATATAAACTTCGATGGGATCCGTATAGAAATTAATAGTTGATTCAAGTCCTGGGTAGCTTCACGTTAATTTGATTTTTTCTTCAACACCAATTTGGAGTAGTAATATAAGTTGTTGTAGGCTTTAAGTCTCACTCTAGTGATCTCTAACGGCCGAATACTGAAAGGTCAATAATTTTTAAGTCGCTCTTAAGTTTAGTGCTGTCTCTGTCACTTTATGGTGTAAAGTAGCAACAGGCAGACATTTGAGACCGTCTTAAAGTTAAGTTACCTTTCAGTATTCGGGGGGTATTATTACAAATATCTATTTAATGTGTGTATGTACCTATAAGCCACAATTAAGAATTTAATTTATGTTTTAATCATAATTATCCAATTCTGGAAATAAAGAAATGATCACAATTTTTTTTTTGGATATATTTCACGAACCTTTCTTACTGCTTATTTAATATTAATAATATAAATATAATATAAATGTGGACAACATCACATATATTGCTCTGAACCCAAAGTAAGTAGCTAAAGCACTTGTGTTATGGAATTCAGAGACAACGAAGGTACCACAAACACCCACACCCGAAACAATGTAGACATTGACCCGGCCGGGGATCGAACCCGGGACCTCAGAGCTGGCGACACTTTGAAAACCGTTGTGTACGCCACTGGACCACGGAGGTCGTCAAATATTACTTGATATACAGTAGGCACGAACACAAGTTTTATTTATTTTAACCTAGAATTGTTCGTAGCGGCCATATTTGCCGACAGGGCACTGCGATCGCTGAATATTTTAGTGGAGTCAGCTGGCTAGCGTAGCGAGCTGCTTCCCGAACAATAACGATTTGTCACGAGAGACGGTTTATTTCATAATGTAGTAAGTTTATTTCACTAACATAAACGAAATGTTAGAATAAAGTTTATATATGTTTACTAACAATTAAACACGACGTGCCATTTTACCTAAACCCCAATGTTGTGTGATAATTATAGTTTTTATAAAAGACTAGCTGTTTTCCGCAGCTCCGCCCGTGTGGATGTCGGTTATCGCAACAAAAAGCCTATATCCTTTCTCAGGCTCTAGAATATCTGTGTACCAAATTCCATTTAAATCGGTTCAGTCCTTTTTGCGTGAAAGCGCGACAGACAGACAGAGTTACTTTCGCATTTATAATATTAGTAAAGATAATGTTTTTGTTTTTGTTTCTTGGTGGCAACTTTTTAGTCGGAAAGAGTTTGACACAAGAAGAAGAAGTAAAGATAATGTTCACCAAGAACTCGAGAACCGGTAGCCCAATTTATATGAAACTTTACACACTTAAAGAGCGACATGACCACCCCAACGCACATAGTACGTTAGTGCCGGATAGAGGCCGCTGGTGGCAGTACTTTGTATCTTTTGAACCATAGGACGAAATTATTAGAATTGTTTTTTTTTTGTATTTAATAAATCTTCCTGTACCATATCTAAGCGTGTCATAATATTACAGCTGCTCAATAAAAACAAATTACGACTGAATAATCATCCATATATTTTTTTGAATTTTTGCCTTACGCCGTGGTCGAATCTGCGACCCTCAGCAAAATACCCACCGTGACTTAAAGTTATAATTCCAATTAAGCTCCCCAAAGCCCGTAAAAAAATAAATTCAGTAAGCTCATTTTGTTACTGGATTTCACCGCTAACGAAAGTAAACCTTAAGTTCATGGGATAAGGATACTTTTACTGTTGTTTTGAGTAATTAATATTGTGGGTCTAATGCATTTAGGGTTTCCTGTTATCGATAATTTGAGAAGGAAGTGCCCTTTACCCTTTAAAGAACCCCGAGAGGTTTTGAGCTTAATAATTTCTAAATTGGTGCGTTAATTATGGAAAGGTCAGAATTTATAGGTTTTATTTTTAGTTGGTTAGTTTTATTCGCAGAAGCTCATATTATGTGCACTGACGTGAAGATTGTCTTAATAAGAATAGTATAGTTAAATCTTAATTAAATCTATATTTAATAAATGGCCTACCATAAAATTTACCTACGACAAATTAAGTACCTACTCTTTAGATTATTTTTTGTAATAATTTAAATTCCTTTATGTAATATGTATGTAATATTAGTATGTAATATTGATCTCACAGTCAAACAGTCTGTACTTTTTTGTGAGACACAGTTTAGTTCATAAATTTTAACTATGTATCTTCTAAAACATAATCAATACTCCTTAGAGCTTTTTATTTAAATTTACTTCATTTTGACACAAGTTTGAAATCTTAATTCGATTTTATTAAAAAAAACCCTTGGTACAATGAAATAATCTTTAAAATTGGAATGTCAAAAACCATTTTCGACTTCTACGCGGACGAAGTCGCGAGCAAAAGCTAGTCAATAAATCTATACTAATATATAAAGCTGAAGAGTTTGTTTGTTTATTTATTTGTTCAAACAAACAAACAAACTCTTCAGCTTTATATATTAGTATAGAGTATAGATTGTGTCTTTCCACAGTGCTGACGGTACTTCAAAAAAGTCGGGAAATAAGTTCCTTATTACAGGTTTTAAAAGCGGTTTATACCGAAGGAAGTGAACCAACGTCCTCGTTAGCTCGCCTCATCAACATGCTTTTGTTCTGCTTCCATACGGTTACTTGGTGAGCGAGGGTGCCGGTATAAAGAGTTACCTGCAGGGGTAGGGCAGGCCTACTTACTTAGATGTTAGATTTTCTTTGGTTACGACCGAATGGGGAGGATGGCTAATTTTCTTTTCAACAATTATTATGTACAAAACTGACAAAACATATTCTTATTTATAACAAGTGTAAAGATAATTATGTAAAACAAAACGGTATACTCACGCAAATTCTCGGGATCGCCCGACTAGTTAATACTCTAAGTTCTTAGTTTAATAGTTACACCACCGCCGCGCGCCGCCGCGTCAACTCATGATTAGGGACTCCTGTTGAGGCTGAAACTAGTCGGGCGATCCCGAGAATATGCGTGAGTAAACCGTTTTGTTTTAAATAATTATGAATACTTCTTACGAGAGGTATTATACAAGTGTAAAGATATATAATATACTTATTTTAAAACATTACTTGTAAGAAAAACTTTGTATGAAAACTTGGATTGATGATCAAAAGTAGGTGCTTTCGTTACTAAACAAAGAGCCTTATCTCATCAACACAAATAACGGGGTAGATCACTATTTTTTAATGCCTTTCATATAGATTATTAAAAAATATTAGACACGTATTTTTTTTTTATTTTACATAACTAAAAACTCACAACGATACATTGATTTAAAATGTCGCATGACGTCTTAATTTTGTGCACAAGCATGAGGTCATTAGACCCACTCTTGAACTTTGATTCACCTTAACTACTTAGAGAATTCTTATTTTGAAAAAAGCAAAAAAAGTGTGTGTCAACCCTTTAAAAATTCAAGATTAATTTTTTATGCAATTTTGGATTCTTTAATGAGGTCGAAATAAACTTCAGTATATTAGGAAGCCTTTAATTATAATCAATTTGTTTTTAATTTGCCATCGTAATCGAAACGCGAAGCGATTAAATTACATGATAATAATTAGTACTTAAGTGGACATTAACATGAGACGCTTTCGGTTGTCCTTTGAAGTTGTGAGGTTTCTTTGTAATATGATACAAGATATTGTTGGTACTTTATATTTTATTTCAAAGAAATTGACAACTTTAATCAGCAAGTTTATTGTTGAAGATCGTACTTCGATGCATTGAAATCTGGTTTGTTATATTACCCATTTAAGTTCCATATCCGAAGGGTACCAACGGAGCCCTATTACGAAGCCGAAGCCTCTGCTGTCCGTCAATCAGTGTTTTAAAAGGGGTCTCCCTACTAAAAACGTGGTTTTGACCTCCCTTTAGATACAGAACCCAAAAAAGGTAAAATCCCTGACCAAAACGTGAATTCTATCACTACTAAAAGTAAAACAGCAACTTGAGACTAATGGCCGGGACCAATAAACAAAAAACTAATCGTTTCCTTAACGAACCGTTAAAATATCAACGAGGCGTTAAAAAAAGCTGTTCCTATAAAAAAAAAAATTAAACTACTGTTCGTTACCCAAATAACTGAAGTCTGGTTACGAACGGATGAGAGACAGCCTAGTGACTGATCGTCACGTTAACGAATAACGAATCAAAAGATATAGGATCTAGGCGTTAGTTGCAAATGAAATAAAGTTTGGTTGCAAAATAAATAAATGTGGGCAACATCACATACATTGCTCTGAACACAAAGTAATTAGCTAAAGCACTTGTGATATGGAATCAGAGACAACGAAGATACCACAAACACCTATACCGGAGACAATGCAAAAATGTTGTTTTCTACATTGACCTGTCCGGGGATCTAAACGGGACCTCAGAGCTGGCGACACCTTGAAAACTGGTGTGTACGCCACTCGACCACATAGGTCGTCGAATTAATATAGAAGGTACAAATTAAGTATGATCCTAATAAATTCTTAAAATATTTCTACAGAGTAAATAAGGTCTGGTCTCAACGGGCGTTTCGTTACATAAATAACTGCGCTCCCGATCCGACGCCCGTTGGAACAAACCATTAAATATTCAGTAAACGTGTGCTAGATAACTTGCTAACCGTTTTATTTGGGCTTTTAGCAAACTTATGTAAACTTATGGGTTTAAATTTCAAGGCATTATATTATGTTTAATTAAAAGCGGTACTAAGTGTTTTAAATATCGTATTCATATACAACTTTTATTTGTGGAGAATTGTAATTAGGAACTTGCTTTGGTATATTTTTTCCAATTAATTAATTTATTGAAGGTTACCAGTTTTTTTTACTTAGTTTTACTTAGTGCTTAGGGAACAAAGGGAAATAGGTATCACCAAGCTAACTTTATTTGTTAATCCATAAATATTTTTCCAAGTCTGCGAGTTTTTGTGTATGTTAAAACCTTCCGCGACAGACGGTAAGATTCTAGAAAGAAAGAATGAAGGCACCATTTTTAAGAAAGCAGGCTACCTTTTCTTAAGTTTCTTTTGTTTTTTACCAGGGTCAAAAGTTAAAGGAGTCAACCCACGCTGAGAGCACATGGGGATATGTCGGAATATCACCGGCTAAAAACACCCCAGTCCCATCTCCGTTCTTCGCCGGAGTGGCAGTAAAGCAAGCGCATTCTCTGCTCGACTCCGTCTTTCCTAGCACAACGATACTGATCTACATGATACCCTGGGAAGTCAACGTCACAAAGGTCCTTATTAACTGGCTAATCACACTACATTATGTCATATAACCATGCCTTCTTAAAGATAAGTTCATATTACCCACTTAGCTACTAATCTTTAAAGCTTGCATTACAATCTACATTATGCAATAAAAATGATTCACTCAATTAGACGCAGACGTTTTTTATTACTGACATTATAAAAAGATGTCGTGAGTCATATTATGTTATTATCATATAATTGCATTAAACGTCTCACGGTATGATTATCTATCAAGGTTATGTTGCAATAGACGAGAAAACAGAAAAATACCATTTAATTCCTGTTCAAAATGAAAAAAACTTCCGATTATTATTATTTTTCGACTTTTCCTAAGCCTCATCGGTCGATTCCTCCTGGAGAAGTAATCCGTAGCAGTATTATATAACTTTCAAAAGCAAAGCGACAGAATGTTAACTATTTTTTTTTTTTTGTTATTGAAATACTTAACAAATTGTAACTTAGTCTAATTACATTTTAAACTCGCCAAACGGAAAAGTTTAACGGCGAGATGCGCTCATTTATACATGAAGACCTACGTTACACTTATATTAGGTACCAAGCAATATTAAAGACAATAAAAAACAAAAACAGCAAAAGGTAACTTATAATATTAAATCCCATCCAATAGTGATTTAATGTTGTCTAAAAGATAGTTTGTCTTACATATCGCCGTAACGTCATCTAAATAGATAAAATGCTTTCTCCTGACTGAAGGATCAACGCGGAGCCTGAACCGCTGATTGTAGGGACCTGAAACTTGGAGGACGAGTTCTTTGTATGACGTGACGTAGGCATCCGATAAGAAAGGATTTTCCGAAATTCTACCCCTAAGGGGACAAAGTTTGTATGGGACAACGTGATTCCTTGGTCCAATCTACTTAAAATTTTGCATAAACTTTCTTTAACAGAATTGATGAAAGATATGTTTCGTATTTTATTGAAACTCATCGCCTAACGGGGTTAAAAAGAGTGAGAAAGATATTTTTGGGGTGATTTGCATCGAAGTTGATAAAAATACTCCTTAGTGCTATTGATTTAAATTACATTTTAATTTGACACATGTTTGAAAACTCAATTCTATTTTATTCAAAAAACGTTGAAGTAACATAAAACCTTGGTGAAATGCAATACTTTTCAATATTGGAATATCAAAAACTATTTTCGACTTCTACGCGGACGAAGTCGCGGGCAAAAGCTAGTATAAAATAAAAATCTGACAGCATTCATTCGCCTTTCAAAGCTCAAGAAAATAAGCACGGACATCCTATCAACAATTATTTTTTCTGTGGTGTCAAGGAACTTACGATACTATCAATATTGATGTGCTTTTATTTAAAGGTCCTTTTCACGTATTTATTTATTTGGCCTCGTCGTTTTTAAACCCATATATTACACTAGATCTCCCCCGCGACTTTGACCGCGTGTTTTAGTTTCAACGGATTTTCATTTTTACAACATTTTTCATTTATGCTCCGCTCCTTTTGGTCGCAACGTAATGTTATATAGTTTATAGCCTTCCTCAATAAATGGGCTATCTAACACTGAAATATTTTTCAAATCGGACCAGTAGTTCCTAAGATTACCGCGGTCAAACAAACAAACAAACTCTTCAGCTTTATATATTAGTATAAATAGTATATAATATATAGATTACTTCTCTGGATCACAACAAACGGTTAACGAGTTGACGTCAAATTCCCGGAACGCCATGCGAACGTATCATAATGATTATCTCACAGCGGATGCTTTAACGACGTGGAAATTAATTACAGTCATTAACTGTGCGTATTTACTGAAAATTCTGAAATTATTTCGCCTGAAATATTGTGTGAATAAGCCGTAGAAATAGGGATTATCTACCTTGATATTGTATAGAAGGGATGGTCTGGCAATATCGGTGCCAGAATGAATGTGAATATAGGTTCCTTTGACACGTCATATCGGCATTCTGTTTTTTATTCCCGACGTTTCGATGCCTTTGCAGGTCATGGTCTGCCCGTGACCATGACACATGCAAAGGCGTCGAAACTTAGGAAACTAAAATCTAAATACAAACCGCGATAGAATCCGTTCAAAGTAGTTATATTTCAATGTCTAATATTCGCGTAAACCTCGGAAACCAATATGTATTTTATTACGGATTGTACCATGGCTCATTTACTATACCACAGCTGGGCAAAGGTCTCACATGTGAGGAGGAAAAAGAAGACGCTGGCGAGAGAACATACTAATTTTTCAGGGTACCTACTGGACTGACCCAGAAGAAGCTGGCAAGCGAGAGACACGGATCATTCAGGGTAGCGACTACACTGAGTCATACACCTATGTATTTCGTCTACCTTCCAAAGAGGAATACGAACGAGGGATACAAAAAAAGCAAAGAAGAGAAACGAGAAAATTTTTAACATGTTAATCATCTTTACGTACCTACTTTCACAATGATTCACGTCATTGTTAAATATGTAAATTACAACAAAAACAAGAGTAGAGTGGTTTAATTTGTCAAAAAGTGCAAGGCCTATCTGTTTCGAAGATATGCAATTATGCATAATAGGTTCACAATATATGGCCTTAGCCCACCCACAATGACGCATATACGAGTCACATAATAAGAAACAATAAAAATTGTATTGATGTGACTAAGATATTTTTAAGACAACGATATTTCGTATGGTCTTTAACCTTTAAATTTTGTAACCTAAGGGTGCGTTTCCACTGACGCGGGTAAATCCTCTCTACTTCGTCCATTTCGCTCGCGTCAGAACTTCGCCGGAGCGAGAATTAGTTATTTATTGAGCATCCCTTAGTTAGAAGTGGTCCTGAAGTCAATACTCTTCTTCTGCGTAGCTTTTTCCCAAATTATATTGGAGTCGGCTTAATCGGAGCCCAATCTTACCGGATTCGGCTAAATACCGTATTGATATGGAGCGACTGCCTATCTGACCTCCACAACCCATTTGATTAGGTAACTCAGTATCCCAGGGTAAGACTGGTTGTCAGAATTGTAATTACTTAACGACTGTAAAAGATCAACGTATGACAGTCGGGGCCAACGGTTTTGCGAGGCACTGAGGGATCTCGATATATTCACAAATGGTCACCCATCCACGAACCAACCACGGCGAGCGACAAACATTAATTTCAGTCAACCCTAAGGCTTACACATAGCCACGAGAAATCAGATGTAAAGCATCTAATTATTTTATTTTATAAACGGCGTACATACGTAAGGCTTTTCACAAACCCGCTGCGTATACTGAGCTAATTTATAAACATACCTATGTAAAGTATACACATATATCACATACATAATTTTAGGAATTAAGGCTTCAGACATGACCTTATTCCCAGCCCACGCGCACATAAATTATGAGACGGCTTAAATTTTAGGCTCAACAGTACAATGCTTAGCAAGGCTGATGTATCAATTCTTGTAAAGTTCAACAATATTTTATGTGTTTGTTTAAAATTTTGTAGCTCATTGTTTTAGGTTCTGTAATATAACCCTTTCAAAGTTAAGTTATAGATTTTTTAATACATCTATGTTCTTAAAATACATATAAAGAAATCTATATCTACTTGTTACCGTAGACTGAAAGAAAGTTAGAACCCTAAACAACTTATATTAGTAAAAAAACAATCCTTACTAATATTATAAAACTGCATAACCGATTTAAATGAAATTTGGTAGACAGATAGTCTAGTGCCTGAGAAAGGACTTAGGCTAGTTTTGCTGCGGAAACCGACATCCACGAGGGCGGAGCCGCGGGAAACAGCTAGTATAATATAAACCCCGACTTATAAGAAAAAATATGAATAATTTTAGAATTTCTCATTACAAAACACATTTAAACATACAATATAAAAAAGAATTGGTATGGGTTAAGTTTGGATCTCAAGATAGGACATAGGCTACTTTATGCCGCGACAACCGACACCCACGCGGGCGGAGCCGCAGGCAACTTTTAGTGCAACATATGTGGCTAATAGTATCATAAACGTAAGTATCGTAAACAATAAACAAATAACAATAGTAGTCCCGCATAATCGATCAACATAATACAATACTTACGAGTGTAACTGATAGCAACATGCTGGTATTATCGAGTACAAAATGGAACATGATTTTGTCTTTGTTCCTATTTCCGGGTACATTGGCGCCGATTCGCTTGTACGCTCACTAAATCAAAATTAAACCATTGCTATCTTTTACTAACATACAGCGTGAGAAAAGGACGGCAACAGATAAAAACTAACTCAGAAATGTCAAACTAGTTTTCGCCTTGAACATCACTTTGTTTTAGTGCACACGTTTCTGCGTATCGGTAGATTTGAATGAGAATTTTAATCGAAACTAAATTTGACAGCTCTAATTTTCGTCTGTCCTTTTCTAACTAAGTAAAAGTGAAAAAGATACCGATGGTTTAAAATAAGTTTAGTGTGGGTTTAACAGAATCGGCGCCATTGTTTACTTTTAAATAACCACCAGTCTATAATAGGGATGTTTCCTGGGTATGAAAAGTTAAAATCTATTTAGTCCGTCAGTTAGATAATAAAAAAATATTAGACACGTATTTTTTCTTTTATCAAAACAATAAAAAAATACAAAGATACACCGCTTTAAAGTTTCGGAGTGGGGGCTTATGACGCCACGCCTCGCTAAAAATCGTAGCGAGGAGTGACGTCACGCGTAACTTCCGTTCTCTGTATTTTGATAATTTTTTGTTTGCAGGAAAAAAGAAAAAATACGTGTCCAATAAAACTCATTAAACTACAAGACGGACATTACAAAAAAATAGGAAACATGCCTACTATCCCGGAGCAGTGCCCTAACTCTCCAATTCAACTTTAATTTTAATACAATGTCAATTCAAAATGATATTAATTTTTACATTTATTCATATGATATCACAAACGGTACCTGAATACATGCCTACCCTAAAATCCACACAAACATTTCAAATTCTGCGTGTCTCCCAGCCAATCATCTGCTTCCCTGCCTCAATTTCCTCCCAAACCTACCACTAGTATCGTTTGCATACCAGATATAAAGTTCAAAATTACGAGAGTGCGGTTCGCCTACGCCATTCATACTTTACGGTAGGGCTGTCGAATAAATTATACTTAGATACGTTCAATAAAAGTAATTTAAAAGTTTTAAAAATTAGGAATTACTGATAATGGAAATAGGTAAAAAAGAAAGTTCTATAAGTAAATTAGAGAAAATCTTGGCACACAAATAAATAAAACCTTATTTTCTTTAGATATCGATAAGATTTGTTTTTTACTTGCCAGAAGAAATGCCGTATGGAAATTGCAGGCCGTAAAAAGTATTCAGAGACATATACAAGAAATATATCCAACATAACGTGCCTAATTTTAATCTGTTAGAGACAGAAGCCAATATTATATAAAAAAAGTAGTTATTTATAAGAAATCTGAACATTTAAGTACAAGAAAAATATAATCATATAAAAGCATTGTCGATAAATACATTAATTTAAAATAATTGTAGTTATTGTTATTATTTTTAACTAGCTGTCTCCCGCGACTTTGTCCGCGTGGTTTAGTTTCAACGGTTTTTAATTTTTGCAGCATTTTCATTTATGCTCCGCTCCTATTGGTCGTAGCGTGATGTTATATAGCCTATAGCCTTCCTCAATAAACGGACTTTCCAATACAAAAAGAATTTTTCAATTCGAACCAGTAGTTCCTGAGATTAGCGCGTTCAAACAAACAAATAAACAAACAAACAAACAAACAAACAAACAAACAAACTCTTCAGCTTTATAATATTATATAGTATAGATTAATTGTTACTTATTAACGCATGCGGAGCAAATATTTGTAATTAAATACAAATAGAAAAAATTGCGATAAAAAAACTGCGACCACTGGCGTGACCACTGGCTCGAAGATATTTTTCTTTACAACCCAAATGTTAAGCACAGAAGGTATGCTTGCTGAAATATCAACGTTACATCATTATTATATCTGAATAATAAATAATAAATGTGGACAACATCACATACATTGTTCTGAACCCAAAGTAAGTAGCTAAAGCACTTGTGTTATGGAATTCAGAGACAACGAAGATACCACAAACACCCAAACCCGAGACAATGTAGAAAAGTGCTTTTTCTACATTGACCCGGCCGGGGATCGAACCCGGGACCTCAGAGCTGGCGACAACTTGAAAACCGGTGTGTAAGCCACTCGATCACGGAGGTCGTCCTAATAAAAACAATATAATATAGAATACAATACAACAAATGTAAAAATAAATCGATGAAGCAAATTCTGTAAAAAAATCTCCTTGACCCTATTTATCAAATCCAAGAGATTACTATTACTAGAAAGAAGAAAGAAAGAATAATATATTTATTTTTAAACACTAAGGAGACACACACAACAATACAACAAAAAACAATGTAAAAAAAATAAAATAAAAAAAATAAAAAAACGAAATACCAACAAGTTAAAAAAATAAATACTACTGCTATCTTAGATTATTCAACAGGCTTATAGCCATGGCTATAATGCAATACCAACAGTGGTGCATTGGAGCGCACATATCTCCGTGCTTAGCCCAATTTCCGTTTACAAAAATAGATTTGATGGATTAGATGAACAAACAATCTCATTTTAGTTTTGTTTCTAGTTTAAATGTTTTTGAGATTTATTTGTAATGAAATAGCCGTGATGTTGTAATTTTTTTTATTTTTGCCTAGGTAGTATAATTTTAAGCTGAGTTCAGTTAAGGTGCGGTACACGGGAAATTAAAAATAGGCAAGTCTTTGCAGTTTGTATGCATTATTAACCAAAATAGGGGTGTGGAGTATTTTTTAATGTACATGTAAATATTAGACACCGTTTTTTTTTCTTTTTTTACTAAAACAAACAATGAGTAAGAAACAGTAAATAAAAATGTCGCGTGACGTCACTTGTAACCACAGTTTTTACCAACACGTGACGGAACAAGCCCCTTCTCCTAAACTTTAAAGCGCTTTAACTTCGTTTTTTTTTATATTTGATAAAAGTAAACACATGTTTTTTTTTTCTTTTTTTTATCTTGCGGACTAATTAGATATTTCCTTTTTATACCCAGTCCGCACCCCTATTGCCAATAATCGCCCAATTACATATCTTATGTAAGTAAATATGTATTATTTTAAAAAATAAACATTGATAAAGTATCGTCTATCTTAGTAGTGGTACGTGGCAGCCCTACTAACAAGTACGGTTCGCAAATAAACACGTTGCTTCGACAACATGTTATAAATATCTACACTTCAGCATAGCTCGTAAACCAACTACAATTCGACCCCACGCAGCGCATCTGTTTGTTTTTGTTGATAATATAATCACTAATTATTGTTTAAGAGGTATCGTGAGTAAACTACACATAGGTACCACTGAAAACTCAAACGCAACTTACATACCGTATATACATTCATATGCATGTAGTAAAAAGCGCTTATTTTAATATTACAAACAGACACTTCAATTTTATTTATTTGTATAGGATAAACAGTCAGACTACTCCAAGCACATTATATAAACCTACTAGCTGTTTCCCGCGGCTCCGTCCGCGTGGATGTCGGTTATCGCGGCAAAAAGTAGCCTTTGTCCTTTCTCAAACTCTAGACTTTTGGTATGAAAGCGCGACAGACAGACAGATATACAGAGTTACTTTTGCATTTATAATATTAGTAAGGATTTACTAAGCTACTAATGCAAACTAAGAAAACGTTTAGTAATAGCGTGAAAGGTCGCGGGTTCGACGTCCCTAACAATAGACCCCCCGCATAGTGTCTTCAGAAGACGGATTATGAGTTACGTTGATTGATCGCCTAATTTACATGGGTTTATCATTATAACCTTGTTAGAGTTAATCAGACCGGAAGGTCGTTAAACGCACGAATAAATCACAATTTACTAATTACTTCATCAAAATCTGTTTATACACGAGTTGACTGGAAATGCTCAAAAATAATAATCATATTTTATGTATTGAAATTCTTCTTAAAGCATCAGAAAACTGTTAACTTTTCTTGAAAGTTGTGGTCGACTTTCAGTCTTATCAGATACAGCTGATTCATTTTACATGAAGCGATTGCCTATGCCCTTTTTTGGTCGGGGTTAAAAGCTAATGTCTTCAACCCACGCGGAGGACAGATATGTCGGATGTACACCGACTAAAAACACCTTGGTCCTGTTCTTTCCAGAGCCGCGGGATAGCTAACGCATGATTTGCACGGCTCCGGCAGCGGTACATTTAATCTTCTTAGCGTGTCGATAAATGGTTAATGATGATCAAGAACTCATAAGACATAATAGGTACACAAAAGTTCTACCAAAAGGAGCGTGATCACTCAATTTCCTATCCCCATAAAAGTAAAAAGTCGATTTTATAAAAACAATTATAACTAACGACCCATTGCATAGTTATAAAAATAGGTCAGCTCTGATTAAATAAAGCATTTTCCTTTCTTTAAATCCCAATAAGCCAGTAATGTGAAATAAAAAAAAACACAATGGCGTCTGACAATGGGACTAGTAACAAAGCCATGGGTTTCAATTATGTAAGGGTGAGTTTAGACGGCATGGTCTAGCACGGTCCGCACGAGCCGTTCGCGGATGCATCGAGCGGCGGCGATGTTTATACCCCGCTCAGATAGACCCCGCCCCTTCCTTTATAGGGTTCCGTACAAGGTAAAAACGGAACCCTTATAGGATCACTTTGTTGTCCGTGCGTCTGTCTGTCAAGACCACCTATCTCGAGATCGCGTAGTGGTATCGGGTTGAAAATAAAACCATGTACTCAGGTCTACAGGTCTACCCTTGAAGCTATGAAACAATCAAACTTCTAAGTTAACGTAAAAAAAGATACGGTCGTTTCTGCCGCAAAAAAACGTATATTTCGAGAATCTCAAGGGAATCAAAATTTATAGGTGACTTTTCGTCGACGTAGAATCACGAAATTTGGGATATTGGGACGAGACCACAGGTCCAGATTAATAACATTATTTTACGTTACCTAAGAACAACAATGTGGAATGCAAATAAATATTGAATACCTTGAAAACCGGAGCTCGAATCGAAGCCGATTCGTATAAACGGCGCGCTTCAGCGAACCTTACTTCGGACGCGCCGTGTAAGCTCACCTTTAGGGGTCTTATTTCCGTCCTAGATCCGGTTGACTCATAGTTCAAGGTGATTCTATTATCGTTCGTCGGCCTAGCTTTAGTTAATGTGGCAGCCCTGATAGTTAAATAAAGCTTATTGTTTAGGCAGCTCCAGTCATTACAATTCTGTCAACCTGCTGTGTTACTATGGGATAGGGTATTACCCATTTCAATGGTTTGTGGAGGTCAAATAGGCAGTTGCTTCATGTAAAATATGGTATTCAGCTAAATCGGTGAGACTGGAAATCGATCAGAAGAAATTTAGGCAGCTCTAGTAATGTTTAAAGTAGTTTAACTGGAGTTTATTGCTTGGATTTTGTGTTACTGCAGTACTAGGTAGATCACGCAAGTTGAATTTGTGAAGCAGCCGATCCAAATAAAAGAAAGATCTCCATTCACTAGTATAAACCAATATAGATATTTAAATTATATCTGTTTTGATCGCCAAAAAAGATAGTTGACGTAGCCTAAAAGGCTACTCATGTAAAGTGGGACTGGGCTGGACATGTATGCCGCATGCCAATCGAGCAATGTGCTCGTTTATATCGTGAATGGTGCCTCGATAAATCTAGACTGAGCCGCGTAAGACCACGAAGAACATAGCAGGACTATTTAAATGTCCCTTGGGAATTGGAAACAACTTACGCAGAACCCACGTCCAGAAGACAGATAGATAAAATAAAGGGAGGCCTTTGCCCAGCAGTGGGACAGCACATGCTGATAATAATCCTAACTAATATTATAAATGCGAAAGTAACTCTGTCTGTCTGTATGTTGCGCTTTCACGCCAAAACTACTGAACGATTTAAATGAAATTTGGTACACAGATAGTCTAGAGCCTGAGAAAGGAGATAGGCTAATTTCTGCCGCGATAACCGAAATCCACACGGGCAGAGCCCCGGAAAACAGCTAGTATCTAATCAAAACTTAGATAAAGGCAAGGAAATCAAAGATTTACTCAAGTTTCTTTAACCACAAATAGCATTAATGTTTGTTTTAAGGCCTTATATAACATCGAGACTACAGGCTGTCATTTCTATAACATTACATCATTACAACCTGCTAAAATACTCCCATCACAATAGAAAATCAATTAAAAACCTCTACAAACAAATAAAAACCCTATTCCATACAAGTTACTGTTTATAATCCCTTGTTACGTTTGTTTTATAAAAATAGACTATGGTGGTCGTTTTAAAAAGAATAATACAATATGGGTTAGCAGCCTATACCCACAGTGTGTGGTTCAAAATGTATGATGTCATACAGTTTGTCTGTAATGTGTTAGTAATTATAATATCACGATATTTTTTTTTTGTTTAGACATATTTGTCCCTCTGTAAAGCAAAGGCGTTGGTCCTATTCTTCCACTATATCGTACATGGTCTACTAGCTGTTTCCCGCGACTCCGCCCGCGTGATGTTGGTTATCGCGGCAACAAGTATGCCTGTCTCCTTTCTCAGGCTCTAGACTATCAGTGTACCAAATTACATTTAAATCGGTTCAGTAGTTTTAGCGTGAAAGCGCGACAGACAGAGTACAGACAGAGTTACTTTCGCATTTATAATATTGGTTAAGATTATTTGTTCAATATGTGTATAGTTAATTTAAAGTTTGTATTC
Source organism: Diachrysia chrysitis (assembly GCA_932294365.1). NCBI lineage: Eukaryota > Metazoa > Arthropoda > Insecta > Lepidoptera > Noctuidae > Diachrysia > Diachrysia chrysitis. The sequence continues at coordinate 5,613,357 of OW028670.1, forward strand.
AACATTTATTTTGCTTAGTCATTTAATAACTGGTTTGTATGCAAAAGGTTGCAGGTTGAAATAATATGCGACCTTTTCAAAAGTCCCGGGTTGGAAGTCCGACTTTTTTACAATTATCCCGGGTCTGGGTGATTGTGGTACCTTTGTTGTGTCTGAATTCCATAACACAAGTGCTTTAGCTACTTACTTTGGGTTCAGAGCAATGTATGTGATGTTGTCCACATTTATTTATTTATATTGGACTGTTCCGGAATAATTTAATTCTAATGCGATTGATCGACAAGCTGAGAAGAAGAAGGGAGTATTGGCCACATAAATCACAATCACCACGGTATAACCAGAGCCTGGCAGCTGTGACAGCACTGACTGATTTATTGAGATCTGCTGACAGCTGTTATAATAATTATACCGGCCTACAAACGACAGCTATATGACTTTACTATCTCGTATTATCAGTGACGTTTGGTTACGAAAAATATGCTTATAACATCAATAGTACTATAATATTATAAATGCAAAACCCTTACGCTTTAACAACTTAATAATAGGGTACCGATGGCAACCTACGGTTACAGAACCCTTTCTTTTTTTTTTGGTACGGGTAGACCTAGTGGTTCCAAGAACGGATTTCTGTGCACAAGGTTGCAGGTTCGAACCCATCACAGGCAAGTATACCAATGTGACTTTTTCAAAGTTATATGTACTTTCTTAATTATTCTAAGACATCATTGACAAACGGTGAAGGAAAACATCATGAGGAAACCTGGATTCAAAAAATTAGAATCAGAAATCGCCAACCCGCAATGAGCAAGCGTGGTGATCAATGCTCGTGACTTCCCTATATGAGATGAGAAGAGGCCTGTGCCCAGCAGTGGGACAGGCTGGTATTATTTTTACGGGGTGAAAATCTAATGACTTCAACCCACGCCGAGGGCACGACGTGGGGATATGTCGGAATTGCACCGACCAAAAACAGCCCCGTCCCGTCCTTGCCTTTGCCGGAGTCCCGGGTTCGCTAAAGCATGCTCGGCGGGGCTCCGGTGGGCCGGTACAGAATCCTAACAATCGAGAAATGTAGAAAACAGGAAATGTAAAAATGTATTGCTCGCTTAGTTTCTAAGGCTATTTTAAGATTGCTATTTCTTTTTACTGCCCGATTGATGGCGATGTGTGAAGTCATTTAAATAGCTTTTATCCACCATTTTCCTCAAGTTATATTTTACAGAATTGATTTAAAAAATATAACTAAAATTGGTTGAATAATCCAATAGCTTTAACCGATTTAAATTATTAATAGATGTATGTAGAGCATATCTCAAGACCGGTCCATGAAATTATAACAATGTGTGGATATAGGATATCATGGAAAAAGCAGCCTATAACTATTCTTGGAGTTTAAACTAACTCCATATTTCACCATCTATACATATTATAAAACAAAGTCCTCCACTGTCTATCTGAACGCGATAAACTCAAAAACTACCAATCGGATTTTCATATGGTTTTCACTAATGGATAGAGTGTTTCAAGAGAAAGGTTTATATGTATAATTCATTAATGTTTGTCTACACGTGCGAAGTCAGGGCATGTCTTTAGTATTACTAAAAACAAAACGGTTTACTCACGTATATTCTCGGGATCGCCCGACTAGTTTCAGACTCAATAGGAGTCCCTAATCATGAGTTGACGCGGCGGCGGTGGTGTCGCGAGTCGAACTGATTCATGATTAGGGACTCCTATTGACTTTGAAACTAATCTATAGAATATGCGTGAGTAAACCGTTTTGTTTAAAAAAAATATGAATACTCCTCACGAAAGTTATTATACAAAGGTCTTTAGTATGTTTATAAGATAAATAAGTAAAGTTAACTTTGTGTTTAGATGTGTTCAAACTAAGTTACAATGCGTCTTACTTTACTGTAGTATTTATGATAATATCAAGCAAGATGTCAATCAATTAACAGCCGCCTACATGCAAGTATGGCGCCTCCAACAAATTATGTCTAGGCGTCAGTGTTATGGTTTACGCCTGGCTTCAATAGCTATTAAATACTAATTATTTACGCACATATAATATCTGAGCTACAAGCCATAACGTTAGAAATATCTTTAATTAAAACACACTAAAATATTGGTTGTAAAATATATTTTAATCGTAAAATATTGAGCTTAAAGATATATTACCTTACTTGGCGCCATTGGGATGTGTGGAAAAACAGAACAAAATAGTTCTGATACCGATTGTCAGAATGCTTATGTACGCGAACTTAATAACTATCGTAATCCCTACGCGAAAAAAGAAAATGAAAAAAAAAGCGACAGTAAAATTTATATATTTAACAGACATCGATATCGACATATATATATCGCTGGTTCGATATAAAATATAGAACCATTGATATTTTCGCATAAAAAAATAAATCAGTAAACGAGCCTAGTACTTCACAGCTAAAAATTAGCTTACGCTTGGCACAACGGGCTACTAGCGATGCGCGCGCTCTATGCTTATCTTAGTATACTCTAAGTTGTACTCATTTCGCTGTCAATTGCTGTGATTTTGCAAAGATACTTAATAAGGCCAAGGGTCAAGCACTTTAACAGTAACAAGCGTCAAACCGTCTTTTATTCAGCCTACACTCCTTTCGTCTTTTGGCTTTCCGTTAAACATGTGCCGTATATTAATAAACTAGCAGTACCCCGCGGTTTCAGCCGCGCTAGTAGTTCCCGTTCCCGTAAGACATCCAATGTTTTTCGAGCATATATGAATTTTTTTTGATAGTTATTTTGTTTTCGGGACGGAAACAAACCATCAAATTCAAAGATCATAAACTCGGTCCACCAGTTCATGAGTTACAAATTAATGGTGTAACTAAGCCGACTTTTTTATCTATTTAGACAAAAGTAGGAAAGTAAACCTCGTCTTATTCATACTCTAGTACACAGCCCACAAACGTCCATATTTCCTGGAACAATGATAAATTCATTGCTCCCGACGGAAGCTGTTCATCTTGTAAATGAGATGAAAGTTGTTTCCTTAATTTAGAATGTATGTTATAGTGTATGTTCGTTTTCTATGTTATGATCTCCTGTAGGTGTGGCTATTTTGTCCTATTTAAGACTAAAAATAATGGTATATTCGTTGATCTTTGACAGTAAAAAGCTGTAATGTTAGCTAAAGGGTTCATCCGCACTAATAATAAAATTGCAAAAGTAACTCTGTTTGTCAAAGCTAAACCAAAGAATCGATTTGGATGAAAGTTGGTATGAGGTAAGCTTAGATACTAAGAAAAGGACATAGGCTACTTTTTGCCGCGATAACCGAAACCCACACGGGTAGAACCGTGGGCAACAGCTAGTCTTCAATTATTGGTTCTAGAAATTTAATGGGCAATCGGTTTGTGTTATTACTACTATATTCAGTTGAATTTCATGAGACTGACATAGAATAAATAAGAATGAAGAAATTAAAATATGAAGAAAAAACTAAGCTATCCTTCCAAAATAAATTAATTAATAAACATCCATTAAATCAATAGTGTAGATTATTTTCTCAGCAAAAAAACATAAGTGTCATTATTTTCGCTGACATTATTATAATTTTACGATACCCTCGTCCTCGAAAAGGTGCAAGTCATCTCCCACAAAGCCTTGACACACATTCACAATTTTCCTTATCCCCGGGATGACCTTCAAAAAACAACACAAAATGGCGGACTCGACTCACGAACACTTTCTTCTATTACACATACCTAAATGTAAACCAACCGACTTTATAGTAGTATTAGAATAACCAACTCACATTAAAAGAGAATTAATCTAGAAATTTTTAAACTGAAGTAAAATCCTTGGTAAATTTTTCCAGTTATTTTATTTAAATCAAACTACTAAAGCGATTTGAATGAGTCATACACAAATGTATAAAAATAAAATCGATATAAAGTTGCCTTAGATATGGCGTAACAAACATACAAAAAAAACCGGCTAAGTAAGAGCCGGACTCGCGCATCAAGGGTTCCATTTTAGGGACACCTTTAGTTTATAAATCTATTTAAAAATAAATAAATAAATGTGGACAACATCACATACATTGCTCTGAACCCAAAGTAAGTAGCTAAAGCCCTTGTGTTATGGAATTCAGAGACAACGAAGGCACATTCCCGCAGACCCGAGACAATGTAGAAAAGTGGTTTTCTACATTGACCCGGCCCGGGATCGAACCCGGGAAATCAGAGCTGGCTACACCTTGATAACCGGTATGTACGCCACTCGACCACCGAGGTCGTCAAATTGATTGATTTTTTTTTTGTTGATTTATTGTCACCAGACATAGCTTCGGGTACGGAATCCTAAAAACAGTCGAATTGAGATCCTCATCCTTTTGAAGTCACAAAGTAGGCAGTCCAAATCAGACCCCCGATCACGTAAACTACAATCATGTTCTCACGTCCCAGAATCATACTAAAACTCGGAAAAACGGGAAATATTAAGCTTTTGCAAAGAAAACAAAGTTGGGGACGTGATCTGGCATCAAAACGTTTTTTGGACGATCTCATTTAAATTGCGTAACATTTTTTGTGGAAGAAAGCTTTTGTTGTTTTAACCTTGAATACTTGATAGATAGGTTTTCTTTCGTTTTCGGTTCAGAAGGTGCTATCAATTCTTTTTTCTGAATAATGAGATTTTATGTTTGAGTAAAAATTTATTTGCCTATTTATTACAGAAAAGTTTTTATTCTGAATATCATAGCAACTTGAGTGCAAATCTGTACGGTCAAGAAAAAAAGTTATGTTAAAAACTCCTGCAATTTAACGGCTTCCCACAGCATGTGTATGATAACGAAGATTTGTTGGTTAAAATTGGGTTTGATTGTCAAGACTTACTGCGTGGTTATCCGTGGTCGTCGACAGTGCTGGGTGATCCGTGATATCACTATGGGAAACCAGCTTAACATGTTATCCACATATCTAATAGGAAATTCCTATATCGTCCCAAAAAGCAGGGCTATATCCCTCTCGTATTTCACGCACCTCTATTCAATGCCTGTAAAGACAAGTAATAATAAAAAAAATTACGTACTACATTTTAAAGAGTTACATTTTTGGATCGTCTTCTCGTGTCTTTTATTTTGATACCACTTGATAGTTTTTGAGCAAAAACCAAATTTTTAAAGACATCATTATGGCGCAAAAAATCGACCATTCTATTTTTAGTATACCTAGTGTCATTCCCAAAGTAAATACGAATCTAACGACACCTCTCAAACAAAATTCCATCGAGCCGTTCAGGCTGCAGAGCGTGCTAAACAATTATACATATGTATATACATACATACCATCGAAAAACATAACCCTCCTTATGGCGCAGTCGGGTAATAAACAACTATCAACTCAAAGGTTTCCATAACAGAAAACAATATCCCATCTATAACAAGTTCATACCTATAAATGTTGCCAAGACGAGACCATATGACACACACTGTGCAAAGAGTTATCAGATCTCATGTAGAGTCAAGCTTCTAACTCTACACGCCCTAAATCTACAAGGCCTAACTATCAAATTTAATCAATACCTCAATTCATCCATAACCAAAACTTTGTTAGCTTCAAGAAGTCAAGAACTTTCGCCCCAAAGGCGTAAAACAACCTAGCACAAGTGATACAAACAACTAATCAATACAAAGCCTCCCCTCCCAGTAAGGGTTGTTTCTGAAATTGGCAAACAAATAACAACAAACTTATCTTAGGCTAGACATCATAATTACAGTTTCCCTCAAGGGTCCTTCAGCATCCGTTTCTCAAATACGAAGTCTCTAGAGTTTCAGCTTTAACTTTTTAGCTATAACTTCAATACATGCACTCGTAAACTCTTAAGGTGAAATCGTCAGGGAGGCCCGCGACATTCTATCGACTTGCAAGAACTAAGAGGGTTAGGTTGATGATTTAAATGATTATAATTTTGTCAGTACAAACATATTACGGCCGCAAATCATTTTGTTAAAAAAATAAAGCCTGAATCTGTCCGGCAAATTGCAAAAAAACATAAGAAAAATTAAATTTTGCGGACTACCCTGATGTTTCCACCTTAAGGGAAGTAGTCTATCATCTTTATATAAAAACTAGCTGATACCTGCGGCCTCGCACGCGCATTATTGGGTACGATATGGTTAAAGGATCAGCAAGTACATTCATTTCAAATCGTACAACCACCGAGTTACTTATTACGACAGATAGTTTTCTAAAAAGTTAATTTGAACTTCAACGAAAATTAGATATCTGGTTATGGCTACCTAATTTCGTCGTGGTTACCTCTGTGTTAATATGACGAAAAAAATGGTTTGCAGATGAATTTGAGTATTTTTGCAAATTTGAAGCTCCATTTTTTATCACATGGATGTAACAGCGTGTTTAAAAAAAGCTAAGTGCACTCTACGGATTTCCGAAAATATTTTCTCAATATTTTACAGCAAGCAAACAGCTATAAAGTTCGTTACAAAAATCTAATTTAAAATTCATGACTTTTAAAGAAAGGCAGGTAGTAAAGGTAGGTTTGTCGAGTTAAACTATTATTACAAATGGGCCGAGTATCTAGGATACCTCGGGGACCACTATTTACATTTTGGTTGTGAAGGTCAGACGGGCAGTCGCTTCATGTAATAGTATATAGGGGTATGTATGTAACAGGGTTAATGTTAGACCATATTGTTTTAATATAGTCTAGTATAGATAAACAAGTAAAGTATAACTAAAAGACTCTTAACTTTACAATAGGGACAGCCTGTTACAAAATCGCCGCATTGCATCTGCAATGCAGCTACCCTCAACAATGATTTTATCACAAAGTATAATCTAACTTCATACAAAAATACTATACTCCTTTAATGGCTGATTTTACCAACGTCAGATATTATTTATTTGTGGAATAAAATGGACATCTGACCAATTTTGTATGGAAGAACTGTCAAAAATTTAAAATTATTCTTCTGATGTTGGAAAAATTTGCGCATAGTCAATAAAAAGAAAATCCAGACTTGTAAAACCAATTTAACTTAATACTGTATTGACACGTTAAAATATACTAATAATATGATGACAACTAAAAGAAAATCATGGCCTTGACTTTTCGTGATATTAACTTACCCAACGAAGTAGCGCATATAAAATAGTCATAGTATAAGCAATAAATACTAAAATTGGTAGGCTTGGCAAGTAACCGAGTCCCTTTAATTACACAGAAATCATATCATAAAATTATACTTATGTAGTTTATTATCTCTGAGTTATAAAATCTACATGAATCAGTCCTTCTGAAAAGATATCATTTTCATTGGTAAGACAGTGTTATTACAAATTGTTGTTTTAATTCTTATTTAAATTTATTGCACTCAATCCTTTAGATAAAATAAAGAAACTGAAATTAGAGATTCTGTTTCAAAGTACCTACTTCTAGAGCTATTCAATGCCAATCGCTCAAGATAACCACCGGCTTTTTATTGTATTAAAATAAATTATAGGCATCAATTCGCAGTCCTAAAAAGTAATAAGTGAAGATTGCTCACAAAAATAATAACCCTACAGTCGTGCCATATCTTAGCTGTCGATATTCCGACAGCTCCAATATTTCAGTGACCGATTCCGAACGAAATAGGACACTGGGCTTTTAGTTGATGGCTTCTGTTGCAAGCTGTAGGTCCATATTGGAGATATGAGGACAAAACAAACACTGTCTCAGAAATACATCTATGAGGCTACTACTTTCCGAAAATAAAAACTAATATCTTTATGTTGTTCATCTTTGAAAGCGCTACAAATAGTTCAGACAACTCAACTCTACACAAATTATGGGATATTTCTGATATTTTTCAGAGTGCTAAGATCAGGAACCATCTCAATCAAATCAGCTTGAAAAAAAAAAGATCATGTATATACACAGACAGACTTATGACACCACTTTTGCCATCGGGGTTTATAGAATAAGAAAAGAATATAGTTTTCAAACAAATTATTAAAAAACTTAACCAAATAGTAAGACAAGGAATAAAAATAGAATCTTTCATCCTCTGACCGAAACCCAAAAAATCACAAAAATATTTACAACATCAAGAGAGCATTTTCTTGAGCTACTGCATTATTTACTCAAATTGAACGTCACTCACGGATAAACTTGTTTGTTACTCCGTCGATAAATGTCACCTAAATAAATAAGAGCGGAGAAAAGAGAGGCCATATATCAGGAACTTTATTTGTGACATCACTTAAAGGTTGCGAATTTATACAGCGTTGACAAGTGTTGGCAAGTCACCAAGTTCCATACGGGGCGGTTGTTGCGCTTAGGGACGCATTTTGGTTTTGACTTCTCACCACTACAATGTGTGAGCTTCAATGTTTATCAAAAATAATTCCCAAAAGATCCATAAATGTTGTTATTTTTTAAATCATGTGTTCACGTGATGCAGTATTCATTAAATATGCTTTACAGTAGTGAAATATTTAGTGTCAAACCCCTTTGGCTTAACGTATATAAAAAGACAAGATCCTGGCTGGTTCCGATAGGGGTGCGGACTGGGTATGAAAAGGAAATTTCCATTTAGTTCACCAGATACATAAAAAACTAAAAAAGACTCGTATTTTTCTTTTATCAAATCAATACAAAATGACACAAGTTAAAGCGCTTAGTTTAGGAGAAGGGTCTTGTGAGGTCACTTGTGAGTAAAAATTGTAGCTACAACTGACGTCACGCGTCATTTCCATTCACTGTATATTCCTCATTATTTGTTTAATGAAAAAATACGTGTATATTATTTTCTAATAATCTATAGGACGCGTAAATAAAAAAAAATTGTCCGCACCCCTATTTTAGGCTCTCAATGGTAAAAAGAATGCTCTAAGAATCATATGTGTAGATTTGCAGATCATATGACATTTTTGTTCCATTATAACACATATCTGTACAGGCGAAGCATACCTAACTAAAAAGTATTTTAAGTGAAAAATCAGAAGTATGATAATCAATACTCGTTCGTGTTCTGTATAGGAGGCCTTTGCCCTAAATAGGACAGATACATGCTATTATTACGAATCAATCTGCAATATTTGATCCGCGGTGACCTAGCGGTTCGTCGAATACGCTAAATTTAGAAATACTCAGGCATTGATAAATTGTACTGATATAGTAGATGACTCATAGCTATATTGTCAATATAGATATCGGGGACGCAAAATACATTGCAGTTTTAGAGAAAATCTATACTAATATTATAAAGCTGAAGAGTTTGTTTGTTTGAACGCGCTTATCTCAGGAACTACTGGTTCGAATTGAAAAATTATTTTTGAATTGGATAGTCCGTTTATTGAGGAAGGCTATAGGCTATATAACATTACGCTACGACCAATAGGAGCGGAGCATAAATGTAAAATGTTGCAAAAATGAAAAACCGTTGAAACTAAAACACGCGAACAAAGTCGCGGGGGACAGCTATATATTATAAGCATGGAAATATTTAATAAAGGGTCTTACACTGCAGTGGGACAGTTTAGAGTCAAGCAAAAAAAAATCTCTCGAGAAAATTTCATATAAACCGCCGATAATCTTCAAAACATATGTGAAGAAAAGAGTGATGAATAGTAATGATAGGATTCCTATCATTCATGAACATAGGAAGACGGTTGAAAAGAAGGGAAAAACATTGTGGACTGACCCCAAAGAAATTGGGAAATGGACAAGAAGAAGAAAAGTTTTAAAAGGGCTGGTTAGATTTTTTTAAATTATAACTATATTTTTTTAATTTATCTACAAAACAGACACGGATGTTATACTCACCACAATTTTTTCTTCGGGTGTCAATAGGCATTAGGCATGTTTCCTAATTTTTTTTTTAATGTCCGCCTGGTAGATTAATGAATTTTATTGGACACGTATTTTTTCTTTTTTCCTATAAACAAAAATGATCGAAATACAGAGAACGCAAATTACGCGTGACGTCACTCCTCGCTACAATTTTTACCAAGACGTGGCGTCATAAGCCCCCACTCCGAAACTTTAAAGCGCTGTATCTTTGTAAGTTTTTATTGTTTTTATAAAAGAAAAAATACGTGTCTAATATTTTTTTATTATCTAACTGACGGACTAAACAGATTTTAACTTTTTATACCCAGGAAACATCCCTATTATAATCATGACCAATAAAATCATCCATCTTATGTTGTATATAATTCTAAGCACTCTTTAGTGCGCCATCTCTTCCATTAAGACGTTTAGGATAATACTTTTACTTCAAAAAACACATACTATCGAGAAGCAGTAGTCAACCGACCCAGTTCGAGATGACATGTATCAAAAGTATCGATTCTCGAAGTTAGGTACAGATATAGGACAAGACACAAGGCTTTTAGTGGATGCCCTGTTTCTGCACATCGAGAGTATTCCACGACTATCGCAAAATTTCGAGTCCGATGCATGCAGGAAGCTTTTCGATCACCATTGTAAGTTGCAAACAGAATGCTTACGGCCTGTCTTTGTTTGTTTATAAACTTTTTTTTAGCTTGTTTTGTAGGATAATAACTGAGATTTCATTTTTTTTTTTTTTTTTTCAGGAGAGCTACCGGTGCTGAAGGAATTTTTGAAAGCTCGTATTAATTTCCACCAGATTTATTTAGTCAACAAATGAGTTTTATTAGAAATCAATAATTGACTGCTTTTACAAATCTTTATCTTTTAAGTAAATAAAAGTTATGGACTGCAGAAATAGCATCTAAGCGCTGCAATATATTGTAACGTTGGATTAAGTAGTAAAGCAAATTATCAGTAGTAACCACGTGTGAGGAAGTTGTGCGATACACCCTGAAGCTTCGGAAATCACGTTAAGCCACAGTTCCGGAGTTTTATCTCTCTCCGGTCTGGTTGCAATACCATCTGAATATGAAAATACATGTGCTCTATTACTAGTAATAGAGCACATGTATTTGCGTACCTACATGTTCCTGCAGTTTATATACAATCAAGACGATGTAAATTTTTTAAAGGCATCTTGTGAATAGTGAACAGAATGAAATAAAAAAGTAAATTTCACATCCAAAGGTCAAAATTTTAAACTTAGGTACAAATTCGTTGTAAAAAAATATGTCACTAAGAGTTACGTAAGTAATAGCTCAGTGATAAGAGAAGATTTTATGTTAAAAATAGTTGTCTTTGTGGGCCAAGTCGGGCAGGAGATACATAGTTAAGAAAATGGGATCAGAATGTTGTAATACAGAGTATTTGGTCCAATACTCGGCACCAATTACACACGGTTGAACTGTTTACCGATGCAGTAAAGCTGCTCAAAATAACGTTATTACTCAATACTATTATAGCGGTATCCAGCTCATTCATAAACTTTATGTTCTGAATGGATTAGAGGAAGATGACTATTAAGTTTCAAATGCAAGGAACTTGGATGAAAGGAAACTTGAAAAAAAGTTAACATACGAATAAATTTGCCTTGAATTGTAAGCTATGACTATAGCTGATTGGCTTATTGTTTTAAATAGTTTTTATGTTATAATTCCAGCCTATAAATGTCCCACTGCTGGGCACAGGCCTCTCCTCATATAGAGATTATAGAGAAGGATCGAGCATTGATCACCACGCTTGCTCATTGCGGGTTGGCGATTTCAAATTCCAAATTTTAGAATCATTCACCGATTGCCAATGATGTCTTAGAATAATAAGGAAAGTACATATAACTTTGAAAAAGTCACATTGGTACTTGTGTATTGGGTTCGAACCTGCAACCTTGTGCACACAAATCCGTTCATTGAACCACTAGGCCACCACGACACTATGATAGTTTAGTTTTTATGTTAACAAGTTGTATTAGTTAAAAAGAAACAACACCGTCCGACCTGTTACTCACTGGTTTAATTTTAATACAATGCCAATGCAAAATTGTTATTCATGCAGGCACATAAACAACACAGAGTACAAAAAAATGCTCTTAATGCGCAATAAGAAAACTGAATCTTCTGCCTGCTAAACTAATATCAATTTTGCAATGGCATTGTACTAGAATTAAAATTAAATTAGAGAGTAAGGGCACTGCTAAGAAACATTAAAACCTGCTAAAATAGGCCTTTTAGTATTTATAATTATTCTTCATTTTAGCATTGCTCTATATATATATATATTATTTTTGTAAACCATTTATTCAACCCTTCATTTCAATACGTTAAATAACCGACTTGCAGCTTCCAGTAGTTAAGCAGATACGAGGTAATAAAGAAATTTACATAGATACAAGATAGGCGCAAATAATATAACCCTTACTTGGCAGTCGAGTAAAATACATCAGCATATTGAACTATGCAACATACTACTTCAAACTTCAAACATGAAATTAAAAGAAAATCTACCGGCTTTGTATTAAGTTTTGATAAATATCGTAGCGGCTTGATTCTAAAAATAGCACTTTTAATAATTTTCATACGTTTTTTGCAATTTGCCGGACAATTCTAGGCTTTTTTTAACAAAATACGTAAGTACTTACAGAATTATAATCATTTAAATCATCAACCTAACCTTCTAGCTTCATGCAATTCGATTGAATGAGTTAGTCATGAAATATCGTCAAATGGTAAGAAAATTTGAATTTCGTGGGCTATCCTGCGCTTCCACCTCAACAAAGCAACTTAAAATTTGACTACCCACCTTATATCATACTAGCTGTCCCCCGCGACTTAGTTCGCGTGTTTTATTTTCAACGGGTTTTAATTTTTGCAACATTTTTCATTTATGCTCCGCTCCTATTGGTCGTAGCGTGATGTTATATAGCCTTCCTCAATAAACGGACTATCCAATACAAAAAAAAAAATCAATTCGAACCAGTAGTTCCTGAGATTAGCGATTTCAAACAAACAAACAAACTCTTCAGCTTTATAATATTAGTATAAATAGTAATTACTATTCTGCACATGAATCGATTAAATATACCTCATTATAAGCAATACCGATTCAAATTTACTATTTGTAATTCGCGACTAAGTATTTATTGAATATTAGGATGTCTACAGGTGGACACACTAAAAGAAACTTGTCGAAAAATTAAAATAACTGAAAAATATGTAATTTTTACTAGCTGACCCGGAAAATGTTTTATTGCCATATAAACTCAAAAAATCTGGAGAGCCTTATCATTTAGTTTAGGGGTATAAAAAATTGTTTACGACCTACCGAAAATATACGAAAAATTTCGTTAAAAATCGGTCAAGACGTTTCGAAGGAGTTTGGTTACAAATACTGTGACACGAGAATTTTATATATGTAGATTATATTATGTCACGTTGTTTAATTTTCGTATGCACAAAATTCGATCAGTTTTTTGTATTTTTTTTTTTCGTTCCTTTTTTCGATTCAAATCGGGTGTTATTCAGTACTATAGAATGATTAACACCACTAGAGAGAGAGTCGCTTTTTTTTTTAAAGATAAGTAAAGAGCCCTAAATATAATGAGCAAACCGAGATTTAAATTATACGATGACTTACATTTCAGAAATATATAATGATTAAAGATTGCGTCCAAAAAAGTTTTTTTTTTATATTTTTCCAAGTAGATAATTTTATCTCTTTCAATAAGCAATACAGCTGTCAATGAACTTACATGATAAGATAAAACCTTATCGCATAAGATTAAATTGTTAATATAATTCATTCGATAATATTATTAAATCAAAGCGATGATTTTTTAAAGATAATGTCGAAACTATAATACCCTATTTTGTATTTAGAAAAAAACTATTGTTAAACAAATATATATCAAATAATCAAGTTTGAAATACAGCAATCTATCCGGCCTGAATCAACGATAAAAAAAACATTCAAAATCACATAAAATTTTGAATACAGACAGGATTTTAGTATCACAACAATCTATTATAATAGTAGCATAATCGGTCCAATAGTTTAGGAGGTACGATGCCACTAACAGACAGACATACCGATACGTCAAACTTATAACACCACTCCTTTTGCGTCGAGGGTTAAAAATAAAATTGTATTATCGATCGAAGGCTGCAGCTGTAAATTTATAAAGCCATTATCAACTCGCAACTTTACCATTATATCAGACAAACTAACAATTTACATTCACAATTATTCGCAGGTGTGAAGCAAGCCTAAAACAACATCATTAGTATTTCAAGTCGAGTGTGATCAGGGTCTTTCCTGCATCACAACCTTATATGTACTTCCTGACGGTATAGGCACGACTGTTGATGCAGTTTTAATTTATAAAAACATTGTGTTGGACAATAGGCATGTTTCCTATTTTTTTTTAAATGTCCGTCTTGTAGATTAATGAATTTTATTGGACACGTATTTATTCTTTTTTCCTACAAACAAATAATGATCAAAATACAGAGAACGGAAATTACGCGTGACGTCACTCCTCGCTACGATTTTTAACGAGGCGTGGCGTCATAAGCCCCCACTCCGAAACTTTAAAGCGGTGTATCTTTGTATTTTTTTTATTGTTTTGATAAAAGAAAAAATACGTGTCTAATATTTTTTTATTATCTAACTGACGTACTAAATAGATTTTAGCTTTTCATACCCAGGAAACATCCCTATTACTAGTTAGATCCTAACTTTTAATACTTTTCTTTCTAACTTTTAGTACTTTTACTTTTACAAGGTTTAATACTTGTCGTATTTTTCCTTGGGGAGGGCGTGACTTTTAGGGTACGGTTTCCTCAAGTAACGGTGCCGTCATGTAGTGGTCGGTTAATAAAATACGCAAAAACACAGCCGTTTTGACGGTGATGACACCAAACTAGATTAAGACTTGCGCGCTCACGGACTGCTTGTAATGCATGTAAAAATAATCTCAATTTCCCTTGGTCATCGCATCACGCGTGAACTGAGTGAAGAATTTGGCTAATTCTTTTTTTGTTGTGTTAATTATTATCATAAATATTTTGAAAATCTCACATTACCCGTGCGATGCCGGGTGGTAATGTTATAATTATATTTCATACGGTAATATTTCTATTTAATGTGCTTGTTGATTCTTGCTCATTACATTTTTTGCATGCCGATTGGTAAAATGTGGCTGAAGTCTATTCATGTGTCGGGTGATCCCGAGAATATACGTGAGTAAACCGTTTTGTTTTAAATATATAATGAATACTCCCCACGAAAGTTATTATACAAGTTCATATTTGTTATTCATAGTTACTACAGACATGTGTTCATATGTACAAAGGATATAAAACCAGAATAAAACATTCAACAACCTACAAAGTTTCAATTGGAAACTGTTGCGTTTTGTTCGGCTCTACCCGGGCATTGAAAACTGGTTGTAAAGTTTGTGTGAAACAGTTTTTTTTTTCATATGCGAGCTTGCGCTCTATACGTTCACGGTTTTAACAGAGGCAAGCATATTTCTAGATTAGGTCAGTTTTTAGCGTTCTGTACACCCCACCCCGTCACATTTTGTTTTTCCAAAACAACAACTGCCCTCAAGACACGTCCTGCAGTGGCCCCCATTTGGAAATCTCTCAACCGATTACGGACCCAAGTGGGTCGCTGCTAAGTAAACCTGAGCAAGTGGGGCATCATCAATCTTTCACATATCCAATGTGAATGTGGTGTCCCGGCGCAAGACATGGCGCATCTTCTGTCCTGCCTGTCCTGCACTACCACCTGCACCCTCCAGGACGTAATGGAGTCCAACGACCAGGCCATTCAGGTGGCAACTTTTTGGTCAGAAAGAGTTTGAGAGTCATTTGACACGAGAAGAAGAAGAAGCGTTCCGTACCTCAAAAGGTAAAAAAGAAACCCTTATAAGATAACTCTCTTTTCCGTCTGTCCGTGTGTCACCACCGATTTTCTCAGGAACGGATGGACCTAGCGAGTCGAAAGTTATACCAGATACTGTCAATAGTCCCTATAAAAATCAACACGATAAAAAGATACGGGCAAATTTATATTTTCGCGAAAACTTGTAAGTACCAAAATTTAACTTAATTTTCAACTTTTTTTATATTTCGGAATTTGCTTTTAACCAAAATTGTCAATTCTAGATCAACCGGAAGTAACCCATAGGTTTTGGGTCGAAAACCTATATATGGTGGTTCCCGTTTTTGTGATTTTTTTGCCATTTTTATAGATAAAGGTACGGAACCCTTCTTCCACGAGTCCGACTCGCACTTGGCCGGATTTATGTTTTAATTAACCAACTAGAATATTTTTTTAAATAAAAACACCTATGTTCTTTAAAATACAATCTTTATATAAATATCTGCTAGCAAATAATGTAAAAATGAGATGCCAAAAAAGAATACATTTGGTCCTTATTCCGCACATGTATTATTGTATTATTTATTAGTCTATAACCTTTCCGTAACATAGTAGGTATAAATAACAACAGTATTACCTAGGCAACCAGGAATTTCTAAAGTTACCGAGTAAAGTCTAGGAAAAACGATCGTTAATCCAACGGTGGTGTAGCGATGACTCGTGCTAACTAGATATCAGGTTACAAGTAATTTGTCTTTGAAGGAAGTAAGTATAAAAAAATAACAAACATACATACACATCAAATTCCTTGTGGACATTTGATAGTGTCTGCGTTGCCATATTTACCCACATGAATATTGTAGAAATTATAAGTAGCACAAGCCTATTTAAATTAAAATACAGTACTCCTCCTTTTTGAGAGTCGGATAAAAATAGTAATCCAATAGGGGATCGGACTGGGTATGAAAAGGAAATATCTATTAAGTCCACCAGAAAAAAAAAAAGATAAAAACTCGTATTTTTTCTTTAATGAGGTCGTGAAAAATAACAAAGTTAAAGCGCTGTAGAGTTCTGGAGTCTGTGCCGATGATCGATGATGTGTTCAGGACAAAAAGTAGTTATTTGGAAAAAAAATACATATTGGTAAATAATTTAATAAGTTTGAATCCTTGAATATTAAAAAGCGACGTAGCCACACAGAGCAAATGGCAATCAACGTATAAAATCAATACTGATATGTACTCAAATTATTTAATGTTACTTTGAGTAAGAATTTCACTCTATAAAGTAACTTAAAATCATTTTATTTTTTGCTTTTTGGGCTAGTCCTTTATTATGTGGTTTCATTTATCATTTACTAGCTGTCCCCCGCGACTTTGCTCGCGTGTTTTAGTTTTAACGGTTTTTCATTTTTGCAACCTTTTTCATTTATACTCCGCTCCTATTGTTCGTAGCGTGATGTTACATAGCCTATAGCCTTCCTCAATAAACGGACTATCCAATACAAAAAGATTTTTTCAATTCGAACCAGTAGTTCCTGAGATTAGCGCGTTCAAACAAACAAACAAACAAACTCTTCAGCTTTATAATATTAGTATAGATGTGTTATAACCATACCGTACAGATAGATAGGCCTTAATTTACAAGTTCAAACAAAAGAAAAGTTAACATTAATATCGTAGCATAATCTTAAGGAATGAACATACGTACAATTTTATATTATTATTAACTCGCTAAACTTTGACAGACGGGTAGAATACTATTGAAAATTGAAATTACATCTACACCTTTAATATGGGACGACAAGGGACTTTTATTATATTTGAGTTTTACGTCTCCAATTCTGAGGTCGACACCCTTTCCATGTTCAGGGACCTGACCCCGAGTAGGTATATCTACTTATTTAAATATCAAACGAAACATCAAAGACTTTTATTCTGTGAAACGGCTATATTAAACTGTATATAAGCTAAAAGGTATCTACATGCTATCATAAGTATCGTATTAATAAGTTTTTACTAAAAATATATTTTTAATCACAACCAAACAAACAATCAGCTAGGATCACGGTACTAGTGAAAAGAAATCAAACAAGCCTCAAAAAAGAGATTGCTTCGTTTCGTTACGGAGTTTCTATGGCCACCTTCCGGACCCATCAGACCAGCTTGAAAGTACCATAATATTGTATTCTCACCGAACTTCCATAAGTATGCAAAATTACACCTCGATTGGATGTCTCGAAGTGGTTCCAATTTGGTTTGCAAGATTTGACCCGAACAACATAATATATTGCAAGTTGATTAAAAGCTTTTAAAAATGAGCCAGTACCTCTCATCAAAATTTCATTTATATATTTACTTTTTTTATTAGGGCCTGTAAGCTAGGATCTACAATAATAACCAATGAATACCACCGAAACAGTTAAGCTCGGTGTGTCCCAGGGAAACGATTTACTGCCTTGGAACCCGCAACGAAATTAATCAGAAGTAGTAAATAGGAGGAGTAGGAAAAAATTGTTTCGACTTCCCTCCATTGCAAGCGGGAGACAAAAAGAAAAGATAGGCCGTAGACAGAAAAGATAAGACAACTGAGTTTCCGAGCACCACAATTAATTATTTACTTGCAAAAAACACTTAAGAGCTTCAGACTTAGACTAGACCTAAATCACGTAGACAATACAGATTATGATTAATCCCTACGTTTGAGATCCACTACACGTGCCATAGGTCCATGCGCCCTTGACCTCTAGACGTACTGAGTGAGACGAGGGTACCTTTAAGTCTCGACGGGCTGTTGACGTTAGGAGGTTATCATCCTTTATCTAAAAGATGAAATATCTATAGATCAGGATCAAAGGTGACAAATAATTAACCAAAACCCTGTCTAATACTTGAAGGTTTATTGTAAGAAAACTAACTAAATTTGCACAAATACAATTATGTATTTGTTCCAAGCCTGGAATTACTTTAGAATTTTTCTGTCACCCCTTGCAGCATAAGAATTATTCGATAGTACAATTATTAACCCTTCTATTTATACAGGTACCTATAGTCTGAAGTCTTATATGCATATGTTATCATGTGCTAATCAATTCACTTCATAGCACTTTTCGAGTGTCAATATAATGGACAACGCCCTGATTAGCCCACCCTTCACCGCATCTTAAGTGCTCTGGCTGTGGAGAAGAAATGGCGCAACTAACTTCCCAGCAGCACGCTGTCATTCGGTTTACAGTCATAATAAAGAGCATTTATATTAAACAGGTGTTGTGAGTCGATAGGTACATACGGCAAACTAAATAGGTTGGCAGGCTACACTAATATGTTATAAAATGTTAGTATGGCCTGCAAACCTATCTAGTTTGCCGTGTGTTCCACTACGGAGTCGATGACAAATATATACACGATGGCAATATTGGATCAGAACTTACTGCCTCCAATTAAAACAACTTATTCAATATACCTAAGCCAGTTTTTTAAAGTATGACTTTCACATCATACAGTGCGAACCTATTTATATTGCCAAAATATTATGTCTTTGAAATATAGACATGTCTAGACGCAGAATCATATGAAAATAATGAGACATCAGGGTAAGGACCTAGCAAGGTTAGAACCTAACATTTAATAACCAGAGACATTGCTCTGTCTCCCCTTCATATCTCAGTCTAGACTGAGTTCAATTACATTGAGGCTGAATCAGATTCTAGGAAAATTTGGAGGGATAAAGGTTGTAACTTGCCTAAAATGATTTTATTTATGTGACTTTGACTCAGAGCATTAACAACAGGATGCGCCAGAGAACAAAAAAAAGGTAGGGAGTTTTGCTTGACAGTTTTTGCGGTTGACGAGGTAGCACACTAATCTATACTAGTATATAAAGCTGAAGAGTTCGTTTGTTTGTTTGAACGCGCTAATCTCAGGAACTACAGGTCCGATTAAAAAAAAATCTTATAGTGTTGGATAGCCCATTTATTGAGGTAGGCTATAATCTATATAACATTACGCTGCGAAGCATAAATGAAAAACCGTTGAAACTAAAACACGCGAACAAAGTCCTATAACTTATGACATTTCAACGTTGAATACGACGCTTCATAAAATTCAACACGATATAGCAGTCCAATCAGGTAAAAAACATTTATCTTCCTAAAAAATCACAAGTATCTGATGTTATACAAGGGGATACCATTTTACCGAAACCTGATTTTTCCAACGCCAGATAATTTTATCCGAGGAATCATTTAAAAATTTTTGACAGCTCTTCCATACAAAATCTGTCAGATGACAATTTTATTCTACAAATTAAAATTATCTGGCTTGGAAAAATCAGCCTTGGATAATGGAGGTCAGATACGCAATCGTTATATAGGACCCTAGTATTCATCTATCGGTGAAACTGAAAGCCGAACTCATCAAAATTTGAAACGGTGTACGGAAGATTAAAATTGGTCTTTTATTTAAATTATTCCAAGTTACTGAAGATTACAATTGATCCTTTATGAAAATTATTCCAAGTTACCAAACATATAAATCCTTTACAGATGTTCAAACAAAGCATAATAAGGCGGATTACACAACACACAGCTGTGATTATCAATATGGCGTCCAAATTGATACTTAAGCCGAGTGTACACGAGTGTATACGAACGTTATACAAAGTAGATATACTTAGTTACATTACAGGTGATCTCTCGTGATTGTAATGGGAAAATAAAATATACGTATTTGCTCGTAGCAAATACGTATATGTTATTTATGTAGGGTCGTCAAAAAAAATTGTATATATTTATAAAATCAGGAAATAACAAAAAAGTAGTCGAGTACTTAGGTTTTTTTAGACTTTGATAATACAAAATCATGTCTAGATTCTGCTTAATTTTAATAAAATATTGGCAAGGAAAATATAACCATAACATCTCACAGTAAAATAATTCTAAATCAGGCCCACATAAGGTCTAACCGCTGCGATGGATAGATTTAGGTTTGATACAATATAAATAAATAAACTTACAACATAAAGTAAAGCTAATAATTTACATTTGTTACATTAAATAGCAGTAACAATAACTATTTCAATAATAAAATACTGTATTGTATAATTTTATTAATTTTCTGTTCCTCCTCAAAGCAATACTAAAAATACCAAAAAAAACACCATTACTTAAACAAATACCATTCGAAAAAACGTGAAATATTCCAACACAACAACCTTGAACTTACAAAAAGGCTATAACAATAAAACTCAACCTGCAACCCTAGACGATTGCGTAACGTATTGATTGGCAGACGGGGGGTTGAAAAGAGGGGTTGAAACGTGAGGGGTGAAACGAGGGGTTGTGCTAGGGTTGCCGTATCGCAGTTTTGATGGTTTTAGCCGGTAAAGCTAGAAATGTCTCTAATAACGGAGCCGGTATATATATTACTAGCTGTTACCCGCAACTCTGCCCGCCTGTGTGTCGGTTATTGCGGCAAAAAGTAGCCTATGTCCTTTCTTAGGATCAAGCTCACCATTAAGTTTCATCCAAATCGGTGAAAGCTTATCGACATATACTATTGTATTATATGCAAAAAACGTCATTAAACAAAATATTCATCAATCTTTAAAAAAAAAGTAATATTATTTTCTTATATGTAATTGTTTATTTATTTAACGTAAACTCTGTCTTTTTTTTTAATCTTTTTATCAAGCTTTTTATTCAGTTTTATTTAATGTGCTATTTTTATAGCTAAATAGTTTTGCATGCGGCAGACGACCAGGTTTTATGGCGTAACTTGGGAGAGATCTTTGTCCAGCAGTGGACCTAAAACACTATATTGACGACCTCCGTGGTCGAGTGTCGTACACACCGGTTTTCAAGGTGTCGCCAGCTCTGAGGTCCCGGGTTCGATCTCCGGCCAAGTCAATATAGAAAACCACTTTTCTATGTCTCGGGTCTGGGTGTTTGTGGTACCTTAATTGTCTCTGAATTCCATAACACAAGCGCTTTAGCTACTTACTTTGGGTTCTGAGCAATGTATGTGATGTTGTCCACATTTATTTCTTATATTCAGTCGAAGTTTGGCAGCCCTAAGTCGTACAGACGTCTCCAGTGAATGAATGAAGCCGTACGCCCTCCACGACTCCCCGTGGGGTGAATATAGGGTAGATATAGGGTCGCTAGACGCGTCACTGCGTACATTTTGATTCTATCGATCACTTTTATATTTAGTCGTTGTTTTCCAGGAATAAAACTATGGAAAGACACTTCAGTCTGCTTATACGTCTAAATATAGAAGGAATTGTATTTGCAAAGCCTTGACATTAGATTACAACTACTTACAATATATTAAGTGAAATAGTGTAGGTGTAGGAATGAAGTATAAAATTTGTATAATTTCAAATATTTGTATGAAACCCCAATTTATTTATTGAATGTTTTTGAAATCCTGCTTCTAATCTATATACTAATATATAAAGCTGAAGAGTTTGTTTGTTTGTTGGTTTGTTTGTTTGTTTGAACACGCTAACCCCAGGAACAACTGGTCCGATTTGAAAAATTCTTTCGGTGTTGGATAGCCCATTTATTGAGGAAGGCTATAAGCTATATAACATTACGCTGCGACCAAAAGGAGCGGAGCATAAATGAAAATTGTTGCAAAAATGAAAAACCATTGAAACTAAAACACGCGGACAAAGTCACGGGGGACAGTTATGAGTCATCTGCGTAGCCTATTCCCAAGCTATGTTGGGGTCGACTTCCAGTCTCATTGGATTCACCTGACTGCGACTGGTTATCTGAACCCCTCAATCCATTTTTATGGGTAACACAATATCCCATAGTAAAACTGATGTACGACTGTCTATAATCACATAATGGCTATTAAGTAAATAATTTCGTTAATAAAATCATCAATCAGTTATTTTATTTATATATATATTCCGGTACCTAATAGTGTCAATTGATTAAATTGATACGACACTGAAATATTTGGCCATTAATCAAGAATGAATGAACACAATAAGTTCAATGACCATACAATACAAATTACATACAACTATTACACAACAAGTGTATGTAATATCAAGGTTATACAATTAGAAATATAAAATTCGTACTTAACTTATTTTTATTGATTTTTTCAGTAAACAAAACGCAACTTAGAAAAAAAGAAAATCTGTGCTTTCTTTTGTAAAAAAGAAAATGTACTATCCTTATATTGACGAATGGTCTTCGTGTTTATCTATTTATGTAAGTCTCCAAAGCGTAATTATTTCAAAGATATTATATATACATTTAAAAATCCCGTTTAGATTCCTTAATTAACCCTTACATCCTTACGAAACCCTTAACTTAAGATGAATGAAATGAGAGAAATGCAAATATTTATAGTCGAATAATTAGCAAATAACAAATAATTTACAAGAAAAATATACAAAAAAAACGACTGGAATACATTTATTTATTTAAGCATTTGTTCAATACATACATAAATATTATTTAAACATTCTATTTGTTCACCATAAACATATAATTCCAAACAGTTTTAGAGTCATAACTCACGTTATGGAAATTTCAGTAGATTTTCATACATAGTCGTTAATTTCGCCGATTCTAGCACAGGCAGCGTGGCCGAGCGGTCTAAGGCGCTGGTTTTAGGCACCAGTCCGAAAGGGCGTGGGTTCGAATCCCACCGCTGTCAAAACCTTTTTTTGTAGTTAATTAAGTTTTTGTGAAAAAATTATATTAATTGTACGTGTTATTACTTGAATTAAGTTAATGAAGTAACAGTATTACATTATCCATCAAAATTTAACTGTTGATTAATTTTCATGCATATTGGTTACTAATTAACATATTTTTTTTTATAAGTTAGGTAAGTACTAACAACATTCATACCTATTGTATTCATAATTATGAATAAAATGTATATTATTTTAGAACTTCCTTGTCGACTTTAATAAGGACACAATTACAGCGCTATTATTTAATGAAGGGTGGGCAGAATCTAGCCACTATTTTTATCGTTTTAATAGATAACATGTAGAATTTATCACACATAATATAACTAGCTATTAATTATATTTTTGTTTTGTAGTCGTAGCGTACATTTGTGTGATCCACAAATGCTTTTTCTAAGTCTGGGTGTTCTTTGCGCATGTGACTTGAATGTTAGTGAAACCCCCGCGACACAAGTATTGTGTCGCATAGTGCGGGAAACTTATCTATACTAAATATAAAGCTGAAGAGTTTGTTTGTTTGAATACGCTAATCTCAGAAACTACAGGTCCAATTTGAAAAATTATTTCAGTGTTGGATAGCCCATTTCTTGAGGAAAGCTAAAAGCTGTGTATATGTATAAAAAATGTTGCAAAAATGAAAAACCGTTTAAACTATAACACGCGGACAAAGTCGCGGGGGACAGCTAGTAAAACATATATTTGCCCAGCAATGGGCCACATCAAAATGAGAGAACGCGTTTTGACACTCTTCGCAAAAGAACGATCAACGGTTAAACAATCATTGAAATCTGACCTATATGACGTATGGAGAGTACATTGCAGATTAAATTATAATTGAACTCAATTAATATTATTACCGATTGCTTACGTAAGTAAGGTTTAAAGACGTCATGAAATCAAATAAAAGATAACGTATTTAGCTATTAGGTTTGTAGGGTTTATTATCTTAAGTGATCATCGAATACTTTCATCCAAACCTGGGTCTTTAAAGTCAAATTGTCAATGTCAATTAATTACTTGTGATATCGTCTTTTATTTAATTTTATAGCATGTTTTTCAATGTTAATTTATCAACAGCCCACTGACAGACAGACAGACGGACGGACGGACAGACAGACCCTTTGAGTACGAAACTCTAAAAAGGTTATTTAGGTACCTAGTTTATTCTGCGTAGTATCTAATCAATGCTCGTCCTTTAACTGTATGATAAGATCCAGTTACAGTAAGTACATACAAAGATATACATGCTTATATTATTAAAATACAAACACAGAAAAATAATTCTTAATTTTTTCTACAGTCGACGTACTTAAATTGACGTACCTAAATCCAAACTTTCGCTAACCCTCAAAAACAGGGAACGATCAACAAAAATATTCCGCAAATCAAGTGTAATATGAGTACTGCCTAGGGTAAGCGAGGGTTGGCGATTCAAAGGTCATCGGGTTCAAATCGACCCCTCGTAACTCGAGAAGGGTTAGCGAAAACGACATGTGTTTTTTGACTTATCAGGGTTAAGTAAATTTTAAAAACCAAAATGAAAAGTGCAATTTCGAAGATCATCTTTCATTTTTTAATATTTTTTGATAATTAAATTGGGCCTACCTGAAAAATATTATAATTCAAGAAAACATATTATAATAAATTAATCTATATACTAATATATAAAGCTGAAGAGTTTGTTTGTTTGACACCGCTGGTCCGATTTGAAAAATTATTTCAGTGTTGGATGGCCCATTTATTGAGGAAGGGTATAGGCTACATAACATTACGCTGCGATCAAAAGGAGTGGAGCATAAATGAAAAATTTTGCAAAAATGAAAATCCGTTGAAGCTAAAAACACGCGGACAAAGTCGCGGGGGACAGCTAGTTAAGTTATATTAAGAGGGATTTGTTTGCCCAGCACTGCCTTATTGCTGCTTATTGTTTACAAAATCCACAGTTTATTGACAACAACTAAACTCTAATAAGAATTTATTATCACAGATTATAGAGACAAAAATACGTCTATTCAAAACCTAAAATCGAAATTTTCAAAGCTATTGGCTCTGACCCGCGTACCTGACATACGTCTATCGTAAAACCAATTTATTCTGCAACGTGATTCGGAGCAATACAGCTGGGTCCAGACAACTTGTCCGCGTTCGCTGTTGAGTGCTAGTTTAATTGGAGCAGAGCCTAAAGGATACTTGAGTACGTCCGTCCTTTGAGCGGTCAATGTAGAAATTATTTTTTATAATATAACCTTTAAACATTAACAGCTGGTCAAATGGTTCCCTTGTGACAGTTATGATTGGTAAAAGATTCAAGAGAGTTTTCTAGCTAACCTTTAATTAACTTCTTCAAGGTTTTATTTATAATTATTGCATACTAGTTGTTTCCCGTGGCTCCGCCTGTGTGGATGTGGGTTATCGCGGCAAAAAGTAGCCTATGTCCTTTCGCAGGCTCTAGACTATCTGTATACCAAATTTCTTATAAATCGGTTCAGTAATTTTGGCGCAAAAGTGCGACAGACAGACAGACAGACATGTGAAGGCAATAAAAGATATCTAATATCTATTTACACATACCTTTAAATAGTATAAAACAAAGTCGCTCCCGCTGTCTGTACACATAGATCTATTAAACAACGCATCGAATTTTAATGCAGTTTTCAGCAATAGATACAGTGATTCAAGGAACACTTGGTAGTTTTTCTGTATAAGTTATTAATGTTTTGACTACCCAGGTGAAGCGGGGGCATGTAATTTATGAAGAAATATGAAGGGACAATATTATTATTTAACACAAAAATTATGGCATAATTTTAATAAAAAAAAAAGCATCAGGCCGGCAAAACCATTAAACTATTTTAAATGAAACGATAGGTATCTCTTCGTTTTAATTTCTTTCAAAATAAATAAACAAATTTGAATACAATACTGTTAGTTCAGTTGTTAAAATACTATTCCTAGATATGTGCCTTAATAAATATTACTACAAACTTATCTTTAAAGCTAGGACGCGATGTGAATTCAATTAGATGATGTAATTGTAAGCTATTGTATAAATCATTATAACAGTTACAAACGCCTTTGTTAGTCATAGTACGCATATTGTATACTGGATTTATAAGTAGGCCTTTCCATGCAGTGTTTATTTTAAAGAAACGTTAAAAGCTAACACAAGTCTAAGGTACCTATCAAAAATTAAATATTGCATAAAATCTGCATTATGGTACATAAAGCCGGCTTCGCTTCGGTCGGTGTGAGTCTTGAAAATTTATCTTATTTGTAACCGACTTAGGGCTGATTTTTTTAACTCTAGATAATTTTATCCGAGGAATCATTTTGATATTTTAACAGTTCTTCTATACAAAATCTGTCAGATGTGAATTTCATTGCACGAATAAAAATATCTGGCATTGGAAAAATCAGCCCTTAGGGTATAGGTACTTAGACTGGCGGTAGATTGCGACGAACCGTGTCTCAATCCACTGCCAGACTGCCAGTGGTCCATGATAACGCAGACGGACGCGTCTGCGTCCAGGACCTGCCCCTTCCCAAGGTGAGTAGAGCAAGGTGAGTGGGGTGTTCGCGCACCGTGGGAATCCGGCTGAACACAACCCCACATAAAAGAATGAATAACTAAGAAAATAAGACAAACAACTATCATTTTATACACAAATGTTCACGCTTAAAAATAATACCTATAGGTTGCCTGGAATGATCCATGATTAAATTTGAACACCAACTTAATTTTAAAAGGATTTCTAAATTATGATTTCTGAAGCCGAAATACCGTACTCAAAGATACTAACACATGACAAAAATTGCGGAAATAAGATGTGAATCAGTCAACAACATCCTCAAGGCTGCATACCGAGCAATCGCGCAATATTTATGATACAATGATAACAGTCACGGTACTGATAAGAGGTCATTGCTACTTATTCTTTGTAGCATACGAGTTACATTACCAACTTGTGAATGTTATGGTAATAATAACATTAATTTGCATTTATGTAATGTTGGCGGAAAAATGTTGTGTGTATTTTTATATTAATTACTAACTGACCCGGCAAAAGTATTGCCCTAATAGTTTGGCAAAAAAAATAACATATAAATTCTGGAGAGGGCCACCCTTATCACCTACGGGTATAATAGCCTATGAGCAACTATCAGACCTACCAAATATACACAAAGAATTCCATACAAATCGGTCAAGCCGTCTCAGAAGAGTTCGATAACAAACACTATAACACGAGAATTTTTCATAATATATATAAATACTGCGTTCTTTCATTCTTCTCCCATTAATCTTATGTAGTAACTAGCTTTTGCCCGCGACTTCGTTCGCGTGGAATAGTGACTTCCGGCAGATTCTCTTCAAAAATGAAATGTGGAAGATATTCTAGGGAACTCTTCAAAAATCAACATAATGAGCTCTGCGTTTGAATTGATTTTTTTCATACCTTTTTACTATTTATTTACTTTTTTCCGATGAATTAAAACAATAACATGAACCGAACTCGTGTAACGATCGACACCATTGCGCGATCACCAACTCGACATATAGTACTAATAGAATTATCTATACTCCGTTAGAGCATTTTCTTTGTACTAAAAGTTGTATTATATTATATTTTCATACCTTTTTACTATTTATTTACATTTTTCCGATGAATTTTCAGTACTGAATTGATGCCGACTCTTGACCAATAGATGGCGCTGTATGTCCGGAATAAATTTTATTTTTTATTTTATTTTTTGTAATAAAAACTATCCTATGTCCTTTCTCAAGTTCCAAACTATGTCTGTACCAAATTTCACACAAATCGGTTCAGTAGTTTAGGCGTGAAGCAAAGACAGACAGACAGACAGACAGAAAGACAGACAGACAGAGTTACTTTCGCATTTATAATATTAGTTTGGATATAATTTAATACAACGAACATAAAGCTCTATTATTGGTAATCAATATAATGTTGACGTGCAAGTATTAGTAACTCCAGTAATTAGAAACGAGGTGACATTCTTGAGAATATGCCAACAGTGCCTACAGTTGCAGGCGAGTCTTATCTAAAGAATATCAAGTCAAAATTAAATAAGGACAATAGAAATGATAACTATGTTTAAATCTAGATAAGTTTTTTTCTGCCTAGCCTGTATTTTCCAAGCTATATCGGGGTCGGCTTTCAATCTTACCGGGTTAAGCTAAATACCGTATTTTACTTAGAGCTATCTGACCTCTACAAGCATATATAATAGTTTATAGAAGTGTGATTTTGTCAATTTATTTAACATTTTTACATTATGTTTATCTCAAATATTTACAAACTTAACTATATATACACTTTAAACAAAACTAAACTTAACTAATAAAATATCTAAAAAATAGCGTCAAAAAATTCATCCACGTCGCTGCAGCAGCAGCGCCAGCACAGTACGACGAACTAGGAAAATGAGATGGCGCAAGAGTATCGACACAAGTAGCGTCCCACACTAAAGACCTACCCATCTTCCAAGGGAACAAAGACATCCCGTCCGTATAGTTTATAGGTTTTGAAATTATTTCACTAACAAATCCTTACGATATTGCAGTTTTACATATATAGAACAATTGCTATATGTATGACGAACCATCACTTAAAAACTGCTCGACCGATTTGGCTGTTTTTCTTTTTTGTATTTGTAATTGTCAGGACTAGGTTTATATGAAAGAAAATTGGCTAAAAATACGTGGGAAATAAATGTGAAATAATTTTTCTATAGATTGACAGAACAGTCAATCTATTGAGTGAATCAAGTACTCTGTGGAGTGAATCAATTTATAGATTGACAATCGACCGACTGTCGAGTCAGCTATGGTCTGTTTTTGTGGCAAAATGACTTAGAATTACAATATCATTTAAGTTTTGATATTTACACTTGTCAATTTAGTCTCTGGGATTAAAAAAACAGACCTTAGTTGTATAATAGGAACTATCAACAAAGACAGATTAAAAAAGAAAACAATACACTAAACTCTAAAGAGAGGAATGTTTTCCAATAATTACAGTCTTGTCTCCAAGTGGACTTTTTCTAGATTATTCTTGTTTCCTCTACAACTTTGTTGGAAATAAAGAGTTCAAAGGCGAAAGCCAGGACTTGAAATTACAAAAGAAGAATATAGACGGTTGGGATTTTATCAGGAACTAGCTGCCCGCCCCGGCGTCGCACGGGTTGTGTACCTAATTAATAAATACCAGGGCACCAAAGCTCTCGTCCTCGTAGATCATACATCTGTCTCACTTATTTGTCATAGAAAGAAATTAAAAAGTTTCTCATACGATTGTTTTTTATTTTTAAGAACTTGTCCTGACTTTAAAGTATGAATTATCCAATTTAAGTATTAAGTTTTTTTGAGGTTTTGGGTGAATTAACATTCATCGAATACGCGAAGTTCAAATCGTCGCGTCGTTAAGTTTTCTGCAAATTTCCTATTTTATGAGGAATCTTCTAAATTTTTATTTCCGTAACTTTCTACGAAATAATAGAACACTTTAAAAAAAGAAGAATGTTATCGGTAAAGTACCTTTTCAAGTTATGGCATGACCAAGGAAAATCAGGATTAATTTTATATAGATTCGAGGATTCAATAGATAGGTTGTAATTTTTAAAACAATCAGCCATTAGTGAATACCACTTTATTTAAATAATGTTTAGTCTAAAATCTGATCACGACAGGTAGGTAATGCTTAACTGGCTGGACAACTCTACTTAGACTTACACCCATATACTCAAGCGAAATTTATTATAGTTTATCAAATATACTTTTTGCTACCGACCATACATACCGGTGGCCAGGGACAGCGGCTTAACACACTTTTTATAAACATATAATTTGTATAAACACGCCGCACACGTGTAGCCGGTGGCGGCCACGCGCTACAGCAGACAAATATATGAAAAATCGTGTTAAGTCGCTGTCACTAGCCACCGGTGGCTGTAGTCGGTGGCCCTTAAGCGCTGAGCGTTAAAATTCGAGGACAGCAGCTCGACTTAACGTTCAGAAACATTTGAGTATTCGATTCTTAGTATAACTTTTTGAAATTGGCATGTCTTACATGCAAACGTAGTGTAGGACGGCCGGGGGCTAGATGGAGCGACGACATCCGCAAAGTGGCTGGCAGTGGTTGGAGACGAAGAGCTGAAGATCGAGCTATGTGGCGTGCCATAGGAGAGGCCTATGCCCAGCAGTGGACGAAGATAGGCTGATGATGAAGATGATGTCTTACATTTAATAACCATTGCGCTGTTCCTTTAAATTCGAGGACGACAACTTGACTTAACATTGAGAATTTCAGTATTCGATTTTTAGTATAACTTTCTGAAATTGGCATCCATTTTGATCGATAGACCAGTTCGGCTTTTACTTAACCGCGAGTAAAATTATTACAAAACTGCTGACGTACATAAAATGGTATTACTATTGTCTTCTAGCATAACATTTACTTAATCATACTTAAAGGTAGTTCTACCATAAATACGTGCATAATTACATAATTATACACCCATTAACTATCTGACCAAGCATTATAATCACATACAATTATATTATCATTACAACACTCATTATTAAACCGTTTGTTTGTTTTTAATTGTAAACAATAGTAATTATGATAAACTATTAAGTTACTAAGGCGTCGATAAGCCTCTTATTTTATGGGAAAAATGTTGAGGCCTGCTTAGTGCACTGTTTGCAAAGAGGTTTTATATTTAAAGCCCGGTCTGCTGCGACAGATTTTTAACACATAATTTTTAAAAAAAGATTACGTTTGTGGCCTAAATGTCATGCCGAATAAAAACAGTTGAACATGAGGCAACACCCCTAATTTAAGTTTTCTAACAATGTTTAGTGTAAAAACTGGCGCTGCGGACACGGCTTTACACTGGTTGTTTGGAAAAAAACCTAAGTTTTGTTCTTTTTTAACAAATCTGATAGGATCTTGTTGTATTTATATACTCGTTATTAAATACTTTGAACTAACCTTTACCTGTTTGAAGTTTTGTAGTGCGCGCCATATTCGTTCAAATAATTTGATCGAACAGCTTTTTCAAATTGCCATAGAAAAATACAAAATTTCGATAATAAAATATATTAAATAGTATGTTCATTTGGTCAAACCGTTTGATCCAACTTTTTGGTCTTTTTAACTTTACTTTTTATCATTAGGTGTTAAATAAACGCGTTCGATTAAAAAAATAGCTGACTATACCCGCAAATAGTAATAGTAGCCAACATTAGGGTGAGTCAGACGCACGCGTGTTTATTTGGGGGAGAATTGATCATGATGGGGTCCTATTATCATTTATTCACCAAACTGGTTAACGCTTTTTATGAAAAAAAAAAAAAAACTGATATCTACAAGCTTCGTATCAAAAACTGATGACATCATTTAATTTATAACAATGACGTAATCACGTAATATGCAAAAAAATAAATAAAAGCATAAACACCTTTTACAACGTCGGTAAAATAACAATGTCTACATTTAATGAAAACTAATTAAAATAAGTTTACATTAAATGTAGACACCGATATGTAAAGAATATTTTTTACATAAATAAGTATTTTGTACAAAATAAACATCGTAAACAACCGATTGTTACAATTATTGGTAGAAGACAAAATAAAAATTGTAAGAAATTAAAGTATTCTATTCGTTTTGGTTTATATTCGAAATACCTTGAACAAAACTACCCTCCCAACACAAATAAATTCAACTACTACCTATTTACTACAAAACAATAGAATAAAACGGATAAGTACGAGTCCCACTCACGCACCGAGGATTCCGTATACATTTTCTGATCGTCAAGGTTCATTCTCCAAAAACAAACTTTATTGCGCAGTTGAAAATGCTCTCACATACATCGATGTACGACTCTATCACTATAGTAATAAATATATTTCTAACTTCAAACATAAGTTTGTAATCGCAAAAACTTGTTCTTTTTAGGGTTCCGTACCTCAAAAGAACAAAACGGAACCCTTATAGGAGCACTTTGTTGTCCGTCCGTCCGTCTGTCAAGACCGTTTTTCTCAGGAACGCGTGAAGGTATCAAACTAAAATTTATATCCAATACATCAGGTCTACTGTTACTGTCCCTTGGAGCTGTGAAAAAATCAAACTTCTAACCTAAAGCAATCAAAAGATACAGCCGTTTATGCCGCAAATTTTCGAAACTCGCACGGGAGTCAAAACCGGTTACTTCTCGTAGACTTAGAATCTTGAAATTTGGTCTTATAGGGTCATTTCGCCTGTTCGCGTCCATTTAGTGCAGTTGGCAAGTTTGACGGCGATAATAAAAATATCCCAGCACTAATTTCTATGAAAAATTGATGTAATGTGTTCATTATATAGTCTATTTTAAGATTAACTTTCAGTTTTGTTCGAAACATCTTGTGTTTTTTTTTTAAATAGATTATCTTCAGAATTATGCGTTTTACCCACTTTGCGTCCACAAAATCCAAATTGCGTCCACCCGTGGACCACTTAGCGTCCACCAGCTTAGAAAAGGAATATAGAGGTGATATTTTTAAGAATTTGTAAAGAAAGATTGTATTTTAACAACATATTAAAAATCAACATTATTATCATAAAAAAAAATCACTTAAAAAAAAAGAAAGAAATTCTTTTTAACATTGATTGAACTTAAATTAGGTTAGTAGTAGGTAAATAATGATTGCACCTTTAAGAAGAAACAGTAATCAGTTCTGTTAATTTTAATCTAAAATCACAAGGTATATTATTATTTCTAAAGTTCAGCCTTAATTAATAATATAATTAATAAATCAAATCAATTAATAAATATAAGTTTTTGGCTATGTTAAATCAACAAAAGAATACAACAATTTTGTCGAATCATACCACTAGAAGGATTGTTAAATCAAAAAATTTGAGACAAGGTATGATTATTATAGCCTTAGAATTTCAATTAAGGACACAGGTCACATTCGAAAGGCTTATCTTTGGCCTCTAAATAACTTAATCCTACAAAACGCGTGCATTTCAGATGATACCATCTAATACACTTGTCACAGCCTATGTTTTTCTCATCGTCGTCTTCTACATCTGTATATCAAATAGTATATCGTCACATTCAGAACATCTCACCCGCTCCATGGGTGGTAAATTTTCTTTCTCAAATTCCTCATTTACCGTTTCCTGCGTGACTTCATGAAGAGGATGTATCTTCTTTTTTTCGTTTTGGAGCAGTTTTACGAACCGCTTGAGAGTATTGTACAGTCATTTTCTGTTCATGTTTCTCTGTTCGTTTTAACTTTCTTTTTCGTATGGCTTCCTTCTTTTCGTTCTTGATCTGCTCTTTATCTTCACAATACTTTCTCCATGCAACAGAAGATATGGCTGCTGGAGTTCTTTGACTTGACTATTTGTCTTATCCGTTTATTCTTCTCTCGAATTTCATTTAACGCTTTCTTTAAATCGTCTTCTGTGTATGTTCTCTTTTTCTTGTCTCCGAATAACTCAACTTAAATAGAAAAAAAAATAAGAATGAAAGAAATTACTCATTTCATTTAAAAATAGAATTGTAGTTGTATATGTATATTTAATTATAGTCTTTATAAAATATGTACAATAATAATAATCAATAAATATTAGATTATTTTTACAAGCAAGTCAATTGTATTTAACGAAAATAGTGGACGCAATTTGATTTATTATTATCCCCTGTAGGTATAGTTTGCGTCCATTGCGGACGCAAAGTGGAAGTTTTGTAAATTTGATGTAGTAATTCGCGTCCACCGTATTTTATTCGTTAAATATAAAAAACATAAGCAAATTCATAATTAATATTATTCCTTTATTCATTATAAAAGTCTAGAAACAGCTATGTATCCTAAAATTCACATAAAACCATAAAAAACTTACCATCGAACGCGCCGCTGCACACTATTTTTTATCTTAACTTCCCGCTCGTACGCACTCTTTTGATGAACAGCCGGGACTTACTATTTTTCTAAACGGGATTGGTTTGGCGCACGGACCTTTTGTCCATATGTGCGTGCCTCTTATACATTGAGGTATTAGTAGTAATGACTATTCGTTTAATTGGTGTGTTAGTTTACTTATTTTTTAGGATTTTTCAAGGGAGATCCGTAAAATGGACGCGAATTGGGCGATGGACGCGAACAGGCGAAATTACCCTAGTACAGATAAAGGAAAAACGTACGAAAACCGTAAATTTTTAGGTACATCATTTATAATAAAAATAATTTTAAACTACTTTTTTCTTTTTGCAATAACAATACCATAACTATGACTCGATCATCGTGATGGGCGAACTTTTACTTATTTACCTACGGGTTTGTACGAAACCCTCGAGCCTCGGTGCGCGAGTCCGACTCGCACTTGGCCGGTTTTTTTTTGTTATAAAACTACAAATTTACAATTTTCGAATTTTGCCCTTTACTAATGTTGTAACCTAGCATCATGCCGAATTTCGTGATTCTAGGTAGACGGCAAGGATTATAGGATTTGAGATTCTCGAAAGAGTACTGGAAAAAGAAGTGGGGTTTTGTTATTAAATTCAACATGATACCTGAGGAAAAAAACCTTGACAGACAGACACCAAAACTCTATTAGGGTTCTTTTTTCTTGAGTTAGGAAGAACATAGAATCATCCTTTTAGGGCTCTATAACCATATATATATATGTGCGTGTCTGTCGCCTCCATAACTGATATTAAAACAGTTAAAAAAAGCTTTCAAAAACAAACAACAACCACACATGAATACAGACAGACAATTACCTAATTAACTCTCACACTTTCACTATTAGTTAAAATAAGAGTTTAATTAATTAAATGTTACGTAACCTCTTATGTTAATTAAGACAGAAATATGAGTAAAAGTTGTTTGATTATGTTTTAGTAGCTTGTTATGTATATTTTAAATTATATTTTCACACCTATAAGAGATTCATTGACGGTACATATTTAATTATATATTTTCATAAAACAACCAACATTTTAAAAGCATCCAGTTCTAAACATATATATATATTTTTAAATGACCTTTTTTTTTTTGTTGACATTTACGCATTTAGCCTGAGCGCAGGCTTTGATTGCTTCACCGGACTTTTGGCGAGAACCTTAAGGGCCTCCAGCCAGAGCAATAGAAAAACAAACTACGTCAGCAACATTCACTAAGGGCACCCCCTGTGGGGTTCGGACCTCGACTTAGTGCGTTGCTAACAATCTTAATAAGGCAAAAACAGCAATGACCTTTTTTAAAACAATTTGTAAACACTAAGTTAGTTGGTTCCACCTTTATCTCTGAAGAGATAAGCACAGGTGGTAAATTTAGTATTTTTGATGTGGCTTTTTCCATACTTATAATAACTAGATTTGACAGGCCTGTTGGGCTAGTTGTTAGTGACCCTGACTGCTAAACTGGAGGGTTCAATTGCCACCTAGGACAAATCTTTGTGTGATGAGTATGATCATCTGTTCTGTCTGGGAGTCATTTATCAAAAATAGTATTTGTGTAACTTTCGTGAGAAGTATTCATAATTATTTAGAACAAAACTGTTTACTCGCGCATATTCTCGGGATCACCCGACTAGTTTCAGACTCAATAGGAGTCCCTTATCATGAGCTGACGCGGCGGCGGCGGTGTAGTTCGACTCTACTAATAACGTTACTAACTAGTCGGGCGATCCCGAGAATATGCGTGAGTAAACTGTTTTGTTCTAAATATGAGTAATTATCAAAAATAGTATGTATTTATAAATATAAAAGTATGTTTATCAGCTGTCTGGTGGGATCAGATGGCTGAGTGGGAGTTGTCCTAAGATATTATGATATTATGATATATTAATACATATATAAAAAAAAATATCCTCAAGAAAGTTATTAAGTCCATGGCTGTAAATATATACAAGAACACTCTTTAGGTCCTTTTGCATCAAAATTATAAATGTTTTATACAATATTAGGATTTTTCTTATCAAGATACTGAATCAACATGCAGATTACTTGATAACTACTTTGATATCACCATAATTATATTACATCAACTACAAAGGTATTAAAATATTGTGGGACAACTCACACACAGTCATCTGATGGCAAACTAGGCAGAGCCTGTATTATGGCAACCAGACAACTGATAAACATACCATATATTTCTAAATACATACATATAGATATATTACACCCAGACACAGAACAAATGTTCATGTTCATCACACAAAGATTTGTCCTGAATTGGAATCAAACCCACAACCTCTTTTTTCGTTTAGCAGTCAGGGTCACGCACTACTAGACCAACAGGCCAGTCAACAATGACAATACTAAAACTTATTATAGTCATATAGTAAAGGTTATGACAATGTGCAAGTCTCATATGTCACAGTAATATAATATGCAATACCTGCATAGTCAATATGATGAATATTATTTGAATAAGGATGAGAATGTTCGATACAATAGTTAATTAAGTCTAAACAATTAATGTTTTGGTTAATAGCTTGACTTAGATAACAATACATGTGTTTCTGTATGGCTAAGCCTAGTAAAAACAAGTTTTATTCTATGACTTTGTTCATGTGGAGTATATTGAAAACACTAAAATACGGTAAGGCTAGATTTTGCCTGCGGCTTCGCCTGCGTGGATGACGGTTATTGTGGTAAAAAGTAGTGTATATCCTTTAGAAATCCGATAAACAGAGTTACCTACTTTTGTATTTTATTATTTGTATGGTTTATCCATACATTGAGATACACATTATATATCTGAAATGCTAATCCAGGCTATAAAATTTTATTATGCCAAATTTAATTGAGGATATGCAGCATGGGAGACAGAAGACTCCAGCCCTAGGCTGCTGACCCATCTCTCCCTCCTTAACACAAGCCCTGGTAGCAACTTGTGTAAATTAATGTTTATTTAGAAGAAAAATATTTTAATTAAAGTTTCATAGGTACAAATTAAATTATTCCAAATTGTTGCAGTAGATATTTTTTTAACTGTCTTCTATAAAAACATCAGTTATTAAATATTGAATAAACACATAAATTTATTAAGTTCATAATTACATATCAAACAGGTCATTTAAATAGTTTAAATTAAATATTTATACAACTAATATTAACTACGTAACAGAACTACATATTTAACACAGTCCATAAAATCATGAAATGTAAGGGCAATGAGACTTAAGTAATAAATAATTCAGAAAGGATATCATTCCAATTACCTTAATTAAAATACCTACATAAATAATAAGGCAATAAAATCTTTGTTGTACATTACATTAAAACAAAATTTGGTATAGCTATATATAGATTGTATCATTACTTTTTAACTAAAAAGGTTAAAACACAAGCCAATGAACCAGCTATAAATAACCGCAGAAATAAAACTAAATAAATGCTTTCACAGCAACTTAGCCGCGTTAATTGACGATAATTGAATCGCCGAACATCCAAAATTGCATCTCATACAAATAAACAAAAAAATATATTAAAACCGTATGACTCACTTGCCAAGACATATTGCAGACAGATGGTAGACTTTCAGGACTAGAACCTAACCACTTAAACCTCAAAACGTAAACATTAAAAAAATATTCTTACTTACTTGAAAACTTCGTAGCTTTGCGCTGATGGGAATACGTCAAAATCCTTCAAAAAATCACCGTTTCACAGTCACTAAATAATTCAAACACAATAACTATGAAGTTATCACACATCACACCCACGATTACAACCTTTCACGTCCATTTTGTGGGATAATTTTAATTAATTATTTACATTTCAAATCACATGTTAGAAAACACTGGTTTCGTACAAGTGTATTTTTGTATGTGAGCTAAAATAAAAAGGGTACCATTCATCACTCGCGTCATGCGTCGATGAGAATATTTATTGATCGTTGCATGTAATGAATTGAACGATAATAATAAGAGTTTAACAAAATGCGAGAACAAGCAAACTGGCAAATACCGAACGCGAAGGGCGAAAAGCTTAGAGAAAAGTTGAATGAAATGAGATCCTGGGTACCAAGAGTTCCAACAAAATTGCTACTAAACCGAAAGCCTACACAATAGTAGATTTTTGTAGCAACGATATCGTTTGGTTGTAACCTATTTGTATTGCCATACCAGCAAAAGATGTATTGAAGACCATAGAATACAATCCATGCAGAGGATAATAATATATGGATTTTTGCTATCATACCTTAAACTGCCATGTTTATTAGAGTTTCACTCAAAACGGACTAACATTTCGAACTTGGCGCTATAGTCGCTTTTGTTCAGCTTAAAAATACCTATCTAAATTATCCAACGATGTATCACACTTTACTATTGAGGGTGGGACCAGAGTTCAGACAAATTCTGGTATTATAAGAATGGTATCATGTATTTGGAATAAATGACACAGACCGTTTTTAAATAATTTTCAGGGATTATAATATAGCATTAATCAAGCCATTTCATCCGATTTCACCACCGTTTTTAGTTTTTGTACCAATTTGGTAGAATTTTTCTACCTTGTCAATAAAAATGGCGCCCTTGTTGCCAAACAAAAAACCTAAAAAGTAAGCTTAAATCGTTTCATTCCACGCAATGATTTGACGATTAAGCGCCTTACTTAGATTGCTAAAATGAAGAAATATATTTAAATGTTTTCTTACTCTTTGACGATCAAGGCGAAATCATTTTAAAAAACAATTTCAAATCAAAACTCATAATATTTAATGTGAGGGTAGTTGAAAAAGGTTTTTTTATATAGATAAGATTTTTAGAGAGCTTTATTAACCGTCTTTCTTTTTCGACCTTAAGATTGTTTATTGTTCAGAATAAGGTGGTTATTTGTAAGAAGATAGATAATAATATTTTTATTTAGATGGCGCAGCAGAGGTTGATCCTGGAAGGGTGACACCCCTTGCGGGACGACTTAGATATAATTGCCACGCAAGCTGCGCAAGTGGTGCTCAGAAGCCGATTAAGGGTATCCTTTTGTGTAGGTGGCCGCGTCCCGTGCCGTACCTGCGCAGACTTCCCTTCCATGCACGATAATTTGCCAGGTTCCATATATTATATACTAGCTGTTTCCCGCTTCTCCGCCCTCGTTGATGTCGGTAATCGCGGCAAAAAGTATCCTTTATCCTTTCTCAGGCTCTAGATTATCAGTGTACCAAATTTCATTTAAATCGGTTCAGTAGTTTTGGCGTGAAAGCGCGACAGACGGACAGACAGAGTTAATTTCACATTTATAATATTAGTAGGGATATATAAAGTTCTCTGTGCCAACTTGTTCGGAGGCTGCTTACTGTACCACAAGGGCTGTTTCAAAATGGGATGGATGGGGACTCGGGGAAAGCTTCCAATAGGAACTAATAAGTGCCACCTATATATTGACTTAATATAATCAATAATGTAAGTATATTTATATTAAAAAAGTACAAGTTTATTTTTCTAAGCATAAGTAGGAACCTGGCCATACATATATAAATCGCGACAGTGTTTAGCAATTGTTAAATAGCTTTTAAATTTTTTTAGAGAGAATTTTAATTTAAAACCCGCTAAGCAGTTTCTCAATAAAGGTGTGTAATTTAACATGTGAAATAATATTAACATTATGTTGTAATTGTAAGCCTTTGGTATGTTACCATTTACTATTGTAAGGAACCCATTAAAAGCCGGATCAGTCCTACACTCTGTAGGATAACAGGATACTTTTTCACGAACTACCCTTTTCACAAACAAATATTGTAGAAATATAAGTTAATAAATAAAGTTCTTGAAACAATCCATAAACTTTTTCTGCCTATGTACATCTTCTAAGACAAAAAGGTATGTTTAGAGTTCAGTAAATCAAATAAATATCTTATTCAATAACATTTTTTTTTATATCTTGGGATTTAATTATCTTTTAATATATTATTTCCAGTAAATCTACATATAAGTAGGGTCATAAGAAACGTAAAGATGACAGGAAGACTAGTTGCACTGTTACTCATGGCAGACCCAATAGAAGTGTTTAAACCTGGGAGACTGATTGATTATAATAGGTATTTGCAGATTTATAAAATAAATAATTAATGGTGAGTGAAATCATAAATAAAACCCCGTTGAACCATATCAATACGACTTTATTGCGAAACTTATGCTTAAATTAGTATTTACACGCACTTTATGGTCCAAAAACACATTAATCAGCCGAAAAAAGGTTATAATTATCTGGTTGATACTGTAGCCTCTTTTCTCGCCGCGTCCTGCAATAACTGGGTGTCGACCTCATCAGCCGGCAGCTGCACGTAGCGGACCACAGAACCCCGGATAAAACAGTTTTTTACTGATAACATGTGAGGATATTTTTCCGGATCAATCACGCTAATTTCCGATAGTTTAATGTTCAAATACTGGTCGACAGAATGCAAAGTGCCGCATATACTGAGGTCGTTCTTCAATTCTACGACCACATCTTTCCCTACGAGGGATTTAAAGAAGGAATAGAATAACATTTTTGTTTATTTTGGTGAACAAAAATATTAACCGCCTTAGCTTGGCTTGATCGCAAACGTCAAAAGAAGCCATAGGCTAGTGTCAAATATGTCATGTCAATAATGTCAATTGTCAATGCACCATTAGTTCAGAAATTGTTGGGATACAGATACGTAACACAAAAAAAACCATTAAAGTTGTTAATCATTTAAACATTGAAATGAACAAGCCGTAAAAAGTTTGCATAATGCAGAAATATTTTTCTTGATGTATGTTCAATTAAAACATTCCATCGTATGGCAGCCAAGATCTGTTGTAAATTTTATGATTAGTTCGTTTCGGAAAAATTTCGGCCCCTGCAACTTGGTTATCTACAAGGCTGCTGGACAAGCGTTGTCCACCTACATAATTCGCTAAACAATGCTTTTAATTCTTAAATGTGGCTATGGACGACCAAGCTTGGGCTTAAGCCACTCTTCCCATCCATATGGGTCGGTTCGACGTCCGTTAAATTACAAGTATTAGTTTACCGGCTTTTATATCCTCGGGCCAAGGCACTGATAAATTAATCGGGAATATTCTTGATTGATTTCGATGTGCCGTGCTTCACCGAGCCTGCGGATGCCTGGAAACTCGCTTGCCCAAATACAAATCTCCCTGACTTACCATCTAGAAGATCCCATCCATTCCATTCCCAGAGACGGTGGGATGAGCTGCTCTGCGGAGTAGTTCAGGGCAACCTTTTTTCAACATCTAATACTTCTGCGGAGCGTGCGCGCCTGCTGGCTGTGGGTTAATGGGAGTCGGGCCTTTGGCTTGACGCATTGCCTCTGTCGAACATAGGCAACATGTTCAACGATACTACTTTCCACCTCGCTGTTGCACCACGCCTAGGTGCTTCATGTTGTTCTCCACATCGCTACCAATGTTGCAAAGTTGTCAACAGCCTCGGACACCAGACCATAATAGATAATGACATCATCGACGAGATCTTGTTGCCATCGGCGTGGCGTTCCAGCTGTACTCGAACCCAATGGCCTGGCAGGCGACGATGGCAAAAGACAGGACGGCATGTCTTTGTTCCTGTGGAAGTTGGGTAGGCCTTTAGCTGCTTGTGTCGATTCTCTTACGCCATCCCATCTTTCCAGTTCGTCGTGCTGTGCTGGTGCTAATTCTGCTGAGAACCTTAAACGGCGGAAATATAACAACCTAGGTGGAAGTTATATATTCGAGCCGTTTGAGGTTGAGAACCTTAGTCCTGTGTTAATGCTTTTTAAAAATCTAGTCAAACGCCTTGTTAACACTTCGCGCGACCCAAGGTCTGGCTTTTATCTTGGACAGAGGTTAAGCATTAACATAAAACGTGGCAATGCCGCCAGCCTTTTGGGAACACTCCCACGCGATGTGGACGAATTTTTTAATGCCATATTTTATGTTTTAATTAGATTTGTTTATTTTGCGTATATTTAATTAAAACATTTTTGTGAATTTCTGTAATTTGGGAATATTTATTTCGAAAAAAAACCCTTTTATTAATAATTATCGATTTTATTACAGTTTTATAGCTGTCATAATTTCATAAACTGTCATCATTCATTTAGTTTCAATTTGTGTAATGGTGTCTTGTCTGCTTAGTTCGCCGACGGCGTCAATATTAATTATTTTCAGTTTAATATTATTTCATATAAGCTCAAATAATTTTATAATTGATTAGTTTCTAAGTTTTCAGTAGGGATTAATGTGTGTTATCTGAGTTTTAAAGTTAATATAATACATAACCTAGAACTTTATTAACAAAAATGACTACCACGGAAGAAAATACGGAAATTGTAAGTAAAACAAATGCAACTCTTACTAATGAGTTTTTGAAAATATTAATAATGGCTTAGCTATCCTATGTTTTGTAGAAATGTGAACAAAAGTATTATTATGATAAACAATAATAGAAATTGTTTCGCCGGTTACTTTATTTTGTGGTCGTGTTAATTATTTCGCGTTTCTTTCTAATCTTCCATTAATACTATCGATTGAAGTGTTATTCAAACCCTAGGACAAAGTGAAAATAAATTATTTTTCAAATGTCATAACAAGATTGGTTAGAAAACATCAAAAATATTGTACTATTACTGATTTTCTAAATACAATGGGATACACATACCTCTAACAAACTCAATGTTTGTGTAATACATACTCCAAACATTTATATACAGGACTGGGGTAATGAGAGGTTGAGCAGAGCTCAACGGGCAGTTGAAGCCAACACATATGATGTTGATTCCTGGTCACTACTCATCCGTGAAGCGCAGACGAGACCCATCAATGAAGTGCGGGTTATGTATGAGAAGCTTATCACTGCGTTCCCAACTACTGGCAGGTATTGGAAGATATTTATAGAGCAGGAGGTAAGTTTTACTGCTGTTATATATTTATTTGACGGGCCTGTTGGTCTAGTGGT
Source organism: Diachrysia chrysitis (assembly GCA_932294365.1). Classification (NCBI taxonomy): domain Eukaryota; kingdom Metazoa; phylum Arthropoda; class Insecta; order Lepidoptera; family Noctuidae; genus Diachrysia; species Diachrysia chrysitis. The sequence continues at coordinate 5,656,803 of OW028670.1, forward strand.
TAGTGACGCTGACTGCTAAACTAGAGGTTGTGGGTTCGATTCCCATGCAGGACAAATCTTTGTGTGATGAGTATGATCATTTGTTCTGTGTCTGGGTGCAATTTATCTTTAACATGTATGTCTTTGGAAATATATTAGTATGTTTATCAGTTGTCTGGTTGCCATAATACAGGCTCTGCCTAGTGCGGGACCAGATGGCCGACTGTGAGCTGTCCCAAGATATTATATATTATATTATTTATAAGAATCCGAAAAAAAAAATATGATTAACAGATACTAGACCTTTTTGAGTAGAGATTTCAATTTGCGGTATATTGTGAACGGTTTTATGAAAAAAAAAAGTTTTTTGATTTTTTTGTAGATACGTTCATCTGGTTCTTATACCGCGAATTAGTCTCTGTATTATGCATGAGGGCAGATGTTTTCGATCTGTAACTGACCATGACAAAAAGGCCAGACTTGTGATGTTTCCTTTGAGACAACAGATCCTACAATCGTCTAATGACAACTCGTCAACATCTCAACAACCAATTCTCACTTGGATGATACTCTGGTGGCTGAGTGAGACCACAACCTTTCTTGAAGGCTGGATTCTATGTTATATCTGTCTTTAATACAGCCTAGATGACTTATTAAACATAATAATATGTAATATAATTTTAAGAACCACTAGGGTTGCCAATATTTTGTAAAAATATAGTATTTTTTTAATAAGCTACAAAAAAATATAGTACACTTCAAAAAATATAGTATTATATAGGAAAACTATAAAAAAGAAAGGTATGTTGGTTTATTATGACGGCCTCGTGATCTAGGGGTTGCAGGTTTGAACCACATTCATTGCACTATTGATGTGAACCCACTTTAGACACAAGCATATTTAGCTTAGTTGGAGGGGTTAACAAGATTGTTAGTAAAATGAATTCCACCCAGATTGCTAAATGGATAACCTTTAAAAAAAATATTTGTTTCATGGCACCATTTAAAAAAAATGTAGATTGCAAATCCATTTAACTAATATAGTATTTATGCGTACTATATAATTCTTCAAGATTATATGGTATAGTTCAATTCAAACTTAATGGCGGCTGTGAAGTGCGCTAAACGCTGCGCAGTACCTCGCCTCGCACCCCCGCTGGCGCATAAGTTTGGTACTGCGCAGCGACTCAACTCGTGTTCACAGCCGCCATTAAGTTTGAATTGAACTATACATGGAGCCGAAAATTAGTACAATACTATCCTTACTATAATAATGTTATAAACGCGAAAGTTTGTTTTGATGTTTGTTACTCTTTCAAGAAAAAGCTACTGAATGGATTTTAATAAAACTTGACAATAATATAGTTTATACATTAGAATAATACAGGCTATAATTTATAAAGATATTGTTTAAATTGTCCAAAATATAACAATAAGTTTCAAGTAAGTAGGAAAAAAATCTGCCATCTGCGAGCTTTCCTGGCGTGCCCTGCAAAAACCGTTATCTAGAGTTAAATGTTTAATGTATAATGGAAATGTTTATCTTGAATAGTTCTAAAAGCCTGCGACAGCATATATTTGTCTTTTAGGATTGACTCACTAACTGACCTTGATATATTATATTATATTGACCTTTTTTAAAGTAACCAAATTTGTTCTAAAATAAAACAAAATTTGCGAAGGTGTTAAGTTATAAACATTACTTTAATCCTTATACAAACAATGATGAAGTACCTACTATATAGAACGCGTTAATCTCTGGACTCCAGACCGATTTTACTGGCAGATAGCTGTAGTTATTATTAACTAGCTGTCCCCCGCGACTTTGTTCGCGTGTTTTTCATTTTTGCAACATTTTTCATTTATGCTCCGCTCCTATTGGTCGTAGCGTGATGTTATATAGCCTATAGCCTTCCTAAATAAACGGACTATCCAATACAAATTTTTCAATTCGAACCAGTAGTTCCTGAGATTAGCGCGTTCAAACAAACAAACAAACAAACTCTTCAGCTTTATAATATTAGTATACATTTACACATAACCTACTGTTACTTTAGAATTAGGGTTCCGCGCAACATGAAAACAACCGTGGAAACCAAAACATGCGGACGATGTCAGGGGGACAGCTAGTATATTATAGTAAGGTTGGCAACCCTAAGTACCACAGCAATTTTAATAATTAATTAATATTGAAAATTTTGTCTTTTTTACAGATGAAGGCTAGGAATTTCGAAAGAGTTGAAAAGGTTAGTAAATTAACAGCATAAGTTAGTTAAAATTAAGCTTTTTCTGTGCTAGTCATAAGTCTTGTGACACTCCAAATAAATAAATCTGTGATATAGAGCATACGAAACACAGGTGTTTGAAATTTTGATAAACATGTGCATACATTTTGCTAATTATATAAATTAATTAAATATAGTGGACCCCCGGTATACAGTGAACCCCCGGTATACAGTAGACCCCTGGTAGTATACAGTGGACCGCTGGTAGGATACAGTGACCGCCGGTAATACGGCCCTTGACTAATCCGGCGACTCCTGTCTAATCCGGTGACCCCTGTCTAATCCGGCAACCCCTGACTATTTTGGCGACTCCTGAAATCCGACTTGCGTATAACTGTTGATTGTATGTAATTGACATGTATATTGTTGTTGACATAATAATTTAGTTCATATAGAATGTTTGATTTGTAATTTATCTAATTACAAGTTACTCTTTTTTTAATTATTCCGGAGAATATGCGGGTCTCGCTGTACTCTATAATCCGACAAATTCATCATTCGTAGAACGCCGGATTACCGGGGGTCGACTGTAATTAAATGTAGACTTAACTTTATTTTTGTGGAACCCTACTAAGGTGTACAACTTAAAGATGTGTTTATATGGCATTGGCTAGCAGAAACTGAGCCACAGGCAATGTGAAACCTGACAGAGGCTCTACACAGCTCAAGGATATGCCATTTGTCCATATGATCCTAGTGTATCAACATGGTCAGCAGAAGCGCTTGCATCTAAGGACAACAATTTACACCCATGGCAAGCATTGCTTGGCTCGTGTTAGCTCGCGCCGGTTAAACAAACCTTTACAGATATTTTAATATAAATAATTACAATATCTGTGGTGGCATTTCTTGATCCGTATAAACATACATAAACAGTTAAGTTTATTTTTTAAAACAAAACGGTTCATTCACGCACATTTTCGGGATCGCCCGACTAGTTCAGATTCAATAGGAGTCCCTAATCATGAGCTGACGCGGTGGTGTCGCGAGTGAGTAAACGGTTTTGTTTTAAATAATTATGAATACTCCTCACGAAAGTTATTATACAAAAAAAGTTAAGTTTATGTAGTTAAAACAACAGATTTCAACCCTAAACATATTTCCTTACTGAAAATGTATAATAAGCACATGTTTTTCAAAAATCAACACTTAAAATTAAATGTTGCTTGATTATTGAATTGAATGTTGATAAAATTGTCTAGTAGTCAGCTTTAGTTGTGTAGCGTGTATTTAAATAAAAGAGGAATTAAGAAATGTTATCTTTTTTTTCGGCTAGGGATAATGTGTTCAGACATGTTGGAGGCGAGTTTTTGATGTGGATGTTGCCAGTTGAAAAATAAAACTACTAAAATGGTAGAAATTATTTACGTTGAAATGATTACAAGTTATGCTTAGCCATTCTAAAAGTATTATATTTTAAACATCTACTACGAAAGCTCACTTTTGAAATGTAATAAACCCTATTATATGAAATCCTATTGAAATATCTATCTACATATTTATTTACGACTACTATTAATTACATTGCGGCATAATATAGAGTATTTTACAGTGTCTGTTGTTCGTTCAGAGGCCAAATTGTTTGGGTTTACGTATGTTTGAAATAAATTTTTGCCCTTATCGCGCATAGACAAAAGCAAACTATCAATTGGAATTATGCTAAAATATAAAAGACCATATTTTGCACAAGAAAAGACAGTTCTTACAGTCAACTGTAAGATTTTAGACAAACTTACTAAACTCTTCGAAATATCTTTATTATCTCATAACACCACGATATGGAAGTTACTCGGGTTTGAAGTTAACATTGTTCCCATATAGTTTTGAATTATTAATTGTACTTAAAAAAAACTATGAAACGATAAACCAGATTAGACAAACTCATTTTTAGTCATTAAAAATTCCATTGTCTACTTTCTGGCCCTATTATCAGATCACATAATTTTGTGATGCGTATAGAAAATCATTTATTGATAACGTCGTATTTGTAAATATAAAAATTATTCTACTGAAAATAAATATTATATCGTTAATTATCAGGTAAGTTTCCTTTAATATTGAAATCTAGAAATTCAGGTGAGTCATTTCGTCACTATTTTTTTATTTATGATATATACAAAAAATATCTAGGAGGTTATATATGGTAAAAGTAATAGGAAACGGGAATTAACGCGAAGCATGCATTAATTTTGTTTAAGATGGCTTGACCAGCAGCGATATTACCTAATTTTCGATAGCAAAGCGATAGGATTCGACAAGAAACTTACACATTTTTTAAAACTATTCTACGTTAATCACTGATGTCTAAAGACTACAGAAAATCTATATTTTACATTCCATTACGTATAGTGCAAGAAAAAATTCAAACAAAACATATTTTTTTAAATACCCCGCGAAAACGATTCTTATGACAATATGGCGCCTCATGTCATCGTGATGTCACCTGCTCGTAATCTTTGGTTGTTGACTACTGTTTAATTAAGTAGTTGACGTCTTATGTTCGGTGCCATTACAGAAACAGCGTTTTTGCCGCAGTATTAGAAATTTAAACAAGTTTATTATTGATTTTTTAAGATAAATAGATTTAATTTCGCGGATATATTAATGTAGTATTCATATTATAACATAATTATTGTAGTAGTAACATATTAGTCAAATAGCCTATTACCAATATGAGTAATTGAAAATCTTGCTATCGCTTGGCTTTCACAGATTAGGTACTTAATACTACTGCGGTTTGTACTTGCCAAGGCCGCAAGTTGACTGGGAATAAGACTGACTGGTGTACGGTGTATAACTTTAAACTGTTACGAATTTGCGCGTTAATTTTCGTTTCCAAATATGTACTTATATTATACTTTTTGCGAACTAAATAATTTGTATTCAAATAGGTTACTCACAAATGGGGTAGATTGGGTACGAGAAGTCGAAATCTAAATAGACCGTCAGTTAGATAATAAAAAAATATTATACACGTATTTTTTGCTTACAAAATAAATGAACACAAATGTTCAGGAGTGGGGCTAAATGACATCATGCTTATGAACAAAACGCACGAAATTGTGACGTCTGTGAAATTGCGACCCTCGCCGGCGAGGCCCGTCGCGTATAAATAATTGTAACGTAAATATTACTCCCCCGTCCCTAGATCAAGCTGGCCCGAGCCGGCCAAACTAGCAATAAAAATATGTCCTTAAATAATAAAAACTTAGATCCAGCCCTCCCTTGCTGTTTTTGCCTTATTAAGATTAACGCACTAAGTCGAGGTCCGAACCCCACAGGGGGTGCCCTTAGTGAACGTTGCTGACGTAGTTAGTTTTTCTATTGCTCTGGCTGGAGGCCCTTCAGGTTCTCGCCAAAAGTACGGTGAAGCAGTCAAAGCCTGCGCTCAGGCTAACTGCGTAAATCACAAAAAAAAAAAAAAAAAAACGTCTTGCAACATTTCAAATCTATTTATCGTGTTTTGTGTCTAGTTGGTCGTACTGCGCTGCCGCGCTGCTGCTGCGGCTGCTGAGAACCTCAAATGGCGGGAATATAACAACTTTATTGGAAGTTATACCAGCCGTTTGGGGTTGAACGGTTGGACCGTGGGGCCGAGTGCACACCTTTTATTTAAAGATCTGGAAAGACGTCTGTTGACTCCTCGCGTGACCCAAGGGCTGGCTTTTACCTCGCACAAAGAATTAGCATTGCAATACAACGTGGCAATGCCGCCAGCCTTTTGGGAACACTTCCAGTCGACAGCGAAATGGATGAATTTTTTGACGCGATTTTTTTGAAATTTTATTAATTTTCTTTAGTTTTGTTTTAGGTGTATTATAGTTAAGTTTGTAAATATTTAAAATTTTTAATTGTTGGTATGTTTACATATGACTAAAGTTAAATTTTTGGTTATGTGAAATAAGAAAAAATACGTGTATAATATTTTTTTATAATCTATCTAGCGGATATAAAATAAAATTACTCGCGCTCAGGACTGCTCCTGCGCGCTTGCTATGAACTCTTACAGCAGAACTGCCATCGTGGAAGCGAGATACCGCACTACAATGCGCGTAACGGCGTCTCGCTTCCACGACGGGAACATTCTTGCTTTAAGATTTCGTAGTACATGCACTGGAAAGTTAATAATGTTTTACAAATTTAACTTGATATTTATTAATGATAACGCCATATGATGTTATATTTCCATCGCTAGCTGTTCCAGAGATGTTTGATGAAGATCCTCAACATTGAGCTGTGGAGGCTGTATCTCAACTATGTGAAGGAGACCAAGTGTATGCTGCCTACTTACAAGTAAGTACTTTAATGTTGACTGTATTTATACGTATATTGCTATCTCCATCATCTCCTATTTGGCGCGCCATTTGTTCCGGCCTTAAACTTATCCAGTTGTAATAATAAATGCTTAGATAATGACAGACAGAAGACGATCGAAAAAATGGTTAAATGGAATGAAAAACCGGCCAAGTGACAGTCGGAGTCTCGCTCAAAAGGTTCCGTACCATTATCTATGAAAATTATTTACGACAAAACGTGGCCTGTCAGAATGTAAAAAAAACATAATTTTTTCTTCTTCTTAGCTAGATATAGCATAAATACATATCTTTGGGTTTTAAGGGGATGCACCCCGTAACGGCGACGTATTTTCTTCTTCATTATATTCACTGACGGAATTTCAGAATTTAATGGCTGCCTTTTCTCAACTAAACCTTTTATTCCCAATGGAAATGCTGTATGTATGTGGCTGACCTAAGAATGGAGTGGAATTTTAAGGCGACGGGCGGAAGGGTAGATATGAAAACTGAATACAAATTGGTAGTAGTTTTAAAAGACTTATGTTGATAATAGGCACCAATGTAACTCTTCGTTCGGCATAGTTAGAATCCAGTCAAGTTCAACAGTTATAACTGGATACTAAACGTCAATCAGTTTTAAGTCGCTGTTAATTCTCATGCTGTCTTTGTCACTTTAAGGTATAAAGTAATAACAGATAAAAATTTATGAACGTCTTAAAAGTTAAGTTTCGTTTCAGTATTCGTTGGTTATAGTCTTGACGACAATGCCACAATTGGTTAACTTAACTGCTCAGAATGGCCCGGGTACCCAAGTAGTAGTAGATTTTTTAAACGACTATCGCGCAGCTGTCTTTCTTCTTGCTGCCTACGCCGTGACGTGGAATTTCACACAAATATTAAAATAAAAATATCCGAAAAATATCTAGACTTAGGACAGGGCTTACACATTCAATCTGAAAGACAATAATACCACTAACATTTATTTCAGAAATCTTTATAACAAAACGGTTTGCTCACGCATATTCTTGTGTCGCGAGTCGAAAGTGTAGTTCCACCCATTAACACGCCTAAAAGTTTCATCAGAACTTGGTTGGTACACTCTTAAACTTGTTGCGCCGCGTCAGCTCATGATTAGGGACCCCTATTGAGTATGAAACTAGTCGGGCGATCCCGAGAATATGCGTGAGTAAACCGTTTTCTTTTAATTAATTATGAACACTCCTCACGAAAGTTATTATACATTTATTTCAGAGAAAAAATGGCTCAAGCTTACGACTTCGCTCTTGACAAGATTGGTCTAGACATTCACGCGTACCCGATCTGGAATGACTACATCACTTTCCTCAAGAGTGTGGAAGCTGTCGGCTCATACGCTGAGAACCAGAAGATTTCTGCTGTCAGGAAGGTGAGGATATATCCAATAAACTTATTATGATAGGGAAGCTCCAGTTAAAAAAGTGTGATAGGGAAAACCAGTAAAAAACATGATATCGTGATGTATTACTAAGTGGCAATAGCCTAATGGTTAGGGTGACAGCCTTGTGATCGAGAGGTCGCAAGTATGAATCCCATCCATTGCACTATTGACGTGAACCCACTCCAGATACAAGCATATTTAGCTTAGTTGGAGGGGTTAACAAGATTGCTAGTAATGTCAATTCGACCCACATTGCTAGTAACCTTTAAAAAAAATACCAAATACTGGCAAAGGGTCGGCACAAATGGGCCACCGACCTCAGTCTCCGGTGGCAACAGCGACTTAACACACTTTTTCATATATTTGTCTGCTGTAGCGAGTGGCCGCCACCGGCTACACGTGTGTAGCGCGTCTATACAAAATGTATGAAAAAGTCGCTGTCGCTGGCCACCGATAGCTGTGTTCGGCGGCCCATTTTCGCCGAGCCTATAACTGACTGAAAATCAGGACTAAATGCCTTAGAAGATTCTCTTGATTTCTACATCAAGTCGAGGCGTCGATTAGACATTTTAATAGGGTTGTAGATTTTTCTTTTTCGCACCAATTCGATATCGTCTCTCGAGAATTATCTGATAATCAGAAATCAATACTTGTACAATCATGGCACGCAAATTATATTTCTTGTGTTTTAAATATGCCTATAATAGCTAAAGACTATTTTTGTTCGTTGAAACATAGTTTATCCTTCACGAGATAGACCTAGATAACGATCACGATCTATATAAAAATTAAGCGCGCCATTTTTTTTTACTACCTACTATGACGTCACAATTTACTATTGAGTGATGATTTCAATCTAGAATCAACCTTAAAACATAATGTGGGTACGATTCGTTTGTCAATAATGCCCGGTACAGATTGGTGAAACTAGCGCGGCGCACAGAAGCAGACTGAGCGCGACAGTTGCCACGTTAAGCATATTATGCTTAATCCGGGAGCGAAGTAGATGCTCTTGCATTATCTATATCTGTGTTTACAGTTCTTTGAACTCTAAGCCTTCTAATAGAGAACATTATTATATTTATATGTAGAATTTTAATTATATAAAAAATATACAGCTCTTGTGTTTTTTTTGCAGGTGTATCAAAGAGCTGTTATTACCCCCATTATAGGCATAGAAACACTATGGAAGGACTACATTGCGTTTGAACAAAGCATTAACACTATTATAGGTAAGTAACCACTTATATTTCAGATACTAGCTGTTTGCCGCGGCTCCGCCCGCGTGGATGTCGGTTATCGCGGCAAAAAGTAGCCTATGTTCTTTCTCAGGCTCTAGACTATCTGTGTACCAAATTTCATTTAAATCGGTTCAGTAGTTTTGGCGTGAAAGCGCGACAGACAGACAGACTAGAGTTACTTTCGCATTTATGATATTAGTATAGATTATTAAATACTAGTTATGCATCGCTGTTTCACTCGCCTTGCTTCTATCCCAAGAAAAAAAGTAACTGCATTACATCTGGTAGTTTAACAGACTAGCGCGTTCAAACAAACGAACTCTTTAGCTTTTTTAAATTAGTATAGATTACATATGACTTGGATAAGACATGTTCCTTTTTTTATTGTGAATATACATTTGGTAAAAAGGTGTGTGACAGTTAATTTATACGCAATGCGCAGTTTAAAAAAAAAATAGTTAATTTAAGCCTAGGCTCAAAAAATAATGGAGTTTTACACAATAAGTTTTAGTCGATTTTTTTATCAGATCTGAAATTAATTAAATCTAACAGATGTTCTATAATATATAATAATTAGTTCCCACTGCTGGGTAAAAGCCAAGCCTTTCGTGCGCCCAACTTTAAACTATTTAAAATATGGATTCTTTTTTCTCTGCATAGCTGAGCGAATGGCCATGGAGCGTTCCCGAGAGTATATGAACGCTCGTCGTGTAGCTAAAGAGTTGGAGACGGTGACGAGAGGACTTAACAGGAACATGCCTGCCACTCCGCCGACTGCTGACCGAGAGGAAATGAAGCAGGTAAGGTCCTGACCCTCACAACAATGAAACAGCAGCATAGGTCACAGGTGCTAATAAGTGTAAATTAATGGTTCCAATTGCAACATCTGAACGTTGCGTAGGTCACCGGTGACCGACAAATAAAAGATGAACTGTGTGCATGTTATTATTACGAAGAGGTTGAAAGAGGAATATTCCTGCCATTACACCGACTGCTGAAAGGAAAGATATTAAGTATGTTGTTGTCATCGTTGTCGTCGAGGTCGGTTTTCAAGGTGTCGCTTGTTCTGAGGCGGGACCTCAGAGCCGGTTCGATCCCCGGGCGAATCAATGAAGAAAGCCGCTTTACTACATTGTCTAGGGTGGGTGTTTGTAGTACCTTCGTTATCTCTGATTCCATAACACAAATGTTTTAGCTACTTCAGATAGCTTTGGATTCAGATCTATGTATGTGATGTTGTTCACATCTATATATAAAAGTGAATCTCGATTTCCCTTTGGTCACGCCATAACTTCCGAACGGCTGCACCAAATCGGATAATTCCTTTTTTGTCATGTTCCTTTTTGGAAGGACAGAGTTTAAAAAATTAATTATAATAACACGTACGGATTTTTTTTAATCTAACTCCATCCGGGCGAGGCCTGTACGGGCAGCTAGTTTATTATAATTTATTTATATAAATTAACCCACATGTACCGAAGGGGCGACCGGTCACCGCGCATGACGTCACATCCAAATCTCAGTCAAACCCCGAGCGGCGACCGGTCGCCGCACTGCCTCCACTTGATTTGAACCCTTTTTTATTGTGTTTAGAGTTTACTTTTGTATGAAGAAGTTTGATGATATACGATCTTTAACCTCTAGTTCAACGAGCTACAACTCAACAATTGGTTAAGATTGTAATGTATATGGTCTATGTATAGGTGGAACTGTGGAAGAAGTACATAACGTGGGAGCGCGGGAACCCGCTGCGCTCGGAGGACACGGCGCTGGTGGCGCGGCGCGTGATGTTCGCCATCGAGCAGTGCCTGCTGTGCCTGGCGCACCACCCCGACGTGTGGCACCAGGCCGCGCAGTTCCTCGACCACTCCGCCAAGCTGCTGCAGGAGAAGGGCGTGAGTACCCAGCGTGTTCTACACCGGGCTCATCATCATCATCGCGTGATGTTCGCCATCGAGCAGTGCCTGCTGTGCCTGGCGCACCACCCCGACGTGTGGCACCAGGCCGCGCAGTTCCTCGACCACTCCGCCAAGCTGCTGCAGGAGAAGGGCGTGAGTACCCAGCGTGTTCTACACCGGGCTCATCATCATCATCGCGTGATGTTCGCCATCGAGCAGTGCCTGCTGTGCCTGGCGCACCACCCCGACGTGTGGCACCAGGCCGCGCAGTTCCTCGACCACTCCGCCAAGCTGCTGCAGGAGAAGGGCGTGAGTACCCAGCGTGTTCTACACCGGGCTCATCATCATCATCGCGTGATGTTCGCCATCGAGCAGTGCCTGCTGTGCCTGGCGCACCACCCCGACGTGTGGCACCAGGCCGCGCAGTTCCTCGACCACTCCGCCAAGCTGCTGCAGGAGAAGGGCGTGAGTACCCAGCGTGTTCTACACCGGGCTCATCATCATCATCGCGTGATGTTCGCCATCGAGCAGTGCCTGCTGTGCCTGGCGCACCACCCCGACGTGTGGCACCAGGCCGCGCAGTTCCTCGACCACTCCGCCAAGCTGCTGCAGGAGAAGGGCGTGAGTACCCAGCGTGTTCTACACCGGGCTCATCATCATCATCGCGTGATGTTCGCCATCGAGCAGTGCCTGCTGTGCCTGGCGCACCACCCCGACGTGTGGCACCAGGCCGCGCAGTTCCTCGACCACTCCGCCAAGCTGCTGCAGGAGAAGGGCGTGAGTACCCAGCGTGTTCTACACCGGGCTCATCATCATCATCGCGTGATGTTCGCCATCGAGCAGTGCCTGCTGTGCCTGGCGCACCACCCCGACGTGTGGCACCAGGCCGCGCAGTTCCTCGACCACTCCGCCAAGCTGCTGCAGGAGAAGGGCGTGAGTACCCAGCGTGTTCTACACCGGGCTCATCATCATCATCGCGTGATGTTCGCCATCGAGCAGTGCCTGCTGTGCCTGGCGCACCACCCCGACGTGTGGCACCAGGCCGCGCAGTTCCTCGACCACTCCGCCAAGCTGCTGCAGGAGAAGGGCGTGAGTACCCAGCGTGTTCTACACCGGGCTCATCATCATCATCGCGTGATGTTCGCCATCGAGCAGTGCCTGCTGTGCCTGGCGCACCACCCCGACGTGTGGCACCAGGCCGCGCAGTTCCTCGACCACTCCGCCAAGCTGCTGCAGGAGAAGGGCGTGAGTACCCAGCGTGTTCTACACCGGGCTCATCATCATCATCGCGTGATGTTCGCCATCGAGCAGTGCCTGCTGTGCCTGGCGCACCACCCCGACGTGTGGCACCAGGCCGCGCAGTTCCTCGACCACTCCGCCAAGCTGCTGCAGGAGAAGGGCGTGAGTACCCAGCGTGTTCTACACCGGGCTCATCATCATCATCGCGTGATGTTCGCCATCGAGCAGTGCCTGCTGTGCCTGGCGCACCACCCCGACGTGTGGCACCAGGCCGCGCAGTTCCTCGACCACTCCGCCAAGCTGCTGCAGGAGAAGGGCGTGAGTACCCAGCGTGTTCTACACCGGGCTCATCATCATCATCGCGTGATGTTCGCCATCGAGCAGTGCCTGCTGTGCCTGGCGCACCACCCCGACGTGTGGCACCAGGCCGCGCAGTTCCTCGACCACTCCGCCAAGCTGCTGCAGGAGAAGGGCGTGAGTACCCAGCGTGTTCTACACCGGGCTCATCATCATCATCGCGTGATGTTCGCCATCGAGCAGTGCCTGCTGTGCCTGGCGCACCACCCCGACGTGTGGCACCAGGCCGCGCAGTTCCTCGACCACTCCGCCAAGCTGCTGCAGGAGAAGGGCGTGAGTACCCAGCGTGTTCTACACCGGGCTCATCATCATCATCGCGTGATGTTCGCCATCGAGCAGTGCCTGCTGTGCCTGGCGCACCACCCCGACGTGTGGCACCAGGCCGCGCAGTTCCTCGACCACTCCGCCAAGCTGCTGCAGGAGAAGGGCGTGAGTACCCAGCGTGTTCTACACCGGGCTCATCATCATCATCGCGTGATGTTCGCCATCGAGCAGTGCCTGCTGTGCCTGGCGCACCACCCCGACGTGTGGCACCAGGCCGCGCAGTTCCTCGACCACTCCGCCAAGCTGCTGCAGGAGAAGGGCGTGAGTACCCAGCGTGTTCTACACCGGGCTCATCATCATCATCGCGTGATGTTCGCCATCGAGCAGTGCCTGCTGTGCCTGGCGCACCACCCCGACGTGTGGCACCAGGCCGCGCAGTTCCTCGACCACTCCGCCAAGCTGCTGCAGGAGAAGGGCGTGAGTACCCAGCGTGTTCTACACCGGGCTCATCATCATCATCGCGTGATGTTCGCCATCGAGCAGTGCCTGCTGTGCCTGGCGCACCACCCCGACGTGTGGCACCAGGCCGCGCAGTTCCTCGACCACTCCGCCAAGCTGCTGCAGGAGAAGGGCGTGAGTACCCAGCGTGTTCTACACCGGGCTCATCATCATCATCGCGTGATGTTCGCCATCGAGCAGTGCCTGCTGTGCCTGGCGCACCACCCCGACGTGTGGCACCAGGCCGCGCAGTTCCTCGACCACTCCGCCAAGCTGCTGCAGGAGAAGGGCGTGAGTACCCGGCGCATTCTACACCGGGCTCATCATCATCAGCCTATCTTCGTCCACTGCTGGACATAGGCCTCTCCTATGGCACGCCACTGAGCTCGATCTTCAGCTCTTCGTCTCCAACCACTGCCAGCCACTTTGCGGATCGGTCGTCCTACACTACGTTTGCCGAGATTCTATACCGGGCTCACGGTTGCTTCACTCGACAAAATGTTCATGTTCAAAAAAAGTAGTCCGATCCTCTATTATACTTTGTTGCGTCGCAGCTAGTCTCTATTTACATTTCATTTTTCGCGAAGTGTACCTTCTGTACGTAGTTAATTAGTTATTCTGTGTTCTTGCGACGACCTCCGTGGTCGAGTGGCGTACACACCGGTTTTCAAGGTGTCGCCAGCTCTGAGGTCCCGGGTTCGATCCTCGGCCGGGTCAATGTAGAAAACCACTTTTCTACATTGTCTCGGGTCGGGGTGTTTGAAGTACCTTTGTTGTCTCTGAATTCCATAACACAAGCGCTTTAGCTACTTACTTTGGGTTCAGAGCAATTTTTGTGATGTTGTCCACATTTATTATTACTAGCTGTCCCCCGCGACTTTGTTCGCGTGTTTTAGTTTCAACGGTTTTTCATATTTGCAACATTTTTCATTTATGCTCCGCTCCTATTGGTCGTAGCGTGATATTATATAGCCTATAGCCTTCCTCAATAAACGGACTATCCAATTCAAAAATAATTTTTCAATTCGAACCAGTAGTTCCTGAGATTAGCGTGTTCAAACAAACAAACAAACTCTTCAGCTTTATAATATTAGTATAGATTTATGTTATTACTACTGAGTACCGAGTGTGTCGTGTCCGGCGCAGGACTCGAACGCGGCTCGGCTGTTCTCGGACGAGGCGGCGGCGGTGTACGAGCGCGCCACGAGCGGTCCGCTCAAGCACTCCACGCTGCTGCACTTCGCGCACGCCGACTACGAGGAGAGCCGGCTGCATTACAACAAGGTCACGATTCATTATTTACACACCTCTTTGTATAATAACTTTCGTGAGGAGTATTCATAATTATTTAAAACAAAACGGGTTTACTCATGCATATTCTCGGGATCGCCCGACTAGTTTCAGACTCAATAGGAGTTCGACTCGCGACACCACCGCCGCCGCGTCAGCTCATGATTAGGAACTCCTATTGAGTCAGAAATTAGTCGGGCGATCCCGAGAATGTACGTAAGTAAACCGGTTTGTTTTAAATAATTATTTACACACCGAGTTTTTGAAAGGATAATTAAAACAAAAAGTATTCGTTCGCGTGCCAAGAACCCGCCTACGAAGTCGTATTAGCGCCGCAAATTGCTAAGGGCGGGCAGGGTCTGTACCATCCGTCCGAGAAATCAAATCACGAAAAAAAAAAATCGTGATCTTTATGTATTTTTTTTTAATTATGAATGTATTTTTATTTTACTACACTTGTTAGAATGATGATTAGCGGACTTGATTGACGTTTATAATAAACTTAATCTCAATATTATTTACTTTCTATGGTTTCCATAGGTGCACCAAGTCTACACGCGCTACCTCGACATGGAAGACATAGACCCCACCCTCGCGTACGTCCAGTACATGAAGTTCGCGCGAAGAGCCGAGGGCATCAAGTCTGCAAGGACCGTCTTCAAGAGGGCCCGAGAGGATCCTAGGTATCAATCATTCTTTCATGTGATTTGAATGTTTGTAAAACCACCCGCGACACTTGGATTAAATTGGGTATTTGACTACTATCGAATTATTTATTTGTAATGAAATACAAATAATACAAGGATAAACTTAAACCTCAGGCAGGACTCGAACCTGCGACCACTGGCTTGACGCGCCAGTCGCTTTACCAATTAAGCTACCGAGGTCACTGCCGGGAAGTTTAAATTTTGCCTTCCACTTATTACGTCGTTAGGGCGACGTATGCGACATCTAGTGAACCAATCTTGCGTTTGGTCTCAACGAATCTGATTAACAATGTGTTAATTCAGAAGTCCGTGAGATGATGCAGCCCAATACTTATTATTTTAATTATTTGTAACGCATTATCGCATGCTAAGCGAATATTTGTAATTATTTATTTATTACAAATATTTCTATTAATAGTATTTAATTGAAGCAGTACTGCGAAATAACATCAAAAAAATATACATGAATAGAAAAGTTAAAAGCTTTTAAAGTTGGTGACGCATGTTCTATCTCTTTTTCGCAACACGACGACTAGTACGGGGCAGCTTCAGATTAGTATGGAGAAAACAATAGTGACGTCACATTATGTTATAGCTCTCTCTGTCTAATCAGCAATATTCAAATGCTTGTAATTAGTTCAATATGAAAGTAATTAGTGTACCGTTTTTAAAACTCGATATAGTCTTCATTATATTTTTTGTTTTCTGTCTGTCGCGCTTTCATGCCAAAACTACAGAACCGATTTAAATGAAATTTGGTACACAGATAGTCTAGAGCCTGAGAAAGACATACACGCGGGCGGAGCCGCGGGAAACAGCTAGTACATATATACATTATAATATATAAATTACACTCAGACACAGAACAAAATGATCATGTTCATCACACAAAGATTTGTCTTGGCTGGGAATCGAATACAAGACCTCCGGTTTAGCAGTCAGGGCCACGAACCACTAGACCTACAGGCCAGTCAGATAATATCTTGCCCTTGTTCTTCAGGTCCCGCTACCACGTGTTCGTGGCGGCGGCGCTCATGGAGTACTACTGCTCGAAGGACAAGAACATCGCCTTCAGGATCTTCGAGCTCGGCCTCAAGAAGTTCTCGCACATCCCCGAGTACGTGCTCTGCTATATCGATTACCTGTCGCATCTTAATGGTGAGTTAATAAATTATTTTAGTTACTAAGGTTCTTATAAAGCAAAACTAAGTATTTCTGAAAGGCATATTCACGACCTCCGTGGTCGAGTGGCGTACACACCGGTTTTCAAGGTCTGAGGTCCCGGGGTCGATGTAGAAAAACCACTTTTCTACATAGTCTCGGGTCTGGGTGTTGGTGGTACCTTCGTTGTCTTGGAATTCCATAACACAAGTGCTTTAGCTACTTACTTTGGGTTCAGAGCAATGTATGTGATGTTGTCCACTCGTGGAAAAGTCTAGTCTATATTCGTAAATTAACATCATACTTATATAAACACATTCTTATTGCAAAATGCTGCATCGCACCGCCATCAGTGTCTGTAGAAGTAAACGAAGGGACCGATTATGATTATGCTTACGTGGTCGCGATAGTTCTTAGCAATAATTTATGAAAATCTGTTCAGACATAAAGTTTAGTATTACTAGGTTTTTCCGCACTTATCCTCTTGACTGGGTCATTGTGCGTGACTTTGGATTTTTTGCTTTATTTATTTATTTAATAATTTATGTACACACACAAAATCGTAAGAAACAACATAATATAACAGATGTACAAAGGTACTTCTTATTTCTAAATAAATCTCTTCTTTCTTCCATACAAATTATATTTAGTCCTTAAACTCATAAAAGACTAATTCTATCTTCTTCTAGAGGACAACAACACCCGCGTCCTATTCGAGCGTGTCCTCTCCTCCGGAAGCCTCAAGCCGGAAAGCTCCGTGGACATCTGGAACCGGTTCCTGGAGTTTGAGTCCAATATCGGAGACCTGGTCAGCATCGTCAAGGTCGAGAAGAGGAGGCAGGCGGTGTTGGAGAAGGTATTCCGTTCAGCGAGATTAATAATTATAATGCAGGCACTGAGTGTGTACCGGCCTGTAATAATCCCACAGCTGGGCAAATATCCTTCTTCATTAGTCAGTCTTACTCCCAACTACATGGAGTTGTTACCATTGAATTTTGATCGAGATTTGAATAGTACTCCTGAACTCGACACTAGCGCCAAATCGTGAAGTGGTAAAGGTGTAACTCGATCGAGAGTAACTTAATTATTTAAAACAAAACAGTTTACTCACGCATATTCTCGGGATCGCCCGACTAGTTTTAGACTCAATAGGAGTCCCTAATCATTATGTACATAGCTTAAACCGTTATTTTTCTAAATAACTATGAATACTCGCGATCCCAGCAACCAATAGTTGATATTAATCGAAAAACCTGTCAAAAAATTGGAGATAAGAATGTTTATCGTATATTTGGACGACCTTCGTGGTCGCGTAACGTACACACCGATTTAGCTAGCTCTGAGGTCCCGGATTGGATTCCCGTACGGGTTAATTTAGAAAACCACTTTTCTACATTGTCTCGTGTCTGGGTTTTTGTGGTACCGGTCACTCAAATTCCCACGAATATGCAAACCTGCAGACCCACAAGTGTAAGAAGACATTTGCAAATGATTATGCAAAGTTTTCACTGCATTCGTGGTTGTGTTTGTTTTATAATAGATCTTGATCGAATGTTTGCGCACATTTGAGTTACCGGGGTAAGACTTTTGCATACCCTTAATTACTAACATTAATTTTACTAATTTGTTAACTAGATCAAAGAGTTCGAAGGCAAGGAGACAGCTCAGCTGGTAGACAGATACAAGTTCCTCGATCTGTACCCGTGCAGCATTGCTGAGTTGAAGTCCATTGGATATACAGAGGTAAGATCTTCTGACGGGTCTGTTGGTCTAGTGGTTAGTGAGCCCGACCGCTAAACTGGAGGGTCTTTGACTGCACGGATAGCCGAGTGGTTTAGGTCACCACGCCTATTACCACTGTGCGCGACGTGCCGCGGGTTCGATCCCCGCATGGGACGAGCATTTGTGTGACCCACAAATGCTTATTCCAAGTCTGGGTGTTCTTTGTTCATGTTATTTGAATGTTTGTAAAAACCCTTGCGACACAAGGATTAAATTCCTTAGTGCGGGAGTCGTTTTTTTAAACGAAGAAGGTTTGATTTCGATTCCCACCCAGGACAAATCATTGTGACGAGCAAGATCTTTCAGTGTCTGGGTGTATATTATCTATATGTATGTATTTAAAAGTAGCTGTTTCCCGCGGCTCCGTCTGCTTTGATTTCGTTTATCGCGGCAAAAAGTAGCATATGTCCTTACTCAGGCTCTAGCTAGAATATCTGTGTACCAAATTTCATTTAAATCGGTTCAGTATTTTTGGTTTGAGAGCGCGACAGACAGACAGAGTTACTACTAAAGATGTACTTATTAAATAGTCTACATATCTAATTAATATAAGTATAATTAAACATTAAATCACCGGACGGGTTAATTTAGATACAACATTACTACATTGTCTCTGGTCTGGGTGTTTGTGGTACCTTCGTTGTCTCTGATTTCCAGAACACAAATGCTTTAACTACTTACTTTGGGTTTAGAGCAATGTATGTGATGTTGTCCACATTTATTTATTATTATTATTTATTTGTTATATTTAGGTGGCGTCGATGTCTAACAAGTCTTGGGCGCTAGGAGGGCCACTAGCGGGGATTTCGCCAGAGTTAGCCGCGGTCATCCTTGGACAAAAGTGAGTTATGAGCTATTTCATTATAATTTCCTACGGTTCCTGGCGTTGAAAGGTCGGGAACTAAAATCTAAATAAACTAGGTTAAAATCCGTTTAAAAAGTAGTTTTATTGCATTGTCTAACATTTGCGTAAATCTCAGAAATCATTATATCAAAGCATGTATAATTATTTAGAACAAAACGGTTTACTCACGCATATTCTCGGGATCGGCCGACTAGTTTCACACTCAATAGGAGTCCTTAATCATGAGCTGACGCGGCGGCGGTGGTGTCGCGAGTTGAACCCAGATTCCGAGAATATCCGTGAATAAATCGTTTTGTTTCAAATAATTATGAATACTCCTCACGAAAGTTATTATACAAAGTATGGATTAGCACTGATATGTCGTCTATTGAACAGTTTTCTTTTCATATTGTATTTTGCTTTTTGAATGGTTTTCAAAGTAATTTATTGTTTGTGTTTCAGAGATAACGACCCGAACAAGGACATCGCAAGACCGGACACGAGTCAAATGATACCTTACAAGCCTAAAGTGAACCCGTTGCCGGGAGAACATCCTATACCGGGTAATTTTCTCTCAAATTAGAATAAAATTTAAATAAATAAATGTGGACAACATCACATACATTGCTCTGAACCCAAAGTACGTAGCTAAAGCACTTGTGTTATGGAATTCAGAGACAACGAAGGTACCACAAACACCCAGACCCGAGACGTAGAAAAGTGGTTTTTCTATATTGACCCGACCGGGGATCGAACCCGGGATCTCAGAGCTGGCGACACCTTGAAAACCAGTGTGTACGCCACTCGACCACGGAGGTCGTCAACATTTATTATCTTAACGTTGTTTTCTTAGGACTGAAATGTTACAAATTACAAGTCATTATAAGATTTTCATTTTTGTTAGCATTGGTCCCCAAACTAAGCCAAAGCTTGGGTCCGGAGATATATTATGAATAACTGATGCTCGCGGCTTCATCCGCGTGCGTGTCGCTTATTTCGACAAAAAGTAGTCTACGTCCTTTCTTGGGATTTAAGTTTTCCCCATACTAAATTTCATCCAAATCGGTACAGCGGCAATTTCTCCTGCGCTGTCTAATCTCTGTTGAAAAGGCCGCCGTGACCGAAATTCGGTCAAGAGGACATAATTTATGTATTTACTAGCTGTTGCCCGCGGTTCCATATGTCCTGTCTTAGGATCTAAGCTTACCTCATACTAAGTTTTATCTAAATCGGTTCAGCAGTTTAGCCGTCAAAGCGTAACAGACAGAGTTACTTTCGCATTTATAATATTAGTATGTATATTTTATTTTTATTTTTTTAAAACGACTCCCGCACTAACGAATTTAACCCTTGTGTCGCGGGGGTTTCACAAACATTCAAATCACATGCACAAAGGACACCCAAACTTAGAAGAAGCATTTGTGGATCACACAACTGCTTGTCCCATGCTGGGATCGAACCCGCAGCACGTCGCGCACAGAGGTAATTGGCGTGGTGACCTATACCACTCGGCTACCCGTGCAGTCAACTATTGAAAATATTGTAAATATTGTTATTTATTTGTTCCAGGGGGCACGTTCCCCATGCCGGCGGCCGCAGCGCACCTGTGCACGCTGATGCCGCCGCCCACGTGCTACCGCGGGCCCTTCGTGGCCGTCGACAGGCTCATGCAGCTGTTCAACAGGATATCCCTGCCTGACAAACGTGAGTACTAACCACCATCGTCTACGAGGACAGCACTCGTCAAGACAAATCAAACAAGGTCAAACATGATGGCATTGAGTCGATTCGTTACGGAGTTTTTACGGCCATCTTCTGACTTAATCATCAGCCCTTAACTCTCCAATTTAATAGGGGATTAAACAATTTTTTTTTATTTACACGTCACATAGATATTAAAAAAATATTAGACACGTATTTTTTCTTTTTTTAATTAAACAAACGATTAGCGAGATACAGTGAATGGAAATGTCGCGTGACGTCACTTGTGGCTACAATTTTTACCCACAAGTGACGTCACTAGCCCCTACTCCAGTACTTTAAAGTGCTTTAACTTGTGACATTTTTCATTGACTTCTCATCTCATATAGAGAAAGAACGAGCATTGATCACCACGCTTGCTCATTTTGGGTTGGCGATTTCAGATTAAAATTTTTGGAATCCAGTTTTCCTCACGATGTTTTCCTTCGCCGATTGTCAACGATGTCTTAGAATAATTAAGAAAGTGCATATAACTTTGAAAAAGACACATTGGTACTTGCCTGTAATGGGTTCGAACCTGCAACCTGGTGCACACAAATCCGTTCATTGAACCATTAGGCCACCACGACACTTCACACGCGATAGACAGTTTCTTTCGCATTTGTAGTATTAGTATTGATTATTTCTGTGTACCATGTAATATAATTATGCTTGTGTGATGTCTGCAGCGCCGGCGCCTACGCAGGAGAACGGCTGCGACACGAAGCTGTTCGACCTCGCGCGCTCCGTGCACTGGATCGTCGATGACGAGGGCATCACCACTGTGGCCAGCAAGGTATTTACATTACTATTTACTTACATATTATTATACTAGTTGATTCCCGTGACTCCACCCGCGTGGATGTCGGTTATCGCGGCAAAAAGTAGCCTATGTCCTTTCTCAGGCTCTATGCTATCTGTGTACAAACAAATTTCATTTAAATCGGTTCAGTAGTTTTGGCGTGAAAGCGCGACAGACAGTCAGAGTTATTTTCGCGTTTATAATATTAGTAAAGATTGAAAATCGTTTCTTTGTCTACCCAAACTTTTGGCGTCAGTTAGTACACAGTTGTAAGGAAAGATGTTTTTATTGTAACCGGCTGTCATATTCCTCCCTGCCTGTTTCCTATATTGAAAAAATTATTTGGTTTGCTGACGGATGGTACAATTGTTTTCGTTTTTAATATTTAATATTTCAATTGCACCTTAATATTATTTTTTATTTAAATAAAAAAACAGCGTTTTTATTTAAATAAAAAAACAGCGTTTTTATTTAAATACACTGTTAATTGAAACCACTAAAAGCCGATAAATAAAATACAGTACTTTTATGGCACCTATTGATCAATAAATCATATGGATCAAATCTTATAAACCATTTTTAATCACATCTAAATTGTTATATACGCTTGCTACGCGTCCACACATGGAAACTCATGTTTCAATAATGTAAAAATGTATTAAACTCATATTTCAATAATGTAAATAAGTATAAAATGTGAGTATTATAGTTTGATACTAACTCTATGTCAGGCTCGGCGGCGGAAGCTGGGCGAGGACTCGGACGACGACGAGCTGGGCGTGGCGCCCCCCGCCAACGACATCTACCGCCAGCGCCAGCAGAAACGCGTCAAGTGAGCACCAGCCGGGCCTGCAGTCTAGTGGTGACCCTGACTGCTAAACCGGAGCTCGTGGGCTCGATTCCCACCCAGGACAAATCTTTGTGCGACGATCATGATTATTTGTTCTGTGTCGGTGTAATTTATCTATAATATGTATGTATTTATAAATATATAAGTAAGTTTATCAGTTGTCTGGTTTCCATAGTACAGGCTCTGCCTAGTTTGGGATCAGATGGCCCTGTGTGAGTTGTCCCAAGATATATTATATTATATCTGCCTAGAATAGCGATGATGACTGCGTATAAATATAAATAAAAAAATTTATAAACTGCCAGTATTGCTCAATTTTAGAATAGAGCTTTTTTTGTAAACTGCCTGCACTGATTTTGATTACACATGTCTGATTGTAATATACACATTATGCGCTTTAATTTGATGCACCACTTGAGGTATATTATAAAACGGGGGGTATATTGAATAATCGAATATTTTTTTATACCCACTCAGTCATTTACTAGGTATGGGTGATGAAACCTATATCTAGTAAATGGCTGCACCAAGAAACTAGCTTTTAAATAAAAAAATGCATCCAAATTGTTACACTCGTTTGACAACTACGGTGCCAGACACACATAGCGGTGAAATTTGTAACACCCTTTTTTGCGTCAGGGATTAATACAAAATAAAAGTATATTTAGTCCGTAAGATGAAAAAATTATAGACACCTACTTTTTTTGCTTCTTTTTTAATTAGTAAAAACGAAGCAAAATTCAGGAGTATCGGCTTATGACGTCACGATCTTGCACAAAACGTACGACATCGTGTGTTGTTGGTTAAGTAAAAGAACTTGTCTAATATTTTTACTAAAATACCAGAGAAAACATTAAAAAATTATAGTTTTTAGTCTTCGTCCCCAAATCAAGTTAAAGAGAAAATACGTCGGCGGCAAACGTATATACAGCATTCAACAAAAACCCTGTCCGATCCTTACGAGTATTATTAGCTGTCCTCCGCGACTTTGTTCGCGTGTTTTAGTTTCAACGGTTTTTCATTCTTGCAACATTTTTCATTTATGCTCCGCTCCTATTGGTCGTAGCGTGATGTTATATAGCCTATAGCCTTCCTCAATAAACGGACTATCCAATAAAAAAAATATTTTTCAATTCGAACCAGTAGTTCCTGAGATTACCGCGTTCAAACAAACAAACAAACTCTTCAGCTTTATAATATTAGTATAGATAGGCATCGTACTGCGTACCCATATACGTAGTATATGAAATAAATAAATAAATGTGGACAACATCACATGCATTGATCTGAACCCAAAGTAAGTAGCTAAATCACTTATGTTATGGAATTCAGAGACAACGAAGGTACCACAAACACCCAGACCCGTGACATTGTAGAATAGTGGTTTTCTACATTGACCCGGCCGGGGATCGAACCTGGGACCTCAGAGGTAGCGACTGGCTTACACACCGGTTTTCAAACCGGTGTGTACGCCACTCGGCCCCAGAGGACGTCGATGTATGGATTTGAGATTATTATTTTTCCTCGGTGAATATATGTAGTTGAATTAAAATAAAACTGATCAAAGGCAACACTAATCGCTCGACAAAGTTCACGTGTACTACCTACAGTTTTGTATCAAAGAAGCCGCCTGAGCGAGACATTTTTTTCTAGTACGTATGTTGAACCAGGAATACGCCTTTATTGGATCGGACAGGGTTTTTGTTAACATCCCTATTGTCCTAAGGCTGGAAAAATTTGCATGAAATTGTAGTCTATAAAACTGGTCTAATTTCTGAGTTTTCTATAAGAGAAAAAGATCTATTAGCCTAATTTAAATTTAGTTTGTGTTCAATCGAAATGGTGTCAATATAAGCATTTTTTGTAACATTTTGAAATGTTTATTTACATATAGTAATTGTATTGTAAATGTCCTATGAATTTTGTATAAGATAAAGAACGAATTTAACGTAATAAAATTATTGTGAAAAAAAAAACTTGTTTTATTTACAAAATACTAATACCAAACACACTTACAACTAAGTATTAACCTAACCTTACCACAATGGTACTGAAACTCGCTCAATAATGCTAAAATCCAGTGTAAAAAGGTTTTATGCAAAACCTAACTCAAACACCTTGGAGTTGTTTTGCAAAAAAATTAATAATAAGATGCAAAATGTAATGATCAATCATAGCATAAGTAGGGGAAACTCCCCAATATGCATGAGGCCATCTTTCTTATCATAATCGCTCATGACAAAGGTATGTGAGGATCACCATGATTAAACACTTTGCTCTTGGTTCATCTCTTTCCAGGCTTTTAGAGATGAGACATCTGTAAAATGCAAATTTTAACGCATTTCAGGGCCCTGCCCAAATATACATAAGCAGACATGTAATCAAAGCGTAAGGAATTAAGAAAATGTTAGGCAGAAGTTCTATACTTGGTGTATATTATGGTAAGTTTTTGACGTGATAACGTCTTTAAAATCGTTTTAGTCGGGTGACATGTTCAGAAACTTGTGTCACACCAAAACCTCACGAGCGCGATCGCAGGTATAACGAGAGAGAGACGGACCGATCTCCCGTCTCATCTCGAGCGCTGCCAGTCATTCCGTGAAACTTTTTATTTTTATTTTTTTATTTTTATTTTTATTTTTATTTTTATGAAAATTTGAAAAAATTGTTATCTTCATTAATTCCTTACTTCCCAAAAACTTATATCACCAATAAGACGTTAGCACGTAAACATCTCGATCGTAAACCTACTTTACAAACAACCAATTTTTTTTTTGCATAAATTCACGAACTGACTGATTATGATGCGGTTTTTTTGTTTGAATACTGATGTGATCTAAATGGTCAGAAATATTAAATAAATCAACTATTTGGATGGCCTGATCGTTGGCCTCCATCACGTCCTGGAGAGTGCAGATGGTAGTGCAGGACGGGCAGGATAGAAGATGCCATGTCTAGCGCCGGGGCACCACATTCGCATTGGATATGTGAAGGATCGATAATGCTCCACTGGCTCAGGTTTACTTTGCAGCGACCCACTTGGGTCCGAAATCGGAAGTGTTTTCTGGGTCATAGGATTCCCGCAAAGGATAGTGCTGAGGAGGAGAGAGATTATTTGTGAACAATTAAACACCCCACTTTCACACTTTGTTTGTTCAACACAACAACTGCCCTCAGGACACGACCTGCAGTGGCCCATTTGGCCATCTCTCTATCGATTCGTCCCAATTGAAGTTAAAGAATGGGGCGCGCTAATCAAAACGTGGTAAAAAATGTAGCGGCAACAATACCAACATTTGTAGTCTATATCCCTGTTGTCCTAGGGGACATAAAGGACTTTTTCCATAAAATCAAGGAGCTAACATTGATAACCAAGTGTCCAACATTTTTGTTATAATTAGTCTGTGACATTTTATTGAGCAAAACTACGCTAGCACGAACACGCGTAATCAATGCGTTGACCTTCACGATCGAGTTGGTTCCTATTCACGCATATTTACGATTTATTGTTCATTAAAATTTGTAAGTTACGAATAATTTATCATGCTCCAGTTTTTAAATGTAATTTATTTGTTTTCATAATATTTTTTTTATAAATACACGAATCATCATAAAGTATGTTTATCAGTTGTCTGGTTGCCATAGCACAGGCTCTGCCTAGTTTGGGATCAGATGACCGTGTGTGAGATGTCCCAAGATATTATTATTATTATCTGATCAATAATGGATTGTATTGGACAAAACAAAATCTTGCAATGTTATGTCATTATGTCAGAAAACTTGACAGTTGACACATTACCTTTTCTCGTTTCGTGTCGACTACCAAAGGAACGGAACGTAGTCCCGTCAAAAATGGCCTCTTTACTGAATGTTTTGCTGCGAAAAACCGCAAATACAGGTCAAACGACGGCCCTGTTAAAGAATTTACCAGCAGTTTATAATGTGAAGTGAGTTATTGAACCTCTAAAATATAAATATCGGCTCAAAATATGGTGTTGTTGTGGTATTTAAATTATGTAACATGTGAGGTTAAAAAGCTATCGAAACCCTTTATTTTGTTAATTGAATTAGGTCTACGAAAATGTTCTTAAGTTATCAATTAAAATATACTTGTGGTTTTATGTACAAACCGTTTATTATCTTCAATGTTAATTGTCAACTATTAGAAAACAAACTTAACATATCCTTACAATCGGTCCATAGCTTCTGGTGTTTAGAAGAAGTTGAGAAGATTAATAATAAAACAGTCCTATAGACTGTTTTATTATTAATTTTATAATAGTATTGTTAAGAATCGCACATTTTCAGCATCAAGTTGCTTTAAAAACATTTCACTTAACATTTGTCATTTTTAGCACAGCTGTCTCCAATCTTGTGAGCTTTATCATGATGTAAAACAATATTTCCCGAAAAAATCTGAATCATTCTTAAAATATGGCTTTGATAATTACATGCAAAAAATTAATAAAACAAGTAGGAATTGGTAAAATGGAGTGAATAGAAATGCAGGGGGTGAATAGGCAATATTAATTCTAGATATATATATACAATATTTATTTATAGTATTGATTATAAATACTCTCAACCATTAAAAAGTTATAAGAAAGGTTTTTTTATGTAATATATGCATGTGATACAATAAAAGTTAGGAATCTTTTTCCAAAGTTGTGTCTTAACCACCAAATGCACAATTCACGCCATTTTAACATATGCTTTGACTAAAATTTATATTGTGAGGTAGGGTCACATCGAAAGTAATTATCAAGTTTGAATGAAAGGTTGCAGAAAGTACCAATATGTAACTAGAAAAAAAATTGTGTCTATATTCATATAATCAATGTGGCCATCATGATCACTGTTGGACATAAGCCCTGCCCAGTAATGTATATGTTTATTATGACGGGCCTGTTGGTCTAGTCATCTAGTGGTTAGTGACCCTGACTGCTAAACCGGAGGTTGTGGGTTCCATTCCCACCCAGGACGAATCTTTGTGTGATGAGCACAATCATTTGTTCTGGGTCTGGGTGTAATTTATCTATAATATGTATGTATTTAGAAATATATAAATATGTTTATCAGTTGTCTGGTTGCCATAGCACAGGCTCTGCCTAGTTTGGGATCAGATGACCGTGTGTGAGATGTCCCAAGATATTATATTATGGTCTTTTCATTTAACCTTGCAGCAATCAGCGCGGTGCCCACCGATGGATGCCGGACCAGGAGTATGTAAAGCAGTTTGAGGGGGCCGTTATGTACCCCGATGAAGTCACATCCCTGTTGAAACACCCGCCATACCATGGTAAGTAGAGTATTTAGGTAAATTAAATACATTAAAGTAGGGTTATTATGACTCCGCCTATATTGACCAACCGCCTATTATGACTACACAACAAAGTTTGGTTTTCATATAAAATTATTTGTAAATAGTCGGATATAATGACTTCGCTTACAGTGACATGTCGCTTATTATGACCCAATTTTTTATTAATTATGACAGTTTTTAATGACCGATGTAAATATCATACAGAACTATTAATGCTAAGGAACAACTTGAAAGTGATGGGGAAGAGGAAGTAGAGAAGTAACCATTACTTACTTACTACAGAATTATTATCACAAAATAATAAAAAAGAAAACTATACATACATACATTTATCCTACTTATTACGTGCAATTTTATATTTTAAATTAATATGCAATGTTTTTCTATTAAAATATGTACTTATTTACATAAAAAAGATTGTTTTTTCACAAAACGCTTTGTATGACGTCCGCTTATTATGACGTGTTTGTCAATTTCCTTTGATGTCATTATAAACGGATTTCACTGTAGTTGACGTTAGCTAAAGGTGTAAGATTTGTCTTTTTAGTTTAATATTTACAGTAAGTTAGAAGCCTTTTATAGTGCAACCTTGATATAACGATACTGATGGGACCTCATATGTTATATCAAATAATTTGTTACAATGAGGTTCATTATACAGAGGGTAAGTTGGTCTACGATTTTGTTATAACTAGGTGAATAAAATGAATACGAAAAATGTAACAAGTTTGAACCTGTCGAGACACAAATTATTGTGGAATTGAATGTAGATAACTGATTCGTTATGGTGAGGTTATAAATTGACGAAATTTTCAAATTTCGAAATTTGGAAATTTGATATTATTATTTTTGCTGGTTATAATTTTAGCCGGTAATTACCTATATTAGCCGGCAAAAATTTTGGCCGTTTATTTGATTAGCCGATTATTATTTTAGCCGATTATTATTTTGCTGGTAATTATTTTAGCTAATTATTATTTTAGCCGGCTATTATTTTTGCCAATTATTATTTTAGCCGATTATTATTTTAGCCCATTATAATTACCACTGACCAGTACCGTGGTCAGTCAGAGTCAAAGTCAGTCAAGGACAGTCGAGAGTCAAAGTCAGTCAGGGTCAGTCGGAGTCAGTCAGGGTCAGAGTCAAAGTCAGTCAGGGTCAGTCAGAGTCAAAATCAGTCAGGGCCAGAGTCAAAGTCGGAGTCCGAGTACGAGATTAAGAGTACCAGTACTCTGGTCAGTCAGGGTCAGAGCTAGAGTCTGTCAGGGCCAGTTAGAGTCAAAGTCAGTCAGAGTCAGAGTCAGTCAGGGCCAGTCAAAGTCAGAGTCAGTCAGAGGCAGTCAGAGTCTATATCAGTCAGCGTCAGTCAGAGTCATTTAAGGGCAGAGTCAATCAGAGTCAAAGCCTGTCAGAGTTTGTCAAGGTCAGAGTCAAAATCAGTTAGGGTCAGTCAGAGTCAGTCGGGGTCAGTCAGAGTCAAAATCAGTCAGTCAGAGATTATTAGTACCAGTACTCTGGTCAGTCAGGGTAAGAGCTAGAGTCAGTCAGCCAGTCAAAGTCAGTCAGGGTCAGAGTCAGAGTCAGTCAGGGCCAGTCAAAGTCAGAGTCAGTCAGAGTCAGAGGCAGTCAGAGTCAATATCAGTCAGCGTCAGTCAGAGTCATTCAAGGTCAGAGTCAGTCAGAGTCAAAGCCTGTCAGAGTCTGTCAAGGTCAGTCAGCCAGTCAAAGTCAGTCAGGGTCAGAGTCGGAGTCAGTCAGAGTCAGTCAGAGTCATTCAGGGGCAGTCAGAGTCAAAATCAGTCAGGTCAGGGCCAGAGTCAGAGTCCGAGACCGAAATTAAGAGTACCAGTACTCTGGTCAGTCAGGGTCAGAGCCAGAGTCAGTCAGGGCCAGTCAGAGTTAAAATCAGTCAGGGTCAGAGTTAGTCAGAGTCAAAGTCAGAGTCAAAGCCTGTCAGAGTCTGTCAAGGTCAGTCAGGGTCAGAGTCGGAGTCAGTCAGAGTCAGTACCAAAATCAGTCAGGACCAAAGTCAGAGGCAGTCAGAGTCAAAATCAGTCAGTACCAAAATCAGTCAGAGCCAGAGGCAGTCAGAGTCAAAATCAGTCAGAATCAAAATCAGTCAGGGTCAGAGTTAGTCAGAGTCAAAGTCAGAGTCAAAGCCTGTCAGAGTCTGTCAAGGTCAGTCAGGGTCAGAGTCGGAGTCAGTCAGAGTCAGTACCAAAATCAGTCAGGACCAAAGTCAGAGGCAGTCAGAGTCAAAATCAGTCAGTACCAAAATCAGTCAGAGCCAGAGGCAGTCAGAGTCAAAATCAGTCAGAATCAAAATCAGTCAGGGTCAGAGTCAAAGTCAGTCAGGGCCAGTCAGAGTCAAAGTCAGAGTCAAAATCAGTCAGGACCAAAGTCAGAGTTAGTCAGAGTCAAAGCCTGTCAGTGAAGGACAGTCGAGAGTCAAAGTCCGTCAGAGTCAGTCAGCGTCAGAGTCAAAATCAGTCAAGACCAAAGTCAGAGTCAGTCAGAGTCAAAATCAGTCAGGACCAAAGTCAGAGTTAGTCAGAGTCAAAGCCTGTCAGTCAAGGACAGTCGAGAGTCAAAGTCCGTCAGAGTCAGTCAGCGTCAGAGTCAAAATCAGTCAAGACCAAAGTCAGAGTCAAAATCAGTGAGGACCAAAGTCAGAGTTAGTCAGAGTTAAAGCCTGTCAGTCAAGGACAGTCGAGAGTCAAATTCCGTTAGAGTCAAAATCAGAGTCAAAATCAGTCAGGACCAAAGTCAGAGTCAGTCAGAGTCATTCAAAGACAGTCGAGAGTCAGAGTCAGAGGCAGTCAGAGTCAAAATCAGTCAAGACCAAAGTCAGAGTCAGTCAGAGTCAAAATCAGTCAAGACCAAAGTCAGAGTCAGTCAGAGTCAAAATCAGTCAAGACCAAAGTCAGAGTCAATCAGAGTCAGAGGCAGTCAGAGTCAAAATCAGTCAAGACCAAAGTCAGAGTCAATCAGAGTCAGAGGCAGTCAGAGTCAAAGTCAGAGTCAAAATCAGTCAGGACCAAAGTCAGAGTTAGCGAGAGTCAAAGCCTGTCAGTCAAGGACAGTCGAGAGTCAAAGTCCGTCAGAGTCAGTCAGCGTCAGAGTCAAAATCAGTCAATACCAAAGTCAGAGTCAAAATCAGTCAGGACCAAAGTCAGAGTTAGTCAGAGTTAAAGCCTGTCAGTCAAGGACAGTCGAGAGTCAAATTCCGTTAGAGTCAAAATCAGAGTCAAAATCAGTCAGGACCAAAGTCAGAGTCAGTCAGAGTCATTCAAAGACAGTCGAGAGTCAGAGTCAGAGGCAGTCAGAGTCAAAATCAGTCAAGACCAAAGTCAGAGTCAGTCAGAGTCAAAATCAGTCAAGACCAAAGTCAGTCAGTCAGAGTCAAAATCAGTCAAGACCAAAGTCAGAGTCAATCAGAGTCAGAGGCAGTCAGAGTCAAAATCAGTCAAGACCAAAGTCAGAGTCAATCAGAGTCAGAGGCAGTCAGAGTCAAAGTCAGAGTCAAAATCAGTCAGGACCAAAGTCAGAGTTAGCGAGAGTCAAAGCCTGTCAGTCAAGGACAGTCGAGAGTCAAAGTCCGTCAGAGTCAGTCAGCGTCAGAGTCAAAATCAGTCAAGACCAAAGTCAGAGTCAAAATCAGTCAGGACCAAAGTCAGAGTTAGTCAGAGTTAAAGCCTGTCAGTCAAGGACAGTCGAGAGTCAAATTCCGTTAGAGTCAAAATCAGAGTCAAAATCAGTCAGGACCAAAGTCAGTCAGTCAGAGTCATTCAAAGACAGTCGAGAGTCAGAGTCAGAGGCAGTCAGAGTCAAAGCTTGTCAGGGTCAGTCAGAGTCAATCAGGGTCAGAGTCAAAATCAGTCAAGACCAAAGTCAGAGTCAGTCAGAGTCAAAATCAGTCAAGACCAAAGTCAGAGTCAATCAGAGTCAGGGCCAGTCAGAGTCAAAGTCAGAGTCAAAATCAGTCAGGACCAAAGTCAGAGTTAGTCAGAGTCAAAGCCTGTCAGTCAAGGACAGTCGAGAGTCAAAGTCCGTCAGAGTCAGTCAGCGTCAGAGTCAAAATCAGTCAAGACCAAATTCAGAGTCAGTCAGAGTCAAAATCAGTCAGGACCAAAGTCAGAGTTAGTCAGAGTCAAAGCCTGTCAGTCAAGGACAGTCAAGAGTCAAAGTCCGTCAGAGTCAGTCAGCGTCAGAGTCAAAATCAGCCAAGACCAAAGTCAGAGTCAAAATCAGTCAGGACCAAAGTCAGAGTTAAAGCCTGTCAGTCAAGGACAGTCGAGAGTCAAATTCCGTTAGAGTCAAAATCAGTCAGGACCAAAGTCAGAGTCAGTCAGAGTCATTCAAAGACAGTCGAGAGTCAGAGTCAGAGGCAGTCAGAGTCAAAGCTTGTTAGGGTCAGTCAGAGTCAATCAGGGTCAGAGTCAAAATCAGTCAAGACCAAAGTCAGAGTCAGTCAGAGTCAAAATCAGTCAAGACCAAAGTCAGAGTCAATCAGAGTCAGAGGCAGTCAGAGTCAGTCAAGGTCAGTCAGGGTCAGAGTCAGTCTGTCAGGGCCAGTCAGAGTCAAAGTCAGAGTCAAAATCAGTCAGGACCAAAGTCAGAGTTAGTCAAGAGTCAAAGCCTGTCAGTCAAGGACAGTCGAGAGTCAAAGTCCGTCAGAGTCAAAATCAGTCAGGACCAAAGTCAGAGTCAGTCAAAGTCAAAGTCAGTCAGGACCAAATCAGAGTTAGTCAGAGTCAAAGCCTGTCAGTCAAGGACAGTCGAGAGTCAAAGTCCGTCAGAGTCAAAATCAGTCAGGACCAAAGTCAGAGTCAGTCAGAGTCAGTCAAAGTCAAAGTCAGTCAGAGTCAATATCAGTCAGGGCCAGTCAGAGTCATTTAGGGTCAGAGTCAAAGTCAGTCAGGTTCAAAGCCAGAGTCAGTCAGAGTCAAAATCAGTCAGAATCAAAATCAGTCAGGGTCAGTCAAAGTCAGTCAGGGCCAGTCAGAGTCAGAGTCAAAATCAGTCAAGACCAAATTCAGAGTCAGTCAGAGTCAAAATCAGTCAGGACCAAAGTCAGAGTTAGTCAGAGTCAAAGCCTGTCAGTCAAGGACAGTCGAGAGTCAAATTCCGTTAGAGTCAAAATCAGTCAGGACCAAAGTCAGAGTCAGTCAGAGTCATTCAAAGACAGTCGAGAGTCAGAGTCAGAGGCAGTCAGAGTCAAAGCTTGTTAGGGTCAGTCAGAGTCAATCAGGGTCAGAGTCAAAATCAGTCAAGACCAAAGTCAGAGTCAGTCAGAGTCAAAATCAGTCAAGACCAAAGTCAGAGTCAATCAGAGTCAGAGGCAGTCAGAGTCAGTCAAGGTCAGTCAGGGTCAGAGTCAGTCTGTCAGGGCCAGTCAGAGTCAAAGTCAGAGTCAAAATCAGTCAGGACCAAAGTCAGAGTTAGTCAAGAGTCAAAGCCTGTCAGTCAAGGACAGTCGAGAGTCAAAGTCCGTCAGAGTCAAAATCAGTCAGGACCAAAGTCAGAGTCAGTCAAAGTCAAAGTCAGTCAGGACCAAATCAGAGTTAGTCAGAGTCAAAGCCTGTCAGTCAAGGACAGTCGAGAGTCAAAGTCCGTCAGAGTCAAAATCAGTCAGGACCAAAGTCAGAGTCAGTCAGAGTCAGTCAAAGTCAAAGTCAGTCAGAGTCAATATCAGTCAGGGCCAGTCAGAGTCATTTAGGGTCAGAGTCAAAGTCAGTCAGAGTCAAAGTCAGTCAGGTTCAAAGCCAGAGTCAGTCAGAGTCAAAATCAGTCAGAATCAAAATCAGTCAGGGTCAGTCAAAGTCAGTCAGGGCCAGTCAGAGTCAGAGTCAAAATCAGTCAAGACCAAATTCAGAGTCAGTCAGAGTCAAAATCAGTCAGGACCAAAGTCAGAGTTAGTCAGAGTCAAAGCCTGTCAGTCAAGGACAGTCAAGAGTCAAAGTCCGACAGAGTCAGTCAGCGTCAGAGTCAAAGTCAGTCAGGGTCAAAGCCAGTCAGGTTCAGTCTGAATCAAAGTCAGTCAGGGTCAGAGTAAGTCAGGGCCAGTCAGAGCCAGAGGCAGTCAGAGTCAATATCAGTCAAAGCCTGTCAGAGTCAGTCAGGGTCAGTCAGAGTCAAAGACAGTAGACCTGAGTATTGTATGTAAATTTTAGTTTGATACCTCCACGCGTTTCTAAGAAAAACGGTCTTGACAGACGAACGGACGGACAGACGGACGGATGGACGGACGGACGGACAGCAAAGTGATCCTATAAGGGTTCCGTTTTGTCCTTTTGAGGTACGGAACCCTAAAAACGATATGTTTCAACATAAATGCCGCCTAAATTTGAAGATAAAGAGCCAATTTATGCTTGCTAGTTATTATTTATATTTGATTTGGTCTAGTTAGGCATAAAATGTACCCAAAAATAGCATAAAATTGCTGTATTGCAAACGCGCCCTTAAAGTCATTCAATAAAGATACCTACGTAAGCGCTAACTAGTCTGAGGCACAGGTTTTGACCTAGTTCAGACAATTGTGCTATGTTGTACTTTATTATATAATGTAAGATATATTGTATTATAATGTTGTGACTTTCGTTTTTATGAATAAATGATTAAATTATGATTATGATCCTCTCGTATCCAGGTGTGATATCCCCTGGTGAGAAGAGGGTGCGCAACATGGTGCTGAACTTCGGGCCGCAGCACCCCGCCGCGCACGGCGTGCTCCGGCTCGTGCTCGAGCTCGACGGAGAGGTAAATATATACTCTGCCGCCCGTGGCTCTGCCCGCGTGGGTGTCGGTTATCGCGTCTAAAAGTAATCTGGGTCCTTCATTGGGATCCAAGCATACCCCATACCAAGTTTCATCAAAATCAGTTTAGCGGTTTAACTGTGAAAGCGTAATAGACAGAGTTACTTTTGCACTTATAAGATAGTATAAATAAAATAGGTTGAACTACAAGCAGTCTCCTGTCGTTTTAGCTATGTGATTCCCGTTCCTGTGGACTTATCGGGCGGTTTTATTGACTTAATGTGTTTTACTCAGGAGTTGGGTCTAAAATTGAAGCCAACGACTTCATTGAAATACTTAACAGAGATTAAAATAATTTGTAGTGCTACGAAGTAGCCGTCAGGTCATCAGGTCAGGTCGCACCGAATTAGGCCTGTCATCTCACTTGCTGACATGAAGTAGCGGCCCTGCTGCTGCGTTGTATTCATATTTTTGGAAGATATGGAGATATGGACGTCTAATCAATAATTGTTAAAGCCTGCAACTAAATATATGGTCACTTGGAGTTAGATATGTTCCTTGGTTCACTTATCAGGTAAAACTGACCTGGTTGACGACCTCCGTGGTCGAGTGGCGTACACACCGGTTTTCAAGGCGTCGCCAGCTCTGAGGTCCCGGGTTCGATCCCCGGCCGGGTCAATGTTGAAAACCACTTTTCTACATTGTCTCGGGACTGTGTTTGTGGTACCTTCGTTGTCTCTGAATTCTATAACACAAGTGCTTTAGCTACTTACTTTGGGTTCAGAGCAATGTATGTGATATTGTCCACATTTATTTATTTATTTTTATTAAAACACTTGCCCACTTGTCTAACATACTACTAAATTACCCTGTTTCGTTCATACAGACGGTCCGCGCGGCCGACCCGCACATAGGGCTTCTGCACCGCGGCACGGAGAAGCTGATCGAGTACAAGACCTTCACGCAGGCCCTGCCCTACTTCGACCGCCTCGACTACGTCTCCATGATGTGCAACGAGCAGTGCTACAGTCTGGCCGTGGAGAAGCTGCTCAACATCGACATCCCGCTGAGAGCCAAGTATATTAGAAGTGAGTGAATGTGCAAACAACTTGAGTATTCGAAAAAATTAAGTTAAGTCTTAGTTTAATTCCCGCCGGAGCCCCGCCGAGCATGCTTTAGCGACCCCGCGGCTCTATAATATATAATAAGTTTAATACATTCAAAGTAGTACATTATTAGATAAATATATGCGTCAACAAGGCAATGCAGCCGGCGGTAATGGCAATAAATAAATGAAGTAAAAATGGCATCTTCGATAATGGAAGAAATTAAATATGTAAGAATAGTAATAATCTACGCTGTTGACGCATTTACAATCAAACAAAGAAAAAAGCTAAATACATCCTTTCAAAACTATAAAAAAAAAACAATATTAAATCCAAAGAAATGAACGTTTTTTTTTTTTACACTTTCAAAAATATTTTCTTTATCTCCAGCTCTGTTTGCCGAAATAACCCGTATCCTGAACCACATCATGGCGGTCGGTACCCACGCTCTGGACGTCGGAGCTCTGACTCCCTTCTTCTGGCTGTTCGAGGAGAGAGAGAAGATGATGGAGTTCTACGAGCGAGTGAGCGGCGCCAGGATGCACGCCGCGTACATTAGGCCGGGGGGCGTGGCGCTGGTGAGTCCAAATTACCATGTTTCTTATCAAGCAAAGGACGAATTATTATTCCGTTTTTTAAACACTTTCAAGGGTCAGACAGACCTCATAAAATTAGAGTCAGTCACACGCATGACCAAGCTAAATTGACATTTAACATGTTAAGACCTATTGGAGCGTTCTTTGTAAACTAATGTCACTTTTATATTGACAGAATGTATACCTCTCTCTTTCTGCTAATGCCTGCCGACGGGATAAGATGTGTCTGTGTTCTTACAAAATACAATACAATTAGAACTGTATTTTAGTTTACTTTCGCCCCAATCAAAATCCATCAAGACCTTCATAAAAAATAAATAAAATAATAAATAAATAAATGTGGACAACATCACATACATTGCTCTGAACCCAAAGTAAGTAGCTAAAGCACTTGTGTTATGGAATTCAGAGACAACGAAGGTACCACAAACACCCAGACCCGAGACAATGTAGAAAAGTGGTTTTTCTACATTGACCCGGCCGGGGATCGAACCCGGGTCCTCAGAGCTGGCGACACCTTGAAAACCGAAAATTCATAAATTTTAAAAAATTTTAAAATTCATAAAACCTCATTTCTTGTCCAGGACATGCCAATAGGCCTCATGGACGACATTTACGAGTTCGCGGCCAAGTTCGGCGAGCGCCTGGACGAGGTGGAGGACGTGCTGACCACCAACAGGATCTGGGTGCAGAGGACCAAGGATATCGGTGTCGTCACTGCTCAGGATGCACTTAATTATGGATTTAGGTGAGAGTAGTCTTTATTACATAAAAAAAAAAACAAATAGAACTTAAATTAAGCATGTATTTGACTACATAAATACAAAGATCAAATTCTTAAGTGCGGATGTCGTTTTACATAAAAACAGAGTACATTATCGTGAGGTCTCCATTAACTGGAATCTGAAATCGCCAACCCGCAATGAACACGCGTGGTGATCAATGCTCGTTCCTTCTGTACATGAGAAGAGGCCTGTGCCCAGCAGTGGGACATTTATAACCCGGTATTATAATTATATAATGAATTCTGCCACAGTGGTGTAATGCTCCGCGGGTCCGGTATCAAATGGGACCTGCGCAAGTCGCAGCCCTACGACGCGTACCACCTCATGGACTTCGACGTACCCATCGGGACCAATGGAGACTGCTACGACAGGTAATGTACCTACACTTTAATTCGTGTTTAAAGTTCATTTCAATGGCCTGTTGGTCTAGGGGTTAGTGACCCTGACTGATAAACCGGAGGTCGTGAGTTCGATTCTTACACAGAACAAATCTTTTTGTGATGAGCAAGATTGTTTGTTCTGTGTCTGGGTGTAATTTATCTATATTATGTAGTATAGTAATAAAATATCTGCACTTAAATATTTTTTTGACACTTAAGAAAACTGTCAAATTGAGACCTTTTGGAAATCGGTTAAAAAGTAGTACATCCTTGTCCAAAAATAAGGCTATCTCTATGCGAAATTTCAATTACTACAATGCCAAGGTTTAGCCATGATAAAGAGACATACAAATAGACACATATGTAAAGATTCAGACCAGTCAAATAGCTAGCTGTCCCCCGCGACTTTGTTCGCGTGTTTTAGTTTCAACGGTTTTTCATTTTTGCAACATTTTTCATTTATGCTCCGCTCCTATTGGTCGTAGCGTGATGTTATAAAGCCTATAGCCTTCCTCAATAAAAAGACTATCCAACACAAAAATAATTATTCAATTTGAACCAGTAGTTCCTGAGATGCGCGTTCAAACAAACAAACAAACAAACAAACTCTTCAGCTTTATAATATTAGAATAGATTTTATTTTATTTATACTTTTTGCACAAAGGCGGACTTAACGCCTAAAGGCATTCTCTGTTAGTCAACCTGGGTGATGCAGAGACAAAATGAGGTATATTTTCATGGTAAACTTTCGTAGGTACTTATGTCGCGTTGAGGAGATGCGTCAGTCCCTCCGCATCATTGACCAGTGCCTCAACCAGATGCCGGCGGGCGAGGTCAAGACTGACGACGCCAAGCTCACGCCGCCGTCGCGAGAGGAAATGAAGGTATGATCATCATCATATCATCATCACGGTAAAGGTAAATGTCGGGAAAACCTGGGGCCTTATGAATTAAGATCGAGTTGCTACTCTAGAATCCGACACTAGCGCTAATTCGTGCAGCGGTAGGAATTGTAACTAATTTCGATCGAGAATAACCTAAGGGAAAATCCGGTTATAACTGGATCATGGTTTACGAGTCGGTTTGGTTGGGGAGTACCAAAAAACTAATCGAGTTCGAATAATAATCAAAAACCAAACCAGTTTCGGGAGAAAGTCTGCTGGATTCGGAAACATTAGAAATCTCAAATTGCCAGACCGCTGGAGAACAAGCGTGGTGATCAATGCTCATTAAATGACACTATATCGCTATTGGACTTTGACTCGTAAACTCCTCTTCTAAACACATCATCATCATCATCATCATCATCATCATCAATTTAAGAGCTAAGCTTTAGTCGTTGCAGCTCCTTTCATTTTCTTCAGTCATGTCATTTTGACGACCTCCATGGTCGAGTGGCGTACACACCGGTTTTCAAGGTGTCGCCAGCTCCGAGGTCCCGGGTTCGATCCCCGGCCAGGTCAATGTAAAAAAATCCCTTTTCTACATTGTCTCGGGTCTGGGTGTTTGTGTTACCTTCGTTGTCTCTGAATTCCATAACACAAGCGCTTTAGCTACTTACTTTGGGTTCAGAGCAATGTATGTGATGTTGTCCACATTTATTTATTTATGTGCCAGCTCTTGGACCTGTTTATACGTCAAGACTTTAACTTTCTCTTTTATTCGTCTAATATTACTATATATCTCGGTCGCCCCCTTCCCCTCTTTCCTTCCACAAAAAATAACTGCTGCCTGATACAGATATTTGAAGACGCAAATTGATTGGACCTTTAAACTATTATTGTTATTTTCATTGATTTCGGCAGACATCAATGGAGGCTTTGATCCACCACTTCAAGCTGTTCACGCAAGGCTACCAGGTCCCGCCCGGAGCCACGTACACCGCCGTCGAGGCGCCCAAGGGGGAGTTCGGCATCTACCTCGTCTCAGATGGAGGCTCCAAGCCGTACAGGTGCTTAAAACAAACTTTTAAATCATCTAGGATCATAGTATCCGTTAAGACAAGTCAAACAAGCCCAAACATGACGGCATTAAGTCGTTTCGTAATAAAATTCCTATGCTTCTGGTTTCATCATAAGACCAGCTCGGAAGTACCATTTTATTGCACTACAAAACTGTAGTAGTACACGTGAACTTTGTCGAGCGATCAGTGTTGCCTTTAATCAGTTTTATTTTAATTTAATTATATTCACCGGGGAAAAATAATAATCTCAAAACCATTCAATAGTTACGTATATGTGTACGCAGTACGATGCCGAATAATACTCATAAGGATCGCACAGGGTTTTTGTTGCATGCTGTATAGATGATAGAAAAATGTTAAAATCGAGCCACATTTGCTAATTGCTACAGAAATATGGGATAAAAAAATATTACTTTAAATAATTATGTTTTTATATTTTCACAGATGCAAGATCAAGGCTCCCGGTTTCGCTCACTTGGCGGCCTTAGAGAAAATCGGAAAGAATTCAATGTTGGCTGACATTGTGGCTATCATCGGAACACTGGACGTCGTGTTCGGGGAGATCGACCGATAAATACCGTAGCAAAAACCCGGAATTACCGTAAATACCGCAAAAATACTAAATAACTGATAAAAATACCGGATTTGGTAATTATAGAAGACAAGTTTTCGGTAATTATCAAGTTACGGTTTTATTGTTTATCGGTAAATACCGGTTATTAGATAAGCGCAACATTCATAGAATTAAATCTCAGTGTAGATTTCCTTTGTACATTATAATTTTAAGTAATAAATTATTGTTAAATAATTTTGAAGCTTATTGGTGTAAATAACCGGTTTTTTCAATAAATCCCCTTATATTATGGTTTGTGAAGCAATGTACAGGAAATGACAAAAAAATATAAAATCAGAAAATGTTGGTCGCTTTTAATTTATTCAACAAATTAAGTTAATTTTAAAAACTATTTGTTACTAACGGATAGCAGAGTGGTTTAGGTCACCACGCAATAAGACTGTGGGCGATGTGACGCGGGTTCGATCCCCGCATGGACAAGCATTTGTGCTTAAAGTATACATACACAAGCATAGAGTTTTCACCATCAAAATCAAAATATTTTTATTTCGAGTAGACCTTTTCATTCACTTTCAAAACGTTAAATGACTCTAGTTACGCGGTTCCAAAAATCGCTAGTAGCCCGTTCTGCCAAGCGTAAGCAAATTTTTAAATGTAAGTGCTCGTTTACTGATTGAAATAATTTTCTGTGCGACGACAGACGTTTATGCGAAAATTTCAATAGTCCCGATATTTTTAATGTAATATTATTTTACTAAAACACCGCGCTCTGTTTTGACACTAATTTTACAATTTTACTTGTTCATACTGGTACTTACAGTTCATACTCTGTTAGGAGCACTATAACTTACTTATTTATGCCGTAAACCCTCTTAACGACTGTCAAAGATCAACGTAACAGACGAGACCAACGGCTCATCGTGTGAAGCATGGGTAATAGTTAAAGAATAACATACAAGATAAACTTAAAAACAAGTTTATTTAAATTTAACTTAAACTACTCTTTCTCCATAATTTCGGGTAAATCACGATCGCTTTCCTGATCAAAATAGTTTTCTGGTATCACATAATTATCTGGCGGTCGCATTGGGCCGTACATTTTAACTTCTTTTTCTTGCTTGATCTCTTCTTTCTCCTTCTTAACTTCTTGATTTTCTTTTGGAGAAGTTTCCTCATTCACTTCTTTATGACTATTTTGGTTTGGTTCATTGCTTGACTCGTCATCGTCTGAATCCATCTCTTCAACAAATTCTGTTTCGTCTCGTTTCACTTCCTTTTTGATTTTTGGACGTTTTTCCGCGTCATCTTTTAGTTTTATTCTGAAAAATATTGTATATGTTTGAATGGTGTCACACGTATTTTTTTTTATTTTACCTAACCTATCCTAACGAGGGTACATTGATTTTAAATATCGCATGACGGTACAATTTCGTGTATTTTGTACGCAAACATCTTGAACTTTGATTACGTTTTTTTATCTTCTTGTATTTTCTTATTTTGAAAATCTAAATATAAGTGTCTAATATTTTCTTATTATTTAACTAAAGGACTAATTACATTTTGTCTTTTCATACCCAGTTTTCAACCCCAGTATATCAAAAGTCATTTATAAACAGACCTTTACATTGTATAATAATGAGTAAGACATTTGATTCCAATAAAATTTAATAGGTCGTCCTGGAAATCGGTAAATAAACACATCCACTTATTAACTAAACGTAACCTAAAAAAATAAAAAAAAACGTATCAGCAATTATTTAAAACAAAACGGTTTAGTCACTTATATTCTCGGGATCGCCCGACTAGTTTCAAACTCAATAGGAGTCCCTAATCATGAGCTGACGCGGCGGTGGTGTCGCGAGGTGAACAGTTCGACTCGCGACACCTATATGCGTGAGTAAACCGTTTTGTTTTAAATAATTAATCAATACTCCTCACGAAAAATTCAGTAAGAACTTAATAAATTACCTTAACATACATTAAATGTGTAATATACTTTTGATAATACTTTTATCTAGTGTCCACTCACCTCTTGCCGTACACAACGGAGTTGCTGGCCTGCTTAATATGCAACTTATCCCCCTTTTTCACCAGAGGGGGGAGGTGCGCCGGTCGCGCTATTTCGGCGAGGCGCTGCGTCTTGGATAACTCTGTCTTGAGTTTATGGATGCTCATCTGTGAAATGTAGGAGTTTATTTAGTGTTTTGTAAAATAATATAATTTGGGAAAATTCGAATTTAAAATTAATTCAGTTAAATAAATAAACGTGGACATTGGACAATATCATAAGTAAGTCACTTAAAGTAAGTGATCTTAGCACTTGTGTTATAGAATTAGAGACAGCAAAGGTACCACAAACACCCAGACCCGAGACAATGTAGAAAACTGGTTTTCTACATTGACACATCCGGGGATCGAACCCGGGACCTCAGAGGAGTCGACACCTTAATAACCGGTGTGTACGCCACTCGACCACGGACGTCTTCAAACGACTAAATATAATTTAAAATAATCGATGTAACTAAGATATAATGGTATTAAAAAAGACATTTTTTGGTCACAAGTCTATATTTTCAATGTCTGTCGATGTTTTCGTGTGACCTCTCCAAAGTTGGGCCCTGATAGAGGCTGTTCATGTAGCCCAGCTGGACCACTGCTGGGCATATGCCTCACCTTAGTCTTGGATATCTCCGCCTTCTCCGCCATGCTGGGGCCCTGCTTGAGGCTGTTCATGTATTCGTCCAGTTCATCGATGTCTTCTGACTTCTGCTGACTCTTGGCTGCGGAAGTCCGGAGTTTCTCTAACACTCGTTCCTCAGAAGATATCTTGTTTTCGATTTCTGATATTTCTTTTAGCTGTAACAATAAAATATTAAATTAATACTAATATTGTTATCTTTTTAGTGCGACAAAATTTTTTTGAATAATTATTAGCACATTGGCGCCGATTTCCTTATACGCTGACTAAACCAAAATTAAACCATTGCTATCTTTTACCAACATACAGCATCAGAAAAGGACGGCAACAGATAACAACTAACTTAGAAATGTTAAACCAGTTTTCGCCTTGAACATCACTGTGTTTTAGTGCACACGTTTCTGCATGTCGGTAGATTTGTTTGAGAATTTTAATCGAAATTTTATTTAACAGCTCTAATTTTCGTCTGTCCTTTTCTAATTGTGTACAAGTGAAAAAGATACCGATGGTTTCAAATAAGTTTAGTGTGGGTTTAACAGAATCGGGGCCATAATATCCTTACTGCTCGGTTCCTATATTTAAGAAAAGATTCGTTTAGCTCGCGGACGGTAGAATTTTTTCAGCATAACGAAGTCCGTGAGCAAAACAAATTGTTTCTTTAATATAAGAATTGGGTATAAGTCATTACATCCAAAAACCAGTCTTACTATGAGATACTTTTACCCAATAACCACTCTTTAACCAATTGATTGTAAGTTGTACCTCGTTGAACTAGAGGTTAAAGATCGTATATCATCAAACTTCTTCATACAAAAGTAGACTAAACACAATAAAAAAGGGTTCAAATCAAGTGGAGGCAGTGTGGCGACCGGTCGCCGCTCGGGGTTTGACTGAGATTTGGATGTGACGTCATGCGCGGTGACCGGTCGCCGCTTGAGTACATGTGGGTTAAAATGGTTTGTGGAGGTCAGATAGGCAGTCGCTTTGTAAAATACGGTATTCAACTGAATCTGGTAAGACTAGAAGCCGACCCCAACATAGCTTGGGATAAGGCTACGCAGAAAGAAAATTCGCTCAAGTAAGATTTTCCAATTTCCATCTCTTACCAGATCCTCGTAAGTCCGGGGCCTCTCTTGCTCTCTCTCCAGTGCTCCCAGCTTCTGCATCCGTAGCTCTCTCTTCTTCTCGACGCTGCCGGTCCGGTCCAAGTAGGTGTCGTCGTCGGAATCGTAA
This sequence comes from Diachrysia chrysitis, assembly GCA_932294365.1. Lineage (NCBI taxonomy): Eukaryota > Metazoa > Arthropoda > Insecta > Lepidoptera > Noctuidae > Diachrysia > Diachrysia chrysitis. Next base: position 5,700,866 of record OW028670.1, read on the forward strand.
AAGTCGTCGGCCGACCAGTCGCGTTCCTTTCGGCGACGGGATTCTGTAGGTGGAAAAAGCAAAATGGATTAAAATAGTTTTTATGGTAAATTTTGACGACATATTTATTCGTGGACTAAAAATTAAATATCTATACAGACAGGGTGATTTTTGTAGTGTCCAATTTTTTAAAATTCACGTGTACTATCTACCCTAAAAAATTTGGACGGTCACTAAAAAATCAGCCTGTATATAATTTTTGGTCCATCCAATTGACACTGTATTAAATTAGTTGATTCGGGCACAATGAGACTTCCAAACCTTTGTGATTATTTTAACGCATACTGCTTTACTCTTTAAAGTCGGTTAACAAAATCACTGACTCATTTTAAGACAGCCTCAGCTGCCTGCTCTATCTAGGTTACACAGGTTATCCGACCTCATAAAGAGAGGTAGTTATCTCCCTTTATGTCATGTAAGGTGTCTTAACATGTTTAGACTCCAGCAGCCGCCGCCTATCTAATAAATAGGCGCGGCTGTTGGTCTAGTGGTTAGTGACGCTGACTGCTAAACCGGAGGTCGTGGGTTCGATTCCCACTCAGGACAAATCCTTGTGTGATGAGCACGATCATTTGTTTTGTGTCTGGGTGTAATTTATCTATAATATGCATGTATTTAGAAATATATAAGTAAATTTATCAGTTGACTGGTTGCCATAATACAGGCTCTGCCTAGTTTAGGATCAGATGGCCGTGTGTGAGTTGTCCTAAGATATTATATATACAGGCTTCTAAAGCGCATGCTATCACCACTTCCTTTTTAAACATCCCCCCCCCCCCTTTTTATGTCGGATAATAGAAAGCTTACCATGTTTAGACTGCCGCAGCAGCCCGGCTCTGTCTAATATCCTGCAGGCTTCTAAAGCGCAGGCTATGACGGCTTCCTTCTTCTTCCCTCTGTGAATAACTTCTGCGACCACTGGCTTGCCTCGAGCGTCGTCCATTGGCAGCTCTACCCTGAAAAAGAACAGAAGGTATAAAGAAATCCATGCAAATATTATAAATACAAAATTAACTGTCTGTTATGCTTTCACTGCTGAACCGGTGAACCGATTTGGATGAAAATTTAAATCTATAATATAAAAATGAATCGCTGAATGTGTTGCTAAGCGCAAATCTCGAGAGCAGCTGAACCGATGTTGCTAATTCTTTTTTTAGAATATTCCTTGAAGTACGAGGATGGTTCTTACGGAGAAGAAAAAAAATAAAATAATTAAAGAATAGACTGTTAGGCGGTACAAAGTTCGCCGGGTCAGCTAGTAAATAAATAAATGTGGAAAACATCACAAACATTGCTCTGTACCCAAAATAAGTAGCTAAAGCACTTGTGTTATGGAATTCAGAGACAACGAATGTACCACAAACACAGACCCGAGACAATGTAGAAAAGTAGTTTTCTACATTGACCCGGCCGACCCGGGATCGAACCCGGGACCTCAGAGCTGGCGACCACGGAGGTCGTCAATTTATATGGGGTAAAATTAGATCTTAAAAAAGGACATAGGCTACTTTTTGCGATAACTGACACTCACACCGGCGGAGTCGCAGGCAACAACTACTACTTTCTTAATTATTCTAAGACACCACCACTGAAAATCGTGGCAACCTAATTTCCAAAAATTGAAATCTGTAAAATCAAGTGATCAAGCTTGGTGATAAATTCGTGTCCCTTCTCTATATGAGAAGGACCACTCTTTTGCCCAGTTGTGGGACATTTACAGGCCGTATTATACTGAATCAAACCTGCATATAAACTGCCCCACGCCCCTCTCGTCGCATTCGTACGACAGCTCATGGCCTTCCCTCTCGAAGTACCCTCGCAGCGTCTTCTTGGGGTCTTCAAGATATAACTCCTCGTTGGCCGTGACTGCGTAGGGATTCTCTGCTAAGTCCGGTTCTTCTTCTGCATCCTCGCCTTGAAATTAAGAAGTAAGACTATTAGTACCTTTGAGTAAAAATAATTAAACTATAGAGTGCGCCTAACAAGTATGAACTGAGAGCACCAGTATAAACAAGTAAAATCTTAAAATTAGAGTCTAAACAGAGCGCACCGTTTTATTAAAACTATCTCAAAACCTAATATTACCCTAATAATATCGGAACCGTCGATATTTTCGCATAAATGTCTGTCGTCGCACGGAAAATCACATAAATCAGTAAATGAGCGCAGTACGTTTAACTAAAAATGTGCTTACGCTTGACATAAGGGGCTACTAGCGATGCGCACGCTCTATGCTTGTCTATATTTACTCTAAGGATCTAACTCTATTAAAATAAATCGATACCTACTTATGTGTAAAAAATATCTAAGTTAAACTTAGGAAAAGGGTTTGGTGACTAAGTGTAAGCCATACGGTGTGACAGATAATACAGGTTAAGCCGCGTTCGCCACGGTTTATCCGTGGATGGTTGACCATTTGAAAACATACCGAGAACACCTCCGTGACTCGGTAAGCACTTTAAGCCGTTGGTCCCCACTGTCATAAGTTAATTTTTAACAGTTGTTAAGTCATTCCATTTCTGAAAATCAGTCTTACTTTGGGATACTGTGTTACCCAGTAAATTGGGTTGTGGATGTCTGATAGGCAGTCACTGTTTAGAATACGGTTTTCAGCTGAATCTGGTGAGACTGTAAGCCTACCCCAACATAGCTTGGGAAAAGGCTAGGAAGCTAAAAGCATATTAAGTTAAACTCACCCATCCCCCAATCGATCCCCTGTTCTTCCCTCTTCCTCTCCTGCTCCATCCTATCCCTCTCCCTCTGCTCGAAAGCCTCTCTTATCATCTCCTCGCGCCTCACCTTCAAATGCTCTGCTCTCTTCTTAATCTCTGTTACGGAGAGATCTGATTCTCCTTCGCAATCGAAGTCAGGGCCCTGAGTTAAAATGTTAGTTAGTATGTGTCTTTGATTTGATCGATTTTTCTCCATCCTAAATAGCAGAAGAACTATCAAAAAATTGAATCCTTGGTGACAAAAAAAACCGGCCAAGTGCGAGTAGGACTTGAGCACGAAGGGTCTCATACCATTAAGTATCTATAAAAATGAAGGTCCTGAGTCAACTCGATAAAAGATATGGGCAAATTTCGATTTTCGCTAAAACTTGTAAGTGCCAAAATTAACCTTAATAAATTTTCATCTTTTTGGAATTTCTCCTTTATTTGAGCTGTAAGACCTTGCTTTTTACCAAATTTCTTGATTCTAAGTCAACGGGAAATACAATATAGGTTTTCGACCCAAAACCAATACTACTAATTTTGATTAAAAGCATGGTCTTAAAAATTCCAAAAAGTTTAAATTAAGGTAAATTTTGGTACTTACCAGTTTTCGCGAAAATCTTAATTTGTTCATATCTTTTTATCGTGTAGACTCAGGACCTTGATTTTTATACACATTATAGGGACTGCAGACCAACATTTGTGACAAGGCAAGTGTGGGTCACACAAATGCTTGTCCCATGCGGGGATCGAACCCGCAGCACGTGACCTAGATCACTAATCTAGGTCACATGCGTCTATGATCCTAGTCTATCCGTGCAGTCAACAGTACTTACCTCTAAAATATAAGTCCTTGTACTATTACCAAACTTCATCTGATGTCCAACTCTAACTCTTGTGTAGTGATTAGGTTTTAGTCTCTCTTTATTAAGGAAGGTCCCGTGCGTACTACCTAGATCAAAGAGATACCAGCCACAGGGTTGTTCACCGTCTTCAGCGAATGCTTTGTATTGGAGAACTGAATGGTGCCTGGAATATCAGAATGGTATTATTAGTTAGATCCATAGTCTGAAATTAATTGGTTTTTCCTAGCCTGTCTTAAACAGCCATAACAAATTCAGATAAAAAAAGATTTTTGGCGTGATAATGTCCTATAAATGGATGAACGCCGGCTGCACGCACGAAAAAGTGTCACGTTCCGTGAACCGAGCGTGCAAGTGAGAGCGCGGAACAAGCAATAGAGAGGCACGATCGGCCGAAGCGTTCGGCTTGTGACGCAACTATCTCTCTTTCACTTCACCGGCCGATGCCTCAGAGTAGAAGAGATACAGCTGCAGCACACATCCTACTTGTAAAATCTTTGACTTTGACTTTGATTGATTTTAACGTAATACTTACCGTGAGATAGTAGGATGTGCCATAACAATGTCGCTATTAGCCAGTCTCCCAAACACATGGTAGGGTTTACTCGTCAGCTCAACTCGGTCTACAATCATGCCGGACTTTAAGACTTCTAGCGAATAATCAGATCCTGCAATGTAGATTAAAAAATATAAATTTAAACCAGCTATAAAATGTACTATGTACCAGTACATAATATATATACCAGCAAGCCTTGCAGTGTTATTTTTAAATCATAGACATATTTATAAACTTTTACAATGGAAAAATACAAAGATGATAAAATAAGATACATTGGCTTAATTTTTGTTACGATATTTTTTTTTAAGTTCGCAAAATTTGTAAGCGCCAATGCGCCATATTAAGTGCCTTTACATGATAAACAAAGAATTATTTAATAATATTATAGTGTCATTCTATGCGCTTATAAATGGTTATAGGACCATGAAATAGAGGAAAACTTACCATCGGGACAGATTCCTGACCATTTAGGCTCTTTATAAGGTATAGGAGTAGATAATTCCTTTAGAAGTACCGCTGGCGGCAATGAACTTTTAGAAGATGATTCTGAACTGTTTTCTACTGGTTTTTCAATGGGTTTTGCATCTGGCGCCTTCTCAGATTCATTCTTGATCTTTTTAGGTAATTTACCAATACGTCCGAAAAGCACAGGCTTTTTAAATTCAACTTTTTCTTCGCCTGTATTTTCATGATTTGTTTCGTCCATTTTTAGGTTATGTTTTATTACACTTATGTTAATTTGTAGTATATTCAATAAAACATATTCTTATGTTTCGTAATATATAACTTTAACCACATTAAAGATAAATGTATTTATTTATTTATTTTTTAAAAACATAAACAGAGATGCAGATCTAAACACTGCCAAATGAAGTATGTCATGTTGTTAAACATTTTCTTGACTTTACCTCATTCTTTCTCACTTCTCTTTTATCTTAGGGATTAAGAGTGAGATACTAGCTCTGGCTTTAAATAATTGAAGCTCGAACCTGGAACGCTCTCAAATTATATAAATAAAATTATTCATTTTGTAATCTTGTACTTGGATAATACGTGTAGGTAAAGTTAATTTAATAATTTTATGTAAATAATTGTAAATCCAAAGTATAGTGCTTGTCGTTCGAATTAACGATAACAACATTAAACCGAACGCGCACAATATACGTCATTCATTCAAGAACGGCTTATTAAAATCGAATGGAAGAACGGAACAACCAAATCAATCAATTCATATTCAAAAGAATTTCGTGACGATTGCCAACCGATCGAATAACAATATTAAAACGAACGCCCGATTTCGTAGTGGATATTGCTCAAATAGTGTCGCGTGCTTGTTTGTTTGTTCATTTCTTACACATCAGCTGTAAATACCATATGAGCAACTGTGCCGCGGTGACCATATTGTGTGTACGAACGCGCGGAGCCTTAGAACAAAGATTGTTATAATATTTACTTTTATCAGACTCTTATCATAATTCAGGCTGTTTAAGTGATTTCCTAGCATTGCTGACGTCCGATCCCGCGTAATTACTACAGGTAAGTGTTACGTTAAGTTATAAATGTGATGAAAATATTTCTATGTTGAGTGCCTCGATTTTTTTTTGCATAGCAGATTCTCAATTTAGGAGATAAGAATCATGCACCGGTGAAAGTATAGTTCTCCGATTCTATGGAGTATAATGCCTCTATTGTTTTGATCCGTTTATTCGATCATTTCGTTCAAATTCGCTTCAATAATAACAGAGTCGTGAATAGGAAAATTTTGCTTCTCAGAATTCAAGAAACTGGTTTATAATTAGTAGTTTTGGTGTCGTTACATTCTTTTTTGTGTAACCTTTACTATTATACACAACTTCTCTTCGACTTCTGTCAAAATATTTGCTAAAATGTTATGGTAGAGGTTATTTGCCAACATTATTTAAAGGGTTTGTATAACAATACTCAAAAATTCTTTTGTTTATGAAATCCGTATGAAATAATAGAAGTTAAGTTATCCCTGTATAAACTCCTTTTAGAACCTACTGTAAATAGTTAGAAATCTTACATTTCAAACTACCTACCTCCCCAAATTCGTACTTATAAATATTTAGATTTTTTAATAACTAATATTTACACTCCTTAATAAATTTCTAAATAATTGTTAAAAATAGTATAATATTATTGTTGACAATATTATTTTGTAATTTGAGAGGCAGTACTGCTGGGGAGTGTTGCACCATTTCTTTACACAGCCAGAGCACTTAGGAAGCGCTGTAGGTACTGTTGTTGATGTGATTGACCTTTAAAAAGTGCTACCTAGTAGCCTATTTTGAATTAAAAATATTGATCGGATGACCAACATAAATTTAAAATGCATTGTCATAGTATTACAACATGTTCTACTAAGACAGAGACATCCCAAAGACTATTGTTTGTTTTTTTTTAAAGGCAAAAGTTTTGGTGATAAATTTTAAGTTGTTAATTTATTTTTTAACCAAACCTACCCAGTTAGGTACTTAAATATAGGCAAATTGTATGTTTAAATTTAGTTTGAATTATTAAAGAAAACCCTGGCTTAGCAGATCTTAATTTTTCTTTGCAGGGCAGTAGGGAGATTATCTTTTTTACTATTACAACTTGTTTTGCAAGACCTTATCACATCAACAAATGTTTAAAATTAAAAGAGCCTTTGACCTCTATAGGAAAGTTACAGTTTGGGAATGTTATAGAAAAATGAGGTAAATAGTATGTGATATGGTCTATAGCATAGTACATAATATATTAATCTTTTCCTGTATAAGGCACAGGAAAAATAATGACGAGCAGTGCCCTCTTCAATTTAATTCCAATACAATGCCAATGCAAAAGTACTATTAGTTTAGGGGAAGTTTTTGTCAATGGAAGGAACTAACTGGAATCTTAACATTTTCAGTATATTTGTGTGTCTGCTAAATGAAAAAAAACTTTGCATTGGCATTGTATTAGAATTGTAATTCATTTAACTCATCAGTTATATTCCATACTAGCTGTCCCCCGTGACTTTGTCCGCGTAGCGTAATGTTATATAGCTTATAGCCTTCCTCAATAAATGGGCTATCCAACAACGAAAGAATTTTTCAAATCGGACCAGTAGTTCCTGAGATTAGCGCATTCAAACAAACAAACAAACTCTTCAGCTTTATATATTAGTATAGATTATACACCCTGAATAAATAATTGTAGACAACATCATATATATTGCTCCAAACCCAAAGTAAGTAGCAAAAGCATTTGGGTTATGACATCAGGGACAATGAAGGTACTACCTCCCAGTCCAGAGGCAATGTAGGAAAGTGGTTCTCCCATCCAGGAATCAATATACAAAAATATTTCCTTTTTATAATATTAGTATATATGCTTTATCAATGTTGCAAAATGCTTTGATATATATAAGACATGTTTAAAACTGTATTTCTACAATTTTGTAACTAAGTGTCAACATTTATTTTGTAAAAATGTCATCAATTAATTTTAAAAACTTATTTAGATACTCTTTTAATTATGTTTAATGTCCATACTAATTTTATAAATGCAAAAGTATATAATACTAGCTGTTTCCCGCGGCTCCGCCTGCGTGGATGTCGGTTGTCGCGGCAAAAAGTAGCGTATGTCCTTTCTCAGGCTCTAGAGTATGTACCAAATTTCATTCAAATCGGTTTAGAAGTTTTGGCGTGAAAGCGCGACAGACAGACAGATCGACAGACAGAGTTACTTTAGCATTTATAAAATTAGTAAGGATTACCGGAGCCGCGGGTAACAGCTAATCATAAATAAATAAGCACCAGAAATATTAAACTTAAAAAAATAATAAGCAGAGTAGTAGTATTTAAACTTAAATGGCTATTTTGTGTTGCTGTCTATTGTGTGCATTGAATTATTCTGCAGTATCACTTTTATAAACAATGTGATGGTTGGAGGATGGTGATCTCCATAACTAGAACATCCTGAAATCCTGAAAATGATTTTAGCAATTCGAATCCATCACAAAACTGTGGCTTCACAGTCAGTCCGGTCAGATAGGCAGGCAGAATAATAGTATTCAGCCAAATTTAGTTAGAATTAAATCTAGGCTCAACATAGCTTCGTAATGGGCGATACAGACAATAATAGAAAAAAATAAATAAAGCTATACTAGCTTTTGCTCGCGGTTTCGCCCGCGTGGGTGTCGGTTGTCGCGACAAAAAGTAGTTTATAAGCCCTTTTTTATCCAAATGTTTTATCGGTTTATCGTTTAGCGGTTTGGCCATAACAGACAGACAGACAGACAACCAGGACAGTGTTAATTTTGTATTTATAATCCTAATATGGAAGTATGAATTATTTCCTTGATTGTACGAATGTATAAATATGGTAAATGTATTTTTTGAATGGATTGGACATTGGCTTATTTTTTTCCTTATAAATCTATACTAATATTATAAAGCTGAAGAGTTTGTTTGTTTGTTTGAACGCGCTAATCTCATGAACCTGGTTCGAATAGAAAAATTCTTTTTGTATTGGATTGTCCGTTTATTGAGGAAGGCTATAGGCTATATAACATTACACTGCAACCAAAAGGAGCGAAGCAGAAATGAAAAATGTTGCAAAAATGAATAACCGTTGAAACTAAAACACGCGGACAAAGTCGCGGGGGACAGCTAGTTATAATATAATATGCATACAATTACTAATGTCACACTTGATTCATTTGATTTTATTTTATGCATGTTAGGTTAATCATGTATTGTGCGCTAAATAAGTCACACATACACCCCTCCGTCCCGAGATCAAGTTGGCCCGAGCCGGCCAAACTAGCAATAAAAATATGTCCTTAAATAATTAACACTTAGATCCAGCCCTCCCCTGCTGTTTTTGCCTTATTAAGATTTTTAGCAACGCACTAAGTCGAGGTCCGAACCCCAGGGGTGCCCTGTTTTTCTATTGCTCTAGCTGGAGGCCCTTAAGGTTCTCGCCAAAAGTCCGGTGAAGCAGTCAAACCCTGCGCTCAGGCTAACTGCGTAAATCTCTCCAAAAAAAAAAAAAGTTACACATACATTAATATCAATCGCATAGTCATAAGTAAAACTTCTTGATTTAAATAAAGTAGATTACATAGTCGGTCTTACTTTAGATAGTTCAGTGCTTAGTATACATAGTCAAGAATAGAGTCCGCGCATCGCTAGTAGCACGTTGAGCCGAGCGTGAGCAAATTTTTTCCTGTAAGTACTGCGCTCGTTTACTGATTTAAGTAATTTTCCGTGCGACGACAGACGTTTATGCGAAATTATCGATGGTTCCGATATTATTAGGCAATATTAGGTTTTGAGATAGTTTTAATAAAACGGTACGTTCTGTTTTGACCACAAATTTTACGTTTTTATTTGTTCATACTCGTGTTCACCGTTCATACTTGTTAGGCACGCTCTATAGTTTACTTATTTTTACTCAAAGGTTTAGTGGTATCACAAAACAACGAAAATTAATCACCTCTCAAATCTTATGTTTAGCGCTGTGATTGGTTGGTCAACCAATCACAGTCGTGATCAGTTGATTTAACAACAGATTAAATTGATCAGCCTTTCAGAAACCGAGGGCTACTCAATGGTATTTTAAAATGGCTTAGGAACTACGTAATATTATGCTAACTTCTACTATGGCTATATATAAAACTAGCTGTCCCCCGCGACTTTGTTCGCGTGTTTTAGTTTTAACGGTTTTTAATTTTTGCAACATTTTTCATTTATGCTCCGCTACTATTGGTCGTAGCGTGATGTTATATAGCCTAGAGCCTTCCTCAATAAACGGACTATCCAAAACAAAAATATTTTTTCAATTCGAAGCAGTAGTTCCTGAGATTAGCGCGTTCAAACAAACTCTTCAGCTTTATAATATTAGTATAGATAGGACGAGTAAACCCATTCATGTTTAGTTGTGAACTAGTTAAGAATGTCAGTCAGCGATGGCGCGAGTCGAATATTTTGATGAAACCGTGCCATCGCCGACACTGTTCAAAGATACGGTATTCAAAATTATTACTTTATAACTTTGAACCAAACGCATATTGTTATGGTGGCCTAGTGGTTCAATGAACGGATTTGTGTGCACGAGGTTGCAGGTTCGAATCCATTACAGGCCAATGTGACTTTTTCAAAGTTATATGTACTTTCTTAATTATTATGAGACATCATTGACAATAGGTGACGGAAAAAATCGTGAGGAAACCTGAATTCATAAAATTTAGAATCTGAAATCGCCAACCCGCAATAAGCAAGCGTGGTGATCAATAATCGTTCCTACTCTGTATGAGAAAGAGCCCAGCAGTGAGACATTTATAGGCTGGTATGATTAAACGCATAATACCTAATAATAAAAATACATAATTATCTAAATATAAAATGATGCAGTTGGGGGTTAGTGGCATTCGCCTGCCCGGGAGGCGAGCCGGCCGAACATACCTAAGCTACAGAGTGAAACCGTGACTATACATAAAACGAAGTTCTGCTGAACCTACCAGGAAAAAAATGGTAATATTACCAACTTTTCAACGTATCTACGTAGAATAGAAGTCGTTACTTCCTAAAAACCAACAGCTAATATTTCGTCCATTTCATTTAAATATTAATTTTGATTTACTTTCAAGAAAAGTGACCAAACAAGTTTTTAAGTGATTCGAAAGCATCACTGAGTAATATAAATATAATAATAAGTAGAAATAACGTTTAATATATTCATCTTTACAATCCATCCAAAAAAAAAAAATATAAATTTTTACAATCTATACAAAAAACATAAATTATCACATGTATGACGGAGCATCATTTAAGAACAGCTCGTTCGAATTTCCTGTTTATTTTTGTCGTGAACTTAATTGTCAGGACAAGGTTTGAATGAACGAAATTCCGCAGAAAATGAGGAAAATTGACAGGATAAAAGACGATCGGAAAACTAGTTTAAAATAGAATTGTTTTGCCATGGAATTGTATTTATGGTAGTTCAGTAAATTCAGATTGAGAAAGGAGTATTTCATTTACAACTATGTTGTGTTAGGCTTCGAGTCTCACCGAATACAGCTGAATACCGTATTCTATATAGAGTAACTATCTCCACAGCCCATATACTGAGTTATTTGGTATCCCTTAATGAGACTTGTTAGAAATTAACCCGACTAACTGACTGTCTAAGATCAAAAGACTAGTTCCATCGTAGTGTTGTCGAGGTATCCATGTTTATATACCGTGTTTGGTTGTTAACCCAACCTAGGAGCTTTTTTTTAAGGGATGAAAATCTAATGGCTTCAACCCACCCACGCCGAGGTCACTACGTGGGGATATGTTGCACCGACTAAATACACCCCGGTCCCTGCCTGCTCCTCCCGGGTTTTATCCGGGTATATCCTTCCAATGCTAAACATAGACCTCTCTAGTTGCGCTGTAACATTTGGTCTTTCGTCTCGGAGCTACATTTAAATTTGTCACATACTTTTGCCTACTTTTTCAGCGTGATACATCCATATTTTTCATCAATAAAAACATCATAAATATGCCATACATGTTTCTCAATTATGTTGACACATATGAGCTTCCTGCGTTGCATTTTGTCACTATGACTGATATCATAATTACTTAGATAAGGCTATCGGATACCTGCGTAGTTTCTGCATAGCCCGTATGATAGCAAATGCAAGTTACTAATCACTAATCAAACAGTAATTTTCGTAAGGAAGGAATTCTCAGCGTTGGTGTAATTTGGACAACGTCAGGTGATCCGCTTGCCCCTTTTTAACCGACTACAAAAAAAAACAAGGTTCTCTCGTCGGAATATTTTGGTTTTTATGTAAGTTACTCGAAGACTTTTCGTTTATAATTTTAGGGAGTCCCATGGTGATCAGGTCAGAATCTTATGATAATCTTCCCTAGGGAAATCAAGGCAACGCTGAAAATTTTCATGGGCATGTATTACGTGTTTAAAGATTTTATTGACTCTCTTTTATAAAATTCATAGGTTACAAACATTTTAAATATAATATTAAATAAAATCTAGCTTTAAGTATGTGATAAAGCTAAATTGTTTGTTCTAAGAACTGCAATATGTCACGTACCTATTACTAATAGTTGCATCATTAACTTATTTACTTACTCAAACATTGTTCAATGCACAATAGGTCATAGTTTTTAAACGACTTCAAAAGGACTTCCTCAATTCGACGGTATGGTTTTTTTGCATATTTGTTGCTCAGTATCGCCGGCAACTCAAGATTAATTTCAAAAAATATTTTTGGCATAGATAGGGTATACCTCAGAGGTGGTCCCATATCCATACTTCCATACTAATATATAAAGCTGAAGAGTTTGTTTGTTTATTTGTTTGTTTGTTTGAACGCGCTAATCTCAGGAACTACTGGTCCGATTTGAAAAATTCTTTCAATCTTGGATAGCCCATTTATTGAGGAAGGCTATAGGCTATATAACATCACGCTACGACCAATAGGAGCGGAGCATAAATGAAAAATGTAGCAAAAATGAAAAACCGTTAAAACTAAAACACGCGGACAAAGTCGCGGGGAACAGCTAGTAAAGAATAAAGTCGGTTCTTATTACCTTTTGAGTGATTAATTATTGCTTAAAAACGAACGTGATTACCATTTTTTAGGCCTGCAATATTGATATTGTGTCAGAATTAGAAAACCTTTGGAACGATTTAAAAAAGAAGTTCTAAATAGGGGACCGAAATATTTTTTTTATTTACACGTCACATAGATATTATATAGACACGTATTTTTTCTTTTTTTATATAAACAAACGATGAGGAAGATACAGTAAATAGAAATGTCGCTTGACGACACTTGTGGCTACAATTTTTACCCACAAGTGACGTCACAAGCCCCCACACTCCAGAACTTTAAAGCGCTTTAACTTTGTAATTTTTTATGAATTTGATAAAAGAAAAAATACGTTTTTATTTTCTTTTTTTATCTATCTGGTGGGACTAAATAGATATTTCCTTTTTATACCCAGTCCGATCCCTATTCGGGATTTACTTACGTGTATTTCGTGTAGATTGTCACAGCAAGGATATATGGAGGTAGACCACACCTACTTAGGCATCGTGATCGGGAGGCCCTCCACGTGCATCATGCTGACGATGTATGATAGATTTGAACGTCATACAAAATGTTTGTGCTATCATTTAGATAGTGCATTCATTTACAAATAAATATAATTTTGTTGATTGCATGATGATTATTAATAAGAAATGATGACGATAATAATGCTTATGTACTTCATTCAGTTTTATCTTGAGTTTTTCGCTTAAAGGAATAAATAAGTAAACTATAGAGGGCGCATATCGAGTATGAACTGTTGGCTTAGTATGAACATGTAAAATCGAAAAATTTGTGTCAAAACGCACCGCTTTATTAAAACTATCTCAAAACCTAATATTGCCTAATAATATCGGAACCTTCGATATTTTCGCATAAACGTCTGTCGGCTCATGGAAAATCACATGAATCAGTATTCGAGCGTAGTACCTACATTAAGCTAAAAGTGTGCTTACGCATAGCATAAGACGCTACTAGCGATGCGCACGCTCTATGCTTCTCTATGATTACTCTTAAGGTTTCTCTTAACCAAATCATAACCTACAAATTACTTTTTATCCACATGGTTCAAAAAAAGAAGCAATGATCAGTAATCCACATAGACTTTTGTTCATTACTTTTACTTTTTTAAGATACGATAGAATATTAAACTAAAATATATTTTTCGATGCCCATATGATTATTAATTAAAGGATTATTTATTATTTCTTGGTTCTCACAACCATTTTGTTGTACCAAACACAGTGGCAGTTGGCGAGCCCTCTTTGCTGTCCCTAAAGTGAAATAGAATTCCATTTATTAACTACTGCCTACCTCTATAAAACATATGCGTCATATATTTAAGTAGCTGAATATATTTCTAAGGCTTCTTACTTTAGTTACGTACGAGTCGAAACCTATCCAAGGTCGTTTAGAAGCTTAGAATGTGTATTACATAAACCTCTCAATAACTTGTTTATGACAAAACATACGTTACCTAAATACATTATATTATGAATATTATTCACAGTTTAATAGATAGACATCATTGACTATCGGTGAAGGCCGACATCTTGAAAAAACCTGGATTAATTCAGCTTATTTTAGTCCATCGACATCTAATCGACACTATGTAATTAGCAGACACGGGAGCAGAGATGTTTGATGATTTTTTGACAGCTTTGAGAAATCACTGGCTGACCTTGCCCTTTACTTTATAAAAAAGAGGCATTTATAAGAAGTGAGCCAGTTTTTTTTACCCTGTTTATTTGTGTGTGGTATAGTTGCTTCCAAATAGGTGGACCAATTTTTTTGATTACGTATAGGTACGAATTGTTTGTCCAGAGTTTTCTTATCTATAATTCAAGAAAACCTCACATAACTAAACAAGTTATGAGTGTGACTGTGAACGGGTATACGTGCAGAGGAAGACCGAAAAAAAGATGGATGGATTGTGTGAAGGATAATATGAGAAAGAATGGAGTTAATGCTGAGATGAAGAGTAGGAGAAATGAATGGAAGCAAAAGACGCATTGCGCCGACCCCAAATAATTAAGTTGGGAACGTCTCCCTGCCCTGGTGACGATGATGATATGAATATTACCAGCTTTTTCGATAAAATTGGCCTTGAGAATTTTCAATTTAGTGTTATTGGCTTCTATTATACAAATCTTTATTTCCAAGAAAATGTTTTTCAGCCACTAACAGGCAATATTAAAATTTTCCATTACAAATGGATTTTCAGACAGGCAAATAATAATGACATCGAACAATGAACTACCCCACAAGGTGGTGATATTAACCATTATTACACAATAGGATACCAATCTCTATTGTGACGCTTATAAAGACAGGAAGATAGCCAGTAGACTGTCTGAGAATTTGTAATTGATTTTGGAGAAGGCATGCGTAATACGATATTATTGCCTTCTGGCTACAACTTTCGATTAAAAGTTAATCTTGTTTCTTCTTTATAGTCATTAGTACTCTTTATTGTATAATAACTCGTGAGGAGTATTCACAATTATTTAGAAATATAACGGTTTACTCACGCACATTCTCAGGATCGCCTGACTAGTTTTAGAGTCAATAGGAGTCTCTGATCATGAGGTGGTGTCGAACTCGCGTGTCGCCATCGACTCGGGCGATCCCGAAATAGTATTGTTATCTAAATTTGATGCTTCATTGGTGGGATAGTAATCGTCCAGAGTGCAGGTGTGTGAACACTTTAGGGACTGCAATAAGTGCTCTCTAGGGTTATTATATGGGTAAGCTGCTAGAATTTTCAGATCTTGGGAAATGCTTCAACTCTACCGATCAACTGTGTCTACTTTGGTCCTCTGCTGGATATAGTCTGACCTATGTTGGGGTCGGCTTCCAGTCTTACCGGATTCAGCTGAATTCCTACATGGAGCGACTGCGTATCTGACGTATTTATATGATGTATAAAATACTTAGAACAAAACAAAGTGCAAAAAACGTGTTTATATTACTTAGTGGATCTTTGACGCGTATCTTAAGAGATTTGCATTCAATGAATGGAGTGTACTATATGTACTGTAGTCTATATCCTTTGTTTGTGAGTACATTGTATCGTTACGGTCTGCGCGCTGTTTGATCAGCAGAACTGGAGAATGGTGAGATGTCCAAACTTAAAGATGTTTTTGTTCCTACAATGTTTTTATATTCTTAATCATCGATAACCTTCGTAGTCGAGTGGCATACACACCGGTTTTCAAGGCGTCACCAGCCCTGTCTGTGAGTGCTGTCTGTCAGTCTGAGGCCCCAGGTTTGAACCCCGGACAGGTCAATGTAGAAAATCACTTTTCTACATGGTCTCGGCTGTGGGTGTTTGTGGTGCCTTCGTCACATATTCTATGACACAAGTACTTTAACTACTTACTGACATAAATAGAAACAAAATAAATCCCAGACAAAAATAACATTTCAATCAAGACAGATCGTGATCCACTTGAGTTTCTTGCGATAACAAGTAACTTGGTCGAATTTTTTTAAGACCGAAAACGAATATTCTGCAAACGTTCAAGCTTCGCAAATGAACCCTCAAACCCCTATATATTTTCATGTCTCCAACCTACACAAACTTGTATTGATTGAAAACTCATTATCTCCCACATCATAACTGTATCCGCTAATGTGTCAGTGTGTTGCCACCTTTCTATGTAACGACGGCTGTAGTTGACAGTTATTCATTAACCATTGCATAATATTAATATGTTTACTTGTAACTGTGTTTCTATAAAGTCTGTTAAAACATCAAAGCTTTCATCATGATCACAATTATGATTGATATCGAATCGAATTGATATCTCCTTTATTATTATTGTGTCCTGAAATTCTGCAACTGTTCTTGGTGTACGAGACAGAATATTTCATACCCTGACTTTACTGGAGGACTGGCCCATTCATAGCACAGAACAGAAGTTTGTGGAAAAGGGAGAGATAGGTTTGCCCTGCAGTGGAACATTACTCGCTAAAAAGATTAGATATCTATCTCTCTCACTTCCTCCTCATACATCATAGAGAAATAAGGTAAAAATAATACTGAGGGACTGATGGTGAAGAAATAATAAGAATAAGTAAACCATTACATAATTGCTTGTTCGCGAGAATTCATTCGCGAAAATATCTCCCACCTAGCTGGTCTGTCATGGATTGTGTCTGTTATGAGAGGCCATCGTGAGCGAATCCGGTCAGGAGGACATTATAATAGGAATTCTAGACAATTTAATTTTATTGTATTTTCTTATCTTTAACAGATACATCAAAATGAAAATAAATCCCGTTTTCCCTTGGCCACGTCATAACTTCTGAACAACAGCACCAAATCGGATATATGTTTTATGTTATGTTCCTTATTGTAAGTACAAGGTTTTATTAATAAAAAAGCGTATGGAAATGTTTTAAAATCTTACATAACCCGTGCCAAGTAGGGACGGGCAGCTAGTAAAGAATAAAATATTCAGCTTTGTCCTGCTTTAATACAGTTACAGGCTGATATTATTTTATTGTAGTCCTTTCTATCTTGTTTCAACGAGATAGAAAGGACTATCGTTTTTCTTCCTAGTTCGTCGGGCTGTGCTGGTGCCGCCGCTGCGGCTGCTGAGAACCTCAAACGGCGGAAATATAACAACCTAGTTGGAAGTTATATATTCGAGCCGTTTGGGGTTGAGACCCTTGGTCCGTGGGGTCCGAGTGCGCACATGCTTTTTAAAGATCTAGCCAAACGCCTCGTTGACACTTTGCGCGACCCAAGGGCTGGCTTTTACCTTGGACAGAGGATAAGCATTGCCATACAACGTGGCAATGCCGCCAGCCTTTTGGGAACACTCCCAGTGGACAGCGATGTGGACGAATATTTTGATGCCATATTTTAGGTTTATGTTTAATTAGATTAGTTTTTTTTATAATTCCTTTTGTATGTATATATAGTTAAGTTTGTAAATATTTAAAATTGATGTAATACTTAATAAAATAAGTTTCAACGAGTGTAATCTTTAGTCAATTCGCAACAGTGTTAGTCAGCTTCTATGCCTGCTCCCAAGCTACGCATAATTAGCTAAGTAATAACGGTATTGTATGAGACATTATACAGTTGGATGTACTTGTTATAAGGACAGTCGTACACTGAAAGCGATGTAAATGCTATTGTAATGCGATTTTAAAGATATTTTTTGTTGAATATGACTAGGAATGTTTTTTTTTATACGGCTTTTGTTACTAGTTTAAATTATATCTAAACTACAAAATAGAAGTGCACAATGAATATGTTACTAAAGAAAAATAAAAGCACTTCGTTCATTATATTAGTAATGTTTTGTTTCCTAATGTTTTGGTAGTTTAACTAAGGTCAGGATCGGAGTTAGACTGTAGTTACAATATTCGAGTAAACTTTAAAAGTTAAAATACTTAAGTTTAGTCCGCAATCCGACATGACCGTAGAGATGTCATAGGCGGAACCATCGGCGCGGCGTTAGAAGCGCGTTGAGGCACGAAGAGCTCTATACGAAATTGGATATGAATTTTTTAATGGTCACCCATCCACAGACCCACCTCGGCTAGTTAGGCTCTTTACATTTTACGTTTTGGAGGATTGTCGCCCGTAATCATTTAGTGTTGTTAAAGCGCTACTCGAATAATTATTTCGTTTGCGAGTAGGCGGAGTCTAGCGGAGTGGAGACGCAATCCGGAAATGCTAGACAGTGATAATACTAACTGCTTCTTTACGGGACGGAAAGAGCTAAATATATGTCACAGCCGCGAAAGATTGTCCTTAAAATAATAACGTAAGCGACAAAATGTAAAATCTTTTATTAATTGACATCTATCGGATGGAATAAGAAATAAATCGACAATAAAACGCAGTGAAAGTAGCTAAAAAAATTGTGTATCTTAAGCTTAATAAATACCAATACATTCAGACAGACCACAAGCCCATATGTTAGCAGTTATTTATAAACGCGGCAGGATAATTACTTATTAGTTATTTACGTAGTTATCTGCCTCCAGTGACACGCGTTATTTACTATGTATTGTCGTGTTTGCTCTTGTATAGCTTTTTGTTTAAGGTTAATTTTGTACTGAAGGCTATGCTATAATATGCGATAGACGTCTGTGATTTATACTCGGAGAGTAAACTACTGAAGTGATTCAGGACAAAAAAATCTTATTCGGGAAAGATCTTTATAAGGAAAAACTAGACGCTACTGATAACCTTAGCAGTAATAAACTAAAATTAATTAAATAAGTTTGTAATATGACTAGCGACCTGCCCCGCGCCCCGGCTTACATATTAATATACAAAACACTTCCTCTTAAATCACTCTATCCATTGGTGAAAACCATATGATAATCCGTTTGGTAGTTTTTTGCGTTCGAACAGAAAGATAGACGCAGCAGAGAAATTTGTTTTATAATATGGTAACTTTAAAACCTGATCCCAGCTGAGCCAATCACAGTATATTGGTACAATTTCCATGAGAGTAATCCAGTTGATTGCTTGCGCTAACATTAATCCCTCCCCGGAGTTAACCGCATTGGGTCGTTTGCGAATAGTTATGATGTACCCTTGCTTCATAACCTTGGCCTATTTCTCTTGATTGAAAAGCTGGAATTAATAGAGTTGTGAAGTTCAGTTGAACCGACTTTCGTTTGACTTTGCCAGCGTTTTTATTTTATTGCAGTGGGATTAGTTTTGTAATAATTAATACTAGTGATGTGTCATCATATTAAGATAATGGTGTTAACGCAAAATTTAATTGTTGGATGATATTTGATACTCTTAAGCAAGAATCTACTAAATTGATGAAACTTGACAGTGTTATGTACTTAAATGATGTATTGTAAATAGAAAAGCTGTTATTTGATAAGTAAAAGATACTTAAGTTCTAATTAAGAAGATATTTGATACATAAATCTAAATTTTTAAATAAATGTGGAAAACATCACATACATTGCTCTGAACCCAAAGTAAGGAGATATAACACTTGTGTTATGGAATCAGACGCGACGAAGGTACCACAAATACCCAGACCCGAGACAATGTAGAAATGTAGTTTTCTACATTGTCTCGTCCGGGGATTGAACCCGGTACCTCAGCTGGCGACGCCTTGAAAACCGGTGTGTACGCCAATCGACCACGGAGGGTTATGATCCCATATGTAGATTCATATAATCTAATGTAAGTCCGAACTTTCTGGACACTACACACTGTTTCAGTATGACACAGTACCGGACCTCGTAATGTAACGTGTAGATAATCTTTTGAAAGGAGACTTCCTTCCCGGTGTTTAGATAACCAAGATTAATTTCTTAAACTACCCTTAAATGTTTTTGTAAATCTCTGAAATAAACTGCCACGCTGTAACTGATGGTTTTATATTTTTATGAGTCAATATTTTTGAAAAATCCTAATATTTATTATTGTGCTTATACTTTTAATGGACGGGTACTGGGGAAGAGTGAAGGGAAAAAGCCATTTCGCGCCAAACCCATATAAATAAAAAAAAGGTTAGGGGGAGATAGACTGTTTTAAATGAGCATGCTCCTGTGTGCTAGTGATAGGGATATAGACGTTATTTTATATCTTTTATTATTTTTATTAGTGAAGTGTTAAATTAATTCGTTGTATTACTATCTGTTTTGATCTTTGAGATTTGCATTTTAATTTTTGGTGTTTTCTTCGATATATTTTTATATATTAACAAGAGATAAAGTTTGAATTTGGTGGAAGGAAGTAATCTTTGGATCTACTAAACCGATTTTGTAAATTCTTTTACCAGTAGAAAGCTTAATTATTCCTGTGCCATAGGATATTCGGAAGGGGAAGAACGAGGGTGACACCGCGTGTCTCAATTATAGTCTTCGATAAAAGTCCATTTTCCGTTAAATTTAATAAGTTGTATTTAATGCTGATTTCCATGTTCACCGTTTTATTTTTTGTTTGAAAATAGATTATTTAAAACACAATCTATATTCATGTAAAATAGTCGGTCCCCGTAAAATACTAGAATTCAGCTAAATTCGGCTAAACTGGAAAGCCGACCCCAACACTTTGGCTAAAAAACTAGGCAGAAAATGAAAATAACTTGGAAAAAACTTTCACGTTTCTCTTCTGGACAATTTAGTTGATATCCTACACACCATTTTTATGCGGTTCCTAAAACTATAAACATATCGCGTATCTACCCCTGTGGCGCATACTTTGCACATTAAAAATGCATCTCCCGCCATCCCGCTACCATGTTTATTTGTCTGTCTGTCTGTATATTACGTGCATACGTTATGGTTTGTGTAGACTTGTGTTTACCTGTGTCTCGGTTTTATCCTCGACGAGAGTGTTTTATGTTTATTTTATCTGTGGCGTCGTAGCTCATAAATGTTTAAACCAATTTTTTAATGGTTTGTTTGAGAGAGCTCTTTAAAAAAGCTTTTTTACTCTTCTAAAGGTTATCAGCTCGTTAAGTATGTATTTTTGACGGTGGTTCCTTGATTTATAGTTATAGTTTTACAATTTTATCTGTACAACACATTTGATATTGTGTGATCCATAAAATTATCATGTTTGTTCCGAATCTGGCTGTTCAATGTATAAAAAAGATACGTTCGACCCCTCAGAGGTTGAACGTAGACAACGTTTAGGGGTTAAACATGGACAGCAGTAGAAAAAGAAGGGTTTTGAACGTGGACTAAACCTTCTTGTAAAACAAGTATTAATCCCTAATTTTGAAGATCGTAATTTATTTAAAACTTTTTTTTCTTTATAAAAACGACTTCTTTACTAAGGAATTTAACCCTTGTATCTTGGGAGGTTTTACAAACATTCAAATCACATGCACAAAGAACACCCAGACTTAGAACTAGCATAAAATTTTTTTAAGATCTCGCAAATGCTTGTCCCATGCCGCACTGTGGTAAGTGGCGTGGTGCCCCTAGGAGGAATAAATAAGTAAATTATGGAGTGCGCATATCGAGTATGAACTGTTGACACTAGTATGAACATGTAAAATTTGTATCAAAACAGAGCGCATCATTTTATTAAAACTATCTCAACACCTAATATTACCCTAATAATATCGGAACCGTCGATATTTTCGCATAAACGCCTGCCGTCTCTCGGAAAATCACATAAATCAGTGAACGACCGAAAATGTGCTTACGCTTGACATAAGGGCTAGTAGCGATGCGCACGCTCTATGCTTGTATGTGATTACTCTAAGCCTAAACCACTCGGCTATCCGTGCAATGTTTTAAGTATTGTAAATAGTCTGAAGAATACATCAATCAGCCCTTTCAATACAAAATCCTTAATACTACCCATGACAAAGTCTAATACAATTCGCTTAATACAGCGACGTGACTAACAACTTGGAAACCAGCCAACACACAATTAAGTCCTAACATATCCTTACAAACTTATTTATGCGATCGTGAAAATATAATCCCAGTACAACCACTTCGATGCGGACTTGAAGCTAACCGCAAATATAACTTTGTTTTGATAACCCTATGGAAATTTTAACGACAGTTAATTATGGTCTTTATTAGGTGTGAAATTGAGTTCAAATTAGAAATAAAAGAGTATGACGTGCTCGTATTAAGAATGTAGGAGCAAGGATGACGGAAAAATCAACGTACATTTTGACAACCCTATTGAGTATTCAATTGCAAACGATTTTGAACTCTATTGCAATACCGTAAAGTTTATATTGGTTTTTAGATTCAAGAAACTAATGTGTGTTTTACTAACAAAGAATTTTCAACCTTAACGTAGATGTTTTTAAAGATAAAATTGCATGATATCCTTTCATGCATTACTTCGCAAATCCTAATCTAGCGAAGCTTTTGATAAAACACGTATTGAAACAACTGCAAAACTAAATTAGTTTTAAATAAGTGCTTGGGGATTCTAGCTCTTATCATTTTGCAAGAAGGGTGAAAATTGCTTGTTTTATAGTTATTAAACATTTATGAGGTCTTAAAGTGTGTTTGTTATAGGGTCTAAAGTATTATAGGCGAAGTCATGCTTAGTACTATAACGCATCGTATATTATAGATTGTTAGCTCTAAAATGCGATATGCTTGAATGTTTATACTGTATGGTTGATTAGTTAAAGCTATTTTTAACCTTCGAAGCAAAAAGAGTGTTTTATAAGATTGACCGCTGTGTCTGTCTCTGCCATCGTAGGCTCTTAAACGAGTGAACCGATTTGGATGCAGTTTACCTATTCTTTTTTAAGCTAGTCTCTTGGTAATAGTTCTTAGATATGTTTTATCAAAATCGACCGATTTTTATGACCTTACGGGACCAGACACTAAATACGCGGGTAAAACCGCGGGGCACCGCTAGTATTTATTATATCAAGCTAAAGATTCCTTTATATTATATTACCAACATACATAATTATAAATAAATAATAACAAATAATATCTTGGGACAGCCCACACACGGCCATCTGATCCCACACTAGGCAGAGCCTGTATTATGGCAACCAGACAACTGATAAACATACGTATATATTTCTAAATACATACATATTATAGTTAACTTACACCCAGACACAGAACAAATGATCGTGCTCATCACACAAAGATTTGTCCTGAGTGGGAATCGAACCCACGACCTCTAGTTTAGCAGTCAGCGTCACAAACCACTAGACCAACAGGCCTGTCAATTATAGCTTAGATACCTATATATACACGTTTGTCAGTCCCACAATAAATAGCTGTCATAACTGTTAAAGTTTAACTTAACTATGACGAATTCGTTACGCTATATTTAAAGTAAAAAACTATAACTGGGACACAATACATCTATGTATAATCTATTAGAAAAAAAAAAAAATTGTCGAACGGAAAACGTCGCGCTGTAGTACTTACACAAAAAACATTGTCGGGTTGTATTGTCATTTGGTAAATAAGGTATAGAAGTACCATTTTAAAAGACGTGTAAAAATTCACATCAAAAGTAAAAAAAAACACCTTTTTTAATCTATACAAGTAAATAAATTTGAATCGTCTGGTTTTTATATTAAAATGAACGCTTCTTACTACATGCATATGAATGAATGTATCAAAATATTTTTTTTAATTCTTCCGGCTAATCTCTGGAACGGCTGGACCGATTTTGACTGGTCTTCCACTGGCAGATACTTTAGGCTACTTCGAAAACGAAAAAAAAAAACTTAATAACTTTTTTAAAGCCAAACTTTGGAAACCTTAAAAAATGTATGACCAAAATTTTATTCACTGGCTGTTGAAAAATTAAATGATATATGGACTCTGATAAAAGCCTTTGCCCAGAGCTGTGCCAAAAATGGGCTAATTTTTTTAACAACTGTTGTCTGATCCCAAACTAGGCAGACCCCGTATTATTTCAACCAGACAACTTATAAACATAGACCAACAGGCCAGTAAAATCAATGTGTAATCCAGCATTTCACCTTTATATTATTCTTAAAACTATATTCAATTGAGAAAATACTTCGGTACTGAATCTTCTATTAGTTTCCTGTATTACAACACATTATGTCTAAGGTCAGTGACACAGTGCGCTGTTCAGACGTATGTCTTACGATTGATCCAAAGCAGACACTATACAATCTACCGCATATAACCAACAAAGGAAAATCGACTTTATTGCTTTGGAATAAACGCGACGTCTATATCGAATAGTTTATTTCCAGATCATTGTATTCTCCGGAAGTAAATTTAATACTTTGAATAGTTTCGCACAATCGTTCCACAAAGGAAAATCGACCTTATTGTCTTGAGATAAAGGCGATGTATGTATCAGTGTTAGGTGTACTAAGTCTAGTGTATGTCTGGATGTTTTCTAGGTTTTTAGTCTGGAAATAAAATTGATACTGAATTAGTTATGGAGGTAATGGCGTGGAATTCTGGAAGATATCTTATGTGTCTTTTATTGAACACTAGGTTAGCCTTGCGAGGTTGCTCGCGTCAATAAACTGCATTTATTTATAGGTTTTATAAAATGTCAAGTTTAGACCTATTTGATCTGCTACAAGATTATTTATTACTAGCTGTTGCCCACGGCTCCGCTCACGTGATTGTTGGTTTTCGCGAGAAAAAGTAGCCTATGTCCTTTTTTAGGATCCAAGCTTACCCCATACCAAGTTTCATCCAAATCGGTTGAGCTGTTCAGCCATGAAAGAGTAACATACAGACAGACAGAGTTACTTTCGCACTTATACTATTAATCTGGATTATTGTCATTTATTTTAAGGGGATTTTTTTTTCATTGTGTGATAAAGGTCTCCCTTTTCTCTTTCCATTTATTTCCGAGTTTATATTTTTCATAAATGAATAAAAAAATCCGCCATATCTAATTTTCTATCAATATATCAACCAGTTAATGGTGACAGGTTCACTTATAGATATTTAACCCAACCCCGAAAAGCCGATACTACGGTTGTTTTTCTTAGAATCCCTACAATACTAATTTACCTACAATTTCTTGAGTAGGTCACAAATCGATATAATTTTAGAATCGATTAGCTGTAACATAGTGTTTTGAATCGGTTATCCACGGACTATTTGGTACAGTCCCATTGTTCGGGTTTCGCTCCATTAAACTAGAGATCTTTAATCGAAAATCTATCGTATGAGTTAGTTTTCGGGGTGTGGTTTTTTGGACTATTGTTTTGTCTACTTTGGGCGATATATGAGTTTTTTCAGCTTTGTTATAATGAACTGTGACCGTATTATAAAGTAAGCTCATATTGCGTAGGTCGGAATATAAATAATTAATTAAAATATGAAGGTAGAACGAACAATGTCGATTGTAAAGACGAATACCACCTCAGTCTGCCCGTGACCATGACACCTGCAAAGGCGTTGAAAAGTGGTTTCAACGCCTTTGCAGGTGTCAACCTAACCTAAATAAATCGCGATCCGTTAAAAAAAGTAGTCTTATTTCAATGTCAATGTTCGATTCCCATCCAAGACAAATCTTTGTGTGATGATAATTTTTGTTCTGTGTCTAGGTGTAATTTACCTATAATATGTATGTATTTAGAAATAAATAAGTATGTTTATCAGTTGTCTGGTTGCCATAATACAGGCTGTACCTAGTTTGGGGTCAGATGGCCGTGTGTGAGTTGTCCCAAGATATTATTATTTAAAGTACAGAAATACTTAAAAAAGGAAGCTATGTTCAATTGAACTGTCTTGTGTTAGGATAAGCGGATTTGTGCGACATCTTCGCTAGTAGCAAATTTAAGACAATGTTTCCTATCTTGACTACTCGTGAATAGCCAAGTGGTATCGGCCACTACGCCAATTAACACTGTGCGCACTGTGCGGCTTCGATTCGGTCCCAAGTCTAGGTGTTCTTTGTGCAAATTACTTGAATATTTGTGAAACCCCCCGCGACTTAAGGTTCAAGTTACTTAGTACGGCAGTCGTTTTAACAAAAATGTATCTCATGGAAAGTTTTCGGTGATAATTTTAGAAAACATTTATTTTTTTATTAATTTAGATGTCTCTATTAATTACAGTTTTATCTACCTTCGTTCATGTCTTCATGAACTTGATACTGCAGTAATAATAACTCCAGCAATGTCATTCGCCTGGTAATTGGAGCGTGGTGAGGCTGTCTGTTTCCGACCGAGTATTCTGAAGTGCTCTTGTCAATGTTACCTTATTAGATGTTCGTTTTGAAGTTTTATTTGGGTAGCATTTTTTTGTTGGATTGTTTTTTTTTTGCTTTTATAGGGTAACTAGCAGTCCGCCCCGGCATCGCGCGGTTTTTTAACAAAAAAATTCAAAATAAAAATATATAATATCTCCTATTTCACCCGGGAATAGTGTAACTTCCCAACAGTGAAATAATTTTTCAAATCGGTTCAGTAGTTTCAGAGCCTATTTAATGCAAACAAACAATTAAATCTTTCCTCTTTATAATATTAGTATAGATTATTATATTGGGCTAGGTGTCTTCATGTAAGTCCGTACTTGTCTCGGTGACTATTTATTTTTAGATTATTTTATAACCTGAAGGTGTGCCTTAAAAGTCACTTAAATCAGTGGATAAAGAAGAAAGAAATAAAGAATTAACTTTATTGGCTAAAACAGCAAAAATATGTTATTTACATCTATACAAACATTAAAAAAACAACAAAACCTATAACAAAAATTAACGCTAAGTAAAAAAGACATGGCCGAATACTGAGACGTTAATCAGTTTTAAGTCGCCGTTAAGTCTCATGCTGTCGCTGTCACTTCAAGGTGTAAATTACCGACAGATAGATATTTAAGAACGTCCTAAAGTTGAATTGCGTTTCAGTTTTCGGGGTTTGTGTAACAGAACATACGTAGTTAAGAAAGAACGAGGAATATGACATTTTGTTACGTTTTAATGAAGTAAAAGTGGGATAGACTTAAAACTGTCTAATTTTAGTCACCGTTTCATGGTAACACCACAAAAGTTTTCAGACTAAGCTTTAGCTATTTGTCTAGTCTGACCGCAGACGTATCCAACTGTGTGTTCGTTGACTAACTAGACTCGGATTTAAACAACTTTGTGTAAACTATTTGAGTGATAAAGTTAGATTGGAATTTGGTTGGGTTAGTTATTTTTTTGTTAAGACTTCACAAATTCTCATTTTAGGTATTTTAAACACTGGGAAAATATCTAGTATTGAACTTTGAATAGTACTTATTCTGAGGAGTGCAGTATAGGTACTTAGACAATGCATTCTCGCCGCCTTTCTCACGACGATAAAAAGGACAGTGCCTAACAGAGCGTTTTTTCTCTTTTTAGTAGGACTCCCGTTCAATCCCTCCTCCACTTTTGACTTCCTTTTTTTAAATGTTCACGTATGAATTATCATCATATGTACCTACTGCTAATTCCTCGAATCTTATTAATCTATTACAGGGTATAATACTATAATCTTATATAGTTTACACCAGCCATATGCAATTTGGACTCGCGCATGAAGAGATGAAAATTAATATTTTTAGTTATAGCGACAACAGAACATACATGACAGACGGACATACAGCGGAAGCTTAGTAATAGGGTTCCGTTGGCATCCTTTGGGTACGGAACCCTAAAATGGGTAGGCCTATGGCCTGTATTGGTAATAATACATAATTTTCTCGACAAACATTTAACTTAAACAGGTAACTCAACAACATTGTTTCACGTCATGTTTAAACTTTGCAACAAACATGAACTCGCTCCGTTGCCGGTCAGCTATTGTTGTTTGTGTTTGCAAATTGTTCCAGTTTAAATTGTGTTAGTTTTTTATTACCCTCGGTTCGTACGATGGTGTGTAGGTGTTTGTGTGTTTGGCCATACATGAGTCCCCCCCGTCCCTAGATCAAGCTGGCCCGAGCCGGCCAAACTAGCAATAAAAATATGTCCTTAAATAATAAAAACTTGGATCAAGCCCTTTCTTGCTGTTTTTGCCTTATTAAGATTGTTAGCAACGCACTAAGTCGAGGTCCGAACCCCACAGGGGGTGCCCTTAGTGAACGTTGCTGACGTAGTTAGTTTTTCTATTGCTCTGGCTGGAGGCCCTTAAGGTTCTCGCCAAAAGTCCGGTGAAGCAGTCAAAGCCTGCGCTCAGGCTAACTGCGTAAATCTCTTTCTATATAAAAAAAAAAAAAGCCATACATGACTACTAATACTGTAATATTAAAAGGGTTTTTTTTATATTTGCTAACTGCCCGCTCTTATGACGCACGAGTGGTCTAAGATATTTTAAACATCTTCATACTTTGTTTTTTCATTAATAAAAACATTGTCCTTAAAGGAACATAACAAAAATAAAATTCGATTTGGTGCAGTCGTTTGGAAGTTATGGCGTGACCATGGGAAATCGGGATTTATTTGTATATATGACAGTATATAGATTTTCTTTTTATCAGAAGTCGATACCACCTCATTTCGTAGCAAATCATGAGGGTCACTTTTAAGATTTTTATTTACATTTCATTAACATTTACAACACGTAACTTTTTACTTTTTGACATGCTGAAACCATTCTATTTAAAGAAATCGTTTGTGTCTGTTTTTGGCTAAAAGGGTGGAATTTATTTATCTCTCAAAAGGAGGCTTCGTCTTCTTCTTCTTCTTCTTAGCGTATCGATCAATGACAGTTAGATTTTCCCAGACCAGTACTCGTCATTATCCGTGGCCTTGTACAGGTCCTCGCGAGTGCAGGTGGTATGCTGGGCAGCTCGTTAAGTGGGCCATCGTTTGATGGAAGATGCCACACTCACATGGCTCAGGTGTACTGTAACCCTACCGCCACATATTTTCATAATTCTATTATATTTTTTTTACACTCTTTCCAAATGGGAATGTTTCTTCTTTGAGGAAATTTCGAAATTAAATATTATCATGGCAATAGTCAGGCAAAACAATATTACTGATCAATATTTACGCATTTTGATATGTTTGTGTCTAATAACCTTTCTTATTTTCTCCAATCCATAGCAATATGGATACGGTTATGAATATTTTATTGCAATGTTTGCGGTTCTTATTTGAGGGCTTACTGGCTTCTTGCCAAGTATATATTATGTACATTTGGATACGTTACTTTAATTTTGGCTCCAAAACCCTCGTATCATATCATGATCTCGTTAGTTACAGTACTTATCTGTCAAGTTTACGAAAATTCTTCGCATTTCCATTGAATAATGTAAGTAGATGGTGAACTCTTGGAGGTACTTTAATTAGGTACTTGGGAAATGTATTATGTGGTTTCTGTAGGCGAGGGTATATATGTAACTTCTTTAAAGAAGTATGTCTATAAAGATACAGTCATCAGGAATTCAGAAAATTGATTAGCCATTTGCTTTAACGGGTACTGCCTTCTACAATGATTAAAAATTATTTAATAAGATATTGTAACTTAGTTTTTATTAATTTGTATCGAATAATAGTTAAACGAAATGCCTGTGATCGTGTTAAGTATTCAACCAGTAAGTCCTTAATCATTAGTTTCTAAAATCCAGTCCTGGCAGTTACGTACAAATCTTTGAACAAATTTCCCATTGATAGCGGAAAAAAACCATTTAAATCTTGAATCGGTACAACTACAAACATTGTCGAATATGCAAAGTGATGTAAATGTGTATGTTGTCACAGCCCGACGCGTTGGTAATTTAAATTGGTTGGCCTTCGACCCACAGAATGCTACTGCGCAGCCCGAGATATGTTCAAATACGTACGTCAATTTTATCATTGGAATTTGTGGGGAAACTAAGGCCGCTTGCCACGGTGTGGGATATCCCGAACCACCTCCTACCAGGCACCGTAGAAAGCTGGTTATCCATGATAGCGCAGACCTGTCTGCGCCGGTCCCTCGCATCCCGCCGCGAGTCGAAGTATAGTCACCCTAACCCCCGAATAATGAAGCGCAACTTAACTTTAAGATGCTCTTTAATATCAATCTGTCGCTACTTTACACATTAAAGTTTTGTGACGGGCCTGTTGGTCTAGTGTTTAGTGAACCTGACTGCTAAACTGGAGGTCGTGATTCCCACCCAGGACAAATCTTTGTGTGATGAGAACGATCGTTTGTTCTGTGTCTGGGTGTAATTTATCTATAATAATATGTTTATATTTAGAAATATATAGTATGTTTATCAGTTGTTTGGTTGCCATGGTACAGGCTCTGCCTAGTTTGGGATCAGATGGCCGCGTGTTGTCTAAAAAAAAAAGTGACAGAGACGGCAAGAGCATTTACGGCTACTTAAAAGTGATTGTCGTTTTAGTATTTGGCCATTAGTCAGTTAAAATTGGGTTTGATTCTCAAGACTTACATGAACCAGGGCGATTTTGCGTGGTCCGTGGTCAGTAGTCGTCGGCCGTGGGGGATGATCCGCGATAATACTCAACGTGGGAAGCTAGCTTAAAAATACTGTTTTGTTTTTTAATTATTTAAAACAAAACGGCTTACTCACGCATATTCTCGGGATCGCGCGACTAGTTTCAGACTCGATAGGAGTCCCTAATCATGAGCTGTCGCGGCGGCGCGGTGGTGTCGCGACTCGCGAGTCGAACTGATGTTAGCGGCACCGCACCGTGCTGCGTAGCGGTGCGCTCGCGCAGAGTTTTGTTTTTTCCTTTGGTAAAAGAGTCGCAAAAATCGTTAACTTCTGGTTAACTCTAGATTCTCCATATATTGTAGCATAAACAGATAATACTTCAATGCTTAGATGTCAGTCGTTACTTACGCTCGGCACAACGGGCTACTAGCGATGCGCACACTCTATGATTATCTATGTATACTCTAAAGTAAAACTGACAAACATCTATGCAGACTTTGATACCTCCAGTACTATGTATGTATGTAATACCATTCGGGTTTCCTCGCCACGTTTTCCTGCACGCTCCGCACATGATAAATTGGAATATGTAAATCCTTTTTTATGTTAGACACGCTTGAACATAAACTATCTTTCATTATTGCTAAAAAATGCGTTAAATATTATTTTTTTGTGTCGACTTCTTTCGAATTTTTTTAGGGTTCTATTTTGTCAGTATGTTAGAAAATGAAACTCGTAATTTTTGCTTTTTCAAAATAAGTAAAAACTGCATATCAAGCGTAAGGGGTGGGGGCTAATGACGACACACGCTCGAAAATTTTGTGGGAACGTGTGACGTCATGCGACTTTTTAAATCAATGTATTGTCGTAAATATTTTGTTAGGTAAAAAAAAATACGTGTCAAATATGTGTAATTAAATACAAATAGTAGAAAGAAAAAATTTAAACCTCAGGCAGGACTTGAACCTGCGACTACTGGTTCAACGCTCCTATGCCTTAATGCGTGACAAATAATAAAAGTCAATACATAACGTGTCAAATATTTATTATTATTAACAGACAGTTGTCCTGTCACCTTTTAAACCTTCCCTGAACTTCCACAAATATTTCAAGATCGAAATTAGCCAAATCGGTTCAGCCATTCTCGAGTTTTAGCGAGACAAACGAACAGCAATTCATTTTTATATATATAGAAGATAGATAAATATACAAGGTGCTTCTAACCGTAAATATTAGGTAGATGCTAATTAATTTCGGCCTATTTCCAATTACCAAGATAAGTTAAGTGCGATTGTGTAAAATCAAACTAACCCTGTAGTTGCTCCAACACTAACTTACATAAGTTCTTGGAATCATTAAGTTTCAGTAACTACCTTTTGTATATCGACTATTACCATACATGTTTTGCCACGTGACTTGTTCCAATCACGTTTGTCATGCTTAGAGTCGTGTTCGTATTTATTGTTATTTGTTTATGTACGAACAATTTATTATTGTTTATTTGTGAATAATGTCACGGTGAATGTTTGTATCTGATATTCCGATCTTGTGTATCAGTGATATGATAATAATAATATTGTCGTATAAACGGCCTACTTTCATTATCTTTTGAAGACTTTTTTAAAGGTTAATTCGAAATCCTTTTTTTCATAATGTGATTCCAAGGTAAGCACTTTTTGAAGGTCATTTAATTGCATATAGACAACACCTTGATTCGCCAACCCTCCACCGCTTACTAAGTGCTTTGACTGATCACTTGGTGTCTGTTATTCTGAAGGCCTATGTCTTGCCGTAATGACCATCCCACTAAAATCCTGTTGGACAAGGAAAAACGAGCATTGATCACTAATTAGGGCTACTGTTATTGCGCTCACCAGTTGGCGCCACTGGCGCGTCTGTCAAAGCCCACCAACAAACTGGAATTTGACATTACGGACATTTAGCTTGACTAGCTCCCCTGGCGGTGCTATGCTAATGTTAGCCCTCATTCACCCCCTTATAAGCAAATATTGGCGATAGTGTTTAATATTTTTGTACAAATTTCAAAGTGGTATAAGAAGCGACCATGTCAGGTCTCCTTGCGTGACGTGCTGCGGGCTCGATTCCCGCATGGCGTTGAAAAACCATGTATTGCTTTTCCAAGAGTCATGTGTATGTCAGTTAATGTAAAATTTCTTTGATATCCACGACTCAAGAATTTATTTCTAGTAGAGAAGCCGAAGAGACGACCATTGAGAGATAAGTAAATATAGGACTAATATGGGTGAATACTGAAACGTCAATCAGTTTTAAGTCGCCGTTAACAAATCTCATGCTGTCTCTTTCACTTTGAGGTGTAAAGTAGCGACGGATAAATATTTAAGTACGTCTTAAAGTTAAGTTTAGTTTCAGTATTCGGGGGTTAGGTCCATTTGCACGAAAAACTCAACTCAGAGTTAATTGCTAACATGAGGTTAAATTGACAATATTGTATGACAACCTGTAAATTTAACCTCGTGTTTGTCGATTTAAACTGTAAATTTAACTCTGAGTTAAAAATATAATAACCCGGGTTTGTGCAAGCGGGTCTTAAGGAAATAGTATGGTGGATCAAAATCATTTTTATGTTTGTAACAATCGGTCCAATGCAAAGTCATGAACGCGAGTCACACTCAATAGTTCGTTCATTTCTCGATACGCTCCAGCGAATACAAATAATCGATTCATTGATAGATCGCAGCAATCTGTTTGAATTACGATCTAGGCAAGATGGCATTCTTTTAATATGATTAGTTTGTTCAAGGTTGACTAATAAATAAATGAAGATATGTACATGGTTCTTCTGCGTGGCCTTTTCCGAACTATGCTTTGGTCAACTTTCTGTCGAAATGGATTCAGCTAAATATCAGGTTTTATTTAAATCGACTCCAGCGCTAAGGCATTTAATCCTTATGACGCTTTGGTTTTTACAAACATTTAAATCACATGCACCAAGAACACCCAGACTTGGAACAAGCATTTGTGGATCACACAAATGCTCGTCCTATGCGGAGATCGAACCCGCAGCACGTCGCGCACAGTGGTACTGTGGAACTCGTCTATACGTGCAGTTAAAATAAAGTTAATTTTACATGGAACAACTGCCTATCCTATCTCTACAACCCATTTACTGATGGATAATTAAGTAACCCTTAGGAAGATTGGACTGTATTAAACGGTTATAAACGGTTTACTTACGTATATTCTCGGGATCGCCCGACTAGTTTCAGACTCAATAGGAGTCCCTAATCATGAGCTGACGCGGCGGCGGTGGTGTCGCGAGTCAAACTCTCAATATAATCTCAATATACGTGAGTGAACCGTTTTGTTTTAAATAATTAAGATTGGACTGGCAATCAGAATTTTTGAAGTCTATAAAAGGTCAATGGGACCTAAATCAATGCTGATTCTAATAAGTTCTTTTTGCGACGGGGTTTAAAAATAGTGATGGTATTTTACAAAGCTTTGTCAATACTGGAACCGCGTCACAACCGTATCTAAGCAACCGTAAGACGCGAGTTGCGCAATTAAGCCAATATTTGCATACGGAGCAACTGTTCGCGTACGCAAGAATTGCGAAATAAACGTTAGATAAAATTGTATGGAGGACACGTATTTTCTGCTCTATACGTTAACGTTCTAACTATTATTAATTAAGTATCTTTCGGTTGTCATAACACCATACACAAATATGTTTATTTGTAGTAATTCATTGGAAATAAACCTACTCCGTTTAAAACTTTATCAACATCGATTAATGGCGGAGTTTTCCAACGACAACAAATTTTTATTCGTGGAATAAAAAGGAAGTCTGACAGATTTTGTTTAAATGAACATTCAGAAATTCAAAATTATTCCTCTGTTTAAACTATCTGGCGTTAGAAAAATCCGCCCCGAGTAGTTTAGCCGTAAAAGTGTAATAGATAGAGACATGCTTTTGTATTTTGACTATAAAGAAATATAGAGGTAAAATTTGTAATATTAAAAATTGTTTTCTCAGAGATTTACTACTGGATGTCCCGATATACGGGTCGCTGTATAAAATCCTTCATAATTCAGCTGTATGAGACTGGTAGTAATATATGACCCCAACATCGCTGAGAAAAATACTATGCACATAAATAATTTTGGCTTCCTGATCTCTGTTAAAGTCGGCTTAAATTGTTACCGGACACAGCTGACCAGATTTTATCAATTAAACTTCAATAATTACTATAATATTATGCATAAAGAACTACGTGCTAGAGTTATTTACGGAAATAGTAAGTCGTATCTATTAAATTATGTTAATCCTTTTGACAGATAAGTAATCTGTCAAGTGCGTGTGCGCACGTTGTTGAGTCCCGTATATCTAAGTTATATGATGTTATTGTTATGATTAGAAACGGTTTTTATAATCATTTTGTGTATTTACGCTTACGTATTCAAAAAGACCTTGTAGAATTTGCGTTTTTAAACAAAAATAAAATTTTCTTCTAAAAGAGATTCCGGGAAGGTGTTTCTATCCAGGGCCTCTAGACAAGTGACAATGCGACAAGCGATAACGCTGATCGAATCGCTCAAATGTATGGAAGTGACAAGTCCAAGTCACGTGACTTATCGAAACAAAATGTCATTTCTATACATTTAATGTCATTTAAGCGATTTCTATCATCGTTAACTCTTTTCGAAATGCCACTTGTCTAGGGGGGCAGTTCTTCTCTATAAGATTGACATTCTATTAAGCTTTTGGTCTTTTTAACATCACACCTGAAGTGGATGTACTAAAAACAATAAAACAAATTATTTAAAAAAAAAAGTTTAAAATGGTATTTAATCCAGTTTGCGACCCTTAGGTTGAAATTTGTTTGGGTTAATCTATTAAAAAACATCGACATTATTCCATATAAGAACCTCGTTCTTGTTAAAGTCGGTAATAAATAAACTGATCATCTCTGCCCACCTTTTACGATTACATGCACCATGATAAACAAATTTTATTTATTGCGGAACTCTGTTAAACCTCGTACGATTACATAAAGGCAATTTGTTAATCTTTTCCTATATTTGTGCGAAAATTCTCATCGTGATAATTAAAATGACCTTGTGCGTTGATAATAATATAAAATGAGGTGGATGTGACTTTTGATGGATTTTGGAGTATAAACAATATTTGTATGGGTTTTTTAAATAACATTATAACCTGCATTGGCAAATAGGAAATGTATCCCGATAATTTAATGAAACTAGGAATTGAGGCGTAGGGTTAGCGAGTATTTTAGTAATTATGACGTTTTCCTAATAAGTAAGTTCTAAATATTAATAAATAAATGTGGCTAAAGCACTTGTGTTATGGAATTCAGAGACAACGAAGGTACCACAATCACCCACACTCGTGACAATGTAGAAAAGTGGTTTTCTACCTTGACACGACCGGGGATCGAACCCGGGAGTTCAGAGCTGGCGACCTTGAAACCCGGTGCGTAAGTCACTCGACCACAAAACGTCTATGAAAAAAAAAGAGACTTATATTCTAATTAATTAATTTCGTCTATTAATATAACTTTTAACTTACTTGTCTATTGAACTGAAACCTGTCGTATTAAGTTGTTTTGTCAATTAAATGTCTTCTCTCTCTTTCACAGATATGGGAGTGAGCGAGACAACACTATGTAAACTGCAGAAAATTTTGAAACGTCGAACCGACGACTTGTCTGCTATGTGATTCCTTAAAATAACAAGAAAGTGAAAATTAAATTACGAAAATAATAAGAAAATGTGTTAATCTGGTGTTTTTAAGTGTAAAAAACGCATTCCGTTCATATTTTGTGCTCAAATCGTGTGAAACAAGTGCTATGCTCAAATTTAACAGTTCCTCAAAAATGGCTAGTGACTCAAAATACGTCCATAATCGCATACAGTGAATTGAAGTGCATTTTTTGTGATATATAGTGTGTTTAAATGTTTTTTACAATAATAATCAGTAAACGGAATTAGTAAAAACAACACAATCTATCGTGCGATGGTGCAGGTTTGTTTGTGTTGAGTGGCGATCAGCGCCATCTGTTATCGAGTAGCGGCGATGCTTAGTACTTGATAATGGAGGCCGGTTTCATACCGGTAGCAAGCGGGAATGGCGGGCCGCCGCTTCCCGCCAATAACGTCGTGGCGCCACCGGCGAACGTGATTCGCGCGCCGGGCTTGAAGCGCGGGAAAATGGAAGAAGCTATTTCTGATCGGGTGAGTTATTAAAATACTTATAACTTATTCCTTCTTTTTTATATATATATTTTTGTATCCTACGTTGTATCGCTACTGCCACAGAGTTACACATTATATGATGAAGATCATTTTATTTTTTTTAAAGATGCACAACATAGTACAGGATGTTGGAAAAAAAATACATTGCTAAAAATATAATAAGTAGGTCTGTACGTTTTGCACAAAAAAAAATATGATTATCTTGTAACTTATCATTGTTATACAACAAAAATTAGGTGAGTGGCCTAAATGTTTTGCCGAATAAAGTCAGTTGCACATGAACAATGTTTTGTTTAAAAACTGGAGCTGCATCAAGTCTTTACATTATGTATAATGAATGGTTAATGCACATTCATCTTTCAACTGCACTTGAGAGAAACTTTGTTTAAAAAATTCAGAATTAATTGCTTATTTCCTCAAATAGTATAGAGAGATCGAATAAATCAAAGCTTATTTCTGTATTAGGAATACTAATTAAGTGAAGTTGTAAGATGGCTAGTTACATTTTTAATTTGAATCTATAGTATATTAATATTATTAAGTCGAAGAGTTTGTTTGTTTGTTTGTTAGTTTGAACGCGCTAATCTTAGAAACTACTGGTTCGAATTGAAAAAATCTTTTTGGATTAGATAGTCCGTTTATTGAGGATGGCTATAGGCTGTATACAATCACGCTACGACCAATAGGAGTGGAGCATAAATGAAAAATGTTGCAAAAATGAAAAACCGTTGAAACTAAAACACGCGAACAAAGTCGCGGGGGACAGCTAGTTATTCATATATGTACTTTTATTTTAGAAAAAGAATTAGGGTTTCGCGCAAAACGTACGTAACCCATGAAAGTAAAACAGGCGGATGAAGTCGCAGGGTCCAGGTAGTAAAAAATAAAATTGATATTGAATAATCAGTAAAAATAAGATATTATCATGTAAACATAACGCCCCCTTACACGCCCCTTTTCATGGAAAACAGTCATTACGTCATTTAAAAACCTTAATATGGGCTATGGAGTGAGCTATGCTCGGAGTTTCTTTGAAGGATAATTGATTTGACGACCTCCGTGGTCGAGTGGCGTACACACCGGTTTCAAGGTGTCGCCAGCTCTGAGGTCCCGGGTTCGATCCCCGGCCGGGTCAATGTAGAAAACAACTTTTCTACATTGTCTCTGGTCTGGGTGTTTGTGGTACCTTCGTTATCTCTGAATTCCATAACACAAGTGCTTTAGCTACTTACTTTGGGTTCAGAGCAATGTATGTGATGTTGTCCACATTTTTTTTTTTTTTTTTTTATAATATCAGCAACTAGATTATTCGACGAAGAACCGGAGTTACCCACATAGCTTGCCGAGTTAGTAAGCTGAAGTGACAGTGGGGTTGTCATGTCTGTCGAAGGTTCGATGGCCGTTGAAGCAAGCGAGTCCTTAAGTGGAGACTGCGAGTCAGCAAACGTAGTGTAGGACGCCCCCCAGCCCGGTGGACCGATGACCAAAAAAAGGCCGCTGGGTTAGACTGGGTGAGGAAGGCGGAGGATCAGGTGTTATGACGCAACTTGGGAGAGGCTTGTGTCCAGCAGTGGACCGCGATAATTTCATCGTAGAACTAAAGTTGTTTTAACGTTTTTCAAATAATGTAGGTATAAGAGATGGATTTAGTATACAGTTTTTTGTACATATATATTTACGTGTATATGGGTTTGTTTGAGCAATTAAAAGGAGGTGGAAGGCCTTTGATCAGACTGAAATAATAATTATATGAGATAGTTTTTATTCCAAACTAGCTTCCCGCCCCGGCATTGCACGGGTGATGTGAGATTTTCAAAATATTTACATACATACATGTTTTTTTTTTTTTATGAAAACCTTGCCTTACTATCAGGACCGTAATAAAAAGATTTAACGGATTTGATGCAGTCGTTTAGCAGTTATGGCGAGACCAAGGGAGATAGAAATCCATTTTTATAAATTTAGATGCCTATATTTTATAGATAAGTCAACTAGTATTTTAACGACTAACTTTTTTTTTTTAAATGAATTGGTATTTTATTTAAAAAGTAGTATTCTATGCAAATAGCTATAGTTTCTTGCAGTCGGCCGCATTGCTGAAGAAACTAAAGCGAGACATACCTCGGGGGGAACTGAGCGGTAAATTGGTGCACGACTGCAATTGCATTATTTCGCGATGTGCATTACTCATATCCACATCTCTACGGTACTGAGATATGAATGGAATTGTTTAAGACATTTTTTTTGCGTCTACATTAAAGTTTGTATTCACTTATTTAAATCTAACTAATATAATTACCGTTGACCATTAGGTTTTTGCCGTTGAAGCGGTAATAGCCTAATGGTTAGGGTGACGGCCTTGTGATCGAGAGGTCGCAGGTTCGATCCCCACCCATTGCACTATTGACGTAAATCCACTCCAGACACAAGCATATTTAGCTCAGTTGGAGGGGTTATCAAGATTGCTAGTAATGTGAATTCCACCTACATTGCTAGAAACTTTTTTTTTAATTCGTTTTTTTTTCGGACTTTTTTTGTATGTGTAATTCTTTAAGCATAAGAACTTTTTAAAAATAACGACTTTAAAAAAAAAAGAAAAAGAAATGTGTAGGTAATCTCTAAGATCGTATTGCGTCTATATCTACAAAACTGAGGAACAAGTATAACAATAACTATTATCTTTACTTACATTAATTTCCAATTCCTATATTAAAAAACGATTCGTTTTGCTTACGGACTGTTGTATTTTATTTGTTTAAAAAAAATCTACCGTATATGAATTTAGGAACTAGGCATAAGTGAGAGATTACTAAGTAAAGAGGGATTAAGTTTAAGTGGAGGCTAAATTCTAATATAGTTTTGTCCCGAAGATGAAAATAAAGAACTGACTTATTATTTTAAGCCTAAACTGTCCCAGTTCAAGACAAAGGTCTCCCTTTCCTCATTCCCATTCATCATTAATTGAGATGTTGACTAAAAAATATTTATTATCGGTCAGGTAGTTTAATGAAAAATATTAGACTCGTATTTTTTTTCTTTTTTTACGTACTTTAGTAATTAAAAACTGCGAGCTATACTTTAATTTGAAATGTCGCGTGACGTTTTGTGCATTATTGTGATGTCATTAGCCCCCACTCCTGAACTTTGATAGTACACACACATAGATAGTACATTTCATTTTTGACATTTTGTATAGTAGTTGAATCTATAGTAATATTATAAAGCTGAAGAGTTTGTTTGTTTGTTTGAACGCGATAATCTCAGGAACTACTGGTTCGAATTGAAAAAATATTTTTGTATTGGATAGTCCGTTTATTGAGGAAGGCTATAGGCTATATAACATCACGCTACGACCAATAAGAGCGGAGCATAAGTGAAAAATGTTGCAAAAATGAAAAACTGTTGAAACTTAAACACGCGAACAAAGTCGCGGGGGACAGCTAGTAAAATTAATATATAGCTTTCTGTTATTAAATTTTATTGAATATTTCTACACCGGCAACGGTAGTAGGTATATGTGAAACTGTTTTA
This sequence comes from Diachrysia chrysitis, assembly GCA_932294365.1. NCBI lineage: Eukaryota > Metazoa > Arthropoda > Insecta > Lepidoptera > Noctuidae > Diachrysia > Diachrysia chrysitis. The sequence continues at coordinate 5,741,234 of OW028670.1, forward strand.
TATTGTAAGACCTGAATGTAATTACCATATACTAAGAAATAAATGCTATTCTATTCTATTCTTTGATTTACTTTATCTCTTTACTTTTTACTCATTTAAATACTATCTATACTAATATTATAAAGCTGAAGAGTTTGTTTGTTTGTTTGTTTGTTTGTTTGTTTGTTTGAACGCGCTAATCTCAGGAACTACGGGTTCGATTTGAAAAATTCTTTTTTTATTGGATAGTCCGTTTATTGAGGAAGGCTATAGGCTATATAACATCACGCTACGACCAATAGGAGCGGAGCATAAATGAAAAATGTTGCAAAAATGAAAAACCGTTGAAACTAAAACACGCGAACAAAGTCGCGGGGGACAGCTAGTATACAAATAAAATGTTTACAAATTCATGTTAAGTATTTCTGCTTGCATCAAAATCTTAAGAAATGTCGCTGTACGTACGAACTGTCTTTTGAGATTCTTGGCATCAATTCTTACGTGTACCTTTTTTGCTAGGGTTGTCTAATAAGAGAACGTAATTATATTTTCCGGACGTTATGTCACTAGTGTTCTGTACCCCTAAAAGTAATTGCAATCCTTACTCTAAAGCAACACCATAAAAATATCATATTGGCGTTTGTCTTTTTAAATCGTTACATAAGAGAGAAAAACATGAAGTAAGAAACGACTCCAAATAGCTTTTATACTGTCATCGGTGCTATTTTTTTTAATTAGATTATTTACTATGACGACGAAATCGTTCGCTATTTGCCGGAGTGGTGGGAAGCGGCTTCAGACAGAAGAGCCTGGAGCAAATTGGGGGAGACCTTCGACAAGCAGTGGGACAACTAAAAGTTATAAAAAAAGGTCATTTACGTTTGCTACCACAAAAAGTGGGATTTTCATTGTATCTGCCAGCTTTTTGTTGAACGTTGTGTTTCCAGCGAGTTTCTAGCAACGTTCACTAAGGGCACCCCCTGTGGGGTTCGGACCTCGACTTAGTGCGTTGCTAACAATCTTAATAAGGCAAAAACAGCAAGGGAGGGCTGGATCTAAGTTTTTATTATTTAAGGACATATTTTTATTGCTAGTTTGGCCGGCTCGGGCCAGCTTGATCTAGGGACGGGGGGGTTGTGTTTCTAAGTTATGAAAAACTTGTTAACCCAGTTCCGATCCTCAAAAAAAAACAACCTAAACGATACTTCTCCAGATTTATTTAAGCATTTCTATTCGCAGCAGCCCTACGTTTTCACAGAATACCGGTAGGCGCACATTTCTGAAAGAGCATCACTTGAACGTCTCAAAGCGTTCTTCCCTTGTCGCCGCTTTTGCTCTCAACCTTTTAATTTCTTGGAAATTTACGAAGGTATTTTTTCTTGTCTTTTTATAGCTTTCTTATTACCTTTTTGACCTTCGGATAAATGGTGATGAGTGACAATGTTTTAAGGACATCTAGGAAGACCGAAATCTGGTTGATTTCCTTCCTTTTCCGTCGAAAACATGGAGCATGCCTTTATTTACTTAATATCATGTTTAGGGTAAGTACTGGTCAATTTTTGTTTGCGTCAGTGCCAGTATGTAAGTTTGGCACAATAAATGTATATTGTTTTTTCTTTTCTAATTGGTTCCATTCACTAAATCGCATTACAATTTGTTTTTTTTTTATTGACAGTGGCATTGCCCATTTATTAAGCTGATCTCTTACTCAAAGAGATCTAAGTATTTAGGGTAATTAACTTAATTTTCTTACTATACAAGGGATCCTCTCAAACATGCCCAAAACATTTCAATACTTGATTCAATCTTTCTCAATCCACCTTACTTAGATGTGACCCATACATTCTGGAGGAAAATACTCGCGTTTCTTGGAATTCTGCTCACCTCCGATCAAATGTAGTTAAATGGTGCGTTTAATTATGTCCAAGTATTTTAAACTGCGGTTCATTGAGGCTATTAAAGAAAGATATTACTTAATGGCTATGTCACAGAGTAGTTGAAATTCAGAGTATGTTTTCCAAGGGTGTGTTAAAAAGTAGATTGCGGAAGTTCCTGTTGATTTATTTCTTGACTGTTTTTGCTAACCACTAGTAATAATCGTATACTCTATGGCCTTATTAATAAAAGTCGCGATGGAGCTTAACAACGAACAACGGATTAACATATTCAAATTTTGAATTTTCCTTAGAAAAATTGAATATAGAATCTGCTAAGCAATCGCTAATCGCAGTGGATATTTTTATTAATTAGGCCATAAGTTTTTACAATTATCACCTTACAAGGTTCTTAATAAGGTAGGTAATGCCGTGCTTGACCGTTTGGTCCGTGGATGGGTGACTATCTGACCATCCATTACACACCAAGTCATTTCATTGTCTATGACAGCAGTTTCAGTCATTAGTTCCCAAAATGTGTCACTTTTATATCTCTACAGTTCTGACAATCAGGCCTACCAAGGGACACTGTATTATCCAGTCCAATGTAGGGTATTCAGCTGAATCCAGTAAGACTAAAAGCCGACCACACAATAGTTAGGAAAAGGCTAGATCTAGGTAGTTATCAAGGATAAAGTTTTGATAACCTCTAGGGCTTGTGGTCTAGTTCCCAAACTACAGTTAATTGCCTAAGTAATTACAAAATGTAATCAACTAGAAGGTACTAATTGGATTGGAATCGGTATAGTACAGTCGGCCAAACATTTGTGGTAATATTTTGACTTAATAATATCGACCAGTATTTGTCCCACTACTCTCTCCACTCTTCTCTACTTCTCATTTGCTAATTGGTGATTTCAGATTATATATTTTGTTTAAAATCCATGTTTTCATGTTTTTTTTTGTAATGTATTATTAAGATTTAAGAAAAACATATTAATTAAAAAAAGACATATTGCTACGAAATAATTTGCATCGTTGTGCACACAAATTCTGTAATTAAAACGCTAGGACATCCCAAAATAATCTTTAGATCAAAGAAATTAAGTTCATTTTTGTAGTGTGTTGCAAGTGTTGCATCCACTACTATGCATTCTAGTGTACTTAATCACAGTTACGGGATCTTATACCGGTATAAGTAAATGATTCTAAATAACACTTAAATCGGAATAATGATGATGACTGCTGTTTATATAATTTACATTTAGATCTTAGATTGGCTTAATGCCTAGACAAATCTAGATGAGCTAATAAATCTAGATGAATAGTACTTACATAAATGTAAGAATAATTAAATAAATAAATGTGGACAGCATTGCTCTGAACCCAAAGTAAGTAGCTAAAGCACTTGTGTTATGAAATCAGAGACAATGAAGGTATCACAAAAACGAAAATATTTTTCTACATTGACCCGTCCGGGAACCGAACCTGGGACAAGCAGCACCAGACAGAAGAGCCTAGAGCAAATTGCGCAAGACTTTTGCCCAGCAGTGGGACAACTAAAAAGTTATCAAAAATGTGATCCACACCATCAATTATCTAAAATCATAACTAACCACACATACTTGTAAAATTCGATATGTAGAACCAAATTATCTGGATTTGTTCTCTAGTAAATTGCATCGTCTCATACACAAAATCAATGGTGTACCAAGGCATGTTTCACATCTATTATGTGTGGGTAGTAGTATAAAGTCACCGCACGTAACACAGAACATCCGTCAGGTAATTCTAATAACACATTAACGTGTGATCTTTTAGTGTTGCCAGCGTAGGAATTTAATCTGCCTTATAATATTAAAATAACATACTTAGTGGAAAAAAAAGCTGAAAATGTTTTTAATTAAAATATTGGTGCACTTTAAATTGTATGTGCTTTTAGTACACAATGCGTTTACGAATCATTTGTAAATCTGACGTTTAGATAAACACATTTTGTACGAAAATGAAAGAAAAACATTTGCATAAAAGTCCTAGATACCGAGTGCAATAACATTGGTTATAAACCTACGGTTGCTGCAGCAAAGATTTAAAATTTAAAAGAGAACATAAATTTATATTTAAATATATGAATGAATGTTCTTTTATTCTTGTAACCATATATTCCCACGTATTATGTAAATATTTATATACAAGAGAAAGGTTTTTTATTAATAATGCATTCAATTGGATTTATATATAAAGCTTTATCGACTGAACTGTATTCGCTGCCATTTTTCTTGCTTTTCCTCGTCTGTTCCTTAGTAAAAACTAGCTATGCCCCGCGATTTCACCTACTTAAGTAGTTTCCGTTCCCGTAAGATTTTTTGTTTTTATTTATTTCTACAAATTTTCCTGCTTTGATAGTTATTCTGCTATACGGGACGGAGACAACTATCTAACAAATCTAAAACCATGAAAATCGGTCCACTCGTTCTTGACTTAGTGCCATATTTTTGTATTTGATATTCTCTACAGATATAGAGTAAATCTCGAACATGTATGATCTGTACTTTTTAATATTATAAAGCTGAAGAGTTTGTTTGTTTGTTTGTTTGTTTGTTTGTTTGTTTGTTTGAACGCGCTAATCTCAGGAACTACTGGTTCGAATCGAAAAATTATTTTTGTATTGGATAGTCCGTTTATTGAGGAAGGCTATAGGCTATATAACATCACGCTACGACCAATAGGAGCGGAGCATAAATGAAAAATGTTGCAAAAATTAAAAACCGTTGAAACTAAAACACGCGATCAAAGTCGCGGGGGACAGCTAGTTAAGAATAAGCCTGACCTAGAAATCAAGAAGATCAAAGTATACAAAAAAAAAAAACCGTATACCTACTGATAGCAATATCAATGCCAATTTTAATGATGTCACCAGTGTTCTTTATTAGTCTTATAAATCTATAGTAAAATAAAACACATTTAAGTATCTATCTCTAGGTATATTAAAGCGAAAAACTATCTCAAAAATAAAAACGTCCAACTAAGATGTTTTCCAAACTGTAGCAACACTGACGTGAAACGCAAACACAATCTAAGCGTTCGCCAGTGACGGTTAACTCGCGGGCACAGCCGCACGCATTGTGAAAACAGGTGTTTACCGAAAAATATAACAAGTTCCAAACGTAAAAAAATAGTCGGTTATTCAGTGCAGTGATAGTGTTGTGCTAAGTGATGTGAGATTTTTTGTGTTTGGTTTTAATTAGAGAGGCGTAATGCAAGTATGTGTTAGTTTTTAGTTGACTTAAAATGTAGGTCTTGTTTGGTCGTGTTTTGCGTCATGTTGACATAATTGCGTTGTTGTTTTTAGGTTTCATTAGTGTTAGGAAAACGTATTGTTTAGATATTTACTTAATTTATATTAGTCTGTGTTTCTTTGGGTAGTGCACTTATTTAGCGAACCCGGGACTCCGGCAAAGGCAAGGACGGGACCGGGGCGTTTTTTGTCAGTGTGAGTCCGACATATTCCCACGTCGTGCCCTCGGCGTGGGTTGAAGTCATTAGATTTTCACACTGTAACAAAAAAAAAGGTAGTGTACTTATATTAAAGTATTAAAAAAATACTAGAACAAAAACAAATGAAAGTATTGAAAGATTATTGGAATATATAAAACAAAATAGGCTTAGTTACACTATTTATAACTCAAGAATTGGCGGACCGATTTTCATGATCTTTAATTTGTTGGACTCCTCTCCACCCCTAATTGTAGAATAACTATAAAACATCAAAAAAGTCGGTAACGAGGACTACTAACGCGGGTAAAACCGCGGGGCACCTCCAGTATTGGCATAATTATAAGTAATTCTTGCCTATATAGGTATCTAGTGGAATAAGTAAAGATAAAAAAGTACAGACAAATTAACTATAATTCGTCATCTGTGCTATTGAATGGAAATATTAAGTTGAAACGCAAAAGATGTAACTCTTTGTCATTGTGTTTGGTTAAATTAGTTCACTGTCTCTTAATTTGAGTCTTAATTAATACATAATTAAGATACATACGCAACTAACGCAACAAATAATTTATTACTCACATACTAGCTGTTTCCCGCGGCTCCGCCCGCGTGGTTATCGGTTATCGCGGCGAAAAGTAGCCTATGTCATTTCTCAGGCTGTAGACTATTTGTTTACCAAATTTCATTTCAATCGGTTCTGTAGTTTTGGCGTTAAAGCGCGACTGACAGACAGACAGAGTTACTTTCGCATTTATAATATTAATAAGGATTAAAACACAAATGGAACACATTTGACTACCCATTTGAATATAAAAGGATTTATTTTTTTACAACATATAACATCACATATAATATATATTGTTCTGAACCCATAGTAAGTAGCTAAAGCACTTGTGGTATGGAATTCAGAGACAACGAAGGTACCACAAACACCCAGACCCGAGACAATGTAGACAAGTGGTTTTCTACATTGAACCGGCCGAGGACCTCAGAGCTGGCGATTAATTGAAAACCGGTGTGTACGCCACTCGACCATGGAAGTCGTCAAAATTCATTGTCATTATAATATATGATGTGTATCTATCTATCCAGTGTCAGTGATTTTTATAAGCTGTATTGCTGAATATAACTCCATAATATCTGAAAAAAAGTTAGCAAATTTTCAAGATTTGTTGGTGAATAAGATAACTGAAGGTCATAGGGTTATCAATATTAGGTAAATAAGTCTGATAACAGTTAATAAAAAAATACGTTGTTAAGACAGAATAAATTATGACAAAATGTACGGTTTTAAATAGGTATACAGTACTTAGTTATGGAAAGGAAGATTATAAAGTATTTACTCTTTCTCTGTATGAGAAGTGGCATTTCAGTTATAGGCTAGTTTTAGAAAAAAATTAACCGGCTGCGAAAGGTAGAGATTCTCTACGACTATGATTTGTTTTTCGTATGTTTGTTACGCGATATCTCCGGGAATATAAAAAAAATATTAGGGGTATACCTTAGAAGTGGTCCCATTAATCCTTACTAATATTATAAATGCGAAAGTAACTCTGTCTGTCTGTCTGTCGCGCTTTCACGCCAAAACTTCTGAACCGATTTAAATATAATTTGGTACACAGATAGTCTAGAGCCTGAGGATATGCTACTTTTCACCGCGATAACCGACATCCAGGCGGGCGGATCCGCGGAAAACAGCTAGTATATATTAATTGGGAAAATTTACCAAGATTGTCAAACCGATTCTTTTGCCTGCAATTCTTTCTTTTTTGCTGTCTGTTTTATTACATTTATGTGTAATTATTATATCTTAAAAGTGTCAGTCTCACAAGATAAGTATCAATTTAAAATGATGCACATCCAATGAGGCAACTTAAAACAACATCTCACCTTAGTAATTAGGTTTAATTGGGAGAAAAGGGTTAATTACTGATATTAACTGGTCAAATCTATCTTCGTGTTGTCTGGATAAGCTGTGGTTTCCGAGTTGATGTTTAGATAATTTTACGAGTGATTAAATGGAGTTATACTGACACATTTCTTCTTAAGATAGATCTTTTCTTTGATTATAAAGAAAACTTTGTGTTTGTTAATATTTATGGTAAATGATTATGTATTTACTAGCTGTTTCCCGCAGCTCCGCCCTCGTGGATATCGATTATCGCGGCAAAAAGTAGCGTATGTCCTTTCTCAGGCTCTAGACTATCTGTGTACCAAATTTCATTGCAATCGGTTCTGTAGTTTTGGCGTGAAAGCGTACGGACAGGAGTTACTTTCGCATTTATAATATTAATAAGGATGGTGTAGCCAAATATATGATTTTACTTATTATTTTCTCTTAAGCCTATTGCGTGCACATCGTAATCTAAATTTATACATTTTTATTGCACAGTTATTGTTAATTGTGTTGCTAACTAAAATGGGTTATGGAGGTCAGATAGGAAGTCACTCCGTGTAAAATAACAATATTTAGCTAAACCCTGTAAGACTGGAAGCCGACCCCAACATAGCTTGGGAAAAGGCTAGCCAAAAGAATACACCCCCGGTTTCTGAATGGCTGATCAATTAAATCTGTTGTCAAATCAACTGATCACGACTGTGATTGGTTGACCAAAAGACTAACAACCAATCACAGGGCTTGACATGAGGTTTGACAGGTTTAACTTCTGACCAGGTTAGTATGAGAGGACAAGTTAATATTAAAATAAAAAATGTTGTAAATGATTACACTGCAATTTGTACATTTATTTATTGACGTATGAATGAATGTTAGTTAACTTTTATTTACTTCTTTATAATACCGGCCTAGAAGTGTCCCACTGCTGGGCACAGGCCTTTTCTCATATAGAGAAGGAAGAGCATTGATCACCACGCTTGCCCAGTGCGGGTTGTCGATTTCAGATTCCAATTTTTGGAATCCAGGTTTCCTCACGATGTTTTCCTTCACCGATTGTCAATGATGTCTTAGAATAATTAAGAAAGTACAGATAACTTTGAAAAAGTCACATTGGTACTTGCCTGTAGTGGGTTCGAACCTGCAACCTTGTGCACACAAATCCGTTCATTGAACCACTAGGCCATCACGACAAAATATTATTAGGTCATACAAATATTATTAGGTCGTACAAATCCCTTCCGACCTCAGCGCGTAGGATCCCCGCATGGCGCGCGTCCCACAGATCATTAATGAAATTTCTCAACGTGGGCTGCAGACCTCAGAACAAGGTCGCATAATTGAAACATAGCTCCAATTTGGTTTGTGATGTAATGGTTCGAGGATTGTGTGTGGAACCGGTTCTGTGTAAGTAATTGATATTTATTTTAAGCTATTCTTTGGGCATCGTGTGAGGCTTGTGTTTACCTCTGACGATGGAACTTAATAAAAAAACAGATTAATGTAGGTTGTATTAAAAATAGGTAATTATAATGTTGAATTACCTATTTCGTTATCAAAAGTAACTGTATAGTATTATGAATGTAAGTGGATTAGCTACTCGTAAATGAGAGACTGTTTCCCATTTACGAATAAATCGATCAGTTAAGAAATGCAAACATAAATTAAAATAAAAAATAGTTAATGTAAATTATTTATTTCTTTATTAATGATGGCCGAATACTGAAACGTGAATCAGTACTAAATCGCAGTGAAAATGTGATTTTCCGTGCGACGACAGACGTTTATGCGAAAATATCAACGGTTCCGATATTATTAGGGTAATATTAGGTTTTGAGATAGATTTATAAAATGGTGCGCTCTGTTTTGACACTAATTTTACGATTTTACTTACGATTTGACTAGTGCCAGTAGTTTATTAGATTTGCTATATTTATCTTCTTGAACTAGTTAAGTATTTAACCGCACTGCGAAATGATAAGCAGTTAAAAAAAGATTACCTTCAAAAAGTAAAATAATAATATATTTAACAGTGGTACCAATGTTATGATAAACCAAGATATAATATAAAAAAAACAGTGAAACGTTCCCATATATTGTTTGATAAAAATAATAAAACTATAAGATATAAAAATATAACGCCTGACGGACGTTTAGACGTTGCTCTTTATATGAATAGAAAATATAGACTGGTGTAACCATATGTGTTTACCTAGGAACTCTAGATTTATGGTAACTGGTTGTAAGAATTTATGTCTTAGGAAGTTATTTTAATTATTGTTTATTTACAATATTATTTCTAGCTTATTTCTTAAAACGCTTTTTCCCGCGGCTCCGCTCGTGCGGGAGTCGGAATAGCGGTATAATGTAGCCAATGTTTTTTCTTGAGAATCAAGTTTACTCCATACTAAGTTTCATCAAGTTCGGTTCAGTGGTTTAGCCGTGAAAGCTTAACAAACAGACAGACAGAATGGCGGACAAACAGAGTTACTTTTGCATATAGATTATTAAGTATGGATTAGTAGAAAATTTGTTGTATTCAAAATGTTTCGTTTACACATAAATAATAAATGCTAATGTTGCATTATTTTTTTTTGTAATTTGTTCATACAAAATAGCATAGGAATAAAGACTTGCTTCTAAATATATATTAAACCTAAAATAATAAGAATAGGTCGTTTGTATGTATGAGCGCTATGATTTAGATTATTAAATTAGATATTTTGTATAAAATGACATTTATTGAAATATTAACATTTATTTTAGTAGAGGTTATATAAAGAACATGAGAGTGTAAAAATAGTTTACATTATAATAATTATTATTATTCATCACTAGCTTTCGCCTGCGGCTTCGCCCGAATGTCTGTTATCATGTCAAAAAGTAGCCAATTTCCTATTTTGAAATTATAGCTAACTCCATACTACAAATTTTATCAAAATCGGTTGAGTGGTTTGGTCGTGAAAGCGTGACAGACAGAAAAAAGGCAGACAGAGTTAAATACTTTCGCATTCATAATATAAGTATGGACTAGCTAGAATGAATAATAAAAAACTGGCTATGTGCGTGTCGGATTCGCGCAAAAAGGGCGCAGTATCGTGTACTTGACTTGTATGCCCTTTAAATGTTTAAATCATTTATATTTTTATTAAAAAAAAACGGTTTACTCACGCATGTTCTCGGGATCGGCCGACTAGTTTCAGACTCAATAGGAGTCCCTAATCATGAGCTGACGCGGCGGCGGTGGTGTCGCGAGTCGAACATTTTTTAGTCGAACAGTTTTGTTTTAAATAAATGTGAATACTCCTCACGAAAGTTATTATACAAATTTATATTTCTATTAGTTGTTGTTTATACCGGCAGAACAAATACACATTCTGTAAAATTTTAAACTCTCTAATTACATCATGAAATAATGAGATACAACCCGCTGATTGAGAGACAGACGGACGGACAGACAGCTGATGCTTAGTTATACGGTCTCGTTGCCACCCTTGGGGTACGGAACCCTAAAAATATTCGTATCTTTTGTTAATGTTATGTTATGTGACATACAATTAAACAGTTCACCTTATGGTAAGTCAAGTCTAATGTATAGCTCCAATACCAGAGCGAGGAGATGCGATGTGTTTTATACAAAACATTCAATATGTCATATTTATTATTATGCGAGAGACGTGCGGAGGTGGATGTTTACTTATATCCAATGACTAGCTGTCCCCCGCGACTTTGTCGGCGTGTTTCAGTTTCAACGGTTTTTCATTTTTGCAACATTTTTCATTTATGCTTTGCTCTTTTTGTTCGCAGCGTAATGCTATATAGCTTATAGCCTTCCTCAATAAATAGGCTATCCAACACTGAAAGAATTTTTCAAATCGGACACGTTCTTCCTGAGATTAAAACAAACAAACAAATAAACATTTAAAACAAAACGGTTTACTCACGTATATTCTCGGGATCGCCCGACTAGTTTCAGACTCAATAGGAGCCCCTAATCATGAGCTGACGCGGCGGCGGTGGTATATAGATATATATACACAAGATATTTTACCTTCATAGTTATCGAAGTTTAAAATCTGATCTTTGCAGTAATTAACAGTACGATAGATTAAGCACATAAGTATAAGAGATAACTATCGTTGAAAACATCCTAATTAGGAAGTTTTTGAGTCCTCAAAATGCGAGCGCTAATAACATATCTACCTCAATTTTATGTATAATATTATTGATTATATCTAAGTTATAGGTTCTTACAGTAGACCTAAATCAGTGGCATCACTAAGTCATTAATATCGTCTTTATTTCAATGCAGTAAGGTTCACTATCGCTTTTCCTTTTCACCAATTAAGTGTGGTTGTATGTGCACATGTGTTGTATCTAGCTATATAGATATATTTGAATGACATCAGAGTTCTTTATCTGCGTATTATGATCTGTGTATAATTTACCTAGAATACCTTTACTAGTTATTAAGAGGGGACGAGACTGGGTGTTTCTCCATACAGACATATTCCTCTGTTTTCTTCGTGGGACATGTTTATTCCAAAACATATCTAATCACTTAAAGAAATATGATCCGATGCCCGTTTTTACCGCCGTGTTCCGACGACTATCAGACATATTTGATAGGATTTAAACTAAAAAGAAAATTATAGAAGCATAGAAATATCTTTCTCTTAAATTTTTAGGCAATTTTTTTTGGATCAGTTTTGGAGAAGAAAACAGCGGAAAACGAAACGTCTTTTGGCCAACGATTTTGTTGCCTGAGCTGCCCCTCTAGACAAGTGGCATTTTGACAAGTGTTAACGATGATAGAAATCGCTTAAATGACATTAAATGTATAGAAATGACATTTTGTTTCGATAAGTCACGTGACTTGGATTTGTCACTTCCATACATTTGAGCGATTCGATCAGCGTTATCGCTTGTCGCATTGTCACTTGTCTAGAGGCCCTGCAGTGGTCTCTTACGCACTTTACGGGGGTAGGTCGGAGGTGTGCGACGGCAATATATTTTTTAAATACCTATTTATTAAATTTCTCGGGAGTAGTGTCCACTCTTAAGAACTTATTTAAATTGTTTTCCCTACTAGAGAAATTTCACTTAATGACCTTACCAAAATGATGTCTTATTTCTTTGGCTAAGTGAGAAAATCTTAATTAAAAAAGAAACTAACGGGAATCTAAACATTGACAGTATTTGTTGTACTGTGTGTTGTTTGTGTGCCTGATAAATGAATAACAATATAGCATTGGCATATTTTTTAATTAAATTAAATTGAAGAGTAAGGACACTGGATTCCCAAAAATGTGAAGTTAGCAAGCGTGGTGTCTGGTTATCAATGCTTGTACCTTTTCTATATGAGAAGAAGCCTTTTCCCAACAGTGGGACCGTTATAGACCGATATTATTATACTAAGTTAAAGTTTTAGTTCCCAATAACAGTTGCCTTGATTATTCATTAATTTACGTGAACATGACTCCACAAATCGTTTATTTCTATAGCAGTTTAATTGTAAACCTATCAAGGTAAGAATGGATGCATATTTATCTACGTCGCCTCTAACCTTGGATACATATTGTGTTCAGCCATTAGTTATTGTAGTTTAGTTAAACTATCTTGTTGATATACCAAATCTACGCAGACACTATTTAAATAATCAAAATAACTTTTTTAAGTAAAACTCTTTTATGCGATTAGGTATGTTAAAAATAGATGTTCTTGCGCGTGTTAGTAGTAAAAAAGAGATAATAATATGTGGGAAGCAATTAATAATGCGTTGTTAATAGCTTAATAAAATAATTGCAAATAAAAAAGAGTGCTTTATAAAGTTAACTCAATTCGCGTGTCCTTGAGGAAATTCGATCTCGAGCCACATATGTTTTTAATTACGCATTTCATCTGCCTAATTAGAAGTTCATAAGAAACAAGGAATTCAAATAAAACCTTGGTGCAATGCAATACTCTTTAAAATTGGAATGTCATAAACTATTTTCGACTTTACGCGGACGAAGTCGCGGGCAAAAGCTAGTAAGGTATATACGTTTTGATTAATTCAATTTTAACGGTATTTATTATATCTTAAAACCTGTTGGATCTTCTCTTAGGTTATTCTCGATCGAGCTTAGTTACAGCTCGTGCCACTTCACGATCTGGCGCTAGTGTCGGGTTCTAGAGTACTAACTCGATTTCAATTCGATTTAAATGGAACTCGATGCAGTCAGGAGAAAGGCCCATGATTTAAAAGCTCATAGAACAGGCACAGTCTTTTGTTTAATCTCAAATATAATTATTGTTCTTAGTGTTTTTTGACGTCGACAGCACTCTTATGTCAAAGCATTAAGATTTATTTTCCATATTCCTTTTAACTAACATGTAATTGGATCTTAACTGTACAAATGATATCAGTTTTGTACAACTTATGCAAGTAAGCGTCCTAAGTGTTATTTAATAGTCGATGTTAAATTATTTACGACATTATGTCAAGGCTCTATGCCTTACTATGAAAGGATATAGGTGTTAACACAACTGCATTCTATGCGTGTGTTATGATGTGATGTCATAGATGGTCCTAAAAATATATTGTTATAGACGAGGTTATTGCTTTGTAGAATGGAGTCGTTTAATATTAATTATTCTAGTTACATACTGCAGTGCTAGTAATATAACAGCCAAACAGTTCTATATACCAGTCAAACTTTTTTAGGGAAAGGTACTGTATTAACCAAAATCAAAATATTTTTATTTCTAGTATGCCTTTTCGGGCACTTTCAAAACGTTAAATGACTCTAGTTGCGCGGATCCAAAATGTCACTCCTATGGAGAAGAACCGGCAAGAAACTCCATAGGTTACTCTTTAAAAAAAAAGGTAATATGTACTTACATACAATATTAAATTATTTTAAAATATGCGACAACAACGTAAATAGCAAAATGTATAATGTGATATCCAAAATGGACGAAAAAATAAAAATAAATAAGAAATCGTACATTTTACTTCAAATTACATTGTCGACACATTTACAAAGAGTCTGATGCCTTAAGCACAAAACAAAAATAAAAAAAATAATTAGAAAAAAAGAATAGTATACTATAGACTGCCTCGTTGGTCTAGTGGTCGCAAGCGCGACTGCCGTGCCCGAGGTCTCGGGTTCGAATCCCGGGTCGAGCCAAAAAAAAAAATAGTTACTGGGTTTTTCGTTTAGGAATACTCAGTACAGCTCAGCTCGGAGTCAGGAAGTTAGGTGGTGTTTACACCCCCGTGCCTCGGAAAGCACGTAAAGCCGTTGGTCCTGCGCCTGATCTCTCTCCGGTCGTGTCGGATTGCCGTCCCATCGGACTATGAGAGTGAAGGAATAGAGAGTGCAACTGTGTTCGCGCATACACTCGTGCACTGAAATATCTCCCGCGCAGATGGCTAATCTCTGTTGAGAGAAGCTGCCGTGGCCGAAATTCGGTCAGGAGGACATTATGTAGTCCTATTCAAATCCCTAACAGGAATGTCAAGGCATGTCTAAAACCTGAGAATAAACCAGTGAAATGGGTTGTGGATGTCTGATAGGCAGTCGCTCTAATAACTCGCTGTTCAGCTGAATCCGAAGATTGAAAGCCTCAAGCCACCTCAACATAGCTTGGCAGAAGGCTAGGCAGTCGCTCGACAATTTTTATCTTAGTGTTAATGATGTTCTATTGATATAAGCTCCCATTTGACATTTCATCGTTATATAACTAAAGAGTAAACATAGAAAAGCATAGAGCGCGCGCATCGCTAGTAGCCCCTTATGTCAAGCGTAAGCACATTTTTAGCTAAATGTACTAAGCTTGTTTATTGATTTATGTGATTTTCCGTGCGACGACAGACGTTTATGCGAAAATATCAACGGTTCCGATATTAGGTTTGGAGACAGTTTTAATAAAACGGTGCGCCTCTGTTTTGACACAAATTTGTCGATTTTAAATGTTGATACTATTGCCTACGGTTCATACTCTGTTAGGTGCTCTCTATGTTTTCTTGTTAATACTCTAAGGTTCCTACCTTGTACTTAGTAACCCAATGTTATCTACTTTATGTAAATACATAGATGACAAGGCGGAAAACAGATAAGTCATTGTATGTAAACATACATACATTTGAATACTTAATTATATCTCTGCAAGTCTGTATTACCGTATAAGTGTGGTCAGTTGTAAATCATAAGATAACAGTCTAAAAGACCTCTTCTGTATCATAATTGCGAATAGGGGGACCGGACAATTTTTTCATTTTTTGGTCACAAATTATTAATATTAATAATAAATATATGACACGTATGTTTTCTTTTTTTACTTAAATGAACAATGAGGGAGATACAGTGAATAGAAATGTTGAGTGACGTCACTTGTAGCTACAATTTTTACCAACAAGTGACGTTACAAGTCTCTAATCCCTTAACGTCGTAAGTCCCTGCTGAAGTTTAAAGTGCTTTAACTTTCATTTTTTATTGATTTGATAAAAGAAAAAATAACACTTTTTTTTCTAGCTGGCAGACTATATGGACATTTCCTTTTCATACCCTGTCCGCACCCCTATTGTGTTACGGGCCTTTTGGTTTAGTGGTTAGTGACCCAGAATGCTAAACCGGAGGTCGTGGGTTCGATTCCCACCCAAGACAAATCTTTGTGTGATAATCACGATCATTTGACGACCTCCGTGGTCGAGTGGCGTACACACTGGTTTCAAGGTGTCGCCAGCTCTGAGGTCCCGGGTTCGATCCCCGGCCGGGTCAATGTAGAAAAAACAACTTTTCTACATTGTCTCGGGTCTGGGTGTTTGTGGTACCTTCGTTGTCTCTGAATTACATAACACAAGTGCTTTAGCTACTTACTTTGGGTTCAGAGCAATGTATGTGATGTTGTCCACATTTATTTATTATTTATTTATTTATTTGTTTCGTGTCTAGGTGTAATTTATCTCGCTTAACTCAGTAGTAAAGATAGCTCAATTGCAAATTTTCTAATATAAGTTTTTATTCATTCTTTTTATAAGTTTAAATAGGTTGGGTTCTTTAGAGAATTTTTATATAAGTTTTTATTTAAAGATCAAAAATATTATAGATATTTCTTTATAATTGACATCGTGAAAGAAATCGGAAAACCGTAGTGATAAAAAATATAGTGAGTGAGCTACTGAGCTATTGATATATTCAGTACAAATGTGAGTCAGAGATACATTGTATCAATATTACTGATATAGCCCACTAATATCACTCACTCAGGAGCTACACAACTCTAGCAACCTGCCTATACCATGATGTTAGCTACGCCGTAAAGGTCAAAAAGAGTTATCTCCACTCTTTCTAAGATAAGATTTGTAATACTATAAATAAGCTAACAATGTTTATGTTCGTAACACTTCGGTACATTTGCCGGATATAGTCCACATTTCAAAAAGACAAGTGTACACAATTTTATCATACTCGTCACACATGCAGAACTAACAAACATAACTCTGAGTACTACTCAGTAATGCTGCAATGTAAAAGAAGTTCAGAAAATCCATACTTCCATACTAATGCTAAAGAAGCTGTCTGTTTACGTGTTATGTTTTCACTGCTAAACAGCTGAACCGATTTTAATGAACCTTAGTATAGGTTATGTTTGGATCTTGAAGAACATAGGCTACTTTTCGCGGTAACTTACAGCAGATAACGCACGCAGGCGGAGCCACGGGCAACAGCTAGTTCACTATAAAATGCACTAATTAAGCGGCAATAGCCTAATGGCAAGAGTGACTGCCTTGTGATGGAGAGGTCGCAGGTTCGATCCCCACCCATTGCACTATTGACGTGAACCCAGTCCAGACACAAGCATATTTAGCTTAGTTGGACGGGTTAACAAGATTGCTAGTAATGTGAATTCCACCCACAATTAGTATATTTTTTAAAGGGAGTTTAATTTTCAAACAAAGCTGCCGGGCACAGGAACGAGCATTGCTCACCAGCACCACTTCATCACGCTTGCTCACTGCAGTTCGACAATTTTACTCATTGTTTGACTGTAGTTTTATGTGATTTATAAATAAGTTAGTTTTCTAGAACTTTCGTTCTTAATCTATACTTAATATAAAGCTGAAAAGTTTGTTTGTTTGTTTGAACGCGCTAGTCTCAGGAATTACTGGTCCGATTTGAAAAATTCTTTCAGTGTTATATAGCGCATTTAATGAGGAAGGCTATAAGCTATATAACATTAAGCTGCGACCAAAAGAGCGGAGCATAAATGTAAAATGTTGCAAAAATGAAAAACCGTTAAAACTAAAACACGCGGACAAAGTCGCGGGGGACAGCTAGTTATTTATATGTTCTCTATTTCTCTCACGTTTATTTCGGAAACGCCCTAACTAGTTATTCACGGATGGGTATGGTGCGAAACGCTACGACAAATTTTAATTGATACCGGTATTCTGTAGGGCGTGGTACCTTTCCGGCGTAGCCAGTTTATTTTGCGAGCTGTAGTAGTTTCATTGAGAGTTTTTAATGCTTTTAGTTTCCTTTAAATTGACAAAAAAGTGTGCACGTAAATCTGTCTGTACAATATTAAAAAAGACGAAGATATATTGGGACAACAGTAGTCTAATATAAGAATGAAAAAATAAACATACTTAAATAAGATTCTAAGATTGGAATCGAATGAAGAAAACAGTTGATTAGTTTTGTCTTTGAAAAGTAAGCAGTACCTATCGGTAGATGATTGTCTTTAATGGTGGGTCCACACGATACATACCTTTGGTCGCACAGATATCTGTACAGACGAAGGCTGAGTAATAAAATCACGCAGAACTATTAAAAAAAAGGTTTGCGCAGACATTCCACTAGTGAAGATTTGAGTTTTAGCAACATATATATCTAATAAGCCCGTCTTGTTCCACTGCAGGACAAATTCCTCCCTCTCCCTCTTCCACGCACTTCTGTCCTGCGCTAGGATGGGCCAGTCCTTACAGTAGAAGTCAAGTTGGTTTGTCTACCTTATGTCTGCCACGATGTCGTCTAACGTTATTTGGGACCCCACTCTGTAGTTTTTGCCTTTTCTTACTTGGCCTGTTTTTCATATAAAAAATCTATTTATATGAGAAATAACTATGATTAATCTCATGCGTGGAGTCACTTTCTCATCCACAATATTAATACAGACATGCCATTATAATTTTCCCAGTCCATATTCCGTGTGAAACTTTTGTTAATAATCTTTTTGCTGTCTCCACTCAAACTTAGATATGATCTAACTGTTCTGCTGATCCAGTTATCTCAATTTGTTGTGTGACGTCATCTTTATGGCACACTGCTGGATTGTTAAACTGTTTTAAGTGGTGACTTGTGTGTGACAGATTTTATTGTACAGTGATGTGTATTGCAGTTTTGCTATTTTTAGATAGGTACCTACCTAATTGTATTTTGTTTTTGTTCATTTTTATATAATTGATAAAGCGACTAGAACTGTACAAGTGGGGCTCGTGGCTAAGTGTAAGCCGTACGGTTAGACCGATAATAAAAGTTAAGCCGCGCTCGCCGCGGTTGGACCGTGGATGGGTGACCTTTTGTAGACATACCGAATCCTCTCCGTGCCTCGGAAAGCACGTTAAACCGTGGGTCCTGACTGTCATCGTTAATATTTGGCAGTCAGTTATTACAAATCTAACAACCAGTCTTACTTTGGAATACTGTGTTACTCAGTAAAATGGGTTGTTGAGGTCATATGGGCAGTCGCTCCATGCAAAATACGGTAGCCAGCTAAATCCGGTAAGACTGGAAGCGAGAATTCATACCTTTTGACTTCATGAGCTACGTTTGCCACAGTGAAGTTACACACAAACTTTTTAATATTAGGATTTTCGAATTTCCATCTCAATCCGAATCCTTTCGCAATACATCCTTTGCGGTTTAGATTAAAAGATGCAAGCTTACAACCTTGTCGGTCCATAGTCAGGGGCGACCCACGCTGTGTTTCTTTACATTTGCATTACCAAGGACTCCACTAAGGTCGACTTATATGTTACTTAATCTATACTTACTAATATAAAGCTGAAGAGTTTATTTGTTTGTTTGAACGCGCTAATCTCAGGAACTACTGGTCCGATTTGAAAAATTATTTCAGTGTTAGATAGCCCATTTATTGAGGAAGGCTATAAGCTATATAACATTACGCTGCGACCAAAAGGAGCGAAGCATAAATGGAAAACCGTTGAAACTAAAACACGCGGAAAAAGTCGCGGGGGACAGCTAGTACGTAATATAGTTTTGGCTTTATTTATTTTCACTGTCACCCATCTGAAGACCTAGAGAGACAGCATTCTTACATTAACTTTATAAAATGACATTGACCCCTGGTTTCTGAAATGCAGATTTATTTAATCTGTTTTCAAATCAACTGATCACGACTGTGATTGGTTGAACAAAAGACTAACAACCAATCATAGCGCTTAACATGAAGTTTTGATAGGTGATTATCTAATTTTTGTGTTGATCGGCCATTCAGAAAGCGAGGGTTAGTGTATAAAATGCTTAATATTAGTATACTAGCAACCCGCCCGGCTTTACACGAGAAGTCAAATCATTAATGATTTACCCCCGAATACTCAAACGCAACTTAACTTTAAGACGTACTTAAATATCTATCTGTCGCTTCATTACACTTTAAAGTGACAGAGACAGCATGAGAGTTAACGGCGTCTTAAAATGAATTAACATATACCAAAACCTTCTTGAATCACTCTTTCCATTGGTGAAAACTATTTAAAAATCCGTTCAGTAGTTTATGAGTGGGGAACTTTGTTTTATATATGAATAGATAGATAAATTTGAAATAACTTTTATATATGTATCTTCATTCAAGTCACGTTTTAAAACTATGAGTTGGTTATTCAAATCTTTCCGAGCAATTACAGTCTTTATTATATTTACTTGTAGATAAGTGATTTTGTTCGTTTAATACCTGTGATCTCATACTCTAGGATATCATAAAACTACGACACTATAAACTTGAAGGTCATTTTGACTGGGGAAATATACTGAAAAGTAGGTTTAAATGTAGGTAGGTAATATATGTAATGAGAAATACTAAAATAAATTAAAGGTAAAATTTCTTAGCGAAAGTCGGGATTTTATGTTTTTAAGGCCCACTTGCACGAAAAACTTAAGTCAGAGTTAAATGCTAACACGAGGCTAAATTGACAGTTTGTCATAAAATATTGTCAATTTAGCATTGCAATTGGGCTTTACTCCTACAACTTGTCAATACTTGGATACGATACAATGATTAAGGACATAGGTATGGTCCATATAGGAAGTACCTATACCTAGGTACATAATATGTTTGGAAAAGTCACAGTAGTAGGTTCGAAGCTGCAGATAAATAAATATATATTATGTGTAGACAACATGGCACTTGTGTTATTGAAAACGAGACAACGAAGGTAACACAAACACCCAGACCCGAGACAATGTAGAAAAGTGTTTTTCACCTTGACTCGGGGTCGAACCCGGGACCTCAGAGCTAGGGAAACCTTGAAAACCGGTGTGTAGACCACGGAGTTGGTCATAAAAAATTAAATGACAATTTAAATTATTATTTTTAAATTCATATTTCGGTACCTATAATTTTGCTACTAAACTACAACGATTTGATTATTAAAAAAAAAAACACGTAACTGTTAGCATAAACATTTACAAACCAACAGTTTTCTGTGAGCTAAGCGCTCCGTAATGTTTGCTGGCAATTAGCGAAGTCTAATGGAAGTAGGTTGTATACGAATTTGGTTGAAAGTAAAACTTGTTGTGTTATGTAGTTTAAATACAGTGGATAACCAAATGTTGGCCACGGAGGTCGGAATACATATACAGGCCTTTAAGTAACAAAGGATATTAAAATTTATAACATGTAAATGTAAAAATAACTGACTTCAAGTAATTGATAATAACTTGAAACACGTAATAAGTGTCTTTAAAAATTGAGCGTTGTCCTTAGTTTCTCTGGGATCCTTGGAACCTTGGGAAGTAATTCCAAAAAAAGAAAATTGTTTTCTTTTTGTCAAATCTTTTTGTGAAATCGGGGATCATACATAACTATCCATTTTAAATATTAATTCCTATGCAAACGTTATGGGTAATACTTTTCGGACAAACGATTTAAGGAGAAGAAAGGGAGTACCTACCCTACGCCCATGGTGGGGCAAAGAAAATGCCTCATTTTTATTGGCTAAAACTATAAACTGATCTTGTTCAGACCTTAAATTCCAAACTCCGTTTCGGACAACCTGGTTCTTTGTGTCCAAGTATCATCATATCAGTCGTAAGACGTCCACTGCTGAACATAGGCCTCCCACAAGGATTGCTACAACTCACGGTCCTGCGCGATCCGCATCCAGCGATTTCCATATGTCAGATTTCATTGCAATGGCTTCTGCTGTCGATGATTAAACCCAAACATAACTGCATGTACATTCTACATAATGGTGTGTTACAGCTCTACTCGCCCCTCGTGACTAAACAAATTAGCACTCATCATGTAATTAGCTCGCGATGGTAGAATTTAACATCACGCCAGATCGCATGCCTCACATTACTATGAATTATGATAATTCTAATCACAATGTCATTTTATTTTCACTTCAAGATCGACTGTTATCATGCACGTGTGGTTTAATTCCTGCTCTGCATAAAAAAAGCCATTTAGGATGATAGTGCATTTATTATTTTTCTGCATGAGTCATATTGGTCTCTTGATCTCTTTAAAAAAACTATGGATAGTAGTTTGTCTAATTACCTTGAATATTCTGTACGTATAAGTTTTAAGTGTATATTATAGCTAAGTTTATTTAAACCATAACTTAAAAAAATGCTGACGCGGTGGTGTCGCGAGTCGAACTCTTTCCACCACCGCCGCGTCAGCTCATGATTAGAAACTCTTATTGAGTTTGAAACTAGTCGGGCGATCCCGAGAATATACGTGAGTAAACAGTTTGGTTTATACAAACATAGCTAAGTTTGTAATATTTAAAATTGTTTATAATAAATGAAACAACACTTCATTTCTTATTAATAAATCTGTTCTGAAATCAATCGGAGAGTAAATTTTCTTAATTTGCATGAAGATTCTGCCAGACAGACAGCTAATAGACAGCTCAATTTAATTCGTTCTTGCTTATTTTAAATGAATAAATCTATTAAAATAGGAGAGAGATGGTAGCTAACACCACCAGTTTCTTTCGTCGCTATACTAGGCACAATGTGGATGTGTGAGCTAGTCTTCCGGGGCCATCAAAGAAGTCCGTATGGAATTTTATATAACCTGGTAAATTTCTCATGGGCTGCTTTCGCCCTGGGAAAGACGAAATAATGATTGGGGTTGAAGTTTAATTTTCCTCTTTACTGAAAACTAAATGAAAATGCAGTTCCAGACTTTCAAGGCCACCACGTCAAGTTTTTTCTTGGAAGTTTGAAGATTATGATAGAACTTCTCCAATCGTTTATGCCTCTTTTCAAACCCACGACCCACTTAAACCAGACAGCAATAATTACAAATCAACAATACGATATGAATTATGCACTATATGCAAAAAAGTATGCAAAAGCGGTTACGTGCGATGGTGGGCGATGAAAAACTTAATTGCCACTTCATAATCGTTGCATCATTAACGTATTATGCAGTCCAGTAATTAAATTTGACGAATGAAAGTATGTAAATACGGTTGAAATTATTTATGTGTTCGTGGCTGTTGTCTGTGGTGATTGTTGTATAATTGGTCTTTATACGGATTTCTTGGAGCTTAGAACTAGAATAACTTTTTTTAATGCTGGAAAGCACTCAAGAAATATGCGAAAGTAACTCTGTCTATTACGCTTTTATGGCTTAACCACTGAACCGACTTGGATGAAACTTGTATGGACTAAGCTTGGATCCCTAGAAAGGATATGCTTTCAGAGCCGCGGGCAACAGCTAGTGTCCTATAAAAATATAAAAAAAAGAAACTCCAGATGATGATTTATTGTATGTATCAACATATTACCTTTTTTTTAAAAGAGTAACCGATGGAATTTCTTGCCGGTTCTCCTCCATAGGAGTGACATTTTGGAACCGCGCAACTAGAGTCATTTAACGTTTTGAAAGTGCCTGAAAAGGCCTACTCGAAATAAAAAATATTTTAATTTTCATTTGATTTTGATGTGGTTCTTCTTTTAAGGAATTTCGCTCTTTGCCAACAACTACTTATTGGCAATATTAAAAGGCACCCATTAAATATTATTTGGGCTTTTATAACACATTACTTTTATTAGATACTAGCTGTTTGCCGCGACTTTGTCCGCGTGTTTTAGTTTTAACGGTTTTTCGTTTTTGCAACATTTTTCATTTATGCTTTGCTTCTTTTGGTCGCAGCGTAATTTTATATAGATTATAGCCTTCCTCAATAAATGGGCTATTCAACACTGAAAGAATTTTTCAAATCGGACTAATAGTTCCAGAGATTAGAGCGTTCAACCAAACAAAGAAACTCTTCAGCTTTATATATTAGTATAGATATGTATAAATAAACCTAGATAAATACTAGTAATAGTATAGAATCTAGTTTATCAATTGAAAAGTTGATAAACAAGGGCTTTAGACGAGTCCTGAACTGGTTGAGGAAAAGTAAAAGTGAGTGCAACCGGAGATATGCACTGGTGCAATGACCCGATTTACTTGTAGCCATGTAAGGTAAAGAAAACTGCCCGTAGAGCGGAGTTGAGTGTTATTAATTATAATGTGCAGAAATTGCGAAGCGTTGAGACTAATGCTTTAAAATAAAAAAATGTTATCAAAGTGTCGCTAGCTCTGAGGTCCCGAATTTGATCCCCGGACGGATCAATGGTTTTTTTTTTGGGTCTGGTTGTTTCTGGTACCTTCGTTGTCTTTGATTCCATAACATAAGTGATTTAGCTAGTTACTTCTTGTTCAGATCACATTTATTTATTGTGCGCTGGTTATAGTAAATGCATTTATGTATGTAAAGTTTACAGAAGGGTGTGCAATAGCCGTAAAGAACTGCGGTGGGTACTGTAAATGACGTAATTCACTTCATCAAAGATACTATTAATGTAAGAAATACACAGCTGATCTACAACATTGCTTAAACGAGCTCAAAAGAATTTTCTATTCCTTCTAGAAAATCCCAGCTTATAAAGAACAAATTAACCTTGAAATAACACATACAAGTGGATGACAAAGTAAATGAAGTCATATCCTCGTTACAGGAACATAAAGACAAATGAAATGGTCTTTTGTTTACACCTACGAGGGCCCCAGAGCCGTGCCCACCCGGTGCGCTTGGAGAGCAGCGCTAGGATATGATTATACATCTTGATGCAAGATTAAAGTAAAAAAATATTATGCAAAGCATACAATTTTTTTTTCCAAAAAAAAAAAAATACGTTTCCGCCGCGGGGGGTTTCACAAATACTCAAATCACATGCACAAAGAACACCCAGACTTAGAACAAGCATTTGTGGTTCACAAATGCTTGTCCCATGAGGGGATCGAACCCGCAGCACGTCGCGCACAGTGGTAATTGGCTTGGTGACCTTTACCACTAGGCAATCCGTACAGTCATTTACTATTAATGTAATGTTTGATTGAAATGCTTAACGTATAATATCCTATTGAACGTTACATTAAGGGTGCGTTTATAATTAATGAACCCTGCATATCTCCTCTAGCTAAAAGCTCCTCTACAACAGCTGATTAACCACGTCACACCAACAAAACCACAGTCAATAATCTCATAAAACAAAACAGTTTTCGCATACCCAAACGAATAAACAATTCCGCAAAAAAAAAAGAACAACAGTTAAACGCCACGTCCATATACGTCGACACCGCTACAGGGCTTACCGGAAGCGCAGCCATCTTTGTCGCGCACCGGATGCGGCGGAAGCATGCGCGGGAAATCATAACTCCATATTGGATCGGTTGACATCAACAAGTATTGCAGCTTGTTATTAAATCAGATTCTTGGGGTTTTTGAAAGATGTGTGTTTTTTTTGGGATTTATAAGAGAGTATTTTCTAAAAGGCCGATCAGCATAAAAATTTGTTAATTAACTGTCAAACCACATGTTAAGCGCTGTGATTGGTTGTTAGTCATTTGGTCAACCAATCACAGTCGTGATCGTGATTTGACAACAGATTTAATTGATCAGCCTTTCGGAAATCGGGGGTAAGTATAGTTAAAGTAGGGGTAGTTCATCTGCTAGAAAAGAAAATGCGAAAAGTACACGCACACATATATATAGTACATTTGAATAATTTAAAATTCACTGTTTGTATGAATGCACTCAACAATATATGTTTAAAAATATAAACACAAACCAATAATTATCGCTGACAATTTACTTTAATCGAAGCACGTCCAAAATGAAATGACCGCATATCAACATACTTGTACTGTCAACACTGAAAAAAGTTTCAATTTGACACAAAAATCCCCATTAACAAAATGATCATCGATTAATTGAATTCATTTGTTACAAAATTGTGATAAATAAAGAACCGCTCGACCGATTTTGTGCAAACTTCACATAAACCATCTACTAAATAGTCCGAACAAAGACTGAACATTTGGTTTGGATAGGTGAGCCCGTTGTTGAGTTATAAAATTACAACGAAAAATGGCATTGATTTTTATATACTCGTATATAGATATTTTAATTTTTCGTTCTTTTTGCTTTCTTTAAAGTAATCTTTTGTTTATCATGATCACATCTTCTTGACTTCAAATATTCTGACTCAATGCTAAATTAACTAAAAAAAAACACTTATTTTCATTTGATATTAAAGAAAGATATTTCTTAAAAATTTACTAGGAAAACCTATGAAATCCGGAAATCAGCATCCATCTATCATCGGAGAATTTACTTCCTCTACTCAATATGAGGTCGAAAGCACTTAAGAGGTACCTAAGAAAGAAGTATAAAAAGCTACCTTATTCCTTTGTTATAAGACCCTATTGATGTCGAAGTGTAATTAATAGTAACTACGGAAATGCAAGAGTTGAGTTAACTAGAAAGTGGTCGCATAAGAATTCATTTGTTTATTATGTTATTTTAATTGCTTTGTTAATTGTGAATTAATCAGTATTGCTGTTAAAAAATATTGTAGATGATTACTCTGCAATTTGTACATGTACTTATTGACGTATGAAGAAATTGATTGATTTATTTCTTTATATACCGGCCTAGAAGTGCCCCACTGCTGGGCGCAGGCCTCTTGTCAGATATAGAAGGCACGAGCATTGATCACCAAGCTTGCTTACTTGCGGCTTGGCGATATAAGACTCAAATTTTTGGACTCCAGGTTTCCTAACATTGTTTTCCTTGACTGTTTTCCAATGGTGTTCTGGAATAATTAAGAAAGTAATATTACTTTGGAAAAGTAACTTTAATACTTGCATGAAGTGGGTTTAAATCTGCAACCTTGTGTTACCCTACTAGCCCAACACGACCTTATTTACTTCTTAACAAAAATAAAAAGTTATCTTATTAAACACAAGAAGAAAATTCCTTTTTAGGATACCGTACTCCTAAGGTGCCAACGGGCCTTATTACTAAGCTTCCGCTGTCTGTCCGTCCGTCCGTCTGTCTGACAGCGAGCTATATCTTATAAACCGTAATAGCTAGAGAGTTGAAATCTTCATAGAGTGCGTATTTCTTTTGCCACTATAACAACAAATAATCAAAATTAAAAGGGGTTCCCGTAAATCCGGCATAAATCTTGCACGAGGCCGGTTTTAATTAAAATTTAATGTTTATGAAAAATATTTAAGTTAGTGACACGTTTTTCATATAGGTATATTTACCATTAAGTTTACCGTAGGCTCTCTCAAGTCGATTATATAACGAAACAATGTATTTGAAAGTAACAATAGTAAAGTTGTAGCCTTAATAATTGGCGCGGTTACCACGTGTGCCAGTCACGAAGTCACGACTTCTATGACCGGATCTTAGTTGAGAGAGGAATGAGCGAGGATTGAGTTCAGATGGAATTGACACAAGCAATAAAGTCTAGCTAAGGTTTAGAATTAATGTGAGTAGTTAATAGATCATTAGTTAGATAGAATAAAAGTAGAATCTAATTGTGTCCAAAAAAAGCAATTAAAAGAAAAAAATAATTCTCAAATACTCTGGCACTTGGCTTCTGAAAGCCAGTTTATTAACCCCTTACACAAAAAGAGGGGTGTTATGAGTTTGATGTTTCTGTCTGTAGTGTTGTAGCTCCTAAACGAATGTATCGATTATGATGCGAGTTTAAAAGATTATGTTATGAGGACCCTTTTCATCTTGATAACATAATCTTTTAAAACCGATCGGATCTGCGGAAGTTAGTAGGAACTAACTTCCGCAGATCCGATTGATTTTAAATTTGGTGTTCTGTTACTGGACTGGTATTTCCAAGTCATGATAATCTTGAGCTGATGCTGTAGCATACATGTATGCGGGATGCTTAGTTCCTTATGCATTTACAGCAGATATATAGCGTGTTAACCCCGAAACAACTTTTACATTCAGAGTTCATTTTTTTTTTCATGTTATTAATTTAATCTGTCGATAAATCTTATGTCGAGCGATGTTTTTGTTTAGCTTTAATAATACTGACTGCTTATTAACAAATTTTTATGTTGTTTGCCCATTTAACAACCGGAGGTAACTCTTTTTGGTTATATATTAACCCCCTTTCCTAAATAACTTTAACGAAAATTTTTTTGTCTGACTGTTACTAAATAATGACGAAAGCAATGAATCGAGGGTGATAAGAATATTTAAGAGGGATCCTAAGTAAGGACATGCTACTGGTGTCTCAGTAAAATAACGGACAAAAACACGGGCTGAACCTACTTACTTTTATAAATTCCAATCATGAAATATGTAATCAAATGGAGTTTACTAAGCCAGTAATATGTCTAACATAGAAATTTCGAAACGTGTGCCCGCAAGCGACACTAGATATTTGTGACCTGTACTTTCCAAATGGTCTTAATATGGTCAAATTGTTGATCGATAAGCGTATAGGAGAAGGGAAAGTGTGTGCTAAGTTTTTGGCTAGACTAAAGTGTTAACAATGTTTGAGTTCGGAGACCATATCTAGAGTTGCATTGCCTACTTTTAAAAAATGGATTTGAGACTCCAGTTTTCCCATAAACTCAAACGACACAGCGCATTTTTTTAGCCTATGTAATTCCACTGTTGTGAAAAGGCCTTGCCCAAATCTTTATACCTCGCCACCTAGATCTAACCAACGCAGTATACGTACAGATCTTTTTCCAGGCCGGTCTCGGCGACTCCGTGTGCTAGGTCACCATTTTTAAACGACTTTAAAATGAGTAGGTTCTCAATTCGATGAGTTTTTTTAAGAATGTTTGTTACGCTATATCGCTATAAATTGAGAGTCGATTTCAAAAGATTAGGTATACCTCAGAGGTGATCCCATGCAAATTTCATTGAAATAATCAATTATAATATAACAGTACTTTTAAACTCGCGCAGTAGTCATCATTTAAAAAAGGACAAAACAAAGTCAGTCAAACCAACGGTTTCTGAAAGGCTGAACAATTGTGATGTCTGTCGTTAAATCAGCTGATCACGACTGTGATTGGTTGACCAAAAGACTGACAACCAATCAGCGCTTAACATGATTTTTTGATAAACAATTTTTTTTTGTTGGTCAAAGTTTCAGAAAACGCGTGTAAGTTTTTCTATTTTCTCTTCTATTCCATATTTTCCATTCACTCTTCCACTTGTGTAACTAATTAATACTGTAATTAATGTCTTTAACACTTTCAATGTTGCATAACATGGCGTATATTATTTACCTTTCATCAACAATTGGAAGTAATCTCCAGTGTAATGAAGTCATTAAAGTTGTGTGTATGTAATAGGTTTCGTTATTTGTAGAAAAGCAATTAGTGGTCGGAGCTATATTGGAGACTAATGTAGATTTTATTTGTAAGATGGACGTAATATTATTTAAATAGTATTTTAATATATACATAAACCTTGCTCTTGAATCATTCTATCTAGGTAGTTTTTGAGTTTATCGCGTTCAGACAGACTCACGCGACGGGGGATTTTGTTTTCTAATACGTATAAATTAAGAACTTAAAGTTTGAAGTTTAGACGCACACGAATATTTAATTTAAGTTTATTATTGTTATCATTAATTGAAGTGAACTGATGAAACCGCATGGAACAGATTGGTGTGATCCATAAATAATTGTTACAAGTCTCTGTATTTATGCATTTAATTTATTATAGTAGTTTTCAAATATCCTCGCATTATTTATTTTGAGCCCAAACTGTCCCACTGTATAGCTAATGCTAAATTCCATAGCTTGAACAAAAAAAATATCGCTCAGTTCCAAACCAGACAGGCTAAATCATATTCATGAATTTTTAAGCCCTAAAGTTATTTTAGTTTTTACCTACTCTATACTTGATAATGTCACATCGGAATACAGACATGAACTGTTCAAACTCCTACAAAGACATTCAATCTCGTAACTCGACACATGCGTAACATGACCTTTTTGCTGCAACGTGAAAGCGTTCGTAATCGCTCAGAGGAAAGTTATATGACGTTATGGTATGATACTGACAAATGTGTGAGATGAGGTTAATATTGTTGTAAATCTCCCTGATAAAATAATTGATGATGCTGACGAATATGATAGCATCGTTATGAGACTTTAAAATTGAAACTTCCGGACACTTATATATCGATAGCCGCATTTTAGAATAAAGTAGAATTTATTATAGGGTATAAAGAAACAAATATAACGCATTGTAGCTTTAAAATACTATCAAATCATGCTGCTTTGCAAGGAGTGCACGCCTTGCCTCATGGTATATCTGCACACGCCGCTTGTCCGCATGAGGCAAAAGATTGTGTGATCCTAATAATGTGTTTATGTGATTTGATATTTCTGAAATGCGCCGCGACACAGGGATTAATTCCTTAATAATTATATTCCCGCTCAGAATAGTCACCACAATAACTAAGTTCTTCTATCTCGGATTTGGCATAGTGCCTCTAAATCGGCATTGTCAGAATCCGTGTTACGATATTTTAAAATACAACAGTCATTAATACTCTCGCAAAAATTCAAACTTTTTCGATCCTAAAATATACTGCATCAATATTTCCACTTCAATACCCAACACACAAATCCAACTCCTCAGGAACGGGAAAGCCTCAGCTTTTGTTTCAAACAATCGCAGAGCTTTCAAACTGTTAATGCATGGACGCGAGGTCAATGGGTTCGGTGCTGTGCGAGGCATTCTTAATGGCTGACAAGTAGTTTGATTTAACCAGTCGTGTCAAGGAATTTAACTGTTTTGGCATGCGATGTGAATTGTTAGTAGATTTAACGTGGTCGCATACATGCGGTGTGAGAAATAATGGAAAAATAGTACGTGTGTTAGACAATTTCCAAATAGGCTACATCAATAATATTCAAGCTCATAATATAATTAACAAATGATGCATGATAATATACAGGACAGACGGTGTAATAAAAGTATGTAAGTAATGCTATCAAACCTTTCAGAATTCCATGATTTCATTAACAACTTGAATTTTGCCAGAATTGATGTTTTTATACATCCGATCCCACCCTTTATACCTGTGACCTCAATCTTACACTTAGCAATGGCATAATTTGCGTCAGAATACTCTTCTAATTCTTAATA
The DNA here is from genome assembly GCA_932294365.1 of Diachrysia chrysitis. Classification (NCBI taxonomy): domain Eukaryota; kingdom Metazoa; phylum Arthropoda; class Insecta; order Lepidoptera; family Noctuidae; genus Diachrysia; species Diachrysia chrysitis. Next base: position 5,772,222 of record OW028670.1, read on the forward strand.
GTTTGATCTAAACCCCAGAAGCTGGCAGACCAATCATTAATCTGTCACTGATAACAAATCAAATGGTAACAGTAGATCTATTAAAGACAAATCCCATTCTACCCTTCCACCGGTTACTTTCACTCAAGAGAAAATTGTTGGGATTGTGTCATACTTAGACGCGAAGCTAATGCGAATAGATGGGATTTGAGTACGACTTCCATTATGAAACCATAATAATAACTGTGTGTGAGGATTTGTAAAATCAAAAAGGCAAAGAGGAAAGGTTCTCCGAGTCCCGCCCAAAGATTCTTATTTTTAACCTTCATATTTCGTGGTTAATTTTGCGCCTATTCTATTATACTTATGTTTATTCCTTCCGTGTTCCCAATCACGTGGTGATAGTCTTAGTGCGTATTCTTCTTCTGTTCATCCCTACTCGCCATTTCAGCATGTCTCTTCTTTTACACAATAGGGTATTACAGTCTAATTCAAAAAGTGTTTTAATTTAATCTGTTATTGATAAAATACCACAAAAAAATATAAATACATTTTTTTTATTCCAATTATTTCATAAAAACGTGTTTTAATTTTACAATTCAAATTTGGGCGCGAAAACGCCAATTCTCAGGCCGCCATGTCTGTGACGTCACGGGCATTGTAAACATTACGCTTCGCTGAAAGAAATAAACATATTTTCGAAATAAATAATGAGTTCTAGTGGCTATAGTCCTTATCATTGGTGTCTTGTGTCTGAATGTAAGAATACAAGTGTTAAAACACCGGAAAAGTTATGGATACAAGTGCCAACAGATTTAAAAATGAGAAATACGTGGTTGAAATTAGCACGAAGAGATCCAAAGTCATTGTCCACAAAAACGAAATACTATTTTTGTGAGGATCATTTCGATGTAAGTATGCAGTTTAATAGCTCATATAAACATGTGAAAATAAATTCTTGTCATTACAAAACTAATATTTTATAGGTTATGTTTTATAGTGTTTCATGTAATTTATTTCATGTTGTAGCTGGAAAATGACATGGAGAACTATACACAATTGAAAATAATGGGCTCGGTCAAACGAATTCGCATGAGACCGAATTGTATTCCATCGAGATTCGATTGTCAGCCAGGGAGAAAACGAACCTTCACTGAAAGTGAACCTCGCGCTGCCTTTATGAAACGGCAAAGACTATCTATAATTAAGGAGATTGAAGAGACCACTATTAATGAGACATGTGATACACCATTGTCGTCGTCCAGTGGCCAAGGTGAGTTATTTTAACTGGTCTCTTATACTTACCAGTCTCTTGAATGTTGATCAATAGGAAGCTCAGACCAAAAACACAAAGTTTTGCCTAACTGGGAGAAGTAAACATCTTAGATAAAAATAGATAGCTGTATTATGTACACACATAGCTGATCAGTTTAAAAATTAAATTGGTAGAAATCATTATTAATACCATTTTATTATAATTTCAGATATTCTGACTATTGAACATAAGTGTGGTAATGATAAAGCGATCCAAGTAATACCACCACAGGAACATAAGGCAATTCAAGTTAGTCATGTGGCACACTACCGAAGTAAATTTGTACAAATTAGTACAAGAAGAAAAAATAGCACAACATCCCCTTTCAAGACAACAGTGTGCACAGCAACTTCACCATTCAAAATGAATATATCCCAAGCAAGCACAAGCAAACTATCAGCAAAAAGAAAACTGAACTTTTTTGAGGAAGAGAGTGATGACTCTTTTACACCAGCAACAGAAGGTTCTACAGTTGATTATGAGTCTTCTCCATACAAAATAAGTAGTCAATCGAAGACTACTTCTGATGGGAGTACTTCTCAAGAAGAATTTATAAAACAAAAAATTAACCTGGTAGCTACTTTAGCTAAAGTGAAAAATAAGCCACGATCTTATATTGGAGTACCAAAGGACCTGTATTTTTTAATAGATTTGATTAAAAAACATACCAATATTTCTGAACAAAATATTATATTATGTTTAATGAGAATAAAATTAAACAGAACATTTTCTCAATTGGCTGACGATTTTGATCTATCTGTGACTCAAGCAAGCAGTTTATTTTTTAACAAGATGCCAAGAATTGTAGAGGTGCTCTCACCATTCATTCAACAATTTCCAACAAAAAGTATTAAGCAAAATCTTCCCATTGCTTTTAGACATAAATTTAATAAAGTCACTTGCATAATAGATTGCTTGGAAATTGAAATCCAAAAACCGAAAAAGGCTATGTATCAAGCACTAACCTGGTCTGAGTATAAAAAAACAAATACAATTAAATACTTGATAGCTTGTACCCCAGACGGTGTGGTAAGTTTTGTATCAAAAGGATATGCAGGAAGGATAAGCGATGTTAACATAGTTGAGAATAGCAAGTTCTTAGATAGCTTGCCACCTAATGGTTGCATTTTAGCTGATAGAGGGTTCAAAAATATTGCACATTACTTGTCATTGAAAGGGTTTACTTTGATGAGGCCTCCTAGTGTTAGCAGTGGTTGTAAATTATCTAAAGCAGAAGCTCGGTTAACAAAACAAATAGCCAGTCTACGTATTCATGTAGAACGGGTGATCCGAAGAGTTAGAGAGTTTGGTATGCTGAAGATGCATTCAGTCGTCAACTGTAATCTTATTGGTATGTTGGATCTTTGTATCACTACAGCTTGTGCTCTTATTAATTTACAAGATTCTTTGATCAAATAATTAATTATTAAACATTAGTGGTAATTTCATCAATAAAAAAGCTAGTATTCAAAATGCTATATTTGAGTTTCTAACTGCAGCCAGCTGTGTACTAAATGTCATAAAAGGTATAATATTCTAACACTACCGCCTTTCCCTATATGATGGAAAAAGCATCATTTAGTAAAAAATAATTCTTATTTATTTTCTAATTCATCTGATTTATTAACAAGAAATAGACAAATATACATTTATTGCAATAACTTGTCTGTATTCATCCTAAACAGTGATACTGCATTAAAGTATAGTATGTATGGCACAAAAAATATATAAATTTGCCTTTTTTAACAAAACAGTTACTTATTATCCTATGTATCTTATTATTATCAGTAACTAATTTTCTAAGTTTAGAAAATAAGTTTAGATTTTTCTTACTTATAGGATTATTGACTGATATTTTATGTACATACTAAGGATGTAAATAGTCATTTGTAGTAGTATATATAATACTTAGAATATAGAAGATTGTATAGTAATTGATTTGATAGATGTTCAGGTAATTTGCACACTGCACATTTGTGATGATAATCAAGATGTGACAAAACTTGTACTTAAATATCTTGTATGTAACATTTTTTTTATGTAAATGGACAAATTTTAACTTCAAGATTGGTAATTTGTTAAATAAAACACTTTTGAATCAACATGGTTATTTTTATTACAACACACACAGCATTTAACATATAAATAAATAAAGTTGAATCCCTGTAAAGGGTCTCCCATATGGATTTTTTTAAGAATCCAACATCACACTTTTATGTAAAATTGGAAATATATTATTTTTCCAAAAAGAAACTACATTATCCAATAACTCGGTAACATAATCATGATCGTAATCAATGTTTATTATAGAGACTTCATTATTTTTTTCAAAATCACTGCTTGCTACACAAAAATAACATTTATTTCTATTGGCACAATACATTTGTATCTGGACTTGTGCATAATATCGAGCTGTAATTACACCATCCTTATCAATATAGTTTAAATGGGTTTTTTCTGTTGACGGGCATTTTATTTCAAATGTGGTCTTATCATTAATACCGTCTGGGGAGCCAGCAATCATTGGAAATTGCTCTGAAATGTATAGACCACATATGTCTATTTTATTTCCTATAATCTTTTCAACTGTTTTTCTAACTTTATCTTCCAGTTTTTTCCCCCTCAATATGGCTGAAGTTTCAGGAATTCTTGCACCCAGTATTATGGCTATCAAAGTCCCATCGACAGTTTTACATCGACTAACTTCATAGCATTTTGATGCTGTGATCCTGCCATATCTTAGTTCGTGCCACATGCTACTTTTATCTTGGCCTCGTGTTTGTTTTTCCATGGCTGAGATATTGTTTTTATTGAAAAATATTGATATATTTTTCAGGAAATCGTCACAGTTTTCATGCCCATTATTCATCATAAGGTGGTGAAGGGATAAAATTGCATTGTGATTAAAGTCCTGCTCATGTCTCAAGAACTGGCATGTTTTAATTTTTCTTTTTTTACAAACTTGCACAAATTCCTTTAACACACTATTATCCGGGATGATGTTCCTCACTTTTCTCTTGGAAATTTCACTTGCTGTGAGTACTTTTATAGAAGATCCTACTTTAGCAAGATTTGATTTACGCCAGTAACATTCCACTGAAGTACATGATGGATCTTCAGTTCGACGATGTAACCACATCAAAAATGCGACACCGTGCTTGCAGCCACCTTCGGATGCGGGGCAGTCATGGCACTGAACACTGGTTACACTCTCTTCTGCTTCGTTAACAACAACACTCACTGCATATGGTTTAGAGCGCATTTTGTGTTCAGGGCATATAGTGCACTTGACAATGCAAGTATTTTGATCCCTCTTGAGTTGCACGTAGCCAACGGCATCATCTCCGTAAGATTCTCTACCAGATCTGAAAGGAAATTTTAGGTTATAATACCTATGATCGCAAAATAAAGCATAATCGTAAATTTTTTTTTTATTAAAGGAAAGTTTGTAGTAGGTATATTAATACTTACATAGATGTTTTGACATTTCTTAATTCCGCAGAACAGAAGTCGGGATTGCAAGCGAAGAATTTCGCCACCATCAATGTATTTATTCGTGGAAGATTAGTACTTTCTGCTTTTACAAAGCCGTCTTCCATGGTCAATATATATAGTATAGGTGCAGAATATCAAGAAACGTGATAGTAATAACTGAGAAACTTCGTTAATCTAATAAATTACACAGTAGACATGTACAACAAAAACCGAGGTTGTTTATTTACAAGTCCAGTGACGTCACAGCGAATGCAAACATGGCGTACAGCGTTTTTGACATTCGAAGCACAGATAAAAAAACTTGTATTTTCAAATTGAAATATTTAATTTATTTTGCAGTTTTATGAATAGAAATTAATATTTTTCGTTTGTTTTTTCATAAATGAACTATAAAAACATAAATTTAGATTTTATTTTTCATAGTGCGTAATACCCTATTCATCCTTAAGTGAAAACTATTTTTTCTTCTCCTCCTATTTACTTCTTCTGCTTAATTCCCTAGCTGGTTCCCTGTCTCCCCGGTCTCCCTGGGACACACCGTGTATTCTTTTGGATATCATTTGTCCATATTACTTAGAGAAGTTGCAATGATAGGCAAGTGCGACGGGCGTGTCCCATAAATAAAAATCATCTATCTCTTTCTTCTTAACTTGATTGATTTCCTATTTTAAACAATTCACATTATTTATTAACTACAGCAGATTATTCACAATATTCGCTAGTAAATCTTCGCGTCGCTTGCGCACCGCACATGTCTTTTCCAGTATAATTGGTGATAGCTTTCTACTCCACGGGATATCTGTCGGCCGCGAAGCGAGCGATGTTTTATATTATCGGTAGATGGTAGTAGTGTCTACTGATTTCAATAGTGATACTAGATTTATATTCTATCTGGCTTCTGGATTTGCCTGCATTATCATCTATTTCCAACCTATTACAGTCGGCAGTCAGAAAATATTTTTTTAATAGGAATAATGTTCGATGATAACCTTTTCTATTTGGAGTTAAATTGGAAGTTACAAACTTTATCGCCTAATTATATTTTCGCTCAAGGACTCAAAAACAAAGAAGTATTGTCGTGAATTGATCTTTGGCAGTTGTAATGTCATTAAAATACTGACACCCTGTCCTGGATACAGTGTCACTAATTATAATTGTTGTGAAGATCAGATAGGAAGCTGGTCCATCTAAAATACTGGTGTATTGAGACTGGAATCCTACACCAATATGTATATATTTAATTAGCTGACCCGATAGAATAGTCTTCCTGTCTCAGCTATGAATATTGAATACGAACTGTAATTTTTCTAATTTTGTTTCTGTCTATAAAATTAATAATTATAAAAAAAGCTGTTTGCTTAATTCACATTCATCAAACGCGCGATATTAAAATAGTTGTAAAGTATTCTGAACTTTTACAATTTTTTGCGCAATTTCCTTCTAAAAAGAATAAAAAAGAAAACGATGAATGAAATCGGTAAAGTCCTTCTCAAGTTATGGCGTGATCAAATGAAATATGAATTCATTTTCATATAATAACTAGCTGTGCCTCCGGCTTCGCTTGCATCGACTGACTTACTACCCTACCCATATTTTTTTTAATTCATTACAACAATCGTTTATCGCTGCAAAAAGCCTATATCCGTTCTCAGGCTCTAGACTATCTGTGTACTAAATTTCATTTAAATCGGTTCAGTAGTTTTGGCGTGAAAGCGCGACAGACAGACAGACAGAGTTACTTTTACATTAATATTATTGATTATATAGGTAAATATCAAAAAAAGTATAATAAAACGTCAATATACGCCAATCACTACAAACTATTTATGAGAAACGAGTTACTTTAGATACTTAAGAAATACAGGTATAGTTTTTCTTGATGCAGGAAATGTATTTCTACAAAGTTATGTTACAGATATAAATGTATGTATGTTGTATGTTATAGGACCTAACCAGTTACGATAGTAAAGAAATAAGTACCTTAGATACTTTTTTATTAGGAAAGTACCTAATAAGGTGTGTACGTAAGAAATACGAACTTTTAAGTTAAAGCACAGAATAATAAATATTACTAGGTACAGAAGGTTCACTTCGGTAAACAAATATATAAATAGCAACTCTAGCTGCGACGCAATAAAGAGCAATTCAGCTCGCATAAGCGCTTAATGCCGCTCTCTTCCAATGCGTAACTCTGTCTCACGTGGCGTTCTAGGGTTGTAGACTTGTCGCTTACGAAAACATAATTATTATCTTATAATAAAATTTCGCACGAAGCGGCTAGCGGCAACCTACAGTCATTCATCTGCCCGGTAGGCACGCCGGCTGAACATATCTAAACTGCAGAGTGAAACGCTCCTGGTTTAACATAAATTTAATATCACAATGATCAATATTACCAGACTGTAACTTTTCCTCCGGTGCGCAAAACCTGTACTTAATTATTGTTACTATATTTGCACTTACGTTTAAATACTCAATGGCAGCAACCAGGTTCTAGTTTAGACAAAATATCTCCTCGCATAGAGATAAGAAACAAACATAGATTACTGCACTTATCGACTTCTTATTGAAAGCATAGTAAATCTTTACTAATATTATAAGAAGAAAAATTTCTATGTATGTGTGTAAGTATGTAACGAACGAACTCAAAAACCACTTGGCTGATTTGATAAATTCTTATACCATTTGAATGCTATATTATTCCAGATTAACATAGGGTATAGAATATTTTGAAAAATAAATGTCCACCCGTGCAAAGCCGGGGCTCTATGTTAAATAATGATATCAAGTCTACCAGAAACAAAATGATCTAGATTTTACGATCATACGTAATTATAACTTTAAGAATAACATTAAAAGACGCTACTAAAAATTTAAAATAATTATTTAATTACATTAATTTAAATGTATGAGGTCGTTAATGTGCAAAAAGTGGGCTAAAACCGCAGTCTTCATAAAAACATCAGTTTTTGCTTTATTCTAATACAGTACGTTCAATCGCGTGTTAATTACAAAAATGAACTCTAATACATTGGGATAAAGTTGGTTTGGTAATACAATTGTAACTATTTTATTTGTGGATGATTGTATAAAATATTATCCTTGCTTTGAATAAGACTTTGGACCTATATCGCTATAAACTTTATTGTTAAGACTTGTTTTATTATACGTACCTTCCGTGGCAAACGACAAATACTAATCTATATCTTATTTTTTATTGTTTACACATATATAATAATACCAGCCTATAAATTACCCACTGCTGGGCACAGGCCTCTTCTCTTAAAGAGAAGGAACGAGCATTGATCACTGCGCTTGCTCATTGTGGGTTGGCGATTTTAGATTCTATTTTTTTGGAATCCAGGTTTTCTCTCGATGTTTTCCTTCACCCATGATCAATGATGTCTTAGAATAATTAAGAAAGTACATAAAACTTTGAAAAAGTCACATTGGTTGCTGTAATGCCCTGCAACCATTACAGGCAAAAACTTGCCTGTAATGGGTTCGCACCTGCAACCTTGTGCACACAAATCCGTTCATTGAACCACTAGGCCACCACGACAATATATATATATATGTATGTACACATACTAAACGATATTTGTTTTAAGTCATAACAATTCTGACAACCAGTCTTAGTTTAGGATACTGTGTTAGCCAGCAAAGTGGGTCGTAGAGACTAAAAGCCGACGAAGCCGGTATGACTGGAAGCCGACCCCACCATAGCTTGGGAAAAGAATAGGCAGAAGAGGATTATAGGTCACATTCAAGTCACCAAATAGTGAAACAAATCCGAAAATTTCACGCGCGTTCCAGAATTTAATATCCTTTTGGTCGAAAAGTTGTTTATTGGAATAAAAAAAATAAGCTGTTTGTATAACGAACGACGAAAATATTTAGCTTTATTGTATACATACTCGCGTAGTCATTAATTACGCGGTTAATCAATTTGTGGTGGTATGGTGGTGTCTATGGGTAAAAGTTTCGTACATTATTTATAAATATAACGGTTTACTCATGCGAAGTTTTTGGCTGATTAATTAACAGTTAATTGGGAGTCGACCAATTTGTCACGATCTAAACGTTTTATAAGGTTTTCAAAACATTTACATCTTATTATTTTTATTATTTTATTAACCAAAAACCTTGTCCTTTCAGTAAGGAAAATAACAAAAAAATATATATACCCCATGTAATGATAATTAGAAACAGGGCAGGAAGAAGAAGATTGGTGCAGTCGTTCCGAAGTAATGGTGCGACTAACGGAAGTATCAGTATTCATTTTATACAATACATAGAAAGATTGTTAAATATGCGTAGAAAATTAGGTACCTATCTAGTTTATAAAAAAGATGCATAAACTAATCCTAATTTGTTTTATAGGCACGACAATATATTATGCAGGACAAATGAGTTGAATTTAAAAATTATTATTATGTCAACACGTCTCAAGCAAAACCTAAACTGACCATGTAATTGAATCGTATGTTGTTCTCAGTATCAGTAGCTATATATTTACATACTAAATAAATAACTACAAACATACAAATGTCAAAATAGTGCCAAAATGTGATATATGTGTATACTAGAGTCTCGCCAACCAGTCCGTATCAAGGGATATAGTATTACCCAGTAAATGTGTTGTTTGTCAAATAGACAGTCGCTCTATAACATACTGGTGTTCAGCTGTCGGTGAGACTGGAAGCAGGCCACACTATAGTATGAGCAGAATTGTATATATAAGTGTTACGTGATAATAAAGTGATGATTCGTGTTTGTTTTAATGTTACTACAATGTGATAATGGCATTCATCGGTCCGAGAAACAGCGCTCCCGTTATTAGGGATAGCCTGCATACACCTGCATATGAGGTAAGTCTTATTGACTAGAATATATTACTCCACATACTCAAATAACTGAAGATATAACAATGATATATACTGGCTAATATCTATCTAAAATGAATTTTTATACGGTATGTAACAAAACCCCTGTCCGATCCAATAAAGGCGTATTCCTGGTTCAACATACGTATTAGAAAAAAAATGTCTCGCTCAGGCGGCTTCTTTGATACAAAACTGTAGGTAGTACACGTGAACTTTGTCGAGTGATCAGTGTCGCCTTTGATCAGTTTTATTTTAATTTAATTATATTCACCGGAAAAAAAAATAATTATCTCAAATCCATTGAATAGTTACATATATGTGTACGCAGTACGATGCCGAATAATACTCATAAGGATCGGACAGGGTCTTTGTTTGCATGCTGTATAATTACTAGCTGAACCGCGAATTTTTTTATTTAGATGATGATTATCCAAAAGCCCTTTCATGCAGTAAAAGCCTCCTTCCAGATAACTAAGAAGGAAATTGGCAGCTGGTTTAATTTCAAAGATTAATTTTAACATCTCATAAGTAAACATACTCATTACGAGCAAATTGTGTTGATAATCACAGCACAATTAGATTGTATGGTCGAACACGAATCAGTTTCAAAAACGATTTAACCAAAACAAACCTTATTGTTTTTAAAATAAAGACCTTGTCAATGTCAAAGTATTAAGAATGATGTGTTGTATACTGTTCGCTATTTTTTTCTAAACTAAGTAGACGCAACAAAAAGTTATGTTTCCTTATACATTACGTAGCAAAATTATCATAATAATACCATACAGTAATAATATTACAATTACGTGCTTATTTATTATGAGCTTCCTTTTAATTTTTTGATTTCTTAATTATGGGTTGTATATCATTAGTATTTGTTGATAAGAATTGTCTGAGTTTAATGTTTTAGGTATTGTATTTTTTATGAAGTTAAAGTTAATACTGCTTACTTGGCTGGCTTAAAAAAAATCGATCACAGGGGCCCAGACAATTTAAAATCCCCAATAAAAAGTCTTAGTTTGTATGGATTATCATTATTATCTATCCCATTATTCTTTTCTTCTATCTGACATCTTAATGACTTCTAGTATCTGTGCTTATCAGTGCTTTTATCCATATCTATATTTTCCGCAATCTCGAAGTTGCCGTCATTCTCTGTCTGTATCTGTCTTCTCTATCTGTGTATAAAATTTGCAATCTTAAAAGTCACTATAGGAGGATAAACTCCCAGGACTCCCAGGAAGTGTCTACTTTTGCCATTTAGGGAGGTGCAATTTTTCGTACTTGTAATTTAAGAAGAACTACATTACAAACAAAATCTTTAATTGCAAAAGCTATCTAAGCTAAAATTACGAATAAGTACGTCACTGGATACAATTTGTCAGTTCATATGATCTTAAGTAAAAATACACCTTAAAATCCGCCTTAGCAACACACTTAACAATAGCTTATTAAATAACTCCAAAGTGTGTTACGATTAAGTAATCATTACTCAATACAATGACTCGGCTTCAAGCGTAGACGTTTCTGCCGTGACTTGAATATATTCTTATTAATATACTGTTAATTAATACATTATTTTCACGCACTACAGTCACGATTTGTGGTAGCTAAAAATAGTGTAAGAATAGCTGGGAATAGAATTGTAGATAGGATGCCACGGGTATGGAATTAGTGTTTTTATTTGCGGTCTCATTAGGTATTTTGGTTAGTTACTTGAGTCATAGTTCTTATTTTAGGTTTTGTACTGTATTTGTGTCCAGCTTCCCTAGACAAGTGGCATTTTGACAAGCGTAAACGATGATAGAAATCGCTCAAATGACATGAAATGTATGGCAATGACATTTCGTTTCGATAAGTCACGTGACTTAGGCTTGTCACTTCCATACATTTGAACGATTCGATCAGCGTTATCGCTTGTCGAAATGTCACTTGTCTAGGGGGGCAGGGTTTGTTTTGTTTCCATAGAAACCAGCTTGGGGGAAACAGCTCAAATAATAATACCACTACTGTTAATATTATTATTGTTTTCTCAGCTATCCAGCTGATCCCTTCTGACTGGTCTAATCGCGAGTTCTGTTCCATTCTCTATATTAGAAGAGGCATATTCATACACTTGCTGAGGTTTTTGGTGTCCGTGACTTGGTTTATAATTCTGCGTCACAGCCAGACACATAAATATCTTTCCAACAAAATAATAATTCCATCATACCTAATGTGGTTGATTAATGTCCAAAAACACATCATTATAAAACTAATGTTCGCCCATCATTTTTGATTCGAAGAAACAAAAAACCGGTCGCAACGAAACAGAAAGTTATGCTCAATGAAAGTTAAATCTCTGACCTTCAACGCCCGCGCGAATTCTCACGACTGTGCCCTTTAGGTGGTTTACAGTGCTCTACATATATGAAGGCAATGTTCTGGAAAGAACCCTGGTAAAGAATATCCAGGATTTTTTGGATTTGTGGGTAAAAACTCTTAGTCTTGTCATGTTAGAAAAATTGCGATCAGGGGGACCTAGAATAATAGGATCATATTTTTATAATAGAATTCATTTTTGCGAACCTGCTGGGAAATTAGAAGATGATTTACAGAATAGTTGAATGTCGACTTCAGAAGGGACGAATGAAAGAAAATGCACATTGAGCTGACCTCTTACATTTGGAAAAGTATATTATGTCATTGATGATCGACATCTATTTCAAAAGATTAATTTTGAACTCGTCAGTCGAGTTCACTTCACCGTTCATTTTCAAGTATTAGAAACTATTTGTGTAACCGAAGGTGTGCCATACTTATAGAAATAAACCCACATTTCCGTCCACTTGAGTTCGTGATCTACCAAGTGTCATGTTCTAATGTGGTTATATAAGATGGTTATGTCATGTATACTGAACGCTAGTATTCGATTGAGTAGTACCTACGCTGTGCAATATGTATTGTGTTGGTATTTTTTTATTATGGATTCAAGGGTCAACTTTTGTGAGAGTAGCAATTGCTCTTATACTCTTTCTGTCTTCTTCTTTATCTCTTAATTGCGTAATTGTAACTCCTAATTCTTTTGATTCTCCTGATGGAGGAGGAGAGAATTTCGTACGATCAAGGTGGGAAGAGAAATCATCCTCTTCCTACCTTGATCGTAGGAAATTTCATCTACGTATCTCATTGCCTCCGTCTCGTTCTACTCTTACTTATTTTATTTAGCAAGTCTACGGTTGTGGCAAGCAAGGGAAAAGGCTTAAATGTATCGGCCTACGTGCCTCATAATCAATTTGGTTTATAATTAAATTTCTTGTTACATGTCTTTACCTTAATAATATAATGTCCGATTAATTATGTACCGGAAAATATAGATGTTTTATTACAGATGACACATATCAATACAGCGAGTCGTTTAATAACTGTATCGATTTTCATGTCAGTAGTGAATAAAACATATTGAATGCACGAGAGAAAAAGCGATAGAAATAGACCAAATTCCCAAATTTTGATGCCACAGCTTTAACGCTCTAGTGCGATGCAATAAATGTTTTTGATTTGATTTGATTTGATTTGATTTGATATCTACCTCGTTTTTGTAAAATGTTATAGGTATATCATTGCCGGATAATACATTATATGTTAGGAAGATTTTTGAAAAATCCTATATGAGTTTTCTTACCGGATGATGTAGCCTTATTAAATCTTTCTTTGTCTCATTTCCTCTATTGTTCTCTCTGATATTCTTCATTGTACCTTTGTGTAAATCATTTAGTATTCCAACAGCGATACAAACAAATCGCTCGTAACGCCGACGCACATACCATGCCCATGTTCGTTGCTCATAATCTGAGACTTGATCTGCGAGACTGGCTAACTACAGTCGCTACAATATTAGCTGTTACCGTTTAGATTAAACCCACGGGTTAAATTTAGACTGGCTTATATATCATTACTAAGTGTAAACTGTCGGGTGTGACTTTATTTAAATAGAGATACCCAATTATATTTATTATATCTATATTAAATACCAAAAAATTTGGTCTTCATTGCCTTGGCAATATCTAAGGTAACTTTTATAATACAATTTCAGAAGTATAATTTTAATTTTAGAATGATACTAAAGAACTTAAAACAGGCCAACTAACACATAAACCAAATATAAGCACTTCTTTACTTATATAAATAAAAGTATATCATGTGGTATACATTCAATTTTAATACTCAAAAATGACTGACACCCATTCACTTAAAGATTTCAACGAAAGAACTGACTCACATAACGTACTTCATCATTAGATATTTAATTTATGTAGTGGCAACCCACACTCAATACTATAATAAAAATCCCATACAAATTAGAGAGTTAGACGGCATCAAATCAGCTGATCGTAGGCGTACAGCACAGAACGCAGGTAGCGCCCGACTTGACTTTGGTGTCGTAACTATTCGGTAAGGTATTTCGACACTCGTTGTACATTCCATGTTCCAAGCTTGTGGAATTCGTAAATTGATTGTGGATTGTTTGGTTGATGCTGTTTTGTTTATTGATGGAGATGTCATTTGGATAATATTGTTGGAAGTTTGAATGGAAGGTTGAATTTGCTAATGGTTTGTTCGGTATATTTGTTTGGTTGGTGTTTTTTTTTTGGTGGCATTGCTTAATGTGTGATGCATTTATTGGTAAAGGCAACTATTGCTATGAAAATAAGTGTCGAACTTGGCGTGTTGACCCCTACACACTCCACCATCCGTCTCGATCTACTTTTTAATAGGTTTCGATTTCTACCAAGGGCATAAATATTCAACGCGTTGATTAAAAATCGTACCGACTAATGGCGTAGAAAATTGTTCGTTAAAAGCGATAGCGTATAATTTGTTACAGTTTTCTTTTACCTTTAGTCAGACAGCTGCTCGTTCTAGATATTAATGGAAGGATTCATTTAAATTGATCCTACCATTAATTACCAGACCTGATGCACTTGACTGCACGGATAGCAGAGTAATATAGGTCACCACGGTAACTACCAGTGTGACGTGCTGCGGGTTCGATCCCCGCATAGGACAAGCAGCCTTGTGCATGTGATTCGAATGTTTGTAAAACCCCCGCGATATAAGGGTTAAATTGCTTAGTGCGGGAGTCATAATAAAAAAAGTGTCCGTGCTGGCTATGTATAATAAAATCTAATTCTTATTTTACAAATAGGTATGTATTTACTAGTGCCTATCTGACGTAATGCAGTATTATTTCAAGACTGGCAGCATGTTAGAGACTGACAAAGTTCAATGTCTACTAGGACCAATTTAAAGTTTCGGTAATAAAGAGCTGACTTGCTATGTCAATGGATGGCGAGTAGTCCAAAGACTTCCGTTAGGTCATTTTGTAACTCTTGAGTCCCATAGAGGTTCAATTTGATACGAGCCCAGTAATCCCATATCCACTACTTTCCTTTTTAGATCCAATGGAAATTTGAAATGGGAAGGTCGTTCGGTTAAAAAACGAAAATACTTCTACCATCCTTTTACCAGGCGGGAACGTATTTGCTATCTACGTTCCCCATCTACTTTAATTCGATCTTCTCTTGTCCTGAATAGATAATACTTAATTAATTATATGTCTTCCAGACAAGGACACCTTAATAACTTCGCTGTCTAGACTAGGAGCTTCTTCATTAAAGTCCCCTTTTAATTCAATTCTGTCGTCTCTTTCACATTCATTACAAATCAATGCAGTGAAAGCGAGACAGCGTCGTATTTATTACTATCGAAAAGGAAAGTTCTTTCTAAGTAATTATTAAAACAAATTGTATAGCCGTTGTCTTTTTCTGTACTATTCATTTAATACTTTATTGCTTCTGTGTCCATTTAATTGCTGGTTTTATATATTGTATCTTTAAGTTCTATATTTATGTTGCTTTGTGTTCTAGCGTTAGCATTGAGTATTATAAGGAGCTTTAGTAAATCTGTGATATGTGATATGAAAAATAAGAAAAAATAATGATTTCTGAGCCATGAATCGTATTTATAAATCTGTGGTATGACAAATCTAACTTCCTTCAGCCCTCTGCCTAGCCGTTTTCCAAGTCATGTTGCGGTTGGCTTCCAGTCAGTCAGCGTATTCATCAGTCCTCCACAATTCATTTTACTGTGTAACACAGTATCCTATAGCTAGAATTGTAAACATTCAAACACAATTTTAAAAAATGTGGTGTAAATTAAACTGGTTTTAGAACACTAGCCGGTTGCAGTTAAGAAATAACTACTTATTCCACCTAGCGTGTCGATCAATGACCTTAATAGCCATGTGAGCTCCTTACCAAGTTAAAAACCGATGAAAAATAAATTCTTGTATCGCATACGCATCAAAATATTGTAATTTAATAAACACACCACGCCAACAGACAAAAAATCTACGTACAATTCCATCTCCGCATGAATAAATAAATAAAAAAAAAACAGGGAATTCCATGTACGAATTCCGCTCGCTGTCAAGGTCGACTGACACTTGATCCAAGATGGCGGACCGGTCGTCCTTGCGCATGCGTAAGGATGCACTGGTAATAGTTATACAGCCTTGTGAGTCAAGGTTAGCGAGTTATGGTGTAAGGATTTGTTTACATGAATACGCTTTTGTTATGGAGGTTAAGTTTTTGAGACGGTAAAGATTTATGTGTTGTTGTGAAATGTGTGGTTTTGTCCTTTTAATGCCGTTAAGCTTGGGAAATTGAATATGTTTATCAAAAAGTGGGTGGCGAACAGGCGACGTTCATTACGCGATGAAAATGCTTTAATGAATTATTTAAAACAAAACTGTTTATTCAGTATATTCTCGGGATCGCCCGACTAGTTTCAGACTCAATAGGAGTCCCTAATCATGAGCTGAAGCGGCGCGGCGTTGGTGTCGTGAGTCGAAACTATGAAACATGCCAGTTTAAAATAATAACATAATTATACATTTGTGTCTGCCAAAAAAAATAATGGTTTTACGTTAAGATTCATTTTCCATTCAAATAAAATCCAAATAAGGTCCTTAAAATGCTCTCTTGAATCCTAAAATATCAAGTCGAGAACGTCAGTAATCTTATTTGCCCTAAACAACTTTGAACTAACGACGCTTGCGACTTTTATCTTACTACTAGCTGTTTTCATATATGCTCCGCTTCTATTGGTCGTAGCGTGATGTTATATAGCCTATAGCCTTCCTCAATAAACGGACTATCAAACACAAAAGAAAGAAATTTTCAATTCGAACCAGTAGTTCCTGAGATTAGCGCGTTCAAACAAAAAAACAAACAAACTCTTCAGCTTTATATTTTAGTATAGATATGGATTACCTAACAGATGGCTAGCTAATAGTAGGATATAGTTTTCATTTATTATTATGCAGATGTTGAACTGGGGAGATCAAATATCGTGCGTAACGCAACTTTACGTCTATCAGATATCAGTTAAGTCGGTCTGTTTGATTGTAATATACTGTTACTTGCGGTGGCTACATTATACAGCATCGCGAATTTCAATTTACTTTAAATAAATAATATTCTTTGTCATTTGATTATGGTTGCAGGAATTTGGAAAAAAAAAATCTTACCCGGCTTTTAGTTCTCTTTGCAATGTGGTGCCTACGGTATCCACTCCAAAATACTCAAGATCATCTAAAAAGTTTTAGAACTTATCTGGGGGTACTACAGACTTGTCTAAATCTTGGACTAAAATAACGAGTTTTCTGGGTGGAAAATACGCTCGTCTCAGCATGTGCACTTCGCAAAATTTGACGATCTCCGTGGTCGAGTGACAAACACACTTGTTTTCATGGTGTCGCCAGCTCTGAGGTCCCGGGTTCGGCTCTCGGACGGGTCTCAGACTGGGTATTTGTGGTATCTTCGTTGTCTCTGATTCCATAACACAAGTTCTTTAGTTACTTACTTTGGGTTCAGAGCAATGTATGTGATGTTATTCACATTCATTTATTGTGCACAAAACGAAAAACGTGCATGCAATTGGTGCACATGCATAAGCATTTGTGTACTTTTATAGTCATACATTATTCATCGTTATTTTTGCTATCTTTTCAGCATACTTACTTAAACATGTTAGAAATTGTTAAAACCCACAACCTACCATTACCTTATCTCTTTTCTAACAAACATCTATTCGGGCTTTATCTAACGCTCCAAGGTTTCTGAGATATTTGCACAACTAGTACAGCCTTGTGTAGTCCAAATATTGTTAGAACTAACTTCTGCCTCCGGGTCTGCTTCTAGGTGATGTTAATTTTATAGTTTTGCTTTTGGATGTTTGAACTACATACGTAAATAGAATAGCTGTGTAAGTAATGGCTGAAAAGCAGGTTATGGGCCTAGCTCGTCCAGGAACAGCATTAGGTATGCACCTATCTTTCCTTGATACGTTTTTACCGGTTTACGGATAAAAAAAACCATCCATTTAGGTGCACATATTTAGTATTACGAAAAAAGTGACACTTGGAGTATATAGAATTTCTATGGCCAAAATTCTATCTCTTTGAAAGCAGATGGATAGAATATTCTTTTTCCAACCAAGGGTTTTTTAAGATATTTCTCCACTACCAACCAAAAATTTCTAATTTGCATTTCGAAAATTTTCCGATTCGTTTGTTGCCTGGTCAAAAAGCCCATAATATGAGCAAAGGATCTCCAGAATTAAAGAATTCCTTTGTGTCCAATATCCGAATAATTCTGTTTCTACACAGAAGAGACGTCTAATATTTAAAACAAACGAACCTTCACAAATCTCTTAATATATGTTAAGTATATTGTTTACATGCAGATTAAAACACTTTTTAGGACTCGGGTAGGTACTTATGTAAACTATTGCGTAAATAGGTTTTGTTTGGCCGACGACATTGAGATAAAATACTGTTTAGGCGATCGTAGGACGTTAGTGAATTTCTAGATTATTAGATGCGATGTAGCGGTATTTTAGGAGAGTGATTAGTATAAATGTTTTTGAGAGATTTACGATTGACGGAGCTTTGGTAAAATAATGCAAGATTAGGTGACAAGGCTTGTAAGAAAAAAAATAAAAAATCATGAAGCTTTATACTGACGGTGAAAAGGTCTTTGAGAAAATAACTTTCGTAGTCCTGTGGTCAAGAAAGATTTAAAATTTTTTTTTGATAGACAATTTAGGCGTAAGAAGTACTTAATGTGGATATAAAGTACTTTTAACACATAAGAAAGGAGACAGTTCTCAATTTGCTGACAATGTTTTTTATTACTCGATCACCACACAATGTTTTGCTATTCTAAGTATAAATGTTATCTTTTTCTTTTTGTTTTGCTTAGATAGTGTATACTCCTTAATTTAAGGAGTTGTATTATTGATTCTAATTTTACTTTTATCTGGGGGCACGGTAGTGCCCCCGCCAAGACGAGCCAAGCGAAGAGCACGGGCACTACCTACCTTTTCTCGAAGCGCTTCGTCGTTTTTTTGAACCCTCATAACTTGGGTTTGGATTATGCTAGATCAACAAAATTTTCGGGATATATTGTCAATAGCGGACTTATTGAACATATTAAGTTTTAATTACATTAGCTTTTATACTTCAGATTTTATTTATATCTAAAAAACGCTAATTTCGTCACTGACTCACTGATGATCATCAAAATTCTTAAGGTATTTCCTAATGTCCTAGAAAGCTGAAATTTTGTATGTAAGCTAGTATTAGCACACAAACAACAAAAAAATTATAAAACTTGTAACTTTCATCCCCCAACCCCTTAAACTCGGGGATGGGAGTTTGTATGAGACCTGTAATTTTAAATTAAATTTTGATGACGCTAGAGGTCTAATCTAATAATCTAAAACTTGGTTCCCCAAGATATATATATGTATAGGTACTCCTTGTAAAAAAAAAATAAATTAATCGACATATATTGAGACATATACTTCAGATCAGATCATATAAATATGAATGAATAGAAGTGTTGCGAACGTCTCCTGCCTCTTACGTCAGAAATACACCCCAAAAAAGAAGAAAAAAATAAAAAAAAATTTTGTTACAAACAACTTACAAAAAGACATGAAATCCCACCAAAAACATTTTCATGTAAAATGTTGCCAAGACGAGCCCATATGACTCGCACTGTCAAAAAGTTATCAGATCTCATGTAGAGCCAAGCTTCTAACACTACACGCCCTAACTCTACAAGGCCTAACTTCACAAACTCTACACCTTAGTCAAAATATGTGGCTTGGCCGTTCGTTACTACAAGAACTATTGTATAACACAAAAGTAATGAACAGTGAATTAATTTTTCACCTTACGCCGATGTGAATGTAGCGAAATGGCCAAGCCACATATTTTGACTAAGGTGTAGAGTTTGTGAAGTTAGGCCTTGTAGAGTTAGGGCGTGTAGTGTTAGAAGCTTGGCTCTACATGAGATCTGATAACTTTTTGACAGTGCGAGTCATATGGGCTCGTCTTGGCAACATTTTACATGAAAATGTTTTTGGTGGGATTGTATTTTTCTAACTCTCTAAATAGGTACGTTATTATCTGTAAATGCTGGTTAAGCAGTCATTAGCAATTGTGTAAGTTCTAGTCGTATCATCTTATTCTTAAGATTAATTGTACGCAGAAGCTGTTGGTGAACCTTTTTAATTAAGAAATCACAGTTAGCAATAATCTACATTTGATAATAATTTAGCGTGGTTGAATACTCCTGTAGTCTTTTTAATGTTTCTAATGTTGTTTGTATGTTTTTAATATTTGTCATGTTCAATGTCTTCTATTTATTCTTCATTCCCTAAATTGTTTGCCGCTATTGACCTCTGTTTTCTACACAAAGTTAGCTAAGCGGTGATTGGCGTCTGTGTTGTAAATGTTGTGTTTGCCCGTAATTGGCATATTACCTAAAATCCTGTATGTGACTGAATATATATGTGCTGTGGGTGAACCTAAATAAATAAATAAATAAATAGTCGTTTTGTTGACCTTACATTTATTAAATAACACTTATATAAGTGTACTTAAACATTATTAACATTCCTTTCTTTGTTCGCAGATAAAATTAGAGAGCGTCCTTGGGCTGACGGTGAGCAGTAATGCAGCTCTCGACTGCGATCCAAACACAGAAGTGGTCGCCTATCCCGCAGGGTGAGTACTGTCTCTTCTAATATTGTTATAGAACCGCTATATGAACTGCTGAAGCTGGCAAATGTTTTTGCCATAAATAAACAAATCGGGTTTGGTGCTAAAAGGGACAAAATTAAGGTTTATATTATACTAGCTGTTTCCCGCGCCTCCGCCCGCGTGGATGTCGGTTATCGCAACAAAAATAGCCTATAGCCTTTCTCAGGCTCTAGACCAGGGGTTCCCAAACTTATTTTGTCTACTGCCCACTTTGAGAATAAATTATATTTTAGCGTCCATATTTTTTCACCTACTTAAAAACCACTATAACTTCAAATTAAATTTATTATTGTGAGCTGTATTAGCGGAGATTCGATTTTATTTCTGGGTCTCTTAGTGCCCCCCTTTAGGCCTGCAGCGCCCACAAGGGGGCGTTATCGCCCACTTTGGGAAAGGCTGCTCTAGACTATCTGTGTATCAAATTTCATTGAACCGATGTTCAGTGGTTTTGGTGTGAAAGCGCGACAGACAGACAGACAGACAGAGTTACTTTCGTATTTATAATATTAGTAAGGATTGTATTGTTAAAGTTAATGATAAAAATTGGATTGTTGCAATCTTTATCACTGGGGTGTATAAAAAATTAAAATTAAATTATTTTTATTTATTTTTTTATTTTTTTAAAAAACGACTCCCGCACTAAGTAATTTAATCCTTGTGTCGCGGGGGGTTTCACAAACATTCAAATCACATGCACTAAGAACACCCAGACTTGGAACAAGCATTTGTGGGTCACACAAATGCTTGTCCCATGCGGGGATCGAACCCGCGGCACTTCGCGCACAGAGGTAATTGGCGTGGTGACCTATACCACTCGGCTATCCGTGCACTCAAAAATTGGAGAGTGACGGCACTGGTTTCTTCAAGAAATCAATACAACGTAATGATGATTAAAACAATATTGTCAATTTAGTCATCTTGAGTTGATGAAGCTATTTATTTTGAATGTTATCTATCTAAAAATATATGACTTTAAACTTTAGATATATTTATTTGACCTCTGTTGACATTTACCAGTATCTCGGTCGTTTTACGGTGTGTCGCATTCAATTTTGCGGTTACCGAGTAGCCCGCGGCGTTTGCAAATGGAGTTATCTTAGATATGTGGAAATTTAGCTTTCAATATTGTTATAAAAGTAAAGCAATGTTTTAGAATTGCTGATTTATTGATGAATCTTCGATTGAAACCACCTCTCGGTTTTTGCCCGGCTGTATCAGAAGATGAGCTAGGTTTTTTGAGTGTGTGTGATTATTTAAATTAATTTGGCAGAGATATATAAAAAAGCCAATTTGGGGCACTATGTTACATTTTTCTTTATCTCAAACTTTTTTTTTAAGATATTTTAAAAAAAAGTTTTGCTAACTATATTGTGTGACATATCAAATAAAGGGACTCGTTGTGCGGATTTTCACCTAACTTATATCGACAACCCTTTTAACGTGTACTCCAAATATTCCTTGGTAAGACTGATTTTTTGACAGCTATTAGGGATTTCTACAGACAACAAAGATTTAGAGATTTTTTATCCGTAATAAAGAGTTAAATATATAAACTTCCATTTCATTCACAATTGTCGAGTAAAAACAAATCACTACTGCAATAAAACTCAGTAAATATATAACTTCTACTTTCATGTTTGACGTATTAAATTGATGCGGCATTTTCTGATGATATATCTTCAGCTATTATATAACCGGAGCAAGCAGTTGGTAGAGGCAATCTCCTTAAAATACTTCACTGCGGCAGTCTCATCGGAAATAGCTAGAAATTGGATAAGTTAGAGTGTATCGTATGAAGGTGGTCCCGTATGTAAAAATAATGACATTATTTTGTCAACTACAGATGATATATTTTTATGTCGTGGTTTTTTCTTTCTTGATGTTTAGAATGGGGACTCGTACAGTAAAAAAGAACTGGAAGTTGTTTACTTAATTATTTAGTTAAGACTGGTTTTTCTAACGCAAGATAATTTATATTCTGCAAAAAAATTGGCATGTAAAAGATTTTGTATACAAGAACTGTCTGAAGAATTTATTCTTCGGATAAAATTATCTGGCGTTGGAAATAACAACCCTATATTAATTAGATAATTTTCAACCTGTTCTATTTCAAGTTAAAGGCAGTAGTTGTTGATAAAACTAAACTAACTGTAGTCACGCGAAAATGTCGGAAATACCCAACTATCTTCGGAATAAAACGAACGCCATTATTGCGAATTCATTTCGCGTCGTTGTCGCGCACAGAATTGCTGCTGCGAGGCGAGGATTAAAGACTTGTTCTCATTATGAGAAGGAAAGTAAGTTATTTTATTACCTAAAAATACATTTTATTATAAAATAAACTATTTCAAGTTCCGTCTTATTAACCGACTGCGTCGAAGCCAAAAAAAGAGGGTTATTATCAACTCTAAAAGTCTACTTTCTCATAAAATTATTATTTAAATTAAAATAGAATATTCAATGCTATATCTATCTAAGATAATGACACAATTAATACGACTTGGTAACGAGGATCAACAAAAACATAGTATACATGAGTTCACACCATTGATAACAATTTGTCAAAGAAATCGCTTTTATTTCATTGAAACTAAAGTTCATTTTCGCTGTACGTTGTGAATATTGTCGTGCGCTCGACTGTACATGGCCTTAATGACATGAAATCAACACTAAGTAGGCAACCGTGGTCAATACCCGTTGCTAGATTATAGGATAATATCGGAAAAGCTTGTTGTGTCGTTATAAAATGAGGCTTTGGATTTGCAATGTTATACAAACACAAAATCTTAATAGTACTAAATTACTAGCTGTTTCCCGGGGCACCGCCCGCGCGGATTTCGGTTGTCGCAGTAAAAAATATCCTATGGCCTTTCTCAGGCTGTTGACTATCTGTGTACGAAATTTCATTTAAATCGGTTCAGTAATTTTGGCGTGAAAGCGCGACAGACAGACGGACAGAGTAATTCTCTCATTTATAATATTAGTAAGGACTAGCGACCCGCCCCGGTTTTGCACGTGTAGCACATCAATATAGCCTATGTTATTTAGGAATAATGTAGCGTCCTAATGGTGAACGAATTTAAAAAACTGCCATAGTATTTTTTGAGTTTATCCTTACTAATATTCTAAATGGGAAAGTAACTCTGTCTGTATGTCTGTCGCGCTTTTACGCCAAAACTACTGAACCGATTTAAATTAATTTAGTACACAGATAGTCTAGAGCCTGAGAAAGGACGTAGGCTTTTAGCTGCGATAACCGACATCCACGCAGGCGGAGCCGTGGGAAACAGCTAGTCTTCTATAAATAAAAATGATTACCTATTTCCCTTATATTATGATGATATTTAATGTATGTTAACTGATGTTTGAACAAATAAATAATCTTATTATTAAATGAAACCCCGTTTTTCCATTTTGCTTAAAAGAGTACCAAAAATCAGTAAAACTTAAGCACTTGTTCGTTTTACAACATTTCCTAAGGAACGCTAATATTGTGAAGTTAAGACAGGGCCGCTATTTCGGTCTAGACTTATCGAGTTTAGTAGCATGCTTGAATGGGCACAATAGGAGGGCTTTTATAACAAAAAACTCTCGAAGAGTTCTTCATTGATCGATAGGTTTGGTACCTTGAGTTTGAAAACTTGTAATAAAATTCTTACTAATATAATAAATGCGAAAGTAAATCTGTCTGTCGGTTGCGCTTTCACGCTAAAACTACTGAACCGATTTAAATGTAATTTGGTACACAGATAGTCCAGAGCCTGAGAAAGGACATAGAAAGTAGCCTAGGCTACTTTTTGCTGCGATATCCGAGATACACGCGGGCGGAACCGCGGAAAAAGCTAGTCTTCTATAAATAAAACAATTCCCTATTTTCCTTAGTCATGCCATAACTTTCGGAACAACAGCACCAAATCGGATCATTCTTTTTATGTTATGTTCCTTATTGTAAGGACAAAGTTTTAAAAAAAAGAAAAGAAAAAAAAAACTTATGTATTTATGAAATGTAGGTATGTAGCCTATAAAAATTGATTGTTTCCTCCGATTTTCGTGGGATTCCATCATCAGATCGTGTCCTGACCGTGGGTCCACCTGGAGAGTATATACAGGTTTTCACAAAAAAAAAAAAAAAAACAGATTCTAAATCGGTCCAGGCGTCTTTAAGTAAAAATCAAAATCAAAATATCTTTATTTCGAGAAGGCCTTTTCAGGCACTTTCAAAACGTTAAAGTTGTTGCGCTGTTCCAAAATGTCACTCCTAAGGAAAACAACCGTCAAGATACTCCATAAAAATGTAAAAAAAGTAATAAGGGAATATACATAATAAACAAAAATAAAAAACAAAGACCTTTTTTATAAGTCTGTTAATAATATTCCCTTCATCCTTAACATCACTTCGTATTGTATCTGACTTCGCAAATCAAACTAATTGATAATCCTCAAAGAGTATCACATAATACTGACGTAATATGACCAGTTTGGATCGCCCGTCCGTCCGTCCGGACGTCACTCGCCATAATTGGACCGTAAACAATACGGTGTTCTGTCAAGGAAGTATTTAGTAGGAAGACGAACGAATACAATTGGTATTGAGATCTTTCTGCACTGTTTGATTATTTGGTCTTCTGAAATCGTTTCAGATCAGTAAAGGATAGGTAAATAGAAAGAACGAAGGACGTGGGACGAGAGAAGGGTCTTTGGCCTACAGTGGTACAGTAAAGCCGAGTCTGCTACGCCAGTTTTTTAACTAAACTTTGTTAGAAAACATAGATTTAAGGGGTGTGGCCTAAATATTTTACTGAATATAGACGAATATGTTAGGCCACGCCCCTAATTTATGTTTTCTAACAATTTTCTGTAGAAAAACTGGTGCTACAGACACGGCTTAACGGTCATATAAAGAAAATTTAGAATTGTATAAATTTTAGCTAAATACAATAATTTTGTAATTAAAATATCGTTATTGTGTAGTTTGCATGCCGTCTGTAGGATATGGTCAATGTACTATAATATATTATGTTAGAACTTTTTTTTATACCCATATTCCGCATACGAATAAATGATTTGATTTGAAAAAATATTTCAATATATATCATATTTTCCTAATTATGAATCTACTTAGGTACAAATACTTATAAATAGTCCAAGATCTAGCTGTTCCAAGTGTCATTCCTATGCAAAAAAGTTACAGTAGAATCCCCTAACCTCAACGATTTACTTAAAACCTCACCAAATATAACCTCCTACATAATTCTCAAGGGCAACTTTAAAACCTAGTTACTATGGGGAGCGGTGCAGCCGCGCCTTTAGATCGATAAGTGTACACTCACCTTTATTAGCTAGCCGTTTGCCGGGGGGTGGCTCGTTATTTATGAAGAGGGAACTGCAGTGCTCGTCTGTACAAGGAATATTTGTAGAAATTAATTAGTTATTTAGTAGTTAGTCAGTCAGGCAGGTTGGGTAGTTAGGCAGTCAGTTCTCAGCTGAATGTGTCGGCATTCCCGGGGACATTCGATTTAGAGCATTTCAAGCGTCTACCTGTTGCCATTCTTCTTCTTCCTGCCCTTTTCCCAATTTATTTGTGGTCGGCGGACAATGTTTTCTCCTTCCATTCTACTCTATTAGCTGTCATACTGTCAATCACTCATTTTTCCCTCATATCATCTCTCACGCAATCGATCCACCTTGCCTTCGGCCTTCCTCTTCCTCTCCAGCCTTCCACATCCAAATTCATCACTCTTTTATTCACATGCATTTCATTCCTCCTCATTACATGGACATACCGTCCTAAGCGATTTCCTTTCAGTTTTTACCTGTTGCCATGATTATTATAAAACAAAAAACGCAAAAAAGAACACTTTTCTGATAGGGGAGCCCCCTTTTATTTTTAATTAATTTCTATTTTTGAAAATTTCTACTGTCTACCTATTATGGTTTATGAAATACAGCCCGCTGACAGACAGACAGACGGACGGACAGCAGAGGCTTAGTAATAGTCCCGTGGGCATCCTTTGGGTACAGAACCCTAAAAATTACTTAAGGTTAAAGGCTGATCAGCTGTTTAATAAAAAATTCAAAGATTATGTATACAGTATGTACCTAACAAAAACCCTGTCCGATCCAATAAAGGCGTATTCCTGGTTCAACATACGTACTAGAAAAAAATGTCTCCCTCAGACGGCTTCTTTGTCTTTGTCGAGCGACCAGTGTTGCCTTTGATCAGTTTTATTTTAATTTAATTATATTCACCGGGGAAAAATAATAATCTCAAATCCATTCTATAGTTATTTATGTGTACGTAGTACGATGCCAAATAATACTCATATGGATCGGACAGGGTTTTTGTTGCATGCTGTATAAAAAACATTGTTCTACCTTCGATGTGTCAATTAGTCTGTGTCTCCATCTTATGTTGTGAAGAGTAAACCTGATATAATGTTTTAACCTTTTCAGACCAAAATAGATCTATCATGTTTTCTATCTAATTATTTCTTTGTTCGTGTCTAAAGTAATTTCCTAAATAACCAAGACTGTAGTCCAACAGTTAACTCCCCTGGGGAGTTCACGCGTGCGGCGTGATAGTTCACCATACGAAGTTAAAAGAACTATGAATACAGAATGATACTACCTGTTTTACTGCTTATAGTCACGTAGAGTATCTTCTACCGCCTGTTAGTAGTACTGCTTTTGATGTAAACACACCTTTAAAAACCCGTCAAATGCAAGTCGGACAAAAAGACCCGAAGTGTTTCGTAAAATCGTAGAAGAAAAATATATAATAGTATGTACTTTTTATTTGTTTGTTGTTATAGCGGCAACAGAAATACACACTCAGTGAAAATTTCAGCCGTCTATTTATTACGGTTCATGAGATACAGTCCGCTGACAGACGGAAGGACGGACAGCGGTGGCTAGTAGGTAATAGGGTCCTATATAGAGTACTAGCTGTTTGCCACGTCTCCGCCCGCGTGGATGTCAGTTATCGCGGAAAAAAGTAGCCTATGTCCTTTCTCAGGCTCTAGACTATCTGTGTACCAAATTTCATTTAAATTGGTTCGGTAGTTTTGGCGTGAAAGCGCGACGAACAGACAGGCAGTGTTACTTTCTCATTTATAATATTAGTAAGGATAATATAACGCTGTGATTAATGCTCGCATCTTCTCTGAATAAGAAGTCTTTGGTGATGGTTTCCCCTATAATTTTTTGTTTAGAAAGAGGAGTTTGGCTACTCTATATTTGGCAAAACTACTTAGGGATAGGTTATTAAATACCATTATGGAGTAGGCACTATGGCTACTGTCAGATATTATAACTGCTCCCATCAGCTCGTTTCATCATACAATAATAACTACCACGGAGCAAAGCCCTAAATAATTAAGTATCCGTATAATCTTATTAAAGTCAGAGGCCAGACTGAAGTCGGCTCGGTCAAGAAATCGTTATGTCGGTGCATTGACCCCGCTGTCAACTGTATACACTTCCGTTTCCGAGTGATTTGCGGATTCTAATGTCAACTGTGTCTAATAGGCTTAAATTAGGTAATTCGCCATCGTCTCCCTGCCCATCCCAATTGGCATGTTTCCTAATTTTTCTTTTTATGTCCGCCTTGTAGATTAATGAATTTTATTGGACACGTATTTTTTCTTTTTTCCTAAAAACAAAAAATGATCAAAATACAGAGAACGCAAATTACGCGTGACGTCACTCCTCGCTACAATTTTTACCAAGCCGGTTCGTCATAAGCCCCCACTCCGAAACTTAGCGCTGTATCTTTGTAAGTTTTTATTGTTTTGACAAAAGAAAAAATACGTGTCTAATATTTTTTTATTATCTAACTGACGGACTAAATAGATTTTAACTTTTCATACCCAGGAAACATCCCTATTATTTTAACATTGGCAGTCCCTTTATTTCTAAGTATGTTTTGCACAGCATATTGTTAACGCACGTTCCTGAGTTAAAACCTAGCAACAAAGTCTTGCATGATAATGCTAACATATGATGAATTAGTACATAGTTAGGCGTACCACACAGTGCGTCTGTCGTGAGAAACGCTGCGTACACGGTGCGCGCGACACATACTAATAGGATAGGCTGGGTACACTGTCTCGGAAAAGCGATGAGCGGCGCGATATGCGGAGCGATTTATAATGGATTAATACATAGGCGCGCCGAGAATGGCTGCGTGGACAGTGCTTGTGTGTAAAATAACGTTAAGGTCTGATTCCGAACCACGCTGCACGCAGCAATGCTGCCGCAGCAGTGCTGCCGCGACACTGCCGGTCCCCATACAATTTCTATAAGCTTATATGAGATTACATTCCGAGCTAGGCAGCAATGTCGCGGCAGCAATCGAGAGGCAACACTGCTGCGCGTCAGTGTCGCCCTACCGCCGATAGTATGGAAGGTAGCGATGAGTGTAGCGATACGCGGAGCGATTATGCATGTTTCTATGTTGTGCTGACTTATACTCAGTTTGTGTCGATCTGTCTATTTATGATTAGTGACACAGAAGTTTTTAAAATAGCTTTCTTATTGCTCGACACTACGAGTAAAATGTTTTCTTGTCATTTAAATAGGACCAATATTGAGCATAACCAATACAATTAAAATAATAATAAAAATCATCACATTTAGCAGAAATATCGCGTATATACATATAAACACTAAACATTAGTCTAATTGATATTTACAAAATTGTTTAAAAATAGATATTAACTCCTATTTACAAATTATTTAACTCAAAACGGTTTACTCACGCACATTCTCGGGATCGCCTGACTAGTTTCAGACTCAATAGGAGTCCTTAATCATAAGCTGACGCTGTGGCGGTAGTGTCGCGAGTCGAACTGCTCCTATTTACGAGATTTTAAAATGCCATTTCCGAGCGGAACAAATTACATTTTAATGTATTAGTCATGACAAAATTATAGCATCGTAGGTGGGGCACGGGTGTGGCTAGGGAACGAATAGCCTGTGTGAATCGGGAAATATATTACTCATTTGTGTAAATGAGGGGGAGACGACCCCTAATATTAAGGCCTTGGGAGTTAAATAGAATACTTAAATATTATATAGATATCTCTTGTATAGATAATGGAAATGAGGAATGTTTATCTGATGTAAAAATTGGACGATGTTTTTAACTATGTGTAGGTACCTACGTATGTTAATTTTTGTGTGTGACTTCGCATAATGCTTGTGTTTAACGAACCATAATTGTGGATTTAATTGGTTACTATTGATGTAAACAAGCGCCATCAGATCGGTGCCTAACTTAGACCGTTTTATGAAATCTGTTAATAAAATAACGAACCAATTGGCATTGAAATAGACTACTTTGAACGGATTTTATCGCGGTTTGTATTTAGATTTTAGTTACCGACGTTTTGACGCCTTTGCAGGTGTCATGGTCACGGGAAGACATCTAAATAAAAACCGCGATAAAATACATTCAAAGTAGTTTTATTTCATTGTCTAACATTTGCGTAAACCTCAGATAGCAATATGAACCAATTGACATTAGTCAATGTCAACGATGCATGCTCTATGACACTTCTGAGCAATCAGCTCGTGTACATTCGTTGTTATTCCATTCTCTATAAAGCCGGTTTCCCACGGTGCGACATATCGTGGATCGCCCCGCACGGCTCACGACCACGGATCGCCCACCGAAGCTCAACCACTAGGCGTCCTGAGCCTCTATACAAGTGGCATTTCGACAAGCATTAACGATGATAGAAATCGCTTAAGTGACATTAAATGTATGGAAATGACATTTCATTTCGATAAGTCACGTGACTTGGACTTGTCACTTCCATACATTTGAACGATTTGATCAGCGTTATCGCTTGTTGAAATGTCACTTGTCTAGGGGGGCTGGTCTGTGTGAGTTTTGAGAATCAAACTCAATTTTAACCGACTTAGAGTATAATTCGATTTGCGGTGGATCGCGCATCGGACCGTTGCAGACGCATCTGCGCTATCACAGACGAGCTGCTTCTGAAGGTGAGTGGTGCGTGGTGATCCGTAATGTCGCGCACTGTTTGCAAAGCCGGGCTATATATCTGTATTTTTACGGATACAATTAGTAGTTTTAGACACAAAAAGAAGTATGTTTTAGACATTGTGACGTATTATGGGCGAAGGCAAACACATTACATATAATTAAGTCTGAGATTACGAAATACGTACGATTAATTCAAATACACAATACATTCAGTCGTTCAAGAAAAATCTACGTTTAGCTTCAAGTCGCCTTGTAAATAATTAGAGCCCTCAGTTTCCGCTTTGCGTCATATTAACCCATTCATCTCCTTATTAACCCATGCCTTGTAATCATTGTTATAGAGACAGGTCACATATTAAGCGATTATCTATACAAAAAAAAATTGCTGTCTGTCGCTAATATTATTGACAAACCCAAATGTGTTATGCCGTTTGGCCACCGGCGCCGCCGTCACTTGAACGTCAGCGACACATACATTCATACATTTAGTACAGCCGTCTGTCCACCGCAAGCCGGTCATCTTAATCTCGGCGAGAATCTCGACCTGGGCCTTAGTAGAGTCTTCTGTATTGTGGCCTTAAATTATTCGTAAATATATTAAGTAAATAAATAAATCCTTTGTTTCATAAATAGAAATAAACTTTGTTTTAATAAATCAAACTATGTTAATTATCCTTGTGTCCCAGGAGATTTAACAATCATTCTGCTTACATTTACAATAAAAGATATAAGATTTAAGCACAATAAATCGCTGCAGCGTATCACTTAGTATAGGTCCATTCCGCTAACGCGTCTCCTGTTAACTGAATAACAAACGGTAGCCCACGCGCGAAAATAAGTTATTTGTCATAGAGACAGGTCACACTGATAGCGGGCTACAATAAATATTATTAGTCGCAAGACTTGACAGATCGTTGGGTATTGTGAGTGATATTGTATGTATACTAGTTAATCTCCGCGGTTTTATCTGGCTTTTTCTATTTCAAGGCGCCATAAAATAAAATAATATTCATTTGTTTAAAGTTTTAAAGTTTACTCACGCATATTCTCGGGATCGCCCGACTACGTGGAGGTCAGCTCATGATTAGGGACTCCTATTGAGTCTGAAACTAGTCGGGCGATCCCGAGAATATGCGTGCGTAAACCGTTTTGTTTTAAATAATCCTCACGAAAGTTATTATCCATAGATGTACATATGTTACAATTATGAAATGGTTAGCGTGATGTTATAATCATCATTAACAATTAGGCTATCAAATAATAATGTTGTTTTTTTTTTTAAACTAAATGGTAGTTCTAGTTGCATATTTTCGAATTAAAATATTAAGGTTCACCTTTTTACGAGAATGATATAAAAAAATAGTTTTCCTTGTAATAGGTCTGTTCCCACTGCCAATGTCGCTAACTACTTGATACGTAATGTAAAATAGTCTAATTAACTTTTATTATAATCATTAATTAACCCACGTTATAAATATTTGTTTGGTGTGAAGTCACGTCTCGTTAAGAGCTATTTTGCTTGTTTTTGGGTGTTGGTATGTATTATTTATAGTTTGGCGGCGGATCGTAAACTATATCGTGCAGTTAGTAACGTTTATTGCAGTTTGTTTATCGCGAAGTTGGCTTGTTTTTATTATTGTTTTGTGGGTGGATTGATGAGTTTTTGTTTATTATGCTGACACGGCGATTTCTTGAATCCATCTTGAGTCGCCAATTCCTCGCACTCTGGCAGCGCTGAATGATCTTTTGGATTCCAATCCAACAACCGATTTATTTGCGGATGGATGGACGATGATTTTATTGGAATGTCAGAAGTACTGTGAGAGGAACTTATGAAAGATTTTAACTATGTTTTATTTGTTTTATATTTAAATTTTGACT
This sequence comes from Diachrysia chrysitis, assembly GCA_932294365.1. Lineage (NCBI taxonomy): Eukaryota > Metazoa > Arthropoda > Insecta > Lepidoptera > Noctuidae > Diachrysia > Diachrysia chrysitis. The sequence continues at coordinate 5,804,945 of OW028670.1, forward strand.
TTACTTTGTTTTTGTTTTTTCGTATATTTAAATATTTGTTATAATAATTAGTGACGTTTTTGTAGTTTTAGTTACTGTAATTGGTTAAAGCCGTTGTAATTAAATAAATAAATAAATAAATCTGGTTGACAACAATAATTAACAATAATTATGAATCCATCCAATGAAATTTCATTATAAAAAAGAAAAAAGTTAATGTGCACAATATCATCATCATCAGGTTCAGAGACTGAACAGTAGCGTACACACCGGTTTTCAACGTGTCGCTAGTTCTGAGATCTCGGGTTCGATCCCTGGACAGGTCAATGTAGAAAACCACTTTTCTACATTGGCTCGGGTCTGGGCGTTTGTGGTACCTACTTTGTCTCTGATTCCATAACACAAGTGCTTCAGCTACTTGTTTTGGGTTGAGAGCAATGTATGTGACATTGTCTTCATATAATTATTTATAGTTTTGAAATCAATTTAAGTAGATATCGCGTAACAAGCAAACAAAAAAATACCGTCGAATTTTTTACCGTAAAAACAAAAATAAACTGTCGAATTGAGGACCTTCTCCAAAGTCGGTTAAAAACTTGCTCATAATTTTTGCTACACACGTTACCCGTTGACAGTGAGACCTGACCCCGTCTCATGTCAATTCCTCACGCGTTGGTTGTCCGCTTGATTATGGCAAGCCAATGAATGGAATATTTTAACCTCTATGTAAATATGTTGTCTTATATCTTTAGTGGGGTAAGCAGTGCTGTAGTAACGAGTTGGTAGTGGGAGTATGTGCGACTAATGGCACCCATAGGGATGTAGCATCTGTCTATTTCTAGAGACAGATAAAAATACTTTGACGATATCAGCCCCGAATATTAAAAAAAAACTTTTTAGGACAATCTATAAGTCTGTGTCTCTCCATTACACGTTAAAGTAACAGAGACAGCATGAGATATAATGGCAACTTATAATACGAAAATCACCGCAGTCCCCGGCTCGATCTAAATAGATTGTTCACCCTGGGAAATTCTTTATTGACGTCCTTTACCCACTCCTCTATATTCTTTTTTGTCGGCATGAAACGCTAATGACTTCAACCCACGCCAAGGGAACGGCGTGGGGATATGTCGGACTTGCACCGACTAAAAACACCCCGGTCGCCTCCTTGCCGGAGCCGCGGGGTCGCTTACGCAAGCTCTGCGCGGCTTTGGCAGAATGGACATCCTCTACCCTGGCAAAGCCGGAGTGGCATGCCGATTTCGATCCGGATGCCATCTATCCCTTACTGGGATTTAGCGGGAACGCTTTTACAATCTACCGTGATCTGCAAGGGGATAGGGGAAATTCGATTACTGTCTACTTCTACTTCTTCTTCTCGTGTCAAAAGACTCTCAAATTCTTTCCGACCAAAAAGTTGCCACCTGAATGGTCCGGTCGTTGGCCTCCATTACGTCTTGGAGGGTGCAGGTGGTAGTGCAGGACAGGCAGGACAGAAGATGCGCCATGTCTTGCGCCCGGCAGCACATTCACATTTAATATGTGAAGGATCGATGATGCCCCACTTGCTCAGGTTTACTTCGCAGCCTGCAAGTCACAAGTTCCATTTTTGCCTGAATATTCTAAGAGTATATTTGTCTCTTTCCAGATGTACGGTAGTCCTATACAACGTGAGGAAGAACAGGCAGAGTCATGTGCTCAACGCGTGCCGGAAGAGCGTCACCTGCGTCGCGTTCTCGCCGGACGGCCGGTACCTGGCGACAGGGGAGTGCGGACACGCGCCCGCGGTCAGGGTGTGGGACTTACAGGTGAGGGTACATTGTAGTGTGATGGAAGATGGAGACAGGTGACCCACCTTGTGGGTGTGGGACTTATAGTTGAAATAAAAGGGGTCTAAATAGGAACAGACGATTATTTTTTAATTTTGATGAAATAATACTTTGATTTTTGCTTTTATGAGATAACATTAAATGCGTAAAGAAATCTCCTGGACGCATATAAAAGCTAGCGCAAACAACTGTATTCACTTGATTACAAATAAATTTATTAAAAATGTGCAAAACAAACATAATATCACATCAACTTTTCCAGTTCCCCAAGTAACTATTTACCGGAATGATATATGAGTTCACAACTGAAATATCAGCAAAGAATTAAAAGAATTTGCTTCTGTTATTGTCTCACTAGCGCCACCTAGTAGCAAGTAGAACAAACTGTTATAACACGTGTTTTGCGCTGTTGCTACTACTAACGCCATCTGTTGGCGAAAAGTCAGTACTACCTTAAACATATGATGCATTTGTTGTTGTTTATATTTTAGATTATCGATTGTTAGTTTTTTATATGTTAGATAGGTAGATAGATAGATATATTTATTTGCATTCCACAATGTGAACCCTTAGGTGGTAACTTAAAACTATGAGATCATCGTGGACCCTGTTGGGCACAAGAGGTTGAAGTTGGGAAAAAAAATTGAGAGAAAGAGGGCTTATAATTATACATTTATCTAATTCTAATATCAACAACCTAGTCTAATTCTAATGTTAATGTTATTTATTTTTGTTTTTAGGATCCAACGGCGTCTGGTGCGGTACAGATTGGAGAGTTTTCTGGGCACACGCATGGTGTTAGCTGTGTGGTAAGTTTGATTTGTTTAATTATTATAATTATTTAAAACGAAACGGTTTACTTACTCATATTCTCGGGATCGCCCGAGGTCAGTTCGACTCGCGACACCACCGCCGCCGCGTCAGCTCATGATTAGGGACTCCTATTGAGTCTGAAGCTAGTCGGGCGATCCCGAGAATATGCGTGAGTAAACTGTTTTGTTTTAAATAATTATGAATACTCCACACGAAAGTTATTATACAAATGTTTGATTATTGTTGTCCAGGCAAAAGTTTTTATTATACTTATTTACGATTTTATTGCCCATTTAATATTAGGACTTTTATTTCTTTCTTAACTGTTTTCATCGAGTGACGCTTGGCGACTTTAAGATCGATTAAATCTCTTGTCAAATCTAATGTGGTGGCTGCCCCGCACGTCGCCGTCATATGTTTTTTTAATCATACACTACACGATTTTCTGAAATATCATACTAAAAATAAATAAACTATGTAGTGTTCCTAACAAGTATGAACTGTGAGCACCAGTATGAACAAGTAAAATCGTAAAATTTGTGTCAAAACTGTGAGATAATTTGTTTGTTCTAACTCTTTCTTTGTTGTTTCCCAGGCATTCTCAACGTCATCGAAGTACTTAGTGTCGATAGGCTCTCAACATGACATGATCGTCAACGTTTGGGACTGGCGCGCTAACCTGAAGCTGGCGAGTAACAAGGTATGTGCTACATAAATTGAGCTCATTTTAAGTAAAACAATGTCATATATTGTCTTTTTAAAGACAACAAAACGGTATAGCTCAACATTATTGCAGAATTGAAATTCATTTAGGAGTAACCGGGTGCTCATACTTTCCAATATAATTTTAATTCGACGGGCCTGTTGTTCTAGTGGTTAGTGACCCTAACTGCTAAACCGGAGGTCGTGGGTTCGATTCCCACCCAGGACAAATCTCTGTGTGATGAGCACGATCATTTGTTCTGTGTCTGGGTGTAATTTATCTATAATATGTATGTATTTAGAAATATATAAGTATGTTTATCAGTTGTCTGGTTGCCATAGCACAGGCTCTGCCTAGTTTGGGATCAGACGACCGTGTGTGAGATGTCCCAAGACATAAAAAAAAAATCTAATATGAAATTGTTATATATTTAGCAGGCACACAAACAACACACAGTACAAAAAATACTCTCAAAGTTTAGATTCCAGTCAGTTCCTTCCATTGACCGCATTTTTTTTAAGAAAACTAAATCTCCTGCCTGCTAAACTAATATCAATTTAGCATTGGCATTGTAGTAGAATTAATTGGATCATAGATCTCTAATGATAGTTTTAGGTAAGATTATGTAAATAAATAAATAAAATGTGAAATTGGAGAGTAAGTGCAGACTAGCTGTCCCCCGCGACGCCCCCCGTGTTTTAGTTTAAACGGTTTTTAATTTTTGTAACATTTTTCATTTAGTCTCCGCTCCTTTTGTTCGCAGCGTAATGTTATATAGCTTATAGCCTTCCTCAATAAATGGGCTATCCAACACTGAAAGAATTTTTCAAATCGGACCAATAGTTCCTGAGATTAGCTCGTTCAAACAAACTCTTCAGCTTTATAATATTAGTATAGATATAGATGAATTGTCCAAGATGTGCAGATCCTGCTTAATGATCATAATGTTTTTTCCAGGTGTCGTCTCGTGTGAAAGCGGTCAGCTTCTCTGAGAACGGCAACTACTTCGTTACCGTCGGCTTCAGGCACGTCAAGTTCTGGTATCTCGAGTACTCGAGGAATGCTAAGGTAAGGCTTAGGAAACTGTCACACCCAGCATGTATATGTTTATACAATTTTACTCTTGGCTAGTTTTCTGGACTTTAAAAGAGACTACTAAAGTCCTGAGTTTGGGTTGAACCCTGGTTCACCCTGGGTTTAGTTCGACATTTCTTCTCTCAACTCCAACAAGCTTAAAAAAATTGGGACAACGTGATTCCTTGCTCTAATCTACTTCAAATTTTGCATAATCTTTAACAGAATTGGTAAAAATTGTGTTTCGTATTTTATTGAAACTCATCGCCTGAGTTAAAAAGGGGTAGAAAGTTATTTTAGGGTTGATTTACATTGAAGTTGATATCAATACTCCTTAGTGCTTTTGATTTAAATTACAATTCACATAAAACCTTGGTGCAATGCAATACTAGTTAAAATTTAAATGTCCAGAAACCATTTTGACTTATACGTGGACGAAGTCGCGGGCAAAAGCTAGTTATATAATAAACAATTTAAATTTTAATAATTCTGTTGCACTTATTCAGGGTAGAATGTATTTTTACTTACAGATGTTTCCAAATTACCCAGCCAATGTATGACTTACATGGTCAGATTACTAAGAGCTTCTTATTTACGCTATGTTGGTTATAATATTATATTTATACCAGTCTTATTACATGCTGGTATAAATATAATATTATATTGAGTGTAGCGTATCATAGAGATACTCTTGTTCGCTCCCCCGAGTGAGCGGGTGTCCGTGAGGATTCGCCCGCCTAAAAAAAAAAAAAAAAGGCCCGTATTAATAGATAGGTCTCAATCGTGATCTCAAGAGCGGTATCAGTTGATACGTTCTCAAGATGCGACCAGCATCTTAATGTCGACGCTAATTAATAAACCCATATCAACAGCATCTCAGATGATACCGAGCCTAAGAAACCATTGTAAATAGTTTCATTGTCATGATTAAAAATGTAGTCAACTTATATATTTCTATGATTAAATGGTTGTAGCTTAGTTTTTGTTATTTTCAGTGCCCAAAAAAAACCTTTACTAATTCGATTTGCCGTTTTCAGTTCAAAGAACCTGTCCCTCTGATGGGTCGGTCCGCGATCCTCGGCGAGCAGAAGGACAACGAGTTCTGCGACGTGGTGTGCGGGCGCGGCGACTGTGCGGACAGCACGTACGCCATCACCCGCGGGGGCCTGCTCTGCGAGTTCAACGGCCGCCGGCTGCTGGACAAGTGGGTCGAGCTCAGGGTGAGTGAGGGCACTTCATCATCATCATCAGCATCTTCATCAGTCCACTTCTGGACAATAGGCCTCTCCCATGACCCGGCACTGAGCTTAATCATCAGTACCTACATACAACAAATAATTGAGAAATATTAATAAAAAAAAAAAAAAATGTGTCCCTCCATTCCTTGGCACGCATTGTTGGTTCTGCAACTGATCTCTTTGCGGGTGTCGGCTTGTCGTACCATCAAGCAACGAGCGTGATGGCATTATTGTGGCACGAACATAATAGTTCATGTATATCTCTGGTGTTCTCAATAATATACTAAGAAAAACCGCTGAATTCTAAATTCGGTGAGGAGGTAATGATTGTAAGATGTTTGTGTATGCGTTCAGACGACGTCAGCGAACTGCATGGCGCTGGGCGCGGCGTATATCTTCGTGGGGTGCGCGGAGGGCATCGTGCGCTGCTTCTCGCCGCGCTCGCTGCGCTACGTCACCACGCTCCCGCGCACGCACTACCTCGGCGTCGACGTCGCCAGCGGCACCAACATCAGGTGAGCTACGTCACCACGCTCCCGCGCACGCACTACCTCGGCGTCGACGTCGCCAGCGGCACCAACATCAGGTGAGCTACGTCACCACGCTCCCGCGCACGCACTACCTCGGCGTCGACGTCGCCAGCGGCACCAACATCAGGTGAGCTACGTCACCACGCTCCCGCGCACGCACTACCTCGGCGTCGACGTCGCCAGCGGCACCAACATCAGGTGAGCTACGTCACCACGCTCCCGCGCACGCACTACCTCGGCGTCGACGTCGCCAGCGGCACCAACATCAGGTGAGCTACGTCACCACGCTCCCGCGCACGCACTACCTCGGCGTCGACGTCGCCAGCGGCACCAACATCAGGTGAGCTACGTCACCACGCTCCCGCGCACGCACTACCTCGGCGTCGACGTCGCCAGCGGCACCAACATCAGGTGAGCTACGTCACCACGCTCCCGCGCACGCACTACCTCGGCGTCGACGTCGCCAGCGGCACCAACATCAGGTGAGCTACGTCACCACGCTCCCGCGCACGCACTACCTCGGCGTCGACGTCGCCAGCGGCACCAACATCAGGTGAGCTACGTCACCACGCTCCCGCGCACGCACTACCTCGGCGTCGACGTCGCCAGCGGCACCAACATCAGGTGAGCTACGTCACCACGCTCCCGCGCACGCACTACCTCGGCGTCGACGTCGCCAGCGGCACCAACATCAGGTGAGCTACGTCACCACGCTCCCGCGCACGCACTACCTCGGCGTCGACGTCGCCAGCGGCACCAACATCAGGTGAGCTACGTCACCACGCTCCCGCGCACGCACTACCTCGGCGTCGACGTCGCCAGCGGCACCAACATCAGGTGAGCTACGTCACCACGCTCCCGCGCACGCACTACCTCGGCGTCGACGTCGCCAGCGGCACCAACATCAGGTGAGCTACGTCACCACGCTCCCGCGCACGCACTACCTCGGCGTCGACGTCGCCAGCGGCACCAACATCAGGTGCCTTACGCAATCACAGTTTTGAAATTGAAACCAATAATAATAATATTGTTAGAAATCTTATCTTCGGAATCATCGGAATATCTCAATGTAATGACAGGATCAGATTTTACACTACAGCAATCTGAATGATCAACAAACAACTTTACTAATTATACTGTAATTTATATAACACTAATTATATTTGTTTTCACAGCCACATGTTCAGTCAGCCGGCAGGAGCGCGCTACCCTGACGCCGTGGCCCTGACTTACGATGAGCGGAACCACAAGCTCACCTGCATTTATAACGACCACAGCTTATACGTCTGGGATGTTCGCGATATTAAAAGGGTAAGTACATAATTACTTGTTGGTCTAGCGGTTAGAGAACCTGATTTCCTGGAGGTCGTGGGTTCGGTCCCACCCAGGACAGATCTTTGTGTGATGAGCATGATCATTTATTCTGTGTCTGGGTGTAATATTCTACTTCTAATGTACAAAAATCTTGTGCCACAGAGTTTGAAACAAATTTGTTACAAACTCCTCCGAAACTTATTAACCAAATTTTAGAAAAAATATTATGTATTTGGTAAGTCTACAAATGGGTCTTTTATACCTTTAGGTGATAAGGGTGGGCTTGGCAAAACAACGCTTGCCGGGTCAGCTAATTTATCTTTTGTAATATATTTATATGTATTTAACAATATAAGTATGTTTATCAGTTGTCTGCTTGCCATAATACAAGGTCTGCCAAGTCTGGGATCAGATAGCATCATTGTTTTTATCTACACATATTGAAGTCCACTATTTTGTCGTCCACAGGTGGGCAAGTCGCACTCGGCCCTGTACCACTCGGCTTGTATCTGGGGCGTAGACATGCACTCGGGCGGCGATCCACTCCCCGCGGGCACCTTCCTCACGTGCTCCTCCGACGACACCGTCCGCCTGTGGCAGCTCACGCCGCAGCCCACTAATATTTATAGTAATGTGAGTATCATCATAAAGTCAAAATAACTAACAAAAATAAATAGTTTTTTCATGGAGTATATTTGCGAATGACGCAGCGGCTCGTACTCGCCGACGAGGCCCGTCGCGTTTAAATAATTGTAACGTAAATGTTACCTCCCCGTCCTTAGATCAAGCTGGCCCGAGCCGGCCAAACTAGCGATAAAAATATGTCCTTAAATAATAAAAACTTAGATCCAGCCCTCCCATGCTGTTTTTCCCTTATTAAGATTGTTAGCAACGCACTAAGTCGAGGTCCGAACCCTACAAGGGGTGCCCTTAGTGAACGTTGCTGACGTAGTTAGTTTTTCTATTGCTCTGGCTGGAGGCCCATAAGGTTCGCGCTGGCGCTGCTCCATAGAGCCAGCATTGTCGGATTTATCACCCGACTAGTCGACCCTCTTGTACACATACAAATCGTAGTTTACTGAATAATCGACGCTCCCACACAGATAGTGTCGTTATAAATTTTTGCACTCACACATCTAAATAAACTAATGAGGTGGATTTTTACCATGGTGTAACAATTCTGTACAATAGTATATTATATTAAAATATTAGAATATAAAATTATATGTTTGTTTTTATAGGAACTGAATAAAGTATTTTACATCGACCCCGAGCTGAAGTTTCTGAAGGACGTTGACCTCACGACCACAGACAAGGATAAGGCCAAGTCCTACGATGATAAGACTGGAGTCAGGTATGTTAAGAATTATTTGTACTATTTTTTAGCATATAACTGATATTTGTCCTTTATAAATAAAATAGTGCTATATCTATTCTATTATCTATATGCATAGAGCATTTATTTTACCATTCATTAAAATATCTTATTTTTTTTGAAAATTTACTCGACTAGTTGCGGAGTAGACTGACCTAGAAAGAAACTAGTCGAGTTATTTGCGAAAAAAAAGTCTTGTAATATATAAAAATTCAAATATCATAATCATATCTTTATCTTCTCATAGTATAAAAAGTCTTATCCGTTGTTTTTACGTTTAGATCTTTTAAACTACGCAATGGATTTTAATACAGTTTTCAGCAATTGATCTAGTAATTCATTTCAATGTTTTTCATACTTCAATTTCGACTGTAGTGCACAAAGTTATTCGCGATTCTTGTCAGTTGAGTTTTAGAAGTGCGGGTCAATTGTTTTGATTGCGGAGATATCGTTTTTTTTTTATATTATTATGACCTACTTGCTGGTTTTGAGTGTACACGTAATAAATTTTGACGGGCCTGTTGCTTTAGTGGTTAGTGACAATGACTGCTAAACTAGAGGTCTTGGGTTCGATTCCCACGCAGGACAAATCCTTACGTGATGAGCACGATCATTTGTTCTGTGTCTGGGTGTAATTTATCTATAACTAGCTATCCCCCGCGACTTTGTCCGCGTGTTTTAGTTTCAGTTTTTTTTCATTTTTGCACCATTTTTCAGTTATGTTATATAGCCTTCTTCAATAAATGGGCTATCCAACACTGGAAGATTTTTTTAAATCGGACCAGTAGTTCCTGAGATTAGCGCGTTCAAACAAACAAACAAACTCTTGAGCTTTATATATTAAGTATAGATACGTATATATAGTTATGTGTATCAGTTGTCTGGTTGCCATAACACAGGCTCTGCCCAGTGTGGGTGTTGTCCCAAGGTATTGTTAGTATAGTTCGATTCAAACTTAATGGCGGCTGTGAACACGAGTCCAGTCGCTGCGCAGTACCAAACTTATGCGCCAGCGGGGGTGCGGGGCGAGGTACTGCGCAGCGTTTAGCGCACTTCACAGCCGCCATTAAGTTTGAATCGAACTATATGAATGGGTTCGGCAGATGCGTGCGCGTGTCGCCGTGCGGCGCGCACGTGGCGGCGGGCGACCGCGCGGGCAACGTGTGGGTGGTGGCGGCGCGCGGCGGGCTGCTGCACCGCCTGGAGGCGCACGACGCCGAGGTGCTGTGCCTGGAGTACAGCGCCGCGCCGCGCCTGCTGGCCTCCGCCTCGCGCGACCGCCTCATACACGTCTTCCACGTCGACAGGGTAACGCAATCACTCTTCATTTTTATTACCTATCCCAGCTAACATTGTTTTACCATTATTCTTCTTCTTTCTTCTTTAAAAAAAACTCCCGCACTAAGGAATTTAATCCTTGTGTCGCGGGGGGTTTCACAAACATTCAAATCACACGCACAAAGAACACCCAGACTTGAAACAAGCATTTGTGGGTCAAACACAAATGCTTGTCCCATGCGGGGATCGAACCCGCGGCATGTCGCGCACAGAGGTAATAGGCGGGGTGACCTACACCACTCGGCTACCCGTGCAGTCAAATTATTAGTTAATTATTATTATTGTTATATTACTAGCTGTGCCCGCGGCTTCGCTACCGTCAACTGAACACTTACCCTATCTACCCTACCCTTACATATATCCTTCTCCTGGTTCTAAGCTACGTCCCCACCAATTTTCAGCCAAATCAGTTCAGCCGTTCTTGAGTTATAAATAGTGTAACTAACACGACTTTCTTTTATATGTATAGATTATTAGACTAAAATGTCCCACTGCTGGGCAAAGGCCCCACTCTTCTTCTACTTGTCTCTCTCAAGAGTTGCGGTTGACCAGTTTGTTTTGCCATACAGATAAAAAACTGAAGAGTGCCACCCTTATCACTTGGGCGTATAAAATGTATGTGTTTCGATTCGCAGATCTAACCGATATGCATACAAAATTTTGTGAGAATCGGTCGAGCCATTTCTGAGGAGTTTAATTACAAACACCGTGACACGAGAATTTTATATATTAGATTTATTTACACACACTCATAAAACTATTATTACAGGTACTTACTACCTAATACAATAGCCTATGTACATAAATATTAAACTATGGTAACTTAAATAATAAGCTAAATCGAACAAACAGTACAATAAGCGATTGGAGACACTTCTAGCAACTTTAACACGAGAATCCTATTATGGGTAAAAACGACTATTGGTAATTTAGTTCCTACGTCGCTGGGATTTCGTAAACAATAAAACTACCTATAACACACAGAATTAAGTCCAATCATTTCACTTTCCTGGAATGTTCTGTGAAAAACAATTGTCGTTTGTCAGTAAAATCGTTAAACTCAATCTCAGGTAACATTAAATTTGACCTTGAACTTTTGCAGTCACACATATAATAAGAGCTTCTCGGTGCAGTCTAATATGTGCACTAGGTGCAGTAGTATATGTAAATTATATTTGTTTCAGGGTTATCAAATAATGCAGACGCTCGACGATCACTCATCGTCTATTACAGCGGTTCGTTTCCTCAACTCCGGCGGAGGACTGCAGATGGTCTCATGTGGCGCTGATAAAACTATACTGTTTAGACAGCTTAGAAATGTGAGTTCTTTTTTTGTATTAGTACTACGTGTATGAGAATCTTGTGAGTTATTAGTATACTGTGAAAGAACGGGCATTTAGATATTATTGTTGGTTAATTGTCATTATTATTATTATTCCTTATCAAGGTACAGTTTTTCTAGTTTTTTTTATTCATTTATTATAATTTTCTTTGAAAAAATAAAATTGCGAACTGTCGACTGTCATTATTCGCTACTTTTCATTTAGCAGGTCTGCGGGCTAAAATATCTTAAGGAATGTCAGTACCTTTGTACATTTGCCCTATTATGTTGTGTTTATTTGTTATTTACATAATAATATACATTAATGAATACATAATTATATGTAATTTATTGGAATAAAATTTAGACACAATTTTTATTTAAACTCCGCGACTAGTTTCGATTTTTCATTTCCAGCCTATTTTGAAACTAGTCATTCAGTACACGTTACAACTAAAAAAACATAGAAATTGCGATATTACGTGGTCAGTTTCGTAAGACAAGTTACTAAAATGAATTGAACATTACAACAAGCATATAGTTTGTATATAATAAAATACCGATGTACTTCTTATCGCAGATTTTCAAAAAATAAACTTAAAACGTGTTGAATTAAGCTCTTCTATAATAAAATTTCAAATGTATGCCTTTTTTAGGGTTTTTTTTGTGTAGTATAAAGAATATGTATGAGATAAGAAAATTGATATGTATATTTATTTTAGACACAAGATGGCGGCTACCAATTCCAAAGAGGGCAGAATGTGTCGGGTAGAACAACTCTATATGATATGGAGGTCGATGCGGGAGGCAGGCATATACTTACAGCGTGTCAAGTAAGTAATAATAAAGACAAGAAAATAACAATTTAAATGTGCTACTATTATTAAAAAAAACCTTATAGTCTCCGAGTAGTTTCAAACTGGACATGAATGATATCTATCCGTCTAGTTTAAAACTAGTCGGTAATCGGATAATTTTTTTTATTTAAACGTCACATAGATATTAATAAATATTAGACACGTATTTTTCTTTTTTAAATTAAACAACTCAGTATGAAAATTACATATCCATTTAGTCCACCAGATACATAAAAAAAGAAAACAAAGCTTCTATTTTTTCTTTTATCAAATCAATAAAAAATAACAAAGTTAAATCGCTTTAAAGTTTAGGAGTGTGGGTTTGTGACGTCATATTTTTGGTAAAATTGTACCTAGAAGTGACGTCACACGACATTTCCCTTTACTGTATCTTCCTCATTGTTTATTTAAGTAAAAAAGGAAAAAATACGTGTTTAATACTTTTTAATAGTCTATGTGACGAGTAAATGAAAAATTATAGTCCACATCCCTATTACAGGCTAGTATTAAATCACATAAATATTACAGGATCGTAATGTGCGAGTGTACAGCGCAGCTCACGGACGACATACGAAGACGTTCCGGGGTACCACTGCTGAAGATGGGACATTAATAAAGGTATATACAATATAGTTTTTAGTTTATTTCCACCAACACCAGCGCCTAAACGAATGTAAGTCGGCTTAAAAGTTAAGTTACTATACTAGCTGTTTCCCGCGGCTCCGCCCGCGTGGATGTCCGTTGTCGCGGCAAAAAGTAGCCTATGTCCTTTCTCAGGCTCTAGACTACCTGTGTACCCAATTTAATTTAAATCGGTTTTGTAGTTTTGACGTGAAAGCGCGACAGACAGACAGACAAAGTTACTTTCGCATTTGTAATATTAGTTAGGATTGATACCTACCTGACCCGGCAAACGTTGTTTAACCCTTATCACCTAGAGGTATAATAAAAGCCTGCGACCTACACTCAGACCTACAACCTACCTACTAAAAATCGGTCAAGCCGTTTCGAAGGAATTTGATAAGAAACACGCACACAAGATATATTTGACTATTGTAAGAGTTTTTATTACAGTTCAGTTATCCGAGGAAGATGAAATAAGTTACAAAAAATAAATCCTCTTTTGTACACAAGGGGATAAATTACTTATGGCTCCACTTAAAGTAGAAAATATTAATTTACTATCTAACTTTCACCAACCGCTTTTCTCCAAGGAAATATTACATACAAAAACGTAACCAGTCTGACGACCTCCGGGGTCGAGTTGCGTACACACCGTTTTTCAAGTTGTCGTCAGCTTTGAGGTCCCTGGTTCGATCCCCAACCGGGTCAACGTAGAAAACCACTTTTCTACATTGTCTCGGGTCTGGGTGTTTGTGGCACCTTCGTTGTCTCTGAATTCCATAACACAAGTGCTTTAGATACTTACTTTGGGTTCAGAGCAATGTATGTGATGTTGTCCGCATTTATTTATTTAATTCCTTTTTCTTGCCAACAGGTGGCGCTAGACAACAGCGGCATCTACCTAGCTACCTCAAGCACGGACAAGATTTTGAGCGTGTATGATTACTACTCTGGGGAGTGTATGGCCACCATGTATGGACACTCTGAGATCGTTACCGGACTTAAGTGAGTATTATTTATATTTAACTAGCTGTCCCCCGCGACTTTGTCCGCGTATTTTAGTTTAAACGGTTTTTCATTTTTGCAACATTTTTCATTTATGCTCCGCTTCTTTTGGTCGCAGCGTAATGTTATATAGCTTATAGCCTTCCTCAATAAATGGGCTATCCAACACTGAAATATTTTTTTTCATATCGGAACAATAGTTTCTGAGATTAGCGCGTTCAAACAAACAAACAAACTATTTAGCTTTATATATTAGTATAGATTTATTGATATGTGTTGTGTGTCCCCAGGTTTACGCCCGACTGCCAGCACGTGGTGTCGGCGTCGGGCGACGGCTGCATCTTCGTGTGGCGCGTGCCCCACGATATGGTGGTCACCATGCGCGCCAGGCTCGCTCAGCAGGCCATACGCCAGGGGAAGTGAGTACACAGACCTATAGGCCGGCAAGCCATACATTTGAGTTTATTGCGTTTATACAGACAGACGCGGCGAGGGAACCTTGTTTTATAATATACAAGCTGAGCAGGTAAACGTTGTTTCGCCATATAAATTTAAAATAAGGGTTGGTGGTGGAAGGGTGAAAATTAAGTACGTATCTACCCTACCTTACGTCACTACCATACTTACCTTACCCGACCCTACCTACTTAACAAATTATTTCTCATTCAGCCACTCACTTTTCATGTTATGAGAGTGAAAAAATTATTTTTTTTTAAAAACCATCTCCTGACAAAAACAAACATAACAAAACAAGAATTAGTGAAATTCGTCCAGCCGTTCACGCGTAATGGCGTGACCAAGGGAAATAGGGATTAATTGTAATTAAATACAAATAATAGAAGTAAAAACTTAAACCTCAGGCTGGACTCGAACCTGCAACCACTGGCTTGACGCGCCATTGTATTTAATTACAAATATTCGCTGCGCATGCGTTAATGCGTAACAAATAATTAAAATAGGGATTAATTTTTATATGTATAATAACTTTCGTGAGGAGTATTCATAATTATTTAAAACAAAACGGTTTACTCACTTATATTCTCGGGATCACCCGACTAGTTTCAGACTCAATAGGAGTCCCTAATCATGAGCTGACGCGGCGGCGGTGGTGTCGCGAGTCGAACTGATAAAATTTTTTATATATATATGTAGATTACATAATTATTATATTTGTGACACATATGTGTTACCTCACAGGAAAGTGCCAGCGCCTAGCAACGGCATGTCGGGTCTGGACAGCGAGAGCGACTCGCACCTGGGCTCGCCGCCGCGCGACCTGCCCTACGAGGAGAACAAGTTCACCACGCCCGTCGTGCCCGATTATACGTGAGTATCTAGACACGCAGTAACGTGTCAAAGCCAAGTTCTAGTAACAGAACTGGCGAGCAGCACCGTGTATGAGAACTAGCTAAGTCAGACCTTAGGCTACAATATATTATCCTAAGTTATAAGAATAAATTTAATTTTATGTGAATATATGAATGAACTTGGCACCCATTTAGATCTCACTTCTTTTGTCGTTGAAGTCAACAACCAACTTGGCTCTCATTTTACATTTATGTTTTTGATGGGATTGTGTAATAGGGATGATGACAATTAGGATCATGACAAAATATTTATAAATGTATAGATAATATATATATATGTATAGATCGAGCTCAGTGGCGTGCCATAGGAGAGGCCTATGTCCAGCAGTGGACGAAGATAGGCTGATGATGATGATGATGATAGATAATATTAACAGTAAAATTAAAAATAAACTGTCAAAGATCACTTAAAAGTTTTGGCACTATAAGGTCCAAGGCTTGTGACACCACACGTAGATGTGTGATACTATCAAATTACCAAGTGCAAATACAAGATTGTAAGTGCAAAAACATATTTTTTAGTAACAAAACAAAGCCTTTTCCTTTACTTGTGACGTTAGACCTTGCACTATGCTAAATTTCGTGATTCTAGGTCGACGGGAAGTACCCTTTAAGGTTTTCAGTTTTTCGGAAATGTACAGGAAATGCGCGAAAACGCCATAAACGGATGTATTTTTTAACTGTGGTGTTTTATTTCGTAGACCTGAGAATTTTTTACATTTTAAACACAATACCACCGTTCAAGAGAAAAAGTAACAAAAACACCATGAGATTTAGTGGCAACATAATAATACCAGCCTATAAATGCCCCACTGCTGGGCACAGGCCTCTTCTCATATAGAGAAGAAACGAGCATTGATCACCGCGCTTGCTCATTGCGGGTTAGCGATTTCAGATTCCAATTTTTCGAATCCAGGTTTCCTCACGATGTTATCCTTCACCGATTGTCAATGATGTCTTAGAATAATTAAGAAAGTACATATAAATTTGAAAAAGTCATTGGTGCCTGTAATGGGTTCGAACCTGCAACCTTATGCACACAAATCAGTTCATTGAACCACTAGGCCACCACGACACAGTGGCAACATAAAATGTTTTAATTAAGTACATGATTGTAGCGTTATTGTAATAATTGCATTAATTTTGGCCAGTCTCCGCATCGGTCGCCTTCCGACGTGGGCTAAGAAGAGTTTAGGTGACGAAGCGTTAGCCGGCGAGGCACCCGCGCCCGAGCCGCCTGCCAGGGGGAAATGGGCTACTAGGATTAACCCGAACACTGGTAAGTTAACTATTATTATATATATCTTTTATTTCTCACGGGCTATCCTCAGTAGCGAGTATACTCGGTCCTTTGAAAGGCTTACGAGGGAACACAGGTTCAACACGCAGTGGCCTTGTTGAAATCTTTACTCTAAACTGGGATGGGGCATCTACCACGGTCCATCCACCTCAGCTTTATGGAAGAACAGATATGAATGGTCTAAAGTAGATACAAGGCTATTGTAATTTATGAATGGAAAATAAAATTTATAAATATAAATATGTATTATTCACGATTTACGAATACACCTGCGGCCTTATTACGTACCTTGCAAAAGCAAAGCAGTAGGTCTCACTCTCTTTTTATCTGTCGAGAGCCACCACCAAATAGTTCTGACCAGATCCCGACCGAGGTCACTGCCTGGAAGTTTAAGTTTTGGGCTGCATCTCTCGGACTTCTGAATTAACACATTGTTAATCAGAGTCGGTGAGACCAAACGCAAGATTGGTTCAGTAGATGTTGGATACGTCGCCCTAACGACGTAATAAGTGGAAGGCAAAATTTAAACTTCCAGGCAGCGACCTCAGTAGCTTAGTTGGTTAAGCGACTAGCGCGTCAAGTCAATAGTCGCAGGTTCGAGTCCTGCCTGAGCCTTAAGTTTTTATTTTCACTATTTGTATTTAATGACAATTAATCTAGTTCATTATAGTATAGTTCAATTCCAACGTAATTTAAATACTTGATAAATTATAAACGAACAAATTATCCTTACAGAGAAACGCGTAGACTCAGACGGGTCTAAAGACAGTTCTCTAGACAGCGGCACTGACACTCGTTACATAGAGAAACGGAAAGACCAAACCAGTGTCAAGCAGGTATGTGGTGTATACACTTATTGCTGTGTATTATGGTAAAGTGTCTCTAGAGAAATGTTTTTATGGTACAAGTTTGGTTTGACAGCTGTCACTTTTGACATCTGTCACTGACAAATTCAAGTTTAGTGTTACTGGTGTGGATATATAATGTTAATTAAGTATTTAATATTATTTAAAATTGGTGATTTGCCGTATTTTTTTATAGTATGTATTAAATTAATAGTTTAACATTTCTCAAAGATACTACTTTTATGACATACACACTGAGTTTTTTTTTTATAATTTGGCAAAGTTATTTCTCATTTACCATCACATTTGTATTGATACATAATGATGATGAATCTGGTAAGAAAGAATATTAAGAAATTTTTCGATTAAAAAAAACTACCTTATATAAATATTTTTTTTACATCAGAATAATAGTTGTAATAGCCCATTTTAAACATGGTTACCTCGCCTTATATTTACAGTTATTTTCGGCAAGAAAAACCAGATTTACTTTACTGTAAATTTAATAATGTTACCCAAGTGAATAAATACTTGGTGTGTATGCAATTAACATTGTTTTGTGATCACTCACCTGGTTGTCGGTAGATGGTGTTGGTGTCTGTAACATGTAGTTTAATGTTAACTGTTGCAAAGTATAATGAAGGTTTAACTAACAGTAATTAAAAAAATTTTAAAGCATTATTTACGCACTTTATTTTTTTATAAAAAGAAACTGGCCGATAGGGGAGCCGACTAATTATTTTTTATTTACACGTCAAATAGATATTAAAAAAATATTAGACGCGTATTTTTTCTTGTTTTAATTAAACAAACGATGAGGAAGATACAGTGAATGGAAATGTCACGTGACGTCACTTGTGGCTACAATTTTTACCCGCACGTGACGTAACAAGCCCTTACTCCAGAACGTAATAGCGCTTTAACTTTGTTGTTTTTCATTGATTCGATAAAAGAAAAAATACGAGTTTTTTTTTATATATCTGGAAATAGATATTTCCTTTTCATACCGAGTCCCTATTGTAAGCCGGACTCGCATATGAAGGGTTCTGTACCATTTTATGGAACTCCCTTAAATTTATTTTTAGTATTTATTGTTATAGAGGCAACAGAAATATACTCTCTTTGAAAAATTTAACTGTCTTGCTATTACGGTTCTCGAAATATTCACTTATATATTGCACTGTAGTGGGATGTAGTTTTTATGCACTATTATTTATTTAAACGCACTTCATTATATTTTGTAACCTTATTTTTTCTTATTTAACGTTTTTTTTTTGTTTGTTGAATGGTTTATTGGTTTTTATTTTTTACCCTCTTAACTGTTATTAACTTTTGACATTGGGTTGTTTTAAATGGTGTTAATGTAGGAGATCAAATCTTTTAGTTGTCTGCATTTGATTTGTAATTATGTTTTACAAGCTGTCCCCCGCGACTTTGTTCGCGTGTTTTAGTTTCAACGGTTTTTCATTTTTGCAACATTTTTCATTTATGCTCCGCTCCTATTGGTCGTAGCGTGATGTTATATAGCCTATAGCCTTCCTCAATAAACGGACTATTCAATACAAAAATAATTTTTCAATTCGAACCAGTAGTTCCTGAGATCAGCGCGTTCAAACAAACAAACATACTCTTCAGCTTATAATATTAGTATAGATGTATAATAATTATTTAGGAATGATGACGGGAGTGAACTGTCAATATTCCAAAATTATGTATTATGCAATTTTTTATGTTTCTTCCAACTACGCACAAATAGTGCACACATGTGGTGTGTGAATTTAATTCATAAATGTTAATTAGTGATTTAGAAACATAATTTTAATTAACATTAAAAACATATTGCTATATATTTTTAAACACCATTTATTACCAACCATATTGTTAATTAAATAAACTACTGAAATATCAGAAATCGATATTTTGTACTAAAATTACAATCTTCTAATTAAACGCGTACGATGGCTTTTAAGAAGTTGATCAAATAAATGAGTAAAAAATTAAAACCAATAAACCACTGACGGATGGTGGTTGCTATAGAGACCAAAATCGCTGAATCTGTCCCAACTGCCCCGCGTCGAGGCATTGTTCCGAAATTTCGACGCCACCATGAGGAAAACCTACGAAATACTGTCTATTTCTCCAAGGGTTGAAAAGGTTTATTTTTTATTGTTTTTTTTTTGCATTTTGTTTTGTTTTTTGCGCTTGTGTGTTGTTTCGTTCACAGCTAAAGATTATTGTAAGTTAGGAATAGTTTAATTAGAGATGGTCCATTTTATGGCTATACTAGCGATTTAACATGCTAAAAAAATAATCAAAAAGCTACAAGTCGTTCTTAAATGAGCTAGATGTAATATTAGCATAATAACTATCGTGAGGAGTGTTCATAATTATTTAAAACAAAACGGTTTACTCACGAATATTCTCGGGATCGCCCGACTAGTTTCAGACTCAATAGGAGTCCCTAATCATGAGCTGACGCGGCGGCGGTGGTGTCGCGAGTCGACACCACCGCCGACTAGTCGGGCGATCCCGAGAATATACGTGAGTAAACCGTTTTGTTTTAAATAATTATGTAATATTAGCGTCTGTACTTAAACAAGTTAATTTTAATAAAATTAACTGTATTTTAAATCATGTCTTTTATCTCAAAATAATCTATATATATAAAAAACGGTTACACCATTTATAACTCAAGAACAAGTCGACCGATTTTCATGATCTTTGATTTTTGTCCATCCCGGATAGTAGAATAAATATCAAAACATATCTCACGGGAACGGGAACTATTTTTGCGGGTGAAACCGCAAGCTAGTTAGTTAATATATAATTAAAAATGATAATAACAGAAAATATTGATTTGGACCATTAGTTTTTGTAGTACATTTTTTTTTACATTATATTCGTTAAGTAAATTTTATTTGTTTCGCACAGTTTTGTAAGTTGTCCTGTCTTGTGTAGCATGGGAAGCATTTGTCTAGTTTGCATACATCAGCTTTTTGTTCCAGTCTGTTTGTTCACATGTTTGTTGCAAATACACTTGAGCTATCATCATTAGTTTTGAATAGCCCACTGGTAAGAATAGGTATTTTGAAATCTAATTTGACTCAATCCCACCCAAGAGAGCTATCATCATTAGTTTTGAATAGCCCACTGGTAAGAATAGGTATTTTGAAATCTAATTTGACTGGTTCTATTCCCAACCAAGATTCACACCCAATCTTTTTGTGATGAGCATGATCATTTGTTCCGTGTCTGGGTGTAATTTTTCTAGTAGTAGTTTTTAGTAGTTTCCAATGTTTTTTTATTAAATTGCGTATTCCTAGCAGCAAATGGTATTACCCAAAAGTAACCCCGTTAAGTAAACCCGTTAGTTTTATCGACAAGATATATTAACTAAATCTTTGAAAATTAGTTTACATGAAAACCAATATTTAAATATTTTCAATAGTACTGCTCAGTCTAAAATTAACTTTATTTACACTTGCGTAAGTTAATGTTCGTTTAAATGGAAATAACATGAATTGTCACAAGAATTTAAATAATTTATAGATATTTAGGTTTTTCTTATTTTTGTATGTATTTATTTTTATAATTTACTTTTTCTCGCTTAGGGTTTTTGTCCAATATTCCACTTCTATTAATTACTTTAAGCATTCTCTCATTGTTTTATTGCTTGCTTGTGCATGTTAAATGTTATCATTTTTGTTAGTATTTAAGTGCTTATGCTAGAGCATGTTTTATGGCCGAATACTCAAACGCAACTTAATTTTAAATCGCCGTTATATCTCATGCTGTCTCTTCTGTCACTTTAAGGTGTGAATTAGCCACAGACAGACATTTTGACGACCTCTGTGTTAAAGTTGCGTATACACCGGTTTTCAAGGTGTCGCCTGCTCTGAGGTTCCGGGTTCGATCTTCGGAACAATATAGAAAACCACTTTTCTACACTGTCTCGGGTCTGGGTGTTTGTGGTACCTTCGTTGTTTCTGAATTCCATGACACAAGTGCTTTAGCTACTTACTTTGGGTTCAGAGCAATGTTGTCCACATTTATTTATTTAAGAGCGTCTTAAAGTTAAGTTGCGTTACAGTATTTAGGGGTTTGAGTATGTGTATGTGCTATGTATGTTCCCTGCTTATTTATTATTGTTTTTATGCAGGGTTATTTGTAATTGGTATGAGCTAATTTGTATGGGAAGTGTATCTCATTATATTATGTCATTAGGGTTTAAATTCTCATAGCAATTTTGAATAACCTTGATGTTAGTAATTTATGATTCCATCATTTTCATTCATTAAAATACTCGAGTACATTATAGTAGGACTATGACATGATTCACTACACTCGTCTTTATACTTAACTTAATTATATATATACTATACTGCGTTCGCAGTTTTGTGCCAATCTTGTAAACAAACACAAATTTATCTATAATATGTATGTATTTAGAAATATATAAGTATGTTTATCAGTTGTCTGGTTGCCATAGCACAGGCTCTGCCTAGTTTGGGATCAGATGACCGTGTGTGAGATGTCCCAAGATATTATTATATTATTATTAAAAAAAAACAAAGTTTTAGGAGAAACAACTCTAATGCTTACGTATAAGGTTCATTTTGCGCTACAACATCATGTTTTTTCATGACTTTTTCAACAGTACTCGTCAGTCTAAAATAAACTTTATTTACAATTGCATAAAGTTGATGTTTGTTTAAGTGGACATAACATCAATTGGAACAAGAATTAAAATAGACTACAGATTTATACATACTTTTTTTTTTGTTACTGGCTTTAGATGAGCCATGTTTTCTTTATTCCAAGTTTTAGTAATTATATGCACTTGAAATTAATGCCTGCTAACGAAACAGAAGAAAAATTTTAAACAATTGAAAATGATGGAATCATTTCTTATTATTATTTTGTTTTAGTGAATAATTATGCAATGCCATTGAGATATTAAACATTCATTCAATTTATAAAAAAAAAAAAATATGTACCGTGGAACATGGAACTTCCTCCTTTTTTAAGTCGGTTAAAAACGAGGCTTAGTTTTATAGTCCAGTTACTTATTAAAGGATATTTTTTTTTATATTTTCTAGTATTCTTATCACAAACTTACTTAAATTGCATAATTATTCACATTTTGTTACCCACAGCACATTATTTATGTTGTTTTATGTTCAACGTTAGGTAACGATTAATTTGTCGAAAAGTCGCGCGACTGAGACGCGGACGCGACACCATACCGACGATTCGTCGCTCGGCAGTTTTAAATACGAGGTGCGCTTTTATTTGCATTTTTATTTTTTTTGTCTTGCTTGTTATTATTGTATATATTTTTTTGCTTGTGTGTTTTATTAGTCACTAGCTGTCCCCCGCGACTTTGTTCGCGTGTTTTAGTTTCAACGGTTTTTCATTTTTGCAACATTTTTCATCTATGCTCCGCTTCTATTGGTCGTATCGTGATGTTATATAGCCTATAGCCTTCCTCAATAGACGGACTATCCAATACAAAAAGAATTTTTCAATTCGAACCAGTAGTTCTTGAGATTAGCGCGTTCAAACAAACAAACAAACTCTTCAGCTTTATAATATTAGTATAGATTGAATGCACTGAAATGTATCGGTATTTTATTTGTTTGCAAAATATTAATTAATTTACGTGTAAAGTGATGTATGACAGGTGCCACGTTAAGCATATAGTGCCCAAGCCAGGCCCGCGAAGTTAATGCTCTGGCTTTAACTGTTTTTTTTAAACGAATTTCGCACTAAGGAATTTAATCCTTGTTTCGCGGGGGGTTTCACAAACATTCAAATCACATGCACAAAGAAGACCCAGACTTAGAACAAGCATTTGTGGATCACACAAATTTTTATCCCATTCGGGATCAAACCCGCAGCACGTCGCGGACTGGTAATTGGCGGGGTGACCTATACCACTCGGCTATCCGAGCAGGCTATCTACGTCTATCTATGTCTGTGCTTATTATGTTGTCTACAAATCATAACAATCAATTTTTTGTTTAAAACATCAAAACACTAAAACAAGAGTTAACGATGAGAGAATCCTTCAACGTTCAATCGTTCGACTGCACGGATAGCTGAGTGGTATAGGTCACCACGTCAATTACCACTGTGCGCGACTTGCCACGGGTTCGATCCCCGCATGGGACAACCATTAATGTGATCCATAAATGCTTGTTCCAAGTCTGGGTGTTCTTTGTGCATGTGGTTTGAATGTTTGTAAAACACTCCGCGACACAAGGATTAAATTTCTTAGCGCGGGAGTCGTTTTCTTTAGAAAGCAACAAAAAAAAAAAATTTATATATGTCTTGTGACTTTGACTTCAGCGTCAATGATAGTAGAGAAACTAACAATTTCACTCTTATCTTTAAGTAACACTAGTTAGGTTCTAAAACTTAAATACGGGACATGTTCCAAGGTTTGCTTGGGGTAATACTAAAAATATATTTTTTATATAATGATGTTTTTCACAGGACCAAGAGTCAACGGAACACGACGGCGATATCGAAGACATATCTGATGGTGAAAGGACCTCGTCTTCCGAGAGGGGGAACAGACCGACGTATTATCCTGGGAATAATGATGATGAGACTCCTGGGTGAGTTTGTTGAAAATAATTATATATAAACTAGCTGTGCCCGCGCTTCGCTCCTTCAACTGACCACCTACCCTACTCTACCTAACTACCATACTTACCTACTCTACCTACCTTATACTACTATACTTATCTATCTACCTGCCTTCCTACCTATTTTCTCATTCAGTCATTATGAGAACAAAAAAATCTTTTCTACAAACCTTGTACTGACACATAAAAAAAGAATTATCCAATTTGGTGCAATCGTTCGGAAGTTATGCGCGTACATACATTTCTAAAAAATATGGATATATTTAAATAAATAAATGTGGACAACATCACATACATTGCTCTGAAACCTCAAAGTAAACTACCTTAAGCACTTTTCTTATGGGATCAGAGACAATTAAGGTACCACAAACACTTAGACCCGAGACAATGTAGGAAAGTGGTACTCTACCCGCCCGAAGATCGAACCCGGGACCTCTGGAAAGTGGGGATAATAACTATAAATTTAAAGATTTAAGAAAAATCCGATATTTAAAATGAGCTGATAGTTTCAAAACTCCTGAACAGATCTTTAAATATCATCGATAAGAATTTAGATTTTTTATTATTGATATTTTTTTTTTTTTTGTTTTAGAGAGTTCATGGTAAACGCCATGGACGTGGACGAGCTCCGGGAGTCCATGCGGCGCTCCAAGCGCTGGGCGGGCGAGACGCGGCTGGAACTGCCTCCACCTCACGCCAAGCTCACGGGCACGCCGCAGGACTCCGACGATGACGAGGTAAGGGAAACGCCATTTACTGCTTTTGGCCAGATAAACTTGTTACCAAAAGCCGTTTTAAATCTTTTTGAAAACTGTTTTTTTTTTTTTATTTAAAATACTTCACTTCAGCTTTATTTTTGGTGTCGAATAAATTGCGAAAATCCATTAACTAAGTTAGCTGTATCAGATTTACCCTTCAACCCTTTTTGATAGATATAACCTTTCGGTAACCTGTTTACATATAATCACTGTGACGTCCTCTGTTCTAGGATTTAGGGCAAGGGCTGCCGTGCCCGCTAGTTTAAAATTATTCGGATGAGTCTAAGAGAGGCCAAATTTACTATAGTAAAAATAAGTATAAGTTAAATAAGAAAAGTTTTAAACCTCAGGCAGAAATTGGACCTGGGGCTAGTGCAAACGAAAATATTTTTCCTTTCTACTATTTGTATTAAATGGCAAATATTTGCTCCGCATGCGTCAATGCTTCACATATAATAATAAAAAAAAAAACATTATTTCTAACTAGGTTCCTTATGTCTTTGAGAAGAGGTCTTAACCCAGCAGTTGGACAATTACAAGCCGTGTTAATATTATTCTTTCTAATCAGGTGTCGACTCCATCCGGTGACAACACGGAACGGAACCCTCTGTCCGGCTCGTGCGAGTCGCTCGACACGGCCGGACGACGCGAGAAGTACATCAAGTCGGCCTTCGACAGTTTGAGCGGAGCCGAAATGGATACGACTCTTACTGGAGGTGAGTAAGATAATAAGACAGATCACGCCAATAAACCAACTAATACAATGGCGGAAAATATATATTATTTAATAATATAATAATTTATTTCTTTCAATAAGTACAATAAGCAAATCAACACAACACAAAGATAAATATATTAATTGTACAGTGGGGTTAGTAAAAATAGCACACTGATTCTCAAACTGAGACGAGCTCGTATTTCGGGAATCAGAGGCTCTCCTCTCTAATGCTATTACAATTTCAATGTCATTAAAAGTTTTGTGCAATATTGATTACTTACAGTTCTATAGGTTACTTACAGTACTTTAGGTACTTATATAATATTTTACTTTATAATTTCTATGAGTTCCTTTTTCATTATAATTAATTTGGATCCTTCGCCTTTACTTTACATGTTGTTCTGATTTTAATAGCTTTTTCAAAAATATTGTAGGTGTTTAAAAATCCTTTTTTTTTCGATATTGTTATCCGTTTGTAAAACAATATTTGGTAAACTTTCTTAACGACAAAAAAAATAGTTTTTTTTATTTCTGCGAGTTGCGCATTCGGGGCTAATTTATGTTCCTTTTTTTTACACGACTCCCGCACTAAGGAATTTATCCTTGTGTCGCGGGGTGTTTTACAAACATTCAAATCACAAGAACAGGATTTATGGATCACAAAAATGCTTGCCCCATGCGGGGATCGAACCCGCGGCACGTCACGCACAGTAAAATTGGCGTGCTGACCTATAACACTCGGCTATCCGTGCAGTCAAACACAATTATAACCTCACTTCTTCATCAACTTTATTCCATTCAGGAAACACATCTCTCTCAGCGTTGCACCTGTCCCGCGCGCCCGCGCCCCCGCCGCGCCCCCGCGCCGCGCCCCGCGCCGCGCCGCGCACGCCGGAGCCCGAGGCCGCGAGGCGGAGGGAGGAACTCAACCGTAGGATACTGGAGACCAGGAAGCAGCTGGAAAGCGTGAGTATTTGTTTATACAACTTAGTTTACAATACTATTGCTACATACGTTAAGTGTGCGATAAAGATAGCACTTCGAAGCCGAAATTAGCCGATTGTCTCTTTCCAAAGGTCGATGTGCAACATTTATTGCCAGGTACTGTATTTATGTGCAAACAATGAAATAAATACAATTTCTGTTAATGCGATACACAATTTTTTTTACTATTTTCATATCGTTTTTATTTAGCAACTATAAAAGTTATTGACTTGAAATTTGGTTTCGAGATAGAAGAGGATATGATGAAAATAAATGTCGATCAATTACACGATTAAAGAAACTTTCCTTGATATATTGTTTTAAATCATCTGTATAGCAACTCTTTCTTTTACTTTACCCACCAAACTATTCAACTTCATAATATTTTTTTCACATTTTTTGATGAATAATTATAATAACATCTAGATTACTGTAGATTGAATTTTTATTCCATTCGATAGATTTCGATTAATATGAGATTTTCTATTTTGTCACTTACGTTATTATTTCTAAGACAATATTTCGCGACCTTGGCATATGTTTAGCTCTTTTCGTCCCGTAAGCAGGCAGTTAGTATTATCTCTGTCTTACATTCCCGGATTGGCTCTCCAGTCCGCTTGACTCCGCCTACTCGCAAACGAAATAATTATTCGTGTAGCGCCTTAAGTAGATTTTTTAAAAATTTTGTTTAAATAAAAATCGATTTGTAGCCTATAATTACAAAAAACAACATCACCTCCCCAGGTGGCGTACCGCTCAAATCTAAAGTCCAGTCAATCAACAACAGACTTATCCTACATTCCGGAGAAAGACAACGCTAGACGCGGCCGACCTGTCTCTATGGCTATCCCATCCAATTCCAGGACTTACGGTGAGTTGCTTAACTTTGTGTTCTGTGTCGATATTGAAATACAGTCAAAGGAATTGTTTTGTACGAAAATAGTGCTTGAAATTAACTTTATCCCTACATTTAAAAATCAAAATTTTGTGTTAAAATTTCAAACCAATCGATTTATTACTTAGTTCTTTAAAACAAAACGGTTTACTCACGCATATTCTCAGGATCGCCCGGCGGTGGTGTCGCGAGTCGAACTGACTGACTGAGTTTGACTCGCGACACCACCGCCGCCGCGTCAGCTCATGATTAGGGACTCCTATTGAGTCTGAAAGTAGTCGGGCGAACCCGAGAATATGCGTGAGTAAACCATTTTGTTTTAAATAATTATGAATACTCCTCACGAAAGTTATTATACAGATTTAATACTTTTCTAAATTTGCGTTCACTCTGGATTTTTTAAATGTATCTATAAACACGTTATAAGGATATTTGACAACCTCAGTACTAAAAATAATATAACTTTTTCATGTATTTATTCTTTTAGACGTCAGTCGCTTTTACTGATGTCCCAAAAATACTTTGTTACTAACAGTAAATAAAGTTTATTTCAAGTAAAAACTCTACGTACATTACCATTATAACCAAATAAATTCATAAAATAGAAACATAAAAAAAGATTACTTTGACTGTATAAATACTGTTTGATTTCACTAAAGTGTGATCTCATTAAAATTTACTTATAAACGCTATTTAAAGTAAAGATAAACAAGTTAATTTTGCTAAAATATACCTTAAGTTAAGCACTTAAAGTGTAAATTCCTTTACTTAACGTTTATAAGTAAACCAATCATCGCTATATACTAACAAATATACAAAATTCTTTCTCAACGCTGACTCAGGAATAAACCCTTGTCCCGAAGAAAACCTGGATAGTTTGAACTCAAACTATTTTGATAGTTTGAACCCTTTTCTGGACTTTCGAAACAAGAATCCCTATGCGATACCCGCGAACTTAAACCATAAAATAATACCGGATTACATAGAGAACCTAGCGCCTTACGTTCCTCCACACGCAAATATACCAAATACACAGAACGATCGACGAAACACACATTATGCACCTTTCGATACCAAACCTATGGTGTTTAAGGAGCAGTTACCTCAAAAACCTTTAGCATTCACTGTGGATATGGGAAAACCGGTCCAAAGCAAAGTTTTCAATCGGTTATTCCCTGAAAAAGAGCCAAAACCGAGAAACTTCCACTTAAATCTAACTAAAAATGACGAAAAACCTGTCGTTAAGTCAGCTAAACCTTCTCGAAGTATTTTTAAGAATTACAAGTCTTGTCCCGTTTCACCTGTCTCAGAAGAATGTAAATGGGCGGATAAAGCTAAACAAAACTCACAAAAACCTGATACAAACTCTTTGGATCCAAAAAAGAGGAATTCTTTAAGCTTTTTCGTTGGCTTCGATAACAGAAACTTAAAAGATAATGGTAAAAGTATAGTCGATACTATAAAGTCGGATACAGAGAAAATGATTGCAGAAATCACAAAAAAATATGGAGATCTAGATGAATACGAAATTGGGCATGATGATTTAGATCTGAAACCGACTAAGGAAAAGGATGATGGTAATTTTTCGTCGGATTCTCTAGAAGATTGTAGTCTCAGTCAAGACGCGAGCTGTAAAAACAAGTTATATTCAAAGAAAGTTTGTAAAAAGCATACAAAAAGTTTGCCAAAACGAAGTGTTTCTAACTATGAGATATATGGTAGTGATAAGCCAGTAGTTCCCGCCAAACCTGCTTATATAGCCAATCAAAAGAGTTCTACTCTACCTAGAAATATGCCTTCGAATCTAGACGATATTGTTGAAGATTCTTTAAAATATACCACTAGTATGTACCGATGCCAAAGTGTGTTGACTAAGCGATGTGTCACGAGGTCTAACGAATCTGTTCTGAGTGACAACTCAAACTGTTCTAGTATATCTAATGAAATATTTCTTAAATACGGTAATGAGGTGGCGTTCCAGCAAGCTAAGTTTGATAGTAGATACAATTTAAACGACTCACAAAACTGTTCATTTGAGAATCTAAACGATGCGGAATATTTAGATAATCACAGACATAGCAGTGCGAGTTTCTTCTTAAACCAAAAGAAATATATGAAAAATAGTTGCAGTCAAGAATCTGTCCTATCTGATGAGTTTTTAGAAAACGACAATCAACTTTGTAGAACGAATTGTAATTCATTAGAAAGTGTTTTGTCTGACGACTCTGAATGTACTAAGAGTGCGCCTTTGGAAATGTTATTTGAAGGAACTAAACCTAAAAAACATCAGAAAAACGTGAATATGCCACGAGATAGTAAAAGCTGTTACGAATTCGATAACACATCAAAAAGTTATGGATCGAGCCCAAACAACGCTTACTTTGGACATATGTATAATAATTACATAGGCGAAGCTTGTAGTCCTAACTATAGAGAAAGTAAAATTAATACAACTGTCACACAAAAGCCGCCAGTAAACAAAGTATGTGGATTTAATGTACCAATGGATGGACACAAAACTGTAACTAGATCGAAAAGTCTCTACGATTCGTCGACAAAACAACCACCCCCGGCTAAAAATATTGCGTATTATTTCGACGGAAATAATATTCAGCAGTATAATAAAGAGAAAAAGCCGACTGACGAAATACCTAGATTGACTAAAACTGACTATATGGGGAATACAAGTAAATCACTCCAGCCAAAGTTTTCAGATAAATATAAAAGTGAAATGGAGGGATGTGAACAAAATGCTATGGTTAAATCCAAAAGCTGTAGTTTTGAAGTTGTCTTGGAACCGGCATCGAAACCGAATCCCTTGAAAAATCTGATGGAGAAACGTAACTCTCATGTTCAAAAGAATTTGGAGAAATTCGAGGAACAAATAAGAAAGAATACACAAACAAAGGTTAATAAGAATCAGCTCAATAAAGATAAAGCGAATAGCAAATATAATAACGCTACAAAAAGCTTAGAAAGAGGCTCTGGACAGAAGAATAATAACACCAAAATAACAATGGAATTCGTACCTCATAAGCCACCAAAACCAATCAAAAGAACTTCTTCAGTCAAAATGAATAACAGATTGAAAGCAGGAATAGAAAAGGCTGGTCTAACTTCATCAATATCTTCACAATATAAAGCCAAACTAGACGGTCTGCATAACAAAAATTACTTAGCCAATAAAAAACCTGACGATGCCAATTCAAATTTTGAAACCGATTCTGCCGAAAAACATTTTGACGTATTCGTCAAAGAAAAAGATGTGAATGAAAACAAATCTGAAATACAAATGGATAGTCTCGAAGTCTATGCTCTACAAAGATTGGAAAGAATGAAACAAGTCAGCATGGATTCTTTAGACGTAGATGCCAACGATT
The DNA here is from genome assembly GCA_932294365.1 of Diachrysia chrysitis. NCBI lineage: Eukaryota > Metazoa > Arthropoda > Insecta > Lepidoptera > Noctuidae > Diachrysia > Diachrysia chrysitis. The sequence continues at coordinate 5,835,848 of OW028670.1, forward strand.
TTGCCAAAGACTCCTTAGATTATTACGCCGAACAGGACAATAAGCTGTACGCGAAAACAGCCAAAGATTCCATTAATCTAAAACTTGCTAGAAACGACTTAAGCAAACCCTGTCATAGTAGACAGGGAGATACCAAAGAAAATATAGCCCCAGAAATGAGCGAAGAAATTAAAAAATATAAAAACATTGAAAGAAAAATAGAAATTATCAACAAATTGGTAGAAATGGAAGAAAAAAGGATTCTTCAAGAGAAAATACTTAAAGAATGGCGAATGAGGCCATTAAAAGCTAATATAAACGATGGAAAAGGAGTAGTCAAAGTTCTTTCTAGAAAATTCGAGAAGCTAGCCACAAAGCAATCAACTACAGTCCATAATTTCGCGTCTTTAACTTTAGAAGAAGCTGATACAGATACCGATACAACATCAGATACAAAAGAAATAAAGAGAAACTTAAGTTTACCAGACATTTTAGACTCCGATCAAATAGGAGGACTTGTTACCGTTGGCATGGAAACGACAAACGATGCAGGAAATATCGAACCTATAGAAGGGACAAAAGACGTGAAACTAAACAACGCTATACCAGAAATGAGTAACCCACCAAAAAGTTTAAAACAGAGAGTTTACAACGAAATGGTGATCCCAAAAACTGATGTGCATTTAGACAGCGAAAATTACGAATCATCAACCACGAGCTCTAGTTGCACGAATTCCCCAAAGAGACTGTCTTTCTACGGTTTCCATCGACCAAAGACTCCATTCAGAAAGATACTTAGAGGTCCGACACCAAGATTGTGTATGGAAAACCGTTTTTTTCCGCATAAAATAAGACCGGTGTTTTACGGTTCGCCTAGAGGTTCTTGTTTAGCAAAAAGGGTTCCGATTCAGAATCCGGTATTGCCATCGAAATTTACAACAGCGCAAGGTTGGGACTGCATGTTGTTACAAATATTGGTCCCTTTGAGTTGCGTTTTTTTATGGAACTGTTGTGTTTTGAGTTTGGTTTATCGGCGAATTATAAAAATACTCAAAAATTTTACTTTATAAAGTTAAATATACATTCTTCTTAGCGAGTCGATCAATAGCAGTCAAATTTTACCAGAGCAGTACTCAGCCACGCAAACAGCGTTGTCCGTGGCCTTGTACAGGTCCACGCGAGTGCAGGTTGTATGCTGGGCAGCTCATTAAATGGGCCATTGTTTGGGGAATATACAATGAAAACGTGTTACCAACTGATTCAAACACTGTATGATATATAAAGGCTGTTTGTGGTTCGTAACAACTTAATTAAAAAAAACAGATTTATAATAAATATCATAGTATAAGTATAATAATAACTTTTTTATAAACATAATTTTGTAAACCTTTTTACCGGTGGAGAAATGTCCCATCGAAAATAAACAAAAATACTTGTTATTTAGTGAAATCACCTATGAAACACAATCTAAAAAACAAATGATTCTAGTTTATGGAACGTTTTAAATAAGGTCTTCGTGAACGCTTCTACTTTTGCGTATTTTCAATCTTTCAAACCATAAACCAAATTCAAAAACTTCACTTTCCTATGTGATATATTGTGAATTCGACCTTAAATTAATAGGATATGACAAACAAAATATATATTTTATTTCGCACGGCCGGTTCACGACATATCACAATCCATCGCTTTTTATAATTTTTCAGGATTTTTTTTTCAGCATGCATGATTTTTGGCATATGCGTGATGTTTTGCGCATGCCTGTTTTGTATTTTTATGCAATATCGTTGTTGTTTTTTTGTGCTTTGTTGTAGCAATCTGAATGAGTATATATTTAAATACATATTATTTAGATATAGGTAATTTAATTAATAAAATAAGTTATTAGTTCGTATTTTTTTTAATTTAAACTATGTTGTATATATACTATACTTATAATGTAAATAAGATAAGTATTTATTTGTAGACTGATATTTTTAACTTACTTATAATTGTTTAATATAAATTTCAGGTTTATTTAGAATTACTATATATATATACATATAATTTTTTTTATATAATTCATATTAAAAAAACGAAGAATTTCTTTTAGGTAATTAAATTAACTTAAATCTTTTAGGTAAAAAAATGGTTACATCTCGTTTGCCCTACAATATGGCAAGCTATATTTCACTGTATATCATGCTCTTGTTTATACTTTGAACCATTTTGGTCGAGAATATAAAACAGGTCGATTGAAAACCTGAAAGATTACATGAACATTAATTCATAGCAGTCTCATGCTGTGTTTAAGAGATTTTTAGTTTAAAAAAAAAAGAGACTGTGTAGTTCTATATGTCAATGTTGGTTAGCCCATAATAGGGGAACGGACTGGGTATGAAAAGGAAATATCTATTTAGTTCACCAGATAGATAAAAAAAAAACAAAAACTCGTATTTTTTCTTTTATTAAATCTATGAAAAATCACAAAGTAAAAGCGCTTCAAAGTTCTGGAGTGGGGGCTTGTAACGTCACTTGTAGGTAAAAATTTTAGCCACAAGTGACTTCACGCGACATTTTAATTCACTGTACCTTCCTCATCGTTTGTTTTATTAAAAATAGCAAAAATAAATGTCTAAATTTTTTTAAATATCTATGTGACGAGTAAATAAAAAAAATGTTGTTCGATCCCCTATTGGCTAGTGCGTACCTAAGCCTTAGAAAAACTAAGTCTGCAACGTTCACTAAGGGCACTCCCTGAGGGGATTTAGTGCGTTGCTAACATCTTAATAAGAATACCTAAGTAAGTTTATGTATATAAATTTTGTACGCATAAACTGTGAGGACAGCTTAATAAACCAGTAAATATATAAGACGTTCAGATTGCTACTAGCATGTTACAATAAGCCGTCGTACACAGCGAACCGCTCGCACCTGTCAGCCTCCGACCGCGAGGATGAGGGCACGGGGATGCGCCGCGCCATCTCGCTGTCGGATCTCGCGGCCAAACCCTCGCCAGCGCCGAGGACACCGCAAGGTGCGTCTGCTGGCTAAATGGGGTAATCGGTGGTGGGATAGCGGGGTAATCGGTGGCGGGATAGTGGGGTAATCGGTGGTGGGATACTGGGGTAATCGGTGGTGGGATAGTAGAGTAATTAAGAGCTGTCAGCTAAACTTTAATCATCGTATAGAAAGGGTCTTTAATCATAGACTAATAAAGTAGGGTAAATTAGAATATACAGTATAATTAAAAACACTAATGTGAATAATAAGAATCAAAACATTGGTAAATTTAGGGTTTAATCAAATTATTTCTAGTCCATTAATAACTTGACATACTACTAACTCTTTAAAGGGAATTGGTTTAATCTACAATAATAAAGATTAACATAACCTATCCTAATTGTAGGATATCCTTATATCAGCAGCAAATACTTAGCTACTTGAGGATCTTGAGTTGTAGGCTTTTACACTCTCTTAAAGAACTCAATAAAAGCAAACTAAGTTTAATGCTAGAAAATTTTGCTGTAAAAATAGAGAAAGTGGCATTTCAAATACATGTTAGATATTTTTTAATAATCTATTTAATTAATGCTATGTACCCCATTCGAATGAGTAATTTAAGAATTGATATCCATAATCGGGGTTGGTAAATATAAATACTAATCATTTTAGTGTACACGTAGTCAGTGGCTAGTGTTTTGTAAAAGCTAATATTTAGTAGATTCTATGGTATATTATGTATTAATAATTATAAAACCTAATTAGGCAAACTTCATCGCAAATGGATTGTAAAATCAATCTACTTCTAATATGTGTAAGATACTTCGTCTAATAATCGGCTAATTAGCACCTATAATAATCGGACCCTTTAAGATTTCATATATCTATTATCATGAATTAAAAACAATACTTGTTTCAAGAAAGATTAATTTTTGTACATATTAATATATTTGGGGTTCGTAGCTGTATAAGTGCTGTATGGTTTGATCGATATTAATGGTTAAGCTGCGCTCGCCGCGGTTGGTCCGTGGATGGGTGACCATTTGTGAATATATCGACACCCCACCGTGCCTCGAAAAGCACGTTAAGCACGTTGGTCCAGACTGTCATACGATGATCTTTGACGGTCTTTTATTCATAACAATTCAGGACATCCAGTCTTACTATGGATACTGTGTTAGCCAGTAAAATTGGTAGTGGAGGTCAGATAGGCAGTCGCTCCATGTAAAATACGGTATTCAGCTGAATTCTGAAAGACTGGAAGCTGACCCCAATGTAGCTTGGTTTTGAATTACTATTCGTGGTACTGGAATGACCTTCTTGCCTGAAAATATATCATTTTTTAATTATACTTAATTATTAGAATGTGTTATTCACAAATTATTTTAACTCGCTCTTATTTTTGTCGCATGCTTAATTAGTAGATATATTTAATTAGATTAACTTACTAGTATAACGCTGTAAAACATTAAACATCGCTTTTTATGTAGTTTTTAGTTATATATTTATTGTTGTATACAGTGCCTAGTATATAGCCTGTAACTGTCCCACTACTGGGCATAATATCTGTGTTAGTTTAAATTTTCTGTATGAGAAAAAAAGATTTTCTTGTAGTGTTTGATTAAAGTCTATTCAAAATGCTAATCCTCGTTTCTTTCATCAATTGGGTATTTGACAAAAAAATAAAATATTTTATTTAAAAAAATATATTACAAACTATGTCGAGTAGTACAAACGGCAGATTAATTACTTTCATATTGAACTAGTTACAAGCATTTTAATATTGCTAATTAGACAGAGAGAGCTATAACATAATGTGACGTCACTATTGTTTGCTACATACGAATCTGGGGCTGCCCCGTAAAAGTCATAGTTTTACGAAAAAGAGATAGAACATGCATCACCTGACTTTGAAAACTTTTATATTCGTGTATATTTTTCGATGTTATTTCGCAATTCTGCTTCAATTTAATACTATTAATAGAAATAATTCGATTGTAGTCAAATACCCAATTATAGTAAATATTTTAACTTTAAAAATCCCTGCGTGGGTTTCTATATATATATTTTTTTTAATATTTAAAAATTGAAAATATTTCCAAACAAATAAAACATTTTAATTCTCTTTCTTCTCCATCTCTACTCCACAACTCACTTTTCCCTCTCAAACAGGTCCCACATCAAAACCATCGACTCCTCAGAACGGCACTAGCAAATCTCCAGGGTTCGCCCGCCCAGCTCCGAGGTACTCCAACAAGTCTAACATGACGAGAAGCTCCAGTGTCGGGGTCCTTAATCAGGTTAGTTTGGTAAACGCAACTCAACTTAAGACGTTCTTGTGTCTATCTGTCGACAGCACGAGAATTAACGGCGACTTAAAACTGATTGACGTTTCGGTATTCGACCCTATATATACTTTTTTTTCTATAGTTCAAATTAATACTGTTTCCCGCGGCTCGTGGTGGATGTCGGTTGTCGCGGCAAAAAGTAGCCTAGATCCTTTCTCCGTCTTTAGACTATCTGTGTTCCAAATTTCATTTAAATCGGTTCAGTAGTTTTGGCGTGAAAGCGCGACAGACAGACAGAGTTACTTTAGTATAATATTAGTAAGGATATATAAAAAAAAGTACTGTTATACATATGTTTTTTAATACTGTAAACTGTCGTTATTTTACAGAGCGATTCAGAGTCGGATCCTCAGCCGTCTCGACAGCAGAGCTCCCGTCCGCAAGGCCTGATGCGGCCCACCATCTCCTCCATGAACAAGGCGGCAGCTAATACGGCTCGAAGACGCGGACTAGCGAATGCGTATAGCGCAGGTTAGTGTCACAGATAGAATAGCACATTTACTCCTGGATTCTTAATCTCATTTCAACGTGATTGGTTGACTAAAACGCCGTGTCCTGTTTGGCACGATTGAAAGAGTAAAAATTGATAATAAGCGCACGAATTTATGGAAATTGCATTTCATTTCGATAAGTCACGTGACTTATTTTTGTTGATTATGACTCCGTCGGGGTGACCACTCCAATTCTTTTTGATTCTGCCAATGTCAGAGTTGGGAGAACAAGTGTTTAGCGGTGTTGAAAAAAACAATAAAAATAAAAATCATGAACCAAAAAAAAATAATTAAATCCTCTAAGCAATTTCTTGTTTGTAAATTAAGACCAAAAAATACAAAAGTTATGTGACCAACACCATTTCAAAGCTCAATTGACAATTATCGCCTTAATTATTTATTGGGCCCGAAAAGCAGTTTTTTTTTTCATGACGATTTCAAATTTAAAAAAAAAATGGCAACATTCAAATTTTAGGAAGTGTAAGTTACATCACTATGCAATTTACTGAAAATATCTAATCGTATATTTAAATTATTAGTTAGTTAATACAAATAACATGCACTTATACACTTATAACACAACAACAGTGAGTCTTGCTACCGCGGGACATGAGGAGTCCAGTTCGGAGGCCGAAGAGAGGAACAACGGGGAGGGACCAGTCCCTCCGCGGCCTAGAGCCTCGTCAGTCGACCACAGTCAACGGAGAATCGGTAAGTGGAATTTAAGCGACTGTTTGTGAGGTCATGATTTTGATGCGTTTTTGGTTAGAGGATATAGCAGGGTGGGACCAATCCCGTCGCCAAAGGATCCCAGTCAACGGAGAATCGGTGAGTGTAAATTAAGCGACCGTCAGTGAGGACGGGTTTTTGATGGGTCATGCTGTTATTACAAAATTGTAATATGCAGTCAACATTTCCAACGTATAGTCGGCAGAGAATTGATGACAAGTGAAGATGGGGTATCATATTAAAAGAAATCCATAAACCGACCTTGGTAAGCGTCGCTTTACCGAACCTATTTACCCATACTGCTTTTTTTAAACACATTTCAAATGCTTATTTTTGTATCAAGTATATAACCCTATCATAAACCATGCGGCTATCCATGCAGTCTATATGAGCTACCGTTATCAATTTTGCCACTAGAGTCGCTAGTCGCGATGTCCGAAATGTCAAATTCCATAGTTTTTGGTGGGATTTGACAGCTGACGCGCCAGTGGCACCAACTGGTGAGCGCAATAACGGTCGCCTTCATAACATAAGTATAATCTGTATAATAACTTTCGTGAGGAGTATTCATCATTATTTAAAACAAAACGGTTTACTCACACACATTCTTGGGATCGCCCGACTGGTTTCAGACTCAATAGGAGTCCGTAATCATGAGCTGACGCGGCGGCGGTGGTGATGCGAGTCGAACTGTCTCCTCATGACTCTGATACTGACAGCTCATGATTAGGGACTCCTATTGAGTCTGAAACTAGTCGGGCGATCCCGAGAATGTACGTGAGTAAACCGTTTTGTTTTAAATAATAAGTATAATCTAATATTTTCATGGATGAGGGATTCTTAACATGATACCACCCCATCAGGTCGCAGCGGCAGTGAGCGGGACCTATCGGCTAAGGCTCGGGAGGTGACGGCGCGACTAACTTCTAACACTAGACAGAGACCGAAGCCGGAACCGCCCGCGGAGGCCAACCGTGAGTTCATTACTACTAATAACTTCTTCTTCTTGCCATTTTCCCCATTTGTGGACGGTGCAATGTTTTCAAATCAAAAATCAAAATTTCATATATTATTTTAATTATTTGTTACGCATTAACGCATGCGGAGCGAATATTTGTAATTAAATACAAATAATACAAGGAAAAACTTAAACCTCAGGCAGGACTCGAACCTGCGACCACTGGCTTGACGCGCTAGTCGCATACGTCGCCCTAAAAGACGTAATAAAATAGAAGGCAAAATTTAAACTTCCAGGCAGCGGCCTCGGTAGCTTAGTTGGTAAAGCGACTGGCGCGTCAAGCCAGTGGTCGCAGGTTCGAGTCCTGCCTGAGGTTTAAGTTTTTACTTCTATTTATTGTATTTAATTGCAAAATTTCATATATTTAAAATAGGCTACAAGGTGGCACTTTTCAAATGTCAAAATAATAATATGGACAGCACTCTGATTCGCCCACCCTTTCCTGCTTCCATTCAACTCTATTAGCCGTCTTACTATCATTCATTGGTTATGGTCATTATAAACTCACTGCTAGGTTAAAACATCATTTATATATATGTACTAGCTGTTCCCCGCGACTTTGATCGCGTGTTTTAGTTTCAACGGTTTTTAATTTTTGCAACATTTTTCATTTATGCTCCGCTCCTATTGGTCGTAGCGTGATGTTATATAGCCTATAGCCTTCCTCAATAAACGGACTATCCAATACAAAATGAATTTTTCAATTCGAACCAGTAGTTCCTAAGATTAGCGCGTTCAAACAAACAAACAAACAAACTCTTCAGCTTTATAATTTATTAATTTAATACTTTTATAAAGAAACAGACCTTGAATAATCTTGTGCCTAGCTTTTTCTCAAGCTATGTTAGAGTCGGTTACCAGTCTTACCGGATTCAGCTGAACACCTTATTTTACATTGAGCGACTGCCTATCTCACCTCTACAACCCATTTTACTGGGTGACACAGTTTTCCAAAGTAAGACTGGTTGTCAGAATTGTAATGACTTATCGCCTGTCAAAGATCAACGTATGACAGTCGGGACCAACGGCTTAACGTGCTATTCGAGGCACGGAGGGGTCTCGGTAAGTTAACAATAGAGGATCGGACTACTTTTTTATTTACACGTCACATAGATATTTAAAAAATATAAGACACGTGTATTTTCTTTTTTTAATCAAACATACGATGAGGAAGATATAGTGAATGGAAATGTCGCGTGACGTAACTTGTGGCTACAATTTTTACCCACAAATGACGTCACAACCCCCACTCTAGAACTTTAAAGCGCTTTAACTTCGACATTTTACATTGATTTGATAAAAGAAAAAGTACGATTTTTTTTTTACCTGTCTGGTGGACTAAATAGATATTTCCTTTTCATGCCTAGTCCGTTCCCCTGTATTGGTCACATTTGTGTGCGTTTACACACTAAAATAATTAAAATAATTATTTTTATTTTTCAGTGTCGTCATCCCAGCTATGTTCAGCATTAACTGAGCAGTTAACTAAAACCGCCTGCAAAGTGGTTCAACTGTACGCGAGTCTGCAACGGGAGCCGAACGCCGCGGCCGACATCAGTGGTGAGTAACACTTAAGCTGCGCGCACACAGACTGCTTAAGGCGCTATACGGTAATATTAGGTTTTGAGATAATTTTAATACGGTGCGCTCTGTTTTGATACTGTTTTAATTTACGATTTTACATGTTTATACTAGACTAGCTGTCCCCCACGACTTTGTCCGCGTGTTTTAGTTTCTTTTGGTCTCAGCGTAATGTTAAGGCCTTCCTCAAATAATGGGGGCTATCCAATAATGAAATATTTTTTCGAATCGGACCAGTAGTTCCTGAGATTAGTGCCTTCAAACAAACAAACTCTTCAGCTTTATATATTAGTATAGATATGTTGTTTAGTAAATTAATTTTAGCTAAATATCATTAGAATTTCTTTGTTTTTATTTTATAGAAATTTAATCGTTTTTAATCCTTTTCAGGATTGGAAGCAGCGATCCTAGAAACGCAGAAAGTTTTACGTACGGCGGTCAATCGCTCCCAGAACGGTGACCAAGCGTTGAGCAGTTTGTCTTCCACTGACGGAGAGTATCGTCTCAACGTAGATAATACGAGGCATAAACTAGAGAATCTTGTGTCTAAAGGTGTGTGAGATTAATTCTAAAGGGTTTTATTAGACGACGGCGAACACAGCGGTTTTTAATTTGTCGAGATCCCGGGTTCAATCCCCGTACGGGTCATCGTAGATTATGCACTTTTCTACATTGTTTTGGGTGTGGGTATTTGTGGTACCTTCATTGTCTCTGATTCCATAGCACAAGTGCTTTAGCTACTTACTTTGGGTTCAAAGCAATGTATGTGATGTTGTCCACATCTATTATTATTATTATATTTAATGTTTTTACATTTATATATTTTATTATAGGCATATTTCTTGTACATTGCAGAAGCGAACGCCAACAACCCCGCGATGTCTCTCATAGAGCAATACTCGGACATCCTCCTTAACATCATGCAGACTAAGATGGTCAACCAATTCTCACAACCACAGAGTCTGCCGCCAACCACGAGGGAACCCAACGAGGAGAGCTAGTAGTGGGTTATGGTGCAAAGTTGTGGTGAAATGGGGTATGAAATAGACTTTAGCGAAAAATAAAGCAGTGTGATCAGAAACAGGGCATAAAACAGACTAGCGGAGTGAGGTCAAGTGTTACAATGTGACAGTGATAAACACGTGTGACTCTGGTGGATATGTGACTAAGTGGTGAAAATAGGGTATCAAATAAACTGCGGCGGAAAGAAGACATATTTGACATTGTCGCGGGAACAAGGTACATGAGACACTATGGCGGGTACGAGGTACATGTGTGACTCTATAACCGAAATTTGTCACATGTGACACTGTAGGAAATTTCCCATATGTGACATTGTAGCGGGAATTGGCCATACGTGACAATGTGACAGGAATAGGAAACATGTGACGGAAATAGCGATAGATAACCACAGTGTTCAAGTATTAGTGACTTTAATAAGTAAAACTGATGATTAAAAGTTACGACAAAAAAATGTGGTTAACTTCATGAAGATTGTTAAGCAATAACCTTTAGTCATGGATGAATATTGAATGGCGAAAATAAGGCCGAGTTATGGTAATGGCGAAAATAAGGCCGAGTGATGGTAATGGCTAAAATAGTGTTTGAAATATTTGTGCGTTTAAACCAAATCGTTCTTTGATAATATTGTAAACGAAATTTTACTAAAATTATGTAAGGGATTGTGAAACGCATTTTAACGTTTTAAAATATAAAAAAAATGTGTGATGTTTGTTGTTTCAAGTTCTGTCCAAAGTTAAAATAGGAGCGGTCGTTGTGAATCGATTTGAATAGTAATATCGATTAATATATCGATTTCCGACTCTTAAGATAATCGTTAAACGTGATATTTAAGTAACTAGTATTAAAATGTATTAAACTGTTACTAGATAACAATAACTGAGGTTTGTTGCGGATGCGAGTATCTTTAAATCCGCAATTATTCGGATCCGGATGTAATTTTTTCTGATAGATTTGATTACGGATGTTGTTATTGTGCCTTCTTCAAGGATAAAACACATCTGGATGTTCAAAAAAAAATACATCCGAAATCTGTATTTTCTAGATCCACATCCGTAGCAACAAATCCGGATCTGCTTTCAAAGTTTAATACTTACGTAACTCCCACGATTGTGAGAGCAAATTTAAAAGACAGTCGTGATAAGATCCGGATTCGGATGCGTAAAATCCGCGATTGCAGATGCAACGAACCTACGAAGTAAATATGATGATTCATTATAACTACGGGTTGCGAATAAGTGAGGTTATGTAAATACATTAATGTATATATTCATAGGGAACAATTTGTGTGCATGTCCATTTTAAAGTCGCCATCGAAGCGACAGTGCTGCCATCTGTGAATTTAAAATAACGACATCTATGTTTTTTCACTAGAAACTTGTGTTGATCAAAAATATTCAATTATTCCTTTAATTCAATATTAAAACATTTTTTTTTCAACACTATTTATACCTTTATAATTATTTAAAAGAATTATACCGGAAATTACATCAAAAATAAATAATAAAACTACCTTGATACTTTTATCGCAAAACAGACGCTACCTATAATACCATATCCCCGAATAATCAAACGCAAGTTAACTTTAAGATGATCCTAAATGTTCATCGGTCTCTATTTTACTCCCCAAAGAGTTGAGAACAGCGTTGGCCTTAACAGCGTTTTATAATTCTGTTGCTTTTGAGTATTTGGCTTATCACCTTCCTAAAAGTTACATCAAACTTTGATTAGTTTGATCAATGTGAAAACTAATACAAACACATTATTAAGGAGATTATTATCCTAATCTATAGAATTCCTTTAAACTCCTTGTTTTCAAAGGAAAAAAGGAGTATTGAATTCGTAGATCGAATAGTGTTTGTGTAAAATACAAATCAGAATTGACGGGATTTTTTTTCATGAAAAAAGTTACCAGTTAATTTCTGTTTGAGTATTTTTATACCAATATCGGATTGGACTTTTTTTCTCTGTTATAAATTGTATTTGGTTTTCTAAAAGTTTTCTGTATTCTCCTTTTCCTTTTAAATTTATTATATTTGATTTTTATTTTCTTTTCTATTTGACATTCATTCCTTTAAAAAAATATTAATTTTAAGTCCAAAAAATTGGTCACTAAAATTCCTATGACGAATCCTTGCATTTAAAATATCATTCCAAATTAATAAAAACATTCCTTTCCAACTAAAATGACGACCGTGGTCGAGTGGCGTACACACCGGTTTTCAAGCTATGAGGATCCAGGTTCGATCCCGGACAGGTGGGTCAATGTAGAAAAAAACACTTTTCTACACTGTCTCGGGTCTGGGTGTTTGTGGTACCTTCGTTGCCTCTGAATTCCATAACACGCGTGTTTTAGCTACTTACTTTGGGTTCAGAGCAATGTATGTGATGTTGTCCACATTAAAAGAAAACTTTATTACCCTGGTCAGTTATGCGTTTCAACTCGTACTCTTCTCATTTATTTGTAAACCAAGCTTATGGGACTGACACCTTATCTTTCAAATGATTTTAAGAAATCTATATCTATAGTTAATTTGAACGCACTAATCTTTGTAACTACCAGTCAGGCTCGAAAAATTTTTTTGCATTTCATAGCCCAGTTCTCTAAAAAGGTTATACGCTATTTAAAATCACGTTACTTGCCTTGGGAGTAAAAAAGGCGAGTAAAACCGCGGGGCACAACTAGTACTGATATAAAAAAAGCTTAAGAGTTTGTTTGAATGCGGTAATCTATGAAACAACCAGTTGTATTCGATAAAATCTTTTTGCATTTCATAACCCAATTCTCGAAGAACTACTTAATATCACACTACATCTTTAGTCACTGACCAAACGACGGGCGAAATCGCGAGACACATAATAGTCTAAATTATATGCACACACACAAGCTCATAAAAAACCGTCTTCAATTTTTTTTTTTTCATATTTGAATATTCCGTCGAATAAATAATAAATTATTTAAATTTTTATTACTAATTATGATATTATTATAAACATATAATTTGTATATTTCGATTGGCTGTAAATTTTATTGGAAATTTTATGTTAATACATATGTTTATGTTTGAGTAAATTAACTTTGTTTGTTAAATTGAGTATTTCTGTAAGAGGATACAAAATTTCAAGATCAGTCAAGATTTTGTTATATGTTAGTAAAATATGTGTCAATATTATTCAAAATTAAAATGACGGTAGACAATTCAACAGGATTTTCTTGAACATAAAATCTAGACATTGAGTTATGCCTAAAAAATCAATGTTAACTTAATTTAAGTTTGTTTTTTAATAAAAAATCGTCACAAACTATGTTTAAAAAAGTCAAAGTTAGAAATACCTCCATTTTTTTGTAACTTTTGTATTATTTGCAGATAATGTATAATCGGATTTCAATTCTTGAGCTAATTTATGTTATTTCCACTTAAATAAACATCAACTTTATGCTAGTGTAAATAAAGTACATTTTAGACTGACTAGTTCTGTTAAAAATGTCGTCAAAATATCAAGTTGCAAACTGAACCAAAACTAGTGTTTGGTGCAAGAATTGAAATCCGATTTTAGGTAGACTGTGTATGCATAAAAATGTATTTAATGTAGAAAATGTATTTAAAAAAAGCGATTGTCAGCGGAAAATATCCTATAAAAATAAGTAAGGTTTTTTTTTTACTATAATTCTATGATCAAATAAAAAACAAACCAGCATTGAAGATCACAATGTTATTGAGATGCTTTGGACCATTGATGGCTAAGCAAGGTTAAGTAACACTAAGTTAGGTCAGTAAAATATGGGTGGCATTAGTCAAAATACTTCTTTTTTGAAGTCGAAGTCAGTTGATATATATTGCTATATTTGATCTAGCATACAGTGTAAAAACCACTTTATAATTCTGTTTATCTTATATTAAATCATGGATATTTCATCGCTTTCAGTCCAGTCTTGTAAATAAATTATTAATTATGACCCAATATTGTTTAAAAATGTACCATGATTTTGTAATGGTCTTGTAATATAGGCTTGCTCAAAGTGCCAATTGGACTTCTAATTTTTGTCTTAAATTGAAAACAAAATTTATAAAAAAATAATCACAATCTACCTTATGTATTTCGTGTATTTGGTCATGTGAAGAAATTACTGTTAAAATTGGTGAAAGTCGCATTGAGAATCTCCCTTTTCAAAGTTGTAAATTTATCTAATTTCATCAGATTGAGCAAACCTATTTTATTCGACCATAGACTAGAATTAACTTTTTTTATTTAATGTTCAATATTATTGCCATCTGCGAAAAAGACTAATTTTAATACTATTATAAATAATTGTAAGTTTATTATTTTCTTGTTATTTTTAAGTAACTGGACTTTGTAATATTTTTTCTTTTGTATAGCGAAAAAGCACACTAATTTTTAATTTAGTTGAAATAAAAATTATATTGAATTTAGTTCTGTTTTTTTTTTTTTTTCTGTTTTTGGTAGGTGTTAAGATATTGATTTGCATAGACTACTTTAATAATAAAAGGAAGAAATATTATGTTTTATAAACACATGAATCATGATTTTATATTGTTAGCGATTATATTTATTTATTTACATCATTAAATTGTAAGTGATACTTAATGGAATTGGATGAAGATAGATACTTCAGAATAAAATGTAATACCCCAAACCTTTGAAACGAAATCAGTAATTTTTGAATAATTTTAAATACAAATTCATCTGCACTCTATTTGTTTACCACGCACCGCGGCAAGCGGCTCGTCCGTAATAGCGCAGACGTGTCTGCCACCAGTCTGTTACAATCCATCGCGAGGCCAAGTATACCCCTACCAAGTATACCTAGTTTAAATTGTTCAAAGTGCGGGAGTCGTTATAAACAAAAAATAAAATAAAAATTGGGTTTTATTTTTAACACGCACCGCTCGGTGCGAGGCTGTCTGTGGTCGTGCGGGGTGATCTGTGATATCAGGCACTGAAGCCTGTTTCACACGACCGGATAGAAATATGTCAGATCTTTCTCTAACTTCTCATAGCTAAGAGAGCATTTTTTCCAAAGATTTTTCTTGCTTTATAGATACATTTTCTTCTTTCATTTAGTAGAAAACTCTTTTTAGTTTAATTTTTGACGTGACAACGTCTTATAAATTGGTTTGCCGGGTGACACTTCAAGAAACTGGGTAACGCTCCGCTCACGTTATGCGCTCACAATGAGAGCGAGTGAGAGGCACGCGTCCCTTCCACTCGGGCATGGTTAGCCCGCCTAAGAGCGAGAGAGACAGACATTGACATTGACAGTCGTTGTCACGTAAAACTTTCGCCCGTATACCGACTTTACAGGCAACCAATATATTTTTTTTAATAATATACGGACACCTAAATCTTCAAATAACTGTAACTAGCAACCAGGATCCGAAAGACGATTTTATGTTAGTTTTGTCAACAGAAATAGATATATTTTAGGTACTTCCATTTCAATGAGTGTTAAGCTTAGAGTAAACAGACAAGCATAGAGTGCGCGCATCGCTAGTAGCTCATTGTGCCGAGCGTAAGCAAATTTTTTGCTGTAAAAACTACGCTCACTACTGATTTAAGTGATTTTCCGTACGACGACAGACGTTTAAGCGGAGAAATCGACGGTTCCGATATTATTAGTAAGTAATATTAGGTTTTGAGATAGTTTTAAATAGTCGCCGCGTTATTTTGACACAAATTTTACGATTTTACTTGTTCATACTAGTGCCTACAGTTCATACTCGATAAGTGCACTCTACAGGTTTTTTCTCTAATTTGCTAACGGATATTGCGTTCACCAGTTGGCGCCATTGTCGCGTCAGCTGTCAAAGCCCACCAACAAACTATGGAATTTGTCATTTTGGTCATCGCGTGCGAAGTTTTATTTTTCACTTTTAAACCCAAGAACTCCAAAAAGGCGTCCAACAGAAAAAAAAAATATGTTACTTAATTATTGAAATAGCAAATAAGTCTTATGGTTAAATAATACATACACTAGGCAAGTATTAAAACATATTTTCATAATAATTATCGTTTTTTATAATATCTACATTATTTAATAATGCTTTAGAATGCAAAAATTAATTATCCATATAAATCACGCTTTACATATATTACAAAATGGCCGCCGTATTTGGCGGGAATTCTTGTTTTAACGTAATGTACAGTAGTAAGTCATTTCTATGAAAAATAAAAGAAATAAGTCAATTCTTTGGTTTTTATTTTGTACCTTATCCTATTAAAACACATTATTTGGTAAATATTTAGATATTTGATAAGTTTTTTTAGTACATTGATGAGTAAAATATTTTTTCTTAAATGTTGCCACATTAAAAAAAACCCTTTACTTTTAACTATCAGGTAATAGTTAATATAAATAAAAGAGAATATTTTACGTTATTGTGTATATTTTTTCTTTTCTTTTCTTTAAAAATGAAAAATCATCTTATATCTAAATATATTTGAACTAAAGTCTACCTCGGCTCATCATCACAATCTTCTATAACATTAAAATCATAAGATGTCCTCTTGATGACACCAGCTCGGACCAGCAGCTCGAACACAGGGCGACGGCGAGCAAAGCGCCGATATGAGGTTGACCGCACTCCTAGCGATAAATAAGTGTTATATAAGATTGAAAAAAAAAAAAAAAATCGTGTTACTTAGACCACACGATTGAAGTAAAACTTTTTTATATACGAAACGTAACTGGCTATGAGAGAAAGAGAGAAAGAAAATGTGTTTTTGCACCTCTCTCTCTTCCCCTACTTACAGTAATATACGAAACGTAACTCTCTCTCTTCTCCTTATCCAGTATCAATTATAATAAAGTACATGTAAAAAAATGTAATTGTTCCGTTTTATACGAACAGATGGCGCTGTTCTCAATCTTCTTAAAATTTGATAAAACAACATAATATTATGACTGTTATAAAGTCTAATATCAAACTTACACCGATGCAATGTCTACAAAGCATTTAAGCTAATTCTATTATCGTTAGCGCTTGTAGAAATATTAATTGTCTACGGGGACTAGTAATATGTACTACGATAGTGTGGCATAGTCAATAATACCTGGACTTTACTTACTAGATGCTTGTAAGGGCTTCGTAACGGTTTGTGGTCCCAACTCATACAGTATTTGGAAATCCGCGAGGTTGCCGAAACGAAACCCGAATCCGAACCGATGGTCATTGCCTGAAAATAAATTACGTAATCGTAATGCAGAAACCTTTTCAACTTAGAGTATATATTTTCAGGTTTAACATAAAGAGCTCGACATCGACATCGACACCGAGAACAAGATCGACATCGACATCGAGATCAACATCGACATGGATATCGATATCGACATCGAGATCGACATCTGCCGGGCGTCCCGTGACGGTAAACTTTTTTCTTTACTCTAAATGTGACGTCACAACCTAACTTTATTTTACAACTTTATAGTAGTCAGATATAAAGCAGTTACTATAAATGTAACACTACCTTTAGTAATCGGTGGTGAAAACCCGTAGATAGCCGCGAAGCCCGCTGGTACGTCTTCTGGTATCACCAGAAATATCCCATCAATTTCTAAAACTGAAAATTAACGTTTATTTTAGGCCTTACTAAACTGCACTGCAAGTGAAATAAAGTTACGTTTATTTAACGATATTTGTATATATTCGTCTTTTCACTTAGAAATTATCATACTGAAGTTGTACTTTTTAACCCTCGACGCAAAAAGAGGGTTGTTATAAGTTTGACGTGTCTGTCTTTAGTATCGTAGCTCCTAAACAAATGGACCGATTATGAAGAGTTTATTTTTTGTTTTAAAAGCTGACTTGATCGAGATGTTTCTTTGAATACGTTTTAGCTATAACTTATAAGAATCTCCTAACCTTTTTGTAAAATTTCAGCAAATTTTTAAATTTGTCGGTGTCTTCAATTAATTACAAATTAAGTTACTTTTTCATAGCAATATTTTTGTAATAATGGACGCATTCTATTATTTATGATATCTCAGGTATATTATAATGCAATTTAATTTAACGTAAACTTGTTAAAATGTACGCGATAGGCACTACAATAGCACTGATATGTTTAAATAACTGAAGTGACAGCCAAAATACCAATAAAGAAAAAAAACCTAAACAAATAAAAAACTTTATAAGTACTACATATTTTTAACTACATATTATTATATAATTACTAGCTTCCCCGGCAGACGTTGTATTGCCAGGGCCACCCTTATCACCTAGGGATCTAAAAAACAGCCTACGACCTATTCTCAGACCTACCAAATTAACACAAAAAAAACATACAAATCGGTCAAGCCGTTTTGGAGGAGTTCGATAACAAACACTGTGATGATTTTATATATTAGATAGATTAGATTTTCTTATGCAAATTAGAAACAGGAAAATTAAAATATAACTTACTTTTCAAATTCACTATGACAACAAAAAAACAGATTTTTCTTAACATTTTTAATTAATCTAATTTAGCGTTTAAACACTTGAAGGAATATGAACAATATGGCAAAATTAACTTAACAACAAAACTTACAATTGTTGATAATTTTCCCACAGTAATTATTATCGATAATTAAATCTTGTGGGAAATATTGAAGCCTTGGCAAGGAGAATGGCTGTTTTATTGACTAGGATATAAGGTACTCACAAAAATGCTTTTATAGCGTATTGTAAATTTGCTTCTTTTTTAAATTCATTTTTCACCTTTTATCAGCCTTGCTAGATATTTTATATTTTTATATAATAATTATCTATAATAATCTTGGGACAACTCACACACGACCATCTGATCCCAAACTAGGCAGAGCCTGTATCATGGCAACCAGACAACTGATAAACATACTTATTATTTCTTAATACTTACATATAATTATAAAGATAAATTACACCCAGACACAGAACAAATGATCATGCTCATCACACAAATATTTGTCCTGGGTGGGAATCGAACCCACGATCTCCGGATTAGCAGTCTTTCTCTATTTAAAGTTTTATTAAAATTATACGAGTTATTTATTGAATAAATCAAGTATTCGAACTTATTTTCAAGAAACACAAAGGCTAATATTTTCATTTCGTTTTTACTTGGCAAGTATAAAAGATATTGACTTAATATTTGGTTCCTAGATAGAAGAGGACATGATGAAAATAAATGTCGATCAGTAACCTGATAAAAAAATCATAATATCTAAACTAATATTATAAAGCTGAAGAGGTTTTTTGTTTGTTTGAACGCGCTAATCTCAGGAACTACTGGTTCGAATTGAAAAAATCTTTTTGTATTGGATAGTCCGTTTATTGAGGAAAGCTATAGGCTATATAACATCACTACGACCAATAGGAGCGGAGCATTAATGAGAAATGTAGCAAAAATGAAAAACCGTTGATACTAAAACACGCGAACAAAGTCGCGGGGGACAGCTAGTGTATCTATATTAATGTCGATTGATTTCTTATTCCATCCGATAGATTTCGATTAATATGAGATTTTCCATTTTGTCGCTTACGTTATTATTTCCTATGACAATCTTTTGCGACCTGACCTTGACATATAATTAGCTCTTTTCGTCCCGTAAGCAAGCAGTTAGTATGATCTCTGTCTTGCATTTTCGGATTCTACCTAATCACAAACTAAGTAATTAATAAAGTAGCACCTTAATAAAAAAAACAACAATCACTAATCTAAACCCATTTATTACAAAAATAGCATTTATTATAAGAGCCTCAATCTAAATCAACATTTGAAAGATCATCAGTAATCTTCTTAACTTCTTCTGCACTGCGTTGTGAAGAATTTTGAGAAGCCGTATTTTGAGAAGTTGCAGTATTTTGCGAAGTCATCTTCTTTGCGACTTCGCTCTTAATCTTGTATAATTTCTTTAAATCTTCCAGAATATTGTGCGGAAGGTTTCCTGGTTTTGGCTGGTGGATTTCATATTCGCCTTTTTCGTTCTTTATTAGTTCTACCATGGAGTCTTCTAAGTTTGGAACTTCTCCAGGCCTGGGTCGAGCTGGTTGGGTAGATTTTGGAGGAAATTTCATTTTTTGCGCCCAATTCTGGAGGTAATTGCTCCCATCGGAGGGTAGGTACTGGAAAAAAATATAGTTTTAGTGAATGTCCAAAATACAACGTGTCGTTTTTCATTTTCGTCAAATTCAAGGAGGTAACTATGCTAATGATTCACGACACGAAAAAATAATAAAATAAGTAGTGTTTCTGATTTTCGGAAATCTGCATGTGTGGGACAAGCATTTCAAAACGTAGCCCGTGTGATACCGCACTGTGTAACTGCTCTTTTACACACACATAAAGACACTGCCAACCGCATAAGCAGCGGGGCGATTCTGTTCTTTAAAAGTGGTGTATTCTGAAATACTGTGAAACTTAAATAACTAAAAAAACCGGCCAAGTGCGAGTCAGACTCGCGCACCGAGGGTTCCGTACAAACCTGTAGGTATATAATTAAATGTTATGGTATTTTTATTGCTAAATGAAATCCATAATTAAAAATATTTTTATTATATGATGTAACTAAAAATTTATGCTTTTCGCAATTTTTCCTTTATCTGTGTTATAAGACGTTGCTTCGTACCAAATTTCAAGATTCCGAGTTCACGGGAAGTACCCTGTAGGTTTTGATTCCCTTGCGAGTGTCGAAAATTTGCGGCATAAACGGGAGTATCTTTTGATCGCGTTGACTTAGAAGTTTGATTTTTTCACAGCTCCAAGAGACCATAGACTTGAGTATTTGATATGAATTTCAGCTTGATACCTCCACGCGTTCCTGAGAAAAAAGGTCTTGACAGACAGACAGACGGACAACAAAGTGATCCTATAAGGGTTCCGTTTTTACCTTTTGAGGTACGGAACCCTAAAAACGAGTATGTATTGATTATTGAGCAGATATCGTAATTATATTTGATTAATTATGACTTTCATAACAGCCTCCTGAAATTTGACGAGAATGCAAAACGACACGTTGTATCGTTGTATAATATGATTTAAAATACTAATTAATCATTAAATTTAATCTTTTTTAAGCACTTCAGTAAATAATTTTTTTTATTTTTCAAATCATAACCAGAGCGCTGAAGCGATCTTAACATTTAGCGAGTCACCTAAAAAGATATGTATGTATTGACAGTCGTAGTGTGGGGACACGTTTGTTATAATTTTTGATGTCGATAAATTTGATATCAACTCTTTTTCCGAATGAGTCTATACTCCCTTTGGATAGATATCTATAACCTTTCCGTAACACCCTGTATATAAAATAAATGTGGACAACGTCACATACATTGCTCTGAACCCAAAGTAAGTAGCTAAAGCACTTGTGTTATAGAATTTAGAGACAACGAAGGTACCACAAACACCCAGACCCGAGACAATGTAGAAAAATGGTTCGACATTGCCCCTTCCGGGGATTGAACCCGTTACCTCAGAGCTAGCGACACCTTGAAAACCGGTGTGTACGCCACTCGACCACGGAGGTCGCCCAAATATTTTTTTTTGGGGTTTCATAGACGAAGTTGGGCTAAAATTGTTTGTATATTTTAAAAATCAAGGTTAGAATATTACCTTTTCTTTGTTCTTGTTTATTTTGGGTGGTGGCGAGTTCACTTGGCGCTTGGCATTGGAAGAACTGGACTGGAATCCTTGGCCCGCTGTGAAAGGTAGATAATATTATGTTAATTTCGTAAACATTACATTTATATGATTTACTTATGAATATACAAGTTATATATCGAACTTACTGACCTAAGTAACTCAATAAAAAAAAGAAAAAGTGTAAAAATCACAAAATACGAGTTAGTTTTACAAAGATTGTATCTAACTTGAATACTTACTCAAATTCTGTGTGTTTGTTTGGGGTCCAAGCTCAAACATGACTTGGAAATCAGCATGATTGCCGAAAGCGAACCCGAACCCGACGCGAGAATCCGTTCCTGAAATCATAGACGTTAATGCCGGGTTCCTATATGACGGTAGAATAGGCATGTTACCTATTTTTTTTTTAATGTCAGCCTGGTTTTAATTAATTTTATTAGACACGTATTTTTTCTTTTTTCCTACAAACAACAAATGATAAAAATACAGAGAACGGAAATTTTGCGTGACGTCACTCCTCGCTACAATTTTTACCAAGGCGAGGTGTCATAAGCCCCCACTCCGAAACTTTAAAGCGCTGTATCTTTGTATTTTTTTATTGTTTTGATAAAAGAAAAAGTACGTGTCTAAATTTTTTTTATTATCTAACTGACGGACTAAATAGATTTTAACTTTTCATACCCAGTCAACATCCCTATTGTCAAAGATCAACGAAGAAAATTCTGCCGACGCGACGGTAAGCAAAACTAAGTTTTTTCAATATAGGAACTGTTCATAAGTAATGGATTATAATTTAATATAGTACTTGTAAGTAATTGAGTAATTGGCTGTGTGGCGTATACACCGGTTTTTTAAGGTGTCGTCAGCTCTGAGGTCCCGGGTTCAATCTCTCGGTTTCGTGTCTGGGTGCTACCTACTTACTTTGGGTTCTGAGCAATGTATGTGATCTTGTACACATTTATACATATTAAGTATATATTTGTAAGTGTTATAAATTTTAGTTAAGACTGGCATTTGCATTGGCGCTCGGTGTTGCAGGCTTGCGGTGTGTGACCCACAAATGCTTGTTCTAAGTCTGGGTGTTCTTTGTGCATGTGATTTGAATGTTTGTGAAACCCCCGCGACACAAGGATTAAATTATTTACTGCGGGAGTCGTTCTTAAAAACCAAATAAAAAAAAGGTTTCAGTTAGAATTCAACAAGGTTAATAATATATTTAAATACACTAAGTAACGTCACCTTGGGTTAAATAACTATTATTTTAATGAACGTTAGATACCGACATGTTTATTAAAAAAACATTAGCAAAGTATTTTTTCTTATCTTAAGTAACCAAAACTCACGATACTTTGATTTGAACTGTCTCATGATGTCACAATTTCGTGCTTTTTATACGCAAAGATGACGTCACTAGCTCCCGCTCCTATCTAAACTTTGATTCGCTTCATCTATTTAGCGATTCCTTATTTTGAAAAATCAAAAAATACGTGTCTAATATTTTTTTTATTTTCTACCTGACGGACTAAATAGATTACTTTTTTACTTTTCATACAAAGTCCTACCCTATTGTCTCAACAAGGATGGTAGCGTAGACCACATGTACTTAGATATCGTCATTGGGTAGCCACTCACCTTTTTTAATCGGAGGTATATTGGAGTACGCCACGGAGAGTAATGAAGGCAACTCCTCTGGGATAATCACAGAGCCCAATGCTCCGGACGCTGGAAAAAAATCACGGTTAGTTTTAAGCTTTTAAAATATAGATAAGCATAGAATGCACGCATCGCTAGTAGCCCGTTGTGACGAGCGTAAGGAGATTTTTAGCTGTAAGTACTACGCTCGTTTACTGATTTTAAGCGATTTTCCGACTGATGACAGACGTTTATACAAAAATATCGATAGTTTCGATATTATTAGGGTAATATTAGGTTTTTAGACAGTTTTAATAAAACGGCGCGCTCTGTTTGACACAAATTTTATGATTTTACTTGTTTATACTTATTAACATTGAATTATTTCTAAAAACGACCATATGAGTTGTACAAGAACATACACTCACACATGCACACTCACACACACACACATGCACACTCACACACACACACACACACACACTCACACACACACATACACTCTCTCTCTCACACACACACACACACACACATACACACATACACACACACACTCACACACATATTAGAATATATCTTTAAGTTATCTTAGTTCACTATTTTTACCTTTTAATAATATGTTATTGGAGAGCGGGTCCTCCTAGCACAGGTATTGCTTGTACTTAAAAGGAGGACCCTGTGTAAGATTTAGTGTAAAAATTGAACGTTTCTGTAATAAAACTTTTTATTTTATTTATTATTTATACTAGTGTTTACAGTTCATACTTGTTGCCATAGGATGTTTTACTACTCTTAGGTTTTAATCTACTGCATAATTTGTTTATAGTACATCGTGTGTAGGAGCCCTTAGGTTAAAACTAAATGCTTAAATAAGCACTTTATAAGCTGTGCATGTTTTATACTCTTATGCGTATGTGCGTTGCTAACAATCTTAATCAAACTTCTAGTTTTATTATTTAAGGACATAATATATTTATTTATTGCTAGCTAGGCCGGCTTCATCTAGGGACAAATGGCGCGCGGTGGTGAGCGCTGCCGGGCGTCTTGCGTGACCACGACTGCTCTGTCAAGAGTATCCGACTGAGAAGAGAGAGGCCGGCTCTGGCCAGATTGATCTAGGGTCAAAATAAATGTCCCTAACTTAGAACTCCGCTTCAAACGTAGATAAGAGTGGAATCTGAGTGTATGTATAAGTCGTAGTGTTTAACTGTGTACGTAACCATGGTTACATAATATAACCTTGTGTCAGTAACTTAACCATTGGCGTTACTCTCAAGAATACTTATCGTTTAACACAATTTGTAGATATAAGTACTGGTCAATGCTGAATTTTGAAATATTTTCTCAAGTGGCAAGTTTTTGTTAGTAATTTTAGATATTGCAATATGTTTGATAGATTTTTTGAAATTGTAAATGTCTAACTTGATTTCTGACTCTTTGCTTGCCAGTTGCCAGCTTTCACCACAAAACCACACAACCGATTTTGATAAAATTCAGTATGGAGTTACCTTATACACTAAGAAAGGTCATAGGCTACTATTTTCACGATTACAAATAATATCCACGCGCGCGGAGTACGGGGAAAAATCATATCCTTAGTAAAATTATATCAAAATGCAAACTGTATTCGTGAGGAGTATGTACGCATATTCTCGACTCGCGACACCACCGCCGCCGCGTCAGCTCATGATTAGGGACTCCTATTGAGTCTGAAACTAGTCGGGCGATCCCGAGAATATGCGTGAGTAAACCGCTCTGTTCTAAATAATTAGAATGCAAACTTTTTACCTTTTGGTAAGAACTCATAGACTTCCACTTTCCTGAGCAAAAATAACCCGGATTTTTAAATACTTATAGCCACAAACGGTACCTCTGAGATAAGTGACCTAGTTGTAGTACCTAGCGACTAGTGTAGCCAGCTCGTCCTGCAACTCCCAAATTACAACATAGGGAGGAGGAATGGCTGAAAATCAGCGCTGTGACGGGTCGTGCTCGTCCCGGTACAGCATTAGCTGAGCCATCTCCTTTTGCTAGTTTTCCTCTCTCTTTGTAATAAATAATAATAATATGTACCGTGTTTTTTTTAAGTAGCAATAAATGACTTTTTTTAATTGAACTCCGCATTTTTCCTTTCTCTCTATCTGAGATTGATAAATAATAATATGTACCGTGTTTTTTTAAGTAGCAATGACTTTTTTTTAATTGAAATCCGCTGATCAAGATCATCTTCAACACCAGAATCGTTAATCGATGCGATTCCGGCATTTAAGATTGGTTCAGACCTCCGGATTTTTTATCGGGACCCTACTTGAATTTCGTCTACCTATTTTCGGCTTAATTCTGATAGCTGGTAGACTCTGTCTACACATTATTCTTGGTAAAAGCATTTCTAGATAAATATCATAAAATAAATAATTTCTTACATTACTTTTTGTTTGGTGAAAATCTAATGACTTCAACCCACGCCGAGGGCACGACGTGGGGATATGTCGGACTTGCACCGACTAAAACATTACGGTCCCGTCCTTGCCTTTGCCGGAGCTGCGGGTAAACTAAAGCCTGCTTGGCTGGTACTTTTTGTTTTTTTGGAAGAGATTTACGCAATTAGCCTGAATGCAGGCTTGGACTGCTTCACCGGACTTTTGGCGAGAACCTTAAGGGCTCCAGCCAGAGCAATAGAAAAACTAACTACGTCAGCAACGTTCCCTAAGGGCACCCCCTGTGGGGTTCGGACCTCGACTCAGTGCGTTGCTAATAATCTTAATAAGGCAAAAAAAGCAAGGGAGGGCTGGATCTAAGTTTTTGGACCTATTTTTATTGCTAGTTTGGCCGGCTCGACGGGGGCATACTCCAGCGGTTCCATTACCTAACTATTTAACATCAAGTTAAGTTACCTAACCAGCGGATACGTTTATATTTGACCTACTTACCTTAAATATTCACATAAAATACGGGTTTTATTATATAATAAGGTCTTTTTAATATATTACGAACTTATAACCTATGAGTATTTTTGAAAACTTCAAACTGTCTTTTTTAATAAAATTCCTAAGCATTTTATTTTTGTTTTATTACATAATATTTTTGTCTTAATGGATGCACAATTAATATATACCTACAGCATGTAATCAAAACCCAGTCCGATCCTTATGAGTATTATTCGGCATCGTACTGCGTACACATATAAGTACGTAACGATTTAATGGATTTGAGATTATTATTTTTCCCCAGTAAATATAATTAAAAAAAAAACTGATCAGAGTGTATATGATCAAAGTGGTAGGTATAAAAGGTTAGAACGCCATCTACCAATTTGCGACGTAGGTATAGTGTACTGCGGGTTCGATTCCCGCACAGGACCAACTATTATTTTATGTAAAATAGGAGTTTGTATGTCATAGGTACATTGTACAACAAGCGTATTATATCGAAATGAAAAAAAAGCAAACAAAATCTATACTAATATTATAAAGCTGAAGAGTTTGTTTGTTTGTTTGTTTGTTTGTAATCTCAGGAACTACTGGTTCGAATTGAAAAATTCTTTTTGTATTGGATAGTCCGTTTATTGAGGAAGGCTATAAGCTATATAACATCACGCTACGACCAATAGGAGCGGAGCATAAGTGAAAAATGTTGCAAAAATGAAAAAACCTTGAAACTAAAACACGCGAACAAAGTCGCGGGGGACAGCTAGTATAGCATAAAATTTTGTAGATATATTTTTTTTTCGATATCATAACTAATAATTAAGGATTTCGCAACCCCTAGCTAAAAAGGCCAATACTTAACCACTGCGCTATGATAAAAAATACGTGTTAAATATATTTTTTAAAATAAAGCGCTAAAACATTGTTTACAAGTATAATAAAACTTTTTACAAAATATATTTAATTCAATAATTTACTTACTTTGATATTGCAACTAGATAATGTATTAATGAATGATTGAAAAGTACTGCAAGTCTGTAGAGTTAATTAAAATATTTTAATTAAGTAGGTGCCCCTTTACTATTGTCAAATAAATATTAACTTTGTAGACATCCGCGGAAAATCACGAAATGAATACAAATGTAAACATTATATTTTTCATTAGACTCTGACCTAACGCAATACATACTTAATTAAACCATATTTGAATACAACTTACCAAAAGAAAGTAGGAAGGCGCACACAAGCGTTGCAACACACATTTTAAACTTATTTGCATTTAACACAACACAAAACAGTAAATTATCACTCAATATTCAATAAAAACATTTTATAAAAATCACGACGCAAACGCCATCTTTAAAAATGAAATTTTTAAAAATAAAACGTTACCAACGATGGCCAGTTTTACCGCCAAACTGAATACGAACTAGGAACAAGCGTAACTTTCACTGTCATTAGTACGTCATAAGTACATGCTATTAGCATTCGAATTACGACTTTAATGTTACGCAATAAAATGTAAATTCTTCCGTAGTGATTCATGCTTTTCTTACTATTTGACACAAACTGGCTATGTCCCATGTGTTTACGAAATCATAACTTTTTGAATTAAGTACTCAAGGACTTACACATAATTTTAAACTTTTTGCCAATGGAATAAAGTTTATATTTGTTTGGTTAAACTTCCTATACATTTAAGCTGAATGTGTTAGTTCCCATTCACTTCTTATTGCACCTTACCCTTGAGCCTTATAAGACTGATGGCTAGTCACTTGATTATGTACTTTAATTACAGGTCATTAAAGTTCTGTTTTTAACTATAGACCTTTTGACTTATAACCTTTTGTAGAATGTGCCTGATTACTTTCATATTCTGTGAAACCAACACTGACTAATAGTGAGTGGCGAAATTGCAAATATTAAATGAATGATCGATAAAATTATTTGTCTTTATTATCTTTTTATATTTATGTATTGAATGAAAAATGTTTATTCATGTTCAAACACTAAATTGGAGAAAGTTTTATGATTAAATTAAAGACCTAGTACAGGTTGTTATAATATTATTATTATATTATTTAAAGTTAGGAGAAGCATACAAAGCGCTTTTTTTCTATTGCCTATGTTTAACCACTGTTGGGCAAAGTATCTTTCAGGTAATTCTTTAAAACCCTGTCATAATATGTAACAAAATAAATAAAATGTATATTAGTGATCATGGATTGTGAGATAGCAGAAAGAAAGGTTATTATTATTTTGTTGGAAAAAATTGACAGATGGTAATTGAAAGGAATAAAATATGTGGTCGATTCAAGTAACGTCAAATTAATTGAATAAATTACAAGTAGATAGGTAGTAGGTAGGTAGGTATGTCGATACATTATTAAAATTTGAAATGGCTAGATGCACTACGAAAACTTATTTATTGTAGATTATCAAAGGAATAAAATATATTTTTTTAATTGTTTATTTGATAATTTTTTTTGTCGTCTTAAGTTGATACTCAGCACACCATTTTGGTTGTCATTCGAATGCATTTCGTATGAAAAACGGGGTATCATTTTAACAATCATTGTCAAATCATTATCGATATTGTTTATTCGCAAATCGCTTCACTATTTTCTAATGTTTTCCAACTACAGAAAGTAAATGTGTTAGCATTGCATTTGTGTACACAGCGTGTCATCTGTGTCAAGGCATTGAATTCACTTTGACATATCCGTTTAATTGCAATTTTAAGGTGCGATCGCACTATGCGGAACTACACTGCAGCGGAACTGCGGACACTACGCGACAAAATATACAATCTGCCAGTGAGAGTCCCGTCAAAATCCAGCCGTTCCAGAGATTAGTCGGAATAAACACACAGAGAGACGGATAATTTTTTTATAATAATTTCAGATTTTTTCTAATATAGAAGTAGCCTAAGTTACTCCTTATTACATCAGCTATTTGCCAATGAAAGTCCCGTCAAAATCGGTCCAGCCGTTTCCGAGATTAGCCGGAACAAACAGACAAAAAATGTGAATTTTTTTTTGGTATATGTACCGTATTTACATTCATATGCATGTAGTAAAAAGCGGTTATTTTAATATTACAAACACGCTCCAATTATATTTATTTGTGTAGATGACATTTCTTTAGACGAAGCGATACAATACGCATGTCTAAAGACTACCTACGTAATAAATAAACAAAACATGTTTTTATTTCCATCAAGCAAAACAGTTAAATACTAGATTGCCATTGAATAAACTTAACTAGGTATAATAACTATATATACATACATATACATACACAAAAGAAAAAATAAAATAAACAAATATAATCTATACTAATATTATAAAGCTAAAGAGTTTGTTTGTTTGTTTGTTTGTTTAAACGCGCTAAACTCAGGAACTACTGGTTCGAATTGAAAAATTCTTTTTGTATTGGATAGTCCGTTCATTGAGGAAGGCTATAGGCTATATAACATCACGCTATGACCAATAGGAGCGGAGCATAAATGAAAAATGTTGCAAAAATTAAAAACTGTTGAAACTAAAACACGCGAACAGAGTCGCGGGGGACAGCTAGTTAAACATAAACCTAAAATATGGCATCAAAAAATTCGTCCACATCGCTGTCCACTGGGAGTGTTCCCAAAAGGCTGGCGGCATTGCCACGTTGTATGGCAATGCTTATCCTCTGTCCAAGGTAAAAGCCAGCCCTTGGGTCGCGCGAAGTGTCAACGAAGCGTTTGGCTAGATCTTTAAAAAGCATGTGAGCACTCGGACCCCACGGTTTGTATGGTATTTCGACAGTAATTTTACGATTTTACTTGTTCATACTAGTGTCAACAGTGCCTACAGTTCATACTCAATATGCGCACTCTATAGTTTAGTTATTTATTCTCTAAAAGCACTCTGTTGAATTTTGACACCCTGTTTCTCTGTATAGGTAAAGTAATTTTTCAGTTTCTTAACTGTTCATGACTTTGTCTGACTTTATGTAGTGGTTAGCTAGGCTGTCAATCACAGGTTTAAGGTTTAAATCCCGTTACTGCCATTGCTTTTTATGTTTCCAAGGTTTTCTGCTAAGAAATACTTGCATGTAGATTCTGAAGGCTTGATAAAGTATATTTAAAGCTATATGTTTTTGTATGATCTCTCTCCGGTCGTGTCGTCCGTCCAATCGGACTATGAGAGTGAAGGAATAGAGAGTGCAACTGTGTACTGGAGTCTGATAATATTAACCAGCAATTTTATTTAAAGCAAGTGCCTGAGGAAAATTATCTACTAATTAAGTTAAAGAGATTTAATAATCTACAAGTGAATTGTCTAAAAGTAAAATGCAACAATAAAAATTGAAATCGGCATTGTTAAAATCCAATAGTATTTTATTTAGGCTAGGGTTTTTAAAAGATTTATTTGTATTACAATTTTTTTGATGTTTCAATGCAATTTATCAATAAGTCTTTGCAGGATAAGCGATACAAAACATGTTTTTTTCCCACTCTATATTATTTATTATCTTTATTTTTCAAACAAATTAGAATAAATACACAATTAGTAGTGACATCGATCTTAGGTTGTGTAGTAATGGTTATAACAGCGCCATCTATTGAGATTATAAGGTACAATGCTTACGTAACTTTCTTGTTGATTTTAGTTTAGCATTCGGTAGATGTCACTTTTAGAAGTTTGACAATATTTACTTTTTACACGATAAAATTAAACTAGATCTCGAAAACTTAAAAAAAATGATTTCAGGGATTTTCCTGAATTTACGGATATATATAGATATATTCCCTATTGACAGTCGGGTTTTCTAATTTTTTTCATGAATAATTTTATTTTATACATTTTATGTGATGATCAAATTGTAATAATTGAAGCAATAATATTTTTTCACATAAGTATTATAATGGATTTTAAATTTAGCAAAGGAATAAATTATTTGATTTAAATTAAATATATTTTCGTACTCGCTTTTCAAAACCCTTTTTTTTGAGACCCTATTAAACCTAAAAAAAATAACCTTTTTTTTAGCCGGCACATTTGTGTGCATAAAATACCGCTATTATGATTTGTTCCCACGTCATTTGGTCCCGCTATTAAGACGAATTTAATGACGTATTATTTATCAAAATCGATAGATTCGTTCACTAGTTACGAGCGGATATAGAAATGGACAAACAAAGTAGGTACAGGTCAAACACACAACCCTCATTTTTTGGCGTCGCCGCAGTCGGGTAAAATGTGCACGCTATTTTTTATACAGGATCGTTATACTTGCGTTATCTAGATTTTTATCTGTGGTCATGAGCGACTGTCAAACACAAACATATTTACTGGGTAACTCAGTATCCCCAGCAGGGCTATTCGCTATGGCGGTTGTCAACTAAAGCGATAAATGCTTTATAAAAAACACTGTGAAAACACAAATTTCGTATCGACTAACGTCGATGACCAACTAGATCTACTACAACATAGTTGGTCACCAACTTTAGATACTAAATTTGTGTTTTTACAGTTATTTTTATTTCGTAAACATCGCTTGGGTTGTCAACTGGAGACAGTGAAAAAAAAGGCCCAGTTGGCCTTACTGGGCCTTTTTTTGAATGAGCAAACAAATCTATGCAGCGGGACGGTTACAGGCTGTGTAATATTCTTAAATAAATAGCTACAGTGTTTGACCTTAGCACTTAATTAAGTATAATATATACATTATACAGATATATAATTCATTATGTGTGTCGTACTGTCTGTCACGTGAATTAACCTTTCAACCGATATTTTAATTAAATGCTGTAGGTTTTGGAATGTACAAAAATACAGTTAACTTTTGTTTAATACTTAATTATAGAAAGAAAGGTACGAATATCCACTTATTATTAGGATCAGGTTTAGAAATGGAATTTCTAAAAATCCTTTCTCGACGACCTCCGTGGTCGAGTGGCGTACACACCGGTTTTCAAGTGTCGCCAGCTCCGAGGTCCCGGGTTCGATCCCCGGCCGGGTCAATGTAGAAAACCACTTTTCTACATTTTCTCGGGTCTGGGTGTTTGTGGTACCTTCGTTGTCTCTGAATTCCATAACACAAGTGCTTTAGCTACTTACTTTGGGTTCAGAGTTATGTATGTGATGTTGTCCACATTTATTTATTATTTATTTTATAACTAAATATTCTGTAAATATTTCAAGCGTCTACCTGTTGCCGTTATCAATATCAAGCAAAAACGAGCAAAAAAGATCACGTTTATTGTACGAAAAACCCCCTTAAATATTTTTTTATCCTGTTTTTTTGAATTAATCAAAATCATAAGTTTTTTATTTCTTATTAACCTCAAAAAGGCGCTTAAGAAACGTTAAAGTTACAGAACTAAATGACTCTAGGTGCGCGGGTCCAAAGCGTCCTTCCTATGGAGAAGAACCGGCAAGAAACAAATAGGTTACTCTTTAAAAATAAGTTTAATACATTCAATGTATGTAATTTGTTGTTATAGCGGCAACAGAAATACATCATCTGTGAAAATTTCAACTGTCTAACTATCACGGTTTATGATATAGAGCCTGGTGGCCGACGGACAGACGGACGGACAGTGGAGTCCTAGTAATATATATGGATAATGGTATGCAACAACTCGACGAAATCGAAGGAATTACGAATCGTAGGGTCCCGTTTTATCCTTTGGGAATGAAACCCTAAAAATACCATCCTAAAAAATGTTAAACATACATTATTCAATACGTGTTTATTCAATTAAAAATATTCATGTATTTCGATAGGTTTGTTTGAACTTTTTCATCGTAGCTATGGTAAGAGCTCTCTTTGTAATACAAAGTATTGAATTATTTTTACGTCAAAATATTTTGCGTGCACAAAATCAATCTATTTAATCCTTACTAATGCGAAAGTAACTCTGTCTGTCTGTCGCACTTTCACGCCAAAACTAATGAGCCGATTTAAATGAAATTTGGTACACAGATAGTCTAGAGCCTGAGAAAGGACATAGGCTACTTTTTGCCGCGATAACCGACAACACGCGGGCGGAGCTGCGGGAAACAGCAAGTACTTATATAAAAAAAATATGTCACAGTATGTTATCGAACTTCTCTGAAACGGAAAAAATCGTGCTGAGAATGCGCTAGCGATCCCATGACTCCAGCCTAGGCAGAAGAATGGGACTGGGGTGTTTTTAGTCGGTGAAAGTCCGACATTATGACTATATTACGACGTGATGTGACTATATAATTACGACGTGACCTCTGCGTGGGTTGAAGGCATTCGCATTTCACGCCGGAAAAATAAAACAAATCTAAGAATAGTTCGTATCTAGGCTTCTTTTTTTTGCCCTAAGTGACAAGGGTGGCCCTGGGAAAACCAGGTTTGCTGGGTCATCTATTTGTACAGTACATACTTAGGTATAGGTAGGTATCTACATTTGATTATTTATAATTATTCAAATTGATGTTATTAACTTTATCGCTAGTATTCGAAAAATACTAGCTGTTGCCCGCGGATCCGTCCGCGTGGTTGTTGGTTATCCCAGCAAAAAGTAGCCTATATCTTTACTTGGGATCCAAGCTTACCCCATACGAAGTTTCATCCAAATCGGTTTAGCGGTTTAACAGTAAAAGCACAACAGACAGATTTACTTTTGCATTTATAATATTAGTATCGATTCTAATATTAGTCTGTAGATGGATGACTATATTTAGACATGTCGAATTTCCATAAAAAAAGCCGTTAGATCCGGCGGCCATGCGTTGACATTTTACGCACACCTTAAAATTCTGACAACCAGTCCTACCAGGCGGTGTGATTCTGTAAGACCTCATTCTAAACTTCGAATCTGAATCCGCTGTGAGTTTCTTGATTGGCATTCCAAAAACTCGGTTGATAATTCGAATTTACACTAGCGCTACACTTGCGAGCGTGTCAGCGAGTTAAACTAAAATGACGTGAGATTTTGACAGATAAAGTATGAGATGAAATAAGAAGTGGTAATTCCCCCGTCACTTCGACGCTCACTTCGCACTTGAACCTGATCGAAATCAAGGTTATGTTGAACTTTATGCGAAGTGAGAGTGAATAGCGAAGTGAGATGCGAGTTGTTGTTTGAATTTTACAGAATCGACGTGCAGGATACACGGTATTTCAGACAGTCGCTCTATAACATACTGGTGTTCAGCTGTCGGTGAGACTGGGAGCCGAACTCAACATAGCTTAGGAAAGATGAAGTTGAAGGTTGAAGGTAAATACTTAATAGGAAATTTATCAAATACTTCTAATAAAGCTCACAAAAAATTACAAATACCGGGATCGATTTCAAATTTGGGGCCAAAAGCATTATTTTTGACTAGTTTTCCCCCGCGACTTTGTTCGCGTGTTTTAGTTTCAACGGTTTTTCATTTATGCAACATTTTTCATTTATGCTCCGCTCCTATTGGTCGTAGCGTGATGTTATATAGCCTCAATATATGGGCTATCCAACATTGAAAGAATTGTTCAAATCGGACCAGTAGTTCCTGAGATTAGCGCGTTCAAACAAACAAACAAACTCTTCAGCTTTATATATTACTAGCTGTCCCCCGCGACTTTGTTCGCGTGTTTTACTTTCAACGGTTTTTCATTTTTGCAACATTTTTCATTTATGCTCCGCTCCTATTGGTCGTAGCGTGATGTTATATAGCCTATAGCCTTCCTAAATAAACGGACTATCCAACACAAACAGAATTATTCAATTCGAACCAGTAGTTCCTGAGATTAGCGCGTTCAAACAAATAAACAAACAAACTCTTCAGATTTATCTATACTATCTATACTAATATTATAAAGCTGAAGAGTTTGTTTGTTTGTTTGTTTGTTTGTTTGTTTGAACGCGCTAATCTCAGGAACTACTGGTTCGAATTGAAAAATTCTTTTTGTATTGGATAGTCCGTTTATTGAGGAAGGCTATAGGCTATATAACATGACGCTACGACCAATATAATAATAATACGAGCGGAGCATAAATGAAAAATGTTGCAAAAATGAAAATCCGTTGAAACTTAAACACGCGAACAAAGTCGCGGGGGACAGCTAGTAATATTATAAAGCTGAAGAGTTTGTTTGTTTGTTTGTTTGTTTGAACGCGCTAATCTCAGGAATTACAGGTCCGATTTGAAAAATTCTTTCAGTGTTGGATAGCTCATTTATTGAGGAAGGCTATAGGCTATATAACATCACGCTACGACCAATAGGAGCGGAGCATAAATGAAAAATGTTGCAAAAATGAAAAACCGTTGAAACTAAAACACGCGAACAAAGTCGCGGAGACAGCTAGTACTTCTTATAAAGTTCACAAAAAATTACAAATACCGGGATCGATTTCAAGTTTGGGGCCAAAAGCAATATTTTTGACTAGTTTTCCCCCGCGACTTTGTCCGCGTGTTTTAGTTTCAACGGTTTTTCATTTTCGCAACATTTTTCATTTATGCTCCGCTCCTATTGGTCGTAGCGTGATGTTATATAGCCTATAGCCTTCCTCAATAAACGGACTATCCAATACAAAATGAATTTTTCAATTCGAATCAGTAGTTCCTAAGATTAGCGCGTTCAAACAAACAAACAAACTAACTCTTCAGCTTTATAATATTAGTATAGATAGGTAAGTATAGTATAGATTTAATTCTCGTAGGATAAACGTTAACGTCAATTAAATTACTTCAAATCAACAACGTCTTTGAGACGCTTAGGGGTCAAATTTAAAGACTTTTCTTATCACAGTAAATTAAGAAAATAAGCCAACAAAAGTACTTTATATCTCATTAGTTTGACTAGTTCCAGTGGCTTATTTTTATCTATTTTATTAGTCTTAAATATTAGACATGCTTTTTTGCATGACCATAAATTGATTTGAAATGTTGCATCTCGTTACTATCTCGTACATTTGTACATCGCAACGTAATATATATACGCCCCCCCCTAGACAAGTGGCATTTCGACAAGCGTTAACGATGATAGAAATCGCTCAAATGACATTAAATGTATGGAAATGACATTTCATTTCGATAAGTCACGTGACTTGGACTTGTCACTTCCATACATTTGAACGATTCGATCAGCGTTATCGATTGTCGAAATGTCACTTGTCTAGGGGGGTAAACTTTTAATCGCTATATCTCATTTGTTTTTAAGTATTTTTAAGATTATAAAATACAAGTCTAATAAATTTTTATTATTTAATTTAAGGACTAAATAGATTTTTACTTTTACTTTTTGTATCCAGTTAACATTTCTATTGGTGACCTCTTAAGGCTGTAATTTTTTCTTTAAATTTTAATACCTACTAGCTGTGCCGCGACTTTGTCCGCGTGGAATTTAACAAAAAAGTTATTAAGTTTAATTAAGTTTATTTTTTCGTTTTCCAAGTAGCCAAAGTTTCTCCTTATTACAGTTCTCCGTCATTATGAAAGTCCCATCAAAATCGGTCCAGCCGTGCCAGAGATTTGCTGGAACAAACAGACAGATTTTTTCTAATGTTGTTTGGTATATGTACCATATATACATTCATATGCCTGTAGTAAAAAGCGGTTATTTTAATATTACAAACAGATACGTCAATTTTATTTATTAATAAAGATTGACCCAACTGTGGGTAAAAAACGATATATATTTAGTCTTATTCAGAACCCTACCTTTTTTAAGTTGGAATAAATAAGGATTTCAACACCATTCTTAAATTTGGCGTCGTTTTTTTGTTGTTTGCCTCATTATCCCTTAGTTTTCTATGATTTTTAATTATTATTATTATGTTAGTACTATTTTATCCGTGTTTTAGTACATTAAAGTATGTTTTTTCCATGATGTGATAATTATAGTTATTTGCTTACGTATCACGTAGCATTATGTTGCGGTCATGTTGTTGAAATTGGAGTTTTGTGAGTATTTCTATTAAATACTTACTTATAACATCACGAAACTGACTTACTGCAGACTTTTTTTTTATTTTATTTTTTTGGATGAGATTTACGCAGTTAGCCTGAGCGCAGGCTTTGACTGCTTCACCGGACTTTAACTTACTGCAGGCCTCTTCTCATATATATAACGAGAATACATCGCAATGCTGGCTCACAGCAGTAAGTATATACTAATTAGAAATAATATATTAGGGGATAGAACAACACTTTTTTCTGTGTGGAAATGTCGCGTGACGTCTTTTGTGGGTACAATTTTTTCCCACACGTGACGTCACGAGCCCCCATTCCAACTTTAAAGCGCAAAAACTTTGTAATTTTTTATTGATTTGATAAAAGAAAAAATACATTTTTTTTTCCTTTGTTTATCTATCCGGTGTACTAAATAGATATTTCCTTTTCATACCCAGTCCGATCCCCTATTGTCACTGCTTTTTGATAAGTTTAAAATTTTCATATTTATTTTTTTATTTGACTTCTTGGAAGGAACTGTGAAACCACTACTACTATACTGCAACATAATATATTATGCAATTATGCTCTTTAAGAGTGGGGAAAATCAATAATGGGGTAAATAATAGCAAAAAAATACTTCTCTTTACGCCTCAAAGGTTTCGCTGGAAGAAAACTCAGAGAAGTTAATATAGCCTTCGTACATACAATTACAATCACGTATATATATATATACATTTAATTTAATATTTTCTATATGTACAATGAAGAATAATAATAATAGTTAAAGAAAAACCACTTAAATAACATTTTTCTTTTTTACCAAAACAAAAAGACACTATAAATATGATATTATAACTCAGAGATATTCTTTTTGCATCATTTAGGACTGATTTTTCCAACTCCAGATAGTTTTATCCGAGGAATAATTTTGAATTTTTGACAGTTCTTCCATACAATATCTGTCAGACGTCAATTTTGTTTCCACGAATAAAAATTATCTGGCGTTGGAAAAAGCCGCCATTAAACAAGTTTAACCTATAAATAGTACCTATTACAATTATAACTGGACACTTTTAACACGCAGTTGCGTGTTCAGAAGTTGAAATAATTGATTCTCATCTTCCTTATAACGAACCGAAGTAATTTTATAAAAAAAAACTAAGGAAATATACTGACATTGACATTATCTCATTGCCTCTTAAGTAATATGCATCTTAAGTAACTAGTATTGTTTTAAATGCTTACTAATATTACAAATCTGAAAGTAATTCCGTTTGTCTGTCTGTCTATTATGCTTTCACGGCCAAACCGATGAACCAATTAAGATGAAGTTTGGATTCCAAGAAGAATAATCGATACTAATATTATAAAGCTGAAGAGTTTGTTTGATTGTTTGTTTGAACGCGCTAATCTCAGGAACTGCTGGTCCGATTTGAAAAATTCTTTCAGTGTTAGAAAGCCCATTTATTGAGGAAGGCTATAAGCTATCTATATAGTAACATTACGCTGCGACCAAAAGGAGCGGAGCATAAATGAAAAATGTTGCAAAAATGAAAAACCGTCTAAACTAAAATACACGAACAGGGTCGAGAGGGACAGCTAGTAAATAAAAAATGTGGACAACATCACATACATTGCTCTGAACCCAAAGTAAGTAGCTAAAGCACTTGTGTAATGGAATCAGAGATACACTAAATATTTAGCTTAGTTGGTGGGGTTAACAAGTTTGCTAGTAATGTGAATTCCACTTATATTGCTAGTAAAGTTTAAAAAAAACATTCATGTACAAACATACATAGTTACAAATATACATTTTGCACTAATGAATAATAAACATACCTACGTATTTCAAAAATATAGCTACCTACATATTATGAGTATTTACGTATAGGTATAGTATGTAACATATACCTATACGTAAATACTACTCTTCACAAAAAGTCTAAGTCAACAAAAACACTGCCTTGTAATAAAATACCTAACAAATACATGTAGTATATTAAAATAATTACTAATTTCACATATAACTGTAACACAGCACATATTCATCGTATGTTGAACTGGAGTACAGTGACGTCACTCCGAAGGCTTTGTAGACAGAGGCGGTAAACATTTTGGTCGGTTTATAGTCAACTAGCGACTCCTGCGACTTCGCCCGCGTGTTTTAGTTTCATGGGTTTTTTTATGAATCACTTTTTAATTCTCAAAAAATAATTGACGCATTATCTTTTTGTGGATTAAGTATAAAATATGGAACCACGAACTTTTTTTATAAAAAAAATGTGGACAACATCACATACATTACTCTCAACCCAAAGTAAGTAACCAAAGCACTTGTGTTATGGAATCCAGCGACAACGAACGTACCACAAACACCTAGACCCGAGACAATGTAGAAAAGTGGTTTTCTACATTGACCCGGCCGGGGATCGAACCTCAGAGCTGGCGACGCCTTAAAAACCAGTGTGTACGTCACTCGACCACGGAGGTCGTCATATGATAGTACATCTACAAACATATAGTGAGATCTATGTTTGTAGAACATTGTATTTACGTATCACTAACCGTTACGTCAGTGCACGCGGTTAAGCAGTTTGAGAGTGCTGCCACCTTTTCTTTTACTTAAAACCTGTCACTTAAATGTATAAAATAATACGAATTAACATAAAAAAAGAACAAGTTGTATTCGTTAATGTTATTCCAGTCGGGGAACTTCTTCTTAAATTTAAAAGTAAAAGATATTTGAATACAATTTATTTTTTCACTTTTTAGTTCGCTTTTTGGCAGTCAGGTTTTCTAATTTTTTTAATAAATATTTTTTTCTCAACCCCTAAAAGAAAAAAAATCCGGAATTCTTAAAACATACAATAATATTACAAGATAAATAAATAATCAAGTGTCAGATATATACATAGATATAGATAATTCTAAATCGAGTTCATTTTAGATGAAATCAATAATTATACGATGACACAATATCTAATTTAGTTCGCGTAAACAAAATAATACTTCTAGATACGATTAAAATCCAATTAAAATGTAGGTTAATTAAAAAAATCCGAAGACATCGTATATTATGTTAGACGGGTGGGTATCCATTTGGAATACGAATGCAGATATAGATTTTACTTAAATAATTTTTAGTATTTCTATGTCATAAACAAGTATAAGTAAGTGATATTCTTTAGAAATAAACTCCGTACACTCAAACTCCTATGATTTACATTAAATTCCCCCCGCCCCTAAATTAATTTGGCCCGAGCCGGCCAAAGTACCAATAAAAATATGTCCCTAAATAATAAAAACTTAGATCCAGCCCTCCCTTGCT
This sequence comes from Diachrysia chrysitis, assembly GCA_932294365.1. Classification (NCBI taxonomy): domain Eukaryota; kingdom Metazoa; phylum Arthropoda; class Insecta; order Lepidoptera; family Noctuidae; genus Diachrysia; species Diachrysia chrysitis. The sequence continues at coordinate 5,876,409 of OW028670.1, forward strand.
GTTTGCCTTATTAAGATAGCAATGCACTAAGTCGAGGTCCGAACCCCACAGGGGGTGCCCTTAGTGAACGTTGCTAACGTTAGTTTTTCTATAACTCTGGCTGGCGGCCCTTAAGATTCTCGTCAAAAGTCAAGCGAAGCAGTCCAAGCCTGCGATCAGGCTAAGTGTGGACTTATTAAAAAAAAAAAAATCTGCAAATTAAGTCACGTAATGAAGAATTGAGAAAGTATTCAACCTTTCAGGGTTGAAAAATGAACGGTAAAAATTTTAATTTAGAAAATGCAAAATAAAAAAAAAAGCGATTGCACCTTATGTTGCGCGCCCCTGTTGAAGGTCCGATAATGCGTATTCGCCGTATTAAGTGCACTCCGAGTATAGTAGCCGTCAAACCTTCGTGTTATATAGACGTGTATCAATAAATACATTAATTAATATAAAATAAGTGCTTTTAAGTTTTCCGTTAATAGTGAAAGAAAATTTATAAGGTAAGATTTTATATTATTTTATTTTTGTTTGGCTGTATCGGTTATGACCATTGCCTTAAAGTCTTAAAGAATAAAAGTTTTTAGTCCACAAACAAAGGACTTGCTTTTTTATCACGTAATAATTATTTATATCTTTGTCCCTTAGTAACAATATTATAAAATAATCGTCATTGTGATTAAAAATTTAAGTTATTTCAAGTATGAATGTGCAATAATATTAATCCATACATCCATATTAATATTATAAATGCGAAAGTAACTCTGTCTGTCTTTCTGTCTGTCTGTCTGTTACGCTTTTACGGTCAAAACGCTGAACAGATTTTGATAAAAATTGGTATGGGATAAACTCGCATCCCAAGAAAGGATAGGTATAGGCTTTTTGCCGCGATAAACGACACCGACGCGGGCAAAGATTTGTATGTATGTAACGAATAAATTCCTTTATAATATTATACAGATGCAGCTGGTGAGACTAGAATGGTAAAAAAGCTAGGTATAAGATTTAAAGACTCTAGTTTACTATACAGGGTGTAACGGGAATATGAACAAATTTCTCAAAATACAAACTTAATTAAAAAAAAAATGTGACAGTATTCGATTTCAATGAAATTTATATGTAACCGCCTCTGAGATATACTTTATCGAATACAAAAATAATTTTTGAAATCGATCCACAATTTCCGGAGATATCGCGCAACAAACACACAAAATAAAAAAGCCGTCGAATTTAGAACTTTCTTAATTTAAAGTCGGTTAAAAATAGATGACAATGAAGCAGAGGCGAAACTTACGGCATTTGTTAAAATCTAATAATATATTTCAAACAAGATATTAATCTTACAAAAATCCGGTTTAGTACGAGTCGGACTCGCAAACGGAGCTTACTTTTTATTATTTGTTGTTATAGCGGCAACAGAAATACAAACTCTGTTAAAAATTCAACTGTCTACATATTATAGTTCATGAGATGCAGCCCGCTGACAGACAAACGGACGGACAGTGTAGGCTCAGTAATACGGTCTCGTAGCCACCCATCATGCACGGAACCCTAAAAACACATCTATTGTTAACTTATTATTATTAGCAGCCTATGCTACCCCACAGTCCCACAGCTGAGCAAAGCCCTCCCTCCATTCTTTCCATCTGTCTTGGTACTGCGCCACTTTTTTTCCAATTCTCAAGGCAGACACCTAACTCGTCCCGTCATTTCCTTTGTGATCCTGTCTAGATGTCGCGGGACACAAATCCAGCCCAATCTAATAAAATCCAGCAAAATCTAGCCAAGTGAAATTTCTACAAGCGCTAACGCCGACCGAATCGCTCAAATGTATGGAAGTGACAATTCTAAGTCACGTGACTTATCGAAATGAAATGTCATTTGCACACAAATTTAATGTTATTTTACATTTCTGTCACCGTTCATACTTGTAGAAAGGCTTGCTTTTGTTACTATAATTAACAATAGGGATGTAGACTGGGTATGAAAAGTTAAAATCTATTTAGTCCGTCAGTTAGATAATAAAAAAATATCAGACACGTATTTTTTCTTTTATCAAAACAATTAAAAAAATACAAAGATACAGCGCTTTAAAGTTTCGGAGTGGGCTTATGACACCTCGCCTCGGTAAAAATTGTAGCGACGAGTGACGTCACACGAAATTTCCGTTCTCTGTATTATGATCATTTTTTGTTTGCAGGAAAAAAGAAAAAATACGTGTCCAATAAAATTGATTAATCTACCAGGCGGACATTAAAAAAAAATAGGAAACATGCCTATTGAATAGTAAATAGGTAACAGTAAACTATTAAAACTTAACTGTTGTCCAGTTTAAGTGGTAAACTAATGTTTATTTATGAGTTACATTGTTATACCATTGTTAAAGTTTAATCAATTTATGTTAAGTCATTCAAAAGGAAAAAAACCAGTAGATTTACAATACCTATCTACTTAATTGTATCTATTTTATAATTGACAAGACTAAGCGTCTATTAAAAACTAGTAATATCCTATGGAAAATCCATAGAAAACAATATCATGATAAAAACACAGACAAGTTAGTTTTGTTGTTTTTGTGTAGGTAGCCATTTTGTTTTCTTCCGATGTATATAATAAGGATATTGATTAAATGCTTTTAAAGGTTCGTCATTTTGTATACTTAATTAAAAATATTGAAGACGTATTTTTTTCTTTTTTACTTAACCAAAAACAACAATAAGTATAATGGATTTGCAATGTCGCATGACGTCACATGTTTGCACATTTTGTTGGAAATTGTGACGTCATCCCCACCTGAACTTTGATTTCCTTAGTTTTTACTTATTTTGAAAAAGCAAAAAATACGTGTTTAATATTTTTTTATTATTTAACTTACGGACTAAATAGTTTTTTACTTTTTATACCCAGTCAACATTCTTATTTGAAAATCATGATGAAATCTTCGTTTTTTACTAGTTTTACAAGTTTCTTACCTAGTGGTTAAAATGCCGGATAGTTAAATACTGTATTTTAGGTTCGAGTCCAGTTTAACTAATGTGAGTTTTACAAAGTTAGGTTATATAAAGTGCTTTCTAAGATACTGTCAAGCGTTGATCTTTGACAGTCTGAATCACAGAGTGCACACATCGCTAGTAGCCCGCAAAAAAGCATTTTTTTATCTGTAAGTACTACGCTTTTACTGATTTAAGTGATTTTCCGTGCGACAACAGACGTTTATGCGAAAATATCGATGTTTCCGATATTATTAGGGTAATATTAGGTATTGAGATAGTTTTAATAAAACAGCGCTCTGTTTTGACACAAATTTTACGATTTTACGTGTTCATACTAGTGCCAACAGTTCATACTCGGTATGCGCGGTCTATAGTTTACTTATTTTCTCTCTAAGTCTGAAATGAGGGGTACTTTACCCAATAAAAATGTGTTTGTCAGACAGACAGTCGCTCTATAACATACTGGTGTTCAGCTGTCGGTGAGACTGGGAGCCGAACTCAACATAGCTTAGTAAAAGCTAATTAATACCTTCTTTCGTTTTAAAACATCATTGAGTTCTAAAAACAAACATGTAAATTTGTAATGTACGTAAACAGAGGTTAATAGTGGTCACCCATCCAAAGTTTAACCTTGGAATGGTTGCTTAACCTTTTATGACCTGCACGATTTACTTAGAATTCCCTACTGTATTATTTATATTGTGTCGAATGTATTTTAAATATTAATGTTCTTTGTTCGTGTAGATAAGTATTAACTTATATTGTAACCAAGCTATTTGTATCCATCGGACGTAAACGCCATTTTAAATACAAAACAAATGTCATTTATTTGTATAATAACTTTCGTGAGGAGTATTCATAATTATTTCAAATGAAACGGTTTACTCATGCATATTCTCGGGATTACCCGACTAGTTTCAGTCGGAGTTCGACTCGCGACACCACCGCCGCCGCGTCAGCTCGTGATTAGGGACTCCTATTGAGTCTGAAACAAGTCGGGCGGTCCCGAGAATATGCGTGAATAAACCGTTTTATTTTAAATAATAATGTCAGTTATTATAAATAGATACAATTATTGAACCCACAAAAACACAAAAGAATAGAATCACCATATTTTAAAGGTAACTTAAAATTAAGTGACATTTATTAAAACTTTTACGGCTGAATACTGAAACGTCAATTAGTTTTAAGTCGCCGTTAAGTCTCATGCTTTCTCTTTCACTTTAAGGTGTGAAGTAGACAGATAGACATTTAAGAACTTCTTAAAGTTAAGTGGTGTTTTAGTATTCGGGGGTTAGGCCATTAAATCCCTAAATCATAATTAAAAAATACACCATCTCGATTAGTTTTCAGACTTGAATCGAAAAGCGAAAAAACCTCATCAAATCGGTCCAATCGTTTGACAGGCACGATAACACAGACATTTGACAGTTACATGTAGATTTTTTTTATATAATTGACTGCACGGGTAGCCGAGTGGTATAGGTCACCACGCCAATTACCTGTGTGCGCGACGTGCCGCGGGTTCGATCCCCGCATGCGACAAGCATTTGTGTGACCCACAAATGCTTGTTTCAAGTCTGGTGTGTTCTTTGTGCATGTGATTTAAATGTTTGTGAAAGCCCGCGACACAAGGATTAAATCCCTTAGTGCGGGAGTCGATTTTTAAAAGAAAAAAAATAAAAAAAATATATATATATGTATTTATTGTTTATTGTACACTGTAAACAAAAGGAAATATGAAAATGAAAAAACCTACATTAACAGTGCTATAAAAGGCGGCCTTATTGCGCACGGCAATTTCTTTCAGGCAACCATTGGACGGAATATCATGAAAAACAAGCAGACCTATTATCTAAAATGTTATATGCTAAAAATATATCGATATACTAATAAAAAAACCTAGTTCTTTGATTTTATATTGAAATTCTTTTGAAATAACAGACCTCTATCAAAACAAGTAGGAAAGAACCACTTTTTTGCTTACAAAACACGGAAACTAAGTACAAAGGTCACGGAATGAACTTTGTACCATTCAATCAATTGCCGATCAATCCTTACTAATATTATAAATGCGAAAATAACTCTGTTTGTCTGTCTGCCTTCGACGTCTTTACGGCTAAACTTTATAACCGATTTTGATCAAATTTGGAAACTGAGAAAGGATATAAGGCTACTTTTTGCCGCGATAACGGACAACCACGCGGGCGGATCCGCGAGCAACAGCTAGTTCTATCGTAAAAACGACATTAACTCTGTTTGTATGTTTGTTATGCTTTTACAACAAAACCGCGCAACAGATTTTGATGAAACTTGGTATGGGGTAAGCTTGGATCCGAAGACAGGACATAAGCTACTTTTTGCCGCGATATCTAACAACCACGCGGACGAAGTCGCGGGCAACAGCTAGTTCTATCGTAAAAACGACATTAACTCTGTCTGTATGTTTGTTAAGCTTTCACAGCTAAACCACTGAACAGATTTTGATGAAACTTGGTATGGAGTAAGTTTATATCCCAAGACAGGACATAGGCTACTTTTTGCGGCTATAAACGACGCCCACGTGGTATCCGCGGTAATTTTTTAACAACGTTTTCCTTCACAGTTAGTCAGCGGCTCCTTATAATATTTTTAGTGGGTGGTCTTAACGATACTTGGCATTGATTCGTCTATTTATAATTCAGGTTACGTTTGAGAAGAGTTATTATGTAACTTAACTGTTAAGTTCAATGTCTAGTAATAAATACAGAAAACAAATCTCTTTAGCTTTATTACATTTGTATAAAATTTTCTACTCTTAAGGAAATATTGCACAAAATCCAAATAGGGCTAGCCTTGAGTATCATCATTCATCATCATCATCACCATCATTTCAGCCCGTAATCACCCACTGCTGATTATAGGCATCCCCTTTTTTCTGCCATTCTTGTCTGTCTTGCGCGTCTCTCATCCAGGTGGTTCCTGTTACCTTAACTATGTCATCAACCCAACGTGCTCTCGGTCGTCCCTGACTCCTTCGACCTGTCCTTGGCCACCATTCAGTAACAGTGCGACTCCATCGGCCGTCTGTAGATCTAGCTAAGTGTCCTGCCCAGCTGACATAACCAATTCAAATAATAAGAAGAAAGAATCATTAAAATGGGGGTAGATGGCTGGTTAAAAAGTCAAAATCTAATTAGTCCGTCAGATAATGAAAAAATATAAGTAAGACATATTTTAGATTTTTTTAATAAGAAAAGTGTAAATATTTAGAAGCGAATCAAAGTTTGAAAGTGGGAGCTAATGAGTCTAATGACGTCATGCTTGCGAACAAAATGCATGAAATTCTGACGTCATACGACATTTGAAATCAATGTATCGTCATTATTAGTTAAAACAAAGCGACTCCTATTGAGTCTGAAACTAGTCGGGTGATCCCGAGGATATGCGGGAGCAAACCGTTTTGTTTTAAATAATTATGAATACTCCTCACGATAGTTATTATACAAATGTATCGTCGTAAGATTTTAGTTGCATGTAATAAAAAACATGCGTGTTTATATATTCTTTAACTAGCTGTCCCCCGCGACTTTGTTCGCGTGTTTTAGTTTCAACGGTTTTTCATTTTTGCAACATTTTTCATTTGTACTCCGCTCCTATTGGTCGTAGCGTCATGTTATATAGCCTATAGCCTTCCTCAATAAACGGACTATCCAATACAAAAAGAATTTTTCAATTCGAACCAATAGTTCCTGAGATTAGCGCGTTCAAACAAACAAACAAACAAACAAACAAACAAACTCTTCAGCATTATAATATAAGTATAGATTCTTGCTAATTTGACGACCTCCGTGGTCGAGTGGCGTACACACCGGTTTTCAAGCTGTCGCCAGCTCTGAGGTCCCGGGTTCGATTCCCGGCCGAGTCAATGTAGAAAATTACTTTTCTACATTGTGTCGGGTCTGGGTGTTTGTGGTACCTTCGTTGTCTCTGAATTCCATAACACAAGTGCTTTACTTACTTACTTTGGGTTCAGAGTAATGTATGTGATATTGTCTACATTTGATCAAATTTTTTGTCTAATTTAAATAAAAATTAAAGTAAAAAAATAATGTTCCACGCCTTAATTAATGTTACATACAAAATTATTAACGGTCCTAACATTTTATTTTTAGAATGAAAAAAAAATGTTTACCAATAAAAATAACTCCGATAAAATCTTTGCTTACTGGACAAGTTTTTTATTAAACGACCTTGTTGTGTTTGTTTGCGGTTTTTATTCTTACACGTGTTTTTTAATACAATGTACTTATGTTTTTTGTAATGTGAACATCAGCCTATACTTGTTCTACTGCTGGCGTCTCTTGTAGAGAACGATCATTAATCATCGCGCTTGCGAGCTGCCCCACGGTGGGGTGCCATTATCAAACTGTTAATATCACTAGCTTGTAACTGTCCCACTGCAGGCCTCTCATACAGAGAACGAGCATTGATCAACAGAAGATCTAGATCAAGATGGCCCGAGCCGGCCAAACTAGCAATAAAAATATGTCCTTAAATAATAAATACTTAGATCAAGCCCTACCTTGCTGTTTTTGCCTTATTAAGATTGTTAGCAACGTACTAAGTCGAGGTCCGAACCCCACAGGGGCTGCCCTTAGTGAACGTTGCTGACGTAGTTAGTTTTTCTATTGCTCTGGCTCGAGGCCCTTATGGTTCTCGCCAAAAGTCCGGTGAAGCAGTCAAAGCCTATTTTTTTATTTTGATTACGGGGTGAAAATCTAATTGACTTCGACCCATGCTGAGGGCACGGCGTGGGGATATGTCGGACTCGCACCGACTAAAAACACCCCGGTCCCGTCTTTGCCTTAGCCAGAGCCGCAGGATCACATACGCATTCTAAGCGCAGCTCCGGCAGGAAGCAGTCAAAGCCTGCGCTCAGGCTTACTGCGTAAATCTCTAATATATAAAAAAAAAACGATTGTGAGCTGCCCCACGGTGGGGTGTCATTACTACACAGATAGATACAGAACTATCATTGCATACAGGGTGTTACCGAAAGGTTATATCTATCCAAAAGTGTTGAAGAATACATCTGGTATAGAGTCAGTTTACAAAATTTCAGCTCAAAATGAGTTAATTAAATATACCCAATTTTTCCCATCAATTATTTACACCTAAAATCATAACAAACGCGTCACCGCACTACGAGGGTCAACATAATTACGTCACTCGCTAAATCTATACTAATATTATAAAGCTGAAGAGTTTGTTTGTTTATTTGTTTGTTTGAACGCGCTAATCTCAGGAACTACTGGTTCGATTAAAAAAAATCTTTTTGTATTGGATAGTCCGTTTATTGAGGAAGGCTATAGGCTATATAACATCACGCTACGACCAATAGGAGCGGAGCATAAATGAAAAATGTTGCAAAAATGAGCAACCGTTGAAACTAAAACACGCAAACAAAGTCGCGGGGGACAGCTAGTATAATATATAAATGAATCGCTAAATATGTTGCTAAGCGCAAATCTCGAGAGCAGCTGAACCGATTTTGCTAATTCTTTATTTTGAATATTCCTTGAAGTACGAGGATGATTCTTACGGAGAGAAAAATTAAGAAAAAGTAGTTAAAGAATCGACTGTTAGGCAGTACGAAGTTCGCCGGGTCAGCTAGTTTAAGTATATAACAACTAAATTAGCTTGCCTTTAAAACTTTCTTATAAAACGCTTATAGGTATACAGTAGGCAAATTAACTCAATTCTTATTTCCGTATTGAACAAACACGTACAACCTTGCGCGATTCATTCTACATAATACATAGTTGTAGTTGTAATTGCGTACATAATTATTTTGTATATAAGCAATGTTATTACGCGTCAATTACATAAGGGGAGTTGTTGAAAGAATTATCTATAAAACTTAATCCTTATTAATATTACTAGCTGTCCCCCGCGACTTTGTTCGCGTGTTTTAGTTTCAACGGTTTTTTTATTTTTGCAACATTTTTCATTTATGCTCCGCTCCTATTGGTCGTAGCGTAATGTTATATAGCCTATAGCCTTCCTCAATAAACGGACTATCCAATACAAAAATATTTTTTTAATTCGAACCAGTAGTTCCTGAGATTAGCGCGTTCAAACAAACAAACAAACAAACAAACTCTTCAGCTTTATAATATTAGTATTGATAAACGCGAATATATGTATGTATGTTTGCGACTTCGTCCGCGTATAAGTCGAAAATGGTTTTTGACATTCAAATTTAAATAGTATTGCATTGCACCAAGGTTTTATGTAAGTGCATCGGTTTTTAAATAAAATCGAATTGAGTTTTCAAACATGTGTCAAAAAAAAAATGATAAAGTAGAAAAAATAATACGTAAAAAATAGAATTTGAAACAGTCAGACGATTCAGCAAATTTCTAACATTATTAGGGGTTTCTTGAAATTAAATTTATTGATTTTAAAAGCGGTTTTTTTTCCAATACAATCAAATCTTTAAAAACACATTTAGTTGATCAAAAGCCAAGAACGTTATCCTTTTTGTTTAATAACCATTGTTGTTTATTTAATTATGTGTTATTACTTAATTAAAATCAAGGTGGTCGTTGACATCATCGCGATGCACAATACATCCATCGTATATAAAGTGCACCAACCTTTGCATAACCGGTTGCATAAAAAAAGAAAGTTTTTAACGACTGGTTTAGGGTACCCCGAATACCAAAGAAACCCTTTTATTAAAGCGGCGGCAATAGCCTAATGGTTAGGGTGACGGCCTTGTCAAGATCGAGAGGGCGCAGGTTCGATCCCCAACCATTGCACTATTGACGTGATCCTACACCAGATACAAGCATATTTAGCTTAGTTGGAGGGGTTAACAAGATTGCTAGTAATGTGAATTCCACCCAAATTGCTAGTAACCTAAAAAAAAAAAGCTCTGTCTGTCTATCTGTTACGCTCACGGCTAAACAGCTGAACCGATTTGGACGGAGCTTGGTATGGTGTAAGCTTGGATCCTAAGAAAAGATATAGGCTAATTTTTGCCGCGATAACCGAGACCTACGTGGTTCCGTTGCACGTTAAGTCCCGACTGTCATACGTTGTATGTATTTAGGAATATATAAGTATGTTTATCAGTTGTCTGCCATAATACAGGCTCTGCCTAGTTTGGGATCAGATGGCCGCGTGTCAGTTGTCCCAATATATTATTATTATTAAAAAAAAATATGGACATCTTTTTCGTGATTTCGTACGTGTCTTGGTGCGTTGCAAGTACCTAATTAATAGTAACATTAACTTTGTCTTTTATCGTGTATAGATCAATTACTTAATAAATTTCTGCTTAACTATTTGTTTGAGAGTGTAATCAGGTAGTATAATATAAACACAATAAGGTTATAAGCAATTAACTGACTATTGTCAGCCATTTACCATTTTAAATGAGCGGGTTTTTACGTTTTTTATAACATAAAGCCTTGAAAACTCGTCCGTAGGCCAACGTGCATTTCCTGTTGTTATTATTTACTTACCTAGCTATAGTTAGCGATTGTTGATTCCAAATATAACGTCAGTATGTAACTGTCTCACTGCAGGCCTCTCATACAGAGAACGAGCATTGATCATCACACTTGTTTTTCCCCCTCAATAATTCTGCCCCCCTCTTTTTTGTCTGTCTGTCTGTCACGCTTTACGGCTAAATTGCTGAACCTATTTTGATAAAACTTGGTATGGAGTGGGTGGATCCCAAGAAAGTACATAGGCTAGTTTTTGCCGCGATATTCGACACCCACGCGGGAGGAGCTTCAAGCTAGTATCTATTACTAATATATAAAGCAGAAGAGTTTGTTTGTTTGTTTATTTGTTTGTTTGTTTGAACGCGCTAATCTCAGGAACTACAGGTCCGATTTGAAAAATTCTTTCAGTGTTGGATAGCCCATTTATTGAGGAAGGCTATAAGCTATAAAACATTACGCTGCGACCAAAAGGAGCGGAGCATAAATCAAAAATGTTGCAAAAATGAAAAACCGTTGAATCTAAAACACGCGGACAAAGTCGCGGGGGACAGCTAGTATTATTATATATATAGACATCTTCCAAATAAATAATCAGAGTAAAATAACAAAACTTCCTTGAACATATAAATAAAATAATTAAAAGAAACAAGGTTAGATACACAATGATTAATTATAATAACATATTGCAAATGCGAAAGTAAATACCTTAATTCATGGTTAAACTTTGTTATAATTTTGTACATTATTAATAGGGGATCGGACATTTTTTTTTATTTACACGTCACATAGATTTAAGAAAAAATAATAGACACGTGTTTTTTCTTTTATTAATTAAACAAACGATGAGGAAGATACAGCGAATGGAAATGTCGCGTGACGTCACTTGTGGCTACAATTTTTACCCACAAGTGACGTCACAAGCCCCCACTCCAGAACTTTAAAGCGCTTTAACTTTGTCATTTATCATTGAATTGATAAAAGAAAAAATACAAGTTTGTTTTTCTTCTTTTATCTATCTGGTGGACTAAATTGATATTTCCTTTTCATAACAAGTCCGCTCGCCTATTGTGCGCTGCTAATGGCACCCCAACGTGGGGCATACATTTGATGAATTGCCATCTTCTTCCTTCAGTTTTCAATGTTCAAGGATTCAAATTCATTAAATTAGTGACCAATTTGTTTAATCATTTATTAATTTGCCATTTTTACATTATTTATATCTTAATATTTACAAACTTAATTATATATACACTTTAAACAAAACTAAACTTAACTAATAAAATCTCTAAAAAATTGCGTCAAAAAATTCATCCACGTCGCTGTCGACTGGAAGTGTACCCAAAAGGCTGGCAGCATTGCCACGTTGTATGGCAATGCTAATTCTTTGTCCAAGGTAAAAGCCAGTCCTTGGGTCACGCGAGGAGTCAACAAGACGTTTTTCCAGATCTTTAAATAAAAGGTGTGCATGTGTTTTTTTTGTTTAAATGGAAATCTCTACTTTTTAACCTAAACACTGCAACGATTTTGTTAATATTTGCGATATTGATAGCTAAGACGAATACAAGTATGTGGTTTTATTTATTGTCTATGTCGAATCCATATACTCAGACAAAACATATATGAATTATTGAATTTATCAAGGCAAGATTGATTATTATAAAATTATCTATAACACAATTAAAACTAATAAATAAGCTGTAATTAATAATTTGCAATTAGTCTGCACTGTCAATTAATTAAGCGTACGATGCAGTTTTGTATTTGTGTCGCAATCTTGCTTTTTTTTTACTAGGAAGTAAGTACACATTTATACATAACTTGTTGCGCCTCGCGGTTTAACCTGCGTGGTTCCTATTTTAGTAGATTTATCAACAAAAAACAAACAAACATTTATATTTTTTTCGAATACAAAAAAAATCTTGTATCTTTTTTTTTTTTTTTAAATGACTCCCGCACTAAGGAATTTAATCCTTGTGTCGCGGGGGTTTCATAAACATTCAAATCACATGCACAAAGAACACCCAGATTTGAAACAAGCATTTGTGGGTCACACAAATGCTTGTCCCATGCGGGGATCAAACCCACGCCATCGCGCACAGAGGTAATTGGCGTGGTGACCTACCACGGCTACCCGTGTAGTCATAATCATCGTATCGACTGAGAGGTTCTTAAATGGACGGTATATTTTTTTTGTATTTTTGTTATGCGACATCTCCATATATTGTAGATCGATTTCAACTCTGTCTGTATGTTACACTTCCACGGCTAAACTACCCAACCGATTTTGACGAATCTTATATAAGGACCTATATACTTTTTGATGCGATAACCGCGAGCAAAAGCTACTTATGTATAATACTTGATTTACCCGCGGCTCCTGTAGATTAAGGTTTTTGCGACATAAAGTAGCCTTTGTCCTTTCGTAGGAACCAAGCTTACAAAATACCAAATTTCATCAAAATTGATTCAGCAGTTTAGCCGTGAAATCATAACAGACAGACTAAAAGACGGACAAACTTACTTTCGCTTTTACAATATTAATATTATGGATTATTGTTAGGATACCTACATGGATTTCAATTTCGAAAACATAAACAATGCAAGTTTTAGTTAAACTTTATGTCATAAACGTGGTTACATTTTAACCGCGAATAATTATTTCGTTACCAAGTCAAGCGGACTGGAGAGCCAATCCGGAAATGCAAGAAAGAGGTAACACTAACTACTTGCTTACGGGACGAAAAGAGCTTAACATATGTCAAGGTCGCGAAAGATTGTCTTAGAAATAATAACGTAAGCGACAAAATGGAAAATCTCATATTAATCAAAATCTATCGGATGGAATAAAAAATCAATCAATATTAATCTAGATATTATGATTTGATTATGCATCAAATAGTGCAAAAAAAATATTATTAAGTTGAATACTTTGGTGGATTAAGCGAAAAAAGGGTTTTTATAGAACCGATTTAAAAAAATAAAACTATCGAAAAAAGTTTCTTTAATCGTGTAACTGATCGACTTTTATTTTCATAATAATCCTCTTCTATCTAGGAACCAAATTTTACCGCCAAACCAAGTCAATAACTTTTATAGTTACTAAGTAAAAAATAGCTAAAAAAATCGTGTATCGCCTTAAGATACACAAGATTACGATTTTAACCGCTGTTTAAGATACACAATATTACGTTAGTAACACGCACATAACTATGTAAATATTAACTTCTATCATAATGTTTGGTTTAACTATTTACATTAACTGTTTGTATGGCATGGCTTATTGAGAACTAAAGACTGGAAAATCTGTTGATATTATTATTATCTTTAAATAATATTGTACTTGATAATGGAATCTAAAAGTTAGATTTATAGGTCATGAGTGTAGTGAGCTATAACTCAAAGATTAAAAAATATATCTCCTTGGGACGACTCAAACACGGCCATCTGATCCCAAACTAGGCAGAGCCTGTATTATGGCAACCAGACAACTGATACTACTTATATATTTATAAATACATACATATTATAGATAAATTACAACAAAAACACAGAACAAATGTTGATGCTCATCACACAAAGATTTGATCTGGGACGGAATCGAACCCACGACCTCTATACCAGTCATGGTCACTAACCGCTATCCAACAGGGCAGACCAAAAAAATATTAAATCACCACAAACATGAGAAAAAAAATAGGTAATTAATGATGTGAAAAAGCTGACAGATATCTTATTTAAAACAATTGATAACACATAAGTACTTAAATGTATTTAGAAATATGTAAGTATATATCAGTTGCCTGGTTGCCATAGTACAGGCTCTGTCTAGTTTGGGATCATATAGCCGTGTATGAGTTGTCCCAAGATATTATAGATTATAATTATTACCTAAATATATTTTGGCTTTACATACCCAGCCATTTACGCCATTGTCAACTCAACAAAAATAAATTTTAAAGCTACACTACATATACATTCTAAGTAAACACATCAAGATTAAAATCTCTTCGTCATAAAACAACCTTGCATCCTTGCATCTTTGCTACGAAAGTAACCTCAAGGCTTATGAGCCTGTTTTGTAAAAACACGAATGTTTTGTCATCCTCAAGTACCTTTAGTTAAAGAAACCGGTACAAAACAAGTTTTAAAAGTAAAAGAGTAATATCAACATTACTTTTTGATTCAGTCGCGTGAAGACAATGACATTATTGGGTAATCTTATCGGTCCCACATGTGACGATTTTAAGAGATCTACGCATATCTTGAGCGCAAGCTTGGACTGCTTCACCGGTCATCATCCTAACCCTCCAAGTCAACAACTACCCTCAAACAACTACCCTCAAATCATCAAACTAATCCTCTAAGTTCATGTAATTCGATTGAATGATATTTATGACAAACAAATTTAATCGAATTGACGTTCGTAGTATCGTTCAAAAAAACACCAGCTCCCCTAGATAAGTGACATTTCGACAAGCGTTAACGATGATAGAAATCGCTTAAATGACATTAAATGTATAGAAATGACATTTCGTTATGATAAGTCACGTGACTTGGACTTGTCACTTCCATACATTTGAGCGATTCTATCAGCGTTAACGCCTGTCGAAATACCACTTGTCTAAGGCCCCAGTTTTATTTATTTTTTCATCTATCTGGTGGACTAAATAGATATTTCCTTTTCATACCCAGTCCGCTCCCCTATTAATAGCAAAAACAAAACACCATACTAATTACCTAAAAAAACAAATTGCAATGTAGACAGTAATTTGTATGATTCTGAATAGATTATATGTACCTACAGGAAAAACTGCTTTAAAAATCATTGTCCTTGGTTGTATGACGTATGAAATCTTAAAATGAACTTTTTACGATGCTACGGAAATGCGTGTTCATGCTTGAAGTTCTGCTTCTGCCCATATAAGTATAGAAGCCAGATGTCTAAGTAACATAACTTAATAATACCAGCCTATAAATGTCCCACTGCTGGGCACAGGCCTTTTCTCATATAGAGAAGGAACGAGCATTGATCATAGCGCTTGCTCATTGCGGGTTGGCGATTTCAGATTCCAATTGTTGGAATCCAGGTTTTCTCACGATGTTATCCTTCACCAATTGTAAATGATGTCTTAGAATAATTAAGAAAGTAGGTACATATATAATTTTGAAAAAAGCTACATTGCTACTTGCCTATAATGGGTTCGAACCTGGAACCTTTTGCGCACAAATCTGTTCATTGAACCACTAGTCCACCACGACACATCATAATTTACGTAATACGTTTAAGCAATTTCTATCATTGTTAATCTTAGAGTATAAAAAAGTAAACTATTGAGTGCGCCTAACAGAGTATGAACTGTGAGCACCAGTATGAACAAGTATGATCATAAAATTAATGTCTAAACAGCGCGCGCCATTTTATTAAAACTGTCTCAAATGCCAATATTACCTCAATAATATCAGAACCGTCGATATTTTCGCATAATTAATGTCTGTCGTCGCACGGAAAATCACTTAAATCAGTAAATGAGCGCAGTACTTACAGCAAAAGATTTGCTTACGCTCGGCATAACGGGCTACTAGCGAGCACTCTATGTTCGTCTATGTTTACTCTCTCTCAGTCTCTCAGTGTTGGATAGCCCATTTATTGAGGAAGGCTATAAGCTCTATAACATTACGCTGCGACCAAAAAGAGCGGAGCATAAATGAAAAATGTTACAAAAATGAAAACCGTTTAAACTAAGATACGCAGACAAAGTCGCGGGGGAAAGCTAGTGCAGAATAATCGGACAAGTGCGAGTTGGCTCGCGCTTTGAGGGTTCTGTACAAATTCTGATAATGTTTACGGATAATTCTCCAAAAACAAACTTAACTGAGGGGTTAAAAAAATCTTTAATAATAAAAATATAGTGTCGTGTACGGCGTGATTATACAAAAACAATAAAACGCCTGGGTTAAGAACTTTACTTTTTTAGGGTTCTGTAACCAAAGAGTAAAACAGGACCCTATTTCTAAGACATTCGTCTGTCCGTCTGTCTCAGTTAGACAGTTGAATTTTACAGATGATGATATTTTTGTTGCCGTTATCACAACAAATACTAAAAAAACAATCTATACTAATATTATAAAGCTGAAGAGTTTGTTTGTTTGTTAGTTTGTTTGTTTGAACGCGCTAATCTCAGGAACTACTGGTTCGAATTAAAAAAATATTTTTGTATTGGATAGTCCGTTTATTGAGGAAGGCTATAGGCTATATAACATCACGCTACGACCAATAGGAGCGGAGCAAAAATGAAAAATGTTGCAAAAATGAAAAACCGTGAAACTAAAAACTCGCGGGGGACAGCTAGTATAAAATAAATGTTTATGGGATTTTCATACAACAAACGTGATTTTTTTGCTCGTGTTTGGTCGTTGTTGATAACGACAACAGGAACATGCTTGAAATATTCACATAATATTTAGTTATATCTATATTCACTTTAAAAATAAATTCTAATATTGAAATAAAACAAATATTGGAGATGATTTGGGGGCGTTGGCGTTTTTATAGATAATGGTGTAGAAGTAACCCTTCATGCGCGAGTCCGACTCGCACTTGGCCGGTTTTTATATTCCTGTAATGATTCTTCTGACAGTCCTTTTTATTCTTTTCTAGAATGAACACCACATCACAACAATCCCCATTGGCAAACACCCCGTTAACCAAAGACAAAATGGAGAAATGGGTGGCTGCTCAAGTGAGAGGCGAGAAAATAGACATAGACGTCTATGGGAAACCCACAGAACAGATGATTAGGGAGCTGGAGAATGTTAGGAATCTAAGCAAAGAGTTACAGGATAACCTACATGTAAGTACTTCTAATTTACTTAATACTAGCCACTCCCCGCAGTTCTCTCGCCTTTTGATGAAAAATGATGATATTGATGATGATGAAAAGTAGCCTATACGTTAGTTCAGGTATTAAACTATCTATGTACCAAATTTTATTCAAATCCATTCAGCCGTTTTATCTTGATGCAGTAACAAACATACAAACTTTCGCATTAAACCTTTATCTCAGTCACCACTGACAATCGGTGAAGGAAAACATCGTGACGAGACCGAGAGATTCCAAGAGTTGGAATCTGTAATCTGTAGTCTGTAGTGAGTACTTGAGCAAGCGTGGTGATCAATACTCGTTCCTTCTATATATGAGAAGAGGCCTGAGCCCAGCAAGCAGGCATCTAGAGCTCATATTTTTATTAAGGAAGGACATTTTAAAGTGTTTTAATTAAGGCAAGTCCTAAAATTGTAAACTGAATATTATTGTTAATATTATTTTTGGAGAATTAATCGTGGGGAATCCTTGGTGCGCGAGTTACACTCGCACTTCTCCGGTTTTTTATATTACTGCCTAGCAAACACCTCCTCTTTCATGGGATTTAAAAAATATAATTATTAAAAAAATAAAAAAAAAATATCCGGGAAAGACTGAGAAGTCGATATAACTTTGGCCTAGCTGTGTCGTAATAATATAGGCTAGCGAAAAATAATAATATGATAGGAAACACTCAAATATTTCTATCACCACAGGAATTAGAAAACACTGTCCGCATAGCTGACGTAGAAAATCAAGAAATGAACCCAACAGCGCCTATTCTAGACTTTTCTGAAGACCATGAATTCGTTCCTGAAAACCAGAACGACACTTATTATGCTGAAGAAGATAAAATGGACGCTAAAGAAGAAGAGAAGCAGAAGTTGACTAAGGGTAAAGGGCCTAAGACTGATATCCAGGCGTTTTATAAAGACCAGTGCTTGTTTTTGACTGGTGGTACTGGGTTTTTGGGGAAAGGTAAGTGGCATGCTTTTTGGGTCCAAAAGTTTCGAAAAAAATAAATAAGTATAATACTTTTAAACCTGAAATGATTATATTTGCGCGATTCCAAAATGTCGTTACCATGGAGATGAACCGACAACCAACTCTATTAATTCTTGAAGAAATTAAAGAAGATATTCTTTTGTTTTGAGAATCGGGATTTTTTTTGACCACGGTATAGGTGTCAGTGATGCTTAGATACCTATAATAAAATCTTCCTAAACAATGAGCTGTCTACTGCTAAAATATTGTTTTAAATCCGATTGGTAGATTATTTCTATAGTTTAAAAGTTCAAACTCTTGACTCTTACAAGTAGCTCTTACAGCTTTATTGTCTGTTGAGAGGAGACGCCGTGACAGAAATTCGGTCAGAACGGTTTTATTATTCCTATGGCTTTGTAAAATATTTATACTTAAGATTAATTTAATATACCATAATTA
The DNA here is from genome assembly GCA_932294365.1 of Diachrysia chrysitis. Lineage (NCBI taxonomy): Eukaryota > Metazoa > Arthropoda > Insecta > Lepidoptera > Noctuidae > Diachrysia > Diachrysia chrysitis. The sequence goes on from OW028670.1 coordinate 5,895,186, forward strand.
GGTAAACTGTGTATAAACTTTTGGATCCAAGTGTTGTATAGTACAAAATTATTGTACGTGTGTGCGTGTGTGTGTGCTGATAAATTGAATTGGTGTTAGAATTAAGTTATAACTTATCGAGATCAATGAAGGGCTACCTTTAGCAATTTCGTCGGTAGGCGCTAGTGATGCCCAAAAATGTCAAATTCCATAGTTTGTTGGCGGGCTTTGACAGCTGACGTAACAGTGGCGCCAGCTGGTGAGTGCAATAACTGTAGCCGTCATTAACTCTAAGTTTATTATAGACTTTGGACGCTTTGACATATATTTCCAATATATCAGTAGCTTTGCTCCTCAGTTTCACTCGCCTTGCTTTCCTCCCAAGGCAAGTAACGCGATGTTAAATAACCTATAATCTTCCTCGAGAATTGGACTATCATATGCAAAAGATTTTTGTGTGCAATGGGAGAGCTTCATATGCTAATCCGACATGCTCTTAACCGGAATAACGGACATTTAAAAAAAATGATTCACATCATAAAAAAACAGGATAAATAAAATTTTAATCATTTCGGTAAAACCCGAACCCAAATCAAAATTATTAACTTACACTCACCACTAAAAACCTTTACAAGGTATAAAAATAAAAGTGACCAATTACGTGCCTTTATTTATTTTTGATACTAGCTGTCCCCCGCGACTTTGTTCGCGTGTTTTAGTATCAACGGTTTTTAATTTTTGCAACATTTTTCATTTATGCTCCGCTCCTATTGGTCGTAGCGTGATGTTATATAGCCTATAGCCTTCCTCAATAAACGGACTATCCAATACAAAAATATTTTTTCAATTCGAACCAGTAGTTCCTGAGATTAGCGCGTTCAAACAAACAAACAAACAAACTCTTCAGCTTTATAATATTAGTATAGATTACATATATTAAGCCCCTCGCACACTGCGACTTTTTGTAGCGATTTAAAGTTCAGAAGAAGGGGCTTGTGACACCACATATTGGTAAAAATATAGCTACAAGTGACGTCACGCGACATTTCCATTCACAAATTTATCTTTCTCATTGTTTATGTTACAAGTAAATAAAAATAGAATAGACCGCACCTCTTTTGTTTAAAACTCTATGTTCTCTCGAAAATAAATTAAAAAAATATACACGCCTTATGCGACTGGCTGGATTATATGAATTTTGGTACCTACTCTTGATTTGACTTCACTTTTAAAGAACTGAGTTTCAATTTTTGGGTAGCCTAGGGTATATTGAACCACCCTGTGAAAAATAAAACTATTTGACCCTCAAATACGTCCAACAAATATCTCTGTTTATTACGTTGAATTGAATATTTATTAATGAATTTATTATTTTATTTATTTGTTACGCATTAACGCATGCGGAGCAAATATTTGTAATTAAATACGAATACATGATAGAAAGACTTAACCCTAGGCAGGACTCGATTCGACTGCCTGAGGTTTAAGTTTTTCTTTCTATCATGTATTTGTATTTAATCTATACTTATTATTATTTATTATTTAATATTATAAAGCTGAAGAGTTTGTTTGTTTGTTTGTTTGTTTGAACGCGCTAATCTCAGGAACTATTGGTTCGAATTGAAAAATTATTTTTGTATTGGATAGTCCGTTTATTGAGGAAGGCTATAGGCTATATAACATCACGCTACGACCAATAGGAGCGGAGCATAAATGAAAATTGTCGCAAAAATTAAAAACCGTTGAAACTAAAACACGCGGACAAAGTCGCGGGGGACCGCTAGTTATTAATAAATTTCCCGATCGTCGAGACACAGGGTAAGGTCGTTTATTTTAGAGTTCAATAAAATACAACTTCAATGTATGATACATAAGTTACCTGAATGTGGGATCAATGTTTGTCCCGGCTAAAAATAGGATGGCCAGGGCCCACGATACAAATCTTGTTACACAAGTTACCACAGACGTCTTTATTCTGTCGTGTACTTAAAAATAGGCCGGTGACATATTTGGTTGAATATTTTGCAAGCTTTAGTTAAGTTGCCTTGTTAGTTAGTAAAAGAGTACCACTTGAGAATGGCTGAACCGCTATAACTATTATTTTATGTAAAAATAAGGTTCGGAATAGGAAAAACATAGTCATAAAAAATAAAAAGTTTCGGGGATTTTTTTTATAATATACCTACTTTTTTTATAATTGTGAATCAAATAAAAGTACATAGATATTTGTCTAATGGCTTACGTCTTATCAATCTGGCATCAGTTCAATCTGTGATCGAGATTGATGACAAAAATCAAAATACCTGTATAATTCGTGATCTTTTTCAATCTAACATCAATCTACACCTTACACGATCAATCTGACATCAATCGAACCAGTTCGCAGATTGAACTGATGCTAGATTGATCGTCTAATGGCAGCCATAAAATTACACTAAAATTAATCGTAATTTATCTGAACTATGTAATTCCGATTCAAAAAACCCTGTCTGCCCCCAGTGGCGTTGCACGTTTGGGTCACTGACACCGCAAGCAAGATCATTGTGCCCACATAATGGAAATCAATATCGAATGCTTTTTTTTTTCTAAAACTTTTTTTGAGTTGAGGGGACGCGATTGAGTCTTTCTCCATACAAAGGTATTCCGCTGTTTTCTTCGTGGAAAATGCTTTTAAGTTTTAGAGCAATTGTTTAGCCCAAAAGATCTAGATTTTCCTCTAAATTTTGATGCAAAAATTATTTGAATCAGTCCAGTTTTGGACAAGAAAACAGCGGAATACGAAACGTCGTTTGATCAACGATAATTAGCCTGAGCTGCAGTTGTCCCTTACGCACTTTACGCGGGTAGGTCAGAGGTGTGCGACGGCAATATATTCTTTAAATACCTATTTTTCAATTTCCTCAGGAGTAGTGCCCTCTCTTAAAGATTACACTCTTTTAAGTATGTCTGTCCTCTCTTAAGAGATGCATCGCTAGATCAAGAGAGAAAGAGCAGAGATCTTGGCAAGGCAGATCTCTAGATCTTTACGCCCCCCCTCCCAGTCTCAATTTGGTGACCCTAGAAGGCGGCCCGTCTCACCCCCAAGTACTGTCTGCCACTTCAGACAAAATCAAGGCGTAAAATTATTACACACAAAGATATTCATTATAATTATATTTTAATACTTTGCATGTCTTCAAGTTTGCTATTTGTGTTTTTTTTTGTGTTCAAAGGTGAATGATCATTAATTCAAATCATTAAGTAATAAGTATTATATAAAATATGTTTCATTGGCATTGCTTTTACCGAGTGCAGCAAAAAATGGGTGTTGTGTTTTGCTTATTTGTGTGTTTTTGTGATGTGTGAAATAGCATGCTTGGGGAGTCCAAGGCCGATTGATAAATGAGGTAAGCATTTTTTATATGTTTTGTTATGAATTGATTTAATTTATTGTCAATAGTCTACTTACAATGATTAGATTCGTATCGAAGACATTGCTGGTTCAAACGCGGGTTACATATTATGTAACTTTTCAAAATGATATTTAGGTATCTACTTTTTTATTATATTACTAAGCCGCCACAGTCCGTCCGTCCGTCCGTCCGTCTGTCATCGGAGTGTACTTCATAAACAGTAATAGCTAAAGTTAAAATTTTCACAGTGTGTATGTATGTTGTCGCTATAACAACATATAATAAAAATATATTAAAAATTAAAAGGCTCTATACGGAATCCTTCATGCGTGAGTCCGACTAGCACTTGACCGGTTTTTAGTTATTCTTTAACACCACTGGTTGGAAAATATCGTGAGAATACCTGGAATACAAAAATTTTATTGTATTATATCAAACCACAAGTGAGAAATTGTTGAATTAATGATCTATGCTCGTTATATCTCTATTATGGGAAACTTTGCCCAGTTGTGTGACAGTTTAACAAGCTATTATTATGTGCTAGATGTGCCCGCGATTTTACCAGTATAGTTCCCGTTTGCGTAATCTTATCGGTTACCAAGCACCCCTATATGTTAGTCCAGGTTATAAACTATACGTGTGCAAAATTTCATCGAAATCCGTTAAGTAGTTTTTGCGTGATAGAGTAACAAACATTCACCCTCACAAAATTTTACGTTTATACTATTAATGGGATATTTATGGAATATTGGTAGGATACTAGTGGGATATTGGTAGGATATTAGTGGGATAGTTGGATTCTAATGTATCTTTCATGTTTTCAGATGGAAGAATCAGTTTGAAGGCGAGTCGTGTGGTCGAGAAGGTTGTTCTGTGATTGTATTTTAACCGATTGTCTCAACTGTGTGTTAATTAACGAAAGGAGTTTAATTTTAACTGTTAATAGAAGTTTGCACTTTAATTCTCAGATAAAATATTATTACTAATATGTAAGAACGACTTTAATTTTCTTATTATCAATTATGTTATCTCGTAAATGTTTTACGCATATTGTCTAAACCAAATATTTGTCAGTTACATACGCGTAAACTTCAGACAATTTTTCTGTTATCGATCCCACGATAGGGCATTAAATGCCTATGTATTGTATGTCAGTTTAAGTAACATAAGACTGGAACAAGTCCTACACAAAAAGAGGGAGATGACATTAAAAAAAAACCGTTAGATAGACAAATAAAAAATATTAGACAAGTATTTTTTCTTTTTCTTGTTTACAAAATCAAAATTCAATACCACACATTGATTTCAAATGCGGCGCACGATTGAATACTAACTTTTATTGATAAAGCAAATAAATATGCTTGTCCTATATGTTTTTATTATTTAACTGACGAACTAAATATATTTTGCCTTTTCATACCCACTCAAGTCATCTACCCCAATATTTTTTCCAAGCGCGGAACGAACCCAAACAAAACTGCGCTGTGGTACCATGAGGTACTCGTCCTGTCTAAAACTTTAAAAAAATGAACACCTTTTTTTAATTAACATGTTAAACTAATTAATTTATTTGTTTGTTAATGCATTTTAGTGGTGTTAGTATTGTATTTAAATTAAAATTTATGCTTTTTTTAATTTTGTTTTATTTCACCTCGACTCTGGTTCAGATAGGTTACTGGATGAAAAACTGATGATGGGTGATGTTGGATGACTGTGTAAAAGTGTAGGTTGATGTATTATATATATATCTCAGTACTATACAACCTAATTATTACTAGATAATTACTGAAATCAAAGCACCTGTCAAAATTTCAATAATCTCTACACAAAATTTTAAAACTTTATCATGAAAACTCTTTTTTTTTGGTAGAGATTTACGCAGTTAGCCTAAGCAGGCTTTGACTGTTTCACCTGACTTTTGGCGAGAACATTAAGGGCCTCCAGCCAGAGCAATAGAAAAACTAACTACGTCAGCAACGTTCACTAAGGGCACCCCCTGTGGGGTTCGGACCTCGACTTAGTGCGTTGCTAACAATCTTAATAAGGCAAAAACAGCAAGGGCTGGCTATAAGCTTTTATTATTTAAGAAAATATTATTATTGCTAGTTTGGCCGGCTGGGGCCAGCTTGATCTAGGGACGGGGGGTTATAAAAACTCACAATGTTACTTATACTTAGTTGTCTGGTGTCGTTCTTCGCGAAAAACCATCTTTACGGCGCACGCGGTAAATATGGACAAAATCTAACATAGTGTAAAAATATCAGCAATCAATTTGTTTACTGATTCTAAAGCAACTATTTTCAGGCTTCGTATAAAGAAAGAATAAGGTTGTATATAGGTAGATACAGATAGATATCTAACAGATTTCTTGAGCGTAATATCTATACTTAATATATAAAGCGGAAGAGTTTGTTTGTTTGTTTGAACGCGCTAATCTCAGGAACTACTGGTGCGATTTGAAAATATATTTCAGTGTTGGATAGCCCATTTATTGAGGAAGGCTATAAGCTGTATAACATTACGCTGCGAACCTAATAGGTTATAAATTTGCATGCCGAACTAAGTAGGCGAAATATGAAGAACTGTACTAATTTATAAGATTTGTTATTTACTATATTTCAAGCAAATAAATAAATTTCATTCTAAATAAATAAATTCTATTCTATTCAAAAGGAGCGGAGCATAAATGAAAAATGTTGCAAAAATGAAAAACCGTTGAAACTAAAACACGCGGACAAAGTCGCGGGGGTCAGCTAGTATAATATAAGTGTAGATATGTAGATGTCGATTACGTAGATATACTTGCGGACAACAACTAGTGTGTTAAGTCGCTGTCACCAGCCACCGGTTCATCGTTTGCGCCGAGCCTAACACCGAATAAAACTCGGTTAATCTCGTTCTCGACGTATCTTTATTTCGAATCAATTAGTTAATTCGAATTTTAAACAGGTGAATAAATAACAATATAAACATACAATGGATAAATGCTGTCATTATAATAAATACTACTTTTAAATAAAAAGTATTTGATCAACTATTTCAACACTATTAACATAGGTTCCGTGGTGTAGTGGTTATCACATCTGCTTTACACGCAGAAGGCCGCCAGTTCGATCCTGGCCGGAATCATATCTTTTTGTGTTTTCTTTAAAAAACTTTTAATCTTATCTATCAATTGTATTTTATTATCTTTTAACAATAATTTGTCTTAGTATTTTTTAAATCGGTCAAATATCACTTGACTAACTATGAAAAGAAAAAGACACTGTAAAAGAAAGGCCTACAGTGTGACAGTTACAGGCTGGTGTTATAACAGCTTCTGTAATGGCACCCCACCGTGGGGCAGCTCACAAGCATGTTGATCAATGCTCGTTCTCTGTATGAGTCTACAGTGGGACAGTTACAAGCTGGTGTTATTAATATCTTCATCGTTAATTAACTTATTAATAACAATTAATTTGAAACCCTAGAGGATTTCGTATTTTAAAACGGAACTCTAAATAACTTGACGTATTGAATGACGCACGACAGATCAATTATTTTGACCTTAATTACTTACGTAAGCACTGCAGTTAACAAGAACTTTTAAAAACACTGACTTGACAACGAATTAAATTAACTGGTAGTTTATAGCTACCGTACACAATTATATGTTCACTATCTGATGAACGCGGCTCCGCCCGCGTATTTGTCGGTTATCGCGGCAAAAAGTAGACTATGTTCTTTCTTAAGATCCAAACTTGCCTTATTGCAAGTTTCATTAAAATCGGTTGAGCGGTTTAGCTGTAAAAACATAATATCTTCTAATAATAATAATAATATCTTGGGACATCTTCACACACGGTCATCTGATCCCAAACTAGGCAGAGCCTGTGCAACCAGACAACTGATAAACATACTTATATATTTCTAAATACATACATACTATAGATAAATTACACCCAGACACAGAACAAATGATCGTGCTCATCACACAAAGATTCGTCCTGGGTGGGAATCGAACCCACGACCTCCGGTTTAGCAGTCAGGGTCACTAACCACTAGACCAACAGGCCCGTCAAACATAACAGACAGATAGACTGAGTTACTTCCGCATTTGTAATATTCTGGTGATAAGATACTACATGGGGCGTGGAGTTCACCTACCATCAGGCACACAATCGCATTAAGTATTTTATTGTAAAGACTGATAAAAAACAACGCGTTTTAAACCACACGACTGAAGTAAAACTTCTTTATATACTAAACATGACAGGCTATGAGAGAAAGAGAGATCCAAAATGTGTGCTCGCACCTCTCTCTTGCCCCTACAGTAATAACAATAATACAGATAGAAAGAGAGAGAGTTAAGTTTCGTAAACTTAACTCTCTCTCTTTCTATCTTCACTAAATCATATCTCTATTTCCGTTCGCCTCGACCGATCACACTTATCGTAACGCTCTCGTCACGCGTTCAACAACTTCTCCCTAAGTCAAGCGTGCGTAAAGAAGTTTTAGTTCAATAAGTAGATTTTGCCCGCGACTCCGCCCGCTTGGACGTTAGTTATCGCGGCAAAAAGTAGCCTATGTCTTTCCATTGGATCCAAGATTATCCCATACCAAGTTTCATTAAAATCGGTTCAGCGGTTTAGCCGTGACAGGTTTTTCTGTATGATTTTGTTATTGCAATTATAGAAACTGCTTTTAGAATTATAACAGTACTTTTTTATGATGATTGGACTTAAATCTCTCAAGATATAGTATATTTATTGCACATGTCCCTAATATTCCGATTAAAAATCAATAATGGCTGCCATTCTGCGGGGGTTCGGATTAGATTCCTATGTTGGAACAATTTTATAGGTAGAATTGAACATACAACACTCCCATAAGGCGATACAATTTTTTTTTAACTATTTTCATATCGTTATTACTTATCAACTATAAAAGTTATTGACTTGAAATTTGGTTTCTAGATAGAAGAGGATATGATGAAAATAAATGTCGATCAGTTACACGATTAAAGAAACTTTCCTCGATAGTTTTATTTTTTGAAATCAGCTCAATAAAAAATCATTTTTTGTTTCACCAAACTATTCAACTTAATAATATTATTTTCACACTATTTGATGCATAATCATAAGATCTAGATTAATGTCGATTGATTTTTTTATTCCATTCGATAGATTTCGATTAATATGAGATTTTCCATTTTGTCGCTTACTTTAATCTTTCGCGACCTTGACATATGTTTAGCTCTTTTCGTCCCGTAAGCAAGCAGTTAGTATTATCTCTGTCTTGCATTTGCGGATTGGCTCTCCAGTCCGCTTAAATCCGCCTACTCACAAATGAAATAAAAATTCGTGTAGCGCCTTAAAGTTAGTACTCTCGTTACCCGGACATACTGTATAATATCAGCACACACACGAACAAAGCTAATTAATACTTAAAGACTAATTAATCATAATTTTTCAGTGCTTATAGAGAAGTTAATTCGATCCTGTGGAGATATAGAAACTATATACGTATTAACTCGAAATAAAAAAGGAAAAGACGCGAGAGCGAGGCTCCATGAGATGCTGGATGAGTTTGTAAGTATTAAATACTTGGCTGGTCAGTTGGTCTAGTGGTTAGTGACCCTGACTGATAAACCGGAGGTCATGGATTCGCTTCCCACCTAAGACCAATCTTTGTTTAATAACTTTTGATGGCATATTTTAATTAGTGGTTAAGTATATTTAATAACAACGCCATCTATTGTAAAATTTAATTATCTTTTTACTCCCGCACTAAGGCATTAAATCCTTGTATCGTCGGTTTTAAAAACATTTAAATCACTTGCACAAAGAACACCCAGACTGGGAACAAGAATTTGTGAATCACACAAATGCTTGTCCCATGCGGGGATCGAACCCGCAGCACGTAGCGCACAGTGGTAATTGGCGTGGTGGTATTTTGCTTTTAAACTAAATTTCTATTTCAGTTGTTCCAAAGAGCGCTTGATGAAAATCCTAAAGGTATTCACAAAGTGGTCCCAATTTTAGGAGATATGGAGTTACCTGGTTTGGGTATCAGTGATGAAGATAGAAAAACTCTGGCAAGCAAAGTAAGTATAAAACTGTGACCATTTAATTTAACCTGTACCGTAATTTCCTGAAAATAAAAACTAACCCGTATAAAGTAAAATACTGTTAGAACAACTTTATTTTATATGAAGAATTGCATACATAATTCACTTACTGAGAAACAATGTTTATATAAAAATTAATATGATAATTAGAGTGCACAAAGTTTCAGAAATAAATACAAAACAAAATAAAATAAATAATACCTACTATATAATATACTAGCTGTTTGTCGCTGCTCCACACGCATAGCTGTCGGTTATGGCGGCAAAAATTAGCCTATGTCTTTACTTAGGATTCAAGCTTACACCATACAAATTTTCATCAAAATCGGTTGACTGGTTTAGCCGTAAAAGCGTAACAGACAGAAAGACAGAGTTACTTTCGCATTTATAACATTAGTATAGATATGGACAGTATTTATTTGTGTTTTCTGTCTTGAATATTTTTGTTTTTATTGCGTAGTTCACCATATGACTACCATAATCAAACTATAATTTATATAAAAAAATCAAACTCTCTCAACTACCATTAATAGATGGCGCTAAGTAGTTGTAAAGTCTCACCAATAGATGTCGTTACAGGTAACAATAATAATCAACGCGGCAGCCACAGTGAAGTTTGACGAGAAACTCTCAGTGTCCACTGCTATAAATGTTAAGGGAACTAAAGAGGTGTTAAAGCTGGCTAAAGAGTGCAGGAATTTGAAGGCTATTACTCACGTGTCGACGGCTTTCTCCAATACACATGTTAAACACATCGAAGAGAAGTAAGTATCTATAAAAAATAAAATCAATATGGATAAAATCATTTAACTGGCCTGTTGGTCTAGTGGTTAGTGACCCTTTTTTTTTTCTTTTTGCTTACGGGCTGAAAAGCTAATGACTTCGACCCACGCCGAGGGCACGGCGTGGGGATATGTCGGACTCGCACCGACTAAAAACATCCCGGTCCCATCCTTGCCTTAGCCAGAGCCGCGGGATCGCATATGCATTCTCTGCACAGCTCCGGCAGTAAAGTGGTTAGTGACTCTGACTGTTAAAGTGAAGGTCGTGGGTTTATCACCCAGGACGAATCTTTGTGTGATGTATCTTGAGACAACTCACACACGGCCATCTGTTCCCAAACTAGGAGCAGAACAGAGCCTGTATTATGGCAGCTAGACAACTGATAAAAATACTTTAGATTTTTTTTTAAATATGTATCTACATAATATAGATAAATAACACCCAGACACAGAACAAATAATCATGCATGCTCAGCACACAAAGATTTGTCCTGGGTTGGAATCAAAGCCACCTCCACTTTGGCAGTCAGGGTCTCTTATCACTAAACCTATAGGCCAGTCATATTGTAGCGAGTGGCTGCCACCGACTACAGCAGACAAATATATGAAAAAATGTTTCGCTGGCCAACGGGGGCCATGGTCAGTGACCCGTTGGGCCAAGCCTTGAAGTTCTTGAATTGAAAGGCGTACTTCGAAATTTTATTATATTTACTATGATAAACTGTTTTTCCCACTGGGAAATTCCCACATTGGTTTTTATGAAGTCACTGAAAATCTACCCTAAAAAAATACCTACTAGGTATAATTTGTAGAGAAAAATCTATATATATATGTTTTACTTTTACAGGTTCTACGATCCTCCAATATCAGTGGAGGCGCTGGAAGCGATCTCTGAGATTGACGAGAAGCTCATAGAAAGCATCCTGCCCACGTAAGTACTTTATCTACCAAACTACACCGATGTTAGGTCAACGGTAAATTTTCCGTAGCCCTCCCGTGAAAAACAAACCCATACACGATGTTACCGAAAGGTTTCTTCAATCCAAAAAGGGTGAAGAGTACATCTAGTATAGAGTCAATTAACAAAATATCATTTAAAAATTATATTATCAATTAATGGATTTCCAAGGAGGGGCTCGTGGCTAAGTGTAGGCCGTACGGTTTGACCGATAAATAATATAAGTTAAGCAGCGCTCACGCGGTTCGTCCATGGATACGTCCCGACTCTCTTACGTTGATCTTTGGTAGCTGTGAGTCATTACAATTCTGACAACCAGTCTTACCCTGGGATTCTATGTTAATGTGTGTAATGGATTGTGGAGGTCAGATAGGCAGTCACTCCATGTAACATACGGTATTAAGCTGAATCCGGTAAGACTGTTGTCGACCCCAACATAGCTTGGGAAAGGGCTAGGCAGAAGAAGAATGGATTCCCAATATGATGTACAGTGTGAATGTATTTTTTCAGGCTTCTGGGCAAGCGTCCCAATACGTATTGTTTCACGAAGGCGATAGCAGAAGAGGCTGTCAGAAAATATGGCGAAGGACTTCCAATCTGCATCGTCAGACCTTCCATAGGTATGTTCTTAATTTTAATCATTTCATGCTTTGGATCTTATAACTTTATATTTAGGTTTAATGATAAATAAATTAAAGAGTCTATTTTATCTTCATTTTATTTCAAAAGGTCTCTAAGTTCAAGATTTGGCTAAATCTATTTTGAGTATGAACGGCGTTATGAATAGAAAAGTCAAAATAAATAAGATTGCCCCGATTTTGTTCAACACAAACTAAACTAATTTTAGGCCAATGGTATCTCTTTCTCTTGTACATAATAAGAAAAGGACAGACGAACATTAGAGCTGACAAATTTTGTTCTGACTAAAATTCTGCCGACGCGCAGTAACGTGTGCACTAAATACGCAGTGATGTTCATAACCAAACCTGTATTGAAATTTCTTAGTTAGTTGTTATCTATTGCCGTCCTTTTCTCACGTAGTAAAAGTTAACAATGGTTTAATTTTGATTTAGTTTGCGTATAAAGCAGTCAGTGGCAATGTAGAAAAGTTGTTTTCTACATGAACCGTCCGGGGATCAAAACTGGGACTAGAGCTAGCGAAACTTTGAAAACCGGTTTGTACGCCACTCGACAAATTTATTACTTAGGTACTTAATTGGTGCCGGCGGGAAACGTGCAGGGAGTGAGTGAGCGCTCCTACGTTTTCGGTCAAGGCAGGGACAGAACCGGGGTGTTTTTAGTCGGTGAAAGTCCGACAGATCCCCACGCCGTGCCCTCGGCGTGGCTCAAAGTCACTAGGTTTTATACCTGTTGTCTTTAACTTCCAGTGGTATCTACATATGAAGAACCTGTGCGAGGGTGGACAGACAGCGTTTATGGTCCAACAGGACTCGTTGTTGGCATTGGTACTGGGGTAAGCAATATCCTATCTATCCACATTATTCAAAAGTTATAGATTGTCATGTTGTCTAAAGGCTAGGTTTCACTATGATTAGTGTGAGTGCAAGTGATTAGTGAAGGTCTTAGAGGTAACATAGACAAGCATAGAGCGCGCGCATCGCTAGTAGCCTCATAAGCCGAGAATAAGCAAATTTTTAGCTTAATGTACTATGCTCGTTTACTAACTTAAGTGATTTTCCGTGTGACAACACCGGACACACGTTTATGCGAAAATATCGACGGTTCCGATATTATAAGGAAAATATTACAAGATGAATTGCTTTAAGGTTCAAGAGAGGGGCTTACAGCTTGTTTAACGTCACGTCTTGGCAAAAATTGTAGAGTAGTATTTACTTAGGTCCAGTCTTTAACACGTCCACAGTGTGTGCACCACATGTAGACATTTTGAGATTATTTTGATTTTTGTGCTCTACATATGACGCACGACACTGTCGGTAAAAACCGGGCAACATGTGAGAGGATTCTTTCCCATTTGCTATTAACACTGTTAAGGAGATAATTATGATGATGATGATTATATTATTTATCAATTTTTACGACGATCTATCTTGATTTCCTCAGGTCCTCCGGACCATGTACATGGACCAGGATAAAGTAGCGGATATGGTGCCAGTTGATCTGTGCGTCAACGCCATCCTCACGTCCGCCTACTACACCGCTAAAAACTACAAGGAAAAGTAAGTATATTTTTCAAATTTGTATAATAACTTTCTTGAGGAGTAGTCATAGTCGAACTGACAGTTCGACTCGCGACACCACCGCCGCCGCGTCAGCTCATGATTAGGGACTCCTATTGAGTCTGAAACTAATCGGGCGATCCCAAGAATATACGTGAGTAAACCGTTTTGTTTTAAATAAATATTTTCCAAATACTAATCTTCCATCAACCTAATATATTATTAAAGTAAAACTTCTTTACGCACGCTTGACTTGGGGGTAGAGCCTGGAACAGTGTGATTAGGCGAGGCGAACGGAAGTTGAGAGGGAGATATAAGTTAGTGAAGATAGAAAGAGAGAGTTGCGTTTCGTATATTAATAGGTGCAAGAGACAGGTGCGAGCACACATTTTCTTTTTTTTTTCTCATAGCTATGTTAGTCTAGTTATGTTTTGTATATAAAAAGTTTTACTTCAGTCGTTTGGTCTAAAGCACACTAGCTTTTTTTTTGGATGATTATTTGGATGAGGGATGAGAATTACAGACATTAACGGCTGAAAAAAGCGGAGGCCGATATCTACCTTCTCAGCAATGGGTAATTCCACTATACTGCGTTCGCAATTTGGATGCCAAACATGTAAACAAACACGAGTCTTAGGAAAAACTACTGTAAAGCTTACCGTTACCTTTCCGTTGCGCTGCACTTTAAAATTTCTTACGACTTTTTCAACACCACTAGTCAGTATTTTGAACTTTATTTACACTTGCATAAATTGAAGGGTGCCAACGGAACCCTATCACTAAGCCTCCGCTGTCCGTCTGTCTGTCAGCGGGTATCTCATGAACCGTTAAAAGTAGCTAGAGTTGACATTTTCTCACAGTGTGTATTTCTGTTGCCGCTATAACAACAAATAAGAGAAAAATTAAAGGGCGCTCCATAAAATGGTACGGAGCCTCATGCGCGAGTCATATTCGCGCTTGGACAGTTTTTTTCTGTTTACCTATTAACAATTTTATTTTTTCTCAGCCAAACATCTCACATACCGATCTACAATTTCGTATCCGGAGCCCAGAACCCGGTGACCTGGTGGGACTTCATTGAAAGGAACCGAAAATACGGCATCGATAAACCCACCACTAAGGCTGTATGGTAAGACTACATTTATATGTAAACCTCTTTTCTACATTGTCTCGGGTCTGGGTGTTTGTGGTACCTTCGTTGTCTCTGAATTCCATAACACAAATGCTTTAGCTACTTACTTTGGGTTCAGAGCAATGTATGTGATGTTGTTCACATTTATTTATTTACTAGCTGTCCCCCGCGACTTTGTTCGCGTGTTTTAGTTTTAACGGTTTTTAATTTTTACAACATTTTTCATTTATGCTCCGCTCCTATTGGTCGTAGCGTGATGTTATATAGCCTATAGCCTTCCTCAATAAACGGACTATCCAATACAAAAAGAATTTTTCAATTCGAACCAGTAGTTCCTGAGATTAGCGCGTTCAAACAAACAAACAAACTCTTCAGCTTTATAATATTAGTATAGATATAAACTAATTACCATAATAAAAGTCACGTTGGTTTTCGTCTGTAGTGGGTTCGAACCTACAACCTTGTGCATACAAATCTGTTCGTTGACTAGACTACCATGTCTTCCTAATACGTCATGATAAAGTTTATTTTAACAAAAAAAAATACCCATTATCTTGAGTTCGGTTAAAAATATAAATTAAGGTGGTTTAAGTACATTTATTTTGTTTTAACTCCTTAATTTAACTCAGAGGTGTATACTGCGTTCGCATTTCCTATTCTAAACATGTAAACAAACACCAGTTATAGAAAAAACAACTGTAATGCTTACACGTAAGGTTCAGTTTGCGCTACAACTTCATACTTTTTTTATAACTTTTTCAAGAGCACTAGTGATCTAAAATAAACTTTATTCACACTGGCATAAATGTGATGTTTAAGTATGTGGAAATAACATCAATTAGCACAATAAATTAAATTGAATTTGATATGTAACCCGACTACTTTGTTTTTTGTTTATTCAATAATAATATAATTCATTAAAAAATTGTATTTTTTTCAGGTATTACGGATTAAATCCAACGAACAACTATTATTTATTCTTATTTTACAATTTCTTTCTTCATTACTTACCGGCTTTACTTATCGACACCTACTCTTCAATCACAGGGAAGAGACGAGCGTAAGTGTTCCTTGTGTGATATAAAGTCTATTTTTAAGCATAGAAAATTAATGTTCACGAAACGGAAAGCTAAAAGATACCGGCAAAGCAATCAAAGCCTGCGCTGTGGCTAACTGCGATAAAAATCGTCTTATATATTTTTTCAAAGCTGCGGTTTAGCTACTATTTTTAATGAGAGATCCCTAAAATTAATAAATTTATTGTAAATTGTTTAATTAATTTAATGTTAACACGTCTTAACTCCTTGGTATCTCCAATATAATAATTGAAAACAACGCCATCTAACGATCATCTTCAGTAGCTTTAAAGTCAAATACTCTCAACAGATGGCGCTATAACCAATATTCTTTTCCTTACAGAATGCTGAAAATATACCATAAAGTAATGAAGTTAGCGAATATATTGTTTTATTTCTCAACACAAGACTGGAAGTTTTCCGATATGAATGTCAGAAATATGTGGAGTTCGCTGTCTGATGAAGATCGCGCCATTTTTCCGTTCAGTATGGGAGAAATGTCGTGGGAATACATGTGTGAAACATTTTTAGTTGGTATGTAACAAAAAAGCTAATAAACCACTTTTCTACACTGTCTGGATGTTTGTGGTACCTTTGTTGTCCCTGAATTCCATAACACAAGTGCTTTAGCTACTTACTTTGGGTTCAGAGCAATGTATGTGATGTTGTCCATATTTATGAAAAAAAAGGCATTTGATTTGTTCACATTTAAAAGACTAAATGCGACTACACTTTCCTACTTTCGGAACCGATTTCATTAAAGGTTTTTGGATTCAGGAGTTAAGCGCATTAGGAGATATTACATTATGTAGGTACCGATTACTCGCGAAAACAAAACAAAATAATATTTTTTAAAGTTTCTAAGTCTGATTTATAATTCATTTTTTAGGACTTCGAGTCTATCTCATCAAAGATGACCTTTCAACGTTACCTGAAGCCAGAAAAAAGTGGAACAAGTAAGTTTTAAGTACTACTAAATGATTACTTTTATTTATATTCTTCTTTAGATTATAAATGTGTCTAGATTTAGAGACGCTCTACAAAAGAACTAAAATAAACAAGTCAACTTCAGTTTGTGAGTGTGTGTGACAGCTAACTATCATATTACACTCGGGAAATGACATACAACTTTACCAGTGTGCGTCATATAATGATACCAGATTTAAAAAAATAGTGTTTAAATATTTTTGACTTTTTTTACGCGTCCGTTTTTTCGTATCTAGATAGACTGAGAGATAGTCCATCTAGACATATTTATAATCTACAATTTTTATCTACCCATTTTTTTTAATGTTACTTGAATATATAGGAACCGGTAATTTTATAAAACTTATTATGTTTATTATTATAATTATTTGTTTCGCATTAACGCATGCGGAGCGAATATTTGTAATTAAACACAAATAATCAAAGGAAAAACTTAAACCTCAGGCAGGACTCGAGCCTGCGACCACTGGCTTGACGCCCCAGTCGCTCTACCAACTAAGCTACCGAGGTCACTGCCTGGAAGTTTAAATTGCTGCCTGAGGATTAAATATTCCTTCTATTATTTGTACTTATTATATTCCTTGTTTCAGATTGTTCTATCTGCACCAGATATTGAAGGCTGTAACGTTCGTTCTAGTCCTAAATTTAGCCTATTTTATCTTCCGTCCATTGTTCTCTTTGGTTTTAGGTCGTTGAGATTAATTTAGTTTTAAGAAAAAGTAAGTTAACTGTAAATAGTATTTGAATTTTAACAGGGTTAGGCTATTTTTATGTAATAATCTGTAATTGGGTATTTGACAAGATATTTTGTAATTTAATTTTATAAAAATATATTACAAATTATGTCGAGTTGTAAAAACGGCAGATTAATTACTTTCATATTGAACTAGTTACAATCATTTTAATATTGCTTAGACAGAGAGAGGTGACGTCACCGTAGTAATTCTCCATACTAATCTGGGGCTGCCCCGTACAAGACGTCGTTTTGCGAAAAAGAGATCTAATAGAACATGCGTCACCTATTAACTTTGATAAAAGCTTATAACTTTTGTGTTCGTGTATATTTTTTTTTATGTTATTAGAAATATTTGTAATAAATAAATAATTCGATAGTTGTCAAATACCTAATTGAATGCAATCATTATTGCCTTTTGAAAGTAGTCGAATTCAGAACCTCTTTTTTGGACGTCGGTTAAAAATACGTGTTAGCTCAATAATTAACTTACACATAGTAAATAGGTTTATTTTGCTCAAAATATCGATTAATGGGAGATTAGATTGACCGGCCTGTGGGTCTAGTTGTTAGTGACCCTGACTGGTAAACCGGAGGTCGTGGGTTCGATTCCCACCAAGGACAAATCTTTGTGTGATGAGCACGATCATTTGTTCCGTTTCTGGGTGTCATTTATCTATAATATAGTTAGATGTATTTAGAAATATATAAGTATGTTTATTAGTTGTCTGGTTGCCATAATACAGGCTCTGCCTAGTTTAGGATCAGATGGCGGTGTGTGAGTTGTCCCTAGATATTATTATTATTGTATAATATTTACTCAAAAAAATATTATCCATGATTATAAAAACGTTTTAATTTTATATTTTTTTATCAATTGGGCCTCTAGACAAGTAACAATGCAACAAGCGATAACGCTGATCGAATCGCTCAAATGTATGGAAGTGACAAGTCCAAGTCACGTGACTTATCGAAACAAAATTACATTTAATGGCATTGAAGCGATTTCTATCATCGTAAACGCTTGTCGAAATGCCACTTGTCTAGGGGGGCTGATCTCCAAATAGCCAGATTATAAGGTGTACAAAATAAATATGAAATAATAACTAACGAAATTATGTAAGTATTAATAATTATTATACAAAATGACCGTCCATTATCAATTATGTAACAAATAAATTAAAAGAATTGTGATTTTGTATTAAGTATTAGATATTTTTATAGACATAGGTAATTATTTAATTTTAGATTTTTAGGTACCTACAATAAAGTATTTCTGGAAAAGAGAATTGTTTTTTTTTTTACTTTAATCTTAATGCTTGTATGGTGCCTGTAACTTGCTCGTGTGGGCTCGTGGGTAAGTATAAACGGTTTCGTCGATAATAAAGGTAGGCTGTGGTGTTGTGTGTGTATATTACCTTTTTTTTTAAATAGTAACCTATGGAGTTTCTTGCCGGTTTTTCTCCATAGGAGTGACATTTTGGAACCGCGCGACTAGAATCATTTACCGTTTTGAATTTTCCTAAAAAGGCCTACTTGAAATAAAAATATTCAGATTGGTGACCATAAAAATTTTGAAAAGGTCTATAAATAAATCTATCCTTTTAAGGGTTCCGTACCTTGAAAGGAAAAAACGGAACCCTTTTAGGATCACTTTGTTGTCCGTCCGTCCGTCTGTCTGTCAAGACCCTTTTTCTCAGGAACGCGTGGAGGTATCAAGCTGGAATTTATAGTAAATACTCAGGTCTACTTTCCCTTGGAGCTGTGAAAAAAGTTTGGAGCAGTGCACATACTCTCCAATTTAATTTTATCAGGCACACAAACAACACAAAGTACAAAAAAATACTCTCAATGTTTAGATTCCAGTCAGTTCCTTTCATTGACATTTTTTTTTCAGAAAACTGAATTTCCTGTCTGCTCAACTTATATCAATTCTGCATTGGCATTGTATTAGAATTAATATTAAAATGAAGGGCTTTGCCTTTTGATAAAATTCATAAATCACGTATATTTTAAAATCAATTTTATTTTTTTATATTTTATTTAATTATTGAAAGCAAAAACTAATCTTTACGTTATAATTATAACTGAAATAGCATTCGTTGGTTTGTGCATATTCCCTATCCTAGAATATAATAACCAGCCTATAAATGTCCCACTGCTGGGCACAGGCCTCTTCTCATATAGAGAAGCCACGAGCATTGATCACCACGCTTGCTCATTGCGGGTTGGCGATTTCAGATTCTAATTTTTGGAATCCAGGTTTCCTCACGATGTTTTCCTTCACCGATTGCCAGCAGTATCTTAGAATAACTAAGAAAGTACCTACATATAACTTTGAAAAAGTCACATTGGTACTTGCCTGTAATGGGTTCAAACCTGCAATTTTGTGCACGCAAATCCGTTCATTGAACTACTAGACCACCACTTGAATATATTGCGCAACTCACATACATAAATACATTGAGAACTTCCCCCTTTTGAAGTCGGTAAATAAAATCACAATTATAATACAAGCACTTTATTCATATTCGCCATATGTACAAAATAATCGAACACCACATATACAAAATATTTATTTACATACAAACAACATTAGAAATTGTACATTTTAAATATATATGTTTGTATACATATCCTAAAAAGCCATATTGGCACATTATTGCTGAATTTTTAGGCAAAGACATTGTTTTTTACATACTAGGACAAATTTCATGTCATATTTTTTTAATGTATATTATACTGTAAGATGTATTTAGTATCTTTCTTAAGATTTTTATTAACCTTTTGGTTACCAAGACATCAATCTACAATCCAAAGAAAATTACTTACTGTACTAGCTAAATATTTTGTTTGTTTGTAGTGTCAAATCTCAGAAAATATATTTTTTTTATTTGCATTTGTTTGTTTAATTTTTTGAGGATTTTTAGGTTATCTATTTAAATTTATGTTATGACATTTAGGAGCTGAGCAAATGCAAGTATTATAACATCACTCTATGAAGCTTAAGCCGAGAATATGAGAGTGAAACCACGGGGTAAAGCTAGTATTAAATAGTTAACAGCTATATTCTTAGGCCTTTAATAGGGTATGTAATATATAAAAAGCAAAACCAGTTTAGTCCTTTAGTTAAATAATAAAAATACATTTCACACGTATTTTCTGCTTATATACAAAATTAGCTGTTCCCCGCGACTTTGTCCGCGTTTTAGTTTCAGCGGTTTTTTATTTTTGCTACATTTTTCATTTATACTCCGCTCCTTTTTCGTCGCAAGGTAATGTTATATAACTTATAGCCATCCTCAATAAATGGGCTATCTAACACTGAAATAATTTTTCAAATCAGACCAGTAGTTCCTGAGATTATCGCGTTCAAAGAAACAAACAAACAAACTCTTCAGCTTTATATATTAGTATAGATAAGAAAACATGAATATTTAAAGCGAATCCTAGATCAGGAGTGGGGGCTAACGATGTCATGCTTGTGCACAAAATGGACGAAATTGGGACGTCACCCGACATTTCAAATCAATGTATCGTCGTGAGTTTTTGGTTGAGTAAAATAAGAAAAAACACGTCTCTAATGTTTTTTTCAATAATCTATCTGAAAGGTAAAAAATTATTCAACTAACCCATGACAGATGATTTTTAAATGTTTTAACTGTGTTAATTTCATGAATTTGTAGCTTTTATCACGCATCTATGACACCCAAAAGGTTAATAAAGATACTTAAACAACTTTATTTCAATTTAAATTAAAACAAAATTAATTTACCACCGTATGCTCAGAGGAAAGGTGGCTGGCTTGTATACTTAAAACGTCAGGTATCGGAGACTTCCGTCGCCTCGTGTACAACGGGCTTAATATAACTGTGAGACTTAACGGCGATTTATATTTGAGTGACGTCTGAGCATTCTATTACCAAAATACAAAAAAATTAGGCAGTAATTATTTTCATTCAAAATAAAAAATTAAAACAATACAAAAAATTATTAAAGAAAATAAAATTTTAGTACACAGCCTTTAAAATGCTATGTATAGTTTATATTATGTATTCTTTGTATAAAATCAACTTTATACACATTAACATTTCGATTAACCGACTCAGGATAAAAAGAGTATATTATTATACGCGTTTTTGTAGGACGATATTTAGAGTAGGTACAGTACGATGCAAACTTAAAGGCGGCTGTGAACACGAGTCGAGTCGCTGCGCAGTACCAAACTTATGCGCCAGCGGGGGTGCGGGGCGAGGTACTGCGCAGCGTTTAGCGCACTTCACAGCCGCCATTAAGTTTGAATTGAACTATACTTGGATGTATCTACTGACAGAAAAATATACTGTTAACAATTTTATATTACTGTTTTTTTTTTTACTCAAAACTAAATTAAATGTATTAAAATCTAGGAGAAGGTAAAAAATAAGCAGATATAGTATACAATAACAGTAACTATGTCATGAAATCCATATCCTACTAATATTATAAATTGGACAGTAACTCTGTCTGTCTTTCTGTCTAACCATTATAGCTTGGGTGATAAGAAAGGACATAGGCTACTTTTTGCCGCGATAACCGACAGCCACGCGGGCGGAGTCGCGAGCAACAGCTAGTTAAATTTATTTTTTATCTAATAAATTTCAAACTAGCCGTTTTCCCGCGGCTCCGACCGAGTGGGTGTCGATTATCGCCACAAAAAGTAGCTTATATCCTTTCTTGGGATCCAAGCTTAACCCATACCAAGTTTTATCAAAATTAGTTAAGCAGTTTAGTCGTGAAAGTGTAACAGAAAGACAGAATTACTTTCGCATTTATAGTATTAGTTTGGATATAATCTAGGGAGTTTTAGTACTACTAAACAGCATTTTTAGTTTATTATTGCCCAGTAAATGTGTTGTTTGTCAGACAGACAGTCGCTCTATAACATACTGGTGTTCAGCTGTCGGTGAGGCTGGGAGCCGAAAAACAAAGTTTAAAATATGACCTTGGTTCTGTTATATTAATCATTCTTATATTATTTAACAGTCATCTATAAAAATAATATCACTGTCCATTTAAAATTTGCACTAAAATATATTTTTCTGCTAAAATAATGACGAATTCTGAATATCACTTTAAAAATAAATTTGAATACATTTTGTAATACAAAAAAAAAACTTTTTCTGAATTTCTGGTATGGTTTAAGCTCACAAAATACATTTGATATACAACCGAATATTTAAACACCAAATAAATTTTAAGAGGTTCTTAAAAGTCTCTCTAGACAGAGACAGTATGAGGCTCAGCGGAAACAGGCCACAGACTTTATACATGTGACGACCTCCGTGGTCGAGTGGCGTACACACCGGTTTTCAAGGTGTCGCCAGCTCTGAAGTCCCGGGTTTGATCCCCGGCCGGGTCAATGTAGAAAACGCCTTTTCTACATTGTCTCGGGTCTGGGTGTTTGTGGTACCTTCGTTGTCTCTGAATTCCAGAACACAAATGCTTTAGCTACTTACTTTGGGTTCAGAGCAATGTATGTGATGTTGTCAACATTTATTTATTTTGTATAGACTTGCCGCACACGTGTAGCCGGTGGCGGCTACTCGCTACAGCAGACAAATATATGAACTAGTGTGTTAAGTCGCTGTCACTGGCCATCGGTGGCTGAGGTCAGTGGCCCATTTGAGCCGAGCCTTAGACCTAAAGGCAACCTAAATTTGATTACATTATAGCAACAATTGCAAAATAAAACGCATTTTACATTTTAGTATTATAACTTTCGTGAGGAGTATTCATAATTATTTAAAACAAAACGGTTTACTCACGCAACTGTCAGTTCCAACTCGCGACACCACCGCCGCCGCGTCAGCTCATGATTAGGGACTCCTATTGAGTCTGAAACTAGTCGGGCGATCCCGAGAATGTGCGTGAGTCAACCGTTTTGTTCTAAATAATTTTATACTTCAACAATGAAGCTTACTATCAGTTTTATACTTAAAAAACTGAATTGTTCTTATTAAATTGATTTGTTATCAATACAATCGTTTTGACAATATTGTTCGTTGTCTATTAGTCGATTTACAATAAAAACATAAATAAAATATTAAAAAAACCCCCGACTCTTAGAGACTGAGATATCTACAGACAATTTGTCGGACAGAAATATCTTGACAATTGGTTGCCGCGACTCAACTTGTACACGGAAACCTAATCAAATCGCAGTCATTTTCCAGCGGACAAATTGTCCGTCGACTATAAATCTCCATAAACTACACTTGCGAGCAAAAGTATGGAATCACTTGCTTGGAATTGATTCCGCGCGATCTTGAGTACTTAGTAACTATTTAAGAATAATAAAAATGGTACCATTTTAAAGGTTTAACTGTTAACTTTAAATTACCAAATTCATTCAAATCACGTCATCATTTAAGAAGCTATACCGGATTACGTGAAGAGGTAAGGAAAAAGATATGTTTCAATTGTTTGATACGTCGCAACTTGGGCCTATTGACACCCTATAAAAGCACCGTGTTATCGGATTTTCTTTATTAGTCAGCTTTCACACGTTGACCGGTACACATCTCCGCTACTTTTGACCCTTGAACTTGGACGACAATGGATACTACACCTACAGAAGCAGCACAAATCGTCGTCCTATTGCAAGAAGGGCTCAGCCAGCGGGTTGTCGCACTTCAGCTCCACATAAGCCAGTCCTGTATATCGAAAGTTTATAAACGCTTTCGGGAGACTGGCGGCTTTATCTCGAGACCAAAATCTGGACGGCACCGTTGCACATCGGAGAGGGATGACCGTTTTATTGTGTCAACCTCTCTCCGAAATCGACATTTGACTGGTGTCGACGTCGAATAGGAGCTCCAAAATGTTCGTGGGGTAGCTGCCAGCAAGAGGACAGTTCGTCGAAGACTTAAGCAAGCTAATTTGACTCCAAAAAGGCCTGCCACAGGCCCGAAACTGACGGCAGGTCACCGACAAGCACGCCTTCAATTTGCTCGCTCCCATCTTGATTGGGAGGTTCAGCAATGGAGGCGAGTCCTGTTCTCCGACGAGTGCAGAATGTGTTTGCATGGCAGAGACCGATGGGTCGGGTCCACAGGCAGCCTGGAGAGCGATTTGCACAGTGCTGTTTCGCTGAGACAGTGGCTTATGGGGGCGGTTCTTGTATGTGTCCCGGCCTTTCCTTCGATGGTAAAACGGAGCTTGGTTTCGTGCCTGGCGGGGGACGAGGAGGTGGTTTAACTTCAGACCGCTACATTTCCGATATTCTGCTGGAACATGTCGTTCTTTATGCAGGATATATCGGTGATGACTTCCTCCTTATGCACGATATCGCTCGTTGACACACTTTCCCTGCCACAACTAAATACCTCTAAGAAGTCGGTATCGCCACATTGGACTGGCCAGCGCTCAGCCCAGACTTGACTCACATTGAGCACGTGCGGGATGAACTGAAGAGGAGGGTTCATTCCAGAAATCATGCTTGTTCAAGTGTGAATGAGCTGAAATCGGCTTTGATAGAGGAGTGGGAAGGTATCCCGCAAGAATCAATTCAGAAGCTGATTAGGTCAATGAAGAACCGTCTTCGAGCAGTTATTAGGGTGAGGGGAGGGAACACAAAATATTGAAATTTAATTTTTAAGCTAAATATTGTTTTTATTAATTATTTTTTGTTGTTTTCTTCATTTATTATTATTCCACTATCCTTATGTTTTTCTAACTCCTTCACTTATACCGGGATAGCTCCTTAAATACTGGTGTGATTTACATGAATTTGGTATCAATTTAAAGTTAACAGTTTAACCTTTAAAATGATATCATTTTTATTATTCTTAAATAGTTATAAAGTACTCAAAATTGCGCGGAATCAATTCCAAGAAAGTGATTCCATACTTTTGCTCGCGAGTGTATATCTGACTTGTGTCCAGCTAAACAGAAATCTTAGCCAAGCAAATAATTCGAAAAAATCTTTAAAATAATCAAAATCAGTTGATCAGATCACAGTGTCATAGACCTACATAGTTTACGTTAAACTCTGTTGGCGTCGGGGGTTACCATATGCAATAAATCGACTAAAAACGTTTCAATCATCGATATTTTTAATACTAATACTATTATCTAATCGCACAACAATTTGTCCGTTATTTTATATTATATCATTTTAACTTGGGGCAACGATTGGAATCATTCATATATATCATTTATTTACTGATAATTATCTGATTTTATCACGCTGTGAAGAAATATTAACTTTAGAATGAAATTTCATTAATCACCAATGTGGGCTAAACCTATGGTGATTATAAAGCTAGATTGAAATTTATATGAAATTCGTTAATCACCAATGTAGCTAAAAATTATGGTGATTATAAAATTGTTTCGTTAAATTATTATTAGGGCTGTATAAGTTGGTGTTATTGCTATCATACTTTGTTTATAAAAAAAGGACGGTACTATAACGCATATTTTACAAAGTCTGTTCAAACCACATTTTTACCTTTTTAATGTTAGGCTTAGTTTAATTGTTTTTCACATTCATGAATGTCAAATAAACGAGTTTATTTCGTCGATGTGCGATGGAATTCTTTGCCCAAATTGGTGATTACAATTATTTTAAACGAAAAATTATATTCATCAGTGGTAAATGAAGGTAGTATTACAAAAATAAAATCGTTACATCTTTAACATTAACAATTTAACTAGATACTAGAAAGCTATTTTATGTAAACAGTAATGACTTCTAGAGTATATTATAATAAGTCTAGACCAAAGAATTTAAATAAATGTAAACGTTTTTTTCTATATTTGTAAATAGTTTTAACCCACTCAAATGATCAAAATATCACGTTGTATTAGAAGTAGGGTTTGCCCAGCAGTGGGATAAATACAAACTAACATTGTAATTATTATTACAGAGTATCTTTTTGTAATGGTTTGGTTATTATTGGTATGTGTACTATTTATCATCCATTCCATAGTAAATGTATATTAAACGTTACCTAATAAAAAATCAGCCTAATAACCAATGCAATAATCACCACTTAACGTAAAAATAATGTATTTTCCGATGATTCACCAACAATTTTCAAGTAGTTTAACTAACTATTATTTTTTTGTTTACATTTACTTAAATACTGAACTAAATGGACTCTAGAGACCATAGATATATTTGTAGCTACCCAATTTGCTATTATAACATTATATTCTCAGCAAAATATTTAAACAATTTGATTTAACACACAATATTTGTCTCCTTCATAGATTAAATCGGTTTTTGCATTCCCTTCAAAGAGGAAAAAAATATTTCACAGGAAAAATTGATACCATTTTTCTTTCGAAAAATATATTCCTTAAATTTTAGTATTGGGTCAAGTTTTAAATTCATTAGGAATCCGAGGAAATATATAATAAAACCGCATTTACACTATTGGTATACCTAAATTTTATATATACTTATAATGTCTTTTTAATGTCTTATATTAATTATGATTTTTAGTCGATTTTCTAGTTACTATCTTTGGTAACTAAATTACCATTTTTAGTAACTTTTCTCTTTTTATTTTTAGTATAGCTTGCCGCTTGGGTACATCACGTTGGGTATGACTTACACTGGTTTATTATTGGTTACTTGACTACCAAATGTAGTAACAAAACTAAAATCGACTAAAAATCACAACTAAACTATACAATACATTGGAATTTATCCCTAAGTACTTAAACAAAACTTAATTTTGAGACGTCATTAAGTCTGTAAAGTGATAGACAAGAGTTAACGGCGACTCAAAATTAAGAAACATTTAAGCTTTTAACATCACACAAGCGTCAACAAAAAAGTTATCATACCTTAAAAAAACCTACATCAATGCTTATGCCCCATAGTCAAAAGTAAAGGCATTAAAGCCCCAACAGTTAAAATGATCATTTCTGATAATAAGAGCCCCCCAAATCCCTTCTTAGGTATGACACCGTCTTGCATTGGCAGAAGTGAGTGCGTGTGGGATTGTGGGTGCGTCAACTCTGGTAGAACGTGTACAGTGGCTACGTAGAGGAAGGTGCCTGCTGAAAACAACATGGCTATGCCTGAAAAAAAGATATATATTACAAAGAAGAAGAGAAGAAATAAATACAAAGCGGCAATAGCCTAATGGTTAGGGTGACCGCCTTGTGATCGAGAGGTCGCAGGTTCGAACCCCACCCATTGCACTATTGACGTGAACCCACTCCACTACACAAGCATATTTAGCTTAGTTGGAGGGGTTAACATGATTGCTAGTAATGTGAATTCCACCAACATTGCTAGTAAATGTTATAAAAAAAAAAGTTTTTTTTGTGTAGATTTCAAATTAAGTCTACGTTAGTTCGAAAAAGGTCTTTAAAAACTTTCGTGAAACTTGGACTGGCCTGTTGGTCTAGTGGTGAGAGACCCTAACTACTAGTGGCCATAGACATGCCGTCAAAGTGGTCTGTATTGTAATAAATGTTACATTTAATCGTGTAATTCAAATAAAGTTACATTATTGTGACTACTATATACTGTCAGTTCGACTCGCGACACCACCGCCGCCGCGTCAGCTCATGATTAGGGACTCTTATTGAGTCTGAAACTAGTCGGGCGATCCCGAGAATATACGTGAGTAAACCATTTTGTTTCAAATAAATTCTGAAATGTTGTAATTAAACTTAAATGGAAATCGTGCCCATAATATTGTGTCGCGTGCCATCTGACGACTCCGTGACTGATTTGACGACCTCCGTGGTCGAGTGGCGTACACACCAGTTTTCAAGGTGTCGCCAGCTCTGAGGTCCCGGGTGCGATCCCCGGCCGGGTAAATATATAAAACCACTTTACTACATTGTCTCGGGTCTGGGTGTTTGTGGTACCTTCGTTGTCTCTGAATTCCATAACACAAGTGCTTTAGCTACTTACCTTTGGGTTCAGAGCAATGTATGTGATGTTGTCCACATTTATCTACGGTGCGCGTGTCGTAGATTCGCCATCCCTGTCTTAGAATAATTAATAAAGATAATACAATATAAACTTACCAGTAGCATTAAAATCGCTGAGTGTCTGCTTGCTCTCGTTCCCGATGCCGAAGTAAGTAAGCAGAGCGAGCAGGGGGGCGGCACATGAGAATATAAGAAGGTGTTTCCTTATCCTATTCCTGTGAGCGAAAATAAAATATTTAGAAATCAGTCTCACTCCCATTTGATTTATCAACTGATCGATATTTGACTAGTGGTTAGTGACCTTGATTGCTATACCGGAGGTCGTGGGTTCGATTCCCACTCCAAAGACTACTTAGATGGTTAAAAAAAGTGTGAAGTTATACTTTTTTGGCGTAACAAGATAAAATTCTGTCTCATAAACGTAAAATGAGTTGTAATTGACATATTAGTATTAAAAATATTTCAACTTTCAGATTAAACTCGAAAATTTGCATCGGACATCTTAACATTTGTCATTTTGGACATTATGTAGTTTGAAAAAACTAAAATGTTGACTAGCTAACTTCAGGGTGTAGGTTTTCCGTGACGGTGTGCGCGCGCATCGTAAAAAATTACTCTCGTATTTTTTCCTTAACGCGCCAAAAGATGTATAACTTCAAAAAGGTAAAGGTATACATTACCTTTCCAGGCCAGCGTGTAGCAGAAACGTGACGAGCCCGAAAGCTGCGGGCGCCTTGTGCAGCATTATAGCCAAGAAGACGATGAGCTCCACGTCAGCGTGTGATGTAGTGGCCGCCGCCCCTAACGCTATGCCGTCCGCTAGAAACAAAAATGTACTATATAGCAACAATTGGCATGTTTCCTATTTTTTGTTAATGGCCGCCTGGTATATTAATGAATTTTATTGGACAAGTATTTTTCCTTTTTTTCCTGCAAATAAAAATGAGCAAAATACAGTGAATGGAAATTTCGCGTGACGTCACTACGTGCGACAATTTATACGACGGCGTGGCGTCATAAGCCCCCACTACTGAACTTTAAATCGCTGTATCTTTATAATTTTGTATTGTTTTAATAAAAGAAAAAATACGTGTCTAATATTTTTTTATTATCTAACTGACGGACTAAATAGATTTTAACTTTTCATACCAAGTCAACATCCCTATTAAACAACTTATAATTTACTAGCTGTTTCCCGCGGCTTCGCCCGCGTGGATGTCGGTTATCGCGGCAAAAATTAGCCTATATCCTAACTTAGGGTCTAGACTATCTGTGTACAAAATTTCATTTAAATCGGTTTGGTAGTTTTGGAGTGAAAGCGCGACAGACAGACAGACATTTATTATTATGTAAACTTAGAAACAGAGTGCTGCTGGGGAGTTTGTTGCGCCGTTTCTTCTCCACAGCCAGAGCACTTAGGAAGTGGTGTAGGGTGGGCGATTTGGGTTGCTGTCTGTTAATAGGTTTGACCTTTAAAAAGTGCTACCTAGTAGATTTTATTAATAAAAATATTTTAAACTCGACTCAATAAAAATACTAAAAGTAAAAACAAGTTGTATTTCGTAATTCCAGACGTTTACACTTTCAAATCTTAGAAATTTTAAAGCCCTTTATTTGATACGCAATCTAGGGATTTAAAAAGAAAAATTTATTTCGGCCTGCACATTAAAGCGCATATAATCCGCCATTTTATGTACCCATAGACACTCGCGCTATCAAGACGAATCTAATGACTAATCATTTATCGATCGGGCGAGTAGTTAAGCCAACATAGAAACGGACATATATAACATACTTAATAAACACAACACTCTTTAGAGTTCCGTACTAGAAGAGTGCCAACGGAACCCTATTACTAATCCTCCGATGTCCGTCCGTCCGTCTGTCAGCGGGTGTATCTCATGAACCGTAAATCTACACAAAAAAAAAATTTGTTTGTTTGTTTGAACGCGCTAATCTCAGTAACTACTGGTCCGATTTGAAAAAATCTTTCAGTGTTGAACAGCCCATTTATTGAGGAAGCTATATAACATTACTCTGCGACCAAAAGAAGCGGAGCAAAAATGAAAAACCGTTGAAACTAAAACACGCGGACAAAGTCGCGGGGGACAGCTAGTGTATTATATACTCCTGAATAATATCGAGAATACATAGCCGTTTAAAGATTAAAAACCAATAACAGTTATATAGCATGTGTACAATCTAACGCACAAGAGAGGAAACAAATTGAAATTAGTTTCAACTTTATGTTAAAGCAATAAGGTTTTTATTCGTATATCTTTATAACCATGAACTATTGTGGTCTATTGTTGATAACAGTAATAAAACGTACATCGTTAGTTTTTAATTCCATCTTTAGTTACACTCGTGGGTATTTTAATTGTTATTTGACTATCAGAATTACGCATTAAGAGGATATGCATTTTTAATCATTTATCAAACTGCCTATATTGTGTGCGACCTTGGTTTAACCTACGAAGAAAATTAAAGGGGTATTGTGGTGATTGACAGCACGGATAGCCGAGTGGTATAGGTCACAACGCCAATTACCTCTGTGCGCGACGTGTCGCGGGTTCGATCCCCGCATGTGACAAGCATTTGTGTGATCCACAAATGCTTGTTCCAAGTCTGGGTGTTCTTTGTGCATGTGATTTGAATGTTTGTAAAACCCCCCGCGACACAAGGATTAAATTCCTTAGTGCGGGAGTAGTTTAAAAAAAAAATGTAATTTAAATTTAACGTATTTACCCCTAATCTTGAAGAAACTCTCACGACAGCCTAGAGAGGTCGATGGGAGAAGATCACGCGGTCACTGAACTACCTGCTGGTCATTACTCTCCAATTAAATTTTATTTCTAACTAGCTGTCCCCCGCGACTTTGTTCGCGTGTTTTAGTTTCAACGGTTTTTCATTTTTGTAACATTTTTCATTTATGCTCCGCTCCTATTGGTCGTAGCGTGATGTTATGTAGCTTATAGCCTTCCTCAATAAACGGACTATCCAATACAAAAAGAATTTTTCAATTCGAACCAGTCGTTCCTGAGATTAGCGCGTTTAAACAAACAAACAAACAAACAAACAAACTCTTTAGCTTTATAATATTGAATTGAGATTAAAATTTTTGATTTCGATTAATTACCACCCATCCGCGAACGAACCGCGGCAAGCGCAACTTGACCTAGAAGAACTTTCATAGAGCTATCAAGGTCATATAACTGTTATTTAAGGCCTTGACGCGATTCCTGACGTAGATAAGATAATTAAGACATATTTGGCATTTAAATAGGACATCATAATATACCTAAACTGCATTCGCCATTTTGTGCTAAAATGTAAACGCGAGTTTTAGGAAATACAACTCTAATGCTAACAAAATAAGGTTCAGTTTACGGTACAACATTATATATTTTTTATGATTTTTTTAACAGTCTAAAATGAACTCTATTACACTAGCATTAAATTGATGTTTGTTTAAGTGGATATAACATCAATTTCAACAATGATATAAACAAACTATAGTTGATAACTTTAGTATCTTTACTTCCTGTGACAAGCATAATATATAATTAGCTATTATATCTTGTGACTAAGTCGAAATAGGTCGATTATTCAAGTTAAGCAACGTTTGCCAAGGTCGGGTTTTAGATGGGTTACCATCTTTTTGCTATTTATCCTTCCCATAGATTGCGACTGTCCAAGATCAAGGTATGACGGTCGGGACCTACGGCTTAATCTGCATTCTGAGGCACTGAGAGGTCACGGTAACTCGTTTAAAAAAAAAACTGGATATATGCGAGTCTAACTCGCGCACTGAGGGTTTCGAACAAAGTTTGCTGATTGCCACGACGTCGAATTTATATTTCTCGAAAGTGTATGGAAAAATTACATTAATGGCTAATTGCGTTGACATAAACCTATAAGCTTGAATTATTATTCATTATTGCATCAAGAGTTCGTAGTATTTGTTATTAATTTCAACACGATGACCTACGGTCACGGCGGCCTCTCTCAACAGAGATTAGCCAGCTGCGCCGGACATATTTCAGTGCACGAGTGTATGCGCGAACACAGTTGCACTCTCTATTCCTTCACTCTCATAGTCCGATGGGACGGCAATCCGACACGATCGGAGAGAGATCAGGTGCAGAAACAATAGCTTTACGTGCCTTCCGAGGCGCGGTGGTGTAAACACCACCTGACTTCCTGACTCCGAGCTGAGCTGTACTGACTATTTCTGAACGAAAAATACAGTAACTAATTTTAGCTCGACCCGGGATTCAAACCCGAGACCTCATGCACGGCAGTCGCTCTTGCGACCACTAGACCTACAATAACACGAAACCACTACGCAGTTCCTAAAAAAAAATCTTGGTAGAGATACAGAGAGACAACAAAGTGTCTATTGAGCTCGGAATCCTTAAAAACGTTAACCAACGACTCCTGCCTACCTATCACTAAATAAAGCGTGATGATAAAACTAAAAGACTTTATCAGTACATGTTAAATCACTAATTAAGTTATCACTGTGGAAATCATAACAGTTCATGCTTTTCGATAAAAAAGATAAACACAGTTCCGATAAAATTACAAGTTTGTAATAGCTATTAAGTAAGGCGTGTTTATAACTATAATGTGTCCGCAATTTCGTGCTAAATATGTAAACAAACAAACACGAGTTGTTTGTTATGTCCCAATCAACTTTGAAGGAGCACTTATGCAGAGAACTGCGGAATAGCCAAAAGTTGCTTTAGCAGAACAATTATTTTTTTTCCCCCTTTTAGCCTATTGTGTTCAGCCATATACATAAATACAATTATTGTTTATATATAAAGATCTGATACTGATCATGGTCCGCTATCCTTTAAAATTTATGTCAGAATATTTTTATTTGAATATTAAAATTTGCAAATGTGTTTTCGTGAATTTCTTGTGCGCGTTAATTTCGATGTAATAAATTCAAATGACAGCTAGCTGAAAACCAGTGCCGTGCATCAGCGCCGCAAATACTGAGCTAGTTCCCTTGTTACATACCATAGTTTATGTTACTGTGTAGCTGTTTTAAGTTTATTATGTGTGTAACAGAAATAAATGGTTTAAATGGTTTAAATGGTTTAAACGAGTTTTAGAAAAAAAACATCTGTAATGGTCTTTATATTTGATGACTTTTTCAACAGTACAGTTACAGTCTAAGAAAAACTCTATTTTGCACTTCCATAAAGTTGAAGTTTTTTTTATGTGGAAATAACATCAGATGGCAGAAGAATAGAAGAATACTTTAGCTTTATCCCGCGGTTTCGCCTGTGTATAACGGAATCTTCTCACTCGGAAAATAAATATTTGTATTCTGTATTTAAGAAGATATTATGAATGCGAAAGTAACTTTGTCCGTCTGTGTTTTACGCAATCACGCCTAAACTTCTAAACCGATTTCAATATAATTTGGTACAGAGATAGTCTAGAGCCTGAAAAAGGACATAGGCTAAAGCTTATAATGCGAAAGAAAGTGCTGTAAAGGATTGAAATAGGGATGAAAGTTTGCATGGAAATAACGTCATTTTTAAAGCAGACAATGTAGAAAAGGACTTTTCTACATTGACCCTGCCGAGGATCGAACCCGGGAGGTCAGAGCTGGCGACACCTTGAAAACCGGTGTGTACGCCACTCGACCACGGAGGTCGTCAAAATGGGGACACAGGGTACAAACCTGCAGCGTGGACCACCAATCCCACGGTGGCGGTAACATTCTTCTCCACAGGATTACTCTGATCATTGAATCTTGAGGACATTTGATCTACCAACAGCATGAACACAAACCCTGAAAAAAAAGAAATCTTATTAACTATGCTTTAAATAAAATTGCACAATACACACATACGGTCATTTTAGCAACATTGCAGGACTGATGTTTAGAACAAAACTGTTTTCTGAACTGACAGTTCGAATCGCGACACCACCGCCGCCGCGTCAGCTCATGATTGAGACTCCTATTGAGTCTGAAACTAGTCGGGGATCCCTAGAATATTCGTGAGTAAACCGTTTTGTTCTAAATAATTATGAACACTCCTCACGAAACTTATCATACAAATATTGCAGGATTGTGTTTCTAAAACCTGTTTTTTGACGGGTTTAAAATCTAATGACTTCAATACGCGAGCAAGACGTGGGGATATGTCGGACTTGCACCGACTAAAACACACCGTTCTCGGCCTTGCCTTTGCCGGAGTTCCTGATTCACTAAAGCATGGTCGGCGGGTCTTCGGCGATTTTTTGTTCCCGACGTTTCTTTAGAATCCGTTCAAAGTAGTTTTATTTTCAATGTCTAATATTTGCGTAAACCTCAGAAAGCAATACCATGCTATACAGTTTTGTATGACAGTTAAATCTGCTGCATGAAGGCAGAAGAAAGGCCACAGCTCTTGATAATAAACACGGGCACAACTTCTTCAGTCTCCAGCATCATTACCTAAATCCTGTTGCTACCTGATAAGGCTTCTAAAGGCTCAATTAAGAGGCCAAGTGCGGAAAACCCAGTAAAACGAACCAACTAACTAATTAAACCTGATAAAGTAACATAAAGTTAATTAAGACGAGAAGTTATTTGTTAGAGTATAGAAACAAATTAATCTGAGGCAAGTTTACATGATGGAAAATGGAACTTACTTCTTTGGCACCTTCAAAACTTAGAGTAAAAATAAAACTAGTGCGCCTAACATAGTATGAACTGTGAGCACCAGTATGAACAAGTAAACTCGTAAAGTTAGTGTCAAAACAGAGCGCGCATTTTATTAAAACTATGTCAAAACCCGGGCAGGCAGCAACTAGACCCTAATTTCCCAAAACAGAGGATAGTGGAGATGATTAAAGGAGGCCTACACCAAATATTTGGTCGATTAGGGCTACAGAAAAAGAATAAATGTCAAAACCCAATATTACCCTAATAATATAAGAACCATCGATATTTTCGCATAAACGTCTGTCGTTGGAAAATCACTTAAATCAGTACACAACCGTAGTACTTACCTACAGTTAAAAATTTGCTTACGCTCGGCACAACGGGCTACTAGCGATAAGCGCACTCTATGATTGTCTATGTATACTCTAAGCCTTGAAAACCTGCTAACTACTAACTTACCTAAAACTAAAGATATCCCAATCACAGAATGCAGATCATCATCATGACTTGGTGGTTCCGCTGTGAAGTCTTTAGTCACCACCGTAGGATGCGATCGTTCACTGAACAGGGACCGCACACCTTCAGGGATGATTACCGCTAGAGCGGTACCAACGAGGAGTCCAGCTCCAAATACCGTTACTTTTTGGAGCTTGTCCTAGGAAATAAAATATATATTACATACTAATATTATAAATGCAAAAGTTAATCTGTCTGTCTGTTATGCTTTCACGGATAAACTGCTTAGCCGATTTTGATGAAACTTGGTATAAGGTAAGCTTGGATCCCGGACCTTGGAGAAAGGATATAATATAATATACACGGGCGAAGCAGCGGCCAACTGCTAGTATATTATAAATTAAAGTGTAACTTTGTTGTTACGATGTCACGGATAAACCGCTAGACTGATTTGGATGAAACTTTATATGGGGTAAGCTTGGATCCGATTTAATTGTAAACGATTGGTATCAAAAATTAACCAAACAAAAAAAAAATCAAATGTCAGTAAGTACTATTACCGTAAAACTCTTACAGCTACAGTATTGATACTGTTTTTATAATTTGTTTTTTTGAGTTTTTTATACCAAGCGTTTGTGTAATCTATATAGAAGTCATAGTTTTCGTTCGTACAACGGTAACAAACTCACCTTGTATGATGTTGTAAAGATATTAACTGTAGATTAATTTGCTAGGATATCTCATACCTATAAATTCTAATTGTATTACTGATAATTTCCTGTCTGTTTGTTAATTTTATTTCACAGTTTAAACAAGCTAAAATAATTACTAACATGAAGTGTTTCTAAGAAAGTTTTGACTTTTTTTAAATACATTGTAAGGTAGTCAATATTTTTAAAGTAAAATATATTATTCTAAAAAATTTAAAAAAATATATATTAGTTCTCTGCAAAAATTATGAGAATAAGACACACACATAGAAATAAAATATAATTTAAAAATATTAGTACTACAGTTGAAAAAATATACTAGGTATTTTATAGATTTTTTTTTTTTTTTCGCTGTGTATATATTTTTTGCATTCGTTTCATCTTTTAATTTTGTTTTTCTTTACAGTAAAAGTATCATAATATACTTTATGACACTGCTTTCAAATCAATGTAGATGTAGATGTGAAAGTTCCATCCAAGTAAAATATTATATTTTGCATACTTTATAATATTGTTTTAACAGTGTATAACAAGTACATAGACCCAAAATAGTTCAATAATATATATTATAGGACAGTTGGCAACCCTAGTACATATTAAAATAGACATTTAATAGCAAATTCAGTATCCTTAACAACACATAACATAAGCAATGTACCTATTTGAATTTTTAAAAAGTCGGACTTTTTTTGCTTATAATTTATTCATAAACATTCACAAAACACAGGTTTTTTATTTAAATACCACGTATAACCTGATGTAGCATTTTAATAAATTGTAGATATATTTATAACGCAACGTAGTGTTAACAAATTCAATTACAGAAGTAAAATTTTGCAATAACAACAAAAATTTATGCATGACAGATGGACTACATTATTTATAATTTTCTCTTGGTTAAAAAGGACAAAACTAAAAGTTTTACTTACCTCGGACATGGTAACGTTTAGGGGTATACTTCCAGCCACATAGGACCCCACTAACATTACCAAAGCGAGTAAAATTAGAACCCAAGTTCCGTCCATACTTGCAGATTTTATTTACGCGATTAACCACGAATATGTTCGATTTACACGAAGTGTATGACTTGAAAGCTGCACTATTTTATTATCGCATGTTTAATTTACATGGTCCGGTTGATTAGTATCTTCGTTTACTGATAATTTCATGTAATTGTTGTTTCAACATTCAGATGCCTGTATTGGCCTAACTCTTTGACAACACGACAATTTTAATTTTTCTGTTCGTTCTATCGGCTTTGGCTATAAGGCTTTACGCATCAATGCTAAATATACAATTGAAAGATTCCTATAAATATTTAGATAATACACACTGAATTGCAATAATTTTACGTTTCTTTTTGTTATTTTACTGCATGGAAAAATCTTAATCTCCATTTTGTTTTAAGAAGAAAAAGGGGTTTTTGGTTTTATATTACTTTAAAGACTGAATTATAGCCTTGTCAATAAACTTAGTTTCTTATTAATTCAATTTATTACAGACGAAAACTTTAAATCCTATAAGATACAGAATAGGCTTTATGTCGTTATTGAAAATTATTATTTTATTCTTGATTTTAGCGCACTATTAGGCGCTTGGACGAATGTTTTCAAATTTGCAAATACTATGCGCAACAGCGCAACCATAACAAAAACTTCTATGGCGTTTTTCTTCTGTCAAAAACTGACAATTGTCTATAGTTTTTCGTTTCTGTCGCACGCGGAAGTGGACATTGGAGTGATTTCCTTTTCCTAAAAATTTCAAATCCGATCAAAACTTTAATTATCATCTCTAACACTTTTATCATTACAACTATATTTACGTTTATTAACTGTGGCGAGTGTTAGTGAATATATCCAGTGCAAAATGGAGGTGGCGGATCTAAACGATTTGCTAAATGTTCGGTCAATAAAAATGGAACAGGGAGATCCTACTTTTGACGAAAATACTGTGGAAACTGATCCTTTATCTATAATACCTCAATACGTTACTGAGTCGGACTTGGGTAAGTCTTTCTGTAATATATCTAGCCATTTCTGATAATGTACGTAACATTTTGTATGCAATGATTGCTACTTCCGTCAATTTATTGCATGAATAAAACCTCGGCCGAGCGCCTATTACTAGGCTTTATATACCAGTTTATCCTGCTACGGCACTACACAAAGGCTGGCTGAAGGAACTGCATAAATGTACAATTTTGTTCACTCACATATTAATTATATTTAATTATGTCTTTGTTAAAAACAAGGATAATGTATTTGTTTATTACTTTATTTATAATATCATAGCTCAGATTTAAAAACACTTTAAGTCAGTAATTTACCTATTACACTGGCACAGAAGTTTATGAACTGGTTTGTCTTGCAAACTTATGAGTTCAAACCTAGACAGAGGATAGAAATCTTTATTTGCTCATCATCATCATCATCATCATCATATCAGCCAATTGCCGTCCACTGCTGAACGTAAGCCTCCCCTAAAGAACGCCAACCACCCCGGTCCTGAGCAGTCCGCATCCATCCGCTGCCAGCCAACTTCTTCAAATCATCGACCCATCGTGCCGCAGGGCGTCCTACACTACGTTTGCCCATACGCGGTCTCCACTCTAACACATGTCTGCTCCATCGACCGTCTGTCCGTCTACAGACATGGCCGGCCCACTTCCACTTCAGCATGCTGAAGTGGAAGTTTATTTATTTATTTTCTAAAACAGATTTTTTATGTAAATGTGAAATTGCTTCTGATAGGCCTTATTAATAGGAAAAACACATTTTTTTTAATTAAATTGTATGACTGACAAGCTCTAATTTCCTTATTTTAATAGTGCTATGTGACTTGCAGGTCTATTTGCTATGGTGGTTGTTAAGTAAAGTGATAATTGCTTTATAAAAAACACTGTGTAAATAAAACTTTTGATTTTTCAATGATCAACTAGGTCTACTATAACATAGTTGGCAAATACTAAATTGGCATTTTTACAATTGTTTTATCCATCGTACATTGCTTTGGTTGTCAACCCAACACTCAATTTAAAAATAACTCATCATCTCCCTTGTAAACATGTGTTTTTATTGTAGGTCTCATGCAGTCAGGTGGTGAGATATTACAGACACCTCTAGCAGTCTTCTCCGATACCCCTGATGAAGATGACACCATGCAGAGCACGGAGAGTAGTGGTTTGTATTCAGATTAAAATTATTACTTATAATATTCTAATCAGTTTTTTTTATCATTTATTGAATACATGTAGACTTCACATACATTGCTCTGAACCCAAAGTAAGTAGCTAAAGCACTTGTGTTATGGAATCAGAGACAACAAAGGTACCACAAACACTAAGACCTAAAAAAATGTAGAAAAGTAAAAGACAGGGTGCTGCTAGGGAGTTTGTTGCGCCGTTTCTTCACCACAACCAGAGCACTTAGGAAGCGGTGAAGGGTGGATGAATCAGGGTACTGTCTGATAAGTTGACTTCAAAAAAGTGCTACTTAATGGCCGAATTTGAAATAAATAAATTTTGTAATTATTTAAAACAAAACGGTTTACTCACGCATATTCTCGGGATCGCCCGACTAGTTTTAGAATCAAGGAGTCCCTAATCATAAGCTGACGCGGTGGTGTCGCAAGTCGAAACTGTTTTATTTTAAATAATTATGAATACTCCTCACGAAAATTTTGAATGGTTTTTTACATTGGCTAGTGTGTAATGTCTAAGGAACGAATTTGGGACCTATAATATTAACATACATTTATGTATAAATAATATTACAGATGAGGTGATAGTACAGCTTATGGATATAAGAACGAATCTATCTCGGCTAAGAGCAATGCTGGAGAGGAGATTAGGAGTGGACCTCTCAGATTACACATTCTGGCTACAAAATGCTAAAATGGTGAGTATATAGGGTTAAGATTCTCGTGGCCAAGTGTAAGCCAAGGTTTGGACGATAATAAAGGTTTGAGGGCGATGCGTGTGATATTTACGGATAATAATAATGATAACATGGTGTTTGGACACTATAAACTTTTAAATTTTTGATGTGTACATAAATAGTTAAAAGTATATAAGTTGCACGCTAGATGATATCGCGGCAGACCGAAAATAAGGTGGAGAGACCAACTTGACTCCTACCGAAAGGACTGGCCCATCCTAGCTCAGGACAGAAGTGCGTGGAAGAGGGAGAGGGAGGTCTTTGCCCTGCAGTGGGACAAGATGGGCTTATTAGATAGAGTCTCCGCATACGGGATAATGTCTGCATGCGGTCCGTAGGGCATACGAAAGCAAAAATCTCCCGCATCCCGCATTCGAGAGCTACCGACTAATAAAAATGGTTATCCCATGTGGTCCCTATGGCATTATTATTATTAATAGCCTAAAATGTCCCACTACTTGGTAAGGGCTTCCTCACTTGTCATCTACTGGTCTCTCTCACGCCGCGATTGACGATTTCGATAAAAACGGAATCTCGCTATCTCCGCCTGGATCTGCCTTACTTACCATTCACCTATTAACAAAAATCTACTGCGCTCCGAATGCGGAGCTAACATATAGCACAAGTATCTGCTTTTTTTGCCAAGTCCATCTATAAATATATATTTTTTTTTTAATAACCTTTTAGGTGTCCCACTGCTGGGCATAGGTCTCCTCACATTTGCTCGAGGAGTCGAGGCTTTTGTGTCTGGAGCCGCTTCGTACTAATCCAGCAAACACCGATCTGATCTCGTCTTATTTTTTTTTAATAAGCGACTATCACACTACGTTATTGAATCCTTGTGTCGCGGAGGGTTTTACAATCATTCAAATCACATGCACAAATAACACCCAGACTTAGAACAAGCATTTGGGATCACACAATTGCTTGTCCCATGCGGAGTCTGAATTCGTAGCACTTCGCGCACAGTGGTAATTGGCGTGGTGACCTAGAACGTGTGGTTTTGCATTTTCGTCAAATTTCAAGAGGCTGTTATGAAAGACATAGTTAATTAAATAAAATTACTATATCTGCTCAATAATTAATACATACTTGTTTATTTAGTTATTTAAGTTTGACAGTATTTTAGAATACACCATTTTCCAAGAACAGAATCGCTCCGTTGCGTATGCGGTAGGCAGTGTCTTTATGTGTGTGTAAAAGAGCAGTTACAGTGCGGTATCACACGGGCTGCGTTTTGAAATGCTGGTCACACATGCCGAGTTCCGAAAATTTGAAAAAATACAAAAATATACCTACTTATTTTATTAATGAACTTACTTTATTGTTGACTAGCTGTCCCCGCGACTTTGTCCGCGTGTTTTAGTTTCAACAATTTTTCATTTTTGCAACATTTTTCATTTATGCTCCGCTCCTTTTGTTTTCAACGTAATGTATAGCTTATAACCTTCCTCAATAGTTGGGCTATCCAACACTGAAATAATTTTTCAAATCGGACTAGCACTTCCTGGGATTAGCGGTTTCAAACAAACAAACTCTTCAGCTATATACATATATTAGTATAGATTTGCGTCGAGAATGCAAAACGACACGTTGTATATCGGATATCCGTGCAGTCAAGTTCCGGTTCAAAATATCCTTATACTATTTTCTTTTTCAGTTAGAAAACCATAAAACTTTGGTAGAACAGTGCATAAGAGGAGAGGGGGTTGTACAAGTGAACATACAGATTAGGTCATCGGAGAGGAAAATCAATATACTGGATGTTTTGAAGCCTGATGAGGAGTTGGTCCAATTGCCAAATCAGATGGATGAAGACTGTGAGTATATTATTATTTTTATACTTGACTAGCTGTCCCCCGCGACTTTGTCCGCGTGTTTTAGTTTCAACGGTTTTTCATTTATGCTCCGCTCCTCTCTGTAGCAGCGTAATGTTATATAGCTTTTAGCCTCCCACAATAAACGGACTATCCAATACAAAAATATTTTTTCAATTCGAACCAGTAGTTCCTGAGATTAGCGCGTTCAAACAAACAAACTCTAGCTCTATAATATTAGTATAGATATCATCTTCGTATAAACTTCATAGTGGCACTTATCGACCGCAAACACTAAGTGTTTATTATTATACATGAGAAGAGGCCTGCCCAGCAGTGGGACATTTATACGCTGGTACTATTTTGTATTTCTCATTTTTCACGGGCTATCCTCAGTAGCGAGAATACCCGGTCCTTTGAAAGGCTTACTTGGGGACACAGGTCCAACACTCAGTGGCTTGTTGAGAACTTTACTCCATTATTATTATAATGTCTGTCTCCGATATTGTCTTTAAAATCTCCTACTTGTCCACGAAGAGTATGCTGATGTTCAATCGATATGATGGTGCAGTTCTAGAGCTGGAAGAGCCACAGCCAGTGACGGACCGTCTCACCTCACGGCCTGAAGAAGCAGAGATACAAGGGTCACACGCTGCCGCCGTCAAGTGGGTGGTGGACGCACAGTTCAAGAGTGAGCACAGGATCCGGATACCAGACGATCCGGCTGAGTGGTACTTATTAACATATTTTTATTATTTACTAGCTGTGCCCGCGGCTTCGCTGTCGTCAACTGACTACCTACCCTACCCTACTTTCCTACTCTACCCTACATATTTTTTTGGTTTTAAGCCTTCCCTGTATTCTAGCGAACAAAACAAAATAAGAATTATTCAAATCGGCCCAGCCGTTCTCGAATTTTAGCGAGACTAACGAACAGCAATTCATTTTTATATAATATAAGAAGATTGCGCAATAACGTTTGCGAAGTGATTACTTGTAATAGGGGAGCGGAAATATGAAAAGGAAATATCTATTTAGTCCACTAGATAGATAAAAAAGAATAAAAAAACTCGTATTTTTTCTTTTATCGAATCATTGAAAAATGACGACGTTAAAGCGCTTAA
This sequence comes from Diachrysia chrysitis, assembly GCA_932294365.1. NCBI lineage: Eukaryota > Metazoa > Arthropoda > Insecta > Lepidoptera > Noctuidae > Diachrysia > Diachrysia chrysitis. The sequence goes on from OW028670.1 coordinate 5,938,191, forward strand.
AGTTCTGAAGTAGCGGCTTGTGACGTCACTTGTGGGTAAAAATTGTAGCCACAAGTGACGTCACCCGACATTTCCATTCACTGTATCATCCTCATCGTTTGTTTAATTAAAAAAAAGTTATCTATGTGTCGTGTAAATAAAAAAAATGTTTATATTTTTTATTTTCAGGTCGGTTCAGCACGTAAAATTATGGATTCAGTGGGCGGTCCGCCGCTTCAATTTAATTGGTATAAAACTATCGGACTGGAATATAAGCGGAGAAGAACTTTGTACCATTAGTAATGTGGAATTCAAGTAAGTTACTTAATTACTTAGATGGTTAAGTTTTACCTATTATTTTAGGTTTTTTTATCAGTTATCCTGAGCGCAGGCTTTGACTGCTTCACCGGACTTTTGGCGAGAACCTTAAGAGCCTCCAGCCAGAGCAATAGAAAAACTAACTACTTCAGCAACGTTCACTAAGGGCACCCCCTGTGGGGTTCGGACCTCGACTTAGTGCGTTGCTAACAGTCTTAATAAGGCAAAAACAGCAAGGGAGGGCCCCTTGCTGTTTTTGCCTAAGTTTTTATTATTTAAGGACATAATTTTTTATTGCTAGTTTGACCGGCGCGGGCTAGCTTGATCTAGGGACGAAGGGAGAGGAGGGGGTATTATTTTAAGTAGCTAGTTTCTCTCACACAGCAAATTCGTTCGGTTAGGCACTCGCAACCGCCAAGAGACAGTCGAAATTTTTGAGTAGAATTCGCTGTGTGTGACAAGAAGGCAGCGAATTGTCGCTGCGAGTTAGTGCGTATTATTCGCAGCGAATGCACTCACAGCATGTACAGCATGCAACAAAAGCCTGTCCGATCCTTATGAGTGTTATTCGGCATCGTACTGCGTACACATATACGTAACTATTGTATGGATTTGAGATTATTATTTTTCCCCGCTGAATATAATTAAATTAAAATAAAACTGATCAAAGGCAACACTGATCGCTCGACAGAGTTCACGTGTACTACCTACAGTTTTTTATCAAAGAAGACGCCTGAGCGCGACATTTTTTTCTGGTACGTATGTTGAACCAGGAATACGCCTTTATTGGATCGGACAGGGTTTTTGTTACAATCTTACTGTATAAGCTAAGTTTGGCCGAGGCTATATTGTTTTTTTTTTAATTCTAGGTATATTACGTTTAGTTGTTTTCTCTTCTGTTCAGCCTTCTTACTCTGTTTATAAATTACATCTCTCCACCAACATCAATGTCATAAATTTGCTATCATTTTTCGTTATTGTTTTTAAATTCTTTTCTGATTATTGTTCAGTTTTTGTTCATCTATTTAGCTTGTAACGTGTTAGATATTAAGTCTGTTAGTTTGTAGCTATATACTATACGTGTATTATTATATATATTCCGTCCAATGGTTGCCTGAAAGAAATTGCTGTGCGTATAATAAGGCATTTTTCTTATCATGTTAAAGAATAAATAAATAAATAATATTTATTAGTATTTTATTTATTTTAGAGCAAAAGTGCCATCAGATCCGGGGGACATATTTTGGACGCATTTTGAATTACTTAGGAAATGCAAGTTTATTGGTAAGTTAAACTACAGAATTATATTATTTATATATTGACTGCACGGATAGCCGAGTGGTATAGGTCACCACGCCAATTACCTCTGTGCGCGACGTGCCGCGGGTTCGATCCCCGCGTGGGACAAGCATTTGTGTGATCCACAAATGCTTGTTCCAAGTCTGGGTGTTCTTTGTGCATGTGATTTGAATGTTTGTAAAACCCCCCGCGACACAAGAATTAAATTCCTAAGTGCGGGAGTCGCCTTTTAAAAAAAAAATTGGTTGCCTGTAAAGTCGGTATACGGGCGAAAGTTTTACGTGACAACGACTGTCAATGTCAATGTCTGTCTCTCTCGCTCTTAGGCGGGCTAACCATGCCCGAGTGGAAGGGACGCGTGCCTCTCACTCGCTCTCATTGTGAGCGCATAACGTGAGCGGAGCGTTACCCAGTTTCTTGAAGTGTCACCCGGCAAACCAATTTATAAGACGTTGTCACGTCAAAAAGAGAAAAGAAAGAACGAGATATTTTTGTATTATTGTTATCGGAAAGCCACAGCCAGATCACTTAGGAAACGGTGAAGGGTTGCGAATTGGGGTGCTGTCTATTTTATTATTTTGACATTTGAAAAGTGCTACTTTGTAGCCCATTTAAAAAAAATGAGATTTTGATTTTTAATTTGAATAAATTAATAGTATTACTTATAAAACTTAACTTAGCGAAAATAAACTACAAATTTCGACTCTAGCTGCTAGGAAACAAAGTACATATTTAAACGTTTACAGATATGTATAATGTATGTATATCTTACCCAAGTGTATTTAATTACAGCTGTCATACAAAACGATGAGCAACCGGTGAAAGATCCTTTGGAAGCTCCACAATCAGCTATCAAGAAGAAACCAAAGCAGGTCAGTTTTACTTTAATCTTTTTTTATTTTTCACTAGCTGTCCCCCGCGACTTTGTTCGCGTGTTTTAGTTTCAACGGTTTTTCATTTTTGCAAAATTTTTCATTTATGCTCCACTCCTATTGGTCGTAGCGTGATGTTATATAGCCTATAGCCTTCCTCAATAAACGGACTATCCAATACAAAAATATTTTTATCCAATACAATAATATTATATAGTATAGATTATTATTTTCTTTCTTATAAATATATTATTATTTCCTTTCTAGGTAGTAATCCGTCAATCTGAAGAGGATATGTCGTCATACATGACGTCACGGAACGGCAACAACGGACAGATACAGCTCTGGCAGTTTCTACTAGAGCTGTTGACGAGCGCTGAATATTTTGATGTGATCAGATGGCATGGTGAGTGGGCTTACCGTATATAAAATGTTTCCCGCGGCTCCGCCCGCGTGGATGTCGGTTATCGCGGCAGAAAGTAGCCTATGTCATTCCTCAGGCTCTAGACTATCTGTGTACCAAATTTCATTTAAATCGCTTCAGTAGTTTTGGCGTGAAAGCGCGACAGATAGACAGAATTACTTTCGCGTTTATAATATTAGTAAGGATTATAATTTTGAAAAGGTCTACCGCAGATAGCTTGAAAGCAGGCTTTGACTGCTTCACCGGACTTTGGCGAAACCATAAGGCCCTCCAGCCAGAGCAATAGAAAAACTAACTACGTCAGCAACGTTCATGAAGGGCACCGCCTGTGGGATTCCGACCTCGACTTAGTGCGTTGCTAACAATTTTAATAAGGCCAAAAACAGCAATGTATCTAAGTTTTGGTTATTTAAGGCCATATTTTTATTGCTAGTTTGGCCGGCTCAGGTTCGTGCCTTTACTCTCCAATTTCATATTAATTCTAATACAATACTAATGCAAAATTGATATTAGTTTAGCAGGCAGGAGATTCAGTTTTTTTTTAAAGAATGCTGTCAATGGAAGGAACTGACTGGAATCTAAACATTGAGAGTATTTTTTCGTACTCGTGTTTTGAAAATGGAGAGAAGAAATTAAATTGGAGAGTAAGGGCACAGCAGAGGGCAGATCTAGGGACGGAGGGGAATATTTTTATATCGTTTATTCCCCAGTATTTGTGTGTATGAAACAGGGATATTAAAACATTTTTTTTTACTAAACTCACGATTTTTAGTTACTTGCTCTGAACTGATGTTTATTCTTGAAATACCACACTTAACTCCATAGCTTTATCATTCAATTTCGCTCATTCATTTCGTTCCCATAGGCACTGAAGGCGAATTCAAGCTGCTGGAACCGGAGAGAGTGGCCAGACTGTGGGGCGCTCGGAAACACAAGCCGGCGATGAACTATGAGAAGCTGTCGAGAGCGCTGCGGTATTACTACGACGGCGATATGATAGCCAAGGTGTCTGGGAAGAGGTAAGCTATAATATTAGACAGACAGACAGACTAACAGATTGACATACAGATAGACAGACAGACAGACAGATTGACAGACAGATAGATAGACAGAAAGACAGGCAGCCAGACAGATAGACAGACAGACAGGCAGCCAGACAGATAGACAGACAGACAGGCAGCCAGACAGATACAGATAGATAGACAGGAAGACAGACAGATAAACAGACAAAAACACAGACAGACAGATAGACAGACAGACAGACAGATAGACAGACAGACAGATAGACAGACAGACAGATAGACAGACAGACAGATAGACAGACAGACAGAAAGACAGACAGACAGGTAGACAGATAGATAAATAGACAGCTAGTTGTGTGTTTATAATAAATGACGACTGGTTGATCGACTAATTGACAGAGCCTGGTTTCACTTTCACAGTTCTGTCTGTTACACTTTCACAGCTAAACCACAAATCCGATTTGGATAAACCTTTGTATTGATTGGGTAAGCTCGAATCCCAAGAAAGGAGATAGGCAACTTTCTGTCGCGATAACCGATAACCACGCGGGCGGAGCCGCGGGTAACAGCTATTGTAGTATAATGTGGTGTAAATTTTACCTAAACTTTTTTCTTATTACAGATTCGTCTACAAATTCGTTTGCGACTTACAACAGCTGCTTGGTTACGGCGCTGGTGAGTTAGCCGACTTAGTAAAAGAGGTTTATGATTCTAAACTGCACTTGAAACCCACTGATGATCCAAACAAAATTGTATTTTAAATCTTATCACCGTACACTGAAAGAAAACTTGAGTAATGGCTTACACACACACAAAACTTAAATTTAAGTCGCCCTTAAGTCACCTGTCTCAATCTCTCCCACGAATACTTAGACGCAAATTAATTTTAGGAGGTTCTCAAATATCTATCTGTGATGAACAGCATGAGGTTTAAGGGCGATTAAGTCAGCTGTCTCTCCGGCAAATATTCAGACGTAATATGTAAATTTTAGGAGGTTCTTAAATATCTGTAATGGAAAGAATGAGGTTTAAGGGCGATTTAAATTTGAGTTGCGATTGAGTATTCGACAATTTGCCACTTGAAGATCTAAAATATCGACTGGTATTTTTAAAAGTCAAGTTAATTTGCGTTTGACTATTTGTTCACCGATCAGAGGGGTAACTCTTGAATAAATTTTAATTTCAATACAATGCCAATGCAAATCTTTAATTTACATAATTATTTTAGCGAAATCATCCAGTTTTCTAAAAAAAAAAACAAATGGAATGAACTAAGTTGAGTCTTAACATTGAGAGTATTTTATTGTACTGTGTGTTGTTTGTTTGAATTTAAATTAATTTAAGAGTAATTCCCGCAGAAATAAGCGCGCTTGATTATTGGTTGACCGCGTCCCCAAAGGTCCATTGGTTGTCGCGCTCAATTTGACCACGGCAACCAATATAATTAACCGATAATGAATCGTCTGATCAACGTCAAAAATCTATTCTTTCGGGCTATATCACTAGATGATTGTGAATATTGTTAGTTTATAAAGATGTCGAAAAATAGGGATGTTGGCGGTATGAAAAGTAAAAATCCTTTTTCCTTTGTCCAAGGAAGTAAAAACGACATAAATAAAGCGAATTAAAATGAAAGACTGCTTGTTACGTCATTTTACACATTATGAATCGTGACGTCATGCGACATTGTAAATTAATGTAGGGTAAAAGTTTTAAAACACGTCTAATATTTGTCAAAAACCTTTTGGCAACCTCCGTGGTCCAGTGGCGTACACACCGGTTTTGAGGTGTTGCCTATGTGATGCTGTCCACATTTATTTCGACGACCTCCGTGGTCGAGTGGCGTAAACACCGGTTTTCAAGGTGTCGCTACCTCTGAGGTCCCGGGTTCGATCCTGAGGCAGGTCAATGTAGAAAACTCCTTTTCTACATTGTCGCGGGTCTGGGTGTTTGTGGTACCTTCGTTGTCTCTGAATTCTATAACACAAGTGCTTTAGCTACTTACTTTGGGTTCAGAGCAATGTATGTGATGTTGTCCAAATTTATTTATATAAAAAACAACTTATCTACTACCCTATTCTTAAAATTGTCGAAGTTTTTCATGATATCGCGACATCTATTATAAACTAATAATGTTCATTAATGTTACCATTTATGTATGATAATATGTTTTGCATATAAAAACTATTGTCTGGTTATATTTGCAATGTAAATTATTTGTAGCATTAAAATCATGACGTCTTATCAAAACATGCATTTTAAATGTTTCACAGGGTTAAATAAAATATAGGTACACACTGTACTAGGTATTAATTAGACAAATCTATCAAAATTTTGCCCAACAGTTATATGTGGGGCTAAAAAATTATATTACTGAAAAATATCAACCTTGGAATAATGAATTATTTAAAAGAAATTAAAATGATCACTGGCTATGATGGTAATGAAAAAAATGGTATTTAAAGAATATATTGCCATCGCACACCTCCGACCTACCCCCGTAAAGTGCGTAAGGGACAACTGCAGCTCAGGCTACAAAATCTTTAACCAAAAGCCGTTTTGTATTTCGCTGTTTTTTTCTCCAAATCTGAATTGATTCAAATAATTTATGCATCAAAATCTAGAGGAAAGGTCTATGCTTCTATCATTTTCTTTTTTGTTAAAATCCTATAAAATTTGTCTGATAGTCGTCGGAACACGGCGGTAAAAACGGGCATTTTTAGTGTATCATATATATCTTTAAGTGATTATGTTTTGGAAAAAACTAAATACTTATTAGGGGCACGCATTAACTAAATCAAGATCTCTTGGGAAATAATTATTAGTAGCTAGAAGTAAGTTCCACGAAGAAATCAGTGGAATCTATACTAATATTATAAAGCTGAAGAGTTTGTTTGTTTGTTTGTTTGTTTGAACGCGCTAATCTCAGGAACTACTGGTTCGAATTGAAAAATTCTTTTTGTATTGGATAGTCCGTTTATTAAAGAAGGCTATAGACTATTATAACTTCACGCTACGACCAATAGGAGCGGAGCATAAATGAAAAATGTTGCAAAAATGAAAAACTGATTAAACTAAAACACGCGGACAAAGTCGCGGGGGACAGCTAGTACTATATAGTTTACCCAGGCGCGTCCCGTTTTAAGCAGCATTATTCCACAAATCTATATATTTTCCGCCATCTTGGATGAAAGCACAGTACGAACTGATAATGAAACATCGTAAACAGTACTGGCCAGTAGTAAAAGAATATTTCGACATTGCATTTGACTGGCCTGTTGGTCTAGTGGTTAATGACCCTGACTGCTAAGCTGGAGGTTGTGAGTTCGACTCCCAGGACAAATCTTTGTGTGATAATCATGATCATTTTTTCTGTGTCTGCTGGGTGTAGTTTATCTATAATATGTTTGAATTTAGAAATATGTAAGTATGTTTATCAGTTGTCTGGTTGCCATAATACAGGCTCTGCCTAGTTTGGGATCAGATGGCCGTGTGTGAGTTGTCCCAAGATAATAATATTATAATAGGGATGTTTCCTGGGTATGAAAAGTTAAAATCTATTTAATCCGTCAGTTAGATAATAAAAAAATATTAGACACGTATTTTTTCTTTTATCAAAACAATAAAAAAAAAACAAAGATACACCGCTTTAAAGTTTCGGAGTGGGGGCTTATGACGCTACGCCTCGCTAAAAATCGTAGCGAGGAGTGACGTCACGCGTAACTTCCGTTCTCTGTATTTTGATCATTTTTTGTTTGCAGGAAAAAAGAAAAAATACGTGTCCAATAAAATTCATTAACCTACAAGACGGACATTAAAAAAAAAAATAGGAAACATGCCTATTGCCACGTCATCCTTAATTTACGCGGCGCCGCGCCGTGGTCACCTGTTCAGGCCCTAAACACTGCAAGCACCAGATAGAGTTGTCTTTTAATGGAACTTAAGTGCTTAGAATTATTTATCAGTAGAAAGTCATGTAGAATAAGTAGTGTACAGTTTGTATTGCCAATTTTATTAATTATATATTATAGGTATGCAAAAAATATAATATTGTGTTTACGTCAATGTTTTAAATGTAAAATTATCACCTTACATATTTATTTTATCAGAAATATACCTAAGTTAAATATAATTGAATGATGTTCGTCGGATTATTTTAAGTGTCAGTATGTTTTAGTGATGTGACGATAATTTTATCGACTATCGATAAAACCGATACCAAAACCAATTTCTATGATTAATATCAGAAAAAAATGATTATTATAATATGTAATAAAACTGCATGTTAAAAATTATCGGTACAAATGTGTTATAAAGAAGTAAAGTTACTTTTTGGGTTTCTTTGTAAAAGAAAGTGTTTAAAATATTATTGATGTAATTTAAAAAAAAAAATAGTTCGGAGAGAAAATTATGTAGGTATTCTGAAAATGTACATACGAGCAAAACCGTCGGTTTAGGCTAGTTTCGCTAGCTAGAAGATTTATCAAATCATTCAAATGTCACATATTTATTTAGCTCGTGGGAATCGACATTTCTAAACCGAAGATAAGGAATATTATTTTATCATTAATATTTATTTACCCATTTTAATGGCTGGCAGATAAATGAATTGGTGTCGATGTTGGTATTATATCGCTTTCGTCACATCCCTAGTCTATGTTTGAGAAGTGATATACTTAATTATAATTAATTTTAAGATTTATTTGTACAAATAAAGTCTATTTTTGAGTTTATATGGCGCTTTATTTTCTTACCATTATTATGACATTAGTTTTTCTGTGAAACCCCAAAATACTTAAATAGGTATTTGTTAAAAATATGTTTTTAAACACAAGCTTTGCGCGAGATGAGGCGCATGCTCCGAGTGATTTTAAGTTGGGCATCTACCGTGCACAAGATGCAAGGCTGTACGGTAGGCCACACAGTGCTGTACTTAGGGTCCAGTACTTTTGCGGCTGGACAGGCGTATGTGGCCCTAAGTAGGGTAAAATCACTTTGTGGTCTCCTGATTAAAGAGCTAGATTGTTCTAAGCTGACAGGTAAAACACTATGCAATACAAACGCACTGGAAGAGATGGATAGGATGCGGGCTCATTCGCCTACTTAAAACAAATGTATAATTGTTAAAAATATTTCGTTATCAAAAACTAAGTAGTATAAAATAAATTAATAGTTTAAATAACAATAGAAAGACAAGCTTTTATAAATTCACGTAAAAAGCAAAAAAAAATATGGATCGTTCAAGTTGTCTCTGTTTCTGGGCTGAAGTGTAACCTATGTGCTTTTGATTATAACATTTGATTGAAAAAGCGTGGGGCGCTGGAACAGGAAAGACTTTTTGAGACTTTCTAACTTGCTGAGAGATCAAGTTAAGCGATGTTACGGGAAGCAGCCCCCCTAGACAAGTGGCATTTCGACAAGCGTAAACGATGATAGAAATCGCTCAAATGACATTAAATGTATGGAAATGACATTTCGTTTCGATAAGTCACGTGACTTGGAGTTGTCACTTCCATACATTTGAAAGATTATATCAGCGATATCGCTTGTCGAAATGTCACTTGTCTAGGGGCTCAGGTTACAGAGATCGGCGCACTAACTGGAGTTGCAGCACGACTAGTAGGTGGCTCTTTACTTTTTACGTGCATTCTTAAAAGGGTGTTTTTCTATTGTTATTTAAACAATTAATTTAGTAATTAACAATTTAAGATTTTTTGTTCAGAATAGTTTATAAAAAATAAAACAAAAAATATCATCTAACATTACAATTTATACAAAAAAACTAAACAAGTATAAAACCACAGAGAAAATCGTTGACACAATGAACCATAGACCATAGATGTACAGTGCCATAAACACAAGATTACCAAGTCTAAACCATCTTTGTCTAGCCACAGACTTCGAACTGTCTTTTAAGCCATCGTTTAAAATGAATTTTCGTATTCCTACACACCAAATTAGAGTGTACTCAGTGAAATCAATATTGTTGATATCACAATTAAAGATCGCTCGATCGTTTGCTGTCATTCGAGCGATCATAGCTTTTACATTAGTGTCCCGAAATTTCCAAGAGTTGGTCAGAAAATAGCTGTAAGCGTCCGCTTTTTTATGTATCTTTTGAAAGACCCCCAAGAATCTGAAAAAAAACAATAACAAAATAAAATGAGGATATATACGAACGAAAATTGGCAAAAAGATGTTTATACCCTTGATTGACACCCAGGATACTTTTAACCCAATAAGATGTCAAGAATAGAAACTACGCGGCAAAAGCCGCGGGGCTTATCTAGTTTATACATTTTCTTTACATCTATACAAATAAATATAATTGAAGTGTCTGTTTGTAATATTTAAATAACCGCTTTTTACTACATGCATATGAATGTATTACGATACAATTACCAAAATAACATGTTCAAAACGTTTGTCTGTCTGTCTGTCTGTTTGTTCCGGCTAATCTCAGGAACGGCTGGACTGATTTTGACGGCACTTTTACTAGCAGATAGCTGGTGTAATAAGGAGTTACTTAGGCTACTTCCATTTCAGAAAAATCTAAAATTATTATACAAAAAGTAATGTTGCTTTTTTGTCAATATAAAATTTTCAAAACTTACGACGGAATTTTTTCTGGTCTCTTCCCAATGATGGCGCAAATACCGTCAAGCATGTAAGCCGGTATATAATGCAGGAACCAGTTTAATAACCAGTACACGAACTTGTTTTTCGTTTCTACTAAATAGCAGTACCATAGAGCTAGTGGCGTGCACAATATGGTATGCTGGGTATTTAAAATTTTACTGTAAAATCCTGAAAAAGAAAGACTTTTAAGCATACACTTGAAATTTTAAGGCGTTCCCGTCAATTAGTAGTTTGAAAAAAGGGCTAATATCTACTTACTGAACAATAAATTATAGCCACGAATTATCTCAATCATGTCATTATCAGATGGTGTGAATTTTTTATATACTCATTTCTAAACGTATTTCTTTTGTGTTCATTCAATAATTTAATAATTATCTCTAAAAGTATATATGTAGTTTATCTTAACGTTTGTTATGGTACACCTCAGCTACCCCATCTATTAGTTTTCTGTCTTTCCTGTCCATCCAAAGGTTGTCTGGAAGAAATCGCTAATAGCGATAAGACCGCCATTGTACCCTTATTATTAACTTTATCTCTTAAAATGCTGTATCTTTTTTTACTTTAAACCCCAGTGGTTCAGGCTACAGAGCATACTAAATAAATATACAAACATACCTACATACATACATAACTCTTAAAACATAACCCTCTTCCTGGGCAGTCGGCTAATATTAAACAAAGACTAAATTACCCCAGTTAACCAAAGTTTCCTTATTCGTGATCAAATACAGGGGTATTTCTTTATTGCCATCTTTTCGTCTCTCAGCCGCGTCCCATCCAGCTCCTATAATAGCGTTGTTCACGTAATCCAGAGGGACGGTAGCCAACTTGCAATCTACGTCCACGAAAAACACGTGAATTACCCCTAAGCCTATACCGAGGATAATCTGTAAAGGAATAAAAGATTAATCTTTACTAATATATAAAGCTGATGAGTTTGTTTCTTTGAACGCGCTAATCTCAGGATATAACGGTCCGATTTAAAAAAATCTTTTAGTGTTGGATAGCCCATTTATTGAGGAAGGCTATAAATAGAGCATAAATGAAAAATGTTGCAAAAATGAAAAATCGTTGAAACTAAAACACGCGGACAAAGTCGCGGGGGACAGCTAGTTACAAATAAAGGTAAAAAAAAACCGACGTTTACGCGAATATTAGACATTGAAATAAAACTACTTTGAACGGATTCTATTGCGGTTTGTATTTAGATTTTATAGATTTTTTATTAGAGAAGATGGCTGGAAGATAGGCATCACCTGCTTGGGACCCAAACCAAACCCAAGAGCAGCGCTGCAAGACACAGTGAGCTCATATTGCGTAGGTCGGAATACAAATAATTAATTAAAATATGAAGGTAGAACGAGCAACATCTTCTGTCAAGACGAATACCACTTCAGTTCGCCCGTGACCATGACACGTGCAAAGGCGTCGAAACGTCGGGAACTAAAATCTAAATACAAACCGCGATAGAATCCGTTCAAAGTAGTTTGCTTTCAAAAAATGCGACTTCAAAATAATTGTCAATCATGATAATAATGACTGTACGGATAGCCGAGTGGTATAGGTCACCACGCCATCACTGCGCGAGGAGTGCGGGTTCCATCCCCGCATGGGACAAGCATAATGTGATCCACAAGTCTGGGTGTTCATTGTGTATGTGAATTGAACGTTTGTGAGACGCTCCGCGATACAATGATAAATTGCATAAACGGGTGTCTTTTTGACTGAGAATACTTTCAGATAAATGTTATTGTTAATGAGGATTTATCGTATAATTTTATTTCTATTAATTTAAGTTTTAACTCACCCCACTAGGTCCCCCTAACGCTGACTTGTCCATCCAACCTGGATGTGGCTCGTAGAAACAGGGAGTTACTGAAACATAAAGTTTACATAATACTAATATTTTAGGTAACGTGGCAATCTATATATTATATATATTTTTACCAATATATATGTATAAAGCTGTTTGTTTGCACGCGCTAATCTCAGGAACTACAGGTTCGATTTGAAAAATTCTTTCAGCGTTAGATAGCCTATTTATTGAGGAAGGCTATAAGCTTTATAACATTACGCTGCGACCAAAAAGAGTGAAGCATAAATGTCGCAAAAATGAAAATCCGTTGAAACTAAAACACGCGGACAAAGTCGCGGAGGACAGCTAGTAAATAATAAAGCTATATCACACATAAGAATATCGAAAACACAATGTAAATTATTATTAAAGCGTCGAACAGCCGATGGATAATATGTCTGTCGTACAAAAATGGCCGCCTCTCACTAGGTTGCCGTACAACTTGATCGCGGCAACCAACGGTCAAGTTCGATTATTTTTATCCGGCTGATATATTCCTAAATATAGAAGCACGGAAAGGATAAGTTTATTATTGAAAATTGTTATTTTCTGTTTACCTATAGGTGGTTTCACGATGCAGACAGGTAGATCTGCAGCTGAAGTCCTGATGACATCCTCAGCTATTGCCTTCGTAAACGTATAAGTATTGGGCCATCCCTTGATCAATCTGAAAAATAAAAAATATATCAAACACCGCTATTTACTGCCAAATGTTAGAAGCTGCATAGACTTCTATTTTTTTTTCAATATAACCTTTGCGAAAATTCTTTTTGTCATCTATATGGTAGGTACGTTCCAAAGGTGCCATATAAATTTCATGAAAACCGATTCAGTAGTTTGGTTTCAAAATAATTGGAAAAATTTGACATACTGTCAAAATGAAATTGCTTATTTTGTACTTTTCTGCAATAGTTTTATTTATTGAAGTAGGTTTTCTTTTACATTTATATGTATTCAATTAACTAGTAACTTACTCAGGTGTAATATCGTTTAGGCGCTGTTCGTCTAACGATTCTACAAAATTTACGAATATATCAGGAGGCATGGCACAGGGGTAGAACTGCTCCGTTACTTCCTCATTTATCCTTTCTTCAGTAGCTTGGCAGTACGCTGTAGAAACGTGGATAAATTGCCTGTTAGAAGAATGAAAAATAGTTTATTTTTATGGTAGCTGACAGATGGACAAATGGTTTACTTGATGGTAAGTGACTACCGCGTCCCATGGACATCTCTATTACTAGAGGTTAAGCTTTTTAAATCCGCAGCCAGTCAGTCGATTAACATATAAAAAAAAATCTCTATGCAATAAAAGTATCTCTTTTAAAGAATACTTACTTAAGTTTCGCACAACTTTTAGCTAAAGCAACAGCTTCTATAGTCCCTCGCACGTTGATCTTGGCCGCTACTTTGAGAGGTTCATCAAAACGGACTGTAGCCGCCATATGGATTACAATATCGACCTATAAAGATGAAAGATGAAACAAAATAATATGTATACAAATGCGGATAAAGTGCGACGGAGAAAAACTGACCCCAAATTTTTTTTTTTTATTTCTTATAAACCTCAAAAAGGCGTTTAAGAAAAGTTAAAGTTACAGAATTAAATGACACTAGGTGCGCGGTTCCAAAGTGACCTTCCTATGGAGAAGAACCGTCAAGAAACACAATAGATTACTCTTTTAAAAATAAGTTTAATACATTCAATTTAGGTACCTACATTATTAGATAAAGATATGCGTCAACAACGCAATGCAGCCGGCGGTAATGGCAATAAATAAATGAATAAGGCTTCGATAATGAAAGAAATTCGATATGTAAGAATAAGTAATAATCTACGCCGTTGACGCATTTACAATTAAACAAAGAAAAAAAAAGCTAAATACATCCGTTCAAAACTATAAAAAAAAGAGAGAATAAGAAAAACCAAGTTTACATACAAAACATAATAATTTAGTCACGAAAAAATACCTGACATTTTGCCGAATACGAGAAATGTGGAAAAGATTAATGTAAAATAAATATTTTATTTATTTCAGTTATATTTTGAAATTAGATTAAATTAAGTATTTATTTACTTTGGACGTACTTTTACTTAATGCGTCATCTTTTAAAAGCTTGCAGGATGACGTTTCCCGACTAACGTGAGATATAAATGACAATAGAACAGGAATGTCAAGGCATGTCAAGGGCCTTCAAGAAATATAGGCGGCTTAGAAAGAACTAGTCTAAGTAAACAAGCAAATTTCGTGGACCGCCAGGGAGGCCACATGTGCAGATAATATACAATCCACGCCTTCTTGTCTTCCACGTAGTCTTTACTTTATAATATGCTTTCTTCAAAAGAATTGATTTAAAACACGTTTTGAATTTCTTACCAGGTAGATCGGTAATAACTTCTGGTAATTTGTTGTAAAATCGTATTGAATTCCCTAAAAATGATTTTGAGTTCGTTTTAGTTTCATTTCTGGTATTTTTATTGTGATAATCACTATTAACGTGGAATCTAGAAATATTTCAACGCACATACATGATATTTTCATATATATATAGAGATGGCAAGGTAAGTATCTTAAGGCGATACACAATTTTTTTAGCTATTTTAATATCGTTTTTATTTAACAACTATAAAAGTTATTGACTTGAAATTTAGTTTCTAGATAGAAGACGATATGATGAAAATTAATGTCGATCAGTTACATGATTAAATAAACTTTTCTCGATAGTTTTTTTAAATCACCTCTACAAAAATTATTTTTTTACTTTATCTACCAAACTATTCAACTTAATAATATTTTTTCACATTTATTCCATTCGATAGATTTAGATTAATATAAGATTTTCCATTTTGTCGCTTACGTTACTATTTCCAAGACAATATTTAGCGACCTTGACATATGTGTAGCTCTTTTCGTCCCGTAAGCAAGCAGTTAGTATTATCTCTGTCTTGCATTTCCGGATTGGCTCTCCAGTCCGCTTGACTCCGCCTACTCGCTAACGAAATAATTATTCGTGTAGCGCCTTAATCTCTTGAAACGTTTCTCTCGGTGACCCCGTTTGACTATTGGTTGACCGCGGCGTCAAAGGTCCATTGGTTGACCGCGGCGTCAAAGGTCCATTGGTTGCCGCGCTCAACTTTGCGCATGACATCCAATAGTAACGCTGTCATTTCTGTTTTATTCTCGAGAAAAATTAAAGGATTAATCGATAAAAAGCTCGTTTTAAACAAATCTTTAATTATGTAATTTTACTGTTTGGTAATTTATTATAAAAATAATCGAATTCCCTAGAATAGTAACAAAAAGAAGTAATCATTTACATCAGCGCGGTCGGCAACCCGCGGCCCGCGGACTTCTTACTTGCGGCCTTTGAATGTTTTGTAAATCCTTACTAACATTAAAACGCGAAAGTTTGCATGGATGTTTCACGCAAGAGCTACTGTATGGATTATAATTAAACTTTACAATAATAATATCGCTTAAACATAAGATTAACAAATAGGTTATAATTTATAAAGATGTGTGAATTGTCCAAAATATAATAATTATTCTGGCGTGCGCCGCAAAAACCGTTAGTTAGTTACACGTATAATAACGTATAATGGAAATGTGTACCTACAAAAAAGCCCGCGAGAGCATATAGTCAATATTTTAAGATTGACTCACTCAACCTTTTTAGGGTAATCAAATTTGTTTCCATATTGTAAAAAGGCTATCGAGGAACCCGTAATTAATTTTGTTGGAAAAGTGATAACATGCAGGACAACTGCAAACTTAATTCAACGACAGATTTGGTGATTTTGAAAAAGTTTTAAGCAAACTGAAGATTTTTGCAAGCCCTTTTTCGTGTGATAATGAAGAAGTACCGAGTAATTTACCAATGAACGTGATTGATCTTCAACCTAATGATGCACTCAAAATGTTTTCTTTCTATGAAATCAAAGATCAATGAATGAAAAATTAATCAATGGCAGTTTGTCATCTGATTTTGACGATTTGAAAAGGTTTGCTCAGCAGCTCAGTACAATTTTTGGTAGCACTTATTTATGCGAACAAACTATTTCAATAGGCATGTTTCCTAATTTTTTTTTTAATATCCGCCTGGTAGATTAATGAATTTTATTGGACACGTATTTTTTCTTTTTTTCTACAAACAAAAAATGATCAAAATACAGAGAATGTATATTACGCGTGACGTCACTCCTCGCTACAATTTTTACCAAGGCGTGGCGTCATAAGCCCACACTCCGAAACTTTAAAGCGCTGTATCTTTGTAAGTTTTTATTGATTTGATAAAAGAAAAAATACTTGTCTTAAATTTTTTTATTATCTAACTGACGGACTAAATAGATTTTAACTTTTCATACCCAGGAAACATCTCTATTGTCAATTATAGAAAAGAATAATATACTACTCGTCTCACAGATTTGAGAGCCATTCTACGAATTGCATTGTTAGTAGTTACTTTGTTGTTTTCATTTCTATTTTTCGGTGATTATATTTTTTCCTATAAAGCCCAAACATATAAACATAATGTAAGTATTACGTGTACGAATTAAATTCCGAATTTTTTAACAATTTAATAGCTTTTTTTTTCTATGGGATATGATTAATTTTACGTAGGTATATTGGGCTTCTAGGGTCAATATCACAAGTGTGGCCTTTAGTTTATTTAGCCAGCTTGTGGCCCTTGCCTGCCAAAAGGTTGCTGACCGCTGATTTACATAATACATTATACATACGCATATTCGTATTCAAAATAAAATAGGTAACAAATGTTGTTGCATACAAAGTGTATGGTGATAAAATTAACTTAAATGACGTCATAATGTAAAGTTAAAATCCACATAGAACCGTTTTGTGTCTGTCACGGCGACCAACTATATTTTATCATTTAAATAACCATTAATTGTATAATAAGCCTTTTCACATAAATTATTTTTAATTTTGGATTTAAATGAGTTAAAGGGCAATTCTAACAGACTAAAAGGTAGTTTATTGCAGAAGCGAATACTAAGACCCCACAAATGAATTATCTATCCTTTGCAGCCGGTGTGATTTCGAACATAACTTGTGTTTATTTTGCGTATTTATATGCATTATGGATATCACTATTCTTCGTATACAAGTGAATATTTTGCCGTATAAATAATATATTAGCAAATATAAATTATGACGCTACAGTTAAGGTACCTATCACTTTAAATCGCCCCTAAGAGAAACAGGGGCTAGATGGAGCGACGACATCCGCAAAGTGGCTGGCAGTGGTTGGAGACGAAGAGCTGAAGATCGAGCTCAGTGGCGTGCCATAGAAGAGGCCTATGTCCAGCAGTGGACGAAGATAGGCTGATGATGATGATGAAGAGAAACAATATATTTCAAATGGCGCTGGAAGTTGAAACAGCTAATTTCTCGTTCTACTTATCAGCCGAAAGAAGTCCACTGTTGAACAAAGCCCTCCCTCATCATCAGTCTACCTAGTGGGAGGTCTACCAGCACTACGTATCCCGGTCCGAGGTCGCCCCTCGCGAACCTTTCGTTCCCATCGGTTATTGGTTCTTCGAGCAATGGGACCTGCCCGTTGCCGCTTCAACATGCATATTCTGAGAGCTATGTCGGTGACCTTAGTTCTTCGGCGGATTGCCGCGTTCTGGATTATATCCCGCGAAGAAACTCCAAGCGTTGGTCTTTCCATGGCTCGTTGCGTGACTCGTGAGTTTCTCTAGGAGTCCAACGGTCAAGGACCACGTTTCTGTGTCATACGTCACTTGCAACACACCCTTCGTTAAAAGAAGAAGACAAGACGATCTCATATATACAAATAAAATGTGAATGAAATTCAGACATGGAATTTTTCGGGAATCCCCATGATTCCACTTCTGCATCTGTCCTTCACCACTGAAGGGACTGAATAAGCTAGTTACCGAATGCCAATAACATAGAAAAGTTTAGCAAACAATAACATACCTCTTTACCGACGGTTTTCCAATCTTTTTCGGACATTCCCAGTTTAAGCTCTGACACATCTCCATCTATGGGAATTATCCGTTCTCCAAACTTAGGCTGCTTCTCTCTGACCAGATCAAACACCTGAAGATATATTAATATTAGGAGAGTTATAAACAGGTACAATATCTTTATTGATGTTTTCTTCGTTACTTATGGCTTTGACTCATCTGTGGTTTTTAAAAAAGGACTTATTTATGGCAAGATTAAACCGCGTCAGCTCATGATTAGGGACTCCTATTGAAAAAAACATTTAAAGAAAGAAACATTTATTTGCACAGAAGACAGTTGAGTCTGAAACTAGTCGGGTGATGCCGAGAATATGCGTCAGTAAACCATTTTGTTTTAATTAATTATGAATACTCCCCACGAAAGTTATTATACAAAGATAAACCTATTGGTCATCGATTAACTCGTTCCGGAAAACTTAGTTCTTAGTTTACTGAAGACTCATTCTACTAACTCTGACATTGGCGGAATCGTCAGCACCCCGACGAAGCCATAAGAAATAAAACGGAATTAAACACTTACTGGATCTTCTAGAACAGCATCTAGTCTCTCCTGTCCCGACTTTCCTTTCTTTGGTCGTAGCAACAAGTATAACTTGTTAATTTTGCAGGCCCTGAAAAAGTAAATGGACTATATTTCCGTCAAAAACGGTGTTTTCAAATGTAACCTAAACGTAAAAAAAAAATTGTAAGTAACCTTTGGATTTGTACAGGGTGCTACGGTGATGCTTATTTGAGGAAGTAACTACTTTGTCAAAGAAACAAATAGAATATTCCGAAAAAAAAATTGACCTTCCATACTAATTTTGATCGGCTGATGATAATTTTGTGCAGTAAGGCCAATATATATCTTTCAAATCTGTTTTAATTCAACAGTTAAGTATAATCATTGATTTAAGATAGTAAGCCTGCAAGAAAAAGGGCGAGACAGTTTGTATGGATAAAAAGCCATCCACTCTTCCAATTAATTTACGTATGCGTATGCAAAAGGTTGCCGGTTCAACTTCAATTGTCGGTATGTTGACAAAGTCCTGTTCTGACGTACTAGTAAATTCATGCAATAAAAGAACATTTAAATGAAATGAAATGAAATAGTTTATTATGCAAATAGGATGTACAATCACTTTTACACGTCACTTTTTTGAGCTCGCTGGAGTCGACATTTCCTAACTGACTGCCCTGAGAAGAAATGTCGAAACTAACTCAGGGGTCACAGTCTCTTTTAAAGTCCAGACAATATTCACGTATAATATTGTGCTAACAAAATGCAGGTTACTGGACTGGTCTTTTACACAAAACAATAAAGACTAAATTACGCGTTCCCTAGAATAAACTAGAAATTAGGATGCAAAAATATTAACAAGGTGCATCACCTTGACATAGTATAAAGCAAATTCGTTCCCGCTGTCTGTACGTCTACGTGTACTATCTTTTAAACTGCGCAACGGGTTTTAATGTAGTTTTTAGCAATAGATAGAATGAATAAAGAGAAAGGTTTATGTGTATAAAAGATGCCGATACCCATGCGGGCAAAGCCGCAGGCAACTGGTAGTATATAAATTATAATATATCAATAGTTTTTCATGTTGTAAAATAACCGAATAATTATTTATATACGCATTATATTTTACTTAACAAATAATTGCAAACTATTTATAAAAATAATTAAAGCTATAAAATAATTAAAATAAAACTATGTAACTAAATAAATAAAAAAGACTTATTAATCATTACCAAGCAAAATTGTTTAATACCATTAAATAAGCATCGTCATCTTTGTCAATGACGGGAAACGTGCCCAGAAGGCTGGCAACGTTGCCAGCTTAGCAAAAACCTTTGCACAAAGAGTTCAAAGAGAGCTTAGTCATGCATATTCTTTGTTCTAAGAAAATTTTAGATGGATTAAACCATAGCTTTAACGCTATAGTAAACATTTTATTGAGTTAAGTGTTTCCGTCAAAACATATCTATACTAATATTATAAAGCTGAAGAGTTTGTTTGTTTGTTTGTTTGTTTGTTTGTTTGTTTGTTTGAACGCGCTAATCTCAGGAACTACTGGTTCGAATTGAAAAAATCTTTTTGTATTGGATAGTCCGTTTATTTAGGAAGGCTATAGGCTATATAACATCACGTTACGACCAATAGGAGCGGAGCATAAATGAAAAATGTTGCAAAAATGAAAAACCGTTTAAACTAAAACACGCGAACAAAGTCGCGGGGGACAGCTATTATAAAGAAAATACTGACCGGTTTTAGTTTAAATCTGATGGTATCCGATGATGAGATGGAAAAGTTATTTACCTGAAGAGTTTTTCGATAAGTTGCTTCCCAATAAACCCTGAACCTCCAGTCATGAAGATGGTGGTGTCTTCATAAAATTTCTGTACGGGGGAGTCTCCGAGGTTAATCACTGCATTCATAGGCTTTTGGTGGTCCCTAGCCTTTAACTCTATTACTGCAGCAGCATCCATTTCTCTATAATAAGACACATTAAAAAACAGACATCAATGGTTATGAAAAACCAACATAATAAAATTAAGCCCGCTCCTAATATTCCATCCTTAAAATTGGTTTCAATGATTATATGAGAACAATCAATCAAGTTGCCCACTACTTCTAGTGGGTATGGTTTCCGTAATTAGTTCTGGATTTGGACCATTTTACGTGTGCCACGGGCTGCTATTTTAGACAGCCCATCTCCCTCCAGAAGCATTAGACTACCCAACCTTCAACCCTTATCAATGAGTCCGCAAAAGATTAGGGTGATCCCAAGGTTTCTTCGCGGTTTTTTGGCAACGCCTGTATTCAAGTAGTTAGCACATGTCTTATCGTATCTTCGGCTTACATGCACTTTCTGCACAGAGATTTTATGTAATGCCTATTGTAAGTGTGCGGTGATGGTCGCTACCACCAAACACAGGTATCCTGTGCCTAGTCACAGTTCAGTATGTTATCCAAAAATGGTATGGCTTCCTTGCATTGCCTGCAGTCTGGTGCCGAGGTTATGTGCGATCAAACCTAAGGCATACCATAACCAGAAAAAAATTGAATTCGATCTTCAATTTCCGGATATATCGAGAACGAAAATAAAAAAAAACAGTTGAATTTAGATCCTCGTCTTAATTTGTAATTTGGAAACGAAGAACATCAAGCCAATATTTGTTCACATATCTGCTTCTTGTTTGACTGCCCTTAATTTCACCTAAGCCAAACCGAATGGTGCTGTCGTGAATGCCCATCATAAATGTGAATGTTTGTTCTCTTTCACAGAAAAAACGACTAAAAGGAATTTGAAAAAAAAATGGCACACAGATAGATTAACAAATAAAAGACATTATATCCCGATAATTCCATGGAAATTACTATGCGGGAGTGCAGAGAATGCGCTTGCGATTCCGCGACTCCGGCCAAGGGCAGAGACGGGACCGGGGTGTTTTTAGTCAGTGAAAGTCTGACATATCCCCACGCCTTACCCTTGGCGTAGGTTGAAGCCATTACCTTTTCACCACGAGAAAAAAAAGGCATGTAAATGCATAATATTATTACGTAACACTTACGCACTGATTTGTTTTTCTTCCTATTTGAATACTAAGCTAATTTTCATGGAAACAGTTCAATGTCGTGTAGATTGTCTCAACAAGGATAGAAGCGAGTTAACCACACGTACTCAGTTATCATGATTGGAGCCTCTTTGATTTTAATCACTTAACAAATACTTACATTTATTTATATCCTTTTTATTTAAGTTAATTACTTAATTACTGTATCTTGCTACTTAATGAAAAGATTTTTTTGGAATGTCTAAAGGGCTGGATGATATATTTTACTTTCAACACCCGTTACACACAAAACCACACAAAGTTCTGTCAAAAATAAACCTATTATTCACGTTTAAAAAGTTTTCGATTATATTTAGAAAAGTGTTGTGTACAGGGTGTTTGAGAAATCCCTTTTGTTGTGTTATTACACTACTTAAATAAATTAATTAATAGTTAAGAAAATATTATTTTTGTAGATATTTATTTCGTTTATACGTTGAATATAGTTCCAATGTTTAAAGTGCATTGAAGCAATTAAAGCCTGCGCTCAGGCTAACTGTGTAAATATCTGTATATTGAGATTTGACTCAAGAGGAGATTGACTCCTATTGAGTCTGAAACTAGTCGGGCGATCCCCAAAACTCATTTATTTAAATTAGGCTACAAAGCAGTACTTTTTAAACGTCAAAATAATAAAATGGACAGCACCCTGATTCGCCCATCCTACACCGCTTCCTAAGTGCTCTGGCTGTGGAGAAGAAACGGCGCAACAAACTCCACAGCAGCTCGCTGTCTTTCTGATAACAATAATAAAAAAGAACATGTAGGGAGGGACCGCGCCAAATAAATAAGTGATTGAGATCGATAGGTACCATTATGAAATATAGAGTATAAACTACACAGACCAAAGTCAGATTGACTGTCACCGCAAGCAGCACCCTTTCACGGGTCAGTCATCACCTCCCTCGCCATATTAGAGGGAAGGAGGTGACCCGACCAAAGACGCCACCGCAGGCAATGACCAATTAGAGACGAGCTGCCGGCTTACAAAATAATTTAACAAAAAAATGGGTCTGCTGAGCCCGACAGGATCCATGATGATTAAAATATTTTTTAAATTTTACTACCTTAACTACATTGTAGAATACATCATTTCGACTCGCGACACCACCGCCGCCGCGTCAGCTCATGATTAGGGACTCCTATTGAGTCTGAAACTAGTCGGGCGATCCCGAGAATATGCGTGAGTAAACCGTTTTGTTTTAAATCATTATGCGAATGCAATAAACATTGAGTATTGAGTATAATGTAAAAATAAATCAGCATGTATATAGCGTTATGTTAATAGATTTTAATTTAAGGTAATTATTACCGACTATTTGTTGCTATAAAATAGCATGTAGGCCCATTATACATTTATTATTTCCTTTATTTAATTGATTAAATATAAAATACATTTTTAAATATATATCAAAACAAAATAAAAGAATATACATTTAAAAATATAAAATATAGTCTCCAACCGGCATCGGAAACAGGGTTCAAGCTGCCGGTGGTTAGGGTCCCAGAGAGAGGAACCTCCTCACGATACGCGCCGTGTCCAGAAGTACCGCTTTCTGAATCAAACCCTTGACCCAGATGCCTAACGAGAGCCTCTTAAGGTGTTGGTCGAGGCTCTTGGCTATTAAGCCGTTGGCTGTCACGACTATCGGGACCACAGAACAGATAAAATACAGATCGGGACAATGATTGCTGAGTCCACCTCCCACATGTCGACAACCTCGTGCGCTAAATCCAAATATTTTATTTGTTTTTTTTTTTCAGCCTTCACGAGGTTCTCGTCGTGGGGGATAGTGATATCAACAATCATTGCCCGGCGCTCTGATCGATCTATCACCACTATATCAGGCTTATTTGCTACAATAGTCCTGTCAGTGATGATAGATCGATCCCAGTACAATGTAACCCGACCATTTTCGAGAACTGGGTCGGGAACATACCTGTAGTACGGTACCTCAGATTCAACAAGTTTGTATTTTAGAGCAAGCTGCTGGTGGATAATCCTGGCTACTTGGTTATGTCTGTGCAAGTATTCGCTGTTGGCAAGACGTGAACAACTGGAAATTATATGTCTTAAGGACTCACCTGGACAGTTATTATTATTATATTATTATGTACATATATTATTCCTAAGCCCTCAAAAATAAAACCAATATAATACAACGTATCATCAAATAACTTCAAAAGCTTATAACTTTTGTATTCGTGTATATTTTTTTGATGTTATTTTTAGTCCTGCTTCAATTTAATACTATTATTCGAAAATTTTCGATAGTAGTCCAATACCCGAATTTTAGGTTATAATTTTATATTATTTTTAAGTTAGCCCGAATAAAAAATACTTTTGCGCAGGTTAGAGTGAGAGAGAAGGATCCTGCCTACCGCTGCCGTATGCGTGAGAGAAACGGAGGCCAGACAGACTGGCGCCGTAACGCGTTACGTAACGACGCGGTTTACACTCCCATAAAAAAATAAAAATAAATAAATAAATAAAAAGTTTTATTACAGAAACGTTAAATTTTTATTTTAAATTTTACATAGGGTCTTCCTTTTAAGTATAAGCAATACCTGTTCTAGGAGGACCCGCTCTCCAATAACAAATTATAAAAAGGTAAAAGCAGTGAACTAAGAAAACAACTTAAAGATATATTTTAAAATAGTGTGTGTGTAAGTGTGTGGCCGTGTGTGTTTATGTACAACTCATATTATGGTCCCATAAGAAGATATCACTTCAAAAAGCATGAGATTTGGAAGTCCAAACTCTTTCTAAATGCCATCATCGCATCGCCACTAGCTCTGGTGGTGAAGATTTTCAAAAGCAGCGGGGTACACTTACCATCATGAGAAGCGCAGTAAAAATGTTTTTACTTAGCAATTATAAAAGTTGTTGCATTGAAATTTGGTTCCTAGGTAGAAGAGGATATGATGAAAATAAATGTCGATCCGTTACACGATTAAAGAAACTTTCCTCGATAGTTTTATTTTTTGAAATCAGCTCTATAAAAATCCTTTTTTTACTTTATCTACCAAATTATTCAACTTAATAATATTTTTTGACACTATTTGATGCATAATCATAAAATCTAGATTAATGTCGATTATTTTTTTATTACATCAGATAGATTTCGTTCATATGAGATTTTTCATTTTGTTGCTTACGTTATTATTTCTAAGACAATCTTTCGTGTCGTTGACATATGTTTATCTCTTTTCGTCCCGTAGTAACGTAACGTAAAAAAGTTCGCAAGCAGTTAGTATTATCTCTGTCTTGCATTTTCGGATTGGCTCTCCAGTCCGCTTGACTCCGCCTACTCGCAAACGAAATAATTATTCGTTTGATTTTGTAAAATCATTGATTTAAAACATGCGTCATTATGCATTCATTAGAAGAAAACAAAACGATGTGCATACAATTGGTATTTATTTGCTTTTCTAATATGACATATCAATAACCTTATGTAGTTGTTATTCAAATATATAAATATTTAAATTATGCCCTGAAGTGGTTTTTTTTTTTAATTAGTCAAAAAAAAAAATCATAACTTCCAAAATTTTATGTACATTTGGTACCTGCAGTGTGGGATCCCTTTTTTTCGCCTATTTTTTTTTGTCCTATTTTAATTTGTCATAACGAGTTAGGCATATTACCAATATGCCTAACTCGTTATTGAGTTTGGCTTAATAATATTTTGACATAATTGTTTTTTGGCAGTCAGTAAGCATATGTATAGTTTAGGCTATTGTTTTTTGCCCTAATTTTGATTTGCATAAAGTTGTTAGGCATATTGTTTATTTGTCTAATAGTTACATATTAGGCATAAAGATCAAAAGATATAATGAATACATACTTTAGTTAATCACACGTATTTATTCCTGATTTATAAGCAAAACATTTGGTTAGGTTGTTAGGTATTTTTTTGTGACCTCTGGAAACGACTTTGCCAACCCCGACACATTTGGTTAGGTTGGTAGGTATTTTTTTGTGACCCTTAGAAACGACTTTGGCAACCCCGACACATTTGTTTAGGTTGGTAGCTATTTTTTTTTGTGAACCTTAGAAACGACTTTGCCAACCCCGACACATTTGGTTAGGTAGGTAGCTATTTTTTTTGTGACCCTTAGAAAAGACTTTGTCAACCCCGACACATTTAGTTAGGTTGGTAGGGTTTTTTTTTGTGACCCTTAGAAGCGACTTTGCCAACCCCGACACATTTGGTTAGGTTGGTAGGTATTTAGATAGATATTAGTAAGAGCCTAATATGATTTCATAGCAAAGTTTTAAAAACTATGTTAGATGAAAGTTATGCTTAAATATCATAATGATATTTAGGCTTTAGAATATTATGCTTAAAGTAAGTATGCCTTAAAAATTATGCCTATAAAGTTATGCCAAATTAATATTGTGCTTAACTATTTATTAGGATAAATAAAATTATGCCATGTTAACTTATGACATAAAATTTTACGCTTAAAAATAGAGAACCCTGCAGTGTACCTTTAATGAAATCCAGTTTGCCTCTTTCGATAAAAAGATATAATTATATATTATAGTAGAATATTTACACCCATCTTTCTAACGTTAGAATGCAGTCGTGTTTATTTTTAATTATTTGTTACGCATTAACGCATGCGGAGCGAATATTTGTAATTAAACTAGCTGTCCCCCGCGACTTTGTTCGCGTGTTTTAGTTTCAACGGTTTTTCATTTTTGCAACATTTTCATTTATTCTCCGCTCCTATTGGTCGTAGCGTGATGTTATATAGCCTATAGCCTTCCTCAATAAACGGGCTATCCAATACAAAAATATTTTTTCAATTTGAACCAGTAGTTCCTGAGATTAGCGCGTTCAAACAAACAAACAAACAAACTCTTCAGCTTTATAATATTATAGTATAGATTATTTGTTACGCATTAACGCATGCGGAGCGAATATTTGTAATTAAATACGAAGTGTAAACCAATCTTTCGTTTAGCTCAACGCACCAGTGGTCGTAGGTTCGAGTCTAGCCTGAAGTTTAATTTTTTTCTGTCTACTATTTGTATTTAATTACAAATATTTGCTCCGCATGCCTTAATGTGTAAGTAATAATATTATTAATTAGTACAGAATAGGTAGTAAAAAATAAAACAAAAAATAACATTTATAGAAAAAAACTAAACAAGTAAAAAATCACAGAGTAAATCTTTGACACAACAAACCATAGACCATAGATATACAGAGCCATAAACACAAGATTACCAAGTCTAAACCACCTTTGTCTAGCCGCAGCCTTCAAACTATCTTTTAAGCCATCGTTTAAAACGTATTTTCGTATTCCCACAGCCCAAATTAGAGTGTACTCAGTAAAAACAATTTTGTTGATATCACAATTAAATATCGCTCGATCGTTTGCTGTCATTCGAGCGATCATAGCTTTTACATTAGTGTCCCGAAATTTCCAAGAGTTGGTCATAAAATAGCCGTAAGCGTCCGACAATTTATTCACCTTCTGATAGACAGAGACGAATCTGAAAAAAAAAACACATATTTAATGGAATAATTATTTCAAACGTCGTATTTTTAAGTCCCTTTTAAGGCGCTACTCTAATAATTAATTAGTTTGCGAGTAGGCGGAGTTTAGCAGAGTAGGGAGCCAATCCAATGCAAAAAAGTGATAATACTAACTGCTTGCTTACGGGACGGAAAGAGCTAAATATATAAGTATGTTTATCAGTGGTCTGGTTGCCTTAATACAGGCTCTGCCTAGTGTGGGTTCAGATGGCCGTGTGTGACTGTCCCAAGATATTACATTATCAAGGCAGCGAATCATTGTCCCAGGCAGTGGCCTCGGTAGCTTAGTTGGTAAAGCGACTGGCGCGTCAAGCCAGTGGTCGCAGGTTCGAGTCCTGCCTGAGGTTTAAGTTTTTCCTTCTATTATTTGTATTTAATAACAAATATTCGCTCCGCATGCGTTAATGCGTAACAAATAATTAAAATTATTGTCTCAGAAATAATAACGTAAGCGACAAAACAGAAAATCTGGATGGAATAAGAAATAAATCGTCATTTATTTAGATATTATGGTTACGCATCAAATAAAGTTAAAAATAATGATTAAGTTAGTTTGGTGCATATAGCAAAAAACGTGTTTTGTAAGAGATGTTTAAAAAAAAACCTTTCGAGGAAAGTTTCTTTAATCGTGTAACTGATCACCGTTTATTTTCATCATATCCTGTTCTATTTCGGAACCAAATTTCAAGTCAATATCTTTTGTAGTTGCTAAGTAAAAACGAAATGAGAATAGCTAATAAATAATTTGAATTAAAATTTAAAGATTGATCGTTGTTTTACCCAAATAAAAAAGTTTTAAACAAATACAAATAACTATTATAATAACTTGGTTTAACGCCGAATAATGCCGTAATGTAACGCGGTTATTCGCCTAACTAAATTATGATTTTCTGTTTCGACGTAAGAAGGACGTGTTACGCCGTTCCGTGTTAAAGGTAGTGCCCTGCCCTTCCATAGACTCGACTTTGCAGTGGCACTGCAGCGACCTCAGATACTACTAAAAATACATACGCAAATTATCGTAAGATTATAGTATGTTTGTCAATCAGTCACGTAAAATCTACTCAACGGATTTGGACGAAAATTAGCACAATGATAGCTTGTACCCTGGATTAAAACTGCAGGACTTATCTAGTTACGAATACAAATTTTAAAACTTACGACGGAATGTTCTTTGGCCTCTTCCCAATGATGGCGCAAACACCGTCAAGCATGTAAGCCGGTATATAATGCAGGAACCAGTTTAATAACCAGTACACGAACTTGTTTTTCGTATATACAAAATAGCAGTACCAAAGAGCTAGAGGAGTGTTTAATCTCTTACGCTCTTTTTTCAAAACATTACCTTGATATCCTGAAAAATAAAAAGGACATTTTAAAATTCACACAAAAAATAATTAAGACACACCACTGATAACGCACATTTGAGATAATCTATAAAAGGGTTGAAAATCTACTATTTAAAGACTAAATGCTTTTAAATCAGCTTGGATCACAGTACTGTACTGTGTGTTAGTATTGTGCTAGATATCCAGCAAACAAAAACGATGGCATTATGTCGTTTCGTAACAGTGTTCCTAAATCATCAGACCTTCGAGAAAGTACTGTATTTAGCTACCACATTGCAAGGGTTGGTTTGAGTTGGCGCGGTTTAAGTAGCTATGGAAGAAGAAGCCTGTGCTTAGCAGTAGGACAGCATAGGCCAATTATATATACTCATTGCCACTCTCAGAATTAAGATGAATTTTACTCCTTCTGGCGCAGTCGGATAAAAAATAAATAAAAAGTAAATTACCCCATTTAACCAAACTTTCCTCATTAGATACCAAGTATAGGGGTATTTCTTTGTTGCCATCTTTTCGTCGCTCAGCTGAGTCCCATCCAGCTCCTATAATAGCGTTGTTCACATAATCCAGAGGTGCAATACCCAACTTGCACTCGAAGTCCCCGAAAAACACGTGAAGCACTCCTAAACCTGCACCAAAAAGAATCTGAAAAGGAAGAATTGATTACACATAAATCGCTATTTTACCGAATAAAGCGGTTATTGCAAAAAGTAAATTTTACAGGAGATCTAAAAGACACTTAAATTAGCCTCACCTCTTCTGTATCTAATTTAAGCGAATATAACATCAACGTTAGATGCGTAATAAATCAAGCTATCAGATGAAATAAATAGCATGTATTTATAATGAATATTAATTGATTTAAAAAAAACACCTTTTTACGCATTATTATTATTTCACTTACGAAACATTGATGCCCAACGCCTCTGACATACTTCTAGGTCTCCGTTGCAGAGAGCGACCTTTGGTTACCTTAGGTCATATTTGAGAGCTATATGCTATGCTTTACATGCATGACTGCATATTTGCCAACACCAAATTCCATTCTGATGGAATTACTGAAGCTGTCAGCGATCTTCAGTAACATCATCAATTGCAATTTGATGGTGGCAAACAGTTCAAGTTCATCCATGTATAACAATTGGGAGATTACCTGACGATTAGCCAAGCCTTGAACTCTAAAGCTGAGTGCTTAGAGGATTCAAGGCCAAACAGAAGCACAGAGGACTCAAACTATCGCCCTGGAATATTCGCCGCTCAATTCTAATTGGTTCATCACTATGTTGGATATCCCGACATCCTGGATAGTGAAACCGTAGTCCATTGCCGCATACAAAACACTGAGAAGGTGAGTAAAGTCGTATTAACTTTATACAACTTCAGCACCCTCATCAGTTATGTATGCGCCCAATCGTAGGCTTTCTTAAAATCTATTCAACATGTCGACAGATAATTTTTACAGCGGCGACCTGTTGGCAAATGTTCGTTTCAATAAGAAGTAGCTCCATAGTGCCACGGGATCCACTCCTTCATCCATTTTGATAGGCAGTCATGACATAATTGCTATTAATATGATCGTTAATCTCTGATCTCAAAATGAATGTAAGAAGTTTATTAACTGTTGTTAGGCAGGTAATCCGCCTATCGCGCAGAGCTTGCGTAAGCGATCCCGCGGCTCCGGCAAAGGCAAGGACGGGACCGGGGTGTTTTTAGTCGGTGTAAGTCCGACATATCCCTACGCCGTGCCCTCGGTGTGGGTTGAAATCATTAGAGTTTCACCCCGATAAAAAAAAAAAAAAAAAAAAAAAAAAAAAAAAAAAAAAGGTAATCCGCCTATAATTTTTAGGATCTGTAGTACTACCTTTTTTGTGGAGCAGATGGGTAGATCCTGTAGTCAAGAATTTTGGAAGCGAGTCCGATTTTCTGGCAGATTGGAATTGGGACGCCACAACAACAACCATGTGAACTCCGTGGCAACTTTAACCAAAAGTTTTGCGGTCCGTCCGGTCCTGGTGCTTAATAGTTAGACATTGGACGGACGGATTTGGCCTAGGCGTTAAGCAGACATTGGACAATTTATCGGCCCGTCCGCGTTATCCCACAATTTAGTTGTCGCGTTCAACTTGCCCACAGCAACCGACCAAGTTAAGCGTAGTAATTTCTATCCGCCGAAACAAAATGTCAAACTCAAAAATTCTATTTGTCAAAAACTATTTACTATTATATCATTAATATATTCATTACTATTATTATATCTGATTGATATCGTTTTTTTAAATGTAGAAATTTTACATGTTAAGACTTTTTGTTTCAAATGGGTGCATAAATCGATCTTAATATAACTTGTAACTCACCCCACTAGGTCCGATTATCGTTGATTTGTCCAACCAACCTGGATGTGGTTCGTAGTAACAAGCAGTAACTGAAACGTAAAATATAGATTATGATGATATTTAAGGCGCTACTCGAATAATTATTTCGTTTGCGAGCAGGCGGAGTCTAGCGGAGTGGAGAGCCAATCCATTGCAAGACATAACTAATACTAACTGCTTGCTTATGGGACGGAAAGAGCTAAACATATGTCAAGGTCGCGAACGATCGTCTTTTCGTCGAACTTTCCATTGGTATTAGAATTAAATTGGAGAGTAAGGGAACTGTTCTTTAAGGACGATGCTGTGCTACGGAGGACGCCGACGCTGTTTGCGTAGATTTGATCGACGCGCTAAGAAGAAGAATATTGAAAATAAATAAAACAGTCTTTCTGTTTACCTATGGGTGGTTTCACGATGCAGACAGGTAGATCTGCAGCTGAAGTCCTGATGACATCCTCAGCTATTGCCTTCGTAAACGTATAAGTATTTGGCCATCCCTTGATTAACCTGCGAAATAATAGAATAGAATAAAGAATTATTTATTTGTATCAAACACCTCTTCTTTAAACTGAGTTAAAGTAGGAAATATGGGATTGCCAAGTTAAGTTGGACTCAATAATTTTAGCATTTATTTTTAATCATTTTAAAGGCGGTTTTTAGACCACGACGCAAAAACTGTGAGTATTTTTATTAATAACTAGCTATCTCCCGCGACTTTGCCCGCTTGTTTTACTTTCAACGGTTTTTCATTTTTGCAACATTTTTCTTTTATGCTCCGCTTATTTTCGTAACAGCGTATTGTTATATAGCTTATAACCTTCCTCAATAAATGGGCTATCCAACACTGAAATAATTTTGCAAATCGGACCAGTAGTTCCTGAGATTAGCGCGTTCAAACAAACAAACAAATTCTTCAGCTTTATATATTAGAATAGATTTGCAGTGAGTTTGCTAAAAATGGACATGAAGCAGTACTATGAAATAACACAAAACGGACGATTATGAAAGATGTAAGCTTTTAACGTTAGTAGATGACGCATGTTCTATATTTTTTTTTGCAAAACGATGACTTGTACGGGACAGCCGCAGATTAGTATGGCGATTTGAAAATTGACTTCACATTTTGGTATAGCTCTCTAATTAGCAATAGACAGAGAGCTGTCTAATTAGCAATATTGAAATGTGTGTCTCCTTGCTACAATATAAAAATAATTATTAATATGTCTTTTTATAACTCGACTAGCTGTCCCCCGCGACTTTGTTCGCGTGTTTTAGTTTCAACAGTTTTTAATTTTTGCAACATTTTTTCATTTATGCTCCGCTCCTATAGGTCGTAGCGTGATGTTATATAGCCTATAGCCTTCCTCAATAAACGGACTATCCAATACAAAAAAAAAAAAACAAATTGGACCAGTAGTTCCTGAGATTAGCGCGTTCAAACAAACATACAAACAAACTCTTCAGCTTTATAATATTAGTATAGATATACATAAATTAATATAACTTACTCAGGTGTAATATCATTCAGGCGCTGTTCGTCTAACGATTCTACTAAATTCACGAATACATCAGGAGGCATGACGCAGGGGTAGAACTGCTCCGATACTTCCTCGTTTATCTTGTCCTTAGTGGCATGGCAGTATGCTGTAGACACGTGGATAAATTGTCTGTTGGAAGAAAACAACAGATGTATGATCGTGAACGGGCATCACCATCTCAAACAAATGTTTTTGTTTATTTATTTTACATAATATATGGTGCAAACATCTACATTCAAAACGAAGTAAAAACATCAGAGTTATTTCAATACAGCCGATTATTGAGTAGATGATGTAATGGGAAGTGATGATCACCGTTGTATTTGCAAATCACTAATATCTGAGGTCTTTGATCGGTAGCTGGCTTTTAAAATCTTTAACCATCAGGTGAACAGCGCATCCGTCAGTCTACTATCCCATACATAAATAACTTAATGCAAGTAATGCTATCGTTTAAAGAATACTTACTTAAGTTTCGTACAACTTTTAGCTAAAGCAACAGCTTCTATAGTCCCTCGCACGTTGATCTTGGCCGCTACTTTGAGAGGTTCATCAAAACGGACTGTAGCCGCCATATGGATTATAATATCGACCTGTTAATATAACAAAATAAAAATATTGCCTGTGATGTTGATGGATGAATTTTTGCGTTGGATAAAAATGACCCCCTTGACTATTGGTTGTCGCGCTCAACTTGCTACAGGCTACTATTTGCCGCGATAACCGACGTCCACGCGGGCAGAGCCGCGGGGAACTGCTAGTGATTAATATATTGGCTTAATAAGTATTTTATTTTAGCATTGACAACAAACGGGCAAGACCCGACACATTAATTTGTAAACTCAGCTAATATACATAATGATTTGCAAATGTTTTCCAACACTTCCTTGTTCGCCTGTTCTGCGAGTTTGAGTGAACTTGCACATAATAATGTTGTGTTCGGTTTCCAGTCTCACCGACAGCTGAATACCAGTTATATTTAGAGCAACTGTCTAGTTGACAAACACAGCACATTTATTGCGCAGGAAAAAGAGAAGAAGAAGAGAAAAAAAAACCCTTGGTAAGGCGGGCGGCACACGGACCGCTTGAAGCAGTCGGCAACAGCTTCGAGCTGCGATTGCATCTTCTATAAACACACACATAGGCTGTTTGGAAGCAGTTTAACTTCTTCGAGCGGTTGATGAAACAAAAAGCAAGCAGCTAAGAGGCGCACTTCATATGACCTCAGACCACCCTGAGGTCGGGCCTGCGGGTGACTGGGATCTCGGGGATATTGGGGGACCTCGTCATCCGATTATCTGATAGGCCACGGAGGATACGGACATCAAGTCCCACGTGTCTGTCTTCGGAAGGTAGGCACTATACACCTCCCCCTCTAGCAGGGGTCCTACAAGGACCGAGGCCCACCGGAGCCCCGCCGAGTATGCTTTAGCATACCAAGCAAGGACAGGACTGGGGTGTTTTTAGTTGGTGCAAGTCCGACATATCCCCACGTGATGCCCTCGGCTTCATTAGATTTTCGCCCCAATACAAAAAAAGAAAAGGAAGCGAACGTCACGCTCGAGCAGTTCGTGACAAAAATGGCTTAATAATTGTCAAAGGTCACGCATGACAGTTGGGACCAACGGCTTGACGTGCTTCCCAAGGCAAGGAGGGGTCTCAGTAAGTTTTACGATCAACAGATTATGGTAACAGTCAAACTATAACATACCTCTTCAGCGATGGTATTCAAGTCCTTTTCGCTCATTCCTAGTCTAAGCTCAGCCACATCTCCATCTACGGGAATTATCCTTTCTGCAAACAACGGCTGCTTCTCTCTTACCAGATCAAATACCTGAAGATATGTAAATATTAAGAGAGTTATAGGCAGGTACACAATGTTTATTGATGTTTTTCCCATGACTTATGGGTTTAAACCACTTGTGGTTTTCTAAAAAGCAAAAATAGCATTTGTTTATGGCAAAGGTACTTATTAGTCATAGATTAACTTGTTCCGGAAAACTTAATTCTTAGTTTAGTAAACACTTATTTGTCTAACTCCGGCATTAAAAGAATCGTCGACACCCCGACGGAGCCATCATTAACAAAATTTAATTGAACACTTACTGGATCTTCTAAAACAGCAGCTAGTCTCTCCTGCCCCGTCTTTCCTTTCTTTGATCGTATTAACAAGTATAACTTCTTAATTTTGCAGGCCCTGGAAAAGCAAATGGACTATATTTCTGTCAAAAACCAATGTTTTCATCCTTAATTAACTGCCGACAAAAATTGGTTGTTTGTAAAGTAGGTTTACGATCGAGATGTTTACGTGATAACGTCTTATTGGTGATATAAGTTTTTGGGAAGTAAGGAATTAATGAAGATAACAATTTTTTCAAATTTTCAGTTTGTTTCACTGTTAAACATTCAACGAAAACTTAACCGCACGAGAAAATCTCCATTCGTTTGTATGCCGCTAGAGTGAGAGAGACGGAAGATCGGTCCACTCACTCGAACGCTATGCCAGCCTCCGCTCGTGAGGATTCCGCGTGACAAGTTTCACGGAATGACTGGCAGCGCTCGAGATGAGACGGGAGATCGGTCCGTCTCTCTCTCGTTATACCTGCGATCGCGCTCGTGAGGTTTTGGTGTGACACAAGTTTCTGAACATGTCACCCGACTAAAACGATTTTAAAGACGTTATCACGTCAAAAAGATGAGTGTTATGGGTGTATCTGTATCATGAGTTCTCGAATGGATAGACTGAGTTCGGTGCAATTTATTTTATTGAATGCTGCCATGATTGAGATGGTTCTTAAGTATAATTTATTATGGCCCGGAGTGGAACCACATGCCGGGAGATGGTCGCTTTCAGAAAGGGAGGCAAGGGTTGTACTCCCTTCGCGCTGTAGGTGCACAGGGTGCCGCAAAAGGGCGACCTCAGACCACCATGATATCGGGCTTGTGGTTGGCAGGGACCCGTCAGTCGATCAGCTGACAGGCCACAGAGGATACGTAGGGGAAGTCCCACGCATCCGTCCTTGAAAGAAGTGAAGGTTAGGCACCCACTCCTCAGGTAACGGTCCTTCAAGAACCGAGGCCTACCGGGATTGTGCTTGGAATGCGCAGGTGAGACAGTGGCTGTGGCTAAGGCAAGGACGGGACGGGATGTTTTAGTCAGTGAAAGTCCAACATATTCCTACGGCGTGACCTCGGTGTGGGTCGAAGTCATTAGAATTTAAGGTTATGACGAGGGCTCTCCAAACATTATCCCTCACACAAATAATTATCCCCAGTCCCATGACTCTAGCGGCTAAAGTTATTATTATGTATACTATTCAAATCTATACTAATATTATAAAGCTGAAGAGTTTGTTTGTTTGTTTGTTTGTTTGAACGCGCTAATCTCAGGAACTACTGGTTCGAATTGAAAAATTCTTTTTGTATTGGATAGTCCGTTTATTGAGGAAGGCTATAGGCTATATAACATCACGCTACGACCAATAGGAGCGGAGCATAAATGAAAAATGTTGCAAAAATTAAAAACCGTTGAAACTAAAACACGCGAACAAAGTCGCGGGGGACAGCTAGTTAAAATATAAGAATGTAGGTTAAAGTGATACTACTGTAACGACAATGCACATATTAAAAACCAGGAAATATATATAGACCTTGCGTTCTCTACAATAAACCTGAAAAAAGGGTATATAAATAATGTAATAAATTTTACACATATATTCTTTACTAGCTGTCCCCCGCGACTTTGTTCCCACCCGCGTGGTTGTCTGTTATCCCGGCAAAAAGTAGCTTATTTCGCTTCTCAGGCTTAAGACTATCTGTGTACCAAATTTCATTTTAATCGGTTTAATAGTTTTGGCGTTAAAGCGCGACAGATAGACAGACACACAGAGTTACTTTCGCATTTATTATATTAGTCAGGATTTGTAGTTCTGAAAGATTTCTGTTAACGGTTTAACTTCTTCACGTTTATATTTGCTTGTGCTTGTTTACCTAAAGAGTTTTTCAATGAGCTGCTTCCCAAGAAATCCTGAACCTCCAGTCATGAAAATGGTGGTGTCTTCATAAAATTTCTGTACGGGGGAGTCTCCGAGGTTAATCACTGCATTCATAGGCTTTTGGAGGTCTCGAGCCTTGAACTCTATTTCTGCAGCGGGATCCATTGCATCCTACAATGTTAAAATATTGAATCAGCTAATATGACTACGGTTTTTCAAAAAACAGCTATTATTTTTGTATTGTCCACCACGTTGTTTATTTATTTAGTTCCATTTTTTTTTGTTTGAAAACCTGTAATTTCTAAGAAACTCAACCAAACAAAAATCATCGGAATTGATCATACCATTCTCATGTAATGCTTCGTTCGTACATTACTTATACTCTTCAGAAATATAACTTTTATTTAATGTCCTCTACATCTAAATATATAGAACTCAAAGGTGATTGACTGACGGACATAGTGATCTATCAACGCACAGCCCAAACCACTAGTCGGATCGGGCTGAAATTTGGCGTGCAGGTAGATGTTATGACGTAGATATCCGCTAAGAAAGGATTTTGATCAATTCTACCCCCAAGGGGATAAAAGAGGGGATGAAAGTTTGTATGGAACTTTGTCAATTTTAAACCGATCGGGCTGAGACTTTACATTCATAAAGCTAATATGACGTAAGCATTTCCTAAGAAAGGATTTTGATAAATTTCTTCCCTAAGGGGATAAAATAGGGGATGAAAGTTTATATAAATCTTCTTAAATTTTCGACTGATTGAACTGAAATTAAAGATTGGATCTACTATGATGAAGACGTCCACTTAAATAGGGTTTTGATATTTAACAAATTTTACACGCTAAACAAAATTAAAGCCGCAAAAACTATACCTAATCTATACTAATATTATAAAGCTGAAGAGTTTGTTTGTTTGTTTGAACGCGCTAATCTCAGGAACTACTGGTTCGAATTGAAAAATTATTTTTGTATTGGATAGTCCGTTTCTTGAGGAAGGCTATAGGCTATATTACATCACGCTACGACCAATAGGAGCGGAGCATAAATGAAAAATGTTGTAAAAATAAAAAACCGTTGAAACTAAAACACGCGAACAAAGTCGCGGGGGACAGCTAGTTAATAATAATACTTCTTAACGCGAGCGAAGCCGCAGGCAAAAGCTAGTTATCAAATAAAACTTACAAACTAAAAACTTACGATGATACATTGATTTGAAATGTCGCATGACGTCACGATGACGTGCGTTTTGTGTAACATCGTGACGTAATTAGCCCCCACTCCTGAACTTTGATTTGCTTTATCTCCATAGTTTTAAGTTATTTTGAAAAAGTAAAAAAAAAAATATGTGTGTAATATATTTTTTATTATCTAATATAAGGACTAATTTTTCATACCCAGTTAAGAAACCTATTATAATTATTTAAAACCAAATGGTTTACTAAAGCATATTTTTCGGTGAATGCTCTAAGATCTTAGTTAAATAGTTCGACTCGCGACACCACCGCCGCCGCGTCAGCTCATGATTAGGGACTCCTATTAAGTCTGAAACTAGTCGGGCGATCCCGAGAATATGCGTGAGTAAAACGTTTTGTTTTAAATAATTATGAATACTCCTTACGAAAGTTATTTTACTAAGAAACCTATTACTTAGCGAGATGTAGGCACATTTAACCTACTCGGCATAAACATAGACACCCATATAAACTGGAAAGCCCACATAGAACACATAAAATCAAAATTATCATAATTCACATACGCTCTTTTCCAAATCAAATACATCAGCTTACTTCGCATATTTATGCGTACTCCTGGTTGAGATACGGCATTATGCTATGGGGAGATAGTGTAAATATTCACGACCTATTCGTATTACAAAAAAATGCGTACGAATCATAGCCCAAATAGATAATCAAGATAGCTGCAGGCCCTATTTTATTAAATACAATCTCTTAACACTACCATCCATATACATCTATGACATATGCAAGACTGTATTCAAAAGATAATTTTACGAAAGTAAAAGACACCCATAATGTAAATACCCGACATAAAAATAGACTGTACCTACCACCATCTAGAATAAAAATGCTTAACCAAAGTCCTTACTACATGGCAGTCAAAATATTCAATAGATCACCTAAAGACCTACAAAACGAAACCAAAGAAACAATATTTGAGAGAAAATTAAAAAAGTTCCTTATACATCCTCTGACGACCTCCGTGGTCGAGTGGCGTACACACCGGTTTCAAGGTGTCGCCAGCTCTGAGGTTCCTGGGTTTGATCCCCGGCCGGGTCAATGTAAAAAACAACTTTTCTACATTGTCTCGGGTCTGGGTGTTTGTGGTACCTTCGTTGTCTCTGAATTCCATAACACAAGTGCTTTAGCTACTTACTTTGGGTTCAGAGCAATGTATGTGATGTTGTCCACATTTATTATTATTATTATTTATTATTATTATTATACAAAAATGCTTTTACTCGATAAAAGAATTCTTCGAAGAAAAAACAGAACACCAAAATTAAATGTTAAAAAACCTACCCAATACATAACCCCTCACACCCACAAGCACCTACCAACTAAATACTACATTTTAAGAATACTTACTTACATTTTGCACTAACCCACATAATATATTACATACTTACCTTTATTCCGAACAAATTAATAAATACTTATATAAAAAAATAAATGAATAAGTTATGCTAAGTCCTAATTAATGTAATTTATGATAAGTTTAGTACTAGCCCTCATATTTGCTACGCCTGAAAAAGGCAGTTAAGCTGTGCCTGTTATTTCATTAAGACCTGTAAGACCTTAACATGCAAATAAAGATTTTGAGTTTGAGTTTGAGTTTGAGATAGACCAGACCACCTGTACTTCAAGTATTAATACTTACAGATCAATTGTTTCTATTTGAGAATTTACTGATTTCTTCCTTTTATCTCAAGCACTAGCCTGAAATGCCGACTTAATAAAAGGATAATTTCATTTCCTACCAGCACCCGACACAAATTAACAAACAATACTGTCAAAAATCATGATATTATCAAGGTTTAAAATGAAAGATTTTGATTATATTTAGGAATGTGACGTGTACAGGGTGTTTGTCTACCTAAAATACTATTCATTCATTAACATAAATATTATATACAAATGTGAACAACATCACATACATTTCTTCGAACCCAAAGTAATCCTTACTAATATTATAAATGCGAAAGTAACTCTGACTGTCTGTCACGCTTTCACGCCAAAAACACTGTACCGATTTAAATGAAATTTGGTACTCAGATAGTCTAGAGTCTGAAAAAGGACATAGGCTACATTTTTCGCGATAATCGACATCAACGCGGGCTGAGCCGCGGGATACAGCTGGTACAGTAGCCTATAAATAAACAAAAGAATTAAAAACGGTTAGGTCACTACATGCGTGAGGTCCTAATATTGCTTCCAGTCTCACCGACAGCTGCCACTATGGTCTGGAGCAATTCTCTATCTGTTCTCCTGTCTAGAACCTGAGAAAGGACATAGGCTACTTTTTGCCGCGATGTGTTATGGCATCAAATATAACTCAGGTATAATAACGATAACATTAATTCTATATATTACTTATTACTTTTATTACAAATTACTTATCTATATATATAATAATATAATTAAATATGCGAGACACAATAATTTAAATTTGCTTGCAAACATGAGCTGACGCAGTCAGTTCATGATAAGGGACTCCTATTGAGTCTGAAACTAGGCGGGCGATCCCGAGAATATGCGTGGGTAAACCGTTTTATTTTAAATAATTATGAATACTCCTCACGAAAATTATTATACAAATAAGCAGAGTTAATTTAATATAGTTATAGATATAATCAAAATATTGCACACCATGTAAGTTGCAGAATTAAAACAATACCCAATTTAATGTAATGTTTTATTTATGCACCTACCACGAATAAAGATTATGCAAAAGTAATGCAGCTTGTATATATATTTTGTATTGTTAATATTTAATTAAGGTTATAATTTCCTACATTTTGTTGTATCCAATGAACTAATGAATTTATTTCTTGTGTCTCGGGGGGTTTTAAAAACATTGAACTTGGAACCATCATTTGCGACACAAAAGGAAAATGTAGCAAATCAGTATCTGAATGGTACCCAAGGGATGGACGCAGAAGCAGAGGAAGATAAAACTTAAGAGGGGAAGATGACATCAAGCTAACAGCAGGACCAATGTGGAGAAGGCTTGATCAGGATAGACAGTGACGGATATCGTTGGAGGAGGCCACGAGGCAAAAGGCAAGCTGAATTAAGAGATATATTCTAAAGTTTTTCATAATAATTTACTTATTTGGACTAAAGAGCTTTTTATTATATTACTAGCTGTCCCCCGCGACTTTGTCCGCGTGTTTTAGTTTAATCAGTTTTTCATTTTTGCAACATTTTTCAATTATGCTCCACTTATTTTGGTCGCAGCGTAATCTTATATAGCGCATAGCCTTCCTCGATAAATGGGCTATCCAACACTGAAAGAATTTTTCAAATCAAATCAAAATGACAGCGTGCTGCTGGGGAGTTTGTTGCGCCGTTTCTTCTCCACAGCCAGAGCACTTAGGAAGCGGTGAAGGGTGGGCGAATCAGGGTGCTGTCCATTGTATTGACGTTCTTGAAGTGCTACTTTGTAGCCTAAAATTTGAAGTAGATTGGACCAAGCAATTACGTTGTCCAAACTTTGGTCCCATTTTTCACCCCCTTAGGGATAGAATTTCAAAAAATCCTTTCTTATCGGATGCCTACGTCCCTACGTCATACAAAGAATACACCTTCCATGTTTCAGGTCTCTACGATCAGCGGTTTAGGCTGTGCGATGATCCGTCAGTCATTTAGGACAAAGTATTTTATATATATACTAACTTTTGCCCGCGGCTTCGCTCGCGTTTTTGCGGCTTTACTTTTATTAAGCGTGTAAAATTTGTTAAATATCATAATCCTATTTAAGTCGTCTTCATCATAGTAGCTCCAATCTTTAATTTCAGTTCAATCAGTCGAAAATCTAAGAAGATTTATACAAACTTTCATTCCCTATTTTATCTCCTTTGGGGTGGAATTTATCAAAATCCTTTCTTAGGGGATGCCTACATCATAGTAGCTTTATGCATGCAAAGTCGCAGTTCGATCGGTTTAAAATTGACAAAGTTTCATACAAACTTTCATTCCCTATTTTATCCCCTTGGGGGTAGAATTGATCAAAATCCTTTTAGCGGATGCCTACGTTATAACATCTACCTGCATGCTAAATTTCAGCCTGATCCGTCCAGTGGTTTGGGCTGTGCGTTGATACATCACTATGTCAGTTAGTCAGTCACCTTGTGAGTATATATTATGTATTGTGATATAGATTTGTGTCTCTCAAAACACCTAAACTTAAACAAGGATGGAAAACGACATGTTGTATAGTGCCCAAAATAAGTAATATTCACTATACATTCAGTTAATATTTGTTAACGTTATAATTATGTATCACTGAGGTGTTAAATCTTAACCTAACACTTGTTTATTATGGTTTGAAACTAGTAACTATTAGTTCAAATGATTTACTTTAAGTGGTGGCATCGATTCGTCCTAAAAAGGACTAAACCATTTCCAGAAGATACAGCAATTATTCGAAGACGGCGCTTTAATTATAGCTTATGTCTTGATAACTTTGAATGCTTAGAGTAATAAATAAGTAAACTATAGAGTGCGCATATCGAGTGTGAACTGTAGGCACTGGTATGAACAAGTAAAATCGTAAAATTAGTGCCAACACAGAGCGCACCATTGTATTAAAACTGTCTCAAAACCTAATATTACCCTAATAATATCGGAACCGTTGATATTTTCGCATAAACGTCAGACCTGTCGTCGAACGGAAAAGGGGAAGGTTGATTGGGCTTTACCACGGTCTTAAGTCCGAGGGAGAGCACAACACTTCTCCAGGTCCAGCGCTGTCTGGACATTAGGTATAAAAAATGCAAAGGTGTACAAATTAAGTGGTCTAAGAAAACTACATGAGAATGCTGTTATTGATGGAGAAGGTGTAGGTATGATCTGATAGTAACAGATAAGAATATAATGGTAGTCGTGAAGACCCAGTAGCAATTGGCTGTAAATACTTGATGAGTACATTGTCAATTATTTAAAACAAAACGGTTAACTCCTACATATTCTCGGAAACAGTTTGACTCGCGACACCACTGCCGCAACATCAACTCATGATTAGGGACTCCTATTGAGTCTGAAACTAGACGGGCGATCCCGAGAATATGCGTGAGTAGTACTACACCGTTTTGTTTTAAATAATTATCAATACTCTTAACGAAAGTCATTATACGAGTACATTGTTGTATTTAATTACTAGGTGTGCCCGCGGCTTCGCTCCCGTCAACTGAACACTTACCCTACCAACCCTACTTACCTACCCTACCTATACCTATTTAAGGATAAAGACATGCTCAGGAGTCAAATGCGTGACATCCTATAATTATACCAATACGCAACAGCCCCGGATATACATAAAAACAGAAAGAGGTTTTTATCCGGAGTACGCACAC
The DNA here is from genome assembly GCA_932294365.1 of Diachrysia chrysitis. Lineage (NCBI taxonomy): Eukaryota > Metazoa > Arthropoda > Insecta > Lepidoptera > Noctuidae > Diachrysia > Diachrysia chrysitis. The sequence goes on from OW028670.1 coordinate 5,981,619, forward strand.
CACCAAAGACACACCATCTAGAGCACGATGCCAGATCTGGGAAGAAAAGTACCCACCACCAGGCGACTGTATCCAACCTCACGAATATCAGCCGCTCGGAGTAAATCTGCAGTGGCCTACATGATCAAATCAAATCAAAAGTTTTAATTTCTTAAACCTCAAAAAGGCGCTTAAGAAACGTTAAAGTTACAGAACTATATGACTCTAGGTGCGCGGTTCCAAAATGTCCTTCCTATGGAGAAGAACCGGCAAGGAACTCCATGGAAAGCGCTCAACCGCTTGCGAACCCAGGTAGGTCGCTGCAAACACAATTTGGCGAAATGGGGGATCATAGACCCTTCGGATACCCGGTGCGAGTGCGGCCGTCTCGACCACACAATACCGCACATGTGGGACTGCTCAAAGTGTCCAGACACCAGCACTTTGAAGGATTTAAACGAGAACGACGCCGCAGTAAGCAAGTAGTACTTAGTACATTATATTTTACATAAAAATGAGGCAGATATGTTAGTAACGCTCGCATTAGGAAGTTTTCAATGATAGCTATCTCTTTTACTCACGAGCTTATCCTATTTTTTGTACTATCACCATTTTAACACAAACCAGCGCAATCAGATTTTAAACGTCGGTAACTATAAAGGTAATAATATTATCTTAATTATTTAAAACAATACGATTTACTCCCACATATTCTCGGGATCGCCCGACTAGTTTCAGACTCAATAGGAGTCCCTAATCATGGGCTGTCGCGGCGGCGGTGGTGTCGCGAATTGAACAGCCCCTCAAGGCATTTCAACAAGCGTTAACGATGATAGAAATCGCTTAAATGACATTAAATGTATGAAAATGACATTTCGTTTCGATAAGTCACGTGACTTGGACTTGTCACTTCCATACATTTGAACGATTCGATCAGCGTTATCGCTTGTTTAAATGTCACTTGTCTAAGGGGGCTAGTTTCGACTCGCGACACCACCGCCGCGGTCGGGCGATCCCGAGAATATGCGTGAATAGCTGTCCCCCGCGACTTTGTTCGCGTGTTTTAGTTTTAACGGTTTTTCATTATTGCAACATTTTTCATTTATGCTCCGCTCCTATTGGTCGTAGCGTGATGTTATATAGCCTATAGCCTTCCTCAATAAACGGACTATCCAATTCAAAAAGAATTTTTCAATTCAAACCAATAGTTCCTGAGATTAGCGCACAAACAAACAAACAAACTCTTCAGCTTTATAATATTAGTATAGATAAACCGTTTTGTCTTAAATAATTATGAATACTCCTTCGTGAGGAGTATAGGAGTTATTATACAAAGTTCTCAAAGTGTCCGGACTGGTGTCTTTCATCACTTTGGAGGATTTAATCGCCAACGACTGGGTCTGGGACTGGGCCCAACAAATTTAAATAAACATCGTACCACCTACTCGAAAGAAGATGGAGCAGTATAAAGACGCACTGGAAAATTATTGAAATCGAATGAATAAATACTTTGGTTTTGTAAACAATTCTTAAATTTGTATAAGTAATTTTTTATAAATAATTAATATTAAAGTAGGTACCTTAAAGAACTATAAAAAAACACTCGTCGAAGAAAAAATAAGATTTTGCTCTTACAATTTTGCAAGGCACTAAGTCTTACCTAATAAAATCGATTGATTGAATTTTATATTTAAAAAAATTGGTTGCTTGTAAAGTCGGTATACGGGCGAAAGTTTTACGTGACAACGACTGTCAATGTCAATGTCTGTCTCTCTCGCTCTTAGGCGGGCTAACCATGCCCGGTGCCTCTCACTCGCTCTCATTGTGAGCGCATAACGTGAGCGGAGCGTTACCCAGTTTCTTGAAGTGTCACCCGGCAAACCAATTTATAAGACGTTGTCACGTCAACAAATCTTATAATTCAATGTTTTCTGTTTCTTTATCTATGTATACACACAGTTCTTTAGCTGGATACAGAATTTGAACTTTCTAGGTCATTGGGACGTGGGTTAGGTTTTTGATCTATATTATGTTAGTCATCAAAAATACGATTTTTGGACGTTAATAACTTAATATTTTATTCATAACCGTTTAAGATGGATTCATATTTGGGGTACTAGTTTATCTAGGAGGGCTTTAATAGACAGGGTTACTGGTTAGATCCCGGCAATGCGGTAAGGGGATGAAGCGGAGATCATGTATAGGGGTTATCTTCTATTACGTGGGGTTATGTCCGCCCACACTTCCAACCGTGGGTGGAGAGGCGCTATGGTGTTTTGACCTACCGCCTCACGCAGATACTGACCGGGCACGGGGCCTTTGGCCATTACCTGTGTCTGGTCGCTAGGAGGGAAGGGACAACTGCGTGCCACCAGTGTGGTGACGGTGACGACACCGCACTGCACACGTTGGCCGCATGTCCCGCCTTCGCCGCGCCCCGCGCCGTTCTCCAGGCGGCGCTGGGGGGCGTAGACGTCTCCGCACTGTCGGCTGTTGTCGCTGCTGCGCTCAGCAGTCGCACAGCGTGGAATGCGCTGTCCTCCTTCTGCGAGACGGTCATGTCCAAGAAGGAGGCGGCGGAGCGCGTTCGGGAGGACGACCCCGACGCGCCTCAAATACAGGGTCCTGGGCGACGGGCACGGGGGTGTCCGTCGTCCGACTATAGGACCCACGATGGGGGGCCGCATTCCGTGCTACGGGTGTGGCTCCAGTACGAGGCGGAGAGGTCGACGCTCTTTACACGTCGGTCTCCAAGCAATCAAGACAGTGATCCGCTGGCCCCTATTGGCCGGCGGACCCCGTGGTTGGTGCATGACGAATTGCAATGCATTACCACGCACCAACACGAAACGCGGATGGCGTAGCATGGCGGTTCAGGTTTAGTCAGTAAGAGTCTGACACTACCCGTTTGCTCCCCCGAGTGAGCGGGTTCCATGAGGATTCCCCACAAACAGGAAAAAAAAAAAAAAAAAAAAAAAAAGGGTCAGTATTAACTAAATGACCCTACGTGGTCTCTATGCTAATGTCTACCATTTTCGAGTAATTTTGTGATACCTATTTGTTTCTTTTTTTAAGATAATAGCGGTACGCACAGCACCATGAAAGTTTGTAAAAAAATCCTAAGCCATAAAATATTTTATCATTATTATTTGCTTGTTTAAAGTTCAATATATTATAATAAAAAACCATGAAAGAATAATTTGAATCCGAAGTTTTTTGTGATCCGTGAATCTTTATTATCTCCTTCGAGGTCGTAAGCTAACAAGCTTAGGACCTCGACTTGATCTGAACTGAACAACGTGCGTAACTAACAATATTAATACCTATCGACCTCATACACTTGTTTATTTGGCGCGGTCCCTAAATGATATTTTTAATTATTGTTATCAGTAAGACAGCGTGCTGCTGGGGAGTTTGTTGCGCTGTTTCTTCTCCACAACCAAAGCACTTCCGGTGTAGGGTGGGCGAATTAGGGTGCTGTCCATTTTATTATTTTGATGTTTGAAAAGTGCTACTTTGTAGCCTATCTATATACTAATATATAAAGCTGAAGAGTTTGTTTGTTTATTTGTTTGTTTGTTTGTTTGAACGCGCTAATCTCAGGAACTACTGGTTCGAATTGAAAAAATCTTTTTGTATTGGATAGTCCGTTTATTGAGGAAGGCTATAGGCTATATAACATCACGCTACGACCAAAAGGAACAGAGCATAAATGAAAAATGTTGCAAAAATGAAAAACCTTTGAAACTAAAACACGCGAACAAAGTCGCGGGGGACAGCTAGTACTAATATATAAAGCTGAAGAGTTTGTTTCTTTGTTTTTTTTGAACGCGCTAATCTTAGAAACTACTGGTCCGATTTGAAAAATGCTTTCAGTATTGAATAGCCCATTTATTGAGGAAGGCTATAAGCTATATAACATTACGCTGCAACCAAAAGGAACGGAGCATAAATGAAAAATGTTGCAAAAATGAAAAACCGTTTAAAGTAAAACACGCGGATAAAGTCGCGGGGGACAGCTAGTTTTAAATACTTAAATGAGATTTGAATTTGAACTGTTTTATATGCAAGTTATGTATACTATCTTAATTATTCTAAGACAACATTGGCAAACGGTGAAGGAAAACATCGTGAGGAAACCTGGATTCCAATAATTGGAATCTGAAATCGCCAACCCGCAATGAGCAAGCGTAGTGATCAATGCTCGTGCCTTCTCTATATGAGAAGAAGCCTGTTTTATGTCTTCTAAATGAATAGAAAATTTGCAAATGTATTACAATTGAAATTTATTCACGAGTAACACCCCAGACCTGTACTTTTTTTTATTTTGTTTTAGGTTTTTATTTTGTTATTTTTTTCCTGTGCCCAGCAGTAGGGCTATAACTATATATTATAGTCGGTATTATTACGATCCTTAGCACTGAGGGAACGATTGAGGAGAGATGTATATCTATACGAATATTATAAAGCTAAAGAGTTTGTTTGTTTGAACGCGCTAATCTCAGGAACTACATTTTCGAATTGAAAAATTCTTTTTGTATTGGATAGTCCGTTTATTAAGGAAGGCTATAGGCTATATAACATCACGCTACGACCAATAGGAGCGGAGCATAAATGAAAAATGTTGCAAAAATGAAAAACCGTTTAAACTAAAACACGCGAACAAAGTTGCGGGGGACAGCTAGTTATGTAATAAAATACAAATAGGAAAAACTTAAACCTCGGCAGAACTCAAACCTGCGACCACTGGCTTGACGCGCCAGTAGTCACAGGTTCGAGTCCTATTAATTATTTTCGCTCCGCATGCGTTAATTTGTAACAAATAATTAAAATAAGAGGTATATTTTACTATATTTAGTAAATACAAACGTACTACAGCCGCGAATCGTATTTTGTTTTAGCTGAAGACGTGAAAAAAACCGGCAAATTGCAAAAAAAGCAAGATTTTTTTTTGCTATCTTCGTATCTTTTTTACTTAGCAACTATAAAAGAAACTTGAGATTTGGTTCCTAGATATTTATTTTTATCAAATCCTCTCCGAATGTTAAAAATAAATGTCGATCAGTTACACGATTAAAGAAACTTTCCTCGATAGTTTTATTTTTTGAAATCAGCTCTATTAACACTTTTTTGCTTTTTCCACCCTAGTATTAAACTTAATAATATTTTTCCCGCACTATTTGATGCATAATCATAATATCAAGATTAATGTCGATTGATTTTTTGTTCCATCCAATAGATTTCGATTAATATGAGATTTTCTATTTTGACGCTTACGTTATTTCTAAGACAATCTTTCGCGACCTTGACATATGTTTAACTCTTTTCATCCCGTAAGCAAGCAGTTAGTGTTATCTCTGTCTTGCATTTCCGGATTGGCTCTCCAGTCCGCTTGACTCTGCCTACTCGCTAACAAAATAATTATTCGTGTAGCGCCTTAAATGGAACAATTACACTTTTTTTATAATTAATTTTGATGTGCCCTCAACTTAATTTACGGTCAATTGGTAGGGTAAACAGTTCCAAGGTCTGTTTATTGAATGGTAATTAGGTAATTGCGGCTCGTGCACGTTCGGCTGTTTCGCCGACAAAAATAATGTATTTATTCCGAAATGCGCTTTCCAGTAATACATAGTTCAACAGATAGAGGTAGACGTCTACAGAAATGAATAATTTAGGTTAAATAGAGTATTTGACAGCGTGTAAAATATAGTATCTATTGATGTCATCCGTATTGAATATGAATTTTGGCGACCGACTATTTAGATAGATAAGAAAAATACGAGATGTTTTAAGAGGAAATCGATCAAGAAAATGTTTTTTTATACTACTTTAGTCAAGTTTATCTATACTAATATTATAAAGCTGAAGAGTTTGTTTGTTTGTTTGAACGCGCTAATCTCAGGAACTACTGGTTCGAATTGAAAAATTCTTTTTGTATTGGATAGTCCGTCTATTGAGGAAGGCTATAGGTTATATAACATCACGCTACGACCAATAGGAGCGGAGCATAAATGAAAAATGTTGCAAAAATGAAAAACCGTTGAAACTAAAACACGCGAACAAAGTCGCGGGGGACAGCTAGTCTTCCATAAACATAGATGTTTTGGATTCTGCTAAAAAAAAAGAATGGTTTATTTTCTATATTTAGACTGGCCTGTTAATCTAGGGGCCTAGATAATCTCCACGACGTCTGTACTGGTTGCTGTCGCTCTCGGGTCTTTGAGCATTCACGTACGGACATTTCGGTGCCTGCGCAGACAAAATGAGATCTCGCGGACTTGCAACAGGCAAGTCTGACTGCAACGGTCCTACAATAGCAAACATTGCACAGACCTATAGTAGCGAGGTCCTGAGGGCATGTCTGCAGACTTGCCCAAGAACATTGCCACCTAGCGAATTCTGATTAACCTAGTTTATTTATTTGATACTAGCTGTCCCCCGCGACTTTGTCCGCGTGTTTTAGTTTTAACGGTTTTTCATTTTAGCAACATTTTTCATTTATGCTTCGCTCCTTTTGGTCGCAGCGTAATGTTATATAGCTTATAGCCTTCCTCAATAAATGGCCTAACCAACACTGAAAGACTTCTTCAAATCGGACCAGTAGTTCCTGAGATTAGAGCGTTCAAACAAGCTCTTCAGCTTTATATGTTAGTAAGTATAGAATATAGATTAGTATTAAATTTACAACGCCATAACAGAAGCTACAATGCATGTTATAAAATAAACAAGGTAAGTATCTACATTTGAAATATAAACTCTACTAAGTATATCTATATAAACTAAACAAAAATAAACACAAAATTAAAGTTACAAATAACTAAAACATTTCTAAATTTACTTACTATATGTTTCTGTGCCCTTTCTGTGAATTCCGGAATGCTACGCAAAAATATGTCAATATTCTCATGATTTGACTTATTAACTAAAGTTTTGCTCGTGACAATTTTTTTTTTAAGATATTTACGGCTTTAGCCTGAGCGCAGGCTTTAACTGCTTCACCGGGCTTTTGGCGAGAATCTTAAGGACCACCAGCCAGAGCAATAGAAAAACTAACTACGTCAGCAACGTTCACTAAGGGCACCCCCTGTGGGGTTCGGACCTCGACCTAGTGCGTTGCTAACAATCTTAATAAATAAATAAATAATAAATAAATGTAGACAACATCACATACATTGCTCTGAACCCAAAGTAAGTAGCTAAAGAACTTGTGTTATGGAATTCAGAGACAACGAAGGTACCACAAACACCCAGACCCGAGACAATGTAGAAAAGTTGTTTTTCTACATTGACCCGGCCGGGGATCGAACCCAGGACCTCAGAGCTGGCGACACCTTGAAACCGGTGTGTACGCCACTCGACCACGGAGGTCGTCAAAAAAACAGCAAGGGAGGGCTGGATCTAAGTTTTTATTATTTATGGACATATTTTTATTGCTAGTTTGTCCGGCTCGGGCCAGCTTAATCTAAGGACGGGGGGTAACATTTACGTTACAATTATTTATACGCGACGGTCCTCGCCGGCGAGGACGTAATAAATATACGGTTGTGTTTTGTATTGCTACTGCTAGCTAAATCGAATGCTTCTTGGAGAAGCGTTGTGTTATTTGCTCGTAACAAAAGGGGGCAAACTTAAGAAGGTTCGTCCTTGCTACGGCAGCGCTGAACAGCGGCGCGCGCAGACGCATCTCGGGGTGGTGCGTCTGCCGACTGCTGTTCGCTTCGTTTGTCATACAAATGCTTTATATTAACAAGAATTAATACGCATACCTATAATATTGTCCACTTAAACAAACATCAACTTTATGTGAATGTGAATAAAGTTAATTATAGACTAAAAATCTACAATGCGACTAAAATATCATGAGAATAAAAATCACTGCCACCAGCGCCATCTATCCGGCACTAACGTAACTGTTTGTCGGAGTGGTCATGTCGTCCTTTACCCAAAGTTTTATATCAATTAGGCCAACAGTTCTCGAGTTTTGGTGAACATACATACCCACTTATATACAAGATGGGGCAAAATTAATCACCTATATATTGAAAAAAGTTAATTTTTTTGCAAATGGTCAATTAAATTTAACATTTATGTGAATTAGACAGCTGCAGGATACAAATAGACAAGTAATGGTGTGCTATCTACTCCACAAGGGCCCGCGAGCGAGATAAGTAATCGTTCGGTAGCGTATGATCTAATCGTGTCGCACCCACCACAAGAGACCTTACAGGACGAGGCCGCCATCGTACTGGTCTTTTGACCAAGAAAATCGCGGCTGTGTATCAACCAGACGACGTGCCACGCATTTGGGCACTACCAGACGGACCCCGGAGAATGTTGCTGCGAATGTTGACTGCACGGATAGCCGAGTGGTATAGGTCACCACGCCAATTACATCTGTGCGCGACACGTCGCGGGCTCGACACGGGCGCGGCACGCGGGGACAAATGCTTGTCCCCGCGTGGGACAAGCATTTGTATGATCCACAAATGCTTGTTCCAACTGTGTTCTTTGTGCATGTGATTTAAATGTTTGTAAAACCTGTAAAATTCCTTAGAGCGGGAGTCGTTTTCTAAAAAAGAAAAAAAGAAAAGAAAAAAAAAAATAGTGAAAGACTTACACGTCATGTTCCTGTTCAAAGTGCATACAGTGCATTAGTTAATGCCTGTTGTCAGTCGCGTGTAAATTACTGTCAAGCCATTTTGCAAAGTGGTATATACCGATTTAACCACCCAAACTACTTTCTTTGGGTTTATAAAGTCGCTGGCTTATGCTAAAAAGTCTCAGCCAATCGCAGTTCTTATGGAGAGTATTCTTTGAAAAAACTTGCGATAAAACAGACACAATATGTACTGCACACTGCGGCATATTTTCCCCTAAACATTCTCCTTAAATTGTAAAGGTTCAAACAAAGATTTCCATTACTCCAAATCATTTTTTTTAATCAAAAGTTACTAAATTTTGCGCCAAATCGTATAAGATGTTTTTCCTAAAACTCGTGTTTATTTACATGTTTGGCTTCGTTGAGCTGTCTGGGGATCGACACGGGACATCAGTGGATCGAAACAGGTTACACACCGGTTTCGATCGCCACTCAATTACAGCTTGTCAGCTGTCGACATAAATGTAAAACCGAGTTTTTCTACGGATGTTGAGTCAACTAGAATTTTCATAATAATAATCATTGCCTTAAAACGAGATCTAGACCACTATTTACACTGCATCTATAGATAAAAAGCTTTTTTTTTAATGATTACTCTATTTTTAAGGCCGCCATGACAGTTGTTTGACATAACGTTTAACGACTTGTTTGTTTCGCAGTTATAAATAAAAATAAAAATCTTTTATTCTCAAGCTTCAAGGCTCATGATAGTGTGTTAGTACAATTACTAAGATCTATTTTAGTAAGAACAAAAAACAAAATGGAATGCTAGACCTTATACATAATTACATAAACATCAATTAAATGTCATTATCATTTGACATGTCTCATATTTCTGATCCACCATATTTATTTCGTGTTGCTCTCTTTCACCGAATTAATTTTCATATACATTAAAACGAAGCCAAAAATAAAACGTTTACTGTATTATTAGAGATATTTATATTTATTGTATGTGCATAAAGCTTTGCAGTTGCTAAGCAGATGCAAGCCGGTGTTTATAACGTTGTTTTTTTAATAGGTTTATTAAACTTGTTAAATTCTTGTAGACAATACATAATCATCATTCTAGTGAAATCTATAAATATATTCTGACTCCAATGCACCACATTATTCAGTCATTGACGTAAGTTAATGCGTCTCGTAATTATGTGCAAGGTAATTTATAACCTCTAATGCCATAGTTTTTTAACACCCAAACTTGGAACAAGCATTTGTGGATGGATTATAATAATGCTTGTCCCATCTAGGGATCGAACTCGCAGCACGTTGCGCACAGTTGTAGTTGGCTCGATGACCTATACCACTCGGCTATCCGAGCAGTCGTAGTCTTCGTATTGTATTTATAAGGGCCCCAATTGCCTGAAATTGCCTGAAATGAAGAGTTATTAGGTCCTTTTTGAGGCTTACGCGGAACACAGGTTCAATACGAAGCGGCCTGGTTGAGAACTTAACTCCTTGTGTCCGGTCAATATACATAAGGCCCGTGAAAATTAGACCATGCCATTAAAACTGCATGATTGTCCCGGTCAGTATGAATAATGACTCCATGTTAGGCCAAATAATAAAACTGATGAACTGTTAAGGTTAGGTAATGTTAGGTTTTTAGATAAATATCTACTTGACATGGGACTGGTTTCGTTTTGTATCTTATCAGAACAAGGAATGGAAACCATGTATCATGATTGCGTATGTCGGTACGCTACATAATGTGATCATCACCATATCATCGCCAACTAGTAAAATATTAAGAAAAAGAAAGTGTGTGTGTACTTATGTACGCACGTAAGAAGTTATACTTCTTTGGCGTAACAAGATAAAATTCTTTCTCATAAACTTGTGATTCACAGATTGGTATCCAAAATATTTCAACCTTCAGATTAAACTCGAAAACTGGCATCGGACATCTTGACATTCGTCATTTTTGACATTAAGTAGTTTGGGATAACTAAAATGTTGACTAGCTAACTTCAGGGTGTAGGTTTTCCATGACGGTGTGCGCACGCATCGTAAAAATTTACTCTCATAATTTTACCCAAACGCGCCAAAAGAAGTATAACTTCAAAAAAATAATTCTATGTTTACAATGGCAAAAGAAGGACGGGAGCGGGGTGTTTTTAGGTGCAAGGCCGACATATCCCAACGCTGTGACCCCGGCGTGAATTGATTAGTTCATAGCGATTCACACTGATAAAAAAGGTAGGTACCTAAGTTGACTTTAACAATACTTATAGCTAGTTGAAATAACATCGAAAATACATGAATGTTTTATTTACGTAACCTACGAACCTTCACTTTGCATTGGAAATTTGTAGGTGCTTAGTTATTATAATATTGTTAACGAATTAATTCGGTACAGCCAGCATAAAAAAATATGAACACAATCAGGTTCACAAAACACGTGTACATAATTAGCAAACAAAATAGTCTTAATAAAATAAATTTACAAAACTTACTGAACATCAATATTCTAAATGACACTGAACATTTCTGGCTGCAAAATTAGGTTGACAAAGATATTTATTACCCTACCTACCTACATACCCTACTTACCCTTACCTACCTTACCCTACTACCTACCCTTGTACCTACTGTTAGAGGGAAAACGAGCACCTACTAAATAACCCAACACTAGCGACTATATTGACATCACTAAAGCGCGTAAAAGAGGCGATGGTCTATGGTCGAAGAGGATCATGGCGGCGCGCGCGACTATCATTGTACCGAGTCTAGAATTGTATAATTGGTCTTTAAAAGTATTGCAAATATAGCGACGAATGTAATCTAATGATAATATACTGTTCAGTTTATAAAATCAATCGTTTCCTTTTAACACTACATATCCTACCTACCTTCTTATCAATTCAGACACTTCAAATCATGAGATTAAAAAAAAAACTGATAACAAACCTTCTTCCACTAAAAAACATGGCAAAAAAAGAATTATCCGATTTGGTGCAGTCGTTCGGAAGTTATGATATACATTTCGGTGATTCATTTTTCAATGTGCTTCTAAATTATCTGCCACGGCTGCAATGGGAGAAAGTATTGTGTATATATGTCGCAGTAAGATAGATGAAGCCGTAATATAGTTATATCCCTAGGGATATAATTATATACCGTAACATAGTTATACGAAAGCGAATCTTTACTATCTCACTAGGAATATAGTTATAAAACGTAGGGCTGGTCGCCGCATTACTTTTCCTCGATTTGACCTTGAAAACCTTTTGCACAAAAACCTATGGGTTTAGGTTAGGTTAGATATTGCGACCCCACGTGCGGTAGCGGGCGCCCCTCGCCAGAAATACTTTTTACGCGACTCCATACCTTTATATCACTAAACTTGGACCGTTTTATAACCATATTCCTAGTGAGATAGTAAAGATTCGCTTTCGTATAACTATGTTACGGTATATAATTATATCCCTAGAGATATAACTATATTACGGCTTTATCTATCTTACTGCGACATATACATTACAATAGTGAAGTAAAGTTTACTTAGCGTCATATACTTTTTTCCATACCTAAAAGTTATCGTATAAATTTGAATTGACATACTTTTACGAAACCGTCCCGTAGTAACTAGCTGTTGTCGCTTCGCTATTTCATACCGCAAAACTTAGCAATCTGTCTATGCACTGTTGCCATTCTTAGGTTAGCTGATTTCTATAATTTAAAAAAAAGTTGGAAGGAGATAACAATTATTTTTCATTTTCGAACGACATTAAATCGCGCGTGGTTTGTGAACAGTGTTATGCAAAATAGAGGAAATGTTTATTTAAATACTTCTTCTTTTAACTATTATTTTTTTAAATATTCTTGAGCAGGAAATTTCTTCAGTCTTGTAATCTATATACACAATACTTTCTCCCGTCGCAGCCGTGGCAGATAATTTAGAAGCATATTATATATATATATACATAGATTCTGTAGCCCTTTAAATACCTAATTTTAAAGAATCTTCTCCCGCATTCCTCTTAAATATTCATGCATTTGAATAACAATTACGATGTAATGTGAATATACCACATAGACATTTCCTCTTTTGTGTCGATGGTTATCTTCACATCTGACCAGCCACAATCATAGCCAGATCGATTGCTATTTGATTAGCCTCTTTTAAGTCCTCTGCTGCGGCGCTAACGAGGCATCTGGGGCAACACAGCAGGTGGTCTATAGTTTGGGAGACACTGTATTCACATCCGTCGTCCTCGCGAAAGCTCAATTTTTTTGATTAACTAGACTTCCATCTACTCCCGAGCGGAGTCTGTTAAGGGACTTCCAGGTATTACAGGAAAGATGTACTCTTGGTGGCAGGTGTAGACACTATACGTATATCCCAAAAAGTTGGAAAGAATATACTGCTGCAAAATTAAGAAACCGTGTAGATGTTACTACAACATTGAAGAGTTTTTAAATGAAAAAATGTAAATTCTAGTAATTTTAATCAACAAATAAATAATCTTGTATCTTGTATTTTGTATCCCTCTCCTCAATAGTTCCCTCACTGCTGAGAATCGTGACTCCTTTTTATTCTGTCAATCAGTGATCTGCATCAGCTACTATACATATTTATATTTAGAAAATCAAATATTTATCAGTTACCCAAAATACCCATTTGTAATGAATATTAATTACCAATATTCTAATGAATACTAAAAGCCCAATTGACGTAGGATCAATTTGCAAAATAAAAATTTTACTTAAATAAACACAATTTTACTAACAAATGGCCAATGGGCGTGGTTCTCCTGATGGTAAATAAACTACGCTGCTCAAGACCATCTCCAGCACCAGAGCGACCAGCCTTACGATCCTGTGGTCCTCTGGTTTTCCTAGAACATCGAGGAACATGTTACAGAATATAGCATAAATGCTTGTTAAAAATAATCCTGGTTGTATTTAAACAATAGTAGAAAAAAAACCTGAACCTCAGGAGTCGAACATGCAACTACTGGCTCAACGCGCGAGTCGCTTTGCCTACTAAGCTACCGAGGTCATTGACTGAAAGATTAATTTTCTACCTGATCCTGATTGGCTAACCATCCATTGACATCCATACCTCGGTAAAGCACGTCAAGCCTTTGGTCCCGACTGTCATACGTTGATCCCTGACAGTCAATAAAATTCTGACAACCAGTCTCAGCAAGGGATATTTTATTACCCATTATGGTTCGTGACTGTTGCATTGAAGGTTCTTTAACGTGTGTAGTGAACCTCTCGATGGCGATACGTGAATCCATGTGGTCCACATCTCTACCATCCTTGTTGTGACCATCTACGCGACATAAGCTGTTGCTATGCCAATTAGCTTCTTCCAAGTCTTCTCCAATCTTTTTACCTTTTTCCTATCTCTCTTCCAGCCTCACCAGATTCAGGTAAATTCCAGTGTCACCAGTGACAGCAGCACAGACATCAGCGACTGCTTATTAGAACTCCACAACAAATTTACTGGGTGATACAGTATCACTTGACGACTGTTAAAAAATCAAGGTATTTGCAACAATTAACACGAATAAAAAAAATATATTAATAATGAAGAACCACCCACAATAAAGAACGAAAGTATATTGTTTTTAACAATCCATGTTAAAAACAATAGACTTCCGTACAAATGTATAATTAATTATAATGTAAATTAAATCGTTATACCCCATATCGTGCGTAGTTTTAGGTTCAAAAAAGGTCATCTTCATTTTCCAGATAACTAAATAAATACCTACTCAACCTATGAACTTCGTTCTGTACTTCAATTAAAGATAAATAACTGCTCTACAATTTTCTCATTCATAACTTTCTAGTAGAATGAGTATTAGTCAAAACAAAAATAGTACAGAAAATGTCGAAATTCGTGTTACACCAACCCTTGGACATGCTTTGCCAATACTGAAACAAGTTAGAAAATTTCAAATATTATTGGCTCCCAAATCTCGGCGGATTTGGTAGCTCCAATATATACCTTGTTTTTATGGGGTGAAAATCTAATGACTTCAACCCACGCCGAACGCACGACGTGGGGATATGTCGGACTTGCACCGACTAAAAACACCCCGATCCCGTCCTTGCCTTTGCCGGAGTCCCGGGTTCGCTAAAGCATGCTCGGCGGGGCTCCGGTGTCCAATATATACCTACTACTCAAATATGACCTTATAAGATAAAAAAAAAACAACTTTCTGCGATTAATTTGGACCTAGGTCCGGTTATTCGTACGTACCTCGTAGTAGTAATAGTTATTTAACAAAACAAAACAAAAAAACACTCTACTAATTAATTCCTATGTAATTGTTTAATTTTTGAAAGGTTTAAGCCGTGTGTTCACTAGAGGACACGTCACGAAGACATAATTATAGCAAAACATTCACGTGGTACGTGTTTGTGAGTTTGGGGGAAAATGTCGCTCGACATTTGTCTTCTTCACCCGAGGAGGTAGTGCTGTTCAGTGCGGCTTAACACAAAGCGACACGTGTCCTCACCATTTAAAGCCTGTCGGGCGAGTGTCGCTACGCGGAGTTTGCGGGGTCTTGCGGCCCGTAAACATCACAAGCAACGTCGGGCGACATCGCGCGGGGCAAGTTAAGGCGATACACATTTTTTAGCTATTTTCATATCGTTTTTGCAACTATTAAAGTTATTTACTTGAAATTTAGTTCCTAGATAGAAGAATATGTGATGAAAATAAATGTCGATCAGTTACACGATTAAAGAAACTTTCCTCGATAGTTTTATTTTTTTAAAGCAGCTCTATAAAACACTTTTTTTGTTTAATCCATCAATCTATTCAACTTAATAATATTTTTTTCACACTATTTGATGCATAATCATAATATTTAGATTAATGTCGATTGATTTTTTATTTCATCCGATAGATTTCGATTAATATGAGATTTTCTATTCTGTTGCTTACGTTATTATTTCTAAGACAATCTTTCGCGACCTTGACATATGTTTAGCTCTTTTCGTCCCGTAAGCGAGCAGTTAGTATTATCTCTGTCTTGCATTTCCGGATTGGTTCTTCAGTCCGCTTGACTCCGCCTACTCGCAAACGAAATAATTATTCGTGTCGCGGGACAAGTATCTCCTAGTGGAAACGTGGCTTTAGGAATAGTATTGGATACATAAACGGGCGTACGTACATACTATTTAATTACAACACATAGTCGGTAATAATAACCCTTATTGAACTATTAATATAACACTCACTATATACAGGCTGATTCACTTTTACATTATCTTTATTCGTTGTAGGTGCATAAATAAAACATTAAATCATAAATATTGTTAATTATACACAATAATTAATGTTTTGTTGACCTCAGGCCATCCCTTGAACGTGACTCATGATGCTGCTTCAATGCGCCAAAAGTCCGTTGAAGCAGCTAAATCCTGCGGACCGGTTAACTGCGTAAATCTCTTTAAAAAAAAGTCTTGCAGTTAATCGTTTCCCCTATATCCAGGACCTACTAGGTCCTGGATTGAATTATGTTACAGTTGTTTTATTTATGACTAGCTGTCCCCCGCGACTTTGTTCGCGTGTTTTAGTTTCAACGGTTTTTCATGTTTGCAACATTTTTCATTTATGCTCCGCTCCTATTGGTCGTAGCGTGATGTTATATAGCCTATAGCCTTCCTCAATGAACGGACTATCCAATACAAAAACAATTTTTCAATTCGAACCAGTAGTTCCTGAGATTAGCGCGTTCAAACAAACAAACAAACAAACTCTTCAGCTTTATAATATTAGTATAGATTGGTCGTAAAGATTTGTCACAAGCACTTTCCTTCATTGTCTCGGGTCTGGGTGTTTGTGGTACAAACATGTATGTGATGTTGTCTAAATTTATTTTATTATAACAATGTTAAATGAAATAACAGTTATTTAGGAATATAAATGTTTATTAGCATTGCCACGTTGTATGGCAATGCTAATTCTTTGTCCAAGGTAAAAGCCAGCCCTTGGGTCACGCGAGGAGTCAACAAGACGTTTTTCCAGATCTTTAAATAAAAGGTGTGCACTCGGACCCCACGGTCCAAATGTTTCAACCTCAAACGGCTGGAAAGTATAACTTCCAATAAGGTTGTTATATTTCCGCCGTTTGAGGTTCTCAGCAGCCGCAGCAGCAGCGCCAGCACAGTACGACGAACTAGGAAGATGAGATGGCGCAAGAGTATCGACACAAGTAGCGTCCCACACTAAAGGCCTACCCATCTTCCAAGGGAACAAAGACATCCCGTCCGGTCTCTTGCCGTCGTCGCGTGCCAGGCCATTAGGTTCAAGTACAGCCGGAACGCCGGCGGCAACAAGAGCACGTCGGATGATGTCGTTTAAATTGGCATGTCGCGCCATGCGTCCTGCGCTACGGCTACATGACATGCCGTGGTGTCCGAGGCTGTTGACTACTTCGCCACAGTGACAGCGATGTGGAGAACAACAAGAAGCGCCAAGGCGTAGTGAAACAATCTATCTTTTCTTTACTAGGTACTGTTATGTAATTTTGTGATCTGGTTCCATAAAAGATCCGTAAAGTTAATTGCTTTTAAATTAGATATTGGCCTCAATTCTGTTAAACCCTCACTAAACTTATTTTTGGACATCGGTATCTCTTTCACTTGTACACAATTAGAAAAGGACAGACTAAAAATTAGAGCAGTCATATTTAGTTTCGACTAAAATTCTCATACAAATCTACCGACGCAGAATCATGTGCACTAAAACACAGTGATGTTCAAGGCGAGCATTGGTTTGAAATTTCTAAGTTAGTTGTTAACTGTTGCCGTCCTTTTCTGACGCTGTATGTTAGTAAAAGAGAGCAATGGTTTAATTTTGATATAATTAGCGTACAAGGGAATCGTTTCCATATTGTAACTTCACAACTGCAATTATAGGTAGAATGCAATAATAGAAATGCGTAATCAATAGAAATTTATTAGTTAATTAAAATTTAAAATAAGAGATTTTTTAAGTAGCGACAGTTTAATAAAACAAATGGTTATTTTTAGACATCCTGTAGACGACATGTTTTAAATATAGTCGAAATCTTTATTTTTTAACACCAAAAGTAGGTTGAATGGTGACAGTGTTGTAAGTGAACTTATGTGTGGCGGGTGCTGAAAAGAAACAATATCATCCTTTTACTAAGTCGGCATTTCAGGCCAAAGGCCTTTGAGAAAATATTAATATCAAATAGAAGGAAACAAATTATCTGTAAGTATGGATAAATTTAAGTACGTGTTACAATCTACACGACATAAGCTGTTGCTATGCCAATTAGATAATATCAAAAGCGCTAAGATATAGTAGGGAAAAATTACTTTCTAGTAATCACACCAGCGAATTAGGTTTGACCCCGACGCAAAAAAAAGATGTCTTATTATCCGTCTATCCGTCAGTATCTCTGTCTGTTTGCCAGCCTGTCTGCGGACCGTCCGTCTGTCTGTCTGCCAGTCTGTCCGTCCGTCTGTCTATTTGTCTGCCAGTCTGTCCGTCCGTATCTCTGTCTGTTTGTCAGCCTGTCTGTGGACCATCCGTCTGTCTGTCTTTCTGTCTGCGTTTTTATAAGTCTATCTGTGGCATCCTGACTCTTAAAAGAGTGAATCAATTATGATGCGTTTTTTTGTGTGAAAGCTGACGTGATGGTTCACTTTCCCTTACTCTCCAATTTTATTATACAATGCCAATGCAAAATTGATATTAGTTTAGCAGGCAGAAGATTTAGTTTTTTTAAATAAGTGCTGTCTATGGAAGACTGACTGGAATCCAAACATTGAAAGCATTTTTTTGTGTTGTGTGCCTGCTAAATCAATGCTTTTTTTAGCATAATTATGTATTCTGTTCATAAGAGATTCACCACGCCTCCATCCACTGCGCGACGTGCTGCAGGTTCGATCCCCGCTTGGAACAAATGCGATATAGGTTTTCTTTTATAGTTTAGAGGTCATTAAATAAAAGTGAAATTTACAAAACGTAGACGTAATTTATTACGTAGCTCTGATATAGAGAAGGAACGAGCATCGATCACCACGCTTGCTCATTGCGGGTTGTCGATTTCAGATTGCAATTTTTGGAATCCCGATTTCTTCGCGATGTTTTCCTTCACTTAATTGTCAATGACGTATAATAATTAAGGAAGTACATACGACTTTGAAAAAGTCATATTCGTATGAACTTGCCAGCAGTGGGTTCAACCCTACAACCTTGTGCATACAAATCCGTATATTGAACCACAAGGCCACCATAACATTTTATTAATGCCTAGCTTTTCCCCGCGACTTTGTCCGCGTGTTTTAGTTTCAACGGTTTTTCATTTTTGCAATATTTTTCATTTATGCTCCGCTCCTTTTGGTCGCAGCGTAATGTTATATAGCTTATAGCCTTCCTCAATAAATGGGCTATCCAACACTGAAATAATTTTTCAAATCGGACTAGCTGTTCCTGAGATTAGCGCGTTCAAACAAACAAACAAACTCTTCAGCTTTATATATCTATACTAATATTATAAAGCTGAAGAGTTTGTTTGTTTGTTTGTTTGTTTGTTTGTTTGAACGCGCTAATCTCAGGAACTACTGGTCCGATTTGAAAAAATCTTTTTGTATTGGATAGTCCGTTTATTGAGGAAGGCTATAGGCTATATAACATCACGCTACGACCAATAGGAGCGGAGCATAAATGAAAAATGTTACAAAAATGAAAAACCGTTGAAACTAAAACACGCGAACAAAGTCGCGGGGGACAGCTAGTTAGTAATATAGACGAAAACGATGGACATACATGGATGGGATAAACATCAATAGGTAGTTTTGGAAAAACCTGTGGGCATATTAATTAATTCAATATTTTTATATTATAGGATGCAATGGATCCCGCTGCAGAAATAGAGTTAGAGGCTCGAAACTACCAAAAGCCAATGAATGCAGTGATTAACTTCGGAGACTCCCCGGTACAGAAATTCTATGAAGACACCACCATTTTCATGACTGGAGGTTCAGGGTTCCTTGGGAAGCAGCTCATTGAAAAATTCTTCAGGTAAACACAGGCAAATATAAATGATTTATAGGGGTAAATAAAAACGTAAGGGACCATCCATAAATTACGCCACACGTTTAGGGGGAGGGAGGGGGTCGACGAAGTATGACATTTTGTGATAAGGGGTTGGGTGCGGTCCTTAATTTCGTGACGTCACATTTAAAAAACTATTTTAATCTAAGTGTTAAGAAATAACTAATCGAATTAAATTTCGACGACCTCCGTGGTCGAGTGGCGTACACACCGGTTTTCAAGGTGTTGCCAGCTCTGAGGTCCCGGGTTCGATCCCCGGCCGGGTCAATGTAGAAAATTCCTTCTCTACATTGTCTCGGGTCTGGGTGTTTGTGGTACCTTCGTTGTCTCATATTCCATAACACAAGTGCTTTAGCTACTTACTTTGGGTTCAGAGCAATGTATATGATGTTGTCCACATATATTATTATAGTCTACATTTATAATTAAAACATAAACCTAAAATATGGCATCAAGAAAATTTTCTACATCGCTGTCCACTGGGAGAGTTCCCAAAAGGCTGGCTTATTATGTTATTTATTTTGTGTATGTATATATAGTTAAGTTACTTAGAATTAAATTAATAAAGAAGAGTAAACAAGTAAATAAAAAGTGTTAGCAAAACCAACTTTGAACTATTAAGGAAAATCTCAAAAACATTTGCAACTCTATCTGTAGATATATAAGGTTTAAATTGTTTTGTCGGCTGCTCGCTCTACTAGTTCTACGCGCCGACCGCCTAATTGCCCTTTGATAAATGCACCGTGCCTAGCGGTGATACTGTTTTTATTTCTTTGACAATTGACTTTCGAGGAGTAAACATCGTCGTTTTAATAGTTCATCGTTTTTTGTTATGTTAATTTCTAGCAATGTATGATTTGATGTTTATTTTATATAAAAAAATAATAATTTGAAATAAAACAAATTTCGGAACTCCTGTTTTAATTCAATGATTATTACTAGATAAATAATTGTAAAATATGTGACGTCACACTAGGAAAGGGGTCTCACAAATGTGACCAGCTTTGACAAGGGGAGGGGAGTCCAAAAATCATGAAATTTGTGTGACGTAATTTATGGATGGCCCCTAAATACTTTGAACCGTTAACAGAAATAATTCTAAATGAAATAGTTAAAGAAACCTGCGAAAATGTACACATCAATTTTTTAAAAGATTTTATTAGTTTTTAACGAACTAAAGCCATCTTAATAATATCAGCTTTTAAACAGAAAAATCGCACCGAAATGGATATGTTTATTGGGGAGATAGAGTAATAAATAAGTGCACGACTATCACCCCTCGTTTCTTGTTGGAGGTTAATTTTATAAAGAATTTTAAAGTATGGTGTAGGTACAATTTATTATATTATGTAAAACTAGCTGTCCCCCGCGACTTTGTCCGCGTGTTTAAGTTTTAACGGTTTTTCATTTTTGCAACATTTTTCATTTATGCTCCGCTCCTATTGGTCGTAGCGTGATGTTATATAACCTATAGCCTTCCTCAATAAACGGACTATCCAATACAAAAAGATTTTTTCAATTCGAACCAGTAGTTCCTGAGATTAGCGCGTTCAAACAAAGAAACAAACAAACTCTTCAGCTTTATAATATTATAGTATAGATATGAAGCTGTCAACACTTTATTTGTGTTTTGACTCGCGTTGTATCGTATAAATAGTTTTCGTGGACTTTCATTAGGACATTGTCGTCAAAATAGTATGTAATAATAAAATAGAATAGTAAATAATAAAATAGAATAATAATATCTTTATTCGCACACAATAGGTGTTAAATATTAATTTATTGAAAAAAGGAGGGAATATTAACATACTGTTTTTAAGCTATTAAGATGTTTGTAAGGCACTCTAGCCTCTCATTATTGTTTAAATTGAGATTAAGAAGTTTTTCAAATTCCAAATCAAAATATTTTTATTTCAAGTAGGCCTTTTCAGGCACTTTCAAAACGTTAAATGACTTTAGTTGCGCGGTTCGAAAATGTCACTCTTATAGAGAAGAACCGGAAAGAAACTCCTTAGGTTACTCTTTTAAAAAAAGGTAATTTTTAGGTACATACAATGTTAAAAAATAAAATTATTTATGCGAATACAATGTAAATAGCAAAATCTCTAATATAGCATCCAAAACGGAAGAAAAAACAATTAAGAAATCGTTCATTTTACTAATTTGCGATAGCGGTTGTCAACTAAATATAGTCCACTAGCTGTCCCCCGCGACTTTGTCCGCGTATTTTAGTTTCAACGGTTTTTCATTTCTGCAACATTTTTCATTTATGCTCCGCTCCTTTTGGTCGCAGCGTAATGTTATATAGCTTATAGCCTTCCTCAATAAATGGCCTATCCAACACTGAAAGAATTTTTCAAATCGGACCAGTAGTTCTTGAGATTAGCGCGTTCAAACAAACAAACAAATAAACAAACAAACAAACTCTTTACCTTTATATATTAAGTAAAGTATAGATTTACATTTCAGGGCCTGCAAAATAAAAAAGATATTCTTGTTAATACGACCAAAGAAAGGAAAGACGGGGCAGGAGAGACTAAATGCTGTTCTAGAAGATCCTGTAAGTGGTCAATTCAATTTTGTTAACGACGGCTCCGTCGGCGTGTCGAAGATTCTACCAATATCAGAGTTGGAAGAACATGACGGTGTTTACGGCGGCTGGCAAAAAAAAGGAAAAATTATATGAACAACAAGACTTAATACAGTAGCACCAAAAAATCTATCTCGACTTTTTAAAATTGTCAATTAAGGGCCATTAAATTAAATTATGGCACATTTTGATTCTGATTCGGGACGGCAACAAATTCACCAAATTAAACAATCTCGAAAATCGGTCCGCCCTTTCTTGAAAATTTCTTGATAAATGGTGGAACTAACCCGAGTTTGTTCTAGATATGTTTAAAGATAACTTATTACATATATTAGTTACCTTATTTATTTTTAGAAAACCAAGAATGGCAAGAAAACAACGAGTAAAGAATCAAGAAACATAGTTTACCTTTCTAACTCTTAATTAATATAATTATCTTCAGGTATTTGATCTGGTAAGAGAGAAGCAG
The DNA here is from genome assembly GCA_932294365.1 of Diachrysia chrysitis. Taxonomy (NCBI): domain Eukaryota; kingdom Metazoa; phylum Arthropoda; class Insecta; order Lepidoptera; family Noctuidae; genus Diachrysia; species Diachrysia chrysitis. The sequence continues at coordinate 6,004,378 of OW028670.1, forward strand.
CCATGGTTTGCAGAAAGGATAATTCCCGTAGATGGAGATGTGTCTGAGCTTAGACTGGGAATGTGCGAGAAAGACTTGAATACCATCGCTAAAGAGGTATGTTAGATTGTTACCATAATCTGTGTAAAACGGACCGATACTCCTCCTTGCCTTTGTTGGTCCCGACTGTCATTCGTGATTTTTGACAGTCGTGAAGTCATTACTGTCTTAGGCTGCCCGTACACGGACACTCAAGCAATTAAACAGTGAACAACGTCCACTAACTGGTCGAGCTGTCAATCACTCTTGCGCGTCACGTGCGCCTTCCGGCCGTTAGCTTTTTGTTTTATCAATCGCTTGAAGAAGTTGATCTGCTTCAAACAGTCCGTGTATGTGTGTTCATCTAATATATAAAATTCATGGTGTTTGTAATTAAACTCCTCTGAAATAGCTCGACCGATTCTCATGAAATTGATAAGGGTGGCACTCTCCAGTTTTTTATCTATAAGTATGTATGGTTAGACAACGTTTGCTGGGACAGCTAGTAATTGTATATAGTTTACAATGCAGTCGCAGCTTCAAGCACTCCGTTTGCGGACTTTAGCAAGGGACACTATATTACTTGCAATAATGTGTTATGTTTGTTAGATAGACAATTAGTCTATAACATACTGGTGTTCAGCTGTCGGTGAGACTGGAAGCCGGACACAATATTATTGTGTGCAACTTCACTCAAACTCGCAGAACAGGCGAATAAGCAAGTATGGGAAATAGTTAGCAAATAATTATGTAAATAACCTGACTTTGCAAAAATAATGTGACGATCTTGCCTGTTTGTTTTGTATGCTAAAATACGTATTTTACGTATCAAATACGTATTTCGCCAATTCCTAATTCATTATATTTTGTAATTAATTGCAAATATTCAAAACCTACTTAATTGTTTTAAATACTGCCTCATTTAAACATTACAATTTATTAGCCGTTGGATATTTTTTATAATGGGAACTTATATAATTTTATCCGAACTGACTGATTCTAAGAATCTGCAATTCCATCAGGAAGTCCAGGAGACGACCTGAAAAGTGGACGGTGTTTATTCCGCTTTACAAATAATAGTATACCAAAGACTGTTGACTGAACTAAATGCTACTACACAACCTAGGCAATAATTCCACATTTCAGTAAGATACTTCTGTACTTAATTAAAAGCAGGCTAAAACACTTTCTCGATCCACAAATCCCTGAAGAGCAAGCAGGGTTTGAAAAAGGCAAAAGCACGCGGGAACTAATCCTGAACGTCCGCCAAATAATCGAAAAAATCCGGGCATTTAACAGCCCTGTATTGTTGTGTTTTATAGACTACACCAAAGCGTTTGACTAACTGCAATAGGAGAAGCTGTTGAAGGTGCTTAAAGACATGGGTACGCCTCAACAACTTATTCACCTAGTCCAATGCCTCTACTTCAACAACCGCTCTTTCGTCAAAATAGAGACCGATTGTTTAAAGGTGTTCACCGTAAAAAAGGCGTTCGACAGGGATGTATCCTGTCACCAATTTTCTTCAATGTGTATATATAAAACTCTTGAGGACTGAGTGAAGGGGTTTACTGGTGGTGGAAAGCGCATCTCCAATTTGCAATACGCTGACGACACACTCCTCCTTGCTACGACATTTCATGTCATGAAGTAAATTCGGAATATATTGGAGGTGGGAAGTGGCAAATTAGGGCTTGCAATTGGTCTCCAGTTGCGCGGTTCTTAAACAAGAAACTCCATGAATCGTTATTAGACATTCACTTGTTAAATGTTAAAATCTCACAGTTTTTAAATTATTTTGAACATAAAGGGCGATCCCGAAAATATGCGTGAGTAAACCAAATGTTCTAAATAACTATGAATACTCCGAAAGTTCTTTAATTGTCAACCGAGTTTGTGTTATTATTAGATGTAGAAATTTTTTATTTTTTCATAAAGTCTTAGTAAAGTCTATGTTAGGAGATGTCAATAGGTTAGTTACTACATGTCTGACTAGCTGTCCCCCGCGACTTTGTCCGCGCGGTTTATTTTCAATGGTTTTTTATTTTTGCAACATTTTTCATTTATACTCCGCTCCTTTTGGTCGCAGCGTAATGTTTTATAGCTTATAACCTTTATCAATAAATGAGCTATTCAACACTGAAAGAAATTTTCAAATCGGACCAGTAGTTCCTGAGATTAGCGCGTTCAAACAAACAAACTCGTAATCTTTATATATTAAAAAGTATAGATTATTATTTTTATCAATGTTTGGTTTTGTACCATACCTGTATTTTCTACTACTAATTGTGCGTGTGTATCTTTTATTACATGTTTACAGGTTGATATTGTAATCCATATGGCGGCTACAGTCCGTTTTGATGAACCTCTCAAAGTAGCGGCCAAGATCAACGTGCGAGGGACTATAGAGGCTGTTGCTTTAGCTAAAAGCTGTACGAAACTTAAGTAAGTATTCTTTAACAGATAGATAGGCATTACTTGCATAACGTTAATTATCTATGGGATAGCAGACTAACGGATGCGCTGTTCAGCTGATGGTAAGTAAACACCATTGCCCATGGACATCTTCAAATACATGTAATGGAAAGTATTAATTAGGGGGAGGGGGAGGACTGACGCACTCCCTCCCTCTCTTCCTTCAGTAATCGACTGCATGTTTGTATACACAAAGCAGTATTTATTCTTACGAAAGTTTTAATATGATCTGAAGTTCTATGAGTCCAATCCGGAATAACAAACGAACAAAAATACAACCGAATTGAGGCCATCTAACTGTCAGTTAAAAATAGATGGGAAAGCACTTACCAAGTTCAATTCGTGGGAGATTCGGGGGCCCATATCCATTTTAAAAACCCATCAAAATCCTTAGGTATTAGTGGTCCAACCAAAAACATTTTCATGTAAAATGTTGCCAAGACGAGACGATATGAATCGCGCTGTCAAAAAGTATAATAAAACGACCATGTTGTTGAGAAGGAAAAACAGAAGAGAAATTTATTTATTTTAACAGATTTGACATTAACTTTTTTATATTATTTTAAACTAAGAAAAATACACAGGTAATGTAGAAAACTATAACAACAGAGGTTGTAGAATGATTATTTTAGATATATTTCAACAAAAAGTTATCAGATCTCATGTAGAGCTAAGTTTCTAAATCTACACGCCCTAACTGTACAAGGCCTATCTTTACAAACTTCTCCACCTTAGTCAAAATGTGTAGCTAGGTCATTTCGCTACATTCACATAGGCGTAAAGTGAAAAATTTATATTCACTGTTCATTACTTTTCTGTTATATGTTCTTGTAGTTACGAAACAGCCGGGCTACATATCTTTAACTAAGGTGTAGAGTAAGGTGTAGTGCCCTTGCGCTTCGCTTGGCTCATCTTGGCGGGGGAACTACCGTGCTCCTAGATGTGCAAATCACTTTATAACATCCATTGAATAATCGGCTCTATCGAAAGTTGTTTTTACTTCGTTTTAAATGTAGGGGGTGCGTCTCAAAACGTATAAACTCATTTGGTATAATTTCATTTTATTATCGTTCATTAGATATAATCAACGCGACATAACCAACTGTTGATATAATTTCTTTACATATAACATTTATTTATTCTAAAACTTAATTAGTATAACGTTGTTTGATATAACGTTTATGTAATCGAAAATCATCTAGTCTAACGTTAAATATATATAAAAAACGTCATTATGGTTAACACCCCGACTCAGAGTATCCCGACTCGGATAGGTTAGGTTAGAAAGAGAAAAATGGAAAATACTAAATGGAGAAAATACCACGAAGGCCAGACGGGAGCTCCGCTCCGCTTAGCTCCCGCTCTAGCCTTCGTGGTATTTTTTGTAAACCACCCAGAAATAGGAGCCCCGCGAAGCGAGGCTCCGTCGACCTATCTTAGCACAGGTGGTAATCAGTTACTAGTTATTATCAAATTAGGTTACTTTTACCTATAACTACTATAGAACTTACAAAGAATAAAACAAAGTAAAAATACTTTTTAACATTTATTAAACAAAATACAAAGTTAAGTCTATGCAATTTTGCTTTGTGTTTTTTAGTAGGCGTTTTTATCATATTAGACCAAATAAGTTTTATATCTTTTGAGTGGTATGTCAAACGATTTCATATTTAATGCATGTTATGCGTATAAAAATTAGTTATTTTCAAATTATATCAATCGTTTATTATATTAAATAATCGCTATATATAATAAAATTATAGGTTCCGTTGTTATATGTTGTTAATATTAGAGATTTTGTTGTTATAACATCTATTACTTACCCAAATGTAGGTGTTTGCACGACCACAATTTTTTTATTATATATGTATTTATATATGTATTCGTAAATAAACTCTTTGTTAGTCACGCGCATTTGTTTGAGATAGCGATGGCCGTTCACGAAAATAAATCTGTTGTTTTCTTCCAACAGGCAATTCATCCACGTGTCGACAGCATACTGCCAAGCCACTAAGGACAGGATAAATGAGGAAGTAACGGAGCAGTTCTACCCCTGTGCCATGCCTCCTGAATTACTCGTGAATTTTGTAGAATCGTTAGACGAACAGCGCCTGAATGATATAACACCTGAGTATGTTAAAAACAGACAATTAATTTAAAAGTACTGAAAATTAATTTAATTGCAATAGAAACTAAAGTTTTTAGTTGTAGATTACATAAGCTATTAATATAGATAGGAAAAGTGTTGGACCAAGAACACTTCCTTGGGGTATACCGAAGGTAACAAGAGCATCACTACACTACAGACCGCCAAAAAAACCCTCTGAACCCTATTCTGCAAATAATTGCAGATTTAGTTAAAAGTTTTATCTCGAATACCAACTTTTTCTAGCTTGTTTATTAGCAGAGATACAGAGACTGTGTCTAACGCCTTTGTTAGGTCACTTGTGAGTAAAAACGTCATACTAATTACTTTCATATTGAGCTAGTTAGTAAGTAGTAAACCGCAGAGGGCGATGGCCGTCAGGGTCGTCCGCGGGTATCGCACGATCTCCTACGAGGCGGCTTGTGTCCTGGCCGGATCCCCGCCCTGGGACCTAGAGGCGAAAGTACTCGCGTCATTGTATAGATGGCGCGAGGAAGAGCGGGCACGGGGCTCGAGACCGGCGCGGCGGCAGATCGCGCTGCGCCGAGATGAGCTCCGTCAGGTCCTGGTGGCGGAATGGCGGCAAAGGCTTCTGCGCCCTGCCGCCGGCCTCGCTACCGTCGAGGCGATCCGGCCAGTACTCGACGTCTGGCTCGGGAGGAGGCACGGCTCCCTGTCGTTCAGGGTGACGCAGGTGCTGTCGGGGCACGGCTGCTTCGGCAAGTACCTGTGTCGCATAGATAGGGAGCCGGACGCTTGGTGCCACCACTGCGTCCATTGCGGGGAGGACACGGCGCAACACACGCTCGCTGAGTGTGTAGCTTGGGAGGAGCAGCGCCGTGTCCTCACAGAGGAAGTTGGAGGCGATCTGTCGCTGCCGGCCGTAGTGCGGAGTCGTGGGACGCGGTGGTGTCCTTCTGCGAGGACGTGATGTCGCAGAAGGAAACTGCGGAACGGGAGAGGGAGATCTCCACTCCCTTCCCGGGCCGCAGAAGGCGGGCGGGCGGAGAAGGGCGGACAACGCCCTTTTCCGCCCCCCATGAATGGGTCCAGGGGCGAGGGACTTGGGGAAGTCCCCGCCCCCTATTCGATGGACCCGAGGCGGAGGCGCGCGCGGGTATCGGCGCGCGCCTCTGAGACGATGCACGGGGTAGTTAACACCTCACTACCCCGTGCAGGAGACGAGGCCCGGACAACCGGGCCGGCACTAGTGCGGGGCTGCGGAAGAATTTGGATTCCCGCGGCCCCGCGCGCACGTGCGAGGAGACACCGGGGGGTTTAGCCGGTAAGAGTCCGGCACGCCCCTCCGCCTCTCCCCAGGCGGAGGAAGTCCATGAGGATTTCCGCCCGTCAAAAAAAAAAAAAAAAGTTAGTTAGTAGTTACTTGCAAAGTACTTAATTATTTCTAAATATAAATAACTAGCTGACCCGAAACCATTGAAAAAGGTTACTTAGCTATCCTACATTTGTTTTAGCTAAGTTTAAAATAAATGTGTTTGATACATATAATTTTATTTCGCAGATTGATCAAGGGATGGCCCAATACTTATACGTTTACGAAGGCAATAGCTGAGGATGTCATCAGGACTTCAGCTGCAGATCTACCTGTCTGCATCGTGAAACCACCTATAGGTATACATTGTATTATAATAAATAAATAAATAAATGAATAAATGTGGACAACATCACATACATTGCACTGAACCCAAAGTAAGTAGCTTGTGTTATGGAATTCAGAGACAACGAAGGTATTACAAACACCCAGACCCGAGACAATGTAGAAAAGTGGTCAAAAATAATACCTCATAATACCTCCTTTCTCTTTATACATATACATTTCTCCGTTAGTTTAAATAATCATTTATGTTTTACGCTTCAGTAACTTCCTGTTACTACGAGCCACATCCAGGTTGGCTGGACAAGTCCGCGGTAGGGGGGCCCAGTGGGGTGAGTAACAAGTTGAATTAAGATCGATTCATGCTCATTAACATTAACATCTTTGAATAGTAATTTAATTTAAATGGCATAAAAAAATCATTTTTTTTTATAGAAAGACGCACTAATTTATTATTATACCAATTGCCGTAATCATAAATATCTAATGAAATTATGGCAATAAATATCATATTATAATGAAATTTCGAATCTAATCTTAGAAAAATTTGAAGGTCCCTCACTTTAAAATTTTTCTCTCCTGTTACATACACTTTTTGCTATAACCGTTACATTCTGTTGGATGGCGATTTATGTGTAATTAATTCTTCCTTTTTAGATTATTGTTGGTTTGGCATTAGGAGTGCTTCACGTGTTTTTGGTGGACTACGATTGCAAGTTGGCTACTGTGCCTCTGGATTACGTAAACAACGCTATTATAGGAGCTGGATGGGACGCGGCTGAGAGACGAAAAGATGGCAATAATGAAATACCCCTGTATATGGTCTCGAACGAGGAAGCTTTGGTCAAATGGGGTATTTACTCTTTATTTATTTTTTGCTCGACTGCGCCATTAAGTTATTTTTGTTGTATTTTTAAAGTGAAAATTCTATAAAACGTGTAGTTCGGCAGTCTCGTTTTTTTTTTAAATTCAAGGAGGTAACTATGCTTATGATTCTAGACACGAGTCAATAATAAAATAAGTAATTATTGTTTTTCTTTTTTATGATTTTCGGAAATGTATGTGTGGGACAAGCATTTCAAAACGCGGCCCGTGTGATACCGCACTGTAACTGCTCTTTTACACACACATAAAGACACTGCTTCCGCATACACAACGGGGCGATTCTGTTCTTTGAAAATGGTGTATTCTGAAATACTGTCAAACTTAAAAAAGTAAAAAAACAAGTATATAATATTTATTATTGAGCAGATATAGTAATTGTATACGATTGAATATGTCTTTCATGGAAATGATAATGCAAAAGGACATGTTATATAGACGGGGGTTAAAAGAATTATTGTGTCACGAAAAGGCGTTACGGCTGCGTGGAGGGGGTAGACGATATAAGATGACCGGCGCGTACGACGCGCGCTATTAAAACCAATATATCTCTAAAGTTTTGTATGGGAGCTGTTTGTAAAACTCACGTCGTTGGTATTATTATAAAATAAGCTATTATATTTGTTGTGTACTCCCTGATGCACTGATCAACCAACGATGTGTGCGGGCAGCGCGTACGCTCTCGCCCGTGGCTGGCCCCCCACACCGTCCGCCCAAGACAGTGTAAATAGCTATCACTATGGATATAGTCCAATACAAACACTACAATATTAAAAACTAGCTGTGCCCTGCGACTTAGTCCGCATGTTTTAGTTTCAACGGTTTTTTCATTTTTGCAACATTTTTCTTTTATGCTCCGCTCCTTTTGGTAGCAGCGTAATACACATCACTAGACTGCCTATATTATATTTGGTCAATCTAGCAATAGCACTAAGCCCGAGTGGATCTCGTCTACTCCTCGGATTTACATCGTCTGCAAATTATTATGTTATACAAAGGATTTAAAACATCCTTTTTTTTCAGGATTTTACAGTAATGTTTTGAATAGCGAGTGTGACAGATTATACTCTCCAGTAGCTCTATGGTACTGCTATTTAATAGAAACGAAAAACAAGTTCGTGTACTGGTTTTTAAACTGGTTCCTGCATTATATACCGGCTTACATGCTTGACGGTGTTTGCGCCATCATTGGAAAGAGACCAAAAAACATTCCATCGTAAGTTTTGAAATTTTTATACTTAGCTAGATGAGACCCGCGGTTTTACCCGCCTAGTTGTCATCGCCTGTGAATGAATCCAGGTTGTAACTTTAAATCCGTTGAGTAGTGTTTGCGAGATAATCATAATGATATATAATAATGATACATAATATCTTTCCAATCATTTGCGTTTGTATAATTTGTAATATGGGGCACGGTAGTGCGAACGCCAAGACGAGACGATGGAAGCGCAGTGTACCTACCTTTTCTTGAAATGTTAGTTTATAGTTTGTAACTAAACTTGTATCTGAAAGTGACAGAGACAGCACGAGACTTAAATCACAGTTTTGATATCATTATTCTATTAAATAGTTCTTATTTTTTCAGATTCGTGGCAGTCTATCAGAAGATAAATAAATTGTCAGACGCTTACACCTATTTTCTGACCAACTCTTGGAAATTTCGGGACTCTAATGTAAAAGCTATGATCGCTCGAATGACAGCAAACGATCGAGCGATCTTTAATTGTGATATCAACAATATTGATTTCTCTGATTACACTCTAGTTTGGGCTATAGGTATTCGCAAATACGTTTTAAAAGATGGCTTAAAGGGTAGTTTGAAGACTGCGGCTAGACAAAAGTGGTTTAGAATAGCTAATCTTGTGTTTATGGCGTTATACATCTATGGTATTTTCGTGGTTGTGTCAAAGATATTTTCTGTGGTGTATTACTTGTTTACATTTTTTCTATAAATTTTAAATGGTATTGTTTTGTTTTATTTTTTACTTCCTATTCTACAGCCAAACTTACCTTGCCTGCAGATTGAAACCCCCTCCATAAGTAACGATATATAATTTACTAGCTGTTTCCCGTGGCTCCGCCCGCTTGGATGTCGGTTATCGCGGTAACAAGTAGCCTTTGTCGTTTCTCAGGCTCTAGACTATCTATGTACCAAATTTCATTTAAATCGGTTCTGTAGTTTTGGCGTGAAAGCGCGACAGACAGACATTGTTACTTTCGCATTAATAACATTAGTAAGGATGATTGTTTTCTTAACCTACACACATAAAAGTTCTAATTACAAATTAATAAATAGAGTTGTCTTTCTCTGGTCAACTGAAATATTTCTGTTTAAGACGAAAAACATTTTTTTTAGCTATTTTCATTTTGTTTTTACTTAGCAACTATAAAAGTTATTGACTTGAAATTTGGTTCCTAGATAGAAGAGGATTTCAGTTACACGATTTAAGAAACTTTCCTCGATAGATTTATTTTTAGAAATCAGCTGTATAAAAACAATTGTTTTTGCCAAATCAACCAAACTATTCAACCTAATAATATCCCAAAATGAGAGCCAAGTTCAATATTATGATATATGCCTTGGTTGTTGACTACAACGACAAAAGAAGATCTTATATACGAATTATTATGTTCGATGGCTAGGTTCTACCAGCAAGCCAAATTTTTGGAATAATAAAATAAGATCCGACAAGTAACAGGTTTAGAACTTGCGAAGGCTATAATATAATTTGTATATAAAAAGTAGTCAATTCAGACCTTAGGCTACAATATATTATTATCCTAAGCTATAAGAATAAATTATATTTTATGTGAATACCTATATCATAATATTGAACTTGGCTTTCATTTTACATTTATGTTTTTGATGGGATATCAATTCTTTTTGTACATAAATGATTAGTAGGTACTTATTTATAACAAAATTAATACCTAATGGTTTTTGTTAAACTAGGATTTTCCTGCGTTTACGGGTATAAGGTAAGTGTTCCTAATAGAATCAATAAAGTTTAAAAATTATAATAAAATGACAAAAAAATTCCAGAGTCAGATATTTTCCTTTGTATTCACCTAATTACCTATCTGAATGCCAAATTTGAACTTTCTAGGTCATCTGGAACTGGGTTAGAATTTTGATCAGTCAGTGATAAAAATAAAGAATATATATAATAATATATAATAGTTAATAGCTAAATAACCGTTGAGACGTGTTTATGAAATTTGGAGCACAAATGTATCTCAAAAGTCTCAATATATGAGCCAAATTTGACACGTTGATGTGAAATAGTTTTTGAGTCGCCAGTTCGGTTACTAGAACTTGGCTTTGACACGCCACCGCGTGTCTAGATTTTTTTCACACTATTTGATGCATAATCATAATATCTTTATTAATGTCAATTGATTTGTTATTCGACAAATTTAGTTTCGACTAAAATTTTCATACAAATCTACCGACACGCAGAAACGTGTGCACTTAAACACAGTGATGTTCAAGGCTTGGTTTGACATTTTTAAGTTATTTGTTATCTGTTGCCATCCTTTTCTTACGCTGTATGTTAGTAAAAGATAGCAATGGTTTAATTTGATTAAGTTAGCATACTAGTTAGTTGCTAACACGCTTTATCTATACTATAATTATAAAGCTGAAGAGTTTGTTTGTTTGTTTGTTTGTTTGTTTGAACGCGCTAATCTCAGGAACTACTGGTTCGAATTGAAAAATTCTTTTTGTATTGGATAGTTCGTTTATTGAGGAAGGCTATAGGCTATATAACATCACGCTACGACCAATAGGAGCGGAGCATAAATGAAAAATGTTGAAAAATGAAAAACCGTTCAAACTAAAACACGCGAACAAAGTCGCGGGGGACAGCTAGTTTCAAATAAACTTAACTATATATACATACAAAAAGAACAGTTAGTTGCTTTAAATACCTAATTTTCAAGTCTGTCCGTCCGGGTGCCCTAATAAACATTCAAAGCATTTGAATATGTCATATCTGTTACTAGAACAAAGGTTAGTTTAATATTCTAATGAATGCAGGAAATTTAAATCAATGATTGTGCAAAATCAAAATTAAACACTGTCAAATGAGCCGGTTACCTTATGGTTAGCCAACCCCGCTGCTCAAGACCTTCTCCAGCACCAGAGCCAGCGGACCTGCGATGCTGGCATTACAGATTACAGCTTACACATTTACAAATCTTTTAAAAACAAAATCATAATCATTTTCAAAATAATTATTTTAAAAGTGCTTACTTTTTTACAGGAAAAAAGGTAATATATACACAATGTTTAATTTTAAAATATGCGATTATGTTGTTTAGCCTAGATGCTACATGAGATTAGCGCGTTCAACTAAACAAACAACAACAAGCTCTTCTATTTAATAAGCTTTATAATATTAGTAAAGTTACTGCACGGATAGCCGAGAAATATATCACCACACCAATTACCTCAGTGCGCGACGTGCCGCGGGTTCAATCGACATGGGATACGACATGGGACAAGCATTTGTGCGACCCACAAATGCTTGTTTCAAGTCTGGGTGTTCTTTGTGCATGTGATTTGAATGTTTGTGAAACCCCCCGCGACACAAGGATTAAATTACTTAGTGCGGAAGTCGTTTTTTTTTTTTAAAAAAAGAAACGAATAATCTTTATTCGCGGTAGGGGCATAAATAAAACATTACATTAAATTGGGTATTGTTTTAATTCTGCAACTTACATGGTGTGCAATATTTTGATTATATCTATAACTATATTAAATTAACTCTGCTTATTTGTATAATCATTTTCGTGAGGAGTATTCATAATTATTTAAAATAAAACGGTTTACCCACGCATATTCTCGGGATCGCCCGCCTAGTTTCAGACTCAATAGGAGTCCCTTATCATGAACTGACCGCGTCAGCTCATGTTGCTTGGAAAATTAGTCGTATGTTAACTTTTTTTTCATAGCTCATTACTTCTGTTCGTTCTTCTTAGCTTTTACCCAATAGGCATATTGTTTGCAAGCTAATTTAAAATATTGTGGCTCGCGTATTTAATTGTATAATTACATATATAATTCCATAACACTTCTTCTTCTTAGTCGGCATTTTCATTGCTGAAGGTCGTGTCTAGTCTGAAAGTATTGATAACTTTATTTATTATGCACTTCCACGTGTCTCTGTCTTCGGCAGTCTTAATCGCCTTGGTAATTGGCTGGCCAGTAAGCGACTTTTCCAGATCTGACCAGCGGGTAGGTGAGCGACCGCGTGATCTTTTCCCGACTTGGCCAACTACCATCAGCTTCTCTAGGCTGTCAGGGTTGCTACGAGCGACGTGTCCGAAGTATCTGAGAATTCGCTGGAAACAGATAGCGGACAGTCTAGCGTTTATTCCGAGCTCCTTTAGAATGGACACGTTGGTGCATCCGCCTCCATCACCACATTTCAAAAGCATCTATTTTTGCTCTTTCTTTCTGCCTTATCGTCCAGGATTCGGCGCCGTAAAAGAAAATTGAGAAGACCAGAGTACGCACCAGCCTCACTTTGGTTTTTCGGGATATATTGCGATCTTTCCATATCCTAGTAAGTTTAGTCATCGCTGCTTTTGACATTTGGATTCTTCTGGATATCTCCCTTTCACTGCCACCCTCGTTGTTGAGAAGGGAGCCGAGATAGATAAACTGATCAACGAATTCTAGGTCCCTGAGTTCATTGGAGCGAATTAGTATACCAGGTCTGTCTTCCACCAAGGCCAACTAATTCACTCTCTTTCTCTACTCTGGAGAGAAGTTCAGCTAGTTCTTGCTCGGACGATGCAAACAGAGTAGTGTCGTCTGCGTATCTTAGATTGCTGACTTTTCTGCCGCCAACAGATATTCCACACCCCCCCCCCCAACCTTCCAGGGCTCGTCTCATGATATATGCACCATAGATGTTGAAGAGAATCGGAGATAGGATGCATCCCTGTCTCACACCTTTTTGCGGTTTAAAGGGTTTTGACAGAACATTGTTCACCTCTACAACCGTACTTCCATTCTGATAAAGGTTTGCGATGAGTACAACAAGGTGCTTTGGTACTCCCATCTCTGTTAGAATGCTCCATAGACTATCCCATCTAACACAATCAAACGCTTTTGAGTAGTCGACGAAACACATCAGCATTGGAATGTTGAACTCGCGGCACTTTTCAATGATTTGCCTGACATTCACAATCTGTTCCCTTGTACCTCGTCCTTTAACAAATCCCGCTTCCTCTACTGGAATCTGCCATTGCAAAAAAGGCTTAAGGCGTCCGTTGATAATATGCAGTAGAATCTTGCTTGCATGGGATATGAGCGCCACAGTCCTATACTTAGTTTCCGAAAGACTTACTTAGTTGACCCCTTCTTGTGTAGTGGTACTAAAATAGATTTCTGCCAGTCACCGATCCATTCGCCTGTTCTCCATATCTGATTGCATAGGTTTGGTAGAATGCATATACCGTCATCGGATTTTAGGATATGTGGCTCCAAAGGGACATCGGTCATGCTGTGTGGTGGGTTTATTGTTGTTGGTGTAGCGTCCGCGTACAAGTCTGCGCAATAACCTCTCCACTTGTCTACCATTTTATCAATCTCTATAAGCAAACCTCCATTTGCGTCTTCTATGGCCCATGTTTTTGCCTTGAAATCCCGCGTTATAGACTTTATTTTCATGAAAAGATCTCGAGTGTGCATCTTTTGGGCTTTATGAACTTCAATTTCAGTGCATATATTATTAAAGTACTGGTTTTTATCCTCCCTAGATCAGCGTTGTATTTCCTTCGAGAGAGCTTTATATTGCTCACGACTGTTATCATTTGAGAGGTTTTTCAGTAGGTCTTTTTTTCTTTTAACAATGTCCCATGTCTCATCTGATAACCATGAACTGCGGGGTAAATCGCTCGTTTCAATCTGGCTTTCTTCGTGGGTGACAAGACTCCAACTCTCATTCAAATCCGAGCTATCATCAATCTGCATTCCCGTCGCCACCTTTAGCTGGAACCGTGCTTTGAAATTTGTTTGTTCTCCAGGTGTAAGCTTACGCTTTTGCTTATCTACAAGTCGGTGACATTTCTTAAGTTTGATAACCAATTTTGCGACTAGCAGAGAATGATCGCTGTCGCAGTGGCACCTGGGTGTGTTTTGGTGTTTATTACGCACGATTTCCACCTCCTTGGAACTGCGATATAGTCGATTTGGTTTCTGGTACCATCTCCCGGTGATCTCCATGTATAAAGTCGGCGAGGATGATGCTGGAATCAGGTGTTCATTATGGACAGTGAGTTGGCCGCACAAAACTGCAGCCACCGGTCTCCTCGCTCATTACGCTCGCCCAGTCCAAAACGCCCAACAACAACTCTCAGGTGGTCGTCATACTCTGTACATCCAACTTTAGCATTTAGGTCTTCTATCAGGATATTCACTTCACGCTTAGGTAGCGAGTTGTAAATGTCATCTAGCTGATTATAAAATGCATCTATCTCCTTCTCGCTAGAATTGCTTGTGGGTGCGTACACCTGTATGATGTTCATGCGAAATGGCTTAGTGTTGAGTTTTAGCGTAATTATACGCTCGCTAACAGGGTTGTATCCCAGAACACATTTATCCATCTCAGGTGTAACAGATATCGCCACGCCTTTGCTTTGCTGCCCAATAAGGGGCCAGAGAAGTATATTGTGTGCCCTCTACTCATTTTATAAAACCCTGTGCCTCTCATGTGAGTCTCGCTGAGGCCTAATATATCCAGTTTGTAGGCCATTTGTTCCTTGTCGATTGTTTCTTTATTCCTTGTATCATGCCACGGACATTCCACGTTGCAAGTGCAACCATCTTCTAAGCGTCTTCGTGGCGTCACCAGTAGCATTTTGTCCACACTGTGCCTGGCGAGTCACTCCAGGGTGGCCAGTAGCATACTTCACACCAAGCGACCTGGAATCGTCGTGGCGCCGGGTGGTAGCCGGATTGCATGCCATATCATCTCTCTGTAGGCTCATTTCATACTAGATTTCTTGGGAAAATAGTGCAGTGGTTTCCCGTTGCCTTCTGCACCAGTCTTTTCGGGGAGTATTTGGTTCCCCAGGCTGCTGTAGCCTCTTCCAGATGGTCGCCCTACTGGGTGTTATGTTATACCACCTATGCTCGGCCGCCATTGCCTCGTCTGTTATCTAGCAGGGAGCACCGCGACGGCCGCTGGCCGCCGCCGCTATTCTAACAAGAACCACTAGCGCGGGCAGGTGAGGATGACAATTGGGTCGGATGAGATGTTATGTCCGTTCTCCCCTTACTCCCCAAGTTCTGTATATAGCTAACTAGCTGTTTGCCGCGGCACCGCCCGCGTGGATGACTGAATCTAGACAATCTGTGTACCAAATTTCATTTAAATCGGTTCAGTAGTTTTGGCGTGAAAGCGTGACAGAAAGACAGAGTTACTTTCGCATTTATAATATTAGTAAGGATTACTTTGGGTTCGAAGAAATGTATGTGATGTTGTCCACATGTGTATATAATGTTTATGATAATGAATGAATAATATTTCAGGTAGTGGCAGTTTAACAACACAAAAAGGTATTTCAAAACACCCTGTACACGTCACATTCCTAAATATAATCAAAAACTTTACTTTTAAATCTTAATAATATTGTGATTTTTGACAGTATTGTTTGTTAATTTGTGTCGGGTGCTGGTAGGAAATAAAATTATCCTTTTATTAAGTCGGCATTTCAGGCTAGTGCTTGAGATAAAAGGAAGAAAACAGTGAATTCTCAAATAGAAACAATTGATCTGTAAGTATTAATAGTTGAAGTACAGGTGGTCTGGTCTATCTCGCTAAGTAATAGGTTTCTTTGTATGATGACTTTCGTGAGGAGTATTCATAATTATTTATATGCGTGAGTAAAACAAAACGGTTTACTCACGCATATTCTCGGGATCGCCCGACTAGTTTCAGACTTAATAGGAGTCCCTAATCATGAGCTGACGCGGCGGCGGTGGTGTCGCGAGTCGAACTATTTAACTGAGATCTTAGAGCATTCACCGAAAAATATGCTTTAGTAAACCATTTTGTTTTAAATAATTATAATAGGTTTCTTAACTGGGTATGAAAAGTTAAAATCTAATCAGTCCGTATATTAGATGATAAAAAATATGGGTGCGCCAAAGTTCACCTAAATTTTCAACTCCGATAATTGGAAATCCGAAATGTTCTTCCTAACATTTTTTATCCTAACAATCACAATTCCTAACTACTCTGTCTCTAATGTTCATAATTCCGAAGCATTCAACTTCATAATGTCAGTAGCAATAAACATCTATTATACTTTTATTTGTTTTCCTATATTTTCTCAACATAACCATCTTTTACACTATTATTAAAAGTCATATCTTTTTTGTTTAGATTTCTTTTTATTCATAATAATCAGTAGCTTAGAATCGACTTTGCCAACCCCGACACATTTGGTTAGGTAGGTAGGTTTTTTTTTTTGACCCTTAGAACCGACTTTGCCAACCCTGACATTTGGTTAGGTTGGTAGGTATTTTTTTTTCTGACCCTTAGAACCGACTTTGCCAACCCCGACATGGTTAGGTTAGTAGGTATTTTTGAAAAGTTGTTTTGAAAAATATTCTTAAAGAAACACTTACACTTGGTAAATGTTTCTTTCTGAGTATGAGTGAAAATATTATGGTAATTATGTTTAGGGATAAAAGCGTTATGATAAAAAAGAGTAGGAGTTTAAATATATTTACATTAATAAAATTATTGATTACAATTGTCGGAAACATGAGTTTTATGAACATCGCCTTTAGCACTACAAATAGTATGAATGAAAACTTTAGGATGAAAAATTTTAGGAAGAGTGATGCATTCGGATTACAAATCGTTAGGAAGAACAATTTCGGGTAAAGAATTTAGGTGAGCCAATATGGGCCCAAAAAATATAAGACACGTATTTTTTTCTTTTTCAAAATAACTTAAAACTATGGAGATAAAGCGAATTAAAGTTCAGGGGTTAAGGTTCAGGAGGCTAATTACGTCACCCTGTTACACAAAACGCACGACATCGTGACGTCATGCGACATTTCAAATCAATGTGTCATCGTAAGTTTTTAGTTCGTAAGTTTTATTTGATAACTAGCTTTTGCCCGCGGCAAAGTAAAATTTGTTAAATATCAAAATCCTATTTAAGCGGACGTCTTCATCATAGTAGATCCAATCTTTAATTTCAGTTCAATCAGTCGAAAATCTAAGAAGATTTATATAAACTTTTACCCCCTATTTTATCCCCTTGGGGGTAGAATTGATAAAAATCCTTTCTTAGGGGATGCCTACGTCATAACATCTACCTGCACGCCAAATTTCAGCCCGATCCGTCTAGTGGTTTGGGCTGTGCGTTGATAGATCACTATGTCAATCTGTCAATCACCTTTGAGTTATATATATTTAGATGTAGAGGACATTAAATAAAAGTTATATTTCTGAAGAGTATAAGTAATGTACGAACGAAGCATTACATGATAATGGTATGATCAATTCCGATGATTTTTTTTGGTTGAGTTTGTTGTGGAAGGATAGGTTTTCATGAAAAAAATGAAACTACCTGAATAAACAACGTGGTGGGCAATACAAAAGTAATAGGTGTTTTTTGGAAAAACCTGTAGGCATATTAGCTGATTCAATATTTTAACATTATAGGATGCAATGGATCCCGCTGCAGAAATAGAGTTAGAGGCTAGGGACCACCAAAAGCCTATGAATGCAGTGATTAACTTCGGAGACTCCCCCGTACAGAAATTTTATGAAGACACCACCATTTTCATGACTGGAGGTACAGGGTTTCTTGGGAAGCAGCTCATTGAAAAACTTTTCAGGTAAACACAGGAATTTAAACGTAAAGACGTTAACAGAAATCATTTATAACTATTTAAAAAAACAGAGCATAAATAATACCCAACAACCATCTCGGTCATGTCAGCGTTCAAAGCAAAAAAAAAATGCATCGAAATCAGTATATCCGATACAGATAATCAGGTTAAACTTATAACACTCCTCTATTTTATCGGCAGTTAATTAAAGCTGAAAACATTGGTTTTGACAGAAATATAGTCCATTTATTTTTCCAGGGCCTGCAAAATTAAGAAGTTATACTTGTTAATACGATCAAAGAAAGGAAAGTTTGGGCAGGAGAGGCTAGCTGCTGCTCTAGAAGATCCAGTAAGTGTTTAATTAAATTTTGTTGATGATGGCTCGTTCCGTGTGTCGACGATACTGTCAATGACAGTATCGTTTAGTGAGTATTTACTAAATTAAGAACTATTTTTTCCGGGACGAGTTGAATCAAATCAAATCAAATCAATCAAAAACTCATTAATTCCAACTAGGCTACAAAGTAGCACTTTAAGAACGTCAATACAATGGACAGCACCCTGATTTGCCCACCCTTCACTGCTTCGTAAGTGCTCTGGCTGCGGGGAAGAAACGGCGCAACAAACTGCCCAGCAGCACGCTGTCATTTCGTATACAATAATAATAGTAATATAATTACACAATTAATTCTTAAACAATAATAATAGTTATATAATTTAGGGACTGCCCAAATAAACAAGTGTTTGAGATCGATAGGTACTACAATAGGTACTATGAAATTAAAAGTATAATCTACAGAGCCCAAAGTCAGCAGAACGACCAGTCACCGCAAGCAGCAACCGTTCACGAGCATGACGCAAGGATCAGCCATCACTTTCCTCGCCATATTAGAGGGAAGGAGGTGACCCTACCCAAGACGCCACCGCAGGCAATGACAACTAAGGGAGCATGACGAATCCGCTGATGGCTTTAAAAAAAAAATGATAATATATGCATTGAATGAAAATACTCCAAACACTAATTTACTCCACTCTGCATAATTAAATTATATAATTAATATAATTATACATTCCAAAACAATGTAAAGAATTTAAATAAATACAATACACATACGTATAATCGTACTAAAAATAAAACAAAATAGGTAACGAAAATAGTGAACGATCACAAATAAGTACTTTGTCCATAAATAAGTGCGTATTTAGCTTCTTAGAACACCACAAATGATTTAAACCCATATAGCACGAGGAGAACATCATTAAACATAGTGTACCTGCCTATAACTATCTTAATATTAATATATCTTCAGGTATTTGATCTGGTAAGAGAGAAGCAGCCGTGGTTTGAGGAAAGGATAATTCCCGTAGATGGAGATGTGTCTGAGCTTAGAATGGGAATGTGCGAAAAAAACTTGAATACCATCGCTAAAGAGGTATATTATTGTTTGACTGTTACCATAAATCTGTACTTGACGCTCGTCAAATATCAATGTATTACTCGGACCAACGGCTTCGAGGAACGGAGTCTCGGTCAATATATGGTCACCTATACAAGGACCGATCGCGGCAAATCCGTTCTGATTGCTGTTTATGTAGCCATGACCCTCAGAACAGAAATGACCGAAGTTTAGTAATGGTTGTCATGCGCAAAGTTGAGCGCGACAACCAATGGAGCTTCGACCCCGCGGTCAACATGATCACGGTAACCAATGGTCATGAGGGGTCATTTTTATCCGACGCAAAAATTTATCCATAACCATCAAAGGGCATATTTTTATTTTGTTATATTTACAGGTCGATATTATAATCCATATGGCGGCTACAGTCCGTTTTGATGAACCTCTCAAAGTAGCGGCCAAGATCAACGTGCGAGGGACTATAGAAGCTGTTGCTTTAGCTAAAAGTTGTACGAAACTTAAGTAAGTATTCTTTAAACGATAGGCATTACTTGCATTAAGTTATTTATGTATAGGATAGTAGACTAACGGATGCGTGGTTCACCTGATGGTTTAGGTTAAAAACCCAGCCCCCGATCAAAGACCTCAGGTATTAGTGACTAGCTGTCCCTTGCGACTTTGTCCGCGTGTTTTAGTATAAACGGTTTTTCATTTATGCTCCGCTCATTTTGATCGCAGCGTAATGTTATATAGCTTATAGCCTTCCTCAATAATTGGGCTATCCAACACTGGAAGAATTTTTCAAATCGAACCAGTAGTTCCTGAGATTAGCGCGTTCAAACAATGAAACAAACTCTTCAGCTATATATATTAGTATAATAATTGATGTGCTACAAGGTCATAATCACTTACCATCACCATCTATTCAATAAACGGCTGTATTGAAAGAACTGATGTTTTTACTTCGTTTTAAATGTTGATGTTTGCACCATATATTGTGTAAAATAAATCAACAAAAACATTTGTTTAAGATGGTGTTGCCTGTTCACGCTCATACATTCGTTGTTTTCTTCCAACAGACAATTTATCCACGTGTCGACAGCATACTGTCAAGCTACTAAGGACAGGATAAATGAGGAAGTAACGGAGCAGTTCTACCCCTGTGCCATGCCTCCTGATTTACTCGTGAATTTTGTAGAATCGTTAGACGAACAGCGCCTGAATGATATTACACCTGAGTATGTTAAAAACAGACAATTAATTTCAAAGGACTGAAAATTGATTTAATTGCAATAGAAACTAAAGTTTTTAGTTGTAGATTACATAAGCTATTAATATAGATAGGAAAAGTGTTGGACCAAGAACACTTCCTTGGGGTATACCGAAGGTAACAAGAGCATCACTACTGTATAGACCGCCAAAAAAACCCTCTGAAGCCTATTCCGCAAATAATTACTGAAAAAGTTAAGAGTTTTATCTCGAATACCAACCTTTTCTAGCTTGTTTATTAGCAGAGAGACAGAGACTGTGTCTAACGCCTTTGTTGGGACACTTGTGAGTAAAAACGACATACTAATTACTTTCATATTGAGCTAGTTAGTAAGTAGTTACTTGAAAAGTATTTAATTTTAAATATTTCTTATTGTAAATAACTAGCTGACCCGGAAGACGTTTAAAATTATATACTTAAGTACCGAAAAGTAATAAAACTTCTGTTAAAAAAATCAGCTGACTGAGCAGACAGCTGCTTTTTTTAAATGCGAGTTGTTAAAATAGTCGTTAAATTTTCTGAAATTTGATCTTTCTAAAAACCACCCTCAAAACCATTGGAAAAGGTTAGTTGGCTATCCTATATTTGTTTTAGCTAAGTTTAAAATAAATATGTTTGATACATATCATTTTATTTCGCAGATTGATCAAGGGATGGCCCAATACTTATACGTTTACGAAGGCAATAGCTGAGGATGTCATCAGGACTTCAGCTGCAGATCTACCTGTCTGCATCGTGAAACCACCTATAGGTAAACCTTATATTATTATAAATAAATGAATAAATGTGGACAACATCACATACATTGCACTGAACCCAAAGTAAGTAGCTTGTGTTATGGAATTCAGAGACAACGAAGGTACAACAAACACCCAGACCCGAGACACTGTAGAAAAGTGGTCAAAAATAATACCTCATAATACCTCCTTTCTCTTTATACATATACATTGCTCCGTTAGTTTAAATAATCATTTATATTTTACGCTTCAGTAACTTCCTGTTACTACGAGCCACATCCAGGTTGGCTGGACAAGTCCGCTTTAGGGGGACCCAGTGGGGTGAGTAACAAGTTGAATTAAGATCGTTTTATGCTCATTAACATCAACATCTTTGAAATAGTAATTTGACCTAAATGGCATGAAAAAACAAAATTTCTTTTTGTAGTAAAACGCACTAATTTATTATTATACCAATTGCCGTAATCACAAATTATGGCAATAAATATCATATTATAATGATATTTCGAATCTATGGAGGGACCTTCAAATTTTTCTCTCCTGTTAAATTTTCTTTTTGCTATAACCGCTTCATTCTGTTGGATGGCGATTTATGTGTAATTAATTCTTCCTTTTTAGATTATCCTCGGTATAAGCTTAGGGGTCATTCACGTGTTTTTCGTAGACATAGATTGCAAGTTAGCTACTGTCCCTCTGGATTACGTGAACAACGCTATTATAGGAGCTGGGTGGGACTCGGCTGAGAGACGAAAAGATGGCAATAAAGAAATACCCCTGTATATGGTCTCAAACGAGGAAGCTTTGGTTAAATGGGGTATTTACTCTTTATTTATTTTTTGCCCGACTGCGCCAGTAGGTCATTTTTGTTGTATTTTTGTAGTGAAGATTCTATACGACGTGTCGTTTTGCATTCTCGTCAAATTCAAGGAGGTAACTATGCTAATGATTCACGACACGAATCAATTGTAGTATTTTTTTATTTTTATGATTCTCTTAAATGTATGTGTGGGACGAGCATTTCAAAACGCGGCCCGTGTGATACCGCACTGCAACTGCTCTTTTAAACACACATAAAGACACTGCCTACCTCATACGTAACGGGGCGATTCTGTTCTTTGAAAGTGGTGTATTCTGAAATACAGTCAAACTTAAAAAAGTAAAAATACAAGTTATTTCTGTTTAGTTTGAGCAGATATCGTAATTGTATTCCATTGAATATGTCTTTCATAATAGTCTTCTGAAATTGACGATAATGCAAAAGGACACGTTATATAGACGGGGGTTAATAGAATTATTCTGTCACGAAAAGGCGTTACGGCCGCGTGGAGGGGGTAGACGATATGAGATGACCGGCGCGTACGAAGCGCGCTTTTAAAACCAATATTTCTCTCAAGCTTTGTATGGGAGCTGTAAAACTTATGTCATTGGTATTTTTATGAAATAAGCTATTATATTTAAAACTAGCTGTCTCCCGCGACTTTGTTCGCGTGTTTTAGTTTCAACTGTTATTCATTTTTGCAACATTTTTCATTTATGCTCCGCTCATTTTGGTCGCAGCGTAATGTTATATAGCTTATAGCTTTCCTCAATAAATGGGCTATCCAACACCGAAAGAATTTTTCAAATCGGACCAGTAGTTCCTGAGATTAGCGCGTTCAAACAAACAAACAAACAAATAAACAAACAAACAAACTCTTGAGCTTTATATATTAGTAATATTAGTATTATAGATTTGGTCAACCTAGCAACATCACAAACCACGAGTTAATGTGGAACTCGTCTACTCCCCGGGTTTACATCGTCTGCTCTCTTAATTTTTTATGTTATATTAAGTACTAGCTGTCCCCCGCGACTTTGTTCGCGTGTTTTAGTTTCAACGGTTTTTCATTTTTGCAACATTTTTCATTTATGCTCCGCTCATTTTGGTCGTAGCGTGATGTTATATAGCCTATAGCCTTCCTCATTAAACGGACTATCCAATACAAAACAAACAATACAGTTCCTGAAATAAGCGCGTTCAAACAAACAAACAAACTCTTCATCTTTATAATATTAGTATAGATTTAAAATATCTTCTTTTTTTTCAGGATTTTACAGTAATGGTATGAATAGTGAGTCTGATAAATTAAACTCTCCAGTAGCTCTATGGTACTGCTATTTAATAGAAACGAAAAACAAGTTCGTGTACTGGTTATTAAACTGGTTCCTGCATTATATACCGGCTTACATGCTTGACGGTGTTTGCGCCATCATTGGGAAGAGGCCAAAAAACATTCCATCGTAAGTTTTGAAATTTTTATACTTAGCTAGATAAGGCCCGCGGTTTTACCCGCGTAGTTGTCATCGCCTGTGAGTTAATCCAACTTTGCAAATGTTAATTTAAATCTGCTGAGTAGTGTTTGCGTGATAAACATACATGTATCTCTCCAATCATTTGCGTTTAATAATCCCAGCTTATTTATGTCCCACTGTTGGGCACAGGCCTCTTCTCATGTAAAGAAGGCACGAGCATTGATCACCACGCTTGCTCATTGCGGGTTGGCGATTTCAGATTCCAATGATTGGAATCCAGGTTTCCTCACGATGTTTTCCTTCACCGTTTGCCAATGGTGTCTTAGAATAATTAAGAAAGCACATATAACTTTGAAAAAGTCACATTGGTACTTGTCCACAGTGGTTTCGAACGTGCAACCTTGTGCACACAAATCCGTTCGTTGAACCGCCAAGCCACCATGTCATTTGTCGTGTCATTTCATGACATTTGCGTTTGTATAATTTGTAATATGGGGCACGGTAGTGCGAACGCCAAGACGAGATTACGAAAGCGTAGTGCACCTGCCTTTTCTTGAAATGTTAGTATGTTGTTTGTAACTAAACGTGTACCTGAAAGTGACAAAGACAGCACGAGTCTTAAAACACAGTTTTGATATCATTATTCTATTAAATAGTTCTTTTTTTTCAGATTCGTGGCAGTCTTTCAGAAGATAAATAAATTGGCGGGCGCTTACACCTATTTTCTGACCAACTCTTGGAAATTTCGGGACACTAATGTAAAAGCTATGATCGCTCGAATGACAGCAAACGATCGAGCGATCTTTAATTGTGATATCAACAATATTGATTACTCTGAGTACACTAAACTTTGGGTTATAGGTATTCGCAAATACATTTTAAAAGATGGCTTACAGGGTAGTGTGATGTCTGCAGCTAGACAAAAGTGGTTTGGAATAGCTAATCTTGTGTTTATAGCGTTATACATCTATGGTATTTTCGTGGTTGTGTCAAAGATATTTTCTGTGGCGTATTACTTGTTTAGACTTTTTTCGATAAATTTTAAATGGTATTGTTTTGTTTTATTTATTACTACCTATTCTACTGCCGAACTTACCTTACCTACGCAGTGACACCCCTCCATAAGTAACGATGTATAATTTACTAGCTGTTTCCCATTTACGTTATTTTTTCTAAGACAATATTTCGCGACCATGACATATATTTAGCTCTTGACGTCCCGTAAGCAAGCATCAAATTACTCGAAAATGGTAGACAATGGTAGTAGTATTAACTTTTAAGTATGAGCACATGTTAAATAAATAATAAATGTGGACAACATCACATAGGTACATTGCTCCGAACCCAAAGTATGTAGCTAAAGCACTAATTGTGTTATGGAATTCAGAGACAACGAAGGTACCACAAGCACCCAGATCCGAGACAACGTAGAAAAGTGGTTTTGTAGGCGAAAAATGGTTTGACATTTATAAGTAATTTATTATCTGTTAAAAATAGCAATAGTTTAATTTGATTTCGGTTGCATACAAGGGAATCGGCGTCAATGTCAATGTCTCTTCGTCCGGATGCCCTAATAAACATTAAATGCATTTGAATAACAACTACGATATAATTTGAATAATAAATGTCATATCAGTTACTAGAACAAAGGTTAGTTTAATATTCTAATGAATGCAGGAAATTTAAATCAATGATATTACAAAATGAAAATATTTTCAAAATTAAACACTGTCAAATGAGCCGGTTACCTTATGGTTAGCCAACCCCGCTGCTCAAGACCTTCTCCTGCACCAGAGCCAGCGGACCTGCGATGCTGGCACTGGACCTCTGGTTTTTCCAGAACTACAAAGAAAAAGTTACAGATTACAGCTTAGACATTTACAGATCTTTTAAAAACAAAAGAATAATCACTTTCTAAATAATTATTTAAAATAAAACGGTTTACTCACGTATATTCTCGGGATCGCCCGACTAGTTTCAGACTCTATAGGAGTCCCTAATCATGAGCTGACGCGGCGGCGGTGGTGCCGCGAGTCGAACCGAGATTCCGAGAATATGCGTGAGTAAACCGTTTTGTTTTAAATAATTATGAACACTCCTCACGAAAGTTATTATACAAACACTTTCAAAATGTTAGAAAACTCTAGGTGTTAGGCGATGATAGGCGCGGTTCCAAAATGTCATTTCTATGGACAAGAACTGGCAAGAAACTCTTTACTTAGTTTTTTAAAAGTACTTACTCTTTTAAAAAAAAAAAAAAAAATATGCGATTATATTGTACAGCCTAGATGCTACATGAGATTAGCGCGTTCAACCAAACAAACAAACTAACAAACTCTTCTATTTAATAAGCTTTATAATATTAGTGGGTGAATATCAACAAAGTGCATTTTTTTTCAATTTTGGTGGCAAATTTTTTTCTTCAGTTTTCGTGAAAAATAAGGACTTGTTATGAAAATAGAAAGTCTAAGTTAGCAGGATCTTCATGAGGTCCTAGAATATCTCAATAACTTCTTGATTTATTTAGTTAAAAGTCTAGTGTTGCCACCAAAATTGAATATTGGCCACCAAAATCGAAAGTGCCCACCAAAACTAAAATTAGTAGCACCAAAATTGGATCTCTGATATAAACCTCTTTCACTAACAAAGTTCTATGTTCCTAATTTCAAAAATTAAGGTTAATAGAACTCTCTATCGTAAAAAAAATATTTATTATTTCTTTTATTCTTTATTTGGCTGCTAAGCACCAGACGAGATCAATGGTTTGTAAAATCAATCTTTAAATCTAAAAAAGGAATAGGTAACAAGAAAACAACATGTACTGTACTTACATCTACGTGGAGCTTGACTGCAATAGTTACAATCAGATTTCAGATCAAATAGTCTTCAAAGATTTAAAAAAGAAAATAAAAACTAGAAAACATTACACATTACTCATATCTAATAGAAACTTGACTGCTATAGTTACACAAAATAGTTACAAGAGTTGCATGGAATAAAACTTATTTGTGTTATCTTTCAAATAATAAGTAACGTAATCATTATTTTTTAGATTCTTTGAATCGTTGCCCTGAAATATAAAATGTATGTCTTGTATTGACTACTGAATGTTTCCAGAGTGCCGCACTCTGTCGGTTTTTGGTTTAATCATATTGCTAGTCTGAGCCTGAGCGAGACCTTCTTGACGAATTGTGCGTTGTTGTAGTAAAATCCTAAGTGTTTACCATCAAGGTATTCGGTGGAATTGTCCATGCAATGAAGCTCGGCGCAAGGCAGTGAACGGAGCGAAAGTCGGTGCTTGAAACATTTGGTCCAAATAACTTCTTGAACTTTCACAGTATTTTTAAGAAGAGGTTATAACTGACTAGGAATAAGTTAGTCCTCTGTAATTTCGTAGTCTTCCACGCGTTCAATTTTTATTGACTTTGTATTGACTTTCAGGCTTTGATTGAGACTATCAATGTCCGTAATGTCATTTCCGTACGCTACCAACTGGTTTACAATTCTCTTTAAAACATCGCCAACGCCGTCAGGTGCACTCTTATCATGACCACATTTGCAGTACTACACAGGTCAGATTTGGACAATAGGAACAGAACTGGGACATTGTATAGAATATTTTTTTATTTCGATATTATGCAAAAGGTGGATCTGAAACAATGTGTGAGGTGGATATCTCAGGACGTATTTTGTTATTTTCAGATAGTATTGGAACTATTTGGAGCCCTCACTCACTGCGGAATCGTCATGCTGCAAAGAATCTTGTCGTTTTTTTTTGGTGCTGTCTCTTCCTTTCTCTTTTTCGTAGTGTTTCAGTCTGTTCAGGATTGCCCTTTACTCTTGCTTTTCTTCTTCTTCTTTTTAATCATTCTCTTTCTTCTTAATTTTGCCATTATACATTTTATATAAAACATGAATAAGAAACGTGATTATTACTGGGCCACTATTATAATAATAGGTGTTACTTGACTGCCAAGTTTATAACATTTAACTGTTTGCTAATCAAACTGTCTTGCAAGGAAAAAAACTGGTTATATAGGTACAAAAAATACATATACAGTATATATTTAAAACTTGGTGGCTCAGTTTCAATTTCGGTGGCGTGAAAACGCCACCAAAACCACCAAAATTGAGCCACCGAAATTGGAAACAGGCAAAAAAAAAATCTTTAAAAATAGGGGTTTTAGGCAAAAGTTAAATTAATATTACTATTTTTTTCGTATCCTAAATTACTATCAGTAACGTGTAGCTCATTTTTAAAACTCTTCAAAATTAACAGGAAAACTATCCACCAAAAATTGAACAATTCTTGTCCCCCGTGCCACCCAAGGTGATACTTACGTTTTTTGGAGGAAACCACAGCAATAATCATACACATATTACGCGCAAGTGCCTGCGCACAACCGAGATATACTAGAAAGTAAACCGCGATTTATCGCACACGCAGGAAATTTCATGTTATACTAAGTTAAACAAATACCACCAAAATTTTGATTTTTGCTTGGACAAACTTTAATCGATGATCCTGAGCTTTTAAATTAGATTTTCTCATATGGTATATTAGTTTTAAGATAATGTGTCTTATGCATATACTAAAAAAATTGTTTATTTTTAGTAATACCTTAAATTGTTACTTTGGTGAAAGCAATTATATAAAAAAATGGAGCTGGGACAAGCCACCAAACTTGAATTTTAAGGCAATTTTTTTTTTCCTGAGTGTTTAAATGCACTTAAGAAAAAAAATTATGTGGCCCTAATTAAAACAGGATACGTAGTACACCATAAAAAAAAATCAGCCACGTCCTATCATTTAACAACACGATTCTCAGCGTGGACATGTAAAATTTGGCGTTTTGATATTCACCCTAGTAAAGTTACTGCACGGATAGCCGAGAAATATAGGTCACCACACCAATTCACTGTGCGCGACGTGTTGCGAGTTCGATCCCCGCATGGGACAAGCATTTCTGTGAATCGCAAGTGCTTATAATAATCTATACTAATATTATAAAGCTGAAGAGTTTGTTTATTTGTTTGTTTGTTTGAACGCGCTAATCTCAGGAACTACTGGTCCGATTTGAAAAATTCTTTCAGTGTTGGATAGCCCATTTATTGAGGAAGGCTATGCGCTGTATAACATTACGCTACGACCAAAATAAACGGAGCATAAATGAAAAATGTTGCAAAAATGAAAAACTGTTTAAACTAAAACACGCGGACAAAGTCGCGGGGGACAGCTAGTAATATAATAAAAAGCTCTTTAGTCTTTAGTACATTAAGTAAATTATTATGAAAAACTTTAGAATATATCTTTTAATTCAGCTTGCCTTTTGCCTCGTGGCCTCCTCCAACGATATCCGTCGCTGTCTATCCTGAGCAAGCCTTCTCCACATTGGTCCTGCTGTTAGCTTGATGTCATCTTCCCTTCTTAAGTTTTATCTTCTGCGTCCATCCCTTGGGTACCATTCAGATGCTGATTTGCTCCATTTTCCTTTTGTGTCGCAAATGATGATTCCAAGTTCAATGTTTTTAAAACCCCCCGAGACACAAGAAATAAATTCATTAGTTCATTGGATACAACAAAATGTAGAAAATTATAACCTTAATTAACTATTAACAATACAATATATATATATACAAGCTGCATTACTTTTGCATAATCTTTATTCGTGGTAGGTGCATAAATAAAACATTACATTAAATTGGGTATTGTTTTAATTCTGCAACTTACATGGTGTGCAATATTTTGATTATATCTATATATAGCTGTCCCCCGCGACTTTGTCCGCGTGTTTTAGTTTCAACGGGTTTACATTTTTGCAACATTTTTCATTTATGCTCTGCTCCTATTGGTTGTAGCGTGATGTTATATAGCCTATAGCCTTCCTCAATAAATGAGCTATCCAACACTGAAAGAATTTTTCAAATCGGACCAGTAGTTCCTGAGATTAGCGCGTTCAAACAAACAAACAAACAAACAAACAAACAAACAAACAAACTCTTCAGCTTTATAATATTAGTATAGATATATCAAAGGCCTTATACATCTACGAAAGATGGTTTAAGCAGCGTCCGTTTGGGAGGTCCGGCACTTACGTAGATGGCTAGTAAGGCCGATACGGGAGCGACAGCTACGACCGCAAAGTTGACACAAATGTGTTGAAGTTGAAGGTGAAGGAAGGGCGGTGCGCTGATGGCGTTGGTGGCGCTTGTGAGCCAGGGAGGTGAACCAGGTGCTGTCGTGAACAACAACTCCGTCTGCAATGATTTTCCTCCAGCTATCTCTATCTTCTGACTTGATTTCCCAGTTTTTAGGGTCAATATTAAATGTAAGCATATCCCGTTTTGCGGTGTCCTTGAATCGTAGCATGGGACGTCCGACTGGCCGCTTAGCATGTGCAACTTCTCCGAGGAGAGTCTGTCTCGGTAAACGCGAAGGCTCCATCCGTTGCACGTGCCCCAGCCACCGCAGCCGCCTTTGTTTTAACAAGGCGGTAATGCTGGGCAATTGTGCAGTACTGAGCACCTTCTCGCTTGTTACGTGATCTCTCCACGACATGTCCAAAATGCGCCGAAGACAGCGCAACTATATTAAATTAACTCTGCTTATTTGTATAATAACTTTCGTGAGGAGTATTCATAATTATATAGAACAAAACGGTTTACTCACACATATTCTCGGGATCGCCCGCCTAGTTTCAGACTCAATAGGAGTCCCTTATCATGAACTGACCGCGTCAGCTCATGTTTGCAAGCAAATTTAAAATATTGTGTGTCGCGTATTTAATTATATTATTACATATATAGATAAGTAATTTGTGATATAAGTAATCAGTAATCTATAGAAATAATGTTATCGTTATTATATCTTAGTTATATTTGATGCCATAACACATCGCGGCAAAATGTAGCCTATGTCCTTTCTCAGGTTCTAGACAGGAGAACAGATAGAGAATCGCTCCAGACCATAGTGGTAGCTGTCGGTGAGACTGGAAGCCATATTAGGACCTCACGCATGTAGTGACCTAACCGTTATTAATTATTTTGTTTATTTATAGGCTACTAGCTGTATCCCGCGGCTCAGCCCGCGTTGATGTCGATTATCGCGAAAAAAGTTGCCTATGTCCTTTTTCAGACTCTAGACTATCTGAGTACCAAATTTCATTTAAATCTGTTCAGTGTTTTTGGCGTGAAAGCGTGACAGACAGACAGAGTTACTTTCGCATTTATAATATTAGTAAGATTACTTTGGGTTCGAAGAAATGTATGTGATGTTGTCCACATTTGTATAATTATAATATTTATGTTAATGAATGAATAGTATTTTAGGTAGTGGCAGTTTAACAACAGAAAAAGGTATTTCAAAACACCCTGTACACGTCACATTCCTAAATATAATCAAAAACTTTAATTTTAAACCTTAATAATATCGTGATTTTTGACAGTACTGTTTGTTAATTTGTGTCGGGTGCTGGTAGGAAATAAACTTATCCTTTTATTAAGTCGGCATTTCAGGCTAGTGTTTGAGATAAAAGGAAGAAAACAGTGAATTCTCAAATAGAAACAATTGATCTGTAAGTATTAATACTTGAAGTACAGGTGGTCTGGTCTATCTCGCTAAGTAATGGGTTTCTTGGTATACTAACTTTCGTGAGGAGTATTCATAATTATTTAAAACAAAACGGTTTACTCACGCATATTCTCGGGATTGCCCGACTAGTTTCAGACTTAATAGGAGTCCCTAATCATGATCTGACGGCGGCGGTGGTGTCGCGAGTCGAACTACTTAACTAAGATCTTAGAGCATTCACCGAAAAATATGCTTTAGTAAACCATTTGGTTTTAAATAATTATAATAGGTTTCTTAACTGGGTATGAAAAGTTAAGATCTAATTAGTCCTTATATTAGATAATAAAAAATATATTACACACATATTTTTGGATCGTTCTCAAAAAAGTGGCACATTAACCTGTGGTGCAGTTTTTAGTGGATATGAGTCATATTTAAGGGCTACTTATCAGATTCTGCACATTATTATACTAAAAGAGACTTTTTACATAGAGGCCGAGAAATAATAAGAAGTTTGAAGTGATACATTTTCTACAAACTAATATTGTAATGTCATTTTCTCAATAACTTGTCGTGTCCAAACACGATCTGTCTGAGTTTAAGGTGGAATAAAAAAATAAACACTTTAAATAAGCGTTGAAACAAAACAAAACACAATTCTATATATGTTTACATTTAACTTTATTTAAACTAAAGCTTATAAATACAAATAGTTTTTAAGCTATTCGTGTATAAATTGTGTCCGAAGAATTTTTCTCCACAATCTGTAGTTACACATTAACGCACATTACACAAACATCGACATGTTGACGACACCCTATTCTCGCGCAAAATGAGCCGACAGTATCTGGCTAATTGCTGCTAAGAAAGATAATGTTGAAATTAGTGCCGTTTTTTTTGAAATTACGTCGAAATATCGCAATCGGATTTTGTAACAGGTATGTTGTCTATTATCTGACCTGTTTTTTTTTGTTTGTGTATAAACTGCTTTTTAATTGAATATGTTAAAATGTGTCTTTAAGTACCTACTTATGATTCTATAAGTGAAATCTTAAAAAGCCTCACCGTTTTGTTGTTATCGAATGTTAACCTACGTTTTTTCGTTAGCCTGTCTCACTTTAGCCTGTTGGCAATGCACAGGTTAAAGAGATTGTTAACAGGTTAAAGACATTTTGCCTCTTTTTTTTTAAATAAATCCTTATTACTAAAGAAATTCAGATATAATTAGGCATCAATACTAAGTAAACTTACTAAATATTCACATTGATAGTAAAAAAATTAAAATAATATAAAAGAAAGTAAAAAAATGTTAATTTAAGTTTATTTATTCATTTAGATACTTAAATACATATATATATTAATTTGTGCATGTATGATAAGGTTTTGACCATTTTTTTTATATTATTTTATGGTAAATGTCACAAAATAAGAAAAAAGAAGATGTCCTAGCACGAAAAACAGATTTTGAAAGCTCAAAAAATGATAAAAAGAAAGTGGCAAGAAGATGCAAAAAACCTATCAAAGCAAAAAAGAAGAAAAAGCAAGAATACAGCGGTATATTGAATATATAAGACAGATAACATTAGTGACCTTAGAGAAGAACCATCAACATCTACTAGGCCTAATTCTGAGTACAAAATAATTACTAGGTGTAATTCTAGATCTAGAGAAGTTAGTCCGGCTAACTCGGTTATTCAGTTAGTTCTGGAACTGTATCACCCAAAGCTCAAAAATAGAGACTCAAATTACAATCGTAAATGACACCTATCGTACAAAATCGTCTCATATCTTCTTTATAGATCTCTGTCTGTCGGTCCCAGAGCTTCAAAAAAGCACTTTACTTAAAATTTTAGATTAAGGGCCTGCGAATGTGACAGTGTCTTTTAAGCATGTTATTGATAACGAAAGTGATTCTGATTACTCAATGTTTTAACTAGTATTGTCTTAGATTTCGTGTAATGGTTTCTACAACCATAGATACGTAAAAGACACAAATATTAATTAGGTATTGTTTAGAAGCTGCTTTACGTTTATAGTGGTATTTCGTTCTACACATTTTTAAATGATTGACTGATTGTTTGAGATTGATATAAAATATAATTTAGATTATGAGAAGAATCGTTTTTATTTTAATTCTCTAAATATAACGATTAAAATGTATAGTGCACTAATGAAGCTGTTCTTGTTTGTGAAAATTATTTTTGTTTGCAGTTTATTATACCTATAATTAACGTTGATTTTGCACGATAAAATAGCTTTTTCTCATCAACCTGTACAAAATCTCTTTAACCTGCGTGTCCATTTTTTTAATAGGCTGTAATTAATTCAATTTTGTGTAAATCTTATTCCCTTTCATCAATTTGTTTTAAGTGAAACACTAACAATCGATTTCTGTAAAAAAAATTCAATAAACGAAACATTAAAAAAAAAATGTAAAATAATTCGATCCGTGCCACTTTTTTGAGAACGACCCTTTTTACTTTTTCAAAATAACTTAAAACTATGGAGATAAAGCGAATCAAAGTTTAGGAGTGGGGGCTAATTACGTCACCATGTTACATAAAACGTACGACATCGTGACGTCATGCGACATTTCAAATCAAAGTATCATCGTAAGTTTTTAGTTCGTAAGTTTTATTTGATAACTAATTTTTGCCCGCGGCTTCGCTCGCGTTAAGAAGTATTATTATTAACTAGCTGTCCCCCGCGACTTTGTTCGCGTGTTTTAGTTTCAACGGTTTTTTATTTTTGCAACATTTTTCATTTATGCTCCGCTCCTATTGGTCGTAGCGTGATGTTATATATATAGCCTATAGCCTTCCTCAATAAACGGACTATCCAATACAAAAAGATTTTTTCAATTCGAACCAGTAGTTCCTGAGATAAGCGCGTTCAAACAAACAAACACACTCTTCAGCTTTATAATATTAGTATAGATTAGGTATAGTTTTTGCGGCTTTAATTTTGTTTAGCGTGTAAAATTTGTTAAATATCAAAACCCTATTTAAGTGGACGTCTTCATCATCGTAGATCCAATCTTTAATTTCAGTTCAATCAGTCAAATATTTAATAAGATTTATATAAACTTTCATCCCCTATTTTATCCCCTTAGGGAAGAAATTTATCAAAATCCTTTTTTAGGAAATGCTTACGTCATAGTAGCTTTATGCATGCAAAGTCTCAGCACGATCGGTTTAAAATTGACAAAGTTCCATACAAACTTTCATCCCCTCTTTTATCCCCTTGGAGTAGAATTGATCAAAATCCTTTCTTAGCGGATGCCTACGTCATAACATCTACCTGCATGCCAAATTTCAGCCCGATCCGTCTAGTGGTTTGGGCTGTGCGTTGATAGATCACCATGTCCGTCAGTCAATCACCTTTGAGTTCTAAATATTTAGATGTAGAGGACATAAAATAAAAGTTATATTTCTGAAGAGTATAAGTAATGTACTAACGAAGCATAACATGAGAATGGTATGATCAATTCCGATGATTTTTGTTTGGTTGAGTTTGTTGTGGAAGGATAGGTTTTCATGAAAAAAATGAAACTACCTGAATAAACAACGTGGTGGGCAATACAAAAGTAATAGGTGTTTTTTGGAAAAACCTGTAGGCATATTAGCTGATTCAATATTTTAACATTATAGGATGCAATGGATCCCGCTGCAGAAATAGAGTTAGAGGCTAGGGACCACCAAAAGCCTATGAATGCAGTGATTAACCTCGGAGACTCCCCCGTACAGAATTTTTATGAAGACACCACCATTTTCATGACTGGAGGTTCAGGGTTTCTTGGGAAGCAGCTCATTGAAAAACTTTTCAGGTAAACACAGGAATTTAAACGTAAAGACGTTAAACCGTCAACACAAATCATTTATAACTATTTAAAAAAACAGAGCATAAAAAATACCCAAGAACCATCTCGGTCATGTCAGCGTTCAAAGCAAAAAATTGCATCGAAATCAGTATATCCGATACAGATACAACCATACACAGATAATCAGGTTAAACTTATAACATTCCTCTATTTTATCGGCAGTTAATTAAAGCTGAAAACATTGGTTTTGACAGAAATATAGTCCATGTATTTTTCCAGGGCCTGCAAAATTAAGAAGTTATACTTGTTAATACGATCAAAGAAAGGAAA
Source organism: Diachrysia chrysitis (assembly GCA_932294365.1). Classification (NCBI taxonomy): domain Eukaryota; kingdom Metazoa; phylum Arthropoda; class Insecta; order Lepidoptera; family Noctuidae; genus Diachrysia; species Diachrysia chrysitis. The sequence continues at coordinate 6,039,797 of OW028670.1, forward strand.
GTCAGGACAGGAGAGACTAGCTGCTGCTCTAGAAGATCCAGTAAGTATGATGGCTCCTTCCGTGTGTCGACGATTCTGTCAATGACAGAGTCAGAAGAATGAGTATTTACTAAATTAAGAACTAAGTTTTCCGGAAAGAGTTGAACGATGACAAATAAGTACTTTGTCCATAAATGAGTGCGTATTTAGCTTCTTAGAACACCACAAATGATTTAAACCCATATAGGTAGCACGAGGAGAACGTCATTAAACATAGTACCTGCCTATAACTATTTTAATATTAATATATCTTCAGGTATTTGATCTGGTAAGAGAGAAGCAGCCTAAATTTGCAGAAAGGATAATTCCCGTAGATGGAGATGTGTCTGAGCTTCGACTGGGAATGTGCGAAAAAAACTTGAATACCATCGCTAAAGAGGTATGTTATTGTTTGACTGTTACCATAAATCTGTACTTGACGCTCGTCAAATATCAATGTATTGCTCGGACCAACGGCTTCGAGGAAAGGAGGGGTCTCGGTCAATATATGGTCACCCATAGGACTAGGACCGATCGCGGCAAATCCGTTCTGATTGCTGTATATGTAGCCATGACCCTCAGAACAGAAATGACCGAAGTTTAGTAATGGTTGTCATGCGCAAAGTTGAGCGCGACAACCAATGGAGCTTCGACCCCGCGGTCAACATGATCACGGTAACCAATGGTCAAGAGGGGTCATTTTTATCCGACGCATAAATTTATCCATAACCATCAAAGGGAATATTTTTATTTTGTTATATTTACAGGTCGATATTATAATCCATATGGCGGCTACAGTCCGTTTTGATGAACCTCTCAAAGTAGCGGCGAAGATCAACGTGCGAGGGACTATAGAAGCTGTTGCTTTAGCTAAAAGTTGTACGAAACTTAAGTAAGTATTATTTAAACGATAGGCATTACTTGCATTAAGTTATTTATGTATGGGATAGTAGACTAACGGATGCGTGGTTCACCTGATGGTTAAGGTTAGAAACCCAGCCCCCGATCAAAGACCTCAGGTATTAGTGACTAGCTGTCCCTTGCGACTTTGTCCGCGTGTTTTAGTATCAACGGTTTTTCATTTATGCTCCGCTAATTTTGGTCGCAGCGTAATGTTATATAGCTTATAGCCTTCCTCAATAATGGGGCTATCCAACACTGAAAGAATTTTTTAAATCGAACCAGTAGTTCCTGAGATTAGCGCGTTGAAACAAAAAAAACAAACTCTTCAGCTTTATATATTAGTATAATAATTGATGTGCAACGGTGATAATCACTTACCATCACATCTACTCAATAAGCGGCTGTATTGAAAGAACTGATGTTTTTACTTCGTTTTAAATGTTGATATTTGCACCATATATTGTGCAAAATAAATCAACAAAAACATTTGTTTAAGATGGTGTTGCCTGTTCACGCTCATACATTCGTTGTTTTCTTCCAACAGACAATTTATCCACGTGTCGACAGCATACTGCCAAGCTACTAAGGACAGGATAAATGAGGAAGTAACGGAGCAGTTCTACCCCTGTGCCATGCCTCCTGATTCACTCGTGAATTTTGTAGAATCGTTAGACGAACAGCGCCTGAATGATATTACACCTGAGTATGTTAAAAACAGACAATTAATTTAAAAGGACTGAAAATTAATTAAATTGCAATAGAAATTAAAGATTTTTTAGTTGTAGATTACATAAGCTAATAATACAGTATGTAATAAAAACCCTGTCCGATCCAATAAAGGCGTATTTCTGGTTCAACAAACGTTTTATAAAAAATGTCTTGTTTAGGCCGCTTTTTTGATACAAAACTGTAAGTAATACACGTGATCTTTATCAAGCGATTAGTATTGCATTTGATCAGTTTTATTTTAATTAAATTATATTCATCGGAAAAAATAATTATCTCAAATCCATTCAATAGTTACGTATATGTGTACGCAGTACGATGCCGAATAATACTCATAAGGATCGGACAGGGTTTTTGTTGCATGCCGTATTGACAGGAAAAAGTGTTTGACCAAGAACACTTCCTTGGGGTATACCGAATGTAACAAGAGCATCACTACTGTATAGACCGCCAAAAAAACCCTCTGAAGCCTATTCCGCAAATAATTACTGAAAAAGTTAAGAGTTTTATCTCGAATACCAACCGTTTCTAGCTTGTTTATTAGCAGAGAGACAGAGACTGTGTCTAACGCCTTTGTTGGGTCACTTGTGAGTAAAAACGACATACTAATTACTTTCATATTGAGCTAGTTAGTAAGTAGTTACTTGAAAAGTATTTAATTTTAAATATTTCTTATTGTAAATAACTAGCTGACCCGGAAGACGTTTAAAATTATATACTTAAGTACCGAAAAGTAATAAAACTTCTGTTAAAAAAAGCAGCTGACTGAGCAGACAGCTGCTTTTTTTAAATGCGAGATGTTAAAATGGTCGTTAAATTTTCTGAAATTTGATCTTTCTAAAAACCACCCTCAAAACCATTGGAAAGGGTTAGTTGGCTATCCTATATTTTTTTGTTTTAGCTAAGTTTAAAAAAAATATGTTTGATACATATCCTTTTAATTTGCAGATTGATCAAGGGATGGCCCAATACTTATACGTTTACGAAGGCAATAGCTGAGGATGTCATCAGGACTTCAGCTGCAGATCTACCTGTCTGCATCGTGAAACCACCTATAGGTGAACCTTATATTATAATAAATAAATAAATAAATGAATAAATGTGGACAACATCACATACATTCTGTGTACTAAATATCGGGAATTTGTCAATAAAACAAAAAATACAAATTATTCATCTAAATTTATTTTATCGCCTTCAAAGTAGGCCCCATCGCTTGCAATACAACATCTCCAACGCTTCACTCAGTCTTCCATACATTTTTCATAGGCTATTTGCGGTATGGCCTTTAGCTCATTCAGCGAATTTTCTTTTATGGCTTCTATCGACTCAAAACGTTTTCCTCGAAGTAGGTATTTCGCAACATTTTTAGTGATTCACCACATGAAATATCATTCGAAACACAAAATTTAAGGCACACTCTTTGTTCAACAATATTTTCCATTGTAAAAATCGCCGAGAACTCAAAACTATGACCAACAATAAGTGTAGTTTAAAACAAATTAAATGACAGATCCCGCTCAAACTTTGCGCGCTAAATCAGTACAGTGCTACCAACATGCAGTAAAAAAATTAGAACGACCTCTTTTACGCGGGTCTTTTTATTGCCATATTCCCGATACTTTTTACACCGAGTAGTACATTGCACTGAACCCAAAGTAAGTAGCTTATGTTATGGAATTCAGAGACAACGAAGGTACCACAAACACCCAGACCCGAGACAATGTAGAAAAGTGGTCAAAAATAATACCTCATAATACCTCCTTTCTCTTTGTACTCTTTCCTATAGACTGCTCCGTTAGTTTAAATAATTATCATTTATGTTTTACGCTTCAGTAACTTCCTGTTTCTACGAGCCACATCCAGGTTGGCTGGACAAGTCCGCTTTAGGGGGACCCAGTGGGGTGAGTAACAAGTTGAATTAAGATCGATTTATGCTCATTAATATTAACATCTTTGAAATAGTAATTTAACTTAAATGGCATAAAAAAACACCATTTTTTTTATAGAAAAACTTTATTATTATACCAATTGCATGCAATCATAAATATCTAATAAAATCATATTATAATGATATTTCGAATCTATTGAGGGACTTTCAAATTTTTCTCTCATGTTAAATTTTCTTTTTGCTATAACCGCTTCATTCTGTTGGATGGCGATTTATGTGTAATTAATTCTTCCTTTTTAGATTATCCTCGGTATAAGCTTAGGGGTCATTCACGTGTTTTTCGTGGACGTAGATTGCAAGTTAGCTACAGTCCCGCTGGATTACGTGAACAACGCTATTATAGGAGCTGGATGGGATTCGGCTGAGAGACGAAAAGATGGCAATAAAGAAATACCCCTGTATATGGTCTCGAACGAGGAAGCTTTGGTTAAATGGGGTATTTACTCTTTATTTATTTTTTGCCCGACTGCGCCAGTAGGTCATTTTTGTTGTATTTTTGTAGTGAAGATACTCAAACATGATGTAGTACATAAAATTAGAGTAGCACAGAGAGCCATGGAGCGCGCTATGCTCGGCATCAAACTTCAAGACCGAGTCCGTAATGTGGATATCCGAAACCGAACAAAAGTTCGGGATGTCGGTACCGCAATCATGACACTAAAATGGATCTGGGCAGGACACTTGGCCAGACGAAGTGATGGCAGGTTGAGCAAGGCATTGACCGAATGGTGGTCAAGGTTAGGCAAAAGAAGCGTCGGTCGTCCGGGAGCAAGATGGGTCGACGAAACAACTAGTCTCGGATCGATTCTGGATGAGGCTGGCACAGGACCGAAGAGAATGGCACATGAAAAGAGAGGCCTATGCCCAGCAGTTGGATGACAAAGGCTGTGGATGATGATGATGATGTGTCCCAGCACAAATACTGATTTTTTTTTTGAAATGAAATGAATTAGTTTATTATGCAATAAGGATATACAATCACTTTTACACGTCACTTTTTTGAGCTCGCTGGAGTCGACAATTCCTAACTGACTGCCCGAAAAAGAAATGTCGAAATAAACTCAGCGGTCAGTCTTTTAAAGTCCAAACGATTCACGAGTGTTAACAAATGTAGGGTAATTACAGTGCCCTTACTCTCTATTTAATTTTAATTCTAGTACAATTTCAATGAAAAAATGATATTAGTTTAGCAGGCAGGAGATTCAGTTTTTTTTTTAAATGCAGTCTATGGAAGAACTTGGGATGCAAGTGACTTGAATTTAAACATTGACATTTCTTTTTTGTACTTTGTGTTTTTTGTGTTCCTGCTAAAGGAATAACTATTTTGCATTGTCATTGTATGGGAACTAAATTAAATTCGAAAGTAAGGGCACTGGACTGGTCTTTTAAATAATTATAAAAAACAGATGGTACAAAAATATTTTACACATACTTTGCTTAACATAGTGTGCTATTTTTAGGCATAAATTGATAGGCACAAATTTAACATCTTATTAAAAATGCGTACACTCATCTATAGACAGCTTATATTATATTTGGTCAACCTAGCAACAGCACGAGTTAATGTGGAACTCGTGTACTCCTCGGATTCACATTGTATGCTCTCTTAATTTTTTATGTTATAATTAAGTATTTAAAATATCTTCCTTTTTTTTAGGATTTTACAGTAATAGTATGAATAATGAGTGTGATAGATTATACTCTCCAGTAGCTCTATGGTACTGCTATTTAATAGAAACGAAAAACAAGTTCGTGTACTGGTTATTAAACTGGTTCCTGCATTATATACCGGCTTACATGCTTGACGGTGTTTGCGCCATCATTGGGAAGAGACCAAAAAACATTCCATCGTAAGTTATGAAATTTTATACGTAGCTAGATAAGACCCGCGGTTTTACCCGCGTAGTTGTCATCGCCTGTGAGTTAATCCATCTTTGCAAAATTTTCCAATCATTCGCGTTTAATAATCCCAGCCTATTTTGGTCCCACTGTTGGGCACAAGCCTCTTCTCATGTAAAGAAGGCACGAGCATTGATCACCACGCTTGCTCATTGCGGGTTGGCGATTTCAGATTCCAATTATTGGAATCCAGGTTTCCTCACGATGTTTTCCTTCACCGTTTGCCAATGGTGTTTTAGAATAATTAAGAAAGCACATATAACTTTGAAAAAGTCACATCAGTACTTGTCCATAATGGTTTCGAACCTGCAACCTTGTGCATACAAATCCGTTCGTTGAACTGCTAGGCCACCATGACATTTTTCGTGTCATTTCATGACATTGGCGTTTGTATAATTTGTAATATGGGGCACGGTAGTGCGAACGCCAAGACGAGATGACGAAAGCGCAGTGCACCTGCCTTTTCTTAAAATGTTAGTATATAGTTTGTAACTAAACTTGTACCTGAAAGTGACAAAGACAGCACGAGTCTTAAAACACAGTTTTGATATCATTATTCTATTAAATAGTTCTTTTTTTTCAGATTCGTGGCAGTCTTTCAGAAGATAAATAAATTGGCGGACGCTTACAGCTATTTTCTGACCAACTCTTGGAAATTTCGGGACACTAATGTAAAAGCTATGATCGCTCGAATGACAGCAAACGATCGAGCGATGTTTAATTGTGACATCAACAATATTGATTACTCTGAGTACACTAAACTTTGGGTAATAGGTATTCGCAAATACATTTTAAAAGATGGCTTACAGGGTAGTTTGATGTCTGCAGCTAGACAAAAGTGGTTTGGAATGGGTAATCTTGTGTTTATGGCGTTATACATCTATGGTATTTTCGTGGTTGTGTCAAAGATATTTTCTGTGGTGTATTACTTGTTTAGACTTTTTTCGATAAATTTTAAATGGTATTGTTTTGTTTTATTTATTACTACCTATTCTACAGCCGAACTTACCTTACCTGCGCAGTGACTCCCCCTCCATAAGTAACGATATATAATTTACTAGCTGTTTCCCGCGGCTCCGCCCGCTTGGATGTCGATTATCGCGGCAAAAAGTAGCCTATGTCCTTTCTCAGGCTCTAGAATCTCTGTGTACTAAATTTCATTTAAATCGGTTCAGTAGTTTTAGCGTGAAAGCGCGACAGTCATATAGACAGAGTTACTTTCGCATTTATAATATTAGTAAGGATTATTGTTATCTTAACTTACACACATAAAAGTTCTAATTACAAATTAATAAATTGAGTTGTCTTTCTCTGGTCAACTGAAATATTTCTGTTTCAGCCGAAACACAATTTTTTTAGCTATTTTCATTTTGTTTTTACTTAGCAACTATAAAAGATATTCACTTGAAATTTGGTTCCTAGATAGAAGAGGATATGGTGAAAATAAATGTCAATCAGTTACACGATTAAAGAAACTTTCCTCGATAGTTTTATTTCTTGAAATCAGCTCTATAAAAACACTTATTTTTTGCTAAATCCACCAAACTGTTCAACCTTATAATATAAATATTTTTTTCACACTATTTGATGCATAGTCATAATATCTTTAATAAATCCTTAAGATAAGATAAGATAAGATATATTTTTTTGTAAGAATATGGTACAGTTAAGATGTTACAAAAATTTTTAATCCATAATATTCTGCCGTTTCCGGCGGACAAATATTTGAGTAGGTACAAACAATCAGTAGGTACAAAAAATATCTTCAAGATTAATATTGTAATATCATCATATTTGGTAGATCATTGATATATTATATTATAAAAAGTAATGGTCCCAATATGCTTCCCTGTGAAACGCCGTAATTATTTGGCTTATATTGGGATCTGACGACTGTTTTATGATTTTTTAGGAAACTTGATGATTGATGACAACACATTGCGTTCGAACACCAAGATAATCTTCCATTAATTTTAACGCGTTTCCCCTTATTCCATATCTATTCAATTTAAGCAATAACAACTTGTGATCTACGAAGTCAAATGCCTTAGACAAATCAATAAAAATTGATGTTATTGGTATTTTATTGTTTAGACAAGTTGTAACAAGATTGATTAAATTAAAGCAAGCTAGTGTAGTTGATTTATTTTTTGTAAACCCAAACTGTTCCGATTTTAAAATATGATATTTAGTAAAGAAATTATAAATTCTAACATGAATGAAAAAGCCTTTTCAAAACTGTTGACAATATCGGTATTAGTGTTATGGGACGATAGTCTTGTCGCCCTTTTTAAATAGTGGTTTAAATAACTTTATTTATCTCAAGAACATTACAGTTCACTTATGAGTATGGAGTAATACATATAGATACTATTAATAAAAGAGATATAGGAATATCTCGACCGTAGGTGTATCTAGGTAGGTAATGACTCAAAATAGGGATGGTGGCTATTAACAGAAAAGTTTGTAAACTATTGGTGAAACATTACAGGTAGTTTGATAAATTAAATTTAAGTTTTTAAGCAGCTGTTGTGTTTATTCTATTTTGGTTTGGTTTTAAAATGCGTTTTTCTAAGACAATATTTCGCGACCTTGACATATCATATAGCTCTTTACTTCCCGTAAGCAAGCATCAAATTACTCGATAATGGTAGACATTAGCGTAGGGGTCCATGTGGGGACATGGTTGAAAACGACCCTACATAACCCCTGTACATGACCTCCTATCTCTCTATAATGCCACTAACCCTGTCTAATAAATATGAACACATCTTAAATAAATATTAACAATACATACATTGCTCTGAACCCAAAGTAAGTAGCTAAAGCACTTGTGTTATGGATTTCAGAGACAACGAAGGTGCCACAAACACCCAGATCCGAGACAACGTAGAAAAGTGGTTTTGTAGGCGAAAAATGGTTTGGCATTTATAAGTAATTTATTATCTGTTAAAAATAGCAATAGTTTAATTTGATTTCGGTTGCATACAAGGGAATCGGCGTCAATGTTAGCTGCTTTAAATACCTAATTTTTAAGTCTCTTCGTCCGGATGCCCTAATAAACATTAAATGCATTTGAATAACAACTACGATATAATTTGAATAATAAATGTCATATCAGTTACTAGAACAAAGGTTAGTTTAATATTCTAATGAATGCAGGAAATTTAAATCAATGATATTACAAAATGAAAATATTTTCAAAATTAAACACTGTCAAATGAGCCGGTTACCTTATGGTTAGCCAACCCCGCTGCTCAAGACCTTCTCCAGCACCAGAGCTAGCGGACCTGCGATGCTGGCATTGGAGCCCTGGTTTTCCCAGAACTACGAAGAAAAAGTTACAGATTACAGCTTACACATTTACAGATCTTTTAAAAACAAAAGAATAATCACTTTCTAAATAATTATTTAAAATAAAACGGTTTACTCACGTATATTCTCGGGATAGCCCTACTAGTTTCAGAGTCAATAGGAGTCCCTAATCATGAGCTGACGTGGCGGCGCGGCGGTGGTGTCGCGAATCGAACCGAGATTCCGAGAATATGCGTGAGTAAACCGTTTTGTTTTAAATAATTATGAACACTCCTCACGAAAGTTATTATACATACACTTTCAAAATGTTAGAAAACTCTAGGTGCGCGGTTCTTGCCAGTTCTTGTCCATTTCTATGGACAAGAACTGGCAAGAAACTCCTTACTTAGTTTTTTAAAAGTACTTACTCTTTTAAAGGATATTCGTTTAAAAAAAAATATTTTTAAAATATGCGATTATATTGTATAGCCTAGATGCTACATGAGATTAGCGCGTTCAACCAAACAAACAAACTAACAAACTCTTCTATTTAATAAGCTTTATAATATTAGTAAAGTTACTACACGGATAGCCGAGTAATATAGGTCACCACACCAATTATCACTGCGCGACGTGTTGCGAGTTCGATCCCAGCATGGGACAAGCATTTCTGTGAATCGCAAGTGCTTATAATAATAATCTATATACTAATATATAAAGCTAAAGAATTTGTTTGTTCGTTGAACGCGCTAATCTCAGGAACTACTGGTCCATTTTGAAAAATTTTTTCGGTGTTGGATAGCCCATTTATTGAGGAAGGCTATGCGCTATATAACATTATTATATTTTATGTTGTTATAAATAAGTTTTAGAATTGACCATTGAACTTGGCACCCATTTAGATCTCACTTCTTTTGTCGTTGAAGTCAATAACCAAGGCATATATCATAATATTGAACTTGGCTCTCATTTTACATTTATGTTTCTGATGGGATATCATTACTTTTTGTACATAAATGATTAGTAGGTACGTATTTATAACAAAATTAATACCAAATAGTTTTTGTTAAACTAGTATTTCCCTGCGTTTACGGGTATAAGTTAAGTGTTCCTAATAAAATCAATGAAGTGAAATATTATAATAAAATGGTAAAATTTTACCAGTTTCACATTTTTTCCTTTGTATTCACTTCATTACCTATCTGCATGCAAAATTTGAACTTTCTAGGTCATCTGGAACTGGGTTAGAATTTTGATCTATAGGTCAATCAGTGATAAAAATGACGATTTTTGGACGTTATGAAATTTGGAGCACAAATGTATCTCGCAAGTCTCAATATATGAGCCAAATTTGACACGTTTATGTGAATTTGAAACGTTTATGTGAAAAGTGATGGCTCCAAATGGTTCGTGTAATATTACACAAGGTGCTGCTCGCCAGTTCTGTTACTAGAACTTGGCTTGACACGCTCCCGCGTGTCTAGATATATTATTATATTTGATACAACAAAATGGGAGAAATAATAACCTTAACTATTAACTATAAATATTAACTATTAACAAAACAATATATACAAGCTGCATTTCTTTTGCATAATCTTTATTCGTGGTAGGTGCATAAATAAAAAATTTACATTAAATTGGGTATTATTTTAATTGTGCAACTTACATGGTGTGCAATATTTTGATTATATCTATAACTATATTAAATTAACTCTGCTTATTTGTATAATAATTTTCGTGAGGAGTATTCATAATTATTTAAAATAAAACGGTTTACCCACGCATATTCTCGGGATCGCCCGCCTAGTTTCAGACTCAATAGGAGTCCCTTATCATGAACTGACCGCGTCAGCTCATGTTGCTTGGAAAATTAGTCGTATGTTAACTTTTTTTTCATAGCTCATTACTTCTTTTCGTTCTTCTTAGCTAATTTAAATTATTGTGTCTCGCGTATTTAATTATATTATTAAATACATAGATAAGTAATTTGCAATTAAAGTAAATAGTAATCTATAGAAATAATGTTATCGTTATTATACCTCGGTTATATTTGATTCCATAACACAAGTGCTGTAAATAGGTAACTAGCTGTTTGCCGCGGCTCCGCCCGCGTGGATGTTGCTTATATCCTTTCTCAGACTCTAGACAATCTGTGTACCAAATTTCATTTAAATAGGTTCAGTAGTTTTGGCGTGAAAGCGTGACAGAAAGACAGAGTTACTTTCGCATTTATAATATTAGTAAGGATTACTTTGGGTTCGAAGAAATGTATGTGATGTTGTTCACATTTGTATATAATGTTTATGATAATGAATGAATCATATTTTAGGTAGTGGCAGTTTAACAACAGAAAAAGGTATTTCAAAACACCCTGTACACGTCACATTCCTAAATATAATCAAAAACTTTAATTTTAAAACCCAATAATATCGTGATTTTTGACAGTAATGTTTGTTAATTTGTGTCGGGTGCTGGTAGGAAAAAAAATTATTCTTTTATTAAGTCGGCATTTCAGGCTAGTGTTTGAGATAAAAGGAAGAAAACAGTGAATTCTCAGATAGAAACAATTGATCTGTAAGTATTAATACTTGAAGTACAGGTGGTCTGGTCTATCTCACTAAGTAATAAGGTTCTTGACTGGATACAAAAAGTTAAAATCTATTCAATCCGTATATTAGACTAGCTGTCCCCCGCGACTTTGTCCGCGTGTTTTAGTTTCAACGGTTTTTCATTTATGCTCCGCTCCTTTTGGTCGCAGTGTAATGTAATAATAGCTTATAGCCTTCCTCAATAAATGGGCTATCCAACACTGAAATAATTTTTCAAATCAACCAAACAAACAATCTCTTTAGCTTTATAAATTAAGTATAGATATATAGATAATAAAAAACATAAGACACGTATTTTTTTCTTTTTTTTTAAATAACTAAAAACTACGGAGACAAAGCGAATCAAAGTTCAGGAGTGGGGGCTAATTACGTCACCATGTTACACAAAACGTACGACATTGTGACGTCAGGCGACATTTCAAATCAATGTATCATCGTAAGTTTTTGGTTCGTAGGTTTTATTTGATAATGTAGAGGACATTAAATAAAAGTTATATTTCTGAAGAGTATAAGTAATGAACGAACGAAGCATTACATGAGAATGGTATGATCAATTCCGATGACTTTTGCTTGGTTGTGTTTGTTGTGGAAGGATAGGTTTTCATGAAAAAAATGAAATTACCTGAATAAACAACGTGGTGGGAAATACAAAAGTAATAGGTGTTTTTTGGAAAAACCAGTAGGCATATAAGCTGATTCAATATTTTAACATTATAGGATGCAATGGATCCTGCTGCAGAAATAGAGTTAAAGGCTCGAGACCTCCAAAAGCCTATGAATGCAGTGATTAACCTCGGAGACTCCCCCATACAGAAATTTTATGAAGACACCACCATTTTCATGACTGGAGGTTCAGGGTTTCTTGGAAAGCAGCTCATTGAAAAACTTTTCAGGTAAACACAGGAATTTAAACGTAAAGTCGTTAAACCGTTAACAGAAATCATTTATAACTATTTAAAAAAACAGAGCATAAATAATACCCAAGAACCATCTCGGTCATGTCAACATTCAAAGCAAAAAATTGCATCGAAATCAGTATATATCGGATATATCCGATACAGATAATCAGGTTAAACTTATAACACTCCTCTATTTTATCGGCAGTTAATTAAAGCTGAAAACATTGGTTTTGACAGAAATATAGTCCATTTATTTTTCCAGGGCCTGCAAAATTAAGAAGTTATACTTGTTAATACGATCAAAGAAAGGAAAGTTTGGGCAGGAGAGGCTAGCTGCTGCTCTAGAAGATCCAGTAAGTGTTTAATTAAATTTTGTTGATGATGGCTCGTTCCGTGTGTCGACGATACTGTCAATGACAGTATCGTTTAGTGAGTATTTACTAAATTAAGAACTAATTTTTCCGGGACGAGTTGAATCAAATCAAATCAATCAAAAACTCATTAATTCCAACTAGGCTACAAAGTAGCACTTTAAGAACGTCAATACAATGGACAGCACCCTGATTCGCCCACCCTTCACTGCTTCGTAAGTGCTCTGGCTGTGGGGAAGAAACGGCGCAACAAACTGCCCAGCAGCACGCTGTCATTTCGTATACAATAATAATAGTAATATAATTACACAATTAATTCTTAAACAATAATAATAGTTATATAATTTAGGGACTGCCCAAATAAAGAAGTGTTTGAGATCGATAGGTACTACAATAGGTACTATGAAATTAAAAGTATAATCTACAGAGCCCAAAGTCAGCAGAACGACCAGTCACCGCAAGCAGCAACCGTTCACGAGCATGACGCAAGGATCAGCCATCACTTTCCTCGCCATATTAGAGGGAAGGAGGTGACCCTACCCAAGACGCCACCGCAGGCAATGACAACTAAGGGAGCATGACGAATCCGCTGATGGCTTTAAAAAAAAAAAAAAATGATAATATATGCATTGAATGAAAATACTCCAAACACTAATTTACTCCACTCTACATAATTAAATTATATAATTAATATAATTATACATTCCAAAACAATGTAAAGAATTTAAATAAATACAATACACATACGTATAATCGTACTAAAAATAAAACAAAATAGGTAACGAAAATAGTGAACGATCACAAATAAGTACTTTGTCCATAAATAAGTGCGTATTTAGCTTCTTAGAACACCACAAATGATTTAAACCCATATAGCGCGAGGAGAACATCATTAAACATAGTGTACCTGCCTATAACTATCTTAATATTAATATATCTTCAGGTATTTGATCTGGTAAGAGAGAAGCAGCCGTGGTTTGAAGAAAGGATAATTCCCGTAGATGGAGATGTGTCTGAGCTTAGAATGGGAATTTGCGAAAAAGACTTGAATACCATCGCTAAAGAGGTATGTTATTGTTTGACTGTTACCATAAATCTGTACTTGACGCTCGTCAAATATCAATGTATTGCTCGGACCAACGGCTTCGAGGAAAGGAGGGGTCTCGGTCAATATATGGTCACCCATAGGACTAGGACCGATCGCGGCAAATCCGTTCTGATTGCTGTTTATGTAGCCATGACCCTCAGAACAGAAATGACCGAAGAAGTTTAGGAATGGTTGTCATGCGCAAGTTGAGCGCGACAACCAATGGAGCTTCGACCCCGCGGTCAACATGATCACGGTAACCAATGGTCAAGAGGGGTCATTTTCATCCGACGCACAAATTTATCCATAACCATCAAAGGGAATATTTTTATTTTGTTATATTTACAGGTCGATATTATAATCCATATGGCGGCTACAGTCCGTTTTGATGAACCTCTCAAAGTAGCGGCCAAGATCAACGTGCGAGGGACTATAGAAGCTGTTGCTTTAGCTAAAAGTTGTACGAAACTTAAGTAAGTATTCTTTAAACGATAGGCATTACTTGCATTAAGTTATTTATGTATGGGATAGTAGACTAACGGATGCGTGGTTCACCTGATGGTTTAGGTTAAAAACCCAGCCCCCGATCAAAGACCTCAGGTATTAGTGACTAGCTGTCCCTTGCGACTTTGTCCGCGTGTTTTAGTATCAACGGTTTTTCATTTATGCTCCGCTCATTTTGATCGCAGCGTAATGTTATATAGCTTATAGCCTTCCTCAATAATTGGGCTATCCAACACTGGAAGAATTTTTCAAATCGAACCAGTAGTTCCTGAGATTAGCGCGTTCAAACAATAAAACAAACTCTTCAGCTATATATATTAGTATAATAATTGATGTGCAACAAGGTCATAATCACTTACCATCACCATCTATTCAATAAGCGGCTGTATTGAAAGAACTGATGTTTTTACTTCGTTTTAAATGTTGATGTTTGCACCATATATTGTGTAAAATAAATCAACAAACACATTTGTTTAAGATGGTGTTGCCTGTTCATGCTCATACATTCGTTGTTTTCTTCCAACAGACAATTTATCCACGTGTCGACAGCATACTGTCAAGCTACTAAGGACAGGATAAATGAGGAAGTAACGGAGCAGTTCTACCCCTGTGCCATGCCTCCTGATTTACTCGTGAATTTTGTAGAATCGTTAGACGAACAGCGCCTGAATGATATTACACCTGAGTATGTTAAAAACAGACAATTATTTTCAAAGGACTGAAAATTGATTTAATTGCAATAGAAACTAAAGTTTTTAGTTGTAGATTACATAAGCTATTAATATAGATAGGAAAAGTGTTGGACCAAGAACACTTCCTTGGGGTATACCGAAGGTAACAAGAGCATCACTACTGTATAGACCGCCAAAAAAACCCTCTGAAGCCTATTCCGCAAATAATTACTGAAAAAGTTAAGAGTTTTATCTCGAATACCAACCTTTTCTAGCTTGTTTATTAGCAGAGAGACAGAGACTGTGTCTAACGCCTTTGTTGGGACACTTGTGAGTAAAAACGACATACTAATTACTTTCATATTGAGCTAGTTAGTAAGTAGTTACTTGAAAAGTATTTAATTTTAAATATTTCTTATTGTAAATAACTAGCTGACCCGGAAGACGTTTAAAATTATATACTTAAGTACCGAAAAGTAATAAAACTTCTGTTAAAAAAATCAGCTGACTGAGCAGACAGCTGCTTTTTTTAAATGCGAGTTGTTAAAATAGTCGTTAAATTTTCTGAAATTTGATCTTTCTAAAAACCACCCTCAAAACCATTGGAAAAGGTTAGTTGGCTATCCTATATTTGTTTTAGCTAAGTTTAAAAAAAATATGTTTGATACATATCATTTTATTTCGCAGATTGATCAAGGGATGGCCCAATACTTATACGTTTACGAAGGCAATAGCTGAGGATGTCATCAGGACTTTAGCTGCAGATCTACCTGTCTGCATCGTGAAACCACCTATAGGTAAACCTTATATTATTATAAATAAATGAATAAATGTGGACAACATCACATACATTGCACTGAACCCAAAGTAAGTAGCTTGTGTTATGGAATTCAGAGACAACGAAGGTACAACAAACACCCAGACCCGAGGCACTGTAGAAAAGTGGTCAAAAATAATACCTCATAATACCTCCTTTCTCTTTATACATATACATTGCTCCGTTAGTTTAAATAATCATTTATATTTTACGCTTCAGTAACTTCCTGTTACTACGAGCCACATCCAGGTTGGCTGGACAAGTCCGCTTTAGGGGGACCCAGTGGGGTGAGTAACAAGTTGAATCAAGATTGTTTTATGCTCATTAACATCAACATCTTTGAAATAGTAATGTGACCTAAATGGCATGAAAAAACAAAATTTCTTTTTGTAGTAAAACGCACTAATTTATTATTATACCCATTGCCGTAATCACAAATTATGGCAATAAATATCATATTATAATGATATTTCGAATCTATGGAGGGACCTTCAAATTTTTCTCTCCTGTTAAATTTTCTTTTTGCTATAACCGCTTCATTCTGTTGGATGGCGATTTATGCGTAATTAATTCTTCCTTTTTAGATTATCCTTGGTATAAGCTTAGGGGTGATTCACGTGTTTTTCGTGGACATAGATTGCAAGTTAGCTACTGTCCCTCTGGATTACGTGAACAACGCTATTATAGGAGCTGGGTGGGACTCGGCTGAGAGACGAAAAGATGGCAATAAAGAAATACCCCTGTATATGGTCTCAAACGAGGAAGCTTTGGTTAAATGGGGTATTTACTCTTTATTTATTTTTTCCCCGACTGCGCCAGTAGGTCATTTTTGTTTTTTTTTTGTAGTGAAGATTCTATACGACGTGTCGTTTTGCATTCTCGTCAAATTCAAGGAGGTAACTATGCTAATGATTCACGACACGAATCAATTGTAGTATTTTTTTATTTTTATGATTCTCTTAAATGTATGTGTGGGACGAGCATTTCAAAACGCGGCCCGTGTGATACTGCACTGCAACTGCTCTTTTAAACACACATAAAGACACTGCCTACCTCATACGTAACGGGGCGATTCTGTTCTTTGAAAGTGGTGTATTCTGAAATACAGTCAAACTTAAAAAAGTAAAAATACAAGTTATTTCTATTTAGTTTGAGCAGATATCGTAATTGTATTCCATTGAATATGTCTTTCATAATAGTCTTCTGAAATTGACGATAATGCAAAAGGACACGTTATATAGACGGGGGTTAATAGAATTATTCTGTCACGAAAAGGCGTTACGGCCGCGTGGAGGGGGTAGACGATATGAGATGACCGGCGCGTACGAAGCGCGCTTTTTAAACCAATATTTCTCTCAAGCTTTGTATGGGAGCTGTAAAACTTATGTCATTGGTATTTTTATGAAATAAGCTATTATATTTAAAACTAGCTGTCTCCCGCGACTTTGTTCGCGTGTTTTAGTTTCAACTGTTATTCATTTTTGCAACATTTTTCATTTATGCTCCGCTCATTTTGGTCGTAGCGTAATGTTATAATTATAGCTTATAGCTTTTCTCAATAAATGGGCTATCCAACACTGAAAGAATTTTTCAAATCGGACCAGTAGTTCCTGAGATTAGCGCGTTCAAACAAACAAACAAACAAATAAACAAACAAACAAACTCTCGAGCTTTATATATTAGTAATATTAGTATTATAGATTTGGTCAACCTAGCAACATCACAAACCACGAGTTAATGTGGAACTCGTCTACTCCCCGGGTTTACATCGTCTACTCTCTTAATTTTTTATGTTATATTAAGTACTAGCTGTCCCCCGCGACTTTGTTCGCGTGTTTTAGTTTCAACGGTTTTTCATTTCTGCAACATTTTTCAATTTTATGCTCCGCTCCTATTGGTCGTAGCGTGATGTTATATAGCCAATAGCCTTTCTCAATAAACGGACTATCCAATACAAAAATATTTTTTCAATTCGAACCAGTAGTTCCTGAGATTAGCGCGTTCAAACAAACAAACAAACTCTTCAGCTTTATATTTAGCAGTATAGATTTAAAATATCTTCTTTTTTTTCAGGATTTTACAGTAATGGTATGAATAGTGAGTCTGATAAATTAAACTCTCCACTAGCTCTGTGGTACTGCTATTTAATAGA
Source organism: Diachrysia chrysitis (assembly GCA_932294365.1). Classification (NCBI taxonomy): domain Eukaryota; kingdom Metazoa; phylum Arthropoda; class Insecta; order Lepidoptera; family Noctuidae; genus Diachrysia; species Diachrysia chrysitis. The sequence continues at coordinate 6,057,701 of OW028670.1, forward strand.
AACGAAAAACAAGTTTGTCTACTGGTTATTAAACTGGTTCCTGCATTATATACCGGCTTACATGCTTGACGGTGTTTGCGCCATCATTGGGAAGAGACCAAAAAACATTCCATCGTAAGTTTTGAAATTTTTATACTTAGCTAGATAAGGCCCGCGGTTTTACCCGCGTAGTTGTCATCGCCTGTGAGTTAATCCATCTTTGCAAATGTTCATTTAAATCTGCTGAGTAGTTTTTGCGTGATAAACATACATGTATCTCTCCAATCATTTGCGTTTAATATTTATGTCCCACTGTTGGGCACAGGCCTCTTCTCATGTAAAGAAGGCACGAGCATTGATCACCACGCTTGCTCATTGCGGGTTGGCGATTTCAGATTCCAATGACTGGAATCCAGGTTTCCTCACGATGTTTTCCTTCACCGTTTGCCAATGGTGTCTTAGAATAATTAAGAAAGTACATATAACTTTGAAAAAGTCACATCAGTACTTGTCCATAATGGTTTCGAACCTGCAACCTTGTGCACACAAATCCGTTCGTTGAACCGCCAAGCCACCATGTCATTTGTCGTGTCATTTCATGACATTTGCGTTTGTATAATTTGTAATATGGGGCACGGTAGTGCGAACGCCAAGACGAGATGACGAAAGCGTAGTGCACCTGCCTTTTCTTGAAATGTTAGTATGTTGTTTGTAACTAAACGTGTACCTGAAAGTGACAAAGACAGCACGAGTCTTAAAACACAGTTTTGATATCATTATTCTATTAAATAGTTCTTTTTTTTCAGATTCGTGGCAGTCTTTCAGAAGATAAATAAATTGGCGGGCGCTTACACCTATTTTCTGACCAACTCTTGGAAATTTCGGGACACTAATGTAAAAGCTATGATCGCTCGAATGACAGCAAACGATCGAGCGATCTTTAATTGTGATATCAACAATATTGATTACTCTGAGTACACTAAACTTTGGGTTATAGGTATTCGCAAATACATTTTAAAAGATGGCTTACAGGGTAGTGTGATGTCTGCAGCTAGACAAAAGTGGTTTGGAATAGCTAATCTTGTGTTTATAGCGTTATACATCTATGGTATTTTCGTGGTTGTGTCAAAGATATTTTCTGTGGCGTATTACTTGTTTATACTTTTTTCGATAAATTTTAAATGGTGTTGTTTTGTTTTATTTATTACTACCTATTCTACTGCCGAACTTACCTTACCTGCGCAGTGACACCCCTCCATAAGTAACGATGTATAATTTACTAGCTGTTTCCCATTTACGTTATTATTTCTAAGACAATATTTCGCGACCATGACATATATTTAGCTCTTGACGTCCCGTAAGCAAGCATCAAATTACTCGAAAATGGTAGACAATGGTAGTAGTATTAACTTTTAAGTATGAGCACATGTTAAATAAATAATAAATGTGGACAACATCATATAGGTACATTGCTCTGAACCCAAAGTATGTAGCTAAAGCACTAATTGTGTTATGGAATTCAGAGACAACGAAGGTACCACAAACACCCAGATCCGAGACAACGTAGAAAAGTAGTTTTATAGGCGAAAAATGGTTTGACATTTATAAGTAATTTATTTTCTGTTAAAAATAGCAATAGTTTAATTTGATTTCGGTTGCATACAAGGGAATCGGCGTCAATGTCAATGTCTCTTCGTCCGGATGCCCTAATAAACATTAAATGCATTTGAATAACAACTACGATATAATTTGAATAATAAATGTCATATCAGTTACACACAAAGGTTAGTTTAATATTCTAATGAATGCAGGAAATTTAAATCAATGATATTGAAAATATTTTCAAAATTAAACACTGTCAAATGAGCCGGTTACCTTATGGTTAGCCAACCCCGCTGCTCAAGACCTTCTCCAGCACCAGAGCTAGCGGACCTGCGATGCTGGCATTGGACCCCTGGTTTTCCCAGAACTACGAAGAAAAAGTAACAGATTACAGCTTACACATTTACAGATCTTTTAAAAACAAAAGAATAATCACTTTCTAAATAATTATTTAAAATAAAACGGTTTACTCACGTATATTCTCGGGATCGCCCGACTAGTTTCAGACTCTATAGGAGTCCCTAATCATGAGCTGACGCGGCGGCGGTGGTGCCGCGAGTCGAACCGAGATTCCGAGAATATGCGTGAGTAAACCGTTTTGTTTTAAATAATTATGAACACTCCTCACGAAAGTTATTATACAAACACTTTCAAAATGTTAGAAAACTCTAGGTGCGCGGTTCCAAAATGTCATTTCTATGGACAAGAACTGGCAAGAAACTCTTTACTTAGTTTTTTAAAAGTACTTACTCTTTTACAGGTTACTCTTTTAAAAAATGTTTAATTTTAAAATATGCGATTATATTGTATAGCCTAGATGCTACATGAGATTAGCGCGTTCAACCAAACAAACAAACTAACAAACTCTTCTATTTAATAAGCTTTATAATATTAGTAAAGTTACTGCACGGATAGCCGAGAAATATAGGTCACCACACCAATTATCACTGTGCGCGACGTGTTGCGAGTTCGATCCCCGCATGGGACAAGCATTTCTGTGAATCGCAAGTGCTTATAATAATCTATACTAATATTATAAAGCTGAAGAGTTTGTTTATTTGTTTGTTTGTTTGAACGCGCTAATCTCAGGAACTACTGGTCCGATTTGAAAAATTCTTTCAGTGTTGGATAGCCCATTTATTGAGGAAGGCTATGCGCTATAACATTACGCTACGACCAAAATAAACGGAGCATAAATGAGAAATGTTGCAAAAATGAAAAACTGTTTAAACTAAAACACGCGGACTAAGTCGCGGGGGACAGCTAGTAATATAATAAAAAGTCCTTTAGTCCGAATAAGTAAATTATTATGAAAAACTTTAGAATAATATATCTCTTAATTCAGCTTGCCTTTTGCCTCGTGGCCTCCTCCAACGATATCCGTCGCTGTCTATCCTGAGCAACCCTTCTCCACATTGGTCCTGCTGTTAGCTTGATGTCATCTTCCCTTCTTAAGTTTTATCTTCCTCTGCTTCTGCGTCCATCCCTTGGGCCATCCATTCAGATGCTGATTTGCTCCATTTTCCTTTTGTGTCGCAATAATGGTTCCAAGTTAAATGTTTTTAAAACCCCCCGAGACACAAGAAATAAATTCATTAGTTCATTGGATACAACAAAATGTAGAAAATTATAACCTTAATTAACTATTAACAATACAATATATATATACAAGCTGCATTACTTTTGCATAATCTTTATTCGTGGTAGGTGCATAAATAAAACATTACATTAAATTGGGTATTGTTTTAATTCTGCAACTTACATGGTGTGCAATATTTTGATTATATCTATAACTATATTAAATTAACTCTGCTTATTTGTATAATAACTTTCGTGAGGAGTATTCATAATTATATAGAACAAAACGGTTTACTCACGCATATTCTCGGGATCGCCCGCCTAGTTTCAGACTCAATAGGAGTCCCTTTTCATGAACTGACCGCGTCAGCTCATGTTTGCAAGCAAATTTAAAATATTGTGTGTCGCGTATTTAATTATATTATTACATATATAGATAAGTAATTTGTGATATAAGTAATCAGTAATCTATAGAAATAATGTTATCGTTATTATATCTTAGTTATATTTGATGCCATAACACATCGCGGCAAAATGTAGCCTATGTCCTTTCTCAGGTTCTAGACAGGAGAACAGATAGAGAATCGCTCCAGACCATAGTGGTAGCTGTCGGTGAGACTGGAAGCCATATTAGGACCTCACGCATGTAGTGACCCAACCGTTATTAATTATTTTGTTTATTTATAGGCTACTAGCTGTATCCCGCGGCTCAGCCCGCGTTGATGTCGATTATCGCGAAAAAAGTAGCCTATGTCCTTTTTCAGACTCTAGACTATCTGAGTACCAAATTTCATTTAAATCGGTTCAGTGTTTTTGGCGTGAAAGCGTGACAGACAGACAGAGTTACTTTCGCATTTATAATATTAGTAAGATTACTTTGGGTTCGAAGAAATGTATGTGATGTTGTCCACATTTGTATAATATTTATGTTAATGAATGAATAGTATTTTAGGTAGTGGCAGTTTACAAACAGAAAAAGGTATTTCAAAACACCCTGTACGTCACATTCCTAAATATAATCAAAAACTTTAATTTTAAACCTTAATAATATCGTGATTTTTGACAGTACTGTTTGTTAATTTGTGTCGGGTGCTGGTAGGAAATAAAATTATCCTTTTATTAAGTCGGCATTTCAGGCTAGTGTTTGAGATAAAAGGAAGAAAACAGTGAATTTTCAAATAGAAACAATTGATCTGTAAGTATTAATACTTGAAGTACAGGTGGTCTGGTCTATCTCGCTAAGTAATGGGTTTCTTTGTATACTAACTTTCGTGAGGAGTATTCATAATTATTTAAAACAAAACGGTTTACTCACGCATATTCTCGGAATCGCCCGACTAGTTTCAGACTTAATAGGAGTCCCTAATCATGAGCTGACGCTGCGGCGGTGGTGTCGCGAGTCGAACTACTTAACTAAGATCTTAGAGCATTCACCGAAAAATATGCTTTAGTAAACCATTTTGTTTTAAATAATTATAATAGGTTTCTTAACTGGGTATGAAAAGTTAAGATTTAATCAGTCCTTATATTAGATAATAAAAAATATATTACACACATATTTTTTACTTTTTCAAAATAACTTAAAACTATAGAGATAAAGCGAATCAAAGTTCAGGAGTGGGGGCTAATTACGTCACAATGTTACACAAAACGCACGACATCGTGACGTCATGCGACATTTCAAATCAATGTATCATCGTAAGTTTTTAGTTCGTAAGTTTTATTTGATAACTAGTTTTTGCCCGCTGCTTCGCTCGCGTTAAGAAGTATTATTATTAACTAGCTGTGTAGGACTTTGTTCGCGTGTTTTAGTTTCAACGGTTTTTTATTTTTGCAACAGTTTTCATTTATGCTCCGCTGTTATTGGTCGTAGCGTGATGTTATATAGCCTATAGCCTTCCTCAATAAACGGACTATCCAATACAAAAAGATTTTTTCAATTCGAACCAGTAGTTCCTGAGATAAGCGCGTTCAAACAAACAAACACACTCTTCAGCTTTATAATATTAGTATAGATTAGGTATAGTTTTTGCGGCTTTAATTTTGTTTAGCGTGTAAAATTTGTTAAATATCAAAACCCTATTTAAGTGGACGTCTTCATCATAGTAGATCCAATCTTTAATTTCAGTTCAATCAGTCGAAAATTTAAGAAGATTTATATAAACTTTCATCCCCTATTTTATCCCCTTAGGGAAGAAATTTATCAAAATTCTTTTTTAGGAAATGCTTACGTCATAGTAGCTTTATGCATGCAAAGTCTCAGCACGATCGGTTTAAAATTGACAAAGTTCCATACAAACTTTCATCCCCTCTTTTATCCCCTTGGAGTAGAATTGATCAAAATCCTTTCTTAGCGGATGCCTACGTCATAACATCTACCTGCATGCCAAATTTCAGCCCGATCCGACTAGTGGTTTGGGCTGTGCGTTGATAGATCACCATGTCCGTCAGTCAATCACCTTTGAGTTCTAAATATTTAGATGTAGAGGACATAAAATAAAAGTTATATTTCTGAAGAGTATAAGTAATGTACTAACGAAGCATAACATGAGAATGGTATGATCAATTCCGATGATTTTTGTTTGGTTGAGTTTGTTGTGGAAGAATAGGTTTTCATGAAAAAAATGAAACTACCTGAATAAACAATCTGGTGGGCAATACAAAAGTAATAGGTGTTTTTTGGAAAAACCTGTAGGCATATTAGCTGATTCAATATTTTAACATTATAGGATGCAATGGATCCCGCTGCAGAAATAGAGTTAGAGGCTAGGGACCACCAAAAGCCTATGAATGCAGTGATTAACCTCGGAGACTCCCCCGTACAGAAATTTTATGAAGACACCACCATTTTCATGACTGGAGGTTCAGGGTTTCTTGGGAAGCAGCTCATTGAAAAACTTTTCAGGTAAACACAGGAATTTAAACGTAAGGACGTTAAACCGTCAACACAAATCATTTATAACTATTTAAAAAAACAGAGCATGAGATAAACAGGTTAAACTTATAACATTCCTCTATTTTATCGGCAGTTAATTAAAGCTGAAAACATTGGTTTTGACAGAAATATAGTCCATTTATTTTTCCAGGGCCTGCAAAATTAAGAAGTTATACTTGTTAATACGATCAAAGAAAGGAAAGTCAGGACAGGAGAGACTAGCTGCTGCTCTAGAAGATCCAGTAAGTGTATTATAATTAACTTAACTTTGTTGATGATGGCTGCTTCCGTGTGTCGACGATTCTGTCAATGACAGAGTCAGAAGAATGAGTATTTACTAAATTAAGAACTAAGTTTTCCGGAAAGAGTTGAACGATGACAAATAAGTACTTTGTCCATAAATAAGTGCGTATTTAGCTTCTTAGAACACCAAAAAATTATATATAATTATCTTCAGGTATTTGATCTGGTAAGAGAGAAGCAGCCTAAATTTGCAGAAAGGATAATTCCCGTAGATGGAGATGTGTCTGAGCTTCGACTGGGAATGTGCGAAAAAAACTTGAATACCATCGCTAAAGAGGTATGTTATTGTTTGACTGTTACCATAAATCTGTACTTGACGCTCTTCAAATATCAATTATTAGTATATAGTATTGCTCGGACCAACGGCTTCGAGGAAAGGAGGGGTCTCGGTCAATATATGGTCACCCATAGGACTAGGACCGATCGCGGCAAATCCGTTCTGATTGCTGTTTATGTAGCCATGACCCTCAGAACAGAAATGACCGAAGTTTAGTAATGGTTGTCATGCGCAAAGTTGAGCGCGACAACCCATGGAGCTTCGACCCCGCGGTCAACATGATCACGGTAACCAATGGTCAAGAGGGGTCATTTTTATCCGACGCACAAATTTATCCATAACCATCAAAGGGAATATTTTTATTTTGTTATATTTACAGGTCGATATTATAATCCATATGGCGGCTACAGTCCGTTTTGATGAACCTCTCAAAGTAGCGGCCAAGATCAACGTGCGAGGGACTATAGAAGCTGTTGCTTTAGCTAAAAGTTGTACGAAACTTAAGTAAGTATTCTTTCAACGATAGGCATTACTTGCATTAAGTTATTTATGTATGGGATAGTAGACTAACGGATGCATGGTTCACCTGATGTTTAAGGTTAGAAACCCAGTCCCCGATCAAAGACCTCAGGTATTAGTGACTAGCTGTCCCTTGCGACTTTGTCCGCGTGTTTTAGTATAAACGGTTTTTCATTTATGCTCCGCTCATTTTGGTCGCAGCGTAATGTTATATAGCTTATAGCCTTCCTCAATAATTGGGCTATCCAACACTGAAAGAATTTTTTAAATCGAACCCGTAGTTCCTGAGATTAGCGCGTTCAAACAAAAAAACAAACTCTTCAGCTTTATATATTAGTATAATAATTGATGTGCAACGGTGATAATCACTTACCATCACATCTACTCAATAAGCGGCTGTATTGAAAGAACTGATGTTTTTACTTCGTTTTAAATGTTGATATTTGCACCATATATTGTGTAAAATAAATCAACAAAAACATTTGTTTAAGATGGTGTTGCCTGTTCACGCTCATTCATTCGTTGTTTTCTTCCAACAGACAATTTATCCACGTGTCGACAGCATACTGCCAAGCTACTAAGGACAGGATAAATGAGGAAGTAACGGAGCAGTTCTACCCCTGTGCCATGCCTCCTGATTCACTCGTGAATTTTGTAGAATCGTTAGACGAACAGCGCCTGAATGATATTACACCTGAGTATGTTAAAAACAGACAATTAATTTAAAAGGACTGAAAATTAATTAAATTGCAATAGAAATTAAAGATTTTTTAGTTGTAGATTACATAAGCTAATAATACAGTATGTAATAAAAACCCTGTCCGATCCAATAAAGGCGTATTCCTGGTTCAACATACGTTTTATAAAAAATGTCTTGTTTAGGCCGCTTTTTTGATACAAAGCTGCAAGTAGTACACGTGATCTTTATCAAGCGATTAGTATTGCCTTTGATCAGTTTTATTTTAAATAAATTATATTCATCGGGGAAAAATAATTATCTCAAATCCATTCAATAGTTACGTATATGTGTACGCAGTAAGATGCCGAATAATACTCATAAAGATCGGACAGGGTTTTTGTTGCATGCCGTATTGACAGGAAAAAGTGTTGGACCAAGAACACTTCCTTGGGGTATACCGAATGTAACAAGAGCATCACTACTGTATAGACCGCCAAAAAAACCCTCTGAAGCCTATTCCGCAAATAATTGCTGAAAAAGTTAGGAGTTTTATCTCGAATACCAACCTTTTCTAGCTTGTTTATTAGCAGAGAGACAGAGACTGTGTCAAACGCCTTTGTTGGGTCACTTGTGAGTAAAAACGACATACTAATTACTTTCATATTGAGCTAGTTAGTAAGTAGTTACTTGAAAAGTATTTAATTTTAAATATTTCAAATTTTAAATAACTAGCTGACCCGGAAGACGTTTAAAATTATATACTTAAGTACCGAAACGTAATAAATCTTCTGTTAAAAAAAGCAGCTGAATGAGCAGACAGGTGCTTTTTTTAAATGCGAGATGTTAAAATAGTCGTTAAATTTTCTGAAATTTGATCTTTCTAAAAGCCACCCTCAAAACCATTGGAAAAGGTTAGTTGGCTATCCTATATTTGTTTTAGCTAAGTTTAAAATAAATATGTTTCATACATATCATTTTAATTCGCAGATTGATCAAGGGATGGCCCAATACTTATACGTTTACGAAGGCAATAGCTGAGGATGTCATCAGGACTTCAGCTGCAGATCTACCTGTCTGCATCGTGAAACCACCTATAGGTGAACCTTATATTATAATAAATAAATAAATAAATGAATAAATGAATAAATGTGGACAACATCACATACATTGCACTGAACCCAAAGTAAGTAGCTTGTGTTATGGAATTCAGAGACAACGAAGGTACCACAAACACCCAGACCCGAGACAATGTAGAAAAGTGGTCAAAAATAATACCTCATAATACCTCCTTTCTCTTTATACATATAGACTGCTCCGTTAGTTTAAATAATTATCATTTATGTTTTACGCTTCAGTAACTTCCTGTTTCTACGAGCCACATCCAGGTTGGCTGGACAAGTCCGCTTTAGGGGGACCCAGTGGGGTGAGTAACAAGTTGAATTAAGATCGATTTATGCTCATTAATATTAACATCTTTGAAATAGTAATTTAACTTAAATGGCATAAAAAAACAAAATTTTTTTTATAGAAAAACTTTATTATTATACTAATTGCATGCAATCATAAATATCTAATAAAATCATATTATAATGATATTTCGAATCTATTGAGGGACTTTCAAATTTTTCTCTCATGTTAAATTTTATTTTTGCTATAACCGCTTCATTCTGTTGGAAGACGATTTATGTGTAATTAATTCTTCCTTTTTAGATTATCCTCGGTATAAGCTTAGGAGTGATTCACGTGTTTTTCGTGGACGTAGATTGCAAGTTAGCTACTGTCCCGCTGGATTACGTGAACAACGCTATTATAGGAGCTGGATGGGATTCGGCTGAGAGACGAAAAGATGGCAATAAAGAAATACCCCTGTATATGGTCTCGAACGAGGAAGCTTTGGTTAAATGGGGTATTTACTCTTTATTTATTTTTTGCCCGACTGCGCCAGTAGGTCATTTTTGTTGTATTTTTGTAGTGAAGATACTCAAACATGATGTAGTACATAAAATTAGAGTAGCACAGAGAGCCATGGAGCGCGCTATGCTCGGCATCAAACTTCAAGACCGAGTCCGTAATGTGGATATCCGAAACCGAACAAAAGTTCGGGATGTCGGTACCGCAATCATGACACTAAAATGGATCTGGGTAGGACACTTGGCCAGACGAAGTGATGGCAGGTTGAGCAAGGCATTGACCGAATGGTGGTCAAGGTTAGGCAAAAGAAGCGTCGGTCGTCCGGGAGCAAGATGGGTCGACGAAACAACTAGTCTCGGATCGATTCTGGATGAGGCTGGCACAGGACCGAAGAGAATGGCACATGAAAAGAGAGGCCTATACCCAGCAGTGGGATGACAAAGGCTGTGGATGATGATGATGATGTTTCCCAGCACAAATACCGATTTTTTTTTTGAAATGAAATGAAATAGTTTATTATGCAATTAGGATATACAATCACTTTTACACGTCACTTTTTTGAGCTCGCTGGAGTCGACAATTCCTAACTGACTGCCCGAAGAAGAAATGTCGAAATAAACTCAGCGGTCAGTCTCTTTTAAAGTCCAAACGATTCACGAGTGTTAACAAATTAAGGGTAATTACAATGCCCTTACTCTCCAATTTTTACAATTTCAATGCAAAATGATATTAGTTTAGCAGGCAGGAGATTCAAGTTTTTTTTTAAATGCTGTCCATGGCAGGAACTTGAGATGCAAGTGACTGGAATCTAAACATTGACATTTCTTTTTTGTATATTGTGTTTTTTGTGTTCCTGCTAAAGGAATGCAATTTTGCATTGGCATTGTATTGGAAAGTAAGGGCACTGGACTGGTCTTTTAAATATTAAAAACAGATGGTATAAAAATTTTTTAGGCATAAATTGATAGGCACAAAAACATAATAATAATAATAATAAATTTATTCACAAACTTTTTTACAAGAATCCTATGAAAACCCTGACTTCTGAGCTAGGTAAAAACCTGTATTACAGAAGTCAGTGCCCTCTCCCACTTTTCACATGATACAAATGGTGAATAAAAAAAAATATATATATAATAAGAAGAAAAAAAAAATGATAAGATGAAATAAATCAAATAAGTGATGGATTAGGTTTACTCATGTTGTGTTTGTGCATGTAGAAACGTGTTTGTGTATACGGTGTGTGTATGTGTGTGAGGGTGTGTGTGTGTGTGTGTAAAGGATGTTAGAAGTAGGTGAGGTATGTGGTAGTAGGGAATATTAATCTGTGAGCAATAACATTTCTGTTTGGTCGTAGTTTAATTGTAGTAGCCAGTTCTTAATTTTTATTTTTGTTTCTTATTAAAAATGCGTACACTCATTACTAGACAGCTTATATTATATTTGGTCAACCTAGCAACAGCACGAGTTAATGTGGAACTCGTGTACTCCTCGGATTCACATTGTATGCTCTCTTAATTTTTTATGTTATAATTAAGTATTTAAAATATCTTCCTTTTTTTTAGGATTTTACAGTAATAGTATGAATAATGAGTGTGATAGATTATACTCTCCAGTAGCTCTATGGTACTGCTATTTAATAGAAACGAAAAACAAGTTCGTGTACTGGTTATTAAACTGGTTCCTGCATTATATACCGGCTTACATGCTTGACGGTGTTTGCGCCATCATTGGGAAGAGACCAAAAAACATTCCATCGTAAGTTTTGAAATTTTATACGTAGCTAGATAAGACCCGCGGTTTTACCCGCGTAGTTGTCATAGCCTGTGAGTTAATCCATCTTTGCAAAATTTTCCAATCATTCGCGTTTAATAATCCCAGCCTATTTTTGTCCCACTGTTGGGCACAAGCCTCTTCTCATGTAAAGAAGGCACGAGCATTGATCACCACGCTTGCTCATTGCGGGTTGGCGATTTCAGATTCCAATTATTGGAATACAGGTTTCCTCACGATGTTTTCCTTCACCGTTTGCCAATGGTGTCTTAGAGTAATTAAGAAAGTACATATAACTTTAAAAAAGTCACATCAGTACTTGTCCATAATGGTTTCGAACCTGCAACCTTGTGCATACAAATCCGTTCGTTGAACTGCTAGGCCACCATGACATTTTTCGTGTCATTTCATGACATTGGCGTTTGTATAATTTGTAATATTGGGCAGGGTAGTGCGAACGCCAAGACGAGATGACGAAAGCGCAGTGCACCTGCCTTTTCTTGAAATGTTAGTATATAGTTTGTAACTACACTTGTACCTGAAAGTGACAAAGACAGCACGAGTCTTAAAACACAGTTTTGATATCATTATTCTATTAAATAGTTCTTTTTTTTCAGATTCGTGGCAGTCTTTCAGAAGATAAATAAATTGGCGGACGCTTACAGCTATTTTCTGACCAACTCTTGGAAATTTCGGGACACTAATGTAAAAGCTATGATCGCTCGAATGACAGCAAACGATCGAGCGATCTTTAGTTGTGATATCAACAATATTAATTACTCTGAGTACACTAAACTTTGGGTAATAGGTATTCGCAAATACATTTTAAAAGATGGCTTACAGGGTAGTTTGATGTCTGCAGCTAGACAAAAGTGGTTTGGAATAGGTAATCTTGTGTTTATGGCGTTATACATCTATGGTATTTTCGTGGTTATGTCAAAGATATTTTCTGTGGTGTGTTACTTGTTTAGATTTTTTTCTATAAATTCTAGATGGTATGTTTTGTTTTATTTTTTACTACCTATTCTACAGCCGAACTTACCTTACCTGCGCAGTGACACCCCCTCCATAAGTAACGATATATAATTTACTAGCTGTTTCCCGCGGCTCCGCCCGCTTGGATGTCGATTATCGCGGCAAAAAGTAGCCTATGTCCTATCTCAGGCTCTAAAATCTCTGTGTACTAAATTTCTTTTAAATCGGTTCAGTAGTTTTAGCGTGAAAGCGCGACAGTCATATAGACAGAGTTACTTTCGCATTTATAATATTAGTAAGGATTATTGTTATCTTAACTTACACACATAAAAGTTCTAATTACAAATTAATAAATTGAGTTGTCTTTCTCTGGTCAACTGAAATATTTCTGTTTCAACCGAAACACAATTTTTTTAGCTATTTTCATTTTGTTTTTACTTAGCAACTATAAAAGTTATTCACTTGACATTTGGTTCCTAGATAGAAGGGGATATGGTGAAAATAAATGTCAATCAGTTACACGATTAAGGAAACTTTCCTCGATAGTTTTATTTCTTTAAATCAGCTCTATAAAAACACTTATTTTTTTTGCTAAACCCACCAAACTGTTCAACCTTATAATATAAATATTTTTTTCACACTATTTGATGCATAGTCATTATATCTTTTATAAATCTTTATTAATGTCGATTTATTTTGTTATTCTATCCGATAGATTTCGATTAATATGAGATTTTCCATTTAGTTATTTCAGTTTTTGTCGTTTTAAAGAACTTTATTTATCTCAAGAACTTTACAGTTCACTTATGAGTATGGAGTAATACATATAGATACTATTAATAAAAGAGATATAGGAATATCTCGACCGTAGGTGTATCTAGGTAGGTAATGACTCAGAAAAGGGATAATGGCTATTAACAGAATAGTTTGTAAACTATTGGTGAAACATGACAGGTAGTTTGATAAATTAAATTTAAGTTTTTAAGCAGCTGTTGTGTTTATTCTATTTTGGTTTGGTTTTAAAATGCGTTTTTCTAAGACAATATTTCGCGACCTTGACATATCATACAGCTCTTTACTTCCCGTAAGCAAGCATCAAATTACTCGATAATGGTAGACATTAGCGTAGGGGTCCATGTGGGGTCATGGTTGAAAACGACCCTACATAACCCCTGTACATGACCTCCTATCTCTCTATAATGCCATTAACCCTGTCTATTAAATATGAACACATCTTAAATAAATATTAACAATACATACATTGCTCTGAACCCAAAGTAAGTAGCTAAAGCACTTGTGTTATGGAATTCAGAAACAACGAAGGTACCACAAACACCCAGATCCGAGACAATGTAGAAAAGTGGTTTTGTAGGCGAAAAATGGTTTGACATTTATAAATAATTTATTATATGTTAAAAATAGCAATAGTTTAATTTGAATTCGTTTGCATACAAGGGAATCGGCATCAATGTTAGCTGTTTTAAATACCTAATTTTTAAGTCTCTTCGTCCGGATGCTTTAAATGCATTTGAATAACAACTATGATATAATTTGAATAATAAATATCATATCAGTTACTAGAACAAAGGTTAGTTTAATATTCTAATGAATGCAGGAAATTTAAATGAATGATATTGCAAATCAAAATATTTTCAAAATTAAACACTGTCAAATGAGCCGGTTACCTTATGGTTAGCCAACCCCGCTGCTCAAGACTTTCTCCAGCACCAAAGCCAGCGGACCTGCGATGCTGGCATTGGACCTCTGGTTTTCCCAGAACTACGAAGAAAAAGTTACAGATTACAGCTTACACATTTACAGATCTTTTAAAAACAAAATCATAATCACTTTCTAAATAATTATTTAAAACAAAACGGTTTACTCACCTATATTCTCCTGATATACATATATTCCTGTTCCTATATTCTCGGGATAGCCCTACTAGTTTCAGACTCAATAGGAGTCCCTAATCATGAGCTGACGCGGCTGCGCGGCGGTGGTGTCGCGAATCGAACCGAGATTCCGAAAATATGCGTGAGGTTTACTCACGCATATTCTCGGAATCTCGGAGTTTTGTTTTAAATAATTATGAAAACTCCTCACGAAAGTTATTATACTTACATACAATTTCAAAATGTTAGAAAACTCTAGGTGCGCGGTTCCACAATGTCATTTCTATGGACAAGAACTGGCAAGAAACTCTTTACTTAGTTTTTTAAAAGTACTTACTCTTTTAAAGGTTACTCTTTTAAAAAAAAAAAAAAATATGCGATTATATTGTATAGCCTAGATGCTACATGAGATTAGCGCGTTCAACCAAACAAACAAACTAACAAACTCTTCTACTTAACAAGCTTTATAATATTAGTAAAGTTACTGCACGGATAGCCGAGAAATATAGGTCACCACACCAGTTATCACTGCGCGACGTGTTGCGAGTTCGATCCCCGCATGGGACAAGCATTTCTGTGAATCGCAAGTGCTTATAATAATCATCTAATCTATACTAATATTATAAAGCTGAAGAGTTTGTTTGTTTGTTTGAACGCGCTAATCTCAGGAACTACTGGTCCGTTTTGAAAAATTATTTCGGTGTTGGATAGCCCATTTATTGAGAAAGGCTATGCGCTATATAACAATATTATATTTTATGTTGTTATAAATAAGTTTTAGAATTGACCATTGAACTTGGCACCCATTTAGATCTTACTTCTTTTGTCGTTGAAGTCAACAACCATATATCATAATATTGAACTTGGCTCTTATTTTACATTTATGTTTCTGATGGGATATCATTACTTTTTGTACATAAATGATTAGTAGGTACGTATTTATAACAAAATTAATACCAAATAGTTTTTGTTAAACTAGTTTTTGCTGCGTTTACGGGTATAAATTAAGTGTTCCTAATAAAATCAATGAAGTAAAATATTATAATAAAATGATAAAAATTTACCAGTTTCACATTTTTTCCTTTGTATTCACTTCATTACCTATCTGCATGCAAAATTTGAACTTTCTAGGTCATCTGGAACTGGGTTATAATTTTGATCTATAGGTCAGTCAGTGATAAAAATGACGACTTTTGGACGTTCTGAAATTTGGAGCACAAATGTATCTCGCAAGTCTCAATATATGAGCCAAATTTGACACTTTTATGTGAATTTGAAACGTTTATGTGAAAAGTGATGGCTCCAAATGGTTCGTGTAATATTACACAAGGTGCTGCTCGCCAGTTCTGTTACTAGAACTTGGCTTGACACGCTCCCGCGTGTCTAGATATATTATATTATTATATTTGATACAACAAAATGTGAGAAATAATAACCTTAACTATTAACTATAAATATTAACTATTAACAAAACAATATATACAAGCTGCATTTCTTTTGCATAATCTTTATTCGTGGTAGGTGCATAAATAAAAAATTTACATTAAATTGGGTATTATTTTAATTGTGCAACTTACATGGTGTGCAATATTTTGATTATATCTATAACTATATTAAATTAACTCTGCTTATTTGTATAATCATTTTCGTGAGGAGTATTCATAATTATTTAAAATAAAACGGTTTACCCACGCATATTCTCGGGATCGCCCGCCTAGTTTCAGACTCAATAGGAGTCCCTTATCATGAACTGACCGCGTCAGCTCATGTTGCTTGGAAAATTAGTCGTATGTTAACTTTTTTTTCATAGCTCATTACTTCTGTTCGTCCTTCTTTGCTAATTTAAATTATTGTGTCTCGCGTATTTAATTATATTATTAAATACATAGATAAGTAATTTGCAATTAAAGTAAATAGTAATCTATAGAAATAATGTTATCGTTATTATACCTTGGTTATATTTGATTCCATAACACAAGTGCTGTAAATAGGTAACTAGCTGTTTGCCGCGGCTCCGCCCGCGTGGATGTTGCTTATTGCGGCAAAAAGTAGCCTATGTTCTTTCTCAGTCTCTAGACAATCTGTGTACCAAATTTCATTTAAATCGGTTCAGTAGTTTTGGCGTGAAAGCTCGACAGACAGACAGAGTTACTTCCGCATTTATAATATTAGTAAGGACTACTTTGGGTTCGAAGAAATGTATGTGATGTTGTCCACATTTGTATATAATGTTTATGATAATGAATGAATCATATTTTAGGTAGTGGCAATTTAACAACAGAAAAAGGTATTTCAAAACACCCTGTACACGTCAAATTCCTAAATATAATCAAAAACTTTCATTTTAAACATCAATAATATCGTGATTTTCGATAGAACTGTTTGTTTAATATCGTGTGTCGAGTGCTGGAAGGAAATAAAATTATCCTTTTATTAAGTCGGCATTTCAGGCTAGTGTTTGAGATAAAAGGAAGAAAACAGTGAATTCTCAAATAGAAACAATTGATCTGTAAGTATTAATACTTGAAGTACAGGTGGTCTGGTCTATCTCACTAAGTAATAAGGTTCTTGACTGGATACAAAAAGTTAAAATCTATTCAATCCGTATATTAGACTAGCTGTCCGCCGCGACTTTGTCCGCGTGTTTTAGTTTCAACGGTTTTTCATTTATGCTCCGCTCCTTTTGGTCGCAGTGTAATGTAATAATAGCTTATAGCCTTCCTCAATAAATGGGCTATCCAACACTGAAATAATTTTTCAAATTAACCAAACAAACAATCTCTTTAGCTTTATAAATTAAGTATAGATATATAGATAATAAAAAACATAAGACACGTATTTTTTTCTTTTTTTTTAAATAACTAAAAACTACGGAGACAAAGGGAATCAAAGTTCAGGAGTGGGGGCTAATTACGTCACCATGTTACACAAAACGTACGACATTGTGACGTCAGGCGACATTTCAAATCAATGTATCATCGTAAGTTTTTAGTTCGTAAGTTTTATTTGATAATGTAGAGGACATTAAATAAAAGTTATATTTCTGAAGAGTATAAGTAATGAACGAACGAAGCATTACATGAGAATGGTATGTATGATCAATTCCGATGACTTTTGCTTGGTTGTGTTTGTTGTGGAAGGATAGGTTTTCATGAAAAAAATGAAATTACCTGAATAAACAACGTGGTGGGAAATACAAAAGTAATAGGTGTTTTTTGGAAAAACCTGTAGGCATATTAGTTGATTCAATATTTTAACATTATAGGATGCAATGGATCCCGCTGCAGAAATAGAGTTAAAGGCTCGAGACCTCCAAAAGCCTATGAATGCAGTGATTAACCTCGGAGACTCCCCCATACAGAAATTTTATGAAGACACCACCATTTTCATGACTGGAGGTACAGGGTTTCTTGGGAAGCAGCTCATTGAAAAACTTTTCAGGTAAACACAGGAATTTAAACATAAAGACATTAAAACCGTTAACAGAAATCATTTATAAATATTAAAAAAAAACAGAGCATAAATAATACCCAAGAACCATCTCGGTCATGTCAGCGTTCAAAGCAAAAAATTGCATCGAAATCAATATATCCGATACAGATAATCAGGTTAAACTTATAACACTCCTCTATTTTATCGGCTTGGTTTTGACAGAAATATAGTCTATTTATTTTTCCAGGGCCTGCAAAATTAAGAAGTTATACTTGTTAATACGATCAAAGAAAGGCAAGTTGGGACAGGAGAGACTAGATGCTGTTCTAGAAGATCCTGTAAGTGTTTAATTCCGTTTTGTTGATGATGGCTCCTTCCGGGTGTCGACGATTCTGTCAATGACAGAGTCAGAAGAAAGAGAAGAATTTACTAAATTAAGAACTAAGTTTTCCGGAACGATGATAAATAAGTACTTTGTCCATAAATAAGAGCGTATTTTGCTTTTTAGAACACCACAAATGGTTTTAACCCATATATCACGAGTAGAACATCATTAAACATAGTTTACCTCTCCATAACTCTCTTAATATTGATATATCTTCAGGTATTTGATCTGGTAAGAGAGAAGCAGCCATGGTTTGCAGAAAGGATAATTCCCGTAGATGGAGATGTGTCTGAGCTTAGAATGGGAATGTCCGAAAAAGACTTGAATACCATCGCTAAGGAGGTATGTTTTTTTTTTTAATGTTACCATAATCTATTGATCGTGAAACGTACTGAGACTTCTCCTTGCCTTGGGAAGACCTTTGACAGTTCTTAAATCATTACTGTCTTAGGCTGTCTGTACATAGACTGGTCGTGCTGCTAGACACTTTAGCGCGTCACGTGCGCTTCCCGGCCGCTAGTTTTTTTTAAGAACCGCTCAAATAAATTGAACTGCTTTAAGCAGACCGTGTATGTTTCATACGAGTCTATATTTCATGATGCAGCCATACAAAGGGAAACTGTGTTATGCGCAATAAAGGAGACCATTCATATTGGGCCCAAGATAGAAAGTCGGCCATCTTAACGTCAAATGTACGAGAAATCTGATTTTTAAACTTATATAGCCGCTAAAATAATGTTGCCATAGTTTTCGTGCCATAGTATCAAATGCTTAAAATGATGTCCCGAACAGATTAAAAACTTTTTTGTTTACTTCCTTCGATTTTAGGCCGAACTTTGTATAAAACCTGAATGATTTCCTTTGTTATTTATGTTAGATAGACAGTCGCTCTATAACATACTGGTGTTCAGCTGTCGGTGAGACTGGAAGGCGAACACAACATTATTATGTGAAATTTCACTCAAACTCGCAGTACAGGCGAACGCACAAGTGCGGGAAAATATTTGCAAATCATTATGCAAAAGAGTTTGCGAATTATTAATGTGTCATATCTGCCGGTTTGTTGTCTATGCTTAAAAATACTTATTACGCCAATTTATTAAACATTTAAGTTTTGAAATACAATGCAAATATGTAAACACCTACCTAACTGTTTTAAATACTTCCTCATTTAAACATTAAATTGATGAATTTAATAAATGATATTTATTTTTAATATGATATAATGTCATTTTATTTGTGCATTTTTAAAGAAACGGAGGGTTCTCGGTCAGTATTTGGTCACCCATACACAGACCAAACCCCGCAGCAAATCTATTCTGATTGCTCTATATGTAGCCATGAGCCTCAGAACAGAAATGACCGAAGTTTAGTAATGGTTGTCGTGCGCAAAGTTGAGCGCGACAACCAATGGAGCTTTGACCCCGCGGTCAACATGATCACGACAGCCAATAGTCAAGCGGGGTCATTTTTATCCGACGCACAAATTGATCCATCACCATCACAGAGAATATTTATATTTACAGGTCGATATTGTAATCCATATGGCTGCTACAGTCCGTTTTGATGAACCTCTCAAAGTAGCGGCCATGATCAACGTGCGAGGGACTATAGAAGCTGTGGCTTTCGCTAAAAGTTGTGCGAAACTTAAGTAAGTATTCTTTAAGAGATAGATAGGCATTACTTGCATTAAGTTATTTATGTATGGGATAGTAGACTAACGGTTGCGTGGTCAACCTTTTGGTTAAAGGTTTTAAAAGCCAGCCCCAGATCAAAGACCTCAGGTATTAGTGATGAGCTAAAGAAACGGTGACCATCACTTACCATCACATCTGCTTAATAATCGGCTGTATTGAAATAAATCAGATGTTTTTATTTCGTTTTTAATTTTGATGTTTGCACCATATATTGTGTAAAATAAATAAACAAAAACATTCGTTTGAGACGGCGATGCCGGTTCACGATCATACATTCGTTGTTTTCTTCCAACAGACAATTTATCCACGTGTCGACAGCATACTGCCAAGCTACTAAGGACAGGATAAATGAGGAAGTAACGGAGCAGTTCTACCCCTGTGCCATGCCTCCTGATGTATTTGTGAATTTTGTAGAAGCGTTAGACGAACAGCGCCTGAATGATATTACACCTGAGTAAGTTAAAAACAGATTATTAATTTATGTATATCGAGTTATATAAAGACAAACATATTAATTACTTTCATATTGAACATGCGTCATCTATTAACGTTAAATGCTTACAACTTTATAATCGTCCCTTTTATGTTATTCCATAGTTTTGATTTACGTCTATTTTTAGCAAGTTGACTGCAAATTTTTAATAAAAATCACTCAAACTTATTGCGTCGTGGTCTAAAAACTGCCTTCAAAATGATTAAAAAATAAATATTCAACTTCGCTAGTCCAACTTAACTTGGCTATCCTGTATTTCCTATTTTAACTCAGTTTAAAATAGAGAATTGATACATAATTATTTAAAAACAAACGGTTTACTCACGTATATTTTCGGGATCGCCCGACTAGTTTCAGACTCAATAGGAGTCCCTAATCATGAGCTGACGCGGCGGCGGTGGTGTCGCGAGTCGAACATTGATACATATTGATACATAATGTTTTTATTTTGCAGATTGATCAAGGGATGGCCCAATACGTATACGTTTACGAAGGCAATAGCTGAGGATGTCATCAGGACTTCAGCTGCAGATCTACCTGTCTGCATCGTGAAACCACCTATAGGTAAACATTATATAATATTACCTACTTGTTCTCGCCCGAGAATCGGCGAAGCGTAGGACGCCCCCCAGCCCGATGGACCGATGACCTGATAAATACTAGCTGGGTCGGACTGGATGCGGAAGGCGGAGGACCGGGTGTTGTCGCGCAACTTGGACCGCAATAGGCTGAGTTAATTGATTGATTGCTCTTTTCCAAGGCTCCAAGCAGGCGCATGGACATTTGATCGTTGGTTGCCGCGATCAAGTAATGCTGCGTAACGTCCTATTTTTATAGAAGTTCTTTTTTACTCCAAGTTCAAATAGATAACTGAAATCAACGCGAACAACGTCGCGGGTACAGCTAGTTATTAAATAAATGAAATAATATACCGATTAACGAAACCTACTTAGATACTTTTTTTCCACCATACCATCTGATTCCAAACTGGATAGAGCCTGTATTATGGCAACCAGACAACTGATAAACAAACCTATACATTTTTTAATACATACATATTATAGATAAATTACACTCAGACACAGAAAAAATGATCGTGCTCATCACATAAAGATTTGTCCTGAGTGAGAATCGAACCCACTTTAAATAACATTATCGTTTATATTTCACGTTTCAGTGCTTTCATCTTACTATGAGCCTCAACCAGGATGGTTGGACAAATCAGCGTTAGCGGGCCCAAGTGGGGTGAGTTACAAGTTAAATTAAAATTAATTTATCTATACTTAATATTTATGAAGCTGAAGAGTTTGTTTGTTTGAACGCGCTAATCTCAGGAACTACTACACATACAGGAGCTGTAGGGGTTTATTAATTAAAAATACATGTTATTTTATTTATGACATCTTTAGTTTAACTCGCTAACACGCAAGGGTAGTGCTAGTGTAAATCACAGTTTTGGAATGCCAATCAAGAAACTCATCGCGGATTCAGATTGGAAGTTTTGAATGAGGTCTTACAGAAACACACCCCTGATTGCTTGATTTTTTATGGACCTAAAGATGTTCAATTCATTAAAACTATTTAAACAGAAGAGTAATGAGCTAAAGGCTTTTAGCAATTTTTAGCTCTCCTGTAAAATTAACTGTTTGCTATAACCGCTTCATCCTGTTGGATGGCGATTTATGTGTAATTAATTCATCTTTTTCAGATTGTCCTCGCTATGTTTTTAGGGGTGGTTCACGTGTTATTCGTGGACAACGATTGCAAGTTTTGTCCTGTCCCTCTGGATTACGTGAACAACGCTATTATAGGAGCTGGGTGGGACTCGGCTGAGAGACGAAAAGATGGCAATAAAGAAATACCCCTGTACCTGATCTCAAATGAAGAATCTATGATTAGCTGGCGTAATGCACTCTTGATTTTTTTCTGCCCTAATGCGCCAGAAAGTGGGTTATGTTTATTGCATACTGAAGTTATATCTCTTTTGGCGCGTTAGGACAAAATGCTCATCATTTTGTCCATTACTCCAGTATTTTTATCAATGCGCGGACACTGTCACGGAAATCCGACACCCTGAAGTTAGCTATGTAATAAGTGTACAAATAAATAACAAATATGAATGATTAAAGTCCGGAAAAAAGAAATCATTCCAAATATTAAAATGAAAATTCCAAATTTAAAGAAATCTTAAAATTCATCGTCCGTTTTGTCAAGTATAACTCTTACGTGCGTACATAAGTACACACACTCTTTTTTGTGGATGGATTTTAGCATGAGAGGTGTCTCTAGACTCGTCTTAACTCTGAGAGTGGCACTGGGTATATAAAAATTCCATTTTGGTTTGAATAAATGAAGTTTAGGAAAATATTACACGCAGTCGCGTTTCTTGTTTTTTTTTTTTCCATAATTTACTTGGTTTCTCTAATATGCTTTATTTGGGATGTCATTAATTTTGATCTATACTATTTAAAATATCATTTTTATTTTTCAGGATTTTGCATTCATGCTTATGATAAGGAGTGTAAGAGAATATACACGCCACTAGCTCTATGGTATTGCTATTTATTAGGAACGAAAAACAAGTTTGCGTACTGGTTACTAACCTGGTTCCTGCATTGTATACCGGCCTACATGCTTGACGGTATTTGCGACATCATTGGGAGGAGACCAGAGAAAATTCCGTCGTAAGTTTTTAAATTTTTATACTTAACTATATCAGCCCAGAGGATTTTTATACCCTTACAGATTCGATTTGGACAGTGCAAGAAAATCCAAATTCTCAGAATATGATTTAAACAGAGTTCTTGTTAAGGATGCCAAGTTTTAAATCTGTATATTTACTAATATGTAAAGCTAAAGAGTTTGTTTGTTTGATTGTTTGTTTGTTTGAACGCGCTAATCTCAGGAAGTACGGGTCCGATTTAAAAGAATCTTTAAATTATTATATTATTGTTATTATTATTTAGGAAGACTATAAGCTATAAAACATTACGCTGTGACCAAAAGGAGCGAAGCATAAATTACAAATGATGCAAAAAATAAACCCGTTGAAACTAAAACACGCGGACAAAGTCGCGGTCGACAGCTAGTGTATATTATATAAAGCTATTATACTTTATAGATTACTAGCTGTTGCCTGGGACTCTCATTTTTTTTTTTTGCGTGCCTGACAGGGTCCACGATGATCTCATAGTTTTAAGTTACCACCTAAGGTTCACATTGTGTAATGCAAATAAATATTGTAATTGACACCGACTCCGCCCGCGCAAGTGTCGGTTATCGCAAAAAAAAATGGCTTATGTCCTTTCTTGGGATTTAAACTACCCAAGTTTCATCAACATCGGGTCAGCGGTTTAGCCATGAAAGCGTTACAGACAGACAGAGTTACTTTCGAATTTATAACATTATGTACTAGCTGTTTCCCGCGGCTCTGCCCGCGTGGGTGTCGGTTATAGCGGCAAAAAGTAATCTATGTCCTTTTTCAGGCTCTAGACTATCTATGTACCAAATTTCATTTAAATCGGTTCAGTAGTTTTGGCCTGAAAGCGCGACAGACAGACAGACAGAGTTATTTTCGCATTTATAATATTAGTAAGGATTAATATCTAAAATACTCTGATTTCGTCACTCACTAAAGGTCAATTTGGAGCGTCAAATTCTTCCCAAGCTTCAAGAATGCGCGCGTGTTCGTCAAGTCTTTTTTATCTCAAAAGAAAGATGAGCAGTACCTACTCTTTCTGTCGCTAAATTGTACATTAAAGTGACAGAGGCAGCATGAGTCTTAAAACTAAGTATGTCGTTTCATATCACTATTCTATTAAATATTTTTTTTTTTCAGATTTGTGGCAGTCTTTCAGAAGATACATAAACTGTCTAATGTATACGGCTATTTCCTGACCAACTCTTGGAAATTTCGGGACACTAATGTAAAAGCTATGATCGCTCGAATGACATCAAACGATCGAGCGATCTTTAATTGTGACATCAACAATATTGATTACACTGAATACTTTCTAGTTTGGGCTGTGGGAATACGAAAATACATTTTAAAAGATGGCCTAAAAGATACTTTGGTGTCTGCGAGTAGACAAAGGTGGTTTAAAATTGGTAATATTGTGTTTATAGCTTTATATGTCTATGGTCTATGGTTCATATTGTCAACGATTTTTTCTATGGTATTTTACTTGATTAGTTTTTTTGAATAAATTTTATCTGGTGTTTGTTCGTTTTATTTTTTTACCATTTACTCTGTACTAAAAATTTAAGCTGTCCAATGAAAGGAAGATTTGCCACCTGCTCGGGAGGCGCGACAGCCGAACTTACCTAAACTGCGGAGTACAACCCCCTCCATTAGTAACGAATATAATTGTTATAACACACTAAAAAGTTCTTAATAAAAATTGATAAATTGAGTTATCATGCTCTGGTCAACTGAAATATTTTTGTTTAAATGTTGATGATCATAATATTAAGATTAGAGTTACAAACAATTTTAGCGTATTATTATATTTTTAGAAAAACTCCTGGCTAAATGTTGATCGATAATACAGGTTAAGCCGCGCCCGCTGCGGTTGGTCCGTGGATGGGTGGCCATTTAAAAACATACCGCAACCTCCGTGCCTCGGAAAGCACGTTAGGCCTTTGGTCCCGACTGTCATACGTAGATCTTTGACAGTCGTTAAGCCAATATAATTCTGACAACCAATCTTACTTTGAAATACTGTGTTACCCTGCAAAATTGGCTGTGGAGGTCACATAGGCAGTCGCTCCATGTAAAATACGGTATTCAGCTGAATCCGGTAAGACTGGAAGCCGACCACAACATAGCTTGAGAAAAGGCTAGGCAGAAAAAGATTGTATTTTTAGAATAATCAAATCAAATCAAAATATCTTTATTTGCCAAAAAATGTGGTACAGCGGATGGAACATTCATTTTAAAGAGAAACACACATTTTGCTGTATATTTTTATTTAGGTACATTATGCGAATTTAAAATTAATAAAAATAAAGTTTGAAGTAAATAATAAATAAATCCTATTACATACTTTTTACATACCTATGTAAACAACACAGAAGTTTAACAGCATAACTACGTCAATAAAATTTTAAAATATCAATTAGGTAGTCAAAAAAATAAAAAATAATAAGCTAAGCTAATTATAGTACCTACACTTAGGTATATACAAACAAATTATCATTAAATCTAGATCATGTTCGCAAGAATCAATAATAACAAATAAAACAAATAATTTTATTATTCCCTTACACATCCCATAGACATTGCTAATGAATTTAACAAATATTTAATTGAATTGTTGTAATCGAAAATAATA
The DNA here is from genome assembly GCA_932294365.1 of Diachrysia chrysitis. Classification (NCBI taxonomy): domain Eukaryota; kingdom Metazoa; phylum Arthropoda; class Insecta; order Lepidoptera; family Noctuidae; genus Diachrysia; species Diachrysia chrysitis. The sequence goes on from OW028670.1 coordinate 6,083,464, forward strand.
TTCAAGTAGGTCCACACAAATACACAACATAATAATATTTATCCAGCACGTCGATTCTGTAAAGTTCAAACAACAACTCGCTTCTCACATCGCTATTCACTCTCACTTCGCATAAGGTTCAAAATGACCTTGATTTCGATCGGATTCGAGTGCGAAGTGAGCGTCGAAGTGACAAGAAAATTACCTTACTGAATCCCACTTCTTATGTCATCTCATACTTTATCAGTCAAAATTTCACGTCAAATAAGTTCAACTCGCTGACACGCTCGCAAGTATAGCGCTAGTGTACATTCGAGTTATCAACCGAGTTTTTGTAATGCCAATCACTCACAGCGGATTCAGATTCGAAGTTTAGAATGAGGTCTTACAGAAACACACCGCTGTATAATAACTTTCGTGAGGAGTATTCATAAAAAAAGTAGAATGTATTCTCGGGATCGCGGATCAGCTCATGATTAGGGACTCCTATTGAGTGTGAAACTAGTCGGGCGATCCCGAGAATATGCGTGAGTAAACCGTTTTGTTTCAAATAAATATTTATCCTAATAATAAGACATCTCAATTCATGCTACCGGTATCTAATAATGATACAATACATATAATTCGCAATCTAATCACAAATACAGTAGGTTTTAATGGTGTCACTAAAATCTTAAAATACGTCAAGGATATCATTACTAATGGGGTATTCCCTAACAGTCATAAAAAAGTAATTCTTAAAATTATATTAAAAAAAAAGCAGATCAGTTGATAAAATAGCTACATTCCTCCCGTCCATAGATCAAGCTGGCACCATCCGGCCAAGCTAGCAATAAAAAATGTCCCTTAGTGATAAAAACTTAGATTAACCCTCCCTTCCAGTTTTTGCCTTATTAAGATTGTTAGCAACGCGACCAAGTCGAGGTCCGAACCCCACAGGGGGTGCCCTTAGTGAACGTTGCTGATGTAGTTAGTTTTTCTATCGCTCTGGCTGGAGGCCCTCAAGGTTCTCGCCAAAAATCCAGTAAAGCAGTCAAAGCCTGCGTTAGACTAACTGCGTAGATCCCTTCAAAAAATTTGTATTAGACTTGTGATGATTCCTGAAATTATTTCATTTAACTCAATTTTTATTGGTAGATAAACATCAATACTAACAATTTATACAAACACAAAAACTTAAGCTATACTAAAATTAAAACTTATAACGTATATAAAATAAGTAACTATATAACTAACAAGCATCAAAAAATTCATCGTCATCGTTGTCAATGACGGGAAACGTGCCCAGAAGGCTGGCAACGTTGCCACGTTGAATTGCTCTGTAGTCCAGTCATTTAAGCTTAAATTTAGTAAGAATCTCGGAATTCGAGATACCCAGCTGTAAGTCTGTAAATACTTGTATATTGACACCCTAAAAGTTGTCTCAAAACCTACATATGGTAGGGTGTATGCAACTATTAAATTTCAAGGTCAAAGGTCCCAAAAATCGGTTCTTTGCGCTTTTTTTGTAAATGTCTCATTTCTTATGGGTTTTTTGTTTGTATTTATTATCAATATTGTAGAATAAAAAATTCTCTACAAATCTTGTTAAAAAACAAAATGCGGTAAACCGTTTTCGAGATAGAGGGCGGAGAGCGCGCGGTCACAGCATCACTTCAAGTCAACCGGTGCCTCCGGTCGAAAACGCGCCATACATAGTTGATGAACTATCGATAAATCAATAATTATAAATATTTGTCAATTTTTATTATAATATAATTTATAATATAATTCTTTGGGCAAAGTAAATGGCAGCCCTCTGGTTACGGGTGGAGTCGGCAACTCAATTGATTGAACCAACTGATTCTACTAGTTATATCAGTGCCCTACTAATTAATTCGTATTTCATTGTTTTTATTTATGTATGTATACACAACGTAATATAAGGGTCACAATTATGCAAGAAAAAATGGTGTACAAAGGTAACTGCTTATATCTTATGAAATTTCTGACAGCAGGTCCAATAGTCGACATAGATAGCGTTAACGATAGCGATATTCGTTTTTGTATTTAATAGATCGGACTACTTTTTAGGGTTGAGTACCGACCAACGGAACCCTTATAGGATCACTTTGTTTTCCGTCCGTCCGTCTGTCTGTCTGTCAAGACCCTTTTTCTCTGGAACGCGTGAAGGGATCAAGCTGGAATTTGCCGCAAATTTTTGACACTCGCAAGGGAATCAAAACCTACCGGGTACTGCCCGTGAACTCAAAATCGTGAAATTTCGTAAGAAGCAACGTCTTATAGCACAGATAAAGGAAAAATTGCGAAAACCGTAAATTTTTAGGTACATCATATAATAAAAATATTTTTTGCAATTTACATACCATACCTATGATTCTATCATGGTGAAGGGCGAATTTTTACTTATATACCTACAGGTTTGTTTGGAACCCTCGGTGCGCGAGTTCAACTCGCACTTGGCCGGTTTTTTTTATTAACACGTCACATAGATATTAAAAAAAATATTTGATACGTATTTTTCTTTTTTTAATTAAGCAAACGACGAGGAAGGTACAGTGAAATGGAAATGTCGCGTGACGTCACTTGCGGGTACAATTTTTACCCACACGTGACGTCACAAGCCCCCACTCCAGAACTTTAAAGCGCTTTAACTTTGTAATTTTTCATTGATTTGATAAAAGAAAAAATAAGAGTCTTTTTCTTTTTTTTATCTATCTGGTGGACGAATTTATAGATATTTCATTTTTATACCCAGTCCGATCCCCTATTACAGATAAAGTCATATTATAAAACCTATCGTTTATTATTATCAATCTATACTAATATATAAACCTGAAAAGTTTGTTCTTTAACAAAAAAATATTATTAAGTTAAATAGTAAAAAATATAAAAAAAAAAAAAAAAAAGTTTGGTGGATTAAACAAAAAAGGGTTTTTATAGAGCTGATTTCAAAAAATAAAACTATCGAGGACGGTTTTATTGATCGTGTAACTAATCGTCATTTATTTTTATCATATCCTCTTCTATCTAGGAACCAAATTTCAAGTCAATAACTTTTATAGTTGTTAAGTAAAAACGACATAAAAATAGCAATAAATTCTCTGTTAATATGTATTTGCTTGATCTAAAATCTTATTAGGAAATTGCCCATGTAATTGTTTATTTCCCTGTTCAATCTGTAATTCATTTTTACTTCTATTGCTTGTGTTTCTGGATAGTATTGTGTCATTTTGGATATACACGGGCCTACGTGTTTAACATAACCTTGAACTATATTAACTATATTCACTTAACATTGTAAATAGTCATATACAGGCTGCTTCACTGTGACATCTTTACACACATAATGACATCTTTTCACAATAATTTACAGGTTAACTTAAATAATAATATAATAATATAATATCTAATATAATATCTTGGGACATCTCACACACTTGGTTGTTGGTCTGGTGGTTAGTGACCCTGACTGCTAAACCGGAGGTCGTGGGTTCGATTCCCACCCAGGACGAATCTTTGTGTGATGAGCACGATCATTTGTTCTGTGTCTGGGTGTAATTTATCTATAATATGTATGTATTTAGAAATATATAAGTATGTTTATCAGTTGTCTGGTTGCCATAGCACAGGCTCTGCCTAGTTTGGGATCAGATGACCGTGTGTGAGATGTCCCAAGATATTATTATTATTTGTATCTCTCTTTTTTCACGGGCTATCCTCAGTATTAAGAATACCCGGTCCTTTGAAAGGCTTACGTGGGGACACAGGTCCAACACGCAGTGGCCTTGTTGAGAACTTTACTCTAAACTGGGATGGGGCATCTACTAGGGCCCATCCACCTCTGCTCTATGGAAGAACAGACATGAATGGTCCAAAGTAGATACAGAGCTATTGTAAATTATGAATGGAAAGTAAAAATTTAGGCTATGTGTAGGTAAATGTTAGTGGATTGGTTATTAGAACTAAATCGGAAAACTATGGCACCTGCCTTCTAACACATATAAATGCAATCAAATAGGCAGGTGGTGACTCGCCAGCTCACCAGATGGGCCCCCCAACATAACCGCCACGATAGGCAGCAGGAGGCAACACCAGTGCGAGCGGCTAGGGGTGTCGAGCGGTGCGGCCCCGATTTCGCCATCGCGGGTCACAGTAGCGGACCCGGAGCGGGTTTCCTCGCTATTACGCCATTAGACACTTCCACCCCCGAGCATGTAGCTCTAGCGACCCCTCTCTAGCCAGCCAGTTAAGGCAAGAAAGAGCTGGGAGCCCTCCTAAGGAGTGACTCCCTGGAGCACTCAGGTCCGTTGTGTCGCTACTCTTATTATTATTATTATTGCTGGCATACCACTCTGGGAATCCTGCAAACCACTTTTTAAAAAGTTTAGAATTCTTACATTAGCCGGCTACATCCTGGAAGCAGCGAAGTTTGTTAAATTAAACCCTCATTTGTTTAAAACAGCTAAGGACTTGTACCCTAGAACCACTAGAAATTCAAACAGAATTGTTTTAGATAACAGACCTAGAACAACAATGTACTTAAAAAATTGTAATGTTATGTGTGGACGTATACACAATGCTATTCCTGATAATATTAAAGATTTGCCCTTGAACAGATTTCGAAAAATTCTTAAATGTGGCTTATAGAGAAATCCTTCTATTCTGTATCAGAACTATTACAAAAATAAATACAAACGTAAATATTTTGCATGCTGTGTCTAAACCATTTGTTGACATTATTATTATATTGACCTAAGTAAGCGAATGTAAATTTTAAAATATTTTATGTGACTTAGATGAATTTATTAGAAAAAAATTGCATGTCGTAAAGTGACAAAATGTATCTGGTACTGTAATTATACTTATCCACCTATAATGTAACCTGCAGTTTAAGCAAATAAATAAATTATTATTATATTATTATCTTTATTCTTTGTAGGTTACTGCATAAAAAATACACAATATGACAAAATATTGTGTACTAGCTGTGCTCGGACGTCCGCGTGGAATTAAAAAAAAACGTTATTTAGTTTTTTTTTTCTTTTTCTAAGTAGCCTAAGTTACTCCTTATTAAATCAGCTACCTGCCAGTAAAAGTTCAATGCAAAGATCATGGCAAGCGCTGGGATTGGTTGTTAGTCTATTGTTCAACCAATCACGTTCGTGATCAGAACATGACAACAGATTAAATTGATCAGCCGTCCAGAAACCGAAGTATTGTATAATCTACACAAAGTGTATTTTCCTTATTATTATTTTTACTTTTTATGATCTTTATGTAGTAGCAGTTAAAAAAACAAAAGGGATTTTTTCAACCACCCTGTACATAACCCTTTTTTAAATATATTCGATTGTGTTTTTTAACTTCAATAATAAATTTTTGTTCACCGAACTGTATTGTGTAATTTTATGTGTGTCGGAAGTTAAATGGAAATAATATCATCATTTTATTAAGTCGGTTTTTTAGGCCGAAGGTTTTTGAGAAAAAATAAAGAAAACAGTGAATAATCAAATAGAAGGAAACAATTATTTGTAAGTATTGATAAATAATTTGTACGTTATGTTTATTTGAACGCGTTTATTTAATCTCAGGAACTACTGGTCCGATTTGAAAAATTATTTCAGTGTTGGATAGCCCATTTATTGAAGAAGGCTATAGGCTATATAACATTACGCTGCTACCAAAAGGAGCGGAGCATAAATGAAAAATGTTACAAAAATGAAAAACCGTTAAAACTAAAACACGCGGTCCCCCGCGACTTTGTAGTCGCGGGGGACAGCTAGTTATATATATATAGATAGTAACATAAATGTTATCTAAGCGTTTATATCTAAGAGTTTTCCACTATGTAAAGAAGATTAGGTGTTTAGTTAGGAAACTGTTTCCGATAGTTTTTTAACAAAAAGTAACTTTGATAAAGCTTTGGAGCATTTTTTTACATTGTAGGACAATGGATCCCGCTATAGAACTAGAGTTAACGACTCGAGACCTCCAAAAGCCTATGAATGCAGTGATTAACCTCGGAGACTCCCCCATACAGAAATTTTATGAAGACACCACCATTTTCATGACTGGAGGTTCAGGGTTTCTTGGGAAGCAGCTCATTGAAAAACTCTTCAGGTAAACACAGGCAAATATAAACGTAAATACGTTAAATAGTTAACAGAAATCTTTCAGAACTAAAACTATAAGTTAAATAGTTTAAGAATCCTGCGAAATCAGTTTTTTTTTCTGTTTTGAATGCATGTTACCCGATATATTTTCCCCCAAGATACAAGCTTCGGCATAGTTTGGGGACCACTGTCAACAAAAATGTAAAGCTTATAATACTTGTAATTTGTAATATTTAGTCCTAAGAAAACAACGTTAAGACGATAAATTTTATTCTTATTCTTGTCTCCGGCAATAGGGATGTTGACTGGGTGTGAAAAGTTAAAATCTATTTAGTCCGTCAGTTAGATAATAAAAAAATATTAGACACGTATTTTTTCTTTTATCAAAACAATACAAAATTGTAAAGATACAGCGATTTAAAGTTCAGTAGTAGGGGCTTATAACGCCACGCCGTCGTATAAATTATCGCACGTAGTGACGCGAAATTTCCGTAAAAAGGAAAACATGGCGGACATTAAAAAAAAATATCCATTTTGGAACGATTTTAAACAATATTTTTATATACCTCTGAGGTATTATTTATATGGGACCATCCATATAAATTTCATAAAAGTCGATTCAGTAGTTTGGTTTTTAAATCCGATTGATTGGGAAAATTTACCCAACAGCAATGTCAAAAAGGCTACCTACGTATTTTGGACGTTTTTTTAGAGTAAACTATAGTTTGCGCATATTATCGTGTATGAGCTGTAGGCACTAATACGAACATGTAAAATAGTAAGATTTGTGACAAAACAGAGCGCGCCCTTTTATTAAAACTATCTCAAAACCTAATTTTAAGTACCCTAATAATATCGGAACCGTCGATATTTTCGCATAAACGTCAGTCGTCGCACGGAAAATTACATAAATCAGTAAACGAGCGTAGTACATTTAGCTATTTGATACAAGGGGCTACTAGCGATGGGCGCGCTCTATGCTTATCTATGTTTACTCTGAGGTTATCAATTTGTCGACCTTAATTAAATTTTTGACAGAAATAAAGTCCATTTACTTTCCAGGGCCTGCAAAATTAAGAAGGTATACTTGTTAATACGATCAAAGAAAGGAAAGACGGGGCAGGAGAGACTAGCTGCTGTTTTAGAAGATCCTGTAAGTTTTTATTTATAATACCTAAACTCGATTTTGTCTGTGACGTCAGGGTCGAAACCCCGATGTCGCGTTCCTAGGAAATAAAAAAAAAACAGTGTACTCCGGGAGTGCCGACAGAAGTGGAAACTTGAACAATAGGCAAGTTTCCTATTTTTTTTTTAATGTCCGCCTGGTAGATTCTTGAATTTTATTAGACACGTATTTTTTCTTTTTTCCTACAAACAAAAAATGACCAAAATACAGAGAACGCAAATTACGCGTGACGTCACTCCTCGCTACAATTTTTACCAAGGCGTGGCGTCATAAGCCCCCACTCCGAAACTTTAAAGCGCTGTATCTTTGTAATTTTTTATTGTTTTGATAAAAAAAAAAATACGTGTCTAATATTTTTTTATAATCTAACTGACTGACTAAATAGATTTTAACTTTTCATACCCAGTCAATATCCTTATTACAATATAATATGTAAATACTTATAAACAGAGGTGTCGGTAACGGTAACAATGTCGCGAGGTCAATTGTCTGTTCAAATGATCGTCCTTCAAAAAGTAGCCAGCCCTTTGTGGTTTTTTTTTTTTTAAATTATATCGTGGGACAGCTCACACACGGCCATCTAATTCCACACTAGGCAGAGCCTGTATTATGGCAACCAGACAACTGATAAACATACTTATTTATTTCTAAATACATACATATTATAGATAAATTACACCCAGACACAGAACAAATGATCCTGCTCATCACACAAAGATTTGTCCTGAGTGAGAATCGAACCCACGACCTCTAGTTTAGCAGTCAGGGTCACTAACCACTAGACCAACAGGCCCATCATGAAATGTTTTTTTTTTTGTAATTTTAGTAATTTGTGATGTAAGCCATGGAAACAGTCGCTATGTCCGTGTACGGGAGGCCTTAGTTTTCCGGACTGAGTTAAACAATGACAAATGTCCCTTAAAGTAGACATAGATAAGCATAGAGTGCGCGCATCGCATGTACCTGTTGTGCCGATCGTAAGCAAAATTTTTGCTGCAAGTTCGACGCTCATTTTATTATTTAAGTGATATTTTCTGTGACGACAGACGTTTAAGCAAAAACATTAATGGTTCCGATATTATTAGGATAATATTAAGTTTTGAAATAGTTTTCATAAAACGGTTTTAACACAAATTGTACGATTTAACTTGTTCATACTAGTGCCTACAGTTCATACTCGATATGCGCACTCTATAGTTCCCGGCTCCTGCCTAGTCATTTAAGATTAGCTTGGTAGACTATCACATAAAATAAGTAATAGTCCATCAAGTTAATAGTTCATTAGGTGTATTTTAGAAAACCACAAATGTTCATCAAATCAAAATCATAAGCCAAGAGTAAAACACTAATGAACAGAATTTGCCTGACTTTAAAACACTTATAATTTATATATCTTCAGGTATTTGATCTGGTAAGAGAGAAGCAGCCGTGGTTTGCAGAAAGGATAATTCCCGTAGATGGAGATGTGTCTGAGCTTAGACTGGGAATGTGCGAAAAAGACTGGGATACCATCGCTAAAGAGGTATGTATAGTATATTAATATTTGACTGATACTATCTTAAACTTTAATGTCATAGGTTAATATTTTTTTTATTTTGGATTTTTGTTTGGTTACAAAATCACCGGGTGTGGGAGACTTGCGTCGCCTCGTGTACGAACGGCCTTAGAGCACTCTGACATAGATAGGTTTGAAGTGGATTAGGGGAACGCTTGTTTGATGAGCCTTCATTATCCATTTCATGTTAGGTTACTACAGACCTTAAAAAAGAGCTCTGCACAGCGGGGTTCCGTTAACTGACCAAGCCTTGGCCGCAGTTTATTGAATTTCTTACTAGCAAGGTTAAATTATTAATCATAATATCAACTTATTGCCGTCCACTGCTGAACGTTAGGTTCCCCCAAAGAGCGCCAACCATCCCTGTCTTAGGTAGACCTAATCTATTTGCGCCAGCATCCTTCAAATTGTTAGTTCATCGTATCGCAAGATGTCCTACACTACGTTTGATTAAACGCGGTCTCCACTCTAACATGATGTCTGATCCATCAACCTTCTGTCCGTCTGCAGTCATGGCTATCCCATTTCTGCTTCAGCGTGCTGATTCTACGAGCAATGTCAGTGACTTTACTTCTCTTGCGAATGATTTTGTTACGAAGTTTATCCACCAAAGATCATCAAAGAACACAGCTCTCTCCATTGCTCGCTGAACAACCATGAGTTTGTGGACCAGGCCTACGCTGTGTCCACGTTTCGACTCCGTCAGTCATCACCGGTAGGACGCACTGGTTGAAGACCCTGATCTTCGTATTCTGGCTTAAATCCATAAGTCGCCTTTTACGACACCCACAGCAAGAGACGTGTCCTATTCGGCAGACTGAAACCGCACGGGGAAAATGTAACTTATTAACAATAATTGGAAATCCTTACTAATATTATAAAAGCGAAAGTAACTCTGTCTGTCTGTCGCGCTTTCAGGACAAAACTACTAAACCGATTTAAATAAAATTTGGTACACGGATAGTCTAGAGCCTGAGAAAGGACATGGCTACTTTTTGCCGCGATAACCGACGTCCACGCGGCCGGAGCCGCGGGAAACAGCTAGTTAATAATAATTGAAAACCACTTGGGAGCGGGCTATGTCCAGTAGTAGATCGCGATTGGCTTAGTTGATTGATTGAATAACTGAAAATATAACTTCATGGTTCGGGCGATAGTGACTGTGGTAGCAAGAAGAAAAAATGGTGTCAATTTTCAATTGACAGAAACTGTCTAATGTATTAAATACTAGCTGTCACCGCGAGTTTGTCCGCGTGTTTATTTATGCCCCGCTCCTTTCGGTCGCAGCGTAATGTTATATAGCTTATAGCTTTCCTCAATAAATGGGCTATCCAACACTGAAAGAATTTTTCAAATCGGACCAGAAGTTCTTGAGATTAGCGCGTTCAAACAAACAAACTCTTCAGCTTTATTTATTAGTGTAGATTATGTCTTTCACACAAATTACAGAGAGTAGGTCATTTTACGTATATTTAGGCTATTATAAAAACATATACCTTTATGTAGTTCAACATAAAAACTTTAACTGTGTCAAACGTTCATATTCATCCGCGTATTTTCGTAAAAAGAGGTACAATCTTTTGCTTCGTCTATTAATATCACGATGATTAAATTAACGCATTTTATTCGTAATTTGACTTTGTTATTATGCAAATCTTTTAAACAATTGAAGGTTAATGTTAATTATATATTGATTTGATTGTCATTATTTACGTAGTTGCGTGCGTAAAAGATTTAATATTATCTAATCCTTACTAATATTATAAATGCGAAAGTAACTCTGTTTGTCTGTCTGTCGCGCTTTCACGCCAAAACTTCTAAACCGATTTGAATGAAATTTGGTACTCAGATATTCTAGAGTGTGAGAAAGGACATATGCTACTTTTTTCGCGATTACCGATATCCACGCGAGCGGAGCCGCGGGAAGCAGCTAGTGATGACATAAAGATTTTAGTAACTATGTAGTCTATAAAAAAACAAAAGAATTATTGACCAGGATAAGTGGTGATATCATACCACATGCATGAGGTCCTAACACGGCTTCCAGTCTCATCGACAGCTACCAGTATGTTCTGGAGCGATTGTTTCTCTATCAGTTCTCCACAACTCATTAAACTACTGGGTAAGGTATCTCTTAGTAAGTTCGTCGTAATTGTACTTACTTAAGGCGTTACACAATTTTTTTATCTATTTTCATATCGTTTTTACTTAGCAACTATAAAAGTTCCTGACTTGTTTGGCTTCTAGATAGAAGAGGATATGATGAAAATAAATTTCGATCAGTTACCTACTCTATAAAAACACTTTTTTTGCTTAATCCACCAAACTATTCAACTTAATAATATTTTTTTCACACTATTTGATGCATCATTACATTTCATAGATTATTATCGATTGATTTTTTATTCCATCCGATAGATTTCGATTAATATGAGTTTTTCCATTTTGTCACTTTATTATTACTTTATTATTTCCAAGACAATCTTTCGCGATCTTGACATATGTTTAGCTCTTTTCGTCCCGTAAGCAATCAGTTATTATTATCTGTCTTGCATTTCCGGATTGGCTCTCCAGTCCGCATGACTCCGCCTACTCGCAAACGAAATCATTATTCGTGTAGCGCCTTAACGACTGACGAGTTTAAGCTTTATGATCTGTCAATCGTTTACTTAGCCACGAGACCTTTTCGGAATTCAGCAGACGATGGAAAATAACACCTTGTATTTATATTGGTTGTCGCGGACAAGTTGAGCGACAACCAATGGAGCTTTGACGCCGCGGTCATAATGATCACGGCAACCAATGGTCAAACGGGGTCATTTTTGTCCAACGCACAAAATCATCCATCACCTGCTCACTTTGATTATGTATTTTTATATTATACGTTTACAGGCCGATATTGTAATCCATTTGGCGGCTACAGTCCGTTTTGATGAACCTCTTAAAGTAGCGGCCAAGATCAACGTGCGAGGTACTATAGAAGCTGTTGCTTTAGCTAGAAGCTGTACGAAACTTAAGTAAGTATACTTTAAGATACATTTACTACATAGATATAATTTTATATATGTTTGTAGAATAACCGAAGGTCTAAAACAAATCGCGATAGAGATGTCCATGGGACGCGGTGTTCACTAGCCACCAAGTAAACCGCTTGTCCGTCTGTCAGCTACCATAAAAATGAACTGTTTTCCATTCTTCCAACAGGCAATTTATCCACGTGTCTACAGCATACTGCCAAGCTACTAAGGACAAGATAAATGAGGAAGTAACGGAGCAGTTCTACCCTTGTGTCATGCCTCCTGATGTATTCGTGAATTTTGTAGAATCGTTAGAGGAACAGCGCCTAAATGATATTACACCTGAGTAAGTTTATAATTGATTACACATAAATATAAAACGAACCGACTTAAATTAAAAATAAACATTTGCAAGGTAAATAAATACGCAATATTGTGTAGACGTTCTTGGCAAAATTTTCGAATTATTTGGAATTATATGGTTTCACCCCTGCTCCTCTAGACATGTTGTATTTTGACAAGCCTTAACGATGATAGACATAGCTTAAATGACAATAAGTGTAGGGAAACGACATTTCATTTCGATAAGTCACGTGACTTGGACTTGTCACTTCCTTATATTTGAAAGATTCGATCAGCGTTATCGCTTTTAGAAATGTAACTTTTTACAAATGTCTAGAGAAGCAGAACTATAATTTTATCGATGACAAAAAGGAATTTAAAAAATTATTCACAATAAAGATGATATCGCGTAACAAATATAAAAAAAAACAACATATATGAATGGAAAACCTCCTATAAATTAGTTTCAAATAGCGGTGTTTGATATACCTACATATTATTATTTTGCAGGTTGATCAAGGGATGGCCAAATACTTATACGTTTACGAAGGCAATAGCTGAGGATGTCATCAGGACTTCAGCTGCAGATCTACCTGTCTGCATCGTGAAACCACCCATAGGTAAACGGAAAATAATATTATTCTTTATTTATTTTCAATAAATAACTTATCCTATGACATTTAGAGCATAGAAGTTCACCTCTGAAGGTCTGAGCAAACGGCGGACAAAATCTGCCGGTCAAAAATGACCGAACTTGACTGATGGTTGCCGCGAACAAGTTACACGCGAACACAAAGCTTCATTGGTTGTTGCGCTCAATTTGCTCACGGCACCCAATAGTGCGACGCGGTCATTTTTGTACGATAGACATAATATTATCGGTCGGCTGTTGGGCACCTTAAAATTAATTCATCATTGTGTTTGGAATATTATAACGTGTATTATATGGTTTGTGGTTTTATAAATTTTTTATTCTATTTTTTTTATTGACGACCTCCATGGTCGAGTGGCGTACACATCGGTTTTCAAGGTGTCGCCAGCTCTGAGGTTCCGGGTTCGATCCCCGGCCAGGTCAATGTAGAACACCCCTTTTCTACATTGTCTCGGGTCTGGGTGTTGGTGGTACCTTCGTTGTCTCTGAATTCCATAACACAATGCTTTAGCTACTTACTTTGGGTTCAGAGCAATGTATGTGATTTTGTTCACATTTATTTATTTATTTATCTATAATTTTTGTTTCAGTTTTTCCCTGTTACTACGAACCACATCCAGGTTGGCTGGATGTGTCAGCGTTAGGCGGACCTAGTGGGGTAAGTTACAAGTTGAATTAAGATCAATTTATGCTCATTAACATTAACATTTAACTAAAGGTATTTCCCAACTTGTGACAACGTGGCAAAGCCGCCAGTCTTTTGGGTACACTTCCAGTCGACAGCGATGCGGATGAATTTTTTTAACGCTATTTTTTATAGATTTTTATTACTTAAGAGTTTAGTTTTGTTTTAAGTGAATATATAGTTAAGTCTGGATATATTTAAAATTGTAAATCATAATTAAAAATAAATTAATAAATGCACTACTTGAGACAAAATTATGACTTAACAGGCAACCGGCAGTAAAATTTATATATTTTATGGAGTTGGAGAATGTTCATTGAAATCAAAATGTAAAGGGCAATTTTGATTAAAATTAAATACTTGTTAATAACGTTTCCATTTGGATAAAGATTAATATCATGTTTATAGAAACACCGTATACACAAATAATAGATAATTTTAAAACAAATTCGATTACAATAAAAAAGGCTATAATGAGTCACCTTAAAAGATAGATATAAATTGCTGTTACAGATTTTTTTTAGAACTTTTATAGAGAAAAAATTCCATCTTATAATTATGTTTTTTGCTTACCTTTCACCATTTACCCAGCGCAAGCAACGGAAGCTCCAAAAATAGAATATTTGTTCATGTTTTTGCAACAGTTTTCATTGATGATCCGCTCCTATTGGTCTTAGCGTGATGTTATATATTATTATAGCTTACCTATATATACTACTAGCTGTCCCCCGCGACTTTGTCCGCGTGTTTTGGTTTCAACAGTTTTTCATTTTTGCAACATTTTTCATTTATGCTCCGCTCCTTTTGGTCGCAGCGTAATGTTATATAACTTATAGCCTTCCTCAATAAATGGGCTATCCAACACTGAAAGAATTTTTCAAGTCGGACCAGTAGTTCTTGAGATTAGCGCGTTTAAACAAACAAACAAATAAACAAACTCTTCAGCTTTATATATTAGTAAGTATAGATATAACCTTTCTCAATAAATAGATTTTTCAACACAAACATATCTTTTTAATTCGTACCAGTAGCTAGTGAGATTAGCCAAACAAACAAACTCTTCAGCTTTATAATATTAGTATAGATTTGTACTTGCCTTAGAGATGGTCAAAATACCTGGAAAAATAAGCTTCAAAGACATTTATTTCAGTAAACGGTACTACATTTTAAACTTTCCTGCAATTATTATAAATATAACTCTTGTTTTCACGGGATATCCTCAGTAGCGAGAATACCCGGTCCTTTGAAAGGCTAACGTGGGGACACAGGTCCAACACGCAGCGGCCTTGTTGAGAACTTTACTCTAATATGGGATGGGGCATCTACCACGGGCCATTCACCCCTTCTCTATGGAAGAACAGACATGAACGGCCCCAGGTAGCTACAGAACTATTATGAATTGTGGTGCTAAACCTAATTTGTGCATTTTTTTTTTTGTATTGCATCTCTAATTTGAAAGTCGTTTTTTTTTATTAAGATATTTGTGATCAATTATTTCTTTTTAGGTACTCCTCGGTGTAGCTTTAGGAGTGCTTCACGTGTTTTTCGTGGACGTAGATTGCAGGTTCGCAACTGTCCCTCTGGATTACGTGAACAACGCTATTATAGGAGCTGGGTGGGACTCGGCTGAGAGACGAAAAGATGGCAATAAAGAAATACCCCTGTATATGGTATCGAATGAAGAAGCTTTGGTCACATGGGGTAATTATTTTTTTTATCTTTGTACTACTTACACACGGTCATCTGATCCCAAATTAGGCAGAGTATTATGGCAACCAGATGACTGATAAACACACTTTTATAATCTAAGCCCGTAAAAGTCTGAAGGAAAATTTGGCGTCTTTAAATTCATTTACGAGAACATCAGCTGATCGAGTCAATCAAAATAGTGTAGGTAGGTAGTTAGGTACGCAACGACGACGACGCGACGCGCGTACGCGTATGTAACTAACTCGTGGCGCTATTGGTTTCATGCATTTTGCGAATATTACGTTATCACTAAGTATTACATTTGCCTCGCGTTGCCGACCTTCATTCACATCTAAGATTAAACGGCCCAGACACACTCTCTCCTACCCCGATGATAAAACAACGCTTCTCCAAGAAGCATTCTAGTTAGCAGTAGCAATACAAAACACAACCGCCGTATATTACGTTCTCGCCGGCGAGGCCCGTCGCGTATAAATAAGTTTATTTATTTATTTATTTATTTATTTATTTATTTATTTAAAACACTTACAGCTACCTTTACAGAAATTCAATTCCAATACGATAGTGTAGACTAATTATAAATACAATTTTTATGAAATTACAAACTACTTTATCTAATATATGTCCTTAACTACTATTTTATAACATTTAACACTAGGTTATTAAGTTTAAGTATATCAGTACATTTATTTTTATCTAATTATTAACAATATTTATCCTCATAACATAATATATTTAGCGTTACTCTAATGAACTCGCTCCGTGAACAAATAAAAATGTCAATTTTATCGGCAACCAGATTTAGCGTGTGCAAGGTTCTTATTAATGGCGTCGTGTCTAATAATTTAAGTGTAACGTCCCTAGATCAAGCTGGCCCGAGCCGGCCAAACAAGTAAGAAAAATATATGCTTAAGTAATAAAAACTTAGATCCAGCCCTCCCTTGCTGTTTTTGCCTTATTAAGATTGTTAGCAACGCACTAAGTCGAGGTCCGAACCCCACAGGGGGTGCCTTTAGTGAACGTTGCTGACGTAGCTAGTTTTTCTATTGCTCTGGCTGGACGCCCTTAAGGTTCTCACCAAAAGACCGGTGAAACAGTCAAAGCCTGCGGTCAGACTAACTGCGTAAATCTCTTCCAAAAAAAAACCTATTGCACTTCCCATCCCATTACACGAAAAACTTCCTTACATTGGCAACCCACCATGACAGACGTGGAAGTCTATGAATAGACTCCGGAGCCAATTCATCCGATGTAAAGAGAATGTGGACTGGTGGGGTTATAGCTCACACGAGCGTTGTGAGTGTGGTATCTCTCTCCAAACCATGGATCACTTGATGAGCTGCCCAGCATGTCGTACCACCTGCACAACGCATCAGATAATGCTGTCCGTGAAACTGGGCACAGGCCCGGAAAAATTTAATTGTACTTTTTGCTGCCATCTAATCCACTGCCTTTGAATCTGAGTCTGAGAAGGTGGCAAAGGAAACGACACAATCCCATTATGTTTAGGCTTGTTTTATTTTGTCTTCACCAGTACTGTGATCCTAGTTCATTTAAAGCTTATGTTTAAAAACATTTTTTTTTATAAAATACCTTGTTAGTCACAAAGTTTCAAATCTAGATATTGAGAAAAGGGCTGATAGGTATCAGCTCTTTTTTTCAAATTTATCAGTAATTTGTTTTTGGTGCCTGAAATTATTAAGTGTTCTTTTTTTTTCAGCACTTTACAGTCGTGTTATAAATACAGTGTGTAAGATGAGATTGTGCACGCCAATGTCTCTTTGGTACTGCTATTTAATAGAAACGAAAAACAAGTTCGTGTACTGGTTTTTAAACTGGTTCCTGCATTATATACCGGCTTACATGCTTGACGGTGTTTGCGCCATCATTGGGAAGAGACCAGAGAACATTCCGTCGTAAGTTTTTAAAATTTTTATACTTAAATAGTTCAGCACCGCGTTTTTACCCGCGCAGTTCCTATTCTTAGGGCGTTCACGCAGTCACTCGTATTCGGTTCGTATGCGTATCATGCGCACCGTATAAGCCGGCCTTAAAATTGTGCCATTGTATAATTAAATGTGTATATTTTTTATTACAGATTCGTGTCAGTCTATCGGAAGATAGATAAAAAAGTGAATGTTTTCAACTTTTTTACGACCAACTCTTGGAAATTTCGGGACACTAATGTAAAAGCTATGATCGCTCGAATGACAGCAAACGATCGAGCGATCTTTAATTGTGATGTCAACAATATTGATTTCACTAAGTTCGCTCAGGTTTGGGTTTTAGGTGTTCGCAAATACATTTTAAAAGATGGCTTAAAAGATAGTTTGAAATCTCTGACTAAACAAAAATGGTTACGACTTGGTAATATTGTGTTTATGGCTCTGTATACCTACGTTATATGGTTCGTCGTGTCAACCATGTTCTTTGTGGTTTTTTACTTGTTTAATAAATGGTAGATGACATTTTTTTGTTTTATTTTGATTACTACCTATTCTACTTAACTACCTACCTACCCTACCCTAACAACCTACCTACATACCTTCCTTATGATAGGTAGATAATCTATATACTAACTAGCTGTCCCCCGCGACTTTGTTCGCGTGTTTTAGTTTCAACGGTTTTTCATTTTTGCAACATTTTTCATTTATGCTCCGCTCCTATTGGTCGTAGCGTGATGTTATATAGCCTATAGCCTTTCTCAATAAACGGACTATCCAATACAAAAATAATTTTTCAATTCGAACCAGTAGTTCCTGAGATTAGCGCGTTCAAACAAATAAACAAACAATTGGGACACTACTCCCGAGAAATTAAAAAAATAGGTATTTAAATAACATATTGCCGTCGCACACCTCCGACCTACCCCCGTAAAGTGCGTAAGGGACAACTGCAGATCAGGCAGATTTTACCTACAAAATGGTTGATCAGAAGACGATTCGTATTCTGCTATTTTTTTCTCTAAAACTGGACCGATATAAATAATTGTTGCATCAATATTTAGAGGAAAGGTATATCTATGCTTCTATCATTTTCTTTTTTGTTAAAATCCTATCATATTTTTCTGATAGTCGGAAAATAAAAAAAGAATGCAATTTTGGAGGATAATATTTCTTTAAGTAATTATGTTATAGAAAATAAAAATAAATTATAAGTAAAACTAGATCTTTTAGGAAAAAAAACAATGTTCTAGAAGCATTTTCCAGCGACAGGCCATGATAGCAGGATACCTTTGTATGGAAAAATATACCTACTCAAGAATTTGACTGCACGGATAGCCGATTGGTATAGGTCACCACGCCAATTACCTCTGTGCGCGACGTGCCGCGGGTTTGATCCCCGCATGGGACAAGCATTTGTGTGACCCACAAATGCTTGTTTTAAGTCTGGGTGTTCTTTGTGCATGTGATTTGAATGTTTGTGAAACCCCCCGCCACTCAAGGATTAAATTCCTTACTGCGGGAGTCGTTTTTTAATAAAAAGAAAAAAAAAAAAGAATTGACTTTCCTCCTTTACAAAAAAAAAAAAAAATAATAATTATAATTATATAACTTTTCTGAAATAAAGACTAGGGGTGTGACGAAAGGGACACGAACACCATTATCGATAATAATTTATTTATTTGCCGACCCTAAAAATTTATAAATAAATAATAAAATACTTAATCATTAATGAGTTTCGGATTTTCCTTTCTGTAAATTTCCTTTTTGATAAATCCTGATAACAGAAATAAGATCAGATGTTTCCATCGATTTTTTAAAGAAACTAGTATTTGTTTAAAGCTTCGCCCATTTTCAGTATATTCAGTATGTGTAAACATTTTCTTTTACAAACATTGCAATAACCAAATATTTTGTATAATAACTTTTGTGAGGAGTATTCATAATTATTTAAAACAAAACGGTTCACTCACGTATATTCTCGGGATCGCCCGACTAGTTTCAGACTCAATAGGAGTCCCTAATCACGAGCTGACGCGGCGATGGTGCTGTCGCGAGTCGAACTGTCAGTTCGACTCGCGACTACTAACTAGTAGGGCGATTCCGAGAATATGCGTGAGTAAACCGTTTTGTTTTAAATAATAACCAAACAAATAGCTTTAGTTCTTTATAATGTTAGCCATGTTTGATAGATCATACAGATAACCATTTAATTGTTCACTAATAATATGTTATAGTTCTATTATAGGATATCGGTCTGGGTATGAAAAGGAAATATATATTTAGTCTACCAGATAGATAAAAAAAGATCTATATCTCGTATTTTTTCTTTTATTAAATCAATGAAAAATTACAAAGTTAAAGTTCTGGAGTGGGGGCTTGTGACGTCACTTGTGGGTAAAAATTGTAGCCACAAGTGACGTTACCCGACATTTCCATTCACTGTATCTTCCTCTACGTTCGTTTTATAAAAGAAAAAATACGTGTCTAATATTTGTTTAATATTCTTGTGACAAATAAATTATAAAAAAAAAACCGATCCCCTATTACCAAATTGTTGCGTCAAACAACGCCATCTTTTGACGATCAAGAGGCAATCGATAAACGATTGCGAGCTAGAGGTTCAGAAGGCGTCCGCCTGCAGCGCTATTGTAGAATAATAAACCCAGGACCGCGCATCACTCGTCCATAAATTAGTAAAAACTAACAAATTACAAAACGAACACTAAACAGTTTTTAATCTGAATTTTCGAGCATTATTGAAGAAGCCCTGCCTGCCCTATTTAATTTAAGTTTAATAAGAGCCCTTTTTCCTCATATTGCCGAAAACATACGACACGAGCGCCTGCTATGTTATCGCTTGACTCACTTGACAGCGAGTTGCAATGCTTTTTGTGTCAGGCGTTCCACATTTAAGTACAAAATTAAAAGTCACATTTAGCTAATCGTGTCGGTTAATTCTCCAAAAACAAGCTTATTTGTGTGGTTAAATAAATGCTCTCTAACATATAGATATATAAGAATATCCCCAACTGCAAATATAAGTTTGTAATAGCGCAAACGTGTACTTTTTTAAACTTAACTTATTTTTCAATAACCGAGGTTCTGTGTCCACAAGAGTAGCTTACTGCGTACTGCCTATTGATATTGAGTTTATTGAAAATGTACGGAAAATACAACTATAGCTGTATTTTTAATTGCGTAGACATAAAAGCTTGATAATATTTTTGCATCAAGAATTGATATACCAGAGTATTTAACATCAAATTCAACATGATAAAAACGCGCGTTTATGAGAAAAAAAATGGACAAGCAAACAGACAGACGGACAACAAAGTACCTAATCCTATAAGGATACCTTTTTTTTTAAATTACAGAACCCTAAATAATGTTCTGATATGCTCATTCGTTCTCAAAGAGAGAGAGAGAGCTCTCAGAGAAGAGGCTGTTTCCGATCTGGGGGCAAATACATGTGAAATTATTTATTTAGATTTAAATATTAAGTACTTACACAATTATAGTTTGCGGAAACCCTAAAACAACCAAAATATAGTAGCCTAATTGGTGATTATATTTTTGAGCCGTTTAAGGGTTGAAACGCTCGGGACATGGGGACCAGATGCACGAGTTCTTTTTAAAGAACTCGCAAAACGTCTGGTCGACTCTACCCGTGACCAGAAGGCTGGCATTTACTTTGCCCAAAGAATATGCATAGCGATTCAACGTGGCAACGTTGCCAGCCTTCTGGGCACGTTTCCCGTAATTGACAACGATGACGATGAATTGTTTTGATGCTTGTTAGTTATTTAGTTACTTAATTTTAGCAACGTTATAAGTTTTAATTTTAATATAGCTGGCTTTTACCTTGGACAGAGGATAAGCATTGCCATACAACGTGGCAATGCCGCCAGCCTTTTGGGTACACTCCCAGTGGACAGCGATGTGGACGAATTTTTGATGCATGATTTTAGGTTTATGTTTAATTAGATTAGTTTAGTTTATTATTCCTTTTGTATGTACTTATATATAGTTAAGTTTAATTGAAATAAAACATTTATACATAAATATAGCTTAAGTTTTTATTTGTATAAATTGTTTGTGGTGTTAGATTTAAATCAATAATACCTTATTGTTGATAGTTGTAAACGGGACTAGTGGAAACCACGTGCAAACAGCTATGCACATTTTGATTAGGTTAGTAATTTAAATAATTAATAAAAGGTTAACGCATGTTAGACCTTGCACGCACTTAATTAGAAGTCTGCAACACACTGAACTAAAAACCTACATAAGAAGGTATTTGAAAACTGTTCTAAGTTAATCACTGAGATCTAAGGACTCTCTAGAAAATCTATATTTTAAGTTCCATTACATATCGTACAAGAAAAAACTAAAAAGTTTTTTTTTTTAAATATCCCGCGAAAACTTTTTCTGACAATATGGCGCCTCATGTCATCGTGACGTCAACTGCTTGTAAACTTTTGGTTGTTGATGAGACGCAACTGTTTTAAGTAGCTGTCGTCATCAACCATTCGGCCAATCACAGCCGTTTACGATCACGTGACTAAAGTGGAAAAACAAAACATTTTCTTAGCAGGTATTTATTTAGCAGGCACACAAACAACACGCAGTACATAAAAATACTCTCGATGTTTAGATTCCAGTCAGTTCCTTCCATTGACAGCATTTTTTTGCACAAGTGTTAGTATTATAACATTCATGAGGAGTATTCATTATTATTTAGGAATATAACGGTCTAGTTTCAGACTCAATAGGAGTCCTTAATCATGAGCTGACGCAGCGGCGGCGGTGTTGCGAGAAAAACTAACACATATTATTGCTTTAATTGGAGTGCAACTCGTCGTAAGTTGTCGCTGATTTATACAAAATAAAACTAATTATATAAAATTTAAGAGTCCCGATTGCCAAAAAAAAATAAAAAGTAAAAAAACGGGTCATATTCCTTAATAGTTATTGCAGTCGGGAAATATCTTAGATTGAAGTGTAAACGGTTCTCCAACTGGACTGGCAATTGACGAATACAATTTAATATAATTAATATTAATTAGTATTTCCTTATAAATACTATTAAAGGCCATTCCTTACATAATTATATTATTCTTTACATTCTGATATTGTGTGTGTTTTCTGGTGCATATATCTGCAAGCTAATAAAAAAGGTTTTTTTTTAATCATTTGGCCGATTTATTGTGGTAAGTTTTAATTATTTACTAGTTCTTGCTCGCGGCTCTGCCCACGTAAGTGTCAGTTATCGCGGCAAAAAGTAGCCTATCTCCTTTCTCGGGCTCTAGACTATCTGTGTACCAAATTTCATTTAAATCGGTTCTGTAGTTTTGGCGTGAAAGCGCGACAGACAGACAGAGTTACTTTGGCATTTGTAATATTAGTTAGGATTACTAGCTGTTGTCCGCGGCTCAGTGTCGGTTATCATTGCAAAAAGTAGCCTATGTTCTTTCTTCGGATCCAAGCTTACCTCGTACCAAGTTTCATCTTAATCGGTTTAGTGGTATAGCGATGATAATGTAACGAAAGATAGAGTTACTTTCGCATTTGGTATGGATGGAAGTATGGATAATATTGGTAAAATAGAATTTCTTTACCATAAAAAGTTTTGAAAGTTATTACGCGTCTTATCTTTAAAAAGGCTAATTAATTTGACTAATTTGTGTGAAAAAAATTACGTCCAATTTCTTTCGTTGACAGGAAATACCTACTATTTTTTTTCATAGCCTTTCCCAAACTTTTGTTAGGATTCTAGTTTTACTGCATTCAACTAACAACTAATACTGTATTTTACATGGAGTGACTGCCTATCAGACCTCCACAACCCATTTTACTATTATTAAGTTATTCAGAAAAAAAAACGATATTTTTTTCTTAGTTATTTTCACACTCCCATTAAACATATAGTAAAAAAAATGCCTAAAAACCGGCCAAGTGCGAGGTTCTTAACAGACGGACGGACAACAAAGTGGTCCTATAAGGGATATCTGATTTTTTCTTTTGAGGTACGAAACTTTAAAAAGCTCAATAGGTGTGCTAAAACTTGGTGGATTTTGGCCTGAAAATGTAATTTTTAATTTAGTTACAGAAGGATCAAACAACAGAAAGGACTTAACAATGGACGCAGGAGAAGCAGTAGTCGCACAAGCTATATCTCGTCAGAAATATGCTGAGGATCTGATAGGTTTCGGAGAGTCTCCAGTGCAGCAGTTCTATGAAGGCAGAACCGTGCTTCTAACGGGAGGTTCCGGGTTCCTTGGGAAGCAGTTAGTGGAAAAACTCCTCAGGTCAGGAAAAAAAATATAATAAGTTGCTAAGGAAATATGTGGTCATATTTAAAATATGCTTCTGCCTGTAGAAATGAACAACTTTGTTCAAGTTAACTAAAGACAATTAAAAAGAAAAAATTGGCCTTACCATATAAAAGTAAGCTGACCAAAATTACTACGAGAGGTGAAATATTTTTTACGAAATTGACTATTACTTACTTGGAGTCAGTTGTTCATTTCAATAGCCAGAAGCAGTATATCAAATATGACCACGCATTTTCGTAGCATCCTGTATTAGAATTTACTATCAACGAACTTTACAGTGCGGTAACACGGAAAGATATTAAGCGATTATTGGCAATTTTGGTTAAAAAATTGTAAAAATAATAACCGCTTGTAGACATAGAAATAGAACTACTTTTAAACGGATTCTATCGCGGTATATTTAGATTTTAGTTCCCGACGTTTCGACGCCTTTGCAGGTGTCATGGTCACGGGCAGACTGAGGTGGTATTCGTCTTGACAGTAAATCTTGCTCGTTCTACCTTCATATTTTAACTAATTATTTGGATTTCGACCTAAGCAATATAAGCTCACTGTATCTCGAGGTCTTACAGCGCTGCAACGAAACCCAAGAGGGTTTGGTTTTAAGTGTTAAGATAGAATCCGTTTAAAAAGAAGTTTTATTTCAATGTGTAAACCTTAGAAAACTTGGAGAAATTTCACTTGGTTAGAGCAACCAGCATGCAAACAGCATTGTCCATCGCCTTGTACAGGTCCTCGCGTGTGCTAGTGGTGGGACTAGCTGGCCCTGATGTTAACTTTGAGACTAGTAATAATAATAAAAAAAATTATTGACATAAAACATTTTGTACATATATAATGTGAAACCCTGACCCTGTGCTAGGTTTGTCACCTGTGTTACAGGAGTCAGTGTCTTCGCCCTATTTGCTTTTATGTCTAATACTAACACCACAATTTATAATTAATGTATTACTTTATACTAAAATTGGTGAGTGTATGAGTTCATATGGTGTGGTGTGTGTGTGTGTGTATGTGTGTGTGTGTGTGTGTGTGTGTGTGTGTGTGTGTGTGTGTGTGTGTGTGTCGATTATATTATCTTACTAGTATTTCTAAAACTATTTGCAACCGACGATAAATACTGTTATTTATTTCAGGTCATGTAAAATAAAAAATGTATTCATACTGCTGCGACCAAAGAAAGGGAAAAAGGTGGAAGAGAGATTAGATGAAATTTTAAAAGATGCTGTAAGTATGGCCAAACAAAAAGTAATCTATACATATTATAAAACATAGTCCTCCGCCGCGTCTGTTTGAACGCGATAATCTCAAAAACTACCACACCGATTTTGATCATGTTTTTCCTTAATAGATAGAGTAATTTAAGAGGAAGATTTTTGTAGATAATTTATTAAAGTTTCGTCTACGGATGCAAAACCGGGGCGGGTCGCTAGTTGGGTACTAAATTTGCTCTAAAAATTCACCTTTATGTTTTTTTTTTTCTAATTTATAGGACAGCCATCTTGAAGTCCGCCATCTTAGTTTTATATAATTTCTTACTCAATCCACCATTTTCTTATCTTGTATTTTTCTCCATTTTCAGTTATACGACACACTTAGACATCAACAACCTTATTTCGCGGATAGAATAGTACCAATAGTAGGAGATATTGCTGAGGAAGATCTTGGTATAAGTTATAAGGATAAACAACTTATCATTGAACAGGTAAGACCTTTTAAGTGCTTGACAAAACTTCAATGGTCATTCCCCTAGCGCGCGGCTACAAATCGAATTTTTCGTAACTCGGCCTTTAAAGCCCTCCCAGTTATTGATTCGTAACTCATCAAAATCAGATAATACTCAGAGGTATTTAAATTAAGGCCATCTTGCACATAAAACTTAACCCGGAGTTAGTTGCTAACAGGGGTTATATTGACAATATTGATTGACAAACTGTCAATTTAACCTCGTGTTGGCATTTAAAACCCGGGCTTGTGCAAGCGGACCTAAGAGATAAACCCGCGTAGCGCACCACCATACTTTGCATTTAAAATTTTGGAAACCTCACGCGTAGGCAGCGCCTCTAGTGGCGAAATTTCTAGCGGTAGGCGATAGGTTACTGTTATAATATTGATCATGACCGACAGTTTCTTTGGTTATTCCGCACAATTTGCTGACCGCTACCAATGGCTTGCAGCGGTCATTTCTGACCGGCGGGCAAATTATCCGAAGACAACACAGAGTTTTAATAAAAATTATATACTCGTAATTCAGGTTGATGTAATATTTCACGTGGCAGCCACGATTGCATTTCAAGCGCCTCTTCGCATAGCTACCATGTCTAACGTGAGAGGTACCAGGGATCTTCTCAAATTAGCGAAGCAGTGTAAGAATCTAAGGTAATTATAAACCACTTTAACAATTTAGATATAGTTGTAATAATTAAACAAATGTAATACAAACATTATCATGTAAAGTAAAGCCAAGATGAATAATTTCATATGTCTTGCACTTTTAAAAAGTTATCAGATCATTTGGAGAGCCAAGCTCCTAACTCAGCATTTTTGACGTGGTCGAGTGGCGTACACACCGGTTTTCAAGGTGTCGCCAGCTCTGACGTCCCGGGTTCGATCCCCGGCCGGGTCAATGTAGAAAACCACTTTTCTACATTGTCCCGGGTCTGGCTGTTTGTGGTACCTTCGTTGTCTCCGAATTCCATAACACAAGTGCTTTAGCTACTTACTTTGGGTTCAGAGCAATGTGCGCTAACCTAACACTCTCTAACTCCTATTAGAGCGTTCTGCGTGAATCCTAGACTTAAGTTCTCTTCAAAACCTACCAATCTAAGTCAATATGTGTGGCCTAGTCGTTTCATTACTAAAATACCTATTTTCACATAATTCACATTAAAAAAAACACTCTAGAAGCATTGTCCACGAGGAAAACAGCAGTATACGTTTAGTCTGGAGAAAGATCCATTTGCGTCCTGTCTTAATAGTTAAATTTACAATAATTATAATAATATTCTTTTTTACCACAAATTTTCAATAATTTTATTGTCTAAAAACTTACATTTATGTAGTACTAGCTGTTTCCAGCGGCGATTATCGCGGCCAAAAGTAGACTGTGTCCTTTCTAGACTATCTGTGTACAAAATTTTATTTAAATCGGTTCAGTAGATTTGGCGAGAAAGCGCGACAGACAGACAGACAAAGTTACTTTCGCATTTTGATGTTAGTAGGGATTAGTATATTTTATAACATAATTAAATTCGTTTCAGGAAATTCGTCCACTTTTCAACTGCGTACTCCCACGCGACGTATAGCCGGCGTGGTGGGGGAGTGCTGGAGCAGTTCTACCCCTGTCCCATCCCACCAGACTTTATGATACATCTCGCTGAGACCCTGGATGAGGACAGGCTTAATGGTATTACTAACGGGTGCGTATGATTTAGGATTTTAAATGCTAAGTAGTTATATTGATCTTCTGTTCTGTGCAGTGGCTGGTCGTTCTGCTGGCCTTGGTCTTTGAAGTTTTAATTATAAATTCATAGATGTACCTATTGACCTTAAACGCTTGTTAATTTAGCGCGGTCTCTAAATAATAAATATATTATAATCATTATTGTTTCTGTAAAATAAGAGTCAGCGTGCTGCTGGGGAGTTTGTTGCGCCCTTTCTTCTCCGCAGCCAGAGCACTTAGGAAGCGGTTAAGGATGGGCGAATTGGGGTGCTGTCTGAAAGGTTGACTTTAAAAAAGTATTAGTTACTTTATTTTGAAATAGTAAATCAATTATGATTTTGATTTGTGTCATCATTTTCTACCTCAGCTCTTAGTACAGCAGGGCTTATGCCATATTCATCTTCGCCAGATGGAGAGTAATATTTTTCGAAAGTATGTATGTATTCCTTGGCACATTCAGGTCAAAAAACCCAGACAGAAAAAGAAGACCCAAACCCAGACCAAGCATTTTTGTGGATCACATAAATCCTTCATGCATCGCGTACAGCTGTAATTGGCGTGGTGACCTATACCACTCGGCTATCCGTGTTTTTTGTTTTTTATAATAATGTACTTGTTTCAAAGAGCCATTGTATAAGATTTTTGTGTGCCTTGTAGGAACTCAAATAAATCTTACCTTTGTGGCGTCCGCTATCCGATTCTTCGACACCGCCAAAGTCCAAACCCCACAGGGGCTGCCCTTAGTGAACGTTGCTGACGTAGTTAGTTTTTCTATTGCTCTGGCTAGAGGCCCTTAAGGTTCTTGCCGAAAGTCCGGTGAAGCAATCAAAGCCTGCGCTCTGGTAAACAACGTAGATATCTTCAAAAAAAATTACTATTACTATTGCAGTAAAAAACACAAAGGTTTTTATCTTTTTTGAATACTTACTGAACAAATTATTATAAAACCTCTTTATGTTCACTCGTTTCCGTTCAACAAATATAATTAAACTAATTAATTTACGTGTTTAGATCGTAACAAATGATAATGTAATAAAATAAGTTTTTAACAAAAAAAACCGCTTCCTATTTTTGAGTGATCTTTTTGTTCATACTATCTAACTTCTAACTAATAATATAAATGCGAATGTCTGGATGTATGTTTGTTAATCAATCACGATAAAACGGCTCCACAGATTTAAATAAAATCTGGTATATAGATAGTTTACTACCTAGACTAGCATATAGGCTACTTTTCATCATCATCATTAGCACAATTTAACCAGGTTAAATTGACAATATTGTATTACAAACTGTCAATTTAACCTCGTTTTAGCATTTAACTTTAAGTTAAAAAGATAACCCGGGCTTGTGCAAGCGGGCCTTATTATCAAATTTTTCTCCCTTCCCTTATCAGCCTCATGATGTAAGGTCTCGTATTCTTTGGATTCCAGGTTGATAAAAGATTGGCCGAACACGTACTCCTTCACGAAGGCGCTGGCGGAGGAGCTGGTGCGCTCCAGCGCTGAAGACCTGCCGGTCTGCGTGATCAGGCCTAGTGTTGGTATGTCGTTTTATTCCAGAACTCCTCATTTCAATTTTTGATGGTTATCTAAACTTTATTAATACATTTATATTCCATACGAATATTATAAATGCAAATGCGAAAGTAACGCTGTCTGTCTGTCTGTATTTTTGTCAGTCGGTCTTTCTGTCTGTCCGTCTTTCTATCTATCTGTCTAGGTAATAGATCTATATCCAACCATAGTAATATTATAAATGCGAAAGTAACTCTGTCTGTTTGTCTTTCTGTCTGTCTGTCTAGGTAATAGATCCATATCCAACCATACTATTATAACAAATGCAAAAGTCACTTTGTCTGTCTGTCTTTCTGTCTATCTGTCTGTCTTTCTGTCTTTTTGTCTAGGTAATAAAACCATATCCAGCCATACTAATGTAATAAATGCGAAAGTAACTTTATCTTTCAGTGTTTCTGTGTGTTTTTCTGTTTGTCTGTCTGTCGATTAAGCTTTCACGATTAAACCACTGCACCGATTTTGATGAAACTTGGTATGGGGTTAGCTTGGATCTCAAGAATGGACATACGCTTTTCGCCGCGATAACCGACACCCACGCAGGCGGACACGCGGGCAAAAACTAATAAATTATAAATGTAATATTGCTTAATGAGTAAACTATTGTTTTTTCTGTAAGCACCTTGACGTTATTTAATTAACTTACGCTTTGTAAATAATACAATACTAAATACTGAAGCGGCAATAGCCTAATGGTTAGGGTGACCGCCTTGTGATCGAGAGATCGCAGGTTCGAACCCCATACATTGCATTGACGTGAACCCACTCCAGACACAAGCATATTTAGCTTAGTTGGAGGGGTTAACAAGATTGCTAGTAATGTGAATTCTACCAACATTGCTAGTAACCTTTAAAAAAACAAAAATTTACCGTAAACAATGATGTCCTTAATTTTACAGTTATATGCGCCAGGAGAGAGCCGTATGCAGGATGGGTTGACCTAAGCAGTATCATAGGACCAAACGGCGTAAGTACCATGCATTACACAGAGTAATAATCCCCCCGTCCCTAGATCAAGCTGGCCCGAGCCGGCCAAACTAGCAATAAAAATATGTCCTTAAATATTAAAAACTTAGATCCAGCCCTCCCTTGCTATTTTTGCCTTATTAAGATTGTTAGCAACGCACTAAGTGGAGGTCCGAACCCCACAGGGGGTGCCCTTAGTGAACGTTGCTGACGTAGTTACTTTTTCTATTGCTCTGGCTGGAGGCCCTTAAGGTTTTCGCCAAAAGTCCGGTGAAGCAGTCAAAGCCTGCAGTCAGGCTAACTGCGTAAATCTTTAAAAAAAAACAGACTAATAATAAAAAACGACGCACTAATTATCGCGTGTAATAATAACTTTAATGTTTTTATTAAAAAGGTGTTTTTAAACCCAAGCTTTTAAATCAGCTAGGCTCAAAGTGTCAGTGAAAATAAATCAATCAAGCCCAAACACGATGCGATTACGTCATTTCGTTACAGAGTTCCTATGGACACCTTCTGGGTCCATCATCAGACCAGCTCGAAAGTACCGTAATATTGTATTGACACCGAATTTACATAAGTGTGCAAAATTTTATCTCAATCAGATTTCAAGAAGTGGTTCTAATTTAGCTTGCAAGATTCGACCTCAACAATAATTTTGCGCATAAAATTCACGAAATTTCACAGTTACGTGCATTTAATACGCAAAATTATTGTTGAACGTCATGCAATATATCAAATTAGTAAAAAAAGAAAAATAAATCTGTAAGTGGGTACTTACTAAGCTATAAAGCTGAAGAGTTTGTTTGTTTGAACGCGCTAATCTTAGGACCTAATGGTCCGATTTGAAAAATTCTTTCAATGTTGGATAGCCCATTGATGATAAATGAAAAATGTTGCAAAAGTGAAAAACCGTTGAAACTAAAACACGCGGACAAAGTCGCAGGGTACAGCGCCCCATTATAATTATACTAGCTGTCCCCCGCGTTAGCTTATAGCCTTCCTCAATATATGGGCTATCCAGCACTAAAAGATTTTTTTAAATCGGATCAGTAGTTCTTGAGATTAGAGCGTTCAAACAAACAAACTCTTCAGCTTTATATATTAAGTATAGATAGATTTGTTATATTTCCAGGTAATCTTAGGCTGCATGTTGGGTATCATCCACGCACTACACACCGACCTGAAGATTAAGATAGATTTCATTCCAGTCGACTACGTAACTAACGCTGCCATTGTTGCCGCCACTACCTCTGCTGCTGAACCAAAGATCTACACAGTTGGAAGTACCTGTAGAAACCTTATTACATGGGGTATGATCACATTAAACTTTCAAGACGACGACCTCTGTGGTCGAGTGGCGTACACACCAGTTTTCAAGGTGTCGCCAGCTGGATCAATGTAGAAAACCACTTTTCTACATTGTCTCGGGTCTGGGTGTTTGTGGTACCTTCGTTGTCTCTGAATTCCATAACACAAGTGCTTTAGCTACTTACTTTGGGTTCAGAGCAATGTATGTGATGTTGTCCACATTTATTTATGTATTATTGATTGCTTTGAGCAAATTGATCGCGGCAACCATTACTTAAATGTGGTTATTTCTGCTCAGTAAACGAATTTATTGTATTCCACCATCCTTAGATCAAGCTAGTCCTAGCCGGCCAAACTAGCAATAAAAATATGTCCCTAAATAATAAAAACTTAGATCCAGCCCTCCTTGCTGTTTTTGCCTTACTAAGATTGTAAGCAACGCACTAAGTCGAGGTCCGAACCCCACAGGGGGTGCCCTTAGTGAACGTTGCTAAACATATATTATCTATGGACATTGCGTGCGATTATCATCGCTAGCGGCGATATTGGTAAAAGGATCCCTTAGTAAGTCATTAAAAGAAGCCTAAATGTCAAAGCATTTGATTTATTCGCATTAAGGAAGACTGAATGCGAATACACTTTCCTAAATTCGGGACTGATTTTATGTAGAATTCTTAATTCAGGATAGTGTAATAAGCGAATTAGGTACCTATATCAAATAAAAATACATTTATTGCTAGTAAAAAACAAGGTAGCTAAATAAAATAATATTATCTTCTGCGTATCCTTTTCCCAAGTTATGTTGGGGTCGGCTTCCAGTCTTACCGGATTCAGCTGAATACCGTATTTTACATAAAGCGACTGCCTATCTGACTTCCACAACCCATTTTACTGGGTAACACAGTTTCCCAAAGTAAGACCGGTTGTTAGAATAGGCATGTTTCCTAATTTTTTTTTAATGTCCGCCTTGTAGATTAATGAATTTTTTCCGACAAGTATTTTTTCTTTTTTCCTACAAACAAAAAATTATCAAAATAAAGAGAACGCAAATTACGCGTGACGTCACTCCTCGCTACAATTTTTACCAAGGCGTGGCATCATAAGCCCCCACTCCGAAACTTTAAAGCGTGTATCTTTGTAAGTTTTTATTGTTTTGATAAAAGAAAAAATACGTGTCTAATATTTTTATATTATCTAACTGACGGACTAAATAGATTTTAACTTTTCATACCCAGGAAACATCCCTATTGTGATGACTTAACGACTGTCAAAGATCAACGTATGACAGTCGGGACCAACGGCTTAACGTGCTTTCCGAGGCACGGAGGGTTCTTAGTATATTTTACCGCCAAAATGGCTTCCACTTAGCCACGAGCCTCTTCTATTAATTGATAATATATATGTGTATATTTTTATTTCAGGAGATCTAACGGATATTCTGAATAACGTAGCAAGAAAGACGATCGTATCTCCTAAGACAGTTTGGTACTGCTTCGTGTTACAATCCAGTAATATTCATCTGTTTTCGATTTACAACTTTTTACTTCATACTATCCCTGGTAATATTGTGGATGGGTTAGCAGTGATTTTAAACAAGAAGCCAAGGTATTTATGTATATATAAATAAAACTATTTTAATAATAAAAAATACGGACGGATTTTACTATTGTACAGTATATGATTGTAAATACCTTTAATCTATACTTATATATTATTTATCTATACTAATATTATAAAGCTGAAGAGTTTGTTTGTTTGTTTGTTTGTTTGAACGCGCTTATCTCAGGAACTATTGGTTCGAATTGAAAAAATCTTTTTGTATTGGATAGTCCGTTTATTGAAAAGGCTATAGGCTATATAACATCACGCTACGACCAATAGGAGCGGAGCATAAATGAAAAATGTTACAAAAATGAAAAACCTTTGAAACTAAAACACGCGAAGAAAGTCGCGGGGGACAGCTAGTAAATATTATAAAGCTGAAAAGTTTGTTTGTTTGAACGCGCTAATCTCAGGAACTACTGGTTCGAATTGAGAAATTCTTTTTGTATTGGATAGTCCGTTTATTGAGGAAGGCTATAGGCTATAAAACATAACGCTACGACCAATAGGAGCGGAGCATAAATGAAAAATGTTACAAAAATGAAAAACCGTTGAAACTAAAACACGCGAACAAAGTCGCGGGGGACAGCTAGTTTATAATAATAAGATTGAATGAAGTAAAAATCTATTCAGTTTGAAAATTATATAATAAAAAATATTAGCCACGTATTACACAAAAATCTACAGAGGTAAAGCGAATCATAGTTCACGAGTGGGGTAATTACGTCACGATGTTACACAAAACGTACGACATTGCGACGTCATGCGACATTTCAAATCAGTTTATCTTTAGTTTTCGGTTAAAAAAAAAACGTGTCTTAAATTTTTTGTTAACATTATTTTAATCATATTTTCGTGATTTTACGAGCTATTGAAATATAAAATTGTGAATTAGCGTTCCGGGTTTACATTTCATTAATAATGTATTGTAGTTGACACTATATACAGACACTGACCACAGTTTTTCAAAAGATTATAATGTATATTATTTTGAGAATTGCCGTTGACCCTGACAGATGGGCCTGTTGGTCTAGTTGTAGTGACCCTGACTGCTAAGCTAGAGGTTATGGGTTCGATTCCCACGCAGGACAAATCTTTGTGTGATGAGCACGATCATTATTTTGTTCTGTGTCTGGGTGTAATTTATTTATAATATGTATGTATTTAGAAATATATAAGTATGATTATCAGTTGTCTGGTTGCCATAATACCGGCTCTGCCTAGTGTGGGATCAGATGGCCGTGTGTGAGCTGTTATTATTATTGTAATTAACTGTGGGTTTTTGAAGAACTGACTAATTTTGGTCATTATCAAGTTCTTTTTACGGGGTGAAAGCTAACGACTCAACATCCTTTCCGAGGCATAAATAAGTTTTAGTATGCAAATGGCCACCCATCAAGTGATCAACCTCGGAAAACGTTGCTTAACCTTATATTTCTGGTTTTTGTAGTAGTTATCAACAAGTAAGTACGTATATAAAACAATTACTTTTTTCTTTTACAGATTAAACAAAATATACGCACAAATTGCGAAAATAGGCTCTGTTGTAGCTTATTATACGAACAACGACTGGATTTTCGATGATAGCAACACTTTGGATTTATATAAAAACCTTTCTGAAACCGACAAAATTATTTACCATTTTGATGTTTCTGATATGGAGTGGATAGATCAGATCTTACTCTGGTGTACTGGATTAAGAAAGTTTATTGTCAAAGATGGATTAAAAGACACGGCGTGGGCCGTGAAAAAACAATTTTATTTCAAGATGGCGACTGTTGTTTTAGATATTGTATTTATTTATATTTTTTGGTGGTTCTTGTGTTGTTTATTTGTGTTTTTAAAATTTGTATTTAATTAAAAAAATAAATTTTCTTGGCTATTTTGCGTGTATTTATTATTTTCTCTTTAAAGTGTGTATTGCAGTCAATTTGTTTTTGTTAATTCAATGAAGATTTTAACAGCACTATTTTATTACTAATATTGACAGAACATAAGTATTGCCGGCCACGCACGTAACAATATATTGTGCAAGTCTGTACGAATCTTGCAATAGCAATTGACAGTATTTGCATAATTATTGCTGTAAAATTACTAATTAGGTATCTGAAAAACTCTTTTTTATTTTGTATTAAAAAAATAGATTGCAAACTAAGTCGAGTTGTAAAATCGGCAGATTAATATTGATTAATAGTTACAAGCATTTTAATATTGCTAATTAGACAGAGAGAGCTATTCTATTCTCCAAACTTATCTGGGGCTGCCCCGTACAAGTCGTCGTTTTGCGAAAAAGAGATAGAACATGCGTCACCTACTAACTTTAAAAGCTTATAACTTTTGTATTCGTGTATATTTTTTTATGTTATTTCGCAGTTCTGCTTCAATTTAATACTATTAATAGAAATATTTGTAATAAATAAATAATTCCATAGTAGTCAAATACAAAATTGAGTACAAATAAGCAATTTGTCAGAAATAGTTGTATCTAAATATTTCCTATCAAATGTTTAGCCATACGCAAATATATCGTTACATGTGTGGCCGCCATTACCAAAATACCAATCTAAAGATTATTAATATCTCTAAAAATTATAGTCATTACTTTTAGCTGTATTTTTCTTATCAAGTAAGGAAAATAATATATAGCAACACTCAAAATAAGTTGTGATTAAAATCGATGATAAAATCAGTGAATTATTTTGAATTAAACTAAGCGAGGGTAGTTTAAAATAAACCCATCTACAATTTTGGGAGACGTCACAAATACCTACACGACTTGTCAAATCTATGAAATATAATTTCTCAAAACCATATTGTTATTTTTTAATAGTATTATCATAGTTTATGACCTCTGTAATATAATTAAACAAAATCTTTAGCGTCTTTCTTTTAAAACAGTATTTTTGTCACAATTGTATAGATTTTTTTTGTGTTTTCATGTAATATTTAAGAAGAATACGTAAACAGGTAAGCAGATTTGCTTCTTAACGTTTAGTTTTAAATAATCAGTAGTTGTGGAAAGCAGGTGGCTTGCCTTGATACCTGTAGGCTTATTCGCTATCTCCAGTTGACAACCCAAGCCATGTTTACTAGATAAAAAAACGGTAAAAACGCAAATTTAGTATCGGCTAAAGTCGGTGACCAACTACGTTGTAGTAGATCTAGTTGGTCATCGACGTTAGAAGATACGAAATTTGTGTTTTCACAGTGTTTTTTATAAATTATCGCTTTAGTTGACAACCGCTATAGCGAATAGCCCTGTTGGCGACCCATTCCGGCGATGTCCAGCACTGGACGTCCAAAGACTGACGAAGAAGAATCAGTAGCTTTTTATAGGTTACTAACAGTCCCGGCTCACATTGTTTTACCAGGGAATATTATCTAGGGGTATATAAAATAGCCTACAACCTATTATCAATCTAAATATATATAATGTACTCTTCACATCTATACTAATATTATAAAGCTGAAGAGTTTGTTTGTTTGTTTGTTTATTTGTTTGTTTGAACGCGCTAATCTCAGGAACTACTGGTTCGAATTGTAAAATTCTTTTTGTATTGGATAGTCCGTTTATTGAGGAAGGCTATAGGCTGTATAACATCACGCTACGACCAATAGGAGCGGAGCATAAATGAAAAATGTTGCAAAAATGAAAAACCGTTGAAACTAAAACACGCGAACAAAGTCGCGGGGGACAGCTAGTTAATTATAAGACTGTACATATACCGTAAACTTGTATCTTGAAACTGTTATGTTGTCCAAATTGTTTTATAAATTATTTGTAGTAGCTATGCATATGTGTTGAGATTTAAACTCTTAAATGAATATTACCTGCCTTTTTTGTTTTAGCATCAAACTCTAATCAGATATTTGCATGCCTAAATGGTAAAATAAGGCCGAACCTATCTGTTAACAAATTATCACCATTTACTGTACCCATGTTTGCAAAATAAACGACTAACTTACTTACTTACTTACTTACTTACTATCAGACCTTTTCTTTTTTTTGTTACGGGGTTAAAATCTAATGACTTCAACCCTC
This sequence comes from Diachrysia chrysitis, assembly GCA_932294365.1. Classification (NCBI taxonomy): domain Eukaryota; kingdom Metazoa; phylum Arthropoda; class Insecta; order Lepidoptera; family Noctuidae; genus Diachrysia; species Diachrysia chrysitis. Next base: position 6,119,918 of record OW028670.1, read on the forward strand.
GCCGAGGGCACGACGGGGGGATATGTCGAACTTGCGCCGACCAAAAACACCCCGGTCCCGTCCTTGCCTTTGCCGGAGTCCCGGGTTCATTAAAACATGCTCGGCGGTTCTCCGGTGGCCTATTATCAGACTTAACAAATATACACAAAGATAATCATAACAAACACTGTGACACGAGATTTTTATATATTAGATTAGTTGTGGTTATTACCCGGCTTAAAAAGGATGAGGTTCTCAATTCGATTGTATGTTTTTAGGGTTCTGTACATAAAAAGGAAAAAAGGAACCCTTATAGGATCACTTAGTTGTCCGTCTGTCTGCTCATTCATTTTTTTTTTTCTCAGGAATCCGTGGTCGTATCATGTTGAAATTAATATCAAATACTGACTTCCACGGACACTTGATGCAATAAAAAAAAACATGCGTGCGTACAAAGTACACATGTCAGAAGTGAAACTTCTTTTTGGCATTGCAATCTGAAAATGAAAAGTTATTTGAAATTAATATTTAATAATAAAAATAATTAAAGAGAATTATTAAAATAAATTTATTTTATATTGTTTGAAAAATAATATAGTCAAATCTCAGATGTTGAATATTAAATTAAAATTCCTCGTGATTTTTTGTAAATATTAAAAATACCTAATCCAATTTAAATATATACAAAATTTTTGTAAATTAATGATAACTCTAGAAATGCCAATTTTTAAATTAAAATTTCGTCAAAAGTCTTTATGAAATATTGTTATTAGTATTTTATGCACAATGATTTATTGAAATCTCAAATGACGAATTGTAAATAAAAATGCCACGTGTTTTTTGTCAATATTAGAAATTATTAATTAAGTTTTGTTTTTGAATTCAAAATTTAGAAAAGCGAATTTATGAAATATTTTTATTTTATGGTAAATGATTTATTAAATTATCAAATGACGAGTGGCAAGTTGAAATACCACATGTTATTTGTAAATATTAAAACTACCTAACCTTCAAACCAATTATCATAAAAAATTGTAAATAAACAAAAAGATAACAGATATATTACTTACTTCGAATAATTGCTTGATACAGGACAACTTACAAATTTATTCACAAAGTTTTTTCACAAAGTTTTTCACAAAGTTTTTATTTATAAAATTCACTTACTCTTTATTCACTGTAGAAGTGCCTAATGATATTGTTTATATTACGCTATGCGACAGAAATGCCATCTAAAGTTCTAATAATTAACTAGTAAACGAATACACAACCAATAGGGCGTGTATTCTTTCTCGATATCCCGTATTCTCTCTCTCTCTTGTTCAATCTTTCTCACTATAGCTCTCTCCCACCTCACACTCCATAGCACTATGCGTGATACGACGTTCGCTCTGTCTCACTTTTTCTCTCAATCTTTCTCACTCGCTTGCTCCCTACTCTCACTCCACGGCTAGTTGCTCATGCTACGTTCGCCCTGTCTTACTCTCTCTCAATCGGTCTCGATCACTCTCTCTCTCTTTTCCGACACTTCCGTTGCATACCGGCGTGACGTTTCATCTGTAAAAATTTTACCCTCATGCGCCTAAAGAAGTTTCACTTCAAAAATTAAGCTTTAAAAAATACAGGCATTTATGTAGTTTTCCCATACATTTCCGAGAAACACAAAAACTATAAGATGCTTCCCATCTACCCAGAATCACGACAATTTTCATGATGTTCAAGTCTAACATAACAAGTAAAGTCTAATTTTTTTTTTTTTAACTACTCCCGCACTGAGGAACGTAATCCTTGTGTCGCGGGGGGTTTCACAAACATTCAAATCACAGGCACAAAGAACACCCAGACTTGAAACAAGCATTTGTGGGTCACACAAATGCTTGTCCCATACGGGGATCGAACCCGCGGCACGTCGCGCACAGAGGTAATTGGCGTGGTGACCTATACCACTCGGCTACCCGTGCAGTCATTTATAGTTTTTGAACATAAAAAAAAAAGACTTTTCGAATACAATCTTATATTTACAGTTGGAAATTTGATAGTGTCATACATCGATGTATGAGAGAGCATTTTTTCAACTGCACAGTTAAGTTTGTTTTTGTAGAATTAGCCGTGACAAAAAGTTAATCAGTTTTAAGTCGCCGTTAAGTCTTATACTGTCCCTGTCACTCAAAGGTGTAAAGTAGTAACATATAGATTTTTATTTAAGTACGTCTTAAAGTTAAGTTGCGTTTTAGTATTTGTGGGTAAGACTCGCACTTGACCGGTTTTTATTTAATTGTACTTGTATATGTATAATCTATTTAAATTCTTAGGCTAAATGATGTTATTTCTACTTAAATATAAACTTTATGCTAGTGTAATTAAAGTTCATTTTAGACTGACTGTTACTGTTAAAAATCACATGACAAAAAATATGACGTTGTAGGGCAAAATGAACCTTACATGTAAGCTATACAGTTGTTTTTCCTAAAACTCTTTTGTTTACATATTTAGCACAAAATTACAAACGCACTTTAATAAATTATTAAAAAGTAAATATAGTAACAAAGCAAGGGTCGCAAAATACAAAAATAAATTGGTATCGTCACAAACAAGTTGTAGATAATGAAATGAAGTTGAACTTGAGAGTCTGCCCATCCCCTAGTTAATAACAAGATTGTAGTAAGTAAAGGTCGGTACAATCTGCTACGGTGTAGAGAAAGTAATTTTAACCGACTTGAAAAAGAAGGTTATGTTACTGATATTATAAGTGCCGTTACCATCAGTTCGACTCGCGACACCACCGCGCCGCGTCAGCTCATGATTAGGGACTCCTATTGAGTCTGAAACTAGTCGGGCGATCCCGAGAATATACGTGAGTAAACCGTTTTGTTTTAAATAATTATGATATTATAAATGCGAAAGTTTGGATGGATTGATGTTTGTTAATCAATCACGATAAAACAGCTGATTTGATTTGTATGAAATTTGGTACACATATAGTTTATTACCTGGAATAGCGCATAGGCTACTTTTCATCATCATCATTATCACAATATTTGATCAACTTGCGTGTGTACTTACGTAATATGTCTCAATAGAATATTATTGTAAGTACAAAACATTTAGGTACCTACTGGCGACACCCTTGGCTTTGCACGGGTAGACAAAACATTATTGGATTAGACACAAAAACCATTCTCTATAATCACTCCATCCATTGGTGAAAACCGTATGAAAATCCGTTCAATTGTTTTTGAGCTTATCGCGTTCATACAGACAGACACAGCGTAGGACTTTCTTTTATAATATGTGTACAAGATAGATGAAGATATGAAAGAAGTATGAGAATGTATGATTTATACATCTATACATATTATAGATCCACCGCCGCGTCTGTCTGAAAGCGATAAACTCAAAAACTACCCAATCGATTTTCATATGGTTTTCACCAATGGATAGAGTGATTCAAAAGGAAGATTTATGTGTATAATTCTTTAATGTTTTGTGAACCCGAGCGAAGCCAGCGCTGGTTGTTAGTTGTGAATAAATTGATCAATACAAATACATTAACAATATTACACAATTGAGTTGTTACATTATTTTGTAGTTGTCAGTAAAAAGCAACTTTCATTTGTTTAAAAATACAGTCATCAAAATACGCCATCATAACATTAATTTTTCGCTTCGCATATGCAATATGTTTTTGCTGACTGTACAAGTAATACCACTTCGTAAATATGGTCACCCATCCAAAATGCGTGAATGTGGCCATATGCGGTCAAGGATTTATCATTTTGAGTGTAAATATCATAGTGTTAAGTCGAAAATCAGGTAAGCAGCGGCTTTTTATATAATATTGTGTTAAAATAAATACAGTGAACTATTTGGAAACCACGGGGTTAATGGGTTTTTTCATTGATAAATTTAAAAAATGTGTGTTTATAAAAAAATTTTGGTAATATTTCAATATTACTGTGTCTAGACTGTATATCTGAAGATGTTTAATAATTGTTGTAAGTTTTTTATGTTCGTTCCATTTAACCCCGTGGTTGCCAGTTAACCCCGCTTTACTGTATTTAAAATAAAAGTGTAGTGGTTTAAGTGTACATAAGGTATGTTTAAGTTAAGTTTACATAAATACTTTAACCCCCATACTCAATCAAGACTTAACTTTAAAACGTTTTTAAGTATCTGTTGCGACATAACACATTAAAGTGACATACATCATGATAATTAACGGCGATTTAAAATTGAGTAGCGTTCGAGTGTTCGGCCAATAATTTATATTTGGGAGTCAAGGTACCTTAACTCCCAAATATCGGCAACAACCGCCATTTATCGCCATTTAATTCCCTAAATTATTGGCCGAACACTCAAACGCTACTCAATTTTAATTCGCCGTTTTAATTTTATGAATTTATTTTGATTCTTATTTTGTTTTTTTAATTTAAGGATAATAAAAAAAAAGTCGCTCGCCGCGTATATCGGTCTGAATGCAATAAACTTAAAAACTACCTAACATATTTCCATATAGTTTTAACCAATAGATAGAGTGATTCAAGAGAAAGGTTTTGTGTATAATTCAATAATGTTTTGTCTACTGTGCGAAGCCAGGGCGTCGCTAGTATTATATAATCGATAATGCAGTTTTTAATTTATGCGGCCATGATAGTTTTCTTAAGGTTTCCAACATGACCTTAAAATACCGATTTTAAGGTCGAGATCGATGAAAAGGTGAAATCACAAAATATTGGAAACAATTTTTATAGTCATGTCATGACTCATGACTGATTCGGTAATAAAATAATTATCTATGGATCTCCAACGAAGAATACACAAGATGCATTTTTAAACAAAAGTAGAGGATACATTTGAGTTGTGCTTCTTCAGTTAAAGGAGATCACAGCATTCACATTTAGACATTAAGATGAACAATCAATTAGGTAAAATATTACTGATTTGTGGTTCTTAGAGGATCTTAAGGCGGGTATGGGTTTTGTGGACCACATCACGTACATTGCTCTGAACCCAAATTAAATAGCTAAAGCAATTGTGTTATGGAATTCAGAGACAACGAAGGTACCACAAACACCCAGACCCGAGACAATGTAGATAAGGGGTTTTCTACATTGCCCCAGCCGGGGATCGAACTCGGGACCTCAGAGCTGGCGACACCTTGAAAACCGGTGTGTACGCCACTCCACCACAGAGGTCGTCAAAGTTTGTCAACAGTATGGCCTCCCGCCTCTCCAAAGAGTCTAAATAAAGTACTGGATGAACGATGACTATTAGAAAATCCAGGCCTTGGATTATCTATGTGCCAAATTTTATTAACATCTGTTGATTCGCTTTTGCGTAAAGAGGTTACATAAAGCCGGCTTCCTAGTGGTGAGCGATAAGTGAATCACCCTGTATCGCCGACCGTGGAAATGCGGTCGTCCATGATACCGCAGACGCATCTGCCCCGGTCTGTCGCAACAAAATCTAGAGGAAAGGTATTTCTATGTTTCTATCATTTTCTTTTTTGTTAAAATCCTATCAAATTTGTCTGATAGTCGTCGGGATACGGCGCGGCGGTAAACTGATATTTTAATTGATATTAATTATACATTAATATCATTTCTTTTATGTATTTTATTAGGTCAACGAATGCCAATCTCGTCAAAATATAGGACATTTTTTTTATCAATCTTCATTTAAATGCATTGAGAGTAAGCATTGTAACGTTAACATTAAAAAAAGACTCCATAATAATTATTTACACATAAATTAAAAAGTAAGAAAAAACAGACTTCAATAAAAAAAACAAAACTGATTTTGGTTGTCTGAGATATTTTTCGATCAAAAAAATTATTTTCATATCGATCCACAATTGGCGGTGATATCGCATAACAAACATACCTTCGAATTGAGAAAATTCTCCTTTTGATGTCGGTTGAAAATATTATATTTATTGTGAGTAAAAAAAAATCCAGCTTCTTTAAATATCTATAGTCGATCTATTATGTAACAACTTAATCCTTACTAATATTATAAATGCGAAAGTAACTCTGTCTGTCTGTCGCGCTTTTACGCCAAAACTACTGAACCGATTTATATTAAATTTGGTAGGTACACAGTCTAGAGCCTGAGAAAGGACATAGGCTACTTTTGGCCGCGATAACCGCCATCCAAGCGGGCGGAGCCGCGACAACGCTAGTAACTTCACAAACATAAAAATCACATACAAAAAAAAACAGAGCAATAGAAAAACTAACTACGTCAGCAACGTTCACTAAGGGCACCCACTGTGGGTATCGGACCTCGACTTAGTGCGTTGCTAACAATTTTAATAAGGCAAAAACAGCAAGGGAGGGCTAGATCTAAGTTTTTATTATTTAAGGACATATTTTTATTGCTAGTTTGGCCGGCTCGGTCCAGCTTGATCTAGGAACGGGAGGGGGGAGGGGGTAACATTTACGTTATAATTGTATATACGCGACGGGCCTCGTCTGCGAGGACGTAATATACGGCGGTTGTGTTTTGTATTGCTACTGCTAACTAACTCGAATGCTTCTTGGAGAAGCGTTGTTTTATCGTCGAGGTAGGATATACAGAGGTGTTGGTAGTGTGGTGCTAATAGTGTCGCAAGTGCAATTGCTTTTTCCCATCTCGAAAAAATGCACAAAGAGCCTAAGAGCCTAAAAAATTCTTCACTTCTTTGAAACATCTGAATTTTAATTCGATTTTTAGTGGATTCGTTTTGTAAGAAATTCAAGGTCCAAACCCATTTGTTTGGAAACCTAATGTAGGTAAATACAGGGTTAAGTAAGAATGCAGTTAGCGTGCGATATTCAGCGCGGTGTAATAGCGAGTTTGTCTAATTAGTCAGTAAGACAAACTATTTTTGACTGCACGGGTAGCCGAGTGGTATAGGTCACCACGCCAATTACCACTGTACACGACGTGCCGCGGGTTTGATCCCCGCATGGGACACGCATTTGTGTGACCCACAAATGCTTGTTTCAAGTCTGGGTGTTCTTTGTGCATGTGATTTGAATGTTTGTGAAAGCCCGCGACACAAGGATTAAATTCCTTAGTGCGGGAGTCGTTAAAAAAAAATAAAAAAATAACAAAATAATAAAAAATTGGTTGCCTGTAAAGTCGGTATACGGGCGAAAGTTTTACGTGACAACGACTGTCAATGTCAATGTCTGTCTCTCTCGCTCTTAGGCGGGCTAACCATGCCCGAGTGGAAGGGACGCGTGCCTCTCACTCGCTCTCATTGTGAGCGCATAACGTGAGCGGAGCGTTACCCAGTTTCTTGAAGTGTCACCCGGCAAACCAATTTATAAGACGTTGTCACGTCAAAAAACTATTTGGTCGGACTGAATATCGCGTAGTCTAATGACGGAGAACACTACTGAATCCAGCAACGTAGCTAAACGTGACATGTGCCATTTTTACAATCTTTGATCAAATCTCTTAGTTAATGAAAGTCACAAGCATAGAGTACGCGCATCTCTAGTATACAAATTTTAGGCTAAGTGTAAGTTTTACGCTCGTTTACTGATTTAAGTAATTTTCCGTGCGACGACAGACGTTTATGCGAACTATTAGGGTTTTGAGATAGTTTTAATAAAACGGTTTGCATTGTTTTGACACAAATTTACTACCTATTTTATTTCACTTGTTCATACTGGTGCTCACAGTTTATACACTGTCAGGCGCTCTGTATAGTTTACTTATTTTAACTCTATGGTCACAGATCTTAAGTCACTTGACTTAACGAGAAAAAAGGTTATATCCCAAACATTGGAGAGATTTCTATTTTTTTAAACAAAACGGTTTACTCACGGACATTTTCGGGATCGCCCGACGCAGTTCGACTCGCGACACCACCGCCGCGTCAGCTCATGGTTAGGGACTCCTATTGAGTCTGAAACTAGTCGGGCGATCCCGAGAATATGCGTGAGTAATCCGTTTTGTTCTAAATAATTAAGATTATGGAAATTTCAATTGTCCAGGGGAGCTGGTGGTAGTTCCCTGGACGTGCACGTGCGGTTGCAACCAGCTTCTCTAACCAAGTAACATCTACAAGCGTTAACGCTGTCCGAATTGCTCAAATGTATGAAAGTGACAACTCTAAGTCACGTGACTTATAAGGTGTAAAGAAGAAACTTTATTCTCAATAAAAACATACCTATACATGTCACTTACTTGAGAACAATACTTATCTTAGTTAAGTTATTAATTTGCCATCATCAGTAATATTTGCCCTTTCAAAGCATAGATATTCGCAAAGCTGAGTTTTAAATACATTGAATGACTTTACATTGACGACCTCCGTGGTCGAGTGGCGTACACACCGGTTTTCAAGGTGTCGCCAGCTCTGAGGTCCCGGGTTCGATCCCCGGCCGGGTCAATGTAGAAAACCACTTTTCTACATTGTCTCGGGTCTGGGTGTTTGTGGTACCTTCGTTGTCTCTGAATTCCATAACACAAGTGCTTTAGCTACTTACTTTGTGTTCAGAACAGCGTACGTGATGTAGTCCACATTAAAAAAAAAAAAACATTTCTTATATTTTCGGGTATTTTATTGTATAGTAGTGCGCCATCAAACGTAAGCATTTTTTTGCCATAGTTTGTTCTTATTTTGAGTAAAACTGGCAGGCTGCCTCGTCGACCCACCGGAGCCCCGCCGAGCATGCTTAAGCGAACCCGGGACTCCGGCAAAGGCAAGGACGGGACCGGGGTGTTTTTGGTCGGTGCAAGTCCTAGATCCCCACGTCGTGCCCTTGGCGTGGATTGAAGGCATTAGATTTTCACACCATAATAAAAAAAATAAAAGGCTACCTCGTCGATGTTACCTTATCGAATTGAAATGTCAATTCCATACATTTTAATGTCATTTAAGCGATTTCTATCATCGTTAATTCTTGTCGAAATGTCACTTGGTTAGAGGCTGGTCACCGAACCGACATGTTGACACTGCGCCTACGAGCGCCAAATTTGTATTAAATAAATTCTGTACGAAATTTCCTGTCTCTTCCAGTCATTTATGGAGATGGCTTGCTGATATAAATACATAATATTATCTGTGTTTATAATTAATTATTACATACATGATACCTATAAAAAGAATTTATTCAGTAAGTATGGATCAGTATTGTTTTCTTTGTTGAGAGCGTTACGTGTGCATAATGTAAGTAATTATTACTTTATATTTAAATAATTTTATACTGTAGGTATCTAATTATTACAATGAAACTTTGTGAAATAAATTGGTGCTTTATTCCGTGCATAAGACGAGACCTTGTCCAGCTGTGACGTAAATTAAAATTTATTAAGGAAAAAAGATTACGAACTCAACTATACAGTATGTAACAAAAACCCTGTCCGATCCAATAAAGGCGTATTCTTAGTTCAACTTACGTGCTAGAAAAAAATGTCTCGCTCAGGCGGCTTCTTTCATACAAAACTGTAGGTAGTACGTGTGAACTTTGTCGAGCAATCAGTGTTGCCTTTGATCAGTTTTATTTTAATTGAATTATATTCACCGAGGATAAATAATAATCTCAAATCCATTCAATAGTTACGTATATGTGTACGCAGTACGATGCCGAATAATACTCATAAGGATCGGACAGGTTGTTGCATGCTGTATATAATTACACTTAACTAATTAAAACCTAATACAAGGAGAACGAAAGCCTAATATTTATTTTCAAGGTTATCATAAATATTATATTATTAGGATATCCAAAATAAAACCATTTAAAATCTATCCAATCGTATCAATATTATTTATCAAGTATCTCTCTTTTTTCACGGGCTATCCTCAGTATTGAGAATACCCGGTCCTTTGAAAAGCTTACGTGGGGACACAGGTCCAACACGCAGTGGCCTTGTTGAGAACTTTACTCTAAACTGGGATGGGGTATCTATTAGGGCCCATCCACCTCTGCTCTATGGAAGAACAGACATGAATGGTCCAAATTAGATACAGAGCTATTGTAAAATTATGAATGGAAAGTAAAAATTTTGGCTATGTGTAGGTAAATGTTAGTGGATTGGTTATTGGAACTAAATCAGATTATCAATTATTATTTATCAAGTTATTATTATACGTATATTATCAGTTTTCCAGTCTTACTATGGGATACTGTGTTACCCAGTAAAATGGGTTGTGGAGGTCAGATAGGCAGTCGCGTCATGTAAAATAAGGTATTCAGCTTAAAGCCGACCCCAACATAGCTTGGGAAAAGGCTAGGCACCATTATATATAATCAGGTTTAGTATCTACTCTCGTGATTAAGTGTAATCCGGACGGTATAACCGATAATGAAGGTTAAGCCGCCCTCGCCGCTATTAGTCCTTGGATGGGTTACCATTTGCAAACATACCGAGACCCCTCCGTGACTCGGAAAGCACGTTAAGCCGTTGATCCAGAATGTCATATATGTTGATCTCTGGCAGTCTTTACCCAGTAAAAATGTGGTGTAGTTAGATAGGCAGACGCTCCATGTAAAACAAAACAAAAACAACATCCTTACAAATGTTATAAATGCGAAAGTAACTCTGTCTGTCTGTTTGTCTGTCGCGCTTTAACGCCAAAACTACTAAACCGATTTAAATGTAATTTGGTACACAGATAGTCTAGAGCCTGAGAAAGGACATAGGCTACAGCTAGTATAAAATAAAAAATAAAAGAATCAAATGATTCAACATTTACCCGGGATGAAGACTATGAGCTATTCCAGGTAGTAAAGTATATCTGTGCCAAATTTCATCAAAATCCGTTCAACCATTTTGGCGTAATGGAGTACCTACCTAACAAATATCCTATCCAAACTTTCGCATTTATTTAATAAAATTTAGATAGCAGTTTCCCGCGGCTTGGCCCGCGTGGCTGTCGGTTATCGCAGCAAAAAGTAGCTTATGCCCTATGTTACTCACGGGTTTATTATATCTATACTAATATTATAAAGCTGAAGAGTTTGTTTGTTTGTTTGTTTGAACGCGCTAATCTCAGGAACTACTGGTTCGAATTGAAAAATTCTTTTTGTATTGGATAGTCCGTTTATTGAGGAAGGCTATAGGCTATATAACATCACGCTACGACCAATAGGAGCGGAGCATATATGAAAAATGTTGCAAAAATGAAAAACCGTTGAAAGTAAAACACGCGAACAAAGTCGCGGGGGACAGCTAGTATTAGATACGCGTTTATTATATTAGTTATAAATTTTAATTATGTAGTAAGATTTTAATATCAGTTGTATACTGCGTCCGCAATTTTGTGCCAAACTTGTAAACAGACACGAGTTTTAGGAAAAACAACTGTAATGCTTACATACCTATAAGGTTAAGTTTGGCACTTATATTATTATTACTAGCTGTCCCCCGCGACTTTGTTCTCGTGTTTTAGTTTCAACGGTTTTTAATTTTTGCGACATTTTTCATTTATACTCCGCTCCTATTGGTCGTAGCGTGATGTTATATATAACCTATAGCCTTCCTCAATAAACGGACTATCCAATACAAAAAGATTTTTTTAATTCGAATCAGTAGTTCCTGAGATTAGGGCGTTCAAACAAACAAACAAACAAACAAACTCTTCAGCTTTATAATATTAGTATAGATTTTTACAACCGTAGATACTAGTCAGTCTAAAATTAACTTAATTTACACCAGCATAAAGTTGATGTTTATTCGCGCAAATAGGGCCGTTTAACGTTTTGAAAGTGTCTGAAAAGGCCTACTGAAAATAATTTTGATTTTAAATAAGTATTAATAATCCCTGAGAGAATAGAGTAGGTATTTTAAAAATGCGCCCAAACGAATTCGGGGATAAAGCACAGAATATATATAATAGTACTGACGTCGATATCAATACTAATATTATAAAGCTGAAAAGTTTGTTTGTTTGTTTGAACGCGCAAATCTCAGGAACTACTGGTTCGAATTGAAAAATTATTTTTGTATTGGATAGTCCGTTTATTGATGAAGGCTATAGGCTATATAACATCACGATACGACCAATAGGAGCGGAGCATAAATGAAAAATGTTGCAAACCGTTGAACCTAAAACACGCGAACAAAGTCGCGGGGGACAGCTAGTAGGATATAAAGTAAGGTTTAATGATGCAAGATTATGCACATATTTATTTGATGTTGAAAATAATTAAAAAAATAATAATTAATCAGGGGCTCGGACATTTTTATAATTTTCTTAATTACTTAAATGTCATGATAAATGGTTTACGTTTCTCAAATTCAAGAGTATGTACCTATAATATTGTGATGACTGAAAAGAAAACATATTTACATTATGATTTTATTAATGACTAGTTGTACCCGCGACGTTGTTCGCGTTAATGTCAGTCATCTCTATCAACTTGGAGTTCCTAACAATATAACACTAACAGTAACTAAAAATATAACAATATAACTTCCAGGAAAAAAAGAGGACGCTAGAAAAAAAAACGATCGTACAACCAACGAGCTGTTTATTACGACAGATAGTTAAAGTTTTAAATAAATCAAAATATCTGGTTGCTATGGCTACCTAATTTTGCCATAGTTACCCATTTTGTTTAATACGTCAAAAATACCAATTTAGGTTTGCAGATGAATTTGAGTTTTTGCAATTTTAAAGTTTCATTTCTTATCACCTGGATGTTATAGTGTGTTTAAACATAGCTAAGTACACTCTACAGTTTTTCCAAAATATTCTCTTAATATTTTACAACAATATATTAAATGCCTTGCGGGATAGCCCCTCGTTATTCGTCTTCAGGAAAAGAATCAGGGAACATTTCCTTTCGGCATGAAATAGTGTATAGTGTAATGTATGTTTATATAATTATAGTATATATGACATTATGATGTGTATTTTAAGTATTATTTTTATGTATGTGTATTTTTAATTGTGATTGTACACTTCTTTCTATCCTCATTACAATTGAATCACTCTACCACTCAAAGGTTTGCTGTTAGAGAACTCAATTTTGAGTTAAGCTCGCCTATGTACATAAAATTTATTATTTTATTACTGTTTTATGTGTTATGTGTACAATAAAGAATTAAATTAAATTAAATATTTTTTGATTCAAACTTTTACACAATCTGACAACCGGCAAAATAAGATAGTAGTTAGTAACCTTCATTTAATCCTTTCTTTATTACTTTAAGACACTAATTAACTTATTACGAATTCTTTATGTTTGACATGCTGTGTACCGTGGTTTCACCTGCGTAATTCATGTATAAATCCAAGTTATAAACTACTACTTGTTTCCCGCGGCTCCGCCCGCGTGGATGACGGTTTTCGCGGCAAAAAGTAGCCTATGTCCTGTGTCAGACTCTACACTATGTGTGTATCAAGTTACTTTTAAATTGGTTCAGTTTTTTTTTTTTTGGGTGTAATAATATATTATACATTTTGCTATATACGTTGTTGTCGCATATTTTAAGATAATTGTATTTTTTTTTTAACATTGTATGTACCAACATATTATCACCTTTTATTAAAAGAGTTAACCTATGGAGTTTCTTGCCGGTTCTTCTCCATAGGAGTGACATTTGCAACCGCGCAACTAGAGTCATTTAAAGTTTTGAAAGTGCTTGAAAAGGCCTACTCGAAATAAAAATATTTTGATTTTGATTTTGAGTAGTTTTGGCGTGAAAGCGCGACAGACAGAGTTACTTTCGCATTTATAATATTAGTCAGGATTTTAGTCACAAATATTGGCAATAGCCTAATGGTTCTTCTGCTGGAGCTGCGCTGAGAATGCACAAGCGATCCCGCGGCTCTGGCTTAGGCAAGGACGGGACCGGGGTGTTTTTAGTCGGTGCGAGTCCGACATATCCCCACGCCGTGCCCTTGGCGTGGGTCGAAGTCATTAGCTTTTCACCCCGTAATCAAAAAAAAAATCAAAAAAGAAAAAAAAAGGGGTGATGGTCTTGGCATGAACCCACTCCAGACACAAGATTGCTAGTTGCTAGTAATGTGGATTTCACCCACATTGCTAGTGACCTTCAAAAAATAAAAAAACGTCCTATCCAGTTCAGTGGTTTTGGCGTTAGAGAGTACCAGACATTCAACTAGCGTGACGATCTATACCATTCATGATTTTAAAAGGATTTAAACTAACTTCAAGTTATACACCTATCTATTTAATAAAACGGTTTACTCACGTATATTCTCGGAATCGCCCGACTAGTTTCAGACTCAATAGGAGTCCCTAATCATGAGCTGATGCGGCGGCGGCGGTGTCGCGAGTCGAACTATACATGCGTGAGTAAACCGTTTTGTTTTAAATAATTATGAATACTCCTCACGAAAGTTATTATACAAATATACATCTATCTGCCCTCCACAGCCCATGGGTAAATTTACAAATGGTCACACATCCATAGACCAACCGAGTGAGTGCGGCTTAACCTTTTTAGCCACGAGCCCCCTAGACAGTCGAAGTACATACGGCTTTTTATTTATTTATAAAACCAAAGTTGATGTTTAAACTAGCTGACCCCCGCGACTTTGTCCGCGTGTTTTAGTTTTAAGGGTTTTTCAAGTTTTGCGTGGAACCTAATTCTAATTCTAAAATAAAAATAGGTATGTATACCTAAATATAACCTCAGCCCGTAACCTTCATAGTTTTTCCCGTTTTTGCAACATTAACTATTGGTCGTAGCGTGATGTTAATATTCTACCAAAAAGATTTTTTCAATTTTAACCAGTAGTTCCTGAGATTACCACGTTCAACCAAACAAACAAACTGTTCAGCTTTATAATATTAGCATAGAAAATAGTCCTACAAAGTTATTAATGTTTTAAAAATAGTATTAAAAAAACTTCAATCCATTTAATTTTAATTAAATTGTTATACTTCTGAATTACATTTACTTGCATTAAACCTGCATGTGAAATACATGCTCGCACGTGACCAAAGAATAAATTTAGCTGACTCGCAGACATTGTTAAGCATTTTACTTGCAGATTTAATTAATAATTATCATTATGTGCGTGTTAGTTGTGTGAGATAGATAGCAGAAATTACGGTAATATGATTATATATTTTATTCAGTTAAAATCCTTGTAGAGTATTTAATGTGTTCAATTTTGTGTTAAAACCTTCATGAACTGTGCTAATTACGACTACCCAAAAAAATCGGTCAAGTAAGTCTGGCTCACACAAGGAGAGTTCCGTATCATCGTAAAAAAAAAACATATTATTATAACTGTATGTACTTTTTATTATTGGCTGTTATAGTGGCAACAGAAACACAATTATTTTTTTATTAAAAATTAATTTATGTATTGATAATTAAAATTTTCATAATCTGTGCGACAATTGAAAATTTTAATCTGACGACCTCCGTGGTCGAGTGGCGTACACACCGGTTTTCAAGGTGTCTGCTCTGAGGTCTCTTGTTCGATTCACGGACGGGTCAATGTAGAAAACTACTTTTCTACATTGTCTCGGGTCTGGGTGTTTGTGGTACCTTCGTTGTCTCTGATTCCATAACACAAGTGTTTTAACTAGTTACTTTCGGTTCAAAACGATGTATGTGAATGTTTTCCAAATATGTAAAAAAAACTACCTTGGTCATGAGATACAGCCCTCTAACAGACGAACGGACAGACGGACAGCGGAGGCTTAGTTATAGGGTCCCGTTGGCAAACTATAGGTACGGAACCCGAAAAAGTATTGGTTCCGTGTATGCGTGTATAAGTTTCTTTATTCCTTAATTAGTACCTACCTTCTAAATGTCTAAACAGATTTGAATAAAATGAATATATCGGAATAGTTACAAGTAAACATCTTTGACTAAGTTACATCATCTTGAGTGAACCTATTTCAATTATTATTTTCAAACTAGCTGTCCCCCGCGACTTTGTTCGCGTGTTTTAGTTTCAACGGTTTTTCATTTTTGCAACATTTTTCATTTATGCTCCGCTCCTATTGGTCGTAGCGTGATGTTATATAGCCTATAACCTTCCTCAATAAACGGACTATCCAACACAAAAAGAATTATTCAATTCGAACCAGTAGTTCCTGAGATTAGCGCGTTCAAACAAACAAACAAACAAACTCTTCAGCTTTATAATATTAGTATAGATAATATTAGAATGATTCAACCTTAAAGTATACATAGACAAGCATAGAGTGTGCGCATCGCTAGTTACCTGTTGTGCCGAGCGTAAGCAAATTATTTAGCTGTAAGTACTACGCTCGTTTACTGATTTAAGTGATTTTCCGTGCGACGACAGACGTTTATGTGAAAATATAGACGGTTCCGATATTATTAGGGTAATATTAGGTTTTGAGATGGTTTTAATAAAAAGGCGCGCTCTGTTTTGACAATGTCTAGGATTTTACTTGTTCATACTGGTGCTCACAGTTCATACTCTGTTGGTCGCACTCTATAGACAACTTATTTTTACTCTGAGGATTTAACTGTCGAATAGTTAAAATCTTAATCTCGAATAGTCGTTAAGTCTCTTCTCGTCTCCGCCGACCGAGACTTTATGAAGTAATGTTTTAGGTTTCGGGTTTGACTTTTCAGTAACTTTAAAATAGATTGTTTTTTTTTTCAGGGCTTATTGTACGTCAGATATGGATCCTGCTTTATCCGTGGAGCTGGCGTCTCTATCGCGCCAGAAGGTCATGAATGATGCACTGGTCCTCGGAGAGTCTCCAGTGCAGAAGTACTATGAGGGCAGCACCCTGTTCCTGACGGGAGGGTCAGGGTTCCTCGGGAAGCAGCTCATCGAAAAGATATTCCGGTGAGGTTTAATTTATACTTTGTTTTTTTTTTTTGTAATAATAAATTAAAAATTTAAGAACCTTTAAATCATTAAATATTCTTAAAACTACACAAGTAAATCTCGCGACAGATTTTATATCATATAAATTGTGTAATGGCGTTATATTTTGATAGTAAAAGTATTTTCATAAAAACTTGCTTTTTTATTTTTTTTTACCTAATTCCAGCTAGGCCCTTCTTTTGATACACATGTCATAGAAATGCGTGAAAAATAATTAGTTCGCCATCTTGGGTGTGCAGCCATGTTGGATTTAGAATGACGTCACATAACACACACACATTCTCATCCAAACTGAACGTGTTTACAATATTTCAGCTCAATCGATTGAAGATACTGCTTCAAAATTCCAACTGAACGAACTTACAAATACGCATTTCAAGTTAAAAAAAGCTTGTAATAAAAAATAGAGTATACATTTCAAATTTTGTTTTAAATGGGGACCTACTTTGACGGGCCTGTTGGTCTAGTGGTTAGTGACCCTGACTGCTAAACCGGAGGTCGTGGGTTCGATTCCCACCCAGGACGAATCTTTGTGTGATGAGGACGATCATTTGTTCTGTGTCTGGGTGTAATTTATCTATAATATGTATGTATTTAGAAATATATAAGTATGTTGATCAGTTGTCTGGTTGCCATAGCACAGGCTCTGCCTAGTTTGGGATTAGATGACCGTGTGTGACATGTCCTAAGATATTATTACTTAGTATTTTTTCGATATTTTCAGAGCTTGCAATGTCAACAAAGTATTCGTTCTACTCAGACCAAAGAAGGGAAAAGAAATACGGGAGAGGCTAGAAGATATATTACAAGATCCGGTGAGCATGATTATTTTACTTACTTGCCACAGATATACAACGTGTCGTTTTGCAATCTCGTCAAATTTCAGGAGGCTGTTATGAAAGACATAATTAATCAAACAAAATTACGATATTTGCTCAATAATTAATACATACTTGTTTTATTAGTTATTTAAGTTTGACAGTATTACAGAATACACCACTTTCAAAGAACAGAATCGCCCCGTTGCGTATGCGGTAGGCAGTGTCTTTATGTGTGTGTAAAAGAGCAGTTACAGTGTGATATCACACGGGCCGCGTTTTGAAATGCTTGTCCCACACTTGCCGATTTCCAAAAACTAGAAAAAAGAAAAATAAACCTGCATATTTTACTATTGATTCTTTTTGAGAAATTTCATTAGCAAAGTTAACTCCTTGAATTTGACGAGAACGCAAAACGATAGATATATAGATACATCTAGATAGCGCAAGTATCACGATCTGTATAAAAAACCAAGCTTTTAACCACCAACTATGATGTCACCAGCACTATTTAGTGATGATTTCAAACTAGAATCAACTTAAAAATATGAAAGGTACAATTCCTTTGTTTATAATGCCCGGTAGAGATTGGTGAAACTAGCGCGGCGAACCGATGCAGACTGAGCGCGACAGTTGCCACGTTAAGCCGAGCACGCGAAGTAGATGCACTTGCGGTATCTAGGTGTATCTATATCTGCAGTACTTGTGATGTTTGATATTAACCATTAAAATTTATATATTTCATTCATTGAATTCACTTAATTTTACATTTACAGAGTAAACCGTTATGTTTTAAATAATGATGTGTTATTATAACCTACAAATGTTTTTTGGGAATCTATACTAATATTATAAAGCTGAAGAGTTTGTTTGAACGCGCTATTCTCAGGAACTACTGATTCGAATTGAAAAATTATTTTTGTATTGGATAGTCCGTTCATTGAGGAAGGCTATAGGCTATATAACATTACGCTACGACCAATAGGAGCGGAGCATAAATGAAAAATGTTGCAAAAATGAAAAACCGTTGAAACTAAAAAACGCGAACAAAGTCGCGGGGGACAGCTAGTAAAAAATAAAAATAAATACTTTTATCGTCTGACTGACGTATTACTGTAGATTTTATCTTTTCGTATCATCAGCCCTATTACTTCTGGAATAAAGACAAGGAGTTAATCGTTTCAGGTATTCGATATGGTTAGAAAGCAGAAACCACTGTTTGCTGAAAGAATAATGCCAGTGGAAGGTGATGTAGCCGAACTGAGACTTGGACTCAGTGATAAGGATTGGGAGACTATTACTAAAGAAGTAAGATAACCTTTCTATCTATACAGTATGTAACAAAAATCCTGTCCGATCCAATAAAGGCGTATTCCTGTTCAGTTCAACGTACATTCTAGAAAAAAAATTCTCGCTCAGGCGGCTTCTTTGATACAAAACTGTAGGTAGTACACGTGAACTTTGTCGAGCGATCAGTGTTGCCTTTGATCAGTTTTCAACAACACTGTGTTTTAGTGCACACGTTTCTGTGTGTCGGTAGATTTGTATGAGAATTTTAGTCTAAACTTAATTTGACAGCTCTAATTTTCGTCTGTCCTTTTCTAATTGTGTACAAGTAAAAAGGATACCGATGGCCCAAAATAAGTTTAGTGTGGGTTTAACAGAATCGAGGCTTTAGTGTTTTTTGCGTTTAAATTATTGGATAAAAACCTTTTTCTGATTCTTCTGTTTTACTATTTACAGACGGAAGTGATATTTCATATGGCTGCTACAACAAGATTTCATGAGCCCATCAGTGGAGCCACTATGATCAATGTACGAGGGACAAGAGAAGCTATATTACTTGGGAAACAATGCAAGAAGATAAAGTTAGTATCCTATAATCTGTAAAAGATGTTTAGTAGCCAATCATCAGTAAATTCTTAATCAAGGTGTGTATTTAGAATATATACTTGTGAGAATCAAAATGATTTGAGCAAAAAATAAATAAATGCTAAATAAATGAGGACAACATCACATACATTGCTCTGAACTCAAAGTAAGTAGCTAAAGCACTTGTGTTATGGAATTCAAGAGACAACGAGGGTACCATAAACACCCAGACCCCAGACAAAGTAGAAAAAGGGGATAAACACTGACCCGGCCGGGGATCGAACCCGGGACCTCAGAGCTGGGGACACCTTGAAAACCGGCGTGTACGCCACTCGACCACGGAGGTCGTCGAAAAGGAGATCGAGAGTTTTAAAGGCATCGCTAGTTCTGAGGTCCCGGGTTCGATCCCGGGCGAACGTATAAAGCACTTTTCTACATTGTCTCGGGTTTGGGTGTTTGTGGTACCTTCGTTGTCTTCGATTCCATAACAATGATAAGCCAGTTTTTGTCTAAACTCGAGTTTTTAAAGGTCTATTTAGGCCTTTAAAACATTCTGGAAAGACCACAAAAAACATGGCTGAAGACGGAAAGGCAGAGAACTTTTGCCCAGCAGTGGGAAATAACAGGCTCAATTTAGTCCATACTAATATTATAAAAGCAAAAATAACTCTGTCTGATAGTCTGTTATGCTTTTACGGCTCAACCGCGTACCGATTTTGATGAAACTTGGTATGGGCTAAGCTTAAATTCCAAGCAAGGAATAGGCTATTTTTCTTGCTGCGATTACCGATACCCACGCAAGCAGAGATGCGGACAACTGCTAGTATAAAAAAACGTCTAATGGCAAATTTTTCTAACGCCAGCTCGTTGAATAAAATTGACGTCAGAGAGATTTTGTATGGAAGAACTGTCAAAAATTCAAAATTATTCCTCGGATAATATTATCTAGCGTTTGAAAATTAAGCCCTTAACTAACTAATTACTGATGATTCCAGATCATTTGTCTACGTGTCAACGACTTACACGAACGCAACTGACAGTAACCTTCACTCTGAAGTACTGGAGCAGTTCTACCCCAGCCCCGTGTCTCCGGAACTAATGATCCTCATGGCAGAGAGGATGGAACCAGAGAAGCTTAACGCTATGGAGACACAGTTAGTATATTTATTTAATTATGAAGGGCCTGTTGGTCTAGTGGTTAGTGACCCTGGGTGCTAAGCCGGAGGTCGTAGGTTCGAATCCCACGCAGGACAAATCTTTGTGTGATGAGCACGATCATTTGTTCTGTGTCTGGGTGTAATTTTTGCATGGATTTGAATGTTTGTGAAACCCTTAGCCATGCAAGAATTAAATTTCTTAACTCGGGAGTCGTTTTTTAAACTAATAATATTTAAACTAATATTTTTTTTTTACTAATATACAGCGTGAGATAAGGACGGCAATACATAATAACTAACTTAGAAATGTCAAATCAATTTTCGCCTTTTTAATGCACACGTTTCTGCGTGTCAACCCATTTATATAGATACATACATATACACTATCCTAAAAATCTATCGTAAATGTCAAAGCATTTATTTTGTTCGCATTTAGGAAGACTGAATGCGATTACACCTTCCTAAATTCAGGACCGATTTCATTAAGGGTCCTTAATTCAAGATAGTGTAATAAGCGCATATTTATTTATTTGAACTTTATGCACACAAAAAAAGAGTACAATGGCGGACTTAATGCATTCTATACCAGTCTGCCAAAGGTGGTGTAGATATAAGTATGGCAGGTGCAGTGATGTTGTGTGAGGTATATATATTAGATATGAATATAGTAATCTGATGAAAGCTTTACTTTTTCCATATTTCAGGCTAATCAAAGGCTACCCAAACACTTACACATTTGCAAAGAGTGTAGCGGAGGATATCGTCAGAACTTTATCAGAGGACATGCCTACATGCATTATAAGACCAGCTGTTGGTAAGATTTTACTGTCAATATATTAGTTTTAATTTAAGGAAGTAACGACCCAATTGGTCCCTCTAAATGGCAAGAGACATCGCGGTATAATCGGCCACGGGACATACGAAGATGGCGGGACGAGTTGGGCTCGTTTAATAAAAAATGGTTCAGCACGACCCTAACCAGATTGAGATGGAAGGACAGAGAGGCTATTGCCATGAAGTGGTACAGGTATGGTTACAGAAAAACTGTCTAGGGTTGGTTCGATGGGGTTTAGGGTAGCGAAATATAAGCCAAAGAGTTAGATTTAAATCCAAGAAACAAAGGTTAGTTGTATTTTTAGGTAAGTAGGTACTACAGATTTTAGGAATGCTTAGTGACGATCAAAACTATATACATAAAACTTGTGTAAATAAAAAAAAAACTAGTAAGTTACACCATTTATAACTCAAGAACGGGTGGACCAATTTCCATGATCTTAGATTTGTTGCGTTTGTCTCCACCCCTAATAGCAGAATAATATAAAAAATCCGAAGACTTTTGATGTGAATTCAGAAAATTCTAATATTTTTTAATTTATTTTGTATAACAGTGATTTCGTCGTATAGAGAGCCAATGCCTGGTTGGACAGATATGAGCTGCACGTATGGAGCCAGTGGAGTAAGTATTACAAACTTATAGTCTTTAAAAACATGAAGAAAATTTTAAAAAAGTACATAAGACGTTTAAAATATTTGAGTTGCGTCGGGCAAAGCTGACCCCAACATAGCTTGGGATAGGCTAGGCAGAAGAATTACTTTAGATACTTAGGCAAAAGCAGTCCAAGCGCGCCTCTTTAGATACATGTTTCATAATGAGAAAAATATGGCCGGCTTAAAATTACCTAGATGAGAAACTCTAAGACGTTTTCGTGGTTCAAACATTGTTTGTTAAATCTAGCTAGATTAAGCTGGCCCGACCCGGCCAAACTATCAATAAAAATATGCCCTTAAATTTAAATAATAAAAACTTAGATCCAGCCAGCCCTTGCTGTTTTTGCCATATTAAGATTGTTAGCAACGCACTAAGTCGTGGTCCGAACCCCACAGGAGTAGCCCTTAGTGAACGTTGCTGACGTAGTTAGTTTTTCTATTGCCCTGGCTGAAGGTTGAGGTTGTCTTGAGGTTCTCGCCAATAGTACGATGAAGCAGTCATAGCCAGTGCTCAGGATAACTGCGTAGAACTTTTTTTAAAAAAAGGCCATTATTCGTAATTTTCATCAAGTATTTTGTTAAAAAAAAAATACCAGAATAAAAAAAAATGTTTTTTCCTTTTAGATGATCCTGGGTCCTGCAACAGGTCTCATACATACAACGTACGCTGATAGCAACACGTCATACAATTTAGTACCAGTAGACTACGTGAATAACGCCATTTTAGTGGCAGGGTACCAAACTGGCACTAAAAGTGACAAAGATATCAAGATCTACGCTGTTTCTAGTGCAAGAAACATGTTTCTTTGGCGTAAGTAGATTTTTAGAGGTCCTTCGTAGTCAAGTGGGATCTTTTTAGGATTCTGTAGCGCCATTACTAAGTCTCGGCTGTCCGTCTATCTGTATGTATATCAGCGGGCTGTATCTCATAAACCTTGATAGACACATACAGACAGAGGCGACGGGAGACTTTGATTTAGAATAATATAATAAATAAATAATAAATGTGGACAACATCACATACATTGTTCTGAACCCAAAGTAAGTAGCTAACGCACTTGTGTTATGGAATTCAGAGACAACGAAGGTACCACAAACACCCAAACCCGAGACAATGTAGAAAAGTGCTTTTCTACATTGACCCGGCCGGGGATCGAACCCGGGACCTCAGAGCTGGCGACACCTTGAAAACCGGTGTGTACGCCACTCGACCACGGAGGTCGTCAATATGTACAGATAAGTATAATTTTGCGTCTATTTTCAGGTTCAACATTTAAAAAACTAAAAGAGATAGGAAGAATACTACCCACCCCTCTAGCGGTGTGGTACATCTTCACAATAAGTACTGGAAACAAACACCTGTTTCTGTTCATATCTTGGTTGTTGCATTTCATTCCTGGGTTTTTGATGGATGGAGTCTGTATGCTGTTAAGGAAACCGCCAATGTAAGTTGAAATTATTTTCGTCATTAAAACATTTGTAGAATCCGTACCTCGGAAAGCAAGTTAAGCCGTTGGTCCCGACTGTCATACGTTGATCTTTGACAGCATTCTGACAACCAGTCCTTCTAATATAAATTGGGTTATGGAGGTCAGATAGACAGTCGCACCATGTAAAATACTGTATTTAGCTGAATCCGGTAAGACAGGAAGTCGATCCTGACATAGCATTATATTTCAAGTAACTTGGAAGAAGTCTACTATTAGACAAACCTAATCAACACTTCATTCATAATGTTCACACGTGCAATATTATATTTAAAACGCCTGATAGTTTTAAGATATTTTTGTTATGAGCAGCGTCATTGCTACTTAAATTTTGCAGGCGCTAAAATTAATCATTATCAGAACATAGGAGATTTATATATTTTTATTGTTTTTGACATTTTTACATTATTTATATCTTAATATTTACAAACTTAACTATATATACACTTTAAACAAAACTAAACTTGTCTTGTTGATTCCTCGCGTGACCCAAGGGCTGGCTTTTACCTTGGACAAAAAGAATTAGCATTGCCATACAACGTGGCAATGCCGCCAGCCTTTTGGGTACACTTCCAGTCGATAGCGACGTGGATGAATTTTTTGACGCAATTTTTTAGAGATTTTTTTAGTTAAGTTTAGTTTTATCAGAACTATTTTCTCTTTTAAAGATTGTTAAATATATAATAACACTATTCTCTTTCAGGTTCATAAAATTATACAATAAAGTATACAAAACATCGTTAGCCCTCTCGTATTTCACAACTCACACTTGGATATTTAACGACGCAAACACTGACAAACTATACCAAGATTTAACACCAAATGACAAACTTATATTCAATTTTGACACAACAGATGTTGATCAAAAGGAGTATTTAACATTATGGTGTGTTGGTCTACGGAAATATTTGATGAAAGATGGCATTAAAAACACTGATTATGCAAGAAAAAAACAGTTCTGGTTACACAAATTACATTGTTTAGTTTCTCTTGGCTATGTTTATATATTATTTAAGTTATTGAGCTGGGTTTTGTACTGTATAATGTGTGTGTTTGGTTTGTAAATATATGTTTATTCCTAGTGTTTCTTTCGTGTTCTTTATTTTATGACAATAAGTACCTAATACTTAGTGTAAATACACTAGCTGTTACCTGCGACTCCGCCTGCGTGGGTGTCGTTTATTGCGGTAAAAAGTAGCCTATGTCCTTTCTGAGGATTCTAGGTCAACCCGTACTAAGTTTTATCCAATTCGGTACAGCGGTAAAGCCATGAAAGCGTAACAGAGAGACAGAGTTACTTTGGCATTTACAATATTAAGTATGGATTTAAAATCAAAATCAATATTCATTTATTTCAAATTGGGCTATTAAGTACCACTTTTTAAAAGTCAACGTATCAGACAGCACCCTTATTCGCCCACCCTACACCGCTTCCTAAGTGCTCTGGCTGTGGAGAAGAAACGGCGCAACAACTCCACAGCAGGACGCTGTCTCTCATTTTACAAAAAAAGAACATAATGTGAGTAAGTGTATGTAATCAAATAATACTAATCTGGGCACGGTAGTTCCCCCGCCAAGACAATCCAAGCGAAGCGCAAGGTATACTTACCTACCTTATGTCGAAGCGCGTAGTCGTTTTTTTTAACCCCTTTTAATTTGGGATTGGATTATACTAGATAAACAAAATTCTCGGGATATGTTGTCAATAGCCGACTTATTAAACATATAAAGTGAAATTGCATAGCTCTTATACTTTAGATTTCATTTATATCTAATAAACCCTGATTTCAGCTCTGAGTAATAAAAATTCTTACTTCCTAATGTTTTAGAAAACTTAAATTTGGTAGGTATGTAAGCTAGTAAAAGTACAAAAATCTTATACTTAGAACTTGACTCTACATGAGATCTAATTTTTTTGACAGTGCGAGTCATATGGTCTCGTCTTGGCGACATTTTACATGAAAATGTTTTTGGTAGGATTATAATTACCTAACCTACCTACTTCTTTTTCTACTGCTAGCCAAACGACTCTGACATTCCTAATTTACTAGTACAAACTTTTCTGTCTTGAGCCGCTTCCCATATAGGTAAATACCTACTTATTTTAAGTTAAAAATACTGGATACCTACTTACCTGATACCTAATTAGATTAATTGATCGCCACACAAGGTTTTTCATCGGAAAATAACTAATTTATCAATAACCTACACCACTAAGTCAATTAACAACTTTAAACATTAGATATAGTAAGTAATTGTATGTAAACAACATTAAAAATGCATTAAAAACATTATTAGATTCACATTTATATATTAAATACCTATTAGATGAAATTAAACTGACGTTAATTTCGAAAATGACGTAAGAATTTTATGAGCAAAATTTCATTATATGGTATTTTGACAGCATGTAAAATATAAGTACTATCTATTTATGGCTTATTGGAGGCACTCTACCAACTATTTAATCAGTTAAGACAAATACAAAACATTTCAAGAGAAAATCAACAAAGAAAATAGGCACCTTGTTTGACGATACTACTTTCCGCCTCGCCGCTTCCTTACGCTTAGGCGCTGCGTGTTGTTCCCCGCATCGCTGCCACTGTGGCGAGCTTGTCAACAGCCTCGGACACCACGGGCTATCATGTAGCCGTAGCGCAGGTCGCTTGGCGCGGCACGCGAATATCAACGACATCATCCGACGAGCTCTTGTTGCCGTCGGCGTTCCGGCTGTACTAGAACCTAATGGCCTGGCACGCGACGACGGCAAGAGACCGGACGGCATGTCTTTGTTCCCTTGGAAGATGGGTAGGCCTTTAGTGTGGGACGCTACTTGTGTCGATACTCTTGCGCCATCTCATATTCCTAGTTCATCGTGCTGTGCTGGCGCTGCTGCTGCGGCTGCTGAGAACCTCAAACGGCGGAAATATAACAACCTTATTGGAAGTTATACATTCCAGCCGTTTGGGGTTGAAACACTTGGACCGTGGGGTCCGAGTGCACACATATTATATAAAGATCTGGCGAAACGCCTTGTTGACTCCTCGCGTGACCCAAGGGCTGGCTTTTACTTTGGACAGAGAATAAGCATTGCCATTCAACGTGGCAATGCCGCCAGTCTTTTGGGTACACTTCCAGTCGACAGCGATGCGGATGAATTTTTTGACGCTATTTTTTAGATTTTTTTTTATTAGTTAAGAGTTTAGTTTTGTTTTAAGTGTATATATAGTTAAGTTTGTATATATTTAAAATTGTAAATAATATTTAATTGTAAATAATAAAAAATTAACCTACAAAGAAAATGTATTTTTTTGTCACGATGACATTATTGAGGCGCCATATTGTCAGGAAAAACGTTTTCGCGGGATACTCAAATATTTTTTTTAAATAAATAAATGTGGACAACATCACATACATTGCTCTGAACCCAGTAAGTAGCTAAAGCACTTGTGTTATGGAATTCAAGAGGCAACGAAGATCCCACAAACACCCAGACCCGAGACAATGTAGAAAAGGGGTTTTCTACATTGACCCGGCAGGAGATCGAACACGGGACCTCAGAGCTGGTGACACCTTGAAAACCGGTGTCTACGCCACTCGACCATGGAGGCCGTCTAATTTTTTTTGTTTCGTTTTTTCTTGCACTTTAAATATTACGTAAAAAATAGAGTTTTTCTATAGAGTCGTTAGACAACAGTGATTAACGTAGAACAGTTTTTAATATCTATTACCAAGATGCAATCTATACTAATATTATAAAGCTGAAGAGTTTATTTGTTTGTTTGTTTGTTTGAACGCGCTAATCTCAGGAACTACTGGTTCGAATTGAAAAATTCTTTTTGTATTGGATAGTCCGTTTATTGAGGAAGGCTATAGGCTATATAACATCACGCTACGACAAATAGGAGCGGAGCATAAATGAAATATGTTGAAAAAATTACACGCGGACTAAGTCGCGGGGGACAGCTAGTATAATATAAATATTAGCTGCACTTGGCATTAACATTACACACATTTATTGGCCGGTATAATATTAATAGCTGACATGTGATTCAGTTATCTGGCAAAAAAATACTGACAATGAAAGGAACGAACTGGAAACTAAAAATACTTACGCTTGTTTTTTGTACTGTGTGTTGTTTGTGTGCCTGCTAAATGAATAACAATTTTACATTGGCATTGTATTAAAAATGTAACTCATTCGACCAAGAGTAACCCTAGGTTGGCAATATTAAATTCTAATTTTTGAAGTCTAGGTTGCCTCAATATTTTTTCCCTCATCTATTGTCAATAGTGTTTTAGAATAACTAATACGGTAGGTAGGTACAAATAACCCTGAAAAAGTCATGTGGTTAATATCCCGGGCTAGAACTCAAATCAAATCAAAAGTTTTTATTTCTTATAAACCTCAAAAAGGCGCTTAAGAAACGTTAAAGTTACAGAACTAAATGACTCTAGATGCGCGCTTCCAAAATGTCCTTCCTATGGTGAAGAAACTGCAAGAAACTCCATAGGTTACTCTTTTAAAAATAAGATTTATATATTCAATGTAGGTACATTATTAGATAAAGATATGCGTCAACTGCGCAATGCAGCCGGCGGTAATGGCAATAAATAAATGAAATAAAAATGACACTTAAAATACTTAAAACTTACAACATTGTGCTTATAATAGCGGTAATAGAACCGCTATCAAACTACAACCCTTAATTTTAAGGGTTTTACACTCGAAGGGTGCCAACAGAATTATTTCTAGCCTATGCAGCACGTCGATTCTGTAAAATTCAAACAACAACTCGCATCTCACATCCCTATTCACTCTTACTTCGCATAAGGTTCAAAATGACCTTGATTTCGATCGCGTTCGAACTTCGAGTGCGTCAAAGTGACGGGGGAATTACCTTACTGAATCCCACTATCTCGTCATCACTACGTCATCTCATACTTTATCAGTCCAAATCTCACGTCAATTTAGTTCAACTCGCTGACACGCTCGCAAGGGTAGCGCTAGTGTAAATTCGAGTTTTTTGAATGCCATTCAAGAAACTCACAGCGGATTCAGATTCGAAGTTTAGAATGAGGTTTTACAGAATCACACTGCAGATCGTCTGTCTATCAGTGGGCGAATTAATAGGCGCATTAAGAAAACCTAGATCTTTTGGGAAAAAATCATTGCTCTAAAAGCATTTTCCACGAAGAAAACAGCGAAATACGTATGGAGAAAGACACCGTCCCGTCTTAATTATCCAATTAATATCCCAACTTTTCCTATCGTTACAAGTCACTTTTTTTTTAATCAAGGAGGTTTTTTCATCGTCTTAATACAGAATCTTTCCAGTGTTTATTGGACTTTCGATGGCTTGTGGTTTTTATATATACTATCATTAAGCCATGATTACAATATGGTATTATGATATGCGTCATATAATGGGTAAAACCAGGGGATATTTATGTTGCGTGCCTTATACGTTTTTAATGTAATCGTACGTTTCTTATGAGATAATGTATTTATAGCATACATGAATGGAAATAAGTTCTATGATATACGAAATAATGTTGAATGGAAAACAAGTGAGCTCTACTGTTACAGCGCTCACCAGTTGGCGCCACTGTCGCGTCTGCTGCCAAAGCCCTTGCTGATCACCTGAAGATTTGTCCTGACTAGGAATGAAGCCCACGATCTGACTGGCCTCTTGGTGTAGTGGTTAGTGACCCTGACTGCTAAACCGGAGGTCGTGGGTTCGTTTCCCACCCAGGACAAATCTTTGTGTGATGAGCACGATCATTTGTTCTGTCTGGGTGTAATTTATCTATAATATGTATGTATATAGAAATATATAAGTATGTTTATCAGCTGTCTGGTTGCCATAATACAGGCTCTGCCTAGTTTGGAATCAGATGGCCGTGTGTGAGTTGTCCCAAGACAAGAAAAAAAAAATCTCCGGTTTAGCAGTCATGGTCACTAACCACTAGACTAACAGGCCAGTTTATTTCAATTGAATTTCTGGATTTTTTTTAAACATAATATAAGACAAAATCTATCTTAAACAATCCTTTGACAGTTTAATTTGCGCGAGAATGCACATAAAGCGACGTTTACAATCAAGTAACATAAATATTACATTGGAAATTAATAAAAATATTCACCCATACACGTAAGCCATGGTGGCTTAGTGGTTCAACGAACGGATATGTAGGCACAAGGTTGCAGGTTCAAAACCACTATGGGCAAGTACCAATGTGACTTTTTCAAAGTTATATGTACTTTCTTAATTATTCTAAGACACCATTGGCAAACGGTGAAGGATAACATCGTGAGGAAACCTGGATTCCAAAAATTTTAATCTGAAATTGCTAACTGGCAATGAGCAAGCGTGGTGATCAATGCTCGTTCCTTCTCTATATGAGAAGAGGCCTGTGCCCAGCAGTGGGACATTTATAGGCTAGTATTATAAGTCGTCTCAATGAAATTATTGTACAATTCAATGTGGACATCTCGCACTGATTCTTTGCGTCTTATATGTCTGCCCAAGACATCTTTAAATCGCTTTGAACCTTCCAAGGCCTAACGCGGGGCTGAACCGGTGTATTTATACCGAGTGGGTATTAACTATTTTTGTAAAATAAAATGGCTTTCAAGACTGGTTATACTTGCAAAAGGATGGTTAAAATATAACTGGTTAGTTAACGGATAGAAAAGAAAACCTTACAAATACAAACTACCTATTTACCTATTAACCCTTACTAATATTATTTTAGTTTATTAAAGTAATTATGTCTGTCTGTCGCGCTTACACGCCGAAATATAATATATTATAATAATAAGGTTTCCAAATGTCATCTCAATCGGATGTCAAGAAATGGCTCTAATTGAGCTCGCAAGATCTTATCTTATATACGTACCTTAGAGGCGTTGACCAACCCGCAATGAGCAAGCATGGTGATCAATGCTCGTGCCTTCTCTACATGAGAAGAGGCCTGTGCTCAGCAGTGGGACATTTATAGACTGGTATTATAATAATAGGTACTTATATGGCCAAATACTGAAAAGTCAATCAGTTTTAAGTTGCCGTTAAGTCTCGTGCTGTCTCTGTCATTTTAAGGTGTAAAGTAGTGACAGCTAGACATTTAAGGACGTCTCAAAGTTAAGTTACGTTTCAGTATTCGGGTATTATTAAATACTAGCTATCCCCCGCGACTTTGTCAGCGTGTTATAGTTTCAACGGTTTTTTCATTTATGCTCCGCTCCTTTTGGCCGCAGCGTTATGTTATATAGCTTATAGCCTTCCTCAATAAATGGGCTATCCAACACTGAAATAATTTTTCAAATCGGACCAGTAGTTCCTGAGATTAGCGCGTTCAAACAAACAAACAAACTCTTCAGCTTTATATATTAAAAATACAGATTTGTTCGCCGGAAACGGCAATATTACAAATAGAAATTTGTGTCAAATCTTAACTGTATCATATTCTTACAAATAAATTTATCTTTTTCTTTTATCTTTAAATATTCCGTTACAATCTCTGTTCATAAACTTTCCTCTCAAGATATTATTAATAAGTGCAGTTTTTAAACTGGTTTCTTGTAATTCCGGTTGTTGTGTCCTTTTGGGACCTTACAGGTCATTGAACAGCCTTGTGTGACGTATTGTTGTTGTTGGTACCTTTAAATTTAGATTTCATGGATAGCCGAGTGGTATAGGTCACTACGCCAATTCGGTATTGACAAGATTTTTTTATTTCATTTAAAAAATATATATTACAATCTATGTCGAGTTGTAAAAACGGCTGATAAATTACTTTCACTTTACAAGCATTTTATTAAAGCTAATTAGACAGAGAGAGCTATACCATCAGGTGACGTCACCTTAGTAATTCTCCATACTAATTTGGGGCTGGCCCGTACAAGTCGTCGTTTTCCGAAAAAGAGATAAAAAATGCGTCACCTACTAACTTTGAAAGCTTATAACTTTTGTATTCGTGTTTTTTCATGTTATTTCGAAGTTCTGTTTTAATTTAATACTATTATTAGATATATTTGTAATAAATAAATAATTTGATAGCAGTCAAATACCCAATTACCACTGCGCGCGTCATGCTAAGATTTAGATCCCTGCATGGGACAAACATTTGAGTGTTTAACTATTTATAGGGATTCTTACAAGTTTTTTTTTTAATATCCGCCAGTTAGATTCATGAAAAATAATGGACACGTATTTTTTCCTTTATTACGTAATCAAAAACTTACGACGATATATTTATTTGTAGCGGTAAGTGATGTCATGCGATATTTCGCATGACATCACTTACCGCTACAAAATGTTCCGGTTTGTAACGTAGCGAGCCCTCACTCCGTTACTTTAAGTCACTTTATTTAAATAGTTTTTATGTTATTTCGACAAAGCAAAAAATATATGTACTTAATATTTTTTTTGAATTCCATGCCAATGCAAAATTTGTTATTCATTTAGCAGGCACACAAACAACACACAGTACAAAAAATACTCTTAATGTTTAGATTCCAGTCAGTTCCTTCCATTGACAGCAATTTTTAAGAAAACTGAATCTCCTGCCTGCTAAACTAATATATCAATTTTGCATTGGCATTGTATTAGAATTAAAATTTAATTAGAGAGTTAGGGCACTTAGTTGTCGGTAAGACCAAAAACATAATTATGTAGTTTGAGTAGGGAATGACAGATTAGTGATTGATACAAAGCGATTATTCTTCACAGTATACTCATCTAATGAGTTAAATAATTAACTATTAAGTTCGGAAGTTTATAGAACATTCGATGATATATAATTAATATTATTATTTGCGGTTAGATTTAACTAGAAGTGAAACATCCTTGAATATTATTTTTAGAATTTTTATAAATGGTCTTGTTTACGTATTAGGATTTTAAGATATTTAAAACACGTAGGTATCCCTAATCATGACGGTTGCGATGATGCGGGCTCGATCCCCGCTTCGGACAAATATTTAGACTGGCTTGTGAGTTGGTGTAGTGGTCAGTGACCCTGACTGCTAAACCGGAGGTCGTGGGTTCGATTCCCAACCAGGACAAAATCTTTGTGTGATGAACATGATCATTTTTGTTGTGTCTGGTGTATTTTTTCTCTATTAATAATTATGGTATGTATTTAGAAATGTATAAGTATGTAAATCAGTTGTCTGGTTGCTAAAATTCAGGTTCTGTCTAGTTTAGGATAAGATGGCAGTGTGTGAGTTGTCCCAAGATATTATTACTATCTATACTTAATATTGTAAAGCTGAAGAGTTTGTTTGTTTGTTTGAACGCGTTAATCTCAGGAACTACTGGTTCGAATTGAAATATTCTTTTTGTATTGGATAGTCCGTTTATTGAGGAAGGCTATAGGCTATATAACATCACGCTACGACCAATAGGAGCGGAGCATAAACGAAAAATGTTGCAATAATGATAAACCGTTAAAACTAAAACACGCGAACAAAGTCGCGGGAGACAGCTAGTATGTAATACATGCATATTGCACCCGTGTCAATCCGGGGCGGCTCGCTAGTTTTATATAAGTTTATTTTTTTTATTTTCTCGCTGACGGTATTTTTTGTTTTTTTTTTTAAACTTACTGGTTTTTGTTTAAGGAAAGAATACATCAAAAAGTGGGGCAACATCTTAAAACATGACGTAATGGTTGTCGTATTCTCAAGGTAAACGAGACAAGACCATTGTTGGAACGTAAAGATTATTTATTTTAGTTTATTTGCTAAAACTCTGTATAAGTCTGTATGGTTAGAGTACAAGGCCAACAAATATTTATGGGCGACCATCATTAAGTTTACGATATTGAATGAGATAACATTATCTATTTGGTCAGATGAAGTGATGGCAGGTGGAGTGAGGCAGTGACCGAATGGTGGCCAAGGTTAGGCAAAAGAAGCGTCGGTCGTCAGAACAAGATGGGTCGACGACATTACTAAAGTTTCGGGTCGAATCTGGATGAGACTGGCACAGGACCGGAGAGAATGGCACGTGTAAGGAGTGGTCTATGCCTTGCTGTGGGATAACAAAGGCTGTGGATGACGATAATGATGATGATGTCTTTTTTTATCTCAGAAGAACATGAGCATTACGCAGTTTAGTTAAGGTTAAATTTGCTATATCAACATTTAGATTATTTACTTCGATGCGCTTCGACTCTGCTGTGTGTGGTGTAGTATGTATCAGGAAAACCAAATATTTATATTATACTGCTGTCCCCCACGACTTTGTACGCGTGTTTTAGTTTCAACGGTTTTTCATTTAAGCAATGTTTTTCAATTATGCTTCGCTCCTTTTAGTCACAGTGTAATGTTATATAGCTTGGCCTTCCTAAATAAATAGGCTATCAAAAATTAAAAGAATTTTTCAAATCGGACCAGTAGTTCCTGAGATTAGCGCGTTCAAACAAATAAACAAACAAACTCTTCAGCTTTATATATTAAGTATAGATAAATTACACCCAGACACAAAACAAATGATCATGCTCATCACACAAAGATTTATACTGGGTGGGAACCCTCGACCTCCGGTTTAGCAGTCAGGGTCACTAACCACTAGACCAATAGACCAGATTGTATAAATTCTATAAGTTTAAGGTGTGTATATGTCCGTGGCATCGTAACTCACTTATGTAAACAGAATAAGATCCTTTTTCTTTGAAGGCGATCGAGGTAACTCGAAAATCCCTGTATACCCGTTTTAAGATTACTCGGTGTTTTTTTATAGGATAACCGTCAACGGGTAAAACCCTGACCTAATGCCGGTCACTCACTTTCGCACGTATACGCAAACCCATAAGTGTAGGACGACATTTGCAAATGATTTCATATCTAAGCTGTGTCGATTTTTTAACAGACATCAAAGCGCACGCACCTTTTTCGAATGTTTGCGCGCATTTGACTGACCGGGGTAACGCGACATCACTGGAAATTAAATTATATTTTATACCAGCCTATAAATGTCCCACTGCTGGTCACAGGCCTCTTCTCATATAGAGAAGGAACGAGCATTGATCACCACGTTTGCTCATTGCGGGTTGGCGATTTCAGATTCCAATTGTTGGAATCCGGGTTTACTCACGATGTTTTCTTTCATCGATTGTCAATGATGTCTTACAATAATTAAGAACGTACATATAATTTTGAAAAAGTCACATTGGTACTTGCCTGCAACGGGTTCGAACCTGCAACCTTGTGCACACAAATCCGTTCTTTGAACCAGTAGGCCACCACGACACTTAAATATGAATCATAACACGAAAAGGGTAAGCAGTGTTTAATACCTTGAGGTCAAGTTAGAAGGACCTACTCCTAAAATTAGGTACACTTGACCTAGAAAAAACGACCGATGTGGGCAAAGACCTTTTTTTGGATTATGGAGTCTCGCCAAAATAAAAAGTTTGGTAGATCTTTAAAAATGGAATCTAAAGCTATGTTGGGGTCGGCTTCCATTCTTACCGGATTCAGTGAAATACTGTATTTTACATGAAGCGATGATATCTGACCTCCACAACCTATTTTACTGGGTAACACAGTATCCAAAAAAAATCACAATACCTTTATTAGAAGTGTAATATTGCCCCAGGCCCTTTGGATTGGATTGGATTTATCCCAGGCACGATGGGCATATCTTGAAAAAAAAAGCTATTGAATCTACATAATAGGGATGTTTCCTGGGTATGAAAAGTTAAAATCTATTTAGTCCGTCAGTTAGATAATAAAAAAATATTAGACACGTATTTTTTCTTTTATCAAAACAATAAAAACTTACAAAGATACAGAGCTTTAAAGTTTCGGAGTGACGCCACGCGTAATTTGCGTTCTCTGTATTTTGATCATTTTTTGTTTGTAGATTTAATTAAAAAAATTGTCAATAAAATTCATTAATCTAAAAGGCGGACATTTAAAAAAAAATAGGAAACATGCCTATTATATTGTAATTGTTCAAGTTTTCACTTCTGTCTGCACTCCCGGAGTGCCACTGTTTTTTTAGATCTAGTTCTAGACTTATTTTTTGCAGAAACAATTATTACTAATAATATATAGCATTTACACACAATTTTATGTTCGCAATTGTGACTTAAATAAGCTTAAAAATGATCCTAACAAAAAATTATAACTTCAATAAAGAAGTATTCCGAATTCCATACTAATATGTGAAGACTTGTAATTGGCTCTCTTTCAACTATGATTGTCTGTCTTATTAAGTTTTATCTTAGCTGTAAGTCTTCCATAGTATAATAAATAAATAAATAAATATTATAAATGCGATAGTAAATCTGTCTGTCTGTCACGCTTTTTACTATTATTAGCTATTAATTTTATCGATTTTTATGATACTTGGTATGGAATAAATATATAGATTCAAATTGCATTTTATTTTGACAATTCAAATTGATTAAAAAAAATGAACTCGCATGAAAACTCATAGAATGATAAAAACCATTTTCGATTTCGGACGAGGCGCGTTCAAAAGCTAGTATATTATATTTATGTAAAGTTTAAAGAATACTTCTGCTGCTCTATATAATGTTAATAGCGTGATGATTCACGGACTATATTGTGGTCACTAACAATGATTAGAAAACAGATAGTTAATGTGTTGTTGCGTCATTCTATTTCGGCGGTAACTTTCCCCTTATTACCTGTGTCGCTTACCGTAATTGTTTGTTGTAGTAAGTGTAAAAAAACTAGAGTTCTTCTAGGTTAACTTAGAGTTTTACTCGAAATCCATACAAATATATAAAGCTGAAGAGTTTGTTTGTTCGTTTATTTGTTTGTTTGTTTGTTTGAACGCGCTAATCTCAGGAACTACTGGTCCGGTGTGAAAAATTCTTTCAGTGTTGGATAGCCCATTTATTGAGGAAGGCTATAAGCTATAACATTACGCTGCGACCAAGAGGAGCGGAGCATAAATGAAAAATGTTGCAAAAATGAAAAACCGTTGAAACTAAAACACGCGGACAAAGTCGCGGAGCTAGTTATAAATAAAATGTGGACAACATACATTGCTCTGAACCCAAAGTAAGTAGCTAAAGCATGCAAAATGTTTGGTTTTTATTTGTGAATAGCTAACCAAAACAGTTATCTATTTTATATAGGTTTTAAAGAAAAAAATTTACTCTCAATAAAAACATACATGCCACTTACTTGAGAAAAATACTAATCATAGTTAAGTTAGAAATATGCCATATTTAGTTTTTCTTTTTTACGTAGTCGTTACTCCTTATTACATTAGCTATATAACAGTGAAAGTCTCGTCAAAATCGGTCCAGCCGTTCCAGAGATAAGCCGGAACAAACAAACAGACAGACAGACAAAATTGTAAAAAAAAATATTTTGGTATATGTACCGTATATACATTCATATGCAAGTAGTAAAAAGCGGTTATTTTAATATTACAAACAGACACTTCAAAATTATTATTATTTATTATGTATGTATAGATGTATAGATTATATATTTTAAAAATATATTAGTTTATCAGTTGTCTAGTTGATACAATACAAGCTCTGTTTAGTTTGGGATCAGATGCCAGTGTGCGAGTTGCCCTAAGACATTATTATTATATTTAACGGTACATTTTCTCTTGCATAAAGCAACTTTTGGACATTTCCAACTTTGTCCTAAATGAATTAAAACTGCAACATGAACGCAATGTGTCCGTTAACGCATGGTCGTTAAGTAAACAGGTAAGTGGACCTTCCTAACAATACCTTAACTGTAACAAGTTAGATTACTTAACTGCTAGTTAAAGTTGCGAATGTAACTTGATCCCGTTGAAAAAAAGAAAAGGTAGTTTTTTGGGTTCTGTACTCGAAGGCTGCTAAAGGGCCATTACTAAGTCTCTGCTGTCTGTCCGTCCGTCTGTCTGTAAGCAGGCTGTATCTCATGGACTGTAATAGCTAGGGAGTTGAATTTTTCAGAGTATGTTTATATCTCTGTTGTCGCTATAACAAAAAAAAAGTAAAAAAAAAAATATTTTTTTTAAGAACGACTCCCGCACTAATGAATTTAATCCTTGTGTCGCGGGGGGTTTTACAATCATTCAAATCACATGCACAACGAACACCCAGACTTGGAACAAGCATTTGTGAATCACACAAATGCTTGTCCCATGCGGGGATCGAACCCGCGGCACGTCGTGCACAGTGGTAACTGGCGTGGTGACCTATACCACTCGGCTATCCGTGCAGTCTAATATTAAAATAAAGAATTAGATCTTGATGTCCTAGCGGTTCATTGACCGGATTCTTGAGCACAACGTTGCAGGTTTGAACCCATATGTAGTTCAGTACCAATGTGACTTTTAAAATAATGTGATTTAAAAACCCAATTTACTAAAACCCATGAAAAACCAATAGTTTATTAAATCCTACCTGGGCACAGTTAACGACAAAAAATAAATAAAATACGTTTGGCTTAATTTACAATTTAAAAAAGGTTTCAAGAGATTTATTAAGAGTGGGTTCTGTATCAATTTTTTTTAACATTGTTTATCATCAATACTAATATTATAAATGCGAAAGTAGCTCTGTCTGTTTGTGTGTTGCGCTTTTACGCCAAAACTTCTGGACCGATTTGAATGAAATTCAGTACACAGATAGTCTACAGCCTGAGAAAGCATATAGGCTATATTTTGCCGCGATAACCGACATAAACTAATGGTCGCCGTGATAGACACAAGACGGTTCTGTGTGGTGTATTATCTTATTTACTACTGTACGGTACTATTTAATTTGATAGGCATACACTCAGTATGTAACAATATGTTACCTATTTTGTTTTATTTTTAGTACGATTATACGTATGTGTATTGTATTATTAAATTCTTTACATTGTTTTGGAATGTATAATTATATTAATTATAAAATTTAATTATGTAGCTATCAATTCTTTCTTTTAGGGGCAGTGCAGTAAATCAGTGTTTGGAGTATTTTCATTCAATGCATACTTTTTTTTTATCTTTTTAAAGCCGGCAGCAGTTTCGTCATGCTCCCTTAGTTGTCATTGCCTGCGGTGGCGTCTTGGGTCGGGTCACCTCCTTCCCTCTAATATGGCGAGGGAGGTGATGGCTGATCCTTGCGTCATACTCGTGAACGGGTGCTGCTTGCGGTGACTGGTCGTTCTGCTGACTTTGGGCTCTGTAGATTATACTTTTAACTTCATAGTACCTATTGTAGTACCTATCGACCTCAAACACTTGTTTATTTGCGCAGTTCCTAAATTATATAACTATTATTATTGTATTCGAAATGACAGCGTGCTGCTGGGGAGTTTGTTGCGCCGTTTCTTCTCCACAGCCAGAGCACTTAGGAAGCGGTGAAGGGTGGGCGAATCAGGGTGCTGTCCATTGTATTGACGTTCTGAAAGTGCTACTTTGTAGCCTAGTTGGAATAAATGAGTTTTTGATTTGATTTGAAAACGCGGGCGGAGCCGTGGGAAACATATAGTTTTCTTTTATTAGAAAAACCGTCCAGATGACTTCATGAACAGTACCTAATAGGTATAGACGTAATTCGTAGACAGTTGAAATGTTAACACTGTGTGTATACAAGAGTCGTGTATGGAGTTTGTTTTACTTTATTATAATACTAGCTGCCCCCCGCGACTTTGTCCGCGTGTTTTAGTTTAAACGGTTTTTCATTTTTGCAACATTTTTTATTTATGCTCCGCTCCTATTGGTCACAGCGTAATGTTTATACCTTATAGCCTTCAATAAATGGGCTATCCAACACTGAAAGAATTTTTCAAATCGGACCAGTAGTTGTGTAGTTCAAACAAACAAACAAACTCTTCAGCTTTATATATTAGTAATATAGATTTACGGAATTAATCTTGTACGATTGCACGCCCTTCATGCGCGAGTCCGACTCGCACATGGTCGATTTTTTTAAAAACTGCATAATACAAATTGCAACAATATAC
The DNA here is from genome assembly GCA_932294365.1 of Diachrysia chrysitis. Classification (NCBI taxonomy): domain Eukaryota; kingdom Metazoa; phylum Arthropoda; class Insecta; order Lepidoptera; family Noctuidae; genus Diachrysia; species Diachrysia chrysitis. Next base: position 6,159,472 of record OW028670.1, read on the forward strand.
ACTACGATTGACATTCTATCACATTTTAGTAAGTACACTTGTTTAATATTTTTTCCGAGCTCATTTACCAGATGGTAATTGCAGAAAAGAATAAGTACTTACCTACTCTTTTTAGGGAACCCTAAAATTAATAATGTCTGTCAATTCAAATGTGAGTTTACGACCGGTTCAGCAGATGTATTTATTATATTTATCGTAAATTACTGGTTTTTGAGAATAATTACCATACAGAGTTAGTTTTTAATAACCAGCACAATTTTTAGAGATGATATTCTGAATCGATGTCATTTTCGATATAATAAAAAAATCATTTTTTTGTAAATAATATTTTTATTCCCATTCACCACTAAAAGGGTGTTAAATTGGTTTTTTCCATTTCAAAAAATGCCTCAAGAAGTTTTACTTCAACATTAAATAAACCAAGGAAAGGCTGCTATAAGCTATATAACATTACGCTGCGACCAAAAGGAGCGGAGTATAAATGAAAAATGTTGCAAAAATGAAAAACCGTTTTAACTAAAACACGCGGACAAAGTCGCGGGGGACAGCTAGTGCAGTTATAAAAACACAAAGACGACAATAATATTTTGTTTTTAAATTAAATAAATAAGGTTTGCTTATTTGTGTAGGTATTTAATAAATAAAATAACCTTTAAGCTCCTTAATCATTAATGTTTTAACGAATCTTCAAATAGTTTGGGTATCGAAAAGCATTTTAATTATATTATTTTATGTTTGCACAAATATATATATAGTAGGTATATATTTTATAAGATATAATATATACCTACTAGCTATTTCCCGCGGTTCCACCCTCGTGGATATCGGTTATCGCGGCAAAAAGTAGCCTATGTCCTTTCTCAGGCTCTAGAATATCTGTGTACCAAATTACATTCAAATCGGTTTAGTAGTTTTGACTTGAAAGCGCGACAGACAAACAGATAGAGTTACTTTCGCATTTATAATAAAAAGTATTGAAATAATATTATTTTATGTGTGTACAATGTATACATATAGTATGACTTCACGTATTTTATGTAAACAAGTTTCACTTCCCTTAAAACGAAATAAAGAAACAACCCATAATATGTCCCGGGTTTTACATTCAAAACACATGAAGAACTTGATACAAAAATATTTGTAAGAATTCCCAAGGTAAGGTTTAAATTTTAAAATTGTCAAAGATTTAATATAAGTCCAGACCAACGACTTAACTTGCTTTTCGAAGCACGGACGGATCTCGGTAAGTTATTGATTACCCATCCATGAATTAACCGCAGCAAGCACAGCTTAACCTTCAAGATCTATCCATCGAGCCTTAAAAAGGATTAATCGCCGGAAATCGCCGAAAACAATCGAACCACTTTCCGAGTATGACGTCATAACCGTAAATGTGCACTGCGTACGCGCAGCTAATCTCACGTACGGGCGATTGTGAAATGTCCAGTCAGCAGACAGTATGCCTTAAGACATCACGGAGTGCACACGTGTTGACTGTAATAAATTAAAATAATATAATAAAAAGAAAATATCGAAGAACCTTCGAAATTTAAAAGTGGTGTTCGTTTTTCAAAGTGATTGTGGCCGTTATTTTTTTGTGTCATAAGGTGAGTGTCAATTTTTTTAATTATTATATTTTTATTTTATTTTTTATTGTTGTATTGAATCTAAGTATATAATGGGAATTTCTTAGAAACGAGAATGCATGTTATTATGTGCACAAAGTTGCAAGCATAAAGTTTATTATTTATTGTGCTGTCGCAATGTCCCATACAATTACAGATGGAAGCCATTCAATTTGTTCATTCAAAAGAATTGCACTTAAAAGTTATTTTGCATAAGATTTTATGATAATGAAACTAATAAAAATTAAAATTGGATACCTACACCTAAATAAATATCAAATTTAGTTTAAATAAAAAATTACAATAATATTAATGAATATTATACTTAGCATTAAAATAATGCGAAGAAAATTTTTAGTTCGTTTTTTTTATAATAATAACTAGCTGTCCCCCGCGACTTTGTTCGCGTGTTTTAGTTTCAACGGTTTTTCATTTTTGCAACATTTTTCATTTATGCTTAGCTCCTATTGGTCGTAGCGTTATGTTATATAGCCTATAGCCTTCCTCAATAAACGGACTATCCAATACAAAAAGAATTTTTCAATTCGAACCAGTAGTTCCTGAGATTAGCGCGTTCAAACAAACAAACTCTTCAGCTTTATAATATTAGTATAGATAATATTATTTTATTTGCGCAAAATGTATATTATAGAGATAATAATACAATTAGTGCCATTATATATTTTTGTTGATTTGTGATATGCAAATATTTGAACACTTACCTATTAATTAATCATACACATACAGTTAACAATTAAAAAGCATGCAAGTCGTCTTTGTTATATTTTTAGTATCTCTGATATTGAGTAAATTGACTTTACAACCTCACGTTTTTTTAGAGATGGGTATCTGTACAAACCTTTCTGATTAAACTTTATTATTTTCCTCATAGTGTAATATCAGGATTAATCAAGAAATTTTCCTAAGTCTTAGAACTTATAATGATAAAATTAAGATATTCTTATACAGAATTTTTTATATCATATTAACCTGGGTTCGAACCTGCCTCTTGTGCAGGCGGATCCAATGACTGAACCACTACGTTATTTTACTACTACTACTTGATTTTGATTTTGATTTTGATCTACTTTCAACTTAAAGTTTATCCTAGAAGACACAATAATAACGTAGCTAACAATAAAATTAAAATGTAAAATAAATTATCAATATACTTTTAAAAAAAAAAAAATATTTTATGTATTTTTTTTAACTGTTTTTTTATTACATAATATTTTACGTACCTAAATATTAAATTATTTCTCTCTGTTTTAAAAATATTATCATCAGAACTAAATTGGAAATTCAATTAGAATATCAACAATAAAAAATATTATTGTTAAAAATTACAATAAATTCTGTCAATGAAAATAAAACTGTAATCAGATTTCAATTTCTTTTCACTGACACTGAAACAAATCATGTAGTTTCGAAGATTGAATAATACATCCAAACTTATACATTAATAAACCTGATCATTATATTATTATTTATCAGTGATACCTGCCTATTCAGCGACTATTTCATTACTATACAAGCTTAGAGTAAAAATATGTAATTAAAGAGTGCGCCTAACAGAGTATGAACTGTGAGCAATATAAAAAGGAAAATCGTAAAATTAAAGTCAAAACAGAGCGCGCTGCTTTATTAAAACTATTTCAAAATCTAATAATATCGGAACCATCGATATTTTCGCATAAACGTCTGTCGTCGGACGGAAAATCACTTAAATCAGTAAACGAGCGTAGTACTTACAGCTAAAAATTTGCTTACGCTCGGCACAACGATCTACTAGCGACGCGCACTCTATGCTTGTTTATCTATACTTAATATTATAAAGCTGAAGAGTTTGTTTGTTTGTTTGTTTGTTTGAACGCGCTAATCTCAGGAACTACTGGTTCGAATTGAAAAATTCTTTTTGTATTGGATAGTCCGTTTATTGAGGAAGGCTATAGGCTATATAACATCACGCTACGACCAATAGGAGCCGAGCATAAATGAAAAATGTTGCAAAAATGAAAAACCGTTGAAACTAAAACACGCGAACAAAGTCGCGGGCGACAGCTAGTGTACTATAAACGAGTAGTCGACGCATGTCATCGTATGATTATTTAAATGAACATTTGTTTACCATTATCCTTACTAATTATAAATGCGAAAGTAACTCTGTCTTTCCGTCGCGCTTTCACGCCAAAACTACTGAACCGATTAAAATAAAATTTGGTACACAGATAGTCTAGAGCCTGAGAAAGGACATAGGCTACTTTTTGCTGCGATAACCGAAATCCTCGCAGGCGGAGCCGCGGGAAACAGCTAGTTATATGTAAATAACTAATAGTGTTTTGCGAATTGAATTCCAATCATTATTTTCCGCGAATCGTATAAATTATAGTTCTGTGGTTAAATGGCTAGGTTCTAGCGAGTTTAATTTAAATAACTAGTTAATACATAACTATTATATTTAATGTATTATTTATCAATTGTTGTAAGTTTTTACCAACTGCAAAAAAGGAGGTTATCAATTAGACTGGGTTTTTTATGGGTTTTGTTTGTATATCCACGTGTTTCTTCTAAGTATAAATAGCTGACCTTAGGTACACAATTACAGGAAAAAGTGTACGTTTCAACAAAATCGATTCAGTAGTTTTGAAGATATGGATGTAATCAGCAAGTGATAAAAATCTATCGTTTTTAAAAGAAAACCTTTACTTAAAACAAACGTTTTGAGGACATCCGTGGTCAAGTAGCGTATACACCGGTTTTCAAGATGTCGGTAGCTCTGAAGTCCCGGGTTCGATCTCCGGACGAGTCATTGTAGAAAATAAGTTTTCTTCATTGTCTCGGGTCTAGGTGTTTGTGGTACCTTTGTTGTCTCTGATTTAATGACTACCTTCTAGAAAACGTCCTTGGAATATAAGCGTAGATGACTGTTTTCAGAGTTTTACGCGAATGTGATACATTGAAATAAATCTACTTTAAGATTTTAGGTCGGAATAAAAATATTGAGGTAGAAGCAACATCAACTGTCAAGACGAATACCACCTCAGTCTGCCCGTAACCATGACACCTGCAAAGGCGTCGAAACGTCGGGAACTAAAATCTAAATACAAACCGCGATAGAATCCGTTTAAAAGTAGTTTTATTTCAATGCAGATGACTGATTTAGTAATATCTTGCGTTCTACAATACAATTATAAGTATATCCTAGAGTCTATTTAAGTAGTTCAGTAATTAAAACTAGCCTTCAGGACATGCCATTTCCTATTAATGTGAAATCTAATTAGATTTTTCCTGTTACAGATGTAGGTAATTAATATAAGATAATGCTTAATCTATCTATATATATATACTAATCTATACTATTATATTATAAAGCTGAAGAGTATGTTTGTTTGTTTGTTTGTTTTAACACGCGTTATCTCAGGAACTACTGGTTCGAATTGAAGGATTCTTTTTGTATTGGATAGTTCGTTAATTGAGGAAGGCTATAAGCTATTTAACATTACGCTGCGACCAAAAGGAGCGGAGCATAAATGAAAAATATTACAAAAATGAAAAACCGTTGAAACTAAAACACGCAGACAAAATCGCGGGGGACAGCTAGTCTTCTATACAATACATACAAATATGTAAACCCTACTATACACGGATTATTCTTACTATTCTTACCAATATTATAAATGCGAAAGTAACTCTGTCTGTCTGTCGCGCTTTCAAGCCAAAACTTCTGAACCGATTTAAATGTAATTAAGTACACAGATAGTCTAGAGCCTGAGAAAGGACATAAGCTACTTTTTGCCCCGATAACCGACATCCACGCGCTCGAAGCCGCGGGAAACAACTAGTACAAAATATATTTTTTTGTATTTGATAGCCCAATTCTCGAAGCCTTATACGCGGGGCACAGTTAATACCTTTCTAGATTATTTTCCCGGATTAAACCTGCGACCTTGCAGATCTAAATCCAAACAAACAAGCTCACCACATTCCGATAAATATTCAAAGATGCAAATCGACAAACCAGTCTGCATCTATATTCCTTAACGCAGGCAAAAGTATGGAAAACAATAAGGCTGATAAATCTAGATATACTAATAAATTCTAGTATTAACACGGGAAATATTATAATACTGGCCTATAAATCCTCCCCTCCACCCTTTAAAGCCTCTTCTCATGTAGAGAAGGCACGAGCATTGATCACCACGCTTGCTCATTGCGGGTTGGCGATTTCAGATTCCAATTTATGAGATCCAAGTTTCCTCTTTGTCAATGGTGTCTTAGAATGATTAAGAAAGTACCTACATAATTATAACTTTAAAAAAGTTACATTGGTACTTGCCTGTAGAGGGTTCGAACCTGCAACCTTGTGCATACACATCCGTTCGTTGAACCGCTATGCCATCTCTACATTAAGGCTTAAAGAATCATTAATTTTTTATCTTGGATGTAGGTTTTGGTCGCAAGCAGACTGTTTATAAGATTATATTAAAAAAAATTGCTACCTGAAAACTCAATAAACACGTACATAAAATTGAGCAAGATCTTGTGGGAAATCACAAGGCATTATAAATTCGGTAAAGTCCGGTAATGCATCTAAACATAAACAAAACTAAACTCTAAAAAATAACGTCAAAAAAATCATCCGCATCGCTGTCGACTGGAAGTGTACCCAAAAGACTGGCGGCATTGCCACGTTGTATGGCAATGCTTATTCTCTGTTCAAGGTAGAAGCCAGCCCTTGGGTGACGAGAGGAGTCAACAAGGCGTTTCGCCAGATCTTTAAAAGTTACTTAAAATATATAAAAAAATACTAGATATTTTTAGATTCCAGTTAATTCCATCCATAGACGGTATTTTTCTTTCAAGAAAACTGTATCAGCTATCAATGAAATTAAGTCAAGAGTAATCCTGCTAAAATTTTGGTTACCCATAAAAAGTAACTTAAGATAAATTGACCCTGATATAAACATGCATATTGCAACCTTGTGCATTCGGGTTCGGTCATTGAACCAATACTCTACCAAACAAGAGACTGGTCTTTTTTTTAACTGTGCTATACACTCTTAAGTTAAAAAACCCAGAAACGAACAGTCAATATATTTAATATGTATTGTAATTTTAGTCAGATATCAGGTTTTCGCCAAAACAAAATTAATTTGTTTTTGATTATCGGAATTATGTCGAACGGCATAATAAAGGTCATTTGAGATATGCGGAAATACCAGTGTTTTTAATATATATATACACATAATATATAATTTCATTTAAGTTACAATTTTGGGGATTTTGATATTGGCCCCATAGCCAATGAACTGAGTGAGGGCTGTTTTTCCAACTTAAGATAATTTTTAATCGTGATATAAAATTGAATGTCAAATTATCCCTCCGATAAAATTATCTGGCGTTAAGAAAATTAATCCTAATTCTTCTTCTTCTTCTTCCTGCCCTTTTCCCAATTTATTTGGGGTCGGCGCACAATGTTTTCTCCTTCCATTCTGCTCTATTAGCCGTCATACTGTCATTCACTGATTTTTCCCGCATATCATCTCTCACGCAATCGATCCACCTTTTCTTCGGCCTTCCTCTTCCTCTCCAGCCCACCACATCCAAATTCATCACTCTTTTATTCACGTGCGTTTCATCCCTTCTCATTACATGCCCATACCATCCTAAGCGATTTCCTTTCAGTTTTTCTGTTACTGGTGCCACTTTTAAACTTCCTCCTTCAAAATTAATCCTAATTATTGGAAGATTTTTGTTATACCTTCTAGATATATTAAAGCATAATTGGGTACCCAAGGAAAAGAAAAATATAATGTTGCCATTATATTTTTCATATTTCATTTTATGCTAGTAAGAATTTTGACCTTGCCAAGTAAACTTTAGTTCATTAAAACATTTTTTTTAATGATATGCGAATATTTATTATTTGCAAATTAAGGTTTTCTCATAAATATTTAAAGGTACAAGAGCGATGACTTATATATATCTATACTAATATTATAAAGCTGAAGAGTTTGTTTGTTTGTTTGTTTGTTTGTTTATTTGTTTGTTTGAACGCGCTAATCTCAGGAACTACTGGTCCGATTTGAAAAATTCTTTTTGTATTGGATAGTCCGTTTATTGAGGAAGGCTATAGGCTATATAACATCACGCTACGACCAATAGGAGCGGAGCATAAATGAAAAAATGTTGCAAAAATGGAAAACCGTTGAAACTAAAACACGCGAACAAAGTCGCGGGGGACAGCTAGTTATCAATACAATTATAAAGGATATTAGTTTTCTTAATAAATAATAATGTAGATTTCTAAACAGCTTTTACGCCTTTCTCGGAGCAAATAAAACTTTTTTTTAAGAGATCTACGTAGTTCGCCTGAGCGCAGACTTTAACTGCTTCACCGGACTTTTGGCGAGAACCTTAAGGGCCACCAGCCAGAGCAATAGAAAAACTAACTACGTCAGCAACGTTCACTAAGGGCACTTCCAGTGGGGTTCCAACCTCGACTTAGTGCGTTCCTAACAACTAAGTTACCCGCGATCGAGCTTAAAATACTCAAAATGTGAAACAGATATCTCAAATGTTTTTGTCATAGAACATTGAATATCCTTAGGCTTAAATGGACATCATCATCATCATCATAGTAGCCTATAAATGTCCCACTGCTGGGCACAGGCCTCTTCTCATATAGAGAAGGCACGAGCATTGATCAAATCAAATGGACATGGACTGCATTAATCGGGCAATAGCATTCTATAACCTTTTTATCAAATTTATATGATTTGTAGGTTTTGCCTAAACTTTTTTGCATTGAACTCAATGAAACCCGATAATCGAGATCAGTTTTAACTAGTCACATGCATACACTCCCGTGAAATCCTCTCTTAGTTAGTAGTCAACATAAATGCTCATCCATTGCGAAAGTAACTCTCAGGAATTACTTTTTTTGATAAGCATTATAAATTTGCTCTGGGTCTGGGTGTAATTTATCTATAATAATTAAGTATTATGTTTAAAAAAACTTCAGAAATTCAATTGAAATTAACTGGCCTGTTGGTCTAGTGGTTAGTGACCTTGACTGCTAAACTGGAGATTGTGGGTTCTATTCCCACTTATCTTAGTGTGTTGAGCATTGATCATTATTGTTGAGTCTGGGTGTAATTTGTCTATAATATGCACATAAGTATGTTTATCAGTTGTCTGGCTGCTATAATACAGGCTCTGCCTAGTTTGGGATCAGATTGTCGTGTGCGAGTTGTCCCAAGACATTTTTATAACCTCTGTCCGTTTTTCGTTCTATCTATGTATGTGTGTTACACTTTCAAAGCTAAACCGCTGACCCGTTTTTTACGAAACTTGGTACGGAGTAAGGTTGGATCCCGAAAAAGGAAATAGGATTCTTTTTTTCGACAGAAGCTAGTCTAAAATATTATATATATTATGTAATGCATGAAATGGAACCCACACTAATTTTATAAATACAAAACCTATAATAAACAAGTTGATTGCCGGATGACCTTGGAAATTTACTTCGGAATAGGAAGTGTGCTGTTGTGTTTTGTACATCCGTATGTGACAACTGTTTGTTGCATATAAATATATCAATAGGTCGCTTGTTTACCTAATCTAAACTAATATTATAAAGCTGAAGAGTTTGTTTGTTTGTTTGTTTGAACGCGCTAATCTCAGGAACTACTGGTTCGAATTGAGGAAGGCTATAGGCTATAATATCACGCTACGACCAATAGGAGCATTAATGAAAAATGTTGCAAAAATGAAAAACCGTTCAAACTAAAAAACGCGCACAAAGTCGCGGGGGACAGTTAGTATAACATATTTTGGCAGATGTGTCATATTTAACATAAAAAGTCTTGTCTCCTCGCCTTTTCCGTTACTCTCCAATTTAATTTTAATTATAATACAATGCCAATGCAAAATCGATATTAGCTCATCTGGTAGAAAAAGATTTTTTTAAAAAAACAAATGCTGTCAGTGGAATTAACTGACTGGAATTTAAACATTGAGAGTATTTTTTTGTACTGTGTGTTGTTTGTGTGCCTGCTAAATGAATAACAATTCTGAATTGGCATTGTATTAGAATTTAAATTAAATTGGAAGGTAAGGGCACTGATTGCGGTACATTAGAGGATGCAACAAATCTTGATGGAGTGTGTCCGAAACGAGGCTTGTAGGCGGCAACATCTAAAAATTAATGCGGATAAGAGTTATGTGCAGAGATGAGTATTTTAGCCTCTGGGTTTGTACAATCCAAGTGGTTTGTACTGTTCTATTTAAAATAACTAAATACACCAAGTACTTTGTATAGTCAGCTACCTGCCAGAAAAATCTTATCAAAAGTGACCAGTCGTTTTGAAGATTAGCCAGAACGAACTGACAGACAAAAAATTTATAACCTGATTTTAATCATAAATTTCGTGCAAATAACTGTATGAGTTAAAAAAAAATAATATTTTGTCATTACAAACAGACACTTCAATTTTATATATTTATATTGATTTAGACATTGAATTCTTTATCATGGTATAATTTTACAACTATTATAAATTTATTCTTAATTTTTCCATGAGAGATAAATAAATGAGATACTACCAAATAAAATGTTGTCAGATTAATGTTGCCAAGCGGCAAATAAATTGATTTAAATAAACGTTTGTTTCAAAACCAGTTAAGTTTAAATACTTAACTGGTAAATTTATTCAAAATAAACTACCTACTGCCCTAATGCCATACTCATTTTCTCATTCATTCGTTACGTTTTAATTTTCATACAAACCTTGTCGTGGCAATAGCAAACATAGGTACTAAAATATTATCAAATTTGGTGCAGTTGTTCGGAAGTTATGCGCGTTTATACATTTCTTCTTTTTTTTTTTTTTTAAACGACTCCCGCACTAAGGAATTTATTCTTTGTGTCGCGGGGGTTGCACAAACATTCAAATCACATGCACAAAGAACTCCCAGACTTGAAACAAGCATTTGTGGGTCACACAAATGCTTGTCCCATGCAGGGATCGAACCCGCGGCACGTCGCGCACAGAGGTAATTGGCGTGGTGATTTGGCTATCCGTGCAGTCAATTTCGGTGACTCATTTTTATATATCATCATCATCATCATCAGCCTATCTTCGTCCACTGCTGGGCATAGGCCGCTCCTATGGCACGCCACCTAGCTCGATCTTCAGCTCTTCGTTTCCAACCACTGCCAGCCACTTTGTGGATGTCGTCGCTCCATCTAGCCCCCGGTCGTCCTACACTACATTATATAGATTCATTATGTTATTTTAATTCACTTTTGTGTTATACTTACGAACACAAAAGTGAATTAAACTAAACAATTGTACTTCCATACGTAGACGGGCCTGTTGGTCTAGTGGTTAATGACCCTGACTGCTGAACCGGAGGTCGTGGGTTCGATTCCCACGCAGGACAAATCTTTGTGTGATGAGCACGAGCTCATCACACAAAGATTTGTCCTGCGTGGGGACAGAACAAATGATCGTTCATTTGTTCTGTGTCTGGGTGTAATTTATCTATAATATGTATTTATTTAGAAATATATAAGTAAGTTTATCAGTTGTCTGGTTACCATAATACAGGCTCTGCCTAGTTTGGGATCGGGCCGTGTGTGAGTTGTCCCAAGATATTATTAATATACCTAATTATTGTACCCGTATTATGAAATGATGACTATTGTGTGACAAATGATGAAATAGACATTAATAGGCCCCTTATAAAGACGTCAGCCATTAGGGCCTCCACAGAACTAGTGACTCATAATTACTTGGCGTATTCTTCAACTAACATCTAGCGTGGATAGCGCCGCATTTTATTTTCTTGGCCCCTAAGGGTTTTTAAATCTGTGCCCTTACTCTCCAATTTAATTTTAATCTATACTAATATATAAAGCTGAAGAGTTTGTTTGTTTGTTTGAACGCGCTAATCTCAGGAACTACTGGTCCGATTTGAAAAATTCTTTCAGTGTTGGATAGCCCATTTACTGGGGATAAGCTACATAACATAAATAAAAAATGTTGCAAAAATGAAAAACCGATTAAACTAAAACACGCGGACAAAGTCGCGGGGGACTGGTAGTTCTAAATAATGCCAATGCAAAATTGATATTCATTTAGCAGGACACAAACAACACAGTACAAAAAAATACTTTCAATGTTTAGATGCCAGTCAGCTGCTATCATTGACAGCATTTTTTTTAAGAAAACTGAATGTTTTGACTGCTAAACTAATGTCATTTTTGCATTGGCATTGTATTAGAATTAAAATTAAATTTGAGAGTAAGGACAATGGTCCATAGCAATTGACGGATTTGTGTGCACAAAGTTGCAGGTTCGAACCCATTACAGTCAAGTACCAATGTGACTTTTTCAAAGTTATATGTACTTTCTTAATTATTCTAAGACATCATTAACAAACGGTAAAGGATAACATCGTGAGGAAACCTGGATTCCGACAATTAGAATCTGAAATCGCCAACCCGCAATGAGCAAGCGTGGTGATCAATGCTCGTGCGTTCTCTATATGAGAAGAGGCCTGTGCCCAGCAGTGGGACATTTATAGGCTGGTATGATGATCTCTTAAATTGGAGAGTAGGTACCACCAGTGCCCACTGGTGGTAGTACCAGAGATTAACAAGTTCAAATAAAGTTTTCAACTTATCTGGCTACTATCTCTCGCTATCTTTGACTGGCCTGTTGGTCTAGTGGTTAGTGACCCTGACTGCTAAACCGGAGGTTCGATTTCCAAAACGGAAAAATCTTTGTGTGATGAGCAAGATTGTTTTTTGTGTGTCTGGGTGTAATTTATATATAATTTATTGGTATGTTTATCAGTATATGGTGGCCATAATATAGGTTCTGCCTTGTTTGGGATCAGATGGCCGTGTCTGATTTATTACACCCGCTCTCTCCAGCCTCACCGACAGCTGAACACCAGTATGTTATAGAGCGACTGTCTTTCTGACAAACAACACATTTATTAGGTAACTAGCTGTCCCCCGCGACTTTGTTCGCGTGTTTTAGTATCAACGGTTTTTCATTTTTGCAACATTTTTCATTTATGCTCTGCTCCTATTGGTCGTAGCGTGATGTTATATAGCCTATAGCCTTCCTCAATAAACGGACTATCCAATACAAAAAGATTTTTTTAATTCGAACCAGTAGTTCCTGAGATTAGCGCGTTCAAACAAACAAACAAACAAAATCTTCAGCTTTATAGTATTAGTATAGATACACTTAGAATATACATAGACAAGCATAGAGTGCATGCATCGCTAGTAGCCCGCAATTATTTAGCTATAAGTTCTACGCTCGTTTACTGATTTAGGTGATTTTCCGTGCGACGACAGACGTTTATGCGAAAATATCGACGGTCCCGATATTATTAGCGTAATATTAGGTTTTGAGATACTATTAATAAAACGGCGCTCTCTTTTGACTAAAGTTTTACGAGTTTACTTGGTCATAGCTGCTCACAGTTCATACTCTGTTAGGCGCACTTTATAGTTTACTTATTTTTACTTTAAGGTAATATTATCTTGGGGACTGGTTAAGGACTTAACGACAGTCAAAGAAGATTTGTCATGATGTGGCATCAAAACTAGTTTTACTTCATTATTTTATTAATAAGTTGGTTAATAAATGTAGCTATTAATGTGATTAATGAGAACTTGATTAGTTTCTATGTTAGAGTTTGTAATAATAGGTATATTTTAAACTAGCTGTCCCCCGCGACTTTGTCCGCGTGTTTTAGTTTCAACAGTTTTTCATTTTTGCAACATTTTTCATTTATGCGCCGCTCCTTTTGGTCGCAGCGTAATGTTATATAGCTTATAGCCTTCCTCAATAAATGGGATATCCAACAAATAAAGCTTTTTTAAGTCGGACCAGTAGTTCCTGAGATTAGCGCGTTCAAACAAACAAACTCTTCAGTTTTATATATTAGTATATAGATTAATTACTGTTTAATATAATTTATTGTTTTTAATATAGGTTAATAAACTTAATTCACCTACATTGGTAGTTCGAGTATATACTATTTTATGTGTAATAACTTTCGAGAGGAGTACCTACTCATAATTATTTAAAACAAAACGGTTTACTCACGCACAGGCTCAATAGGAGCCCTAACCAGAAGCTGTCGCGGCGGCGGTGGTGTCGCGAGTCGAACTCTCGACAGAAACTAGTCGGGCGATCCCGAGAATATGCTCATTATGATAAATAATTATATACTATTTTATTTATTTTAAATTTGAATTAAATGACCATTGAATAAATATTTCTCTGTCAACGTAGAGACAAGATTATTTTTTACTAAAACATGCTAAGATAATAGTCTATTTATCCTAAGTGACAAAAAAATATATTTATAGCCTCTTTTTTTTAAATATATATAATACCAGCCTATAAATGTCCCACTGCTGGGTACAGGCCTTTTCTCATATAGAGAAGGAACGAGCATTGATCACCACGCTTGCTCATTGCGGGTTGGCGATTTCAGATTCAAATTTTTGGAATCCAGGTTTCCTCACGATGTTATCTATCACCGATTGTCAATGATGTCTTAGAATAATTAAGAAAGTACATATAACTTTGAAAAAGTCACTTTGGTACTTGTCTGTAATGGGTTCGAACCTGCAACCTTGTGTACACAAATCCGTTCATTGAACCACTAGGCCACCACGACTTCCGACTTATAATATAGGTACTTACAAGTAATTTACTTACACTTAATTAATATGACAATCGATATAATGTCATTAAAATTTCATTAGCTAATTATACTTATTGCCAAAATCATTATCAAACTGTAAATCAGATAAAAGGCATAATAATGTACTTTTAGTTAATTATTAACCCCCGAAGTAAAAAGAGGAGTATCATAAGTTTGACATGTCGGTCTGTCTGTGGGATCGTAGCTCCTAAAAGGATCGACCGATTATGATGCGTTTCTTTGTTTGAAAGTTGACGTGATCGAGATTCGAGGTGGTTCTTAGCTGTACTTATGAAGATCTGTTTAGTTTTTGCGAGTGAAGCCGCGAGGCGCTGCTAGTATTAATTAACACGGAAATGCATTCCAAAGACATCTTTTAAGTATTATCGATAATTGGTAGGTACTATGAAGGTTAAAAGTCGAATTATTATAAAAAAAGTTCAAATAATTAAAAACTTAAATATTATTAAGTTAAATGTTCGTCAGGAAATCCTTACCAATACTATAAATGCGAAAGTAACTCTGTCTGTCTGTCGTGCTTTCACGCCAAAACTACTAAACCGATTTAAATGAAATTTGGTACACAGATAGTCTAGAGCCTGAGAAAGGACATAGGCTACTTTTTGCCGCGATAACCGACGTCCACGCGAGCGGAGCCGCGGGAAACAGCTAGTTGGTTATAAATGTATTTTTTGCTACATGAAGTTTACACGTTGGTAATTTATATTTAATTTTTTTTATAGAGTTAGTGTCCGGGCAAATTATTTTGTAAACATCCGGGGACCTAACCATTCGTAACCTAACCCTGGGTAAACCCTGGGTTTCACTCCGCAATTAAGGTACGTTCGGCTGACGCACCTCCCACGCAGGAATGAAGATGATGAGGAAACGAATGATGAAGAGGAACGAATCCGCAATAGACTCCGCGTGGATGTCGGTTATCGCGGCAAAAAGTAGCCCCTGTCCTTACTCAGGCTCTAGACTATCTGTGTACCAATTTTCATTTAAATCGGTTAAGTAGTTTTGGGTCCCGTAGGCCTTAGGTAAAAACTTTAAATCAAAATATTACTTATTTATTACTTATTACATTTTAAAGAAGGCTTACAGACTAACAGAAATATGATATAACGAGTGTAATATTATCAAATAGCTAATAACAAGCCTCCACACATAGATATAAAAAGAATATATATGTCGAGAAAAAAAAAAAAAAGGAAAGTAATTACACAAGTATAAGCCAATTACCAGAGAAGCTACCAATTACACGAATTTATTTAGATCAACTTTTGTCGCCAAAACAAATAAGAATCCAGTTATGAGTTCCGCGGCCATATTAAGTGACGAGAAACATAATGCCTACTTAACTTTCACGTTACAAAGTAGGTATTACTCAACACTCTTACCAAATATTTACTTAACATTTTTTTAAGTCGGGTAAGTCAGCAGACCGTTTATTTGCTCCAAAAACTCGAGATACTTTCGCATTACGTATTTTATAGTTAAACAGGACTTGCAAAGAGCTCGGGTCTAAGTGAAAGCCGATCAAGGTTAAGCAACTTTACATAAGGTCGGGTTTAGGATGGGTGACCATTTGTTTATATACCCACGTCATTCGCAAAATCTATGCTAATATTATAAAGCTGAAGAGTTTGTTTGTTTGTTTGTTTGAACGCGCTAATCTCAGGAACTACTGGTTCGTATTTAAAAATTCTTTTTGTATTGGATAGTCCGTTTATTAAGGAAGGCTATAAGGCTATATAACATCACGCTACGAACAATAGGAGCGGAGCATAAATGAAAAATGTTGCAGAAATGTAAAACCGTTGAAACTGAAACACGCGAACAAAGTCGCGGGGGACAGCTAGTATTAATATATACACATGATTATTTAAAACAAAACGGTTTACTCACGCACATTCTCGGGATCGCCCGACTAGTTACAGACTCAATAGGAGTCCCTAATCATGAGCTGACGCGGCGGAGGTGGTGTCGCGAGTCGAACATATACATATACACACATGCTTAAGCGGTCTGGTTATGGGTTTTAGTGTCGAATCATTGATGCTTCAAATTGAAAATTTATTCTTTTCTTTATTTATTTTGACCTGAAATTTTGTGTAGTTGAAGCTTTGGATTTTCTGGCTCTATATCTCATTTAGATAGAATATTATTACCTTTAGGCAACAGCCTATATACAGCACAATTTTTTTTCGCATGTTTTCTTTCTTTTCTTTAATACTTTAGAATGATTATATTATATCAATATCTAAGAATAGGGGAGCGGACTGGGTATGAAAAGGAAATATCTATTTAGTCCACCAGATAAATAAAAAAAGAAAAAGAAACTCGTATTTTTTCATATATCAAATCAATGAAAAATGTTAAAGTTAAAGCGCTTTAAAGTACATAAGCTTGTGACGGGTAAAAATTGTAGCTACAAGTGACTTCACGCGACATTCTATTCAGTGTATCTTCTTCATTGTTTGTTTAAGTAAAAAAAGAAAAAATACGTGTGAAAATATTTTTTTAATAATCAATGTGACGTGTACATAAAAAAAATTGTGTCGCATCCCTATTTCCAGCGATATCGCGGTACAAACATACAAAAAAATACCTCCTTTTAAAGTCGGTTAATCCTCTAAAATAGGAAAAATCCCAGAGTTTGGAAAGCCCTAAATCTAATTAAATTAATTTATGTGTTATTAATTTGACCTTCACAAGATCGAGTTGTGACGCACTTGTACAATATGAGTAAGTTGGTAAGAGGATATAGTGAGTATGTTAAAATGTTTGCACGAGGCGTTTTTAGGGTTCCTTAAAAAGTTAACCTTTCAGTGATACCTTTCAATTGTATTGTACACTCAAAATCAATTTATTTTTAAGAAGTTTTTAAATAATCAATCTGTTTTTTTTTCTTGATATCGTTGAGTGAAATTAGTACAGCATCTCAAAAATATAGACAACTAGCTGATGCACTCGGCTCCGCCCGTTTGTGGCAGTTGTCAGGGCAAAAAACCTATATCCTTTAGACTTTGTCTTTTATAAGGCTCAAAGCTTACCCCATACTAACTTTTATTAAAATCGGGTCAGTGGTTTAGCCAAAACGTAACAGACAGACAGACAGAGTTACTTTCGCATTTATAACATTTGTATGGAATCCGGAAAACAATCCCAAAGTAGGCAGAGCCTGTATTATGGCATCCAGACAACGGATTGACATACTTATATATTCCTAAATACATACATATTACAGATAAATTACACCCAGACACAGAAGAAATGATCATGCTCATCACAGAAAGATTTGTCCTGGGTGAGAATTGAACCAACGACCTCCGGTTTAGCAGTCAGGGTCACTAACTACTAGATCATTAGACCAGTCATGGTCGACAATTTATAATTAACATGAAGCCGCATAAAAATAACAAAATATAATTATTATGGATGGCTGCAACGTATAAAAATCAACTGCACTTTTAACGAAAATCACTTTTTTGTATTGATCTAGTAATTTAAGCTCTTGTTTGCTTAGCATAGTGATTTTGTTCATAAAATCTTGATCCTAAACCATATTTTGTGACGAATAAAAAAGAACAGTATTTTTTGTACTGCCAAATTATAGAAAATATATTTTTTTTTAATAAAGTTCGGTTCAGTTTTTAAAAAAATTCACTTGAAAATGGTCTTCTGACTGACGATTTTGTAGATAACTGTAATACTTTTCTGTTATAAAATAAATTAAATAGAAATAAAAATACAAGATATATATTTCACTAGCTGTCCTCCGCGACTTTGTCCGCGTGTTTCAGTTTCAACGGTTTTTCATTTTTGCAACATTTTTCATTTATGCTCCGCTCCTTTTGGTCGCAGCGTAATTTTATATAGCTTATAGCTTTCCTCAATAAATGGGCTATCTAATACTGAAAGAATTTTTCACATCGGACCAGTAGTTCCTGAGATAAGCGCGTTCAAACAAACAAACAAACTCTTCAGCTTTATATGTATATTAGTGTACCATATATATAACTTACTTTTAGTGTACGGAACCTTTGACTCTTAAATACTCACACTTGTCTATTAATCTTGGTCCTACAACAGGTGCGTTATGTTTATCTTATGGTAATCTGATTTTATGTTATTAGATAATTAAAATATGTTAAACCAATGCGATGAACTCAAATAGGGTTTGAATATACAATAATAGCCATGTTGACTACATTATTTTTAATTATTTATGAATATGGAATAGACAGATTACTCACGCATATTCTCGGGATCGCCTGACTAGTTTCAGACTCAATAGGAGTCCAGTTGAACCAGTTCGACTCGCGACCCCGCCGCATGATTAGGGACTCCTATTGAGTCTGAAACTAGTCGGGCGATCCCGAGAATGTGCGTGAGTAAACCGTCAATATTCCCAAATAATTATTAATACTCCTCACGAAAGTTACTATACATTTTTTTTTAGTGGCCAGCTTTTAGATAATGAAAAAATATTAGGCACGAAGTATTTTCTTTAATCTCTTAAACAAAAAATTACGTAGATACAGTGAATGGAAATTTTGTGTGACGTCACTGCTACACTATACTTTTAGCCAAATATTGAAGTCACAAGCCCCCATCCTTGAACTTTTAAAGTGCTTTATCTTTGTCAATTTTTATTGTTTTGATAAAGGAAAAAAAACGTGTCTCATATTTTTATATCATCTAAAACCCAGACATTAAAAAAAAATGTCAACATCTTCTATTATTCTTTGCTTGTAGTTAAGCAAAAGATCGATCAATTCAATCTCATTCCGTAATATCCTTACTTAAATAAATGCGAAAGTAACTCTGTCTGTCGCGCTTTCTGTTAACTTTTCGAGGTCATTGTGGATTCAATTAAAGAAGTCAATGTTGTACATAAGATATAATAAAAATTATTATACATATAAAATATAGGAATAGAACAATCGGCGACAATCGTTGACATGACAGTGAGTTATATCAAAAAAACAAAACGAACAGAACACATTTCATTTAAATATAAAAGAAAGAAAACAGTGAATGCAGAAAGAAGTCTACATATAACACTTCCCCTCAATCGCTGTTTTTAGTATTTCACCATCACTAACTACTCAACTGGCTCAAGCCCAAGTTCACTACACAGAACTTATGTTTAGGAGCACATAACGATTTAGTAAATACATCAGCCACCATTTCCTGAGTAGACAAATAATTTAATTTAATAACATTATTATTAACAGCCTCTCTTACATAGTGGTACCTGATATCTATGTGCTTGGTCCTCCTATGGAATACTGGATTGACACTTAGTTTTTGAGCAGACTGATTGTCGTTAAACAAATCAATTACTAACCCAATCCTACCAGTTAATTCGCTTACCAAGTTCCTAAAACTACTAGCCTCCTTAGCAGCCTCGCTAAGAGCAATGTACTCAGCTTCGGTACTCGACAAGCTGACACAAGCCTGTTTTCGGCATTCCCAAGATATAGTGTTACCCCCATACTTGAAAACGAACCCCGAAAATGACTTTCGGTCCCGTACGTCACCGCCCCAGTCCGCGTCTACAAACCCCTCAACTTTAGCATGACCCGACCTACTAAACACAAGGCTAACGTTTTGAGTTCCCTTAAGATATCTCAATACTCGTTTTGCAGCCCTCCAGTGTTCCATAGTATGACACGTATTAAACTGGCTTAAGTACGAAACTGCATACGTTATATCCGGCCGTGTAAAAACACTTAAGTACATAAGAGAACCTATTAATTCCCTGTACGGAACAGTACCCTCGCCTAACGTACTTGAATCGGTAAACTTAATGTTTGGGTCCAAAGGAGTCTGGACTGGTTTGCATTCCGACATACCAAAACTGTCGAGTAAGATCTCAACATACCGCGCCTGACAAAGCTTCATAGTTTTGTTCTTCCTGTCACGCTCTACTGCAACCCCGAGAACATGTCGCACCGCCCCTAAGTCTTTAATCTTAAACGGTTTACGCAAACTATTTTTTAGCTCTTCAGCAATGCGCGCATCATTATAACAAATAATAAAATCGTCAACGTACAGAGCAATGTAAACAACCGACTTACCATTTCGTTTGTAAAAGATACATTGTTCAAGTTGGCATTGAACAAAACCAGTCGACAGAAGCAAGTCTTTTACCCTCTGATACCAAGCTCGCGAAGCTTGTTTCAGTCCATAGACTGCCTTCTTTAATCTGTAGACCTTATTTTCTTTACCAGGTAAAATGAACCCCTCCGGTTGAAACATCAAAATCTCCTCATCTAAATTACCATTTAGAAACGCCGTCTGTACATCCAGATGATCTACATGTAGATCCATCTCAACTGCAATCGCCAACAACAGTCGCATCGAACTGTATCGTACTACCGGTGAAAACGTTTCAAAATAATCCTCACCATACTTTTGGGTGAAACCCTTTGCTACTAACCTAGCTTTATACCGGGCTATCTTCCCCTCGGCGTCACACTTAATTTTGAAGATCCATTTGTTGCGAACCACATTTTTGCCCATAGGCCGATCTACCAACTCCCAAGCCCCATGCTGATTGAATGAGTCAATCTCATCCTGCATAGCTTGCCGCCACAAGTCGCTCTGCCCTGAACACAAAGCTTCCTTAACAGTGAGTGGTTCTGCTGGGATCGCATCATGTGCGTACAAACCCTTAGGTTGTCTAGATCTAAGATTGTACCTTGGTTCCGGAGGCTCCACTACCTCCTTAACGCTATCTTCAAAAACCAAAGTGTCGTCGCCGCCATCATCACCGCTCGCTGACACAACTGGCTCAACATTTTCCGTTACCAGCTCTTCAGTGACAGTCCCTCGAGCTGCATCACCAGCCATCTTACTCTCAGGCACACACGACTTCCCCTCACTAGTGGAATCGCCATGTTCTTCTCCTGAAAGAAATATTTTTATAGTGGCTGATCCGTGTCCAGTTCCTAGCTCTTTGGCTGGGAACACACTTTCATTAAATATAACATCACGACTTCTATTTATAGAATGTGTCTCAGAGTCATACAACCTGTAAGATTTCCCATTGTCTTCATAACCGACAAAAATATACCTCTTACTCTTAGGTTGTAACTTATTCCGCTTAACGTCGTCAATATGTACATAGGCCTCGCAACCGAAAACCCGCAAGTGGTCATACTTCACCCTATTACCCGACCAAACCTCCTCGGGCGTCTTCCCACCTAATCTACTAGAAGGAGACCGATTAATAAGGTATCCGGCAGTATTAGCTGCCTCAGCCCACAACTTGTGATCCAAACCTGCGTGATACAACATACAACGTACCCGTTCCAAAAGAGTTCTGTTCAACCTCTCCGCTGCACCATTCATTTGGGGCGAGTAGGGAACAGTAACCTGATGTACAATGCCTTTCTCTCTAAAGAATGTACTCAACTCTTTATTAACGTACTCCGTACCGTTATCACTACGTATAGCCTTAACCTTGGATGCACATTGGTTTTCAACGAGCCTAACAAAATCTTTGGTGACGCTAGCTACTTCGCTCTTATTCTTTATGAAGTACAAGAATACCTTCCGTGAGTGGTCATCTAAAAACGTTAAAATATACCGCTTACCTGAGTGAGATGCAACAGGAATCGAACACAAGTCCGTATGCACTAGATCCAACCGCTTAGCCGCTACATCACGTTCAGATTTCTTGAACGGAAACCTGATCTGCTTGCCAAGAATGCAAACATCACAATTATTATTAACTTCTGTATTTTTTAAATCAATAACGTGTGACAGTGACTTTAAGCTGTCATAACTCAGATGACCTAATCTATTGTGCCAGGACTCCTTTGAAACCTCTTTATTTAAACTTTGTTAACTTTTCGAGGTCATTGTGGATTCAATTAAAGAAGTCAATGTTGTACATAAGATATAATAAAAATTATTATACATATAAAATATAGGAATTGAACAATCGGCGACAATCGTTGACATGACAGTGAGTTATATCAAAAAAACAAAACGAACAGAACACATTTCATTTAAATATAAAAGAAAGAAAACAGTGAATGCAGAAAGAAGTCTACATATAACACTTTCAAGCCAAAACTACTGAACCGATTTAAATGAAATTTGGTACACAGGTAGTCTAGAGCCTGAGAAAGGACATAGCCTGCTTTTTGCCGCGATAACCGACATCCACGCGGGCGGAGCCGCGGGAAACAGCTAGTGTGTGTATAAAATAGGGAAAGAGAGAGAAGTGCGAGCAAACATTTACTTTCTCTTAAATCTAGTTACGATTCGTATATCAAGAAGTTTTACTTCAGTACTGTGGTCTAAAAGCACAGTCGTTTTTTTGTTTAAAGAGGTTTAATTTTCAGGTGGTCTATGATCATAAAGTCAGGATCTGATGATGGGATACTGGAGAAATCGAGAGGACTGTTATTTTTTTTTAAGCTGGCTTTTTTTATTTGTTTTTAACGATTTAATATCACGTGAGTAATATTCAAATGAATATTTGAAGTTTAAAAACAAGCTTACTGTCTTGCAAGTCACGTGCAAAAATATAATAAACACTTATATGCTATGAAATGTTGTATACCTACTAATAACTATTTTTGTCGTGTACATTTTCTGATTACCCTTTGACTTAAGACTCTATTTCAAAGATTTTAAGGTTGAAATTCGTTTGTCTACTGTACATTTATATATTATCTAAATGTTTACTTAAGTGGGCTTTAAGTATTCACTGAGTGTGTGCTTAATTTTTCACGAGACTTTTGACATACGTCTATAAGTAAGAAAATACATCCTTATAATCCTTATATTATGAATGCGAAAGTAACTCTGTAAAGTCTGTATGTTTGTGGCGCTTTCACGCCAAAACTACTGAACCGATTTAAATGAAATTTGGTACACAGATAGTCTAGAGCCTGAGAAAGGACATAGGCTACTTTTTGCCGCGATAACCGACAGCCAAGCGGGCGGAGCCGCGTGCAACAGCTAGTAACTAATAAATTAAATCTTGAATAACTTAAAAAGTGCTATGTTTCGGACATGGCAACACATTACTTAATTGGCTACAAATAAGGTCTACTTTTACCACTTTTAATAATGTATCTTATTTTCTAACACCCTGTACAACAGGACATACAGACTGTTATAAAAATGGAGGTTATGTAATCATTTGAACAAACATAATATGATTTTGCATCTTAAATAGTTTGTTTATTTAACAACTGACGTAGAATCACACGATTTAAAACAAGTTGCTAACTAATTAAGTAACTATAGACATTTTGGATGAGAGCAAATAACACGGATGTGTGACATTTTTCGACTTTTGAGCTCTACTACAAATATTCCGACGAATATTTGTAGTAGAGCTCAAAATTGCTTACGCTTGGCATAAGAGGTTACTAGAGTAGCGTTTAACTCTAGAACTTACGCGCGCACGCTCTATACTTGTCTATGATGACTCTAACGGTTGTATTAAATGTAAAAATTAAATTAAATTGCAGTAAAATACGTACAAAAACTATTATTTCTTAAATTCATACCGGAACTCCACTAGTTTTGTAATAGGCCCTCAAATATAATACGTGTTTGAAGAGTACTCAGTAAAACATTGGCCATCCATGTTTATTTTGAGCATTCGTAAATTATGTAAATTTATTTCGGTTTGAACAAATACTTGTAAATGTACTTAAAGCCCGAGTTATTTTTATTTCCTTGTCATAATGTTCCGGTTAGTTTTCAAGGATATTATGAAACTAGTCGAACTAGTTTTTAGGGTTTCGTACTCAAAGGGTAAAACGGGGAAAAAATCCCTATTACTAAGACTACACTGTCCGTCCGTCCGTCTATCCGTCCGTCCGTCTATCCGTCCGTCTGTCCGTCTGTCACCAGGCTGTATCTCATGAACCGTGATAGTTAGACAGTTGAAATTTTCACAGATGATTTATTTCTAGTACCGCTATAACAACAAATAAGTACTAAAAATAAAATAAATATTTAAGGGTTTGCGCTCGATATTGGTAACGGCAACAGGTAGACTCTTGAAATATCCACAGAATAAATTTTCTGTGGATATCTATAAATATGTGTAACTAAATAATATATTAGAGTAGCACAGAGAGCCATGGAGCGCGCTATGCTCGGCATCAAACTTCAAGACCGAGTCCGTAATGTGGATATCCGAAACCGAACAAAAGTTCCGGATGTCGGTACCGCAATCATGAGACTAAAATGGGGCTGGGCAGGACACTTGGCCAGACAAAATGATGGCAGGTGGAGCAAGGCATTGACCGAATGGTGGCCAAGGCTAGGCATAAGAAGCGTCGGTCGTCCGGGAGCAAGATGGATCGACGACATAACTAAAGTCTCGGGTCGATTCTGGATGAGACTGGCACAGGACCGGAGAGAATGGCACATGAAAAGAGAGGCCTATGCCCAGCAGTGGGATGACAAAGGCTGTGGATGATGATGATGATGAAATAGTTATGCAAATTAAAAATGCTAAATTAAAAAAAAAATACACTTAAAACAAAATTAAACCTTTAATTAATAAAATCTCTAATAAATGCGTCAAAAAATTCCTCTATCCAAGGTAAAAGCCAGCTCCTGAGATACGCAAAAATAAAACAAATATTTAAGGGGTCCCCATACAACAAATGTGATATTTTGCCGTTTTTATACGGAATCCTTCGTGCATGAGTCCGATTCGCACTTGGCAGGGTTTTTTTTATTTTGTGCCTTACTGTTTTAATGTAAAATATAGTTTTGTATGTTTTTGATGTCTATATAATACCTACTCCACACAGTCGTATATGTCACGTGTTTTGAGATTATAATTTGTGACAACCGCCGAGTGGAGCAGAGAATTCGCTGGCGATTCTGCGACTCCGGCCAAGGGCAGAGACGGGACCGGGGTGTTTTTAGTCGGTGAAAGTCTGACATATCCCCACGCCGTGCCCTCGGCTTGTGTTGAAATACGTATCATTACACCCCATACAAAAAAATATTAAAAAGTAATAATTATTGGCGACCTCCGTGGTCGAATGGCGTAGACACCGGTTTTCAAGGTGTCGCCAGCTCAGAGGTCCCGGTTTTGATCCCCGGCCAGGTCAATGTAGAAAAACACTTTTCTACATTGTCTCAGGTCAGCCCCCCTAGACAAGTGGCATTTCGACAAGCGTAAACGATGATAGAAATCGCTCAAATGACATTAAATGTATGGAAATTACATTTCGTTTCGATAAGTCACGGACTTGGACTTGTCACTTCCATACATTTGAACGATTCCATCAGCGATATCGCTCGTCGAAATGTCACTAATACTACTTTACTTAAATAATATTTTATGCGGCCAAAGCCATGAGAAAAGTTAGTGTTATATACTTAATATCATTTAAATTTACATTCTTGTTGAATAATCTTATGTTTACCGTGGGCTTAATATTACTAGTTTGACCTTACCATAGAACAAAATCTAGAAATACATGTATTAATAGATATAGGCGCAAATGTTTACGTTTATTGGTTTAACCAAGTTTCTTTATATTTTCAGAATAAGCAGTAGGTATAAAGTTAAAGATATAATAATAATAATAATGTCTTTGGACTTGTATAATACAGTAGAATTGGAATCTGAAATCGCGTGAGTTATACGCGATTTCAGATTCCAATTTTTGGAATCCAGTTTTCCTCACGATGTTTTCCTTCACCGATTGTCAATGATGTCTTAGAATAATTTATTAAGAAAGTACTTATAACTTTGAAAAGGTGCCATTGGTACTTGCCTGTAATGGATTCGAACCTGCAACCTTGTGCACACAAATCCGTTTATTTAACCACTAAACCACCACGACCACCTTTATTGGGAACGTAATGTAGTTACCGATTAGTACAAAATTAAATTTGCGACATATATGACAACGCATCAGCTCCGTCATACATAAACGGCTCGACCGATTTTGATGCTTTTTTGTGGTGTTTGTAATAATTGTCAGGACAAGGTTTGTATGAACGAAAATTGGCGAAAAACAGACAATTGACAGGACAATTAAATTTTATTACATTTTTAATGTTACATGTGTCTTAACGTAAAAATTTAACTAGACTAGTTAACTAATTAGCTAATTGTGTAAAGTAATAATGAAAGTATAACATCGTTAACAATTTACATAACTTTACAGTTTAAATATTTCGTGTGAGGTGTTGCTAATTATTTTATAGTAAAATTAAATCAGTAAGTTAAGTCTGAACGATCTCTGTGTAACAGGAGAGAAAGAAAGAATATTCTTTTTTATTAAAAAAAATATAAAATTAATTTTTAACACCTTCTAAGATTTTTTATTATTCTTTGTTTACCGTTTAATGACATGGTGGCCTAGTGGTTTAATAAACGGATTTATGTTCACAAGGTTGCAGGTTCGAACCCATTACAAGCAAGGACTAATGTGACTTTTTCAAAGTTATATGTACTTTCTTAATTATTCTAAGACATCATTGGCATTCAGAAAAAAACCTTCGTAAGGAAACCTGGAATTCTAAAATTGGAATCTAAAATCACCAAACCGCAATGAGCAAGCGTGGTGATCAGTGCTCGTTCCTTCTCTATGTGAAAAGTGGCTTGTGCCCAGCATTGGGACATTTATAGGCCGGTATTATTATCTATTTATTAAGTGCGTATTAAATTATCTGTTTGAGATCGTAACAACTAAATTGATGAATAATTTATTTTTGTTCCAATGTTTACGAGAAAGAAAGTTTCAATAATAATTATAGTCAAAAAATAAAATTCTTAAGCATATTATATTTATTATCAAACGGAATTTCGATCACATCAGTTTCATTTGGGAGAAAAGATGCCACAGACAGGCACACCAACAGTTTCCGTTAAAAAAATTAAAGGAATTTCAAATACAAGAAACATTTTTAGAGGTTTGTTCGATTTTAACTAAATAACTTTTGTAAGATTGTACGGAATCTTTCATGTACGAGACCGACTCTAACTTGGCAGGTTTTAAGAAATGTTGTTTTTCTGTGTAATATTTTGTATGGTGTATTAATGAATAGTTAACAAACCCGATCATTATTCTGATAAGTAAAGAGTGCCGCTCGCTTTGCCGTGACACATATACTCCAGTGCTCACCTCTCTAATACTGAAGCGTTATGTTAGACATAACTACCATATAATATACTAGCTGTCCCCGACTTTGTCCGCGTGTTTTAGTTGCAACGGTTTTTCATTTTGGCAACATTTTTCATTTATGTCCGCTCCTTTTGGTCGCAGCGTAATGTTATATAGCTTATAGCCTTCCTCAATAAATGGGCTATCCAACAAAGAAAGAATTTTTCAAATCGGACCAGTAGTTCCTGAGATTAGCGCGTTCAAATAAACAAACAAACTTCAGCTTTAGATATTAGGTAAAATATATAGATTTATCTATACTAATTTGACTGCATGGAAGAGATCTACGCAGTTTACGTACTTTTGGCAAAGACCGCAAGGGTCTTCAGCCAGAGCAATAGAAAAACTAACTACGTCAGCAACGTTCACTAAGGGCACCCCCTGTGGGGTTCGGACCTCGACTTAGTGCGTTGCTGACAATCTTAATAAGGCAAAAACAGCAAGGGAGGGCTGGATCTAAGTATTTATTATTTGAGGACATATTTTTATTGCTGTTTTGGCCGGCTGGCATACTAACTTTTGCGGGTTCAACTAGTGGTCTATACTTTTTACATGCATTTAGCCAAAAACTATCTTACTCGTATTTTAAACTACGCTTTAAATACCGTTACGCTGTTCACTATGCAAATGGACACAAATAAATAGGCAGAAACATGTGACGATCGCATTGCAAAACACTGATTTCCCTACGCCTAACATGATTGGGTATTCTGAGCAGGAGTTCTGATGTCATTCCTTACATCATTATGAATCCATTGGCCGAATAGAAAATGGTCTTCCGAGACTTTAAAACTGTTTATTGACCTAGTAAATAAATGTGGACAACATCATATACAATGCTCTGAACCCAAAGTAAGTAGCTAAAGCACTTGTATTATGGAATTTAGAGACGACGAAGGTACCACAAACACCCAGACCCGAGACAATGTAGAAAAGTGGTTTTCTACATTGACCCGTCCGGGATCGAAACCGGGACCTCAGAGCTCAGACCACTCGACCACGGAGGTCGTTTAACGGAGGTTTAACTGCACGTAGATGTCGGTTATGGCGGCAAACAGTAGCCTATGTCCTTTTTTAGGCTCTAGACTATCTGTGTACCAAGTTTCATTTAAATTGGTTCAGTAGTTTTGGCGTAAAAGCACGACACACAGACACACAGTTACTTTCGCATTTATAATATTAGTAAGCGTATGTATTTAGAAATATATAAGTGTGTTTATCTGTTGTCTGGTTGCCATAATACAGGCTCTGCCTAGTTTGGGATCAGATGGCCGTAATAAAATTTTATTATAATTATAATTTTCTGGGTTATATTACTGTATCTCTTAATACGAGAATCAGCTGTCAACACGATGACAAAAAGATGTTTACTTTGATAATACGTCATTTTATTAGCCTACAGACTACCTATTTTTAACAGTTTTGGCTAAAAAATCTGATAAAAATAACCTTATAAATTCAAACTTGTAATGAGCTATTTTTAGCAATCTATTAATATCAGAAGCAGGTAGTTCTTTATATTTGTACCTTTTTGTTTATAAATATAGGTTTTTCCAAGTATTTTTTGCATTGAGGCAGTTACAGGCTGTGGTGTTATTAACAGCTTCGGTAATGGCGCCCCACCGTGGGGCAGCTCACAAGCTTGGTGATCAATGCTCGTTCTCTGTATGAGAGGCCTGCAGTGGGACAGTTACAGGCTGGTGTTATTAACAGCTTCGGTAATAGCTCCCCACCGTGGGGCAGCTCACAAGCGTGGTCATCAATGCTCGTACTCTGTATGAGAGGTCTGCAGTGGGACTTTTGCAGGCTGGTGTTATAAACAACTTCAGTAAAGTAATGGCACCCCACCGTGGGG
This sequence comes from Diachrysia chrysitis, assembly GCA_932294365.1. Taxonomy (NCBI): domain Eukaryota; kingdom Metazoa; phylum Arthropoda; class Insecta; order Lepidoptera; family Noctuidae; genus Diachrysia; species Diachrysia chrysitis. The sequence continues at coordinate 6,188,880 of OW028670.1, forward strand.
TCGCTCACAAGCGTGGTCACCAATGCTCGTTCTCTGTATGAGAGGCCTGCAGTGGGACAGTTACAGGCTGGTGTTATTAACAGCTTCGGTAATGGCGCCCCACCGTGGGGCAGCTCACAAGCGCGGTGATCAATGCTCGTTCTCTGTATGAGAGGCCTGCAGTGGGACAGTTGCAGGCTGGTGTTATTAACAGCTTCATTAATAGCACCCCATCGTGGGGCAGCTCACAAGCGTGGTTATCAATGCTCATACTCAGTATGAGAGGTCTGCAGTGGGACAGTTTTAATCTGATATTATTTATACAATATATTATCATTAATACTGACTGATAGTACACCAGTCTGTCAGGACAAGAACAGCTGGTTTTACAATCAGATTCGTGATCATAATTTGTTTTAAGTAAAACGGGGATAATGGCGCCGATTCTCTTGAACGCTAACTAAATCAAATTTAAACCATTGATATCTTTTACTAACATACAGCGTAAGAAAAGGATGGCAACAGATAATAACTAACTTAGAAATGTCAAACCAGTTCCCGCCTTGAACATCACTGTGTTTTAGTGCACACGTTTCTGCGTGTCGGTAGATTTGTATGAGAATTTTAGTTGAAACTAAATTTGACAGCTCTAATTTTCGTATGTCCTTTTCTAATTGTGTACAAGAGAAAAAGAAGCCGATGTCCTAAAATAAGTTTAGTGTGGGTTTAACAGAATCGAGGCCATTTTAAATGATATTAGTCACTGCAAAGCAAACAAGCAACTATGCATGGAAAAAATATTTATTTTATTATTTTTGTATATAGAAACAACATAATATAATGGATGTACAAAGAGGTTTAATTATGCAATTAATCAATAGCACTACTGACTGAAATTTGTACAAAGTTTTTAATTGTTTTTTTTTCTTTGTTGCAGCCATGGCTGTAGAAAAGCTCACGGATGGCTAGATCTACGATTTGAAGCAAGGAGGCGACATAACCTATAAGGATATGATTGAGGAGATGGTACCTCTTGGAGAGTCTCAGATTCAGAAGCTGTTCTCTGGGTCTTCGGTGCTGCTTACGGGAGGAACTGGGTTCTTGGGGAAGCTGATGGTGGAAAAGCTGTTACGGTGAGTCTAAACTTGAAGTGTCTGTTTGTAATATTAAAATAACTGCTTTTTACTACATGCATATGAATGTATATACGGTACATATACCAAAATATATATTTTTTCAATTTTTGTCTTTCTGTCTGTCTGAATGTTCCGGCTAATCTCTGGAACGGCTAAACCGATTTTGACGGGAGATAGCTGATGTAATAAGGAGTAACTTAGGCTACTTCTATTTTCGAAAAAATAAATAAATTATCTAATCAAATAATAATTAAAATAAAAATGAAAAAATACTTACTTTTTAGTGAAATTCCACGCAGACGAAGTCGCGGGCACAGCTAGTTTAAAACATAGTATATATGTAGTATCATACAATATTTAGCAATGACATGCGCTTAGAATATGACTCATGAACGATTCAATTCTTGTAATCAAAGCCACACTATCTGTTGCAGTAATCTGCGCAAGCGCATAAGGTGGTTAAATTGACAATCTTTGTAACCATAATGTTATATAGATCATTGCGCTTTCTCGTGCCATAGACCACAGAAAACTGAAGACGGGATATTATTGTAAATAAATAAGCATTCTATGAAAGTAAAGGATCTTGTACAAATCGTTTTATATAAAAATGTATTAAGTAATTAAAATAAAAAAAAGTAAACCTTCCAGATTAGAGACGAAAAGATTACAGAAATTACTTCCAGAAAAACTACTGTATTTAATAATTTAGGAACGAACTCATCATAAAAATATGTTTAGTAATAGTGTTTAGAAAAAAAAACGGATTTTATTGCGATTTAAATCAATTTTCCGACTTTTAAATAAAATTTATCGACGTATTTCTGAATTATTATTATTTTGGTGCTTCTGTCTGAAAGGTCGGGTCTTCGTCTGACTTAGTTCTTTGGTCTGTAGCACGTATTTTAGTTACGTTACATATTTCATAATGAGGATTTACGAAAGAAATTACAAATAAGTATAAGTTAAGTAAAACCGGGTAATTTGTACTAGTTTATGTTATTATGAAAATACAAGAAATACAAATTTGTATGTCGTGGTGGCCTAGTGGATCAATGACTGGATTTGTATGCGCAAGATTATAGCTATGGGTTCGAACCCAGACGACTATTTAAAAAAACTACATTTACGCTATCTATACTTACTAATATATAAAGATGAACAGTTTGTTTGTTTGTTTGTTTGAACGCGCTAATCTCAGGAACTACTGGTCCGATTTGAAAAAATCTTTTAGTATTGGATAGCCCATTTATTGAGGAAGGCTATAAGCTATATAACATTTCGCTGCGACCAAAAGGAGCGGAGCATAAATGAAAAATGTTGCAAAAAATGAAAAATCGTTGAAACTAAAACACGCGGACAAAGTCGCGGGGGACAGCTAGTTTGTAATAATTTGGGAATATTGACGGTTTACTCACGCACATTTTCGGATCGCCCGACTAGTCGTCCGTAGCCCGTCACAGGTTCGAGTCCTGCCTGGGGTTTAAGTTTTTCTTTCTACTATTTGTATTTAATTATCGATAGCAACCTTATTTCAAAACTATAAGGTTCATTTTCGTCATTCATCGTCACTATTAAGATGCGGTTGACTGTACAATATATTATTTAAGTTTTATGTAAATTACAAAACGACCTTGTATAAGAGATAATAACTTGATAAAGGGAGCGGACTTTATTGGCAAGAATGCAATGCTTAAATAGGTTCATAAAGTAATAAAATTTATGGATTCTGTGTAAATAGGTTTATTATAACACTAGCTGCCCCCCGCGACTTTGTTCGCGTGTTTTAGTTTCAACGGTTTTTCATTTTTGCAACATTTTTCATTTATGCTCCGCTCCTATTGGTCGTTGCGTGATGTTATATAGCCTATAGCCTTCCTCAATAAACGGACTATCCAATACAAAAATAATTTTTCATTTCGAACCAGTAGTTCCTGAGATTAGCGCGTTCAAACAAACAAACAAACAAACAAACTCTTCAGCTTTATAATATTATATAGTATAGATTTGTGTTGGTTTGTTTGAGATCATTAAAGGTATTCAAATTGTTCGGCCTAGCCTTTTCCCAAGCTATGTTGGGGTTACCTTCCAGTCTTACCGGATTCCATACCGAATACCGTATTTTAAACCCCGATGCAAAAACGGGGGGTTATAAGTTTGATGTTTCAGTCTGTCTGTTTTTCTGTCTGTGGCATCGCAGCGCCTTAACGAATTAACTAGTTATAATGCGGCTTATTTTCGTTGAGAGCTGACGTAATCGAGATTGAAGAAAAGGCCAGCAAATATAAAAAATAATCGTCGAAATGTGATAGATACCTGAGTAGTTTTAAAGTTATGCGTGAAAAAACATATATAAACTAAGTTTGCGTATTGACCTACACCACTCAGTACGGGGCTTAGAGTATACATAGACAAGCATAGAGCGCGCGCATTGCTAGTAGCCCGTTGTGCTGAGCGTAAGCAAATGTTTAGCTATAAGTACTACGCTTCGTTTACTGATTTAATTGATTTTTCGTGCGACGACAGACGTCTACGCGAAAATATCGACGGTTCCGATATTATTAGGGTAATATTAGGTTTTGAGGAAGTTTTAATAAAACTGCGCGCTCTGTTTTGACAAATTTTACGATGCCTACAGTTCATACTTGTTCGTCTATTTTTATTTTAAGGTACCTACGGGGCTATTTGTGATATTCCAGATGTTAATTTACACGTTAGTGAACTTACATAGGGATAAAGAGAACACGTTTGCAAGACATTCTGAGTGCTTAATGCAAGCTAAATACACTTGCAGGGTGACCATAAAGTTAATAATTCAAGATAATGGATAAGTAATATAAAAAACTAAGAAACACCAAAAAAAATACTAAAGAATCGATAATTTTCAAACAGTGCCCATACCCTCCAATTAAATTTAATCTATACTATAATATTATCTATACTAATATTATAAAGCTGAAGAGTTTGTTTGTTTATTTGTTTGTTCGAACGCGCTAATCTCAGGAACTACTGGTTCGAATTGAAAAATTATTTTAGTATTGGATAGTCCGTTTATTGAGGAAGGCTATAGGCTATATAACATCACGCTACGACCAAAAGAAGCGGAGCACAAATGAAATGTTGCAAAAATGAAAAACCGTTGAAACTAAAACACGCGAACAAAGTCGCGGGGGACAGCTAGTCTATACTAATATTATAAAGCTGCAGAGTTTGTTTGTTTGTTTGTTTGTTTATTTGTTTGTTTGAACGCGCTAATCTCAGGAACTACTGGTTCGAATTGAAAAATTCTTTTTGTATTGGATAGCCCGTTTACTGAGGAAGGCTATAGGCTATATAACATCACGCTACGACCAATAGGAGCGGAGCATAAATGTAAAATGTTGCAAAAATGAAAAACCGTTGAAACTAAAACACGCGAACAAAGTCGCGGGGGACAGCTAGTAATATTATAAAGCTGAAGAGTTTGTTTGTTTGAACGCGCTAATCTCAGTAACTACTGGTTCGAATTGAAAACTTCTTTTTGTATTGGATAGTCCGTTTATTGAGGAAGGCTATAGGCTATATAACATCACGCTACGACCAATAGAAGCGGAGCATAAATGAAAAATGTTGCAAAAATAAAAACCGTTGAAACTAAAACACGCGAACAAAGTCGCGGGGGACAGCTAGTCTAACATAAAGTTTGCATTGACATTGTATTAAAATTAAAATTAAATTGGAGAGTAAGGGCACAGATCGTCACAAATTTACGGCACAAACACACAATTTACAAGCTAAGGACCATCTTGATAATGTCTGCATTTCAAACGCATCAATATCGGTTCCTCTGTTTGAGAGGTTTGATCTCAAAGACAGATACACGTACGCAGATGCAAAGTTCAGACTAACGCCACCCCTCTTATTTCCTTAATGTCAAAAAGTTTATTTCTTGATTGCGAAGTAGGTAACTGTCGCTTTCAACAAAATAAAAAAATATGAGTAAGTACTAGTTGTGAACTGCGGTTTCACCCGTATATTTATTCCCCGTTCCCGACTTTTTCGGATGTTTTTATAGTAAATCTGCTATCCGGAGTCGGAGTGGAGAAAAACCCAATAAATGAAAATCATGTAAATTTGGCCACCCGTTCTTGATATATAAATGACTATCTGTTTCCCGCGGCTCCGGCCGCGTGGATGTCGGTCGTCGCTGCAAAAAGTAGCCTATGTCCTCTCTCAGGCTCTAGACTGTGTACCAAATATCATTTAAATCGATTCAGTAGTTTTGGCGTAAAAGCGCTTCAGACAGACAGAGTTTTTTTCGCATTTATAATATAAACTAGCTGTCCCCCGCGACTTTGTTCGCGTGTTTTAGGTTCAACGGTTTTTCATTTTTGCAACATTTTTCATTTATGCTCCGCTCCTATTGGTCGTAGCGTGATGCTATATAGCCTATAGCCTTCCTCAATAAACGGACTATCCTGAGATTAGCGCGTTCAAACAAACAAATAAACAAACAAACAAACAAACTCTTCAGCTTTATAATATTAGTATAGATAAAGATGTCACTTTGTTATATTAATTATAGATAGATATAACACTAATTTGAAACTTCAGTTACAAAATAATTATTTCTCATTTCATATTACAGCATAGTAAAATAATAATTAGATAAAATAAGATAAAATATACCTAGCAATGATAGATTCATTGATAAAAATTGATCGGATAAGCAAAAACTTATTTTTATCGATTAAGTAATATCTTTGTTATAATTATTATTATCAGAAGATCACGTTTCTATTATGTAAACTATATATACTATGAATGCGAAAGACCTTTGTCTGTCTGTCTGTTTGTATGTCTGTTTGTTTGTTACGCTTTCACGGCTAAACCGCTGAACCGATTTTAATGAAATTATAGGTAGGCTAAGATTCCGAGAAAGAACATAGGCTACTTTAGTTCGTGATAACAGACATACTCGCGGGCAAAGCCGCGTGTAACAGCTAGTACTAAAGTAACACTGTCTGCTATGCTTTTACGGCAAAACCGCTGAATCCATTTTGATGAAACTTAGCAAAGAAGTACGCTTGAATCCTAAGCCAGGACATCGGCTACTTTTTACCACGGAAACCGGGAAACACGCGGATGGAGACGCGGGCAAAAGATTAATAATTACATAATTATATAAATAATATATCGTGTGGTACATGTTCTATTGAATGCAATGCTATGCAATTCTGACGTGACCACATTAGTATTCCTAACGTGTTTATGCGTGACAGACACGCTGGTGACAGCAAGATCTTTGATTACTTAACGCTAAAACACGAAGGGTTAGCAGGGTTGTACGTCCAAAAGAATTCATAAAATAAGCATATAATTTAAAATAGAAATACCTTTGTTTAATAAAAAAATATATTAAAAAAAACAAGCTTTAGCATCATTTATCATTAAATACAAATAGTAGGAAGAACAAATTTAAACCTCAGACAGGATTCGAATCTGCGACTTCTTCAACACAAATTCACAAATATTTAATAACAAATATTCGCTCCGTATGCGTTAATGCGTAACAAATAATCATTTATAATCACAGTACTTATAAATGTAATAATAATACCGGCCTACAAATTGTCCCACTGCTGGGCACAGACAACTGTCGTGGTGGCCTAGCGGTTCATTGAACAGATTTGTGTGCACAAGGTAGCAGGTTTATACACCAGGCGAGTACCAATGTGACTTCTTCAAAGTTAGTCGCTCTTTTTATTATTCTAAGGCCTACTTGCACGAAAAACCTAACTCAGAGTTATTTCCTAACACGAGGTTAAATTGACAGTATTGTAAGACAAACTGACAATTTAACATCCTGTTAGCATTTAAGTCTAAGTTAAAAATATAATTCGGGCTGGTGCAAGAGGGCCTAAGACATCATTGAGAATCAGTGAAAGAAACATCGCGAGGAAACCTGGATTCCAATAACTGGAATCTGAAATATCCAACCCACGATCAGCAAGCGTGGTGATCACTGTTCATTGCTTCTCAAAGTACTTGCGAAGACAAATCCAATTAACCCCAACATTATGGGATTACGTCAATTCGTCAGTTCTGGATAGGGGGATAAATATATATTACTTTGGAAAAGGATTACTACTTTTTGACTTTTTCAAAGTTATATATACTTTTTTAATTATTCTAAGATATCATTGACAAACGGTGAAGGATAACATCGTGAGGAAACCTGGATTCCGACAATTGGAATGTGAAATCGCCAACCCGCAATGAACGAGCGTAGTGATCAATCCTTCCCTATATGAGAAGAGGCCAGTGCCCAGCAGTGGGACATTTATAGGCTGGTATGATGATAATGTATGAAGTAAACTTGAATCCCAAAAAAAGGACAATTTACTTCTAGCCAATTTTCGATAACGGCGGAAATATGACGATATCTAAGTAAAAATCAAGGATTTTTCCAAAAACCAGACAAATAGTAATATAACTAGATACCTCGGTTTGCTACGATATGTCTTTTGTCTCTCTTCCACTCTTTAGCTACACATACTTGCGTCTCACTCACTTTACGGAATGGTCTAACAAGATTATTCTATACAGACATGTTTAAACAAAATATTTGCACCTCAGCTCTAGTAAACGTGTTAAATGCAAATATTATTAAACTTAATATGTATCTAACTTAATAAATACTGCTTTATTAGATGTTATTGCAGATTGTGTTAAAAAATCTTCCATTTTTTGGGTTTCACAGGTTCTTAACAAAAATATTATTTAGCACCTGTTATGTTGTCAGTCTGTGGTTTTAAGTCTTATAAGATAAAGATACACTTTACAGTGTCTGATGAAGTGTGTGTCCAGAATTTCCCTAATTTTTCAAACACACATACATTGCTCTGATTCCAAAGTAAGTAGCTAATACCCTTGTGTTATGGAATCGAAGACAATGAAGGTACCACAAGCACGCAAACCCGAGACAATATAAAAGTGGTTTTATACATTGACCCGTCCAGGGATTGAACCCGGGACCTCAGAGTTGGAGACACCTTGAAAAACCGGTTTGTGCACCACTCGATTCATTAGTAAGTTAGGATCTTAGTCTGATGATAGCCGTAATTATCATATCAGCCTGTTGCCAGTGATGGTTTGCACTCTCTGAGAAAGGTCTACCTACGTTCGCCACTGAAAGCCTGAACTGTCCCACTGCATGGGACGTGGATCCCACGTTTCTGTGTGTTCTCTACTTCTCGTGTCAAATGACTCTCAAACTCTTTCCGACCAAAAGGTTGCCACCTGAATGGTCCGGTCGTTGGCCTGACTCCCTGAGTTTGTTTCGACATTTCTTCTCAGGGTAGCCAGTTAGGAAATGTCGAATCCGGCGAGCTAAAAAAAAAAATGTTGTATGTGACTTTTAAAAGTGATGATTTTTTATCCTAGTTACAAAAATAAATGATTTGATTTGATTTGCCTCCATTACGTCCTGGAAGGTGCAGGTGGTAGTGCAGGACAGGCAGGACAGAAGATGCGCCATGACGTTGACCGTTAGTTTTTATCACTTGTCCTTGTACGCGTTCAGTTTATCCCGCATCTTCCTCATAGTCTTTGTTTATTGTAAAACCCAGTCTGTAGAAGCTGCCCCCGTGTTTCACGGTTCCTCTGACGTTGGGCCTTCGTCTTATAGTATAGTATAATAATCGTCGTGGTGGCTTAGTGGTTCAATGAACGGATTTGTGTGCACAAGGTTGCAGGTTCAAACCCATTACAGGCAAGTACCAATGTGACTTTTTTCAAAGTTATATGTACTTTCTTAATTATTCTAAGACATCATTGACAATCGGTGAAGGATAACATCGTGAGGAAACCTGGATACCAACAATTGGAATCTCCAACCCGCAATGAGCAAGCGTGGTGATCAATGCTCGTTCCTTCTCTATATGAGAAGAGACCTCTGCCCAGCAGTGGGACAATTGTAGGCTGCTATTATTTAGTATAGTATAGAATAAACAATATTTTTTACAATATTTTTCCCAGTAACGTTCTACAAAAGGTAAGGTACTTAAAGATCATTTAAATTCATTGCAAGTTCAAATCAACGATAAAAGACCACATACATTATAAATAAAGGATGAGTTGCGGTTAATCTGACTTAAATGATAGTGGGTTCATTCCTGAGCGTGGGATCTTAAGTTTTGTTGACCCCGGGAATTTACCGGATTCTAATGTGCTATAGATTTAACTACCAGTCTCACCAAATGATACTGTATTACCCAGTAAATGTCGCAGTTGCTCTATAACATACTGGTATTCATTTGTATTTTCTTTTATACAAACTTTGTCCTGTATGTAACTAACTGATGCATTTTTATATATATGGATATTATACATAGCTGTACCCGCAGCTTGCCTCTCGTCAAATGACTACCTAGCTACCCTACTTACCTACCTACCTACCCTGCCCTACCTACCTACTTACTCTTCACACCAATTTTCTCTTTCATTCACTCACTTTTCATATAATGAGATTAAAAGAATGCTGTAATTTTGCTAGATATATTTAATTTGGTGGAGCCATTCAAAAGTTATGGTACATACATTTCGGCAATTCATTTTTATATACATAAATATGTAGATTTTTTGATGAAAGGTTTTATAAGGATTTAAAGGCCTCACAAAAAGACTGGTATTAGTGTAGTATACGATCATGCGACGCTGTTTAGACGATACAAAACGTAACAGTTGCACAATCAAGGTTATAAAACTACGTGTTGAGGCTGAACGCGACTAAATTACTAATTAAGTATTACAATCAGGAGTTAAAGAAATCAATTGCGAATCACACCTCTTTTTATTGAGACTCGATTGAATTTTAAATATGTGGTACCGCTAATCGGCTATCCCTAACTGTTTTAACCGACTTCAAGGAAGGCGGAAGTTCTCAATTAGGTCCTTTTTAAATGACCGAAAATTTTCGCTTTTATACTACATTTCATCCCTCGCCCCGCGCGCGCAAGGCGATAACACGTGTGCAGTAACTTAGCAGATTAAAAAATCATAACTAGTGCAAAAAGTGCAATATATAAGTATTATCATACATCGATGTGTAGCTGGTTAAATGTGTATTGCGGTGCATGAAGCTGTCTGACTATTTATCAAAACACAAAAAAGTTATCATCGTTTTCTTCAACTCAACCGCAAAAATAATTAAATTAACACCGGCAGCGCGTGAGTCACCGTAGGAGCGAGTCGTGCAAGGACGTTTGACGCGAGGTCATTGACCGGTGTTGTCTCGCTCGTTAACTATCATATGACACACCTCCAGCGGGCGGTCAGGCGCACTTGCCTATTGCTTGGCAATATTCGTAGCGTAGCGGAATACGAACACTTAAGAGTTTTGCAAACAGATAGCGGTCATTCCTGCACATCAAGACCACCAATATGCTGTCCGGTATTAGACGCACGCCTCCACCTGCGTCGCCTCACTCGGCATCTGAACCAAACTTGACTTTGAGTACTAATAATATCAGCGACAGTAATAATATAACGCAAAGAAAAAGGAAACGCAGTGAAGATGGAATGCTGAGAATGCAGGAAATGATGGAAGATATGAAGAAAATGTTCTCGGAACTTGTCACCAAACAGAATGAACAAAATGCAAAAATGAACTCTTTACAATCGGCTCTTGAGAATATACGGTCCCAAAATACTGCGATCAGCTTGCAAAGCTCCGAAATACGAACTCAAAATGAAAAAATCAAAGAAACCATAGATTTCTTATCGGAAAAATATGATGATGCTCTGGTAGAAATTAAAGACCTAAGGGCTGAATGTAGCAGTAACCAAAAGGTAATAAAAGCGCTTGAAATCAAGGTAGACTTACTAGAAAAGCAACAAAAAGCGTCTTCACTTGAAATTAAAAATCTTCCATCATCTACCCCTGAAACTCGCGAATCCCTTTCGGATGCAGTGCAAAAACTGGGTCAAATCATCAGTCAACCCGTGAGTACAGCGGACATAAAAAACATCTTCCGTTACAAAAGCAAGACTGACACGGTGGGTCCAGTCCTAGTAGAATTCACGTCGGCAACCATCAAGGAACAGTTCTTAAAGTCTTCTAAAGACTTTAACAAGCACAATAAGGAAAATCGTTTGAACACATCCCATATAGTAGAAAACGGACCTAGGCAGCCCTTATATGTAAATGAAGTGCTGACGGCTATGACCAGACGCATACATTATCTCGCTAGAGAACTTACGAAGGAATATGGCTACCATCAATGCTGGGTTGCAAACGGCAAGGTGTATATTCGCGAAAAAGACGGAATGTCAAGTCGCCTCATCAAAACAGATGAAGACCTCGCGAAACTTCGTAAGAAAAATTGACTAGCTCTGTATTTTCTTCTGCATGTTAACTTTTTTATCACCATTTACTCTAAAATTAATCAATTATTTATACACTGTTTAATACAAATAAGTCTGTTACTAATATCAACTAAACATACACAAAACAATATTCACATAATACATACAATCACACTACTTGCACTCCAAATTCATAAAACACACAATACAAACCGGCCGACATACTCTTCAAATAAAAATAGATTTTCGTATGTTCTGTACTAGTACATAAAACTTTTTTTGTTAATACCATTCTGCAGTGCTCAAAATCAAAATGTCAAAATTGAAGTTAATATCTTAAACATTCGATAACACACAAAACACTCTAAATAATATAGATGCTGTCTCGGTGTCGGATGCTTCTACTTGTGATTTGGATAACTGCTATCCTGCAAATTTCATACCTAACCATAATCTTAAAATTATCACACAGAACATACGAAGTATAAATAAAAACATAACGGGCTTTATGACTACACTTGCTCGGACTAAACTTGACTGGGACATAATAGCATTAACCGAGTGTTGGCTCCCTAACACCCATAATATTCCCGAGTTGACCAACTATAACTACCACCGTACCAACAATAATCATACACAAAATGAAGGTGTAATTCTGTATGTGCATAAAAAACTGCAACTTTGTGTGGAGGAGCCGTCATTCCTGGATGCTAACTGTCTTCAAGTAAAAATCGATAGAAATACTGTTCTTTTAGCGATATACCGCCCGCCAGGTTACAAAGACTTGGATAATTTCCTAAATTCTCTAAATATTATCCTTAGTAAGTTATCCAAATACAATACTATAATTATTATGGGAGACATAAACATAAATATCATTGAACACTCCAAAGATTCCGCTAAACATTCCTACCTAAACCTACTGGCGAGCCATGGCCTTCTACCTGCTCATACAATACCTACGCGACAACAAGCATGTCTTGATCACGTTATTCTGAAAACTCGACTACCAGCATCTACTTTAGTCGCACACTCTGCTCTAACTGATCATGAGACAGTAATGTTATTCTTGTCAAAGCGTATGCCAAAAATAGTTACAAAAAATTGTATTCGTTTTAATTATGTTAAGATAGATAAAGACCTAAAACAATTGGACTTTAGTGAAGTATATAAGACCCAAGATCCTCATGAGGCAGGGGAAATTATAACTAAATTAATAAAACACGTGATAGACACTAATTCTAAATCTGGTAAGACTCCGAACCGTAAACAAATATTAAAGCCATGGATTACTCCAGGTTTACTTCGGTGTATGCGGCATCGAGACACATTGCATAGAAAATTTAAACAGGCGCCTAATAACGAGATCTTAAAAATAACATTTACTAGGTACAGAAATTATTGTAATAAATTATTGAGAAATTTAAAAATAGAATTTGAAAGAAATGAAATAAAAAATGCTGGGAAAAACACAAAACTGTTATGGTCGGCAATAAATAATATCTCAAGCAGATCAACAATGAAAGCCAACACAGCCTCAGAATTATTAGCCACATCAAGTACACCACAAAATTCTGTCAATAACGTCAATGACTTTTTTGCCAAGATAGGGGAAAACCTTGCTAAAAATATAAAGTGTACACAAACAATAACTACAACGAGAAACCTAACTAACGGACCTCAATCCATGGTAATGCTCCCAACAGATGAGGACGAGGTAGCCGGAATATTAATGTCGCTTCGAAATAATTGTGCCGCGGGATGGGATGGTATATCCGGTGACCTCCTGAAAAAACATGCGGCTGTGATTGTGCCTCCGTTAACGTACATATGTAACCTTGCTCTTTCTACAGGTAAATTTCCGAACGTTTTCAAAAAAGCCATAATTCATCCAGTCTACAAGAGTGGGGACAGAGGCCGTGCTGATAACTACAGACCTATATCTGTGCTAACTGCCTTTTCCAAAATACTAGAACGGGTAATGAACAAAAGACTTGTGAGCTACTTAGAAAACAATAAGTTGATCGCAACAGCACAATTCGGATTTCGCTCAGGCAAATCCACCTCAGACGCGGTCCATGAGCTAACAGACTATGTAGTCACAAACATGGATAGTGGGGATAAGGTTTTGGCTATATTTCTGGATCTTGCCAAGGCTTTTGACACGGTTTCTGTCCCAATTCTTGTACAGAAGATGGAAAGCTTGGGAATAAGAGGACTACCATTGGACCTCTTCAAAGACTACCTGAGTGGGCGTACCCAGAGAGTAAAGATAAATGAATTCATCAGTGACGAACAAATAATTAAATACGGCACGCCGCAAGGTAGTGTCCTCGGACCTTCTCTATTCCTCATTTATATCAACGATCTGGGTACGCTCACTATCCCCAATGGAAAAATCATTAGCTTTGCTGATGACACTGCCCTTTTGTTTAGCGCGAGCTCGTGGGAGGATGTCTATGAGTCTGCACAGCTAGGCTTCAATACGGTATCAAATTGGTTACGCGACAACCTGTTGACGCTCAATACGAGCAAAACCAACTACATGGCTTTCTGCATGAGGAACCATAGATCCCCTCAAGCACGACCTAATACTATCGTAGCTCACTCTTGCTCAAACCCACTCGCCCGTAGTTGTAACTGCGAACCACTCACTATGGCTGAGAGTGTAAAATACCTGGGAATAACAATCGACAAAAACTTAAGATTTCAAGAACACATAACCACTCTCAGCAATAGATTACGGAAACTTATATATGTATTCAAAACGCTGAGAGATGTCATTGATAAAAATATTATGAAAACAGTGTACTACGCCCTTGCTCAATCTATAATATGCTACTGCATCACCTCTTGGGGTGGAGCTCCGAAAACTACCCTAATAGAAATAGAAAGGACCCAAAGAGCTATACTCAAAGTGTCGTCTTTTAGACCTTATCGCTACCCTACTGAGCAGTTATACAAAGAAACCAAAGTCTTGACAGTGCGCCAACTGTTTATACTGCACACACTGTTGAAACAGCATACTCTTTTAGTTTATAACCCAAAATTGTGCAGAGGGACAAGACGATATAACCCAGTGGAGCGCCATCACCTACGTCATAAAACTTATTTTTCAAAGCGTTTCTTTTGCTATTTAGGTGGCTACTTATACAATAAAATTCATAAGGTGCTACATATCTTTAGTCTCACAAAGATGAAATGCAAAAAGAGGCTAACTGACTGGCTACTAATTTTAAACTATAATGATACTGAAAAGATGCTTTTAACTACCTAAACACACAATCATACACTCACGCACTCACACATTCACCCATACTACACATCTACTAACACTCCTGTCGCATAAGAGTATCTACTTATAATTAAATTACTGTAAATGCAAAGTTATACCACACATTCTGTCAGCGCAATTGGTACATCATTTATTAAATGCAAATGTAAAGGGGTGGGATCCTGGTGTCCTGAAACACAGGCCTTGAGCCTAGCTTAGGCACCAGTCTCCTACAATATATATTATATAATTATGTATTAATGTCAACCTGTAAATTAATTTATGTATATTGTGGCGAGAAAATAAAGTTATTATTATTATTATTATTATTATTATTATTATTTAAAATGAATAATTTTGTATGAGCTTTTTTCGAGGGTGACTTGCAAATTAATTCTGAAATAATTGATTACATATTTATGTAAAAAGGATCCGACTTTAATCAAATTGGAGCCAGGACTACTTCTGATATACCTATCTTATTGATGATGAAAAAATTTAAATCTGTTTACAAATGCCGGAGATATTGCGTAACAAACAAAGATGCAAAAAAAACCTTTGAATAGGCATGTTTCCTATTTTTTTTTAATTTCCGCCTGGTTGATTAATGAATTTTATTGGACACGTATTTTTTCTTTTTTCCTGCAAACAAAAAATGATCAAAATACTGACGGACTAAATAGATTTTAACTTTTCATACCCAGTCAACATCCCTATTGAGAATCTCTTCCTTTTAAGTCGATTCAAAGGGGGATAAAGATCCAGACCCGCGGTTTAAAACGGCTGATGTTAAATCTAGTACTAAAGTGATTGGTTAACCAAAAAATAACAGTTAATCACAACATTTGATTTCAGTGCAATACTTGTCTTTAAAAAAAAAGGAACTTACGAATTCTATTTGTTTCAGGTCATGTCCAGATTTAAAGAAGATATATTTACTAGCCAGGCCGAAGAAAAACAAGGATATTTCTAAGCGTCTTCAAGAACAATTCGATGATGTGGTAAGAAAAACTAATATTTCCTAGAAAAATATGTGATGCTGTTTTTATTGGGACTAGCCCGCCACACATGCCCATTATTGCAACTCCTGGAAGATCTACAATGATAACCAATAAATACCACCGAGACACTTAAGCTCGGTGTGTCCCAGGGAAACAATTGACTGTCTTGGAACCCGCAACGAAATTAATCATAAGTAGTAAATAGGAGGAGTAGGAAAGATAGTTTTCACTTCACTCCATTGCAAGCGGGGGACAGTTAAAAAAGATAGGTCATAGCGTTAGGCCCAGTTGCCAAGCACCAAGGATAAAACTTAAACATGAATGGGTCCTAAAATTTATTTAGGAACTGTTATTTTGCTTCCAATAATAGGAATGGACAAAAGCATGGAAATTTGCTCTGGTGGCATCAAGGTGATACTTTATTAACCAGTAAATATGTTGTGTTTGTCAGATAGACAGTCGCTCTATAACATACTGGTGTTCAGCTGTCGGTGAGACTGGAAGCCAACCCCAATATAGTTAGGAAAACGCCAGTGACCTTTGCAAAAAGTGAATATTTCAATGAGTTTATTCTTCTATTTAATGTTGTTGCCAGTTCCAAGACAGTCAATCGTTTCCTGGGACACACCGAGCTTTACTGTTTCGGTGGTATTCATTGGTTATCATTGTAGATCCTGACTTATAGGAGTTGCAATGATGGGCATGTATAGCAAGCTTGTGTCATAAATTAGCCGTAAGATTGGAAGCTGACCCTGACTTGATTATGAGCTAAGTTATGCAGTATGCAGAAGAAGAAAAAAAAAAGCCATCATCATCGACTCTTTCTGTTTTTTTTTCGTTTGAGGACTCAAAAACCTCCTAATTAAGAAGTTTTCAAATAATAGCTATCTCTTTCACGTACGTGCTTATCTTTTGTACGATTCATTAGTGCAATATACCAGTGCGATCAGATTCTAAACGTCGGTAACTATGAAGGTAATATATTTTGTGTATAATATCATTGGTTTTAATACTGTTGTTCTTTTGTTATAGCTCTACGACAGATTAAGGAAAGAACATCCAAACTTTATTCAGAAAATCAGTATTGTTGAAGGTGATATGGGACAAATGGACCTCGGCATGTCACCTGAAGATAGGATCAAAATTATGAATGACGTAAGTTTCCTAAACAGTATTATGCTATGAGGTGAAGGAAAGTGAGGTGTATGGTCGTTAATTTAAAGTTTAAATTAGCTTGCATGTTAAATAGTGCTAGCGAAAAAATTACAAATATTTGCAGCTCCCGTATAAAATTATCAAATTTTAAAGTCATTCTTGTTAGGGATGAAATTATATAAAGAAAACCAGTCAAGTGCGAGTTGGACTCGCGCTTGAAGGTTTTCGTACCAGTTTATAAAGCCATCTTAATTATTAATAATTTATTATTGCGGCGACATAATAATTTTACTCTCTGTGAAAATTTTAACACTAGCTTACTTGTGATACAGCCCGCTAACAGACAGATGGACAGAGGACAGAGGTCCCGTTAGCACTCTTCGGGTGCGAAACCCTAAAGAACTAACATCTCTTTTATTAAATAGAAGTATGATGACATAGTTAAGGTAACCGGAACCACCTGGATGAGGGACGCGCAAGACAGACAAGAATGGCAGAAAAACGGGGAGGCCTATACTCAGCAGTGGGCGATTACGGGCTGACATGATGATGATGATGATGATGGCATTTTGACTGAATTTTAAACGCAACTACTATTAAAGTCGCCATTATATCTAAGTATGTTTTTTTTGTGACTTTGATGTGTTATTAAGCTACAGATACACTTCTAAAAACGTCTAAGATTCGGCCTAAACTGGCCAGTGACCTCAGCCACTGGTGGCCAGTAACAGCGACTTAACACACTTGTTCATATATTTGTCTGCTGTAGCGAGTGGCCGCCACCGACTACACGCATCTATATAACATGAAA
This sequence comes from Diachrysia chrysitis, assembly GCA_932294365.1. Classification (NCBI taxonomy): domain Eukaryota; kingdom Metazoa; phylum Arthropoda; class Insecta; order Lepidoptera; family Noctuidae; genus Diachrysia; species Diachrysia chrysitis. The sequence goes on from OW028670.1 coordinate 6,206,583, forward strand.
AAGTGTGTTAAGTCACTGTCGCTGGCCATGGTGGCTGTGGTAGATGACCTGATCGCGCCGAACTTTAAAGATAACTAACATATGTGTATACGAAGACAAGACTTTATTATGATTTCGTCGCTATAAAAAAAAGAGACGCTTTAAAATTTTTAATACAGAAGTAATCAATTCAACCGTTTAGGAGATTTACATGTAATAATTTAAAACAAAACGGTTTACTCACGTATATTCTCGGGATCGCCCGACTCGCGTCACTACCGCCGCCGCGTCAGCTCATGATTAGGGACTCCTATTGAGTCTGAAACTAGTCGGGCGATCCCGAGAATATGCGTGAGTAAACCGTTTTGTTTTAAATAATTATGAATACTCCTCACGAAAGTTATTATACAGATTTACCCGTAGGTACATAATACGCATTTTCTAGATACAGAATTAGCGTATTTCTCAAAATACAAATGAATGTTTTAAAAGCCAGTAAATTGCGTTAATTTGATCATCAAACACACCTACAATCAAACATGACTGTTAAAAATCGTTTTGCATATTGACATTAGGCCGCCATCTTGCCGGAGTTGTCAATTTATGTAGATTTGCGCATATAGACTTATAAAACACGTTATTTGTATTATTTCTCAGTATTTATTATACAGGGTGTAAGAAGACCAATCGCATTACTGAAGTGTATGCACTCTACATAAAAATTCATGATTCACGAAATATAAATGCTGGGAAATGAATTTAATTTTTAGGCTTTAAAAAAAACTGCTTTTTTTACGCGCAATATAATGCACACAACCGACTGTGTCTATGTGTGTGTTGTGGGTAAATGTTTATTTACTTAGAATCTGATTTAGTAAAAAAACATGGACTCTTTGACCTTCAATATCTTCAGAACCCATATATTCCCAGGTATGCTCTAGAAGAAAAAAACTGATCCCAATGATGAGTACATTATGTGGTTTTCGTTAATTTTAAGGGTACTTATATACACCCGTTAAGTCATTAGTATTAATTTGTATTAACTTTAACGTGGGTACAATATTTATTGCTTTAATACGAACCATACTAATCTATACTTATATTATAAATGCGAAAGTAGCTTTGTCTGTCAGTCTGTTACGCTTTTACGGCGCAACCGCTAAACCGATTTTGCGGAAACTTGGTATGGGGTAACCTTGGATCCCAAGAAAGGACATAGGCTTCTTTTTGCTGCGATAACCAACACCCACGCGGGCGGATCCGCGGGCTACAGCTAGTGTGTAATACTATAGGTAGGTCGTAGTCCAATTTTTAGAGGTATGTCGCGTTGTGTCTAGCGTCATTTTCCGAGAAACTTCAACAAAACAAAAACAGAACACCTTCTGAATACGCATTACATACATAAGTACCGTAGCATAGATGTTTTTTAGTTACGTTTCTTATTAATTTGCAGAAAATCCGCGGCTGTATTACGTATTTGACTAGCCTGTAGATCTGATAAACCGGAGGTCGTGGGTTCGATGCCCACCTTATACAAATCTTTGCGTGATGAGCATGATTATTAGTTCAGTGTCTGTAATATGTATTTAGAAATAAATAAGTATGTTTATCAGTTGTCTGGTTGCCATAATACAGGCTCTGCCTAGATAAGGATCAGATGGCCGTGTGTGAGTTGTCCCAAGATATTATATTATTGCCACATTTAGCAAAAGCAAAGTGACCGCAAAATTTACACACTTTTTTAAAATAAGAATGGACTTATAAAATCCTAGCCCTTCCTAATCTGTAGTCAAAAATACATATACAAATCGACGAACCATTACATATTTTGTGTTTGATGTAGTTGTAATAAAGTTCAAGTATATCCACTTAATAGTTTGCTTCCATAAGTAGGTACTTAAGAAATGTACATAGCGTATGCAAAAACGACTAGTTCGAATCAAAGGATACTCGTCATTTTAAACCGATTTCAAGAGAAATAGCTTCTCAATCCGATAGTAGTTAAGAATCCGACCAATATATTTATTTACTAGCTGTTATCGCGGCAAAAAGGTAGCCTATGTCCTTTCTCAGGCTCTAGACTACCTGTGTACCAAATTTCATTTAAATCGGTTCAGTAGTTTTAGCGTGAAAGCGCGACAGACAGACAGAGTTAATTTCGCATTTATAATATTAGTAAGGATTCTGTTTTTGTTCCAACATCAGAAAAAGAATACTCATCTCTCGATATATCTTAAGATATTCAATGAAATTAAATTATTGAATAAGTGTGTAAGTGTGAGTATGTGAATAAATTAATGTTTTTAGGGTTCCGTACCTCAAAAGGTAAAAACGGAACCCTTATAGGATCACTTTGTTGTCCGTCTGTCTGTCTGTCTGTCTGTCTGTCTGTCTGTCAAGACCTTTTTTCTCAGGAACGCGTGGAGGTATCAAGCTGAAATTCATATCAAATACTCAAGTCTATGGTCTCTTGGAGCTGTGAAAAAATCAAACTTCTAAGTCAACGCGATCAAAAGATACTCCCGTTTATGCCGCAAAATTCCGCAAATTTTCGAAACTCGCACGGGAATCAAAACCTACAGGGTACTTCCCGTGAACTCAGAATCTTGAAATTTGGTACGAAGTAACGTCTTATAGTACAGATAAAGGAAAAATTGCGAAAACCGTAAATTTTTAGTTACATCATATAAAAAAAAATATTTCTGATTTTTTTTTTTTTTCATTTTGCAATTATCATACCATAACTATGACTCGATCGTAGTGATGGGTGAACTTTTACTTATATACCTACAGGTGTGTACGGAACCCTCGGTGCGCGAGTCCGACTCGCACTTGGCCGGTTTTTTCTATTGTGAGTGTGTGTGTATTGGTTGAGTAAATGTGTGAGGATCTAATTATGGGCTATTTTATAGTATACTGGCAGATAGGCAGTCGCTCCATGTAAAATACGGTATTCAGCTGAATCCGGTATGACTGGAAGCCGACCTCAACATAGCTTGGGAAAAGGGTAGAAAGAAGGAACTATAATATAAACATGACAGTAATTTTTTTAACAAAAAATAATTTTGAATTTGAAGCGGCAAATAGCCTAATGGTTAGGGTGACGGCGTTCTGATCGAGAGGTCGCAGGTTCGAAACCCAGCCATTGCACTATTGACGTAAACTCACTCCAGATACAAGCATATTTAGCTTAGTTGGAGGGGTTAACAAGATTGCTAGTAATGTGAATTCCACCGACATTGCTAGTAACTTTCTTTAACAAAAAAAAAAAAAGAGAATTGTATTAGAATTAAAATTAATTCAGAAGTAATCCCCGAGGTGTCACTATTTCGTCGAGTAGACACGCCTTTGACTTGGTATAATACTGTCTGTTCATAATTTTTGTGCTGTTTTAACAAAACGATATTTAACCCGTGGATACATAACACTTGTACGAAAAACCTAACTTAATGTTAAGCTTAATTACTAACACGAAGTTAAATTCACAATTTGTATCACAAACTGTCAATTTAACATTTTTTTTTTTGGACGAGATTTACGCAATTAGCCTGAGCGCAGGCTTTTACTGCTTCACCGGACTTTTGGAGAGAACCTTAAGGGCCTCCTGCCAGAGCAATCGAAAAACTAACTACGACAGCAACGTTCACTAAGGGCACCCCCTGTGGGGTCCGACCTCGATTTAGTGCGTTGCTAACAATCTTAATAAGGCAAAAACAGCAAGGGAGGGCTGCATCTAAGTTTTTATTTAAGGACATATTTTTATTGCTAGTTTGGCCGGCTCGGGCCAGCTTGATCTAGGGACGGGGGGTTGTCATAAATATAACCCGCGTTAACCAAGCAGGCCTAACACCCGAATACTCAAACGAAACATACCTTAAACACGTTCTCAATTGTTTATCTGTCGCGTCTTTACACTTTAAAGTGACAGAGACAGCACGAGAGTTAACGGCGACTTATATCTGACTAGCTGTCCCCCGCGACTTTGTTCGCGCGTTTAAGTTTCAACGGTTTTTCATTTTTGCAATATTTTTCATTTATGCTCCGCTCCTATTGGTTGTAGCGTGATGTTATAAAGTCTATAGCCTTCCTCAATAAACGGACTATCCATTACAAAAAGAATTTTTCAATTCGAACCAGTACTTTCTGAGATTAGCGCGTTCAAACAAACAAACAAACAAACTCTTCAGCTTTATAATATTTATTAGTATAGATTTACATTTCAGTATTCGGTCATTAGTTAGTCAGTCCTGTATAGTCATTGCAAGCAACAATTCTACTCAGTTTAGTATTTACAAAGGTTGTGTGCATTATATGCACAACCCCACAAAAACTACACTGTAAATGTGATAAAAACTTATGACGAAGATAATGTAGATACGTAATAATTTAATAGAGCTTATTTATTGCCATGATGTAACGAAACCATAGCGCGATTCAGAACATACGTTCAACGCCATCTATCGAGACGGGGGGTAAACTTTCACCCATATTTTAATTCCTTTTCATTGGGGATGATCGTAAAATATTGTAAGATGGTTATTTTATCAGTGTTCTTTTATGGTATATATCTATAGGTACTAATATTATAAAGCTGAAGAGTTTGTTTGTTTGTTTGTTTGAACGCGCTAATCGCAGGAACTACTGGTTCGAATTGAAAAATTCTTTTTTTTTTGGATAGTCCGTTTATTGAGGAAGGCTATAGGCTATATAACATCACGCTACGACCAATAGGAGCGGAGCAAAAATGAAAAATGTTGCAAAAATGAAAAACCGTTGAAACTAAAACACGCGAACAAAGTCGCGGGGAACAGCTAGTATTAGTATAGATTTACATTTCAGTATTCGGTCATTAGTTAGTCAGTCCTGTATAGTCATTGCAAGCAACAATTCTACTCAGTTTAGTATTTATTGTTTACAAAGGTTGTATGCATTGTATGCACAACCCCACAAAAACTACACTGTAAATGTGATAAAAACTTATGACGAAGATAGTGGAGATACGCTTTTTTTTTTTGGAAGAGGTCTACTGCAGTTAGCCTGAGCGCAGGCTTTGACTGCTTCACCGGACTTTTGGCGAGAACCGTAAGGCCTCCAGCCAGAGCAAGTAAAATAAACTAACTACGTCAGCATCGTTCACTAAGGGCACCCCCTGCGGGGTTCGGACCTTGACTTAGTGCGTTGCTGACTATCTTAATAAAGCAAAAACAGCAAGGGAGGGCTGGATCTGAGAGGAGATACGCTTTAATTTAATAGAGCTTATTTATTGCCGTGTAACGAAACCATAGCGCGATTCAGAACATACGTTCAACGCCATCTATCGAGGCGGGGGGTAAACTTTCACCCATATTTTAATTCCTTTTCATTGGGGATGATCGTAAAATATTGTAAGATGGTTATTTTAAGTGTTCTTTTATGGTATATCTTGTAACTAACGGTTTCTGTATATATATATATATATAGTAATATATATACATATATATTACTAGCAGCTGTACTCGTGACGTTGTTCGCGTTGTTGTAAGGTATTCAATATTTTTTTTACATTTTTGCGCGCGTCCGTATCGCACTTGGCCATTTTTTTTATATAAATAATTACGTAAGTTGGTATCGCCAATAGTGGGTCACCACTTTTTCAAAGACGAACAGCTACGAATCTTATTAGCTATTGGTGCCAATCTGTAATACAAAAAAGTTAGACAAAGATACATCAGTCGTAAACTATAGAGCGCGCATATCGAGTATGAACTGTTGGCAATAGTATGAACAAGTAAAATCCTAATTTTGTGTCCAAACAGAGCGCACAGTTTTATTAAAACTATCTCAAAACCTAATTTTTCCCTAATAATATCGGAACCATCGATATTTTCGCATAAACGTCTGTTGTCGCACGGAAAATCACTTAAATCAGTAAACGAGCGTAGTACATTCAGATAAAAATGTGCTTACGCTTGGTATAAGGGATGCTACTAGCGATGCGCACACTCTATGCTTGGTCTATGTTTACTCTAAGCTAACAAGCGTAAAAAATCATCGTCATCTTTATCAATGACGGGAAACGTGCGCAGTAGGATGGCATCATTGCTGATGGCAGTTCTTTCTGCAAGATAATTAGTAGGATTTAAAACGATTTCATTTTTGAAGACCTCCGTGGTCGAGTATCGTACACACCGGTTTTCAAGGTGTCGCCAGCTCTGAGGTCCCGGGTTCGATCCCCGGCCGAGTCAATGGAGAATATACTTCTCTACATTGTCTCGGGTCTGGGTGTTTGTGGTACCTTCGTTGTCTCTGAATTCCATAACACAAGTGCTTTAGCTACTTACATACTTTGGGTTCAGAGCAATGTATGTGATGTTGGCCACATTTATTTTTCTAATCTATCTAATAAGCCCGTCTTGTCCCACTGCAGGGCAAAGGCCTCCCTCCCCCTCTTCCACGCTTTAGTCCTGAGCTAGGATGGGCCAGTCCTTTCGGTAGGATTCAAGTTGGTCTCTCCACCTCTTTTTCGGTCTGCCGCGATGTCGCCTAGCGTTATGTAATAATAATAATAATAATAATAATAATCTGGCAACACTGAAACGGAACGTCTTTCTTCTACATATTTTACAAAATTTCGATAATATACAAAGTTTACGACCAATTTAATCATAAAAACCACGAAGTCAATAAAGAAAAAGGTCCTACAAATTTCTAAAATAATATTTAATCACGAAAATCACCGAAAATGTCTTATAAAAGAAAAATATTAAAATTGACACATGTCATTTTTGCTATTCAAAACCAAATCGAAATTAATTATAAATAAAATATGAAAATGTGAAGATGCCGCTGACAAGAAGCCAGACAAGGAATATCGCACGCCCACCATCCCCGGACTCGTCGCCGAGCTCCGCCTCGCAGCTGCCGCCTGCCCCAGCACCAGCGCCGCCGGCACCTGCAGTCGCGTCGAGCTCCAGCGACGAGTACTTCTCCCCGCCGACGACGCCAACACCTGTACGTCGGCAGGGGAGACGCCGGCCACCGACCAGCTTGGCGCCCGCGGGCCAACCGGCCTCGAACAGGGCTCCCGCTCCCGGTGGTGATGTGCAGCGCATGAAGTGGACTCAAAGAATAAATGAGAACGTCATGCGCGCATATTACGGGTCTACAGAGGGGGGAACTAAACTCACTGCGTACCGTGCGAGAATGCTCTCTCTGTTTCAGGGCCTTGAACCAAATGTCAACGTTTCCAGTCAACGATTGTCGGATCAGGTGCGGGTCATCTTGCGTAACCACATGCTGGATGACGCTACACTTGATCGGTTGCGCTCTGAGCTGCAGGCTAGCCGTGCCGCCACAACCCCGTCACCAGTGATAGTGCCAGTTCTTGGTACACTGCCTACCAACCATGTTGACGGGGAAGAGGATGACAGGGCTATAACTGTAAGTACCCAGTACAATGACATTATAAGGAGTACTTTGGAGGATGTGATTCGGGAATGTCAGACCACACCACCCGAACTTAGGCCTCGATTACCGCGCTTGCCCATGCACAACCGGAATAAGGCTTTAATGGGTGTCCTAGATACACTGCTCCCTAACTATTTTGAGAGCAGTGTAGACCTTAGGGACACGCACTCGATTTTGTACTGTGCGGCTGTTACGGCATGTCGTGTAGCAGGTGTGAAAATATGTAATAATAACAAAGCTACACGACCTAAACAAGCCGTACCGGCTTGGCAGTGCAGGATCGAGCAACGTGTTGCTGAGGCTAGGACACTCATTGCAAAACTTATTGCTTACCGCCGCGGAAACACTCGCCCAAGAGTAATGCGCTTTGTAAAACGAGCTTTTGCTGGAACTAATATTAGTCCTAGTCAATATATGGCTCGTGTTACAGAGCGCATTGACTTCTTTAAACAAAAAGTATGTGCATGGGCGAGCCGTATTCGAAGATATAAGTGTCGTGTTGAACGGTTCCACCAGAATCGCATGTTCCAAAGGGATCAAAGGTGGGTATACAGAGCGTGGGAGCGATCTGTTCCGGATGTGGATGATGGGCATCTACCGGATGATGAGGCCACGAATTCGTTTTGGCGCAACATCTGGTCGGTGCCTGTCGCCCACTCGGAGGGGGATTGGATACGTGATGTTGAGCAATCATGTGAACGAATACAAGAGATGGGGGATTTTATTATCAGCCCCCAAGATGTCACCAATGCAGTCCGTCCGATGTCCAATTGGAAAGCACCAGGACCGGACGGACTGCATAACTTTTGGTTAAAATGGTTCCCAAGTTCACATGGTTGCTTAGCGTCTCAGTTCCAGTGTGCCATAGAGTCAGGCTCGCTCCCACAGTTCCTAACTACAGGCTCTACCCATCTGCTCCATAAAACAGGTAGTACCACGGATCCTAAGAATTATAGGCCGATCACCTGCCTACCAACGATTTATAAACTTCTTACATCCATTCTGAGGGCAAAGATTAACGATCATATTGATAGTAATTCTGCAATGTCTGCCTCTCAGAATGGATGTAGGAATGGGTCCCGTGGTACTAAGGAGCTACTCCTTATTGACACGACTATTTGCCAACAGGTTCGCCGCTCTAAAAAAGATCTGTCGACATGTTGGATAGATTATAAGAAGGCCTACGATTCGGTGCCACATACATGGCTCATGAGGGTGCTGGAGTTGTATAAAATTAATACAACTTTACGCACCTTCTTAGTGTCGTGTATGCGGCAGTGGAGTACGGTGCTTCACTATCCAGGATGTCGGGATATCCAACAGAGTGGTGAAACAATTAGGATTGAGCGGGGAATATTCCAGGGTGACAGTCTGAGCCCACTGTGGTTCTGTTTGGCCTTGAATCCTCTAAGCACTCTGCTTGAGAATTCAAGGCTAGGCTATTCGTTGCGGAGAGGAAGCCAGGTGATCTCCCACTTGTTATACATGGATGATCTTAAACTTTTTGCCACCAACAAATTGCAACTGATGAAGTTACTGAAGATCACTGAAAGCTTCAGTAATTCCATCAGAATGGAATTTGGTGTTGACAAGTGTGCAGTCATGCATGTAAAACGAGGCGGGATTATGGAATCCCAGGGCATACAGCTCTCGGATTCTATAAACCTAAGGTCACTCTCTGCAACGGAGACCTACAAGTACTTGGGTATGTCAGAGGCGTTAGGCATGAACGTTGCTGACATGAAACAATCATTACAGACACGTTTCTTTGGCCGCCTGAACAAAGTACTGAAAAGTCTTTTGTCAGGGGGCAACAAAGTGCGTGCCTTTAATGGTTGGGTCATGCCAGTGTTGATGTACTCCTTTGGTGTACTCAAGTGGACTCAGACTGAGTTAGACGCCTTGGATAGGAGAGTCCGAACACTACTGACCGCAAATCGAATGCACCACCCACGGTCTTCGGTAATGAGGTTATATATCCCGCGAAAATGTGGGGGTCGAGGCTTTTTGAATGCTAAGACCCTCCATAATCGCGAGGTATGTAACCTCAGGGAGTACTTCCTCCAAGTTGACGTGGGGATGCATCGAGATGTGGTGGTAGTGGATAAGGGCCTCACTCCGCTCTCCTTAGGCAAAGAGAACTGGCACAAACCTGTAGTACTGAGTGTCAAAGATCGCAAAGATGTATGGCAAAGCAAGGAGCTACACGGACGCTATTATCGGACCCTTCATGGGCCTGATGTAGATTTCTTAGCGTCCGTGGCCTGGCTACGCTTCGGTGATCTCTTCGGAGAAACCGAAGGGTTTGTATGTGCAATTATGGATGAAGTTATCATGACGAACAACTACCGGAAATATATTGTAAAGGATGGTACAGTCGACATATGTCGGGCATGTCACTGTCCAGGTGAGTCCTTAAGACATATAATTTCCGGTTGTTCACGTCTTGCTAACGGCGAATACTTGCACAGACATAACCAAGTGGCCAGGATTATCCATCAGCAGCTTGCTCTGAAATACAAACTTGTGGAATCTGAGATGCCGTACTACAGGTATGTTCCCGACCCAGTTCTCGAAAATGGTCGTGTCACATTGTACTGGGATCGATCTATCATCACTGACAGGACTATTGTAGCCAATAAGCCTGATATAGTGGTGATAGATCGATCAGAGCGCCGGGCAATGATTGTTGATATCACTATCCCCCATGACGAGAACCTCGTGAAGGCTGAAAAAGAAAAACAAATAAAATATTTGGATTTAGCGCACGAGGTTGTCGACATGTGGGAGGTGGACTCAGCAATCATTGTCCCGATAGTCGTGACAGCCAACGGCTTAATAGCCAAGAGCCTCGACCAACACCTTCAGAGGCTCTCGTTAGGCATCTGGGTCAAGGGTTTGATTCAGAAAGCGGTACTTCTCGACACGGCGCGTATCGTGAGGAGGTTCCTCTCTCTGGGACCCTAACCACCGGCAGCTTGAACCCTGTTTCCGATGCCGGTTGGAGACTGTATTTTATATTTTTAAATGTATGTTTTTTTTTTAATGTATATTTAAAAATGTATTTTATATGTTTATAAATTAAATAAAGGAAATAATAATAATAATAAGTTTATTTTCAGAAAAATTACAAAGCAGAAAAAGGGTAACAATGACACCTGTACTAATGAGAAAACATTGTATCACAGGTGCCAGTGCCTTCCTTATTTAAATTTACAGAAGTAACATATTATTATAACAAGAAAATAAACAAAATTAAATTAAATCTTGTAATGTGTTAATGTGTGTAGGTGTAAGTGTATAAGTGTGTGTGAGAATGTGTAAGAGTATGTAAGAGTGAGAGTGCATCATTGATTTTGTATAACTAAACACGATCCTACCGGTTTGAGCAGATTTTCAGTTTCTCTATAATTTAGGTTAAGGAGAACGTTTTGGATATTTTTTTTGCAATCATTTTTATTTAAATCAAAGATATATTTTATTTTATTAATACGATTGTAAAGCCGAGAACTGTTAATGTAGTAACTTCGACCGGCAAGAGAGGTTTTATGGGATGGTATTTCACACACATTGTCAAGTCTTCGACTATTACTGGACAAGTAGGGGGTAGACAAGTGTTTGCGAATAACGGTTTGACGAACATATAGTTGTCTTACAGTGAGTAAAGAGCATTTCTTGATATAGTTGAATGGATGGGAAAGTGATGGGTTTTCGTAGAATAACTTTGAGCACAGCTCTCTGAGCCCTCTCCGCTCTTAACATGCTGGAGGAAAAAGTACCTCCCCACGCCGGTATGCAATATATTAAAATAGATTGCGCTAGTGAAAAATAAACAGTTTTTAATGTTGTGATATCAGCGGAAGACCTAAGTTTTTTAAAAACATACATAAGCTTTCTAGTACGGGCAGCTATATTTTTTATGTGAGTATCCCAGCTTAGTCGGTAGTCAATTTGTACACCTAGATACCTGATGTCTGGCGTGCAAGCAAGAGGCAGGCAATTACAAGTGGAACAAGAAAAGTGGCAAGTGTGTGCTCTTATTTGTAGTGAGTTGGATGGCAATCCTGCAGACGTGTAAGAGAAGGTAATATATTTAGTTTTGTCGATATTTAGTGTGAGAAGATTAACACTCAACCATGTCACAATTATAGAAAGCGCTTTTTCTGCAGCATTGAAAGTTGACTGCCAATCGGCACCTTCAACAATCAATGCTGTGTCATCAGCGTAGGTAAAAATTTTACAATTTGGAATTTGTAATTGACAGAGGTCATTAACGTAAATAAGGAATAATGTCGGGCCAAGTACACTCCCTTGTGGTACACCAAATGTAACATATTCATCCTGGCTAGTAATGTTACCAATTTTCACGTACTGGCAGCGGCCAGTAAGGTAACTACGAAAAATTTCAAGAACAGTGCCTCTTACGCCTATAATTTCTAGCTTGTTTAGAAGAATGGGTATAGACACTGTATCGAATGCTTTAGCCAAGTCTAAAAACAGAGCAATATTTTTTAAATTTTTATCCATTGATTGTATTACTGTGTTAGTCATATCAATCACTGCATCTTCGGTTGATTTGCATTTCGTAAATCCATACTGGTTATTGGAGATAATGTTAAATTTAGTAAGAAAGTTATTTAAATGTTTATTCAAGATTTTTTCAAAAACTTTGGATATTATAGATAGTACTGAAATGGGTCTGTAGTTTCCGCTACAGCTTCTGTCCCCATTTTTGAATATTGGGTGTACTATAGCCTTTTTAAATACACTTGGAAAGGTTCCAGTATTCAGGCAGAGGTTAAATACATATTTTAAAGCCGGAATCAGATACTCTCGTGCAGATTTGAGTAATTGTGTAGATATTCCATCCCAACCAACTGCACAGTCACTCTTGAGACCACTTATAATGTCATCAACTTCATCTTCAGTTACTTCAAATACAGCCATCGAGGAACAATGCCTTTTAGTAACTTGGGTATATGGCGCTAAAGCGTTATTTGTGTTTGGGTTATTTTTAGAAATTTTATCCGCTAGGGATTTGCCTATACTCGCAAAATATGTATTAACTAAATCTACTGACTCTCTAGGGTTATTGGCTATGTCAAGTAATTCGCTTGGTAAGCGTTTTTGTGGTTTTAAATTTGTGATGTTTTTTATGGCGTCCCAAGTTGCTTTAACGTTACCTCTAGCATTCTGAAGAAGCGATCTTTCATGGGTACTTTTAAGTTTTTGTAACAAATTATTACAAAAATTCCGATAACGTTTATATGTAACACATAAAATGCTGTTATCAGGATCGTTTTTTGCTTGTAGATGTAGCAAGTTTTTGTTTTTTATACATTTCAGGAGCCCAGGTGTTATCCAAGGCTTCAATATTCTTTTTCTGTGAGGAATTAAAATTTCTCTAGTATGTTGTTTAACTATGGATGCGATTTTGTTAATGAGTGAGTCCGCGGCTTGCTCAGGATTTTGTATTTTATATAAGAAGCTTAAGTCAGTCTTTTGCAAATCAGCTAAAACTGCTTGCTGATCGGTGCGTACTGTATATGTACTAGGCTTATGTGATTTATTTTTAGATTCAATACTTAATACGGTAGGGTGATGATCCGTAATCTGTGTATCCAAAACAAGCGTAGTTGCATTTTTTTGTGTCTTTAGCATAATATGATCAAGGCAGGCTTGGCCCCTTGTGGGAAAGAAGTGAGCTGGTAGCAAGCCGTGCAAAGATATTAAATTGAGGTATTCTTCAGATTGGTTATCTAAATGTTCCGGTATAATATCAATATTTAAATCACCAGTAATTATTAAAGTTTTAAACCTTTGAAGCGAAACAAGTACCTTATTTAAACTTGTTAGGAAGTTAGTTAAATTTTTATAAGAGGGAGAACGATATATTGCAACAATAGCAACTTCGTCGCTAGCATATATCAGGCAATTAGCATCAGAAAATTGGGGTTGGTAAACTTTATGTTTTATATACGATTTAACATAAACAACTACTCCTTCATTTTGATTTGAGTATGATGTGTGATAGTTTACAAACCCATCTATGATAGGAATATTAATTATTTTGCTAAGCCAGCATTCTGTTAACACAATTACGTCACATGATATATTGATTGTATCCAACAGAACAGAAAATTCATCAAAATTTGAATTAATACTACGGATATTCATTTGTAAAACATTAAACCTATTAAAACCTATATTTAAATACTGGGTACATGTATATGGACTGCAAATATAGGACTTGGAAACACTAATAGATTCCAAGTCTTGAGATACTTCTGCTATATTATCCATGGTAAATTTAATAAATAAATATTAAATAGTGATCTTGTTAGAATAACTTTGTTAACGTAGGCATGTGCTGTCATACATAAGCTAAATAATGTTGATTTTCTTGTAGACGAGATTTGTGTAAAATGTCTGAAATGTGTGTGTGTAAATGACGTTATAATATGACAATTAAAACTGAATGTAGTAGTGTCTCTTATTAAACTTATAAATGACATTATTAACATACAGTTAGTAAAGTAATAATAAAGAAAATAAAAATAAGATTTACAATTGAAAACAAAAGAACGCGCATAAGTGAAATAAAAGTTGAAAGAATTAATATGTTACCTAAAAATAGTAGCAATAGTCAATATGATTTTTTTAAGTCACTTTCGGTCTCGATACGTATCAGAGGTGACCCTTCTTTTTTACGTATATATATTTTACCGTGAGCGGTCCAGCTATAAGAAAAGTCATTTAGCTTTGCAAACTCACGCGCAAGATAAAACAGTCTCTTCGTTTTGAAGGTCAAGTTGTCGGCAATATATATCGGTGTCTGAGGACACTTCACTGACAGAAGATCAGTGTTTAATTTGTTTTGAGGGTGGGCCTTATTGTACTTTTTATAATGGCTTGTAAATTTATCCTTTAGCAAAACAGAATTAAAGTCCGCAATAATAGGTTTTATGCTAGCAGATTTGTTGTTTATGCGGTAGATGTCTCGGAAATCCGTGGTTTGAACAGAGCAATTTATAGCTTTACCAATATCACAGATGTGCTGTATCAAGTCAGGCTTTGATTCTTTAGGCTTGTAAGGAATGCCCCTCACCTCAATACTGGTACTCTTATTGCTTTTTTCTAGACTTTCTATTTTGTCTTCTAATAGTTTTATGTAGCTTTTTTCTTGTTTCCGCTCCTCTTGCACCATCTCAAGCTTTTGTCTCATATCGTCGTATTGCGTGGAAATCATCATAATCGTGTCTCTAAATTCGTTGTTTTGTTGGATAATATCATTCACAGATGTAAGTAGTGAATTAAGTTTAGTGTCTTGCTGTTTGGTAAAGTTTTTAAAAAGTGCTCTCATTTCTTCCATGAAATCATTTTGTTTTGCTTCTCCTGTCTTGCGTTTGCGATGTGTGACATTGCTACTTTCGAGAAGAGAAGCATCTGAATCCTGTTGTTTTACAGGTGATGAGGTTGGAGTGCGAAACATCTTGTCAGTATATAGAATTATTGAAAAAACAGATAGATGTATTAGGGCGCTAGTACGCTCGAGATGTATGCGTCGTAATACTAGCTCTAGTTGGAAAGAGCATATAATTTCTTTCAACAATTGGTATAAAACTACCAGGGCTGCAGTATAGTGAAGAAGTATAGCTGTCGATGTGCGCGTAAAAGTGATAGCAACAACAGTATTGTCTTTCTTTCTCCGACTCATATAAAAGTACCAGGACTTCAGTATTGCGAAGATGTTGGTAACGTTTAGCTTACCTTTTTCACTTCGCTTCTTATACAAATTTGTACCAGAGCGACAGTAATTCGTGGATGTTGACAACGTGTTGTATCTTTCGGTGGTGGGATGAACTCTTGTGATTTTATGCAGTCCTATTTTTTGTAACTATTATTCTATTTTATAAATTATTTAAATCAATTTTTAGTTCACAAATCACACGTCCAATCCGTATGGAGGTCCGGGGGTATGTGGGACCCACTCTGTAGTTTTTTAGCTCACAGCTCATCTGACATGCGATAGACACGACCGGCCCAATCCCATTTAAGTTTTGCAGCTTTCTGAATAAAGTAAATTTGAGTTTTGGTGCGTAGTAACGTGTTTCTATCCCGGTCCGAAATTCGTACGCCTAAGATGCTGCGTTCCATGGCCCGCTGGCAAACCTCGAGCTTATCCTTTTTTTTTTTTTTTTTTTCAGGTTGAGGTAATTTTCCATGGGGCTGCTACCGTCAGATTTGATGAGCCGCTCAAAACAGCTGTGGAGATTAACGTGAGGGGGACGAGAGATATGCTCAAATTGGCGAGAGGATGCAGCAAGCTCAAAGCTTATGTTCATATCTCTACAGCTTACAGGTACGGTTGATAACTTAATGATCTTGTTTAGTTATTATTATTTTACTAGCTGTCCCCCGCGACTTTGTTCACGTGTTTTAGTTTCAACGGTTTTTCATTTTTGCAACATTTCCCATTTTTGCTCCGCTCCTATTGGTCGTAGCGTGATGTTATATAGCCTATAGCCTTCCTTAATAAACGGACTATCCAATACAAAAAGATTTTTTCAATTCGAACCAGTAGTTCCTGAGATTAGCGCGTTCAAACAAACAAACTCTTCAGCTTTATAATCTTAGTATAGATTTATCACTGGCTTGGTGGTCTAGTGGTTAGTGACCCTGACTGCTAAACCAGAGGTCGTGGGTTCGATTCCCACACAGTACAAATCTTTGTGTGATGAGCATGATCATTTGTTATGTGTCCGTGTGTAGTTTACCTACAACAAGCTTCGCAACGCCCTTCGCTTCACCTAAGTAAATCTACAATTCAACCTATGGTTTAAAAGATTAAAATCACTACTACCAACGCCACATATCCAGCACTATCGTAACTATGTTCGTTGGAGTTGTCATGTTGCCCTATATGTATGTGCAAAGTTTCATATCAATTGGGCTAACAATTCACAAGTTTTAGGTGAACATACATTCTCTTTTATATAAGACTAGCTGTTGACCACGGCTCCGCCCGCGTGGATGTCGGTTATCACGGCAAAAAGTAGCCTTTTTTTTTTTGTTACGGGGTGAAAATCTAATGAATTCAACCCACGCCGAGAGCACGACGTGGGGATATGTCGGACTTGCACCGACTAAAAACACCCCGATCCCGTCCTTGCCTTTGTCGGAGTCCCAGGTTCGCTAAAGCATGCTCGGCGGGGCTCCGGTGGGGCAAAAAGTAGCCTATGTCCTTTCTTAGGCTCTAGACTATCTGTGTAGCAAATTTCGTTATAATATTTGTAAAGATATATATGTATTTAGAAATATATAAGAATGTTTACCAGTTGTCTGGTTGCCATAATACAGGCTCTGTCTAGTTTAGGATCAGATAGCCGTGTGCGACTTGTGCCAATATATTATTATTATAACTGGCCTGTATTGTCAACTGCCAATATTTCTTATTTTTTTTTTTTTTTTCAAACATTCAAATCACATGAAAATAACACCCAGACTTAGACCAAGCATATGTGGATCACACAAATCCTTGTCTCATGCGGGCATCGAACCCGCAGCGCGTCGCGCACAGTGGTTATTGACATGGTGACCTTAACCTTGTAACTTTTTTAATTTACATAGAGAATGTGTCTAGACAGATATTTGTCTAGAATATTATTAAAATATAACGATGATTGCATACATAAAAGTTTAATGATTCTGTATCCGAAAGCAAAAAATGCATTCAATAAAAGAATTTAGTTTTTTGTTCATAATACGTTGATCAGTTTAGCAGCAAAAAACTTTAAGCTTTTTTACGTGTCTATGTAATTGGTATAACTATGTACATTTTTCATAGAAATGCTTTAAGTAACACTTAACAACACAATTTTAATCACAATTAAACTGATAATATCTACATAACCGGTTTCTTGCAGCTAGACTTATCCGTATAAAAAGTACCTATAATTTGTGTGGTAGTTTATGCTAAAAAGTATCTGTATGCCAAATTTCGTATAAATTCGTTCAGTAGTTTTTACGTCAAAGAGTATCAAATATCCATGAATCCTCACCAACTTTCACATTTATAATACTAGCTGTTTCCCGCGGCTCCGCCCGCTTGGATATCGGTTATCGCGGCAAAAAGTACCCTATGTTCTTTCTCAGGCTCTAGACTAACTGTGTTCCAAATTTGATTTAAATCGGTTCGGTAGTTTTGGCGTGAAAGTGCGACAGACAGACAGCACTTTCGCATTTACAATAATAGTAAGGATTAATAGCGACCCGTCTTTGCACAGGTAGACATTTTCTTTTAAATCACTCTATCTATTCATGAAAACTATTTGAAAATCGGTTTGGTAGTTTTTGAGTTTATCGCGTTCAGACATACGCGGCAAGGGACTTTGTTGTATAATATGTATAGTATAGGTTAAGTAGTATTAATTTAGATTAAATTTCATTAAATAACAGTTTTTTTTATTTGTTTTTCAGCAACTGCCCACAGAACATGATCGGAGAGAAGTTTTACGAGAGTCCTCTACCAGGAGACAAACTTATTGATATTGTCGAGACTATGGATGTCAAAACTATTAATAATATTACTCCTGGGTAAGTAAAATACCAATCAAACTATAGGTTTCATAAGATAAAGTGCTCTCAAGCGTTCAAGGATGCTTTATTATTTTTCCCCGGTAAATACAATTAAATTAAAATAAAACTGATCAAAGGCAACACTGATCGCTCGATAAAGTTCACTTGTACTACCTACAGTTTTGTATCAAAGAAGCCGCATGAGCAAGACATTTTTTTCTAGTACGTATGTTGAACCAGGAATACGCCTTTTTTGGGTCGGACAGGGTTTTTGTTACATACTGTATAGCATTGGTTTATTTTTATTTTTTGTTTGCTTACAGATTATTAGGAGATTTTCCCAACACATACGCTTACACGAAAGCAGTAGCTGAGAACATTGTTCATGAGTATTCTAAAGGTCTACCTGTTGCTCTCTTCAGACCAGCTATCGGTAAGCAAAAATATATTTATTGAGGTCTTCCTCCAGATTATGCCTACAACTTGCAGTAAAACTTAACTTAGCTATCTAAATATTAAACTCTAGCCAATTTTGGGCTAACCAACTTTCTCCAAATGTAGCTACGAGTACTACACAGTACAAAATACACAGCTTATAATTAACAGAACACAGTAAATAAATACATAGTTAAGTAAATAATATCGTATTAAATAATGCGGTGAGGTTACATTATGACCCAATTATATAATGCAGTGAGGTCACATTATAACCTAATTAAATATAGCGGTGAGGTTAAATTATGCCCTTATTAAAAAATGTGTTGAGTTACATGACCTAATTGAATAATGTAGTATACCAGTAAATAATATCTAAATATCAATGTGTGTATAATATTACTGTATTGCTGTGACTGCAAAGGGCTACTGAGTTGATAAGTGCAACAAAATTGTTATGAAAGACCAAATGTACACTTGGTATGCAATAAATCTTTGAATTTGACTTTAAATAATACGGTTATATTTTATTTTATTTTTGTAAAATTAATTTTTCTTGTGGTCGTGGTGGCCTAGTGGTTCAATGAACGGATTTGTGTGCATAAGGTTGCAGGTTCGAACCCATTACAGGCAAGTACCAATGTGACTTTTTCAAAGTTATATGTACTTTCTTAATTATTCTAAGACATCATTAACAAGCGGTGAAGGATAACATCGTGAGGAAACCTGGATTCCGACAATTGGAATCTGAAATCGCCAACCCGCAATGAGCAAGCGTGGTGATCAATGCTCGTGCCTTCTCTATATGAGAAGAGGCCTGTGCCCAGCAGTGGGACATTTATAGGCTGGTATATCATATCATATCAATTTTTCTTACGCATGAAATGCCATGATTGAGATTCGTGAGACAAAAATTCCACACAAAACGCACAACGTGTGGCGAGTCGAAGTGGAATGAATGAATACTCCTCACGAAAGTTATTATTCAAAAAAAGTAGCCAATTAAAATAATTTTCAAGGTTCTTTTTTTTATTTTCAGTTATTGGCACCTCAAAAGAGCCAGTTGCCGGGTGGATTGACAATGTCTACGGTCCTACTGGTGTAAGTTACCGATTATTGTTATTAAATACTTACTGAGAACCTCAAACGGCAGAAATATAACAGCTTTGTTCGTTGTTATATATGCCCGTGGGGTCCGAGTGTACATGCCTTTTAAAGACCTGTCCAAATGCCTTGTCGACACCTCGCGCGACCCAAGGGCTGGCTTTTACCTTGGGCAGAGGATAAGCATTGCCATACAACGTGGCAATGCCGCCAGTCTTTTGAGCACATTTCCAGTCGACAGCGATGGTGACGAATTTTTTGATGCAAATTTTTTGCTATCTATTGGGCTTTAAATAGTTAAGTAATATATAATTATAGTTAAGTTTGTACGTGCATATAGGTATAGGTACATATTTAAAAAAGATTTAATAATAATTAATAAAAATTTAAGTTAATCTAAATGAAAAACTATTCTAAATTTCTACATCACACAACTTAGATATTTAATATTATGCTTTGACTGCATGGATAGTCGAATGGTATAGGTCACCACACCAATTACCATTGTGCGCGACGTGCTGCGGGTTCGATCCCCGCATGGGACAAGCATTTGTGTAACCTACAACTGCTTGTTCTAAATCTGGATGTTCTTTGTGCATGTGATTTGAATGTTTGCATAGCCCCCGCGACACAAGGATTTGTGAATATTTAGTGCGGGAGTTGTTTTTAAAAAAAATCGATACTATATACATTTGTCTATAACCACTCTTTTCTCAATATTCTTCATTAAATTACAGGTGGTAGTAGGAGCAGCAGTCGGTCTTCTCCACGTATTAAATTGCAACCCGAAGGTCCTCGCTGACCTGGTGCCAGGAGACATGGTGGTGAACGCCTGCATAGCAGCCGCGTGGAAGACGGCGCGAGAATACCCGAGCAACCACGAGGATGCTCCTCCACCAGACCTGCCCCCACCAGTATATAATTATGTGTCTTCGGAACAGAATCCTTTGACTTGGGGTGAGTTTTTAACATTATGACAGTTTGGTCAGGAAGATTATTAAAAAAATTAAGTCACTCACTTTTTTTATTTTACTAAACCAAAGCACGACTATATATTGATTTGAAATATTCCATGACGTCACAATTTTGCCAATTTTTTTTTATGTCCGTCATGTTCTTTGACGACCTCCGTGGTCGAGTGGCGTACACACCGGTTTCAGGGTGTCGCCAGCTATGAGGTCCCGGGTTCGATCCCCGGCCGGGTCAATGTAGAAAACCACTTTTGGTTGTGTACAAAAACACTTTAACCAATGTAGAAAAACACTTTAACTTTAACCACACACCGTCTGGGTGTTTGTGGTACCTTCGTTGTCTCTGAATTCCATAACACAAGTGCTTTAGCTACTTACTTTGGGTTCAGAGAATGTATGTGATGTTGTCCACATTTATTTATATACCTATTTATTCTCCTTGGGTTTATTTTACGTGTCTATTATTTTTTTATTATCTAACTGACGGACTAATTAGATACAAATAATGGCTCGTCAAGCCAGTGGTCGCAGGTTCGGTCCTGCCTGAGGTTTAGGTTTTTTCTTTACAAATTATTTATATACTATTATTTGTATTTAATAATTATTATTGTATTAATTATTCGCTCCACATGCATGTTAATGCGTTACAAATAATTAAAATAATAGGACTAATTAGATTTTGACTTGTCATACCCAGTTTTCTACCTAATAATAAATCAGCGTGAAACTAATGAGAATTATCTATTTTCCAGAGAAATTCATGGAATACAATGAAGTCTATGGTTTCCAAGTTCCAACAATCCAAGCGGTCTATTACTATCTCTTTCATATTACATCTTCTAAGTTCTTATACACTCTCTTCTGCTTCTTTCTTCACTGGGTACCAGCTTACATCATCGATGGGATAGCTGTCATTATTGGAAAGAAACCTATGTAAGTATTTAATAGTTTTGTAATATCACGCAGTACCACTGAATTGATTTTGATGAAATTGATATGGGACTTTCTCTGAGGCATACCCTATCGATACCTCAATATTTATTGATATCGATCTATGATTGCCGGAGATATCGTGTAACAAACATACAATTCAAAAATTCTTAGGTATATAAATTTCATTGAAGTAGGCAATACTCATAAATAACACATACAGGCAATCTCAGAAAATATGGTCAAAACCCACTAACTTTTAATGAAATGTATGATTTAATATGAATCTGTTGGTCAGGGGTTAGTGACTGAATTTGCAATCATGGTCACTGTGAACTGGAGTTCGTGGGTTCGATTCCCACCAAATAAGTTGTCTGGTTGCCATAATACAGGCTCTGCCTAGTTTAGGATCAGATGGCCGTGTGTGACTTGTCCAAAGATACTTATATACTAAATTATAATAAAGACGATATCCTACTTAGATTAGTTTTTGTCATGACAACCACGTTACTACCGAGGTCTTTGAGTAAAAAATAAGTAAACTATAGAGCACCCAACAAGTATGAACTGTAGACGCTGTCAGAAGTCAAATCGAAAACTTTGTGTCAAAACAAAGCGCGCTGTATTATGAGAACTATCTCAAAACCTAATATTAACCCTAATAATTTCTGCCAAAATTTTTATCGTCGCACTGAAAATCACTTCAATTTGTAAATGACACTACTAATTTTAGATAAAAATTTACTTGCGCTCGGCACAACAAGCTACTACCGATGCGCGCACTCTATTCTTGTCTATGTATACTTACTCTAAAGACGAGGTGGATAAACAAAAGATATTTTCTTTCTTTTCCAGGTTAAGAAAAGCTTACAAGAAAATAACGAAGTTCTCCGAAGTTATGGCGTACTTCGCGACAAGGGAATGGAAGTTTGATAACAGTAATACTCAGAAGCTTTACAGCGAACTTTGTGATGCTGACAAACACTTATTTGACTTCGATATGAGTGCTTTAGACTGGAACGATTACTTTTACAGTTATATACGTGGAGTTAGAGTATACTTACTTAAAGACCCCGTGGAAACTGTCCCAGCTGGCTTGAAGAAACTAAACCGACTTCGGATTTTGCATTACACTTTTTGCGCTATTCTGGGACTGATATTTTTAAGGCTTCTTTGGGCGATACTTGGTGGATTGTTTTAAGAGGTTTTTAATAGAATTTTTATTTAAGAGTTTCATTATAGCCTGTGTTATGACTCTGTCTGAATTAATTACTTGTAATAGGGGATCGGACTGGGTATGAAAAGGAAATATCTATTTAGTCCACCAGATAGATAAAATAAGAAAAAAAAATGTATTTTTTCTTTTATCAAATCAATGAAAAGAGACAAAGTTAAAGCGCTTTAAAGTTCTGGATTGGGCTTGTGACGTCACGTGTGGGTAAAAATTGTACCCACAAGTGACGTCACGCGACATTTCCATTCACTGTATCATCCTCATCGTTTGCTTAATTAAAAAAAGAAAAAGTACGCGTCTAATATTTTTTTTAATATCTATGTGACGCGTTAATATAAAAAAGTAGTCCGATCCCCTGTTATGTAGGAAGCCATTTTTTTTTGCGATATTTAAAGTGGTTCCGTAGAAAATGTTACTTAAACTGATCAGTAGATTCAACTAAATAATAAAAAAAATATAAGAAACGTATTTTTTACTTTTTCAATATAAGTTATATTGAAAAAGTAGTAAGTAAGGAGATAAAGCGAATTAAAGTTCAGAACTGAAGGCTGTCACGATGTTACACAAATCTTACGACGTGACGTCATGCGACATGTCAACAATTTATCGTTGTCAGTTTTTGATTACGTAAAAAAAGAAAAAAACCGTGTCTAATATTTTTTAATAATCTAATTGGATGTTAAAAGTAATTTTAAATTAAAAAAAAAAATGTGTACAACATCACATACATTGCTCTGAACCCAAAGTAAGTAGCTAAATCACTTGTGTTATGGAATTCAGAGACAACGAAGGTACCACAAACACCCAGACCCGAGACAAAGTAGACAAAGGGGTTTTCTACATTGACCCGGCCGAGGATCGAACCCGGGACCTCAGAGCTGGCGACACCTTGAAAATCGGTGTATACGCCACTCGACCACGGAGGTCGTCAACTATCTTCCCTATTATAGTTATATTATAAATACTGCATAATTGTATATATCAGACATTATAGGTGATAGATGAATAAATTGAAGGTACATTTTTAATGCACTATGTAAATAAAATAGTTATTGTTAAGCATGAATAGCTTAAGGAAATTTAGTCAACGCTTATTTTGAAACTTGACACACTTAAAGTAAATCTAGATAAAAGAAAGAGATAGAAAACGAATTTTTTAAAAACGATTTAGTCTGCAAATATTTGAAGTTTGTAATTTAATACAAAGGGACCAATCGCTCCGCATGCGTAACAAATAATTAAAAATAATAGTATTGGGCTGCATTATCTCTCGGACTTCTGAATTAACACATTGTTAATCAGAGTCGGTGAGGCCAAACGCAACATTAGTTCTCTAGATACGTCAGCCTAAAATTTAACAAGTAGGAGAAATTTAAACATCAGTCAGTTACCTCGGTAGCTTAGTTGTTAAAGCGACTGGTGTGTTGAGCCAGTGGTTGAAGGTTCGAGGCCTGACTGACGTTTTAATTTTTCCTTTCTTCTATTTGTTTTTCATTACAAATAATCACTCCGCATGCGTTAATGCGTAACAAATAATTAAAAATATTTTGCATTGTTATCATTGATAAAAGAAAATGGTTATCCAAAGCCCTACTGAAGCGTTATTAAAAGAAAATTAATTAATCTAGCATAATTATGTTTGTGATAAAATACTTTTGCTCATTAATTAATTAGTTATACGTAATTAATAGATATTAATCGGTTTTATGAATATAAAAATGATAAATGCCATTTTGTTATAAAGAAATTAAAATAGACTGTTTTTTATTTATTTATTTAATAATTTTATGTAGTTACATAATAGTCGGAACATTTCTGCCAGCCTGCGATATGAGATGTGGCAAATAATGGCGGTCAACGGTATGTATGTAAATTGGTAGATAAAAAGTAGAAATAATAATATTTACAATATTAAATATTTACAAATCTAACTGTACCTATATACACTTAAAACAAAACTAAACTCTTATCTAATAAAATCTCTGCAAATAGAGTCAAAAAATTCATCCGCATCGCTGTCGACTGTGTACCCAAAAGGCTGGCGGCTTTGCCACGTTGTAGGGCAATGCTTATTCGCCGTCCAAGGTAAAAGCCAGCCCTTGGGTCACGCGAGGAGTCAACAAGACGTTTTGCCATATCTTCCGATCCAAGTGTTTCAACCCCAAACGCCTGGAATGTATAAGTTCTAATAAGATTGTTATATTTCCATCGTTTGAGGTTCTCAACAGCCGCAGCAGCAGCGCCAGCACAGCACAATGAACTAGGCAGATGATAATTAGTCAAAATAACGATGAAACACAAGTACCCATTTTACTTGTTAGGCGACTAGCTGCAACCCATGGTTTCATCTGCATACTTCATGTCCCTATGGATTTCTTATTCTTCCTTCCCTTTTCCCAATTTTTTTTTGAAACAAGTATTTGTGGATCACACAATTGTCCCAAGCGGGGATCGAATCCGCGGCACGTCGCGCACAGAGGTAATTGGCGTGGTGACCTATACCACTCGGCTACCCGTGCAGTCAAATTTAAAATATTTGGGGCCAGCGTACAATGTTTTCTCCTGTCATTCCACTCTTTTAGCCGTCATACTGTCATTCACTGGTTTTTCTTTCATATTATTTTTTTCGACCTTTCTCCTCTTATCCAGCCCTCCGCATCAAAATTCTTCGGGATAAAAAGATACTTGATGTGCTTCTCGGTGATCCATAAAGGTCCATACTATCCATACAGCCATATTTATAATGCTAAAGAAATTCTGTCTCTCTGTTCGCTTTCACAGCTAAATCGTTGAGCCGTTGAGTTGAGGGGCAGTTCATTTCTATCGACATTCTGCCTACTTCTAATTCAAACAAGAAGGTTTTACAACATCAGTCTATTCATTATGCTGACAAAGAAATACCAAAGTGACATCTGACAGCATCTGTCAGACGTCAAAACGAGACATTAGTGCCCGTAATCACAAAGTTTACGATGCAAATAATGACAGATTTAAATACTTCAGATGAATTTTTACATAAGTTTTATATTATTTAACATAGTAATGTGTGTGTGTAGTAAAAATATTGTAACGAAGTCTGGTCTCCACCAGCCAACTCCTTGTTCCGTTGGGCTTAAGTTTTTCGCTGAGATTAATAATACAAGTGGCGAAGATTGTACTGTCGAAGTCCATCCGGATGAGTGTTGCTTAGTTTCCAATGATAGTCAGTGTAATGTAATCGAAGTTATTGGCAGTGCTACTGATGTTATACCTGAAGGTAAAGTTATTGATAATCGTGTTGAAGCTATAGTTAACGTAAACATAGTTGAAGTATGTATGGAAGAAAATACTGTGAAAGTCACGTCTTAAGACGATTTAAATGTTGGTTGGATCAATAAAATCATTGCAAGTCCTTAACTATGTAAAGAGATAGTTTACCGTTCATTGTATTTGAAACACACATGGTTCAGATTACCTGCATCCAATACCATAATGATATTTATTACTAGAGTTCCCAAAATAACAAATTATATGATTCAAAAGTTCTAAACATATAATGCGCGTTCAATCGTGTCTATCCTTATGATCGACAATCCAAACTTATATATGTAACCACGCAAAACCTGTGAACCATGTAAGTTCATGCTGAGATTAGTGTTATAAATCTGTTAAGAGAATCTTGCCCCATCGTGGGGCAACAAAGTGCAATCAAACTTAGATGAAAGAAATCTTACTAATATTAGAAAAATTCGGATGGATAGATTAATGGATGATAATTAATTACACAAACACGTCAAAATGGCTGAACAGATTTGAATGAAATTTGCTACAAAGATAGTTTGTTACCCGAAATAGCGCATAGACCTATAATTATATAGGTCTATGCGCTATTTATTAAAATATTGTTACAAGTAAAATTATATAATAAGTATTAACTTACTATATAATTTATTATATTTAATATTTTACTTAATTCTTATATATACTTTGCATCATCATAATTTTCACAATTTTTTATCGATACGCGGGTGAAACCGCAGTACGCAGCTAGTTATGTATAATTCCTACATACCCTGATTCTAATAATTTGCGTTCAGTGCAATGTGAATTTCTCTTCCATTCATCTACTATTCGTCATCTCAACCTTTACTCCGTTTGTTTCTCATAATATATCATTTACACCTCATACAATCTCATCTACAGTAATCCCTTGTCATAGATAAAAAAAAAACGACCTAAACTTACTTAGCCCTTTTGTTCTAGGTTCCAGTAAAACACTTAATCTGATAGCACCGTTACTTGATCCATATAATCGGAAAGGTCACTGCACAATTTACGTCGACTTCAAATCAAAATCAAAACCAAAAAACTTTATAAGAGATACTATCAAAATCAAATTCGATACAACATTACGAAAGTCCAATCTTCCTGATGGCGCCAAGTTATGCAAGCATGTAGACGAAGACCCCATGAATGAATGCAAGCCAGTCAATTGTGATGTCTATTACAACGGCAAAAAGTCCTATTTCAATGTTCTGAAAAGAAGATGCGTAGAAATACCCCCCTGTGTAGCTTATACAGAGAGTGACATACCAAGAACAGCATATAACCCAGTCTCAAACAAATGCTTCAGTAAACCAGCTATCACTAAAGATGATATTGACTTTATCAAAGCACTTACGGGTAGTACTACTAGAAAAGCTAAAGATATATTAATAATAAAACTGTTGAATAAAAATAATTGTACAGGATTTTCGAATTATGATGATTATCAATTCAGTACCATGTCCAGAATAAAAGGGGTTAAGATGCCTGATTCAAAAGACTCGACGAAAGATGAAGAACCCAAGGATAAAGAGAAAAATAACGAAACGGAACCGGAAAAGGAACAGGTGAAGGAGAAAAAAAAAGAAAAAGTAGAAGAAAAGAAGACTACTTGTCCTCCTAAAGCCATTTTAACTAAAGATGAAAGAATGAATCGTATTATAAGATACTTGCAAACAAATAAATACACACTCATCATTCTAAGTGGGGTAATATTTTTACAATGCTGTCTAATATGCACCATGATTTACTGCCTAACGAAAAACTGCGGTTGTTGCAAGAAAAAGAAATTGATAAATAAGTTTTTCAACTACAGACAGGATGCATCAGTCACTACCCCTCTAATTTGCACAAGTAATATTGACACTGAAACCACTGATTACCAATATTTAAGCGAATCTTCAAATTACATTGACAAGAAAATCAAATGTTACAAAGCTTGCCAGAAGGAGAGAAAAAATAATGTTAAATTAAGCATGTCAGATGATATACTATCAAAATGCTTGACACGAAGAGACTGGCATCGACTTCCCAGATCTGAAACAATCCCAGAAATGAGACACGATGAAGAATCAAAAGCTTTAGAAATGAAAGATGAACACAAAAAAGGGAACGATATGAAAGTAAATTTCCAAGAAGAGAATCGCGAGAAAAAGATTAAACCCATCAAAGGCATAGTTAAGAAAGTCGATAACAAAAATAACACTGATCGTTTAAGTGATTCATCAGAGAAAATCATTAGATGCCACAGTTATAATAACTATGAAGATTCAAACGTAACTGGCTTAAAAAAGAGTGCGCACAGCAATCATTTTGGTCTATACAAGCAAGACAAACAGGACTCTATAGAGCAAGGTGCTCAAGCTTGCTTTTCAAACGATTCCATCGACGATTTTTTGTCAGAGAGAGGAGTAATATTCATAGGAGATAATGCATCGAAATACTCCTACACAAGTATTTCTTCGGCCGCTAAAAGTTCAGTGACTTCACAATCAAGTAAAACGTCTAAACGGAATGTTGTAAAAAATGTTTTTTCGTTATTAACTAGGAAAGCAAAGGGACCAGCTTCTGACCCTGGATTGGATAAGAAAGACCTAGATTTACAATTACTACACATATCTCGAGCGTCTGTGTGTTCTTCTAGTAACGACACAGATCTCGGCAAAGATTTAAAGATAGTAAAAGATTCAACTAGTTCTCTTTAGGATATTTTTTTGTAGAATAAATAATTTTATTTTTTTTATTTCTTCTTTTTCTTGTAGTTTCAGCCAAGACCGAGGTCTTGGTATTTCAATAGATAGTCTGGTCTCCCATCCACGGACCAAACGCAGCAAGTGTAACATCACTATAACGCACACTAATCCCTGCATCGCGGGGGGTTTCACAAACATTCAATTCACTTAAACAAATGATATGGATGTATCATGAAATGATACATCCATGTATGATATATAATGGATATATAATGAAATGGATCACACAAATACTTCAACTTTTGCCACGATCCTCGGACGGGTCAATGTAGAAAACCAATTCTCTACATTGTGAGAAGAGTTTGTGGTATCTTCGTGGTTTCTGATTCCATAACACAAGTGCTTTAGCTACTTACTTTGAGTTTACAACAATGCATGTCATGTGAAAAAAAAGCTCCTATTTTTGGGTCATTTATGAAATCGTGAGAACGCGTTCGTAAACGATTCCGGTGCCACAACATTATTGAACAAACTCCATTTTGTTTACATCGCCTTAGCGCGCTTCATCTGCACGTCGTCGGCGATTTAAAATTCACGTGTATAGGACAAGTTAAATAAAATCTCGTAATATCCCTTAAGTAGCGTTTATTACAAAGTATTCTTCAGCACAGTCTTTCTTTTTTCGTAGTCGAAACCGTAGTTGTGTAGCAAGTAGCGCATTCGCATGGGGGACAGATAGTGGAGATCGCATCAGTAGTCGAACTCCCACGCTTTTTGCCCTGAGAAAAACAAAATTGATCAACAAAGCTCCTTTCCATCAGCAGAAGTAAAGGTGTAGCTTATTAGAACCACCCGACAACCAACCAGCAACTCCTCATCTCGAGTGGTTAGTATTTTATCAACTCCGGAGCGCCTCGCATCTATAGTGCTGGTGTCGGGGTGGCTCTAATGGGGACCTCAAACATTATGTAAAAATGGGCTAAATACCCTTTTTATATAAATATATGTATACGTGGTTATATCCTTGCAAAAAACGGGCACTTTTGATTTTATTTTGGCCTTAGAACTATGTCAATTTAAAAAACGATGTTATAGTTAGTATATTAACAGTAACTACTATTCAAATGTTAAACCGACTTCAAGTTTATCAATTTAACTTCTTATCGTCTAGTGGCCATTTTGTAATTGACTTACTTTTACTTCAACTTAAGGAACAGTTAAAGTTTCATTAAAATGGGTTCAATAGCTTAAAATATATGAACTGTTAAGGCGCAGACATACGATTTTGAAAAAACAAAATATCATCTAAAGAATAATTTAAAAAATATATGTACTTAATAATTTCGTATATGACTATTTTTGATATCGTTTATATTATAAAGAGTTTTTTAAAAGAGAAATTTGTGAAATTATGTCTAATGCCGATCACAAAACTAAAATCGCACAAAAACTGTCGGCTATTTATGTTAATAAAACCTTCACTGTTTAAAAGACTTTTTAACTATCTATCGTTTAGTATACGTATATACATGTCTTTTTGGAAAGAAAAAGAATAACGTCCGAAAATTTCATTTTTTTAAATTTTAACTGCGATAGCGGGCGGTGGGCGGCAGTGCAATATAAAAGCAAAGAAAATATAAATTTTCGTCCACGCAAACATGTTGGGGTTACGAGCATGCTCCACCCACTTGCTGAAGGCCGCTGGAGTATGTCTGCACCTTAAGTGACTACTAGTGACGTACGACTGAGAGACTAGAAAAGTCGTTTTAATTTGGTTTTAATTAAGTATTTAAATAAGGTAATATTTACTGAGAATTGCCTAGAAAAAATAATAATTCCATACAAACCACAGAAAAAGTTATTACCCCTTTAATATGCTTGAAGTGAATATTTCCGATCAACTTAAATATTGATAAAGGCCCTCTTGTCAAACAAATACACTGAAAAAGTAAATAAATAAAATTTTAGTAACATATTAAGCCGCTGAGCTGAGCAGACGACGGACGATATCCGCGCGGACGGATATTAACAGCGCTTGATTATTGGTTGACGCGAACACGTTGACTGCGCACGCACAGCGCGCTCAATTTGCTCAAGGCAACCAACTGTCAACCGCGGTCATTTCTGACCGGTGGACAAATTGTCTATTATCTGCTTACCACCTTAAAATAGGTACTTACTGAATTATGAAGTATGTATAAACTTCCCATCCCATTATTATTTTATTGGTAGTTTCTATTTTTTTCATTTAAGAAAAAATATTATCATTTACCCAAATAAGAAATAAATATTCAGCACATACGTTTAACGTGTATTTTACGATACAATAGTGTCGAAATAATTTTATATTTTAAAACTTACATTAACCTGAAAAGTAAAAATCGCGTAATTAAATTGTCATTTTTTATTTTCTACTTAAAAAAACCTTGGAAATAAAATACTTACTTTCTGGAAAATAAAATAACAACAACGATTAATATAAAAGCGGTAAAATAAAATTAACAATATAATATTAAAAAACGCATTCAACTAACCGTGGGTGGCTAAAAAATAAAAAAAAATGTTAAAATCATGTTTTTGATAAAAAAAAAAGTTATAAACTATTGACGTTATAAAAAATAACATACCACAGTCTGCAATGAGATATAAAAATAAAATTAATAAATAATTTACAATTTAGGGCATGCACACCTTTCACACCAGTTGTCAAAAAATGAAAAATAATCTATTTTCTAATTTAAGCGTGTTTCATTTCTATAGCAACATCTTAGTTCACATTTAAACAATGAGAACCCAATAGTTTCATATACTTGAGTAACTAGATAATGGAGGGATCTTTGTTACTGTCACGCATAACCAGATTTAAATAAAATTTGGTACACCACTTATTACCTAGATTAAACTATAGTGCTTGACCAGTAAGTACACGGTAAAATGAACTAAACTCGTAAAACCGCGGGGAGCAGTTAGTACCTTATGACTTAACAGCTAGTTTGAAACACAATTGCTTGCCCCCAAAAACTGTATTGCTACTTATCTTTAAGACTATCCGTCGCTGTTTTTAAGTATCTGATCATTAAACTTGTGATCATATTTCTATCATCCCTTTTAACTGTGAAAAAAGTATCATCACTGTATTTTTTTGTACTTACGTAACGCTGTAAAAAAATTGTAATTTAATATACATTCACAAAAATGTTCTACAATTTATTGAAACAAATGCAAAACTACAAGGTAAAAAAATTGGTCCAAAAAAACGTATTAATCCTTGAGACAAACTAACGTTAAATAGATTAAAGATAAATTTTCAGATAGACAATACCACGCTCTATATTGGTTGCCGTGATCATGTGTGACGACCTCCATGGTCGAATGGCGTACACACCGGTTTTCAAAGTGTCGCCAGCTCTGAAGTCCCGGGTCCGATCCCCGGCCGGGTCAATGTAGAAAACTACTTTTCTACATTGTCTCGGGTCTGGGTGTTTGTGGTACCTTCGTTGTCTCTGAATTCCATAACACAAGTGCGTTGGCTACTTACTTTGGGTTCAGAGTAATGTATGTGATGTTGTCCACATTTAATTGTTTATTTATGTTAACTGCGACCGACCTTCATGGTTGTCGCACTCAATTTGCTCACGGCAACCAATGGTCAGATGCGGCTATTACCGTCTACCAAACAAATTGTTCGATTTGAGCGCCTGAACATCACCAATAATACAAACATTGAACAATCGCGACACTTGACTTGTCGTTTGACAGATAATTTACTAAGTTTATGTTGATCAACTTTTCAGAAACCGTATAAGAATAATATAAAAAAATACTCACTGTCATCTTTATAAAAAAATAAAAAACGATTAAAAACTTTACAAAAAATGCGCTTTATTTCATTAGACAAAAAAAGTTGAATACGTTACCCAAAACTGTTGAAGAATAAAACAGGATTATTATTATTGTAGCGTTATTTTTCCATACGTTAAAAAAAACACAACATTTTAAATAAATATATTATTTACAAACCTGCGTCTAAAATAAAATAAAAAATTAACAATTATTATTTTAAAAACTGTGTTTGTCTGTTTTTTTTATTAATTTTATAAAAAAAATATCTTTATAAAAATAAAAGTGCACTTACAAAAACTCGCTGTAATGTAACAAAATATTTATAATAATAGTTTTATAAAAATTACAGAAAATATGTAGACACCTAAAACATAACGAAGCATCGAAGTTTAAATATGTAACCAAAAAGAAGATAAAAATTTAAAATTGGTTGCAGATCGCGTTTTATCGCAATTTTATAGCTATTATTATGGGAATCGAATTTAGATTATAAGTATTTATGAATTTATTTCAAATAAGAAATAAAAAATCTTTGTCTTTTATAATAATAAAATTAAAAAACTTACAAGTGTCTGAAAGTTAAACAGAATATAATCATCAAATAAATTTGTTTATGCATTGCTCTTCTTATTTATTACTCTTTTAGACTGTCCCACAGCTGGACAAAACTTCCCCACTCTTCTGTTCGTCTCTCGCCAGACACAAATAATAATCTTATAACAAACAAAAATTTCATAAAATAATTGGTCTTCAATAAATAAAATCACTTACGCCTTTCTGAAATAAAAATAAACGTATTAATATTGTATTTATTTTTTCAGGGTTCCATACACAATGTCTACCAACGGAACCCTTAAGATGCCGCTGTAGATCAGTATATCTGTCAGTGGGCTGTATTTCATGAATGATAGGCAGATAATTGAATTTTGATTGCCGCTATTAAAATAAACAATGACCGACTGCTGGGTAAAGCCTCTTTCCATATAAAGAAGGCACAAGCATTCATCACAATGCTTGTTAACTTGCGGGTTGTCGATTTCACATCGGAATCCAGGTTTCATCATAATCAAAAACAAAACCAAAATGTTTTTATTTCTCATAAACTTAAAAAACGTTAGTTACATAACTAAATGACTCTAGGTGCGCTGTTCCTATGGAGAAGAACCGGCAAGAAACTCCATAGGTTACTCTTTTAATAATTATGTTTTGTTTCTCGATGTTTTTCTTCATCGATAAACAGTCAACAGATAAATTTACTTAAAACAAAACGGTTTACTCACGTATATTCTCTGAATCGCTCGACTAGTTTCAGACTCAACAGGAGTCCCTAATCATGAGCTGACGCGGAGGCGGTGGTGTCGCGATTCGAACTGAACCGAGTTAAACCGTTTTGTTTTAAACTAACAGATAAATTTTCCGAACAAGAATGATCGTGCTAGTCTATTGGTTGTCGCGATCAAGTTCACATCAAGGTTTATTGGTTGTTGCACTTGACTTGCGCGCGGCAACCAATACTTAAGCGCGGTCATTTCTGTCTGGCGGACAAATTGTTCGTCGTTGCCTTTGGCTTTTATATCTATACTTTATAATATTATAAAGCTGAAGAGTTTGTTTGTTTGTTTGTTTGTTTGAACGCGCTAATCTCAGGAACTACAGGTTCGAATTGAAAAATTCTTTTTGTATAGGATAGTCCGTTTATTGAGGAAGGCTATAAGCTATATAACATCACGCTACGACCAATAGGAGCGGAGCATAAATGAAAAATGTTGCGAAAATGAAAAACCGTTGAAACTAAAACACGCGAACAAAGTCGCGGGGGACAGCTAGTTTAAAATAAATTTTGTTATTTTGACTTACCTCCAGCTACAGGAAAATTTAATATTTCATTAATAAACATTCCCGTGACTGTATTTTAATACTAAATAAAAATACTCATTAAATAATTATTCACTTTTAAGATAAGATAAGATAAGATATATTTATTTGTAAGAATATGCTACAGTTAAGAAGTTACAAAAATTTTTGATCCAAAATATTCTGCCGTTACCGGCGCACAAAAATTTGAGAAGGTACAGACAATTACTATAATAAAACTATTACACATAAACAAAAAACTAAAAAAACAATTACTATAAAATAAAAACATAATAACACTTATATTTAAAATTTCCAATCTGGATTCTCATTTAAAAAATCACTTATAGAATAATAACATTTATATAAAAGGAACTTAAATAACTTATTTTTAAAATTTCTAATGTTCATTATCTTTAAAACAAGTTGGTAATATTGTATACTAAATTATTTTAAATAATAATAGATAATAATTAACGAAAACTAACCTCATACTAGAAATAAATGAGTAACATTATTATTTATAAGAAAAATCAAGGAATTTTTATTTTGTTTTTTTCACTTAAATAAATTAAACAAAATTGTACACTTACTTGTAGCTAGAAAATGTAAAATTATGTTTTTAATTTAATTATTTATTGCATTCATAAAAAATGAAATTAAACGTCCTGATTATTTCTGTATTGGTTCATAAAAAAAATACTTACTGTGCTCTGTAAAAGCAATTATAAAATATATTAAAATAAATATAAAATAAAAACTTAGATTGTTAACAGATTTTTTTGTTAAAAATACAGTAATAACTGTTAATTATTAGTTTTGTACTTACTTCACTCTAAAATAAAATAATTTTATTTAATAAAAAGTTTTTTGTATATTATTTTAATTATATTCATTATTTTTTATCTCAATATTGATGTAACTGCTTCTAAAATCTAGCTCTTTAATATATTACTGCTACTGCATTTTATGCAGCCTTTTGAAGAATATTTGCATTTCATATGGAGTTTTTAATTTTTAAGTATTAAATATTTGTAATAATTGACAAGTAAAGGTACTTACAGTAAGCTAAAATAATAAAAACAGTATTATCATTTAAATTTATTGCAGATCAAAATATATGTAGGTATATATATCTCAGAATAAAACCAAAAAAAAGTGACGATACTCGAAAAAAACATGATAGGTATATAATATTACTGTATATCTTTATATAATAATATATTTTTTAACCCTAGATGCAAAAAATTTTTTTTTTTTTTTTTTAATCTGGTATCCTGCTCCCAAAACAGTAACTCCATTTAGAGGAAGTCGATTGCGTTTAAATTATAATATTAGGATATAAATAAAATAAATGTATTAAAAACTTACAGGATTCTGAAATTTTTTAATGTGTATCATTAATCAAAATAACGTTCATAGGTTTACAAATAATAATCAAGAAATATGGATCTGCCCTCCTAGACAAGTGACATTTCGACAAGCGTTTACGATGATAGAAATCGCTTCAATGACATTAAATGTATAGAAATGACATTTTGTTTCGATAAGTCACGTGACTTGGACTTGTCACTTCCATACATTTGAGCGATTCGATCAGCGTTATCGCTTGTTGCATTGTCACTTGTCTAGAGGCCCTGGTAGTTATCTCGTAGCAATTAATAAAAAAAAAATGACATTATTAGGTAACGGTAGGTTATAGTTAAAAGATAAAAAAAACAATACTTACACCCTATACCTGGAATAACAAAATTATATCAAATATATTATCATAATCATTATTTCCAGCCTAGTATAACTTTAGCCGCTTTGCTTATAACTACAAAATACAACTTTGAAAGGATAAAACAATAAAAAACTAACCGTTGTTTGGTCACGAACGATGAAACGACAACAATGGAAAAGAAAAAAATATATTAGAACTTACATAACAATCTCACAAATAAATAATAACTAGTGTATAAAAAAAACCCAAATCTTACGTATCGGTCCTAAAAACAGAAAAAAAAAACAAGATAAGTAAACAATAAAAAGGTTTTTACTTCATAAAGAAACTGCTATTTTATTTAAACTTACTGTTTGCTAAAAAATAAAATAATTTTCATTAATCTATACTAATATTATAATGCTGAAGAGTTTGTTTGTTTGTTTGTTTGAACGCGCTAATCTCAGGAACTACTGGTTCGAATTGAAAAAATCTTTTTCTATTGGATAGTAGATAACATCACGCTACGACCAATAGGAGCGGAGCATAGATGAAAAATGTTGCAAAAATGAAAAACCGTTGAAACTAAAACACACGAACAAAGTCGCGGGGGACAGCTAGTAATTAATACACAATAATAATTAAGTTAGAAGGCAGGTGTCATAGTTTCCCGATTCCAATAACCATTCCACTAACACATAGCCTATTTTTTATTTTCCATTCATAATTTATAATAACCTTGTATCTACTTTGAACCGTTCATATCTGTTCTTCCATAGAGCTGAGTTGGATGGGCCCTGGTAGATGCCCCATCCCAGTTTAGAGTAAAGTTCTCAAGGTGGTAAGTAATTAAGTAGTAAGTCAAGGCCACTGCGTGCTGGACCTGTGTCCCCACGTAAGCCTTTCAAAGGACCGGGTATTCTCGCAACTGAGGATAAATCTATACTAATATTATAAAGCTGAAGAGTTTGTTTGTTTGAACGCGCTAATCTCAAGAACTACTGGTTCGAATTGAAAAATTATTTCTGTATTAGATAGTCCGTTTATTAAGGAAGGCTATAGGCTATATAATATCATGCTAAGACCAATAGGAGCGGAGCATAAATGAAAAATGTTGCAAAAATGAAAAACCGTTGAAACTAAAACACGCGAACAAAGTCGCAGGGGACAGCTAGTACACAATAAAACAAGAAGAAATACTTCAGTAATTTGAACACTAAGAAAATACTTACAACATGCTAGAATAATAAAATAAATTTAAGTTACTTTATTTTTATTTTTTTGAAAGTTAATGCCGTTTTCACAAAGAAATAATAGCAAATATTACCTCCGGCTAAAAAATAAACCAAAATGTAAATTAATAATTTATATTTGTCCAATCCTGTATTAATGTTAAATGTTAGATTAAATTAAATTTTAGTTCAGCTTTTTACCAATAGATGGCGTTGGATGTCAAATTAGAAGTCGCAATGGTCTCGTTACATCAAAACTTGTAAGTAATGTCACCAACAAATTATCTTGGAAACATTGGGTTTTGTTCAATATTTTTAAAATTTTTAAACAATTTTCATTTTTTATACAATCAGCCGTATAAAATATAAATTTAAGAAATACTTACAGCTTCCTAAAATATAAATTATATTTGAATTATTTTGTTTATATTGTGTATATATATATTATGTATATTGTCTTGAATTGTGTTTTAAATCTAGGAGTTCTTTGTGTAACTGTTAATAATGTTCGTGAAATGCCTATTAATTACGGGGAAATATAAAAATAATAAAAAAATACAAATTAAAGTGTGTTTTTTTCAACTTACATCATCAGGCTAAAAGATAAAAATAAAAATTAGTTGTCTTGTATGAAAAGTTTATAACTATCGTCATACTAACAATAATAAAACCATCCTGTACTGACCCACTGGTGGGCAAGAGCTTTTTGTACAGGCAGAACATTTCTTTTCATACACACAACATCTTCATGTTAAATATTAAACACTATATTATAAAGTTTCCTTAGATAACTTAGCCCATATTTATCAAACCTAGAAAGATTAAAAAAAAAAGATTTCTAGTTAAATTGTTCGGGCTTATCTCTGGAACTATTGAACCGATTCCCAAGATTCTATCACTAATAAAAGGCCACAG
This sequence comes from Diachrysia chrysitis, assembly GCA_932294365.1. NCBI lineage: Eukaryota > Metazoa > Arthropoda > Insecta > Lepidoptera > Noctuidae > Diachrysia > Diachrysia chrysitis. Next base: position 6,244,805 of record OW028670.1, read on the forward strand.
TATTTCTGATTGCCATAGGCTTCGTATATTGACGCGAATAGAGCCGCGAGAAATGGCTAGTTAAAAAAATATATGTACAATACTTACTCCGAGCTAAAATTAAGATTTTGAGTTAGTATAACGTTATTTTTTTAAACTAGGATAATTCATAATATCTTGGGACAGCTGACACACGGCTATCTGATCCCAAACTAGGCAGAGCCTGTATTATAACAACCAGGCAACTTATAAACATAATTCTATATTTCTAAATAGATACATATTATAGATAAATTACACCCAGACACAGAAAAAATGATCGTGCTCATCACACAAAGATTTGTCCGGCGTGGAAATCGAACCCACGACCTCCAGTTTAGCAAACCAACAGGTTCGTCAAATTGTCAGTACTTATGGTCTGTGCGGAAAGAGATCATATTTAAGCCGTAACAACGTTCAGTTTGTGTTGAACACAGTTAAGTGCAAGATACGAGAGTAAATTCAACTTATCACGATCCTTGCACCGATAAAAAGCTCCTTTTTAGACAACCAGTTGAAATATGATAATACGGGAGAGGGGGTTATTTTTATTTATGCGTCACATAGATTATTAAAAAATAATAGTCAGATTTTTTATTTTTTAATTAAACCAACAATGAGGAAGATACAGTGAATGGAAATATCGCGGGACGTCAGTTATGGCTACAATTTTTACCCACAAGTGACGTCACAAGCCCTGAACTTTAAAGCGCTTTAACTTTGATATTTTTTCTTGATTTGATAAAAGGAAAAATACGAGTTTTTTTTTATTTTTTAATGTATCTGGCGTTAAAATATGATAATTATACTTATCAATAAAAAATGGCATATTTTTTTTTACTTACTAAGACCTGGAAATTTAGTAAAAACATGTTTAAACACTTTATTATTGATTTGCCTAACTTATTTAACTGAAATATTATATGAGAGCGATTAATTATTAACTTGTAACACAATTTAGGTTATTCGCAATCTCAAAAATCATTCTTCAGGGTAAATGCAACTTACATATACTTTAATACACACACAAAATAATAAACACGTCATTTTTATAGTACATGACGTCTATTGTGTACTTAGTATACTTTAAATTCATCGCAAATTGGAACAACACCAAGATGTTATAGTTTCAACTGCACTAATAAAATCATCTTCATTGTTCTTGATTTACAAAACCACAAGTTGGACTCACATTCGTAAACTAGTCGAACTAGTCGGGCGATCCCGAGAATATGCGTGAGTAAACCGTTTTGTTTTAAATAATTATGAATACTCCTCACGAAATTTATTATACATGTATGTAATTCTTTCATTAATCATGTTACTATATGGAATAATTGAGAAAGACCCTATAAGTGTATTATTATAAATCCTTACCTGGGCTTCTTCAATCTAAAACAAAAACGGTATATAAGTACTTAATGATTTTAGTATATATAAAATCTCAAAAAAATAGCGTCATAAAATTCATCCACGTCGCTCTCGAATGGAAGTGTACCCAAAAGGCTGGCGGCATTGCCACGTTGTATGGCAATGCTATTTCTTTGTCCAAGGTAAAAGGCAGCCAGCCCTTGGGTCACGCGAGGAGTCAACAAGACTTAGTATATTCGTCACTTATTAAGATTCTCCTTCCTATTTGATAAAAGTACGGAAAGGTGACACTAGAGTGAGCTACTAATAACATAAACAAACAGTAACTTTATCTCAACATGGAAGAAGTACTAAGAGCACTCCAAAAAATTCAAAAAGAGCTAGATGAACAAAGAATAACCATCCAAAAAAGCGGAGAAAATGTAACAGAACAAGTAACGAAAAATATAAATAACATGTTAGACGAGAAATTCAAGATCTTGGAAGAAAAATATGAAAACCTCAAGGATAAATTGGATAATCAGGAAAAAAGATTATACTTCCTCGAAAAGCAGGCTAGACAAAGAAATATAGTCCTATTTGGCCTAAAGGAAACTGAATCATCTTACTCTGACTTAGTAAAGATTATCATAAATTTCATAAATGAATACTTCACCACAAATATAGACCACAGAGACATACAAGAGGCAAAACGAATTGGAAAAAAAGGGGAAAGGCCAAGACCAATAATTATTACTGTCTCAACACTAGGCACAAAAATAGCCATTTTTAAACAGAAGAAAGTACTTGAAGACACCCCATATTACATAAAAGAAGACTATCCGGAGTATGTCTTAAATAAAAGGAAGGAGCTACAAGAACAAGTGCGAATAGAAAAAGAGAAAGGAAACTCGGTTAGAATTAAATATGATAAAATAGTAATTATGAAAAAAACCTCAGATACAGCAAGTCATAATAAAAGAATGCTTTCAAACTCCCCTGAAAATAATGGCACAAGCAAAAACCCTAGCGACGAACAACAAACGCAGACCAATAAGAAAAATAAAACGGACACGTCCACACGAAGATCATCCAGTCTATCAGAGGGGCCAATAAAACCTGGCATATTAAACTTCTTCCATACAAATACAAAACATCCAATTAACTTATCGCGAAATCAAGAAAACAAAAATAATAACATATTATAACAATTAAGTACCCCCTCTCACACGCAAAAAGAAACTAAAAATACGCAAAAAAATGATTATCTTCCAAGCCGGTTGGTCACCGTGGAAGAATATGACCACAACCCTCCAGTAAAACCTCAAAACCATAAAAATACCAAACGGAATAAAGATTCTAAGAGCTATTTAAAAATTGGAACCTATAATGTCAAGTCCCTGGCAACAACGGAACGATACCTAGAACTTACTAATGCACTAGAGAGCATCAACTGTGACATACTAGGCCTTTCTGAAACTAGAAGAATGGGTTGTCATATGGAAGAATATTCAAACTACATTTTTTGCTACATCGGAGAAACAAAAGGCCTATACGGGGTCGGTTTTCTTATAAGAAAGGCATGGAAACATAACATCACAAACTTTACAGGGATTTCTGAGAGAGTAGCACTACTACAAATTAACTTTGGAAAACTAAACATTTCTATAATCCAGGCTTATGCACCGACAGAAAGATCCAGTGAAGCTGATATCGAAAAATTCTACTATGACCTAAAAAGAGCTCATACAATGGCAAGCGAGAAATTAATCGTATTAGGAGACTTTAATGCGAAAATAGGGCAACCCAGAGATGATGAAAAACTTATCTTAGGAAATTATGGTTTAGGCCAAAGAAATAAAAGAGGAGAACGTCTACTAAACTATGCATTTGAATATAAATTGGCTATAATCAATACCTACTTTAAAAAAAGACTAAGCAGGAGATGGACTTGGAAGTCGCCAGACGAAAGAGTCAAGAACGAAATAGACTACATCATGACAAACATCCCAAAACAAATCCAGAACTACGAAGTTCTCAATAATGTAAAATTCCGAACGGATCATAGGCTAGTAAGAACAACACTTATCTTAAACCAACCAAAAAAGAGCAGGAAAAACTTTAAACCACTACCAAAAATCCCCAAGTCTGAAAACGAAATAAAACACTACAAAGCTAGCCTCAAATTGTATATCGACAAAAATCTACAAGGAATTACAAGCGCACAACCTTACTATGATGAACTGGAAAAAGCCATAACGTATAGCCAAACCAATGGAAATAGCCCAAAGAAAAGAAAGCAACACAAAATTTTTAGCGAAGAAACGATAGCATTAATAAATAAACGAAGCGAATTAGCATTCCAAAAGGATAAAGATACAAACACAAAGAAAGAATTAAGCAGATTATACAAAGAAACTAGTAAAGCGATCAAAAAAGATTATAGTGAGCACAGAAAAAGAATAATAACTGAAAACTTAAACAAATTTAGAAGCACAAAAAGAGCATTTAAAGAATTGAATTTACGTAAAACATGGATACAAAAATTGGAAGACAAATGTAAACAAACCAATACGAGACAAGACATACTACATCAAGCAACCACTTTTTACAAAGAACTATACAAAAGTAAAGAGGGCATCATGGAAGAAACTAAAGAATTAAACCCGGCTAGTAACACACATACAATCATACCTATAGATGAGAAAGAAATATACTTACAATTAAAGCAACTGAAATCAGACAAAAGCCCAGGTCCTGATGGGATAACTAACGAAGTCTTGAAACTAGGCGCACCAATTTTACTGAGCCCTCTCACAGAATTATTCAACCTAGTTCTAGAAACGGAAATTGTACCAATCCAATGGTGCACATCGGATATTATACTCTTACATAAAAAAGGCGATCTACTCGACATCAATAATTACAGACCAATCAGCTTACTAGCAAACATATACAAAGTTTTCTCATCAATACTTCTAAAACGCATCACTCAAGACATTGATAATGCACAGCCAATAGAACAAGCAGGATTCCGCTCTAGCTTTAGCACACTTGACCACATACATGCACTGGAACAGGTCATCGAAAAGTATGAAGAATTTAATAAGCCTCTATATCTAGGTTTTATTGACTATAGCAAAGCGTTTGACAGCATCAGCCATAGTTCTATTTGGGAGTCACTAAACACCCTAAATATCAACCCAAAATATATAAACATCATAAAATATATATACAGCAACAGTACCAGCAACGTCAAATTAGAATCAAGAGGTGAAGCAATAAATATTGAAAGAGGAGTTAGACAAGGGGACCCTTTGTCACCTAAACTATTTATTGCCGTTTTAGAAAACATATTCAAAAAGATAGACTGGAAAACAAAAGGTATAAAAATAGACAATCAGTATCTAAACCATTTAAGATTTGCGGATGACTTAGTCATACTATCAGAGACATCTAAAGATTTAAAAGAAATGCTATGTTCACTAGACCAAGCAAGTTCGATAGCAGGCTTGGAAATGAATGCTACTAAAACCAAAATAATGACAAACAGCAATAAAAAGCTGATTACTGTAAAAGAAAACACAATAGAATATGTCGACAGTTACACCTACCTAGGTAAACAAATATCATTTAATAAAACAAACAACGAAAACGAAGTGGAACGAAGAGCAAATATAACATGGAAGAAATTTTGGTCACTCAAAGAGATTTTAAAAGGAGACTACTCAATAAACATGAAAAAAATTATAATAGACACCTGCTTACTGCCATGCCTACTGTACGGTTGCCAATCTTGGGTATTCACGACAAGAGCGAAACAAAAAATAGAAACAACACAAAGAGCCATGGAGAGAAGTATATTGAACATAAGGAAAATACACAAAATCAGGAGCGAAGTCATTAGACAAAAAACTAAGGTAACCGATGCCCTTACGCAAGCTCTAAAACTGAAATGGCAATGGGCTGGCCACGTATCACGATACAAAGATGGCAGATGGACAGTGAAAACTACCGAGTGGAAAGGGCCAGACGGTAAAAGAAGAGTAGGCAGACCGAATAGGAGGTGGGCTGACGACATAGTCGAGACAGCAGGAAGAGATTGGCAGATTATTGCAAACGACAGGGACAAATGGAAGAAACTGGAGGAGGCCTTCACCCGTGGAGGGGCCCATATCCCAAGGAACATACTAACATAGATGATAAAAACATATACTTATACTACTAACACCGAAACTAAAATATAAGTCAAGCTAACAAATTAATGTAAATTTAGGGGAAATGGGAAATAAAGGCTTTTTTATTTTATTTTATTATTTTATTATTAAGATTCTCCATAAAAACGGCCATGTCTATAATAAAAATGTTGACTGGATACAAAAAGTATAAATATAATTAGGCCGTAAATTAGATAAAAAAAAATACGATATATATTCCAGATAACTAAGGGCTGATTTTTCAAACGCCAGATAATATTAGTTGACGAATAATTTCGAATTTTTGACAGTTCTTCCATACAAAATCTGTGAGATTGTCAATTTTATTCAACGAATAAAAATTATGTGGCGTTGGAAAAATCAGCTCTCAATCATAATGATATAATCGTGGACTAGTACTGCAAGTCTGGGCTACTATAGTAATAATAATATCTAATACTATCCTGTGACAACTCACACGCGGCCATCTGATCCCAAACTAGGCAGAGCCTGTATTATGGCAACCGGACATCTGATAAATATATATAAATATATTTAGGGTAGGTAGGGTAGGTAGGGTAGGTAGGGTAGGTAGGGTAGGTAGGGTAGGTAGGGTAGGTAGGGTAGGTAGGGTAGGTAGGGTAGGTAGGGTAGGTAGGGTAGGTAGGGTAGGTAGGGTAGGTAGGGTAGGTAGGGTAGGTAGGGTAGGTAGGGTAGGTAGGGTAGGTAGGGTAGGTAGGGTAGGTAGGGTAGGTAGGTATGTAGGGTAGGTAGTCAGTTGACGGGAGCGAAGCCGCGGGGACAGCTAAAAGTAGGTATATAATAATATATTAAAATAATAAAAAAAATATGTCAGGCTGTACTACTTTGTCTTACTGAAGAGACAAGGCCTGATCTCATATAGAGAAGGACGATCATTAATCACCACGTTTGCTAACTTGTTGGCTATTGCAGATTCCAACTTTTGGAATCCAGGTTTCGTAAACGCAAATATCGTGCCGGCTAACGCCGGTGATCAACTAGGATGTAGTAGATCTAGTTGGTCACCGATGTTAGCCGTTATTTCTATGCAGTGACTATCGTTTGAGTTGCCAACAGAGATAGCTTATAGACCCGCTGGTTACGTTTACTATCGAGAAGAAGTAGCTTGTGGGATCGTACTGGTGGGGTTATTTGTGTGTCGTCACCGTCACCACCTCCTTCGCCTGCTCCGCCGCCTCCTTCGTCACCTCCTCCGCCGTCTCCTCCGCCTCCTCCGCCGTCTCCTCCGCCGGCGTCGCCTCCGCCGGCATCTCCACCAGCATCTCCACCAGCATCATCACCTTCAGCTGCCTCACCTTCAGCTGCCTCACCCTCTCCTTCACCTTCTTCATCTTGAAGAATGACCTAAAACCAAGGGTAATTATTCATCTCATTTATTTATCCAGTAAAACCTGAAAATTTGGTTGGAACACCGACCTTTAAAGATAAAACCATAATAATGCTTATTATTTATGTATGTATATAAGTAGGTCTGTGAGTTGTATTATTTCACCATAACTTTTAAATGCCTGAACAGATTTATCTATACTAATATTATAAAGCTGAAGAGTTTGTTTGTTTGTTTGTTTGAACGCGCTAATCTCAGAAACTACTGGTTCGAATTGAAAAATTCTTTTTGTATTGGATAGTCCGTTTATTGAGGAAGGCTATAGGCTATATAACATCACGCTACGACCAATAAGAGCGGAGCATAAATGAAAAATGTTGCAAAAATGAAAAACCGTTGAAACTAAAACACGCGAACAAGGTCGCGGGGGACAGCTAGTATTTAATATCTATACTAATATTATAAAGCTGAAGAGTTTGTTTGTTTGTTTGTTTGTTTGAACGCGCTAATCGCAGGAACTACTGGTTCGAATTGAAAAAATCTTTTTGTATTGGATAGTCCGTTTATTGAGGAAGGCTATATATATAGAGTATGGTGGGAGGCTGGAGTCCTTACATTATCCTGAGAGAGACTGACTTTATTTCAATAAATTACATGTAGATGCTACATGCCGCAATTTACATTTGTCAAATCAAATCAAATAGAAAATTCTTTTAAAAAAATACATCGAAATCAGTAGATTTTCATGTATTAAATAAGTCATTGAAAATTATATCCCACCAAATACATTTCATGTAAATTAACGCCAAGACGAGTTACTATTATACCTAGGTGGGATAAAAGAGTTCGCGGAATGGAGGGTAGAAAATAAGAAATAATACGCAAAATTATTTTCCCCTCTCTATGTATTCTCCTTACACTCTAAAACATATTAGATCTATCAATTAATTTATATAATATGCCTTCGAAAAAAAATGTTCTTTCCTTGTCATCGAAATTGGCCAAAATTACCTTCTTCACCTCTTCATCGTTGGACAATTTCTTTCCTTAAAGCTCTTTTTTCCATTTTGGGGGACAGATAATAATCGCTGAGGGCTAAATCTGGGCTATAGGGAGGATGTTCCAAGATCTTGAAGGTCACTTTTTGCAAACCAGCCGCAACTTGCGCCTTGTGGAGGAAAGGAAAGGAGCACCCCTTAGGCCTTTTTTCGCTCACAGCATCACGCAAACGTTCTAGTAGTGCAGCGTATTACTCTCCAATTATAGAAATACCCTTTTCTTTGCAGTCAATAAGAAAGGTTCCCTCTGTATCCCACAAAACGATGGCCAAGAGTTTTTAGCCAATGGAGACACTTTAAATTAGTTCGGGGGTGGTATGCCCTTTTTGTGCCACTGGATGGAGTCTTGTTTGAACTCAGAACATAATAATGAACCCAAGGTTCATCTCCAGTCACAATCCGGTCTAAAACTTTGTTCTTATTTTTACCACAGAGAGCCAAATACTCGCGACAACTAGCCACTGCTTCTGGTGTGGCGTGAGCATTCTTGGCACCCACCTTGCTCTTTGGCATACCAAGATGATCATGCAGGATGTTTTAAAATGTATGTAGCTAACACTCCGATCATTTCTGCAAGCTGCTTATACTTTAAACGGCCATCTTCCAATATGTTTTTTTCAAGTTTATCTACGTTTTTATCCGTGGTCGCCTCGACAGGCCACCCTGGCTACGAACCATCTTTAATCGCATCCCTGCCTTGATGAAGAGGTTGTGCCACTTGTAAATCATGGTTTTACCAGGACAAGAGTCCTCATAAACAGAAAACATCTCTTCCAAAATATCCTAAGAAGTTTTTCTTGCTTGGTAAGGAACGATGGTTTTTTTATTTAATTAAGGTCAGGTGGAAACAGGCGCGTATTTAATAAGATTTGGTTTAAGAGAGAGCAATCTTGGATCAATTTAGCTAAACAGCTACCTTCCATAAAAGAACCCATTTTACTGGGTATCAAGGTATCCCAAAGTAGGACTGGTTGTCAGAATTGTAATGACTTAATGACTGTCAAAGATCAACATAATTATGACAGTCGGGACCAATGGCTTAACGTGCTTTCCGAGGCACGGAGGGGTCTTGGTTTATTAACAAGTGGTCACCTATCCACGGACCAATCTCGGCCAGCGCGGCTGAACCTGTATTGTCGGTCAAACCTTCATTACGTCTAAATTAAATTCAATAATGGCGCCAATTCCCTTGTACGCTAACTAAATCAAAATTAAACCGTTGCTGTCTTATACTAACATAGCTTAGCGTAGCGTAAGAAAAAGACGGCAACAGATAACAACTAGCTTAGAACAGTCAATACAGTTTTCGCCTTGAACATCACTGTGTTTTAGTGCATAGGTACGTTTCTGCGTGTCGGTAGGTTCGAATTTTAGTCTAAACTAAATTTGACAGCTCTAATTTTCGTCTGTCCTTTTCTAATTGTGTACAAGTGAAAAAGATACCGATAACCTCAAATAAGCTTAGTGTGGGTTTAACAGAATCAGGGCCATTATTATCTGTATGTTTATGTTTATGAATCTATATAATAAATAGTGTAATGTTTCAATAACTTACTGGTTCAACTAACATAAGCACCACGAACAGCGACACGTAGATAAATCTCATTTCCTGCAAGAAAAAGTGTCATTATTTATATATATGTGTTTATTTTGTTTTTTTTTCTCATGTAGGTAGGTATATTTTGTCTGAATCTTAAAATGTTTTTATATAGAAACGTGCTGTAGACACTTAGGTACATATCGACAAAATCTAAAATGGTTTAAAAATCATTACAATAATTGTAATTTTAAGTTTCGTAAGTAAAAAAAGTTTGTGTAGGTAAGTATAACCTTATTTATAAAAATCTCTACGGATTGAGTAAACACAGACAAGCATAGAGCGTGCGCATCGCTTATGCCAAGCGTAAGAACATTTTTAGCTAAATGTACTACACTCGTTTGCTGATATAACTATGTGATTTTTCGTGCGACGATAGACGTTTGTGCGAAAATATTGACGGTTCCGATATTATTAGGTTTTAAGACAGTTTTTATAAAACGGTGCGCTCTGTTTTGACACTAATTTTACGATTTTACATGTTCATACTAGTGCCAACAGTTCATACTCGATATACACGTTCTAGAGTTTACTTATTTATTCCTCTAATCTACGGAGCTCTACGGAGTTTATCTACAGTCAGATTCTTATTTAAAATTTTCTATAAACATCTTTAATTTTAAGAAACTTAACTAACTATAGATACGTACACAAAAAAAAAAAACAAAATAATCTATAATATTCAAATCATTGAAAATATTACATCCCTAAAATTTCCCTACATTAAAATATAATTATAAGTACTTACGAATGTTTTAAAAGTTTAAAAGATCAATAGTTAATTTCTTTGTATATTTTCGTTAAAAATATTTGGACGCGAGTTGAATTTATTTCTTTGTTTATAGAACTATGACTCAATTCATTTTTATGGCAACCAGAAATAAAAATGTACCTACTTCATGAAATTTTATTACTTTATTTCTAAAATAAACCAATAGGTGCAATGTATATTCAAATAAGTTATAATTTTATTGCTAGACCAATTTCTATGAAAACATAATTGAATTTTCTCAAGGCTCAGTAAAGCAAAACGTGCCGAGGTCAATTTCAGGATGGGTGATCATTGAAAAGGGGTTTTATATGATTTATTTCATTACTTTAGATATATTGACATCATTACTATATTAATACTGTAAATGTCCCACTGCTGGGAAGACCTGTTCCCATATAGAAAATAAACGAGCATTGATTTCCTTACTCACTTACCTGATTATATAAACGCGATGAAGATGATATTATAAATGCGAAAGTAACTCTAAGTATCTGTTACACTTTTACGGCTAATCCGCTGAACTGATTTTGATGAAACTTTACATGAGATAAGCTTGGATCCCAAGAAATAGGCTACTTTTTGCCGCGGCAACTCACACTAACGCGGGCGGAGCCGCGAGCTAAAGATGGTTTTATTAATATTCCAATTATTCCCAGTCGCCCCACATGGATAAAGTACGTAATAAAAGTTAGTCATTAATTAGTGATAATCAATATTACTGGTATAAGTAATAACTATCGTGAGGAGTATTCATAATTATTTAAAACAAAACGGTTTACTCACGTATATTCTCGGGATCGCCCGACTAGTTTCAGACTCAATAGGAGTCCCTAATCATGAGCTGACGCGGCGGCGGTGGTGTCGCGAGTCGAACGCGAGCGATCCCGAGAATATGCGTGAGTAAACCGTTTTGTTTTAAATAATTATTATCAATATTACTTTCTGAGGTTAACGCGAATTTTAGACGTTGATATAAAACTACTTTTAAATCGGATTCCATCGCGGTATACTTGTTAAGATTTTAGTTCCCGACGTTTCGCCGCCTTTGCAGGTGTCATGGTCACGGGATAAAGTATATAAAATACTCTGTGCTATTCGTGGTGGTATTCCTCTTGACAGTAGATATTGCTCGTTCTACCTTCATATTTTAATTATTTGTATTCCGACCTACGCAATATGAGCTCACTGTGTCTTGATGTCTTGCAGTGAAAATCAAATAAAACCAATATGTTTTTATTACAATAAGAATATTTTAATAATAATAAGTGTTTAAAAATAACTACGATGAAGGATTTTGTTTGTATTTTCCTAATAATATTACTTCTCTACTATACAATCAATGAAAAAATTTGACCGCCAACCACATCATTGCGGCCATAAGACATACAGCTATGGGAATTAAATGAAGAATAGGCATGGTTCCTAATTTTTTTTTAATGTCCGCCTACTTAGTAGATTAATGAATTTTATTGGACACGTATTTTTTCTTTTTTCTTGCAAACAAAAAATGATCAAAATACAGAGAACGGAAATTACGCGTGACGTCACTCCTCGCTACAATTTTTACTAAGGCGAGGTGTCATAAGCCCCACTCCGAAACTTTAAAGCGCTGTATCTTTGTAATTTTTTATTGTTTTGATAAAAGAAAAAATACGTGTCTAATATTTTTTTATTATCTAACTGACGGACTAAATATATTTTAACTTTTAATACCCAGGAAACATCCCTATTGTTGGCAGTCCACGCCGCAGTGTACAGCGATTTGAAGTGGGGACGCTCCCGTCAACTGATGACATACCCTACCCTACCCTACCTTCCTACCTAACCAAATTTTTCAACTACAAAAAAAAAAAAAAATCCAACTTACCAACCTTACCTACTAACATGACATGTAAAAAAATACTTTCTTTTTTATACAAACCTTGTCTTAAACTAAGGAACATTGACAAAAAGAATTATCCGATTTGGTGCAGGCGTTCGGAAGTTATGCGCGTACATACCTTTTAGAGATTGCCACCAGGAAAAAATCCTTGTGGGCGGCTGGTAACATTCAAATATGTGCTCACTGAATCTACAGATCTTCCAGTGTGCTCTTGGGTAAAATTAAGTTTGGGTATTATTGCTCGGACGATGAATAAGAAATTAATTTTACAAAAAAATATTTATTTCTTTATAATACATATTATGTACAATTTGTTTTAAGCGGCTTCTTTATTTTGCTTCTTCAGTTTTCTCTTGATAGCTAATCACACCTTTTTCTATTAAATCCGGGATTTCTACAGCCAACCAGGGGCCAAGCTGTAAAAAAAAGAGTGTGCTTTAGACCACACGACTGGAGTAAAACTTCTTTATATACGAAACGTAACTGGCTATGAGAGAAAGAGAAAAAGAAAATGTGCTCGCACCTCTCTCTCTTGCCGCTACAGTAATATACGAAACGTAACTCTCTCTCTCTATCTTCACAAAGTTTTATTATATCTCCCTCTCAACATCCGTTAGCCCCCGATCACACTTTTCGTAACACTCTCGTCACGCATTCACCAGCTTACTCCCCAAGTCACACTATCCCCGTGTGACATACATTATATTATATTTTGTTTTTTGTTAGATGCTTGTGCAAGGCCAGGGCTGCTAGTCGGATATTAAAGTTTGTTAAAAAGATATATCTTACCCCCAGCGCCATAGCGTGAGCTATTCCAAACCTAGGCACGTTCCTAGCCCACAATGGTTTAAAATGGTCAGTGAGGCAGATCTTCCCTCCTCTGTACATTTTAGCAGTCTTCCCATCAAGACCTGGTAGGGCTAACTCTGGAGCAGTTGTTGGATATGTCACCGGAATCTAAAATAAAATAAAAAGACATTTATTGCCACTAAACTAAAAAAAACACGGTATTATAATTAAACACAGTAGCAAAAGGAGTGGCATGTGCACCTAATCAGATCAGCTATACCATGCGGCTGTGTGTCAGTGCTGCCAAATATTTTAAGGTTTTACTATGCATCTCCACATAATTTTTAAGCAACACTAAACTATGGAAAACTGCAGGTTTAAACTAATTGGGCTTCTCCGATAATACTGTGTGAGTAAAGTAATTTCTATGTCTGTAATATACCTAATTTGTCTCATGATTGTTTTAATACAAAACAATCTCACTTTTCACATTCTTAATTTAGATTACAATATTATTGACGACCTCCGTGGTCGAGTGGCGTACACATCGGTTTTCAAGGTGACACCAGCTCTCAGGTCCCAGGTTCGATCCCCAGTGTGGTCGATATAGAAAACCACTTTTCTACATTGTCTCGGGTCTGGGTGTTAGCTACTTAGTTTGGGCTCAGAGCAATGTATGTGATGTTGTCCAAAGAGAAGGAAGAAGAAATAAATGGCTGACAATAATTAGTAGTATAACTTGTTACTTACATCAAATTCTAAGTCAAACTCGTACTTAAGCAGGTTGTGGACGTACCAGCATTTACCAAACCACTTTGTTCCAGTTTTATCTGACTCCAAACGAAACCAATCATTGTCCGCTGTCTTATTGTTCTGTACATACTGGAATTAAATAAAAAAAAAACTTAAATTACATTATAATTTATAAAAACTAAAGAAAATTTTTAGGTGGATCTTGATTTCATAAAAAATAAAAATTTCTTTAACAGCTGTGCATTCTCTTGGACTAATCAGGATAAATGTATATTTTTATGATAATCCTGGTTATAAACTATTTGTGTACTAATTTAAAACAGCAACAAACATCCATCCAACAACAAACTTTCACTTTTATAATATTAACTTGTAGTTAGAAACCATTGGTTTGAAAATAGTCCCATTTTACATAAACATAACATTATAGGTACTTTTTAAGTAGAATGCTATTTGGCAAAGGAATCCAAAGATTCTTACATACACAAAATAAATCACTCAGTTGGAATTAGAAAGTTAAGAAATCTTTTAAACTAAGTATAGATACATGGAATATTTTTTTTAATTAACTCATTACTTTTAAAATAATATTCCTAGTTGATGTAGGTAGGTATAGGTACTTAGGAATCGTCTGTTGAAAAAAGATAGATGTTTTTTTTTACCTTAATGAGTGCTTGATATTCTTCTTTGAGCCTAGTTGTCCATAACTCCTTATCTCTAGGCCCCGCCTTTGTTTGTAACAAAGGTATGCTGCTCAATGTCTTCCTTGTACTTTCGTCAACCATTTTTGTGGTATTTTATTTATTATTTCATTATTCTTATAAATTTATACGATATTTTACAAACTGTGAGCCTGCATGTGTATACGTGTGATTGACGTCAAACGTCATTACCTCATTTGACTAAAGTCATTGTGACATGATTTCGACATGTCAGCAAAAGATAACAGATTCCAAATAAAGTATGAAAATTACAGATTCAAAACAAAGTATGAAGATTACAGATTCAAAATAAAGTATGATTTAATGAAAATAGTTCATGCGAATAGCTATCCAAATATTTAATTAAATAATTGTCATACTGCACATTACACCCAATGTCCCAAATGCCAAATAATACAGTGATTTGCAAGCGCTTTCTCAGCTCTGAAATCGTTGGAAAACGTTTAAACAAAATATTTTGACAAAAAAATATAGGTGATTAAGAAGACTATTTTCATCACCAGTATTGTTCAGTTCTAAGTGTCACGGTTCCGGAGATACGCGTGTCTTTAGCGTTAGTTAGTTTCTTAAATTTGTCGAAATATAATCAATCAAATAATCATCGTAACGTTTTTGTTTTTTTTACTGTGTCTGTTTATTTAAAATCTTTAGTCATTGTTCAATCTTGAGCTTAAAATAGATCAAAGGTGCTAAAAAGTACTCTGTGGTGCTAAATTTTCAAATATTCAATCAGTCAGACCTCCCTAGAGTATAGGAATTCTGTGGTTCTGTGATTGTCAGGTCACAGCTGTCATGTCAGTGATGTCATTGTCAGTCAAACTCAAGTTGTCATCTTATGTACGATTCGTTTGTTGAGTTTACTTTAATTAAAATAAAAGATAGACATTATACCACATACTTTCATATAAGGTACTAAACAGATTCTGGCGCTTACATAAGTCGAGTGTTGCTAATAAGAATAATCATAGAGTAAACGGATAATTACTATAGAGTATATTTGTTCTGTGATTACACATTACACTGATTACTATTAAGCTTGTAAGTAGCGATACATTGTGTATTTATTGATTTAGTGAAATTTGTTTCATAACAAATACCTTTTTACAAGTCTATCCCACACTTGTTACTAAGTACAGACGATACTGTTGATGCTGTGTTTACCTATAATATGCATGAGGGAAATCATTGTTATTTTCAATATTAAACCTTAGCAAGAAGTTTGTATATCCTTGTGTAACCTTAGCATAAATAAATAAAAAAAATAATATCACTCACTCGTAATTGCCGTATTTAAAAGGCCTGCTTTTTTTTACAAACCTTTCTTTATTCTTGCAATGTATGTTTGTTTATAGTAAATAATGCAAGCTAATTTAGAACAATTTCTTAAAATCTGATTGAGATATAATTGTGTACATAAATTAGTTCAGTGATAATACAATATTATGGTACATCCAAGCTGGTATGATGATAGAGCCAGCAGGTAGCCATAGGAACTTTGCAGGAACAACAGATTTCCATTGTATTTTGGCTTGTTTGATAACTTGGTTAACTAGTACTTTGAGCCTAGCTGATTTAAAAGCTTGAGTGTTTAAATAAACAATTTTAAATTAAAACTTATTTGTTTTGAGATCTTATAGAGAATAAGTCTGCTTTTCTCTTTATTTTTTAATAATTTATGTTCACACACAAAATCATAAAGAAAGAACATGGTATAACAAATGTATAAAGGTATTCTATATTATATTTACTTATATAAATATATCAAAATTCGACTTAGTTAGTTTAAAAAAAGTGATTTGTAAAACTGATGTAGGTACCATATCCTAATTGCATAATAAACTATTTCATTTCAAACCTTTTGAGTAATTACCAACCATATAAACTCTACATTATTTTGTGTGCATACATAAATATTTAAATAAATCACTCAAAATTAGTTGCAATAATGGATTAAACAGTATTTTAATAAACAATGTGTTAAATAGTAGACTCAAACATAAAGTTAACTATTTTAAGGTGTGATGGGGTCGGAGCAATCGTCAGTGCCGCCAAAGAAACAAACGCAGCGGGCACCACCAGTCCGAAGGGGGCATACAATAGCTGTTACTAATATACCAGGTATGTTTAATTAACCCTAGGTCTCTCATCCTAGGTCATTTTTTAAATAAATACTTTTTCCTATAACCCACAGGAGAAAAAGAATATACATCCATAATTATGAAATATTTGACGACCTCCGTGATCGAGTGGCATACGCGCCGGTTTCCAAGGTGTCGCCACCTCTGAGGTTCCGGGTTCGATCCCCGGACGATTCAATGTAGAAAACTACATTTCTACATTGTCTCGGGTCTGGGTGTTTGTGGTACCTTCGTAGTCTCTGAATTCATAACACAAGTGCTTTAGCTACTGAATTTGTGTTCAGAGCAATGTATGTGATGTTGTCCACATTTATTTATTTATTTATTTCCTTGTGCTACTGTCTTCTTCAGAGTGATATTTAATAATATGTACCGTATTTTTATACTAACTTTCGTGAGGAGTATTCATAATTATTTAAAAACAAAACGGTTTACTCACGCATATTCACGGGATCGCCCGACTTCGAGTTCGACTCGCGACACCACCGCCGCCGCGTCAGCTCATGATTAGGGACTCCTATTGAGTCTGAAACTAGTCGGGCGATCCCGAGAATGTGCATTAGTAAACCGTTTTGTTTTTAAATTAATATGTACCGTGTTTTTTTTTAATTTTGAGGCAATAAATGTTTTTTTATTTTTTTTTTATTTACCTTTTATTGATTTTTAATTAATTATGGTGTTTTGTTCCGTATAGAACCATCAAGAGTTGGGGAACCACTAGCCAGCGGGAACAACTCCCCTGGCACAAGCGTGTGCTCCGATTCAGAGCTACCTTATATATCCTATACAGTAGACCGGCCAATAGGAGGTACGTATTTAATAAATCAATCACAAATATTTAAAACAAAACGATTTACTCACGTATATTCTCGGGATCGCCCGACTAGTTTCAGACTCAATAGGAGTCCCTAATCATGAGCTGAGAAACTTACTCTGTATTAATACACATTTTCTGTAACAGATTCTCCAAAAGCATCGGCGAAAAATCAGCGCGGTTCTGATAGCAAGAAGTCCTTGTTACAAAGACGCCAGTTAAGTCTTCAAGCGAGGAAGAGCAAGCGAACCAGGGATATAGTTGTAGTTAAACAAGCTACAGATAACCAATTGGATGAAGACATTCAAAGATTGCAGGTATATTCAAATTTATTTAGTTTTTTTCCTTACTTCTGTTACTAGAAATTTCTAGAAAGAAGATATTTTTATTTCGGGTTAAAAATAAAACTTCTTTGCACGCTTGACTTGGGGAGTAAACTGGTGAATTCGTGACAACAGCGTTACAAAAAGTGTGATCGGGCGAGGCGAACGGCAGTTGAGAGGGAGAAATAAGTTAGTGAAGATAGAAAGAGAGAGTTACGTTTCGTATATTACTGTAGGGGCAAGATAGAGAGGTGCGAGAACATTTTCTTTCTCTCTCTCTCTCATAGCCAGTTACGTTTCGTATATAAAGAAGTTTTACTTCAGTGGTGTGGTCTAAAGCACACTCGTTTTTTTTATTGTTTTTAGGAAATACCGACTTTTCTACCGATCATGAGAGGGACTCTTGGACTACCTGGGGCACGAGATCCAGAGGTTTTGGAAGGTAAAAAATCACTACAAAAAACTTGAATCATTATACAGGCTGTTACCGAAAGGTTATATCTATCCAAAAGGGGTGAATAGTACATCTATACTAATATATAATCTATACTTAATATATAAAGCTGAAGAGTTTGTTTGTTTGAACGCGCTAATCTCAGGAACTACTAGTCCGATTTAAAAAAAATCTTTCAGTGTTGGATAGCCCATTTATTGAGGAAAACCTATTTAACATTACGCTGCGATCAAAAGGAGCGGAGCATAAATGAAAAAATGTTGCAAAAATGTTGGTTGATGGTGTTTAATTATTGCATCAATTATTCGACACCAAAAATCATAACTAGGCCGCTGAAGCGATGTATCCTAACATTTAGCGAGTGACGTAATAAGATATTGACCCTCGTAGTGCCGCAACGTGTCACCACACGTTTGTAACTATTAGATAGATATACTCTTACGGTAACACCCTGTATAAATATAGGTGTTGATTAGAACAGAAAAAAATATTATGTTAAAACAATTTTTTATCTGTTAAAAGATTTTTTTTATAACAATGTAAATTTTTATGTGTGATTGCATACTGTTTTTTTCTGAGTTGCTATTGCAACATCTGCCTTCTTAGACAAGTGTAATTCTACAAGTGTTTAATGCCTTAGAGAAAAAATAGAAGTAATAAATTATAGAGTGTGCATATCGAGTATGAACTGTAGGCACTAGTATGAACAAGTAAAATCGTAAAATTACTGTCAAAACAGAGCGCGCTGTTTTATTTAAACTATCTCAAAACCTAATATTACCCTAATAATATCGGAACCATCGATATTTTCGCATAAACGTCTGTCGTCGCACGGAAAATCACTTAAATCAGTAAACGAGCGTAGTATACAGCTAAAAAAACTCTCTTACTCTCTCTTACGCTCGACACAAGGGGCTACTAACGATGCGCGCATTCTAAGCTTGTCTATGTATGCTATAGGGATAATTTTGATCGAATAATTCAAATGTATGGAAGTGACAGTTCTAAGTCACGTGACATATCAAAAAGAAATGTCACTTCCATACATTTCAGCGATTATGACACGACATGACACTTTTCTACGGGGATATGGAGGGTTTATTGTATAATATTATCTTTTGATCAGGTCTGGACTATAGACCTTGGGTTCGTTTGACCACACGATTACAAGCTCACCTCGCCGCGTGTGCCCATCCTCTAGCCGCCGACGAAATTAGTATAGCATTGAAAATCAAAGAGGTAAGTTTTTTTTTTATTTTAGAAAAAAAAACTTTGCTATTATTATTTATTTAATATTATAAGGAGCGTGGTAAGTTCTGTAATATAAAAATGTCCAAATTCTCGTGTCATAGAGTTAGTAGATATTTTTACTAATCCCGCCCCCAATACTCAAACGAATGTGCGCGAGACTTAACGGCCACTTTAAATTGAGTAGCGTTTAAGTATTCTGCCACAAATCTAGCTAATACTGTAAATTGACTCCCATGGACTTCTTGGAATTAAGATTATGTTATGTGTTACCTAATCCAGGTTATTGCAGCAAAAAGTAGCTTATTGTCATTTCTTGGGATCCAAGCTTATCAATACCAAGTTCCATTAAAATCGGTTCAGCTGTTTAGCCGTGAAAGCGTAACAGACAGACAGAGTTACTTAAGCATAATAGTAGCTGTTTCCCGCGGCTTCACCCGCGTGGATGCCTATGTCTTTTCACAGGCTCTAGACTATCTGTGTACCAAATTTCATTTAAATCGGTTCAGTAGTTTTGGTGTGAAAGCGCGACAGACAGACAGATAGAGTTACTTTCGCATTTATAATATTAGTAAGGATATTTACAGTTGGTTTGACAGTGTCATACAGCGATGTATGAGAGAGCATTTTTCAAACCGCACAGTTAAGTTTGTTTTTGGGAAATTTTCCTAATGGATTTGTTTTCCTATGTAACATCTGTAAAATTATTTTCTTTTTCACAGGCTGACGCTGAAATATCCCGGTTATATTCCCAAATGGTAGAGAAGCAGAGAGCGAACGCGCGTCACGCTGAGCGCCTAGCGAGAGTACATGAAGTTTCCCACCAGCTCACTAGATGTAACTCTCTATTACAGCAGGTATGTTCTAGATACTT
Source organism: Diachrysia chrysitis (assembly GCA_932294365.1). Lineage (NCBI taxonomy): Eukaryota > Metazoa > Arthropoda > Insecta > Lepidoptera > Noctuidae > Diachrysia > Diachrysia chrysitis. Next base: position 6,265,162 of record OW028670.1, read on the forward strand.
CTTAATAATAAATAATTATAATAAATGTGGACAACATCACATACGTTGCTCTGAACCCAAAGTAAGTAGCTAAAGCACTTGTATTAAGGAATTCAGAGACAACGAAGGTACCACAAACACCCAGACCCGAGATAATGTAGAAAAGTGGTTTTCTACATTGACCCGGCCGGGGATCGAAACCGGGACCTCTGAGCTGGCGACACCTTGAAAACCGATGTGTACGCCACCCGACCACGGAGATCGTCTAAGAAAATACACTTCATAAGTTCCATTAAACATTATATTTTTTGTTATGTTTCTTAAGTACAAGGATTTTAACAAAAGAAAATAAAAAAAAAAAAACACTTATGGAAATGTTATAAAGATCTCACACCAACTATGCGCAGCAGGAGCGGGCAGCTAGTATACAATAAAAAAAAAAACAAAACAACTTCATTAGTTATAAACAATTAACTTAGCTTACCATGCATTACCATCCAATCGGAAAACCGGGAACTGTATCAACAACGTGTTATAAATTGTCACTGAGCAGACGATGCACTATTTTTTCGCACCTATTGGTTGCCATGAACCGGGAACTGTGTCAACAAAAGCGTGTTATAAATAAAGTTTGTCACTGAGCAGACGATGCATTATTTGTTTGCCACTATTAGTTGCCATGAACCGGGAACTATGTCAACAAAAGCGTGTTTTAATAAAGTTTGTCACTGAGCAGTCGATGCACTATTTGTTCACCACTATTTGATCGCGCTTGGCACGGTTGCCGTGGGCAAGTTGAGCTCGTCAACCAATGAAGCTTTGCGGTCGCGGTTAACTTAATCGCGGCAACCAATAGTCAGACGCGATCATTTCTGTCTGTGTACAAATTGTCTATCATCTGCTCAAGATCTTTAGTGTGTCTTTAATAGAGAGTAGATATTTGTTTCAAAAATAATTGATTTTACTTTTGTTTCAGACTCTTTTAGATGTAGAAGAATTGAACTCTTTACTGCCAGAAGATAAACGATTGGAACCATTTGTATGGAATACTGAATGATTGTAAATGTATAGAAACTATTTGTGACGTATACACATAATCCTATTATCATAAATGTGAAATATAAGAAGGCAATTTAAGGGCAGGCAACGTATCTCCCAAGACCTCTGGTGTTGAAGAAGTTCATAGGCAAAAGGTGCTGATCAGATGACAGACAATTTGCCCGCTGGACAGAAATATCCGCGCTTGATTGCTTGGTTGCCGCGTTCAAATTGATTACGACAACCAATAGTCAACCGCGGTCATTTATGTCCGACAGACAAATTGCCCGTCGAATGCTTAGTTTCTTTCGCGTGCTACTTTCGCGCTAGGCCTCGTGATTTATTGCTTACTCGAGCTATATTTATTACAAGTTAGCTACCGATGTCTTATCTACAGTCATATCATGTCGCGATATCACGAAAGATACGAATAAAAGTCATAATTTACTTGTAAGTTTCTTAAATATGATAATTATAAAAAATTGTTGAACAAAATATTAGTGAATTTAGTAATATTCATGCGACGTTATGTGTTAAAAATGACAAGACACAGTACACTCAGTGTATACACCGAATGTACGTGTGTCAACACGTGTGTTCAAATGTAGACATTTATTGCGAAACACAGACAGGAAGTGTAAAATGTGTCGCAATAAGTGTCTGCAGTAAAACGCACTTTAAGCCTAAGAGATATAAAGAATTATAATGCGCTTCTCTGCTTATTTATTATAGACTAGCTGTCCCCCGCGACTTTGTCCGCGTGTTTTAGTTTCAAGGGTTTTTCATTTTTGCCACATTTTTCATGTATGCTCCGCTCCTTTTGGTCGCAGCGTAATGTTATATAGCTTATAGCCTTCCGCAATAAATGGACTATCCAACACTGAAAGAATTTTTCAAATCGGACTAGTAGTTACTGATATTAGCGCGTTCAAACAAACAAACAAACTCTTCAGCTTTATATATATATCCTAATATACTAATATATATAAAGCTGAAGAGTTTGTTTGTTTGTGTAGCATGAATGAAAAATGTTGAAAAAATTAAAAACCATTTAAACTAAAATACGCGACAAAGTCGCGGGGGACAGCTAGTATTAGATAATCAACGTTAGGCAACGCTAGTTTTTTAAAGATGGGTGGCGATTTAGTGGCGTTTGTATTAAGCGGAAACCAAGAATACATGTAAGCTACACAGATAGTTGTGCTTTATTATTTACTAGCTGTCCCCCGCGACTTTGTTCGCGTGTTTTAGTTTCAACGGTTTTTCATTTTTGCAACATTTTTCATTTATGCTCCCCTCCTATTGGTCGTAGCGTGATGTTATATAGCCTATAGCCTTCCTCAATAAACGGACTATCCAATACAAAAAGAATTTTTCAATTCGAACCAGTAGTTCCTGAGATTAGCGCGTTCAAACAAACAAACAAACAAACTGTTCAGCTTTATAATATTAGTATAGATTGTGCTTAAGCTCTGCTATGACTGTTAAATTTAGTAATAAATTATGTATGATAAAACTTGTTTTATTTAAGGAAATCGCTTAGGATGGTATGGGCATGTAATGAGGAGTAATAAAACGCATTTAATTAAAAGAGTGATGAATTAGGATGTGGAGGGCTGGAGAGGAAGAGGAAGGCCGAAAAAAGATGGATCGATTGCGTGAGATATGATATGATTGAAAAATCTGTGAATGACAGTATGACGGCTAATAGAGTAGAATGGAAGGAGAAAACATTGTGCGCCGACCACAAATAAATTGGGAAAAGGGCAGGAAGAAGAAGATAAAACTTGTTTTATTTATCTATCCCGGTAGGTACCTGACATACCCGGCCCGTTCCTACGGTATATTTTTCAAGATACACGTGAGAAACACTTGAGTGGATCATGGCTACAGTAAGCCGTGCGGTTTGACTGATAATAAAAGTTAAGCCGCGCTCGCCGCGGTTGGTCCGTGAATGGGTGACCATTTGTTAACATACCGAGACTCCTTAGTAAGTTAATACTCGCAAAAACGTATGTTTTTTTGTTAAAATACAAAAAATTTATTATTTCCTGTTTTTTTCTTAACTTTGTGACGCTAGCACCATGCCGAACTTCGTGATTCTGGGTCGAAGGGAAGTACCCAAGGTTTATGAGTTTCTCGGAAATGTATGGGAAAAACGACATCAAAGGGTGTACTTTTTAGGGCTGGTTGCTTCAACGTACATTGTCACGTCTTATCTGTTAACGTTAAATATGGCCGCTTGTATGAGATTTCATACTAACTTAACGTTGACGTACGAACTTGCCCACAAAATCACAGGTACCTTTAATATCAAGTCAAGTTTTTTGCGCAGTTTAAACATACCAGAAAAAAGGCAGAAACGTCCGAAAAACCTTTAATGACGACTACCATAAATTAAAATGAATATTATAATATGACTAGCTGTCCCCGCGACTTCGTCCGCGTCGAATTATACAAAAAAGCAACATACCTTTTATAAATATTTCTAAAATCGAAGTAGCCTACGTTACTTCTTATTACATCAGCTATCTCCAGTGACAGTGCCGTCAAAATCGGTTCAGCCGTTCCAGAGATTAACCGGAACAAACAAAACAGACAGACAAAAATTGTTAAAAAAAATATTTTGGTATATGCACCATATATATATTCATATGCATGTATTAAAAAGCGATTATTTTAATATTACAAACAGACACTTAAATTTTAATCAAAATCCAAATTTCATTTATTCCAACTAGGCTACAAAGTAGCACTTTAAGAACGTCAATACAATGGACAGCACCCAGATTCGCCCACCCTTCACCGCTTCCTAAGTGCTCTGGCTGTGGAGAAGAAACGGCGGCGGCGTAACAAACTCCCCAGCAGCACGCTGTCATTACGTATACAATAATAATAATAAATATAATTTAGGGACTGCGCAAATAAACAAGTGTTTGAGGTCGATGAGGTACTACTATGAAATTAAAAGTATAATCTACAGAGCCCAAAGTCAGCAGAACGACCAGTCACCGCAAGCAGCACCCGTTCACGAGTATGACGCAAGGATCAGCCATCACCTTCCTCGCCCTTTATTTATTTGTACCTATGTATAGATTAGGTAGGTACACGTATTTATGTCTGTCGAAGATGCGCAGAGCTTGCGTAAGCGACCCCGCGGCTAAGGCAAGGACGGGACCGGGGTGTTTTAAGTCGGTGCAAGTCCGACATATCCCCACGCCTTGCCCACGGCGTGGTTTCAAGTCATTCGTGTTTCCACATACATGAAAAACAAACCTAAGTTATTCTAACCCACCACACATGCCCATCATTGCAACTCCTGTAAGCCAGGATCTACAATGATAACCAATGAATACCACTGAGACATTTAAGCTCGGTGTGTCCCAGAGAAACGATTGACTGTCTTGGAAACCGAAACGAAATAATTCAGAAGTAGTAAATAGGAGTAGGTACTTAGGAAAAATAGTTGCCACTTCCCTCCATTGCAAGCTGGAGACAAAAACAAAAGATAGGTCATAGGCTAAGAAAAGATATTAGCAAATGGGTTAAGCCCAGTTGCCAAGCACGACGGGTAAAATTTTAAAATTAATACTTAAGTATTCATATCAACATGAGCTGTTTCTTTAACTTCAAAGTTACGTCTAAATATTTTTGTCTTTCAAAACATGAGTCTATTAGGTACTTATCTAAAAGTACCTACGTATTTGTCAACGAAAAACCCATACTTTAACTCAACTCAAACATCACAATTCCGAGTATTTGCAAATAAGCAAACAAGTGTTTGTGGCACCTGCCTTTGCGCAACTCTTAGCGAAATAACATCGCAATGTACAGTGAAGCAAGTCGGTCCTATTCTACAGTTAGTTTAGTTAGCCAGTACTTGTCGCAAAACTGAACTATCTTAACGTGTTGTGAACTGTCATTAAAACTTGTTAAATTTACTTGAAAATTTAATAAAATAAGAGGTAAGTTTTGTCTAAATTTGTAAATTTAATTGGAATTAATGTTTTCTTTTTGTTTAAATGGCTTTTTGATAATTTTAGGGTTGCCTGTTTGTTGCATTGTTTTAATTAGGTTTTGTAATTGTGTTTTTAAGGTATTGTAGAGAAACTGGTTTGATTTAATTATTTTAAAAGTTAATACGTATTTTATTTAAAGTCATAGATTCTTATTTAATATAGTTTTAGGAAATACTCGAAGGAATTATAATAACATTATTAACAATAGCAAAATTATCACATATTATAAGGTATTATATTCTCATAATTCATGATTTTTTGCGACATCCATAAGATTTACTTACGTAACTGGTTAATTTTGTTTTTTACATAAATATTAATATACGCTCCTACATCTGAATATAGTTAGTTTCCTGTCTTCATGAATTCATTCCTGAATATAGTTATTTATTTCGTGAACTCCCATTTATGGAAAATCTTATACGACCTACTTTTAAAATTACCTAGTTTGTAACTACATGTTAAGAGGTACCTACTTACCTATTTGTCTTCGTTGCGCTACTCTCCGTAGACTTTTTTTTTATTTGATTTACGCAGTTAGCCTGAGCGCAGGCTTTGACAGCTTCACCGGACTTTTAGCGAGAACCTTAAGGGCCTCCAGCCAGAGCAATAGAGAAACTAACTACGTCAGCAACGTTCACTAAGGGCACCCCCTGTGGGGTGTGTGGGGTTCGGACCTCGACTTAGTGCGTTGCTAACAATCTTAATAAGGCAAAAACAGCAAGGAAGGGCTGGATATTAAGTTTTTATTATTTAAGGACATATTTTTATTGCTAGTTTGGCCGGCTCGGGCCAGCTTGTTCTAGGGACGGGGGTGACTGCCCGTAGGTACAGCACAAGTTTACTGTGACGAAATCAAACTATGTCTTAGATAGTTAGGTATACTTACAGGATTAAAAATTTTGCGACTCAGTAGTAATTCTCGCGGATATCCTCTGTTGAGTCGCTGGAGAGTCATGGTGGTGGACTCATACCAATTAACACATCCTAAATGCTGCTCCTGCAAGCAACCCCCGACCACTAGGAAACACATTTACATATCAAAAACACACAGTCAATATTTAAAAAAATAACATCACTTTTAAAACGATTAAAAACCATGCATAAATAAAAAATAATTACACTCAATTAATAAATCAAAAACATAACGCACGCATCTAAAAATAAACACATTAATATAATTTATTCGTTCCGGAATACATTAAAATCTATATTTAGTTACGCATAGTATTATTATGTAATTAAATTACTAAACACGTCTAATAATGGCGCCAATTCTGACAGCGTTGCATAATTTTTCAAAATGGCCGCCGCTCATTGAGTGTTTTGCGAAATTTGTTCTTAATAACTCAATCGGTAAAGTATGTTTCGTGGTCTAATGTGGCCCAAGGTCATTGCTAAAGATATTTCTTTGATTCTTTGTTCCGGTAATACATTACGTAGGTATTTAAAGAATATTTTGAATGCAATTTTGTCAAAACTAGCTGTTTTCGTCCGCGTATTTTAGTTAAATTGGTTTTTCACGATATTCCCGGAAACCTAATTCTTTATAAAAAAATCTGAAAGCACAAATGTGTTACGGTCGCGAATTGTATTTTGTTTAAAAAAAAAAAGCCTGAAACTGTCTGGCAAATTGCAAAAAAAAACGTAAAAAAAATGATTTCTCGAGCTATCCTGACGCTTCCACTTTTATAAAAACCGTGTAAAATAGCACAAATATATCGTCATAAGGAAACTACATACAGTGGATAGAACACAATATCTACTTAACTATTTGTTTGAACAAACCGCGTGAGAATTGCAATTATAAGACTAGCTGTACCCCGTGACTCCCGCGTGTTTTAGTTTCAACGGTTTTTCATTTATGCTCCCCTCCTTTTGGTCGCAGCGTAATCTATACTAATATTATAAAGCTGAAGAGTTTGTTTGTTTGTTTGTTTGTTTGTTTGTTTGTTTGTTTGAACGCGCTAATCTCAGGAACTACTGGTTCGAATTGAAAAATTCTTTTTGTATTGGATAGTCCGTTTATTGAGGAAGGCTATAGGCTATATAACATCACGCTACGACCAATAGGAGCGGAGCATAAACGAAAAATGTTGCAAAAAACTAATATTATAAAGCTGAAGAGTTTGTTTGTTTGTTTGTTTGTTTGTTTGTTTGTTTGAACGCGCTAATCTCAGGAACTACTGGTTCGAATTGAAAAATTCTTTTTGTATTGGATAGTCCGTTTATTGAGGAAGGCTATAGGCTATATAACATCACGCTACGACCAATAGGAGCGGAGCATAAACGAAAAATGTTGCAAAAATGAAAAACCGTTGAAACTAAAACACGCGAACAAAGTCGCGGGGGACAGCTAGTGTTATATAAATGGGCTATCCAACACTAAAAGAATTTTTCAAATCGGGCCAGTAGTTCCTGAAATTAGCGCGTTCAAACCAACAAACAAACTCTTCAGCTTTATATAATAGTATCTATACTAATATTATAAAGCTGGAGAGTTTGTTTGTTTGTTTCTTTGTTTCTTTGTTTGAACGCGCTAATCTCAGGAACTACTGGTTCGAATGAAAAATTATTTTTGTATTGGATAGTCCGTTTATTGAGGAAGGCTATAGGCTATATAACATCACGCTACGACCAATAGGAGCGGAGCATAAATGAAAAATGTTGCAAAAATTAAAAACCGTTGAAACTAAAATACGCGAACAAAGTCGCGGGGGACAGCTAGTATAATATATAGATGCATGTATTGTTCATGTTTATTACAAATATTGCACTTTGTACCGGGAAATAGATACCTACTATATCTAGCCACGATTGTGTAATTGCAATATAATCTTCTAAAGTAAATTGTGCACATCCTTACTTCCATAAAAAATATCTTGAGACCATTGTCTTTATACAGTAGAACACACTGAATTATCCGACGCGAGAATACTTATACCTACCAACCTAAAACTCGAATTAAAATAAAAAATAAAAAATGTTAAAATGAAAACCGAAATAATATATTTATACAAATCTATACTTAATATATAAAGCTGAAGAGTTGATTTGTTTGTTTGTTTGTTTGAACGCGCTAATCTCAGGAACTACTGGTCCGATTTAAACTCTGTGTTAGATAGCCCATTTATTGAGGAAGGCTATAAGCAATATAACATTACGCTGCGACCAAAAGGAGCGGAGCATAAATTAAAAATGTTGCAAAAACGAAAAACCGTTGAAACTAAAACACGCGGACAAAGTCGCGGGGGACAGCTAGTTTTAGATAAGCACGTGCAAATCATCAAAATCTGTTGAGTCAGTTTTCGCATAAAGTGGTAACAGACAGACAAGTAAAACTTTTTTTTATTTGTGTTTTGGCAATCTGCTATAGATTATATTATTTATATACTTATGCGTAGGGAATTAATTTAAACTTATATAGGTATCTTCTTTTTTGTCAAGGTTTCAAAATTACCCGATTGACACATCTTATTAAGTAATGCAATAAGTATACTGTTTTATTAATAGAAAACTCCGTTTACGATTTTGGTTACGAAATTTGAGCGCAGCCTAGCATGCGCATGCGCAAGTGTTAGTCAACCTAGGCTAGTCTAGCCTAGATCACTTAGGCAATAGAAATGTTCTCATATCTCATATAACTAAAGGATTTCTTCATTTACAGATATAATATTATTTTTCGGAATCTTTGTAATCTATACTATCTATACTAATATTATAAAGCTGAAGAGTTTGTTTGTTTGTTTGTTTGTTTGAACGCGCTAATCTCAGGAACTACTGGTTCGAATTGAAAAATTCTTTTTGTATTGGATAGTCCGTTTATTGAGGAAGGCTATAGGCTATATAACATCACGCTACGACCAATAGGAGCGGAGCATAAATGAAAAATGTTGCAAAAATGAAAAACCGTTGAAACTAAAACACGCGAACAAAGTCGCGGGGGACAGCTAGTCTTAGAATAAACATAGACAAACATAGAGTGCGCGCATCGCTAGTAGCCCGTTGTAACGAGCGTAAGCAAATTTTTAGCTGTAAGTACTATGTTCCTTTACTGATTTATATGATTTTCTAAGCGACGTCAGATGTTTATGCGAAAATATCGATGGTTCCAACATACTCATTACAAAATCTATACTTCTATACTAATATTATAAAGAAGTAAAGTTTGTGTGTTTGTTAAATTGTAAGGGGTAATCTCGGGATCTAATGAACCGATTTTAAAAATTCTTTCACCAATAGAAAGCCACATTATTGCCGAGTGTCATAGGTTATATAAAAAACCGAAAAATAAAAAAGCTTTTACGTGGTAGTCCGTTATGCAAAGTGAATCGGAGAAAAAACGGTCGAATGAAAGCGTTTCTTACGAACGCTGCCTTAACTATGAAAGATATATATTTGAGTTCAAGAAAAAAGATGTGGAGCTTGAAAATGCCTACAAAAAAGTCAACGACAGCATATGTCTAACTTTTATATTTATGTTACAAAAAGTAGTTTTTTTAATATTAGTGTAGATAATTTAATTTTTAATATTAATAAAATAATTTAAATCTTTAGGTCATATGTACTAAAAAAGGATTATTAACATTATGCCGAACGAAGTGGGCACGGGTCAGCTAGTATCTTATAATAGTGTGCGTAATTTTTGTTTATGTGTCAGAATTAGATCGGTCTGCGTCTGTTAGGATACATTTTTGTTTTGCAATTGTGTGTGTATATTTTATTAGTGTGCTACCTCGTTCCCCTAAAAACTGGCTAGCAAAACTCTCTACGTTTGTAATTCTAAGACAGTGAGTGCAATTTTCAAATCGAAAAATAAGTAACTTAGAGTATTTGAGGATTTTCGCCTTTGCGTATTCAGATGAAAAAAATCTCACATAAACAGGAAGAATATAACCTTTGCATCTAATTGTGTTGTTCATAAATATAATTATAATGGATGATTAGCCTTTTTGTGCACTACTAACTTCCATAAGAAACGGTTAATTCTAAAAACCCTGACGTCACAGTGTTTTTATAGTACATTACCCATAAATAATAATGATGTTACATCAATTATTTTTATATACATATAATACCATTGTGTTACATGCTTTGATTGTATAATCGTAGGTTACATGTCTTGTTGGTTGATTATTGACATTTTATTAACCGACTTTAAGAAAGGAGGTGGTCAAATCGAGAAGTTTGTATCTATACTAATACTATAAAGCTGAAGATTTGTTTGTTTGTTTTTTTGTTTTTTTGTTTGTTTGAACGCGATTATCTCAGGAACTACTGGTTCGAATTAAAAAAAATATTTTTGTATTGGATAGTCCGTTTATTGAGGAAGGCTATAGGCTATATAACATCACGCTACGACCAATAGGAGCGGAACATAAATGAAAAATGTTGCAAAAATGAAAAACCGTTGAAACTAAAACACGCGAACAAAGTCGCGGGGGACAGCTAGTATAGGATATGCCATATTAAAAACGATTAATGGCCGGGACCAATAAACAAAAAACGAATCGTTTCCTTAACGAACTGTTAAAATATCAACGAGGCGTTAAAAGAAGCTGTTCCTATAAATTGTAACTGTTCGTTACCCAAATAACTGACGTCTGGTTACGAACGGATGAGAGACAGCCTAGAGACGGATCGTCACGTTAACGAATAACGAATCAAAAGATATAGGATCTAGGCGTAAGTAAAACGAAGAAAATTCTACCGTCCGTAAACAAAACAAATCGTTTTTTGAATGTAGGAACTGGCCATAAGCAGGCATTTTCTCAACGAATGGGCGGAATTTTATAGGTGTATGTATGCCATACATATCTCTATCTAAGTATCTATCTATCTGTCTATCCTAAATATATAGAGAATAGTACTTACAGCTAAAAATTTGCACAAAAGTCTAATAGCAATGCGCGCACTCTATGCCTGACTATTTTTACTCTAAGGCTCTCCAACTGGTGCACTGAAATATCTCCAATGTGAGTAGTGATATTGTGATGTGTGAGTTTGAGATATTCCGTGACAAAATTCCAGTTAGTAGGACATTCAAATACTTGTATAGTACATCTTAGGTCAAGGTTTCAAAGTCAGTAATACTCACATTTCTTTGTATGTAAACATCATTAAATCCATGTTGAAATTGATCTTTGATTCCCATTTGAATAACATATTCAGTGCTAATTTTAACGTCTTGCCTGATTTATTTTTATTTATAACTAGCTGTCCCCCGCGACTTTGTTCGCGTGTTTTAGTTTCAACGGTTTTTCATTTTTGCATCATTTTTCATTTATGCTCCGCTCCTATTGGTCGTAGCGTGATGTTATGTAGCCTATAGCCTTCCTCAATAAACGGACTATCCAATACAAAAAGAATTTTTCAATTCGAACCAGTAGTTCCTGAGATTAGCGTGTTCAAACAAACAAACAAACTCTTCAGCTTTATGATATTAGTATAGATTTACATTGCATAACTATAATAAAAATAACTTTCTGTTAAGCTATTTTAGGTTGGTAATACTTGTAACTGTCCCACTAAAATCTTTTATGCACTAATTAATAAAAATCTCGACTGCGATTAGCGATTGCTTAGCAGATTATATATTAAATTTTTCTATAGAGAATAGGGATGTTTCCTGGGTATGAAAAGTTAAAATCTATTTAGTCCTTCAGTTAGATAATAAAAAAATATTAGACACGTATTTTTTCTTTTATCAAAACAATAAAAAAATACAAAGATACACCGCTTTAAAGTTTCGGAGTGGGGGCTTATGACGTCACGCGTAATTTCCGTTCTCTGTATTTTGATCATTTTTTGTTTGCAGGAAAAAAGAAAAAATACGTGTCCAATAAAATTCATTAAACTACAAAAAAATAGGAAACATGCCTATTAAAAATTAGAATCTGTTAATCCGTAGTTAAGCTCCATCGCGACTTTTATTAACAAGGCCATAGAGGACTAATGGGGCAACATAATAGTGATAATATCTTGGGACAATTAACACACGGCCATCTCAAACTAGGCAGAGCCTGTATTATGACCACCAGACAAATAATTCGCTTGAAAAGGATCGGAAAATCGGATACAAAGAAGTATCTTATGACAGACAGACAGACAGAGTTTCTTTTGGATTTATAATATTAGTATCGATTAACTTCAACATAAAGAAAAGGTAGATTGCAGGCAAATACTTTAGTTAAACTTGATACGGCTCTACCCGTATCATGAAGTTGAGCAATAGAGAAAGGGCTCACAATTGCACAAAGCCTGTCGAGCTATTCACAGAGCTAAGTTACCCACTTAAGGGGGAAGGTCAGGGTAGCCCGCCAAATTCAAATTTTCTTACATTTTTTTGCAATTAACGTAAAATTTTAGTCAAAACAGAGCGCGCCGTTTTATTAAAACTATCTCCAAACCTAATAATATCGGAACTATCGATATTTTCGCATAAACGTCTGTCGTCGCACGGAAAATCACTTAAATCAGTAAAGGAGTGTAGTACTTACAGCTAATAACCTGCCTACACTCAGTATAACGGGCTAACAGCGATGCGCGCACTCTATGCATGTCTATGTATACTATAAGATAAAAAAATCTATACTAATATTATAAAGCTGAAGAGTCTGTTTGTTTGTTTGTTTGAACGCGCTAATCTCAGGAACTACTGGTTCGAATTGAAAAATTATTTTTGTATTGGATAGTCCGTTTATTGAGGAAGGCTATAGGCTATATAAGATCACGCTACGACCAATAGGAGCGGAGCATAAATGAAAAATGTTGCAAAAATGAAAATCGTTAAAACTAAAACATGCGAACAAAGTCGCAGGGGACAGCTTGTGAAAAATAATTGTGTGAACATTTGGAGCTCATGTGAAATTGTATACAAAAGATTCACGGGTTATTAAACTAAGGCAAACAACTTCATATTTAAATCTTTTCTTTTTTAAAGTTCAAATCCCATGACGATTTTCAAGTAAAGTAATAACTGTAGTAATCAATTTGGTATGCAATGGTACTTATTTTTGTTGAATACAGAGGCACGTTATTAACGACTAGCTGTCCCCCGCGACTTTGTCCGCGTGTTTTAGTTTCAACGGTTTTTCATTTTTGCAACATTTTTTCATTTATGCTCCGCTTCTTTTGGTAGCAGCGTAATGTTATAAAGCTTATAGCCTTCCTCAATAAATGGGCTATCCAACACTGATAGAATTTTTCAAATCGAACCAGTAGTTCCTGAGATTAGAGCGTTCAAACATTCTTCAATGAATAAAAATGCTGTTATGGAAGGAACTGACTGGAATCTAAACATTAAGAGTATTTTTTTTGTACTGTGTGTTGTTTGTGTGCCTGCTAAATGAATAACAATTTTGCATTGGCATTGTATTAGAATTAAAATTAAATTGGAGAGTAAGGGCACTGGTTTTTATTAATTTAAATTATGTTATTAAGTACAGATTTTAAACTACTTATTGGTTTTTATCTTTAAAAAAAAAATCCTAGTGTCGCGGGGGGTTTTACAAATATTCAATTCACATGCACAAAGAACACTCAGACTTGGATAAAGCATTAGTGGGTCACACAAATGCTTGTGTCATGCGGGGATAGAACCCGCAGCACGTCGCGCCCAGTGGTAATTAGCGTGGTGTCCTATTTCACTCGACTATCCGTGCAGTCATTTCTTTATCTGCTTCTTAAAATAAAACACACGACTTGCTCAATAAAAAAATTGTTGATCTCCGAACTTGATTAATAGCGACAATTAAAAACTAATTATGATCTAAGTGGCCTCATGAGGGTTTTCTTCATCATTCACTTCACTACCTTCTGTACCTAATTGAGAAAAATATCCCTAGATCGAGCTGGTCCGACCCGGCGAAACTAGCAATAAAAATATGTCTCTAAATAATAAAATCTTAGATTCAGCCCTCCCTTGCTGTTTTTGCTGTATTAAGATTGTTAGCAGCGCACTAAGTCGAGGTCCGAACCCCACAGGGAGTGCCCTAATGAACGTTGCTTACGTAGTTAGTTTTTCTATTGCTCTGGCTGGAGGCCCTTAAGGCCCTTTCTTGCAATCAGTCAGCCTGCGCTCAAGCTAATTGTGTAAGTCTTAAAAAAAAGAGAATTTCAAATGTCGAGAATATTGAATTATAAATCAAGTTAGAATCTGTTCAAAGTAATCCTTACTAATATTATAAATGCGAAAGTAACTCTGTATGTCGCGCTTTCACGCCAAAGCTACTGAACCGATTTAAATAAAATTTAGTATACAGATAGTCTAGAGCCTGAGAAAGGACATAGGCTACTTTTTGCCGCAATTACCGACATCCACGCAGGCGGAGCCGCGGGAAACAGCTAGTTAACAGATATTTCAATGTGTAACATTCTTGTAGGCCACAGATATTACAAATATGCAACTGTATTTCGTTATACGAGTTTGTTTTCTATTTTTAATGAATAGCGGATCGTAGCCATATTTAACAAGTGTTACATAATTAAATTTATATCTCCTTTCTTTGTACTTGATGTCAATTTAAAACATGTGTACATCTTAAGTTCAGTACTCCAAGGTTGGCAGACAGTTGAGCAAGCTTGGACTTAATCACGGATATTGCAATTACATTTTCATGCATTGTTTGCGTGCCATATTACATTTTACAGTTGTTTGTAACACGATGTGGGCTGTTGCATTTAATACTGGTATCTATTAGGTATAATCTATACTAATAATATATAAAGCTGAAGAGTTTGTTTGTTTGTTTGAACGCGCTCTTCTCAGGGACTACTGGTCCGATTTGAAAAATTCTTTCTTTGTTGGTTAGCCCATTTATTGAGGAAGGCTATAAGCTATGTAACATTACGCTGCGACCAAAAGGAGTGGAGCATAAATGAAAAATGTTGCAAAAATGAAAAACCGTTGAAACTGACGCGCGGACAAAGTCGCCGGGGACAGCTAGTAGTTAAATATGCGGAGCATCCGTAGATTCCAAATATGTTCTCTTGTGGTCTGGAGTGTCGCGTGCGGGAGAAGCTCTTCAGCGGTGTTAGGCGGTAAAAGTCCGCTACTACCATCCTATCCTGGGACATCCTGTTCTTTTATTTTTGATTTGGGGTGAAAAGCTAATGAGTTCGACCCACGCCGAGGGCACGGCGTGGGGATATGTCGGAATTATACCGACTAAAAACACCCCGGTCCCTTCTCTGCCTTTACCGGAACGTGGGATCGCTCGCGCACTCCCTGCACGTTTCCGGCAGGCCCCAGTCCTGGCGGACTCCTTTTCGAGTAGTGGGTGTAAAGAGCCCATTTCTCAGTCCTTCGGAGAACGGATGCGTGGGACGACGCATCCGTCGCCTCTTTGGCCTTTTAGCTGGTTGGATGACAGGTTACCCCCCCCCCCTTTCACCTAGGGATATCCTCCTGGGATGTCCTGTCCTGGGATATCCTGTCTTGGGATATCCTGTCCTGGGATATCCTCATAAGTCCTCTAACCATATTATGTCGATGTCCTTACATATATTTTTTCTTATTTAACGTAACCAAAATATATCGTGCATTTTGGACGCAATCATGACATCATTAGCTCTTAATGAACCTAATTAACCTTTGGTTTGCTTTGTCTACTTAATGTTCACGTAATATATTTAGAAAAAGCAAAAAATCCGTGTCAACGCCCTCCCTAAACTAAAGGTCGTAGAGACCTGAAACTTTATGGGCGAGTTTTTTGTATGACGTAGGCATCCGATAAGAAAGGATTTTCTGAAATTCTGTCCCTAAGCGGATGAAAAACGGGGCTAAACTTTGTATGGAATAACGTGATTTCTTGGTCAAATCTACTTTAAATTTGACATAAATATTCTTTAATAGAATTAATAGAAGACGTGTTTCATAATTTTTTGAATCTCAACGCCTAAAGGGCTTAATAAGGGGTAGAAAGTTATTTTGGGGGTGATTTGCATCGAAGTTGGTATCAATACTCCTTAGTGCTTTTGATTTAAATTACTTTTTATTTTGACACATGTTTTAAAACTCAATTCGATTTTATTCAAAAAACTTTGAAGTCACATAAAACCTTAGTGCAATGAAACTCTTTAAAAATGTAATATCAAAGATCATTTTCGAATTCCACGCGGACAAAGTCGCGGGCTAAAGCTAGTTTAACCTATAGCAATAACAATGATGATTTTTGCTTTTTTTATATCATTATTTTTGTAACAGTCATAAACAACAATTAATAAATGAAAAATGTTGCAAAAATGAAAAACCGTTGAAACTAAAACACGCGGACAAAGTCGCGGGGGACAGCTAGTAATTAATAAAATGTCTTCTTTTGTCTAGAACGATGGCAACTGACACGATGTCGAACCCTGACCTCGAGGGTCTACCTGACCGCATAGCTGAGACCTTCTCCGGAATGAAGGTCCTCGTCACTGGAGGAACTGGCTTCATGGGGAAGGTGCTGGTCGAGAAACTACTCAGGTATTACTTGCTAGTCAAACTAGTATAACTAGTATTGTCGACAGATCGTATTGACGCATATTAAAGATAATGCTTTTTATTACATAATAGGCGCTGTCAAAGTTTTTTTTTAAAAGGTTAGGTAGGTACTATCAATGTGGGAGGAATTCACATTACTAGCAATCTTGTTAACTTCTCCAACAGCTAAATATGCTTGTGTATGGAGTAGTTTTATGTCAATAGTGCAATGGGTGGAGTTCGAACCTGCGACCGCTCGATCACAAGGCCTTCACCCTAACCATTAGGCTAATGCCGCTTAAAAGTGTTTTTACCCGACTGTCAAGGAAGGATTAAATCAATAAATAAATAATATCTTAGGACAACTCACATACGGCCATCTGATCCCAAACTAGGCAGAGTCTGCATTATGGCAACCAGACAACTGATAAAACACACAAAATATGTTTCTAGATACATACATTTTATAGATAAATTACAACCAGTCACAGAACAACGTGATCTTGCTCATCATACAATTATTTGTCCTATGTGGGAATCGAACCCACGTCCTCTGGTTGAGCAGTCAGGGTCACTAACCACTAGACCACCAGGCCTGTCAAATAACTTAAGTTATGTTTTTCGCGCGTATCTTGTATGGTTATATATTTGTAAATTTATTTATGGGAACTATATTTTCTATCACCAAAATTTATATTTGTCATCAAGTTGTATCACCTAATAAATAGATCTATCGCCACGAAATATTTTCGTTCTCAGATAAACAAAAATTGTTCCCAGGTATGAATTATCAAATTAATGTTAATATATGTGTAAAATAAGAGATCGATAACCAATAAAATTATATTGTATTACATGAATATAAACTTCGTTCTTATAATAACAGTTTTGTTACTTAAATAATAGCTCTGTGCTCAGAATGGTAGATCTGTCACCAAATAAATCGATTATCGATCCCTGACTGCGACTCCTTTTTATTTGATATTTTGTCACCAATACAGTAGTAACATTTTATTTCGTTCAGATTTATTAAATTAATAGTATTCGTTACCAATTTAATACATCAATTTATAATTTTAATGAAAAAATGATCAAAGGGGCGGAGACAAATTGGCGCGCTTTAAAAATTGACCAATCCGGCCTCAACGATGGGTTGTAGGTAACTAGGTTCGATCACACGATGCGCGACGCGGGCGGGTGCGCCAAAGTTCACCTAAAATTTCAACTCCGATAATTGGAAATCCGAAAATGTTCTTCCTAACATTTTTCATCCTAACAATCACAATTCCTAACTACTCTGTCTCTAATGTTCATAATTCCGAAGCATTTAACTTCATAATGTCAGTAGCAATAAACATCTATTATACTTTTATTTGTTTTCCTACATTTTCTCAACATAACCATCTTTTACCCCCGACACATTTGGTTAGGTTGGTAGGTATTTTTTTTTTCTGACCCTTAGAACTGACTTTGCCAACCCCGACACATTTGGTTAGGTTAGTAGGTATTTTTGACGTGACAACGTCTTATAAATTGGTTTGCCGGGTGACACTTCAAGAAACTGGGTAACGCTCCGCTCACGTTATGCGCTCACAATGAGAGCGAGTGAGAGGCACGCGTCCCTTCCACTCGGGCATGGTTAGCCCGCCTAAGAGCGAGAGAGACAGACATTGACATTGACAGTCGTTGTCACGTAAAACTTTCGCCCGTATACCGACTTTACAGGCAACCAATTTTTTTTTCTGACCCGTAGTACCGACTTTGCCAACCCCGACACATTTGGTTAGGTTGGTAGCTATTTTTTTTTCTGACCCTTAGTACCGACTTTGCCAACCCCGACACATTTGGTTAGGTTGGTAGGTATTTTTTTTTTCTGACCCTTAGTACCGACTTTGCCAACATGCAATGCAATTTTCTAGTAACATAATATGATTTATTGGTGATCTCTTTAAATTAGTTTGCTTAAATACTTATTAGGACACACCTATTATAATACATACAAAAACATTTATTTGGTACTAGACCTTATATCTCAGGATTTTAGGTGATTTATTGTGGAACTGATTTTGCATTGTTTGGTGACTACATTTTGGTGACAGATCTACTATTTTGAGACAAAAACATTTATTTGGTACTAGACCCTATATCTCAGGATTTTAGGTGATTTATTGTGGAACTGATTTTGCATTGTTTGGTGACTACATTTTGGTGACAGATCTACTATTTTGAGGACAAACCCTATTATTTAAGAAACACAAAACTAATTAAATTGGTGATAGCTTAAATGATACCCTTTATTTATTACCTCGTATCTTCCAAACGGCTGAATAGATTTCGACCCTTAAGGTATCGTTAGATTCATCTCAAATACTCAAGTGTTCTGGTCCAGATAGGTGTTTAGGAAAAGTAACTTTTTAGTATTATAAGTAAATAATAATAATAATAAGTTTATTTTCAGAAAAATTACAAAGCAGAAAAAGGGTAACAATGACACCTGTACTAATGAGAAAACATTGTATCACAGGTGCCAGTGCCTTCCTTATTTAAATTTACAGAAGTAACATATTATTATAACAAGAAAATAAACAAAATTAAATTAAATCTTGTAATGTGTTAATGTGTGTAGGTGTAAGTGTATAAGTGTGTGTGAGAATGTGTAAGAGTATGTAAGAGTGAGAGTGCATCATTGATTTTGTATAACTAAACACGATCCTACCAAAATGGACGAAGCACACTTGGTTTGGATAAGTATGAACCTCAGGATTATAAAAATCTCTATTTCTCTTTCAGAAAATGTCCCGATATAGATCAAATTCTACTTCTCGTCAGATCAAAGAAAGGAAAACTCCCGAAACAGAGATTAGAAGAAATATTTAGTGGACCGGTAAGTTATTTTATATTTAATAACTTTTTTTATAGCCCAGCTTCGCACGCCTAGCACAACAATATAGCCTACTAGTTGTTTCCGGCGGCTCCGATCGCGTGGATGTCGGTTATCGCGGCAAAAAGCCTATGTCCTTTCGCAAGCTTTAGACTATCTGTGTACAAAATTTCATTTAAATCGGTTTAGTAGTTTTGGCGTGAAAGCGCGACCAACAGACAGACAGAGTTACTTTTGCATTTATAATAAAAGTAAGAATGTTACTCAAGGATAATGTATATAGCCTATGTTACTCCAAAATATTGTAGCATAAAGGTGTAAGAATTTTTTAAATAGGGTCCAGTAGTTTTTGTCTTTATTCGTTACTAGCTGTCCCCCGCGACCTTGTTCGCGTGTTTTAGTTTCAACGGTTTTTTATTTTTGCAACATCCCCGCGACTTTGTTCGGATGTTTTAGACACGCGAACAAAGTCGCGGGGAACAGCTAGTACCTATTAGTATAAATATAGACAATTTTAACCGTAGAAAACCTTTCCTTTTTTCCTACCTCACGAGCTATTTGTAACATTAAAATATCATAGGGTACCTACTCGACATCAATTTCCCAACTGAACTTGCGATGTTTCTACATCGTGTTGCTTAAGGCAGCTTAGTGGGGCGCAAATAGTCGCGAAAACTGTCGTTGGATTACGCAATCAGTAAGTACTGTTACATCTTCATCCAAGGTTAGTTTTTGTCATAATAATTTGTATTTTGTAGTCGTCTCTAGCCTAGAGGTACACTACCAAATGAGTTAATAATGTAAGTAATAATAATATCTTGGGACAACTCACACACGGCCATCTGATCCGAAACTAGGCAGAGCGTGTATTATGACAACCAAATAATTGATAAACAAACTTACAGCATGCAACAAAAACCCTGTCCGATCCTTATGAGTATTATTCGGCATCGCATATACGTAACTATTGAATGGATTTCAGATTATAATTTTTTCCCGGTAAATATGAAAAAAAAATAAAAAAAAACTGGTCAAAGGCAACACTGATCGCTCGACAAAGTTCACGTGTACTACCTACAGTTTTATATCAAAGAAGCCGCCTGAGCGAGACATTTTTTTCCTAGTACGTATGTTGAACCAGGAATACGCATTTATTGGATCGGACAGTGTTTTTGTTACATACTGTATATTTCTAAATCCATACATATTTTAGATAAATTACACGCAGACACAGAATAAATGATCATGCTAACACAAAGATTTGTCCTGGGTGGGAATCGAACCCACAGTGACGGACAGTGAAACCCGCGACCCTCTCTGACTTTGCATCGGCGTAATCTGTACATACTGAAAATAAAATCTCGTAAGTTTTCCGATGACAATTTTATTGTCGGATAACATCATAAACATTAATTGTGCAAGCGATGTCACTGTGTCAGGGCTAAAACTGTTCCGACCTTAAGGTAATCATAGACAAACATAGAGCGTGCGCATCGCTAGTAGCCCCTTATGCCAAGCGTAAGCACATTTTTAGCTAAATATACTTCCTAATCACGAGCTGACGCGGCGGCGCGGCGGTGGTGTCGCGAGTCGAACACTTCGTCGGTTCGACTCGCGACACCACCGCCGCCGTCAGCTCCTGATTAGGGACTCCTATTGAGTCTGAAACTAGTCGGGCGATCCTGAGAATTTACGTGAGTAAACCGTTTTGTTTTAAATAATGATGAATACTCCTCACGAAAGTTACTATACAAATAAATGTACTACGCTCGTTTACTGACTTAAGTGATTTTCCGTGCGACGAGTGCGACGACAGACGTTTATGCGAAAATATCGACGGTTCAGTTATTATTAGGGTAGTATTAGGTTTTAAGATGGTTTTAATAAAACGGTGCGCTCTGTTTTGATAATAATTTTACGATTTCACATGTTCATATTATTGTCAACAGTTCATACTCGGTATGCGCGCTCTATAGTTTACTTATTTATTCCTCTAAGGTTCTGATAAATTGTTTAACTGACAGGAAAATAAAGTGTTATGTTCTGTTGCCTTAACAAGCATTTAAGTATGATATATTCTTGTCAAATATTGTAATGTAGGTACATTAATCTCTTTATATTTTATCTATACTAATATATAAAGCTGAAGAGTTTTTTTTGTTTGTTGACAACAACAACAACTGGTCCGATTTGAAAAAATATTTTAGTGTTGGATAGACCGTTTATTGAGGAAGGCTATAAGCTACATAACATTACGCTGCGACCAAAAGGAGCGGAGCATAAATAAAAAATGTTGCAAAAATGAAAAACCGTTGAAACTAAAACACGTGCTGGCGCTAGCGGCAGTGATTTTTATCTTTTGAACTTTTAAAAAATAGATGTATATAGGTAGGTACTTATATAGATTTTTTTAGGTGAAGCGAACCGCACCCGACTCCATCTAGTGTTTACTAAAATAAACACTGCGTAACATTATTCCTCATCTATATTTTATAATATTATAAAGCTGAAGAGTTTGTTTGTTTGTTTGTTTGTTTGAACGCGCTAATCTCAGGAACTACTGGTTCGAATTGAAAAAATCTTTTTGTATTGGATAGTCCGTTTATTGAGGAAGGCTATAGGCTATATAACATCACGCTACGACCAATAGGAGCGGAGCATAAATGAGAAATGTTGCAAAAATGAAAAACCGTTGAAACTAAAACACGCGAACAAAGTCGCGGGGGACAGCTAGTTAGCAATAAAAAGGTTTAGCAATGGAAGAAAAACATCGCTTTTTTTGGAGACTTATTCATTTGTCTAATAAAAACAATCTTAAGCACAAAATAATAACAACCTCACGACTGCAATGATGCGGTAACAGGTTTTACCTATCAGAATACAGATAATTACTGTATATTAAAAACATGATGGTTACTTTATTTGCGTGATACCTTTATTATGAACCTGACATAATTATTTACGCAATAATAATTGTTACATAATAGTTCCCATCTTAGTTACTGAGTTGGCGTGTAGATGGCGTTATCCTCAAATTAATTTTTCACACAATCGTCACTAAACTAGTTTTCATCTGAGTTCCTACATTGGCACATAGATGGCGCTAATCTCAATTTAGGCTTTTCTATTATCTGAACGCACACAAAATTGTTTATTTACGCACTTATTAAACCAGTCTTATGACAGACAAAGTGATATTTCAAAATGTAATGTAGAAAACGGTATTTCAAGTGATGCGTGACAGAAATATGCATGATTTGTAACACTATTATTCAAGTTAGAGCATTTTAACATCGGTATGCGTGGGTTAAAAACCTCTGTTCACGTACAAAGGTCGGCTGGTCTTTTGAAAGGTTTAATTTTAGTTAGAATTTATTTGCTTGAAATATAGTAAATAACAGATCTTAAAAATTAGTACAGTTCTTCATATTGCGCCTACTTAATTCGGCATACAAATTAAATGTACATAGTGTTAGTTTCAAAATTATTTAGAGCCTAGACAGGAATTAATTTTAAATATCTAACTCTCTTAATTTCCCTTTTAGCTTTTCGAGAAACTCCGCACCATGCGCGGGGGTATAGAGCCACTACTGGAGAAGGTCACCATTGTGTCTGGTGACGTGTCTGAAGCAGACCTGGCGATGAGCGAGGAAGACCGACAGATGATCATCAACGAAGTCCACATGATCATACACGCTGCTGCTACTATCAGGTATTGAGGAACCAGATAATTATAACAATGACAATAATACAGCCTGCAATGAGGTAGATAAGATATTATTGAACTAAAACTTCTTTACGCACGCTTGATTTGGGGAGTAAGTTCGAGAATGCGTGAGGAGTTACGAAAAGTGTGATCGGGCGAGGCGAACGGAAGTTGAGAGGGAGATATAAGTTAGTGGAGACAGAAAGAGAGAGTTACGTTTCGTATATTACTGTAGGCGAGAGAGGTGCGAGCACATTTTCTTTCTCTCTTTCTCTCTTAGCCAGTTACGTTTCGTATTTAAAGAAGTTTTACTTTAGTCGTGGTGGTCTAAAGCACACTTGTTTTTTTTTAAGTAGATTAAATTGAAATAACAAGAAAATGAGAATTGGCAGTCTTTTAATTCAAATCTAATAATGACATTCATATTTAAGGTTCGACGAAGAGCTGAAGAAGGCTGTTCTGCTGAACGTGAGAGGCACCAAGCTGATGGTGGAGTTGGGCAAGGCTTGCAAGAACTTAAAGGTATGTCCTTCAAATATTATGGTGAAGGAAAATAACGTAAGGAAACCTGGATTGCAAAAAATTGGAATCTGAAATCGCCAACCCCCGCAGTGAGCAAGCATGATGATCAATGCTTGTTCCTTCTCTACTTAAAAGACGCCTGTGCCCAACAGTGGAACATTTATAGGCCGGTATTATTGTATCTTGGTTTACAAGTATTGAACCTTGAGTGAGAGTTACCGGAATATGACTAACCCTTTTATTAAATCGTCAAGAATCTTTATAATCTTTTTAAAAAAAGTTTCCATGTGGAAGTTGTTTTTAGGGTTCCGTACCGAAAGAGTACCAACGGTCCGTCCGTCTATCTGACAGAGGTCTGTATCTCATGAACCGTAATAGCCTGAGAGTTGAAATTTACACAGAGTATGTATTTCTGTTGTCGCTATAACAACAAATAATAAAAAAATAAAAGTCCAACCTAGGTTTACTATTCAATTTATAAGGAAAAACAAAATTAAATATTGTCTCATCCCCAGCTATTCATCCACATCTCTACTTCTTACTGCCACCTGCACGAGAAACTCCTGGAGGAGAAGGCGTACCCTCCGCCCGCAGACCCGCACCAGATCATACAAGCGGTCGAATGGATGGATGACGAGACTATCGCAACTGTTACTCCAAAGTATGTGACTTTGTTACTACAACCTTATGTATGTTGTCTTCCTCGTTGGTCTAGTGGTTGCAAGCGTGACTGCCATGCACGAGGTCTCGGTTCGAGCCAAAAATAGTTACTGGGTTTTACGTTTAGAAATACTCAGTACAGCTCAGCTCTGAGTCAGGGATTTCTGTGGTGTTTACACCCCCGTGCCTCGGAAAGCACGTAAAGCCGTTAGTCCTGCG
The DNA here is from genome assembly GCA_932294365.1 of Diachrysia chrysitis. Classification (NCBI taxonomy): domain Eukaryota; kingdom Metazoa; phylum Arthropoda; class Insecta; order Lepidoptera; family Noctuidae; genus Diachrysia; species Diachrysia chrysitis. The sequence goes on from OW028670.1 coordinate 6,289,650, forward strand.
CCTGATCTCTCTCCAGTCGGATTGCCGTCGCATCGGACTATGAGAGTCCAACTGTGTTCGCGCATACACTCGTGCAGTGAAATATCTTCCACGCAGATGGCTAATCTCTGTTGAGAGAAGGCACCGTGACCGAATTTTGGTTAGGAGGACATTATTATTATGTATGTTACGATCAAATTTTGCAAGCTAAATTAAAACCCTTGCCATCCGATTAAGACGAAATTTTGTGTACCTATTTAAATTCGAGCTGGTCTGATGATGAAGCCAGAAGATGGCATTAGGAACTTTATAACGTAACAACGCAAACCCATCGTGTATGGTATCGTTTGATTTGTCTTCATATGTGCTATGACGCTAGATGATATAAAACCTTGTTTGTTAATAAAAAAAAAATGATGAACTTGCTGAACTTGCGTGAAATTTCTATCTAAAATATTTACTCTTATTTTCAGACTTCTAAACAAGCTTCCTAACTCCTACGCGTTTACAAAGGCTCTCGGAGAAGCTTTGGTGGTGGAGGCTATGGAGCACATGCCAGCCATGGTGCTTAGACCTTCAATTGGTAAGTCAATACATACAATTAATTACATGTAAAACTGAGGGGGCGAAGACAAATATCGTGAGGAAATTTGGCTTCCAAAAACATTATCAATAATCATTAATCCACAAGCGCTTTTCAATCAGACAGCGAAAGAATTAAGTGTCAGTGAGTGTAAGATCTAATTATTCGTAATGCCCGAGATATAAAATGGTAAAAAAAGCTTAATTCTAAGTACTACTTAAACTAAACTTACTTACCTAAATTAAACTTACCAACATAAAAAAAAAACTAAGTTTATTCAGTCATATTTTCATTACTTTCATACTTCTTGAGCCAAACAAAGCAATTTTAGGTTAATTCTTATTTATATTTTGTTTCTAGTGATTCCAATCTGGCAGGAGCCTGTTCCTGGGTGGACGGACAACATCAACGGCCCCACTGGACTGTTAATTGGTAAGCTCATTTTCCAACACAGAACAAACTGAAAATACGATCCCATTACAGGCTAACCTTTAGACAAGTAAAGTGGGTACTTAATATTATCTTCCATACATACTTGTCTGACTGTATCGGTACGGGTCATTATCAATTTTAAGACGACCTTCGTGGTCGAGTGGTGCACACACCGATTTTCAAGGTGTCGCCAGCTCTAAGGGACCGGGTTCGATCCCCGGACGGGTCAATGTAGAAAACCAGTTTTCTACATTGTCTCGGGTCTGTGTGTTTGTGGTGCCTTCGTTGTCTCTGAATTCCATAACACAAGTGCTTTAGCTACTTATTTTGGGTTCAGAGCAAGGTATGTCCACATTTATATATCATTTGTTATTTATTTAAAAAGTCGGTTCCTGTGTAAATTAATGTGTATTCAAGCATTATGGCCGTTGTTATGAATTACGATTCTAATGTATCATTCTAAGTTTCATAGTGTTTAATATTGTAAGTTTTCATAAACTTTTGCTGTCTCAGGTGCTGGTAAAGGCGTCATCAGATCGATGTACTGCAAGAGCAACAGTTACGCGGACTATTTGCCCGTCGATGTCTTTATAAACGGGATCATGATTGTCGCTTGGAACTATATTAAGAATGGGTAAGATGTAACTTCTTTTTTTTCGGGTTGAAACGCTAAATCCTTCAACTCACACCGAGGGAACCGACGTGGGGATATGTCGGAGTTTCGCCGACTAAAAACACCCCGGTATCCTTCTTCTGCCTAGGCTAGAGTCGCGGCTAGATCGCTAGCTCATTCTCAGTACATATATTTGTAAGGTGCCACTGGCGGTATTGTAGTGTGCCGGGTTTTGGAGCTCTCTCAAAAATGGTTGAGCTGCATGAGCTATTCGGGGCATACCGCCAGCTGGCACAGGCTTGCTCAGATCAATTTGGTTCTTTCTTCAAAGACCAGTCCAGTAACCTGCATTTGTTAACACAATATTATACGTGAATATTGTCTGGACTTTAAAAGAGACTGTGACCCCTGAGTTTGTTTCGACATTTCTTCTCAGGGCAGTCAGTTAAGTAATGTCGGTTCCAGCGAGCTCAAAAAAAGTAACGTGTAAAAGTGATTGTATATCCTAATTGCATAATAAACTATTTCATTTCAATTGTTTCCTTTCTCAATTTTCAGGGACACCAAGTCAAATATAATAAACTTCACGTCATCAGCTGAGATCAAAGTGACGTGGTCGGAAATGATCGACGCTGGGAGAGAGATCATCATGAACAGAGTGCCTCTCAATGGTGTTGCGTGGTAAGTCAGACTATAAATTACTCCCAAATTTCACTTCCCAAAGAAAAATGTATATTTTTCTGTCGTCCGAAGAGTGTCAAAATAAAGTACAGTGTTTAATTAATTTATTTTACTTTTTGTACACTACACTGTCTAATATTTTCTTCTGGTATATGTTATTAAGTAGAAAATCTGAAATGATAATTGCCAAAATTCTAAATCACTAGTCATAGCTTATGTCAAGTTGTTTGGTTGATTGGTTCTTAATAAAATTAACCAATCACAATTATTAGATTTTACAGCAGATTATATTTCCTTTACGAAACTATACCTACCGTATGGCAAAGAATAATCAAATCTACAAGTAAAAAGCTCTTTCTAACCGACTTAAAAAAAAAGAGTTATTGTTGAAGTGTAAGATGATGTTTCTTACGCGATTCCTTAGGTAATTGATGATAGATTTCATAAATTACTTTATTCATCGATACCATTTTGATTAAAAAATTAACGTCACCAAAAATTTTTATGGAACCTGTTCTGACTCCTCAGAACAGCTCCCATATAAATTTTATCATAATCGATTTAGTAGTTTGTATTTTGTAAGCATAAATTGCAATTGCTTTTTTTACATTCATGTGTAGGTACTTAATCAAAAATCTTGAGTCATCATGGATTTGGAAATTCATAAGTTAATTTAGCAATGACTTTCGAGAACAGAAATTGTATCTTAATAATTCCTTCTTAGGTACCCCGGCGGCTCAATGAAGCACTCAAGACTATACCATAACATCTGCGTAATCCTCTTCCACTGGATCCCAGCCTTCATCATCGACACTCTTCTCTTCTGTCTTGGATATAAGCCTGTGTAAGTATCTTGACTGCACGGATAGCGGATTTGTATAGGTCACCACGCCAATTACCACTGTGCGCGACGTACTGCGGGCTCGATCCCCGCATGGGACGAGCATTTGTGTGATCCAGAAATGCTTGCTCCAAGTCTGGGTGTTCTCTGTGCATGTGAATTGAAAAATGTTTATACAATCCCCGCGACACAAGGATTAAATTCCTTAGTGCAGAAGTTTTTAGGAGAGAGAAAACTACTTTACTATTTTTCTTAGCACTTCTGGATGGCTGTATGTCAGGATGATTTCGGTATCACCAGTTCAACTAAACTGCATGGGACAAACATTTGATCCACCAATATTTATTTCAAGTCTGGCCGTTCTTTGAATTTGTATTACCCTATGATGCAAGTAAATACCTTACACATATGGAATTTGACTAAGATAGCGCTTCCCTTACCTCAATTTTACCCTTTTCTGTTGAATTATCGGGATAAAAAGTATCTCGTGTGTTAATCCAGCAGTGTGATTCTGTAAGACCTCTTTTAAACGTCGAATTTGAATCCGCTGTAAGTTTCTTGACTGGCATTTCAAAATCTCAGTTGATTATTCGAATTCACACTAGCGCTACCCTTGCGAACGTGTCAGCGTGTTGAACTAAATTGACCGTGAGATTTTGACTGATAAAGTATGAGATGACGTAAGAAATGGGATTCAGTTAAGTAATTCCCCTGTCACTTTCATGCTCACTTCGCACTCGAACCCGATTAAAAGTGTCGAATAAAAAGCGGGACAGTAAATAGTGATGTGTGATGCTAGTTGGTGTTTGAATTTTACAGAATCGACAAGCAGAATAATAATCAACGTTTATGTTACGTGGAGGATTGACATATCTAGATTCTTAATTAATTTTCGTTTTTTAATTACAGACTCGTTCGTGTACAAAAGCGCATAACCAAAGGTTTTGAAGTATTTGAGTACTACACGAACAACCAATGGGACTTCAAGTCTGACATCGCTCAGACAGTCAGACAGACGCTCAATGCGAGAGAGAGAAGAGACTATAAAGTTGATGCTGTTGGTAAGTCATATTTATTTAAACACCAAACAGAATATATACATACACAAAACGTTGTTACCGAAAGGTTATATCTCTCCAGAAGGGATGAAGGGCACATCTGGTATAGAGACAATTTATAGAATGTAGAAAGAAAAACTTACACCTCAGGCAGGACTCGAACCTGCGACTAATGGCTTGACGCGCCAGTCGCTTTACCAACTAAGCTACCGAGGTCACTGCTTTGAAGTTTAAATCTTTCCTTCTACTTATTCCGTTTTTAGGGCGACGCATGCGATATCTAGTGAAACAATTTTGCTTTTGGTCTCACCGACTCTGATTAACAATGTCATAATTCAGTCAGTGTAGCAATGTCATAAGTCCGAGATATGATGCAGCCCAATACTTATTATTTTTAATTTTTCATTAGTATTGGGCTGCATCATCTCTATTTCGCTTATATTCGCTCCGCATGCGTTAATGCGTAACAAATAATTAATAAAAATAAGTTATTTATTTATAAATGGATTCCCAATTTCTTTATTTTATTGAATATAGATCGCGATAGGTTTTCTACTAAATATAAATTATGTTCCAACTTTAATAAAATCTCACTCAGGACTAACTTCTACAGTGCTTTACATTTCTAAAGCCAGTTGTATACCAATGTTGCCCACTTTCCCCAGGCCTGGACATCTCCAAATACTTCGAGGACTGCATCAGAGCAGCTCGCGTGTTCATTCTCAAAGAGTACGATGAGACACTACCGGCTGCACGAAGACATATGAAAGTGTAAGTATTTTGTTGATAAAGAATACAAGACAAAGACAAATGTCTTTGTCTTTTGAAGATACAATGTTCCATGAATCGTATTTACTGCCCTAATTAGTTCATTAATATGACAGGAAATAAAAAAATATATATTTGGAGAATAAAAATAATAGTAATGTTGACAACATCAAATACATTGCTCTGAACCCAAAGTAAGTAGCTAAAGCATTTGTTTGGAAAACTATTTTGACTTAGGTTGACCTGGGGGATTACTCTTGTATGAATTTCAATTCTAATACAATGACTAGCTAGACCCTTAAAGTTAATACAATGGCTATACAAGATACTAAAAAAATTACAAAATTTATTACTATAGGCCTAAAATATCCGAACGCCGAGCAAAACCCTTCATTTTATTTTCCGCTCATCACAAACAAATAATTACATAAAAATTATAAACTTCAACATTCTTGATGTTTACCGGTTTTCAAGGTGTCGCCAGCTCTGAGGTCCCAGGTTCGATCCCCGGCCGGGTCAAAGTAGAAAACCACTTTTCTACATTGTCTCGGGTCTGGGTGTTTGTGGTACCTTCGTTGTCTCTGAATTCCATAACACATGTGCATTAGCTACTTACTTTGGGTTCAGAGCAATGCATGTGATGTCCACATTTATTTATTTATAATTATTTATTTTTATTTCAGGATGTATTGGGTAGACGTGATCGTCCGTTGTCTGTTCTGGGGCCTGATCCTGTACTGGTTAAGTGGTTTCATGTCTTCCTCCACAACGGCTTTTGCTGACTCCAATGAAACCCCAACAGTCATTGCTATGGATGCTTAAGATAGAAGAAAAACGTTACAGTCTCACCAAACTGTTTAATTTAAAAGGCACTTAAATACGTCAAAAATACTGTTTTTTTTTATTGTCAACAGTTTGCTCAATGTGTCTAGATTATTGTAGTGATAAAAGATAAAAGGTTAATCGTATTGAGCTACAAAATAAGAAATTAGCTTCAACTTATACAGGTTGTTACCGTAAGCTTATATCTATCCAAAAGTAGTGAAGAGAACATCAGTAGGGTTATTCGCTATGGCGGTTGTCAACAAAACCGATTGTTGCTTTATAAAAAAGACAGTGAAAACACAAGTTTCTTATCTAATCTAATTTTTATTTTTAGCTGAATTTGCGTCAACTGGTTCTATACCAGATGTACTCTTCACCCCTTTTGGATAGATATAACCTTTCGGTAACACCCTGTATAAGTGCTAACATTCAATCAGACTGTAGATACTATTTTAATGTAAATAAAATGTATTATATTTTACTGTTCAAAACTATTGGAACTATTTTGCTCAATTCTTAGTAATAATTTTAAAAATAATTGTAGATCTTGCTTTCTATTTTGAAAATATACTCTTGCCCATAATTTTATATAAATTTCAAAGCCTACAACGCAAAAGCCGCATTTCTTTTTGTTTAAATTTCTTGGCGATCGTTTTGAAAAAAAAAATCTACTGTTATAGCTAAATTAGATATAATCTCTCTAGTTAGGCTAATAACTAAAAACAATTGTAAGCTTTACATATCTGTGTGATTTCTACGGTGTAGGCTATTTTATATTGACTGCTTACAACTGTATCAGCTTTAAGCGATTAGATATATAAGGAAGTATGAAACCAATGTGGAAGAAATTTTGTATTAAAAAGACATTACTTAATAAAAAGTGATCTTAAAATTATATTTCTGTTTTATTTCTTTAATAGATTATATAATTTCCTTTACAGTTTATATTTATTTGACGAAATATTTGATCGGTATTCGTAGAACTTGGCAAAGCTTTTGATAGAGTTGATATCAAATAAATTAGACACCGTAACGTAAATAAAATGTTTGACTACTCTCTGTGTTTTCGAGACTAAGCAATGTTAATAAAGCTTAACTAAAAGAATATAATATTAAAATGAAAAACAATAAAACAGAAGACTTCCATTATACGTGTTTAAAACTGCAGAGGGGTCCCACAGGGACGCATGATAGGGTCAACAAAATTCGAATATATCTTAGCTTCGTTTAGAAATTCATTTTAGTTATGTAACTATATATTTGTAAGGATTTTGTTTATCAATAAAAGGCTTGAGTAATTTTCCATACTAACATCGCTTTTATTTATCAGAAACATTTAAAGATATTCTTAATCTATGTGTATCTTATTATAAGATGTATATTTAAGATAATTAGATATAATGTGCATTATGTGGCAATGTTTTTAACTATTTAAGTACATATGTCAATATATTAATTAATTAAATTATCACACAGTCAATAAAATATGATTATTGCTTTTCCCGCTTATAATGACAGATACAGATTATACAAAATGTATGGCAAAGAAAATGATATATGCAGCCAATAAGATTTTATAATATAATCTATTTTATAATATTATTTAAAGCTTTAATCTAATATGGGTTTTATGCAGAAAATAACTTAATATTCCATAATTTGCTCCAAATATTTAAATGTGACACCATTTGATTTTCATATATTTATTTGGTATTATTATCAAATATAATTATGTTTATTTTTAATCTCAGGCACAGGTACTTATGTTTTTAGGCTGAATGTAGACATTTTATATTATTTTGATAGGCAGAATAGATATATGCACTACATATAACCTTTTTAAATAGAAATAGAGAAAGGACTGAGCAAAGGACGTAAAAAGAAGCATTTTAAGAAGAAACGAGATGGCTACCGTTATTGAAGTAACTAGGTGGCGCCACTGGCGGGTCAGCAAAAGTTCAAATAATAACATACCCTTCAAAGCGGATAAATAGTCTAATTTAAAATTTAATAACCTTTTTAACATCAAAAATTGGTCCAACCGTCCATTATTTGAAAGAATTTTGATCACACGATCAAGAAAAAAAGAAGAGTAACACAAATTCTTCAATCATAATTTTGGAAGATAGACACGAAACATTTAGAGAATAATACTATAAACTCGCGTATCCTCTCAACAAATTGGAATGTGACATTTTGGAGACATCGTACGCGACTTACGCCTGTAGCGGCGAAATTACTAGCGGAAGAGCCCATACCTCCTTTTTTTCCAAATTGGTTAAATATGTCGTTTTGTTTAGTCCATTGTATTAATTAAATGATGTCATGGTGGCCTAGCGGTTCAACGAACGGATTTGTATGCACAAGGTTGCAGGTTCGAAACCACTGTGGACAAGTACCAATGTGACTTTTTCAAAGTTATATGTACTTTCTTAATTATTCTAAGACATCATTGGCAAATGGTGAAGGAACACAACGTAAGGAAACCTGGATTCCAAAAATTGGAATCTGAAATCACCCGCAATGAGCAAGCGTGGTGATTAATGCTCGTGCCATCTCTACATGAGAAGAGGCCCGTGCCCAGCAGTGGGACATTAATAGGCTTGGCTTGTCTATTTCTGTATTTATTCCACAACAGAATTCACTATACTCAGTCCAGTCACTATATCTATGTTATTAATTAAGAACCCGCTCTCATTAATTACCTAATTTATTACTTTTATACACTATGACTAATGATGATCAAAATTTAAGCATACTAAAAATTTAGAGAATAATTCGAAAAAACCGCGAATCATACCAACAAACCATGGAATTGGATATTTCGGAGACATCACGCGCGATTACGGCCTCTGGTAGTGAAATTACTAACGATAGAGCCCAAAAAGCAATACAAAAACGACTGTACTGAAAACCATGAAAAAAATGACTTTATTCCAATTTTTTGATAGGTGAATCTAGCAAGTATTTTACTGATGGTAAGTCAACCCAGATACCCGTAATCCTTTCCAATAAGTACCTCAATACCGGATGATTTAGCTATTGTTTGCCGTAATATTAAGTACTAGCTGTCCCCCGCGACTTTGTTCGCGTGTTTTAGTTTCAACGGTTTTTCATTTTTGCAACATTTTTCATTTATGCTCCCCTCCTATTGGTCGTAGCGTGATGTTATATAGCTTATAGCCTTCCTCAATAAATGGGCTATCCAACACTGAAATAATTTTTGAAATCGGACCAGTAGTTGCTGAGATTAGCGCGTACAAACAAACAAACAAACTCTTCAGCTTTATAATATTAGTATAGATTATTTATTGATATTCATTAGTCATAGTGTTTAAAGTATTTATGATATAAGTTGCTTATTCTACCGTAGACGACCGGCAAGAAGTCTGAATAAATAATATCCTGTGGCCGCTTGGAATAATTTATGCACCCAATATAATCTGAAAACAAAAATTGAATACACAATAAACTCAAATTATTAAAAAAAAGAGGGGTTTCATGTCTTTTGACCGGCATCATGCCTTTCAAATGTATGTAGCTTAGGGACTAGACCACCACACATACCCATCATTGCAACTCCTGTAAGCCAGGATCTACAATGATAACCAATGAATACTACCGAAACAGTTAAGCTCGGTGTGTCCCAGGGAAACGATTGACTCTCCTGGAACCCGCAACGAAATTAATCAGAAGTAGTAAATAGGAGGAGTAGGAAAAACATTGTTTCCACACAATGTATGTAGCTTGTTTGATGTGTTTTTTTCTTATCAAGAGTAATGTGATCAAAATGGTAGGTATAATTTATGAAGAACTAATCAGCCGACTTTTTTTAGGTTAATAATATTTTTAGAATTTCCTCAATTTATTATTATTAACTAACTTAATCAGGATGGTGTTAATTATATTAGTCATAGACACAGATAAAGATTCCTAAACCAGGAATCACCAAATCCTTGTGTCTTTTTCTACCATTGATCTGGGAGCTTACTTAATATTTCACTTACTTTTGTCATGGATCTCCTAATGAAGTAGATAACAATTTATTTTAATGTCCATCTGATAGATTAAAAAAAATTTATTTGACACGTATTTTTTCTTATTTTAAAAAACCAAAAACTCACGGCAATACATTGGTTTGAAATGTGCCATGACGTTACAATTTTGTGCACTTTGTTCGCAAGCATGACGCCATTTGCCCCTACTACTGAACTTAGGTTCACTTTGTCTTCTTTTTCTTATTTTGAAACAGCAAAAACATACGTCTAATATTTTTTTATAATCTAACTGACGGACTTTTTATTAGTTAAGAGTTTAGTTTTGTTTTAAGTGGTAGTTAATTCGATGGTTCCCCGCTAGATGGCTATGTTTTAAGGAAATATCCTAATTACTGCAAAAGTGGGGATTTGCTATTTACTGACGGACTAATTAGATTTGACTTTTCTAACCCAGTTATCTACCCCATTTAACACGCCATATCTTTTACTCAAAACAGTCCAAAACCTTCAAACTCACCTTCGTAGCTTTGTTCTCGCTACAGGCAGGGAATCAGCTGTGTCTTTGAGTATATACCGTCGGATACCAAACATGTAAGCTCCAATATAGGAATCCCAGTCAAAGTCTGCTGGCCAATGGGGGAATGCGCCAGAATCACTAGCAACATTCGCGTCTCCGTGGAGGGCGGTGAGCTCGGATATGCCAAACTGCCATTCGTGGTTGGCAAAGTATTCGCCAGTTGCGGCCGCCATTTTGAAGCGGCGGGCCAGTTTCATCATTCTGCAGAGAAATAGTTTAAAGTTGTGAAAATTGATAATTGTCTTAAGTTACACACGGCCCACTGCATTTGCTTCAAACAAAGCAATTATAAAAGCGGACAAGTGCGAGTCTAAATTGCGAACCCAGGGTTCCGTACACATTTCGTTGATCGTGACGATTCTCCTAAAACACAGTTTGTTTTTTACTGTACGAAACGTAAATGGCTATGAGAGAAAGAGAGAAAGAAAATGTGTGCTCGCACCACTCTCTCTTGCCCCTACAGTAATATACGAAACGTAACTCTCTATTTCTATCTTCGCTAACTTATATCTCCCACTCAGCTTGTGTTCGCCTCACACTATCACACTTTTCGTAACACTCTCGTCACGCATTCACCAGCTTACTCCCCAAGTCAAGCGTACATAAAGAGATTTACTTTGATAATCATTTATACTTACATAGCCTTCCTTCCCTGAGCTCTGAGCAGCATATCGTACATGAAAGCAGGCAGGAAGTGGCAGGTTATCTCCCAAAACGTGTTCATGAAACGGGACTCCGTGAACGCGAAGTTTGGATACCACATCACGTATCTAGGAAATAAAATAACAGTTGAAAAATCCTTACTAATATTATAAATTCAAAAGTAACTCTGTCTGTCTGTCTGTCGCGCTTTCAAGCCAAAACTACTAAACTGATTTAAATTAAATTTGGTACACAGATAGTCTAGACTTCTAGAGCCTGAGAAAGGACATAGGCTACTTTTTGCCGCGATAATCGACCTCTGAGTTCGTCGTGACAATAAGTAAGTATAATAATACATTTGTGAGCAATGGCGTATCTGATTGGGTTTGGTCTTTGAGTAAACATGGACAAGCATAGAGTGCGCGCATCGCTGGTCGCCCCTTGTGCCTAGCGTAAGCAAATTTTTAGCTGTAAGTACAACGCTCGTTTACTGATTTAAGTAATTTTCCGTGCGACGACAGACGTTTATGCGAAAATATTGATGGAAGCAATATTATTAGGGTAATAATAGGAATTGAGATAGTTTTAATAAAACGGCGCGTTCGATATGCGCACTCTATTGTTGACTTATTTTTTCTCTAAGGTTCTGGTAAGTATATCGTTTTTCATCTTTAAAAACTAAAATGTTCTTTGACAGACATGACCAGCACTCTTCCATTTCAACTTACTAATTCTGTCAGCAACTTACTTGGTGGGATTCTCTAGGGCCCATTTGACGCAGAGTTTGGTGAACTGCCCCCATTGGAGCGGGTTTATGGAGCCCGATGTTACATTGTACACAGGACAACGGCCAGGTCTGCAAGATAAGAAAAAAATAGGCTACTTAATGGTACACCAATAAATAGACAAACCAATCAAACCTTCGCCACTTTCTGATGCTTTTTCAGACTAAGTAACAAAATTCTCGGTCATTTGTAAAACTGGTCTCTTAGATACTTAATGGCTTTTTTTATTGGGACAAGCCCGCTATACATGTTCATCATTGCAACTCCTATTCCAATATCTACAATGATAACCACCGAGACGCTTAAAATCCATTTGTCGCAAGTAAACGATTGACTGTCTTGGAAGACGCAACGAAATTAATCAGAAGAAGTAAATAGGAGGAGTAGGAATAGGACACTCTTCGACTCGACTCGTCTTTTGACTTCTACTTAATGGCTGATGAAAACAAAGAGTATTTAGGACAAAGCCTGGTTGTCAGGCACAAAGCCACGGTACAGTTTTTCTTATCTACAAGCCATTTCCCAAGCTATGTTGGGGTCCGCTTCCAGTCTCACCGGATTCAGCTGAATACCGTCTTTTACGTGAAGCGACTGCATCTGACCTTAATTTACTACTTTATTTATATTCCATGGTAAGACTGGTTGTCAGAATTCTAGTAACTTAACGACTGTCAAAGATCAACGTACGACAGTCGGGACCAACGGCTTAACGTGCTTTCCGAGACTCGTATCATGCCATTTGATTTGGATTATAGTGTTATTGTAATTTATTTGTTCTAGCGGGATGATCTATTATTTTCTGTGCTTCTTGCAGACAAACTTGCTCAGCCAGTTCATAAAATATAATATAAAGTTAACTCACTGCTTAACCCCCTGTCTCCAGGCAGCTAGGATGCAGGAGTTGACGACCATGTCCACGGGCACCAGGTCCACGACGAACCGCTCCCGGCAGTAGCCGGACCGGTACGTGCCACGAGATATCTCCATTATTATACCTGAAGAAACAAAATAGATTGTAATCTATATACTAATATATAAAGCTGAAGAGTTTGTTTGTTTGTTTGAATGCGCTAATCTCAGGAACTACTGGTCCGATTTGAAAAACACGCGGATAAAGTCGCGGGGGACAGCTAGTATGTTATATAATATTGTACGAGCAGAATCTAAATACATAAACGATACGAACGATGTTAGTAGAGTACCGAATACTCAACCTCTAAAATAAAAAAAATTACTCAATCCTAAAGGTTTAGTTAATTTATACTTTTTTTATTCATTTGTTTTATAATTCGTTTCTTTCATCCCGTCATCGGTAACGGCTGTATCATCAACTATGATTTAATATACTAGCTACTTAATAAGGAGATGTAAAGTATTTTTAAAATACAGTCAAAATCCCTTTTAATCTATAAACGATGGAGATATTAGCTGGGACTCACCAGTAACGCCGTAAACGTTGTCGATCCATCCAGGATACGGTTCTTGAAGAGCAGCAGTCACTGCAAACAAAATAAATATATTTAATAACAGATAAACAAAATATTTTACTGTTTGTGTAACTTAGAACCTTAAAGCTACAATCTACAGGATAAAATACAAAATAACAAATGAGCTTTTGATGAAATAGATTAAAAAAGTCACATTTATCCGTAATAACCGAAATCTGAACTAAGCAGTAAAACCTTGTACATCATCTAATATCAGAGTACTTGTGTAGACAAATCAAACAAGCCCAAACTCGATAGGTTTGCATCGATTTTGTAAAGAGTTCCTATGACCACCTTCCGGCACCATCCGACCACCGATCCGACTCTGCCATCGTTATACCTTTTCCTTTTTTTGTTTTTTTTTTTTTTTTTTTTACGGGGTGAAAATCTTATGTCTTCAACCCACGCCGAGGACACGACGTGGGAATATGTCAGACTTACACCGACCAAAAACACCCCGGTCCCGTCCTTGCCGTTGCCGGAGTCCCGGGTTCGCTAACGCATGCTCGGCGGGGCACCATCGGCAACCTACTATCTGTTATCCGAAACGCTAGCAGTTCGTAAAATATATCAACCGTACATATAATTGACCAGACTGATTTGTAATGTAAACCAATCTAAACAAAAAAATATTTAACTACTTACTAACAATTTACACAAACACAAAAACTTAAGCTATATTAAAATTAAAACTTTTAACGTATATAAAATAAGCAACTATATAACTAACAAGCATCAAAAAATTCATCGTCATCGTTGTCAATGACGGGAAACGTGCCCAGAAGGCTGGCAACGTTGCCACGTTGTTACTTACTAATTAATAAAGAAAAACAAACTGCAAGCATGATAGCATATTTGGACTTTCTGGCATCTCCAGCGGCGAAAGTGCTAACAGTAACCCTTATTCGCAACAACAGTAAGCTAATAAATATGCTCCAGGTTTTAATTTATTGGCTTCCCTTTTCATAATCGCGTTTACTAAAAAAATCTTTGACATACTCCGCAATGAAATAGCTCACATAAATATATAATTGAGCTGTCGTACGACGCCATATACGTCTCAATCGATATGAATACTAAATATTATAAGTATCAATTGAAACAGAACAACAAAATACTTAAGTTAAACCAACAAACAAGTTAAAGTTAAAAAGAAAAACTGTGTCAAAACACTGTAATAATAGCTTCGGTAAAAGATAAAAGGAATGAAAACAAAAGTTAAAGAAATAATTTAACGTTTATTTTTAAACTGTCTAAGTAAACCCCGGATATACAAACGCAACTCTACCATTTATTTAATACTAGTTGTTGCCCGCGGCCCCACCCGTGTGGGTATCGGTTATCGCGGCAAAAAATAGCCTATGTCCTTTCTTGAGATCCTAGCTTACCCCAAACCAAATTTAATTAAAATCGGTTCTCAGTGAAAGCCTAACAGATAGACAGACAGTTTCTTTCGCATAACTGACCTACTACTAGAACTAGCATTAATTACCACGCTTGCTTACTTGAAGGTGCTTTCAGAATCTTATTTCCAGTGCCCATACTCTCCAATTTAATTTTAATTCTTATACAATACCAATGCAAAATTGATATTAGTTTAGCAGGCAGGAAATTGAGTTTTCTTAAAAAAAATGCTGCCAATGGAAGGAACTGACTGGAATCTAAACATTGAGAGTATTTTTTGTACTGTGTGTTGTTTGTGTGCCTGTTAAATGAATAACAATTTCGCATTGGCATTGTATTAGAATTAAAACTAAATTGAAGAGTAAGGGCACTGGTTTCCTCATGATGTTTTTCGTCACCATTAATCAGTAGAGGCAGAAATAACTAACAATACCTATGTGTTTATATTGGTAAACAAACATCAATTCTCAAAAAAAAATGTATTTATATAATAACTAGCTGTCCCCGCGACTTTGTTGCCGCGTGTTTTAGTTTCAACGGTTTTTCATTTTTGCAACATTTTTCATTTATGCTCCGCTCCTTTTGGTCGCAGCGTAATGTTGTATAGCTTATAGCCTTCCTCAATACATGGGCTATCCAACACTAAAATAATTTTTCAAATCGGACCAGTAGTTCCTGTGATTAGCGCGTTCAAACAAACAAACAAATAAACAAACTCTTCAGCTTTATATTATAAAGCTGTCCCCCGCGACTTTGTCCGCGTGTTTTAGTTTCAACGATTTTTCATTTTTGCAACATTTTTCATTTATGCTCCGCTCCTTTTGGTCGCAGCGTAATGTTATATAGCTTATAGCCTTCCTCAATAAATGGGCTATCCAACACTGAAATAATTTTTCAAATCGGACCAGTAGTTCCTGAGATTAGCTCGTTCAAACAAACAAACAAGTAAACAAACTCTTCAGCTTTATATTAGTAAGTATTGATATTGAATTATACTTAAATTTTAATTCTAATGACTTCTTCTGGCTAGCTTTTTCCCAAGCAATGTTGTGGTCGGCTTCCAGTCTTACCGGATTCAGCTGAATACCGTATCTATACTATAATATTATAAAGCTGAAGAGTTTGTTTGTTTGTTTGTTTGTTTGGTTGTTTGTTTGAACGCGCTAATCTCAGGAACTACTGGTTCGAATTGAAAAATTCTTTTTGTATTGGATAGTCCGTTTATTGAGGAAGGCTATAGGCTATATAACATCACGCTACGACCAATAGGAGCGGAGCATAAATGAAAAATGTTGCAAAAATAAAAAAAACCGTTGAAACTAAAACACGCGAACAAAGTCGCGGGGGACAGCTAGTATTACATAAAGCCACTGTCTATCTGACCTCCACAACCCATATTATTAGGTAACAAAGTATCCCATAGTAAGACTGGTTGTCAGAATTGTAATGACTTAACGACTGTCAAAGATCAACGTATGACAGTCGGGACCAACGACTTAACGTGCTTTCCGAGGCACATAAGGGTCTCGGTATGTTTTTAATTCTAATAACATTGACGTCAGATAATAAATTATGTTGATTGATAGCCAGAACTCTATAATCTATGGCTACCATAATAAACAATTGATTGTAATCAAATTAAAATATACGTCGCATCCATTCTTTATAAGGGCAGTGGCCATATGTCATTCAGAAATCCTTGGAATAGGTCAGAAGCCTTAAAACCTTATTAATTGACATTGTAATAAACTAGTAACTAAATTAAATGTTGTTTTTCGTTGTTTTTATTATATACAAGTAATAATAACACTAGTTACGCCCCGCGGTTTCACCCGCGTGTTGTTAAAAAATTAGGACAAAAATGATGATGAAAAGTAACTTTTGCGCAATTCCAAGTAATAAACTATCTATGTACCAAATTTCATACAAATCCGTTCTGTTGTTTTATTGTGATTTACTAACAAACATCGATTAATCTGGTTACCTACCTTGCCGATGATGTAAATATTTTTTTAAATCGATAATGTTATAAATGCGAAAGTTTGAATGGATTAATGGTTTAATGGTTTCCTCACGATGTTTCCGTTCCGTATGTTTCCGTAATTGTGTCTTAAAACAATTAAGAAAGTACATATAACTTTGAAAAGTCACATTAGTATTTGCCCATAGTGGTTTCGAACCTGCAACCTTGTGCATTCAAATCCGTCCGTTGAACCGCTAGGCCACGACATGGGATTTTTTATATGTTTTTGATTAAAAAGAATAGGCCTTCAGTTACCACTTTATATTCAAGACATGACCAAGACACCTATACTCAAAGTATTTAAAAGGATAAGTTATTCAAAACTATGAAAATTTAAATGTTTACAATCACAAATACAAAATGGCGCCTCTACCATTTGAGACATCATCGAACTATTTTTCAATAAACTTCATTGCTTAGCTATAAATCTGCTAATAGGAATTTTCATGGCTGTTAATGAACATTAAACCCATATCTAACAATGACTAGTGGTTATTGATTTATTTTCTATTACTTCGTATATCATCACGCCTATATCCTCAGCAGTTTAAGCAGAATTAATGTCTACGGACTGCAGCTAATGGAGCCCCACCGTGGGGCCGCTCACAAGCGCGGCGATCAATGCTCGTTTTTTATATGAGAGGCCTGCACTGGGACAGTTACAGGCTGGTGTTATTAACAGCTTCGGTAATGGCACCCCACCGTGGGGCAGCTCAAAAGCGTGGTGATCAATGCTCGTTCTCTGTATGAGAGACTAGCTTTTGCCCGCGGCTTCGCTCACGTTAAGAAGTATTATTATTAATTAGATATAGTTTTTGCGGCTTTACTTGTGTTTAGCGTGTAAAATTTGTTAAATATCAAAATCCTATTTAAGCGGACGTCTTCATCATAGTAGCTCCAATCTTTAATTTCAGTTCAATCAGTAGAAAATCTAAGAAGATTTATATACAAACTTTCATCCCCTATTTTATCCCCTTAAGGGTGGAATTTATCAAAATCCTTTCTTAGGGAATGCCTACGTCATAGTAGCTTTATGCATGCAAAGTCTCAGCCCGATCGGTTTCCTTGGTGACGCCCACTTCGCAACGGGCCGTGCAGCAGAAATCGTTATATTTTAATTTTGCCATAACTTCAAAACCAAACGTCCAATTTTTATCATTCAAAGACCAAATATTATCTGCATAAACTGTAGTTAGTGATGAAATAATTTATTTTGATAAGGATTAAGAGCATGAGTAAAATAAACGCGTTTAAATGTAGTCCAAAAAAAATTCAAGATTTTTAAATAAAAAAATGATTTTTGTGCCTCACTCGACATAGATAGGTATAGTGAGTTGCGGATTTTTTTGTAGATATTTATAAGATCTACAATTAATAAGAACATTTTATGGTTCTATCTTTTATAGTTTAGGCAGCGTACGCAAAATAAGTAACTTTTCTGGTTGATTTTTTACACCTTGTGTCCGAAAAACCCAAGTATCTTACGGAACCCTACTTTTTTTCCAAAATAAAATATATCCTATGTTACTCGTGAATAATGTAGCTTTCGAATGGTGAAAGAATATTTAAAATCGGCACAGTAGTTTTTGAGCCTATTCATTACATACAAACAAACAAAGTTTTCCTCTTTATAATATTAGTGTAGATAGTGTAGATATAGATATATTGCCTGCATTGAGACAGTTAAAAGCTGATGTTATAAAAAGAAAGTATTATTGATTAATAGAGTGTTATAGCGTTAACCCGAAGTAATCATAGACGATCGATATCAGATGATTTTTTAATGAATGCCATGGGAATTCGGTCAATACGACCACATTGTGAGAAATTATAGCTCAAAGCAGTCTATTCCTTTGTATGTACTTGTGGGGTTGAATATAATTATTGAGGGTATAAATTGCTTTTTAAGGTGTTTAGATATTGATTCGTGGTGGTCCTTCAATTAAAAATAATTTATCTTTTACTTCGAATTTATAAGTCAATATTTTGTAGAACTTTAACCGACGTAAAAAAGAAGGTTCTCAATTCGACGGTAATTAGGTACGAATAAAATATGATTTTGGTACGATTCGTTTGACAATGCTGCGACAGTTGCCTCGTTAAGCATATTATGCATAAGCCGGGCGCGCAGTAGATGCTCTTGCGGTATCTAGGTCTATCTAGATCTGTGTGTTTGTCCCATGTGAGAATATTATAATAATAAAAATCTTTATTTTCTCATCATTATGAAACTGGTACAGAATTAGGTTTTTTGTTACATAATATAGAGACTGGTGTCTGAATTAGTTAAAACCTGTGTTACAGATCACCAGGTCAACCCTCGGTTCGATACGCACTAAACATTTAACTTATAAGTACTAACAATATCTTTAAATATTAAAAAAAGCTAACAAATAAATGTGTTTCTTTAGTTATAATATAAAAAATAAAAATCTAAAGCCTGAGCCAGAATCAAACCTGCAGCGCCGAGTGCAGTGGCTGCTGACGTGGTCACCTATATCACTCGACTATCCGTCAAGTATAATCTTTACTAATATAATAAATGCGAAAGTAACTCTGTCTGTCTTTCGCGCTTTCACGCCAAAACTACCGAACCGATTTAAATGAAATTTGGTACACAGATAGTCTAGAGCCTGAGAAAAGACATAGGGTACTTTTACCGCGGAGCCGCGGGAAACAGCTAGTATCGAATGATTCACTTACCTATAGAAGGCCTGACGATGCACACAGGTAGGTTTGTATAGCTGTACACTATGGATTCAGCAAGAGCCTTCGTTAGTGTGTACGGGTTTGGATGCTCGCCCTGCAAACAACAAGATCAGTTAAAATTATGACACAACACCATAAAATGTTATCTATTAGATATCTATCCTAATATTATAAAGCTGAAGAGTTTGTTTGTTTGTTTGATTGTTTGTTTGTTTGTTTGTTTGAACGCGCTAATCTCAGGAACTACTGGTCCGATTTCAAAAATTCTTTCAGTGTTAGATAGCCCATTTGTTGAGGCAGGCTATAGGTTACATAAGATCACGCTACGACCAATAGGAGCGGAGCATAAATGAAAAATGTGGCAAAAATGAAAAACCGTTGAAACTAAAACACGCGAACAAAGTCGCGGGGGACAGCTAGTTGTTATATAAATAAAAATCAATTGCCACTTGTATGACGGAGCATCGCTTAAGAAGGCCCGATTCATTTAGCTGGCTTTATTTTTTGTGTTTGTAATTGTCAGGACAAGCGGTGTGATTCTGTAAGACCTCATTCTAAACTTGGAATCTGAATCCGCTGTGCGTTTCTTGATTGGCATTCCAAAAACTCTGTTGATAATTCGAATTTACACTAACGCTACCCTTGCGAGCGTGTCAGCGAGTTGAACTAAATTGACGTGAGATTTTGACAGATAAAGTATGAGATGACAAAGGAAGTGGGAATCAGTAAAGGTAATTCCCCCGTCATTTCGACGCTGACTTCGCACTCGAGCCTGATCGAAATCAAGGTTATTTTGAACTTTATTCGTAGCGAGAGTGAATAGCGAAGTGAGATGCGAGTTGTTGTTTGAGTTTTACAGAATCGACTTGCTGTACCAGGGTAAAAAAATTTAATGCCACCTGACGGAAAAGTATATAATACTGAAGATAGCAAGTTATGCCCAAATGAGACATTCTTTATTTTTTTTTAATAAATAAAACTGCATTACAAACTATTTTCACAATAAAATTCTTAATTTAGTTAAATTCACAATTTAAAAGTTCGTAAACGTTCGAGACCGTTCGATTCCCGGGTCGGCAAAGAGTATTTTCAGAGGGAATGTTTCTTTTGCGCAAAATTACTATCGATATATGTTAAGTATTTAGAGTTAGTACTTTCCCTCCTGGTGGCATTTTAAAATTCCACCCTGTATAAATAAAAAAATTGCCACATGTATAAACCAAACTTTTAAATAAAAACGTCAAATAAATATTTGCTGGATTTTACCAGTTAAAAACCTCTTTATCGTGTATATATTAAGATTTCAAAATCCAGTTATTGTAATCCAGGTTTCCTCACGATGTTTTTTTCTTTACCGATTTTCCATGATGTCTTAGAATAATTAAGAAAGTACATATAACTTTGAAAAAGTTGCATTGGTACTCGCCTGCAATGGGTTCGAACCTGCAACCTTGTGCTCACAAACCACCATGACATTTTACCTACTAAGCACATGCAAAAAAAATAATTTGACATTGTTAAAGTACCTCAATAAAAAGGATAAACACTCTTTAGGTTTACTAATAGGTTTTGAGATTTATTATGCTTTTAGACCAAATTATTCCACTGACCTGCAAAGTTTCTGAGATGACCTCCACTGTCTCCGGGGGCAGCATCTTGGTGCACCTCACGATGCTGTCTGGGTCGTACGGGGGAGGGTATACCCTCTCCTCAATTAGAGACCTCGGGGCGTTGCTGTAGGCAGTAGACACGTGGACCAAAGCCTAGTTTAAAATGAAAAAACGAAATGGGCTCAACCCTAGCCAAGTGATGTTATTTTGTAGAATCGTGGAAAGAGACTGCTTGAAGCATTTTGACTGCTTTAAGCGGCCGACAGAATAAAAAGCAAGAGAGTTAGCTAGTTCGCAGTCAAGCGGCCTTAACGTTGACAGAAAAAGCTCTAATGTCAAAGATATCATCGTGTTTGTTAATATATTTGGCACATAAATTGCGCGATATAGTACGGAAGGTCAGCTTACCTTCAACTTGGGCATATCTTCAGCCAGCTTCAGTAACGAGGCTGTGCCCTGGACATTGAGGGTCGTGGCTGCGTGGAGAGGCTCCGTGAACCTCACGGTGGCCGCTGAATGGAAGAGCGCTGTCACCTGTGTCAATAACGTAAATGGTACTAAATGGTTTTTCGAATATACTGCTTTGGCTGAGAGATGTCGTCAGCGGTTAGATTTGTTTTGTGACCAGTTCTTATATTAAAAAAATGATTCGTTTTGCTTAAAAAATTCTACCGTCCGTAAGCAGAAACCCTGCATCAATTAAACCAGGCATCAAAGAGAAGATAAATACTAACGTAACGTAAAAGAGCTTTACTTGGCATAAAACTTATTTAATTTTTACCTTCGCCAGCAGTTCTCGCTGTTCAGAGCTGACTCCAAGGTTGGGGGCTGATACGTCACCAGTTATGGGGTACAGCTTCCCGAGGCGGTCAGGCCAACGAGTACGGATTCGGTCGAAAACCTGGTGGAAAAAGGTTTTATATTGGCATCAGTTTGACTCGCGACACCACCGCTGCTTCAGCTCATGATTAGGGACTCCTATTGTGTCTGAAACTAGTCGGGCGATCCCGAGAATGTGCGTAAGTAAACCGTTTTGTTTTAAATAATTATTCGCATCTTAGATAAATTACCAACTTCTGTAGCTTCGCCTGTCTCATCTGCATTCAGCATGAAACCTACCCAGATGTTATGGCATTCATTCTAGTCTTACTAGATACAGCGTTACCCAATAAAAAGGATAAGAAAGTTAGATAGGCAGTCGATGCATGTAAAATACGGTATTCAGCTGAATCCAGTAACACTGGAAGCCTACCCCAACATAGCTTAGGAAAAGACTAGGCAGAAGAAGAAGATATAATGACATTTATTAATAACGTAGCTCTATCAATTAGAGAAAAGGTTTTTTTACTAGTTATTATTAAGGCATTTAATAAAAAATTCAAGGTCTTTGAAGTAGAGCAAAAATAATTTATTTATTTATTAATCTACAGTTCTCCAACGAAGAATACACAAGATACATTTATAGACAAAAGTAAAGTGTGCATTTGAGTTGTGCTCCCTCAATTAAAGGTGATCACAAATTGTAAATTGAAAATCTGCTTAAAAAGATCAACGTATGACAGTCGGGACCAACGGCTTAGCGTGCTTTTCGAGGTACGAAGGGGTCTAGATAGGTTTAAAAATCACCCATCAACGGACCACGAACGTTTTTTATTGGTCCAACCGACCAGCTTACATTTGGCACAGAACATCTCAACATAATCCAACTCATACCAACCTAAAAACAAAAAAAAATAACTGACCTGATGTTTTAGAAGATCCTTATACCTTTGATCGACTGTCAGGCCTCTTTTCGGCCTCATCAGGATATAAATCGTCTTTATACCTGGACAACTCCTCAAAAGCTTTTCCAGTAAGGCCTTCCCAACGAAGCCAGTTCCCCCAGTCACCAGGATTACGGAGCCATCATAAAAGTCAGCGATTGCTTCGGAATTTTTGTCTGGCTCTTGCAGATTCATGTGGTTTTCGTAGTTCATATTCAAGGTGTTCAGGTCATTTCCGTTCAGCATTTCTACGTGTTTTCTGTAAAAGAGACGTTTTTAATATCTGTTTCTCTGTATATTAGTTACTAGCTGTTTCCCGCGGCTCCGCCCGCGTGGCCAAAAGTAGCCTATGTCTTTTCTTAGAATCCAAGCTCACCTCATACCAAGTTTCATACAAATCGGTTAAGCAGTTTAGCCTTTAAAGCGTGACAGACAGACACACAAACAGAAAGATAGAGTTACTTTCGAATTTATAATATTAGTAAGGATTTGCTAGGAGATATTTCAGTCTACCAGTGTGTGAATTGTCGCACTCTATACCTTCACCCTCATAGTCCGATGAGATGGACAACACCACCGGAGACAGATCAAAAACAGGACCAACAGATTGCCGCAAGGACGGGACCAGGGTGTTTTAAGTGGGCACAAGTCCGCCAAGGGCTTGGCGTGGGATAGCTACTTTGTGCTCTCAGCGTGGGTTGAAGCCATTTAACCTAACGTTTTACGCCGACAGAAAAAGGATTATCGGATATATGAGATTACAAATTACGGTGGAGTTTAATATTATTTTTTTGAAATGGTTCTCCAGAGACTAACCTTGGTAAACGCGGCTTAACATTTAGCATCGATCGGTCGGTACAGCTTGAACACTAGTCGTTATCAGATAGTTAGATATTATAATATTCAAATACTTACAGATGTTCATCTATTTTCTCTCCCGCCATAATATTATTAGAATCCATTTCGAGTCGAAGTCGCTTCCAAAATATTAAACCTAAAACAAAATATATAGTTAATTATCTATTTAACTTAACCTAAGTTGTGTTCGGCTCCCAGTCTCACCGACAGCTGAACACTAGTATGTTATAGAGCGACTGTCTATCTGACAAACAACACATTCATTGAATTATACAGTAGAATTACTAAGACATGTAAAGATCAATATTTTTCCCAGGTTCAGACTATCTCTTCAACGAGTTGCATTAAAACTGAACGCACGGATAGCCGAATGGTATAGGTCACCACGCCAATTACTACAGCGCGCGACGTGCGGCGGTTTCGATCCCCGCATGGGACAAGCATTTGTGTGATCCCCAAATGCTTGTTCTAAGTCTGGGTGTTCTTTGTGCATGTGATTTGAATGTTTGTTAAATCCCCTTCGACACAAGTACTATATTCCTTAGTGCTGGAGTCGTTTTGTAGAGAAACGTAAAAAAGTTTAACTACAGGAGTTTTTGCAATGTTACTAGCTGTTGTCCGCGACTCCGCCCGCGTGGGTAGTGGTATCGCATCAAAAAGTAGCCTATGTTTGTTCTTAGGATACAAGCTTACAGCTTACAGATTACTCTAAATCATAGACAAGCATAGAGCGTGCGCATCGCTAGTAGCCTTATGTCAAGCGTAAGCACATTTTTAGCTAAATATACTGCGCTCGTTTACTGATTTATGTGATTTTCAAAAATACCAACGGTTCCGATATTATTAGGGTAATATTAGGTTTTTTGACATTTTTAATAAAACGGTGTGTTTTCTTTAGATACAAATTTTAACGATTTTACATGTTCATACTAGAGCCTGAAGAAGGACATAGGCTACTTTAAGCCGCTATAGCCGACATCCACGCGGACGGAGGCGCGGGAAACAGCTAATATAAAACAAAACAAAGGATATAATTCACGTAAGTACCTATCATTTGAAAACGTCCTAAATATGAGGTCTTCGATTACACAAACAGGAGAGCGGACTACTTTTTATTTACACGTCACATAGATATTAAAAAAATAATAATTAAGCAGACGATGAGGAAGATACAGTGAATGGAAATTTCACGTGACGTCACTTGTGGCTACAATTTTACCCACACGCGACGTCACAAGCCCCCACTGCAGATCTTTAAAGCGCTTTAACTTTGTAATTTTTCATTAAATTAATAAAAGAAAAAATACTGGTTTTTATTTTCTTTTTTTATCTATCTGGTGGACTAAATAGATATTTCCTTTTCATACCCAGTCCGTTCCCCTATTGCGAGCGCTAATAACATATCTGCCTTTTTTTTAAATATCATTAGTTACCGTAGACATAATGGCGACATATGTATTCTAGTCCATTGCATGATAGTTATGTAAAGCATACATTTTATGTTGTTTTCTTATTTCTAAACACAATTGAGGTTTATAGGACTTAACATGCTAAACCATTCGGTTCTGCCTTCGTTAATAGATTTAATGCAATAAAAAATATAGCATGTTATTGTTTCCAGATTAAAACATGTCGATATTTTTTTGTTTTTATGTCTTTTGACACGCATATTAAGTTTCAGTGTAAACAATGCTTAAAAGTCGATTTGATTTGGTTAATTACGAGTCGGACTCGCACACAAATGGTTCTGTAGCATCGTACAAGAAAACACTATGTACTATGTCATTACTTGTTGTTTTAGCGGGAAAAGATATACACACTCTGAGTTCTTAACTCACTCACATTCACACTCACTCAACTAAATTAACTAACGCTCACACTCACACTCACTCACACTCACACTCACACTCACTCACACTCACACTCACACTCACTCACACTCACTCTGAACTTTCTCATTACGGTGCATGAGATACAGCCCACGGACAGACAGACGGACAGACAACGGAGGCTTTGTACCTAATAGGGTCCCGTTGCGTTTGCACCTATCGAAACCCTAAAAATAAAGGCTATCAGTTAAGAAGTCCGTATTGTCCCACAACTGGGCAATGTCATCCCTCTCTCTCTTTCAAATTTTTATCCTGTGATGTTATAAATGTGATATCCTAGGATGGGCTAGTGTTTCCAGTAAGAATATAATTATCAAATGTTGGTAGGTAAAATAGTTAAAACATCAGAATATTAAACTATCTTCTGTCTACCCTTTTCCTGAACCAGATGTGATCAGCTCGCAGTCTCACCGACAGCTGAACACCAGTATGTTATAGAGCGACTATCTGACAAACACCACATTTTTATGATGATCGCACGGTATTTTAGAATTTTTTTTCATGTTTAAAAATTACGCGTCCGAGTTATCCACATTAGGGATAATCGCAAGGGTCAACCCGCCCGCAGTGCAATGGGAAGTCCTCGCCCTGGGAAAGCCGCCTTCATGATCACGGTTTCTCCTACGCCAGGTAAGTATACTTTGATCATGTAATCATTTAAATTTCGACGACCTCCGTGCCGAGTTGCGTACACACCGTTATTCTCTGAGGTCCCGGGTTCGATCCCCGTACGGGTCAATTTAATAAACCACTTTTCTACATTGTCTCGGGTCTGGGTGTTTGTGGTACCTTCGTTGTGTCTGAATTCCATAACACAAATGCTTTAGCTATTACTTTGGGAGCAGAGCAATGTATGTGATGTTGTCATTTAAATCAAATTGATGTCAACTAGGTACAGTGGTTGGCAAGCACAATGTCCTAGGTTCAATATACACACACAATTTTCCTACGTTAAAAATCTATAATATAGAAACACTTCCAATTATATATAAGCTTATTATATAATTATATTTGTTACGCGGAAAAATATACCTATTTATTTACGTAACTTAAGTACGCGTGTGGTAAGCGATTGGGTAAAAACCATATTGCATACAAGACAAGATAACTGAAATTGACTGCACGGATAGTGGTATAGGTCACCACGCCAATTACCACTGTGCGCGACGTGCTGCGGGTTCGATCCCCGCATGGGACTAGAATTTGTGTGATCCACAAATGTCTGTTTCAAGTTTGGGTGTTATTTGTGTGTGTGAATTGAATGTTTGTGAAACTTCCGCGATACAGGGATTAAATTCACTAGTATTGGAGTCTTTTAAAAAATAACTTTCAATGTATTTATAAGCGTGGTGATCAATGCTCGTTCCTTCTCTACATGAGAAGAAAAAAAAATTGGAACTGTTACAAAATTATAGGTACGTTATAATGTTATTTTTTTATTATTTTAGATGATTAAATTAGGTAAACTAGGTTTTGCTTATATACACTGTTTTGCTGAAACGATTTTAATGTAATTTGTTTTAGAGATAGTTGAACCCTAGGAACTTAGTTTATATCAGTTTTAAATAGGTGTTTATTATCAAACCGCAACTTTCATGTGTATAAGCGATAAAATAATAATTACAAGAAAAAAGAAACTTAATAAGTAGGTCATTAATTAATTAATTCTAATAATTAACGTGTCATAAAATTTATATAAGAATACTACACTAGTTTAAAATTAACTATGTCAAGTTATTTAAAATTATAAAAAAATAATAAAAAAAACAAAAATTACGTACCTACCCAAAAATCACCAAAAATTCAAAAAAAAATATATATACAAAACATACCCAAATAAATCGAAGCGCGCGACGTATATCGACTCAAAATGTTTTTTTTAATAACTATAACATTTTTTTTTTTGTAAGCACTGACAACTGCCTCGCGCTGCGGCTGGCCTTTCACTGGTGGAGTGTTCACGTAATAGCCACTGTAACGCGGAAAAAACATACGGAGATCTGTTTTGTGCGGGCACGCTCGTACGAGCGGTCTGTATGTACGGTTGTAATATACACGTACGGTTTGAACGGTTGCAAACGTCATTTCTGTGGGGTTCTAGCAAGATATTCTATAGCTTAATTACTTTTATAAATTATTCGATATACTACATATCTATACTTATATATACTTATATATATATACACGACTCCCACACTAAGGAATTTAATCCTTGTGTCGCGGGGGTTTTGCAAACATTCAAATCACATGCGCAAAGAACACCCAGACTTGGAACCAGCATTTGTGGAACACACAAATGCTTGTCCCATGCGGGGATCGAAACCGCGGCACGTCGCGCACAGAGGTATTTGGCGTGGTGACCATACCACTCGGCTATCCGTGTAGTCGTTTGTATTTTAATTTTGCGTTTAATAAAGTATTAAATCCTCGTACCGTGAACTTTACCGAATAAAAAGTTTTAAATTAGTTTTAAATTACCTGTATTATTATTTAGCATCATCCACTCGAGGTAAAGACCTCCAGTTACTCCTAATAGATGTATTATTATTATTACCTAGGGTTCCGTACAAATTATGTTGCTTGTCACGTTTTATTCTCCAAAAACAAACTTAACAAAAAATTGTCCTGGGATGGAATCGAAGCCGACCTCCGGTTAAGCAGTCAGGGTCACTAACCACTAGACCAACAAGAATAAAATTCATATAAATAAATAAATATAGTCGACAACATCACGTACATTGCTCTAAATCCAAAGTAAGTAGCAATATATCACTTGTATTACGGAATTAGAGACAACGAAGGTACCATAAACACCCAGACCCGAGACAATGTAGAAAACTGGTTTTTCTACATTGACCCGACTGTAGATCGAACCTGGTACCTCAGAGCTGGCGACACCTTGAAAACCGGTGTGTACGCCACTCGACCACGGAGGTCATCAAATCAATATGAATAAAAAGTTGAAGTTTTCTCGTGTTATCTTGTTCTTTGCAATACAAGGAAAAACGCCACAACATTCACGTCGCAAATTATAGCCCGTATGTTTTCAAATTACGCATAGGTTACGTTGGGTGGCCACTCATTTTTAATGTGCCAATACATAGGGCTTTTCTAATTCTGACACAATCTTACGACAACCAAACAGGCCGGTTTAGTGGGCTAACAGGTTAAAACAACCGGTACAGCGCGCGTCTAGTACAGAAAGAAAGATATGTGGTATCTTTTTCAGGAAATAAAGACTACTTGCATATACAGCATGCAACTAAAACCCTGTCCGATCCTTATGAGTATTATTCGGCATCGTACTGCGTACACAAATACTTAGAGATTATTATTTTTCTCTGGTGAATATATTTAAATTAAAATGAAACTGATAAGGCAACACTGATCGCTCGACAAACTTCACGTGTACTACCTACAGTTTTGTATCAAAGAAGCCGCTGATATTTTTTTCTAGTACGTATGTTGAACCAGGAATACGCCTTTATTGGATCGGACAGGATTTTTGTTACATTGTACATATACAACGTGTCGTTTTGCATTCTCGTCTAACTTCAGGAGGCTGTTATGAAAGACATAATTAATCAAATAAAATTACTATATCTGCTTAATAATTAATACATACTTGTTTTTTTAGTCATTTAAGTTTGTCAGTATATCAGAATACACCACTTTTAAAGAACAGAATCTTCCCGTTGCGTATGCGGTAGGCAGTGTAGTTATGTGTGTAAAAGAGCAGTTACAGTGCGGTATCACACGGACCGCGTTTTAAAATGCTTGTCCCACACATGCCGAATATCGAATATTAGAAAAAATAAAAACAAACCTGATTATTTATTATTGACTAGCTTTCCCCCGCGACTTTGCCCGCGTGTTTTAGTTTCAACGGTTTTTCCTTATTGCAACATTTTTCATTTATACTCCGCTCCATTTGGTCGCAGCGTAATGTTATATAGCTTATAGCCTTCCTCAATAAATGGGCTATCCAACACTGAAAGAAATTTTCAAATCGGACCAGTAGTTCCTGAGATTAGCGCGTTCAAACAAACAAACAAACTCTTCAGCTTTATAATATTAGTATAGATTCGTGTGGAGAATCATAAGCATAGTTACCTCCTTGAATTTGACGCGAATGCAAACGACACGTTTTATATTACGATTACATTTTTACGATAAATAGTTAGGTTTTATTTCGTCCCTAGTGTCCTAAGTGATCTTTGTCAGTCAGTGGAAGTCATGGCACTAACAAACCAGTCTTACCATGAGTTATTTTATTCCCCAGTTAACTCTGACAAACCAGTTTTGCTCTACCAAGTAAAATGGGTTGTGGAGGTCCTTAAAGTAAACATAGACAAGCATAGAGCGCGCGCATCGCTAGCAGCCCCTTATGCCAAGCGTAAGCACATTTTTAGCTAAAACTACGCTCGTTTACTGATATAAGTTTTCCGTGCGACGACAGACGATTATGCGAAAATATCGACGGTTCCGATATTATTAGGGTAATATTAGGTTTTGAGATAGTTTTAATAAAACGGCGCGCTCTGTTTTGATACTAATTTTACGATTTTATTTGTTCACAAAAATGACACTAAAAAACCCACACGTGTCACATACGTGGTCTCCTGTTCCTTTTAATACCACAGACTTCAAATAGGTTTTCCTGTAATTTATAGGTAAAAAACTATTTACTAATTAATTTAATTTGAGATCCTCTCAGCGAGCCCTATCACACAATATAGTTTGCAGACTTTTTGACTGAAATAATAAGTATATGTATTAGTATGTACTTTTGTATGTATGTACCTACCTATTATACTAATTGATAAAAGACATCTTATTTATTTTTAACGCTAATTCACTTTTAGTTAGAAGTATCTTTATTTATGTATTTTTATTGTTACACCTACACCTGCCCGATTTGCTTAAACTTTCTTACTCTAATCCATGCATAGGTTGTCTGGAAGAGATCACAATTAGTGATAAGACCGCCCATTGTACCAACTACTTACACTGTTCTGCTTTTAACTTGTGTCTTGGTGTACAATAAAGAGTTATTATTATTATTATTTTTTTAGGTTTTCCAAGGTTACATGGCCATTTTATTTGGGATTTAGCTATGGTTTCCTTGAAGAAAGTTGTTAGTTTTTATGGGCAGAAGCATTGTATTAATACATCCACGCATTACTGAAGCATATGTATGTTAATCAATAAAAATTTATGTTTTTAACACGCTTTTATTTTAGAATATTTTTTCTGGAGCAGTGCTCAGCTACACGTACAGCATTATCGGTAGTGTTCCACAGGTCCTCGCGTGTACAGGTGGTAGGACACGCTGGGCAGCTCTTCAAGTGAGCCATGGTTTGGGGAGAGATACACTGTTATTAGATTGGCCTTTGAGTAACTATGTAATAAGTCTTTACAAATCGAGTCAAATTTATTTGTTAAACATAGGTTTTACAATGATGGTCTAAAATATAACAAAAGAAGTCCGCTATGTTTTATCATTTATGACGACCTCCGTGATCGAGTGGCGTACACACCGGTTTTCAAGGTTGCTAGCTCTGAGGTCCCGAGTTCAATCCCCGGTCGGGTCAATGTAGAAAACCCATTTTCTACATTGTCTGGGGTCTGGGTGTTTGTGGTACCTTCGTTGTCTCTGAATTCCTTAACACAAGTTCTTTAGCTACTTTGGGTTCAGAGCAATGTATGTGATGTTGTCCACATTTATTTATTATTTATTTATCATAAAGACAAACAAATTAAAAATAACAAAGTATAAATTCTAAAAAAATTGTACAGACATAATTAAAATAATAAAATAAACTAACAGTAATACGCTAATATATTTTTATAAGTAGTATCTATTGGAAGGAAGTTAAATTTGATTTATGGCCAGTTCCTATATACGAGAAACGAATCGTTTCGCTAACGGACAGTAGAATTTTCTATGTTTTGCTTATGGCCGGGACCTTCAGCGAGGCGTTAAAAACAGCTGTTCCTATAACAAAAAATTGCAACTATTCGTTACCCAAATAACTGACGTCTCGTTACGAACGGATGAGAGACAGCCTAGTGACGGATCGTCACGTTAACGAATAACGAATCAAAAGATATAGGATCTAGGCGATAGAAAATAATACCGTCCGTAATTAAAATGGTTTCTGGCCTGGTTTCTTGAATACAGAAACCAGGCATTAGTTGAAACTTTTCTTAGGTTTTACGTTTAGATTAGATGATAATGTATGTATGTATGTCTTAGTTAATTTTGTAATTGAATTCGATACTAGGTATATTTATTGAGAGAATATTGACACTACTCTATCCATACTTCTATATTTGTTAATATATAGGTATATAACTAGCTGTACCCCGCGACTTTGCCCGCGTGTTTTAGTTTCAACGGTTTTTTATTTCGATTCTTTTCATTTATGCTCTGCTCCTTTTGGTCGCAGCGTAATGTTATATAGCTTATAGCCTTCCTCAATAAATGGGCTATCTAACACTGAAAGAATTTTTCAAATCGGACCAGTAGTTCCTGATATTAGCGCGTTCAAACAAACAAACAAACAATCAAACAAACTTTTCTTGCTTTATAATATTAGTATAGATAAGTATAGATTATTATTATTAGTATAGATATATACTTCTATAATAGTTGCTATATTAATAGTAGCTGAAGAGTTTGTTAGGTTGTTTGGTTGAAGGCGCTAACCTCAGGAACTACATTTTCGCATTGAAAAATTATTTTTGTGTTAAATATTCCCAGTAAATAGATCTCCCAGTAAATGTGTTGTGTTTGTGAGATAGACAGTCGCTCTATAACATACTGGTGTTCAGCTGTCGGTGAGGCTGCAAGCCGAACATAACAGAGTTACGGATAAAACTGATCAATTACTGTTTTAATTCGAATCCGGTATCAAAGACCTATTTCACCGGAAAATAACCTTGTTTTTATTTAAAAAAATGTAAATTAGATATTGGCATAATTTGTATGACGCTATTAAATATTAAAGTTCGATATCTAGTAAGAAAAAACCATCCAAGTGCGAGTCGGACTCGCGTCTGCGTTCCGTACTATTTTATAGAGTCCCTTTTAATATTCAATTTATTTAACAACTAGCTGTCCCCCACGACTTTGTCCGCGTGTTTTAGTTTCAACAGTTTTTTATTTTTGCAACATTTTTCATTTATGCTCCGCTCCTTTTGGTCGTAATGTTATATAGATTATAGCCTTTTTTTTTATTTTTTTTAAACGACTCCTTGTGTCGCGGGGGGTTTCACAAACATTCAAATCACATGCACAAAGAACACCCAGACTTGAAACAAGCATTTGTGGATCACGCAAAAGCTTGTCCCATGCGGGGATCGAACCCGCGGCACGTCGCGCACTGAGGTTATTGGCGTGAACGCGAGTGGTATAGGTCACCTATACCACTCGGCTATCCGTGCAGTCATTATTCAGATTAGCGCGTTCAAACAAATAAACAAACAAACAAACTCTTCAGCTTTATAGATTAAGTATAGATTAATTTTTATAGCGGCAACAGAAATACACACTTTGTGATAATTTCAACTGTCTCCTTTTAAAGGTTCATGAGAAACAGCCCGCTGTTAGACAGACGGACGAATAACGGACGAGTATCGGGGGAGCATAGTATTAGGGTCCCGTTCGCCCCCTTCTGGTACAGAACCCTTAAAATCACGCATAAGTTATTGATATCGGTAATATTTGTACCTGTATGTACTTACTAATATCATAATTTCGAAAGTAAAGGCAGTTTTACACAGGGTCAGTAAATGTCGTCAGTGCTGGCGCCAAAGACTCATGTTTTTTAGACACAGCCAATATTTCGTCGTAGTCGAGGATATTTCTTTCAGTGTGCACACGTTTGTAAAGTCAGTGATGCGTGCATTTTGTGATGCGTGCGCAGCATGGTCCCCGTACAATACAGTGGCAGCGACTGACCTCGTCATTCACACGGCGTCAGTTGCGCTGGCGCGGGTGGCGGGGGGAGCGAAATATGAAGCGGGAATATTGAAGTCAGTGCTGACGCGACAGTACTGTACTGACTTGAAATCAATTTATACGATGGCAGTGCCAGGTCAGCACTGACTCGGCAGTCGACTGACGTCAGTTACTGACCCTGTGTAAAACTGCCATTACTCTGTCTTTCTGTCTTTCTGTCTGTCATGTTTGCACGGCTAAACCGCTTTACGGCTGCTGGTTGATGCGCACTGGCAAAAAAATATTTAAGTTTCCCTTCTTCGCGCACTTCCTGTTGGGTTGGGAGTGTTGCCAGTGTGCAGAAACAGCAGTCGTTTTTATTATTTTGTTCTTTTTTCTTCTTTTGTTTTTGTTATTTCTGTTATTATTATTAGTGTTCTTTTTTATCTTGCTTGTAATTAACCGACACCCACGCGGGCGGAGCTGTGGGCAACAGTTAGTTATAATATATCTTCTTTTCTCTTAACTAAGGGCTGATTTTTCCAACGCCAGTTAATTTTAACCGAGAAATAACTTTCAATTTTGACAGTTCTTTCATACAAAATCTGTCAGATGTCAATTTTATTCCACGAATAAAAATCATTTAGCATTGGAAAAATAGTTTTTTTTTTGAAAAATAAATGACTTTAAACCTAACTAAATGGTATATTGTAACAAGAAGGTATAGTTTTCAATGGATTACAATGTTAGCAACAGGATTCGTTACAATCTGATAAACATTAACTTGCTTGCACTAATCGGAGGAAATGGACCGGAATAATAATAATATTACATTCAGTTTTAGGTCGATAGTCCAACATTAACCTACATTAAAAGTTTGACTATACGATTGGCTAATCAGAAATTGATATCACATACTTACAGGGGAGGGTCGGTGGGACCATAGCCCATCAAACGTAGGGAGTTTTGCTAGCCAGTTTTTGCCGGAGACGAGGTTGCACACTTATCTATAAAGCTGAAGAGTCTGTTTGTTTGAACGCGCTAATCTCAGGAACTATTGGTCCGATTTGAAAAAATCTTTTAGTGTTGGATAGCCCATTTATTGAGGAAGTCTATAAGCTATATAACATTACGCTGCGACCAAAAAGAGGGGAGCATAAATGAAAAACCGTTGAAACTAAAACACGCGGACAAAGTGGCGGGGGACAGCTAGTAAAATATACACACACTATTGCAAAACAAAAATGTATCCTGATAATTGCACACCGATCTAATTCTGACATACAAAACTTACGCACACTATTATAGATTTTCTTGTAATGGCATAACACACACAAGGAATGATTGAAACACGAAAGATGATTCCAAAAATGTAACTTATTAAAATGCAGGAAATTAAAATAAAATACATTGTCAAATAAACCCGCCCGGTAAAAACTACTAACAAGTTCCAAATAAGTCGCTTTTCAAGCAGTGTGAAGTGCAATAACAGTGCCTATACTCTTCAATTTAATTTTAATTCTAATACAATGCCAATGCAAAATTGTTATTCATTTAGCAGGCACACAAACAACACACAGTACAAAAAAATACTCTCAATGTTTAGATTCCAGTCAGTCCTTCCATTGAAAGCATTTGTGTTTAAGAAATCTGAATCTCCTGACTGCTTAACTAATATCAATTTTGCATTGGCATTGTATTAAAATTAAAATTAAATTGGAGAGTAAAGACACATTATCTGAAGCCACAAACTGCTACTGGGACAATCTTTATTGCATTGGTTATTTAACAATTTTAATATATACAAACTTAATCATATATACACTTAAAACAAAACTAAACTCTCAACTAATAAAATCTCTGAAAAATAGCGTCAAAAATTCATCCACATCGCTGTCGACTGGAAGTGTACCCAAAAGACTGGCGGCATTGCCACGTTGTATAGCAATGCTTATTCTCTGTCCAAGATAAAAGCCAGCCCTTGGGTCACGCGAGGAGTCAACAAGGCGTTTAGCCAGATCTATAAATAAAGGTGTGCGCTCGGACCCCACGGTCCAAGTGTTTCAACTGCTTCTTATAACAATGACTTATAAAGACTTGTTTTATGTTTTCAGAGTTCCATATTACAAAAGGAAACACCGGAACCCTTAATTTTAATTATTTTAAAGTAACTTATACTTTTGAAACACGAAACATTATGTTTTAATTATACCATTATAAAAAATATGTAGTCATAGTGAGAGTGGTATGTATCGCGTGTTGTCACAAGTTCAAACATTCTTACGTAACGGCTGTCGGCCTGTTTGTGACCCACTAACCTCTGGACCAGAGAAGCTGCGTCCGTCTGCACGCTGTCTGATAGGTATATTTTCAACCGACTTTAAAAGGCTTAGGTTTAAAATTCGACTGATATTTTTATTTGTATATTTTTTAAGTATTTTTGGATCGTAATGAAAATTAATGTAAATTTGAAAAAAAAAGAGGGAGCTTTATAGACCTCACGACTAAAGTAAAACTTCTTTATATACGAAACGTAACTGGCTATGAGAGAAAGAGAGAAAGAAAATGAAACTCGCACCTCTCTCTCTTGCCCCTACAGTAATACGAAACGTAATTCTCTCTCTTTCTATCTTCACTTACTTATGTCTTCCTCTTAACTTCCGGTCGCCTCGCCCGATCACACTTTTCGTAACGCTCTTAAATTATATTTGCTAATAATGTTCTTTCAGTAAGCGAAATTAATTATTCACTCATTTGAATTGGATATACGTATACTATATTTGAAGTTGTTATTTATATTTATTTCAACTATTACCTAATTTGTTTTTAAATTTATCTTATATCTATACTAATATTATAAAGCTGAAGAGTTGTTTGTTTGTTTGTTTGTTTGTTTGAACGCCCTAATCTCAGGAACTACGGGTTAGAATTGAAAAAATCTTTTTGTATTGGATAGTCCGTTTATTGAGGAAGGCTATAGGCTATATAACATCACGCTACGACCAATAGGAGCGGAGCATAAATGAAAAATGTTACAAAAATGAAAAACCGTTGCATCTAAAATACGCGAACAAAGTCGCGGGGGACAGCTAGTATATTATAATTATAGATATATGTTGTACATTTTTACGTGTGTTATGTCGCAGTGGTCTAGTTGTTAAATAGCTGGGTTTATGTGTGATCTGTCTGTTTAAAAGGAATTTTACTAAATTCAAAGATATTCTATCTAACGGGTAAGGAATTTTAAAGCTCGTTCTCTGTATGAGAGGCCTGCAGTGGGACAGTTACAGGCTGGTTTTATTACCAGATTCGGTAATGGCACCCCACCGTGGGGCCAGCTCACTAGCGTGGTGATCAATGCTTGTTCTCTGTATGAGAGGCCTGCAATGCATAGTTGAGCTAGATTAAATATCTTTGTCTTAATCTAGGCTACGTTCGTACCAATTTCATACAGTCATTCAAACGTTACAAGTTGTTGTGTAATATATGACTATGCAAATATTTAGTTTAGTGCACATTAATATTATTTTTTCTAGAATTTTTAATTTATTTAGATTTTATACTGCTCTAAACTTTGTTATTTTAAATCTCCATAACTAGAAAACGAATTACCTATCACATTTTGACCGATTGCCGAGGAAGGGTTGTGTTTTATTTGATTACTAGCTGTTCCTCGCGACTTTGTTCGCGTGTTTTAGTTTCAACGGTTTTTCATATTTGCAACATTTTTCATTTATGCTCCGCTCCTATTGGTCGTAGCGTGATGTTATATAGCCTATAGCCTTCCTCAATAAACGGACTATCCAATACTAAAAGAATTTTTCAATTCGAACCAGTAGTTCCTGAGATTAGCGCGTTCAAACAAACAAACAAACAAACTCTTCAGCTTTATAATATTAGTATAGATAAATAGTATAGATAATTAGGTACCTAAATTTTAAAATTACGAATTGTCGTAATTTTTATCAAAATCGGTTCAGTTGGTTGTGAGATATTCTCACTTAAGCGCGTGACAGAGTTGAAAGTTTATTTATTTTGTGTGTTGTTTTATCTTGAATGAATAGAATGTTAAGATGGATGTGTGGAGTGACGAAAATGGATAAAGTTAGAAATGAGTATATTAGAGGAAGTTTGAAAGTGGCCTGGAAATTGTGATGTTTGCATGATTGATGATAGCAACCCTCATTGGTATTATCATATGGCACCAGTAACAGAAAAACTGAAAGGAAATCGCTTAGGATGGTATGGGCATGTAATGAGGAGGGATGAAACGCATGTGAATAAAAGAGTGATGAATTTGGATGTGGAGGGCTGGAGAGGAAGAGGAAGGCCGAAAATAAAGGTAGATCGATTGCGTGAGAGATGATATGAGGGAAAAATCAGTGAATGACAGTATGGCGGCTAATAGAGTAGAATGGAAGGAGAAAACATTGTGCGCCGACCTCAAATAAATTGGGAAAAGGGCGGGAAGAAGAAGTTTATTGTTTTATCTATATCCGGCTAAGCATTTGCTTAATAATCGCAGGTGCATCAGCTAAGTACAATAAATAGGTAATAAGTAGTAATAACATAACGGAGGAACTTGGTAACGTAGGACAGTGAAAGTAGTCTCGCTTCATTACTCGCTAGTAAGGGGACACGCTCGATAAAAAATATATCGATGAATGTTAATAAAAAGAGTAAACAAAATATGTTTAATAATAGGCAATTAAAATAGTTTGTTTTAGAGTGTGTGTTGTTAGTATTAAATATATTTATGTTAATAGGTTACAAAAATAGATAGGAATAGACGGATCAGTGTAAACAGTGTGTGGGAATGGCAGATATCATTGAATTCATAATAATATTGGGTGGAGTTTTTGTAATCAGTTATTAGATTATATGTAGGTAATTGAATTAACTTATTTAAATTAAGTTTTTTTATTGTCCAAGTCATTTTTTAACGATTTAACGCACTTTTATACAATAATTTTCTATATTTACCCAGAGAAAAAGAAAAATGTAAAGAGGAACGGGAGAGTTAATTAATAGTTAGATATCTAGATCTAGTCTTTTAAAATATTGACTACAAAATATACATAACGACAGAAAAAACAAAACAATTCTCAAATTTAGACTGATGGACATATTTCCAAGAAGTGTTACCAACAGTCATGTGCATTTAATAGTATTAAATTCTTATACTTGGGAACCAATGCTTTTGCATTCTGTTTCTGTATAAGAATATACATTTGCTGTTCAGTGAGACAATACAAATAATGAGTATGCATTTTAAGTTTTATCGATATCAACATAAACACTATTCGTCCCCTCACTAGCACCGAACCGGTCTGGTATAATCATGTATGTAGGCAGCATTACGTCACGGCCGTACCATCGCGGTCATAACACATTACACTCGTTTTTTCAGGTCGGTTCTGTGTGATTAGGAAATTAAGAAGTATGACGAAATGAGAGAATTTGTTTGAATTTTTTTAACTGGTTTTTTATTAGTTGATTTACATATTTTGAATTTTTTATGCGTGAATGCTTTGTATGTAAAATAATTTAAGTATTTCTTAGTGTAATAGCGTGTTTTAACACAGTTAAGTGCGCTCTACGATTTTTTTTAAATATGCTCTCAATATTTTACAGGAATGTATTAAGTATTTTTTTAAGAAACCTTTTACAGACACAACACGTCAAAGTTGTCGAATACTTTTTTATTATATGTATTTAAATGATTTATCTTTCAAACTAGCCATTATTTGCAACTAACTCCAAAAAATTGGGTTTTGTCATCAAAAATCATTAAAATTTGCTGAAAAATAAAATAGTTGCATTTCGTCTGGGTTCAAATGGTTGTGAATAGTCTATATTAGCTCCGCTTTATGGCTTTGCATCGACCTTCCCAAACAGCGTGTATACAGTACCTAAGTTTTTTATTTTGTCGTACAATTTCAGAAATTATTTCATTTACAGATTTTTGCTGACTCTTACAGGGAAGGTTTTATTTTACACAGATGTAATGTATTTACAATATACGAAGGCCGTGGAAGACCCTGGTGGTGATGGAGGGATGAACTGGACGCGTAAAAGGAGTGGCAAAAAATAGCGGTCAGCAGACATGAGTGGAAAGAGAAAAGGGGGGATTCTGCCATGCAGTGGGACAGTTCAGGCTTAAATTAACGACTGGCCTGTTGGTCTAGTATTTAGTGACCCTGAATGCTACACCGGAGGTCGAGAGTTTGATATCCACCCAGGACAAATCTTAGTGTAATGAGCATGATTATTTGTTCTGTTTTATTGGAATTAAAAAGCACTTGCACCTAACTTAGGTTTAATTCTTGTCTTGTATTGTATTTCTTACGCTCGGCGCAAACGGCTACACTCTTTTTTAATATATTTACAGTATTTTTTTAAGAAAACTAAATTACATGTACGCTAAAGTACTATTAATTTTGCATTGGCATTGTATTGGATATAAAATTAATTTAAGAGAGGGCACTGAAGTCTAATTAACCCCTTGGTGTGCAAATATATCTATTTTTCTCTATCTCTTGTGTAAGTGTTTGTAGATACCGATAATTTCCATAAATTGGGTTTCCCAGCACTCTGCTTTACTCAATGGTTCATGAGGTCAACTCAGTTACATAAGTATGGGTTCATATTACTTGCTATGTTAAGTTTTAGATGGCTTTGACAATTATCTATTTATTTTAGTTAATAGTGGCCCCGATACCGTTAAACCCACACTTAACTTATTTTAAACCATCGTTATTTGTTTCACTTGTACACAATTAGAAAAGGACAGACGAAAATTGGAGCTGTCAAATTTAGTTTAGATTAAAATTCTCATACAAATCTACCGACACGCAGAAACGTGTGCACTAAAACCTAAAACAAAGCGATGTTCAAGGCGAAAACTAGTTTGACATTTCTAAGTTAGTTGTCATCTGTTGCCGTCCTTTTCTCACGCTGTATGTTAAAAAAAGGTA
Organism: Diachrysia chrysitis; assembly: GCA_932294365.1. Taxonomy (NCBI): domain Eukaryota; kingdom Metazoa; phylum Arthropoda; class Insecta; order Lepidoptera; family Noctuidae; genus Diachrysia; species Diachrysia chrysitis. The sequence continues at coordinate 6,330,097 of OW028670.1, forward strand.
GCAATGTTTTAATTTTGGTTTAGTTAGCGTACAAGGGAATCGGCGCCAGTAAACCTACGTTTTCTCCCGCCCAATTAGGACGAAATACCTTAGGTTTATACCCCGATCAAAAAATCCATTAATTTTAACAATTCCTAACGGACAATATAGACTTATATGTGACACTGCCATCTAGCGTCAAAATACAGAAACATAAGATACCATCACTAGAATGTAGATGGCAGTACGATGCTATACACACATGCGTTATGTATCTCAATGAGATTATGATTTTCTTTACAATTGAATACAACTTTAATATAACTTTTTTCATTAAATTATGAAATAAAATATTTTCTACTGGTCAAAAGATGGCAGTAGCAGTTCAATTTTGATGTTCTCATCACCCCTTAAGTTTAAGTTATCGTCGGAAGCGTAACATTTTATCTAACTAGCGCAACTGTTTATTAGATTATGACCCATATAACTATGATCAAAATGATCCCTATTTTCCGACTGTTACCAATTCGGATAATTCTAATCATTATAACGACATATGTTGTTTGTAGATGAAATTAAAAAAATATGGAAATGTTTTCAATATCTCGCACCACCCTTCCGAAGCCGGGTGGGCAAAAAGATTAAAATAAAAACTATATGTTCGTGTTTGAATATACTGCCATCTGTGGTCAAATAGAAACATTATTACAAAAACTTCATTTACTATCGACAGCTATCAAAACTATTTCAACAAACGTTACACTACCGCTCTCTATGATCAAATAGAAGAACTAAAATTAAGATGGCGGCAATTAACATTGCACAAGAAATAATTACGAAATGTTATTGTTCTTCATAACTTCGTAATACATTCGATACGTTACGTCACGAGGTCGATAAAATGATGGGTAACCGCGAATTTGATTATCTCAGCCAAGGTCGAGAGCGTATTTATCATACCTTCAAAGTAAACGAACCATCGATTCTGATATTCAGGGAATTCCATACATTACCTACTTGGAAAATACTGTTCTGTCGTTGATCTTGACAATTATCATGGTTTTTTTGCTTGCTATTAATCTACAGTAGTCATAACTTCCTAGAATTTTGTTCTTATATATTTTTATGATCATTTTACTTATAGCGCTGGTAAGAAATATCTAATTAATCAACAAATACGGACACATGTTTTCTTACAAACTCGCTCTTTTAAAAATACTTTAAAGCTTTCTTATATTTTTTTTATATGATACTATTATAATTATAAGTCAAACTTATAACATTAAAATAGACGTAGATAGTGTAGATAATTATTTTTATAGTCATTTTTTAGGTTAATAAATCTGTACCTAATTATTAGAAAATGATCATGGGTCGTCTAAATAAATAACAAAACCAATATTATAGCAGTTCTCATTCTAAAGTATTAAACTTATACTTATTAAAACACAGCACCCATTTTAACACAGTTATAGAAACGCAAACAATACGTTCACCTGATAACCCCCTGTTTTTGCCTTATTAAGATTGTTAGCAACGCACTAAGTCGAGGTCCGAACCCCACAGGGGGTGCCCTTAGTGATCGTTGCTGACGTAGTTAGTTTTTCTATTGCTCTTGCTGGAGGCGCTTACGGTTCTCGCCAAAAGAACGGTGAAGCAGTCAAAGCCTGCGCTCAGGCTAACTGAGTGAATCTCTGCAATATATGAAACCCTGGTCACCCTTCATCCAATCGTCATAAAAATCGTGACGATTATCGATCGTCAGAATAATAACTACGTGTGCACTGCCAACAGTAATTTACAGTAAACGAATCACATGCAATTAATGTCGAAAGATTTTACTGATAACTTAATACTGAGATTTTTTTTTTTGGTAAATTTGTAGATAAAGTTTGGAGCATTGCACACACTATTATATCCATACTAATAAATAAATAATAATAAATGTGGACAACATAACATACATATTGCTCTGAACCCAAAGTAAGTAGCTAAAGCACTTGTGTTATGGAATTCAGAGACAACGAAGGTACCACAAACACCCAGACCCGAGACAATGTAGAAAAGTTGTTTTCTACATTGACCCGGCCGGGGATCGAACCCGGGACCTCAGAGCTGGCGACACCATGAAACCGGTGTACGCCACTCGACCACGGAGGTCGTCCAAAAGATCTGGGAAACGTCTTGTTGTCTCCACGCGTGACCCAAGGGCTGGCTTTTACCTTGGATAAAGAATTAGCATTGCCATACAACGTGGCAATGCCGCCAGCCTTTTGGGCTCACTTCCAGTCGAAGTCAAAGAGTAAGGGCACTGGATGTGTAACTAAAATAAAACATTGGGAACCTGGCTTCGATCCTGCAACCTTGTCCATTAAATATCCATCTAACCACTATACCAACAAGACATTAAAGCAAGTTTTGATATTGGGAAAGCGGTGAGTGTAGTTTGACCATGGACTTCTAAAACATAGGTCGGACAAGGCGAGCTTGTTTTCGACATAACTATGTAACATCATATATATCGTTTCACTAATTAATTATCACTTGCTTAAACACAGGAACTGTTAGCATTGATGAATAAGTACTTATTGTTGTAACTAGAGTTTTTTTGTTCAGGTGAAAAGCTTATGACTACATTTACATGAGTGTAAGGTGAGAATTTATTCACTGCCCCCAGTTCTTTTAAATTTATTCAGTAAATGTAAATTGTAACTCCGAACAATCGTAAGAATACCAAACAATAAAAAAATAACAAATTTACTTAAAGAAAATTTGATTATTCATTGTTAACAAATTGTTTTTTAAAACAAAGAATCTGAATGTGTATTTAAATAAACTGTTAATTACTAAAAGAACAAATGACTGTTAACAAAAGAATAAAAAAACATTGATTATTTGACGACCTCCGTGGTCGAGTGGCGTACACACAGGTTTTCAAGGTGTCACCAGCTCTGAGGTCCCGGGTTCGATTCCAAGCCGGGTCAATGTAGAAAAAAAAAACACTTTTCTACATTGTCTCGGGTCTGGGTGTTTGTGGTACCTTCGTTGTCTCTGAATTCCATAACACAAGTGCTTTAGCTACTTACTTTGGGTTTATAGCAATGTATGTGATGTTGTCCACATTTATTTATTTATTATTTATTTATAAATTTGCATAAAACGACCATAAATCAACGTTTAGAAATAATAATATAGACTATGGCCTTAAAGTAAGTTATTATTTAAATACGAGGACAATGACTTGCAAAACTAAGATAAATCAATACAAAAAAATGTGTAATTTAACCTTTAATGCGGTATCCGGCAACTATTCGGTACATGGCATATCCGGCCTAAGATTACTCTCCGGCCGGATACCGGATAGCAAGCGACTATCCGGCCGGATACTGGATTAAAAACAAAAAGTTAATAAAAGCATTGCTATCTTACACTAACAAGTAATGTAAAAAAAGGATGGCAACAGATAATCTATACTAATATTATAAAGCTGAAGAGTTTGTTTGTTTGTTTGAACGCGCTAATCTCAGGAACTACTGGTTCGAATTGAAAAATTCTTTTTGTATTGGATAGTCCGTTTATTGAGGAAGGCTATATAACATCACGCTAAGACCAATAGGAGCGGATCGTAAATGAAAAATGTAGCAAAAATGAAAAACCGTTGAAACTAAAACACGCGAACAATGTCGCGGGGGACAGCTAGTTGTAAATATAGAAATTAATGTCAAACTAGTATTATGTATTTATTGGTATACATTTATGTCCTGTGTATGTATGTGCCTGTCGGTATGTTTTTCCTTTTTTTTGTTAAAACTACTACTGTTTGTCCGTCCGTCACTAGGCTGTATCTCATAAATCGTGATAGTTAGACACTTAAAATTTTCACAGATGATGTATTTCTCTTGCTGCTATAGCATGAAATAAAAAAAAACAATAAATATTTAAGGGGGCTCCCAAAAACTTACCTATAATTGTGTATTTGACTACTATCAAATTACTTATGTATTACAAATATTTCTAATAATAGTATCAAATTGAAGCAAAACTGCGAAATAACATCAAAACAATATACACGAATACAAAAGTTATAAGCTTTTAAAGTTAGTAGGTGACGCATGTTCTATCTCTTGTAAAACGACGACTTGTACGGGGCAGCCCCAGATTAATATAGAGAATTACCAAGGTGACGTCACCTCATGGTGTAGCTCTCTCTGTCTAATAAGCAATATTAAAATGCTTGTAACTAGTTCAATATGAAAGTAATTAATCTGCCGTTTACAACTGGATTTAGTTTGTAATATATATTTTTTTAAATGAAATAGAAAAAATCTTATCAAATGCCCAGTTATATTATCACAAGACTCTTCGATGCTGCAATACGAGCCACTGGCCCTGCTACTAGTTGTAAACCTTCAACTTTAAAAAGGCGGGTCTCATAAAGAATGTAGAAAATAAAAAACTACCTTAATTATGCATAAAATGTTGCAACAGTTAAATATTCAAACCGAAATTGCATCGCCCAGTATCCCTTGGACGGACTGGTTGCCAAATTCTTAAGGAGATAATATAGGCATTATGGACAAAATAACGGTTTAAAACGGTTTAAGACATTTATTTCTCAAAAAGAATACAATTCACTTACATGAGAAATACAAGCTAATCATAAAACTAAATATAATAATTACGAAGCATGTAGGTACTCGCAAATACTTGAGCTAATTTGTTGGAGTAGAAAATATACAAAATAACGTGTAATAGTTATAGAACCAGTAGGTTTGTAATTAAGTGCAACTCAATTTTTGAGAAGCCCTTAAGTGCCTGATACTTTAACTTGTGAAATAGCATTATAAAACTTTAATTTTTTCTAAAAATTACTTTTAAAATGTCCCATGTAACATCCATAGTACCTAATATTATAAATGCGAAAGTTAATGTGTTTTTCCGTCTGTTACGCTGTCATGAATAAACCGCTAAACGGATTTAGATGAAACTTTGTATGTTTGTAAGCTTGGATCTCACGAAAGGACATAGGCAATATCCTCTATCCGCGTGGGCGGAGTCGCGAGTTAAAGCTAGTAATTTAAGTGTTTTCCTGTTATATTAGGCCTTGTATCACAAAATCTTCCAAAACTCTTTTAAGTTCAAACTTACATCGATTTGATTCGTCATGACTAACATATTAACATCAAGGTTAAATATTTAAGTTTAACCTTTGGGTTTAACTACTATCTGGACTTAGTTGAAATGGACTTTGAACGGCGATTGGACTTTGTATGTTTTAAAAATAACATTTTATATTTGGTTTACATATGAACGATTAATCAGTGTTATTTATAATTATTATAAATGCGAAAGTTACTCTGTCTGTCTGTTAAGCTAACCGCTGAACCGATTCAGATGAAACTTGGTATGGGTTAAGCTTGAATCTTAAGAAAAGTCATAGGCTACTTTTTGCCATGATAAAAGACACCCAGGCGGCCGCAGCTGGGGGCAACAGCTAGTATGATATACGTACGTAACAAAGTTATTAAGCACACTTGAAACTAATCACTAATCATTGAACACCTGCACTCTAAATACTGGGTAACACAGTATCATATAGTAAGACGTCTGATATAGTGAGTGTCAGAATTGGGTATTAGTCAAGATTTTATATATTTCATTAAAAAAAATATAATGACAAACTATGTCGAGTTGTAAAAACGGCAGATAAATTACTTTCATATTGAACTAGTTACAAGCATTTTAATATTGCTAATTAGACAGAGAGAGCTATAACATAATGTGACGTCACAGTATTTTTTTCCATACTAATCTGGGGCTGCCCCATACAAGTCGTCGTTTTGCGAAAAAGAGATAGAATGCGTCACCTACTAACTTTAAAAGCTTATAACTTTGGTATTCGTGTATTTTTTTTCTTGTTATTTCGCAGTTCTGCTTCAATTTATTACTACCTATTAATAGAAATAATTGAAATAAATAAATAATTCGATAGTAGTCCAATAAAAAGTAAATACCCAATTGCACTAATTTGTACTATCATCAAGATCACGATGACAGCCAGGACTTAACGATCACAAAGGCTCGTGATTTCTGAGGCAAACTCTCTTGAAGTGACTTATGGTCACCCATCCAAAAACCAACCGCGACAAGAGCAGCTTAACCTTTTACTAAGTCCTCAATATCATGCCTTTTCTTAGTAATTCTTAGAAAATGTGGTCATCGATTGCTTTGTGATTGAATAATGACAAATTATTACGTTGTTGCAATCGTAAAACATAGGTTAACTGTGATTTGTTGGACATAATTATAGTTTGAACTCAGTTTTCTATAAATAACTGCCATTACTAACTATAGGTTAACAATTTAATTTCTAAAGTGGATATACACGCGTTTTTTACAGTTTTAAATATTTACAAACTTAACTATAGGTATATACAGAAACCCAGTCCGATCCTTATGAGTATTATTCGGCATCGTACTGCGTACATATACGTAACTAGTGAATGGATTTGAGATTATTATTTTTCCCCGGTAATTAAATTAAAATTAAACTGATCAAAGGCAACACTGATCGCTCGACAAAGTTCACGTGTACTACATACATTTTTGTAACAAAGAACGCCTTTATTGGATCGGACAGGGTTTTTGTTACAAACTGTAGGTACACTTAAGACAAAACTAAACTCTTAACTAATAAAAATCCCTAAAAAATTGCGTCAATAAATTCATCCACATCGCTGTCTACTGGAAGTGTACCCAAAAGACTGGCGGCATTGCCCAGTTGTATGGCAATGCTTATTCTCTGTCCAAAGTATTTACAGTTTATTCATTAATTAATTCTGAGTGAATTTTATCCTACAATAAAAATGGATATTTTATTTACTTTATTTTTAGTGCATCGGACATTTAAATTATAATAATGTAGCTTTACTTAAATGTAAAAAATTGTGCTTGCAGTCGAACCTCAACAATGTTTATTTTTGTGATTAATTGTGATTTTATGAAAGAATAAATACATAAAAAAGGGAATTTTACAAGCTTTTCGTTGACTTGCAATTTAGGTATGTATGTATGTTTAGATAAAATCAAATCCTTTCTTATCGGACGCCCACGTCATACAAAGAACATACCCTCCAAGTTTCAGGTCTGTACGATCAGCGGTTTAGGCTGTGCGTTGATCCGTCAGTCATTCAGGACAAAGCATTTTATATATATATATATATATAGATTTAAGGTATATTAATAGATAAATAATTAATACGACACAACAACGTGCTTTTAATAATACAAAAGACATCTCAAGATTTAAATTTAGCAAATGACTATTTAAAATAAACTGTTAAATAATTTCTTTATTTTAATTTTTGATTAATTGACGATCTCAGTTGTCGAGTGGCGTACACACCGGTTTTCAAGATGTCGCAAGTCTGATGTCCCGGGTCCGATCCCCGGCCGAGTCAATGTAGAAACCACTTATCACATTGCCTCGGGTCTGAGTGTTTGTGGTACCTTCGTTGTCTCTGATACCATAACACAAGTATTTTAGCTACCTTACTTTGGGTTCAGAGTATGAGTATAGTGAAAAAAAACATAAATTTAATACATTTACGTTTTTGTTTACAGAAAAAACGAATAATGCTCACGTCGCTTATTGTTATAAAAATTTCATATTAAACTTTTCTTAGAAATAATTGAATAAGTCTTCGTTACAATACTTCTTGTAATTATGATGGTCAACAAATAAAAATGTGGTCAGGAACGAATCGCTTCGTCACACACGGTTCTGTATATAATGATGTTATTTAAGTGTAGCTAAAGCCATGATGATACATGAATTATTACAATGTAAGCTGCAAATATAAAAGTATTTAATTGTACACTTGTGTGGAATAATACTACAAATATTTTAATTTTAAAAGATAGGTAATATTGAGGTATTAACTATAATAATATCTATCTTGGGACAACTCCCACACGCCCCTCTGATCCCAAACTAGGCATACCCTATATTATGGTAACCAGACAACTGATTAACATACTTATATATTTCTAAATACATACATTAAATATTGTAGATAAATTACACCCAGACACAGAACAAATAATCATAATCATCACACAAAGACTTCTCCTGGGTGGAAATCGAACCCACGACCTCCAGTTTAGCAGAAAGGGTCACTAACCTCTAGACCAACATGCCAGTCATAAGTCATAATCATAAGTCATTTTTTGTGAAAGATTAAGTCCGGTAAAACGGTTAACAATATCTTACATTATATACCTATATTTTTATTCCATGCTAACTATCCGCCGCGACTTTGTCCGCGTGTTTTAGTGTCAACGGTTTTTCATTTTTGCAATATTTTTCATTTATGCTCCGCTCCTTTTGGTCGCAGCGTAATGTTATATAGCTTATAGCCTTCCTCAATAAATGGGCTATCAAACACTGATGGTTTTTTTAAAAATCGGACCAGTAGTTCCTGATATTAGCACGTTCAAACAAACAAACTCATCAGCTTTATGTAATAGTAATATATAGATTAAAACATAATTAAGAAGTCTATATGTAGCTACATTACACCTTAAACTGACAGAGACAGCATGAGACTTAATAAAATAATAATAGAAAATATAAAAAATGCCCCACTGCTGGGCACAGGCCTCTTCTCATACAGAGTAGGAACGAGCATTGATCACCACACTTGCTCATTGCGGGTAGGCGATTCCAGATTCCAAATTTTGGAATCCAGGTTTCCTCACGATGTTTTCCTTCACCGATTGTCAATGATGTCTTAGAATAATTAAGAAAGTAGATACATATAACTTTGATAAATCCACTATAGTACGTGCCTGTAATGGGTTCGAACCTGCAACCTTGTGTACGCAAATCCGTTCATTGAACCACTAGGCCACCATGACTTAATAGTGACTTGAAATGGAGGAACGCCCAGTTTTTTTCCATAAGAGTTTTAACATTGTATCACAGAACCCTAAATACGTACGTGGTTTAATACACTTAGCACGCACTGTTAAATATATGGGTTAATAATAAATGTTGGGTAGATATTATTGTGCTAACAAGGTTGTGCATATTTTAACTGTAAGAATGTGTTAGACTGCACGGATAGCCGAGTGGTATAGGTCACCACGCCAATTACCAATGTGCGCGACGTGCCGCGGGTGTAACGTAAATGTAACCCCCCCCCCATCCCTTTTTTTTTTTTTTTTGACGGGGGGAAATCCTCATGGACTGCCTCCGCCTGGGGAGAGGCGGAGGGGCGTGCCGGACTCTTACCGGCTAAAACCCCCCGGTGTCTCCTCGCACGTGCGCGCGGGGCCGCGCTAGTGCACTAGTGCCGGCCCGGTCTGTCCGGGCCTCGTCTCCTGCACGGGGTAGTGAGGTGTTAACTACCCCGTGCATCGTCTCAGAGGCGCGCGCCGACACCCGCGCGCGCCTCCGCCTCGGGTCCAACGAATAGGGGGCGGGGACTTCCCCAAGTCCCTCGCCCCTGAATCCATTCATGGGGGACGGAAAAGGGCGTTGTCCGCCCTTCTCCGGCGCCCGGTGCGTCTTCTGCGGCCCGGGAAGGGAGTCGAGATCCCTCTCCCGTTCTGCAGTTTCCTTCTGCGACATCACGTCCTCGCAGAAGGACACCACTGCGTCCCACGACTCCGCGCTGCCGACCATCCTCCGCTATACGGCCGGCAGCGACAGATCGCTCCCTACTACATTTGTGAGGACACGGCGCTGCTCCTCCCAAGCTACACACTCAGCGAGCGTGTGTTGCGCCGTGTCCTCCCCGCAATGGACGCAGTGGTGGCACCGAGCGTCCGGCTCCCTATCTATGCGACACAGGTACTTGCCGAAGCAGCCGTGCCCCGACAGCACCTGCGTCACCCTGAACGACAGGGAGCCGTGCCTTCTCCCGAGCCAGACGTCGAGTACTGGCCGGATCGCCTCGACGGTAGAGAGGCCGGCGGCAGGGCGCAGAAGCCTTTGCCGCCATTCCGCCACCAGGACCTGACGGAGCTCATCTCGGCGCAGCGCGATCTGCCGCTGCGCCGGTCTCGAGCCCCGTGCCCGCTCTTCCTCGCGCCATCTATACAATGACGCGAGTACTTTCGCCTCTAGGTCCCAGGGCGGGGATCCGGCCAGGACGCAAGCCGCCTCGTAGGACCCCCCCCCCCCCCCCCCCCCCATCCCTAGATCAAGCTAGCCCGAGCCGGCCAAACTAGCAATTAAAATATGTCCTTAAATAATAAAAACTTAAATCCGCTTAAAGGGAGGGCTTCCCTTGCTGTTTTTGCCTTATTAAGATTGTTAGCAACTAAGTCGAGGTCCGAACCCCACAGGGGGTGGCCTTAGTGAACGTTGCTGACGTAGTTAGTTTTTCTATTGCTCTGGCTGGAGGCCCCTAAGGTTCTCGCCAAAAGTCCGGTGAAGCAGTCAAAGCCTGCGCTCAGGCTAATTACGTAAATGTCATAAAAGAATCCGATTTTCCCCTCATATCATCACTCACGCAATCGATCCACCTTTTTTTCGGCCTTCCTCTTCCTCTCCAGCCCTCCACATCCAAATTCATCACTCTTTTATTCACATGCGTTTCATCCCTCCTCATTACATGCCCATACCATCCTAAGCGATTTCCTTTCAGTTTTTCTGTTACTGCGCCACTTTCAAACTTCCTCTAATATACTTATTCCCTACAAGTTACCTATTTTAAATTGAATTAAATTAAATGGACCTGACAATATACCTACAACAAAAAATACACTGACGCAAGGTAATGACTGTGCATGAAATTTAAATCAAGTTAATTTACTTGCTTACCCCAAGATATATTAATCTGAATTACAAATTGAACCTAACCGTAGTTAATTATCGGTTAGTTAATTATAACTTGCAGTTTGGTTGTTGGCGGTCTTTCCAAAATTACAAAAAGCCCCGACATAATGTTTTCCAAGAATTATTACATGTGGCAATTAAATTTATACCAAATGTAGTATTTTATGGGATCCTTTATACTTAATGTGTTGTGTTTGTCAGATAGACAGTCGCTCTATAACATACTGGTGTTCAGCTGTCGGTGAGACTGGGAGCCGACCACTTCGTAAGTACATATATCGTGCTTAAACTGAGGTTAACGCGAATATTAGACATTGAAATGAAATTACTTGTAACCATGACACCTGCTAAGGCGTCGAAACGTCGGGAACTAAAATCTAAATACAAACCGCGATGCAATCCGTTTAATAAGTAGTTCTATTTTAAATGTATTACCTTAGTTCACACCTCTGTGACTTGGAAATCGATCACAAACGAATGAACCGATTTTAATGCTTTTTTTTGGAGTGAAAACTTCTTTAAGTGCTTTGGACATTTTTTAAGATGGGAAAAAACAATTGAACTCGCGACTATGTTATGTTTACCAACACCTCTGTATATTAGTATCTACATATATTGTAATTGTTCAAGTTTTCACTCCCGGAGAAGCACTGTTTTTATCTAAGAGAAAAAAATAAGTAAACTATACAGTGCGCATATCGAGTATGAACTGTATGAACAAGTAAAATCCTGAAATTTGTGTTAAAACAGAGCGCGACGTTTTATTAAAACTATCTCAAAACCTAATATTACTCTAAAAATATCGGAATCGTTGATATTTTCGCATAAAAGTCTCTCGTCGCACGGGAAATTATTTAAATCAGTAAACGAGCGTAGTAAATTTAGCAAAAACTTTGCTTACGCTAGCGATGCATGCAATCTATACTTGTCTAAATTTACTTTCAGGTTTTTTCTCTTTTAATGCTGTAATGTGATAATAACTAGCTAGAGAATAGTTTCTGATCAGATTGTAATCTCTTCTCTACCATAAGGCTGTAGATATCCGTGCATTAAGATTTAAACTTGACCATAGACTACCTTTGGTATGTCAGTGACTCAATAGGTTCAACGTTGACTTTTATGTCAAGGTCCCATGTTCGACTTTAGTTCGTGACAAATATTTGTTTTGTAATCCTATATATGGAGAACTAAGATTGTGTATATGTATGAGTAGGTATAGTTTGTATAGAATCTAAGGTACGGAGCAAACAGGTCACCGGCCACAGCCACAGGTGGCCAGCCACAGCGACTTAACACACTGTTTCATACAAGTACTAGCTGTGCTAAAAATTTTGTGTTTTGAACATGATCATTTGTTCTGTCTGGGTGTTATTTATCTATAATACCTCTATGTGTATTTAGAAATATATAAGTATGTTTATCAGTTGTCTGGTTGCCGTAATACAGGCTCTGCCTAGTTGGGGATCAGATGGCCGTGTGTGAGTTGTCCCAAGATATACAGTATGTAACAAAAACCCTGTCCGATCCAATAAAGGCGTATTCCTGATTCAACATAAGTACTAGAAAAAAATATATCGCTCAGGCGGCTTCTTTGATACAAAACTGTAGGTAGTACACGTGAACTTTGTCGAGCGATCAGTTTTGCCTTTGATCAGTTTTATTTTAATCGAATTATATTCACCGGGGAAAAATAATAATCTCAAATCCATTCAATAGTTACGCATATGTGTACGCAGTAAGATGCCGAATAATACTCATAAGGATCGGACAGGGTTTTTGTTGCATGCTGTATAGATATAATATTGAAGTGCGGTCATTTTGTCCGCCAGACAATCCGTACAGTTCAATGTAATTACAATCAACAAATGCTTTTAACTGTTTCTATATTGATTTGATGTACTTTTAAATAATAATTATTTCCGTAAAGATTTGGTTAACATTGTTGCATACAATGTTAACCAAATGCACAGACACTTACATAATAATGTAGTTTGCTGTCTTAATATAAAATCAAAATTAGGAATCACCCGTTTAATCTATACTAATACTAATATATAATATTATAAAGATGAAGAGTTTGTTTGTTTGTTTGTTTGTTTGTTTGAACGCGCTAATCTCAGGAACTACTGGTTCGAATTGAAAAATTCTTTTTGTATTGGATAGTCCGTTTATTGAGGAAGGCTATAGGCTATATAACATCACGCTGCGACCAATAGGAGCGGAGCATAAATGAAAAATGTTGCAAAAATGAAAAACCGTTGAAACTAAAACACGCGAACAAAGTCGCGGGGGACAGCTAGTATTTAATATCTAAATAAATTGATAATTGATAGTAGACAAACAATTATAAAAATCAAATCAATAAATTAAATATATTTAAAGATATAACTTTCGTGAGGAGTATTCATAATTATTTAAAACAAAACGGTTTACTCATGTATATTCTCGGGATCGCCCGACTAGTTTCAGACTCAATAGGAGTCCCTAATCATGAGCTGACGCGGCGTCGATGGTGTCGCGAGTCGAACTGATATTTAAAGATATTTTACTAAAAAAAAACATTAAGTTACCTTACTTGAGAAAAACAAATTACTTAGATATAAAATACAAGTTACACATTTACATAACTAGCTGTTTCTCTCGGCTCCGCCCGCGTGGATGTTTAAAAGTAGCATATGCCCTTCCTTAGGATCCAAACATACCCCATACTAAGTTTCATCCAAAGTGGTTCAGCGGTTTAGCCGTTAAAGCGCAGACAAACAGAGATATTTTTGCATTTATAATTTTAGTATGGATTAAATGTTAAAAAACACAAACACCTCACAGCCGCTGATATTTTTTTTTTTTAAACCATAACAGCCTGTATCACTTTTGATGAAGTAAGGATTTTAAAGATACCCCATTCGATGCAATCAAACCAGTTTTAAAGCAAAAAAGAAACTCGCAAGCATACAATGAACTCTGAAAACATTACTCTTTTTCTAGACATTAATAACTTTAGAGCAAACATACACAAGCATAGAGCGCGCGCATCGCTAGTAGCCCCTTATGCCGAGCGAAAGCAAATTTTTAACTGTAAGTACTACGCTCGTTTACTGATTTAAATGATTTTCCGTGCGACGACAGACGTTTATGCGAAAATATCGATAGTTCCGATATTATTAGGGTAATATTAGGTTTTGAGATAGGTTTAATAAAACAGCGCGCTGTTTTGACACTTATTTTACTACTAGCTGTCCCCCGCGACTTTGTTCGCGTGTTTTAGTTTTAACAGTTTTTCATTTTTGCAACATTTTTCACTTTTGCTCCGCTCCTATTGGTCGTAGCGTGATGTTATATAGCCTATAGCCTTCCTCAATAAACGGACTATCCAATACAAAAAGAATTTTTCAATTCGAACCAGTAGTTCCTGAGATTAGCGCGTTCAAACAAACAAACAAACTCTTCAGCTTTATAATATTAGTATAGATTCACAGCAGTTTACTTAAGTTTTTACTACAATAAGGTCGAAACTACCCCCTTATAATAAATTGTGATAGGTACCTTGTGGGTCTTTTAAAACACACTCGCCACTGTGAAGGTTACTCATAACTTATTTGCAATGTCAGTGGATGTGTGATATTGTATTAACTGTCATTATGTGCACATGCCTCAAGCCGGCTAGACGCGTCGCATCGAATTATTGAAAGTTAATTCAAAGATTATATAAAATTTAATTTTTGATGTGTTAAGTGTTTGTGAGTGTGTTTAAATAGTGTTCTTTGAAAGGTGAGTGTTGCAATTTGTTAATTTGTATTTTTTTTTGCTTTGTTAAAAAGCGTGTCTTGTTTGTTTTTGAGATATTATGTAGGTATTATTATCTAGTGATTTATAGTTTATATAAAACAATTATGGAGTACAATTAAATACAGCCAGTACTTTTAAAATTTGTTTCTGCTTAATTATTTGTGAGTTTAAAATGCTTGGCAATAAAAAATAAAATAATATTATTAAAATCGATAAATAAGACTTTGTTTTTAAATCTCTTTAGAAGATTTTATTTTTTAAGAACAAATAGTGCTACTTATTTATGATTATGCATCTTTTTTATTAAGTAGGTAGGTAGTGCAAAATTTTATCGCGGTCTAAAGAATATTGAATCTACTTTTTTAAACTATAAAAAAAAATGAAAACAGAATTTTTTTATAAAGATTTATATATAAATACACATCTAGACAATAAAAATAAAAGTGTTATATTTTCATATCATTGGTAAGGGAATCATTTAAGAAAATCTACATATTTTTCTCTTTTTAATTTTAAAAAGTTTGTAATTGCGTCCAATTAATTAGATTTTATGGAAAACTGAACGTAAGTCTTTCAACAAGATTTTAGTGTATGATGTAATAAAATTGCAGAAACACCGACATTTTGAAAACTGATGATATATTGACGAAGAATTTGAAACTTTAATCTAGTAGTTAGGTTTTTGCTTTTAATTTTGTTGATATAACGATTTTACGATATTTCGACGTTAGTTTAAGGACTGAACTTTAGAAATTATTTATAAAGTCGAATCATCCTTTTTCAAAGAAGGTTAAGGTCATTTGACCGATAAATTGCTTTGAACGTATAAGTATTTGCTAACCACATCAAGCTTATTACTACATTTATCAAATACATACTTAAAATTACATAAAAATTTTGAAATTCCGTCTGTTAATTTCTTGCATTTAATTTCTAAACGGCATGACATATTATATTGATGAAAATTTTCTATAAGGTAGCCTGGGGTTTAAAGAACCTTTTTGTACCTAACCGGGATAACCAAAATACTGCGGATTTTTCGCATGAAATATAAATTTCTAGATTTTAATATTCAAACCTAACTATACAAGTGCGGTTATTTATCGCATGAGTTTGCAACTGTCAGTCACATTGCATTACTAAACCCTTGACTTATATGATTTGTGACCTTAGCATAAAAAATCGGACTTAATTAATTAAATTACGATTAAGTAAGAAAACTGGTTTCTAATGATAATTTTTGTTGATCGTCAAATTGTGCAATACATTTACTGATAGTATTGGAAAAATTAGGTTGTTAATTTGAATATTTTGTGTGTATGTCACGTTTTATCTTCGAAAAGAATAAACTGCTTTTGATGATTTTTGTTTTAACCCAATTTAATGATAGTCTTTGAAAAATGAGGTTGTTAATTTGAATATTTTGTGTGTACGTTACGCGATATCTTCGAAATTAATGAACTGCTTTTGATGTCTTTTTTTGAACCCTGATGATAAGAAATATAGTGGTGGTATACTTTTAAGATTATTGATTAATCCGGTTGTGACAATTTGTTTGATAGAAAAAGGAGTGCCTATTTTAGGGACTGTGGGAGTTGCGACCCTATAAAAAATATGTTTAAATGTATCTTTCTATATAAGATTTATAGGAAATAACTGTAGTTCTGTAAACTGGAAATTATTTTCATTTCTACACTCAGGTTGAGAAGAAATTCATGATTTTCAATCAATCACAAATCATAAATTTGCTTTTTCCGCATGACATTTACTTGACAACTGTACTTTATGTCATAATAACAGTGCAAAGACTTCAGGGTTGCCAGGACATCTTTTTAGAAAATAAATAAGACACAGTGCGGAAAAAAATAATTTAAATCTTAATCGGCCCACCCGTTCTTGAGTTAGAAATGGTTTAACTAACCCGACTTTGTTTTACATTTAGATAATATACCTACCTAACTATTTAAAAAATACATTACATATTATTTAAGACTAGCTGTCCCCCGCGACTTTGTTCGCGTGTTTTAGTTTTAACAGTTTTTCATTTTTGCAACATTTTTCATTTATGCTCCGCTCCTATTGGTCGTAGCGTGATGTTATATAGCCTATAGCCTTCCTCAATAAACGGACTATCCAATATATATATTTTTTTAATTCGAACCTGTAGTTAGCGCGTTCAAACAAACAAACAAACAAACTCTTCAGCTTTATAATATTAGTATAGATAGATTTTGAAAAAAAATATCTTACATATCCGGTCTAGTCTAGATTAATTCAACATTCAACCTTGTACATAAAAATTTCAATTAAAATACGAAATATGTATTTCAAAATCGGCTTTTAAAAGTCGGAAGACTAAGTGGACTTTGAGAATTGCTCAAACCGGCATAAATTAAGTCGATTCACTAATTATTTGACATTGACCGTTTATATTAGAAATACCAATTAATTATGAAACTTTTTGTATGTAATAATGAGTTTTATAAATTAACTAGCTGTCCCCCGCGACTTTGTTCGCGTGTTTTAGTTTAAACGGTTTTTCATTTTTGCAACATTTTTCATTTATGCTCCGCTCCTTTTGGTTGCAGCGTAATGTTATAGAGCTTATCCAACCTTGTGCACACAAATCCGTTCATTGAACCACTAGGCCCCCACGACTAGACTAAATTAAATCCCTTAACACGTTAATTAAGTAAGTAATTAGTAAAAAAACATTATTTGTTTTAACAACAATACTTACCTATTCAATTATTTGATTGCCAGTATATTTTAACATATTTCAACCTATATTAAAGGATTTTTTTTATTTAATTTAATCGTATGCCTCATTTATAATTAATGTTTACTAGCTGTTGCCCCCGGCTCCGCCCTTGACCTTTCTTAGGATCCCAAGTTCCAAGAACCCCGTACCAAGTTTCATCCAAATCGGTAAGCATTCATACGCTCTGGTACGCTTTCACGGCAAAACCGCTGAACCGATTTGGATGAAACTTGGGATGGATTAGAGGAGATGGACCTTGGATCCAACGCCGTCGCTGAAAACCAGCGCTAAGCTTCTGCTTCTAGTAAGAACCTTAGCTTATGTTGAGCGCTGGCGATATTATGAATATTTTAGGATTTAAACATTAGATTTATATTGGTTGATCAATTGAAATTCTATTAATTAGGCATTAGTTATGTAATAATAACTACACTGTTTAAACTAGTAACTGAAATACGTATAATTAAGAATAGTAATTTAAACGATATACTTATTTGTTCTATTATATTCATTCAATCTTACTAATATTATAAATGCGACAGTAACTGTCTGTCTGTCGCGCTGTCACGCCAAAACTACTAAACCGATTTAAATAAAATTTGTTACACCGATAGTGTAGAGCCTGAGAAAGGGCATAGGATTCTTTACCGCGATAACCGACATCCACGCGGGCAGAGCCGCGGGAAACAGCTAGTACTATATATTACCTATTTAATACTTATAATAAATTAGTAATCGTCAATTATCTTTTGCCAGTTGTCAGATTGTCTGTATAAGCTTGCGACAAAACATACATAATAGATTTATGTAAGTTATAAAGAGAATAATGTCGAAAAACTGTAGAGTACACTTAGCTATGTTTAAACACACTATTACATCCAGCTGATAGTAAATGGAGCTTTAAATTTGCAAAAAACCAAATTCATCTGCAAACCAAAATTGGTATTTTTGACGTTAAATTTAGGGGTAAAAATGGCGAAATTAGGTAGCCATAGCGACCAGATATCTTATTATTTGAAACCTATCTGTTGTTATAAACAGCTCGGTGGTTGTACGATTGGAAATTAATGTTCTTGCTGCGAGTTCAAATCCAGTTGTTACTATTTTCTATTTTGTTTTCTAGCGTCCCATTTGTCAAAGAAGTTAAACGCATATTCCTTTAAGTTTACTTTATCAACGCGAACAACGTCGCGGGAACAGCTAGTCTAAAAAAATTCAATTAACATTGATTAGTAAATAAATAAATATTGATTTTACTTGAACTTCTAAGTTAAACAAATGAGTTGGAATTTTTCCCCGTCACAGAGACGTCATGTGGCACTTAATATATTCTTAATGAATTGAATAATTAATTGTATTGGTTGTATAATCAGGAATAACAAGTATAATAGTCTGTTGTATGATGAACAAGCATTTATTGACGTTTATTTAATTAGGTCAGAAATTACATAATTAATTATCTACTTTAAAAGTTAAACTTTTAAGTTAATGAAGTTTGATTTTTATTATCATTGTTAATTACCAATTTAATTATTGAACCTGTCAACTGCTAGGCGGGCTTGTACACGAAGTGTTAACATTGTAGGTACAATACAAGATTACGTGCTTTTAATATGGGATAGAACTATTTTTTTTTGTTTAGGTAGGTACTCGTCACATCGATATTAAAAAAATATTAGACACGAATCATTTCTTTTTTTAATTAAACAAACAATGAGGAAGATACAGTGTATTCGAAGTAGCCTAAGTTACTTCTTATTATATCAGCTATCTGCCAGTAAAAGGCCCGTCAAAATCGGTCCAGTCGTTCCAGAGATAAGCCGGAACAAACAGACAGACAGACAAAAATTGTAAATAATGTTATATCGGTATATGTACCGTATATACATTCATATTATGCACTAGCTGTCACCCGCGACTTTGTTCGCGTGTTTTAGTTTCAACGGTTTTTCATTTTTGCAACATTTTTCATTTATGCTCCGCTCCTATTGGTCGTAGCTTGATGTTATATAGCCTATAGCCTTCCTCAATAAACGGACTATCCAATACAAAAAGATTTTTTTAATTCGAGCCAGTAGTTTCTGAGATTAGCGCGTTCAAACAAACAAACAAACAAACAAACAAACAACCTCCTCAGCTTTATAATATTATATATAGTATATAGATATAGATGTAGTGAAAAGCGGGTATTTTAAACAGACATTTAAATTTTATTTATTTGTATGTATTTGTCGCACATGACATGTGTCCGGTGGCAGCCACTCGCAACAGCCGACAACTATATGAGAAAGTGTGTTAAGTCGCTGGCGCTGGCCACCGGTGGCTGTCTGTGGCCCGTTTGTGCCAAGCCTTAGATACAGAAAACATAACACTCTCACGGCTACACTATGTGAACTAGATCATAATATAATTGAGATGAAAAACTTTGAAGTTTTCTCACATTGACTGTTGCTTAAGATTTGCAATCTATACTAATATTATAAAGCTGAAGAGTTTGTTTGTTTGTTTGTTTGAACGCGCTAATCTCAGAAACTACTGGTTCGAATTGAAAAATTATTTTTGTATTGGATAGTCCGTTTATTGAGGAAGGCTATAGGCTATATACGATCATGCTACGACTAATAGGAGCGGAGCATAAATGAAAAATGTTGCAAAAATGAAAAACCGTTGAAACTAAAACACGCGAACAAAGTCGCGGGGGACAGATATCTATTATAAAAAATAATTAATTAGTATTTATTTATTTATGGACTAAAGTATTCGACGCCGGTGACAGGGCGACACGACTTAAATGGAGCTGGGCAGGACACTTAGCTAGACGTACAGACGGCTGATGGAGTCGCACTGTTACTGAATGGTTGCCAAGGACAGGTCGAAGGAGTCAGGGACGACCGAGAGCACGTTGGGTTGATGACATAGTTAAGGTAACAGGAACCACCTGGATGAGAGACGCGTAAGACAGACAAGAATGGCAGAAAAAAGGGGAGGCCTATACTCTGCAGTGGGGGATTACGGGCTGAAATGATGATGATGATGAATTAGTATTTTATTGAAATAAAACTATTTTATAGAATACTAGTTGTTTCCTGCGGCTCTGCCCGCGTGGATGTCGGTTATCGCAGCAAAAAGTAGCCTATGTCCTTTCTCAGGCTCTTGACTATCTGTGTCCCAAATTTGATTAAAATCGGTTCCGTAGTTTTGGCGTGAAAGCGCGACAGACGGACAGAGCTACTTTCGGATTTATAATATTAGTAAGAATGTAGGTAGAACAAGCAACATCAACTGTCAAGACGAATACCACCTGCCCGTGAACATGACACCTGCAAAGGGGTCGAAACATCGGGAACTAAAATTTAAATAAACCGCGATAGAATCCGTTTAAAATATAATTATTTAATAAAATTCACGTAAGCCTCAGAAAGCCTTAGTATTTTATTGATATCGGGCTATACAAAATGTTTTCAAAAAAAAATTGGTCAAGCCGTTTCGGAGGAGTTCTATAACACTGTGATGCGAGAATTTATATATTACAAGATTTTGAAACATGATATTTTTTAAGTCAGGAAGATTGAAAAAAAGTATTCTTGCTTTTTTTGTGTAACTGTCCGTCAGTTAAATGATTTTTGTATATATCATCAATAATTTCTTAGCAACGAGAATATTTTCACAGTTCCAATAATCCATATTAAAATACTAATATCTATTATAAATGCAAAAGTATCTGTCTATCTGTCTGTTACGCTTTCACGGCAAAACCACACAACCGATTATAATAAAATTTGGTGGGTAGTTAGCTTGAACACTAAGTAAAAACATAGGCTAGTTTTTGCCGCGAAAACCGACATCCACACGTACAACGCTGCGGTCCAAAGATAGTATTACGTAGGTTTAAAATTGACAGCCTCTTATACGTTGTACGCCTACGATTGGATAGAAGTATGGTGTAATATCCTACCATAAATTTTGTAACGTTGTTTAATGATGAGTTACAACATAATTCTAATGGTATATGACCACGCATAACTATGTTTCGTGTAACAAATACACGTATCATGAGAAACATATAATTTATGCTCTACAACGCCTATAAACTCTTTATCCGACTGCGGCAGAAGGGAGGTTATGTATGTATGTACCTATATTTCTTTGCCATGCTTTAAGATTTTAGCTTGAGGGGTGTCGATAGATTCGTCTGTGTATCTGTATGTAGCTCCTAAACGAATACACTGATTATGAAGCGGTTTTGTTTTTGTTTGACAGCTAACGTGATCGAGATGATTTTTAGTTATATTTTATGATCTCGTCAGTATTTATAAAGGTATAAGCAGTCTTGAAAAATTGTTTATGGTTTCTTGTGTTTATAGATTCTTTATTCTTAAAAGAACAGTTATAGTTCATTTATATGAGATTTTATTCGTTAAGTTAAGTTTTGTTTAAAGTGTAGGTATATGTAGTTAAGTTTGTAAATATTGAAATTTACAATTTAGCATAAGTCGCATTGGCGTCTAATGACGAAGCATGCAGAAATTAATTTACAAGTAAAGATTACGCAAGCAATATAGTTTCTTTGTTTTTTTAAATTTAGTATCTTATGTTTTGAGTTCAGCCTTTGGCCTTTTGCATATAAACTGACAGTCATATTTTATGGTCAAAATATTAGCATGAACATATTCATGGTATGAAGAATGACTTTAATAATCTACATACACAAAAACAATTGCCACATTCATGACGAATGGTACGACAAATTTTGATGATTTTTGGTTTAGTAAAAAATATATTTCTTAGTTTAATTTGCAACTGATTATTCTAAAATATTTAATAAGTTATTAACAGTAATATAGTGAATTATAACTAGTTAGTGTTGCCTGCGTGGATTTCTTTTATCGCGGCAAAAACTAACCTATATCCTTTCTTGGGATCCAAGTTTTTCCCATACGGAGGAAGAAATAATTGTATTTATTTATGTTTGTAAAATAAACTCAAAAACTACCGACCCGATTTTAAAAAATCTTTAACCATGAGAACCATCATTCTTGAGTAACATAAGTTATATTTTTATCCCAAAATCTATACTAATATTATAAAGCTGAAGAGTTTGTTTGTTTGTTTGTTTGAACGCGTTAATCTCAGGAACTACTGGTTCGAATTGAAAAATTCTTTTTGTATTGGATAATCCATTTATTGAGTAAGGCTATAGGCTATATAACATCACGCTACGACCAATAGGAGCGGAGCATAAATGAAAAATGTTGCAAAATGAAAAACCGTTGAAACTAAAACACGCGAACAAAGTCGCGGGGGATAGCTAGTGTTTTATAAATAAATGTCTGTCTTGCGAGGCAGGAAGGACCGTTAGTAACACAAAATAAATTAAAAAATCATTTTTAAAGTTTTAACTTTTTCAACCTGTTTTTAAATAAGCAAACATGAAATCTTAAAAGTGAAAACTGTCATTTGATCAACAGATTTAGAAACATTATGTTATTTGTAGACAGCTTTAGGTAGATAATGTAATTTTTTGACATTTGCAACTGACATCATGAGCTCAGGACCACAGCAACATGGCGTCCATCGATGTTCCGCGAAATCGTAATATTCAAATGCCTCTTTCTAGTACTTCGTGATGAGATAAAAAATTTCGTAGCTTTTTTACTGGTTTGTTAAGCTTATCTATACTAATATATAAAGCTGAAGAGTTTGTTTGTTTGTTTGAACGCGCTAATCTCAGGATCTACTGGTCTGATTTGAAAAATTCTTTCAGTGTTGGATAGCCCATTTAATGAGGAAGGCTATAAGCTATATAAAATTGCTGCGACCAAAAAGAGCGGAGCATAAATGAAAAATGTTGCAAAAATGAAAAACCGTTGAAACTAAAACACGCGGACAAAGTCGCGGGGGACAGCTAGTTAAATATAAAATTAAAAGACTTAAAAAAATGTATAAAACCAAAATTTTCCTAAATTCCGACAGCCAGACTGACTAGGGGATACTTTATATTTTAATTCTTACTAATATTATAAATGAGAAAGTAACTCTGTCTGTCTGTTGCACTTTCACGCCAAAACTACTGAACCGATTTAAATGAAATTTGGTACACAGATAGTCTAGAGCCTGAGAAAGGACATAAGCTATAAACGACATTCACGCAGGCGGAGCCGCGGAAAACAGCTAGTACATAATAAATGTGTTGTGTTTGTCAGATAGACAGTCGCTCTATAACATACTGGTGTTCAGCTGTTGGTGAGACTGGAAGTAGACACCAAAAATACTTTAGAAAATTACAAAAGAACTTTTTAAATAAAAATACGGGGTATTAATACAACTTCTAGTAAGAAATTTCAAAAGATCTTTGCGAAATGTTTATTAACAGAATTAAATAATGCGGCCTTCGCATACGGTAAGTTTTGCAATCGCACGAACGAACCAAGATGATCTTTCTAAGTTAACGAATACTTTGAGATGTTATGAGGCTTGTAAGTATAGAAAATTCTCAGATTTGTTGATTCAAATGATTTCTTTTTTTTTTTTGGGACATCTCACACACGGTCGTCTGATCCCAAACTAGGCAGAGCCTGTGCTATGGCAACCAGACAACTGATAAACAACGGCCACAGAAATGCATAATTTGTGAAAATTTCAACTGTCTAACTATCACGGTTCTTGAGATACAGCTTGGTGACAGACAGACGGACGGACAGACAGCGAAGTCCTAGTAATAGAGTCCCGTTTTTACCTTTTGAGTATGGAACCCTAAAAAATACCGTTGAATTGAGAACATTTTTCTTTTAATCTCGGTTAAAAACCTTCTATTCTGGCGGGCCTGTTGGTCTAGTGGTTAGTGACCCTGACTGCTAAACCGGAGGTCGGGTTCGATTCCCACCCAGGACGAATCTTTGTGTGATAAGCACGATCATTTGTTCTGTGTCTGGATGTAATTCATCTATAATATGTATGTATTTAGAAATATATAAGTATGTTTATCAGTTGTCTGGTTTCCATAATACAGGCTCTGCCTAGTTTGGGATCAGATGGCTGTGTGTGAGTTGCTATACTTCATAATCAGAGTTAGAATCGTTAGAATTAAGAAAGTGTACGACATTGACAGAGCCAGCTTGTATTTAGAGCACCGTTGTGTAAATAATCCGGTGTGTTAATGCAATTTACATATTTTTTAATAAATATTTCTAATATCTTAGGTACATATCATGTTTTATAAGGTCGTCGCCTTTCAAACACCACCGGAGAACGTTCAGACATACGTAAATATATTTGAAACTAGCTGTCCCCCGCGACTTCGTTCGCGTGTTTTAGTTTCAACGGTTTTTTATTTTCAACATTTTTTATTTATGCTCCGCTCCTATTGGTCGTAGCGTGATGTTATATAGCCTATAGCCTTCCTCAATAAACGGACTATCCAATACAAAAAGAATTTTTCAATTCGAACCAGTAGTTCCTGAGATTAGCGCGTTCAAACAAACAAACAAACTCTTCAGCTTTATAATATTAGTATAGATTATTTAAAAATAGGCTTCTATTTAAATTTCTACAATAAATAAATCGACCACACCGAACCGAACCCACGATCATGGCTTTAACTATATTAAACTTCACTAACAACTAAACCTAATTCTAATTATTTAAAACAAAACGGTTTACTCGTGCATATTCTCGGAACAACAACAAGTTCGACTCGCGACACCACGGCCGCCGCGTTAGCTCATGATTAGGGACTCCTATTGAGTCTGAAACTAGTCGGGCGATACCGTGAATATGCGTGAGTAAACCGTTTTTTTTTAAATAATTATGAATGCTACTCACGAAAGATATTAGATAAAAACCTACGTAATTTAATCCTACCTATAATTGACGACCTCCGTGGTCGAGTGTGTACACACAGGTTTTCAAGGTGTCGTCGCCAGCTCTGAGGTTTCGGGTTCGATCCCCGGACGGGGCAATGTAGAAAACTATTTTTCTACATTATAAACAGCTTCGGTAATGGCACCACACCGTGGGGCAGCTCACAGGCGTAGTAATCAACGCTCGTTCTCTGTATGAGAGGCCTGCAGTGGGACAGTTACAGGCTGATGTTATCAACAGCTTCGCTAATGGCACCCCAACGTGGGGCAAAGCTCGTTCTCTGTTTGAGAGGCCTGCAGTGTGACAGTTACAGGCTGATTTAGACATTTACGTGACGAAAATTTTGATGACGTAAAATCTAATGTACGTAATTGAATATCCACTCTATGACCTAATGCGGAAGTTGTGTGCGCATATTATTTACAATCACATGAATTTAAATTAAAGTCATGTACTGTTTTATATTTATAGATGTAAAACTGTTTGCCCAGCTTAATGGTATAGGTTAGGCTTGGAGTAAAATATTTACCTTTGATAGAATTTCAATTTGTTTGTATTAGTTTTTAGGATTCCGCAAGTCGTCACAAAAACCCGCTTAAAACGCTTGTCTTTCTGAGACAGTTTTCTCTTAAAATCTATCTATACATACTATAGGCCAGGGCCAAGGCCAGTCCAGAAAAGACACTGCATTTATTTACACAATATTTTTAATTACAATGATTGTCTGGACTTTGAAAGATGCTGACCCCTGAGTTTGTTTCGACATTTCTTCTCAGGGTAGCCAGTTACGAAATGTCGAATCCAGCGAGCTCAAAATAATGTTTTATGTGACTTGTAAAAGTGATGATTTTTTATCCTAGTTACAAAAATAAATGATTTGATTTAATTTGATTATAAAACAAACTTCCTCGCCACGTCCGTCTGTCAATGACTTAACGACTGTCAAAGATCAACGTCTGACGTTGATCACGTTTTTTTTTTTTTTTTTTTTTTTTCTTTACAAATGCTCACCCATCCAAGGACCAACCGCGGCGAGAGCGGCTTAACCTGCATTATCGGTCAAATTGCTTAAACTTAGCCACTAGTCTCTCACAAAGGTACTA
Source organism: Diachrysia chrysitis (assembly GCA_932294365.1). Classification (NCBI taxonomy): domain Eukaryota; kingdom Metazoa; phylum Arthropoda; class Insecta; order Lepidoptera; family Noctuidae; genus Diachrysia; species Diachrysia chrysitis. Next base: position 6,356,432 of record OW028670.1, read on the forward strand.
TAATAAAATCAAAATATCTTAATTCATTTATTTCAAGTTAGCACTTTTTGGCACCCCGATTTGCCCACCGTTCACCGCTTCCTAAGTGCTCTGGCTGTGGAGAAGAAACAGCGCAACAAACTCCCCCGCAGCACTCTGTCTCTCATTTTACAGAAACAATAATTCTTGTTTGACGGGCCTGTCTAGTGGTAAGTGACCCTGACTTCTAAACTAGAGGTCGTGGGTTCGATTTCAATTCCACACAGGACAAATCTTTATGTGATGAGCACGATCATTTGTTCTGTGTCTGGGTGTAATTTATCTATAATATTTATGTATTTAGAAATATATAAGTATGTTTATCAGTTGTCTGGTTGCCATAATACAGGCTCTGCCTAGTTTAGGATCAGAAGGCCGTGTGTGAGCTGTCCCACGATATTATTATGTTATTATAATATATTATTACTTGAGGTCTGAGCCAAATAAACAAGTTTTAGGTCGATAGGTACATCTGTAATGGGTTCAAACCATCCGCGTCGACATTACTTGACACTGTGTAACGTATCAGGACAATAATGATATGTCTATAAGTAATTATTGAAATATTCCTTGTCTTTAGTACTTAAAACATAACCACAAGTTAATCATCATCATTTAATTGACTTCCATGGAATAAATGTATCTATATAGGTACAGTAAACACAGAAAACAGATAAGTACCGTACTTGGACAGGCAAAAGCATAAAAAATTGAGACACCGAGGGATAATGCTTATTGCGCCCCCCCGTCAAAAGATCAGGCTGGCCCGAGCCGGCCAAACTAACAATAAAAATATGTCCCTAAATAATGAAAACTTAGATCCAGCTCTCCCTTGCTGTTTTTGCCTTATTAAGATTGTTAGCAACGCACTAAGTCGAGGTCCAAACCCCACATGGGGTGCCCTTAGTGAACGTTGCTGACGTAGTTAGTTCTTCTATTGCTCTGGCTGGGGTCCTCAAGGTTCTCGCCAAAAATCCGGAGAAGCAGTCAAAGCCTGCGCTCAAGCTAACTGCGTAAATCTTTTCAAAATTGCTTATTCCATTTTTCTTTTGTAACTAAAGTAGTTGTAGGTGTATGGTTGGTGTTGTAAAATGGGGTCAATAAAAATGTATGCGGGGTCAATAGACACAACTTTGTAAAAGGATTTCTACCTTTTATTGTGTCGCGTGCATATAATTTTACATAAAACAGCATTTTTTTTTATTTTTTCAATAGTTGAGTCCTCATAATCCATACCTTTAATCTGTAAAATGTGAAAAACTACAATTCTCTTATTTATCCCCTGCCATTCTATTCACCCCATTTTCCCCGGCGATAAATAATGCACATCGGCCTTTAGAAAGAGGTAATCTACAGTTTACGACGATTTCCGAACACGGACGACCATCTAATAATCACCGTATTTAAATGTCCTTTCTTAACAAATAAATACTACACTTTATAAGATTACGTCAAATGAATGAAATGTAAACTTTAAATGTCTGTAGAGAGCTGTTGCAGCTACTAGAAAAAGGATAGTGCAATAATTATGTTTTATTTTGTAAATATTACTTCGTTACATATTACAATATTAATTTATTTCTAGAGAACTTAATTATATGTACACATAACATTCCTTACTAATATTATGAATTCGAAAGTAACTCTGTCTTTCTGACGCGCTTTCACGCCAAAACTACTGAACCGATTTAAATGAAATTTAGTACACAGATAGTCTAAAGCCTGAAAAGGACATAGGCTAGTTTGTGACCCGATAACGGAAAACCACGCGGGCGGATACGCGGTAAACATCTAGTAACAAAATAAACTAATCTAATTAAAACATAAAACCTTAAATATGGCATCAAAAAATTAATCCACATCGCTGTCCACTGGGAGTGTACTCTAAAGGCTGGCGGCATTGCCACGTTGTATGGCAATGCTTATCCTCTGTCCAAGGTAAAAGTCAGCCCTTGGGTCGCGAAGTGTCAACAAAGCGTTTGGCTAAATCTTTAAAAAGCATGTGCTTCATTTAAAAAATGAATATATTTAATGTTGGAAGTTAAAATAATTTATATGTGATCTTTGAGGTATCTATAAAAATCAATACACAATCGCCGCATATAGTAAACAATATACAAAACAAAAAAAAAGAATATATACCGTCGAATTGAGAACTTCATCATTTTCAAGTCGGTTAGTAATTTACGTTGTTTTTCTTTGCCCTCAGTAGGTACTTCAGAGAACCTAGATTATTTGCGTGACTCCTCATCTATAATGCGCTTAGCTATTAAATAGATGACTAACCATTAATGATACTCAATAATCTGTTATTACGTTTAAACGTAGGTACTACTAGCTGTGCCCGTGACTTCGTCCGCGTGGAAGCTTTATAATAATTTTAGATTTTTTCTAAAACAGAAGTAGCCTAAATTACTCCTTATTATATCAGCTATCTGCCAGTGAAAGTCCCGTCAAAATCTATCCAGCCGTTCCAGAGATTATCAAGAACAAACAAAGAGGCACACAGAAAAAATAGTAAAAAAGAAATTTTGGTATATGTATCGTATATACATTCATATGCATGTAGTAATAAGCGGTTATTTTAATATTACAAATAGACACTTCAATTTTATTTATTTGTATAGATGTCTGTATAGATTACGCCATAGTTTGCCTGACAAATCAATTAGCACTACGCAGAGAATAAAGATTGAAAGACGGACACAACTAAGGAATAAATAACACTTCATCCATACAATTATACACGCGGAACTGTTTGACTGTATCACTTACACGGCTGAACATCGAAACCTATTTTGATGAATCTTCGAACGAAGTAAGGAAAATATAGTCATCTAAATAATCTATTAGATCTCTTTCTTTCTTTTTTTTAACGTGATGGCGTCTTATAAATCGATGAACACTGCACACACACGGCACGCACGAAAAGATGTCACGTTCCAGCCTAAGCCGAGCGTGCAAGCGAGATCGCGGTACTAGCGATAGCGAGGCACGATCGGCCTAAGCGTTCGGCTTGTGACGTCACGTAAAATTATCGTCTGTAAACCGACTTTACAGACAACCAATTTTTCGTCTATCAGAGCGTGTAGCAAGTACTTCGAGTATCTAATTTAATAGAAGACCAAATATATAATATTTTATGAAGATAGGTATCTAAATTATAATAGTCATAAAAAATATATTTTTATACAAAAACCTTTGTTTGATGACTGACGACCTCCGTGGTCGAGTGGTACACACCGGTTTTCAAGGTGTCGCCAGCTCTGAGGTCCCGGCTTCGATCCCCGGCTGGGTGAATGTAGAAAACCCACTTTTCTACATTGTCTCGGGTCTGGGTGTTTGTGGTACCTTCGTTGTCTCTGAATTCCATAGCACAAGTGCTTTAGCTACTTACTTTGGGTTCAGCGCAATGTTTGTGATGTTGTCCACATTTATTTATTTTATTTTAGTTAACTTTAGCAGTAATAAAATAAACTAATCTAATTAAACATAAACCTAAAATATGGCATCAAAAAATTCGTCCACATCGTTGTCTGATTAGTCTATTATATTATTTCTTTTGTATGTATTGTATATTTAAATAAATTACTGAAACGAAAAACATCAATCCAAAAAAAAAATACCCAAAAATAAGTTACCTTTTAATTAACTTTGCAGTTTGCACCCAGTTTTTATACATTGACGTAGTTAGTTTGGTATAAATTAAGACAAATCTATTTTTGTAAATGTATTTGAACTCTGTAATCATAAGATTCTGTGGTTTTTAGCATAAGTACCTACTTGAAACTCTGGGATACATATTTTAAAAATAATAGTAAGAAATGTAGATATACCTACCGTTTTTTCACTTAAAGTACACTTAATACTTTACGTTCCTGAGTATAAAATAAACAAACGACTCTGAGGATATGTCGCCAAGGACTTAGTAAATAGTCTTATGTAAATATAGAAATTCTCTGACTGACGGTTTGTTTGAATATATTTGTATTAAAAAGACGGACATTTATATGTACAAAGATATAAAAAAATAGTATACTGCAGGTACATACTTATTACCAAGGGTCATTATGTGGCCTAGTGGTTCAGTAACCGTCTGCACACGATTTAAGGTTTACAATGTGACTTTTAAAATTTGAACTTCCACTAACCTACACTTGAGAGCAATAAAATCGCACACCTTGACTTTTTTTTGTTAAGGCAGTTTTTTTTTCATTAATCTTAATTAATATTTAAAAAAACACACACTAATTGAAAGCCTACCTCATTACCTTTCTAATGATATCAAATACAGTATAAAAAAATACCCATAAGAGGTTTTACGGCTCAAAACTCAACAAGCGGGTAAAATTACCCAATTTTGCTTAAGAAATATTGAAAATCAAACTCAAAATTCATGACTAAATTGTTTATTAATAAGGTGTATTCCCTCCCCTAGCCTTAATTACAGCTCTTAATCGGTTTTTCATGGACCGTATTAATTTTTCCATGAAATCTTGTGGTATAGCGTTCCACTCCTCTTCAATGGCAAATTGAAGCTCTAGGAGTCGCGTAGGAGCAGGGCTTCTTGCTCGAACTCTTCTTTTTAGCTCATCCCAGACATGCTCAATCGGATTGAGATCAGGACTACGAGCTGGCCACTCCATCGCGGTGATTCCAACGTCTTCCATGTAGTCGCAAACTGTTCTAGCGACATGCGGTCTGGCGTTGTCGTGCATTAGAAGAAAATCTTCTCCCATAAGCCACGCAAGAGGCCTCACATGTCCTTCGAGCACTTCTTCAATGTATCGTGCAGCCGTCAAACCTCTCGATCTCGGGCCGGTATTCGCCCCAGTGATGAATACAATGTCAGTTTTAGTGTCCAACATTATGCCACCCCAAAACATACACGATCCACCGCCAAAAGCCACGCGTTCGCTTATGCAGCATTGTGAAAATCGCTCTGATGACCTTCTATAGACCCTAGAGCGTCCATCATGACCATGTAATGTGATTCTGCACTCATCAGAGAACATAACAGACCGCCATTGGTCATACGTCCAATTTAAATGTTCCCTGGCAAATTGTAGTCGGGCTTGTCGGTGAGCTGTGGTCAATTTGGGACCGTTTGCTGGGCGATGTGAAGTCAGTCCTGCTTCACCAAGTCTTCTTCTGACTGTCCACCGACTTATACTGACATTGCGAACTTCTCGAAGCTCTTGTCCCAGTTGAACCGCATTCAGTTGCCGATTTCTTAAAGACCTCGACACAAGAAAGCGGTCATCACGCTCTGATGTTCTGCGTCGCCGGCCAGATCCTGGTCGCCGAATGTAGCCACCGGTCTCTTGATACCTCTGGTACACACGACGAACAGAGTAGCGGCTCAAATTTAGTCGTCGAGCAACTTCACTTTGATTATGGCCTGCTTCGAGCAAGGCAATAACTTGAGCGGCTTCTGCGGGAGTGGTATCCATATTTTTCCGTATGCTTTAGTAGTAGTTTAGTAGAGATGTTATCACGTTGACCTTCGGTATGTAACTGATTAAAAATCCAAAAAAATCGACCCTTTTATACTGCGGGTAAGGGGTGCAAGTAGTGACAACGCTAACGGGTGAATTCGGCTAATTTGGTTTACGGCTGGTTTCTGTAAGTTACGTGAAGGTCAATGATTTTAATTTTGTGTTTTTTTAAAGCTAAGCTTGTATTCTTTAATTTTGCCTATTGATTTGTACTCAATATTTTTAGATTTAAGAAAAAAATCAGTAATAAACCAAATTACTAGGGGTGTGCGATTTTATTGCTCTCAAGTGTATTTTAATTAGTTTTTAATTGACTTTAAAAAGTGGTTCTCAATTCGGCGGTTTTTTGTTATTGTGGTGCGATATCTTCAGTAATTAATATAATTGATTTAAAAAATTGTTTTACTCAGAGGTGGATTTAAAGTCGTTTGTTTTTTACGTTTATTTGAGATCAATTATTATTTTTATTATAAAAACACTGGCTAGGAATCAATGGTGAGAAAACCTGTTTTTAATCGCTCTGCCACTCAACAATAACCAATTTAAATGTGGTCATCAATGCTCATTCTCTGTATAAGAGGGCAGTTACAATTTTTTTTTTAAGAAAAAATTCAATTATTTGCTATTAATTGACGTGCTCACCAATACGGCGATTAGTTCTAAACATTATAACCTCTTTTTTAAGTGAATAGGTACCTATATTTTAATTAAAGCTTCCCAATTAGTAACAAGTATTTTTTGTGTTTTTTACTCGATTTTATTAATGGCAACAGGTAAACGCTTGAATTGTTTACAAAGTTTATATGTTATATAAGCTAAAAAAAAATTGCGAGTCGCCCCCCTATACTAAAAAAACCTTTTTTTGGAGCTTTTTAGTTCGATTTTAACGGCATAAATCTTTTTAGGATTCCAACCGAAAGGTTTTCATGCGCAAGTCCGACTCGCCGGTTTTATTATTTGTTGCTGTAGCGGCAACAGAAATACTCACACTCTGTAAAAATTTCAACTCCCTATCTATTACGGTTCGTGAGATACAGCCCGCTTAGAGACAGACAGAAGATCGGACGGAAGAACGGACAGCGGAGTCTTAGTAATAGAATCCCGTTTTACCCTTTTTGTACGGTACCCTAAAAATTAAATAAAGGAGACTACATAAATTGGTAACCACGGCGAACCCGACTCGCAAATTACCAGTTTTTTTTTAAAGTCTGTTTAAGTTTAATAAAGTCGTATATCTAGAACAGTACCGTCATGTATTTAATGTATAATTTGTATTTTCCACACGTTTTTAACCTTGGCAATACTGCTATAGGATACGCGACGAGCATTGAATATAAAACTGCATTAAATCGGGAAGTGAAGATTTTGATCAAACAACAAAAACAAAAAAACTCGCCAGGTGCGAGTCGGACTCGTGAAGGGTTCCATACCATTTTATGTAGCCCCCTTGAATTTATATTTATTACTAGCTGTCCCCCGCGACTTTATTCGCGTGTTTTAGTTTCAACGGTTTTTCATTTTTGAGACATTTTTCATTTATGCTCCGCTCCTATTGGTCGTAGCGTGATTTTATATAGCCTATAGCCTTCCTCAATAAACGGACTATCCAATACAAAAAGAATTTTTCAATTCGAACCTGTAGTTCCTGAGATTAGCGCGTTAAAACAAACAAACAAACAAACAAACAAACTCTTCAGCTTTATAATATTAGTATAGATTGTTATAACAGCAATAGAAATACACACTATGTGAAAATTTCAACTCTCTAGTTATAATGGTTCATGAGCTACAGGCTACTAAGAGACAGACAGAGGAACGGACGGACGGACAGACAGCGAAGGCTTGGTAATAGTGTCCCGTTGAAACCCTTCGGATAGAACTCTAAGAAGATAAATATTCTAATGTGTGTTGCAATGATTTTAATTTCAATTGAATCTTAATAAAATTGGGGTCACAATAGCAGTATCTGTAACTATTCACCCCCAATCATTTTTATTCACCTCATTTTACCTATTAAATACAATAACTGATCTATGAAAGAAGTTAAACAATAGACAATGTTCATAAAAGTAATTTCTTCAACCTTTTCCCAAGCTATGTTTGGCTCGACTTCCAGTCTCACCGGATTCAGCTGAATACCGTATTTTACATGAAGCGACTGCCTATCTGACCTCCACAACCCATCTTACTGGGTAACACAATATCCCAAAGTAAGTCTGGTTGTCAGAATTGTAATGACTTAACGACTGTCAAAGATCAACGTATGACAGTCGTTCTATAAATTGTTTTATATATGAATCAGAATCTTAGAAATTTTAATCAATTTAATGTTTATCAATGAATTGAATACATTAACATTGCCATGAATGAAATTTCAGGTCCGTAATAGGATAAATAAAACAACCCAGTAAATAGATTTGGCGTTTATTATAAGAATTGGATTAGTTCACATCAAGGAAATCAAGATCTTAAAATATATACAATGGCGTGTAACAAAACGAGTCAGGATTCACTTATTCTAGTACAGCGCCATCTATGAAATTAAAACCAAACTAAAGTAACAAAAAAATTTAAGATTAAATTTTGTTGTTTTAACAACCTTATCTTACAATAGGCATGTTTCCTATTTTTTTTTAATGTCCGCCTGGTAGATTAATGAATTTCATTAGACACGTTTTTTTTCTTTTTTCCTGCAAACAAAAAATGATCAAAATACAGAGAACGGAAATTTCGCGTGACGTCACTCCTCGCTACAATTTTTACTAAGGCGAGGTGTCATCAGCCCCCACTCAGAAACTTTAAAGCGCTGTATCTTTATAATTTTTTAATGTTTTGATAAAAGAAAAAATATGTGTCTAATATTTTTTTATTATCTAACTGACGGACTAAATAGATTTTAACTTTTCATACCCAGGAAACATCCCTATTAGCCTAAAATATATATTATGTACTAGGAAAAATAACATCACGTCTGTTCGACTCTCTGAGATAAGCAGACGTGTATCTACTTATTCTAACTCAACTTTTAGGTAAGGTAATTTAGACTGCACGGATAGCCGAGTGGTACAGGTCACCATGCCAATTAACACTGTGCGCGACGTGCTGTGGGTTCGATCCCCGCATGGGACAAGCATTTGTGTGATCCACAATTACTTGTTCTAAGTCTGTGTGTTATTTGTGTAAGTGAATTGAATGTTTGAGTAAACCTCACGCTACAGGGATTAAATACTCTGCGGGAGTCGCTATTTTTCTTTTTTAAGAAAAGAAAAAGAAAAAAATAGATTTAAATATAGGTGTTATATTATGCAATACAAACCTTGAAATTTACTACATTTATTTTTGAATTATGTACTATAAGTTGGGTAGGCCTTTAGTATGGGACGCAACTTGTGTCAATACTCTTGCGAAATCCCATCTTCCTAGTTCGTCGGGCTGTGCTGCTGCCGCCGCTGCGGCTGCTGAGAACCTCAAACGGCGGAAATATAACAACCTAGTTGGAAGTTATGTATTCGAGCCGTTTGTGGTTGAGACCCTTGGTCCGTGGGGTCCTAGTGTGCACATGCTTTTTAAAGATCTAGCCAAACGCCTCGTTGACACTTCGCGCGACCCAAGGGCTGGCTTTTACCTTGACAGACAGAGGATAAGCATTGCCATACAACGTGGCAATGCCGCCAGCCTTTTGGGAACACTCCTAGTGGACAGTGATGTGGACGAATTCTTTGATGTCATATTTTAGGTTTATGTTTAATTAGATTAGTTTATTTTATTATTCTTTTTGTATGTATATATAATTAAAAAGCAGCTTTATTCGATATAATGAATAAAAATTACTATAAATATACAGTAGTTTTAAAAGCACGACAACTGTTAGTTTGAATATTCAATATCTAATGAGCGAATCTAATTAACAAGGTATTAATAGTCATGATGTAATAAACAATTGTTCAATTATTGCATGATAATTTATTACGGTTACGTGTTAAATGTCAAAACACAATTAAAGTTCGTTTTCTGAACCTGAACCAAAGTGTCTAATCATGCTAAAATCACGCGAGAAATTAAAAATGACAGATTTTTTTTTTATTTATTTATTATTTCAGAACTTTGTCGCTTAGCAACAATATCGTTCTATGAAATGTACACAGATATACTCATACAACAAACAAAAATAAATACTTACAAAAACTAAATTAGCTAAGTATAAATACCAATAACTGCTAGCCTGTACAGAACTTTAGCCTCTACGGAGAAAGGGGAGGCCAAAATACTGTTTACAAAACCTACATCTGAATTACTCTTCAGCTGTTGCCGCCTAAAAGCCTCGGTCCGAACACACTCCATCAAGATGTGTTGCACATCATCTAAGGTATCACAATCAGGGCAGTTGGGAGATAAGACTTTTCTCATTACAAAAGCGAACTTTATAATATACCTTAAAGGAATAAATAAGTAAACTATAGAGTACCTACGCATATCGAGTATGAACTTTTAGCACTATTACAGTATGAACACGTAACGATATACACGTAATCGTAAAATTAGTGTCAAAACAGAGCGCACTGTTTTATTTAAACTATGTCTAAACCTAATATTAACCTAATAATATCGGAATCTATACTTAATATATAAAGGTGAAGAGTTTGTTTGTTTGTTAGTTTGTTTGTTTGTTTGAACGCGCTAATCTCAGGAACTACTGGTCCGATTTGAAAAATTCTTTCAGTGTTGGATAACCCATTTATTGAGGAAGGCTATAAGCTATATAACATTACGCTGCGACCAAAAGGAGCAGAGCATAAATAAAAAATGTTGCAAAAATGAAAAACCGTTGAAACTAAAACACGCGGACAAAGTCGCGGGGGACAGCTAGTCGTTGATATTTTTACATAAACGTCTGTCATCAAACGCAAAATTACATATATCAGTAAACGAGCGCAGTACATTTAGCTAAAAATGTGCTTACGCTTGACATAGTGATGCACGCTCTATGCTTGTCTATGTTACCTATGTAATATACATACTCATTTTTGCCTCTGATTTTGCCTGCATTGGCATATATTTTTAACACAAAACCGGCCCATGATACTCAGCATTATGGCAGATATCTATCAGTGGAAGAATTTAAGCAATTTAATTTTTATGATTATTTAAAATTTACTTTGAATGGACTTCGGACCCAAGTCGGCTGAAGTAATGAAAATTGTGCCGGTGGGGTTACAGTACACCTGAGCCATGTGAGTGTGGCATCTTCCCCCAAACAATGGCCCATTTAATGAGCTGCCCAGCATGCCCTAATGCCTGCACTCGCGAGGACCTGTACAAGGCCACGGACAACGCTGTTTGCATGGCTGAGTACTGGTCTGGGGAAATCTGACTGCTATTAATCGACTCGCTAAGAATATGATTAAACTAGCTGTTGCCCGCGTCTCCACCCACGTGGATGTCGGTTATCGCAGCAAAAAGGAGTCTGTGTTTTTTTGGGATCCAAGATTATCCCATACTAAGTTTTATCAAAATCGGTTCAGTGGTTAAGCCGTGAAAGTGTCCCGCTGTTTTACCCGAATATTTCGCGAACATGAGAACAACTCAGACTAAAAAGCAAGCGCAACAGACAGATAAACAGAGTTTCTGTCGCATTTATAATTATTAGAATATATATTTAATAATAATAATGTTTTTGGTAAATGTCCCATCCCATATTAGAGTGAAGTTCTCAACAAGGCCGCTGCGTGTTGGATCTGTGTCCCCACATAAGCCTTTCAAAGGACCGGGTATTCTCGTTACTGAGAATACAAGATAATAAGCTATTTCATAGATTCTCTCTACTTCCAAACTTATTCACTTCAACTTTTTAAATATCCCATGTGTTAATCCAGGTTATGAACTATCCGGGTGCTAAATTTCATTCAAATCCATTCAGTAGTTTTTACTTTTAGCGCTACACGAATAATTATTTCGTTTGCGAGTAGGCGGAGTCTAGCCAATCCGGAAATGCAAGACAGAGATAATACTAACTGCTTGCTTACGGGACGAAAAGAGCTAAACATATGCAAAGGTCGCGAAAGATTGTCTTAGAAATAATAACGTAAACGATAAAATAGAAAATCACATATTAATCGAAATCTATCGGATGGAATGAGAAATCAATCGACATTAATCTAGATATTATGATTATGCATTAACAGTGTGAATATTTTTTTATTAAGTTGAATAGTTTGGTGGATAAAGCAAAAAAAGTGTCTTTATAGAGCTGATTTCAAAAAATAAAACTATCGAGGAAAGTTTCTTTAATCGTGTAACTGATCGACATTTATTTTCATCATATCCTCTTCTATCTAAGAACCAAATTTCAAGTTAATAACTTCTATAGTTGCTAAATGAAAACGAAATAAAAATAATTATTTAAAACAAAACGGTTTACTCACGTATATTCTCGCAAACTGTTTGACTCGCGACACCGCGGCCGCCGCGTCAGCTCATGATTAGGGACTCCTATTGAGTCTGAAACTAGTCGGGCGATCCCGAGAATTAGCGTGAGTAAACCGTTTTGTTTTAAATAATTATGAATACTCCTCACGAAAGTTATTAAGTATACGAAATGAAAATAGCTAATAAATTTGTGGATCGCCTTAATGGTGTATCAAATATTCTACCTTCGGGATTATAATTAGGGTTAGATGTTGTATCCATAATGATTGTGACATAGATCATATCAAATTAATTACTAGTAATTAAAATTTGTTGGCAACACCATTACGCAATGTAAAATCGATGTCCGTTCATATATTAATGTGATTTCTACCATACTTTGCATTTTAATAGCATAATTAAGATCTTAATATAGTAGCTTATGGCCGAACACTTAAACGCAACTTAATATTAAGTGGCCGTTGTAACACTGTCTCTGTTACTTTGAGTTGTAAAATAGTGACAGATATAGGTATATTTAAGAATGTTTTAAAGTTAAATGCATTAATGTATGTATAGTGTTTCTTACTATATTTATTAAGTTACATTAAATTCAATCAATAATTTAAATTAGTTTTTGGTAACGAAGTTCTAGTTAAAAATATCTCTTTAATACGTATTTTACTATTTAAAACATTATAAACTAGTACATATATTGTTTAATTTAATGTTTATTTATGTATTTGTGTTCTTCTTACACTTAAGTACTTATTTTCTAACAATAATTTATTCTTCTTTTACAGAATTAAAAATGGCGCCATCTATTGGTATACCTGAGTACTATGCAGGCAAAACGCTCTTCATTACCGGAGCAACCGGTTTTATGGGGAAAGTATTGATCGAAAAACTGTTATGGAGTTGTCCAGATATAAAGAAGATGTATTTACTAATGAGACCTAAAAAATTACACAGCAGCAAGGAGCGGTTGGATGACTTGTTGAATTTTCGGGTAAGTGCTGCCATCTAGTATCGAGTAGCTCAAACATTTATTTAAAATTAAAAAAAAAAACGTTAATTTACAATATTAGTTTTGATAAATGGTTCTCATTTTAATTAGTATAAAGGATGACTGCATAAAAAATACGAAATACGAATATTTTTTTATTATACTACTTTTACTTTTCATATCGAGTCAACATCTATAACTTTCTTCAACTTTGAGCTTGTTTTAATAATATATAATATAATATTATTTATTTCTTTAATTATTTTACTGATAGTATTAATTTTAAATTAATACTAATACCAACACTGAAGTAAAAAAAAAACGAGTGTGCTTTAGACCACACGACTGAAGCAAAACTTCTTCATATACGAAACGTTATAAGAGAAAGAGAGAAAGAATATGTGTACTCTCACCTCTCTCTCTTGCGCTTACAGTAATATACGAAACGTACCTCTCTCTCTTTCTATCTTCACTAAGTTATATCTCCCTCTCAACTTCCGTTCGCCTCGTCCGACCACACTTTTCGTAACGCTCTCGTTACGCATTCACCAGCTTAATCCCCAAGTCAAGCGTGCGTAAAGAAGTTTTACTTCAATAATATCTTTATTAATCTAGAATAAATAAAGACTCGATTTTTTATTTTAATGTCTGAATATACTCCATTTTATATTTCTTACAGGTTTTTGATCGTTTAAAAGCCGAACATCCGAAGCGCTTGGAGAAGCTCCGAGTGGTTCCCGGTGACATCTTGTCCGAAGACCTGGGTATCTCAGACGAGGACAGGAAACTCGTCTGTGAGGAGAGCGACATCATATTCCACTGTGCTGCCTGTGTCAGGTACGTAAATAAAATCAGTTTTATATTAAATATATCTGGTCTGTCTAATATATAGGGTCTTTAAAAATAAATTACGGACATGCAAGATTACACATAAAGGATGCGTTGGTGTCTAAGTGTAAGCCGTACGGTTTTCTAAGTACGGTTAAGCTGCGCTCGACGTGTCCATGTCTGTGGATGGATGACCATTTCTAAACATACAGAGACCCCTCCGTGCCTCGCAAAGCACGTTTAGCCGTTGGCGCCGACTGGCATACGTTGATCTTTGTCAGTCGTTAAGTCATTACAATTCTGACAACCAGTCTTACTATGGGATACTGTGTTACTCAGTAAAATGGGTTGTGGAGGTTACATAGACAGTCGCTCCATGTAAAATACGTTTTTTAACTGAATCCGATAAGACTAGAAGCCGACCCCAACATAGGTTGGGAAAAGGCTAGGCATAAAGAATAAATTACGCGTACAATGTAAAAAGGAATCGACTTCAATGAAATTTATGAGGTGATCTCTGAGATGTGGTCTCTGAGGCAAGACAAAAATATTTTTTGAAATCGATCCAGAATTGCCGGCGATATCGGGTAAAAGGAAATACAAAAAAAAACTGAAATCGCCAATCCGCAAGTGAGCAAGCGTAAAGATCAATGTTCGTTTCTTCACTATATGAAAAGACACCTGTGCCCAGCAGTGGGACATTTATATAGCTTTCATATCGACTATGATTACTTTAGTGCAAAGATCTTAATATATCCCCACCGTTTACAGATTTGACATGTTTCTTCGCGACGCTGTCAAGATGAACACAGTTGGAACTAAAAAAGTCCTGGAGTTGGCAGAAGGAGTAAAGAATCTTGAGGTATCTATTTTTTTTTCTATGTACAATTATACAGGGTGTTACCAAAAGGTTATATCTATCCAGAAGGAGTGAAGATTACATCTGGTATTATGGTTTACAAAATTACGCCTCAAAATTAGTTACTTAAATAATTGATATCCCATTTTTCGCGTCAATTATTCCCCACTAAAAATCATAACTAGATTGCTGAAGCAATGTATATGTATATTAACATTTAGCGAGTCACGTAAATAAGATACTTATTAACCTTCGTTGTGCAGTGACTCGTTTGCTATGATTTTTGGTGTTGAATAATTAATAAATAAAATTGGATATTAATTATTTAAGTAACTCATTTTGAGCTCCATTTGAAATTTTGTTAACTGACTCTATACCAGATGTAGTTTTCACCCCTTTTGCTTTGTTATGAGACCTCGCGGCAGACTTAGGAAAAGATGGCGGGACGATCTCGACACCTTTGCGCGGAACTTGCCCCTGGTAGCCTTAAACAGAGATGAATGGAAACAGGAAAGGGAGGTTTTTGTCCTGCAGTGGGTCTAATGGCTCGTAATCTATACTAATATTATAAAGCTGAAGAGTTTGTTTGTTTGTTTGAACGCGCTAATCTCAGGAACTACTGGTTCGAATTGAAAAATTCTTTTTGCATTGGATAGTCCGTTTATTGAGGAAGGCTTTAGGTTATATAACATCACGCTACAACCAATAGGAGCGGAGCATAAATGAAAAATGTTGCAGAAATGAAAAACCGTTGAAACTAAAACACGCGAACAAAGTCGCGGGGGACAGCTAGTAAAATAATAATAATAAATGACCTTTCAGTAACACTCTGTGTAAATATTTCTACTGCTATATAATCAATTTTCCCTTAAAGACGGCAATGAATGATGAGGGGATGTGTGTTCGCCAGTCTCTAATTCGGTCCATCAGTCAATTTCCATCAACTAGAGCCAGTAACTTGTCTCTCATTGCTGGAAATTGATGATAATGATAATACCAATCTTCTTCTTCCTGCCCTTTTCCCAATTTATTTGTGGTCGGCGCACAATGTTTTCTCCTTCCATTCTACTCTATTAGCCGTCATACTGTCATTCACAGATTTTTCCCCCATATAATCACGCACGCAATCGATCCTCCTTTTTTTCGGCCTTCCTCTTCCTCTCCAGCCCTCCACATCCAAATTCATCACTCTTTTATTCACATGCGTTTCATCCCTCCTCATTACATGCCCATACCATCCTAAACGATTTCCTTTCAGTTTTTCTGTTACTGGTGCCACATGATAATACCAATGAGGGTTGCTATCATCAATCATGCAAACATCACAATTTCCAGGCTTTTGTCCACGTGTCCACCTCTTACTGTCGCTGCGAGCTGGAGATCTTCGAGGAGAAGCTATACCCATCCAAGCACCGGCCGCAGCACGTGATGCATGCTGTCGACTGGATGGATGATGACCTGCTCAGGCATATGCAACCAAAGTAGGGCTTTCATCTATACTATAATATAATAATATATAATATATATATAAAGCTGAAGAGTTTGTTTGAACGCGCTAATCTCAGGAGCTATTGGTCCGATTTAAAAAATTATTTCAGCGTTGGATAGCCCATTTATTGAGGAAGGCTAAATGCTATATAACATTACGCTACGACCAATAGGAGCGGAGCATAAATGAAAAACCGTTGAAACTAAAACACACGCGGACAAAGTCGCAGGGGACAGCTAGTATATTTATA
Organism: Diachrysia chrysitis; assembly: GCA_932294365.1. Lineage (NCBI taxonomy): Eukaryota > Metazoa > Arthropoda > Insecta > Lepidoptera > Noctuidae > Diachrysia > Diachrysia chrysitis. The sequence goes on from OW028670.1 coordinate 6,372,785, forward strand.
TAAACACGTTTATTACTCGGCTGTCTTATTCGGCGATTTTTTTATTACTCGTTCTCAGTCGAATAATTATGGTTCAACTGACATTTATTATTTTCATATTAAAGGTCATCCCTTTTCATAACCTTTAAGAACTGTTCTTATTTATTAAAATTATGTATTTGCTGCTATCGAATTATTTATTTTATTCATTTAATACCAATATTTCATTAAAAAAATGTACGATAATACAAAATTTATAAGCTTTTAAAGTTAGCAGGTGACGCATTTTCTATCTCTTTTTTGCAAAACCACGACTTGTACGGGGCAGCCCATGATTAGTATGGAGAAAAGAATAATGACGACACATTGTGTTATAGCTCTCTCTGTCTTATTAGCAATATTAAAATGATTGTAACTAGTTCAATATGAAAGTAATTAATCTACCGTTCTTACAACTCAAAGTAGTTTGTAATATATTTTTTAAAATGAAATAAAAATATCCTGACAAATACCCAATTATTTAAGCCAAATAATACAATTTCCAGGTTAATCGATCCTCAGCCTAACACATACGCTTACACAAAGTCTTTGACGGAAGACCTTGTGTCGCAGTATGCCGGAAAATTCCCCATCGTGATCGCACGGCCATCTATCGGTGAGTAGCCGAACTAATGTAAAAATTATTTACTTACTGCCCAAATTAAATAAAAATTTACAGAATTTGTATTTAAAAAAAATATTTCTGCATTTAAAACTTGCCTTTTTGGACAGTTAATTTTATTTTGATTTCGAATAATTATTATTATATGTATAATGTGTTACAATTTTATACTGATACAATGTCGTATATTTTACAGTAACTGCAGCTTATAAGGAGCCTATTCCCGGTTGGGTGGATAACTTAAACGGACCAACTGGACTATTAGTAGGAGCTGGTAAAGGTAAGCAAATAACTAAATACCTACTTTTGACGTCACATGTTTAGGGAGCCTTATTCTGTTAAACTCGAACTAAACTTATCTTTCCATTGGTATCTTTGTCACTTACTCATATTTAGAAAAAGACAGACGTAAATTAAAGCTGTCAAAATCAATTCGAACTATTATCACCTATAGCACAGAATAATTAAAAGATAATATGAATAGCGACTCTAGTTGCGACAAAACAAGGTGCAATTCACATAAGGTCGTGTAAGTAGTCAGGGTAGCCCACGAAATTAAATTTTTCTTACGTTTTTTATTGCTATTTACCAAACAGTTTCAGGCTGTTTTTTGAACAAAATACGATTGATATTTTATCAAAACTTATTTAATGAGATTGCATGAACTTAGAGGGTTATTTTAATTATTTATGATAACGGCCGCGAATCGTATTTTGTTCAAAGAAACAACATGAAAATGACCGGCAAAATTGCAAGAAACGTAAGAAAAAATGCATTTCGCCGTCTACCCTGACGCTTCAACCTTAATGCCTATATACCGATATTTAACTAAACATTGCCACTATCTTCTAACGCGTAACATTGTCTGGCGTGGCGCTTTAGGATCGTAGACTTGTCGCTTGCGACAGCATAACTATCTAATAGTATAAGAACGCACTCGGCAGCTCGGACAACATACTGCCTTTCGCCTGCTCCTTCCGGGCAGGCGAATGGCAGTAAGTTTATTAGTGGGCATTGTTTCACTATATTTTTATTTATATTTCAGGTGTGATTCGTACTATGCATTGTAACGATAGTTATCAAGCTGATGTGGTGCCTGTCGACATGGTTGTTAACGCCTGCATCATCCTAGCCTACCTCACTGGGATTGAACAGTAAGTACTTATTTGTATAATAACTTTCGTGAGAAGTATTTATAATTATTTAAAACAAAATAATTAGTAAGTACTCAATCATATAAAGTGCCTTGTAAGTGTTTAAGGTTGTATCTTAGAGTATACATAAGAAAGCATAGAGTAAGCGCAACACTTCAAATATTGATGATTCCGATATTATTACGGTAATATTAGGTTTTGAGATAGTATTAATAAAACGGCGCGCTCTGTTTTAACACTAATTAATTTACGACGACGCTATTCTGTTAGGCGCACTTATTTGTAATCTAAGGGTTGTACAGTAAAATCGTCCACCTATGTGTTATAGTTACAATGGGGCTGTAATGGCTACTATAGAAATTAAAAGCCTATAAATAAGTGACTGACGCTTAGATACTTAAAATGATAAAAAAAATGTCGACTCAAATATTAATAATGTTTTCTTATAAGCTCGTGGTTTATATTTTCAGACCAAAAGAAATCAGCATTTGCAATATCACTCAGTCTGGTATCAACCCGTTGACTTGGGGGCAAGCTTTGGATATCGGTAAGTTACTTAATCATAAATCATAAATAATTAATATTATTTAATACATTATTGGCCCCGATTCTGTTAAACAGAGCCTCTAGACGAGTGGCATTTCGACAAGCGTTAACGATGATAGAAATAATAATGACATTTCATTTCGATAAGTCACGTGACTTAGACTTGTCACTTCCATACATTTGAACGATTCGATCAGCGTTATTGCTTGTCGAAATGTCACTTGTCTAGGGGGGCTTGTCAGTGCGTGTTTAACAGAATCGGAGCCAATAGTGTATTATGTATATTAGCTTGTTTTAGGCTATCAGTATCTTTTTCACTTAAACATAATTAGAAATGGATAGACTAAAATTAGAACTGTTTTTTTTTATAAGTTTAAGTCAATTATGGTGGAAAAATTATTTATTATTTTAAGTTGTTACTTGTACGTAATCATAAAAGAGGAAAACGACTTACTACAATACAGAACTAATTGAATTACTATAACTGTCATAATCTATTCAACATGGCGTCGTTTTTTAACATAATAAAGAGTTTTTTGGTTCGAAACATCAGCGAAATAAAAGACATATATTCAAACAGTTTAATAGAAAACAATTTCTAAATATTTACCCATTCGCTCTTCGTAATCATGCTAAAACATAATTCTCGTTTACAGGCCGTATCCACGTCCAGGAGTTCCCGTTCTCGGTGTGCCTGTGGTACCCGGGAGGTTCGGCGAAGACCTCCTGGCTCGCGCACCAGTTCGCCCTGTTCTTCACACACATGCTACCGGCGTACTTCGTCGACCTACTCTTGTTTTTGATGGGGAAGAAGACTTTGTAAGTACACGAAAATTAAAGAGAATAATTCTATGCCGAAAAATGTCTCTTTTCGTTCCAAAATATTTCATTAAGAAAGCCGCAATTTGGCGAGTCAGATTCGCACACAAAGGGTTTTCGTACCATTGTACAAGACATAATACTATTTAGTTTTAATTATTTGTTGTTGTAGTGGCAACAGAAATAGACACTGAAAATTTCAACTCTACCAAATTGCAGTTAATAGGGAAGACACACTCTCAAGAAATCATGAAAATCGAACCACCCGTTCTTGAGTTATAAATGCGTACCTAACCTGACATTGTTTAATATATACTTATATAGACAATACTTTTATTTAATCAATTAACAATTTTAAATATTTACAAACTTAACTTAACTATAATATACATACAAAAGGAATATAAAATAAACTGATCTAATTAAACATAAACCTATAATATGGCATCAAAGAATTCGTCCACATCGCTGTCCACTGGGAGTGTTCCCAAAAGGCTGGCGGCATTGCCACGTTGTACGGCAATGCTTATCCTCTGTCCAAGGTAAAAGCCAGCCCTTGGGTCGCGCGAAGTGTCAACGAGGCGTTTGGCTAGATCTTTAAAAAGCATGTGCGCACTCGGACCCCACGGACCAAGGGTCTCAACCCCAAAAGGCTCGAATATATAACTTCCAACTAGGTTGTTATATTGTATATGTATTTATTATAAAATAAGTATTTTAAGATGTAAACGTAAAACTAAAAGGTTAATGTCGACCAAAGAACAGACAACAGTACACTATAAAGTCTATTTTTTTTACCACTATTATACTAACCTTTAAAATAATATATTTCAGCATGATAAAAATCCAGAAACGCATAAACTACGGTCTAGAAGTGCTTCAATACTACACAACTAAGGAATGGCATTTCACTAACGACAACATGGTGGCACTACAAGGCAAAATATCAAAAAAAGATAATGAAACATTCTACACAGATATAAGGGTAAGATTTAATTTTGTCGTTTGTTTTTCCATAAAATTCTGGCAAAGGATACTATATAACCCAGTATAGAGTGTGCGCATCGCTAGTAGACATTAATCGTAAGCAAATTTTTAACTGTGAATATTACGCTCGTTTACTGATTTAAGTGATTTTCCGTTTGACGATAGACGTTTATGTGAAAATATCGATGGTTTTAATTTTATTAGGGTAAGGTATGGCGCGATCAGCTTTAACATAAAGTTTCCGACGACACCAGTTCACACTAGTGCTCACAGTTCATGCTCTGGTAGGCGCACTCTATAGTTAACTAATCTATACTAATATTATAAATTTGTTTGTTTGAACGCGCTAATCTCAGGAACTACTGGTTCGAATTGAAAAATTATTTCTGTATTGGATAGTCCGTTTATTGAGGAAGGCTATAAGCTATATAACATCACGCTACGACCAATAGGAGCGAAGCATAAATGAAAAATGTTGCAAAAATGAAAAACCGTTGAATCTAAAACACGCAAACAAAGTCGCGGGGGACAGCTAGTTATACTATAAGTGTTCAGCTGTATCCGGTGAGATTAAAAGCTGACGCCAAAAAAAGTAGAAACTCTATCTACCATCTAGTTTCTTAATGGCCAGTCAACACAAAAAAATATTATCCATGCCGAATCTAAAGTCAAGTGCTGTGATTAGTTGTTAGTATTTTGATCAACCAATCACAATAATTACCATCAATTAACAACATAATAAATCCAACAGCCTTTTAGAAGTGTAACGTAGTAAAAAATATATTGGTCCAAAAATTCTTCCTTTAAGTACTCCATAGGAGTTTCTAACTATTGTGTTCTTTTGTTTTTCAGGTTGTAAATTGGAGCATGTATTTAAGGGACTACATTAAGGGGGCTCGTGAGTTCTGTTGTAAAGAAGACCCAGCCACATTGCCACAAGCAAGAAAACTTCACAACCAGTAAGTGTAACTATATCATTTACTTCATATGGGCCCTGGCTCCGTGGCCAAGTGACATTTTTACAAGCGTTAAGGATGATAGAAATCTATTAAATGACTTGAGAGGTATAGAACTGACATCGTTTTCGGACAATTTTGCCATACCTAATATTGGAATCAAAATAACATCTACCAAATGAATTTTAGGACCCATTCATGTTAAATTTTTATCCGTGGTGCTTGTCAACTGGGTCTAGCTCAGTTGTCTTATCTTTTCTTTGCCTATGGCCTATCTTTTCTGTTTGTCTCCCGCTTGCAATAAAGGGAAGTGGAAACAATTTTTTCCTACTCCTCCTATTTACTACTTCTGATTAATTTCGTTGCGGGTTCCAAAACAGTCAATCTGGTTTAAGTGATTTTCCGCGCAACGACATTATTTTAGCAGAAATATCGATAGGTTTCCGTTATTATAAGGGTAATATTAGGTTTTGAGATAGATTTAAGAAAACGGCGCGCTCTATTTTGTCACTAGTTTTACAATTTTACTTGTTTATACTAGTGCCTACAGTTCATACACGATAGGCGCGCTCTATAGTTTACTTATTTTATTCTCTTAGGTCACATGGCATAGAATTGTCACTTCCATGAGTATATTTGAGCCATTCGATCAGCATTAACGATGGTAATAGTTTGTAATTTTGAAGTTAATTAATATTTATCTTTGTCCTCTTATTCTTCCCGCTGCTGTTGGTAAAGTATAGAAATGATTTTTAGTTTAGCTTAATTTTCAAATAAGAGAATCGGTTTATTTAGGAATAATGACGGTTTACTCACGCTCTCTCGCTTCTCTATTGCTCTGGCTGGAGGTCCTTAAACTTCTCGCTAAAAGGCCGTTGAAACAGTCAAAGCCTGCACTCAGGCTGATTGCGTAGCTATCTTAAACAAAAATATAGTCCTTAATCATGATCTGACGCGGCGGCGGTGTTGCTAGTCGAACAGTGAGTAAACTGTCATTATTCCTAAATAATTATGAATCTCACGAAATTTATTATACAAAAGAATCGGCATTAATATAGCTCATTATTGTTTTTATGCTAAATTATAATTTGTTTTGTCCACAGATTATACTACTTGGACAAAGTAGTACAGGTCGCTCTGGGTATTTTATTAGCGTACTTGATATATTATTACTTTAAACTGATATTCTCTGTAGTAAGTGCTTAATAGATCAATTATAATGTTTAAAGTAAGTTTTAAATAGTTTAAAACTTGTGTAAAAAGAGGCTAACAGTTGCGTAACTGTTATAATAATGACGCCATTTTGAAACGATTTAACTGCGATTGAAATATCCTGTAAGTATTTACTTGTGTGATGTTATATTTATGAACAAGGACAGATAAAATAATTAAACATTGGTAGGAAGGTATATTTTTTTCTGGTCTGTTTGTAAAAATAATATTTTAACTGCAAAAAATATGCATGAAAATAACCTACATTAAGGCTATTTTCATGCATATTTTTATACCTATTAGTTATACAAAGTATATTAATATAACTTCTACAATCTAAAAATATTGTTCATTAAATTCAGTCTAATCAATTTATGAAAGAAAATAATTTATTATGTGTCATGTATATCGCTGATTCTGTTAAATAAAAACTAAACTTATCTTTGTCTATCAATTAGAGATGTCAAATTCAGTTCTTAAAAAAAATATAGCTTCAATTTTTTAGACTCGGAACTTGAGCACTAAAACCATAGTTATGTTCAAGACGCCAACTTTTTTCAAGTATTCTCTTTTTTTTCTCGTCTTTTTCTCTCACTTTATTTTAGTTAAAAAAGAATGAACAAATTTTGGTTTAGTTTTTAAAATACAGAATCAGCGCCCACGTCATCATAATATAAATTCAACAACAAATCTATAAAACCAAAGATTTGCTTGACATATGGCTAAAATGACTTGCCTGAAATACAATAAATATAAATAATATAATTACATATATTAATTTTCATTTCCTAATATTGTAATATTGTTTTAGATTAAGTATATGTTGAAATAAAAGTCCGTAAAGACTTAGAAACCTTAATGTATAATAGGTACCTACGTAAAAAAATATAATTGTGATGTGTTGTAAGTTTTGAATAATAAATTTAATTTAAGATATTTTTTTGGGTTTTTTTCACTAACAATTTTTTAACAACTAATAGCAAACAAAATGAAAAACACAATAATTAGAACTATATGTAAAATTGTCAAAATTATTACAGTAGTATTAAAATAGTTAAATAAAACAAAGTTTAATACAGTGCTATCTATGAACACTACAACAAACTAACTTGACTTACCAGTTCGTATTAAAACAACTAGATGGCGCTAACAAAGACAAAGTATTTAGTGCAAACAATATTAAACTGCGTAATACCGTATTTGCTTGAATAATAATGATTATACTGACACGTCTATTGTGATATAAAGAGCGCTTATAATTCCTTTGACTGGCGATGCCTACCATATATTTAACTTGCAATTTAAAAGTAGGTACCTTATACAGGGTGTTACCGAAAGGGTATATACATCCAAAAGGGGTGAAGAGCACATCTGGTATAGAGTCAGTTTACAAAATATCAGTTTAAAATGAGTTATTTTTTTTTATTTTTTTTTTATTCGACACCAAAAATCAAACAATCGTGTCACCGCACTACGAGGGTCAATATCTTATGACGTCACTCGCTAAATGTTAAGGCGCTACACGAATAATAGTTTACGAGTAGGCGGTGTCGAGCGGAGAGGCGAGCCAATCCGGTAATGCAAGACAGAGATAATACTAACTGATTTCTTACGGGACGAAAAGAGCTAAACACATGTCAAGGTCGGAAAAGATTGTCTTTGAAATAATAACGTAAGCGACAAAATAGAAAATCTTATATTAATCGAAATCTATTGAATGGAATAAAAAATCAATCGACATTAATCTTGATATTATGATTATGCATCAAATAGTGTGAAAAAATATTATCAAGTAGATAGTTTGGTGGATAAAGCAAAAAAAGTATTATTATAGAACTGATTTAAAAAACTAAAACAATCGAGGAAAGTTTATTTAATCGTGTAACCGATCGACATTTATTTTCATCATATCTTCTTCTATATAGGAACCAAATATCAAATCAATAACTTTTATAGTTGCTAAGTAAAAACGATATGAAAATAGCTAAAAAAATTGTGTATCGCCTTAAGATACATCGCTGCAGCGGTCTGGTGTTGAAAAGTTGATGCGAAAAATTGGAAATCCATTAATTAATTAACTCATTTTGCGTTGAAATTTTGTAAACTGACTCCAGATGTACTCTTCACCCCTTTTGATAGACATAACCTTTCAATAGCATCCTGTATAGTACGAATTAAAATTGTAATAAAAAAAACGGCTATTAACATTTAGTATGTTGATAGGAATAATATTACAATAGTGCATTAACATAAATAAAATAATGCATTACAATTATTTTGATATTGCGTCGCTATATTTTTTTTTGATCTATTATTAGTACCTGTTACGTACAAGGAACTAGTACGAAATGTAAATCTGAATTGTAAGCATATTTTAAACAAATGTAAGTAATTTATATCAATGTTGCCTTGACTTTTATAACCAATCAAAAGTAGGTACCTACTTTTGACTTGCAAATCAGTCCAAAAGTAGTTTTAAACGTATTCTTTCCACAAAACTACTTTACTGAAATAACAGTTAAAAGTAGTTTGGCCCAATGGAGCTGATTAAAAGTAGTATTTGTCGTTGTACAAACAAAAATTGTGATCTCTATATCGCTAACAAAAACGCTAAGTATAAAAAAATAAAAAACAAATGAAAAAAAAACGTTTTTTTTCGTTTGCACATCGACAAAAAACTCAGCCTGTATACAATAAAAAGTAAAATATTATTATATACTTGTACTACATGATGAAGATGCACGCACCTGAATTTTGTTAAACACATCATTTTTTTTTTTTCCAAAACTACACGGATCTTATTAGTCCTTTTACTGGGTAATACAGTATTCGTTGGTCCAGACTAGATTATCAGCATTTCAGGAAAGAAAGAATACCAGCGGGCTTACTACCTGAAACTGGTTTGGTTCTGTTTTTGATTCGGTTTTCGATTTGATCCTGAATTGATACTCCCGAACCAAGCCGAAACGAAAACCCAGCGTCGTTTGCAGTATACATGTGACTACGTCATCATAAAGTTCTAAAACTCTTCAGTTTATTCAGTTTTAATAATATTTTTTATATCTTTCACGTTTTTTGACAGATATTCTCTTAGGTTATTCTCGATCGAGCTTAGTAACAACTCCTGCCACTGCACGATCTGGCGCTAGTGTCGGCTTCTAGAGTACCAACTCGATCTCAATTCGATTGAAACAGAACTCTATGGGGGCAGGCATGCGTGAGCGAATCCGGGATTCCGGCAAAGGCAAGGATGGGACCGGGGTGTTTTTACTCGGTGCAAGTACGACATAAAAAAAAAAAAAAAAAAAAAAGAAGGTCGCAAACGAAACAAGCCGCCAGAAGCTGGTGGGGTGTCATCGATCGCTGTCTGCCGTATTTCTGGGAAGTGGATCTGAGGACCGAAATTGTGGGATAAATTAAGAGTTCGATCCCGCCGTCAGCTCATGATTAAGGACTCCTATTGAGTCTGTAACTAATCGGGTGATGCTGAGAATGCGCGTGAGTATGCCGTCAAAATTCTTAAATAATTATAAATTGAGAGGGTTTGTAAAGCAGTGAGGTTAATAAGTATCTATGTTACAAATAATTAATGGTCAAATATTAAGTTATGACTGCCGGGAGTAGGATCAAATATAATAAAAATATCTCAGGACAACATCAGGCCATCTGATCCCAAAGTAAGCAGAGCCTGTATTATGGTAACCAGACAACTGATAAACATACTTATATATTTCTAAACACATACATATTATAGATAAATTACTCCCAGACACAAAACGTATATTCACACAAATATTTGTCCTGGGTACAATCGAACCCAAGACCTCTGGTTTAGCAGTCAGGGTCACTAGCCACTAGACCAAAAGGGCCGTCAAATAATACAATATACAATAGTTTTCTGACTTCCTAGGCAGCATAATAAATATTAACTAGCTGTACCCGCGTTGTTGTCTGCGTAGATTTCAGCCATCTATATGAACTTGGGAGCAAAAAAGCGTTCAACTTCTTTAAAAAATAGGACGCTAGAAAAAAGCAAATATATAATAAATATATATTTATAAATATTATATATTTAGAAATGAATAAGTACCTACCTATGTTTATCAGTTGTCTGGTAGCTATTAAACAAGATATGCCTAGGTTGGGATCAGATGGCCGTGTGTGAGGTTTTTAATTTTTTATAAAAAACGATTCCCGCACTAAGGAATTTATTTATTGTGTCGCGGGGGTTTCACAAACATTCAAATCACATGCACAAAGAACACCCAGACTTGGAACAAGCATTTGTGGATCACACAAATCTTGTCTCATGCGGGGATCGAACCCGCAGCACGTCGCGCACAGTGGTAATAGGCATGTTTCCTAAAAATTTTTTTAATGCCCGCCTGGTAGATTAATGAATTTTATTGGACACGTATTTTTTCTTTTCTCCTGCGAACAAAAAATGATCAAAATACAGAGAACGGAAATTACGCGTGACGTCACTCCTCGCTACAATTTTTACCAAGGCGTGGCGTCATAAGCCCCCACTCCGAAACTTTAAAGCGCTGTATCTATGTAAAAAATACGTGTCTTATATTTTTTTATTATCTAACTGACGGACTAAATAGATTTTAACTTTTCATACCCAGGAAACATCCCTATTGGCCTGGTGACCTGTAGGGACCACTCGGCTATCCGTGCAGTTGACTTGTCTAAGATATTAAGAAATATAAGATATTAAGAAGAAGAATAAGTTGTCCTAAGATATGAAGAAGATATAAATTCTTTGATGCAACCTTTAACTATTTTATTATATTTATACATAGATGTATAAATGTCACCTTGAACACTACCTTAAAAAGCACTGCCCAAACCAGTCTAAACAATGTCAGATTGATTTAAGCAATACATGGACAGAATATTTATTGCTACACCAATTTTTATAACTAAAAGGTCGCTATGAAAATATTTAATGCTTAGTTTAGAATCCTTACCAATATTATAAATGCGAAAGTAGCTCTGTCTGTCGCACTTCTCGCCAAAATTACTGAACTGATTTGACGACCTCCGTGGTCGAGTGGTTTTCATAGTGTCGCCATCTCTGAGGTCACGGGTTCGATCCCCGGACAGTTCAATGTAGAAAACCGCTTTTCTACATTATCTCGGGTCTGTGTGTTTGTGGTACCTTCGTTGTCTCTGAATTCCATAACACAAGTGCTTTAGCTACTTACTTTGGGTTCAGAGCAATGTAAGTGATGTAGTCCACATTTATTTAATTATTTAATAATTTAAATCCCAGATCTCGTTCTTAGCTAGACAACTTAGTTACCTCAAATATTCTCAGCTATATTTTAGATATAATTCTTTAACATACTGCCACCAATTAATTTGTTTTGTCAACTAGGGTCCCATCCCAACTTCGCAGTAAACAAAAAATTAATGAATAGGGATGTTGACTGGGTATGAAAAGTTAAAATCTATTTAGTCCGTCAGTTAGATAATAAAAAAATATTAGACACGTATTTTTTCTTTTATCAAAACAATAAAAAATTACAAAGATACAGCGCTTTAAAGTTTCGGAGTGGGGGCTTATGACACCTCGCCTTGGTAAAAATTGTAGCGGAAGTGACGTCACGCGAAATTTCCGTTCTCTGTATTTTGATCATTTTTTGTTTGCAGGAAAAAAGAAAAAATACGTGTTCAATAAAATTAATTAATCTACCAGACGGACATTAAAAAAAATTAGGAAATATGCCTATTATGTATACACACGCACCTTCCTCTTGAACCACTCTATCCATTAGTAAAAAACATGAAATTCTGTTAAGTAGTTTTCGAGTTTTTTACGTTCACATGGACAGACAGACATACGCGGCGAGGGGCTTTGTTTTATAATTATGTGTAGACAGCTATTACGTATGCGACGGTCATGCGGTAGATTCGCACAGACCGCTTTCAGTTGAATATACAGTGCAGTGTGCTAAGTCCATTGTTCAGTGATTAAATATTACGGGTAAGTACAACTTAAACTATACTCAAAAATAATTAATTTAATAAACATGAAACAATATTTATTTATCTGTGATATAAAAATGAATCGCTGAATGTGTTGCTGAGCGCAAATCTCGAGAACAGCTGAACCGATTTTACTACTTCTTCTTTTTTTTTTTTTTTTTTTTTATTATTTATTTATATATCAAAAGGTACATTTAAATTTTTATAAAGTTATAATGTCCAACAAAACTATACACATAGTTTGTCTGTTGGATCAAATTTTACTCACATAATAACATATAGTAATTACTTATATAGTATTTTTTTTTAATGATATAATGTTATGTATTTATAGTACTTATCACCAAGATCCCACAAGGCAGGTCCACTAGTAGCTCATTCTAGTAGTAGAATTAATAGATATACCACCAATAAACCCACCTTATAAGATCTTAGTGATAATTAGTAGCTAGATATATTAAGTACGTAAGTATGAATATCGTAGATTTTTTTTTTTAATATTCCTGGATATACGAGGATGGTTTTTTAAGGAGAAAAAAGTTAAAAAAAAAATAAAGAATCGTCTGTTAGGCGGTACGAAGTAAGCCGGGTCAGCTAGTATTAAATATTATTATTTTATAAAAAAATTACAAATTTAATACGATATTTTTAATTTTGAGAATCATTTTATCTTCATCTGTTGTATTAATTTTAAATTATTTTATTTATAGTAGTTAGTTCAACAGTCGTTTTCTTATAACCCTGTAAAAAAATAAGAAAAAAAATTACTTTTATTGGTCCCAAAGTGAGGCAAAACACAAAAAATAATGCGTAAATATTTTTAAATGATAAAAAAACTTCATAAATTTCGTTTGTTTGAACAAACTGATCTAAGGAACTACAAGTCAGTATTATGAAATAACGCTATGTAACATTACCCTACGAACTTTAAAAGTCGAGAAAAATATTCAAAGCCGCGTGATATAGGTAGTTAAGTATAATATATTGATAACTTATTAACATTATTGTTTTTTTAATAGTAGGTAGACGATTATTTTTAACAATTATGAATATATACATTAATTATTAAAAACAATTAAACAATAATACTTATTTACCATAATATAAGTTACCAGCTTACTACATACAAAGTTTCATCGGTAAAATCGGTTCAACGTTTTATCCTTGAAAGCCAGACAGACCGAGTCATTTCCGAATTTATTTTCATAATATTAAGTATGGATATATAAGTATGGATATATAAGTATGGATATTAAAATACACATAATTAGTATCTTAAGTTTTTTATCTCCATAACAACAAACACTTAAAAAAGAGAACGATAAAACTGACTTGACTGGCCTGTTGGTCTAGTGGTTAGTGACCCTGGCTGCTAAACTGGAGGTCGTGGGTTCGATTCCCACCCAGGACAAATCTTTGTGTGATGAGCATGATCATTTGTTCTGTTTCTGGGTATTATTTATCTATAATATGTAAGTATTTAGAAATACATAAGTAAGTTTATCAGTTGTCTGGTTGCCATAATACAGGTTCTGCCTAGTTTGGGATCAGATGGCCGTGTGTCAGTGGTCCCAAGATATACTATATTATAAATCCTCGTCAAGCCCATGTCATGTTTATGAAGCATCCAAATAGGGATGTTGACTGGGTATAAAAAGTTAAAATCTATTTAGTCCGTCAGTTAGATAATAAAAAAATATTAGACACGTATTTTTTCTTTTATCAAAACAATAAAAAATTACAAAGATACAGCGATTTAAAGTTTCGGAGTGGGGGCTTATGACGTCTCGCCTTGGTAAAAATTGTAGCGAGGAGTGACGTCACGCGAAATTTCCTTTCTCTGTATTTTGATCATTTTTTGTTTGCAGGAAAAAAGAAAAAATACGTGTCCAATAAAATACATTAAACTACCATGCGGACATTAAAAAAAAAATTAGGAAACATTGTATCCAATCTATACTAACATTATAAATTTATTGTTTGGAGCCGAAACTACGGAACCAATTTAAAAAAAAATCTTCTAAAAAAAATCTGTAGTATAATATTTGTAATCGTCACAAAAAGCCCTCTCAAACGATACCAATGTGTATAAGGGAGGGAGGGAGAAGCGAGGGAGAGGTCGACGCATTAAATATCCCTTGGGTTGGCAACAAGAGATAGCAAATGAGGTATAGATGGCATACTTGTAGAAGACATAAAACAAACAGCCCTAGACAAGTGACATTTCGACAAGCGATAACGCTGATCGAATCGTTCAAATGTATGGAAGTGACAAGTCCAAGTCACGTGACTTTTCGAAATGAAATGTCATTTCCATACATTTAATGTAACTTAAGCGATTTCTATCATTGTTATCGCTTGTCGAAATGCAACTTGTCTAGGGGGGCAGGAGAGTTAGAGAACAAAATAGAAATTACTTCGAAGAGAAAACAAATAAATTAATAGTACCTGAGATGTTTAATAAAATAGATATATTAAGACTAAACCCGAAAATGTGTAGTAGTATAATGAAAAATAAGTTAAAGGATGTACTGTTTGATGAAATTAAATAATAAAGTAGGTATGTACATCAATAATAATAAAATCATTTCGGAACTAGAAATTTATAACTTCAAAATCATACTTTTTGTTTATACTTATTAATTTTCAACTTTAATATGTAACATCAGTCATAATTATGTATTGAAAAATAATAAACGCATTTCGCCGTTAAACAATAACCCAAGTTTGGCGAGTATTAAAGTTACAATTAACAAAAAATCTAAGTTACAATTGTAAAGTAACTAGTTAAATAAATAAAAATTACTAGCTTATCGCTGTCTAAATACTGTTGAAACATAGACAAATGCAGCAACGTATAATATCGTTAGCAATAAAAAAGATGCCTATAATGGTATCCTGTCAGAATGTTAATCTAGAATTAATAATACATACATACATAATTAGATAGTTTCGTCCACTTTCTTAACATCCGTTGCAATATAATTCGACATTGCAGTAATATCCTTTTTATTAATCAATCATGGCTGCCAATCGATCAATTGTTTAAGGTATTAATCAAATATATTTTATGTTTGCGAGTAGGCGGAGTCTAGCGGAGTGGAGAGCCAACCCGGAAATGCAAGACAGATATAATACTAACTGCTTGCTTACGGGACGGAAAGAGCTAAACATATGTCAAGGTCGCGAAAGATTGTCTAAGAAATAATAACGTACGCGACAAAATGGAAAATCAATTATTAATTTAAATCCATTGGATGGAATAAGAAATAAATCGTCATTTATTTCGATATTATGGTTATGCATCAATTAATGAAATGCTCTTGACATCGATGTATGACACTATCATTTAACTGCAAATTTAAATTTGTGTGCAACTGCGGGGAACCCATGCGGGGATCGAACCCGCGCATGTCGCGCACAGTGGTAATTGGCGTGGTGACCTATACCACTCGGCTATCTGTGCAGTCATTATAAGTTTTTTGTTATTTTTAGGGTTCCGTACCTCAAAAGGTAAAAACGGAACCCTTATAGGATCACTTTGTTGTCCGTCTGTCTGTCTGTCTGTCTGTCTGTCTGTCTGTCTGTCAAGACCTTTTTTCTCAGGAACGCGTGGAGGTATCAAGCTGAAATTCATATCAAATACTCAAGTCTATGGTCTCTTGGAGCTGTGAAAAAATCAAACTTCTAAGTCAACGCGATCAAAAGATACTCTCGTTTATGCCGCAAAATTCCGCAAATTTTCGAAACTCGCACGGGAATCAAAACCTACAGGGTACTTCCCGTGAACTCAGAATCTTGAAATTTGGTACGAAGTAACGTCTTATAGTACAGATAAAGGAAAAATTGCGAAAACCGTAAATTTTTAGTTACATCATATAAAAATAAATATTTCTGATTTTTTTTTTTTTTCATTTTGCAATTATCATACCATAACTATGACTCGATCGTAGTGATGGGTGAACTTTTACTTATATACCTACAGGTGTGTACGGAACCCTCGGTGCGCGAGTCCGACTCGCACTTGGCCGGTTTTTTCCTTGTGAAGTTAAACCTAGAATCAGGATTATTTCTTTATTCGTATTAAAAGTGGCAACAGACATACACACTCTGTGATAATTATAATTCTCTAGCTATTATGGTCCATGGGATACTGCCTGCTGTCAGATAGACAGTAATGTCGCGTAACGTCCGTTGTAGCTACAATTTTTAACCACAAGTGACGTTACAAGCCCCTTCTCCTGAACTTTAAAGCGCTTTAACTTTGACATTTTTTCTTGATTTGATAAAAAAAAAAAAATTATGTATTTGTCGGACTAAATGAATATTTCCTTTTCATACCCACAGCACCCGCACCACTATCGTCACCAATCACGAGCCTGTAGCTTAAATTGTTTTTCTTGATTGGTAGAATTGACAGCAAGAAAACACGCAATCTTAGTGGAAATCATAATTGTAGTGACTTAACGACTGTCAAAGATCAACGTATGACAGTCGGGACAAACAGACTTAACGAGGCAAGGCGAGATCTTGTGCCTTGGCCACCCATCCACGGACAAGCCGCTTCGAGCATAGCTTTACACTTATTATCGGTCAAAGGTTACGAGTTTTACTTATCCAGTATCCACCAACCCCTGTGACCTTAATCTTCAATTAATTTTAATTCCAATACAATGCAAATGCAAAATTGATATTAATTTAGCAGACACGTGAGTCAATTTTCTTATAGAAATACTGTCAATTGAAGGAACTGACTGGAATCTAAACATTGACAGTATACCCCCGTCCCTAAATCAAGCTGGCCCGAGCCGGCCAAACTAGCAATAAAAATATGTCCTTAAATAATAAAAACTTAGATCCAGCCCTCCCTTACTGTTTTTCCCTTATTAAGATTGTTAGCAACGTACTAAGTCGAGGTCCGAACCCCACAGGGGTTGCCCTTAGTGAACGTTGCTGACGTAGTTAGTTTTTCTATTGCTCTGGCTGGACGCCCTTAAGGTTCTCGCCAAAAGTCCGGTGAAGCAGTCGAAGCATGCGCTCAGGCTAACTGCGTAAACCAAAAAAAAAATTGACTGTGTTTTTTGTACTGTGTTGTTTGTGTGTCTGCTAAATGAAAAAAAATGTTGCATTGGCATTGTATTAGAATTAAAATTAACTCAAGAGTAACTCCCAGCTCTATGTCTATCAATTGTGGGTGCCCAATAATTATATATTTCTGCCTACCCTGTTACACTTACGCAGCATGATATACCAGAAAGTTTGTAGAACCCTGACCTAAGACGCATAGACATTAACTCATTGTTTAAATAAAATTAAATATTTATTTTATGTTAAACAGTTGTGTTAATGAAACTATGCAAATACATTTATTATAATACAGTTTCAATTGCAATGTCATACAGAAAGTTCTTCCTTTTTGACGGAAGTGAAAATTATGTAGTTCTCAATATACAGAATCAAAATAAAAAATCAAAATCAAAATATTTTTTATTTCGAGTAGGCCTTTTCAGGCACTTTCAAAACGTTAAATGACTCTAGTTGCGCGGTTCCAAAATGTCACTCCTATGGAGAAGAACCGGCAAGAAACTCCATAGGTTACTCTTTGAATGATTTTTTTAGGTGTGCGAATGAAGATATGCCTATAAAACTGCAAAAAACGTAAAATCCTTACTAATATTATAAATGCGAAAGTAACTCTGTCTGTCTGTCGCGCTTTCCGCCAAAACTACTGAACCGATTTAAAAGAAATTTGGTACACAGATAGTCTAGAGCCTGAGAAAGGACATAGGCTACTTTTTGCCGCGATAACCGACATCCACGCAGGCGGTGCCGCGGGAAACAGCTAGTAAAAAATAAATAAATACAGAAATGGAAAACCCGACTGCCAAAAAAAAAACTAAAAAGTAAGAAGCTAGATGTATTCGTTAATTTTCATTGCGGTTCGGTAAATTTTCAGAATAATGTCTAAAGCAGGTAAATTCGTCGATTTTTGCAGTTGAGTTTTGTGATTTTTAAAGTTAAACTTTCTGACCGGCCTTTTGGTCTATTGGTTAGTGACCCTGACTGCTAAACCTGCAGTGTTATTCGCTATGGCGGTTGTCAACAAAAGCGATTGTTGCTTTATGAAAAAAGTCAGTGAATACACAAATTTCTTATAGTTACCGACGTTAGCCAACACTGAATAAGCATTTTGACGTGACAACGTCTTATAAATTGGTTTGCCGGGTGACACTTCAAGAAACTGGGTAACGCTCCGCTCACGTTATGCGCTCACAATGAGAGCGAGTGAGAGGCACGCGTCCCTTCCACTCGGGCATGGTTAGCCCGCCTAAGAGCGAGAGAGACAGACATTGACATTGACAGTCGTTGTCACGTAAAACTTTCGCCCGTATACCGACTTTACAGGCAACCAATTTTTTATACTTATTTTTATCCGGTAAACATCGGTTGGGTTGGCAACTGGAGATAGCGAATAGGCCTACAGAGGTTGTAGATTGCCACACAGGACAACTTTCAATCTTTCTCTAGAAGTTTACTGATGACTAATCCTATTGATGTATCTGTTTTGTTTCAGTATAAACCATGGCGCCTACGGTTCCTGAGTTCTATAGTGGGAAGTCTGTCTTCATCACAGGAGGGACCGGATTCGTTGGAAAGGTAATATCATCTAAATCAATTGATTTAATCAACCATACAAATCAGAATAAAAGCGCTTTGCTAAGTCTAGAGAAGTATTTAATATTCACTTTAAAGTTTTTGACGTGACAACGTCTTATAAATTGGTTTGCCGGGTGACACTTCAAGAAACTGGGTAACGCTCCGCTCACGTTATGCGCTCACAATGAGAGCGAGTGAGAGGCACGCGTCCCTTCCACTCGGGCATGGTTAGCCCGCCTAAGAGCGAGAGAGACAGACATTGACATTGACAGTCGTTGTCACGTAAAACTTTCGCCCGTATACCGACTTTACAGGCAACCAATTTTTTTTAAAGTTTTGTCGCCAACTCTGAGGGCTCAGGTTCGGTCCCCGGACGTTTCAATGTTAAAAAACCACTTTTCAACATTGTCGCGAGTCTGGGTGTTTGTTATCTCTGATTTCATAAAACAAGTGCTTTAGCTACTTAATTTGGGTTCCCTGGCTCGCATTTTGAGGAGTCGAATACCTCCTAATTAGAAAGGTTTCAATGATAGCTGTCTCTTTTCCTTCCGTGCTTATTCTATCTTTTGTACTATTCATTACTGCAACTTATCAACATTTGACATATAGGTCGCGATCAGATTTTAAACGTCGTTAACTATGAAAGTATCTTGTGTATATTATCATTGGTTGAACTCACAACCCTTTTGTTTTACTGCAGTCAAATAAAACTTTAACCTTATTGTCTAGCAGTTAAACGTCATTTGCTTAATCTATTTAACTGTGGGGTTATTTGTTCAATAACCGTTCATTTGAACTTTCCCTTGACAACACATCGTTAGTTACGTAAACACTGATTTACAAGCCTTTGTTAACTGCATAATGGACTCAATCATTTTATTTACCCGACTGCCAACGAAGTATATTGTATAAATCTATACTAATATTATAAAGCTGAAGAGTTTGTTTGTTTGTTTGTTTGTTTGTTTATTTGTTTGTTTGAACGCTCTAATCTCAGAAACTACTGGATCGAATTGAAAAATTATTTTTGTATTGGATAGTCCGTTTATTGAGAAAGGCTATAGGCTATATAATATCACGCTACGAACAATAGGAGCGGAGCATAAATAAAAAATGTTGCAAAAATTAAAAACCGTTGAAACTAAAACACGCGGACAAAGTCGCGGGGGACAGCTAGTGAATAAATAAATTTGGGCAACATCACTCTAAATCCAAAGTAACTAGCTAAAGCACTTCTGTTATGGCATTCAGAGACAACGAAGGTACCACAAACACCCAGACCCGAGACAATGTAGAAAAGGGGTTTTCTACATTGACCCGGCCGGAGATCGAACCCGGATCCTCAGTGCTGGCGACACCTTGAAATCCGGTGTGGACGCCACTCGACCACGGAGATTGTCAAAATTCTTCTTCTATTCCCAGGCTTTGGTGGAGAAACTCCTGCGCTGCTGTCCAGACATTGGCACAGTTTACCTGCTGATGCGACAGAAGAAGGGAATGAGCTGTGAGGAGAGACTCAAGGATTTATGGAGCAAGAGAGTGAGTGGAGAAACAAAGATACTTGGGAAACCGTTTATCGAAATCGGTTGAATGGTTTTGGAGATTAATATAATATACGTTTAAAAACACTAATAATCTATCACCTTAAACGCTTACACTTTCATTATTCAATCAAAACAGCATAAAATCTTCATATGTCTAAATAGCTTTTGACCGCGTGGGTAATCAGTTGTCGCGAAAAAATATAGCCTATAATCCTTTCTTGGGTTCCAACCTAATTTCATACCAAGTTTCATCAACATCAGTTAAGCAGTTTAGTCAGGAACCCTTAAAAAACAGACAGAGTATATATATTATAAATGCGAAAGTACGCATTTATAATATTAAGTATGGTCGACCGGGGGCTAGATGGAGCGACGACATCCGCAAAATGGCTGGCAATGGTTGGAGACGAAGAGCTGAAGATCGAGCTCATTGGCGTGCCATAGCAGAGGCCTATGTCCATCAGTGGACGAAGATAGGCTGATGATGATTAAAATTAAAATCCCAAACCAGTTTTATTTGAATGGGGGCTTGATCGAGGCTACGATGCACTATACAAACTCTTTCGTCCTTCCTTAGATGAAAACCTTATGCACTAACCTACTTTAAAGTCTTGCGCTGTATTTCCTCTCACTCTGGTGCTGGAGACATTAAACGGTGGTAGCAACTTACCATCTGGTGAAAATCCTTCCCGCTTGTCACATATCCCAAAAAAAAATAAGAAAATGTAACTTTTTCTTCTTTTTTCTCAGGTCTTCGATCTTTTAAGAGAGAGGAATCCAGAAGCGATTAAGAAGGTGAAGTTAATAAATGGAGATATCACAGAAGATAACCTTGGTATATCAGAAGATGATAAGAAGGAACTTCAGAATAAATGCAACGTCATTTTCCATAGCGCTGCCTGTGTGAGGTACGTTACCTTCTTTCCTTGCCTTTTTATCAAGATCTGTTGGTACCGGCTCGCAGTATAACCGACTTAACGCGAACATGCATATATACCTTAACGGGTTGAAGTTTCGACCAGCCCCCCTAGACAAGTGACATTTCGACAAGCGATAACGCTGATCGAATCGTTCAAATGTATGGAGGTGACAAGTCCAAGTCACATGACTTATCAAAATGAAATGTCATTTCCATACATTTAATGTCACTTAAGCGATTTCTATCATCGTTAACGCTTGTCGAAATGCCACTTGTCTAGAGGCTCAGGTTACTCTGGCCGTCGTTGCAAGAAGGGTAATTAAAGAATTAGGGTTAGATGTAAACAAGTCAAGCCCTTAAAAGTATAATTTTTCTCCGTTCCCAATATTGTTTGCCTCATCATAAAAATGCGGAAGATACATCTAACTCATTGCCAAGTTCACTGGAGTTTGAGATCCGTTGCAATAGTTCTTCTCAATAATTTTCGACAGAAAACTCCATATTATTTTCCAGATTTGACCAGAAACTGAAAGACGCTGTCAACATGAACACGACTGGGACTTGGAGAATGTTGTCTCTTGCGGAGACTATGCAGAATTTAGAGGTATTAACATAACATTTACATGTTCATACTAGTGCCAACAGTTCATACTCTATAGTTCACTTATTTATTCCTCTAAGGGTCGACAGCTCGCGCAATTCGTGTACGTTATAATCACTGACTAACTTTGAAAGTAATTTGTGTACGAGCGGCTATTCAAAACTTTAAAGCTTATTTAATCATTCATTAACTCACTCATTCAATAATTTACTCATTCATTCACCTCGGTCCAGGTATTCGTGCATCTATCGACAGCGTACTGCCGCTGCGACCTTGAGATGTTAGAGGAGAAGATCTACCCAGCTGTCCACAACCCAAGGAAGATCATGGAGATTGTGCAGTGGATGGATGATGATACCCTCAACTATTTGGAGCCTAAGTAAGTAGGACACCACCAAAACCCGCTTTTTTTAAAGGTGTCTAGCAATGTGGGTGGAATTCACATTACTAGCAATCTTGTTAACCCCTCCAACTAAGCTAAATATGAAGCATATTTAGCTTAGTTGGAGGGGTTAAGGGTGTCTGGAGTGGTTTTACGTACAATAGTGTAATGGGTGGGGTTCGAACCTGCGACCTCTCGATCACAAGGCCATCACCCTAATCGTTAGGCTATTGCCGCTTTGGTTGAAATTGAAGGTGGTAATTTTTTCAACAGGCCTCTTCTCATATAGAGAAGGACGCCTGTGCCCAGCAGTGGGACATTTATAGGCTGGTATTATTTTTATTATATTTTTTTCAACTAGGGACCCAAGTATTTTGCGAGGCCCCTAGACAAGAGACATTTTTATAAGCGTTAACGGTAATCAAAAACCATCATAACACAAACCTTTCTCTTGAATCACTCTATGGATTGGTGAAAACCGTATGAAAATTCGTTCCGTAGTTTTTGAGTTTTACGCGTTTAATCAGACGGACAGACAAACAGACGCGGCGAGGGATTTTGTTTTATACATTAAATTGACAAGTCTTAGTCTAATTGCCGTACTCAGAGACGTTAATGGTTACTTAAGGGATTCTAGATTTACGGGAAGTACCTACCCTATATATTTTGAGTTTCTCTGAAATTTATGAAAAAAAAAACAACATTAATGGCTGTATTATTTTTGTGCGTTGTCTCAGAAGCTTGAATAATTTATTGCAATAAGAGTTCGTAAACTTTAGTATTTGATAGTAATTTCAAAACGATATTTGACTGCACGGATACCCGAGTGGTATAGGTCACCAAGCCAATTACCTCTGTACGCGACGTGCCGCGGTTTCCATCCCCGCATGGGACAAGCATTTGTGTCAAACCCACAAATGCTTGTTCTAAGTCTGGGTGTTCTTTGTGCATGTGATTTGAATGTTTGTGAAACCCCCCTCGACACAAGGATTAAATTCCTTAGTGCAGGAGTAGTATTCTTAAAAAAAAAAAAAAAAAAAAAAAAAGATATAACCTCGCGTTCTTGATAAAAAAATATATCATAACAGACAGACATAAAGATGGACAACAGGGGTCAGTGATCCAATAAGGGTCGCTTTTTCTTTTGAAGTAAAGAACCCTAAAAACAAATTATAGTTGCATATAACTTATAACTTACTAGTATATCTAGAAAAACAAGTCTATGTAATCAATACATACATAATTACTAGAAGTATGTAAGCATATGTACATAACAGTTTACGATTGAGTGTAAGTGCAAGAAGTTGATGAAAAACGTCAATTAAAAACACGTAACATGAAAAAAAATAGATCATAAGCAAACAAAAAGGTGTTATGAGGATAAAATAGGTTTGGGCAGGAATAAGTCAATAATTATTATGACACTAATTTATTCACCAGTTATGTGAAGATACTTATTAACTAGCTGTACCCGCGACATTGCTCGCGTTTATGTCAGTCATCTATATGAATTTGGATGAAAAAAGTGTTAAAATTCTTTAAAAACACGCTAGTAAAACAGTAGAAAATATGCAGTGATAACTGGATTTAAACTTGCAGCAAGATAATTCATTTCCAATCGTACAATACCCAGCTGCTTATTAGATAGTTGTCTAAAAATAAGATATGACGTGGTCGCTATGGCTACCTAATTTTGCCATGGTTGCACTGATGTTTTTTACGTCAAAAATACCAAATTACTTAGGTTTGCAGATGAATTTGAGATTTTGCAAATTTTTAGCTCCATTTCTTATCACCTGGATGTAATAAAGTGTTGAACATAACTAACTACACTCTACGGTCGAAAATAATAATATAATAATAATAATATCTTGGGACATCTCACACACGGTCTTCTGATCCCAAACTAGGCAGAGCCTGTGCAATGGCAACCAGACAACTGATAAACATACTTATATATTTCTAAATACATACATATTATAGATAAATTACACCCAGACACAGAACAAATGATCGTGCTCATCACACAGAGATTCGTCCTGGGTGGGAATCAAACCCACGACGTCCGGTTTAGCAGTCAGGGTCACTAACCACTAGACCAACAGGCCCGTCAATATTATCTTAATGATTTACAGCAATCTATCGATTACTATGTTGGTTTAAAAATAAAAGAAAACACATAGATATTCTCATCATTTATCGTAAACTTATTGTCGACCAATGAGGGTTTAAAAATCCATTACTTTCGCATGTGGTACATCCTTATAGCAAATATAGACAAGCTTAGATTGCGCGCCCATTTTGCAGAGCGTAAGCAAATTTTTAACTAAATGTACTACTCTTTTACTGATTTAAGAAAAGTGATTTGCCGTGCGACGACCGACGTGTATGCGAAAATATCGACGTTTCCGATATTATTAGGGTAATTTTAGGTTTTGCGAATTGCGATAGTTTTAATAAAACTGTGCGCTCTGTTTTGACATTAATTTTACGATTTTACTTGTTCATTCTAGTGCCAACTTAGTTACTTTTTTTTTCCCTAAAGATAGGTACATAGGTATGTAAATTTCCACGAATTGCAAGCCAGTAGCTTGTCTCAAAAATATTGTAATAAGGACTCCATTTTTAGTTTAGAATAAATTATTTAAATTATCAGCGGGAAACTCGCGTTGCAAAAATACATGGTTCACGGTCGCAAAATCAGATATCATATACCCATATACAATCCTCTGATATACACAATATCAGAGGTCATATACCCCTCGCCCACGTTGTTAAGATACTACAACGATACAAAACAACTGCATTGAGAGACTACTTCCAATATAGATAAGTACCAAAGTCCACATCAAGAGATACTGTGTTACCCAGTAAATGTGTTGTGTTTGTCAGATAGACAGTCGCTCTATAACATACTGGTGTTCAGCTGTCGGTGAGACTGGGAGCCGACCTCAACATAGTTTGAGATACAGATTTGGGGAATTGATGGATAGGAACAAAACCAATCAGTTGGTGACTGGTCTGTTGGTTCAGTGGTTAGTAACCTTGACTGCTAAACCAGAGGTCGTGGGTTCGATTCTCACCCAGGACAAATTTAAGTGTGATGAGCATTATGATTTGTTCTGTGTCTGGGTGTAATTTGTCTATAATATGTAGGTATGTATTTAGAAATATATATTAGTACGTTTATCAGTTGTCTGGTTGCCATAATACAGGCTCTGCCTAGTTTGGTTGGGATCAGATGGCCGTGTGTGAGTTCTCCCAAGATAGTATAGTTATGTGGAAAGACTATTCAGACTTTGACTTCCACAACCAAAAATGTTTTTAAAAGGTTGTTTAATCCTTGACCTTTTTATTTCCAGGCTGATATCTTCAGAGCCAAACACCTATTCGTACACGAAGGCAATAACCGAAGACCTGGTCGCGGAGTACTCCGGCAAGTTTCCCATCGCCATCGCCAGGCCATCTATAGGTAAGAAAAAATACCAGTCTGCCTATTTTTTTCGACTGCCCTTGGCTGAATGAGGGCAATTTAGCAGCCGTCCTAACCCATGCAATGGCGACCGTATACCTACAAAAAAAAACAAATGAGAATGATTAATGTATCAGTAACATGAAATATAGATTCTAATGCTATTTTGTATTTTCAGTAACCGCAGCCTGGAAAGAACCAATTCCTGGTTGGGTGGACAACCTAAATGGACCCACTGGGTTGGTTATCGGCAGTGGAAAAGGTATTTCCAGTCCTATATCATAATATTTAAGTATAGCAGACCAGAAATATGTTGGTGTTAGGTAGTAGAAATATCTAGTGGAAAAAAGATTTCCTACTCCTCTGATTTACTACTTCTGATTAAGTAATTACGTTGCGGGTTCCAAGACATTTAATCGTTTTCCTGGACACACCGAGCTTAAGTATCTCGGTGGTATTTATTGATTTTCATTGTAGATCCTGGCTTACAGGAGTTGCACGGGCATGTGTAAAGGGTTTGTCCCAAAAAAACTAGGCCTGAAATTATTTATTTCTAAAAATATTTCTGAGAAATATCAGAGTACATGGAGCTGCGTTTTATTTGAGTTTGTGGAAGAACCGAGTATAACTTTTTATCAATAAGACGGCTACATTTTAATGGTTGGCATCGCATCTTAGCGATCTCTGGTATTGGAGATGGCATTGGCAGTCGGGCAGCGATGTTCACTTTCCATAACGTGAACCCTTTCATTGCTTTTCTGTTTTTAACGACTCCCGCACTATGAAATGTAATCATTACATCGCTGGGGTTTTTACAAACATTCAAATCACATGCACAAAGAACACCCAGACTTAGAACAAGCATTAGTGGATGACACAAATGCTTGTCCTATGCGGGGATCGACCTCGCAGCACGTCGCGCACAGTAATTGGCGTGGTGACTTATACCACTCGGCTATCCGTGCAGTCAAAAAACTTATTTTACTTTTAATATTAATTTGATTTCAGGTGTAATCCGTACGATGCACTGCGAGCCATCATACAAAGCTGACGCCATTGCAGTCGACGTCGTCGTTAACGCCTGTATCCTTATCGCTTACGTCACAGCTCTAGACAAGTAAGTCACTAGCTAGGTTAACATTGATAGACCGTAAAAGACCACAGCACGTCGATTCTGTAAAGTTCAAACAACAACTCGCTTCTCACATCGCTATTCACTCTCACTTCGCATAAGGTTCAAAATGACCTTGATTTCGATCAAATTCGAGTGCGAAATGAGCGTCGAAGTGACAAGAAAATTACCTTACTGAATCCCACTTCTTATGTCATCTCATACTTTATTAGTCAAAATCTCACGTCAAATTAGTTCAACTCGCTGACACGCTCGCAAGTGTAGCGCTAGTGTACATTCGAATTATCAACCGAGTTTTTGGAATGCCAATCAAGAAACTCACAGTGGATTCAGGTTCGAAGTTTAGAATGAGGTGTTACAGAATCACACCGCAGTAGACCATGAAGGAGAACGATGCTTTCGTCGAGAATTTTAAGGACATCTACTGCCTAGCTTTTTTCCAAGCTATGCTGGGTTTGGCCTCCAGTCTTACCTGATTCAGCTGTATACCGTATTATACATTGAGCGATGGCATCAGTATACAATAAAATGTGAAGAACATCACATAGTTTCCTCTAAACCCAAAGTAAGTGGCAAAAGCACTTGTGTTATGGTATCAGAGACAACGAAGGTACCACAAACACCGAGACCTGAGACAATGTAGAAAAGTGGTTTTCTACATTGACCCGTCCAGGGATCGACCCGGACCTCAAAGCTGGCGACACCCTGAAAACAGGTGTGTACGCCACTGACCACCGAGGTCGTTTATTGTATGGAAAGGATTGTGTCTTCTTTTTTGTAACTTTGTTGTTTACATCAGCTTGATGTTTATTGATGTTATTTTAACTTTCTAGGCCAAAAGACACACAAATCTACAACCTGACATTATCTGGTGTATTCAAAATAACGTGGGCAGAAATCATTAAATTGGGTAAGTCATTTTTGTATAGGCTTTTACTAGAACAGTTTGAGGGGATCTTGGTATATGTTTATGTTAAGTTTACTGAGGTTTCTTTTTAGATTATCCATCCTGAAATTTTTACATTTAGTATATATACTACGTTTGATCTCCCTTAATAACTTCGTGCCTGGGAGGTGACCCTTGTATGAATTTCAAAACTAATTTGTATTAGTATATTATGTTTTATATAGTTGGCATTGTTGCCAACGCAATTTTTTTATTCATTTAGCAGGCCCACAAACAACACACAGTACAAAATACCCTTTTTTTTGTTACGGGGTGAAAATGTAATGACTTCAACCCACGCCGAGGGCACGACGTGGGGATATTTCGGACTTACACCGACTAAAAACACCCCGGTCCCGTCCTTGCCTTTGCCGAAGTCCCGGGTTCGCTAAAGCATGCTCGGCGGGGCTACGGTGGGAGTACAAAATACCGTAGTGCATAAGCAGAAAAAAAAAACTAGAAAAACGCAAAGGGAAAATACATCTCAGATTTCATAAATGTTATTTTTTAATTTTTCAGGAGAAAGATTTGTTAATGACTACCCGTACACCGTGGCGCTGTGGTACCCTGGTGGTACCATCAAGTCATATAAGATAGCCCATCAGATTGACAAGTTCTTCAGCCATATTCTACCTGCTTATTTAGTTGATGCCTTACTGTTCTTACTGGGAAAGAAGACTTTGTGAGTTTTTTAGACAGTTTCTTTAAATACATTATTTATTTATTTAATATTTATGTATACACAAAATCAGATGTACAAAGGTACTGCTTATTTCTAAAGAAATCTCTACCAGCAGACCCGCGAAAGGAGAAGTATATATTATATGTCTAGCCTGTTGGTCTAGTGGTTAGTGATCCTGACTGCTGAACCGGAGGTCGTGGGTTCGATTCCCACCCAGGACAAATCTTTGTGTGATGAGCATGATCATTAATTTGTTCTGTCTCTGGGTGTAATTTATCTACAATATGAATATATTTAGCAATATATAAGTATGTTTATCAGTTGTCTGGTTGCCATAATACAGGCTCTGCCTAATTTGGGATCAGATGACTGTGTGTTAGTTGTCCCAAGATGTTATTTTTTTATTATTATTATTAATTATATAATATATTATTATTTTTTCTGCCGATCTAAACATTGTAGCAAGGAAACTGAGGCCTTTGTCTTGCAGTACAGTAGGACGATCGTAGCTAAAATCATAATCACTCACGCTCATTCTCGGGATCGCCCGACTAGTTTCAGACTCAATAAGAGTCCTTAATCATGAACTGACTCGGCGCGGTGTCGCGAATCGAACGATAATATTACTCATTAATAATTATAAATCTTCTCTTCTCTTTCGTCACACTCTTGGCAGAGTGGGCGAGGTCATCATGACAGGGGTGGTGGCATAATTATGAATACATATATATCTTTTTCTATATAGGAGTCAATATCTTTTATATTTGCTTATTAAAAACGAAATGAAAATAACATAAAAATTAGTATATCGCCTTGAGACTCATATGGCCCTCAATTATGCCCAGAGCAAAAAGAATTTGAAACCTTGGACACAGCTACTAACACATTAAACTTCTTTTACAGTATGATCAACCTTCAAAAACGCATCAGTCATGGTCTGAACGTGCTCCAATATTACACCACGAAAGAATGGGACTTCAGGAACGAGCACTACAAGAGTCTTTGCACCAGGGTGTCTCCAGCAGATAAGGAGACGTTCTTCACCGATTTCAGCCAGTTGAAACCTGAAGAGTATCTTAAGAATTATGTGCTGGGGACCAGGGAGTTCTGCTGTCACGAGGACCCTGCTAATATTCCGAGGGCAAGGAAGTTGCATATGATGTAAGATATATAAATTTCATTACTAAAAGATTGTGTATTTGTTAATGCATTGGCCTATCTACTAGCTTCTTGCTTTGGTTCAGAGCAATATAGGTTATGTTTTCGAGATTTATTGATTTAAGTGAAAACTTATCAATAATTATTGCAGTGGGTCACAGGATAGGTCTAAACCTTTTTAGGACCTTGAGAAAAAATCGTAGTCTTAGTTTTTTTTTATTTAATGTGGACAGCATTACATACATTGCTCTGAACCCAAAGTAAGAAGCTAAGGCACTTGTGTTATGAAATCAAAGACAACGAAGGTACCATAATCGAGACAATGCAGAAAAGTGGTTTTCGTCATTGACCCGTCCGGGGATAGAACCAGATACCTCAGCGCTAGCAACACCTTGAAAAACCCAACCAAGAACCAAATTCTTCACTGTTTTCCTAGACTGTGCTGACGTATTGGCTTACAAAGACCCGTCAATTTTTTTCTGCGCGGTAGGCCCAGACTTAGATGGCGGGACGAGCTAGACTCCTTTGATAGCAATTGGTACAGCACAGCCCTAACCAGAGAGAGATGGAGGGAGAATAGAGAGACCTTTGCCCTGCAGTGGGACAGAAATCTATAAAAAAAACTAGTTCAATATGAAAGTAATTAATCTGCGGTTTTTACAACTCGACATAGTTTGTTATATATTTTTTTGATACGAAATAAAAAAAATCTTGTCAAATGCCCACTTGTGGCTGATGACTCACCCTTGACTTTGGATCAATAAATGATCTTTTGTTTTTTCATTTGTTGTTTTCTCTTTTTCAGCCGTTACATCGCTGACAGATTCACTAAGCTGATCTTCATTATACTTATTTGCTGGCTCCTCTACAGCAACAGACACATCTTCACGACATCTGTGGAGTTTCTGGACACAACACTCAAAAGTATACTACCAGTAAACCAAGTTAAAGCCGAAGAAATAGATCATAATATATTGTAAATTAATTAATTATAATTAAGATTGTAATCTGTGTAGCAATAAAACCAAGGGGAATATTATTAAAATGGGGTATTTGACAGCAAGTTAAATATAGGATCTATTGATGGCATCCATTATTGAATATGAATTTTAGAAATCAGTTAAGAAAAATACGAAAAATTTTAAGAGAAAATCAACAAAGAAAATAATTGTCTTATCTACTTTAGTCACGTGATCGTAAACGGCTGTGATTGGCCGAATGGTTGATGATGTCAATAACTTGTAAACAGTTGGGTCTTAAAGTAGTCAACAACCCAAGTTTACAAGCAGGTGACGTCACGATGACATGAAGCGCCATATTGTCGGGAATAGCGTTTTCGCGGGATATTTAAATATTTTTTGTTTTCGTTTTTTCTTACACTGTTTGCCATGGAGCGTGGGCACGTCTCCTCGGTGGAGTGATGACCTTGTACGGGCTGCGAGAACTGGCTGGAGGCGTGTAGCGCAGGACCGATCCTTGTGGAGATCTTTCGGGGAGGCCTATGCCCAGCAGTGAGCGTCTATCGGCTGAAATGAAATGAAATGAAGATGATGATTTTTTTTTTTTTTTTAAATAAACCTTTCCCGCACTTAGGAATTTAATCCTTGCGTCGCGGGGGGTTTTTACAAACATTCAAATCACGTGCACAAAGAACACCCAGACTTGGACCAAGCATTTGTGGAACACACAAATGCTTGTCCCACGCGGGGATCGAGCCCGCGGCACATCGCGCACAGAGGTAATTGGCGTGGTGACCTATACCACTCGGCTATCCGTGCAGTCACCACTCGGCTATCCGTGCAGTCAAACAGTACTGTACTATATACAGTATATATACAGTAGACTACATACAGTATATATACAGTAATACCTATATAGATTTTTGATAGAGTCTATCAGTGATTAACTTAGAACAGTTTTTAAAAACCAGTCAAATACCCTATTTTGTTGAGAAAGTGGTCGAATTTTCAAATATATTCTAAGGATACTATTCTCGCAGGCCGCGCGCACACAGACTGCTTGAAGTAGTTGTACTGCTTATTCTGCTTAGAGTGGTCAACAAAACAAAAGGCAAGCGTTGAAGGCGCAAGTGACGCGCGAGTAGGGTTGCCAGATGTTCGGATAAAGCCAGACATAGTCAGGATTTTTGGCTGCGTGTCCGGTTAAATTAGACGCTGACCAGTGGAATAACCAGCTTTTTAGGCTATTTAAATTTGACCATTTATTGTTATTTATGGTAAATGATAATAAGGATTGTTTTACTTAAAAAAATGTCGTTTTGGATAATGTAAAAACGAAAATAAGCGTGTCCGGGATTTTTACCAAAATGTCCGGTAAAACTGGCT
This sequence comes from Diachrysia chrysitis, assembly GCA_932294365.1. Taxonomy (NCBI): domain Eukaryota; kingdom Metazoa; phylum Arthropoda; class Insecta; order Lepidoptera; family Noctuidae; genus Diachrysia; species Diachrysia chrysitis. Next base: position 6,404,934 of record OW028670.1, read on the forward strand.
GGTCTGTCCGGCTTTTCGGTTTTAAGATCTGGCAACCCTACGCGAATGCGACTTTGAGCAGTCCCTTGTCCGTATATGTTGATAACTCGTTCGTCGATAAAGTTCGTTTTTGTTACCTGATACTTTTACATTGCGATAAAAAATGTATTCCAAAAATTTTCTGTCAAATTACTTATTGTAAAATAATAAACAATTTGACAGCAATATTTGTACAATTTTTGCTGTCAAATGCTTTTGCAAGATACATCCCGTACGAATTAACTGTGCACCTCGTTGAATGCGATGCGTCTCCCGCTTCCCCGCGCGGCCCCCCGCTCGCCTTGTGCGTTCGGTAGCGATAGCATCTTTGATACAGTTGCGACATAGTGGCGTCACAGTGCCAGGTGCGCAGTTAATTCAGACGGGTTGTACTTGCTTGATAGGCCAGACTTGCGTAATTAGGTATCGTTACAAGCGAAGCCAGCATAAAATGTAACTGTAATAAATATACAATGCTGACAATAGTTTTTAAAAAGTTAAATAATTTTCTGTATAAGTTACCTTAGAGAAAAAATAATTAAAGTATAGAGCGCGCATATCGAGTATGAACTGTTGGCACTAGTATGAACAAGTCATCGAAATCGTTAAAATTTATTCAAAACAGAGCTCGTCGTTTTAATCTACAATCAATAAAACTATCTCAATACCTAATATTACCCTAATAATATCAAAACCATCGATATTTTCGCATAAACGTCTGTCGTCGCACGGAAAATCACATACATCGGTAAAAGAGCGTAGTACTTACAGCGAACAGTTTGCTTACGCTCGGTACAAGGGGTAATAGCGATGTGCGCACTCTATCCTTGTCTATGTTTCCTCTAAGGTATATATCTTGTACGTATATAATTAATATTATTTTGTATGTTGTCGCAAATATTATCTAATAATTAGATTAATTATATAAATGTTTTTTTTTTTTTATTTCTCCCGTTATCTACATTAAATAGCCAGCCCATGTAGCCAAGAGACATTGCTACAAGCGTTAACGATGGTAGAAATCGCTTAAATAACCTTAAATGTATGGAAATGACATTTCATTTCGATAAGTCACGTGACTTAGACTTGTCACTTCCATATTCGGTCAGTTAGCGATTCCACAGAACAAATATACTCTACCGAGCGATTCGGTCAGCATTAACGCTAGTATGAATTTAACTTGATTAGAGTGGCAGGTCCCTGGTTTTCACTAAACGAAATAATATTTTAAAGCACAGACCAGCAAAAATACCAGTTTAATAAAGACCCACCGCAGGGAAACAAAATCGGGAATTTCTCGGTTAATTCACTGTCATAATTGAATAGGTACTTAGGTACAAAATACTAACGAATGAAATAGATGAAATTGTGCAAAAACATACTATATTTTTCTAACCTGCGTAACAATATATGAACAATAGTAAAATTAATCTTACAACTTAAATACAAATACGATATTAATTACCTAATTTGATCACAAAAAACCGGAAAAGTGCGAGTTGGACTCGCGCATAAAGGGTTCCGTTTATATTTATGCTACAGTTTTTTTTATTATTTAGTGTTATAGCGGCGAAAGAAATGCACACTCTGTGAAACTTTAACTCTACGGTATTACGGTTCATGTTTAACTACCCGCTGAAAGACGGACGGACGGACAGAAGAGACTTAGTAATAGTAAAATAGTCCCGTTGATAGCCTTCGGAAACTGAACCCTAAAAACAAAATCATCGTCAGCACGATTTACTACTACTAACGCCATCTATGTTCATTTTTGAAAATTGCATTTAATGTTTCGGTAATTTTGTACCAGAGATATTTGAGTAGTGTATTAAACGAAATAAAGCACTTAAAATAAATATTTGTGCGACAGAAATATTTAAAGTTTGCATAGCTTTAAAGGACTAAAATCTTAAAAAGTAAGAAAATAAAATAAACATTTGAAAACTTAACGAATTTAGAATACAAGTATCCAAGTTTAAAGATCAGACTTATAATTTTTTGTATGAGTGTAGCAGGCAGTAAAGTAGTAAAGCCTTAGATCAGAAAAAAACAAAAGGTTAAACAATGTTTTACTTTACATCAGTTTACAATTTAGATTTATTCATTAACCTCAGGATTTAACCTCGCCTCGATGTCATCATTTCGACTACACCCTAGAAAGCACTACACTAGAAAATTCTATAACCCATAAAGATTACGACGTATGAAACGGTGAGTAAATAAATCAGCCAATGGAAAGATTTGTTATTATCCGTGTCAACCAATTGTATTTATATTTAGAACATCCAAGAACAAACTATGCGTCATCGAAAACAAACTGTTGCATCAGAAATCTCCAAGGGCAATCTATATTGTCTTTGTTTAAATCGATATAAGAAAATACAAATAAACCATTAAAAACGAGTGGTCACAATCGATTGCTTAAATTTAGAAAAATAGCAGCTAACGTCCAGCCCATGACTGTGAGGACTGGTTGATTCAACATACATTTACATGTCTGTTAACGCCACCCTTATGGTGGCCAATGTCATGCATACCTGTTATTTGCATGGTTACTAAAATGCCGATTTTTGATGTTATTTTTTTATTCGATTTGTTAGTGACAGTGCTGTTAGTGTGCTTATTATAAATAAATAAATAAATAAATAAATATGGCCCACCCTTAGTGTTGTACACTATTGAATAAACACAGGGTACAGCTTTAGATATTGTAAATAAAAAAATTGGTTGTTTGTAAAGTAGGTTTACGATCGAGATGTTTACGTGATAACGTCTTATTGGTGATATAAGTTTTTGGGAAGTAAGGAATTAATGAAGATAACAATTTTTTCAAATTTTCATAGTTTGTTTCACTGTTAAACATTCAACGAAAACTTAACCGCACGAGAAAATCTCCATTCGTTTGTATGCCGCTAGAGTGAGAGAGACGGAAGATCGGTCCACTCACTCGAACGCTATGCCAGCCTCCGCTCGTGAGGATTCCGCGTGACAAGTTTCACGGAATGACTGGCAGCGCTCGAGATGAGACGGGAGATCGGTCCGTCTCTCTCTCGTTATACCTGCGATCGCGCTCGTGAGGTTTTGGTGTGACACAAGTTTCTGAACATGTCACCCGACTAAAACGATTTTAAAGACGTTATCACGTCAAAAAAGGGAAGTTAAATGTTTAAAATGCTCTTAAACAATCGCAAGTCACTTAACACAATGTATTTAAATCGTTGAAGAAAAAAATTCATAATAATTATGATATAATCGATTGTTGACTTAATGTTACTCGATTAAAAACCTGACGCGCAGCACTAGTAGCAAAGACAACAAAACCAATATTTTCATCTGTCACATTATCTTTTTCACAAAATGGCTGAACTATAAAGACGTGTATTATATTTTCGAGTTATTATTGTCACAATGGAGCCTAAAAACGATTATTATTCCAACAAAAGCAATTGTACAACAACATTTTCGATCGCAGACGTGTTGATTTGTGGAGATAAATCTTCATCTGTGTGTATAAACGACAGGTTTTCCTTCCGTGACCGTGTGTGGATTTCCCCTACTGCTGTTCCCTTGAAGACTTTTGTGAATTTAACAAATCGCAGTGGACACTTTCATAAGCCTTCTTTTGATTTTGTTAAAGACTTAAGAGTTTCAACAATGTGCGCGTGAGTTAAAATGCCGAATCTGTGATTATATTTGTTAAATTGTATAGAAAATAAAAGTGTAAAAAGTATAAAAAAAAAAATGAATTTATCTACTAATTGGCGCGACAGGCGCACTATTTTTAAACCCCCACACAACTTTTCGATTGTAAACTACAGTACAGAATCCAAAAAGGACTTTCAAGCTGCGTTTGGTGACGAGCTGTTTCTAAATAACCTTCATCTTATCCCGGATCCATTAAAGAAAAATTTAGCGGACACTATCATTACCGAGGATAAAATGGCGCCTAAATCTAAAGAAACTTCTATTGGCGTGGATACAAACGAAGACATGCTGAACGCACCAGATTATTCCCCATTATCGGGCATCACAAACTTCTTCTCTGGTGTAATGAACGTTATTACTAACGCTATGTTTAGTAAACGAAAACACTCTGATTTTGGTGAAGGAAACGTCGGACAGATGGCGGTACCGCCGTTGTGGCAGGGCGCCAAAGTCTCAGATGAAAATAAAATTGTACAGGATGAAAACTACTCAAATGATATGAACGGTGAGCTTTTAGTGTCAGACATGACTGACTGTAGAAAAGCAGTTGCTCACTGCCAGAATAAAATCGAGCAAGTACGTCTATTGCTGGGTAGTCAGCCTGTACCGTGCAATTTTAGAAGAAGGCGTCCTAAAAAGGTTTTCGTTGAAGCCGGTTCCGTAGAAGACTGTTTTGAAGATGCCTTTTCACCGGAAGACTTTGAAAACATTGCCAATGATTCCTATATTAAATACTCCAGCCCTGTATGCTACCATGAGCAAGTTTTCCATGAGATTGACGCTCCTAAGGTCAAAATTGAGACTTGTAGACGTCCTGATACAGTCGTCGAACCTACACCAGTCTGTGAAAACACAGAAATTGTTAAAACCGTACCTGAAATTGAAACTAATGATAATAATGTAAATACAGACTCAAAGAAAGAATTAGTGGCTTCATGTGAAGACAAAATTAACAAGTTAAAAGCATTTTTAGAGAGTAGAAAAAAAAAATCTGTTATTGAACCAGCACCAGTTAGCGTACCAGAAATTAAAGAAACAGAGAAGCCGAAAAAGACAAAAGTAAAGGATAAACGCTTTAAGAATCCAAACCGCACTTGCGGTAAGCGAATGAAGTCCAAAATGAAGAAGAACATCCAAGACGACCTTCTGTTTGCTAATGATATCAATTCTGAGGACTTATCATCAAGTGTTGACAACTCACCATCAGTCTGTAGCTTCGAGAAATACATTACGCAACCTCTGAGTACTGCAAAGGAGTATTTTGATGAGGTCTCTGGCCGTTTCCACTCATCAGTCACGGACAGCGAGGATTCCTTCCAAATTGTGTTCAATGACATTCCTAAACAGCGACGTACCTCAGACTGTGAGTCCGAAGACTCATTCATCGTCTTCGAGGACTCACCAGATAGCTGTTACACTTCCAACGATGTATTCGGAGATACAAGTGATGAGGAAGATTATAGTGATTCTGATATGAGTGATTCAGGTTGTGAAAACATGGTTTTCAATCTTCCATCGTGTTTATCAAAAAGCATCTGTAACTTGGCAGATGACAGTTTGTATGTGGACCGAAGTGAGGATGAAGTGGACTGTGCTAATGTGAAGGATGTGTGTGATATTGTGGCTACGGAGACCGCAGAAGTTCCTGTGGAGAAGACGGGCCTGCTTCTTGATGAAAAGAAAAAGCGGCTGAGAAAAGATCTACCACCGAAAAGGGTGAGTTATTATTTTATTTAAAGCTTAGTCCATAGCTTTGGTTACTGCACTGTATATTACCTTCACAGTATTAGTATTTTGTTTCTACCTTTTTAATTAATGTTTACTTAACAAACCATGTCTATTTCCTGCAGTTTAGACATTTGTATTTCTTTTTAAACAAGTCTGCTGATGTAAATTTTGCTGTACCCTGTATTGTAGCAACAACTGACCAAAGTAGTGTTCAGAGATCTAATGCATTAAGTAGTAACAAACTTTTTCTTAACATTCTGCTCCATTAGGTAGGTAGAACTATAATGATGTTTCTGAAATCTATCTTTATCTTTTTGTTTTTTATAAAAACGACTCCCGCTCTAAGGAATTTTATCCTTCTGTCGCAGGGGGTTTTACAAAAATTCATATCATATGCACATAGAACACCCAGACTTGTAACAAGCATTTGTGGATCACAGAAATGCTTTTCCCATGCGGGGATCGGATCTGCGGCACATCGCGCACTCTCTGTCCAGTTTTCGGCCTCTAAGCTAGGTATATTTAGAGAGAAAGGTAGAAACGAGACCACTGGCGCGTCAAGCCTGTGGTCGCAGGTTCGAGTCCTGCCTGAGGTTTAAGTTTTTTTTCCACTATTTGTATTTAATTACGAAAGCTAGAAACATAAGTAGTTTACAATAACAAAACCCGCGTCATAATATTCTAAACAAACGTAGGTATGTACCCTTCCGCTTTACTGCGCATAGATAAATTATCACTCTAGTGACGTGACACTAGATTGTAAATAATCAACCATCAAACTCAATCAGGTATTAAAAGATGATGAAATATGAAATTAATTTATTTTATTTTTTAACTTTTACTAGCTATTGTTTGATATATATTTTTTTCCTTAAATGACGATACATAGGGAGATACCTTACTCAATACGTTTTCCTGATACTTATTATTAAAGTGGCAACAGGAATACCTACACACTGTATAAATTTTATGAGAAATAGCCCGCTGACAGATAGACGGACGGACAGCGGAGGCTTTGTAATTTATAGGGTCCTGTCCGCACCCTTCGGGTACGAAACTTGGACTGCACTGATAGCCCAGTGGTATAGGTGCACACGACAACTACCACTGCGCTCTGTGATGCTGGCGAGCATCGCTACATCATAAAAAATAGTGTGAAGTTCTTTGTTTACGTGTTTTTTATTACGAAGGTAATTTATCAGCTGCAAATGTTGGTCCAAAGTCATTCTATGTAATACACTGGTCTCCGTATTAACATCAACTTCCAAACAGATAACGAAATTTGCATTAGATAAAAATTAATAAAAAAGTTGTTAAATCGTTTTATCGTAACTTTGATAAGGAAATTCATTAATAATACCTACTTCAATCGGTTAGGGAAAATGATAGGCAGTTGGAAACTGTTATTTTACTACAAAAATAAGGGCAGAAAATATTTTAAATTGATTTTCCATAACTTGGAAGTGAACCTACCTACCTACGTCCCGTGTAGCAGTGAACATATTATTAATATATTACACAACGTTCAGTATTATTAACAAATTATTTATCAACATATTTACGTGATAGTAAGATACCTATGTAGGTAGTGTAATTTGTACATAGATAAAACATCGCCAATCGCGGTTAGATAAATATTTAATGCACGAATGACAGAATAGCATATGGTTCAACACGCTAACTACCAATGCCCGATGTGCTGCGGGCTAACATGGTGTATTTTATCATCAACAAGGGTATTTTTTATCATTTTTAAGGTACATACCGCAGCTCACGTCTTGTAGTGTTTTAAAACCCAGATATAGGTATGACTTGACGATTTAAAAGTGAAGATCACGTCTAAACACCAAGTCGTACCTATTAATGATTTGAAAAATATATTACATAGGTATTAAACTAGAATATTTTCTCAATAATTTCATATAGGTGATGAACATTTTGGATATCGTTTATAATATAAGTAGGTAGGTACTACAGTATAATTAATTAAAAAATTATGGAGCATATTTTAAGAAAACCTTCACTGTTTAAAAGACTAATAGGGATGTTTCCTGGGTATGAAAAGTTAAAATCTATTTAGTCCGTCAGTTAGATAATAAAAAAATATTAGACACGTATTTTTTTTATCAAAACAATAAAAACTTACAAAGATACAGCGCTTTAAAGTTTCGGAGTTGGGGCTTATGACGACACGCCTTAGTAAAAATTGTAGCGAGGAGTGACGTCACGCGTAATTTGCGTTCTCTGTATTTTGATCATTTTTTGTTTGTAGGAAAAAAGAAAAAATACGTGTCCAATAAAATTCATTAATCTACCAGGCGGACATTAAAAAAAATTTAGGAAACATGCCCATTATCTATAGTTTAGTACCTATACGGTTTTTGTCAAAGAAAAAATAAATAACGTTGACCAATGCGTGACAAATTTTGGGTGCGAATTGTAAAATGGGCATTTGCATAGTGCAATATAAACGTAAAGAAAATCTAAGTTTAATTGCATGCAAACAGGATGAGTTTACGAGCATGCTCCACCCACTTGCTCAATGTCACTGGCGCTGTCTGCGGTAGCGTGGTAATCACAGCACGTACTTACACCTTCAACCCTCAAATACCGTGTGAAAGGATAAAAAACCTATTTAGGTTGTGAACACAGTCGCACTCTATACCTTGACTCTCATAGTCCGATGTGACGGACATCGGAGAGACAGCAGTCGATAGCATACTGAAACAAGTTACAATAATATACAATCTATATTCAACTTTAATTGATTGGTAGAACCACGCTACAAGCACGTGGACGTTTGACTATTTAAAATATTAAAATAACTGGTTTCTAACCGACATTCCGACAACAATATTGCATAAATTCAATACCAGTCGTAGCTTGTATAGTTTTAATATTTATCGATGTCTTTAACTTAAATTTTTGACGAGCTCCGTGGTCTCAACTCCGGTTTCAAGGTGTCGCCAGCTCTGAGGTCCCGGGTTCGATCCCCGGCCGGGTCAATGTAGAAAAAACAACTTTTCTACATTGTCTCGGGTCTGGGTGTTTCAAGTGGTACCTTCGTTGTATCTGAATTCCATAACACAAGTGCTTTAGCTACTTACTTTGGGTTCAGAGCAATGTATGTGATGTTGTCCACATTTATTTATTATTATTTATTAATTTATTTAAATAAAATTATTAGTGCCAGCTAAATTAGGCCCGGTCGGGGAAGTATCGTTCCTTCACTTGAACTACTTGAAGACACGAATGCATTGCGTTTCTTTCGAGTTTTTGGGAGACCTGAAGGCAGGACTAAATGCCTGTTATTATCATCTCAAATCAATATAGCCTCATTAGGGAATTTATTCCCTCTGTAGCGGTGGGTTTTAACTAACTTTCAAATACACAAAGAATAAGTATCCATTCTTGGAACAAACGTGGATCACAAAATATGTTTGTCACAAAGGTACGTTGATTCATTAGGAACCCAAAAGTATTTTTTTTATTTGTAAAAGGTACCTATGATTGTGTCATACTTATGTCAATCTATAAAATTCTAACTGAATCATTCATAGAATTATCTGTGACGTGTTCCGACTATCGAAAAAGTCCCAATAAATGCTGCCTGTCGTAAACAAAATCTGTTTAAGGTGTTTAGTAAGCCTTTACTCAAAAATCACTCGACTGATTTCGTTGAAATTTTACTTACAAATTGTCTGTAACCTGGATAATTAACTTTAACGATATGACTTCTCCGCCAGTGGCGCTAGTTGCGACTTGTGCGTGATGTCCGCAAATGTTTGTATAGTTTCCAGTTTCCAGTTTCCATAGTTTGTTGGTGGGCTTTGACTGCAGACGCGCCAGTGGCGCCAACTGGTGAGCGCGATAACAGTAGCCCTTATTGTAGGTTCCTGCTGAATGATTCAGTGTCTATAACAATCGCGAATGAAATCGCTGACAACAACTAATATATATACATAATATATAACTAGCTTTTTCCCGCGGCTCTGACCGCGTGGGTGTCGGTTATCGCGGCAAAAGTAACCAATATCCTTTGTCAGGCTCTAGTCAATCTGTGTACTAAATTTCATTTACATCGGTTCAGCAGTTTGGTCGTGAAAGCGCGACAAACAGACAGACAGAGTTACTTTCGCATTTATAATATTAGTAAGGATTAAACACACGTCGTGGGAATTCTTAAGAATCGATGACTAAACAGTATAGTCAGCTGATTTAAGTACCTTCGCAGGTCACACCTAAGTATGCCAACAGACTGTTTGTTTAATAACAGGCATTTCCTTACATTTGTCCGTGCAAGGCCGAATGTGACCGCAATACTGATTCAACCTATACCGACGCAATAAGGTCGAAATTTGCGTAACAGCCGTCCCTAATTAGCAACGACGCAATACCTTATTTTATTGTCAGTATTTTTGTATTATTTATGTTTATTTTGATAAACAATCGTATTTTACTTGTTTATCAAATAATGCAATTTTAATAATGCATTCTTAATCACTAACCTATGCTATTTTAAGTCGCCCTTAAATTGTATGCTGTATTTTACGTTGATTGACATTTAGTAACATAAAGTTTCAATAATCAATAATTACTCGAATCAATTACTAACCCCCAAATTCTTAAACGCAACTTAACTTTAAGACGTTCATTGACAAAGATGACGATAAATATTTTGATAAACGCCTTTTTGACCTTGTTAGCCATTACTAAACAATTTTGCTTGGTAATTGTTAATAAGTCTTGTTCTTTTTATTTAGTTACTTAATTTTATTTACGTTATAAATTTTAATTTTAATATAGCTTAACTTTAAGACGTTCTTAAATATCTATACGCCGCCACTTACACGTTAAAATGACAGAGACAGCATGATACATGACTTCGACTTAAAATAAAGTTGCGATTGAGTAATCGTCCTTCAGTTCCCTGATTTGCTTTAAAAGCTCTGAAGATGCAAGTGTCCTTTGTGCATGACTAACGGCGGGACTGCCCGTTAGTCTTTTATTTAAAAAAAAGGTTCTTATCAAGAACTAGCTGTCCCCCGCAACTTTGTTCGCGTGTTTTAGTTTCAACGGTTTTTCATTTTTGCAACATTTTTCATTTATGCTCCGCTCCTATTGGTCGTAGCGTGATGTTATATAGCCTATAGCCTTCCTCAATAAACGGACTATCCAATACAAAAAAAAAATCAAATCGAACCAGTAGTTCCTGAGATTAGCGCGTTCAAACAAAGAAACAAACTCTTCAGCTTTATAATATTAGTATAGATTTCATTCAAAGCAATACAATGTACTTAGTCAAGTTTGATGAGTTAATGAGTCATCTCTCTAAGAACCGTATTACAAAGAACATCTCTGATCTTTGTCTTTCAAAAGTCCTTTGTCTAATCATGAGAATTTCTTTAAACAAGAACAGTAAGATATAACAATAGTTAAGTATATTATTTTGTTGAAAGTTTTTGTTTAAGAAAGTTTTTATGTGAATTATTCAAATAATTTATTTTAATTGTGTATGTAGTTAAGAAGTTAAGTTATGCTCGACCGCGCGTCAGTTTCGACATTGTTTTACGAAAATCAACCTTAAATGCTTCAAATGAAAGTGCTGTTAATGTCCACCCTGATTCGCCGACTATTCGCCGCTTAATAATCGCTCTTGCACTATTTAAATAAACTCAAACTCAAAACTCAAAATCTTTATTTGCATGTTAAGGTCTTACAGGTCTTAATGAAGTAACAGGCACAGCAGTCAACTCAGTCGGGAGCAATAGCTTCACGTGCTTTCCGATGCTTGCAATATTTCTTAGCAAGACTGAAATTCCGAATCATGCCATCACAAATGACAAAGATTAGATATAAATATTGATTAATATAAATCCTTTCCTGCTTTTCTGTAATGTGTGTCTGCCATACTGAAAAATAATGGAACAAAGAGCAATTCAAGCGTGACAGTCAAGTCGTTATGAACTTATGACGTTAGCTTAGCGTTTATGAAGGTACACATGGCAAAATAGATAGGTTTGCAGGCCGCACTAAGATTTAATATTATACTAGCTGTTTTCCGCGGCTCCGCCCGCGTGGATGTCGGTTATCGCGGCAAAAAGAAGTCCTATGTCCTTTCTCAGGCTCTAGACTAATTGTGTACCAATTTTAAAGCGCGACATACAGATAAACAGAGTTACATTCGCATTTATAATATTAGTAAGAAAGTGAGGATTATACACTGACATTTTTATGACATACTAGGGGCCCGCTCCGGTTTTGCACGGGTGGACATTTATTTTTCAAAATATGTATCTGTTAATCTGGAGTAATGTAGCATTCAAATAAAAAAAGGGTTAATCATTTTGACGACCTCCGTGGTCGAGTGGCGTACACACCGGTTTTCAATGTGTCGCCAGCTCTGAGGTCCCGGGTTCGATTCCCGGCCGGGTCTATGTAGAAAATTACTTTTCTACATTTTGTCGGGTCTGGGTGTTTGTGGTACCTTCGTTGTCGCTGAATTCCATAACACAATTAGTGCTTTACTTACTTACTTTGGGTTCAGAGCAATGTATGTGATGTTGTCTACATTTTTTTTTTTCAAGCAATTTTGTCTCTATGTTTTTAATTAAACTTCCGACGGAAAAAAAGTTTTTTTAAAATTTCTGTGAATGTGTAGGTACCTTTTAATGGCATCATAGGCATCTAAATTCAATTTAATGTTGTTTTAATGTTAACTAATTTTATTGTTACATAGAAATAGCTGCTGTTGTTTTTTCCTGTCAACGAGGATGGCAGCAAGGTTAACTCAAGGTGGGCTAGTTATCTGTAAGGCACGTCTTTTGTAACAACGACGTAGAAAAATCAATCTTATTGCTATAAATATAAGGGTCTATAAAGGTTATAATGTAACTCTCATGTGGTAACCCGACAGTCGATGTCCAGTCGACATATCCCGCGGATTTTACTGAAATTTTCATTTATAAATAAATCAATAAATAATAAATGTGGACAACATCACATAGATACATTGCTCTGAATTCAAAGTAAGTAGCTAAAGCACTTGTGTTATGGAATTCAAAGAAAACGAAGGTACCGCAAACACCTACACTTGGGACCTCAGTGCTGGCGACTCCGGACGGTAGAATATGGAGAACTTTTATAAATGTAACACCTGTACCTGTACCCATGTTTGCAAATAATAAATGACTTTGACTTTGACTTTGACTCCTTGAAAACCGGTGTCTACGCCACTCGACTACGGCGGTCGTCAAAAAGTAGCCTATCCCTTCTTAGTATCAAAGCTTACCCCATGCAAAGTTTCATCCTAATCGCGTCAGCAGTTTAACCGTGAAAGCGTAACAGAGTTACTTTCGCATTTATAATATTAACTAGCTGTGCCCGCGGCTTCGCTCCCGTTAACTGAACACTTACCGTAGCTACCCTACCTACCTACCCTACCCTACCTACCCTACCTACCCTACCTACCCTACCTACCCACCCTACCCTACCTACCCTACCTACCCTACCTACCCTACCTACCCTACCTACCCTACCTACCCTACCTACCCTACCTACCCTACCTACCCTACCTACCCTACCTACCCAACCTACCCTACCTACCTACCCTACCTACCCTACATACCTGCCCTACCCTACCCTACCCTACCTACCTACCTACCCTACCCTACCTATGTCCTTCTCCTGGTTCTGAGCTACCTCCCCACCAATTTTCAGCCAAATCACTTCAGCCGTTCTTGAGTTATAAATAGTGTAACTAACACGACTTTCTTTTATATATATAGATATGTATTATAATATTATGTTTATGCTTCATGCAACGCGAAAGGCCGTTACTATTTTCTGAAATGTCTATAAAAACATATTTACATAAACCTTACTTAATATTATAAATGAGAAAGTAACTCTGTCTGTCTGTCTGTCTGTCAGTCGCGGTTTCACGCTAAAACTTACTGAACAGATTTAAATGAAATTTGGTACACAGATAGTCTAGAGCAGCCTTTCCCAAAGTGGGCGATAACGCCCCCTTGTGGGCGATGCAGGCCTTAAGGGGGGCAATAACACACCCAGAATGAATGTTTAATCTCTGCTAATATAGCTCACAATAATTAATTTAATTTGAAGTTATAGTAGTTTTAGTTATTTAAAAGTTTTGCACAAAGACGGACTTAATGCCATAGGCATTCTCTACCAGTCAACCAAAGGTGGTGTAGAGGTAGGTGTAAGTAAGTAAGTGACAAAATGGAGGTGCTTAAAAATAATTTATTCTCAAAGTGGGCGGTAAACAAAATAAGTTTGTGAACCTCTGGTCTAGAGCCTGAGAAATGTCATAGGCTGCTTCTTGCCGCGATAGGCGACATGCACGCGAGCGGGGCCGCGGGAAACAGCTAGATAAAGTGGTTTTATCATATTGCTAGACTGGGCTTCGAACTGAAAGTAGCTCTCTATAAAACCGGTATACTTTCACTCGTGCTATTTATACCATATCTAGCCTATTTACTAGTTCAATAAAGTTTATCTAGAGATATCGCCTAGCCGTGCCCTTCGATTTCACTTGTCTTAGCTTCTAAAAGTCATATCGTAATGTATAAAGTATTTTATTTAGGTCCGACTGAAATTTGCTTAATTATCACAGCATACTCAAACTAAACTCAATTTTAAGACGCCGTTAAGTCTTATCCTGTTTCTAAACGTATTAAAGTTTGAGATTTATAACAATAACTGTTCTGATTTATGATAAAATAGTTTACTTTGTACTCAATAGGTTAAAGTCAAAGCCTATAATCATAGAAAAATAGGATTTTTTTAAAGAAATATGTTCATTCCGAAAATCGAAACCGCAGAACTAGCGACCTGGCACGATTTCGCACAGGTAGCACAGCAATATAACCTATGTTACTCAGGGATAATGTAACATTCCAAATGTTAAAGAATTTTTGAAATCGGTCCATTAGTTTATGTGATTTGTTTACAAACATACAAAAAATACAAACATTTTCTTTTAAAAAAAATTGTATAAAAGAAGATCCAATAGTTTTGAGAGTTGATTCGTTACAAACATACAAAAAAATACAAATCTTTCCTCTTTAGAATATTAGTATAGATTACTGTGTGAAAGAATGACAAATTACAAAATAACATTGCAGTTACCAATGTATTTTTAAGCACATATTCTTATGCAAAATCGCTTCAATATTGGGTAAGCAGTTCCCTTGAAATTGTGCAACAAACACACTAACTCATGATAAAGCACAATTACGTGGTCGAACACAGTTCGTTTGTATTTCTGAGTTAAACATGCAATATATTATGTAAGAGAGGAAATAATGAATAATATTTATTCCGACATCCATAATAATATTATAAATGCGAAAGTAACCCTGTCTGTCTGTCTTTTTTCGTTTAAGGGGTGAATCACGCAACCGATTTTGATGAAATTTGGTATGAACTTAGAACTTTAAGAATGGACATTAGGCTACTTGTTGCACATGCGATTTGATTGCGTTATGCGTTTGTTTATTTAAAGGTAAAAGTATTAAATAGTGGATGTTTGTGCTAAGGAGTGCATCGACCGAATTCACATTTAATGTCGTATGCAAGGTCGCGGGGACGAACCCGGGACAATACAAACGTTACTGCGTTTACACCGTAGGTACTTAGGTTTTTTAGGTACGTCTGTCTGTCCTTTTAGGCTTATCTCCGAAACGACTAAACCTATTGTCATCGTTGTCTTTACACCCACAGTCAAATTACAAATAAATAAATGTGGATAACATCACATACATTGCTCTGAACAAAGTACCTAAGTAGCTTAAAGCACTTGGGTTATGGAATTCAGAAACAACGAAGGAACCACAAACACCCAGACCCGAGACAATGTAGAAAAGTGGTTTTCTACATTGAACCGTCGGGGGATCGAACCCGGGACCTCAGAGCTGGCGACACCTTGAAAACCGGTGTGCACGCCACTCGACCACAGAGGTCGTCAACTGTGTAAACGGTTTTGTGGGGCATTGTGTTAGTATAAGGCATATTGTAAAATACTTACTTAATAAATAAAAATCGTTGGTTGCCTGTAAAGTCGGTATACGGGCGAAAGTTTTACGTGACAACGACTGTCAATGTCAATGTCTGTCTCTCTCGCTCTTAGGCGGGCTAACCATGCCCGAGTGCCTCTCACTCGCTCTCATTGTGAGCGCATAACGTGAGCGGAGCGTTACCCAGTTTCTTGAAGTGTCACCCGGCAAACCAATTTATAAGACGTTGTCACGTCAAAATAAATAATTTCAAACTATTCAACAAAGAAATATAGTTCTAGAAGGGATTGTATAAATAGTGATATGTGTACAAATCAAAATATACTTTTCTTTATTTCATTGCATATTTTGTTCATATTGTATACTAGTTTAGTTAGCTGCTGTTGTAATCTAGTTGACCGCGACAACCAATTAACTTTGCGGTTGCTGTCAACCTGATCGCGGCGACCAACAACTAACCGCGGTCATATCTGTCCGACGTACAAATAGGGGAGCGGACTGGGTATGAAAAGGCAATATCTATTTAGTCTACCAGATAGATAAAAAAGAAAAAAAGCTCAGTATTTTTTCTATTATCAAATCAATGAAAAATGACGAAGTTATTAGTGCTTTAAAGTTCTGGAGTGGCTTGTAACGTCACTTGTGGGTAAAAATTGTAGCCACAAGTGACGTTACGCGACATTTCCATTCACTGTATCTTCCTCATCGTTAGTTTAATTAAAAAAAGAAAAAAAAAAGTGTCTAATATTTTTATATCTATGTGACGTGTAAATGAAAAAAAATAGTCAGATACCCTATTGTCTGACTTCTCAGCGCCTTATACGTACACAATTAATACAATAATCAGATTGAACAATTAAAATTCTTGGGTGCCTCATTTTAAAAGTACCAATCCATATCGGAACCTTGGCACATATATTGGAAACCGTCCAAGCATTGTGTACATATTGGGTACATTCCCCGTTTCGTCGGAGACTGACGAAGGTTTACGATGATAGCCGAAGTTGATAAGAGTTAGACTAATGACCCATTATTATATGTTATTGATATTTAATTGGTTGCAGGTTGCTATGTGTATTTTAATTGTATATTTCTTGTAAATTATAGGTAGCTTCGTGTTTTTGTTGATAAGGCATAGCTCGGTTAAAAATAAGTAAGTATTTATTTTGCCTTTTCCCAAGCTATGTTGGGGTCGGCTTCCAGTCTTACCGGATTCAGCCGAATACCGTATTTTACATGGAGCGACTGCTTATCTGTACTCCACACCCCATTTTACTGGGTAACACAGTATCTTAAAGTAAGACTTGGTTGTCAGAATTGTAATGACTTAAAGACTGTCAAAGATTAACGTATGACAGTCGGGGCCAACGGCTTACCGAGGCACGGAGGGGTCTCGGTATGTTTCCAAATGATCACCCATCCATGGACCAACCGCGGCGGGCGCGGCTTATCCTGTATTATCGGCAAACCGTACGGCTTACACTTAGATATTATTATTATTACTTATTGATCGATCATAAATATTGAGGAATTCTTAGGCAGTCCATGGATGGGTGATCATTATTATCATATGCACGTGTCTCGAAAAGCACGTTAGACCGTTTGTCCCGGCTGTCTTATCATATTTGGCAGTCTCTCAAATCCGTAAATCAATGGAGAGGGAACTATTTTCCTACTCCTCCCTATTTACTACTTGTGATTAATTTCTTTGCGGGTTCCAAGACAGTCAATCGTTTCCCTGGGACACACCGAGCTTAAGTGTCTCGGTGGTATTCATTGGTTATCATTGTAGATCCTGGCTTACAGGAGTTGCAATGATGGGCATGTATGGTAGACTTGTCCTTAGGTCAAGGCTTTTGTCCAGCTTTGGGACAACTACAGGCCGATATAAAAATTTAAGAACCCATCTTACCTACACATACTGTATTAGCCAGTGTGTCATGGAGGTCAGACAGACAGTCGCTCTATAACATACTGGTGTTCAGCTGTCGGTGAGACTGGGAGTCGACCCCAATGTAAAACAAAACGAGATGATGTTCCTTGAATTAATTTACGCGTAATTTTTTCCGTGTATTTATTATACGCTACAGTTGCGCGGGGTCAATACAGCTGTCGCTATTTTTGTTCCATACAGTCAAACAATCGGTGGTAACTCGTAATATTTTGATATTGATTTCGCCTTTATTTCATAGCAATAAGATTGATAATTGTTTAGTCTCTGTAACTATTGAATTGTGGCCGAATGTATGTTCGTTGTCCAATTTATTATCTTTTTGTTCTTGAATTAAAATGGTTGGTTTCATCTGTTACTATGTCTATAAATAAATTATTGTTTTATCTGGTTTTATAAGATTTGCTACAAAATGCTTGGCTTTTTATTACAAGCTATTCTTTATCTTACAATGTATGTATTTTATGTTTGTTTAGGCCAAATCTTGCAAGCTAAATTGAAACTGTTTTTCGAAATCCGATTGAGATGAAATTTTGCTTAAATACTTATGTGAGTTCGGTGATATTACAATATTATGGTGCTTTTGAGCTGGTATGATGGTGGAGCCAAAAGGTGGCCAGAGGAACTTTGTAACGAAACTTTACAATCCCATCGTGTTAGGCTGGTTTGATTTGTCTTTATAATAAGCTTGTTGCACATACATTAGGCTGCATCATCTCTCGGACTTCTGAATTAACCCATTGTTAATCAGAGTCGGTGAGGCCAAAACAAAGATTGGTTCACTAGATGTCGCATACGTCACCCTAAGGCGTTACAAGTAGAATGAGGAATTTTAACCTTCAGTCGGTGATCTCGGTAACTTGTTGGTAAAGCGATTGGCGCGTTGAGCCAGTGGTCGCAGGTTCGGGTTCTAACTGAGGTTTAAAGTTTTCCTTTATACTATTTGTATTTCATTAAAAGCTTGTATTTGAAATATATATTTATCCTTACTTATATTATAAATGCGAAAGTACCTAACTCTGTCTGTCGCGCTTTCACGCCAAAACTACTGTACCGATTTAAATGAAATTTGGTACACAGATAGTCTAGAGCCTGAAGCGCAGGCCACACCGCCAGCTAGCGGGCGGGCGGGCTAGGCGGGCGAACATCGTTTCACCTCTTTACATACTTCGGTTCACACCGCGAGCTACCGACTAACCTAACGAGCTAAGCTAACGAAATATCCGACGATTCCAGCGAAGCTACTCGTTCACCTCGTTGGCGCGCCCGCGCTTCGCTAGCTTAACTCGCCCGCCAGCCCGCTCGACGCTCGCCCGGTTCGTTCGTCCGTCCTCCCCGTTTCGAGTAGACTAGTCGACGCTCGTCTTTCGAATAGCAGTGTAGTGTTTACGTTTGTGAACGATGAATATGTCATATATCGACGAATAGAACATCGAATAATAAATATCGAATAGAGTATCGAATAGAATCGACAGATAGAACGCTAACCTCTCGCTCTCCCATCCGCGCCTCCCGCTTCGCCCGCTTCGCCCGCTCCGCGCGCTCCGCCCGTCGCTCGTCTGACCGTAGTTTTCGGTGTGAACCCCATAGTTTAGCTCGCCAATATTTCGCGTAGTTTGTATAGTTTCCTTCGTTCGCTTCGCCCACCCGCCTAGCCCGCCCGCCCGCTAGCTGGCGGTGTGGCCTGCGCTTGAGAAGGGACATAGGCTTTTTGCCGCGATAACTGACATCCACGCTGGCGGAACCGCGGGAAACAGCTAGTTTAACATAAAGACAAACACATTTATTTTAATTGTGGTCAATTTATTTTCTATAGCATTTAAAAACAATCTGAGCTCTTAAACGGCCTTGGGACTGATTACATATTGAACCCGTGAAATTAGTTTTATCTAAATTGTATTTTAACAGGCAATTAGTCTAACTAAACGTTATTTGATTATGCCTGTTACCCTAGATATTGTTTAAGTCGTTAAGCGTTAAAATTCTTGCCAAGAGATACTACTGTATTACCCAATAAATCACTTCACTTCACTTATTTTGTCAATATATTAGGTATAAAGTGCGCGCGAACCCTTGTCGAAATGTTTGCGCGCATGTGAGTGACCGGGATAAGAATAGGTCAAATTCGTGTAGATTAATATAGGGTGATTTTTTTTTACCGTCATTCAAAATCATTAATTAGTCAACGCCAAACGTGTCAAGTGATGGATCTCGTATGGGAGGTCTGGATTTTTTTTCTATATTTCGACTTGGAGAAAGTTGTTGAATTTCACTTGTAGGTTCTATCACACTGATTTTCTTTTTCTTTCTCACACACGGCCATCTGATCCCGAACTAAGAAGAGCTTGTATTATGGCAACCAGACTATTGATAAACATACTTATATATTTCTAAATACCATATTATAGATAAATTACACCCAGACACAGAACAAATGATCGTGCTCATCACATAAGGATTTGTCCTGTGTGGGAATCGAATCCACGACCTCCGGTTTAGCAGTCAGGGTCACTAACTACTAGACCAACAGGCCTACTACAATAAAATTTTGATGATAACTAATAAATCACTCTGTATATATATTTGTTTTTATCTCTTGTAACAGTACTATTTGCACAATGGCATCCATTTATTACTAAGATACGATGACTGGCGATCGTTCTATTGAAAGTTACAATGGCCTCTGCTTACACGATTCGCAGCAAAAACTCGTCATAATACTTAGTCATGATGTTTATAAATATGTGACGTAGCGTATCGTCATTTCACGAACGCTGGGTTTCTTATGAGTCACTGTGTCGTCATCATTTAGAGTAGGATGGATGAAATTTTAGATTTATTTATCCTCGAATTCTTGTGGGTATTTTCGTATATCTCGTAATCTCTCAGGAATCGCGGTAGTCTGCGTTTTCGCCATTTCTCCAGTAAGGGTCAATTCATAGCGCAAAGTCAAACCGTCGAAATTCTTCACTATGGATGCGATTGCGTTAGAACTTAAACCTCAGAAGAAATAAAAAATAAAAGTTTATTTCATTCACTTTTTTTGTTTTACATAATATAATTTGGAACATCCTTTTAGAAATATGAGCATTACGTTGTTGAGTTAACGGTGAATTGACCTTTAGATTAACGATTAAATTTGCTTCGACACGGCTGTAGTATGAATTGACCCTAAAAGAGAAGGTAGAAGAGATCCGGTGGAGTTAGCTGCTAGGAATCTGGCAGGCCTTTTTACCCAGGGAAAGAAGTCCATGGGGAATGTCACGGGTCTTAAAAAGGGAATAATTCTTGCTTCGCACACAAACAGGATCGTCTTGGTGGGTGCCATGGTGGTATATATCGAAGAGTATTTCTACCTTGGTCAGTCTCTTTCCAGATAAGAAAAAATTGCGAGACGCACCGAAACTCATGAAGGGTAATCTTACTCTGACCCTAAAGAGAAACTCAGAGTAACGACCAATGGGTCGTTAAAAAAAGACGTCGCGGCAGTCCCAGACGGAGATGACGGGATGAGCTTGTCTCTTTTTTAAAAAAACTGGCACCTCACAGACCCAGACAGAGACTGGTGGAGAGAAGCCTTTTAGTAGTACAGAAAGGGCTAGAAAAAAAATGTTTATAAGATACGATAATTGTTAGGACTTAGGATGTTATAGGTGACACAATTTGAATTCAAGTTTATAGTTAACATCTACAATGTTATCAAATATATTTCTAAGATGACCAGTGATGAATAGAAATAAACTACGCATTATATTAAAACGAAATGACGAAGACGGAAGATGAGCAATGAATTCAAATTCGCTCACGTAAAAATAAACTTTACTGCCTTAATCTATACTAATATTATAAAGCTGAAGAGTTTGTTTGTTTGTTTGAACGCGCTAATCTCAGGAACTACTGGTTCGAATTGAAAAATTCTTTTTTGTATTGGATAGTCCGTTTATTGAGGAAGGCTATAGGCTATATAACATCACGCTACAACCAATAGGAGCGGAGCATAAATGAAAAATGTTGCAAAAATGAAAAACCGTTGAAACTAAAACACGCGAACAAAGTCGCGGGGGACAGCTAGTAATTAATATAGAGGCGCTGGCAATGTCGAATAGTGCCGTGAATTAATGACCATTCATTTTGATACCAAGTCCTTTTTTATCAAGGAGCACTTTAAGCTGTTGATCCCGACTGTCGTGAAGTCACTAATTGGGAATTCTTGTCAACCAGTCTCACAAAAGGATACTGTATCACCCAGTAAATGTGTTGTTTGTCAGATAGACAGTCGCTCTATAATATACTGGTGTTCAGCTGTCGGTGAGGCTGGAAACCGAAGCCGAACACTACATATTTGGCCCCAAGGATAGGCAGATCTAACTATATTATTTCTCTTTAAAATTAACATGAATCTTCTAAAGAAGTTCTAATGATACATTTCACTAGTGTGTACCTATTATAACTTTCGTGAGGAGTATTCATAATTATTATAACAAAACGGTTTACTCACGCATATGCTCTTGATCGTCCAAACTCGATCGAACTGTTAGTTGTGTGTTCGACTCGCGACACCACCGCCGCCGCGTCAGCTCATAATTAAGGACTCCTATTGAGTCTGAAACTAGTCGGGCGATCCCGAGAATATACGTGAGTAAACCGTTTTGTTTTAAATAATTTCAGTGGTCGTCCGACTGTTGTTTCCTCGTAAATTATATTGGATCAATGACGTCATACATACAACGTCAGATCTGAATGAAAATAGATTTTAGACCAGAATCACGGGCGTATGAGATACCAAGAGGTTTTGATTGCCTTAATAGGTATTGCTAAGAAAGAGTAGTATTTATACTAGTACTAGCGATCAACCACGGCTTTGGTCGCGTGGGACTTCTGTTAACGCGGCAAAAAGAATCTCAAGTCCTTTTTTGGAGTGCAATCTAACTCCATACAACATTTTATGGAAATCGGTCACGTGGTTTAAATAGGAAAGCTTAACAGACAGATAGATTTACTTTTGCATTTATAATATTAGTAATGATTGTCCCGCGGGTTTTGCGGGTCGAATTGATGGGTTTGCATAAGGTAACGTCCAACTCACGCAGGCAGTACCAAAGTGATTTTTGACTGCATGGATAGCCGAGTGGTATAGGTCACCACGCCAATAGGAGATCGGACTATTTTTTTGTATTTACACGCCACATAGATATAAAAAAAAAATATTAGACACGTATTTTTTCTTTTTTTTTTAATTAAACAAACGATTAGGAAGATACAGTGAACGGTAATGTCGCGTGACGTCATTTGTGGCTACAATTTTTTCCCAGCTCAGGACAGAAGTGCGTGGAAAAGGGAGAGGGAGGCCTTTGCCCTGCAGTGGGACAAAACGGGCTTATTAGATTAGATTAGATAGATTAGACGTCACAAGCCACCAATCCAGAACTTTTAAGCGCTTTAACTTTGTAATTTTTCATTGATTTGATAAAATAAGAAATACAAGCATTTTTTTTTTTTTAGTTAACTGATGGACTAAATAGGTATTTCCTTTTCATACCCAGTCCGCTCCCCTATTTGCTAATGACTTGATATGCTTGTTTGTTCCGATTCAATAGATATACCAATATTTGTTTATACATTTCTTTGTCAAATCGCTATGTTTATTAGTTGCATGCCCGATATGTTTTGTTTATTATTTAGTAAAATGGAATGTTATACAAATGTAAGACGAAACAATTAATATGTTTTTGGCGTGCCAAACTGAATGCCAGACGAAAATAAGATTGTGTTTAATAGTCTTTGATGAACGTTCAACGTACACACAGCAAGTGCGATTGTATTGTAGTGTAGTGTAGTGTAAATAACTGTGCTCATTTTGATGGATCCCTTGGGTACTAGTGGGATAAATAATGCGTTTTCTGCCGGGAAAGCTATGGTATGCTATACAGGTTTTTAGTTACACGTAATATTTTTTCAATTGTAGACGTTTTTTGACGATTTAGTTATTTCTGTGATGATTGCCTGTCAAAATCAAAATATTTTTATTTCATGTAGGCCTTTTCAGGCACTTTCAATTTTCAAAACGTTAAATAACTCTAGTTGCGCGGTTCCACACTCCTATGGAGAAGAACCGGCAAGAAACTCCATAGGT
Source organism: Diachrysia chrysitis (assembly GCA_932294365.1). Classification (NCBI taxonomy): domain Eukaryota; kingdom Metazoa; phylum Arthropoda; class Insecta; order Lepidoptera; family Noctuidae; genus Diachrysia; species Diachrysia chrysitis. Next base: position 6,428,509 of record OW028670.1, read on the forward strand.
TACTCTTTTAAAAAAAGGTAATATTTTGGTACATACAATGTTAAATAAATATATTATCTTAAAATATGCGAGAACAACGTAAATAGCAAAATGTGTAATATGTTCGTATCGTAGTTCTGAAATATGCGGTACTTGGTCGGGTGTATCTTCGGGTTTGAACCTGGATGAAACTGGTACAGGACCGGAGAAATTAGCACGTAAAAAGACAGGCCAATGCCTCTATCCAGTGGATTAAAAATGGTTGCATCTATTTCGAATTTCTGCCTAACATAATATTTGTCGCGGAAAATTTTTGTTTAATCTAAACGATTTCTTAACGAAATTGTTTATATGGCTTCGTATTATTAATGTCCGATGTTTTTATGCAAAACATCTACTTAAATACTAGACTTTATTGCATTTCATAATGTATATACTCGATTATACAAACTATGGTCATCAGATTCTGCTATTGTTCAATCCTCTAATGGTCTTCTCTGTTGCCAACAGGTGCAGTTCTCGGAGAAGCCTCCTACAGTCCACGTGATGCGAGTCTGGACCTTCGCGGCTCGACAGGCGAGGGCCGGCCACTGGGAGAGATACACCCTTGACAGAAACAGATTTAAGAGACGGTATGTACTGAGACATTATTTATTTACAAATTAGTTGTAGACTGCAGGGATAGCCGAGTGTTATAGGTCACCACGCCAATTAACACTGTGCGCGACGTGCTGCGGTTTCGATCCCCGCATGGGACAAGCATTTCTGTGATTCACAAATGCTTGTTCTAAGTAAGTATGTGTTTATGCAACACATTTTTTTTTAAAGAGAGATGAAACTAGATCAATTGTGGTAGTGTTGCTGACACCCAAAGGGGGTTACTGTCAGAAACGACGCCTTTAAAACAATTGTCCAATCCATTTGTACTGAAAACAAGTACTGTGGAAATAAGAAGTTCTCAAAAAACGATCTCAAAAGAATTGGAACAACGTGCGGTAGTGTAACGCTGTTCCAGTTAAGGTTACAGTCGCATGTGCACGTCCGGGAACCTGAAAACGTAATACACACGAAAAGTAGCTCCCCGATCGTATTCGTGGAAAATTCAGATGCCTCACGCATTTTAAAAGACGGCAACACTTCTTCAATATCGCTGGCGTTTAAGTTCGTCTGTACTGTGGCAATTGGATCTTTGTTAAAATCTCGGCGACAGGAATTATTTCATAGAATAAAAGTCATCTTTATGCGATCTACTAAAATTTGTTTCATTCAATGTTTGTGCTTTAAATGCTTATAAAACACCTGCTAAACTATACAATATATAACAACAAATATATTAAAAAAAATGTGTTTAAATACTATTAAACTTAAGGATTCAAACCTTAATAAGAGAAACTAATAAGTATGGCAGTCCTTTAAACTTCCTAACATGTATTTCTCAAATTCCAGGATCGATGATGTGGAAGTGGCAGTCTCCTGGGTCTTAAAGCCGCAACACCGCTCCAGGATCATGTTCCAGCGGTTCATGCCGTGGTGGAACGCGCAGAAGAGGAAGGAACTCGCGGAGAAGAAGGAACGAGAAGTGAACTTGAAAGAAGAAGAACGGCTTAAATCTGAAGCGGAGAGTAAGGAAGTCGAGAGACAGGCAGAAGTGGAGAAACAAGCTGAAGAAGTGCGAAGGAAGATGCAAGAAGTAGAAATTAAGGAAGATACTAAAAATACAGATATTAAGGAAGAGATTGGAGCTGTAAATAAAGACCAATTAGAATCTTCTGGAAGTTATGTCGAGGTAAACAAAAAAAATGTAGTTTTTGATAAAGATCACACAAAAACAGAAAATTTTAATGAAACAGACAAAAACGGCAATGTCGATGGTCAATTCGATTCCAAAAAATTTGATGATGTAAAGAATTCAAAAGATACAAAATTTTCTACACATTTGACTAAAAATCAGATTGTTTCCGTCAATAAAAATTTAGCTAATACACATTTAGTTGCAAATAGTATTTTGGATACTTGACAGGCTAAAATAAATAAAATTGGGTTCTAAATGGCTAGAAAATACGAAAAAATGGTGCATTATTGCGAATTAGCTCTTAAATTATATATAAATCTTATAATCCGACTTCAAAGTTAATAAAAAATAATTTTAATAGCAATTATTGGTAATATGTATTTTTTTATCTGTAAAGACACGCAACATATCGTATAGTATTTTATTGGCCTTAGTTTTTATCGTAAATTTAGCTATACCAAGGTCTTTTTTATTAATTTTACAATAATAATTCTATAGTTTAAGTATAAAAAGCGTGTCTTGCTATGACCCGCTATTAGTGCTTAAATTATAATTTATTTTCATATAAATTCTATATTTTTAATGCAAAAATCTATCATGAAATCTTATTTAATGTTTACGCGATTATTTTACATTGAATAAAGAACCGAAGTAGACACGAAACAGCCTATGATTCTATCAGCTAAAATTATAGATATCAGATCGACAGCCGCTCTATAACATACTGGTGTTCAGCTGTCGGTGAGATTGGTAGAACAAAACATTGTTAGGATGTCGGAATTCAAAATTCTGCATTATTAAAACCCAATTTTATATTCTAGACCATGTGAACTTAAATCTGTCAAGTGCCTAATCACAAATAAGAGACTGAAATTTACCGCAAAGTACCTATTTGCAACAATGAGAACGACAAACCTAGTATACATAATTTTAAGGTTCTATATGCACATACTCACACCATTTAGATATAATTACAATAGTTGTTTAACCGCCAGTAGTGTTTTTTTTTTAAATCAGGTAGAACGAATAAATTTTTTGTTAAAAATGTTTTTTTAAATCAGATAGGCTCACAGTACTAGTGAAGACGAATCAAACAAGCCCAAACACGATAGGATTGCGTCGTTTCATTACAGTTCCTATGGTCCTATGGTCCTGGTACCTTCTGGGTCCATCATCAGACCACCTCGAAATTACCATTAAATTTTATTGTCAAATATGCAATATTTAATCTCTCCTGCAAGATTTGACCTAAACATACATACAATGAAACGCAATTTATATTTTTATTTTAGCAACACGTTAATAGGTGTATATCTGTCGCTATTTTTTCACCTTAAAGTAACAGAGACAGCACGATACTTAACGGCAACTTAAAATTAATTGACGTTTTAGTATCTTTGTATAATAACTTTCGTGAGGAGTATTCATAACTATTTAGGAATATAACGCTTTACTCACGCGTATTCTCGGGATCGCCCGACTAGTTTCAGACTCCATAGGAGTCCCTAATCATGAGCTGACGCGGCGGCCGCGGTGTCGCGAGTTCGACACTGCGTATGTAAACCGGTAATATTCCTAAATAAGGTTTTAGTATCCGACCATAAAGTAGATAAATCTAATAGATTATTGTTTATTAAACAACTGTCGGGAAAATTCGTACACAAAACACTACCACGCGGCTACTGTGTTTATATTTCACCGAAAATGTATATAAGATGATAATATATTAAAACTGTATCATATGTGTATATAGTATGTTTAAACTGTATTTATATAATTTCGATTTTATAATTCACTACGCCCTTATGAAATACATAAATTATCACCCAATTATGATTTTCATTGAGTTAATTACTATTTGAGTCCTTAAAAAGCTATGAAAATTGTAATTTTCATACAAAAAAAATGATTTTTTTAATTATACTTGAGGGCAAAGCCTGATTCTCCTGGCATAGCCAGACAAATACATTCTTATAACCATGACGCGAAGCTGTATATGATATTCAATTCATGATAGCTTAGACAGGGATTTAGCTACACGAATAGATGACCACATCTTCTGACAGAACTACCTTATGATGGCTTAAACAGCACATAATTTCTAAAAGCTACTTTTCCACTTTGATTAGAGTGGATGTTTTAAGTGATTGGTACAAAACTTGAGTGGACATCAATTGAATAGTAATCAGTGAAATAAAGTGAATGAAAGTGTATTCTATCTGCGAGTATCACCTACTTGTCCCTTTACTCACAGCGTTCCCTCTACTAAACACGTTTGGATATGCCTGTTTAGTAGTAAGTGTATACCAAATATAGAAAAACTTATTTTTTTTATTTACTAGTGATGTGGGTGGAATTCACATTACTAGCAATTTCGTTAACCCCTCCAACTGAGCTAAATATGCTTGTATCTAGAGTGGGTTCATGTCAATAGTGCAATGGGTGGGGATCGAACCTGCGACCTATCGATCACAATGCAGTCCTAACTATTAGGCTATTGCCGCTTTTAACTGAATTTTAGTTCACGTCAATAGTGCAATGGGTGGGGTTCAAACCTGCGACAGCATTGGACACTACTCACTCTGCACACTTGCAACTAATCACTTGCAATAATAACTAATTACTAAACTCCTGCACTCGCAGAAATCAATGTGGAAAGTAGCTTTTAGAAATTCAAATTGGATTTCAACATTACAAAAATATTACAGTCAAATTCGTTGTTTGTTTAGGAAAAATACTGACCCCAGGCTTCGAAATACTGATCAATGTAAAAAATAATTAATTGACTTTTGAAACCTTAAGTCAACAGCTGTGATGGGTTGTTAGTCGTTTGTTCAACCAATTAGTTGACATAACATTTGACAATAGACTACATTGGTCAGCCTTTCTGATACCGAGGGTAACTTACGGCCAATTTTAATAACATATCCATTGATAGCTATTCACTATCTCCAGTTGACAACCCGAGCGTTGTTAACTAGATAAAAATAACGGTAAAAACGTAAATTCAGTATCGACTAAACTCAGTGACCAACTATTTTGTAGTAGATCTAGTTGGTTATCGACGTTCGACGATACGATATTGTGTTTTCAGTGTTTTTTTATAAAGCAGCTATCGCTTCAGTTGACAACCGCCATAGCGAATAACCCTTCTGGATTCTAGAGATAGAAATTTGACATTACTTGTGTAAACCGCTTATGTCAAAATTGTATCTCTATCTAGGAAAATTGTCTATGGATATGTCATTAATTTTGTCTGTTAGTGGGATCATATATATACCACTTAAGGATATAAATGTTTAGACTTGCCATTGTTTTATAATTCGTTACCAAAACTCATCAGTTTTTTTTCTATTCACTTTATACTTGAAGAAGCGATGTTTATAAAATTGTGTAGACATTTTGTTTTTTTATTTTGTTTATATTTGTTTAAAACTTCTAATTTTCGGTCGCATTTATTTATAAATCAGTCGCCATTTTTTTCTCACTCATTATTAACAGGAAAAATTCTATTGGAAAGACAGTGCAATTTAAAACAAATAAAAAAAAATCTTGGCAATTTTTTTTTTACTAAATTTTTGTACCGAAAATTAGACAAAATATTTCTTTTCACAACATGTGTTATGTAAATTAATAATACCAAATACATTTATTGTGTAATTTGATTGAAAATTATACTTGTAAAATATTACTTTTGACGTGACAACGTCTTATAAATTGGTTTGCCGGGTGACACTTCAAGAAACTGGGTAACGCTCCGCTCACGTTATGCGCTCACAATGAGAGCGAGTGAGAGGCACGCGTCCCTTCCACTCGGGCATGGTTAGCCCGCCTAAGAGCGAGAGAGACAGACATTGACATTGACAGTCGTTGTCACGTAAAACTTTCGCCCGTATACCGACTTTACAGGCAACCAACGATTTTTTTTTACAATAAATTTGGTGATATAGGATATACATTTGTCTTTGCTTGTCAAATATTATTGTATTTTTTTGTTGTCATAAAATTGGCTAATTGATTATTAAAAGTTAATTATACATCTTTATTTACGAAATTTTTATATAAATTTTGAAATGATTTATATAATATTTTATTGAAAGCAAAGATAAATGGTTATATCAAAGAGTATTTGCTTAAAGCTTTTCATTAAACAGATCAACTATAAAAATGTTGCCAGTTTACGAATTGGCCTTAAAAGTTGCCATTAAAAAAAATTCGTGTATTTTTCAATTGATTTATATACCTGTTCATAGTAATTTTGTTCTAGTATGTACTAAGGTTTTGGTGTTCGTAAATATATTGTATGTAACATGAAATGTTTTTTTTTTACTTACGTTTTTACCTTGGCCTCATAAATTGTAGAAAAAAATGAATAAGATCTTAAATCATAGCTAAGAACCATCTCAACAAAATCAGCTAGCAAACAGAAAATACCGCATCAAAGTCGGTCCATACGTTTAACAACCATGAGCAGACAACTACTTTTTTGTCTTGATCACATATTTGAGAAAAAAGCTACATATGTAATTAAAAAAATTGTTGTTCAGATTTTCATAAATGATAGCTATGGAACATCTCGACAAAATCAGCTGTCAAGCAGAAAATACCGCATCAAAATCGGTACATACGTTAGGAACTATAAGCAGACAAACACACAGATACACTCTGAATTTATAAAACCATTTTTTGTCGCTGGAGTTTAAAAAAAACAACATAGTGGTTATAATGTTTAATGATTTATCTATAAATGATAAAAAGATAAACAGTCTTTATAAAAAAAAACATGATGGAGAATAAAAATATATGTTTTATAGACAATTTATACAATAATAATAATTAAGCGTAAGTATATACCAAGACTGGCACAGGACCGGAGAGAATGGCACATAAAAAGAGACACCTATGCCCAGCAGTGGGATGACAAAGGCTGTGCATGATGATGATATACCAAGCAAAATAGTACACTAATTTGGGGTTTAAAACGTCCATAGTACATAAAAATACTGTTGAATCTTATATTAATACTAAAATTTACAACTTTTCATCATTTAACTGTAAAAAAATCGGATCTAATTTGATAAAATATAATAAAATTGCTAGTTAAGTAAAGAAGAGTACGTACAGATTTATTTTCGTTCCAACTGAATAAATAAAAATCTTAATTTATAGGAAGTTGACTACTAGGGTAGGTATGAGAAGTGATAATACATTGAGTCAGTAAATTAGATTATAAAAAAATATAAGACACTTTTTTTTACTTTTTTTAAATAACTAAAAACTATGGAGTTAAAGCATAAAGCGTATCAAAGTTCAGGAGTGGGGGCGAATTACGTCACGTTGTAAAACAAAACGTACGACATCGTGGCGTAAGTTTTAGGTTACGTAAAAAAATACCAACGAGTAATATTTTTTACTTTGTTTTTTATATTGTATAGCCAAACCTAAGACGGACTGTCTCGACCGATTCGAAAGTTTTTTTTGTTGTGTTTGTAATTGTTTGTGACAAGGTTTGTATGAACGAAAATTAGTAAAAAAAAAAAAACCGCGGGAAATGTCAAAAATTGACATGACACTTGACAGTGCCTGTCAAGTTTACTATAAAGGTAACAAGTTTGTCGGTACGTATTTTAAAATGGAATGCGATAGTAAAGTCATGGATTTTGGATTATTACTTGATTAGTTATTGCAAGATATAATAAGCGACTATCTGATACTGCCTAATCACAATATTATGTCATATCTAAAAGTTGAAAACTAATCTGAGATTAGCGAATCAATCAATTAATAATATTTACATACATTACAACTTTGTGTGTTGTGTGTATGTAAATAATGTGTTCAGTTATTTTTTAAACATGATCAAGGAATTGTTAGCTCATAATATAAATCTTACCCCAGATTAGGGGTAAAAAATAGACATCTAAAGTTATATTAAAAATGAATCTCCAAAATGTATGTACGCATGTATAACTTCTAAACGAATGTAACAAATTGGATAATTCTTTTTTTTTGTCTTTGTTATTGCCAGGATTTGACAAACCTTTTGTATAAAAAAACATATCTTCTTTAGATTTATGTGAAAAGTATATGATATAAGTATATGAAAATAGTTAGTAGAAACTGAATGTAGGTAGGGTAAGCAGGGGGGTATGTAGAGTAGGTAGGGAGGTAGGGTAGGAAGGCAGGTGACCTAGGTGGGGTAAATAGGTCGGTAAGTAGGTAGGTAGTCAGTTGACTAATTGATGAAGTGCATGAATATTTGAATAAAAGAGATACAGATTTTATTAATTGTAATAGTATAAGATGATAAATAAATAAATTAGCAGTGCTTAGTAATAATAATAGTAGGTACTATTTAACCGACTTTAAAAAGAGTAGGTTCTCAATTCGACGGTTTTTTTTTTATGTTTGGTAACCGATAGTTCCAGCAAGTGAAGCTCGTTTTATAAAAATATAGTAGTAGTAATTAAAGTAGTAATTAAATATAATAGTAGTAGTAATCGATAGGATTGGTGACCCTATATAAATTTCATCAAACTTACTTAGTAGTTTTAAAATCAACATAGTTGGAACAAATTATAAGAATGTCATATTGTATGTACTTTCCTGCGAGAGATGGCGCTGTTATCAAAGTGAACATCACCTCCGCAGTAAATTTCGACAAAATAAATAAATGGCTTATTTCAATAATATTATAAGTTAAATAAGTTATTTATATTGCTAATGAACAGTGCCAGTGTTTGCAGTAAAATAATATTACAAAAAGTAACTTTTTCTTTATTAGATTTAAATGACATCAAAAACTTTTTATTCATCATACTAATATAGGATTTGCCTCTTGTCATGGACTTTATAGCTCAGACTATAAAGTCCATGACAAGAGGCAAATCCCCGGGCCATGACGGGCTCAGCATTGAGCATCTCCGATATGCGGGACCTCATTTACAAAGGGTGTTGGCCTTGTTGTACTCCTTCTGCATAACTCACAGCTATTTACCCATGGACATGCTTCGAACTGTGGTAGTACCTGTGGTTAAGAATAAAACCGGTGACCTGGCCGACAAGTGTAACTACAGGCCCATATCCCTAGCGACCGTCATCTCTAAGGTGTTTGATAGTATGCTTAACACACAGTTAAATGAACATATCCGATTGCATGACAACCAATTTGGTTTCCGCCCGGGTTTATCTACGGAAAGTGCGATACTGTGTCTTAAGCATGCCGTCAGTTACTATACGAGGCGCAAGACCTCAGTATATTGTTGTTTTCTCGACCTTTCCAAGGCTTTTGACCGGGTTTCCTACCATGTTTTATGGAATAAATTGGAAAAAGCCCAATTGCCCATCGCTTTTATAAATATCCTGAAGTATTGGTATGGGAACCAGGTCAACAGTGTCAGATGGCAAGGAGCCATGTCGCGCACGTATAGGTTGGAATGCGGGGTAAGGCAAGGTGGGTTGACCTCACCAACGCTCTTCAACCTCTACGTGAACGAACTGATTGGTGAGCTCAACAGAGCTAGAATTGGTTGCCACATTGATGGGCAATGTTTTAACAACATCAGCTACGCTGATGACATGGCGCTCCTGAGCGCATCGCCATGCGGCATACAAAAACTAATTAGGGTATGCGAAAGATACGCTGTAAGTCATGGTCTAACATACAATGTTAATAAAAGCGAGGTCATGGTTTTTGAGGTAAAGGGGAAAAGTCCCAATATAGTACCAACTCTTCTACTCAACGGTACGCCACTAAAAAGAGTGTACAGTTTTAAGTATCTGGGACATATCTTAACACCTGGCCTGAAGGACGATGACGACGTGGAAAGGGAACGGAGGGCGTTGTCAGTGAGAGCAAATATGCTGGCTCGCAGGTTTGCAAAATGCTCCCAAAATGTTAAAATAACGCTTTTTAAAGCTTATTGTACGTCTTTTTATACCTGCAGCCTGTGGGCCGGATATACTCGAAAAGCTTACAACTCCCTTCGTGTCCAATTTAATAATGCATTTAGGATGCTGTTGGGATTGCCTAGATTTTGCAGTGCGTCCGGCATGTTCGCCGAAGCGAGAGTGGATAGTTTTTCAACAATAATGCGCAAACGGTGTGCATCCTTGGTGCACAGGGTTCGGGCTAGTTCCAACAGCCTTCTGACCATGATCGCTGGAAGAATAGACTGCGTGTACATGAATCACTGCTGTGCCACCTCACATGGAGTCAAGGGACAGCGCTGATTCATGTACTAAAAAATAATACATGTTATAGTATTAAGTTTCTGTTTGTATTAGATTACTAACATAGTTTTAAGCTTACATGTGCTACTAACAATATGAGTCTGTGAAACTTGAAATAAATGAATTAATAATAATATAATACAAATTCCAGTGCAAGTGTAATTAAAGCTATTACAAAACAATCGACAAAATCAGTGATTTTAATAAAACTGCGAAGAAACTATAACCTATTAAAAGTGGGAGAATACGGCAATTAGAATTCAAGTAAGTACCTACTTACCTTTGAATTATTTTTTTATTTCAAATTACCTCTAATATCGACTTAAATCACAAGAAAGTGCAACTTAAATCGCAGATTATTGATACCTCAATTTTTTTTTTTTATTTATATCTTGGGACAGCTCGCACACGGCCATGTGATCCCACACTAGGCAGAGCCTGTATTATGGCAACCAGACAACTGATAAACATACTTATATATTTATAAATATATATACATATTATAGATAAAATTACGATCAGACACAGAACAAATGATCGTGCTCATCACACAAAGATTTGTCCTGCGTGGGAATCGAACCCACGACCTCTAGTTTAGCAGTCAGGGTCACTAACCACTAGACCAACAGGCCCGTTGGTTTTTAGTCGAGTATGTAGCTAAAGTATCGAATTTGATTTACTTTAGTCATTTTTTTTACATTCATGTGTTAGTAATTAATTATTTTAATCACTACGGTGGCTTTTATTAACGGAAAAAAGGTAAGTATATCATCCTGTTTATTGCGACTGAAGTTAAAATTAAGTTGTTTTATTGTATTGTTTAAGCTCTTAATTAGGTGTAAGTCCGTGTAAGACTATTTTATAAGACACACAAATATAAAACAGCGCCATCTCTTGACTACGTGACTAACTACCAAGTACTACCTACTTGGTAGTTAGTTATGTAGTCAAGAGATGGCGCTGTTTTACACGTTGTGTGCTTTATTTAGTTTTGTTTTCTGTTTATTTTTACAATAGTTAAATCAAATAGGTTACCAACGCCTATAAATTAAAAACATTTACAAAATTGGTTATTTTAATTGAATATATTAGTTTTATCTACTAATCGATGATAAGTTTAAAGATATTCTCCGTTTAAAGAGATTTCTGGTGTGCTGTAACTCAGGTCTTACCTATCACAGTCACTATTCTCTATCAATGAGCATAATTGCTGAATGTACAATATGTGGTGATGAGAAAATCATCATAATGATTGTTATTATTATTATTAACCCACAAACCCAAAGTATTAAATGCATCTTATCTTAAATTGGTTCATAAACATGTCTTTATTTGAGGTTTAGTTGTAAAATGTAGATAAAAGTTTTTTAACGCCATTTAACTTTAACACCGTCTTAAATGTCTATCCGTCGTTACTTTACTTTAAAGACAGAGAGGGCACGAGACTTAACAGCGACATAAAATTGATTTACGTTTAAGTATTCGGCCATAATCCTTTTATATACATAAATAAATTGAGTCTTTATTTTTAACTCGCATTAAGTAATATTTCAAGCGTTTATATTTCAAATCTCAATATATTTTTGTAATATAAGTACTTAAACGCAAAAAGACCTCGCATAAATCTTCGTAGCATTACTATAATAATTATAATCAACAAAAAAAGTCCGTTTAAAAGCTAGAGACCTGCTTTGTACAACCTTTTTGTTAGCTATAAGCAATTTTTCAAGAAAAAAAAAAGATTTTAAACCACTTTCTCTTGTATTTCTTTGGGATGGCAAAGAAAAAGTTATTTTGCAGTTTAAAAGCTTTTATATTAATAAAGAAAGGTCTTTGTTTAGGCACTTATAGATACTATAAAACTGTCTAACAATAGATTAGATATATTTTAATTTATTGCTAGATTGATACCTACCTATAGGTACCTACTGCCTAATAAATGTCTATAGTTGCAATATATCGCATTTAAAATATGTATATATCTACTTAAATTGATAAATAATATTACTAACATTCAATCCAAGGTACTACTAATATATAAAGCTGAAGAGTTTGTTTGTTTGAACGCGCTAATCTCAGGAACTACTGGTCCGATTTGAAAAAATCTCTGAGTGTTGGATAGCAGGCTATAAGCTATGTAAAATTACGCTGAAACCAAAAGGAGCGGAGCATATCATGACAAATGTTGCAAAAATGAAAAAACCGTTGAAACTAGAACACGCGAACAAAGTCGCGGGGGACAGCTAGTTGATAGATAAAATTTCAAATGGAGTAAAGGGTTTCATGGCGCTACTTGGCAGTTGCCTATGTCTACCTGTAGACTAGTATATCCGAGTTGATTGATTAAAAAATTCAAGATCAAATTAATAATAATAATAAATGTGGACAACATCACATACATTGCTCTGAAGCCAAAGTAAGTAGCTAAAGCACTTGTGTCATGGAATTCAGAGACAACAAAGCTACCACAAACACCCAGACCCGAGACAATGTAGAAAAGGGATTTTCTACTTTGACCCGATCGGGGATCGAAACCAGGACCTCAGGGCTCGCGACACCTTGAAAACCGGTGTGTACGCAACTCGACCACGGAGGTCGTCACTTTTCGATATTAAACACCCAATTAAGTTAATGTTTCAATCGAAAGTTTAAGCTCGAATTTTTTCGCCGCGATTGTCTGGGATATAAAAAATCTAAGAGTCTGCGACCGGCCGGGAAGGCCAGGCGCAGAATAATAAAAAAGATTTCAAGCAAAATCCTGTAGGGTAATACTTCGTCTGCCCTAAAATAAAAATTTTAATCCAATAACTAAAAAAATCATGATTGATAATGTATTCAATTGATTGATTCGCTGCATTCAAATTAACTGATTGATAGAGAATGCCTAAGGCATTAAGTCCGACTTTGTACCAATTTTGTGCAAAAAATTTAAATAAATAAATAAATTAATTAATTGGTTATATAATAATTAACCGGTCAATCTCGGTTTTTTCTTCTGTAAGTCCGGTTTGCCAGAGAAGGCAGGAAGTCCAAACAATTCTGGTTTGAAATCCAATAGACTTTTGATGATGATAGTCGCTTTCTTAGAGGATTCTGGTGGCAGATATTGAGATGGCGTCATTACGACCTGGAAAATAAAGTAGTATAATCCTTACTAATATTATAAATGCGAAAGTAACTCTGTCTGTCTGTAGCGCTTTCACGCCCAAACTACTGAACCGATTTAAATGAAATTTGGTACACTGATGGTCTAGAGCCTGAGAAAGGACATAGGCGGCGATAACCGACATCCACGCGGGCGGAGCCGCGGGAAACAGCTTGTAATACTATATTTCGCTTACAAAGTGTTTGCAACCCTATGCGTCAGCGGGGTGAAGTCTTAAGAGTAATAATAAGTATATAGTGCGCCCAACAAGTATGAACTGTAAGCACCAGTATAAAGAAAAGTCAAAACAAGCGCGCCATTGTATTAAAACTATCTCAAAGCCTAACATTACCCTAATAATATCGGATAAAAGTCTGTCGTCGCACGTAAAATCACTTAAATCAGTAAACGAGCGTAGTACTTACAGCTAAAAATTTTGTTTACAATCCCTGTCTTTTTAACAAACTCATATTTATTATATATACACAATTTATAGTATAAGGAAAGATCAAAGCGCTAACCATTCTGATAGAATTAATAAGTATAATCTATACTAATATTATAAAGCTGAAGAGTTTGTTTGTTTGTTCGTTTATTTGTTTGAACGGGCTAATCTCAGGAACTACTGGTTCGAATTGAAAAAATATTTTTGTATTGGATAGTCCGTTTATTAAGGAAAGCTATAGGCTATATAACATCACGCTACGACCAATAGGAGCGGAGCATAAATGAAAAATGTTGCAAAAATGAAAAACCGTTGAAACTAAAACACGCGAACAAAGTCGCGGGGGACAACTAGTATAATAATAAGTTGAGGAACTTTTATCCGCGTATTCGTAACGAAGTGTCATAATTTGCATAGAGAAGATGCATTGACTGTACCTGCATCCCTGCAGCTGCTGCAGCTTCTAATCCACAAGCGGAATCTTCAAAGACGAGACACTGGAATATAGAAAAAGGATACCATTAAAAATAACCTAAAATATCTTAGAAATGTAGGTAGATATGAAACTTAACATGCATGATATGAAAGTTGACGACCTCTGTGGTCGAGTGGCGTACACACCGGTTTTCAAGTCAATGTAGAAAACTACATTGTCTCGGGTCTGGGTGTATGTGGTACCTTCGTTGTCTCTGAATTCCATAACACAAGTGCTTTAGCTACTTACTTTGGGTTCAGAGCAATGTATGTGATGTTGTCCACATTTATTTATTTATTTTCTTCTTTTAAAAAAATAAGGGGACCAATCACATACTCATAGAAAGCCCAGACTTTCAACAAACATTCTTCTCACAAACAAATGCTTGTCCCATGCGGAGATCGAACCCGCAGCACGTCGCGCGCATTGGCAATTGACGTGATGACCTATAGATACCACTCGGCTATCACGTGCAGTTAAGAATAATTACATTAAATCGGAAGAATTACTACGCATGGCATGAACCTACAACCTTTTGCATATGAAGCCGGTCATTGAACCGCTAGACCACCGCTACTTACGATGATCTAAGTGGGTTGTAGTAATCCATATTAATATTATAATATTATAAATGCGAAAGTAACTCTCTCTGCCACCCCCCCCCCCCCGTCCCTAGATCAAGCTGGCCCGAGCCGGCCAAACTAGCAATAAAAATATGTCCTTAAATAATAAAAACTTAGATCCAGCCCTCCCTTGCTGTTTTTGGCTTATTAAGATTTTTAGCAACGCACTAAGTCGAGGTCCGAACCCCACAGGGGGTGCCCTTAGTGAACGTTGCTGACGTAGTTAGTTTTTCTATTGCTCTGGCTGGAGGCCCTTAAGGTTCTCGCCAAAAGTCCGGTGAAGCAGTCAAAGCCTGCGCTCAGGCTAACTGCAAAAATCACTTTAAAAAAAAAAAACTGTCTGTTACGCTCTCACGTCTAAACCGCTGGAACGATTTGGACGAAACTTAGTATGGGGGTAAGCTTGGCTTCTGGGAAAGGACATAGGCTACTTTTTGCCGCGATATACTCATGATTACTGTTCTAAAGTTAGAGGAAAAAAAAAAAAACTACAGAGTGCGCGAAAGAGTATGCTAATCGTAAAAATAAGAATTGAACATTGGGCAAGGGTTAATTGGGGTTAATTGTTAATTGTTTTTCTTCAGCAATTTTATGCATGAGTAGATAATTGTCACATGGACTTACGGACTCATGTAAAGGTCATTGGACTACCAAAAAAGTTGTCTACGCAAAATGACACTGCATAATTGGTTTAAAAATGTGGTGCATAGATATAGACAGCTCATTCTGTGTTGTAGATCTAATCCAAGCAAAGATAGTGTACTTATTGAAGTAAAAACTTCTTTAGGCGCATTAGGCATTTTTTTTTAGATGGAAAAGCAATTGAATTTGCGGCACTGTTACCGTTACCGACACCTTTGTATACAACGTGTCGTTTTGCATTCTCGTCAAATTCAAGGAGGTAACTATGCTAATGATTCTCGACACGAATCAATCAATAATAAAATAAGTAGGTTATTTTTCTTTTTTATTTTTTTTTGGAAATCGGCATGTGTGGTACAAGCATTTCAAAACGCGGCCCGTGTGATACCGCACTGTAACTGCTCTTTTACACACATAGCGACACTGCCTACCGCATACGCAACGAGGCGATTCTGTTCTTTGAAAGTGGTGTATTCTGAAATACTGTCAAACTTAAATAACTAAAAAAGCAAGTATGTTTTAATTATTGAGCAGATATAGTAATTTTATTTGATTAATTATGTCTTTCATAACAGCCTCCTGAAATTTGACAACAAAACGACACATTTTATGAGAAGTAGCCATTACATTAGTCGGTATTATTACTAAAATTAACAGCTAATTTAATTACCTTCGCAGGCTTGGGTTTGTCAGGAAATAAGGAGGCAGCAAAGAGATAGATATCAGGAAACGGTTTTCCGCGATCCACGCCAGGGTCCGTAGCACAAACCTGGAAACAGTTCATTAACTGATAACCTATTAAAAAATGTATTTATTGCAAAAAAATACTAAGTTTAATCTACACTAGAAAAATGATTTATGTGATGCCGCATTCACAAACATTCAAGGAACTTTAGAGCATACATAGACAAGCATATAGTGAGCATATCGCTAGTAGTCCGTTTTTTTTTTTTTTTGAAGAAATTTACGCAGTTAGCCTGAGCGTAGGCCTTGACTGCTTCACCGGACTTTTGGCGAGAACCTTAAAGGCCTCCAGCCAGAGCAATAGAAAAACTAACTACGTCAGCAACGTTCACTAAGGGCACCCCCTGTGGGGTTCGGACCTCGACTTAGTGCGTTGCTAACAATCTTAATAAGGCAAAAACAGCAAGGGAGGGCTGGATCTAAGTTTTTATTATTTAATGTCATATTTTTATTGCTAGTTTGGCCGGCTCGGGCCAGCTTGATCTAGGGACGGGGGGGTCTAGTAGTCCGTTGTGTCGAGAGTAATTGTCCAAGTTTGTAGCGAAATCATAGTGCGATTATGAAAAGTTTAAGCCCGCGTTCGATAGATGGCGTTGGCGTCGATTTAGATCGCGCTATGGTTTCGTTGCAAATTTTGAGCTGTAAGTAGTAAGCTAGTTTACTGATTTATGTGTTTTCCCGCGTAACGACAGACGTTTATGCGAAAATATCGTTAATTCCGATATTATTAGGGTTATATTAGGTTTTGAGATAGTTTTATTAAAACGGCGCGCTATGTTTTGACACTAATTATCCAATTTACTTGTTCATACTCAAAATCAAAATCAAAATCAAAATTTCATTTATTCCAACTAGGCTACAAAGTAGCACTTTCAGAACGTCAATACAATGGACAGCACCCTGATTCGCCCACTCTTCACTGACGCTCACAGTTCATACTTTGTAGGCGCACTCAATAGTTTACTGATTTTTACTCTACTTGGCTACTGTAATTAATTTCACCGCCAGAGGCGCCAGTCGCACGCGAGTTCATTCCATGTTTGTTGGTGGGCTTTGACAGCTGACGCGACAGTGGCGCCAACTGGTGAGCGTAATAACGGTAGCTCTCATTGACCCTACAGAAAATGTACAACGACTCTGAATAAATATTTATGAAACACACAAAAATTACTTGTCTTGCGCGAGGTTAAAGTAAAAACATACAACATTATATTCACTGTCAATGGCCGGCTACACTGGGTTGTTGACATATATGTCTTCAACTAATAAATGTACCAAGATTGAATCTCTCGATATATACAAAAATGTATCCACCAAATCGGATAGGTAATTCTTTTGTGTATAAAAAAGTCTATCCTGTTTTGTAAATCTCTTAATACGAAAAGTGAGTAACTCAGTGACTGAATGAGAAAATAGGTAGGTAGATAGTAGGGTAGGTGGGTAGGGTAGGGTAGGTAGGGAAGGTAGGTAGGTATGGTGGGTCAGTTGACGGGAGCGAAGCTGCACAGCTAGTATTGTGTACCTACTTTTTCTTAAAAGAGTAACCTTAGAGGAGTTTCTTGCTGGTTCTTCACCATAGGAAGGACATATTGGAACCGTGCAACTAGAGTCATTTAGATTTGTAACTTTAACGTTTCTTCAGCGCATCACACAAAGTCTTTTTTCACATTGACCCGTCCGGGGATCGAACCCGGGACCTCAGAGCTAGTGACACCTTGAAAACCGGTGTGTACGCCATTCGAACTTAGCTCACCATATGATGGAACAGCCCGAAGAGCTTGGGCCTGGCAGCTGCGTGCAGCCTGACTGTGCGTCTTGAGGAGTTGGTGGCCAAAGCCATGGGGATACCCGTGTCGTGCAGGTGAGTCAGCAGGCGCTCAGCCCCTGGATAGATGGAAGTTGAATATAAGAAAATTTCAATGGAAAATGAAATTAAATATTAAGGCGATGACACAAATTTTTTACCTATTTTCATATTGTTTTTACTTAGCAGCTATAAAAGTTGTTGACTTAAAATTTGGTTCCTAGATAGAAGAGGATATGATGAAAATAAATGTCGATCAGTTACACGATTAAAAAACTTTCCTCGATAGTTTCTTTAAATCAGCTCTATAAAAACGCTTTTTTTTTGTTTAATCCACCAAAGTATAACTTAATAATATATTTTTTGCACTATTTGTTGCATAATTTTAATATCTAGATAAATGTCGATTGATTTTGTATTCCATCCGATAGATTTCGATTAATATGAGATTTTCCATTTTGTCGCTTACGTTATTATTCCGAAGACAATATTTCGCGACCTTGACATATGTTTGGCTCTTTTCGTCCCGTAAGCAAGCAGTTAGTATTGTCTCAGTCTTGCATTTCCGGATTGGCTCTCAACCCCGCTAGACTCCACCTACTCGCAAACGAAATAATTATTCGTGTAGCGCAGGGGTTCCCAAACTTATTTTGTCTACTGCCCACTTTGAGAATAAATTATTCTTTACCTCCCCCATATTTTCACCAACTTAAAAACCACTATAACTTCGAATTAAATTAATTATTGTGAGCTATATTAGCGGAGATTTGATTTTTTTTCTGAGTCTCTTACCGCCCCCCTTTAGGCCTGCAGCGCCCACAAGGGGGCGTTATCGCCCACTTTGGGAAAGGCTGGTGTAGCGCTTTAAGCTGAAAATGTTTAGGGTATTTACCTGCTTGTAAGGGCGCTTTAGGAAAACATCTCTCCGACAGCTCAAATAGTTCTCTCTCCAGCTCGTTTGCACTAATTCCAAGCTGCAATTCTTTCACAACATTATTACATATTGCGTTGTCTGTAGACCCATAGTTCTGGAAAAGATTTGTTAATTAAGGCGATACAAAAAAAGTTCCATGACTCACACAAACAAAGTCCAGTGAAGCGCTAACTAACTGCGTAAATCTATTCCAAAAAAAAAAGAAAAGTCACAAACGCGGTGATCAATGCTCGTTCTCTGTATGAGAGGCCTGCAGTGGGACAGTTACAGGCTGGTTTTATTAACAGCTTCGGTAATCGCACCCCACCGTGGGGCAGCACACAAGCGTGCTGATCAATGCTTGTTCTCTGTATGAGAGGCCTGCAGTGCGACAGTTAGATACCTGTAGTGGGACAGTTATAGATTAGTATTAAAATACAAAAACAAAGTACTTACTTTTTTTTCTAAATCCTTTGTGTATTTTTTTCCATATTTCAAGCAGATGTCTTTGAGCATTTTATGGTAGGCAACCTCGGAATCTGTAATCGAGTTTTTAAGTAGGTAAATTAGATGACCTAGCGTAACGTATTTAATTTTTAGTTTATCTGTTTTTATTAAAGTAAAATTAATAACTTATGTATTTATATTTTGCGTTAGAATTAAGTAATGCGTTCTACTTCGTCTCCTGTGTTAGGTAGGGAGAGAGAGTTTGAGGGTGTTAAAACAAAATAAGCATTAATTAATTAAAAAAAAAGTAAACAGACAAGCACAGAGCGTACGGCCGTACGCATTGCTAGTAGCGCTTGTCAAGCGTAAGCACATTTTTAGCTGAATGTACGCTCGTTTACAGATTTACGACAGACGTTTATGCGAGAATGTCAACGGTTCCGATATAATTAGGGTAATATTAGGTTTTGAGATAGTTTTAATGAAACGGCGCGCTCTGTTTTGACACAAATTTTACGATTTTACTTGTTCATACTAGTGCCAACGGTTCGTACCCGAAATGCGCTCTTTAATTTACTTAATTATTCCTCTAAGGCTACTATGTATCACCTTTTAAATGTCCCCATAATAGAGATCATCCTGATTTGCCCATTCTTCACTGCTTCGTAACTGAAGTACCTAGCTGTCTAGAAGAAACGGCGCAACAAACGCCCCAGGCATAAGTTGCCAAATTTTGCATTTATATACTTTTTTTTTTAATATGTAAAGCTGAAGAGTTTGTTTGTTTGAACGCGCTTATCTCAGGAACTACGGGTCCGATTTGAAAAATTATTTTAGTGTTGGATAGCCCATAAAGGCTTTAAGCTACTCTTATAATAACATTACGCTGCGATTAAAAGGAGCGGAGCATAAATGAAAAATGTTGCAAAAATGAAAAACCGTTGAAACTAAAACACGCGGACAAAGTCGCGAGTGACTAGTACTTATATAAGTTCGTTGACAATGGAATATTAAGGTACTTTCGAGCTGGTCTGATGATGGACCCAGAAGGTGTCCATAGGAACTCTGTAACGAAACGACGCAATCCTATCGTGTTTGAGCTTGTTTGATTCGTCTTCACTAGTACTGTAAGCAAAGCTGATATAAAATACTTTATTTAATTAAAAAAAATATATAATATAGCCATTTATAAAGCCTACTTGTTAAGGCACTACACGAATAATTATTTCGATTGCGAGTTGGCGGTTTCAAGCGGACTGGAGAGCCAATCCGAAAATGCAAGACAGAGATAATACTAACTGCTTGCTTACGGGACGAAAAGAACTAAACACATGTCAAGGTCGCGAAAGATTGTCTTAGAAATAATAACGTAAGCGACAAAATAGAAAATCTTATTAAATCTATTGGATGGAATAAAAAATCAATCGACATTAATCTAGATATTACTATTATGCATCAAATAGTGTGAAAAAAATATTATCAAGTTGAATAGTTTGGTGGATAAAGCAAAAAATGAATTTTTATAGAACTGATTTCAAAAAATAAAACTATCGAGGAAATTTTCTTTAATCGTGTAACCGATCGACATTTGTTTTCATCATATCCTCTTCTATCTAGGAACTAAACCAAAAAGTCTATTACTTTTATAGTTGCTAAGTAAAAACGATATGAAAATAGTTGAAAAATTTGTGTATCGCCTTAAGGAACAGTGCAGTAAGGATTGAGGTTCTGTTTTGTTATATTATTTTGTGAGCCAGCAGCAGATTCGTCATGCTCCCTTAGTTGTCATTGCCTGCGGTGGCGTCTTGGGTCGGTTCACCTCCTTCCCTCTAATATGGCGAGGGAGGTGATGGCTGACCCTTACGTCATACTCGTGAACGGGTGCTGCTTGCGGTGACTGGTCGATCTGCTGACTTTGGTCTGTTTAGATTATACTTTTAATTTCATGGTACCTATCGACCTCAAACGCTTGTTTATTTGGCGCGGCCACTAAATAATATTTTTGTATTATTGTTATCAGAAAGACAGCTTGCTGCTGGGGAGTTTGTTGCGCCGTTTCTTCTCCACAGCCAGAGCACAGCGATGTAGGGTGGGCGAATCGGGGTGCTGTCAACTTTATTATTTTGACATTTAAAAAGTACTACTTTGTAGCCCATTTTAAATAAATGAGATTTGAATTTAAATTTAAATTGCTTGTTTTAAATTTTAAAAACACTTTTTCCAAAAAAGAATTCACGTATTTTTTCCACTACGGCTACGCAGAAGAAGATTATTATGGAAACTTACTGAGAATAGTTCCATCAAGGTCAAATAAACAGTGCGTTACTTTTTTAAACTGCCTTGGGCAACCAGGGCTTTGCGAAAAACTGAAATAGGGTTTATACTGGTTTTCAAAGAACTTACGAGAAAAAAACGGAACATTTTGGTTTATTAACTTGCTTGTATGTGCTATTTTTTTATTTTTAAGTTACACTTATAGATTTTTGCCACTGATTTATGACAGTTATTTTTTATATACATATTTGATAGATGTCATTGGATAAAAAGTAAAATGGATGCAAAGGTTTTAATGTAATCTATATATATTATTATTACTTAATCTAAACTAATATTATAAAGCTGAAGAGTTTGTTTGTTTGTTTGTTTGTTTGTTTGAACGCGCTAATCTCAGGAACTACTGGTCCGATTTGAAAAATTCTTTTTGTATTGGATAGTCCGTTTATTAAGGAAGGCTATAGGCTATATAACATCACGCTACGACCAACAGGAGCGGAGCATAAATGAAAAATGTTGCAAAAATGAAAAACCGTTGAAACTAAAACACGCGAACAAAGTCGCGGGGGACAGCTAGTGTAATATAAATGTTTAGGTGTTGGTCAGGCAATGGAAAATTAGTCCAGTAGGCTTATAAAATTTGTTATCTCCAGTTGACAATATACAGTATAGTGAAAACAATTTTATCCTACTCCTCCTATTTACTACTTCTGATTAATTTCGTTGCGGGTTCCAAGACAGTCAATCGTTTCCCTGGGACACGCCGAGCTTAAGTGTCTCGGTGGTATTCATTGGTTATCATTGTAGATCCTGGCTTACAGGACCTGCAATGATGGGCACATTAATTAACATTGGAAACAAATTAAATTTAACTATAGAAACCAAGTAAATAATTACGTATGAATATAAAGTATATACTTAGTATATTTGACAATACTTTTTTGAAACGAATTTGCACATAAAAGATAGACGTTTTACAATATGATAATGATAAGGTATTTACTGCTAAAAATGAGGAAACGAATTTTAAGTATAATCACATTAATATAAATAGATTGTTGTGATTATTATTATTATTTATTTATTTATTGATCAAAAGGTACATTTTAATTTTTATAAAGTATATAATGTCCAACAAAACTATACACATAGTTTGTCTGTTGGATCAAATTTTACTCACATAAAAACATATAGTAACAAGAGTTCAATAAACTATTTATAATTACTTATTTAAAACAAAACGGTTTACTCACGCATATTCTTGGGATCGCCCGCCTAGTTTCAGACACAATAGGAGTCTTTAATCATGAGCTGATGAAGGCGGTTGTGTCGCGAGTCGAACCGTTTTGTTCTAAATAATTATGAATACTCGTCACGAAAGTTATAATCCAAACTATTATTTATTTTTCATGTTTTTAGGTAATAATTTTGACGACCTCCGTGGTCGAGTGGCGTACACACCGGTTTCAAGTTGTCGCCAGCTCTGAGGTCCCGGGTTCGATCCCCGGCCGGGTCAATGTAGAAATCAACTTTTCTACATTGTCTCGGGTCTGGGTGTTTGTGGTACCTTCGTTGTCTCTGAATTCCATAACACAAGTGCTTTAGCTACTTACTTTGGGTTCAGAGCAATGTATGTGATGTTGTCCACATTTATTTATTATTATTATTTAGGTGAAATCTTTTATGTTGATAGGGTCATTTACCACTTTGAATTGAAATTTTGCCACAACGGGTTACTAGTTCTGCGCGCTCTCTATGCTTGTTTTCTTCACTCTAGCCTCATCCTAATAATATCGGAACCGTCGATATTTTCGCATAAACGTCTGTCGTCGCACGGAAAATCACTTAAATCAGTAAAAGAGCGTAGTACATTCACCTAAAAATGTTCTTAAGCTCCGACATAAGGGGCTACTAGCGATGCGCACGCTCTATGCTTGTCTATGTTTACTCTTAAGTAGGAAAAGATTTTACAAATTACAAAAATCATTTTGTGATTGTTTACCTACTTTGTAAATTACCTATAATTTAATTTTTCGTTAATATGTTATAGATATACTAAAACCTGCTAATATTATAACCAGCTGAAATAATATCCGGCTAAAATAATAATCGGCTAAAATAATAACCGGCTAAAATAAAAATCGTTTTTTTATAATAATAGGCTAAAATGATAATCAGTTAAAATAATGACCGGCTAAATTAATAATCGGCTAAAATAATAACCGGCTAAAATTATAATCGGCTTAAATAATAACCGGCTAAAATAAAAATCGGCTTTTTATTATAATCGGCTAAAATTATAATTTGCGAAAACAATGACCGGCTAAAATAATAACTGGCTTAAATAATAACTGGCTAAAATAATAATTGGCTTTAATAATAACCGGCTAAAATAATAATTGATTTAAATAATAAACGGCTAAAATAATAATTGGCTTAAATAATAACCGGCTAAAATAATAACTGGCTAAAATAAAAATCGGCTTTTTATAATAATAGGCTATAATTATAATCGGCTAAAAAAATGACCGGCTAAATTAACAATCGGCTAAAATTATAATCGGCAAAAAAAATAACTGGCTGAATTAATAATCGGCTAAAATAATAATCTGACCGTGTGTGAGTTGTACCAAGATATTATTTTATTTCTTTATTCTGACAATACATCATAAGACCAAGATCATAATATTATTCTAGCTTACAACTAAGTTCAATGTACCAATTTACATGTCAGCAACAAAAACAACAACACAGTCATATTAGGTCAACGGCAGTAAACGGCATTTGAACTAAAACACAAACAACTTAGTTGATTGCAATTCAATTTTAATCACGGAAAAATCTACCCTTAGAAAATGCCACAGACACACGATAAATTTGTACCGACCTTCTTTTTTGCGACGGTTAAAAACGACTTATTCCAATCCCATAATATTGTGTAGGAAGCTTCGAGGAATAAATAAGTTAAATATAGAGCGCGCATATCGAGTATGAACTGTAGGCACTAATATGAACATGTAAAATCGTGAAATTAGTTTCAAAACAGAGCGCCTCGTTTTATTAAAACTATTTTCAAAGCTAATATTACCCTAATAATATCGGAACAGTCGATATTTTCGCATAAACGTCTGTCGTCGCACGGAAAATTCACTTAAATTACTAAACGACCGTAGTACATTTAGCTAAACATGTGCTTAAGCTCGGCATAATATAGGTACGCACGCTCTATGCTTGTCTATGTTTACTTAAAAATACGAACAGATTTTACACATTACAAAAATCATTTCATGATTGTTTACACAACAGATAACCAAGAATTATTTTTTTCTTTAATTTTCTATAATAATAAAATAATATAATAATAACTTTGACAGCCAGTCTAAAGGGAAACTGTGTTACCCAGTAAAATGGGTTGTGGAGGTCAGATAGGCAGTCGCTCCATGTAAAATACGGTATTCAGCTGAATCTGGTAAGACTGGAACCTAACCCCAACATAGCTTGGCAAAGGCTACGCAGAAATATTGAAATAAAAGTAAAATAAATAATTAAAAATATCGCTGCATCATCTCTCGGACTTCTGAATTAACACATTGTTAATCAGAGTCGGTGAGACCAAACGCAAGATTGGTTCACTAGATGTCGCATACGTCGCCCTAAAGACGTAATAAAATAGAAGGCAAAATTTAAGCTTCCAGGTAGTGACCTCGGTAGCTTATTTGGTAATGCGACTGGCGCGTCAAGCCAGTGGTTGCAGGTTCGAGTCCTGCCTGAGGTTTAAGTTTTTCTTTCTACAAGTTGTATTTATTTACAAATGTAATAAATCTAATTGTTGGTTTATTTGAATTGTTTTAATACACTTTTTAGGGTTCTCTATCGAAAGGGTGCCAACGAGACATTTACATCCGCTATCCATCCATTTGTCTGTCTGTTAGCGGGCTGTATCTTATAAACCTTATTAGGTAGAAAGTTGAATTGTTCACAGAGACTGTATTTCTGTTGTCGCTAAAACAACAAATAATAATAAAAATAAATTGAAAATTACAGGGCTCCATTAGGCGTGAGTTTAGGGTTCTCTGCTCAATTTTAACATCATAAATCGTGTACGATGGTACGGATCCCTTCATTCGCGAGTCCGACTCGCACTTGACCGGTTATTTTGTAATTACCAATTTAAATTACTGCTTCTACAATGCTCCATCTACAATTATATTTACATTGTAATGTTAATATTATTGTAAAAAAAAACAATTTATACAGTATGTTGTTTTTGTAACTTATATTATAAAGACGAAAATTAGTGTCTGTTTGTTACCTACGTTTGTAAACTTAATTAAAATGATTTCGATTATTTTTTTTATGGAGAAAGCGAAAGAAAATTTAAATTAAATCTATACTTTTAATTATATAAAGCTGAAGAGTTTGTTTGTTTATTTTGTTTGTTTGAACGCGCTAATCTCAGGAACTACTGGTCCGATTTGAATAATTCTTTCAGTGTTAGATAGCCCATTTATTGAGAAAGGCTCTAAGCTATATAACATTACGCTGCGACCAAAAGGAGCAGAGTATAAATGAAAAATGTTGCAAAAATGAAAAACCATTAAAACTAAAACACGCGGACAAAGTCGCGGGGGACAGCTAGTATTAAATTAAATAAAGTTCAGCACAACATCTCATCCCATGGACAGAGCTTACTTATCATCTGGAGAAGCGTTTGCTGTTTTAACGGATACAAAAAGTGAACACGCTGTATGTATGTATAGTGAATGTATAAATGGGTAATATATTTTAAAGATTTTAGAAAAATAAATTAGAGTGTTGTGAAGTGCGTACCGTATCCAACGAGTGGTTCATGTGATTATTGTGTTTAAATAACAAATTATTTTAAATGTAAGTAAATATTTTCAAGATACTAAAATAATAAAAAAGTAAAAAAAAATATCTTTAATTGAAAAGTGTGTAAAGAATATAGGAAGGTATTTGCCCAGCTGTGGGACTACTAAATAAATAATCATGCTTTGAGTTTTTGCGATTGTAATATAGCCTTAAATAAAAAAAATAGTAAACTCATCATTGGAAAAAATACTTTCAAGTGCTGATAATTTCCAAACGGATAATTAGAATCTTTATCAAAATCAAAATCAAAATATTTTTATTTCAAGTAGGCCTTTTCAGACACTTTCAAAACGTTAAATGACTCAAGTTGCGCGGTTACAAAATGTCACTCCTATGGAGAAGATCCGGCAAGAAACTCCATAGGTTACTCTTAAAAAGAAGGTAATATGAACCTTCATACTACATTAAAAAATACAATTATTTTAAAATATGCGACAACAACAATATCTGTTAATAATAATATTATAATTAATTAATATTTAACCTTTAATATTTTTATTTCAAATAAACTTAACTATACCTACAAAAGGAATAATAAAATAAACTAATCTAATTAAACATAAACCTAAAATATGGCATAAAAAATTCGTCCACATCGCTGTCCTCTGGGAGTGTTCGCAAAAGGCTGGCGGCATTGCCACGTTGTATGGCAATGCTTATCCTCTGTCCAAGGTAAAAGCCAGCCCTTGGGTCGCGCGAAGTGTCAACTAGGCAGTATGTCAATGGCAATAATATTAATATTTAAGAATTATAGTATATTAGCTTTTAAAAAGAAAAATACCCCATCAGAATCCGTTCATTCATTTGGGAGCTATGATGGCACAACCCTTTTTAGGAGGTAAAATAAAAATTATAACCGACTCAAAAAAAGGAGGAAGTTCTCTATTCGTCGGAATCTTTTTTTATTTTTTATGAATGTACCCCGATGAATAGAAGATGCCTGGACCGTTTTAGAAATTTGTTTTTTTGGATTGATAGGGATTTTGGATTGATATAATTCTCAGGCGGTTACATGGTCATTAGTTAAGGATCTGATGATGGGATCCTAGAGAAATCGTGTACCTAACTCTTAATAATAATAGGGTGTATCATTGGTAGGTACTTATACAAATGTTTATCTACTTATTTCTTAAGCAAATACATTGTGGAATGGCAATAAATAATTGTACACATACCTAATTATTATACTAGGATTTTTTAATTCTTTTAACTCTATATTTTACTAGCTGTCCCCCGCGACTTTGTCCGCGTGTTTTAGTTTCAAAGGTTTTTCATTTTTGCAACATTTTTCATTTATGATCCGCTCCTTTTTATAACTTGTAGCCTACCTCAATAAATGGGCTATCCAACACTGAAAGAATTTTTCAAATCGGACCAGTAATTCCTGAGATAAGCGCGTTCAAACAAACAAACAAATATACAAACAAACTCTTCAGCTTTATATATTAGTATAGTATAAATTTATTCATCGTTATTAATGATGCCAGTAATAGTATTGGGTATTGAGTAAAATTTTATAATAAATAATAATAAGTAGATGCCCCATCCCAGTTTAGAGTAAAGTTCTCAACAAGGCCACTGCGTGTTGGACCTGTGTCCCCACGTAAGCCTTTAAAAGGACCGGGTATTCTCAATACTGAGGATAGCTAGTGAAAGAAAGAGAGATACACGATAATAATTAATAGATAGTTCCGTCCAATCATTCGGTAGGTACCTAAGTATATACTTTTTTATTGTAGGTTAAAGTAATCTTAAAATTAAATTACTTGTACTTCTTCAAAAATTAAAGCTCTACAAACTTTATAAAATAAATAAATCAAAGTATTCCCAATTTTAAAGTTTAAATTTCACCTTAAAAGATTTCTTATAATCCAAGTGTTACTACAGCTTAACAGAATTTTTGAACGACCAGATTTAATAAATTTTAATATAAGAATAATACAAAATATATGTATTATAAAGCAAATTCTTTCGGCATCTCTTTTCAATGCACACATAAACTTGATATAAAGTGATTGATATATACCTATATTTTTAATTAAAGTACAGTACGGTGCAAACTTAAAGGCGGCTGTGAACACGTGTCGATTCGCTGCGCAGTACCAAAGTCATGCGCCAGCGGGGGTGCGGGGCGAGGTACTGCGCACTTCACAGCCGCCATTAAATTTGAATCGCACTATACATACCTACTTTTATAATTTGTTATACGCCATTACGGCAAAACATGTAGATACTTGTTTATATTTTACCACCATGTACTTGTACATATTACTCATGTTTTACGAAATAAATATCTTTATCAAATCAAATAATTTATTATTTGTTAAACATAGTTATGAAATACATAATAAGACCTTTTTAAGAATGATATAAGCAAATAGAAAGAATTTCCATGAAAAAAATAATAATATAGGTATTTTGTTTACATCGAAATATATGTTATGGAAGATTTTGTAAATATACGGAAGTAGTAACAATGGCTCGATAATTACACTTTGTAATTAGTGGAATAAATTAATTTATGTACATTATAATATTTAATATATGTATAATGTTAGCATTTATTAATATAATTAGGTATATTGTCATGCTCTTGTGCTTCCGGTCTTTCATGGGTACAGAAGTGTTTGTTATTACGTAGTGTTTAATTAGAATATTTTTTTTTGCCCGCGAAAATATCAAAATATAATTTTTATAAAGCTGACTACGAATTAATTAACCAGGACTTGAGTAAAGTAGATTGGGTTAGTGACCTAAATCACAAGTCAGCTGATGATTCCGTTAATATTTTTTATGATATTACTAGCTGTCCCCCGCGACTTTGTTCGCGTGTTTTAGTTTCAACGGTTTTTCATTTTTGCAACATTTTTCATTTATGCTCTGCTCCTATGGGTCATAGCGTGATGTTATATAGCCTATAGCCTTCCTCAATAAACGGACTATCCAATACAAAAAGAATTTTTCAATTCGAACCAGTAGTTCCTGAGATTAGCGCGTTCAAACAAACAAACCAACTCTTCAGCTTTATAATATTAGTATAGATTTACCGGACTATAAAAGATCATACACCTAAAGCCGCCGCACGCTCATCGAAATTCCCCGTTTGATTCTCTATGTCTTTAACGCGTATTTTCATCACCAATAATAAATAGAGCTTGGATAAAATGAAAGGTATATCGTAATACTTCAGACTACGAACAACTTTCTGTATTAAGGCGTAGATTTCAAGTAAAGTGTAAAATCTGTTATAATAAGTATATTTATTGACACAGTCGAAGTAACTATTTAAAAAAATGTTAAAGACTTATGGAGTTACATCTCTAATCGTAAAGCAGACACTAGCATACATTCCACAATGTCTTATAAAAATTGCAGCTCGAGTAATTCCACTGAAATTTGTAATCTATTCTCAGAATTCTTTCATTCAGTTTACGAAGAGAGTATAGTGAAAATACTAAATAGTATTCTTATCAATAGAGTTATTTTTGGTCATGAAAAAATTTTTAAACTATTAAAATCACTTGACACTGCGAAAGATCCGGGCCCCGATGGTATACAACCGCATTATTTAAAAAAAAGCTGCACATAACATTATGTACACCCCTACTATCATATACAATAAATGTATTTTTGAAGGCTCATATCCTGAAATATGGAAAAGAGCTAATATAACGCCCGTACATAAATCAGGATAAAAACATAGTGTTGAGAACTACCGTCAAATTTCCATATTATCTACCTTGTTAAAGCTTTTTGAAAGATTGGTTCACGACGAGCTCTATCCTATGTTACATAACCTATTTGATTATCAGATTTGTTAAAAAAAGGTCCACTGTTACAAACGTATTGGTTTTACAGATTTTTTATTTAATAACATGGACCAACAATTGCAAATAGATGTTGTGTACACTGATTTCCAGAAAGCTTTTGACACGGTGGATCACGAGTTGCTTCTAACAAAGATAGCATTTAACGGTATACGAGGTGATTTGCTACGCTGGTTTGCATCATATGTCACGAATAGAACTCAGAAAGTAGTAATCAAAGGTTTTGAGTCCACATCCATACATGTCACATCTGGGGTACCCCAAGGTTCCATTTTAGGACCTCTCTTATTAGTTATTTTTATTAATCAATGTTTCAGATATTCAAAATTTCTTCTATACGCCGATGACCTTAATAAGTTTCTCTATGACCTGTGTAATAACAAATACGACTGCTCAGAGTTAACAAATAAATTGTGTTACATAGTACCTAGAACTGTCATGCGGCGTGGAGTGCGCGGACGCCCGCTATTCGCGGTGACCTCTTGTCGCACCAACGCGGGTGCCCGTGCACCTCTACGACTTTTAGCCTTAATTATAATACCCTTTTTTTACAACTAGATTTATTTTCTTCGTCAGCTAATAAAATACGATTTGATCTACCTAAAATGATAAAGGAAACAGATAGTTAACCGTGCTTTTTGCTTTTGCTTAGTTAAAGTGTACATAGATCTAAGATGTATTCATTTGACGGGCCCGTTGGTCTAGTGGTTAGTGACCCTAACTACTTAACCGGAGGCCGTGGGTTCGATTCCCACGCAGGACAAATCTTTGTGTGATAAGCACAATCATTTGTTCTGTGTCTGAGTGTAATTTATCTATAATATGTATTTATTTAGAAATATATAAGTAAGTTTATCAGTTGTCTGGTTGCCATAATACAGGCTATGCATAGTTTGGGATCAGATGGCCGTATGTGAGTCGTCCGAAGATATTATATTATTATTATTTGTTCCTCCAGATCCAAAATGGTAGAAATAGAAGAATTAGACGTAGCCCAAGAGTTTGAGCTGAAGATCAAGAAGCGTCTGAAGCCACTCAATGAGGCGACCATGCGCTTCGACTCTCCCGTGCAGAAGTTTTATGAAGGCCTCACAATTTTCCTGACGGGAGGGTCCGGGTTCCTCGGGAAACAATTGATTGAGAAACTCATCAGGTAAGATTATTTAAACGTAATTTATCTATCTTCTATAAATATAAAAATGGTCGTATGTCCCTCTGTGATAAAACTTTGGAAGGACCTTTAAATGACTCCAAAGACGGTTTCTGTCCTAAAAACCCTAAATAGCCCGATTCTGTTAAACCCACAGTAAAATTTTAGGCCATCGGTATCTTTATCACTTGTACACAATTAGAAAAGAACAGACGAAAATTAGAGCTGTCAAATTTAGGTTCGACTAAAATTCTCATACAGATCTACCGACATGCAGAAACGTGTGCACTTTAACACAGTGATGTTCAAGGCGAAAACTGGTTTGACATTTCTAAGTTAGTTGTTATCTGTTGCCGTACTTTTTTTACGCTGTATGTTAGTAAAATATAGCAATAAAACCGCTGCTATATTATTACTATTTTTGCATTTTGATTTAGTTAGCGTACAAGGGAATCGGCGCCAATGTGCAATAAAACAAGTTTTTTTATTAACTTGGTATTGCAACGAATGCGGTGCAGCTAATATAATCAGCATAATATATATAAGTATCAGCCTGAAATTGCTGCATAAAGAAAAAGGGCAAAAGCAGAGCCTGAGAGACCTTTCTACACAAAGCCCAAAAAAGGTTGCAGAAAAAAAAGACAAATTCAAAGCTTCATTGGTTGTCGCGATCAACTTGCAACGTCAACCAATGGTCAAGGGCGGTCATTTCAGTCCAGTAAACAAACTGTCCGTAGTCTACTCTGAAAAGATAATGATAAATTGTACAATGCACGAAAAAAATGCCCTAAGTACAAATGAAAGTTTAGGTTTGATTTTTTTTAAGGGTTAAGGGTGGTTTGTCTGGCTACCGACTAAAAACACCCCGGTCTTGTCTTTGCCTTTGTCGTTGCTTGGGAATCTGTGCCCTTACTCTCCAATTTAATTGTAATTCTAATACAATGCTAATGCAAAATTGTTATTCATTTAGCAGGCACACAAACATCACACAGTACAAAAAAATACTCTCATTGTTTAGATTCCAGTCAGTTCCTTCCATTGACAGCATTTTTTTTAAGAAAACCGATTCTCCTGCCTGCTGAACTAATATCAGTTTTGCATTGGCATTGTATTAGAATTACAATTAAATTGGTGAGTAAGGGCTCTGTGCGGGAAATTGATTATAGTTTTTGTTTTACAGAGCAACAAAAGTAGCAAAAATCTTCATATTAATACGATCTAAGAAGGGAAAACCCATTGAACAGCGGTTACAGGAAATGCTGAACGACCCTGTAAGTTACTTCTTATATATTACTTTCTGAGTAGATGAGACATTGAAATAAAACTACTTGGATTTTATCGCGGTTTGTAACCTTCATAATATAATAAAAATATGAAGGTAGAACGAGCAACATCAACTGTCAAAACGAATACCACCTCAGTCTGCCCGTGACCATGACACCTGCAAAGGCGTCGAAACGTCGGGAACTAAAATCTAAATACAAACCGCGATAGAATCCGTTCAAAGTAGTTTTATTTCAATACTTCTTTATTTACTATTTTCGTAATACTTTTCGTTTAACATAATAATCATTTTTCAATTCGACGATTCTTTTTGTAATTTTTTTTACGCGATATCTTCGACATTGTGGATCGGTTTTAAAAAAAATATTTATATAAAACATACAGTCTAATTGATAACCTTCTCATTTTTAAGTTGGTTGTTTGCTAATCTGTAATATTTTCTGCAGGTTTTTGACACTGTGAAGGAAACGCAACCCGACTTCGTTAATAAATTGGTCGCAGTCTCAGGTGATGTCGCAGAACTTAGGCTAGGCATGAGCGATAAGGATTGGAACATGGTCGCGGAACAGGTAAGGCTTGTATATACGTCACTCAATTTTAGGAATATAATACTATATAATAAATCTTGGAACAACTCACGCACGGCCATCCTATCCAAAACCAGAGTTTGGGCGTTCGATTCCCATCCAGGACAAATTTTTGTGTGATGATCATGATCATTTGTTCCATGTTCGTGTTCGTGTGGTTCGTGACGACCGCCGTGGTCGAGTGGCGTAAACACTGGTTTTCAAGGTGTCGCCAGCTCTGAGTTCCCGGGTTCGATCCCCGGACGGGTCAATTTAGAAAACGAGTTTTTTACATTGTCTCGGGTCTGGGTGTTTGTGGTACCTTCGTTGTCTCTGAACTCCATAACACGCGTGCTTTAGCTACTTACTTTGGGTTCAGAACAATGTATGTGATGTTGTCCACCTTTATTTTATTTATTTATTTGTTCTGTTCGAGTGTAATTTATCTATATTATGTCTGTATTTAGAAATATATAAGTATGTGTATCAGTTGTCTGGTTGCCATAATACAGGCTCTGCCTAGTTTGGGATCAGATGGCCGTGTGCGAGTTGTCCCAAGATATTATTGTTATTATTATTTTCACAGGCAGAGGTGATTTACCATTTGGCCGCTACGACACGTTTTGATGACCCTCTTCGCATGGCCACCATAATCAACGTACGAGGGACCAGGGAAGCCCTCATTCTTGGAAAAGAATGTAAAAAACTCAAGTAAGTTTTTTTTAAACGACACCCGCACTTAGGGAATTCCTTGTCACGGGGGGTTTCACAAACATTTAAATCATGTACATGAACAAGAACGCCCAAATTTATAACAAGAATTTGTGGATCACACAAATATTTATCCCTTACGAAAAAGTCACATTGGTACTTGTCAGTGGTTTCAAACCTGCAACCTTGTGCAAACAAATCCGTCCGTTGAACTGCTAAGCCACCACGACAGACGACGATTTGAATGAGTATACTGTAGGATTTGATATAATTCAGAGGTTTGTGAAATTGGTAGAAGATACTCATGACTTTTAAAGTGAATCAGAAAGTAACTAATCAACGCTTTACTCGCAGGTGAACGAGGCCCTTAATATTTTAATAGGGTAGGAGACTGGGTATGAAATGTCAAAATCTAATCAGTCAGCCAGTTAGATAATAAAAAAAATATTAGACACGTATTGTTTGCTTTTTAAATCAGTATAAATGTAGACAATCGAATCAAAGTTCAAAGTGGGGGGTAATGATTACGAAGTTACTATTTAGTAATCTGTGGTAATGATATCATGCTTGCGTACAAAATGCATGTAATTGTGACGTCATAGGACATTTCAAACGAATAAATACATTGTCATGAGTTTTTGGTTAAGTAAAGTAAGAAAAAATACCTACATGTCTAATATTTTTTGTTTATCTAACTGGTGGATACTGAAAAAATAATCATTTATTAGTACTCTGATGACTATTAAACGCAAATACTTAAGTAAATACCTTTATAAAACACTTGAAACACTTAATAAGTGCTTATAAAATTTAAGGGGTTGCCCTCGATTTCCCAGGGATCCCACTGATAACTGGGTGAGAATGGAACCACCTTTAAAGTATGATCTACCAAACAAAAAACAAGCATCAATATCGATTCATTACTGGCGGATTGATAGCGTAACATATATAGGACAAAAATAAACATACAGTCGAATTGAGAATCTAAAGAAAATCCTCCTTTTTTGAAGTCGTTTAAAATTTAGTCATCTACCCATTCTTTATGTAAATAACGTTTCATAGTAAGTTAATAGGGGACCGGACTGGGTATGAAAAGGAAATATCTATTTAGTCCACCAGATAGATGAAAAACAGAAAAAAAAAACTCATATTTTTTCTTTTATTAAATAAATGACAAAGTTAAAGCGCTTTAAAGTTCTCGAGTGGGGGCTTGTGACGTCACATGTGGCTTAACATTGTACCCACAAGTGACGTCACGCGACATTTCCATTCACTGTATCTTCCTCATCGCTTGCATAATTAAAAAAAAAATACGGGTCTAATATTTTTTTATATATCTTTGTGATGTGCAAATAAAAAAAGTCACACACACAGTTCGACTCGCGACACCACCGCTGCCGCGTCAGCTCATGATTAGGGACTCCTATTGAGTCTGAAACTAGTCGGGCGATCCCGAGAATGTGCGTGAGTAAACCGTTTTGTTTTATATGTAATGTCTATTCTGTAAAGTCATGGATGAAAGTCACTGAAAAATTAATAGGATTCTAGTTTCACTGCCTAACGCTTAACAAATCAAATGTCACAATGAGTCTGCTTAAAAACTGCATCATAATGACTTAACACGTTTCTACAGTAAAAATAAACACTTACCTGATTGTATATTCATAAGTTTGCCTACGTAGGTATTCGACTTGAACTCAATTTGGTTACAATAGGAGAAATTATAAATCAATGATCGTTTTGCTTAAAACTTGCTTGTTAATTTATTTATTTATAGGGGTTAAACAAATTACATACATAAATTACATAATCTTATTTTTATTATTTTTTAAGTTCATTGAATTCAACTTGTGGATGATGTTTATAAAAACAAAAAGAATCATCATCATCATCATTAGTCTATGTTCGTCCACTGCTGGACAAAGGCCTCTCCTATGGCACGCCACTGAGCTCGATCTTCAGCTCTTCGTCTCCAACCACTGCCAGCCACTTTGCTTGATGTCTTCGCAAAAAACAAAAAGAATATGTGTTGTAAAATATTACCTACAAAGGAAAGCATTCACCAGCTTACTTCTCCTCCTCTCTCCTCTTGCTTCTTCCTCCTTCCTCCTAACCTCACTACGTAATTTAATCCTTGTGTCGCGGGGGGTTTTACAAACATACAAGTCATATGCACAAAGAACACCCAGACTTGGAACAAGCATTTGTGGATCACTCAAATGCTTGTCCCATGCGGGGATCGATCTCGCAGCACGTCACGCACAGTGGTAATTGGCGTGGTGATCTATACCACTCAGCTATCTGTGCAGTCTTTAAAACGGGTTACTTAGAAGGCCCTTATTATTCTTTTTTGGGTAATGTTAATCAATTTTGACGGGCCTGTTGGTCTAGTGGTTAGTGACCCTGACTGCTAAACCGGAGGTCGTGGGTTCGATTCCCACCCAGGACAAATCTTTGTATGATGAGCATGATCATTTGTTCTGTGTCTGGGTGTAATTTATCTATAACTAGCTGTCCCCCGCGACTTTGTTCGCGTGTTTTAGTTTTAACGGTTTTTCATTTTTGCAACATTTTTCATTTATGCTCCGCTCCTATTGGACCGTAGCGTGATGTTATATAGCCTATAGCCTTCCTTAATAAACGGACTATCCAATACAAAAAGAATTTTTCACTCTTCAGCTTTATAATATTAAGTATAGAATGTATGAATTTAGAAATATATATAAGTTAGTTTATCAGTTATCTAGTTGCCATACTACAGGCTCTGCCTAGTTTGGGATCAGATGGCCGTGTGTGAGTTGTCCCAAGATTTATTATAAATTCTTGTTTCCAGGTCCTACGTCCACGTATCAACGGCGTACTCGAACGCGTGCGACAACCTGATCGACAACGAGATAAATGAAGAGTTCTTTCAGAGTCCTATCGACCATGAGACCCTGATCCGGCTGGTGGAGACTGTGGATGAGGAGAGGCTCAACGATATCACAGCTAAGTAAGTGACAGTTGACAGTTACCGTTATGAAGTAAGAGAAAGTTAAAAATATCCCATGATTTTTTTTATATTTCTAAACTGAAGTTGTTGACCTCTTTGTTGAACTCTATTTCGGGATCTTTTTCTAAGTAAATATATGCATACTAAGCAACAAAAATCCATACTTATAATTCGAAAGTTACTTTGTATTTCTGTCTGTTTGCCTGTCTGTCAGGCTTTCTCGGCTAAACCGCTTAACCGATTTGGATAAAACCATCGATATAACATCACGCTACGACCGATAGGAGCGGAGCATAAATGAAAAATGTTGCAAAAATGAAAAACCGTTGAAACTAAAACACGCGAACAAAGTCGCGGGGGACAGCTAGTATAATATAAAAATGAATCTCTATTTGTTTCGGCCATCACATCACGCGTCAACGGGTGGAACAATTTCGCTTTTTTTTTTGGGTTAATTATTGTCAGAATAAGGTTTTTACAAAAGCCTTTTTTTTCAAAATCTACATCACCCGTTCAAAGTTGGGGCGGAAAACTAGTTACTATCATAAATGTGTTTTAACTGTTCCAGCTTGATAAAGAACTGGCCGAACACGTACTCGTTCGCGAAGGCTGTGGCGGAGGAGACGGTGACTCAGTACGCTGCAGACTTGCCTCTCTGTGTCGTCAGACCAGCCATAGGTAAGACCTGAGCACTATAACCATGTATTTGAGTACAGTTTAAGAGCTATTTACAAATCAAGAAACTTATACCAATTTATGGCATTTAGTTAAATTGTGGTATACGTTATAGTAGTAATATAATATATAGTTTTACGTGGAAGACAAGAAGGCGTGTATTGTATAGTATCTGCACATGTGGCCTCCCTGGCGGTACACGAAACTTGCTTGTTTACTTAGACTAGCTCTTCCTAAGCCGCCTGTATTTCTTGAAGGCACTTGACATGCCTTAACATTCCTGTTAGGTATTTTTTCGTGATTACATTATGTATTGTATGTAAACTTGGTTTTTTTATTCTCTCTTTTTTTTATAGATTTGTGTACTTAGCTTTTTTTTTGTTTGATTGTAAATGCGTCAACAGCGTAGATTATTACTTATTCTTACATATTGAATTTCTTCCATTATCGAAGATGCCATTTTTACTTCTTTTATTTATTGCCATTACCGCCGGCTGCATTGCGTTGTTGACGCATATCTTTATCTAATAATGTACCTACATTGAATGTATTAAACTTATTTTTAAAAGAGTAACCTATGGAGTTTCTTGCCGGTTCTTCTCCACAAGAAGGACACTGGAACCGCGCACCTAGAGTCATTTAGTTCTGTAACTTTAACGTTTCTTAAGCGCCTTTTTGAGGTTTATAAGAAATAAAAAAAAAATGTTTTTTATTTTAAGTCTTTTTGTATTGTTTTAGTTATCTGTTCAGCATTGGAACCGAGTCCAGGGTGGATCGACATCTCAAATGTATTCGGAGCTAGCGCGGTAAGTAATTTAGTAAATGGATATTATAATCTAAGACTTAGATTTACCTACATTAATTAATATGTAGCCTAACCTCCTAATACACAAACCTCACATACATTGCTCTGAACCCAAATTAAGTAGCTAAAGCACTTGTGTCATGGAATTCAGAGACAACGAAGGTATCACAAACATCGAGACCCGAGACAATGTAGAAAAGTGGTTTTCTACATTGTCCCGGCCGGGGATCGAACCCGGACCTCAGAGCTGGCGACACCATGAAAGCCGGTGTGTATGCCACTCGACGACGGAGGTCGTCAAATGTGTTAGATAAATAATACAATAAGGTGATTCGTTTTTCAGTTGATCGCGGGTCCCGGTCTTGGATTGATGCGGGTTATATACGCATCAGCTGATGCTAAGGTCGGCTTAATACCAGTGGACTTCGTGAACAACAGTATAATAACCGCAGCTTGGGAAACTGCTAAGCAAAGAGAAGCCGGCGAAATGAAAACCAAGATATATAACGTCGCACCGAGCAGAAACACACCTTTATGGGGTATGGTTAACACTAGCTTATAACTGTCCCACTGCAGGCCTCTCATACAGAGAACGAGCATTGATCACCACGCTTGTGAGCTGTCCCACGGTAGGGTACCATAACCGAAGCCGTTAATAACACCAGCCTGTAACTGTCCTACTGCAGGCCTCTCATACAGAGAACAAGCAGTGATGACTACGTTTGTGACTGTTTAATGTGAAGTTAATGACACCAGCCAGGAAATAAATGATTTTCTTTTACAGGTAACCTGAGAAACTCCTTCACGAGCTTGCGCTACCAGTATACACCCTCACATGCAGTGTGGTACAACTTTGGGTGGCAAACAGCTAATCCTGTAGTCTTCTTTATATACTCATGGCTCCTGCATCTCATACCTGCGTATGTCGTTGATGGCATCTGTCTGATATTACGAAAGGAACGAAGGTGAGTTGAAAAGTCAATATGTTTCAAAATGGCAGCGAAATAAATAAATGTTGACAACATCACATACATTGCTCTGAAACCAAAGTAATAAGCTGAAGCACTTGTGTTATGGAATCAGAGACATCGAAGGTACCACAAATACCCAGACCCGAGACAATGTAGAAAAGTGACACGGATAGCCGAGTGGTATAGGTCACTACACCAATTACCTCTGTGCGCGACGTGCCGCGGGTTCGATCCCCGCATGGGACAAGCATTTGTGTGATCCACAAATGCTTGTTCCAAGTCTGGGTGTTCTTTATGCATGTGATTTTAATGTTTGTAAAACCCCCCGCGACGCAAGGATTAAATTCCTTAGTGCGGAAGTTGTTTTTTTAAAAGAAAGAAAGAAAACAAATAAAAGCACTACATTTGGGTCTGTAGTGTAATAAATAAATGTTGTGTCGCGTGCCATAGGATCGCTATCTCTGAACTAGACCAACAGGCCAGTCAGATCTATACTAATATTATAAAGCTGAAGAGTTTGTTTGTTTGTTTGTTTGTTTGAACGCGCTAATCTCAGGAACTACTGGTCCGATTTGAAAAAATCTTTTTGTATTGGATAGTCCGTTTATTGAGGAAGGCTATAGGCTATATAACATCACGCTACGACCAATAGGAGCGGAGCATAAATGAAAAATGTTACAAAAATGAAAAACCGTTGAAACTAAAACACGCGAACAAAGTCGCGGGGGACAGCTAGTTATTAATAATACAGTATTTTTTGTTATTTAGTTAGTATATTAAAATTGTTAGTATATTAGTTAAACTCTAGTTACCTAATAGTCAAAATGTGTTTTTTAGATAGTAGTCATAAGTAAATTAATTTTAGGCACACGAAACTACTCTGTGTAAGACTTGTTAACAACAATAAAGGCTTTTTATTTATTTTATTTTTTTTGTTACAGATTCGTCAAATTATATAAGAAGATGTACAAAATGTCGAAAGCTTTGTGCTACTTTACAATAAATAGCTGGGTTTTTGTTGATCGCAACACCGAAGCCTTGTACAATAATTTATCAGAAGTTGACAAAGTCATATTCGATTTTGACGTAAGAAAAATTGATTGGCACGAGTTCATAATATTATGGGGTGTTGGTTTAAGAAAATACGTGATAAAGGATGGTTTAACAGGATCGAAATATGGCGCGAAAAAACAAGCATTTTTTTTTGTATTGAATATTATTGTCAGCGCCTTATATTTCTATGGTTTATTTAAATTAATGCTTCTTGCTTTTTATGTTGTGGCAACAATTTTAAGTTTATTAATGTATCCGTTTAATTAAATTTTAGTGTTAATTTATTGGTTTGTTTTTTATTTTTCAATTTTGGTTTGTATGAAAAAAAGGTTTTATTTTTAACTCATAGTACGTTGAGTGAGTGATTGAGAAAATAGGTAAGTAGGTAGGTAGTTCTAATTTCCATTTGAGTGACAAGAATATAAATTATTCACATAGTAATTACATCACACATTAAAAATTAATGCGTCAAATTCCCATATCTTGTAAAAAGCCTTTTAAGAATAGATAAATAAATAATAATAAATTTAGTCAACATCACATACATTGCTCTGAACCCAAAATAAGTAGCTAAAGCACTTGTGTTATGGAATAGGCTATTTGACTATTTTTAGGAATCGTTTTAAATTATTCTTTATAACATATTAAGCTTATTGTCATTGATATTTCCGGGAAATCGTCTGTATTATGAGTAAAAATCAATATTGAAGTTTAAATTTCCAGAACCGCGGCAAAAACGCTGTTTCTGTAATGGCGCCGGTCACGTGACATGCATGACGTCACATGCAAGTAAACCGAGTTAATGAAGTTTGTAAAACAGTGCATTTCATCGACTTTCTTCAAATTTATTGAATACAATGGTCTATAAGTGGTGTGTAGTGCCACAATGTACAAATACTTCTATAAAAAGTCCACAGAAACTGTTTATTTCTGTACCAACGAATCGCAAAAGGCGTAAAATGTGGCTACAGTTAGCTCGAAGAGATCCAAATGCCATTCAATCACATTCAAATGTCTTTATGTGCGAAGATCACTTTGATGTAAGTATCACTTAACTTTATACATACCAGATAGTAGATAGAAAAATATCGGTAATGGATAAAACAAAATAACATCTTTAATTCCTAACCTCTATACTTAATACATTTATATACAAAATAAATAATTTCTATGGGGTACTTACACTACTGTTTTTACATTTTTAAGTTCCGCAGCATAGTAATCTGCATTATTCTTGAAGAAAAGTGCTACCATAAATGCATCTATCTTAGGTAGGTTGCTGCTGTCAGCTCGCACAAAATTTGCCTCCATTTTGAGATTCAATACGAATATTTATGCCAGCAGTTATAAGATTTATCAAACATTCCTTCAGAAATCACTCAAAAATCGAATATAACACCGATAAAACACAAAACACGAACTAGACTCAGTCAAGGAAGCAATGTTTACTTGCGTGTGACGTCACAAAAATCTTAACCAATCACAGGGCGTTTTCCGTCACAGATAAAGTTTCAAAAAATATTATATTTTGTTTCGTGTAATCTGCAAGAAATATACATTTTTTTGTCTAAAATTAAATGAAATATGTTACTTTACGCTATTTTCTGATATGATGACCACAATTTGGGATATATTTTTAATGTTGTCAAATAGCCTATTTAGAGACAACGAAGGTACCCCAAAACTCAGACCCGAGACAATGTAGAAAAGAGGTTTTCTACATTGACCCGGCCGGGGAACGAACCCGGGACTTCAGAGCTGGCGACACCTTGAAAACCAGTGTGTACGCCACTCGACCACGGAGGTCGTCTAGATAATTTCATTAGGGCGTTATTCAAGAAAAATATTGGACTCCACTCTTAAAATCTAAAATAAGAAATACAATTAAAAATCAAAATAATATCTGAACATTTATTTATGAAACAACTAATAAATAATTAATCAAACAAAATAATAATTATAATACACAAATCATAATCATTAATCACCCAACTTTGATAGTTATATATATCAGTTCAAATAACTATTGGCCGAATACTCAAACTCAACTTAACTTTAAGACGTAATTAAATGTCTATCTGACAACCACTCACAGCATTTGACAGATCATTTCTTTTTTATAATCTGTGGTTCAGAAACCCGTTGTTAAGTCGTTCCTATAGTTATTTGAACTACATTTAGATCTTCGTAAACTCATACAATACAAATGTCATACATTTTGTGCTGTTACGTACATTTTATACTTTTCATGACAATATATTGTTTTAGACATTCGTTTCGTCATTTAATTACAATTCATAATAATTATGGTACGTTGACACTACGACACTATACTTCCACCGAGTGTCCGAGTGTCTGACATTTATTGCAACACACAATCTTGGTAGACTAAGAAAGTGTGAACAGTCAAAAGTGTCCGACATTTGTGTCGCAATAAAACTCGTAGTGTAAACGTACACTTTTATCTAAGTTTCTTCTAAAAATCTACCTCTATCTTGAATAAATACTGCAAATTTATTACCAACCTAGGAATCAAACCCAAGGCACATAGTACAATAACTATTATTAGCAAACAGCTAAGATAGGCGATGGGCAGAAAACCGACTATTTGTCCGCCGGACTAAAATATCTGTGGTTGACTATTGGTTGCCGCGAACAGTTTGAGCGCGTCAACCACTAGTAGCGGCCATTTCTGTCCGGCGGACAAATTGTCCGTCGTGTGCTCAGCGACTAATAATATAATTAACTCGTGTTAAAACCATACATTTGGCATTCAAGCCATTGTGATATAATAGTTAAAATAACTAAAAATTTTATAGTTTATATTAGTATAAAAATGCATTTCTTTCATACAATTTTCATACACGTTTTACTTTCATACATATAGCTTTGCGCTAAATCTATTGGGGTAGTGTTTGGCATTAAAAGTAAGCCATAGACAAGTAAAATTGACGAAGTGACCGCTTTCAAAAGCGATCGTGACATAAAGTAGCGAATATATGCATATATTATAATCTTCATTTTACAGAAAAATAAACAGAATATTGGAAGATAAAATGACTGCCATCGGCACCCTATTTGAATTTAGACAACCTTAATTCAGCTTCATATTGAGAGCGTGGGATTCCTTCTATCTTTTCTGGTTTTTGAAGTCATAAAAAATTATTTCATGTCAAAATAATGATTCTAATATTTTGTTATGTTTCAAAATGGCAATTTTTTTTCGTACAAAGTACCAGTTCAATAGGGATGTTGACTGGGTATGAAAAGTTAAAATCTATTTAGTCCGTCAGTTACATAATAAAAAAATATTAGTCACGTATTTTTTCTTTTATCAAAACAATAAAAAATTACAAAGATACAGCGCTTTAAAGTTTCGGAGTGGGGGCTTATGACGCCACGCCTCGCTAAAAATTGTAGCGAGGAGTGACGTCAAGCGAAATTTCCGTTCTCTGTATTTTGATCATTTTTTGTTTGCAGGAAAAAATAAAAATACGTGTCTAATAAAATTCATTAATCTACCAGGCGGACATTAAAAATAAATTAGGAAACATGCCTATTAATGATCTTCCTATGTTATATGATACAATGTTCAAATTTGTTTTATTGTAAGCTAGCGACTCGCCCCGGCGTCGCACGGTTAAGTTTTCAACATTACAAATCTTTGAATTTCCCGGCTTTTCTGAATTACAATGCAAGTATTATACATATAAACTTTCCTCTTGAATCACTATCTAATGCTGAAAATTGCATTAAAATCCGTTGCGTAGTTTAAAAGATCTAAGCGTACAAACAGCGGGTTTGATTTTATTTTATACTACTTATGTAAAGAGACAACTTTGAACATTGCGTAAGACTAATTATTTAAAACAAAACGGTTTACTCACGCACATTCTCGGGATCGCCCGACTAGTTTCAGACTCAATAGGAGTCCCTAATCATGAGCTGACGCGGCGGCAGTGGTTGCGAGTCGAACGGCGAGTTCGACTCGAGTAAACCGTTTTGTTTTAAATAATTATGAATACTCCCCACGAAAGTTATTATACATTGAGTAAGACTGGCAGCCGACAACAGCATAGCTTGGAAAACCTAAGCAAATGATATGTAAATCCTTAATTTGACATGAATATATCAAGAAAAAACAATATATATGATATAAAGTTATACATTTACCTTGCAAAGGTAATTATAATTCTGTGATTTGTTCAACCAATTATATATTCTAGTTAACAAATTTATACGCTGGTTACTTGATGCTAATATACTGAGCAGACAATGGACAATTTGTCGCCGGACAAAAAAAAATAAATAAATGTGGACAACATCACATACATTGCTCTGAACCCAAAGTAAGTAGCTAAAGCACTTGTGTTATGGAATTCAGAGACAACGAAGGTACCACAAACACCCAGACCCGAGACAATGTAGAAAAGT
The DNA here is from genome assembly GCA_932294365.1 of Diachrysia chrysitis. Taxonomy (NCBI): domain Eukaryota; kingdom Metazoa; phylum Arthropoda; class Insecta; order Lepidoptera; family Noctuidae; genus Diachrysia; species Diachrysia chrysitis. The sequence continues at coordinate 6,473,385 of OW028670.1, forward strand.
GGTATTTCTACATTGACCCGGCCGGGGATCGAACCCGGGACCTCAGAGCTGACGACACCTTGAAAGCCGGTGTGTACGCCACTCGACCACGGAGGTCGTCAAAACAATGACCGCTCATGTCCACTGGTTGCCGCGATCAGAAACTTTAAACTTTATTGGTTGTCGCGCCCAAATTAACTTTTTAAGACAACCTGGCAGGCAAAATGTCTGTCGTCTGGTGGCAGGGCGGCTCCAGGAGTCCCTCACCACCCTTCGTTGCCACCAGATATAAGAACGTCCATGAGGATGTCCTCAGCTGAACGATACTCAAACGCAACTCAAACTTAAGTCACCGTTAAGTCCTACTGTCCATATTAGCTGAAATTAGCGACAGATCGACTTTTAACAGCGGCTTAAATTTAAGTATCGTTTGAGTATTTGGGTTAAGTTATCCAATATTGATTAAAACAAATCACTAGTTAACAATTTTGTCATAAATTAAAAAACCTTTTACTGAAACAGTAAATAACTATTTGATTTATATTATTTCTGTATCCCATAAAAACATTACATAATAATTAAATGAAAACTTACTGTATTTAATTAAATGTAAACAAATCTATTTACTATATGTGGGAAGTAATCTTCGAAACTGCTCACCCGATTTTAACATTCTTTTACTGATAGATAGCTATGTTAATTCTGAGTGTCATAAGGTTGGTTTTATGTTGAAAATATATATTAATGCAGACCAAACCGCGAGCAGAAGCTAGTCTTATATTAAAGCATAGTTTTTATTGATCAGATAAAATACAATTTAGTTTTCTTTGGATATTTCTATCTGTTATTATCTCAGTCTTAAAAAGATAATTTTATTTCCACAATATTTGTATGAAATTATAGGCTTTTTAAAAGAAAATAATAAGGCTCGAGATAGACGCACTGCATTTCAATTGCACACCGACTGCAATCTGACTAAACGGCTGGCTTGCAGTTTTATTGCAGTCATACTAACTGCATTCAAAACTGCAAGTTTGCAGTAGGAGTGCAATTAGAATGCAGTCCGTCTGTCTTAAGCCTTAGATCGGTTTATAATTTTCGAACACACAACCCTCAAAATAAAAGCCTTCTTTTTTGCAGTCGGTTAAAAGACTAACATTATTTGGTCATATTTGTTTACCTTATTTAAATACACAAGTTTTCGTCTGCGCACGCGCATTATCTCATACCCCTATCCTAAATACTCTCAAAGCTTAGAACACAGATTTTAAATCACCCATTTCACCACAATCACTATATTCGCCATTTTGTGTAAACTCTATGTGACATTTGAAACGCAACTGACATTAAATTTAAAATATCTGACACCAATGATATTGTACACAAGATATGTCAAGTTATACTAATGAATAGTACAAAAGATAGGATAAGCTTGGGAGTAAAAGAGATAGCTATCATTAAAAACGTCCTAATTAAGAGGTTTTTGAGTCCTCAAAATGCGAGTTGTAATCAATACTAATATATAAAGCTGAAGAGTTTGTTTGTTTGAACGCGCTAATCTCAGAAACTACTAGTCCGATTTGAAAAATTCTTTCAGTCTTGGATAGCCCATTTATTGAGGAAGGCTATAAGCTATATAACATTACGCTGCGACCAAAAGGAGCGAAGCATAAATGAAAAACCGTTGAAACTAAAACACGCGGACAAAGTCGCGGGGGACAGCTAGTAAAATATTTGCCTCATTTTTATATACAATATCATTGAGCGTAGCGTATCTTGTTAAAATGTCACTTGTTTAGGAGTGCTGGTTTTATTAATATCACGTTTTGGCTTTTAAAAGTCGAGCGAAACCGCGAGGCACAGCTAGGATTCTTTTATTAACCTAAATCGCGTCCCAGCATCACATACAGGTCGGCAGCGTCGTGGCGGCTAGCAGCACGGAGCACAGCATGCGGTGTGTTACATGAGCGCGCACTGCGCGGCGTCGCTGGGGGGCGCGAAGCCCTGCGGGGGGGCCGCCATGTCGCCCACCAGCTCCGCGGGGGGCTGGCCCAGGTCCTGCAGCTGCGGGGAAAACGAATCCTTATTAATAACTATAAATAAATAAATGTGGACAACATCACATTCATTGATCTGAACCCAAAGTAAGTAGCTAAAGCATGCGTGTTATGGAATACAGAGACAACGAAGGTACCACAAACACCCAGACCCGAGACAATGTAGAAAAGTGGTTTTTCTGCATTGACCCGGCCGGGAATCGAACCCGGGACTTCAGAGCTGGCGACACCTTGAAAACCAGTGTGTACGCCACTCGACCACGGAGGTCGTAAAAATAATAACTAAATAATCTTCAGCCTAGCCTTTTCCCAAGCTATGTTGGGCTCGGCTTCCAGTCTCACCGGATTCAGCTGAATACCGTATTTTACAGAGCGACTGCCTATCTGACCTCCACAACCCATTTTACTGTGTAACACAGTATCCCAAAGTAAGACTGGTTGTCAGAATTGTAATGACTTAACGACAATCAAAGATCAACGTTTGACAGTCGGGAACAACGGCTTAACGTGCTTTCCGAGGCACGGAGGGGGTCTCTGTGTGTTTACAAATGGTCACCCATCCATGGACCAACCGCGGCGAGCGCGGCTTAACCTGTATTATCGGTCAAACCGTACATCTTACATTTAGCCACGAGCCCTTCCTTCCCTCCTATAGGTATGCACTCGGTGTGCAGTTGGCGAAAAGTTCCAACGTTCTAAATGAACAATAATAATATATTTGGACAACTCACGCATGGCCATCTGATCCCAATCTATTCACTTATTCAGAGCCTATATTATGGCAACCAGACAACTGATAATCTTACTTATATATTTCTAAATACATACATATTATAGATAATTAACACCCAGACACAGAACAAATGATCATGCTCATCACACAAAGATTTGTCCTGTGTGGGAATCGAACCCATGACCCCCGGCTTAGCAGTCAGGGTCACTAACCACTAGACTAACAGGCCGATAAGGTTATCAGGCTTGACCCTTACCTTCTGCATCAGCTCTAGAACAGTCTCAAATCGTTTCCTCTTTACATCCTCAGGGTCCGACTCCAGTTCCGGTTCCAGCTCGCTGCATACTGAGTGCATTAGTTTCTGCTGCTTCTCAAACCTGAGAATATTTAGTACACATAATTATTATATTAGGTACCAATAGACTTGGGAAGATGTTTGCCCAGCAGTGGGAATGATGGGAGAGTGTAGGCTAAAAAAAATACTTTTTATGGATAATAAGCAGTAAAACAAGTAGGTAGGTAGGTAGGTGGGTAGGTGGGTAGGTAGGTAGGTAGGTAGGTAGGTAGGTAGGTAGGTAGGTAGGTAGGTAGGTAGGTAGGTAGGTAAATAGGTAGGTAGGTAGGTAGGTAGGTAGGTGGTAGGGTAGGTTAGGTAAGTATGGTAGTTAGGTAGTGTAGGGTAGATAGGTTAGGTAAGTATAGTAGGGTAGGTAGGGTAGGTAAGTAGGGTAGTTAGGTAGTGTAGGGTAGATAGGGTAGGTAAGTATGGTAGTTAGGTAGGGTAGGTAGGTCCTTAATTTTCACCCTTTCACCACCAACCCCTATTTTTTAACTTAAATGGCAAAACAACATTTGCCGTGTCAGCTAGTTCTATAATAAATATCTATCTTCACAAACCTATCGAACTCGGCCTGCTCAATCTTCCCCTTGTTCGCCTCCAGCCAGACGGGGTACTTATCAACCAGCTCCTTCAAAGAGGGGTAGAGCACCTCCTTGGAGAGGAGGGACTGCATCATCCCCTGCATGAAGGGGACGAACATGTTGCCTTCTTGCTGTGGATGTAAAAAAAAAATAAGGTTAAGCAACCGTTGGTGAGGTTTGGATTTCGATGGGTGGCTGTTGAATTTATAAGAGTTACACAAAAAACTAGAGATATAGCTGTTTAGTCTGCTGATTCCCGCAGTGAATATAATTATAATGTCACCTGTCCCTCTCCAAGGCTGATGTTGTTGAACATGTTGGCGAGGTCCTCGTCGGAGAAGGGCGTCTGCAGCGTCTCGCTGTTGCTGTTCAGGTTCTTCAGGGTCTCGGAGATGGCTGCTGATACCTGTAAGGTATATACGAAGAGTTTGTTTGTTTGTTTGTTTGAACGCGCTAATCAAAGGAACTACTGGTTCGAATTGAAAAATTATTTCATCGTTGGATAGCCCATTTATTGAGGAAGGCTATAAGCTATATAACATTACGCTGCTACCAAAAGGAGCGGAGCATAAATGAGAAATGTTGCAAAAATTAAAAACCGTTGATATTAAAACACGCGGACAAAGTCGCGGGGGACAGCTAGTATAAATATACATGGTTATTATTTTAATTATTTGTTGCGCAATAATAATTAAATACAAATAAAATTAGGAAAAACTTAAGCGACTGGCGCGTCAAGCCAGTGGTCGCAGGTTCGAGGTTCGTGCCTGAGGTTTAAGTTTTTCTTTCTATTATTTGTATTTATAAAAGGTTAATTATAATTTTAAAGAGATTTTTTTTAAAGGTGATTTTGATGTTACTAGCTGTTTTTTTTTCTGTTATTACAGCATCTAGTTTATTTAAGATCAATATTGATGTAAACTATTTTTAAATTAATATTACCTGTACATTTAAGAGAGGGCTATGCCCAGCAGTGGGTTATACAGGGCTAAAGATGATGATGAATTTTAAATGATAAGGGTCATCTTACAGTAAGGGTGAGTTATTTCAAACCGACTTTTATCATAAGTCCGTACGTCAACATTACGTCAGTATGAAATTCTCATACGAGCGGCCATATCAAACTTCCATAACATATTTAAAACAGTAGGGATGTTTCCTGGGTATGAAAAGTTAAAATCTATTTAGTTCGTCAGTAAGATAATAAAAAAATATTAGACACGTATTTTTTCTTTTATCAAAACAAAAAAACAAACAAAGATACAGCGCTTTAAAGTTTCGGAGTGGGGGCTTATGACGCCACGCCTTGGTAAAAATTGTAGCGAGAAGTGACGTCACGCGTAATTTGCGTTCCCTGTATTTTGATAATTTTTTGTATGTAGGAAAAAAGAAAAAATACGTGTCCAATAAAATTCATTAATCTACCAGACGGACATTAAAAAAAAAATTAGGAAACATGCCTATTCTATATACAATATAAATTATTCATATTGTTTAATAATTTTTTTTTTTGCTACGCTCTTGCATTGGGTACCTATACAGGATACACCTGTAATAATAGTTATAAGTTTTGAAAATAAATAAATCTATACTAATATTATAAAGCTGAAGAGTTTGTTTGTTTGTTTGTTTAAACGCGCTAATCTCAGGAACTACTGGTTCGAATTGAAAAATTGTTTTTGTATTGGATAGTCCGTTTATTGAGGAAGGCTATAGGCTATATAACATCACGCTACGACCAATAGTAGCGGAGCATAAATGAAAAATGTTGCAGAAATGAAAAACCTTTGTAACTAAAACACGCGAACAAAGTCGCGGGGGACAGCTAGAAAAATATCAATGTATGTTGAACCAACCCGTCCTAAGTTAGTATTATAACTTTCGTGAGGAGTATTCATAATTATTTAAAATAAAACGGTTTAGTCAGTTCAACTCGCGACACCACCGCCTCCGCGTCAGCTCATGATTAGGGACTCCTATTGAGTCTGAAAGTAGTCGGGCGATCCCGAGAATGTGCGTGAGTAAACCGTTATGTTCTAAATAACCAACCTAAGTGTCTGGTGATGTTGAAGCTTACCTCGTCCATCTTCTCCTTGACCTCCGTCTCCTGCACGGGGGCGGGCGCGGGCTCCTCCGGCACTCCGTCCGGCTTCAGCACGTGGGCCGCTGCCTCTGTTACACGACAGGATATACTGGTACACAGCATGGATACCACATAATAAGGGCAATGAATAAAACCACGAGTAGAGTAAATAAATAAATAAATAATAATCTATCCTAATATGTAAAGCTGAAGAGTTTTTTTGTTTGTTTGAACGCGGTAATCTCAGGAACTACTGGTCCAATTTGAAAAATTCTTCTTCTTTCATAGGCCATTTATTGAGGAAGGCTATAAGCTAAAGCGGACAAATTGGCGGGAGACAGCTAGTAAATAAATAAATGTGGACAACATCACATACACTGCTCTGATCCCAAACTTAGTAGCTAAAGCACTTGTGTTATAGAATTCAGAGACAACGAAGGTAACACAAAAACCCAGACACGACACAATGTAAAAAAGTGGTTTTCTATATTGACCCGGCCGGGGATCGAACCCGGGACCTCAGACCTGGCGACACCTTGAAAACCGGTGTGTACGCCACCCGACCACGGAGGTCGTGTGCGCGAAAAGAGAACCGTCGTGGCGTAAAATGGAACTATCATCATACGACTTGCACCGACTATAATACACCCCGGTCCCGTCCTTTCCTTTGCCGGAGTCCCGGGTTCGCTAAAGCTTGCTCGGCGGGGCTCCGGTGGGCCTCAGTCCTTGTAGGACCCCTGCTGGAAGGGTTGGTGTATAGTGCCTACCCCTCACTCCTTCCGAGAACGGACGCGTGGGACTCCGCGACCGTATCCTCCAAGGCCTGTCAGCTGATTGGGTAACGAGGTGCCCTCCTCCAAGCCCGACCTAAGGATGGTCTGAGGTTATAAAAAAAAACAATACACACCTGCCATTTTTGTGAATGTGTGCGCAATCTGTTCTTGTGTGATTTGGTCCTCTGTAAGTAAAATAGTATCATATTAAAAAATAAAATAATAACTAGGTACCTAATCTTTAAATATTATAAAACAAAGTTCGCGCCGCGTCTGTCTGTTTGGAGGCGATAAACTTCAAAAACTACCCAACGGATTTTCGTATGGTTCTCGCCAATGGATAGAGTGATTCAAGACGAAGGTTTCTTGTATAATTTATTTTAGTGAGGAAACTTGGATTCCAAAAAATGGAATCTGAAATCGCTAACCCGCAATGAGCAAGCGTGGTGATCAATGCTCGTGTCTTCTCTATATGGGAAGAGACCTGTGCCCATCAGTGGGACATTTATAGGCTGGTATTGTATTATATAAGTTTTATTCAGTATTTGGAGTAAATATAACCTCACCGGGCACTCCGCTGAAGCTGCTGAGTATGGCCGACATGTTGCTCTCAAACTGAGCTGCTGCCTCTTTTATAAACTCTTCACTCCACATGTTCTGAGGAGCTTCGCTGGATCCTTCCGCTGCTGGGACGATCTGGTCCTTCTTCGTCATGTCTTGGAGGGCACCTGGAAGTTTAAGATCAATTAATTTAAATTTAATTCAAATTCAAATCTTATCTATACTAATATATAAAGCTGAAGAGCCTGTTTGTTTTTTTGTCCCCCGCGACTTTGTCCGCTTGTTTTAGTTTCAATGTTTTTGCATTTTTGCAACTTTTATCATTTATGCTCTGCTCCTTTTGGTTACAGAGTAATGATATATAGCTTATAGACCTTCTCAATAAATGGGCTATCCAACACTGAAATATTTTTTCTAATCGGACCAGTAGTTCCTGAGATTAGCATGTTCAAACAAAACAAACAAACTTCAGCTTTATATATTAGTATAGATAACATACACGGACATGTTGTTTTTAATCAGCTTTTTAAAACAGGTATTGTGTATTTAATCCTGCAATAAACTGATTTAATTTAAATAGATTACACAATTAATATTTTTAAGCCATTTTTGAATATTCATTTTAAAGACATTATGACTTATTTATGCGTTGTTTCAATGCAGTATCATTACCAGCTTTTATTTAACCTGCAATGTATGTATGTATGTTTACATAGATCAAATCTTGCAAGCTAAATTATAACCACTTCTTGACATCTGATTGACATGACACTTTGCATACTTATATAATACTAGCTGTTGCCTGCCGCTTCACTTGTGTGAGTGTCAGTTATCACGTAAAGTAGCCTATGTCCCTTCACAGGATTTAAGTTTATCCAACTCAGTTCAGCGATTTAATTGTGAAAGTGTAAGAGTCTGACAGACAGAGTTACTTTTGCATTTATAATATTTGTATGATACTTTTGAGCTGATCTGATGATGGAGCTGGAAGGTGGTCATAGGAACTCTGTAATGAAATTACGCAATCTCATTGTGTTTTGGCTTGTTTGATTTGTCTTCACAAATACTTTAAAAGGTTTAAAGTTGATATAAAAACATTTTTAATAATTTTATTTTTATGCTAGTAGGTGAGCAGATGTCTATAGCACCTACTAACTAATAAACCTACTAATATAAATGTGAAAGTTTGTGAGGATGGATGTTTATTTCTCTTTCATGCAATAACTACTGAACAGATTTAAATTAAATTTGGAACAGAAATAGTTAGTTTATAACCTGGATTAAAACATTTAACACTTTATATCTTTATAATAAAGTGTGAGAGAGATTCTAAGAGATGTGTAAATGAGTAAAACCCAGTGACACATCTATTAGAATTTTTACTTGCATTACCTAAATAGGTATACAGATTATTTGCTTTTGCTAAACATTAAGAAACGCAATACTAATTATTAGTAGCTAAGGAATAACATATTATACGAACAAAAAATCAAATCTAATCTACGACATAAAAAAAGTATCAAATTACTAAATAAAGGAATATTTTCATCAGAATTTGTTATTCATATTATATACTTAGAAATAATTGGTAATAGCCTTGTTTGCGAATGTCTAACCTTGCATACTAAACAACAGTTTCGTATCAAAGTCCTTCATATTTAATTACACAATTTTATTTACATTTTCAAATCAATTAAGGTTAGGTGTTGTGTAATCTCAACATGATTATATTTTACGAAAAACAAACTACTTACTGTCGAGTAAATCGTCCAATTCAGGATCCATGTTTGTTTTATCCAATTCCTTGTTTTCCGACATTATTGTTTAGGTAAAATAAGGGATTATTTACAAAAAAAATATTTCGTATAAAATTACGAACAATTTTTTATGACAATGTCTGTCACTCAAAGTCAGTCTTCTCTTCTCCTGAATGAGTGAACATTGGAGTGTTGCTGTTTTACAAAATGTGGTTTACCATTTATTTTATGGTTTTCCTAACATTGCTTTCTCTTAAGGTACTTAAAACGTTGATTTTATTTTTAGTAAATCAATCATTATCACTACAATTACGGACCACACCTATAGTTAATTTCAAAATAAATAATATCAGATTTATTGAAACTTCACTCGTATCAATCATTTACTTGAAAAGGCTTATTGATAAAATAAATACTTACCTATATTGAACCTAAGTCCATATTATAGGTTCATTTGCTTAAGATCAATATTTTAAACCGGTTTCTGCAAAGATTTAAGAGAGTTACAAAGTTCATCACATTTAAGCGTGTACATAATAATAATGACAAATTTTCCAGCTACCACAAAAAAATTATGTTAAATAATCCTCTTTTAAAAGTGAAGATTTTTGGATATTTATTCTTCTTGATTCTTATAATAATTTGCCATAATTGCGGGTACGGTATACAGTTTGGCAACACTACACTAATGAATGAAAATCAGGTGGTTTTGCGTTTTGTTACTGGTTTAGACGTACATGGTCGGAAAACTTTTGTTATGTCTGAATTCATACATCTATAGAATGAAATTATAACCCACTCTAGTTCTATTTATTTAAATAGATTTCGATATTTTATTGTTATTATAATAACATCGCTTTTCATCCTTTAAAAAGTAAACGGTGGTACCTTTTGAAATGTGTTTGGCATAATGGCAATGAAATTTAAAAAATAGAATAGAAAAAAAATATGCGTCAATCCATGTACTCGATTTGAGAAAATGTGGTGAAAAAATTTACTAAAAAATACAAAAACAAAAAAAAATAATAAAGGTAAGAAATTATAATAATTATCTGAAGTAAAAGTATTGGAATCCCGTTATGTATTATTATTATTTAAAAGAACGCTGAAGTTATAATGAGCGATGTAGTACGTGTGATATTTTATTAGTCTGGCAATTTAAAACGATTTATATGACTATAATAGGAATGAGTCGGTTAGCTGAAGACCAGGCAGCATAATACACTAACCAGAATGACAGTTGCACCTTCAACCCATCCAATTCTCAATCCTGACGACAGTTATCTCCTGTCGCAGGTCTGGTGGTAAAAATTTCATAAGAAAGCAGTACCTTTGTACCTGTTCGCTTTTTACATCATTAACTGTTTGTCTGTGGTGTCCATAAATAAATAGATAAATACAGTTGCTTAACCTAAACCCATTGAATTCTCGACCTCGACAATAGTTGCTTTTTTACAATTTTATTCAATTTAAACATAGAATATTTAATGTATTGAACAAAATATTAATTTATAACAACTTCCGTTCGCCTCGTCCGATCACACTTTTCGTAACGGCCTTGTCACGCATCCCCAATTTACTCCCCAAGTCAAGCGTGCGTAAAGAAGTTTTACTTTAATAATTATTCTAGACCCCTAACTTATCTTATATTTTATACTAGCTGTCCCCCGCGACTTTGTTCGCGTGTTTTAGTTTCAACGGTTTTTCATTTTTGCAACATTTTTCATTTATGCTCCGCTCCTATTGGTCGTAGCGTGATGTTATATAGCTTATAGCCTTCCTCGATAAACGGACTATCCAATACAAAAAGAATTTTTCAATTCGAACCAGTAGTTCCTGAGATTAGCGCGTTCAAACAAACAAATAAACAAACAAACAAACTCTTCAGCTTCATAATATTAAGTATAGATTAATACGTCCCCGTTTAATATATTTACATAACTTTATCTAACATTAGATATATAAAAAGGGCTCAAAACCTAATATATTTATCGCGGCAAACGTTGCTTCACTTGACAAAATACTTTTTTGTAATTACATGAACTTAAAAAAGGTTTCATCTCAAAATCCGTAGATATTCTATTATTTTTATAAGATCTGTCAAATTGATTCAAACTTCTACACTAAATTGTAATGTTGTAATTATTAGAAATTCTACGTATTTCAGTACTAGTTATATCATTTTTTTGTATATAAATTGATATTTACTTTGTTTGTGAAGTGGGTAACAAAAATTCGCTAGACTGACTCGCATTTCGATCTAATCTTGAGGTTTTAAGTTTTTGAACTGTTTCCCTAAGAAATTGTGTTTTTAATTTGCGCAATACTATTTATGAGACAATTAACCTCAAAACATTTGTTGGTAAGTACAGGACAAGCCCTCCCTTGCTGTTTTGCCCTCCCTAGCTGTTTTTGCCTTATTAAGATTGTTAGCAACGCACTAAGTCGAGGTCCGAACCCCACAGGGGGTGCCCTTAGTGAACGTTGCTGACGTTGTTAGTTTTTCTATTGCTCTGGCTGGAGGCCCTTAAGGTTCTCGCCAAAAGTCCGGTGAAGCAGTCAAAGCTTGCGCTCAGGCTACTGCGTAAATCTCATCCAAAAAAAAAAAATTATAGGACATCGTTATGTTGGGTCCGTAGAGAAAAAAATAGTACTTAAACTATAGAGTGCGCATATCGAGTATGAACTGTAGGCACTAGTATGAACAAGTAAAATTAGTAATTAAGTAATTATTTAAAACAAAATAGTTTACTCACGCATATTCTCTGGATCGCCCGACTCGTTTGACTCAATAGGAGTCCCTAATCATGAGCTGACGCAAGTCGAAATGCAGGTCGACTCGCGACACCACCGCCGCCGCGTCAGCTCATGATTAGGGACTCCTATTGAGTCTGAAACTAGTCGGGCGATCCCGAGAATATGCGTGAGTAAACCGTTTCGATTTAAATAATTATGAATACTCCTCACGAAAGTTATTATACAAATACTAGTAATTAGGTATTTAGAAATATACCTAACGCTTTACGCACTTTGTAACCGATCCTAAAAGTAGCATGTCTGCCGTGGCCCTTAGCGACTGCACCGATTGATAGAGCGCGCGGAAAAGTCAAACAGTCCTGTCCAGACTGATTCTTACTTACTGTCAAGCTCTTTTTTCTGTAAAAAATCTTAAGAATTCCTCTTAAGGCAATATACAATCTTTTTAACTTTGATAATTTCGTTTTTACCTAGCAACTATATAAGATATAGACTTGAAATTTGGTTCCTATATAGAAGAGGATATAATTAAAATAAATGGTGATCAGTGACACGATTAAATAAACTTTCTCCGCTAATTTTATTTTTTGAAATCACCTCTTTAAAAACACCTTTTTTTTCTCAATGCACCAAACTACTTAACTTTATGATATTTTTTTTTATAATATTTGATGGTTAATCATAACATCTCAATAAATGTTGATTTATTTCATATTCCATCCGATAGATTTCGATTAATATGGGATTTTCCATTTGGTCGCTTACGTTATTATTTCTAAGACAATATTTCGCGACCTTGACATAAAACACATTACTAGCGGACTTTATAAATAAATTTAATATTTGTTTCAGAATAAAACTAGGAAAAAACGAATACGTGAAGAATTAAATGTCTTTTTAAGAATAATTACTTTTTTAGAAGGTTGTAACGGTTGGTTCAGTCTTCGTAAACTATAATAATGACTAGCAAACACAAGTAAGTATATATATTTAGCAGTTACAATAGGCATGTTTCCTAAATTATTTTTTTAATGTCCGCCTGTTAGATTAATGAATTTTATTGGACACGTATTTTTTATATTTTCCTGCAAACAAAAAATGATCAAAATACAGAGAACGGAAATTTCGCGTGACGTCACTCCTCGCTACAATTTTTACCAAGGCGAGGTGTCATAAGCCCCCACTCCGAAACTTTAAAGCGCTGTATCTTTGTAATTATTTATTGTTTTGATAAAAGAAAAAATACGTGTCTAATATTTTTTCATTATCTAACTGACGGACTAAATAGATACCCAGTCAACATCCCTGTTAGTCTCTCTATACACCGAGCGAAGAGGCGTTGTTTTCGGGTGAGTTTAATAAACTTTGACTTTAACAAAAATTTTATATTTTAAGAAACCCTTCCGGTGACGCTATCACCGATAAATCTGAAGTTAAGATGACTGACAAGAAGAAAGACGACAAGGAACACAAAGACAAAGACAAAGACAAAGAAAAAGATAAAGACAAAGATAAGGATAGAGACAAGGAAAGAGAAAAGGAAAGAGATAAATCGAAAATGAGGCAGCCGGTGAAGGAAGAAGGTCCACTACCAGAGCCCGAGGAGGTTCCAGTGGCTAAGACGGCCTCGCAGATCGCTAGAGAGTGAGTTTTCTAGATAATATTAAATGCTAAATGACATTCAGTTTAAAAGACATAGATTAAAAATAACCGTTGATCAAAGTAATCGCGGCAATCGATAGGCAGGTGCAGTGACTTTTGTCAAGCATCGTGATACCGACCTTCAGTCACATCTAAGATTGAACGGCCCAGACATACTCTCTCCTACCCCGAAGATAAAACAACGCTTCTCCAAGAAGCATTCGAGGTAGCTAGCAGCAGCAATACAAAACACAACCGCCGCATATTACGTCTTCGCCGGCGAGGCCCGTCTTTATTAATTGTAACGTAAATGTTACCCCCCGTCCTTAGATCAAGCTGGCCCGAGCTGTCCAAACTAGCAATAAAAAGATATCCTTAAATAATAAAATCTAAGATCCAGCCCTCCCTTGCTGTTTTTGCCTTATTAAGATTGTTAGCAACGCATTTAGTCGAGGTCCGAACCCCAAAAGGCTGCCCTTAGTGAACGTTGCTGACGTAGTTAGTTTTTCTATTGCCCTGGCTGGAGACCCTTAAGTTTCTCGCCAAAACTCCCGAGAAGCAATCGAATCTCTTCCAAAAATAAAAAATCTACTTTTGTCAAGCGGACAAATTGTTCATCGTCTATCATCGTCGGCACTAGAAATCGTATAGCAAGTATTTTTTTTTTTTACAATTGAGTACCTATCTTTCAACGCTTGACTTGAACTTTCATAAAATATTACTATGGAATGAATTTCCATGTCATCAATTATTTTTTCGTTCTTACAAAATGGCCTAGAATATGTCTTAAATGATGACAGAATAGCGTCCGTTGAAATAACTGGTAGTTAATTTAATTTCCTTCGCCATTTCTTAAGAAGAAAGTATGTAATTTTGCTACCAACGCCTTTTAGATTAATTTTCTTGTCGATGTTATTTATACGTATACTAAACTTAACTATATATAAGTACATACGGAAAAGAAATAATAAAAAAACTAAATCTACTTAATTAAACATAAACCTAAAATATGGCATCAAAAAATTCGTCCACATCGCTGTCCACTGGGAGTGTTCCAAAAAGGCTGGCGGCATTGCCACGTTGTATGGCCATGCTTATCCTCTGTCCAAGGTAAAAGCCAGCCCTTGGGTCGCGCGAAGTGTCAACGAGGCGTTTGGCTAGATCTTTAAAAACTTTACGTATACTTACTTATGTGCCCTTAACAAGATAGCAGAGAATGAGTTTTTCCTAAACAGTGAAGCAGAGGCTCGAGCAATGTTAAGACGGCAGCGGTTCAAGCGACGCTGGCCGGAGGTTACTAAGGTCAAGATCAGGACGCATCCGTGGCAACCACCGCCGCCGCCGCAAAAACCACCTCCAATTGTAAGTTGGCCCTAAAACCTTGAAGAATTAGGTATTTTTAGATGCTCGATCCGATAGGTATAAGTATAAGCATTGAATTTAAAAATACGTCGACTAAGTTTCAGATTGAAAGTGCCGATAGTTTTTAAATGGCTGTCTGATTCAATAGTATCGAATTATTTATTTATTACAAATATTTATATTAAAAATAAAAAATTATGTCAGGAATACAAAAGTTATAAGCTTTTAAAGTTAGTAAATAACGCATATTCTATCTGTTTTTCGCACAACGACGACTTGAACGAGGTAGCTCCAGATTAGTATAGAGAATTACCAAGGTGACGTCACCTGATGGTATAGCTCTCTCTGTCTAATTAGGAATATTAAAATGCTTGTAACTAGTTTAAATAGTCAATTGAACAGCCCTTCAAAAACCGGGGCTAAATATCCTAGAATCTAAAGTCCAAGTTATTTTTAGGTGGTGGAACGACCAGAACTAGTGACTCGTAAATGGGTACCTCCGTACGCGAGGAAGCGAAGACCCAGAGCTAAGAGACCGAGGATCCCTGCTGAGGAGGTGACCAAGCCACTGTATGAGGCTTCCAAGTTGAAGAAGGTATGTATTTTTAAGAAGAACATGTTTCTTTTGTGCACTCCCCTAGGCGAGTTGAAGACGTGACGTAAGGGAGAGTCAGATCAGACTGTCTGAAAACTGGCTTGGAACGGTAAAATCTATCTACATATATGTATGTATAAAAAAAAATGTATGTGTGTATGTTAGCCCAATTGATATAAATCTTTTCACACATATAATGGGCGACATTACCACTCCGACGAACGTAGTTATGTTTGTGCCGGATAGGTGGCGCTGGTGGCAGTGATTTTTCTTTTGGACCATAGGTCGAATTGTATGTTTTTTTGGGTGGAGCGAAGCGCACCGGGCTCTGGATAAATAGTATAATTATTGCAATGAAGTAGGTACTTATATTGGTGAGTGAAAAGTGAATTAAATTTCTATTAGTAAATTATGCTCAAGAAGGTCCTCCGTGGTCGAGTGGCGTACACACCGGTTTTTAAGGTATCGCCAGCTCTGAGGTCCCGTGTTCGATCCCTGGCCGGGTCAATGTAGAAAACCTCTTTTCTACATTGTCTTGGGTCTGGGTGTTTGTGGTACCTTCGTTGTCTCTGAATTCCATAACACAAGTGCTTTAGCTACTTACTTTGGGTTCAGAGCAATGTATGTGATGTTGTCCACATTTATTATTATTAACTATTTATTATTAAATATTGTGATCTTCGTCTAGATCTGGCACTCGTTCAGTCAAGTAGACAAGAACAAGATGATACTGCAGGGCCATGTGGGATGCAACTCGAAGAAGTATTCTGCTACGCACTGCGGTATGACCATGAATTAATACTCTAAGCCATAAAAAAAGAAAACAACGTCGAACTGCAAGTCGGGCTCGTGTATGAAGGGCTGCGTACCATTTTATGGAGCACCCTTTACTTTTTAATTATTTGTTGTTATAGCGGCAACAGAAATACACACTCTCTGAAAATTTCAACTTTCGCTGATAGAAAAACGGACGGACAGACGGACAGCGTTGGCTTAGTTATAGGGTCCCTTATAGGGACGGGTGCGTTGGCACCCTTCAGGTACTATGCCCTATAAAGGGGAGCATTTGATTCGTCATGTCTACAAAGTTTCATTTTTCAACTAAAAGGCTGAAAACGCGGTTGCGATGGTTTTGGGGATCTTGCCTACATAATTTGCCAATTTTGACACCTTATTTTGGCTTTGCTTATACAGCTCCATCCATATTTTCTGATCTTTGATTACCCTTCACTGCGCCATTCTTACATTATATAAATAATTCCAAGGGAATTTTTCTTTTTAGAGGATCTTATGAATAAAAGTGTTTAAATTCTAAACTCATTTATTCTAACTAGGCTACAAAGTACGAAAGTTAGAACGGTAATACAATGGACAGCACCCGAATTCCCCCACCCTTCATAGCTTCCTAAGTTTATACACTTACCGAGATTTTCCAAAATATCTTACTGCTCCTTTGGTTGTTTAGGTGCCCAAACGGGCTGCATAGCCGTGGCCTGCAGGGCGCTCCTCGAGGAGAAGACTCCAAAAGACCTGGTCAGGTTCGACGTGGACGACCTCATCGACGCCGGGGACCGATACTACAAGCAGTGCATGCTTTGCCTTAAGTGTTATAAAGGTAGGTTCGTCTGGCTTTTTATGATGTCTGAGGACCCAGCAGTAAGACTATAGACAAAATATTTGTATTGTTAAAGGCAAACCTTGTATAAAGAATTTTTGTTCCAAACGATGTGTTGTAAACTACCAACACTTTGTCGAATGCTTATTACCTCTGGCCCTGCAGTCTCGACATAAATAGCATATAACGATGGCGATATTCGTTAACTTTTAAGGGCTTCCCGTAACGCCGTAAAGAGTGTTACAAGTCATAAATTTGCCATTAACTTCTAGTAGATATTTGTAACAATCGATAGGTGTCATATATATGACCTTATCGGCCTATAAAAGTAAACGAATATCGCTATCCATGTCGAGACTGCAAGCCCTAGTTTGGAATCAAATGATTGACATTAATCAACATGTTTAGAACATGAAGGAGTTAGAAACGAGAGAAACGACTCCCGCTCCAATAATACTGATGTCACTGCCCGCGGTTATTAAAAAAGTATTCAGTTCATTTATACGGTAGGCGCTGAAGGTAATGGGAGGTCAAAATCCAAAGAACTTATTCTGCTAATCAGCAAAGAATAAGGATTCAGCTCTTGCTGGAAAATGGGGTAGATGACATTGTTAATGTCCTTTAGATAGATCGTTAAAAAATATTAGACTTTAGTATTTTTCTTTATTTTACGTTACCAAAAACTCACGACGATATATCGTTTTAAAATGTCGCATGAAGACTTAATTTCGTGCATTTTGAAGGCAACCATGATGTCTTTAGTAGCCCTCAAGCCTGAATTTTGATTCACTTTATCTACTTAGTGTTGTCTTATTTTGGAAAAGCAAAAAATACTTGTCTAATATTTCTTTATCATCTAACGATAATATATCCATCATATAGGTATAGTCATCTACCTGATTATTTTATTTGTATTTCGTTTAAATCCAGTATACTATTATCCATCCATCCATATCAGCCAATTGCCGTCCACTGCCGAACGTAACGTAACGTAAGTATACTATTATAAACATCCCCAAATTTTTCTCACGTTCGCCATCTCCAAGTAGTTCCAGCAGTAACCTTCTATGCATTTACTATCATGAACAGCCACCGTCTTTCTACCTCAGGAAAGCCACAGCTCCAATTGAACCAGCTCCTGACTTCCTTCTTCTTCCACGACACCAAGTACACGGTGAAGATGCTGGAGACCGACAAGGGTCTGCTGGCGAAACACCCTGATAATATACAGTCTGAACCTGATCTTATGGCGTGAGTAATTTGCTCTTTATAACTGTACATATTGGTTTGCACAGATAAAGATGCCCGGCGTAATAAAATCTAAAGTAATTTTTTTCCTGTTTGTATAAGCGACTTCTTGTCGATGTTTTTTTTTATCCCATAGGCCCCTTCTTTTTCCTGTAACACTTCCAAGTAATTTAAATTAACTATTATTCCCAAAATGAAGATGCCGTGGTGGAGGTTCGAACCCATTTACCAAGAGTACCAATGTGACTTTTTCATAGTTATATGTACTTTCTTAATTATTCTAAGACATCATTGACAATCGGTGAAGGAAAAAATCGTGAGGAAACAAAAATTGGAATCTAAAATCGCCAACCCGCAATGAGCAACCGTGGTGATCCATGCTCGTTCCTACTCTATATGAGAAGAGACCTGTGCCCAGCAGTGGGAGATTTATAGGCTAGTATTATATATATTATTCCCAAATAACCAGGTTAATGGAGAAACGCGCCGGCAGTCCGTACATGATGATCCTCTCCATCGGAGGCACGCGACACTTCCTCATCTGGGGCCACCCTCCGTCGCCAGAATCTAACAGCCAGACGAAGACTATCTGCTATATCTTCGACCCTCACATGCTGAACGAACTGGGGCAGGTGGATAAGTTGTGAGTATCCATAATTGCTAATTATGTATTGAATAATCTTCTTTGAAGAGCTGAAGATCGAGCTCAGTGGAGTGGAGTGCCATAGGAGAGGCATATGTCAAGCAGTGGACAAAGATAGGCTGATGAAGATGATGATGATGATGATGAGTCTTCCTCTGCCTAGCATTTTCCCAAGTTATGAAGGGGTCAGCTTCCAGTCTCACCGGATTCAGCCAAATACCGTATTTTACAGAGCGACTGCCTATCTCACTTCCATAATCCATTTTACAGGGTAACACAGTAGCATCCATTTTTATTACCCTTATCATACACAATTTGACCAGGAATGGCGCTGGTGCGTTCCTCCGTTACGCGGGCATCACGTCCTTTGTGGTGGACTTTTTGTCCAACTATGGAGACCTGGACGCCGCCAAAAAGGGCACGCCGAAGCCACCGATAACTTTGACTAATATTGAGGTGAGATAACCCCGTAAATTAACCATTTTTCTTACGAAATTCAGGTAATTTTGGCAGTTAAGTACTTAAAAAGTTTTTTTACTTGCGAAAAGTTATAAGTAAATTGCACCTCAGGATCATTTTACTCCTTCTGCTAGTTTGTAATTAAGTATAAATAGTAAAAATTAAAAATTTAAACATCAGGCAAGACTCGAACCTGCGACTACTGGTTAAACGCACCAAATGCTTTACCAACTTAGCTACATAGTCTGGTCACTAATGTTTAAATTTCTCCTTCAACTTGCACGTCTTAGGGGCGACGTGCTTTAAGGTTTTATAATAATTTATGAGGTCTGCCTAACTGTCTGGTAAAATGCGATTTCTAGAAAAAGAAAATTTCTTTGGTAACTCAATGCTTTCTTTAATAGGTTGTCCAAAAGGAGCCTCTGATTCGTGAGCCCAACTACGAGTTGGACCTGAAGGCCCTGAAGGTCCACTGTCGCAGCGAGTGGGACAGTTTGAATGTCAACGCTTTGATCGAAAAGAAGAGGAACAGGGTATGAATGTATTTTCATTACTAAGTTCGAACTGGCTCTTTCTTCAAAAGGCCAGTCCAGAAAAGACACTGCATTTATTTACACAAAAAAATTTTCAATTACAATGATTGTCTGGACTTTAAAGGAGGCTGACCCCTGAGTTTGTTTCGACATTTCTTCTCAGGGTAGCCAGTTAGGAAATGTCAAATCCAGCGAGCTCTACAAAAATGTTTTATGTGACTTGTAAAAGTGATGATTTTTTATCTCAGTTACAAAAATAAATGATTTGATTTGATTTGATTTGACTACTGCTAAGTTGTCTTTGGACCAAAGTGGGAAAAATTCGGAAATCACAGCCAAAAAAATTTACGTAGGATGAAGTTATTGCATGAAGTTCGACGATGATGGTCGAGTGGCGTACACACCGGTTTTCAAGGTGTCGCCAGCTCTGAGGTCCCGGGGTCGATCCCCGGCCGGGTCAATGTAGAAAAACCACTTTTCTACATTGTCTCGGGTCTGGGTGTTTGTGGTACCTTCGTTGTCTCTGAATTCCATAACACAAGTGCTTTAGCTTCTTACTTTGGGTTCAGAGCAATGTATGTGATGTTGTCCACATTTATTCTTATTCTATTTTTATCATTTTATATGTTTTTAGGGAATGTATCCACTGGGTTCACTGAGTGCTGTGAGCTTAGCGACGTCGCGAGCTACCTCAAGAAAGAAGGTTCGGGATTTTTACCAAAAGTCTCCCAAAGAAGTGAGTATATATAATATGAAGAAATATCTCTCTAGAGGTATGCTATTAAAGATATACAACAAGATTTTAATCTATTACTTTACTGGACTTATCACTCGACGGACAAAAGTGACCGCGATCAGCTGTTGGTTACTGTAAGTTGAGCACGGCAACCAATGGAGCACTGCAATTGCAATTAAAGTATCTCATGAGCTCTGCACCTGATGATTTCCTTCTTAAAGGGTTCGCAAAAATTTAGGAACTTTCGCATTCAATTTATACATCTGTGATATATGTATTTTTTTCACATCTCATATCTGTCTATCATCTATAGCCCCCACCAGTCCTACCGGTGCAACCCGACAAGGCGCCCGTGAACCCCACCAACGAGCAGATCATGAGTCTAAGAGGTGAAGACTTCTTCCTCTACTGCCCCAGACTTGATGGACATACTTACGGAAGGTTTGTGAGATTCTATTTGGTTTAAGGTGATATATATACAACGTGTCGCTTTGCATTCTTGTCAAATTTCAGGAGGCTGTTATGAAAGACTGACAGAAGTCAAATAAAATTACGGTATTTAAGTTTGACAGTATTTCAGAATACACCACTTTCAAAGAATAGAGTCGCCCCGTTGCGTATGCGGTAGGCAGTGTCTTTGTGTGTGTGTAAAAGAGCAGTTACAGTGCGGTATCACACGGGCCGCGTTTTGAAGTGCTAATCCCACACATGCCAATTTCCAAAAATTTAAAAGAAACCTACTTAGGTATTTTATTATTGATTCGTGTCGAAAATCATTAGCATAGTTACCTCCTTGAATTTGAAGAGAATGCAAAACGACACGTTGTAGAACCTTGAGTTATCATTTTGTATTGTAAAGGCATGGGAGAGATCCAATGATCAGTCAGTTGGTTCAAGCCATAATTGCGGCATTATCCATCCATACTGATGTAATGGCGAAAGAAACTCTGTCTGTAAAGCTTTCACGGCCAAATTGCTGAATCGCTTTAAATGAAACTTATATAGTTTTTACAAATGATATTAATTTTTATGCGACCATATCTATACCAATTTGTATTTCCACAGAGATGATATGATCCCCCTGCCGAAATCGGAGACAGTACTCCACAGTCCCGTCGAGATAGCCGACCAGAACTACCACTCGCAATACCAACAGCTGGACGTGGAGAAGTGGATCCTGAGAGGCACCAGGCACATGGCCAGCTACAGGTGATGTACAGCATATTAGTAGTTTAAACATGAAGTCTTTTTTATCTTGAGGAATCCTCACGGACGTACTCCTATGTGGAGGCGTTGGAGAGTGGTAGCGAATTCTTACCTGCTATCACCATTGGAGTGCTTCTCCAGCATTGCTACTCTAGACCACAAGGAAATATAGACTACTGTGGTCTCTGGGAAATCCATATTAATATTATAAATGCGAGAGTCTGTCTTTCTGTCTGTTCCGTTGTCACGGCTAAACCGCTAAACCAATTTTGATAAAACTTGGTATGGGATAAACTTGGATCCCAAGAAAGGAAATAGGCTACTTTTTGTCGCGATAACCGACACAGCTAGGGATAACTAAACCTAACCTGACTGAGTCGAGTTATGCAATTACAATAATCAAAAAAATCTCGTCCACGTTTATGTCAGAGTTCACAATTTGTCGGCAGTTTATAATTTACCGAGGATAACCGTAAACTAACAGTGATCACTATTTCAGGAACACTTGCATTAAAAACATAACTCGAGAGTTAGTTGCTAATACGAGGTTAAATTGACAATATTGTTTGACAATATCTTAAAGTAAACCCGTGGTAGCATATAACTAAGATAACCCGGGCTAGTGCACCTTTTTTTTGTTACTGTGTGAAAATCTTATGACTTCAACCCACGACGTGGGGATATGTCAGTCTTGCACCGACTAAAAACATCCCGTCCTTGCCTATGCCGGAGTCCCGGGTTCGCTAAAGCATGCTCGCCAGTGATACGAATAACTCAGTGTTTTTTGTTTGAAACAGATACCAGATCTTCAAGTCGTATACTGGTATCCCATGCTGCGTGGCTGCCCTAGCCATGCTGAGGCGGTTCCGAGCTCGCGCGTGGAACGAAGACACCTTTGACGAAACTCTGGATGTTGGATACAATTTATACAGAGTAAGTTTAATTTTAAGTCTCATGCACTGAGCGGACTATAGAAAATTTGTTCGTCATTTTTGGTTTTTGTATGGGTTGCCGTGGGCAAGTTGTGTGCGACAACCAATGGAGATGTACCTTTGAGGACAGTCTAATTGTATTTCAGCTAATGACTATGAACGGTCAGTGTTGTCCGTGGTTAAATTGCACATCGTTACCCCCCGTTCACACTAGTCGTAAGTCGCATACGACTAAAAGTCGAATGCTCTGGTCACCATACACTTTATATGGAGCCGTTCACATTGGATGAGACGCGATTTACATTTAAAATCAGACTTTCGACTTTTAGTCGTATGCGACTTACGACTAGTGTGAACGGGGGGTTAGTTAACTTTTGCGATACCGTTGTTAGAAGTAACGGTTGATTAACAAAGATTGTTAATATTAAAATCACCTGCTACTGATGAATGTATGCATGTTTTAAAACTTCACTTAAAAATTAACCTACTTCAAAAGGAGGAGTTTGTTTTTATAATTTTTACCGCGATATAGATACGTATCCGGGAAATTTGGATCAATAAAAAAAATGGCTTTTGATATAAATTATACCTGAGAGATTTTGATGGTATCATTAAAATTTCATTGAAGTATGTTCCTTTTTAAATTAATGTTAAATAAAGTATTGGTTGTCGGATACATACTTCAAACTATAATCTATAAGCCGTTACTTCCTGAAAATATATAATTTTTTATGTAATTAATGAGTTTTTCAGGAATCGCTGGTAGAACGAGGAGGTCCAATCCGACGGTTGGTCCTCGGAGAGCTGAAAGATACATTCAGGATAAGAGACAGGGAATACAAACACAAGGTGAAAGCTTCTTTTTGCTAGATAATAAGTTAGCTGAGCCCTCTCCTAGCTGTGTAATAATTTGTTATAGGCTGTTAATTTTTCGTTAGAAAAAGTACACTTCTGAGATGGTCCCATAATCGTCAGATCATGATCTGATAATAGGATCTTGGAAAGTTCAAAGGAAATCCTCAAATTTAATCTCGATCTCGGTTTCGATCTCGATCTCGATTTGGATCTCGGTCTCGGTTTCGTTCTCGGTTTCGGTTTTGTTCTCGGTCTCGGTCTCGGCCTCGGTCTCAATCTCGGTTTCGATCTCGGTCTCGGTTTCGATGTCGATGTCGAAGTCGATGTCGGTCAAAGTCAAAGTCAAAGTCAAAGTCATTTATTATTTGCAAACATGGGTACAGGTACAGGTGTTACATTTATAAAAGTTCTCCATATTCTACCGTCACATGGGCATGCAAATTACATAAAATTTCAGTTTTAGAATTAAGTAAATAATAATTAAAAATAGAAACATTTAAATTAGGTAATAATAAATAATTATCATTCACATTCAAATAAAGTAATAATAAAAGTTAAATTTTATAAGTCATTTATAAGTAGCGTATAATGTTTTTATTAACCATCAAATAGTACCTACATCATATTTTTAAGTTTATTCTAGTTTGATATCATCACTAAATAGTGCTTGTGAAGTTTGTGAAAATGTCATCCTTTTTTTTTATATAGATCGTGATACTTGCATTATCTAGGTCTATCTGTGCTTTATTGCATTTTTCGTGATTTTTGTATGTATTATTCTTATCTTTTGGTAGTGATTATGTATATCTCAAGCGACTTTAGAAGTTTAGTTAAAAAATTATTGATCTAAATGTTTTGTATAGGAGCGCGGCATCGCCGTTTGGGGAAAGCTGGTCTCCAACAACCCGAAGGTGTTTGATCTCTGCAGAGGTATTGAGACATTCTTCAAGGAATCTGATTCTGGGATACTTCAGGTAAGTAAATAATGGCACCGTTTTCCTTAAAACATGGCGTCGTAACCCCCGCTTCTGAACTGTGATTCGCTGTATCTAGTTTTTTTTATTTAACTGACGGACTATTTAGATTTTGGCTATTCATACCCAGACATTTAGCCCATTAATAATCCCCTGCTTTCTTAAGGGTAGACCTATGCCCTTACTCTCCAATTTAATTTTAATTCTAATACAATGCCAATGCAAAATTGTTATTCATTTAGCAGGCACACAAACTACACACAGTACAAAAAAATACTCTCAATGTTTAGATTCCAGTCAGTTCCTTCCATTGACAGCATTTTTTTTTTTGTTTTAATTAGAATCTCCTGCTTGCGGCATTGTGGCAAGAGTACTGGGCTGTATAACAGTATTAAAATTCTTGTTGCAACATCAAAGGAGTTTCAATGATAAGCTCTTGTGGTAGGTTAATCTTGACAAATCATTATTAATCGCTAGATCCCCGGCGAGTATGAGGTGGCGATTTGGAACGAAGGCGGCAAGTACTATGTGTACCATCCCTGGCCAGCGGACAGATACGGATATAGAGTGAGTTTTATGGCCATCTTGTTTATGCTTTGTTTGATGATAGTTGAAGAGATTGGTTTTGGGAAGAAAGAAGATAAATTAATGGAAAACTTAGCAAAAAAGAATAGTTTGCTATTACAAAATGCATGTAATAAATTTGTATATTAGAAAGAAAGAAAGAAATAACTTTATTGGCCTAC
Source organism: Diachrysia chrysitis (assembly GCA_932294365.1). NCBI lineage: Eukaryota > Metazoa > Arthropoda > Insecta > Lepidoptera > Noctuidae > Diachrysia > Diachrysia chrysitis. Next base: position 6,498,551 of record OW028670.1, read on the forward strand.
GCAACAATAATATTAGTCTAAAATTTATTAACAAAACAAAAATAAATTGTTATAACTTATTTCTACAACTTTTATCATTATATTTATTTGCTGCGTGAAAAAACGCAATACTTTCAATAAGTAAATTTATGCGTAAACGAAGATAGTAAAAGGTTTTAGTTATAATCCTGATTTCAGTTGAGGAAGAATGAATATGCATCCATAATAAGTTAAAATCAAAATTTGTTTATTTCAAATTAGACTAAGTACTAACTAGCTCTTTTTGAAAGTCACCATATCAGACAGCACCCCGATTCGCCCACCCTTTCCCGCTTCCTAAGTGCTCTGGCTGTGAAGAAAAAAGGGCGCAGCAGACTCCCCAGCGGCACGCTGTCTCTCTTTCAATAACCTTCAACAAATTGACTTGACTTTTAATTGGATATAATTTTGGTTTCTACCCAATGTAGAAACCAAAATTTGACTCCATTTACCGTCAACCCAGGTTGGTCTCCGCGACGGCGGTAAAGGCTGCATCATGTATTTCACTCGCGTGACGCGCCTCTGTGAGCACTTCATGGAGAACGTCTCCGACATGAAGCGAAAGCCGTTCAGCATCAGCGACGTGACGGTGACGGAGCAGGCCGCCGAGATGCCTGAGCCGGTTAATAAGATGAAACGTAAGTCCTTCTAGAAGAGTAAAACTGGTGTTAGGTTGTATATATGTATTATAGTGTTGGTATATTTGTGATCAAACCTGATCACAAATTTTAATTTAACTATTTAAACCGCGTAAGGATTAGTGAAATGTAAAATGATTCTCGAATTGTCGATTTATAGTCAAGGCTTTTGTCCAGCAGTGGGACAATTTTGTTTTTTAGTTTTTATACAATGACAACATGACATGGACATGTCATTTTCAATCCATTTGTAGTTTACTGTAATTTGGTCGCAATTTCTTTGGAGCAACCAAAAGCTACTTATAGGGCTGATGAGTGATGAGATTTTTTAATAGTAACTAACAGACATGAATGGGGTAGTACAGACTATAAAGATGGAAAATATCACAATTTCAAAGATCACCCAGATTTGGGACATCAGATTCAGATCATCGAATCAGATTTGTGGATGTCATTAAAAAAAAATTGTCCCAAGAGGCGATCGAACTCATAGCTCTAAGCTCAGTAGTTTTTGGCGTAAGCACTTTGATCTAAGCGTCTTCATGAAGATAGGCTTGGGATGCCGCAAGCCAAGCAAGTAAATATGCATTTAATGCCATATGTGGTTCAAGCCGCCTTTATTATAAACTAGCTGTCCCCCGCGACTTTGTTCGCGTGTTTTAGTTTCAACAGTTTTTCATTTTTGCAACATTTTTCAATTATGCTCCACTGCTTTAGGTCGCAGCGTAATGTCTTATAGCCTATAACCTTCCTCAATAAATGGGCTATCCAAGACTGAAAGAACTTTTCAAATCGGACCAGTAGTTCCTGAGATTAGCGCGTTCAAACAAACAAACAAACTCTTCAGCTTTATAATATTAGTATAGATGTTTCTGAGACTTGAGGAAATATTTCCGTGGCAGCGGTGGCCCCGGGGCGCTGGGTGGTGCGCGGCAGCTTCCACGAGGCCGACGCGCGCTTCCCGGAGGAGCACCGCGGGCGCCAGGCCACGCCCGTCGCCATCACCGCGCTCGCCATGACGCAGGTCGTCGACCCCGCCGACTGGACCAGCGACGACATCGACGAGGTCAGCCGACACATACAACTACCGTCACACATGCACTATATCATTCTTAAGGAATCGCCATTTAAGTTGTTACTAAGCTAAAAATTAGTCTTTTTTTTCCCTGCCCTTTTCCCAATTTTTTTGGGGTCGGCGCACAATGTTTTCTCCTTCCATTCTACTCTATTAGCCGTCATACTGTCATTCACTGATTTTTTCTCATATCATCTCTCACCAAGATAAAAATGTATCGTGAATGCATAAACTCAAATTCAAATCTCAAAACTTTGACTATGGAAGTCAAAGTTTTGAGATTTGAATTTGAACCTGACATTCCGTTTCGCCACGTTTTTTGTGGATGTGTAAACTCACATCCAGTTTTAGTTTTCCGACCTAAGACGTATGTGTGAGAGCTGTCTTTTACGAAAGGACTAGACATCGCAATGGTAAAATTAAAGAAAAGTACCATGATAAGTATCTAAATCGGGTGAATGGGTTAATATCTTCCCTAACTTAATCAACTAGCTTCTGAAAAACGTTTCTTATAACCTCATCTGCTCTCTAGACTCTAGTTCGCGGCGACATCCTCTACCAAAACACTATGGAGCACCTGGAGAAGATGGGCATCAGCCTCGACACGCACAAGATCCCGGAGGAGGGCGGCCAGGAGGAGGAGGACGAATCCGCCTCCGGCGCCCTGGCTGCTGCTGATGTTCTCAACAGGTAAAAAACAAATTATTCGAATCGTTAACGTCTCAATTAGTATGTATTGCAAATTGTAATAAGAATGGGCCTATTGTTTTCATGCTAGTCCTCTTTACAGACAGTATCTATGGTTTAGCGGTTTTATTTATAGTCTGGAGTAAACTTCTAGCGACTAACAGGCAAAAACACTTATGCCCAACAAAATGGCATAATATATGGAATGCTCAAATACTCTTCAAAACGCGCGGGACATTAACTACCTGCATTCAAATACTTTTGAATTTTTACAACCCTTTTGATCCCATTCAAATACTTTAAAACATTTTTTTTTATCTATCTTATTTATATCACGGAGAATATTATCTTTTTTCTTTTTTTTTAAATTTTGCCAATGCTGTCCCATGGCTGGACAAAGGCCTCCCCGAAGTCCTTCCAAGAATGAGATTTAACATCGTTTGTTTATTTCAGGTTTAAAGTGTCTGAATATGATTGCATTGAAACTGACGTAATGGACAGCGCATTCACTGGTGAGTTATAATATTTCAAATAGCTCATATTTGACTGAAATCCGGTCATGACAACATTTTGTAATTAGTTTCTTTTTTCAGTTTAGTTTAGTATAATAATAATTAATTATGTCCATAATTAGTCTATAAAAGTCTATTGTACCAGAAATTATTTCCATATTTGAAAAAGTCTAATAATTTCTTACATTTTTACTATACTCTTTCTCTTCGTCCATTCCTTCATCATCCATCTTCCCTTTTATTTCTACTCGTCTTTGTTATCAGGCACCTTAAACCCCGACACCAGCAACGGTGCCCCGACCCTGAAGGAGGTCCTCCGCCAGTTCTTCAAAGAGCACACGCACGGAGTGTTCACAGCGCGAGGGGGCTCCACTGCCATATGGAAACACGACGGACACTTCTACATGTTCGACCCTCATGGGTGCGACGAGAACGGTGAGTTTTTAAACATTTTAGCTGTAAGTTAAGAAAATAAAGGTGGTAAGGAGCACCCACATGGATTGTTCATAGCGAGAGGAGACTTACACCGTGTTATACTAACTTACTTATACATGTTGGACCCGTACGGGTGTGATGAAAATGATGAGTGTTAGCCACTTTGACGACCTCCGTGGTCGAGTGGCGTACACCATGGTTTTCAAGGTATCGCCAGCTCTGAGGTCCCGGATTCGATCCCCGTACAGGTCAATGTAGAAAACCCCATCTCTACTTTGTCTCGGGTCTGGGTGTTTGTGGTACCTTCGTTGCCTGTGATTCCATAACACAAGTGCTTTAGCTACTTACTTTGGGTTCAGAGTAATGTACTTTAGCCGTATTGGTCATTTAGTCGTAGCAAATTGAGTTTTTTTAGACATAAAGTTGGAATGACAGAAGATTTGGCGTTTGGGATATTACCACTCCATTACCAGTCCTTCGTTTGTGACAGGTCTCCCATCGGACGAGCCGCGCTCAGCCGCCTGCTTAGTCCGGGTGAAGGGCAAGGTGGACGAGCTGGCGAACGTGCTGCTGTCCAATCTGGCAGCCGGCAGCGACGACAGCTTCAACCTCTCGCCCGTCGCCATTACCGCGACCAAGCTTAACGCCGAGATTGGCGCGCCGGAGACTAAACTCGAGGTTGGTGACACAACTAGCACCATCTTCATCAATATCATAATTACCATCTCTATCATCAGCTTTATCATCATTACTATCTCCATCATCAGCTTTATCATCATTACCATCTCCATCATCAGATTTATCATCATTACCATCTTCATCATCAGCTTTATTATCATCATCATTATCATCGCCATTGTCGTTATTCACTTAAAACATAGTAATTTAATATTTAGTGCATTTAACTTTCAAATCAAGCTTTGTTAAAACTCTTCCACATTAATTTACTTAAAATGACAATCCATTCCAATCTAAACTAACACGAATTGTTTGTCTTCAGAGTAAAGCCTTCGAATGGATCAACAAGGGTACAGCGGCCATTATGATGGGTCCGCGCGGTGAGAACGCCGCTATCGGCAAGGCGGCTGAAAAAGCAGGAATAAAGGTAAGCCAAGTAAATTCTTACTAATATTACAAATGCGTAAGTAACTCTGTCTATCGCGCTATCACGGCAGAACTACTGAACCGATTTAAATGAAATTTGGTACACAGATAGTCTAGAGCCCGGTAAGCGCACGTGATGCACATTTTTAATAAAATTTCGTCATTTACCTAGCGTTGAGGGAGACCACTAGACATGTTTCTTCCAATAGGTCTTCTCAACGTTAGAGTCAATACTCATTTAGCATCGTGGATTCCCCTATTAAAAAATATGCGTTCGGAGCGAGGTTGTCTGGAAGCGATTCTATTAGTTCATAACCAACCCAACCCACGCTACGCATCCACAAACATCTTTGGTCTCATAACTGTGAGAGCAGACTGTGTATGGGCTGCCTTAAAATAGTATTAAAGAGCAGTCAGACTTTATAACAGACCAAACAGACTATCACTTGATGAAGTGAAAACTGAAGAAAAATATGAAATCACTGCAATGGGGAATCCATTTTTTACCCATAATGTTATTTGGTATGAATGTAAGGATCGTTTTTGAAACTAATACACTGCCAGTCACTCACATTCGCACGAATACGTAAACCTACAAATGTAGGACGACATTTGCAAATGATTTCATTTCCTAGCTGTGTCGGTTTTTTAGAATATCAAAGCGCGCGAACCATGTTCGAATGTTTGCGCGTATGTGAGTGATTGGGATAACACCAAGGAACAGACAATATTTTTTATTTTACCTTTTTATACTAAAGTAAGTTTTTTATTATAGTGTCCTCTCATTTTGATTTCTCTTTTACTCGTATTTGAAGGTATTTCTAATCTATCAGGCATACCTACATATAACATAATCATAATGTCTGTTTAGTATTTCCGTTGATAACATTCCAGTTTGCTATCCTTTAAAATTTTAGCGTCGAGCATGGCGCTGCCCAACGCCATAATAGGCATGTTTCCTATTTTTTTTTATGTCCGCCTGGTAGATTAATGAATTTTATTGGACACGTATTTTTTCTTTTTTCCTGCAAACAAAAAATGATCAAAATACAGAGAACGGAAATTACGCGTGACGTCACTTTTACCAAGGCGTGGCGTCATAAGCCCCCACTCCGAAACTTTAAAGCGCTGTATCTTTGTAATTTTTTATTGTTTTGATAAAAGAAAAATACGTGTCTAGATTTTAACTTTTCATACCCAGGAAACATCCCTATTATGTCGAAAAACATATATTTTTTTGACATTACGACATCGTATTTGGCGTTTGTTTGATGTTCAATATTCAGAGAATAGCAAGGCTGTAAAGTTTTTCTCGCGTATTATAAATAGTTTGATTAGCCAAGGAGGCTATTACGATTTTATATGTTTTTATTTTTGATCTTTCGATAGCGGGCGAACTAAATATTACTTATTATACTAAATATTTATAAATATTTTAATAAAGAAATACAGTATTGAACTGCTTTTAAGAAAAAACAAACTAAGTAGGTACTAAGTTGTTTTGCCTCGGTAATTTCAAACCCCCCTGCTTTTCAAATATCTTACATATATCTGACCCTGGGCAATTCTGTGTCCGCAGAATCGTCGCGGCCCCGAAGGAGCCAAGAACGACCAAATACTAAAACAAATAAAAGGCCGCTCTAGAAATAGATCTTTGGGTGTAAATATGACGTTTCTGTCCATCGCCGAAATCCAAAGCCCAACTAGCGCAGAGGTATTATTTCTGTTTTTTTTTAATGGTCAAATCAAGTACTTTAATTCATTCTCACTTTATGAAGTATGAATTCAAATTGTTTTAATTGATTGCCATATATTAAACTTTGGGCATTATGGGTAGACTTAATAAAAGAGTTTGTATACACAGTTTGATTAATTTTTTTTTTTGGTTTGTAAACCTGTGTGTCAAGGCCCAGGGTCAGACAGTTCCAATGATAAGTATCAACCTAAGATTTTTCTAGGCAATCCATTTTCAGGAAATGTAGCATTTTTTGTTTAACCAATTCGTGTTGCAGCCTGTTAAAATATGAAAGATAGAGATAGGATTTGGCGAGGACGCGTCGCGTGGGATGTGTTTGTTGAGAACCAATAGAATCGCTTTATTTACCTAGCGGTAAGGCTAAGTAAATGAATCAATTTTTAATTAATTGGTTCTTAACAAACATCAAATGCTAAGACACATGCCTTGCTAGGTATCCTCGTAAATCTCTGGTGGAATCGCAGCCTTATCCATTACAAATTGTTCAAGGCGTGGTACAGTAATATTACCCCACGATTATTCGAGATGATACATTTGAGGGTTATCTATTAATGTTAAAGATTGTAGGAATACCACTTGGGCCTACAGTCTCGATATGGATACCGATAACGATATTCATTAACTTTTAAGGTCTGATTTGCGACTAAGTTCTAGAAGATGTTGATAATATATATGACCTTATTGGCCTTTACGGCGTTAGGGTAAGCCCTCAAAAGTTAACCAATCTCGCTATTTTTCTCGCTATTAATGTCGAGACTGCAGGCCCTAACTAGAAAGGAGGTTTTCTGATATTGGTCAAATGGGCAATAGATTTATGGTATGAATCATCGTGTTTGTCCCAGGCTGAGGATATGGCGGGGCGAACCATCGGCCTGCCCGCCGCCGCGGCGTTCGCGGCCGCCACTGAGGCGGTGCCGCCGCCGCACATGCATCAGGACCATATGTACAACTTCCTAGGTGAGACAGATGCACTACACTTGAGAGTACGTTTATAAAATATAGTCGTGAAAACTTTAAAAAGGACGGACGTAGGTATGACGAAATGAAATGGGGTTTAATATTGGACTTAAATGTAATTTTTACGACACCTTATTGAGTGTGATAGCTAAATTTACTGTATGCGACAATACGTATATGAGACAAAAGTCAGCAAATGTTCACATATTTAATTTGTTATGGAATACCTATTTCTGTGTATTATCAGCGATTTATTTTGTCCATAAACTTTTTAAGTCCCAATGCCATATTTGGCATCATCTATTGGCCATCGCTCATAAGCCCATTCCGTGGCGAGATATCACCCTACCATTTTTCACGTCGCCTAAAGATCATAGCATCTATATTACACAACGGTAATCAAGGTGTGGCTAGCTCTGAGGTCCCGGGTTCGATCCTCGGACGGGTCAATTTAGAAAGTCGGTTTTCGACATTGTCTCAGGTCAGGGCGTTTGTGGTAACTTCGGGGTCTCTGACACATGTGATTTAACTACTTACTTTGTGTTCAAAGCAATGTATGTGATGGTGACCATATCTATTCTATATGTTTTCTCTTAAATGACCTGTCAAATGCATAAAGATGTGTCCACATTCAAGATTCGAGCGTTCAAACAAACAACAACTTAATTATAGAATAGTAAACTCCCATATTCATAACGTTATTTTACACCACCAGAGGCTGGCTCCGAGTACTATCTCAACCACCTAAAGAAGACGGGTCGCAAGGAGATCACCCCTGAGGACCTGACAGAGAAGTTCGAGATGGGCGTGAACACGTTCTCCATAGAGTTGGGAGAGGCTATCAAGCTGCCGCTCAGACTGCCGGATGAGCCCGCCGGGGTGAGTGTACTAGTGTAACTGCAACTTTAAACAGAAGATTCATCTCAAGGACCATTAAAATAATATCAACAATTACACTTCTAAGATAATTTTTGTTTGTCGAATAAAATTGACGTCTGACAGATTTTGTTTGGGAGAAATGTCAAAATTTTAAATTTATTCCTCGGATAATATTATGTGGCGTTGGTAAAATCAGCCCTAAGAACCTAAGAATGTAAATTTACCAACTGTGAAGTCGTAACAGTGTAGAAAGAAATATAACTTGGCGACATGGAAAAATGAGGCGTTTTAATGCTCCTGATTTCGTGGCAAATAAGGAGTATGAAATTTAGTATTGGACTTTTCATGTTTATGTTAGTGTGATTCTCGTAATCTGCATGCATACAAATATGCTCTTAAAACCACTATTCCAAAGGATAGCAATTTAACACGAGAGAAGACTAAAGACAAGTAAAACCTATTAATTGTACTACACCATCTTATTTCATGCTTGTTTTACAGGAAGGTGAAGAAGGAGGTGGAGGGAAAGAAGGCCTAGGAGAAATGGAAGAAGAAGAAAAAGAAGAGATGAAACGTAAGCGATTACTGATTAAGACGTAGGAAAATTGTGTGAACATCTTGGCTAAATATGATTAGGTTTCTGAAAGGTCAATTAACGTGAAAATAAGTTAAACATGTAGTAAATCTCAAGTCAAGTGCTTTGATTGGTTGTTAGACGTTTTAATTAACCAATTATTTTAATTAACATTAAATTTGATAGAATTTTAGGAACAGCAGACCTGTCTGCCACGATGTCATTAGCAAAAACAGCATTGTACCAAGTATAAATTCCAATAGATTTGCTTTGAATAAAATACGAGGGGGCTAGATGGAGCGACGACATCCGCAAAGTGGCTGGCAGTGGTTGGAGATGAAGCTGAAGATCGAGCTCAGTGGCGTGCAATAGGAGAGGCCTATGTCCAGCAGTGGACGAAGATAGGCTGATGATGATGATGATGATGATGATGGTGAAAATACGAGTATCTTAATTATTTTTTTCACCCCTAGAAATGAAGGACCTTCTCTTCAAGATGTGGTACGACCAAACCAAACCCACAACCATCTCGCTCCTGCTGGGCGACTACCACCAGCTCGGCGTGTGGATGCAAGCTGGAGGCAAGGTCGTGGCCTTTGATCCAGCGCCCACGCTAGCCAAGGGTCTGCTCACCTCACAGCGGATCAAGAAAGGTCAGTCCTTGATGATAATCTTCATATAAATTCAAAGACTTTGGAAATTGTGTGAAGAAAATTATCATTTTAAAAGCCGGCTACACAATTCCTAAGCCAGTATTCCGTGTACAGTGTTTATTTAAAGGATTATTCGATTTTATTAAACATTGTTTTACTAGAATTCTTTGTTAAGAAGTATTGTGATGAACAGGTGATGAGCTCAGACTCCAGCGTCTGAAGGACGAGATGACTGGAGAAGGCGCTGGTGAGCCCGGTGAGGAAGACGACGAGGAAGCCGGCGGTGGTGAGTTAAATTTAAGCTACTGTACTGTGGTAATGAAACACGAACTTAAGACTGATTTGTTCCTTTTTGTGGTTTTTGAATCTTGAAGTACATATTTGCATCAGTCATTTGTGCATTTATGCAGAAAAGAGTGATCACTTCTCAAATTTGATTCAAGTAACCAATGCTCTACTATACATTTCATCTAGAAAAACTGAACTCGACATTAAAATTTGAAAATTTTAAACTCTATTGTGACAGTTGTGACCTAAGTGCTGAAATTGGTCGTCTACTTCTGCTTCTGTCCCATCAATACAGACTTTTACATTAATTCTTATGGAGTTAAAAACTGGCAAAGGTACCAACAAAATGTGAAGTGTGGAACTCTCCACTAATCCTTGTTGTATGTTATTTCTAGAGGGTGAAGAGAAACCGGAGCCGGAACCGGAGAACGTGCCTCCAGAGTCGTGTCCAGTGCTCATCGTGGCCGCCAGCCCGGGAGAGTTTATCGATAAACTCAGTGAGTACATTTTCATCCCTATCATCATCACCGTCATTATCATTAACATCATGATCATCATAATAATTATTAAAATTGTCATCACCATCATAAAAATTATATTCATCATTAAGATTATTAAGTTTTATGACTAAAATCCGTACAGCTTGTTAACGTATGACGTTTCTTTCGGCAGCCCGTCAAGGCGGTCTCGACGGCAAGCAATGCCTCGCCCCCTACAAGTTGTACCCCGTGAAGGTTATCAATGAGCTCACCTCTGTGCTGAAGGAGAAGAAGGGAGGCACCGCTAAGGAGAGAGCGGAAGGAGACGAGGAGGGCGTTGGTACAGGAGGTGGGTGATATGTCTAAAATTTTTTTTTGTTTGTCTTGTAGATCAAGGAAAAAATATAGGAAAAGTTTTTGTTTTATTTTTTTGCGTAATCAAAAACTAACGATGATACATTGTAGACTTGGCGACCCCCACTACTAAACTTTAATTCGGTTTATCTAAGTAGTTATTTTGCTTGCTTCGTTATTGCAAAAAATACGTGTCTACTATTTTTGTTAATCAACTGACGAACTAAATAGATTTTACATAGATTTTCGCGATAGGTACATTTTTTGAATTTGGGTACCACTTGCCTTGATTTTTAGAGCTCCAACACCATGTCCTTCTTCAAGTTTATTTCCAAATATTCCGAAGTAGGTATAATATGTGTTTCAGTGGCTCCTTATATGTTTGGAATAGGTATGATGTAGTTTTTATTTTTTTGGTTCTGGTTGTACTTTGCTGGACACATTAAAAGCAGATTGAACGATATTTCAAAGTATCTTAGACCTAAAAAAATTGACACGATATCCTCCACGTAGCCGTCGAAGAAGAGTTAATCCCAGCGCTGGAGGACGCGGCCGTGGGCAAGTACTTCACGCGCGTGAACCGTGCGACCGCGTCAGTGCGAGCTCGACTCGCGCAGAGCGAGAACTATTTCCTGGATCAGCCCAATAGGGATAACCAGGTAAGGTAACTACATTGGATGTATTTGATTTAGGGCTGATTTTTCCAACGCCAGATAATTTTTATTCATGGAATAAAATTGACATCTAACTGATTTTGTATGGAAGAACTGTCAAAAATTCAATATTATTCATCGGTTAAAATTATCATTCTATTGCGATGCAAAAAACAGCCCTTAATATTATTATTTTATGGGACAACCACTCTAGAATGTTACGCAGAAATATCTTAGGAGGTAGCTATCTGGCCCCTCTCAGGAAGCGTTAGGATCTTAGAACATTTACAACGGGGGTGCATTTTCTTTTTTTTTGATGCGATTTACGCATTTAGCCTGAGCGCAAGCTTTGACTGCTTCATCGGACTTTGAACGGGGGGTGCCATAGCGCATCAAACGTAGGGAGTTTTGCTAGCCATGAACATGACCGGAACGAGGTAGCACACTTAAAATATATACACACACTATTGCAAAACAAAAATGTATCCTGACAGACGCACACCGATCTAATTCCGACACACAACAAAAATTACGCACACTAAATTAGATTTGTAGTGACATTATACATGATACGTCAGTTTTTACAAACGTGTACGGTAGGTTCTACTGTACGGCCGGTATGTATGTACTTTGGCCGAGAGATGTGTATCTCCCGTTTGCAATGTTCTAACGTGCGTATGCTAGAAAATTTACTATCAATAAATATTGTTTATTTAGTTCTTCGTAAAAAAATATTCGACCTAAATTCCCGTATTTATTTTATTTCACCTTATGTGTCACCATTTCAATACAGTAAGAAAGATCATCTCCCTGCCCTGTTCTCAATTATTTGTAGTCGTCGCAATGCATATAATGCTTCCATTCATCTTTTTTATTCGTCACCTCAGCATTCACTCTTCTTACACATACCATAGTATTTATTAAAATAAACTTCTTTTGTTTCAATTAAAACTTGTCTTATAAGCCTCTAGCTCTTTTAGCTTCTTTCAATAGACAAACTTAAAGTATGTCAATAATTACTCTGATGTGCCCCTGTTTGGGCGCCATTTGAAAAACTACTCGATGTTCCAACACTGACTACTCAGCACAGGGACTAATTTGAGAAATCAAACCTGCTTTTCTCATCACCAGGACGCTGCCAACGCGGTGATGGGTATAGTAGTGGAACACATAGAGCCGTACCTATTCTGGAAGCCGGAGTTGCTGGACGCGATCCTGAAGTACGGCGACCGTCTCTACACGATGTCCATCCCCAACGCCACCGCGCCGCCGCTGCTCAAGCCCAGCGAGATGGTGCCCGAGTTCCACGTCACCAACTTTAATGTGAGTACACCTTCAGAAAGATATAATATAATAATAATACCAGCCTATAAATGTCGCACTGCTGGGCACAGGCCTCTTCTCATATAGAGAAGGAACGAGCATTAATCACTACGCTTGCCCGGTGCGGGTTGGCGATTTCAGATTCCAATTTTTGGAATCCTGGTTTCCTCACGATAAAGGAAAACACCTTTATCGATTGTCAATGATGTCTTAGAATAATTAAGAAAGTACATACAACTTGGCAAAAAATCACATTGGTACTTGCCTGCAGTGGGTTCGAACCTGCAACCTTGTGCACACAAATCCGTTCATTGAACCACTAGGCCACCACGACACAAAGATAGACGATACTGTTAGAGGAGACCGTTTGTATAATGTTTTAAAAATCACTTTTAGTAAAGTATAAAGCCCTACTGCGAACCGAACCAAACCAAATACGTGGAGAATATGAACGGAAGCGGAGACGTCAATTTAAGGGCAGCAAACTAAACTCATGTAGAAAGCGAAGCGCTACTCACTACCATTTTTTTTATTCTTTCCATCGGTCCCGGTTCTGCTGCTACTTCTTTCCGATTTTCCGATTCTCAACGTATCTCACTGACACGTCTCACAAATACAGTAAATAAAAACAATTTATTTATTTATCTTACCATTGACTGAAAAAAATGCTTGTTTTTTAAACCACAGAAATACGCAGCTTTCTAAGAATTTTATTTTTGTGGGCGCATAATATATTTCATAATATTACTGTCAGTTTTACAATTCCTACTAAAATTAATTTCCTTGTTATAAAGATATTCTTTGTCCAAAAAGGTGAAACTCGAGATCGATGGCGACGTGGTAGGCGGGGATATAAAGGCATCGGAGTCGAGCAGCGTCAACAGTTTGAAGAAAGCCATCACCAGTTTCTTCAACAACGTAAGTTTCCTTCTGAATACTCTATGGAGATTCTCTTAAACCTAAGTTTTGAAAAACTGCCGGAAAAAGTGAGTGATCGACACTTCCTAACTTGGATCTGGAAGCAAAATATGTTTGTTTTTTGTGGTAAGACTGTAAGCCCCAACAAAACCATTTAAGGTCATGTGGGGTAAGAGCGACTAAAAGCAAAAGTCGTGTGAAAATCAAAAACTATAAACTCTAGTTCCTTGGTTGATTAATACTATTTTCGTTTGTGTTTGTACTCTCGCCCCGTAGTCGCTCTTACCCCACATGACCTTACTGGATTCTCAGCCCTTGGTAACTATTTAATTGACTAGCCCACCATACATGCCCATCATTGCAACTCCTGTAAGCCAGGATCTACAATGATAAACAATGTATACAACCGAAACAGTTAAGATCGGTGTGTAGTGTGTAGTTACCTGTGGTAACTAATTAAGTCTTTTGGTCAAAGATTTATCTATGACTATCCTTTAAAAGGCACGGAAATATGGTATTTTGAAAAAACATATTAATCATCACCCCATCTACGGGCTAATTGTAGTAAGTGTTGTTTAACCTTGGTTTAAAAATTTACATTTAGTGCATCTCACCGTTCTGGTTCTATCTGACAGAACAAATACGGCGTCCTCTGCGCCAAAGGCTACTGCGTCGGCATCTGGAAGGGCGCGGACGACAAGTCGTTCGTGATGTTCGAGCCGCACGCGGTGGGCCCGGCCGGCCGGACCTCGCCGGTGGGCGCCGCGGCCGCCGTGCTGTTCTCCAACGTGGACGACCTGGCCGCCTGCTTCCGGGCCAACGTCGAGGGGCTCATGCGGCCTGGGAACAACAGGTCAGTGGTAGGAGTTAAAACTAGGTTACGTTGGGCGTCAATACTGTTAGTGGCGCCCGACAGGGACAATTTTTAGAACGGACTCTGTTGGACGGTGGCATCGACGAGCTTGTTGAATGCTTCCGCGTTAGATCCAGCCCTCCCTCGCTGTTTTTGCGTTATTAAGATGGTAAGAAACGCACTAATTTGAGGTCCGAACCCCACAGGAGGTGCCCTTAGTGAACGTTGCTGACGTAGTTAGTTTTTCTGTTGCTCTGGCTGGAGGCCCTTAACGTTCTCGCCAAAAGTCCGGTGAAGCAGTCAAAGCCTGCGCTCAGGCTAAATGTGTAAGTCTCTTCCAAAATGTCCTAGTAGAAGCTAGAACTATTTAGGTCAATGTTTGGACGTTAATACTGTTAGTGGCGCACCGACAGGGACCATTTTTAAAACAGACTCTGTTAGACTGTGGCATCGATGAGCTAGTTGAATACCTCCGCGCTAGCTTTGAAAGTCTCCTTGAAGATCAGCCTCATGTGGCCTGGGACCAACCGGTCAGCGGTAGAAGCTAGAACTATTTAGGTCAATGTTTGGACGTCAATACTGTTAGTGGCGCCCGACATGGACCATTTTAAGAACGGACTCTGTTGGACGGTAGTTATATACTTAGTTGAATGATTCCGCGCTAGCTTTGAAAGTCTTCTTGGAGATCAACCTCATGCGGTCAGGGAATAACCGGTTAGTGAGATACACTAGTTAATGTAGGTTGAAGGCTTGAACGCCAATATTGCTAATGGCGCCCCGACAGGGACCTTTTTTCGAACTGATGACGCTGTTGTCGTTACTTTATGAAGCTAGAAGAATTTGAGTACAATGCTCTTGTTTCGGCGTCAATGCATGCGTGCACGTACATAATCTGACGACGATGTTTTTTTTTATTGAGGTATCCTGATACCCACTCCATGTAATGTCCATAATATAACAAGCGATGTCCTTCAGGTTCTCAATATCAGCGGTGAAAGTATTCTGGGAGTTCTCGAAGACGCAAGGTCCAGTCACCGCGCAGGGCGCTGTGCCCGACGAGGGGTACGAGTGGAAGGTGCTGACTGCGTTCGTGGAGACGGCCCGAGGCAGGACCATACTCAGAGGGACCAGGCCACCGGATCTGTTGAAGTAAGGAAATTCTGGGTGGTAGATGATTATAGTTATCAGATATTTGGACAAGGGAAACGATGAGTTTCGTATTGTTTTTCTCTTAAGTTGTTTATTAATGCGTCGACAGAGTTTTTAGACATCCAAATCTATTAAAAAAACTGAATTGTCTTGATAATTTGGTTCGTTTTTATATAAAAATAAATGTGGACAACATCACATAAATTGCTCTGAAAAATTACTTCTGTCATGAAATCAATAATATTGACCATCTTGCAATCTGTGAGTGTTAACGAAATGCACCCAGTAACGGCGACTTATTTTCTTTTTCTTACCTAGATTCAGCAACAATACAATCGCAATCTGAAAATTTTCGTCCATTGGATATTCGCTGATGAACTTAATGCCTAGCGTCTCTCAACTGAGCCTTGTTATTTCGAACGAAAAATGGACCTTTGTGTGTTATGTATTAACAGAATCCCAATCTGATATTCCAAATCGGAATTTCAAAATTATGTGGCCTTACTCTTAAAAATAATCCTCTTATGATGTTTCTTGATTATTGCCGAACCGTTTTTGAAGTTATACTTCTTTAGGCGCGTTATGAAAAAATGATGAGAGTGAAATTTTAAGATGCGCGCGCATCTTTCACAAAATTAACAGTATGAAGTTAGTCGCGTATGTTGGTACGCTCGTCAAAAATGATGAGAGTGAAATTTTAAGATGTGCGCGCATCCAGTATGAAGTTAGTCGCGCAGGTTGGTACGCTGTCACCTCTGACAACTGTTTTCATATTTATAATATTTATCAACATGTTTCTAGTTTATACATTCACAACACGTGTTTTAGTTTCATACAAGTGCGAATTATATATGTGCTAATAAATTATATTCAGTAGTGATTTAAATTGAATATTTTGATTGATATTACTAACTATTTGTGAATATATGTATTATTTATTGATATAAATTAAAATACTTTTATTTAATATAATTAACACTAAATATTATTAAATTATTAATGTTAAATACTTATTATTATACCAGTTTATGAGAAAGAATTTTATCTTGTTCCGCCAAAAAATTATAACTTCTTACGTGCGTACATAAGTACACACACACTTTTTTTTCTCTTTCGAGCTTCACGTGGTTAATGGACGATCATGGTCATAAGCAGTCCCTATGGTCTTTTTCTTCGTTTTTTTTTTTATTTAGTAACCCTTATCGTGGTGGGTAGGTTCACCCGCGTTTGTCATAATCAGTCCCCTTGGTCTTCTCTCCGTCTATATTCCTATTTATGAACCGTAAACGTGGTGGGATGGAGCGAGGACATCCGCAAAGTGGCTGGCAGTGGTTGGAGACTAAGAGCTGAAGATCGAGCTCAGTGGCGTGCCATAGGAGAGGCTTATGTCTAGCAGTGGACGAAGATAGGCTGATGATTATGATGATGATGATGATGAAAATACTCGTGAACGGGTGTTGCTTGCGGTGACTGGTCTCGATCTGCTGACTTTGGTCGGCTTGTTTATTTGGCGCGGTCCCTAAATTATATTTTGTATTATTATTATTACAGTAAGACTGCGTGCTGCTGCGGAGTTTGTTACGTCGTTTCTTTTCTACAGCTAGAGCACTTAGGAAGCGGTGTAGGGTGGGCAAATCGGGTGGTGTCTATTTTAGTATTTTGACGTTTGAAAAGTGCTACTGTGTAGACTATTTTAAATAAATGTGTTTGATCGATTGAATGGTGGTGGCTAGGTTCACGCGCGACGCGCTGCTGCAGTCGGCGTGCGCGGCCATCGTGTCGGCGGCCATGGCGCACGTGCGGCGCCCGCACCTGTGGACGCGCCGCACGGTGGACGAGGTCATGGCCGTCGCCTGCCAGCTGTTCGCCGCCTCGCTCGGCTCGCTCGGCTACGAGTTCCGCCCCGGCGAGGATGTGCTGCTGCCGCTGCAGGTGCCACTTGTACCATGATACAACATGCAACTCACACTAATACAAGACCAACAGCAACTGCTGCCGTCACTGCAAATACACTTGAACCAACTCAAATTAACAATAATCTAACCTTCGGATCTATTACATGTAACAACGTGTAGCTCCAGACGTATTAATGTTTTACATTCTTTTAAGTATATCCTTAAATTTTACCCTCTACACTCTTTGATGCCTCGCCTGTAACCAAATGATATTTCTAAAAGCGGTTACGATGATAGAAAGCGTTTTTATGTCATTAAATGTATGGAAATGACATTTCATTTCATAACGTGACGTAAACATGTTGTACCTTACATACATTGGAGTAATTCGGTCAGGTTTCACGTTTTTAGAAAAGTCACTTGGCTAGAGGCGCAGATCAGAAAAAAAGCGATAGTCGGACGTACGCAAACTACTGCTCATGTTATATCTGGGAAACAATTCTTACTTCTTTTTTCTTTACACTTTTTATTTTTATGCTTATCCGTGTTAGGTGTTGAAACGTTTCGTGTTGGGCGTCAATTACGTGCGCTACGAGCTGCAAGAGGTGTTCACTGGCAAGCTCGAGCAGAAGGAACCCTCGGAGATGACTGTCAGGTAAATATATACATAATTATAATAGCGTCGCCATTTTAGCAGAGCAATATTGTATTAAAATTATAATACATGATTGACATGCTTATTTGTAATAACATATTTTCTTACTTGATTAGGTTCTTCTCAGATATAAGAAAAATAACCAAGTAATCTTTACAGGATCTTTACTTACCATTAGGAAATGTAGGTCCCAATATTGTTCCCCGAGGTACACCTTTAATATTATGTATGATTATGGTTTTTTCTGCTAGTTAATTGTATTTACCATTTACGATATTAATTTTACATTCAAGTATTTCTTAAGTGTATATTTTCTTTATATTTTTTTTGTTTATTTCTTTTGACTTTATCTTAGTTACAAATATCAAAAGCTTTACTCAAATCTAAAATGGTGGTTAAAGTGTGCCACTTAGCTAACTGTTGCAGTGTCATCTTTTGACTATGCCTTTGCTAAGCAAATGTGACATTTAATCAATTTCCGAAGTACTTCACATGTTATATACTAATAATATAAATGCGAGAGTAACTCTATCTGCCTTTTACGCCTTGACGGCTAAACCGCCGAACCCATTTTGACGAAATTTGGTATGGGGTGAGCTTGGATCTTAAGAAAGGACATATGCTACTTTATGCTGTGATAAAAGACACTCAGGTGGGCAGAACCGCGGACAAAAGTTACCATCATTCGATGAAATGCTGTCAAGTTATCATTAAATTCCTTACTCAGATGCGCGTTAGAGCGTTTCTTCGAGGCGCACACGCACGGCGTGCTGTGGTCGGTGCCGCACGCGGTGGGCGTGTGGCGCGTGGCGGGCGCTCCGCCCTACTACATGATGGAGCCCCACGCCTGCGGGCCCACGGGGCTCCGGGTCGATGCTCAGGTGATCATATCGTAGCTTCATGGTTTTAATGCACTTAAGACAAGGTGGAGACTAGTGGTTTTGGAAGTCGCATGATAAACTAAGTTCAATTGTGATCGAGTTCACTTATATTTAAAACTAAGTACTGCTGATTATGTTATTTATTCCAAATAAACTTAGCTATATAAACAAATACAAAAGAAATAATAAAATAAACTAATCTAATTAAACATAAACCTATTAATATGGCATCGAAGAATTCGTCCACATCGCTGTCCACTGGGAGTGTTCCCAAAAGGCTGGTGGCATTGCCACCTTGTATGGCAGCTTATCCTCTGTCCAAGATATTTATGTTGGTGAAATGCAAATTGGAACATTGAATTCAGCTAAGCGAGAGAACTGAGATCAACTTCGACTCATTGCATTCATATGCACCCGCGAAATAGGCTCTTAATTTTTTATTACAACTTTTACGTTTTTTATATTGATGTTACATAAATATATGAATTCTAGTTCTTATTTCAAAAAAAAAAAATGAATTTAATACTTTACTAAAACCTATAGTGATTCTCTTTTGTGCAGGATGACGGTGCTGCTTGTGTCCTAACCTTCACGTCAGCCAAGTTGATGGCGTATGCGTAAGTACTCAAACAACAAAAATGGCATTCTTATTCATTTTCTATTTAGAATAGAAATTATGCAGATTTGTTTAAACTTATTAAAATTTTGTAGCTAGTAAGTAGACCATCTTTGTTATATAAAAAAGATGTTGTCATTTTTAATTAACTGCACATATAGTTAAGTGGCAAGTATAAGATAGGGGACATCACTACGCGATGTAATGCGACCACTGCAGGCTGGCATCCCTTCTAAGAGACAAACTCAACAAGTTTGTTCTAACTCTGGTTGAATATGTGAACGTGTTTTGAATGTTTATGAAACCCCAGCGACACTAGGATTAAAGCCCTTACTATGGGAGGCATGTGATAATGATGACGGTGTTCTGTATGTATGTGTGGTGTAGTTTCCTCCTGAACATCACGTTGTCAGAGCGGCTGGAGCACGATTTCATGCCATGTCTATCGCGTGCAGGAGTAGTGTGATATGGTGACTGTATCTATGTATGTGTATGGTGTAGGTACCTCCAGAACATCCCGGTGTCGGAGCGGCCAAAGCACGACTTCCAGCTGTACGCGATGCGCATCGCGTGTAGGACTCGTGTTATATGGTGACTCGTGTTATATGGAGACTCTGTCTATGTATGTATGTGTGGTGTAGGTACCTCCAGAACATCCCGGTATCAGAGCGGCCGAAGCACGACTTCCAGCTGTACGCCATGTCCATCACGGTGCAGCCCATCAAGCGCATGGGAGGCGTAGAGCCGCCGCTCGTGAGGGCCCCGCCCAACGCGAGGCTCATACCGGCCACCAGCAAGGTACGACATAATATACTTGACCATTTTTGGTTGCTAGATTGGAAATTGGCACAGGGAATTAGAAAGGCGAAATCGACAAAATTCTGCTTTAGGGCGTCGAAAGTGTCCGAATTTTTAACACTCCTTAAAACTTGTTTCTTATCAGAGTTTTAGAAATGGTGTTACCAGGTTAGATGTTTCCTATTTTTGAGCGCCAAATGACTGCTATTTGTTTAGTAGTATCTTAGCTTTCTCTTTTGTTAGTCGATAAACGACAGGCTCGTTGTCCTATAAAAAAATGATATAGGTACCTACACTAACGTAATTATCCCCTGAAACCCTCTTTCACCAAATTCCCACTAGGTGAATGTGGACGGCAGCAAGCGGCGCGCCAGCGAGAAGGACCGCAAGCACCCGCCCGGCAGCGCCACCTGCCTCGACGCGCAGAGGGCTGCAGAGAAGGCCGACAAGGAGCAGAGCAAGCTCAAAGGTCAGGTTTATCCTGTGTGGTGTAGCTAGTGTTGTTCATGTGGGTAGGTTAGCAAACCCCGGCAGTGCCACCTGCCTGAAAGACAGCGGAGAAGGAGGACAAGGAACAGACCAAGCTCAAAGGTCAGTTGTATCCTGGGTGGTGTAGCTAGTGTTGTTCGTGTGGGCAGGTTAGCAAGCACCAGCAGTGCCACCTGCCTGAAAGGCAGCGGAGAAGACGGACAAGGAGCAGACCAAGTTCAAAGTTCAGTTGTAACCTGTGTGGTGTGGGTTAGCAAGCACCGGCAGTGCCACCTGTCTGAAGGACAGCGGCGAAGGAGCACAAGGAATAGACCAGCCCAAAGTTCCATGTATTCCGGATTTATCCAGGGCTTATCGTCATAAAACGCGAGCAAGCGATTGACGGAGAAGTTGTATTAAATACTTGAATAATGATGAAACTCTTTTAAACGGTCTTAAAAACTTATTTTTTCATAATGACATCGAAAATCAAATATGCAATTGACATTTTGACAATGTCACAAAAATAAGAATGTTCGACTGAAATGTCGGAGTTTTCGTAAATATTTAATGTTTTATGTAAATCGAAATGTGTTTGTTTGCCAATAAATGAAATAATAACAATAATAATGCCGAAAACAAAGAAAAAATCCAAGAAACGTAATGCTTCGCCAACTACGTCTTATGAACAGGGTAAGATGATTGTACTGGTATGTTCATATAGTCATATTATATTTTATGGCAATGCATAAATTTTTCACTATTTTCATATCGTTTTTACTAAGCAACTGTAAAAAATATTGACTTGAAATTTGGTTCCTAGATAGAAGAGCATTATGATGAAAATAAATGTCAATCAGTTACACGATTAAAGAAACTTTCCTCGATAGTTTTATTTTTTGAAATCAGCTCTATAAAAACGCTTTTTTTTGTTCAATCCACCATTTAATGCATAATTATTATATCTAGATTAATGTCGATTGATTTTATATTCCTTCCGATAGATTTTTCAGTTTGTATTGCTGGCAGCAGTACAATATTTTCATGGACTTTGAAATAAATGAATCTTTATAAAGTTCTAAATCCATACGTAATTTTGTACGTGGTATATCTGGTGAGATATTTGTCGCATTGACTCCAGCAGTTATACCTTCTTTTCGTTATCACCAGGTCAACGCAACACCAGTGGATGGTTAGTCCTCAACGATGGCACGCAGTATATGTCGGCTCAGCACTCTATGGCTTGCCGCAAGTTCTCCTACGCTTCGAGAGGCAACCAGGTATATTATGTATAATAACTTTCGTGAGGAGTATTCATAATAATTTAAAAAGTGATTAGGGACTCCTTTTGAGTCTGAAACTAGTCGGGCGATCCCGAGAATATGCGTGAGTAAACCGTTTTGTTTTAAATAATCAGGTATATTTTACTTAGTACGTTTTACTAAGTTATCTATAAGTCATATAAGATCATTTCTGTTTCTGAATTATGTGTGATAAAGGCCCTGAGCAGTAGGACGATGTGTCCGTCGGACAAAAACGACCGCGCTTTAATGGTTGCCGTGGTCAAGTTGAGCAGCAGTTCAAGTGGTCAAGTTGGTTACTCGCTATGGCGGTTGTCAACAAAAACGATTGTTGCTTTATAAAAAAGAAAGTGAAAAAAAATTTTTTTTTATCATGTAACTTTAATGACAAACTAAATTTACTACTACTGAATTAGCATTGTTATAGTCAAAGTCAAAGTCAAAGGATTTATTTGCAATTGAATACAGTTACATAAAAGGTGTTACAAAAGGTCAATAGGTTCGGTATTCAGTCATAAGATTATGACATGCAAATGTTGCATTTCAAGTAGCTCATATACTATACATAATAAGATTATTTCGGAAACCTATACTGTAAAAATTCTTTTATAGAGTAGAAAGGATTATCTATTAGCCATCCACGTAGTGCCCTCTTGAACCGAGTAATTGGTAACTCTCGAAGTTGGACAGGAAGAATATTTATTTTTATCCGGTAAACATCTGTTGGGTTGGGAACTGGAGATAGCGAATAGGCCTACAGGATATCCACTGACGCTTTGACATTGCGGTCATTATGATCGCGGCAATCAATAGGACAGTTGAACAAATTTATCTTTTTTCTGCTCAATGTCAAGTTCCATTTATAAATATAGGAGATTGTCTGATAGAACATTACTATTTCGTCTCAGGCCCTAGCCTGCGCGGTGATGGCGGTGGCCATGTCCCGCGTGGACGACGTCTGTCGCTGGTGCTCATCCACGCTCGACCAGATCCTGGAGAGCGGAGATCAGCTCTACCAGGACAGCTACCTGCACTTCCATCCGCCAACGAAGGTGCTGGTCATGGAACAGGTAAGAATACCAAGTAGATGGAAGACTAACTACGTCATCAACGTTCATTAAGGGCACACCCTGTGGGGTTCGGACCTCGACTTAGTGCGTTGCTAACAATCTTAATAAAACAAAAACTAAAAGATGTGATGGAGGATCCAAGTCTGAGTTTTCTTAGTGTACGTGAAAAAACCCCCCCTAAAATTTTACTTTTCCATAAGATGATGAGACATTTAGAAAAAAAAAGAAATAACTGCAATATTCTGCGCAGCCTTTTACCAAGCTATGTTTGGCTGTGTGTCTTCGGCTTCCAGTCTCACCGATACTTCAACACCAGTATGTTATGGAGCATCTTTGCATTTTATCCTAAAGTACTCTATCATCGACCTCAGATTCTACGCAAGTTCTACACTCCTGGTAACTGCGTGTGTCGCGTAGTGGTGTACAAGGCACGGCATAAGGGCAAGCTCGAATTGGATCTAGTGGAACAGGTACTAGTCTGTTTATATTATATTGTTGGTAGTCTGCTTTTATTATATACTAGCTGTCCCCCGCGACTTTGTTCGCGTGTTTTAGTTTCAACGGTTTTTCATTTTTGCAACATTTTTCATTTATGCTTCGCTCCTTTTGGTCGCAGCGTAATGTTATATAGCTTATAGCCTTCCTCAATAAACGGGCTATCCAACACTGAAAGAATTTTTCAAATCGGACCAGTAGTTCCTGAGATTAGCGCGTTCAAACAAACAAACGAATAAACAAACAAACTCTTCAGCTTTATATATCAGTATGATTATATTGTCATACTAGCTCTTGCCCGCGGCTCTGTTCGCGTGTGTATCGGATATCGCAGCAAAACGTAGCCTATGTCATTTCTTAGGAACCAAATCAAATCATTTATTTTTGTAACTAGGATAAAACATCATCACTTTTACAAGTCACATAAAACACTTTTTTTTGTCCAACATTTCCTAACTGGCTACCCTGATAGAAATGTCGAAACAAACTTAGGGGTAACTCGTTCCATATCAAGTTTTATGGAAATGGAATGAGGTTGTTATATTCCTCCCTCTTTGAGTTATATTGATTGTCATCTCTTCTTGTCCCTCTTGTCGACCTCCGTGGTCGAGTGGCGTACACATCGGTTTTCAAGGTGTCGCCAGCTTTGAGGACCTGGGTTCGATCCCCGGACGGGTCTAAGCTATTCTGAGAGCACTCGACAAATTCTCGTTATCTACGTGTCGCTTGCCCACCCGAGGGGCAGTAACAGTTTGTTTATTCTTATGTGGCTACAGATTGGCGAGTTCTTCCGTGAGGAGAAGGCTGGCGTGTTCATCGCTGGGGAAGGAGAGTTTGCCGTCGCACTGTTTAGGACTCCTAGAGGTGTGGACTTATTTATAGTATATCGCTTATAACTTGTCATACTTTTTTTTAAATTAATTGGTAAAAATATTTTGGTTAAGTAAAATGAGGTAATTGAAACAATTTTTTGTAAGTACCTCAACGCACACAAAATTCTTGATTTTTGAAAATTGATGGATGAAATTTCGCTGAAAATGGAAGCCATTTTTTTAACGTCTAACTAAGCTAACGTCGGTGATCAATTACGTAATAGTAGATCTATTTGGTCACTGACTTTAGGCGATACGAAATTTGTGCTATCACACTGGTTTTTACAAAGTGATTATCGCTTTAGTTGATGACCGTCATAGCAAATATGCCTTCTGGTCTGATGCTTGGCCATTGAAACTCTGTAACATTGGGCTTAAAAAAAGCACTTTCATAAATAATTAAATAAAAATAAAAAGTTTATTACAGAAACGTTAAATTTTTACATGAAATCTTTTAAGTAAAAGCATGAATGTGTGTGTGAGTGTGAGTGTGGGTGTGAGTGTGAGTGTGAGTGTGAGTATGAGTGTTAGCGTGAGGGTGAATGTTAGCGTGAGTGTGAGTGTGAGTGAGTGTCTGTACATCTCATATTGTCGATGCTTGCAGGAATAATTCAATGTCATCATATGTCTTCGGTTTTAGCCATTGAACTATTACTTTTATGCAGTCCTTAGATTATTACTTTTATCCAGTTAGTATTCATAGAATATTTATGTTAATAGTTTTAGTACTTATTGTATGTGATGTTGGCATTGTATGAGGGTGTGTGGTGGCAGGGTACTACATGTTCGACCCGGCGGACCGCGACCGCTACGGGCGCGCCGTGGCCCCGCCCTGCATCGGGCACGCGCGGGCTTGCTTCTCGCAGTTCCCCAACGTGAGTCCCCCCACTTCACCACACTATACACTACACAACTGAGACCAAACAACACAACCATTTATCAGACTTTAAAAGAACAACACTATCATTTATCAGACTTCAAAAGAACAACACTATCGTTTATCAGACTCCAAAAAAACAGCACTATCATTTATCAGACTCCAAAAGAACAACACTATCATTTATCAGACTCCAAAAGAACAACACCATCATTTATCAGACTCCAAAAGAACAACACTATCATTTATCAGACTCCAAAAGAACAACACTATCATTTATCAGACTCCAAAAGAACAACACTATCATTTATCAGACTCCAATGTAATGTACATGGCGCCTAAAATATTTAATAAAATTCCAGATCAGATAAAAATCCTACCTTTTACTAAGATTAAAAAATAAATTAAGTATATCATTTCTACTAGATAAATGTTATTATTCAGTACAGGACTTCCTAGATGATAAGTAAGTTTAAATGTAATAGGACTCTTGTTTCAATGTATTTAAGCATTGTTAATATTATTTGCATGCTAAATTAAGGCAGGACTTTACAAGGATTCAAAGGAGATCATTCAGGTTTCATATAAGGTTGGGCCCAAAATCGAAAGTGCCGATATGTTCCGAATGCGAAAAAAAATGTTTTCAATGTGTTTGGGACATCATTTTAAGCATTTGGTACTATGGCACCAAAACCATGGCACCATTATTTTAGCGGCATATATAAGTTTAAAAATCTCATATCTCGTACATTTGTCTTTAAGCCGGCCAGTACATAAAAAAAGGTTAAATAGTTTACAATCATTTTTTTTTTACTTACTTTCGATTTTGGGCCCAATATGAATGGTCTCCTTTAAATGTTAAACACCTTATTGTATTACCTACATTCTATGCAAATAAAGATATCTATTCTATTCTATTCTAAAAGGAGGTTCAAAATTTTACGGTTTTTCTTTTGGATTTTTTTAATAGATATCTCTAAAAAAAAAGAAACAAATTCTGTGGAAACAGGCCTGTTTCTTGAAAATCGTCTTGTAACCGTGTGACCTGCTTTTGGTCTTGTGGTTTCCTCCCTCTAGTGGTGTCACTGAATATACCCTACCTTTCGGGCTCTGATAGTAAAGGAATAGATAATAAGAGAGTGAAGCAATAGACACATCTGTGCCCTTACTCTCCAATGTAATTTCAAATCTAATACAATGTCAATGCAGAACTGTTATTCATTTAGCAGGCACACAAACAAAACACAGTACAAAAAATACTCTCAATGTTTAGATTCCAGTCAGTTCCTTCCAAAGACAGTTTTTTTTTAATAGAAAACCTTATCACGTTACAGCTAATCTGATTTAAATTTGCATTGGCATTGTATTCGAATTAAAATTTATTCAAGAGTAACCACCCAGTAGTAAAAATACTACAATCCATTGTTATTTATACATAATATATTAATCTATCGTTTAATACTTAAAATTAAAATGCTTCTTATTATTTTAATTATTTGTTACGCATTAACGCATGCGAAGCGAATATTTGTAATTAAATACAAATAATAGAAGGAAAAACTTAAACCTCAGGCAGGACTCGAACCTGCGACCACTGGCTTGACGCGCCATTCGCCAAACTTCCAGGCAGTGACCTCGGTAGCTTAGTTGGTAAAAGCGACTGGCGCGTCAAGCCAGTGGTCGCAGGTTCGAGTCCTGCCTGAGGTTTAAGTTTTTCCTTCTATTATTTGTAAAATGTTTCTTATTGAAAATTAGTCTTCTGGGCGTAATTTTTTTTTATGTATGCAGGTGCAATGCCTTGCGGAGAAGCTTGGACCCAACATCCCCCCCACAGTCAACACTGAAGTTGAAATAGACGTTAATGATAAGGCAAGTACAAAAAAATCCTGAATTATTAATGAATTGTACGGTATTTTTGTGGACTGGCCTGCAGGGTTATTTGCTTGGTCGGTTGTCAACAAAATTGATAATAGTTTTATAAAAATAAAACTGTGAAAACATGAATTTGGTATCGTCTAACGTCGATGGACTACTCCAACAAAGTTAGTCACCGACATTAGCGATGATAAATTTTCGTTTTTACCTAGTGAACATCGCTTGGGTTGTCAACTGGAGATAGCTAATAAGCCTGCTGGTCGAAGGACCGATGGCCGTTGTAGCAGACCTATCTTTGAGTGGACACCACGAATCGACAAACGTAGTGAAATACTCCCCCAGCCTCGTTGCCCAGCAGGGGACCGCGATAGGCTGATTTAATTGATTGATTGACTGTATTTTTATGTCATAGCCGACAACTTAATAGGGATGTTTCCTGGGTATGAAAAGTTAAAGTCTATTTAGTCCGTCAGTTAGATAATAAAAAAAATATTAGACACGTATTTTTTCTTTTATCAAAACAATACAAAATTATAAAGATACAGCGATTTAAAGTTCAGTAGTGGGGGCTTATGACGCCACGCTTTCGTATAAATTGTCGAACGTAGTGACGTCACGCGTAATTTCTATTCGCTGTATTTTGCTCATTTTTTATTCGCAGAAAAAAAGGAAAAATACGTGTCCAATAAAATTCATTTATCTTCCAGGCGGACATTAAAAAAAAATAGGAAACATGCCCATTGTACTTTATCATATAATTGGCGATAATTATAATGAATTCATTATTCATGATGATGAATATTAAAGAAAATCTGTGGACTGGCCTGTTGGTCTAGTGGTTAGTGACCCTGACTGCTAAACTAGAGGTCGTCGGGTTCGATTCCCACTCAGGACAAATCTTTGTGTGATGAGCACAATCATTTGTTCTGTGTCTGTGTGTAATTTATCCATAATATGTATATGTATTTAGAAATATATAAGTATGCTTATCAGTTGTCTGGTTGCCATAATACAGGCTCTGCCTAGTTTGGGATCAGATGGCCGTGTGTGAGATGTCCCAAGATGTTATATAGATATTATTATCTTGTTTTATTTCTAGGAACGATTGGAGACGCGGCTAAGTAAAGGCACGATAGACGACGACAAAGATGTTAGTACATTTTATATATGCTAAAATAATTAATTTCTAACTCCTTTATTATAATTATCAACTAATAGATGTCCCCCGCAACTTTGTCCGCGTGTTTTAGTTTCAACGGTTTTTCATTTTTGCAACATTTTTCATTTATGCTCCGTTCCTTTTGGTCGCAGCTTAATGTTATATAGCTTATAGCCTTCCACAACAAATGGGTCCAACACTGAAAGAATTTTTCAAATCGGACCAGTAGTTCCTGAGATTAGCGCGTTCAAACAAACAAACAAACTCTTAAGCTTTATGTATTAAGTATAGATTAATTTTTTTGCACTATAATTATAATATACTCATGAATCAATTAAGTGAAGCCAGGGACTCTACGTTTGTTTTTTGTTTGAAAAATATGTAAAAAAAAAAGGGAAATTTAAAAAGAATCTACATAGAAATCAAATCGGCCTAGAATTGGGTATTTGACTTATTTTTATCTAATTAAAAACGACAGATAAATTACTTTCATATTGAACTAGTTACAAGCATTTTAATATTGCTAATTAGAAAGAGAGAGCTATAACTTAATGTGACGTCACTATTGTTTTCTCCATACTAATCTGGGGCTGCCCCGTACAAGTCGTCGTTTTGCGAAAAAGAGATAGAACATGCGTCACCTACTAACTTTAAAAGCTTATAACTTTTGTATTCGTGTATATATTTTTTGATGTTATTTCGCAGTTCTACTTCAATTTAATACTTTTAATAGAAATATTTGTTATAAATAAATAATTCGATAGTAGTCAAATACCTAATTAAGTTTTATGATAAAGATTCCAAAAATATACGTAGGAGACTCCATTTATGTTTTATTGACGACCTCCGTGGTCGAGTGGCGTACACACCGGTTTTCAAGGTGTCGTCTCTGAGGTCCCGGGTTCGATCCCCGGCCGGGTCAATGTAGAAAACCCCTTTTCTACCTTGTTTCGGGTCTGGGTGTTTGTGGTACCTTCGTTGTCTTTGAATTCCATAACACGCGTGCTTTAGCTACTTACTTTGGGTTCAGAGCAATGTATGTGATGTTGTCCACATTTATTTATTACTAGCTGTCCCCCGCGACTTTGTTCGCGTGTTTTAGTTTCAACGGTTTTTCATTATTGCGACATATTTCATTTATGCTCCGCTCCTATTGGTCATAGCGTGATGTTATATAGCCTATAGCCTTCCTCAATAAACGGACTATCCAATACAAAAATAATTTTTCAATTCGAACCAGTAGTTCCTGAGATTAGCGCGTTCAAACAAACAAACACTTCAGCTTTATAATATTAGTATAGATTTATTTACATTTATTCTGGTGTTTTAATATAAATAATAATATTAAATTATTTTGTTTTCAGCGCATTAAATTCCAAGAACCGAATAGCTTCCACATATACGGCATGGATGTCACCAGTTTGCGAAGATTGAACCAGCACGAGCGATAGACTAGGTTCGGGCCAAAGACGTTAAATTATTGGAAATATATACAGAATTACGTCAAATCGGACCCCCGATGACGCCATTTTGACGTCACAGTCCGATATCCACTGACTATAACTTGTATTGTGATAAATATAACTCGTCTCTACACTAGCTCTCGTACTACGCATGATACGCAAACTGGGGGACTGTCCGTACGCCGTTTTGAAGCAAGCCGTCCGAATAATACGCCGATTTGAAACAAGCCGTCGATTAATACGCCGAATAAAACGCCGATTTTTAATCAAGGCATTGAATGATACGCCGTTTTAAAATAGCCGTCGAATAATACGCCGATTTGAATTGTTTATGAATACGCGATCTTTGATTTTGCTGCTTTGTGCGGTTAATTGTAATTTGTTATTTTAAATAGTTGTTACTAAGGTGGAGTGTTTCCTCTAGTTTGTAAGAGATAGCATGCGTTAGTATAGATCGAGTGTGAGAGAGACAGAATGAAAGAAATTGTGAGTGTCAATGTTCTGGTCTCACCACATTACGTTTGGACATTTGTAACGCATATTTTTTTATTAAATGGTTGATTAAAATCAAATGTGTTTTTATTTTTAACTATTTTTTTATGAATTACATATTTAACATAAATACAGACAAATAATATTTGTCATTTTACTGGTACCGGCTAACTTTTTGCATGAGTACATAAAAATAATTTAAATATAAATCATAATTACACAAACGCTTCCGCTACTGCAACTAATAAATTATATTATCCTTTGGCGCTGCCATCTCTGGAGTATCGCGTGAACTTATTTCACAGTGTACACCAAGATCCTATCAGTCTTAGTAGTTTGAGGGTAAGTACATAGATGGCGCTGGCAACAGCTCCGTCTACTCATAGAAGTTAAATAAATAATTTTCTTATTACAGGACAATAAAACATAGAAAAATGTACATTAGACATTATTACGAATTAGAAGATGATATTAGATTTTGACAAATACCTAAGACCAGAATAATATTTAGCCAAGAATCACATTAAAGCTCTTTATTTTACACTAGCTGTTTCCCGAGGCTCTGCCCGCATGGATATCAGTTATTGCAGCCTGTGTATAGCTTATGTATAGCCTATGTCCTTTCTCTACTCTAGACTATCTGTGTACCGAATTTCATTTAAATCAGTTCAGTAGTTTTGGCGTGAAAGCGCGACAGACAGACAGACAGAATTACTTTTGCATTTATAATATTAGTAAGGATTTTAACCTAAACAATAAAAATATCAGTTAGGTAAAAGTTTCTTTCTAAAAATATTCTATATATTTATTTTATAAAGAGAAATATTTGTTTGTAGGTACGTAACGAACAAACTCAATAAATAAAGGACCGATTCCAAATATTCTTTCACCATTATAATGCTACATTATCCTTGAGTAACATAGGCTATTGCTGTTCTACCCGTGCGGATCCGGGGCGAATCGCTAGCAAAAAAAAGACACCCTTATTTCGCACACGCCTGCTAACAATTCCTACGTCCATTCAATACCGACCTAAATTCGGTCCGGATGCAAAAAAAAATGAAATCTTCACACTTTAAAATTAACTTGAATGAAACTCATGTCATTGAGTCTTAAATCAAACGATTTGGGATTCAACGACCATCCCTATGTGACCGGAACGAATTTACTGAATGAATGAAGGTATTTTACTAAAGATAAATTGTTCATTCGTTACTTGCGTTTTCAATCGCTTTTAGGGTTACGTACTCAAAGGGTAAAACGGAATCCTATTACCTTCTTTAAACAGTTTTGTAGGGCATTGTACATTGTATTAGTATAAGGTTTATTGTGAAATACTTAATAAATAAAAATAAAAAAAGTACTGAGAATCCACTGTCCGTCCGTCTTTCCGTCTGTTACCAGGCTGTATCTCATGAACCGTGTTAGTTAGACAGTTGAAATGTTTAACAGATGATGTATTTCTGTTACCGCTATAACAGCAAATAAGACAGAATAAAATAAATATTTAATGGCTTCCATACAAATACAACAAACGGTTTTTTTGCTCGTTTTTGCTCGATATTTATATAGGCAACAGATAGACGCTTGAAATATTCACAAAACATTTAGTTATATATTCAACTTAAAAATAAATAATTAAATTAAAATAAAACAAATATTTGAGGCAGCTCCCATACAACAAAACTGATTTTTTTGCCGTTATTATAGATAATGGAACGGAACCATGCGTCCGCGAGTCCGACTCGCACTTGACCGGTTTTTTTTAATCGTAGCGAATTGGGGCGTAAATGCAATTATTTTATTTGTGTAGAAGTGACAAAGTCGGCTAGTTTAGTTAAGTGGATACAAGGCTGGCTCGTAAATGAGTACTCTTGCAAAAAATAGGTAGCTCATGTATTAAAAAAGAAGAAAATATCTTGTAACTAGACACAATTTTGTCACAAGCAGTCTATAACCACGCCAAAACAGAATTAAAAAAAATATGCGCCCTAATAGGGGGCAGGATTATTTCTTTTTATTTACTCGTCACATAGATATTAAACAAATATTAGACACGTATTTTATCTGTTTTTAATTAAACAAACGATGAGGAAGATACAGTGAATGGAAATGTCGCGTGACGTCACTTGTGGCTACAATTTTTACCCACAAGTGATGTCACAAGCCCCCACTCCAGAACTTTAAAGCGCTTTAATTTTATAATTTTTCATTGATTTGATAAAAGAAAAAAATACGAGTATTCTTTTGCTTTTTTCATATATCTGGGGGACTAAATAGATATTTCCTTTTCATACCCAGTCTGATGCCCTATTCTCTTCAGACAGATGGTGTAAGATATAGATACAGTGTTTAACAAAAAGGGTTTTTTTTTTCTTTTTTTTGGATGAGATTTACGCAGTTAGCCTGAGCGCAGGCTTTGACTGCTTCACCGGACTTTTGGCGAGAACCTTAAGGGCCTCCAGCCAGAGCAATAGAAAAACTAACTACGTCAGCAACGTTCACTAAGGGAACCCCCTGTGGGGTTCGGAGCTCGACTTAGTGCGTTGCTAACAATCTTAAGAAGGAAAAACAGCAAGGGAGGGCTGGATCTAAGTGTAACAAAAAGGGTATATCTATCCAAAAGGCTTGAAGAGTACATTTGGTATAGAATCAGTTTACAAAAGTTCAGCTAAAAATAAGTTACCTACCCCCGAAAACTGAAACGCAACTGTAAATGATATGTACTCAAATGTCTTACTATTTGTGTCTTATTCATTTGTAGCTACTCTACACCTTAAAGTGAAAGAGACAGCACGAGACTTAACAGCGACTTAAAACTAATTGACGTATCAGTATTCGACCATTAAGTAGGTACTTCAATAATTGATATCCAAATTTCGAGTCAAAATCAAAATATTTGTATTTCGAGTAGGCCTTTTCAGGCACTTACAAAACGTTAAATGACAGTAGTTGCGCGGTTCCAAAATGTCACTCCTATGGAGAAGAACCGGCAAGAAACTCCATAGGTTACTCTTTAAAGAAAAAGGTAATATTTTGGTACATACAATGTTAAAAAAATACAATCATCTTAAGACTAGCTGTCCCCCGCGACTTTGTTCGCGTGTTTTAGTTTCAACGGTTTTTCATTTTTGCAACATTTTTCATTTATGCTCCGCTCCTATTGGTCGTAGCGTGATGTTATATAGCCTATAGCCTTCCTCAATAAACGGACTATCCAATACAAAAAGATTTTTTTCAAATCGGACCAGTAGTTCCTGAGATTATCTCGTTCAAAAAAACAAACAAACAAACTCTTCAGCTTTATAATATTAGTAAGTATAGATATGTGACAACGTAAATATTTAATAGTCAATTATTTGACACCAATTCATAACAAAGGTGTCACTGCACTGCAAGGGTCAATATCTTATTACGTCACTCGCTAAATGTAATACATCGCTTCAGCGGTCTGGTTATGATTTTTGGTGTTAAATACTTGATGCATAAAATTAAATATTAATTATTTATTTTAACTCATTTTGAGCTGAAATTTTGTAAACTGACTCTATACCAGATATACTCTTCACCTCTTTTGGATTTTTGATAAACCCTTTCAGTAACTTCCTGTATGTAATCGGGGGGGAGCGGTGCACCAGACACACTCTGGTGGTGTTAGCCGTTAAGGGTCTGCAGAGGGTGGTACTCCAGCACCACTGCCGCTACCATATAGGAGGAAGTCTGAGGATTTTCACCCAGGCAAAGTGCTGATTAATGCTGGTTCTCTGTATGAGAGGCCTGCAGTAGGACAGTTACAGGCTGGTGTTATTAACAGCTTCGGTAGTGCCACCCCACCGTGGGGCAGCTCACAAGCGTGGTGATCAATGCTCGTTCTCTGTATGAGAGGCCTGCAGTGGGACAGTTACAGGCTGGTGTTATTAACAGCTTCAGTAATGGCGCTCCACCGTGGGGCAGCTCACAAGCATCATCAATGCTCTTTCTCTGTAATATGTCATTACAATATAAATATAACAAGACATAACTTATAAAAAATATAGAGCACATACCATTTAAACTATGTAAATTCCACTCCCAAGCAATCAGTGTCCAAATATATTATAAATGTGAACCATTTTAAAATTAAATTTATTTAGTTAATTCATTTCGTAGAAAGTTTTGGGTCTGCGCTTGTTTGGTGCAAAAACAGCATGCGCTGAGACTTGTGACATCCCGCCTCGACCAATGAGAGACGAGCGCGCGAAAAAACACAGTAATTAAAAATTCTGGTATCAAGATGGCTGAATTTTGTGGTCGACAAGCGAGTTGAACGGACTTTTAGTTTTAACCGACTTTATTAATGAAGGATATTGTTTTTTTTATCGCTGCATCGATAGAATAAAGCAAGTTAGTACCTACTTAGGTAAGGACTAATAAATAGCAAGTCTTTTTTTTAAGTTTAGTTTTGTTTAATTTAAGGAAAATTAAGAGATGACCAAACTTATGCATTTATAAATTATGTGCATCAAATCTTTTTAAAGTTTAAATGTGCAAATTTAAAAAAAAAACGCGATCATTTATAGTGTCACCTACTTGCTAGCTGATTATAAAAAAAAATGTACGATTACCGAAAAAAACATAACACGCCCTTTTTTGGGCAGTTGTGTAAAAAATTGTTCGTCCACATAACAGTCATAACAGTCATTATTTTAATAACTAACACACTGGATCTTAGTTATCTGAAAATAAAGAATTATAATTTATCTAAATCATAATGAAGAATGTTAACAAATTTTGATTATTAGCTCTCCATATTCTCTATCAAAAATAAAAAATACTAGTGAAAGAATTACTTCGATACGTCAATTAGTTTCCGATTTAGAAGTAAAACAAGTTGAACCGCACGACGCGGGCTGCCGGTGACGTTGTGACGTCATTGTACAACACGCTCAGTCTGGCTCACTAAGAACGCTCGCGGTCGCGCGCCCGTACCGTCGAAATTATACTTAAATACTTTTAAAAGTGTCCAATCCAAATACTAGGAAATCATGTGTTGTGCCCAAATGTAAAGATTGTGGTATTTTGCAAACTTTACCCGAAGGATCAGCAGTATTGGCAGTCAAAGGTTTCAAAAATATTGCGCATTTGCTACAACAAAATGGACATACCTAGTGTGAGCTCTGATCAGACCTAGTAAAGTAGTAAAGACCCAGAGCTCTAAAGTAAAACCGACCAAAAAAGAAGTTTTGGAGACAAAAAAAAATGCAGCGTTACGGATACACGTAGAAAGAGTTATCGGCAGACTTAGATCACAGAATAAATATTAGTACTGACGCTTAGATTCTTTGAGTTCATGTTGCCACACGCTTGGGTAGATCTAAAGCAAGTCGACCTGCTATCTAGCAGGTCGACTACGTCAGTGGTGATTTCTGCATGTGGAATAGTTAGTCTGCAAAGCAGTCTATTTCATTTAAAGTAACTTCCTAGTGTTTTAAGCAAAATACATTTAAGTTTATTTTATTGTATTAAAAATATAAGATTTTGAGGTTACGTACGTTCCATTTTCCACCAATGTTTGTGTTATTTATAGAGTTTTAATAATACTATATTACACTAGCTGTCCCCCGCGACTTTCATCGCGTGTTTTAGTTTCAACGGTTTTTCATTTTTGCAACATTTTTCATTTATGCTTCGCTCCTATTGGTCGTAGCGTGATATTATATAGCCTATAGCCTTCCTCAATAAACGGACTATCCAATACAAAAATATTTTTTAAATTCGAACCAGTAATTCCTGAGATTAGCGCGTTCAAACAATCAAACTCTTCAGCTTTATAATATTAAAGTATAGATTAGGATAATGTTTTGCCTAGTTTACCTTTACTATAAATACGTAATAAAAGTGTTTGCCTTGATTGGACACTTTACTTCTATAACGCAGTCATCAGTAGGTAAGCCTGTCAGGCGAGGCACCAATCATAGGTCACTTATTCTTTGAAAAAAGACCAGATTCCTCTATCTTTATATTGTGTACTTTCGGCGGCAACGAAATCACTATTTGTTGATAAATAATGCGCAACCAATTAATCCATCTATTTTAAGTAGATTATCCGATTGCCCTTTTTCGAATCCTTCACCAATTTTATTAATCGAACAATATTTACTATTATTAGACTATTAACGTAATACTCGGACGAAAACACAACAAAATACTGCGCAAGCTATAACACCTACTATAACCGCTGGCGACTTGATATTAAGCTGGGCGCAGCCAGCGCTTGAGGTTGCGGCGTTGTGATATGACGTCACAAGCGGTCACGTGGCTGTTAGCGGGACTCGATATTTTTCGAAACTTTGAATGCTTATAAAATCAAAACTACTAGGTATTTTTGACTACAACAAAAACTAGTGTATTTGTATACATACAGGCTTTATTGAGACAAAATTTCAAGCGATTTGGCATACCTAGTAACATTCTTCATTATATTTAAATCAAAAATATTTTTTTATTTCACTTTTATTTTTGTCGCAAATATTTTGTTTTTGAAATGTCCTCTTCCCTCGCCAGTGTCTACGTATTCACTAATTATTATGTAGAGAGGCTTCTGTCTTGTGTTTTTGTCGCTACAATTTGCGAGACGGGACGATATGTTGTTCTCTAAACGGATTTGACAGTTCCCGGATATTTGACCACAACTAAGTGTTTGCCGCGTCCTCGCTCGACTTTTTCATGTATTATTGTTGAAATGAAGCAATGATTATTAATATTTTTAAGCGGTAATCGCTGTCCCGCGGTGAGCAAGTGTGACTAGCTCGTTCTCTAACAAAGAAATAGTTTAAAGTTAAATATTATTGATGTTATAACTACATTGTCATGACTGACTGTTAGGCTTAGTTCACTTTAATTTTTTTCTCATTTTGTTTTACTTATTGTTTTCTAAATTTTTTCTATAATAGAGCCCGCATATCAATAACTGTAGGAAACTAGTATGAACATGTAAAATCGTAAAATTTGTGTCAAAACAGACCACGCCGTTTTATTAAAACTATCTCAAAACTTAATACTGCCATAATAATATCAGAACCATCGATATTTTCGCATAAACGTCTGTCGTCGCACGGAAAATCTTATCAGTAAACTTAATTATATAGCACTTACGTTATTTTGTTATAAATTTCCTAAGTTTTTCTACAAATTTTACTAAACACGAGCCTCTTAGTTAATATTATTATCCAAATTCATACAAAACCTATACTTAACTAGTAGCTGAACAGTCAAAACTAAACAGATGTATAAATCAAACTCAGGTAACATTATCGCGAATAGAACGAACCCATGACGCATTGTCCGCTATATCCTGTCAAGAGACTAAAATGAACCCTAAGCACCTTGTAATAAGGATTACAACTAAGATGCAAAATGTCTATTGTATTAATTTTCTTTGTTGACAAGCCGGCAGCTGATAGGTTCTAGTGATAAAATTGATGATAGATTTGTTAAATTCTAAGAAAATATTGGCGCGGTACATGAATTATATTTGTGAAGTTCACAAATAGTTTGACAATGAATTTTGGTAGAGACGAATCTTTTTTTTTAACTTTTGAGGAATTTTCTTGTAAAAATTGCTAATTACAATATCTTCACACGGTCAATTACATTTTAATGAATTTCAACTACGAAAACAAGAATAAATAAGTAATAAAAAACCGGCCAAGTGCGAGTCGGACTCGCGCACCGAGGGTTCCGTACACACCTGTAGGTATATAAGTAAAAGTTCACCCATCACTACGATCGAGTCATAGTTATGGTATGATAATTGCAAAATGAAAAAAAAAAAAAAAACAGAAATATTTTTTTTTATATGATGTAACTAAAAATTTACGGTGTTCGCAATTTTTCCTTTATCTGTACTATAAGACGTTACTTCGTACCAAATTTCAAGATTCTGAGTTCACGGGAAGTACCCTGTAGGTTTTGATTCCCGTGCGAGTTTCGAAAATTTGCGGAATTTTGCGGCATAAACGGGAGTATCTTTTGATCGCGTTGACTTAGAAGTTTGATTTTTTCACAGCTCCAAGAGACCATAGACTTGAGTATTTGATATGAATTTCAGCTTGATACCTCCACGCGTTCCTGAGAAAAAAGGTCTTGACAGACAGACAGACAGACAGACAGACAGACAGACGGACAACAAAGTGATCCTATAAGGGTTCCGTTTTTACCTTTTGAGGTACGGAACCCTAAAAATGTGGACAACTTTACATACATTGCTCTGGGCCTCTAGACAAGTGACAATGCGACAAGCGATAACGCTGATCGAATCGCTCAAATGTACGGAAGTGACAAGTTCAAGTCACGTGACTTATCGAAACAAAATGTCATTTCTATACATTTAATGTCATTGAAGCGATTTCTATCATCGTAAACGCTTGTCGAAATGCCACTTGTCTGGGGGGGCAGATCCCAAAGTAAGTAGCTAAAGCACTTGTGTTATGGAATTCGAGACAACGAAGGTATCACAAACACCCAGACCCGAGATAATGTAGAAAAGTGGTATTTTACATTGACCCGTCCGGGGGTAAAATTATCTGGCGCTGGTAAGTCAGCCCTAAGAAATTATATTTTAATTGAATCCTGGATTTATACATTTATGTATGCGTTACTTTTTATTCTGGCATGAAACTAGAATACGATGGACAAATTTTATTAAACACACCCCACTTCTTCTTTTAATTGTGTCTCTCTCTATGAGGAATAAATAAGTAAACTATAGAGCGCGCATATTCAGTATCAACTGTTGGCACTAGTATGAACATGTAAAATCTTAAAATTTGTGTCAAAACAGAGCGCACCGTTTTATTGAAACTGTCTCAAAACCTAATATTACTCTAATAATATCGTAACCATTGATATTTTCGCATAAACGTCTGTCGTAGCACGGAAAATCACATAAATTACATTTAGCTAAAATTGTGCTTACGCTTGACATAAGAGGCTGTTAGCGATGCGCACTCTCTATGATACCTCTATGATCTGTTCGCATATCTTCTCTTATCTCTTGCTAAACAGTTCTGCAGCAATCGCAACTCCAATCCGTCCCAACTTAAAACCCTCAATTTCATACAATCGGTTTAATATTCGCTCAATATCCTTCAACATAGAATTCTCAGGTAAGTCACCTACCGGTCACAAAGACAGGCTTGACAAAAGTTAGGATTGACACAGATATATTGCCATTTCCTGTGACAAACATTCTTTATGAATAAGGCATGTGCTACAGTTGTAATGTAATGCGATATAAAGCTAATCGGTAAAGTCACTGGCTTCAATAAAACACAGATATATTTTTATTATTTTTTCTTTCTTCATGCACGGAAAAGGTTACATGTGTATTTAATGCTTTAAGCATTCTATATAAGTCAATATTCTCATAGGTATCCTATTTAGAGAGTATTAACAGAGATTAGGTATACTGCGCTCGCAAAAAGCAAACTGTAATATAATAATAAATAAATGTTGACAACATCACATACATGTCTCTGAACCCAAAGTAAGTAGCTAAAGCACTTGTGTTATGGAATTCAGAGACAACGAAGGTACCACAAACACCCAGACCCGAGACAATGTAGAAAAGGGGTTTTCTACATTGACTCGGCCGGGGATCGAACCCGGGACCTCAGAGCTGGCGACACTTTGAAAACCGGTGTGTACGCCACTCGACCACGGAGGTCGTCGTAATGGATAGGTATAAGGTTCAGTTTGCGTTACAATATTTTTAATGACTTTACCTACAGTAGGTTAAGACTTTTAACGGTACGTGTTTGCCTAAGTAAATTTATATTATACTAGATGTTTCCCGCGGCTCAACCCGCGTGGATGTCGGTTATCGCGGCAAAAAGTAGCCTATGTCCTTTCTCAGGCTTTAGACTATCTGTGTACCAAATTTCATTTACATCGGTTTTGGCATGAATTTGCGTCAGACAGACAGACAGACAGACAGACAGATAGAGCTACTTTCGCAAATAAGACTTAGATATTAGACATTAGACTTAGTGCTTTGCTAACAATCTTACTAACAGAAAAACAGCAAGGGAGGGTCTAGGTTTTTATTATTTAAGGACCATTTTTATTTCTAGTTTGGCCGGCTTTGTCCACCTTGATCTAGGGACGGGGAGAGTGTAATAAAGACCTATGAGTCTGACTAATAAGTTAGTCAGAATCAGAAAGTGTATAAAAAAAAAATGCGCTTTGCAAAAGCTTTATTTTACAGCTCTACATAGTATCGCTTCTCACTACTCCGCAGTCCCATAGATATTGGTGACTAACACCAATATTTATGGCACTACTTAGCGACCCGGATGCTATTCTTTTGCATAACCACGTAAATTTACAATCAATGGCCCTTTTTTAAAGAATTTTATACAATATAGTACATTCCGAAAGCTTTTGAAAAAAACGGAAAAGAATTGTGATAGTAATATTTTTGATATGGTAAAAGATCCCTTGCTTGTACCACCGATGCAAAAGAAGGGTGTAATTAGTTTGACGTATCTGTCTGCGGCATCGCAGCTCCTTAACGAATTAACTGATTTTGACGCAGTTTTTTTTATTTGAAAGCCGATGTGTACGAGGTAGAGGTAGTAGTACTATTTTTACTTACTTGTTAGCAACGCACTAAATCAAGGTCCGAACCCCACAGGGATAAACGTTGCTGACGTAGTTAGTTTTTCTATTGCTCTGGCTGGAGGCCCTTAAGGTTCTCGCCAAAAGTCCGGTGAAGCAGTCAAAGCCTGCGATCAGGC
Organism: Diachrysia chrysitis; assembly: GCA_932294365.1. Taxonomy (NCBI): domain Eukaryota; kingdom Metazoa; phylum Arthropoda; class Insecta; order Lepidoptera; family Noctuidae; genus Diachrysia; species Diachrysia chrysitis. Next base: position 6,539,551 of record OW028670.1, read on the forward strand.
TTATTGCGTAAATCTCTCCCAAAAAAAAACACTTTTTTAACATTACAAATACGGTAATTAAAAACAGCAGCGCCCTCTATCCCAAAACAATCTTCTTTCCACGGACTCTAATCAAAATCATAAATCATTTATTGTAAAGAAAATAAAAACTAGATAATTGTGCGTGTTAATTAATAACTACTACTACATTAGTTAAGAAAACTGTCGCAGTTGTTAGCGCCCACCTCCAAGATAGACAGCAGTGGTCCAACGTATAAAAACCATTGCAAAAACTTTACTTAATACTAGTTATTCAGGAAATTAAAATATAAACAGTGGCCTTACCCTCCAATTTAATTTTAATTCTAATACAATGCCAATGCAAAATTGATATTAGTATAGCAGGCAGGAGATTCAACTTATTAGAACAAGATGTTATATGTTATATTTCATTAAAAAAATGCTGTAAATAGTACTTCCATTGAAAGCATTTTCTTGACTGGAATCTAAACATTGAGAGTATTTTTTTGTACTGTGTGTTGTTTGTGTGCCTGCTAAATGAATAACAGATTGCATTGGCATTTGTATTACAATTAAAATTAAATTGGAGAGTAAGGTAACTGATCGAAAAAAAAAAAAACAAAAAATGTGTGATGTGTGTTTATTTATGTGTGGGTAACTATAATTAAATAAAGCTCTGTATATGTAACGTTTAAAAAACATATTAAGCATTTTTTATAATTGCGCAAAAATTTATTGAACCCCCGACGAAATACATTTATTTAATAAACAACAAATCAATTAAAAATTCATGTCAGACTCGCATTTCCCGGTTTTTTATATCAGTTAAAAAATTGGTTTTTCTTAGAGAAATGAATAAGTAAACTATAGAGCGCGCATATCGTGTATGAACTGTTGGCACTAGTATGAACATGTGAAATCGTAAAATTAGTGTTAAAACTATCTGTAAACCTATTACTCTAATAATATCGAAATTGACGATATTTTCGCATAAACGTCTGTCGTCGCACGGAAAATCACTTAAATCAGTAAACGAGCGTAGTACATTTATCTAAAATAGTGCTTACGCTCGGCTACTAGCGATGCGCACGCTCTGTGCTTGTCTATGTTTATGGGTTTTTTAAATATAACATCGCGTAAAAATCAAAACATTATTACTCAGTTAACACCCCAAGTTAGCCAACGTAAGGATAATTATAACAATATTGACTTAATATCAAGCGTTGCCTGAATAGACATGTTGTGTTACTTTTTTTATTTGTTTTCCAAGATGGCGCTGGTTCATTTGCGTTGTATTGTTGGACGATTTGTTTTTTTAGGTTTCGGTAGGCGAGCGATGCGGACGTGTTAAATTTTATGGAATTTATTTAATATTATTCAAGATTTGTGGTGTTTTATGAAAGTTTGCTTACATTAAAATGAAATACGATTTTTTTTGGTCGGTTAATTCTTTAAAGGCAACAAATGAAGATTTTGATGTTTTGATTTGATCAGAAGTTTGATGTAAAATTATTTACCCGGGTTTAAATACCTGTTTTATTATCTCAATTAGAGAATAATTATTATTTTAATACTCGTTTCTTTTGTATAAAAAGTAACGTTTTTGCTTATGAGAGATTTACAGCATTAATGTCTAGTTTCCAGTTAGTTCCTTCCATATTCAGTATTTAGTTTTCAAAAATACTTTTTATTTGATTACTTAATTTCATTTCGTTTTTTTTCCAAAACATAATCTCACAAAGAAATATGTCCCTCCAAAAATGCCCGTTTTTACCCCCGTGTTCCGATCAGACAAATTTGATAAGATTTTTACAAAAAACAAACTGATAGAAGCACAGATATACCTTACCTGTAAAATATTGATGCAAAATTTACAGGAATGCTATTAGATCAGTCTAGTTTTGGAGAAGAAAACAGCGGAATACGAAACGTCTTTTGGTCAACGATTTTGTGGCCTGAGCTGCAGTTGTCCCTTAGGTACGCACTTTACGGACGTGTGCGACGACAATATATTCTTTAAATACCCACAAATCCTTCGGGAATATATCTTTATCGAATGAATGATCAATTATTTTAATTCTTAAACGTCCGCTTCCCTACCCAGCAACCTCGCATCAGTATTTGTTCAGTCGCCACATCCTTAGGCCCGGCATGCTGTCACTTGCAAGAAGGCTACAACTTATTACGTCTTATTGTAAGTAAGCATTCAATTTGAGACTGGAATTGAAATAATGTTAGTTTTCTAGATTATTTAAAGATTTTTTTGGAGTTTGGGTAAAAGCTTCGGATCAAAGAACTTATTTCTCAAAAGAACATAGTTCACTTCATGAGATACAAAATTAAACATATCTATACTAATATTATAAAGCTGAAGAGTTTGTTTGTTTGTTTGAACGCGCTAATCTCAGGAACTACTTGTTCGAATTGAAAAATTCTTTTTGTATTGGATAGTCCGTTTATTGAGGAAGGCTATAGGCCAATAGACCAATAGGAGCGGAGCATAAGTGAAAAATGTTGCAAAAGTCAAAAACCGTTGAAACTAAAACACGCGAACAAAGTCGCGGGGGCAGCTAGTAACAAATATATTTAATCATATTTAACAATGAGTTGTGTAGTTTCAACGAGACAAAAACTAGTACTAGCGAGATTACGTTTTTATCCTAAAACAAGAATTGATCATTACTGGTGATGTAATTTTTTAATAGGTTCTTATAAACATTAAAGGAAGTCACGATTTAAACTTCATTTAGAAGTCTGTTGTATAGTTGCATTCCCTCATATTCTATACTAGCTGTCCCCCGCGACTTTGTCCGCGTGTTTTAGTATCAACAGTTTTTCATTTTTGCAACATTTTTCATTTATGCTCCGCTCTTTTTGGTCGCAGCGTAATGTTATATAGCTTATAGCCTTCCTCAATAAATGGACTATCCAACACTGAAATAATTTTTCAATTCGAACCAGTAGTTCCTGAGATTACCGCGTTCAAACAAACAAAGAATCAAACAAACAAACAAACAAACAAACTCTTCAGCTTTATATGTTAGTAAGTATATAGATTCTTCTTATCATAGTCAGTTCTTGGTTTCCTAAAGCATAATTTATTTTTATTCCTAAGACTATATTTACTTGTCTTTTTTTTAGTACTATTTGTAACTTATACATAGCTTCCTACTTTTAATTTCAATTTTAATATTTATTTGCATTTCACATAAGAACCATAGGTGGTAACTTAAAACTATGAGATCATCGTGGACTTTGTCGGGCACGCAAAATTAAAAATGAGAGAATGAGGGCTTAATAATTTTGGTTTAAAAAAAGCTTGATTAAGTTATGGTTTTTTAATTAATGTAACGTATGATAAGTTGATCACCGTTAAATTAGGTAGGTAATCTACTGTCTAATCTGAACTTAGATTAAACATAGACAAGCATAGAGCGCGCGCATCGCTATTAGCCCGTTGTGACGAGCGTAAGCAAATTTTTAAATGTAAGTACTACGCTCGTTTACTGATTTTATTGATTTTCAGTGCGATGGCAGATGTTTATGCGACAATATCGACGGTTCCGATATTATTAGGGTAATATTAAGTTTTGAGATAGTTTTAATAAAACGGTGCGCTCTGTTTTGACACTAATTTTACGATTTTACTTTTCATATTATTGCCAACTGGTTCATACTCGATATGCCCTTCCGTAGGCAATTTAAACTTTTGTATTTATGTAAAAATAACTTAAAAATTAAGAAGCTCCCTATTAGAATAGTGTTTTTGTGGCATTTTTTGCTCTATTTTAACAGCATTTAAGTATACGGAACTCTCATGCGCGAGACGGACTCGCGCTTGGCCGGTTTTATTCCTTTATTATTCTTCAACACTACGTACTGATAGACGAAACAATGTTGCAATAAAATAAAAATCTGATTTACAAGCGATGAATGCTCGTTCCTTCTGTATGTGAGGCTGTGAAGTTTTTGCCCAGCTGTGGGACAATACAGGAGCACGGACACAGTTTATAATATACGTTGACAAGCTCTGCAGCTCTTCCGTATATTTTCTTTACCATATACATGCATGGAATTCAAAAACTAAAAAAAATAAGCTGAATTACAAAAATTGATCCCAAGAAACTACAATTAGCCGAAGAAAAATGAAAAGACGTCAGTAATTTTTCCAAAATGGCCGCTAAAAAACCCTCCCCTCATTACATTTCAAAAGTAAATACATTTATTTCTAAAATTAAACCTTATTTCAATGGTCTAAGGTACAAATTTCAAATAAATACAGCAAGTACATGTCAGCATTTTTAGTTATGACATGTACAGTGGGATTTTAACTCTATGTGGTTTGTTTAAGGTTGGTTTTGAATTAAATAGGTTTGGTATGGACAAAATTTTTAAACGTAAGAGATAATTAAAAAAGTCCTGGAACGAAAAAGTCAAATTCAGTTGAATGTATATGTCGAGCGCCTGGCGATGCTTGTCGATTTAAAGAATTGTTTAATACTAGCTGCGTCCCGCGGTATCGCCCGTGTTATTTCTGTTAGCTTTGACTTATCAAGACAAAAAGTATATACTAATGTGTCTTACAACGCCAAAGGTCTTGGATGTCCATCGCCAGCTTATAAAATGGGTTTGTTAATTAAGATTTATTTTTAAAGATGTCTGCCGCAGTTATCCTGAGCGCAGGCTTTGACTGCTTCACCGGATTTTCGACGAAAACATAAGGTCCTCTAGCCAGAAAAATAGAAAAACTAACTACGTCAGCAACGTTCACTACCCCCTGTGGGGTTCGGACCTCGACTTAGTGCGTTGCTAACAATCTTAATAAGGCAAAAACAACAAGAGAGATTGCTAGTTTTGCCGGCTTGGCCAGCTTGATCTAGGGACGGGGGGTAACGTTTACGTTACTATTATTTATAATACGCGACAGGCCTTGCTGGGCAAGCGTAATATACGTCGGTTATGGTTTTTCCGGATCTCCCATAAACTCTCGCTACAGTAATGTACATACATAAAATAGATAGAATAAATACGTGTCTATTTCTTATTAAACTGAAGGAAATTAAATAAAATGTCATCTACTCTATTCTAAGAAAGGAAAATAAGGCTATATCAAAGATATACTCATAATAGTTACTTAAAATCGTTTTATCATTTACAAACTATCAAACATACAGACTTACAGACCAATTAAAAACATATTTTTTTTATATTACAAATCTTTTCAAGTAAAATACAAAAAAAAAATCTATCAAACATCGAAGAATAAATCCGTAAAAAAAATCAATATTTGTACGAAAAAGGCGCACAAACACATATTTTTCTTAGTACATAGTCATCTGGTGCGGACTGCAGTTTTGAAATACCACTGACTTGTGTTAAAACATTGTTTAAATATATTAAATAGTATGACGGACAGAAGGACTGACGCAATGCCAAATTATAATTATACCTACCAATGCTTTTTGAGGACAAAGATTAGTGAGTCGTCAGAAGTGACAGAGGAAAAAAACATATTTTGGTAAAAAAAAAATGATTACACATAAATGTAGAATCCAAGTCCGAGTCTGACTCGTGCACGGAGGGTTAATTACAAATTTTGCTGATCGACCTTTTCAAAATAATACTACCACGCGTCCTTAAAAAAAAATCTTGTCAGATAGACAGAAGGACAACAAGGTGATCCTAAAACTAAAAAAACAACTTTATAATAAAAACAATAGGCATGTTTCCTAATTTTTTTTTTAATGTCCGCCTGGTAATTCATTGAATTTTATTGGACACGTATTTTTTCTTTTTTCCTGCAAACAAAAAACGATCAAAATACAGAGAACGGAAATTTCGCGTGACGTCACTCCTCGCTACAATTTTTACCAAGGCGAGGTGTCATAAGCCCCCACTCCGAAACTTTAAAGCGCTGTATCTTTGTAATTTTGTATTGTTTTGATAAAAGAAAAAATACATGTCAAATATTTTTTTATTATCTAACTGACACACTAAATAGATTTTAACTTTTCATACCCAGTCAACATCCCTATTGCGGGGAAGTACAAAGTACGCAATTTCGTATTTTTTCACTGAATATCTGTTACGTTTGCACGCTGAAAGGGTCTTGATATAAACTTGATATGGAGTAAGCTTTTATCCCAAGTAAGGACATGGGTTTTTTTCGCAATAACCGACTAACACATGGGCTGAGCCGCAGGCTAAAGCTAGCATTACATATGCAAGTAAGCGTCGAATAGATAGCCTTTTATTGTATACTAGCTGTTTCCCGCGGCTTTGCCCGCGTGGATGTCGGTTGTCGCGGCAAAAAGTAGCCTATGTCCGCTCTCAGGCTCTAGACTATCTGTGTACCAAATTTCATTTAAATCGGTTTAGTAGTTTTAGCGTGAAAGCGCGTCAAACAGACAGAGTTATTTTCGCATTTATAATATTAGTAAGGATTAATAACAACATCCATTCTGAGAGATGATGCCTAACATCCGCTCTGTATATTTTCATAGTGTTTGGGGCTACAGTGCGCATGCGCAGTACACGCCTGTCTGTCATTAGTGAGTGAATGCAGTTCGCGCGGTTCCTGAACAATATGCCTCAGTGTTTTAAAGAAAGATTCGTTTAAATATGATATGGTTACATACAATTGTCGAATTTAAAACTATACGTAGGTTTCGGACCATCAGGGAAGAAATAAAAAACATAAATTAACTATTTAAAATCACAACAACAACAAAACGGTTTACTCACGCATATTCTCGGGATCGCCCGACTAGTTTCAGACTCAATAGGAGTCCCTAATCATGAGCTGACGCGGCAACGGTGGTGTCGCGAGTTCGAACTCTCGTTTTGTTTTAAATAATTATGAATACTCCTCACGAAAGTCATTATACAAGATAAATTAAATAATATGTAGCGCCTTAGTAACACGCTTTGCAGAGTTGCATTTTTGTCGAATAAGTAGAGCGCGAGCGGACGGCTCGCCAGTCGTCTACAGTACACCGCCCTGCCTCAACGTATACATAGTACGTAGTTAGATTTAACCAAGTATTGTGGAAGGCAAATATAAGCTTTACATTTATCTAAAAGTACATTTGATTTCATCATCCCTGAAGTATCCCGGACACGCACAACACTGGTGACCCCGACGTGATATTCTTTTTAAATTCATAGACAGAAAATGGAATAAAAAAATCTAATTGTCAGACTCTGGTAAAAGGCACGCGTGTCCCAAGGGCTGGCTTTTACCTTGGACAGAGAATAAGTTCCAGGCGACTGCAATGTGGATGAATTTTGATGATAGATAGATGATGATGTAATTTTTAAGAGTTTTTATTAGTTTTTTTGTTAAATTTAGTTTTTATTTTAGTATTTACACACTTAAATAAACATAATTACGATAGTACAAAATTAAAGCACTACAATAAATATAATATAGTTAAGTTTGTAAATTATATATTAAAATTATGAAGTTTTTAATAAAAACTGTCATAGTAAATCACAGCGTTTTATTAAAACTATCTCAAAACCTAATATTACACTAATAACATCGAAACCAATCGATATTTTCGCATAAACGTCTGTCGTCGCACGGAAAATCAATAAACGAGCGTAGTACTTACAGCAAAATATTTGCTTACGATCAGCACAACGGGCTACTAGCGATGCGCGCATTCTATACTTGCTTATGTATACTCTGTTAACACTCAAGAAATTCAACAAAATAATAATCACCTCCTTTTTCAAGTCGGCTAAAAAAAGAGTTGTTAATCCTTCGCCCTAATTTCACTAAAACCACAGCAATATAATTTACATTTTATAACTTAAAACAAACGAAGCCTAAACAAATACGAGTGAACATATTTTTGTGTAAATAATATTTATAACATCGCTATAGTTAAAGTTTTACGGTTTGTCTGTCTGTCTGTTAAATTTTTTAAGTTATTTATTACATACTAGCTGTGCCCGCGACTTCGTCCGCGTGAAATTTAATAAGAAACTTATTTAGTTCTTTTTTCCGTTATCAAAATAGTTAAGTTAGTTTCCTAAGTTACTCATTATTATATCAGCTATCTGCCAGTGAAAACCCCCTCAAAATCGGTGCAGCCTTTCCAGAGATTAGCCGGAACAAACAGAGAGACAGACAAACAAAAATTCTAAAAAATGTTGCTTTGGTGTATGTACCGTATATACATTCATAATTATGCATGTAGTAAAATGAGGTTATTTTAGTGTTACAAACAGACTTCAATTTCATTTATCAAAATCAAAAATCAAAATCAAAATCATTTATTTGTATTAAACATGTGTGTTTCAGATGTTATAAAAAATGGTTCCTAGTTCTACATGTTTTACCTTATTAGGTGTACAAATTTTTGTGAGTAATCTCCATGTAAATTAAAATATAAAAAGAAAAAAAAAACATTACAAACAAAATAAAGTGACATGAATTTGTTAAACTAAATAAAAAATAACTAAATAATAAACATGTCTACAATTTTAAAAAGAGTCATTAAAAAAATCTTTAATACTGTAGTAGCATTTGGTGTTTAATAGAAGCTTTAATTCTTTCTTAAACATTTCCGTATTTAAAGTTTTCATTTCCCTAGGTAATTTATTGTAGACAGTTGGGTTTATTTGTATAGATGCATAGATGAGAGTTAACAAGATAGGTATGTACCTATTTCTTGTTCTAAATTTGTTTTGTTTTATCAATTTTAATGTAGGTTTAATGTACTAGGAAGGTAACTCACTTAATGTATTTATTACTAGCTTTTCCCCGCGGCTCCGCCCGCGTGGGTATTGGTTTTTGCGGCAAAAAGTAGCCTAAGTCCTTTCTAGGTATCTAAGAATACGCCATAAAACGCGACTATTTTTTAAGACGTGTCTATAGTTTTGACAGTCCATCTAGACATTTTTAATCTAAGCTTTTTAGTTTAATTATTATTCTTCAGTATACTTTTAATTATTATTCTTCTGTACTTATAACATTTACAATTCCATAGATTATGCGCTCGGAATGCGCAGAGACAACGCTTGGATTATGATGATAAAACAAAACCGACCACCGGCACTCCAGTGCGATGTTATACAGGGCCAACTATAAGAAATCCTTACTAATATTATAAATGCGAAAGTAACTCTGTCTATCTGTCGCGCTTTCACGCCAAAACTACGGAACCGATTTAAATGAAATTTGGTACACAGATAGTCTAGAGCCTGAAAAAGGACATAGGCTACTTTTTGCCGCGATAATCGACATCCACGCGGGCGAAGCCGCGGGAAACAGTTAGTATTGAATAAATCATAAAAAATCTTCCGAAGAAAAATCTGTTTTATTTTCAATTATAGTAAAGAAAATTATTGAATTAAACGATGTTTTTTCAAACAAAAATCAATCCTTAATAGGTATATTGTATCGGTTTAACCATTTAGGAGATAGAATGAGATAAGAGAAGTTACAAATGCTAAAATAAATCCCTCTTTTTTCGTCTTTGTTAAAGAATCATAATATTTTTTCATATTCATTTAAAACTAGCTGTTTTCCGCGAATCCGTCAGCGTGGATGTCGGTTATCGCGACAAAAAGTAGCATATGTCCTTTCTCAGGCTCTTAACTATCTGTGTACCTTTCATTTAAATCGGTTCAGTAGTTTTGGCGTGAAAGCGCGACAGACAGACAGACATTTTCGCATTTATTCTTTCGCATTTATAATATTAGTATTGATAATATTTATAGCCGTTACCCATCCGGATTTTACCCATATTTAAAATGCATATTATTTAGGTAGGGTAAGTTAATGGAAGGCAAATAAAATGCATACGGTAAATAGAAGTTTTTTTAATAAACATTAAGATGGCGGAAATGCTTTCTGAGTTGGTTTTTAATTTACGGCTAAGTAGATTAAAAGTTATCAACTTAAATTATTTAAGTTTTTTAATTAAAAATTATCGATGTTTAATTTAACTAACTGTCGAACTTACTTAAGGAATTCCTTATTGTAGTTATTATCGACTAGCTGTCCCCCGCGACTATGTCCGCGTGTTTTAGTTTCAACGGTTTTTCATTATTGCAACATTTTCATCACACAACATGCACATCTTTTATGCTCCGCTCCTTTTGTTTGCAGCGTAATGTTATATAGCCTTCCTCAATAAATGGGTTATCCAACACTGAAATATTTTTTCAAATCGGACCAGTAGTTACTGAGATTAGCGCGTTCAAAAAAACTGAAAAAACTCAAGTATAGATTTAAGGATTCTCTTAAGCTATTACCATTAACGTCTATGGGTAGCACAGTAAAATTACTAACTTAACTTAAATCCGCCATAAATAATTAAGTAATTCGATCTACTAAAACCAAATTGTAACATCCTATATTATAAGGACGTATTTACACAGTCGACAAGCGACGTGCGACATTTGTCATCAAACAACGCCTAGCTGGAAACGTGGCACTAATTGGTACCGAAAATAAAGTACCAAGTTGACACTATAGTGTCATTGTTAGTTGTCAATGAATAACTTAGTTTAGATTTTTTATTTATGAATTTATAAGTAGTGTAATAAAAAAATATTTATTGTTCGTGTACCTACATAATGGGCCTGTTTCCTATTTTTTTTTAATATCCGTCTTGTAGATTAATGAATTTTATTGGACACGTATTTTTTCTTTTTTCCTGCAAACAAAAAATGATCAAAATACAGAGAACTGAAGTTACGCGTGACGTCACTCCTCGCTACGATTTTTAGCGAGGCGTAGCGTCATAAGCCCCCACTCTGAAACTTTAAAGCGGTGTATCTTTGTATTTTTTTATTGTTTTGATAAAAGAAAAAATACGTGTCTAATATTTTTTTATTATCTAACTGACGGACTAAATAGATTTTAACTTTTCATACCCAGGAAACATCCCTATTAAGTATTACAGTTCATATCTTCTAAATTACTGAACTGATTTTGATGAAATGAAACTACAACTTTTTTTTTGTTTTCAGCGATTACTGTCTCACTGCTAGGCAAAGGACTGTCTACCGTACCGTCTGTCCAATAAAAAAACATTGTTTTATGTTTTTAACCGACTAAAATAAAGGAATATCCTTATTAATTACCTATCTTATACATTTCTAGTTAGGTTAGGTATTTCTTTATTGTTTATTTTTTCAAAGCCCACAAAGACTATGTAAAACTACTGATTCAATTAAAAACATCATTAACTTAATTTATTGTTTGGCTAAAATACGGAAGCCATTTTCAAATTATGTTTCTTTAAAGCAACGAATATAAACATCTGCTTTTTTTTTCCTTGCCCTAATTCCAAATTCGAATTTCCAAAAGTATTGAGTTACACCAAAGTAACGCCAGATTATAAAAGAAGTTTAGTTTAAAAAAAAACTATTCTCTAAGGATTAAAATCGACTAAGAATAAGGAATTGTAACAACCAACTTACAAATGCTGTTAATATATTGAGTTTAAACGAAAATAGCTCGTGGCGCTTTGAAATAGGGCGTAACATAACTTTAGCAACGATAAATCAAAATTGGTAAAATATTTTCTGAATAGAATTCCAAAGAATTTTGGCGTAACATTACAAAGGACTAAATGCAGTCGTCAAAATAATATTTATACTAATTTCAACTCTATTTTTTAAGGCATAAGTATGTTTTTGAATTTATGGTATACAAAATTGAATTTGTAAAAATTCGCTAATTCTCACACAGATGTATTAACGAAATTCAAAAGATTTGAAATTGGATTCGACACAAAATAAGTACGCAAATGCTTAATACTTCCAATTTTGAAATTGGACGGGGCTTCCATATTGAAATAGCAAATGTAGATCTATTATGTATATATGAAAATAATAATCCTATAAATAATTTTAAAAATTCCTAAATGACAGTTAGGCTCAAATTAAGGATGAACTTCAATTTTGTATGAACACTGACATTACTTTACTAGTGTGCGTAAGATACCAGTTATACTGAAAAATAGTCGCCAACAGTTGGCGACTATTTTTTTCGACGCGTCCACAGTTTTGACAATCCATCTAGACTTATTTATTATATAAGGGAGTAAGTTTGGATCTTAAGAAAGGATATAGGCTACTTTTTGCCGCAATAGCCGAAATCCACGCGGACGGAGTCGCAGGCAACAACTAGTTTTAAATAAAGCTTTCGTTCAAAAGGTTTTTAAGAAAGACAGTTCTAAACAAAATGGCGTTCGAATGTGGTATTTCTTTAACTCAAGATTTTTTGTGTTAAATTTTGACAAAAGATTTGAATTTGGTTAGTTAGGGTTCTTTTTTTGGGTTTTATTATTGATCGTTTTTCTTTGTTGAATGTCAGCCAGTTAAAGATATGGTTCAATTTAACTGATGTCATGTGTTAACCGGTTAAATATGAATAACTTATTCTTAGAAGGTATGTCGATCGATCAAAGCTAAGCAACCCTTTACTGAGTTGAGTTTTAGATGGGCTGATCTCTAGGCCGAATACTTAATCGTAACTTAATTTTAAGTCGCCGTTAAGTCTCATGCTGTTTCCGTCACTTTAAAGGTGCCGATAGAGATACCCTCCAATGCTGAAATGGAACTTAGATAGGCATTATTTAGTTCGATTTTATTGAGTTCGACTCGCGTCACCACCGCCGCCGCGTCTGCTCATGATTAGGGACTCCTATTGACTCTGGAACTAGTCGGGCGATCCCGAGAATGTGCGTGAGTAAACCGTTGTTTCAAATAATTATGAATACTCCTCACGAAAGTTATTATATAAATTTAGATAAACATTATATCTGTCGCTTCTTTATACTTTAAAGTGAAAGAGACAGCACGAGACTTAACAGCAACTTAAAACTGATTGACGTTTAAGTATTCGGCCATTGAGTTAGCCTGAGCGCAGGCTTTGACTGCTATATCGTACTGCTGGTGAGAACCTTAAGGGCCTCCAGCCAGAGCAATAGAAAAACTTACTACGTCAGCAACGTTCACTAAGGGCTCCTTCTGTGGGGGGGGGGGAACATTTAGGTTAGGTACAAACCTTACATTTTCGCGTAACGACAGACGTTTATGCGAAAATATCAATGGTTCTGATATTATTAAAGTAATTTTAGGTTTTAAGATAGTTTGAATAAAACGGTGCGCTCTCTTTGAGACTAACGATTTTACATGTTCATACTAGTGCCAGCAGTTCATTTTCCATACGCACACTCTATAGTTCACTTATTTATTCCTCTAAGGGTCTGGCGAATATTTTGGCACTAGCTGTCCCCCGCGACTTTGTTCGCGTGTTTTAGTTTCAACGGTTTTTCATTTTTGCAACATTTTTCATTTGTGCTCCGCTCCTATTGGTCGTAACGTGATGTTATATAGCCTATAGCCTTCCTCAATAAACGGACTATCCAATACAAAAATATTTTTTCAATTCGAACTAGTAGTTCCTGAGATTAGCGCGTTCAAACAAACAAACAAACTCTTCAGCTTTATAATATTAAGTCTAGATTATATATTCGGCTTCAATATGTAGGTATCAGTCCATATTTTTTTCTATCCTGAGTTAAACTTATCAAATGCTTCACGCTTGTCCAAAACTTTGTATTAAACAATTTATTTTGTTAAATAGGTACGTCAATCATTGACGTATTTTCAACAAAAAATATATTGTAATAAGACTCAGATATTTTTTACTTACTTTTTACTAGCGTTTCCCCGCAGGTCCGCCTTCGTGTATGTCGGTTATCGCGGCAAGAAGTAGCCTATGTCCTTTCTCAGGCTCTAGGCTATCTGTGTACCAAATTTCATTTAAATCGGTTTAGTGGTTTTGGCGTGAAAGCGCGACACACAGACAGAGTTACTTTCGCATTTATAATATTAGTAAGGATTTATGAGAATATAATTTGCAACATAGGATTTTGAGTTTTATGTTCGTGCAATAACGTTCATAATTAATTAATCATCACTCTTATCTACATATAATATAAAAAAGTATGTTTGTCTGTCATAATTTTCACCTCAATACGACTTATTCGGTTTGCTAGGGGTAAATTTCCGTGGGCTAAACAATTTTTTTTTCTTGTTTTTTTTTTTTTTAACAAACGACTCCCGCTCTAAGGAATTTAATCCTTGTGTCGCGGGGGGTTTCACGAACATTCAAATCACATGCACAAAGAACACCCAGACTTGGAACAAGCATTTGTGGGTCTCACAAATGCTTGTCCTATGCGGGGATCGAAACCGCGGCACGTCGCGCACAGAGGTAATTTGCGTGGTGACTATACCACTCGGCTATCCGTGCAGTCAAAACTTGATGACTTTATTTTGATTAATTATTGCAAAAATATGGGTAGCTTAAAATAGTTTCTAAATATTCCCGTGGGAATATATAACTAAACAAATAAAGTCGAAGGAAAAAACTAGCAAGAATATGCCTTAAGTTATATTATAGGATTTTGAACTTTAAGTCCTTGGTATAAGGTTTATAATTGATTGTTTGATATATGTATTGTCTATGGCTGTAAGTTGACGCATAGAGTAACTCTATTATGATAAATAACATTATTAAGTTCTGTTACAAGTGGTTCAAAGCGTATAATCTAAACGATTATAGACGCGGGAGAGTTAAGGCCGAAAAATAAAGGTACCTAAGGTTCCGTATGTTAAAGGTGGAGGAAGAACTCGAATGGGATCGATGTCGATTCCTTTTTAATGTCCGTCAGTCAAATTATTAAAATACATGCATATAGACACGTATTTTTCTTATGAACACCTTTGATCGAAACCCCTTATAAACAAAAATAAAATATTAGGACTTATCAAAATCAGTGCATCCATTTGTGAGCTAAGATGCCACAAGCAGACACACAAATAAACCGATACACGGTTTAAAATTTTACCACCTCAATTCATTCGCTATTTACGTTAGGTGTCCGATACAGTGCCTGGTAGATTAATGAATTTTATTGGACACGTATTTTTTCTTTTTTCCTGCAAACAAAAAATGATAAAAATACAGAGAACGGAAATTTCGCGTGACGTCACTCCTCGCTACAATTTTTACCAAGGCGAGGCGTCATAAGCCCCCACTCCGTAACTTTAAAGCGCTGTATCTTTGTATTTTTTTATTGTTTTGATAAAAGAAAAAATACGTGTCTAATATTTTTTTATTATCTAACTGACGGACTAAATAGATTTTAACTTATGTTGTGGGTTTATTTGCGGAACCCTAAAAATATAAAGCATCAAGCCCGCTGTGACGCTTCAACTAAACGACGTCATATTAGTCAAATACAAGTGATTAATCAATATAAATAATAACTAAACTATACCAAGATCAGTCGTTCTTGATACTTTAAAAATACAAGAGTTGACCTCGTCATCCCACCGCTGGGCTTAGACCTTTTTTTTTATGTGCCAAACAATATAACATTATTATAAAAAAAAAACATCTTACTTAATTATTACCGACACAAGGGCTTCATAGCTATATGTAAGCCGGTTTGACCGAAAATAAAGATTAAGCCGCGCTCGCCACGGTTGGTCCGTGCATTGGTGACCATTTGTGAATATGCCGAGATCCCTTTGTGCCTAAGCCGATGGTCCAGACCTTCGTACGTTAATCTTTGACAGTCGTTAAGTCATTACAATTCTGACAACCAGTCTTACCATGGAATACTGTGTTGCCCAGTAAAATGGGTTGTGGAGGTCAGATAGGCAGTCGCTCCATGTAAAATACGGTATTCAGCTGAATCCGGTAAGACTGGAAGCCGACCCCAACATAGCTTGGGAAAAGGCTACGCAAAAGAGTTATTATTAATGATCAAGGCAAGGAACAACAAAAAGAGAAAGAAAAGAAAGAAAAACATTTATTCTGCGCACGCGCACATACAAGATAGGTACATAATAGTAACACAGAGTAAAAACACAACAGAAGGAGAAAGAATAATAAAAAATAAAAAACAAATAAAACTAAAACAGTAAACAAAAAAATAAAAATGAGCTTAAAAAACTAGTATCCAAATGTCCGGTCCACACTATCGCAATATCGGGAGCGCCAAGCGCTTTATGAGTTTATACATTATCTGTGGACCGGGATAGGGATGTTTCCTGGGTATGAAAAGTTAAAATCTATTTAGTCCGTCAGTTAGATAATAAAAAATATTAGACACGTATTTTTTCTTTTATCAAAACAATAATAAAATACAAAGATACACCGCTTTAAAGTTTCGGAGTGGGGGCTTATGACGCTACGCCTCGCTAAAAATCGTAGCGAGGAGTGACGTCACGCGTAACTTCAGTTCTCTGTATTTTGATCATTTTTTGTTTGCAGGAAAAAAGAAAAAATACGTGTCTAATAAAATTCATTAATCTACAAGACGGACATTAAAAAAAAATAGGAAACAGGCCCATTTAGACATATTATAAAACACAAAACAATTTGATTTTTCAAGATGGAAATATATTAAATAAACAGATTAGTTCCCTTTCCGTTGCTAATGTGCGTCATGTGGTGCGTGCGCAAATAAAGGATATGCTCAGCATTTGCTGCGACATCAACTACAAAAAATTGGTGCCACAGCGCTGATTTTCAGCACATCCTTGGAAAAACTTAAAAACTTATTTAAAACCTGTTATTTTCTTGCCAATGGTTTCAGCAGCTGCTTTTTGCTAACTGCGTTCGGATTAAGCGCGCGTCAAAGCAACAACTTATTTTCCGTCAAGCAAAAGGAACTAAACTCGAAATTAAGTACAAAATTGAAGCAACAACTTAACTTGGTTCAATGTAACAAGTGACGACGTCCGTGGTCGAGTGGCGTGCACACCGGTTTTCAACGTGTCGCCAGCTCTGAGGTCCCAGGTTCGAGCCCCGGCCGGGTCGATGTAAAAAAAAAACACTTTTCTACATTGCCTCGGGTCTGGGTGTTTGTGGTAGCTTCGTTGTCTCTGAATTCCATAACACAAGTGCTTTAGCTACTTACTTTGGGTTCAGAGCAATGTATGTGATGTTGTCCAATTCTATGTAAAAAAAAACAAGTATTCTCAAACTTATATAAAAATATTCTCTCAAGTATCAAAACTACTCAGTCCGTTTACAAAACTTAATGAACCGTACCAAACCAGAGTGAGTTAAGCGTTCTATCTTCCATACAGACAAACATATCATACGGTTAATATTGTAACCAATACTTAAATAATACTCAATCATGGATTAAACCCCGAATACTTACTTAAACGCAGCTTAGAATAAGGCGCAGTTTTAGATTTTGCGTTACTAGGAACAAATTTTTCCGGATTGAGTTTAATAATTAAGAGGGAAAACTTCCTAATCGCGAGGTATTTTAAAAATATGTAGGTATTTAAAGAATATGCAACGTATCATTTTGCATTCTCGTCAAATTCAAGGAGGTAGCTAAGCTAATGATTCTCGACACTAATCAATAATAAAATAAGTACGTATTTTTTCTTCTTTTTTATAATTTTCGGAAATCGACAAGTGTGGGACAAGCATTAGCAATTTCTAAACGCGGTTCTTGTGATACCGCACTGCAACTGCTCCTTTACACACATAAATACACTGCCTACCGCATAGCAACAGGGCGATTCTGTTCTTTGAAAGTAATGTATACTGTCAAACTTAAATAAGTAAAAAAACAAGTATGTATTAATTACTAGCTGTCCCCCGCGACTTTGTTCGCGTGTTTTAGTTTCAACGGTATTTTATTTTTGCTAAAATGTTATTTATGCTCCGCTCCTATTGGTCGTAGCGTGATGTTATATAGCCTATATAGCCTTCCTCAATAAACGGACTATCCAATACAAAAATAAGTAGTTCCTGAGATTAGCGCGTTCAAACAAAAAAATCAAACAAACTCTTCAGCTTTATAATATTAGTATGGATTGAGCAGATATCGTAATTTTATTCGATTAATTATGTCTTTCAATCAAATCAATTTAACCCACTAAATTCATGGACTCCCATTGAATATAATTGATATTTCATGACAAACTTATTCAATCGCATTCCATGAACTTAGAGGGTTGGATTGATGATTTTAATTATTATATAATACTTTAAATACAAACTTAATACAGCCGCGAATCGTATTTTTTTCAAAAAACAGTCTTAAACTGATCGGCAAATTGCAAATAATGTAAGAATATTTGAATTCCGCGGGCTACCCTGAAGCTTCTACCTTAGTAAACACACGATTATTACTATGACGGGCCTGTTGGTCTAGTGGTTAGTGACCCTGACTGCTAAACCGGAGGTCGTGGGTTCGATTTCCACCGAGAACAAATCTTTGTGTGATGAGCACGATCATTTGTTTTGTGTCTGGGTGTAATTTATCTATAATATGCATATATTTAGAAATGTATAAGTATGTTTATCAGTTGTCTGGTTGCCATAGCACAGGCTCTGTCTAGTTTGGGATCAGATGACCGTGTGTGAGATGTCCCAAGATATTATTATTATTACTATGGGGACAGATACCAAATCACTCGATGTCGCATACGTCGCCCTAAAAGACTTGATAAAATAGAAGGTAAATTTAAAAAACTTCCAGGCAGTGACCTCGGTATCTTAGTTGGTAAAGCGACTGGCGCGTCAAGCCAGTGGTCGCAGGTTCGAGTCCTGCCTGAGGTTTAAGATTTTCCTTATGCGTTAATGCGCAACAAATAATTAAAATAATAAGATACCAAATCGCGATAAAAAAAACACTGCTGCCCCATAGATTTTATAGAGATTTGTAAACATAAATGTTATTGAACAGTTGATTTTCTTTCTCTGATTTTGTACCTACTTGTCTCCATAGTAAAAGTTATTC
The DNA here is from genome assembly GCA_932294365.1 of Diachrysia chrysitis. Taxonomy (NCBI): domain Eukaryota; kingdom Metazoa; phylum Arthropoda; class Insecta; order Lepidoptera; family Noctuidae; genus Diachrysia; species Diachrysia chrysitis. The sequence continues at coordinate 6,558,366 of OW028670.1, forward strand.
GTATTGATGAGTACGATGAGTTATCATGTATTTAAGTTAATGTAATAATCTCATCGACACTGTATACAAAAGGAACCAGACGAACAGACATTCTGCATTAATTATGAAGATCTCTAAATGCAAACTATTTTACAAAAAATGGCGATCTATAAATAAAACTAAATCGTTAACAATAAAATTTTATAACATTGCAATAATTATGTTTTTATAATTGGGATGAATTTATGTGAAAATATATAAAATTTGACTTTGAATAATCAGAATATTGTAAATTTGTCGTTTATATTGCTATAGGTACTAATAATATGCAATCTATATACTAATATATAAAGCTGAAGAGTTTGTTTGTTTGTTTGTTTATTTGTTTGTTTGTTTGAACGCGCTAATCTCAGGAAATACAGGTCCGATTTGAAAAACTCTTTCAGTTTTGAATAGCCCATTTATTGAGGAAGTCCATAAGCTATATAACATTACGCTGCGCTGAAAAATGTTGCAAAAATGAAAAACCGTTGAAACTAAAACACGCGAACAAAGTCGCGGGGGACAGCTAGTAATATATATAAATAATTCTACCGTCCGTAAGCAAAACAAATCGTTTATTTTATATAGGAACCGGACATAATTTTGTCTAAGGACCCAGTTACAAGGTCAAAGCATTTATTAATACAGTTCACCCTTTACCCTGTTGTATTCTGCTTACGTTCTTACCCACAGCTGATCACCAGTATGTATAATAACTTTCGTGAGGAGTATTAATAATTATTTAGAAATATTGACGGTTTATTCACGCACATTCTCGGGATCGCCCGAATTGTTTCAGACTTAATAGAAGTACAGTTCGACTCGCGACACCACCGCCGCCGCGTCAGCTCATGTTTAGGGACTCCTATTGAGTCTGAAACTAGTCGGGCGATCCCGAGAATGTGCGTGAGTAAACCGTTAATATTTCTAAATAATTATAGACGCCAGTATATTATAGAGCGACTGTCTATCTGACAAATAACACATTTCTGGTTAACAAATTAGATATCTCATTCATAGTAAGAGTGGTTGTCAGAATTGTAATGACTTAACGACTGTCAAAATTCCAAGGCACGGAATGGTCACTGTATGTTTTTAAATGACCACCCATCCACTACCCAACCGCGGCGAGGGCGACTTAAGCTTTATTATCGGTAATAGTACGGCTTATATTTAGCCATGAGTCCCTCCATTTTGTATCCTAAACATAAATGTCTACTAGTGAGAACGGACCGTAAAATTATTATAATGTCTTATGGCCCGTTCCTTTATCAAAAAAAGATTTGCTTTACGGACGGTAGAATTTTCTTCGTTTTACTTACGCCTAGATCCTATATCTTTTGATTCGTTATTCGTTAACGTGACGATCCGTCACTAGGCTGTCTCTCATCCGTTCGTAACCAGACGTCAGTTATTGGGTAACGAACAGTTACAATATTTTTTTATAGGAACACCTTTTTTTAACGCCTCGTTGATATTTTAACAGTTCGTTAAGGAAACGATTTGTTTTTTGTGTATTGGTCCCGGCCATTAGAAAATGTTACCGTCCGTTAGCAAAGCGAATCGTCCTTAAAATATTGGAATCAGACATAAAACATACCTACATTATTAAATTATCTTATTATGCAAGTTATCAATATCATAAAGATGCGTATTTTATGTTTTAATACCTAATTATGAATATCATATTTCGCATAGTTAATGAATGGAGATTATATTACTATTGTTTGTTTGATAAATTTATTATTATGAGCTGATAACTAGTTAAGCAGTGATTGATAAGGTCGTGGAAAGATGGGTGACCATGATTACCCGATATTGATGACATATCATAGATGGTTTCCCCTATTAAGTGATTTATGGTTAGAGTAACATAGACAAGCATAGAGTGCGCGCATCGCTAGTAGCCCGTTGTGCCGAGCGTAAGCAAATTTTTAACTGTAAGTACGACGGACGACAGACGTTTAAGCGAAAATATCGACGGTTCCGGTATGATTAGGGTAATATTAGGTTTTGAGATAGTTTTTAAAAAACGGCGCGCTCTATTTTGACACAAATTTTTCGATTTTACTTGTTCATACTAGTGCACACAGTTCATACTTGTTAGGCGGACTCTATAGTTAACTTATTTTTACTCTGACTTAAGCGCCATTAACATTACATATGACAAATTATAATATCTAGTTTAACTATACACTTATAACAAAACTAAACTATTAATTAACAAAAAAATTGCGTCAAAAAATTAATCGACATCGCTGTCGACTGGAAGTGTACCCAAAAGGCTGGCGGCTATGCCACGTTGTATGGCAATGCTTATCCTCTGTCCAAGGTAAAAGCCAGCCCTTGAGTCACGCGAGGAGCCAACCAGACGTTTCGCCAGATCTTTAAATAACAAGTGTGAACTCAGACCCCACGGTTGTAAATATTTAAAATTATAAACAATAACAAAAAAAAACGTATGTACTTTAGACCAAACGACTGAAGTAAAACTTCTTTATATACGAAACGTAACTGGCTATGAGAGAAAGAGAGAAAGAAAATGTGTGCTTGCAACTCTCTCTCTTGCTCCGACAGTAATATACAAAACGTAACTATCTCTCTCTATCTTCACTAACTTATATCTCCCTCTCAACTTCCGTTCGCCTTGCCCAATCACACTTTTCGTAACGCACTCGTGACGCATTCGACAGCTCACTCCTTAAGTCAAGCGCGCGTAAAGAAGTTTTACTTCAAAAATCTCTAGTTACAAAATCAATCATAAAAATCATCGTACCTAAAGGTTTTATTAAAAATCTTTGACATATAGCTACTAAACATATACCATTCTATGTGTTCGTGTCATAATATATATATATATACATAAAACAGGTCGGTCCATTGATTTCTGTAATAAATAATATCTTATTTAAATAATTCGGCAGTTTCAAACACAGCGATATTATAAATGGATATAACAGTGAATCAATAATATATCCATTGGATGCGGCAGTATAGTGATTTTTTATTACACAAATAATTTTGATTCTAAGAATAATATTGACGTCTGACAGATTTTGTTAGGAAAAACTCCTTGTTCCTTCGACCCATACTCCTTGGAGAAAGTTAATCAATATCAGACGATAATTGATTTAAAATGTCGCATGATGACGTCACGATGTCGTACGTTTTTTGTAACATCGTGACGTAATTACATAGTAGCCCTTTTTAGTTATTTTGAGAAAGTAATAAATACGTGTCTATTATTTATTTATTATCTAATAAGGACTGAATATTTTTTTACTTTTAACAACCCAGTCAACATCCCTGTTAAAAATACCTGTCAAATATATTTTTAATTACTCAACTTGACTATAAATTAATTACCTAATTTTTATTAGATTTTTTATATACATGACATATCTGATTATCTTCTTACCTCAACGTCAAGTGATTTGTCAAAATGGCCGTCGTCCGCTATTTCAGTTTGAATCATGCGCAAGCGCAACCGTTTTGACTGAACCATTTGTTATATCGCGCTATTACCTTAACAGGATAAACAGACATAACTGTACTGTAGGTGTTTAATATCTTAATATTAAGATTATATTGTTGAGAACTTAAATAACTAGAATAATATACCATACCCATAGCTTGGGAAAAGGGTTGGCAGAAAATAAAAAAAAACTTTGTAATATTATAAACTAGCTGTCACCCGCGGTTTCACCCGCGTACCCGTTGTATGAGACAGTTTTTTTTCGTTTATTTTTTGTAATTACCCATTTTTTTTAATAGTTATTATGCTACTAGCTGTCCCCCGCGACTTTGTTCGCGTGTTTTAGTTTCAACGGTTTTTCATTTTTACAACATTTTTCATTTATGCTCCGCTCCTATTGGTCGTAGCGTGATGTTATATAGCCTATAGCCTTCCTCAATAAACGGACTATCCAATACAAAAAGAATTTTTCAATTTGAACCAGTAGTTCCTGAGATTAGCGCGTTCAAACAAACAAACTCTTCAGCTTTATAATATTATAATATTAAGTATAGATTAGGGATGGAGAGAAATCTAACAAATCAAAGATCATAAAAATTGGTCCACCCGTTCTTGAGTTATAAATGGTGTAACTAACCCAACTTTGGTTTACAGATTTTCAGCCTAAAAATGAGTTAAGTAATTAAATAATTGATATTATATATTTTTTACGTTAATAATTCGACACCAAAAATTGTTTTTGCTAACGGACGCTAAAGCATTATGTACCTACTCTTCACGCCTTTTGGATATATATACCCTTTCAGTAGCATCCTGTATAAAGATTATAAAGTAACTCTATCTGTATAACTGTCTTTTACGCTTGCACCGGTAAACCACACACCCGAATTTGATAAAATTTGGTACAGATATAAGTAGTTTCTTCATGAATACATAGACAAATAAAAAAATATATGCAATTTCATTTATTCACCTATTTATTACGAAAAACGACTCCTGCACTATTTAATTTAATCACTGTATCGCGGAAGGTTTCACAAACATTCAATTTACATACATAAAGATCACCCAGACTTGGAACGAGCATAGTGGATCACACAAATGCTTGTCCCATGCGGGGATTGAACCCGCAGCACGTCGCGCACAGTGGTAATAGGCGTGGTGACCTACACCACTCGGCTATCCGTGCAATCAAAAATTTATTGGGCTACGTGATTTGGTTCCTTTGACAAAATATGAAAAAAAATGGACCTACCTTTAAATTCGTAAAAAAATATCAATTTGACGACCTCCGTGGTCGAGTGGCGTACACACCGGTTTTCAAGGTGTCGCCAGCTCTGAGGTCCCGGGTTCGATCCCCGACCGGGTCAATGTAGAAAACCCTTTTTCTACATTGTCTCGGGTCTGGGTGGTTGTGGTACCTTCGCTGTCTGAATTTCATAACACAAGTGCTTTAGCTACTTACTTTGGGTTCAGAGCAATGTATGTGATGTTGTCCACATTTATTTATTATTTATTTAGCAGGTGGGACTCGCCATCGCCATTTTAATAGATAATTATTATTTTCTAAAAACTACAAACACATCAACTTGGTAACTATGCGTCTATGACACCATAACATTCTCGAGTTATTTACAGGAGGTACTTTAGTGCCGTCTGGGAGGCACTTAACTAAGCTATAGTGGTAACTGAGACACACATGTCATTCCAAGACCTCCCGGCTCAAGTGGGCTTTGACATAGACTAAGTTAAGTGCAGTTGTCTTTGGTGGTATGGTAGTATTTTACCTATGCTTGATTATTGACGTTTAATAGTTATTTCTTATTTATTTTTATGTTACTTGATGAATAATTAACTAGAAATTAAAATTTAAGTAACCCTAGATGAATTGAGTTTGTCAAGAGGTTTTACAAATTTTCATATATTAACTACTAGCTCTTTCCCGCGGCTCCGCCCGCGTGGATGTCGGTTATCGTGGCAAAAAGTAGCCTATGCTTTCTCAGGCTCTAGCTAGACTATCTGTGTACCAAATTTAATTTAAATCGGTTCAGAAGTTTTGGTATGACAGACAGAGTTACTTTCGCATTTATAATATTAGTGAGAATTACTAGAAAAAAAAGCAACGTTAGAAACTGCGATGCCACATAAAGGGATGAAGATACATAGACACAGATAGACAGATAAAAATTTTAACCGTATTTTCTTAATCTTTTGTTATGTTCCTTATTGTAAGGGACATGGTTTGTATAAGAAAAAAATAACGTAGTTTTTCTTTGATAAACTCACACGACCCGTGCGAAACCGGTGCGAGCAGCTAGTCTTAGATTACCATGTTACCTAGATCAAGAACATTAACGGTAGTTTTTGAGTTTATCGCACTCATACAGACAGACGCGGCGGGGAACTTTGTTTTATAATGTGTATAGAAGGTAGAGTTGTAAGCAGGCGTATTATAAGAATTTGTTTTTCAAGTGTCGTGTCTGTGTTTTTCTCGTCTTTGCGCCGCCATTATCAAAACCTTTAGGATCCCGATAGTGCATGATTCATAACGTATCTTTTTTTACTTAATGCGGCCGCCATTAAGCTGTGTCCTAGTGGGTCGAGTCCGTTTAGGGGTCCGTAAGAAACATAAGAAAACGTTTGAATAGATTTTAGTGAGTTTTTTTTATAGGACTATCTAGCTAACTGCTTTTAAGACATTAATCATTATTGATCCCGAGATAGAAATAATTAAATAACCCCCAAATTAAATAAATACATGTGGACAACATCAGATACACTACTCTGAACCAAACAAAATTAGTAGCTAAAGCACTTGTATTGTGAAATCAGTGACAACGAAGGTATCACAAATACCCAGACCCGAGACAATGTAGAAAAGTAGTTTTCTACATTGGCCCGACCGGGGATCGAACCCGGGACCTCAGAGCTACCCCTAGAACCCTAGAACCTTACCCCGGCTCCATACATTGGCCCCAAAGCTCGTACAAACGTAGGCCCGATAATTTTGTGAGGCGGCCACACGTTGGCTATTTTCCGAAATAAAAATATTTGTCTTTTTTAACTTCCGACGCAAAAAGAGGGGTGTTATAAGTTTAACAGCTATGTCTATGTGTCTGTCTGTGGCACCGTAGGACTTTAACGGGTGAACCGATTTGAACGCGTTTTTTTATTTGAAAGCAGGTTTTCTAGCGATGGTTCTTAGACATGTTTTATCAAAATCGGTTCAGCCATTTCTAGATAATCTGCTCTTTTGTTAGCTGCGGTAATCTTTAAATTTTATTTAAATAGTAAAAGCGTAAATAACTCTGTCTGTTAAGTTTTCAGGCCTAAAGAATAAAACCGATTTCGATGAAATTTAGTAAAGAGTTTGTTTGAACTCTAAGAAAAAACACAGGCTACTTTTTGCTGCGATAATTAACATCCACGCGAGAAACGCCGCAAGCAAAAACTATAATTATTCAACAAGTAAATTGCTAACTAAATCTGCTTGATATACTTTTGTGCATATAATAATAATAATAATATAATTATATCTTAGGACATCTCACACACGGTCATCTGATCCCAAACTAGGCAGAGCCTGTATTATGGCAACCAGACAACTGATAAACAAACTTATATATTTCTAAATACATACATTTTATAGTTAAATTACACCCAGACACAGAACAAATGATCGTGCTCATCACACAAAGATTCGTCCTGGGTGGGAATCGAACCCACGACCTCCGGTTTAGCAGTCAAGGTCACTAACCACTAGACCAACAGGCCCGTCGAATATCTGCAAGAATAAACAATATATTTTAAAGTAATTGATAACGAAGACATTATAATATGCGGAACCCATTTCAAATACTTGATTGTTCTTAACGAAAATCCTCGCGTAATCGGTCATTTACCCGTGTTAAGTGCCGCACTGTATATGGTATAAGAACATACCTACACAGTTATCATGTATTTGTGTGTTACCTTGTTGGAAAGTGGTTAAATGCCTACCCAATAATTAATGATCAAAATAAAATGATTTGAATACCGCGGATTTTTAACCCAGCTTTATAAAGTAAGTTTTCATCAATTCGCAAAACGTTCTGATATAGTTTCAAAGGTATTTAATTTAGGTTAAATTGTAGGTAATTATTAAAAAAATAACCGTTAAACATACATACACAAATTGGAAAAATACCAAACTCGATTGGGACAACTCACACACGGCCATCTGATCCCAAACTAGGCAGAGCCTGAATTATGGCAACCAGACAACTGATAAACATACTTATATATTTCTAAATACATACATATTATAGATAAATTACACCCAGACACAGAACAAATAATCATCAAACAAAGATTTGTCCTGGGTGGGGATCATGACCTCCGGATCAGAAGTCAGGCTCACTAACCACTAGGCTAACAGGACTAAACTTCTTTTTCAACCGACACCCACGCGGGCGGAGCCGTGGGCAACAGCTAGTTACTAACAGTACCTATATACCTATTTTACATTACCTATTTATATCTTACTAGCTGTCCCCCGCGACTTTGTTCGCGTGTTTTAGTTTCAACGGTTTTTCATTTTTGTAACATTTTTCATTTATGCTCCGCTCCTATTGGCCGTAGCGTGATGTTAAATAGCCTATACCCTTCCTCAATAAACGGACTATCCAATACAAAAAGATTTTTTCAAATCGGACCAGTAGTTCCTGAGATCAGCGCGTTCAAACAAACAAACAAACTCTTCAGCTTTATAATATTAGTATAGATAAATATAATAACCGTGTAGCTCTCGTTCCCGTAATTTTATCGGGATAAATATTATCCTATGTGTTAATCCAGGTAATAAACTATTTAGGTATAGGTATATGACAAATTTCGTCAAAATCCGTTCTGTATCCCATCCTTACAAATTGCATTTGTAGTATTATGGCAAATACATAAACACAAAACAAACACTTAAGGTTGTTATCTCAAGAATGCGAGTCGAGCATTTTAATTCGCCAGCTAAACATACATGCGATTAGGTAAAAAAACATTTCGAAATTTTTGCTAAATCCTTAAGATTTGTCTTAAAGGGTAAGTGGTTTTAAGATCAACTCACAAATTTATTATTGCGGTGCTTAAAAGGTGTCTTTACAACTTTGTCCCTCGACACAATAAGTTTGTCTTTTTTTATTCCTCACTGTTCAAAATGTTGGAGTGCACGGATAGCCGAGTAAGTATAGTATTTGACAGGTTTTTAAAAACTGTTCTATGTTAATCACTGATGCCAAAGGACTCTAGAAAATGTATATTTTACGATCCATTACATACCTATAAGGTTTTGTGGGGCTTAGCTTATAAGATACCTACCTTTGTGATACCACCTCCTTGTAAACTTTAGTTGTTGACTACTTTTGAGACGCAAATGTTTAAAGGTAGTTGACGTCGTCAACCATCCGGCCAATCACAGCCGTTTACGACCACGTGACTAAAGTAGACAAAAAAATATTTTCTTGGTCGAGTTTCTCTTAAAATATTTCGTATTTTTATTAACTGACGAAATAGTTTGTTTCCAAAATTCATATTTAATATGGATGCCATCAAATAGATCTTATATTTTACATGCTGTCGAATACTCTATCACTACTGCACAAGCAAGCTGTACAAGCATTTCTGTGATCCACATTTGTGGATCACAGAAATGCCACACACACATGACAAGCATTTGCTTGTTCCAAGTCTGGGTGTTCTTTGTGCATGCGAATTGAATGTTAGCGATACAGGGATTAAATTCACTTGTGCGGGATTCGTTTTTTATTAGAAAAGATAAAATTCTCTTAAAACTTACCTCTTGAAAACATGGGTATGAAAGCAGGCACTATACCCCTGATAGGTATATAACACTGCTGTCCATGGACATCTCCGGCACCAGAGCGGGCTGAGATGGGGTTCCGGAATATACAGTGGGTTTCCGGATCTCCACAAACTTGAACCAAGCGTAGTTAGCATTAGATTTTCTACGCCATTAAAAGTTTAATATTTTATGGAAAAAACCTAGATACTTATAACCAATCTGTAGATTTATTTTTTTCTACTTTGAATTTAGTGTCTCTTATAAATACTTACTCCATGGTCGAGTAGCGTAAACACTCTGCGGTCCCGGGTTTAATCCCTGGATGGGTTAATGTAGAAAACCAACTTACTACATTATCTCGAGTCTGAGTGTTTGTGGTACCTGCGTTGTCTCTGATTCCATCACACAAGTGAATTAGAGCTATCAAATTTAGTTTAAAATTCTCATGCAAATCTACCGACACGCAGAAACGTGTACACTAAAACACAGTGATGTTCAAGGCGAAAGCTGGTTTGACATTTCTAAGTTAGTTGTTATCTGTTGCCGTCCTTTTCTCTCGCTGTATGTTTGTAAAAGACAGCAATGGTTTAATTTCGATTTAGTTAGCGTACAAGAGAATCGGCGCCGAGCTACCGAGAACTTCTAAAGTTAGTAAATGGTGTAGGTGACTGGGTATGAACAGTCAAAATCTAATTTAGTCCGTCAGTTAGATAATAAAAAAATATTAGACAAGTATATCTTGTTCTTTTTTTTTTGTTTCAAAATAAATCACTTAGTAGATGAAGCGAATCATAGTTCAAAAGTGGGGCTTATTACGTCATGCTCGCGCACAAAATATAAGAAAATATGACGTCTAGCGACATTTAAAATCAATGTATCGTCTCATCGTGTCTCATAGTATTAATAATATAGGTATCGGACGAAAATTTAAATAAAATTAGTCATTTACCCCATTTTGGGTATTAAAACAGATTACATACATACCTAAATAAACCAACAATTCTTTTTTGCTTTACCTAACTAGTCAAGATTTCTGATTTATTAATTGCAGTCTAACTTTGTAACATTTTTTTTTATACGTGGACAACATCACATACATTGCTCGGAACCCAAAGTAAGTAGCTAAAGCACTTGTGTTATGGAATTCAGAGACAACGAAGGTACCACAAACACCGAGACCCGAGACAATGTAGAAAACTGGTTTTCTACATTGTCCGGGGATTGAAACCGGGACCTCAGAGCTGGCGACACCTTGAAAACCGGTGTGTACGCCACTTGACCACGGGATCGTCAATTAAAAAACAACTTACCTAAAAATACCTTGGACTTGAACTGACTAAAAAAAGATTTTTAAAACAATATCCTTTTATTAACATTTCGTAAAGCCCAAACAAAAAATCAATTTCATTCTGTTTTGACAAGTTTGACAGCTGTCAAAATATCATTCGGAGGATTATGGTAGCAGTTTGTGTGTGATGCGATTACTGTGACGATTTTTTGTCGCATAAATATTGTGTCTTAGTAAGTTTTAAGCTATAGTTGTTTAATAATAGTTTGGTCTGAGTTCTTAGAGGGTGTAATAGTGAGAAATAGAATATTTAACTGTGATCTTTGTAAGTTAAAAATGATTTTCATAACTCAAAATTAAAACTAATTTTGGTCAAAACGATGGGAAAACCTTTGCCCAGCATTGGGACAGTATAGATTAAAAACCAAAGGGTGAGCCTTTGGTTTTATAACAAAACGGTTTACTCACGCATATTCTCGGGATCGCCCGACTAGTTTCAGACTCAATAGGAGTCCCTAATCATGAGCTGACGCGAGTCGAACTAGTCGGGTGATCCCTTGAATATGCGTGAGTGAACCGTTTTGTTTTAAATAATTATGAATACTCCTCACGAAAGTTATTATGTATTTTACTAATTTTACGTAATAATAAAGTCAGGACGATAACGATGAAATGTCGCATAACGTCACAATTTCGTGCAATAGCATGTTGTCATTAACTCCTTTTTTTTTATGGTTTTGGCGGTGGAATCCTCATGGACACCCACCCGCTCACTCGGGGGAGCGAACGGGTAGTGTCAGACTCTTACTGACTAAACCTGAACCGCCGTGCTACGTCATCCGCGTGTTGTTTTGGTGCGTGGCAATGCATTGCAATTCATCACGCACGTCGTCATTAACCCGTACTCCTTCACTATGATACACTATATCTGCTTAATGTTTCCTTATTTTGAAAAAGCAAAAACTACATGTCTAATATTTGTTTATTTTCTAACTGACGGATTAATTATATTTTAACTTTTTATACCCATCAGGATGGACTGACGACCTGAAGAAGGTCGCTGGAGGGGACTGGATGCGAAAGGCGGAGGACCGGGTGTTGTGGCGCAAATTGGGAGAGGCCTATGTCCAGCAGTGGACTACGAAAGGCTAAATGATGATGTTGATGATACCCATCATCATCATCCCATCAGTCATCTATCCCAGGCTCGCTAAAAAGATCCCGTTTATTTTTTTAAATAATGTATAATTCACTAGAATACTCATTACAAGTAAATACTCAAGTCTATCAGCACCTTTATATTGAAAGAAGGAGACAAAACAAATTGTAGTGAAACAAAGTATAATAATTTCATCTTATTTTATTATTTTACATACATATTTACAACTTCATATACAAAATTGGTTTTTAAAGCTTGACTTAATTTCAAAATACAGTTTTTTTACACATTATTTTTAAGTTCACAGCACAGACTATAAAACCAGTTAAAGTTAACTATCGTAAACAATGCTTTAAAAAAAAACCAATGACTAAGATATAGGCACTGAGTACTGAGTAGACAATTAACAATTTGTCCGCCGTACAAAAATGACCGCGCTGATTGGTTACCATGATCATGTTGACCGCGCCGTCAAAGGTGTACGCATTTCTGTCGGCGGACAAATTATCCCTGTCCTATGCTTTACAAGTAATTGCTAAAGTAGGTATGGCAGTGGACATTTAACAAATCATAAACAAAACTTTTTATGCGAAAAGAAAAGCTTCAATAAGTTACTAAGAAATGTACATTTTTTTTTTACAATTTATTCATTCAATACCCTAGCTAAAATATCACTTTATCGTTGGGAAGTCGAAAAAATATATATTTTTAATAACCAGTACTAAAAGATGCTGTTATCTAGTAAATGTGTTGTGTTTGTGAGATAGACAGTCGCTCTATAACATACTGGTGTTCAGCTGTCGGTGAGATGGGCCAAGCTATGATGGGCTCGGCTCGAATACTGTATTTTACGGTGCGACCACAATCCATTTTACTGGGTAACACAGTATCCCATAGTAAGACTGGTTGTCAGAATTGTAATGACTTAACGACCGTCAAAGATTAAGTTAAGTTGACCTCAACATAGTCAGAGAAAAGGCTGTATAGTATATTTTAATATATTTTCTCGACTTCTCAAAATTAACTGGCACATGTAACTATTAAACTACTAATCGTATAGGTTTTTTTTACAATAAATAGTAATTATTTGGCATCAAAATATTATTCAAATATCACTTGTGATTCGCACTGATTTAAAGAAAATTTTAAAAGACTTTATATAAAAATATGCCTTCGATGTTACCACAAAACGATTTGTTAGGCAGTAATTAAATGTTGCTACAACCAAAACTAGCTTATTGACAAAGACATCGCTCAGAAGTATGCTAAAATGAGGGTGCTGAAATTTACATAGGGAGTCGATCGACTATACAATAGGAGATTGGACTATTTTTTTATCATTTACTCGTCACATAGATATTAAAAAACATTTTAGACACTTATTTTTTTATTAAACAAACGATGTGGAAGGTACAGTGAACAGAAATGTCGCGTAACGCCACAATTTTTACCCACAAGTGAAATCACAAGCCCCCACTCCAAAACTTTAAACCACTTTAAGTTTGCCATTTTTTATTGATTTGATAAAAGAAAAAATACGAGTTTTTTTTATTTTTTTATCTATCTGGTGGACTAAATAGATATTTCCTTTTCATACCCAGTCCGGTCCCCTATTCGAAAGACAAGGCAAACGAAAAACGTATTTTTTCTTTTATCAAATCAATGAAAAATTACTTTAAAGAGCTTTAAAGTTCTGGAGTGGGAGCTTGTGACGTCACTTGTGGGTAAAAATTGTAGCCACAAGTGACGTCACGTGACATTTCCATTCACTGTACCTTCCTCATCGTTTGTTTATTTAAAAAAAGAAGAAATACGTGTCTAATATCTATATGACGTGTAAATAAAAAAATATAGTCCGATCTCCTATTATGTAATAAGCAACTGATTTAATTACTGTTCAACAGACGCCATTTAATTAACACCGAAATGTTCTAGTTGCTTCCTTTTTGTAAGTCTATTAATAATCTGATAAAATCTGACACTAGAAACATGTTATCAAATTAATTATAACATAATTTGAATAATTAATTATACATTCTTTTACAAATTAATTAATTTATTCATTGGAACTAACCAGTGTACTCAAACGCAACTTAACTTTAACACGTCGTTAACCGTGTACCTGTAAATTAGCGAGAAATGAAAAAAGGACTAATTTTTTTATTATCTAATAAACGGATTAAATAGATTATTACTTTTTATACCCAGTCAACATCCCTATTAACAGCTACTTAAATTAGAGTTGCGTTTTTGTGTGGTTATTATAATTATCATCAACTGTATATAAGATTTGACTATTTCATCACAATCAGTGCGAATCTACCAAAATGGGCTATCTAAAATTCAATTCACATTTCTCAATTTGATTTAAAACTTTACCTATTCTTTCTAATAATATTTTGGAATTCTTCTCCGGCAGAGAAGGTAAAATATCTCTTATTATAACTGAGTTCTTCTTATGAAACATATCACTTAATAAAGTACCTATAGATTTGGTACTATATAGTCTTCTTAAAGCATCAACCGTGCTCTTTCTAAATACACAAAGATTATCCAACATTAAACTATGGTACACATTATATTTCTTCAATAATCTATATCCATGGAGTAGACCGGATTCGTTATCCAAAAATATTAAAAGTCCACTATCCATTTTTTTCGCCAAATTGTGTGCAGGCCCATCCATTATGTTGATATTCCATTGAAAATTAAATAAATTATTCACAATCCGATCCAAATTTGCTGTTAAATAATCGAAAATTATCAAATCTGACCATTGCGCTAATTCTAAGAATCTCTCTATCGTAGGCTTATTCAAAGTAACTTCTATATGAGTGAAATTAGCTTTATATTCTTTAATTTTTAAATCTTTAACTCTTAATTTATCAATCAATATCTGTTTATTAATCTCCGTTTCATTTTCTTTGAGAGACATTTTTAGTACATCAAGCTTATTCAAATGTCTGTTGGTCGGTCTAAATATATCTGGAATCGACGCTGATTCTAAGCTAGGAATGTATTGGGTTATAACTACAGCTCTGTTCGTTCCCCATTGAGCAGTAGCTATGTCATTAGCCACACTCTTCCATAGTTTATCTTTCAAATCAACGATTCTGACGACCGATGGAGCTAAATTTGTTAGGTTCAACAATCTCCCTACATAAAAGCTAAAAATCTCTCCTTGAATCTGGTCAGTATTTTGTCTATACCTAACACACGCTTGTAAGCCATCTTTAAAAGTAATCAGTCTGTTCTGCATTCTTCCACATCCTGCTTCCATTTTCACTACTTCACTTTCTTCGATGTATTTTTCCCATATTTCTGCGGAATTGTCGCCGTAACCTTGTGGCATTGAATCTTCGATTTGAGGTCCCCAAAATATATTATCATACAAAACAGTCGTATGATCAGGTATGAACGTATTATTAATAACTAAATGATGCCTATTATCACTTTTAGTATCTTTTAATATATCTTTCATAACTTCCGTTAATCCTTTTGGGTATATATCTTTATTATATTTGTTTTCTACGCCAGTGAATGAAACTGCAGCAAATCTATTTTTCTCAGTCTTGATTTCAGGTCTAATGGTATTGATATTTTCTTTAAAAGTTAGTCTATCTTTGACTATAGTTTTTTGTTCGTATTGTCCACTCATTAGTATAATCCCAATTGCTAAACCAAATATAAAACTAATTATAACGCTAACAAAACAGTAGGTCACTCCATCTTTCCTTGAGTTTTTATTACTAAAATCGTTGTATATTACATAAGGTCTATGTATAAGATCTATGGCCATGTTTCCTTTTTCTAATCTTTTCTCTTTTATATCTTTTAACGTTGGTATTCTGTCGCTAATAGATTGAGGGGGATAGGTTTTTTCTTTTGTGGTCGCCATTTTCTTGCTATCTTCTATTCTCTTCTATTCTGATGGAGTCATTGCTTTTGGATTTTCTGTAACAAAAGAAATAGTAATTTATTAGGATTTTAAAACTTTAACGTGTGTTATAAGAGGTGCTTATTACTAGATTAAGTATTGTTTCAAAAAGTGCTGGGAAGGACATTCACAGGCTGGTGTTATTAACAGCTTCGGTAATGGCACCCCACCGTGGGGCAGCTCACAATCGTGGTGATCAATGCTCGTTCTCTGTATGAGAGGCCTGCAGTGGGACTTGGTGGTGTTATTATACACAGAGCGACTCATTAAATAATTCAATTAGTTTTTGTATTAATAAGGATTGTTAATGCGCCACGGGATATCTTTGTTATGATATTGTTTAATATTCATTGAATTGCAATCGCTTGTTCAATTCAGTTGTAATTGACGCAAGTTTCAATTAATATAATGAACTAGCTGCCCGCCCCGGCTTCGCATGGGTGGTGTGAAATTTAAAAAAAATAACCATGCTTTTTTTTTTCTTAAAATTGAGTTGACTTTAAATATTCGGCCTCCAACCTGAAATACTCTTGCAAATGCAACTTAGTTAACTAGACTACCCCCAAAATACTGAAACGCAACTTAACTTTAAGATGTAATTAAATATCTATCGCGCTACTTTACACCTTAAAGTGATAGAGACAGCATGAGAGTTAACGGCGACTTAAAACTGATTGACGGTTTAGTATTCCGCCATTCGGACTTTCTTAAATATAGTCTGTCACTACGTTAGTCCTTTGAGACATAATACTTAACGGCCACTTAAAATTGAGTTGCCATTAAATTAATAGAAATAGCCTAAATATATCCCATACCGTATTCCCATGGCATTCCTGAATCAGCAAGGGTCCCAAAAGCACGTTTATATAAACAAATAAATAGTCAAGAGTTTTTGTACCCAAGGACCAACCTCGGAGTTCTTTTTTGTACCTTTTTTTACGACCAACTAAATTAGGGATCCCCATGTTTTTTTGAATTAAATTAATTTGTTACACCTTGTTTTCATTTTACGGTAGGTGGTTCTTATAAATAGTAATTAGAGATGTTTGTAAAGATGGTGGTTTGGTACATAACGAGATAATTTTGTCTACTAATATTTTTTTGTGTGAATGTGGACGGATGTTTGTGACTATTTGTATGCAAAACTACTGAACTGATTAGGACTAAATTTGATACATAGATAGTTCAGGATATTATTTATCTTGATATATGATAGGAAGGGGAATTAAGGTGGTAAAACCCCAGGGCGTTGCTACTAAAATAAATAAAATAACACGGACTTCGTTATTTTCTGTTCAATATATCTTAATAACTAGCAGCCCGATTGCACTCTTTCGGTGGTATTCATTGGTTATCATTGTAGATCCTGACAGGAGTTGCAATGATGGACAAGTATTGTGGGATAGTAGAAAAAATACAATTAAAAAAAAACCCGAATGCAATAAAACTTTCTATCTTTCAGTTGAAGTAAATGCAAATAAAAATCGTCGGTCGGAATTTCGGAATGGTCAAATTCCGATTCGCATATAGTAAACATTAGTATAATAATATATTTAATTCGGATAATATAAAGTACCTAATCATAATGTTAATATCAAATTCCAATAACGTCACACACATTTTTTTAGTCGGTTAAAAAATAAAAAACAAATTTATTACACTCACCATCGTAGGCGGATGTCAAAAACCATTATTATTGATCTACGGAACCCATAACTTATTTCTAAATAAACATCAAGCGACCACCGTTTCTTTTTTTATGAATGTAAGAATTTTGTTAAACAGCTCTGGGACAGCTCACTGCCTTTTTTTAGGTTTAATAAAATTGGTTACGATACATTTTCGTGGTAAAACAATTGTTAGTTCACGCTTCGTTTAATAAACAAGACAGATTTGTTCACTCTGTTTTAGGTTGGAAATTTGATAGGTTAAGCAACTGCGAGTTAGGTCGCGAATTTGATGGGTGTTTTTTATTGTTGAGTCTATTTCTAGTTTATGGTTAAGCCGCTCTTACAGCGATTGGTGTACTAACATCTCCCTGTCTCGACAAGCTCCCAGTAAGCAATTAGTTCCGACTGTCATACTTTACTTACATAGAATTAAATTGAATAGAATTTATTTATTTGCTTGAAATATAGTAACTAACAGATCGTATAAATTAGTACAGTTCTTCATATTTCGCCTACTTAGCTCGGCATGCAAATATATAACCAATTAGGTAGGTATTAATTATTAAAAAACTAGTTCAACTTACATTACATGATGTTTGACATTCGTTATTTCAATACTGACAACAAATCTCATAAGGGATACTGTGTTACCCAGTAAATGTGTTGTGTTTGTCAGATAGACAGTCGCTCTGTAACATACTGGTGTTCAGCTGTCGGGGAGGCTGGAAGCCGAACACTACAAAGTTAAAATGGCCTGTTGGTCTAGTGGTTAGTAACCCTGACTGCTAAACCGGAGGTCGTGGGTGCGATTCCTACCCAGGACAAATCTTTGTGTGATGATCATGATCATGTTCTGTGTCTGGGTGTAATTATAATATATAATATATTTATTAAGTATGTTTATCAGTTGTCTAGTTGCAATAATAAAGGCTCTGCCTAGTTTGGTATCAGATGGCCGTGTGTGAGTTGTCCCAAGATCCTTATTAATATTATAAATCCAAAAGTAACTCTGTCTGTCTGTTGCGCTTTCATGCCAAAACTACTGAACCGATTTAAATGAAATTTGGTACACAGATAGTCTAGACCCTAAAAAAGGACATAAAATACTTTTTGCCGCGATAACAGACATCCACACAGGCGGAGCCGCGGGTAACAGCTGGAACTCAATAAAATTTAAATGCCAATAACTGTTTTCGATAGAAAACAGTTTTTGGCAGAAGGAAGTAGGCTGTCATTTATACGTCAATGTACTAGAAGAATTAAATACTGCATTCTACATAATGTGTCTTAAATAAAAAAAAACTAGTAACCTATCTAGATCTCCTGATAAATATGACTGACGCGCCTCAGGTGTCTTTTTTGCATAAACCGAGCTATCAATAAATATTTGACATTAAAAAAATATTCAGACTTCGAGCAAGGACCACGCGCTACCAGTTTTGAACCGGAATTTCATCCTTTAACTACTTATTGTATTTAATATATTAAACTACATGGCAGTATGCTCAAACAACACTAAATTTTAAGTAAAGTCTTATAATATTCTGTCACTTAAAAATAAGTAAACTATATAGTGCGTATATCGAGTATGAACTGTAGGCACCAGTATGAACTAGTATAATCGTAAAATTTGTGTCAAAACAGCGCCGTTTTAGTAAAACTGTCTCAAAACCTAATATTACCCTAATAATATCGGAACTGTCGATATTTTCGCATAAACTACTGTCGTAAATCAAAAAATCACTTAAATCAGTAAACGAGCGTAGTACTTACAGCTAAAAATACTGAGTAATATACGAAACGTTACTCTCTCTCTTTCTATCTTCACTAACTTATATCTCCCTCTCAACTTCCGTTCGCCTCGTCCGATCACACTTTTCGTAACGTTCTCGTCACGCAATCACTAGCTTACTCCTTAAATCAAGCGTGCGTAAAGAAGTTATATTTCAAAAAGTTTTAAGACCAACATTCCAACTGAACAAAAGTATTTATTTTGCCAATAAACCAAGAAATCAGCAAACGGGAATCTTTTTGATCCGATCTCAAGTCGCGATCAGTCGTAGACAAACTCGGTCACTACAGTGTAACACGATACAGATCGATTGATTACAACGAAACGATACATCTTGGATAGATTCAAGCGATTGGAATGTACAGACAGAAGTATAAAAGTACAACTCTAAATGGTACTTGAAAACCGGCCTAAATAAGGCATTGAACAGACGATGGTCAACGTTACTTTTTGCACGTGTTCTACCAACAAAGAGAAAACAAGTAACTATCGACTATTTCTTGTACATCCATTTTAAATAAAAGAGATACATAATATTAATATTTTATGGAGTTTCTTGCCGGTTCTTCTCCATAGGCGTGACATTTTGGAACCGCGCAACTAGGGTCATTTAACGTTTTGAAAGTGCCTGAAAAGGCCTACTCGAAATACACATATTTATTTGATTTTTGATTTTAATAGTTGCTCGCTGACTGTCCACACTGTCAAAGATAATCTTTCTGCATTTGTTTCTTGCGACGAAATGCGCTATCAAAAAATGTTTAGGGAGTCTAGCGGAGTGGAGAGCCAATCGAAGCCAGAGAGGAAATGCAAGACAGTGATAATACTAACTGCTTGCTTACGGGACGGAAAGATCTAAACATATGTCAAGGCCTCAAAAGATTGTTTTAGAAATTGAAATCTATTGGATATTTAGATATTATGGTTATGCATCAAATAGTGTGAAAAAAATATCAATAACTTAAACATTTTGGTGCATAGAGTAAAATGTGATTTTGATTTGCTGATTTCAAAAAATAAAACTATCGAGGAAAGTTTATTTAATCGTGTAACTGATCGACAACGATCTTCTATCTAGGAACTAAATTTTAAGTTAATATACTTTATAGTTGCTACGTAAAAATGAAATGAAAATAGCTAAAAAAAATATCTATCGGCTTTATCAACAACACTGCCTTATCTACGTATTTTCTATGAAAGCTTCGCAATATAATAATGTGTAAATTACTTTTGGAAGCTATTTTGGCCAATTAACAATTTACTCTTTGCTATATCCTATAAGTAATATTTAAGCTGTATGTTTCTTTGATATACAAATAAATTAATTAATTCTTCTATTTTTATCGTAATTAACATGCAACAGTATTACAATAAATTTGCAGCTTTAATAAAAATTGGAAAACCTTAGACGTCATGTTCCACCGTCGACCTACCAACCACTGAGCTACGTACTAACATCGTGACATTTTGCATTCTCTTAAAATTATTAGGAGGCTGTTATGAAAGACATAATTAATCAAACAAAATTACTATATCTGCTCAATAATTAATACTTATTTGTTTTTTAGGTTATTTAAGTTTGACAGTATGTAAGAATATCCAACATTTTTAAGAACAAAATCGCCCCGTTGCCTTTGCAGTGTATTGGGAAAGAGCAGTTACAGTGCGGTATCACACGGGCCGCGTCTTAAAAAGCTTGTCCCACACATGCCGAGTTGCGAAAATTTGCGAAGTGAAAAAATAAAACCTACTTATTTTATTATTGATTCGTGTCGAGAATCATTAGAATAGTTACCACCTTGAATTTTACGAGAATGCAAATCGACAGGGTGTATAACTAACCTTCTGATTTAACTATTATGTAACCTTAACTTTAAGATAGTAAGTCCACGATTGTTAAACCGTGCTTTGAGATTCTTATTGTTTGCACAAAACTAATATCCGGGTTTTAGAGGTCAACCAGGTTAAGCTGCGGTCCGCAAGGTTTGGATTTTGATTGCTGACCGGTTTAAGTTGATTATTAAAATATCCAGAAAAATTGTAGGTTTTTTTTTTTAGGTTTTCGTAACCAAAGGGTAAAACGGGACCATAATAATAATATAACATCTTGGGACAACTCACACACGGCCATCTGATCCCAAACTATCTGTATTTTGGCAACCAAACAACTGATAAACATACTTATATACTTCTAAATACATACATATTATAGATAAATTACATCCAAACACAGAAAAATTATCATGCTCGTCTCACAAAGATTTGTCCTGGTTGGGAATCGAACTCACGACCTCCGGTTTAGCAGTCAGGGTAACTAGCCACAAGATCAAAATACCCTTTGTATAACAACCGTGTTTTTCGAGGCATTAAGTGTCTCATATGAAGAAGTTCACCCATCCTTGTATTGACCTCGGCAAGCATGACTTGACCTTTTAAACGTGCGACTTTTTTCACTTAGTCAAGAACCACAAAGAATATAATTCCGTATAGGTAGTAAATAAGAGAATATGGCAATTAATCACACACGGATTCGAACCTTGGACACGTTCGCAATATCATTATAAATACCCAGGAATCGAAAGTGAGACTTCTAACAAACCCAATCAAATTGTTAATTAATTTTAATTGCATACAAATTTTTAAATAATATTTTGACAAACTCTCTCTCATTATTTGTGATGACTTGTAATAATTGTAATATACATAATACACATTTTGACAGCTGGTTAAATGTGCTTGACCTAATTATTAAGATTACTGTACTTTAAACTAGTAGTTCCCCGCGGTTTCACCCGCGTAAGTTATCCCAGTACCTTTAAGACATCTTTTTTTTTCGTATCTTTTTCCGATTTTTTATTATGATAATCGGGGTTTAGAGGAATCAATTAAATCGAACCTCATGAAAATCGGTCCACCCATAAAAATATAGATGTGAATGTTTGTGAGAATAGAATTATAGATTTATAGAGCTTATTGTCTCAAATGACGCAAAAATTACTAAACGGATTAAGGAGAAATTTGGCACACAAAAAGAGATAATTTGAATTAACACATGTAATTATTTTTATCCCGATATGCCCAAGGGAACGGTAACTACGCGGGTAAAACCATGGGGCTCTAACATACTTCTCCTGCCATCAGCTGAATATTGTATTTTCACATATTAACTAGAAACTGATTATACTACTAGCTTTTGCCCCGGCTCTGTCTGCGTGGATGTCAGTTTCCGTGGCGTTCAAACTAGCTCCAAACCAAATTTCATCAAAATCGGTTGAGTGGTTTAGCTGTGAAAGCGTTAAAGAAATTTATACAAATACTAGCTGTCGCCTGCGGCTCCGCCCGCAAAGATATCGATTATCGTGGCAAAAAATAGCCTACATCCTTTCTTGGGATTCAAGCTTATTCCATACCGAGTTTTATCAAAATCGGTTCATCAGTTTAGCCGTGGAAGCGTAACAGATAGACAGGCTAACTTGCACATTTATAATATCAGTATGGATTAAATTACAATTTCCTTATAAATAACGACCTCTAACTCTCTCCAGCCAAACTAAAATCTAGCCAATAATTTAGACAATATCAAATATTTATTCAATATTATATCACTGACAATGACATCTAGTATTATACTGTCCGCCCACGCGTGGGCTTGTCGTAAATATAAGCAGTTAGAGTTAGCTTCCGCGATTACAAAATTTCTATTGTTATGGCTTCAAAGTATGGTACAGTGGGTTCATAGATGGGTTTAGGAATGTTTAAACTGATTTTAAAAAGATTCTTAATGACTACTTTTTCTGTGTGGATTATCTTAATGAGTAATGTATACCTCATGCTTACTAATATTATAAATGCGAAAGTAACTCTGTCTATCTGCCTGACGCGTTTTCACGCCAAAACTACAGAACCGATTAAAAAGAAATTTGGTACACAGATAGTCTACAGCCTGTCAAAGGACATAGGCTACTTTTTGCTGCGATAATCGACGTCCACGCGAGCGGAGCCGCGGGAAACAGCTTATAGTTTTATATAAATGAATTAATATAGGTAAGAATCCCCGGTGTCATGGCGCATAAATCAATTTTTCATATAAACTAGCTGATCGCTGACCCATCAGTCGTTGTCCTATACAAAAATACAAATTAAATTATTGACATTTCCCGCGAATTTTTCGTAAATTTTTGTTCATACATACCTTCTCTTGACAATTACAAACAACAAAAAATCAGCCAAATCGGTCGAGCTATTTTTAAGTGATGCTCCGTGTTATATGTGGCTATATGATAAAATAAGATGTTGCAACTTTGTTGCACTTTGATCAAAATCGGTTCACTTATTTGAGAGCTACGATGGCACAAATGGATCATACACATATTAAGCATTTCCCCGTACCGTGCGTCACATAGGTAAGAACATTTCCATAGTTTAACTAAGTATTGTGTTTCAAATTGAAGTTATTAAACTCATAACACGCTCTTAGGGCGCCGGGTTTAAAAATTATATTTTAAACAACAATATATTATTATTAATATTATACACATCTTCATAAACACAACAGTTTAAAACCATCAGTTAACCCCTAAATATTTAACTATACATCACCCAGTAAGGGCTCGAGAAAAAACGAAGGATTCCGATAAAGACGCAAGGTAGACACAGAGATATTATCTATGGTATGTAGGTACAAAGAATAATAGAACAGATGTGGGGATAGGTAGAATACTTTTAAATAAGACTAGGTGTGCCCCGCGGTTGTTCTTCACCGAGATCATTAATCCTTACTAATATTATAAATTCAAAAGTAACTCTGTCTGTCTGTCGCGCTTTTACGCCAAAACTACTGAACCGATTTAAATGAACTTCGGTACACAGATAGTGTAGAGCCTGAGAAAGGACATAGGCTACTTTTTGCTGCGAAAACCGACATCCGCGCGAGCGTAGCCGCGGGAAACATCTAGTTACACATACATGTAAAAAGGAGACGACTTTAACGAAATTTATATGAGTGTAGTATTATGAAATCTATAATCACTTCTGCCTAGCTTTTTCCCAAGCCATGTTGGGTTGGCTTCCAGTCTCACCGAATTCAGCTGAATACTGTATTTTACAGAGCGACTGCCTATCTGACTTCCACAACCCATTTTACTGGGTAACACAGTGATACATGGTAAGTAAGACTGGTTGTCAGTTGTAATGACTTAACGACTGCCAAAGATCAATGTATGACAGTCGGGACCAACGGCTTAACTTGCTTTCCGAGGCACGGAGGGGTCTCGGTATGTTTACAAATGGACGATGACAAAAATGTTTTATAAAATCGATCCACAATTAATGCCGGAGATATCACGTAACAAACATTAAAAAACTGTATATTGAGAAGCTCCTCCCTTTTGATGATGGTTAAAATAAATGTAAGCCTTGATCACCACACATGGTCACTTGGTAGTTTTCAAATTTCAATTTTTAACTCGTTTTTACTATCTTCCCATGTAACTATTACAGTAAGACAGCGTGCTGCTGTGGAGTTTGTTGCGCCGTTTCTTCTCCACAGCTAGAGCACTTAGGAGGAAGCGGTCTAGGATGGGCAAATCGGGTGCTGTCTATTTTATTATTTTGACGTTTAAAAAGTGCTACTTTGTAGCCTAATTTAAATAAATGAGTTTTTATTTTGATTGACTCCCCCTACGTAAAAAAATTGGATGTTATTTTTTAAGTTATTTGTATGTATAAAAGAACCTCAAAAAAGCGCTTAAGAAACGTTAAAGTTACAAAACTAAATGACTCTAGGGGAGATCAAAAGGAGAACCAACATCAAAAGGCGACACGAAATTAAAAAATGGTCACCCATCCAAAAACCAACCGCAGCAAGCACAGCTTAACCTATACAATCGATCGGCCTGGAGGGTAGTTTAAACTATTGTAGTATAGGAGCTGGTTAATCTATGATCATTTGATCTGTCATTAATCATTTGGATCTTGCACTATCATTCTGAGTCTACAGAATTCGTTTTGAATATCATTTAAAATGTTTTATTATGCATCTTGTTGATACTTTGGGTTATTTTCAGTTGTAGTAAAGTTAGATTCAATAACTTTTTAAGATAACTACTTATATTACTATATATATATTTATAAGGAACAATAGGATACTTGGTACTTTTTAATAATATACAAATAATTTACGTTCTACAGATTGCAACAAAAACCCAGTCCGATCCTTATGAGTATTATTCGGCATCGTACTGCGTACACATACGTAACTATTGAATGGATTTGAGATTATTATTTTTTCCTGGTGGATAAAATAAATTACAATAAAACTGATCAAAAGCAACACTTTTAGAAGCCGCCTGTGCGAGAAATTTTGTTTTAGTAATATGTTGAACCAGGAATACGCATTTATTGGATCGGATAGGGTTTTTGTTCCATAGTCCACAAAACTAACTATCATAAACTTAATTAGGTTTGACTTTTGTCCAGTATTAGAACAGTTATACATAATAAGTCACAAAAATTTCCAAAAAGTATATCCAAAAACAGTTTTTAACTAACCTACTGATAGAAATCTCAATAAAAAAAAAATAAAAAAAAAACTCTCGTCCTACTACGAAATTTGGCGATTCTGATAACTGACAAACACATACGTATATGTATATTCATATAAATATAAAGCCACCAACAGAAAACACAAAAAAATAAAAAACAAGTATAGTCAGCCACGCAACTATTGTAACTATGGTGTACTAATATGAACTTTAGTGCGTTGTCATAAGGGCTATGTTGATAACTAATTGTTACTATTATTTTGTGCTCGACTTTACCTATACTATGCATGAATGATATGAGCATGACGTGTTTTTGTTACCGTCAGAAGAAAAAATAAGAAGATGTAGATTTAAATAATTAAATTATTAATTTAATATGGGTACGTACAATTTGATGATTTTAAGTTAATAAAATTCTTTGGAATAATAATATTACTGCAATTTTTTTAATATATTGGTTATGACATTCGAAAGAGTTTTTATTTAGCGATGTAAGTTGTACTTTAAAGTTATTTTACCCCATGTATTTAGTTGAATGGGTCAAGTCAAGTCTTACGTCAGCATTTTTTTCTATCTATACCAATATATAAAGTGGAACGATTTGTATGTATGTGTGATGTATGTAACGAATAAATTCAACAACTACTGAGCCGATTTTAAATATCTTTCACCATGTAAATGCTACATTATTCCAGATTAACATAGGCTATAGAATATTTTCAAAATTAAATGTCCGCCCGGGCCGCTATCGCTAGTGTAAAATAAAGGCTTCGCGACTTAGTACAGCAATATAGCCTATGTTACTCATAAATAATATAGAATCTTATGGTGAAAGAATTTTTGAAATCGGTCCAGCAGTTTTCGAGTTAATTTGTTGCAAACATACAAAAAATATAAATCATTCCTCTTTATAATATTAGTATAAATATAAAAGTTTAGACAATACTACCTTTTACTAACTAACTTAACAAACTATAAACACCAAAACCTATCTAAAAACTCTAACCAAGTTTTTTCTGCCAACGGTCCGCGGTATCTCTGTAACATATTTGGAATACCGCAGCGGTTCCGATGTTATCAGCGCAAGGTCCGGGCTTCGATTCCAAACAGCTAGATGTCTTTATAATATATTTTTTGTCTTTTTTTTTTCTTGTTGTAGTTAGTAAAACTATGTGAGATCTTAGGTTTCGATTTGTAGAGCATTGATCATATATGTAGATATTATTATTATAATTATATATAATTACAAAAAATTGTATTTATACAGGTTGGCCGATAATAAAGGTAAAGCCGCGCTCGCCGCGGTTGGTTCGTGGATGGGTGACCATTTTTAAACATACTGATACCCCTCCGTGCCTCAGTAAGCACGCTAAGCCGTTAGTCCCGACTGTCATACGCTGATCTTTGGTAGTCGTTAAGTCATTACAATTGTGACAATCAGTCTTACCCTGAGATACTGTGTTACCCAGTAAAATACGGTATTCAGCTGAATCCGGTAAGACTGGAAGCCGACCCCAACATAGCTTGGGAAAAGGCTGGGCAGAAGCAGATTAGATTACTATAATAAATACCACCTTACGACAGGAATATACAGTTTTTACTGTAATTCATATTGAAGCCACTGATAGATTGGTTAAGTAGCGTTCGACACGGTTACTAAATGATGGGTGAACAAGTCAAGTCTTAAAAATTGACTAACGCCTAGATCCTATATCTTTTGATTCGTTATTCGTTAACGTGACGATCCGTCACTAGGATGTTTCTCATCCGTTCGTAACCAGGCTTTAGTTATTTGGGTAACGAACAGTAACAATTTTTTTATAGGAACAGCTTTTTTTAACGCCTCGTTGATATTTTAACAGTTCGTTAAGGAAACGATTCGTTTTTTGTTTATTGGTCCCGGCCATAAGTTGCATTATAAATGTCCGGCTGAAAATGTAACAATTTTAAAGAAAAAATAGTTAACTGTTGAGTGCGCATATCGAGTATGAACTGTAGACACGAGTATGAACAAGTAAAATCGTAAAATTTGTGTAAAAACAGAGCGCCGTCTAATTAAAACTATCTCAAAACCTAATATAACCCTAATAATATCGGAACCATCGATATTTTTGCATAAACGTCTGTCGTCGCACGGAAAATCACTTACATCAGTAAACGAGCGTATTAATTTTAGCTAAACATTTGCTTACGCTCGGCACAAGGGGTACTAGCGATGCACGTACTCTATGGTTGTCTAAGTTTACTCTAAGGTGTCACTGCTGGGCAAAGTAATATTTATAGAGAACCACGCTTGCTCACTTGGGGGTTTACAATTTTAGATTAAATTTTTGGAAATGTAACCGATATAGAAGTCATAGTTTTCATTTGTACAACGACAAAAAACTCACCTTGTATATCTATACTAATATATAAAGCTGAAAAGTTTGTTTGTTTGAACGCGCTAATCTCAGGAACTACTGGTCCGATTTGAAAAATTCTTTCAATGTGGATAGCCCATTTATTGAGGCAGGCTATAAACTGTAACACATTACGCTGCGACAATAGGAGCGGAGCATAAATGATAAATGTTGCAAAAATGAAAAACCGTTGAAACTAAAACATGCGGACAAAGTCGCGGGGGACAGCTAGTATATAAATAAACCTATTTTTAACGGATTCTATGGACGTTTTATTAAGTAGATTTCTGTATATATATGTGTATATCTAAGATTCGAGTAAACAGCAGAAATATTTATCTAAATAAATCACTTAAAACATTATCTATCCCATATACCAACGAACTTCAAAATGCTTAAAGATATCTAGACATCGTCAAAGCACCGCATGCCAAGATGTCCGTCTATAAAAACTGTCAACCAGCTAATGACACAAGAATCTCTTTGTCTGATGCCTTCCGAGAAACGGATCGGACAATTATACGTTTTGTCCAACTCAGGCACCGAACTTTGGACTCCGCGAAATTTCATTGTTGCTGTTAATTGATCGGAATTATACTTTCGCTTTTTAATGGCGGATTATTTGAATTTTTGTTTTTGTTGTATCTATGATATTATTTTGAGGTTAAGTTATGTTTATAGAGATACTAGTTTTAGCCCGCGGTAAAAAGTAGACTATGTCCATGTGTCTATGTTTCATTAAAATCGGTTCAGCATTTTAGCTGTGAAAGCGTAACAGACAGACAGAGATAGTTTCGCATGTATCTATACTTAATATTATAAAGCTGAAGAGTTTGTTTGTTTGTTTGTTTGTTTGTTTATTTGTTTGTTTGTTTGAACGCGCTAATCTCAGGAACTACTGGTTCGAATTGAAAAATTATTTTTGTATTATATAGTCCGTTTATTGAGGAAGGCTATAGGCTATATAACATCACGCTACGACCAATAGGAGCGGAGAATAAATGAAAAATGTTGCAAAAATGAAAAACCGTTGAAACTAAAACACGCGAACAAAGTCGCGGGGGACAGCTAGTAATCTATATATACAAAATTCTCGTGTCATAGTGTTTGTAACCAAACTCCTTCGAAACGGCTTGAACGATTTTTATGAATTTTTTCGTGTATAGGTTTGAGATTAGGTCGTAGACTACTTTTTATTCCCCTAAGTGATAAGGGCCACCCTTTATTTATTACTAGCTGATCCCCGCGACTTTGTCCGCGTGTTTTAGTTCCAACGGTTTTTTATTTATGCTCCACTCTTTTTG
The DNA here is from genome assembly GCA_932294365.1 of Diachrysia chrysitis. NCBI lineage: Eukaryota > Metazoa > Arthropoda > Insecta > Lepidoptera > Noctuidae > Diachrysia > Diachrysia chrysitis. Next base: position 6,587,786 of record OW028670.1, read on the forward strand.
GTCACAACGTAATGTTATACAGCTCATAGCCTTCCTCAAGAAATGGGCTATCCAACACTGAAAGAATTTTTCAAATCGGACCAGTAGTTCCTGAGGTTAGCGTGTTCAAACAAACAAACTCTTAAGCATTATATATAAGTAAGTATAGATAAGTATAAATATTTACCAAAACACATTAAACTTATAACGCCATACACATGACCCTGCGAAACCCGTTTATAAATTGCAATATTTTGAATTGACAATAAAAAAAGATATATTAAATAAGAAAATCCGCAGCACTAAACAAGTATAAAATAAATAAGTCCGGTTACACATTATACGACTACTTATTTATCGCGACAAACGTGTCGCAATTACATACGACATATGTAAATATTTATTGGTTTTATTTGAATAATTCTTTACGTCTTATTAATATATACTGATATATTTATTTTATGGATAAAGTTACACGATAATCTATGATTGTCTATGGGTATTTTAAAACTAGTTTTCACTGTTAGAATGAAGCAAAGGTCACATTATTAAGCATTGATTATGACGCATTTTCACATAGTTAACTTACATGTATCTTAATACATACAATAACTCCAGCCTGTAACTGTCCCACTGCAGGCCTCTCATACAGGGAACGAGCATTGATCACCACGCTTGTGAGCTGCCTTACGGTGGAGTGCCATTACCGGAGCTGTTAATAACACTAGCTTGTAACTGCCCCACTGCAGGCCTCTCATACAGAGAACGAACACTGATCTCTACGCTTGTGAGCTGCCCCACGGTGGAGTGCCATTACCGGAGCTGTAACTTTGTTTTTTTTTTTGAGGGGAACCTTCAGTTATCCTGAGCGCAGTCCGGTGAAGCAGTCAAAAACTGCTTCACCGGACTTTTGTCGAGAACCTTAAGGGCCTCCAGCCAGAGCAATAGAAAAACTAACTACGTCAGCAACGTTCACTAAGGACACGCCCTGTGGGGTTCGGACTTTGACTTAGTGCGTTGCTAACAATCTTAATACGGCAAAAACAGCAAGGGAGGGCTGGATCTAAGTTTTTATTATTTAGGGACGTATTTTTATTGCTAGTTTGGCCGGCTCGGCCCAGCTTGATCTAGGGACGGGCGGAGAGCTCGATCCGCGCATGAGACAAACATTTTAGTGCGTTCTTAGTGATTTCAATGTGTTTGTAAGATTCCTAAATGCCTAAATCCTAACTCACTTTAATTTATTTTATATGTTAATAGTTATAAAAAAAACTTGTTCGTCTGTGTAATCATATTATTAATGTCAATGATAATACTTTATATTATAAAAAACTGTATTCTAAAATGGCAGTATTTATAGTGTATAAATTATTTTGTTTTTGTATCAAATATAGGATTACCGTTAAATTAAATAAGATATTATCTTGTCAGTTATGAAGGCCTATGTTTGGTATTCCCACGATTTTACTACAGAAATTTATAAATGGGATTTGTTTGTTACGCTGTAATGACTAAACCACTGAACCGATTTTAATGAAATTTGGTACAGAGTAAGCTTGAACCCTAAGGTAGACAATTGTAAAACATTTTATATGAAATCGATACCTACAGTTTTCAAACTCTGAACTCAGAGAAATAAATTTTATTTTTGTGTCATAATTTTGTAGATTTTATTTACGTTCCCAAGAATAATTCTCGTCAGAAAATCGATATTTTTTAACTTAATTTATATTGATTTATGCGAATTACGAAGGAAATGATAAAATGTATAGAAATGGACAAATTTGTGGCGAACACACAAAATTTATTGCTAGAGATGGGAACGATGGATTTGTAGGCCGAAAAAATGGAAGGCCGAATACGAATTAACATTTATTTAGTTTTTTTTACGCGAAAATAGTTCAGGATTATATTCATAGACATTTTGATTTTGTTTGTTATATTAGCATAACGAAAAAGGACCAAATTTAAAGTCATAGTATATAAGTATATATTTGAAAATATATACAAGTGTTGTATGGAAGTAAACGACTATTTTGGACCCAAAAAATCTGACAAACAACTGTCAAATTAAGTCTATGAAATATTTTCTGTCAGTTTGCTCTCTTTTGCACGTCCCTAATCATAATTTATTAATTTAATACTTCATGCACTGTAAGGTACATAGGCGGACTTAATGCCAGAAGGCATTTTCTACCAGTAGACCTATATATAAATATAATTATGTATAATGCCGCGTAAAATTCTGATATTTAAATAGGCGTATTCGGTGAGACGGAAAGCCGACCACAACACTGACAAAAGATTTAGATTTGGTATCATATCCCCTCACTAAAGGTGATCAGACGAGGTCAGGCAACCAGTTTCTATCACCCAATGGATTTAATATTAAAATTCGATAATTCCTATGACTTTTAGACTTAATACAAATATTGATAAAACCTGTATTTTTTGCTAGAACACACATTTATTATGCGTTAAATTGATAAAGTGTGGCTAAGGAATGAAGCACGTGGCTGTCTAACTATATTATAATGTAAAAGCGTGATATTTTAGTTAGTTCTCACAATTTCTTTAAGTGCTGTTATATTTAACGATAAATTACCTTAAAAGGCTTAGGATTATCGCAAAAATCTTATAAAATTTAATGTTCTAGCATAAATAAAATTCTACTTAATTTGTGAGGATGGTTGGATGTTTGTAATCTCCATTGGCTACTAGCAGGTTGTAATATTAGTTCGTAGTTCCCCAGTTATTGGCATAAAAAGTATCCTATCTAATAATCTAGGTTATAAATAATATGTGCGCCAAGTTACGCTCGTGAAATGCAGTAGTTTTTACGTAAAACAGTAACAGACATCCATTTATCCATCCATCATCTCAATTTCAGGTTTATAATATTAGTAGGACTTAATTGTTAGCTGGAGCACTAAAATAATCTCTATAACCCTATCAAAATCACTTCTACCATTCCATTCTTGGTTTTTAAAGCAAGATTCTGTTCCAACCACGCCAAATACTCTCACAGTAATCTCATCATTTCGAAACCCGATTAAAATAGGTCACGATAACCAACTAACTAAGCAAAGAGAGTTATCTCAAGAATCCCAGTTAATTCTTGAACCCGAGCGTAACTGTGTCGTAGGTCAGAAAAACTGCATTCAATACTAACTGTCGCACGTTTAACTTTAAGTATAATAATCGTGACCTCTAATTTTTAAGGTCTAAGGTTGCATCACGATTTCACATTGAATTTGAAACTCAAAAGGTTGACCCGATTCGTGTTAAATTGATTTTCTTTTAGGTACTTCTTTTGGTTTGTGGTGTACTTTTTGATATCTTGATAGTTTATTTATGGCCGAATACTTAAACGTAACTCAATTTTAATTAGCCTTTAAGTCTTTGCTTGCTCTGTGACTTTCAGGTGTGACATAGAGTCAGACGGGCATTTAAAAATGTATTAAAGTTGAGTTTGATTAATCGGTGGTCATGCTGTCACTAACTGTGCCTCGCGGTTTTACCCGAGTTGTTTTCGTTCCAGTGGATTTGTCGTGATAACACTATCATGTGTGGTAATCCATTGTCAATACAAAGAGGGGAGACGCTCTTCGGGTGTGTTAGTCGGTAAGAGTCCGCCACCACCCTCCACCACAATCACATAAGAGCAATTAGATGAAAAAAACTACCCTACTGATGAAAAAAGGTTATAATTTATAATCCATCTAAGTGCCAAGGTACATGCAAATTAGTACAGTATTTTTCGCATAAAGATTAAAAAAAGACTAACCAAAAGAACAAGCTAAATAACTTTAAGTACCTAAACATCTGCTTCATAAAATCATAATTTAAATTACAAGCCAATCACACTAAACCGGACATATCAGCATTAATTTACAACGCGTAAAATAATTAAACATACTTAATCGAGTTGAAGTTAAATACCAGCTTAATAAACCCATACACACGCCCACACGACTATAAAATAAACTTAAACAAATTGATTCGAACTTCAGTCCGAGATAAAATCGTTTCGGTCATTACAATTCGAATAATTATCGTATCTTATTAAAACGATATAGTCTCTTTTTAGGGATCCGTTTAATTTTTTCCCATGTGATGGTGGCGGCAGGTGGTGGATTCTAACCAACTAACACACCAGGAGTGCTTCTCCCGCATCACAAACCCAGAACTCAAGGGTGATCAGTAAGCCACCGCCTGTCCCGTCCTCTTAAACTTAAAAACGTCACAAGAAGGTATAATCAGACCACTTATAGAATTATTGTCGCACGGCTGGATCCGATGGGAATCCGGATCAGCATTAAGCCAAAAAAATAATAAAACAACTTTAAATTAAGTAAAAAAAAAACGTTTTATCATTTTTTTTGGGATATTCTGTATAAACAAGTGTTTAATCTTGTCTGATGATACGGAACCCTTGTGGCAGCCCGACTTACGCATGACTTTTTATTTTCAATGTTTTTGTAAATAAAGGAAGCACTAAAGTATACGTTTTAATGTTTACACGTTATTAGGACGTAGACATGGCAGCTGGACAACAAATTATAGAATAAATCTTATTGCCTTGTAATAAAGACCATTTTAATGTCAAAATGTCAACCCTTGAAGTGCAATTAACTATATGCGCTAATTAGTTGTGTTTTAGGTATAGCCTAATTAGTTAATGTTTTATTTATCATCCGTCTTCTTTCTTGGGTAATACTCGTGGACTCCCACCGGAGTGCCTCTGTCTTGCCTAAACTGGGGACAAGGCAGTACACATTTGCAAATTACATGTTTCTATGATATATTTATTATGATAGATAATAATCTACTACTTACATACATTTCTCTAGAATTCTTTTTATCGAGTAAAGCCGAAAAATAAGGCCGAAATTGTATGCACTCCTTCGGCTTACATCGTCCCAACCCTTTGTACTCAAATAATATATAGGTACTGTATTTTGACATTGTATTTTAAAGTGTTTAAAATAGTTTGCATTTCAAACCGGTTAATTATATTGTAGTTACAAAAAGATTTAGCCACAGATATTTCCTTTCACGTCGACCAAAGACAACTGCCGGTAAGGGAAGTTTTTTACGTTTTTGTGGTAACGACTAGCTTGTAAGTTATAAGTACTTTGTTCTTTAATGTAAGATAATATACTGATGAAAGTAAATATCGTTATAAAATCTAGATTAAACAATTAGAATTCGTCAACTCTAGCTCACGAATTAGAATTTATTTTTAAGGATCCGTACTTCAAAAGGAAAAAGGGAGGGATTTATTCTTAGGAACGCGTGGTGTTATCATGATGCAATTAATATAAAATACACAGGTCTAGGGGCTCTTGATGCAATAAAAAATAAAAGCTACTATAGCAACGCAATAAAAAAATTACAGACATAGTTGGTTTTATGGACATTGCGAGAAACTCAAAACTTTTATAGTAGGTACTTACTTCCCGTAGACCCAGAATCTCGAAATTTGACATGATGCTCGGCGTGGGTTGAAGTCATTAGATTTTCACCCCGTAAGAAAAAAAAAAAAAAAAAAAAAAAAAAAAAAAAAGGTCTAACGTCACAAATGAAGGAAAAAATCTAAAAATTATTAATATATAGTTTTGTAACATAAAAAAACGTTTATGCGATTACATATTGATTACATACAATATGTAATCTCATAAACGTAAAAACGTTTGGCAATAAATTAGTTTTAATAATAATAATATCCGTCTGTAACTATCCCACAGCAGAGCTGACCTATTATGGCCGAACACTGAAAGGTCGATCAGTTTTAAGACGCCGTTAAGTTTCATGCTGTCTCTGTCCCTTTAAGGTGCAAAGGATAGACATTTAAGAACGTCTTAAAGTTAAGTTGCCTTTCAGTATTCGGGGGTTTGACAGAAGATACGAGCATTGATCACCACACTTGCTCACAGCGGGTGATTTCATTTCCACATTTTGGAATCCCAGTTTCCTCACGATGTTTTCCTTGACCCATTGTCAATGGTCTCTCAGAATAATTAAGGAAATGGTCCAATATAAGAGACGAAACTATTAATCTTAGGACCACCCCGACACAAAATACTAATCCCAGTCATTTCACAACTGGTTGTATTAGTCAAAACTATTGTGTAACTATTGTTCATAGTTATGACTGAGTAATCGGCTAGGAATCTAGGCTAGGTTACCTAACTTCGTCTAGACTTTTAGTACTTAAGTTATGGTGGTTGTAGGCGGGTAAATCATTACGATTTCTTAATGTTGTTGCTATGTCGATAAGTTCAAAGCTATTTTTAAAAATATGGGTAGATTTTCTTTCGACAATTTCTATATTTGTCGGTAATTTTGTGTTTGTTAAAAAAATACGATATCTTTGACATTAATAAGCTTATTCCATAGATTTTTCTATTAAATATCTGGTATCATTCTCTGGCAGTTCCCAATTCAATTTTACAGACTGATTTTATCACTGGCGATACAAATTTCTTTAAAACCACTGCAGAGATTTCGTTAAATCTTACTTTGTGAAAGATATGTAGGTAGGTACTTCAATCCAATAAATTAATTTGGATTAAGTATGTATTTCAATGATTTCTGGGGTTTACGAGAAAATAACAAATTAAAATAAAACTATTATTAAAAGCAGACACGTTAACTAAAAAAAAAGGCACGAAAAAATCCGTTAAAAAATATTTACAATCTTAATGATATAAAAACGTAAGTACCTACCTCTTTCTGTCTCTCTAACTGTCTTTCTGTTTGTTTGTCTGTCCGTCTGTTACGCTATCACGGCTATACCGCTGAACCGATTTGGATGAAACTTGGCATTGTGGAAGCCTAGATCCCAAGAATAAACATGGTCTACTTTTTGGCTCGATGACCGACACCTACGCAGGCGGAGCCACCGGCAACAGCTAGTGTCAATATAATTTCAATTTGATCTCAGATTTCTAAGAAATAATACTTGTCCAAATGATAACCTTTTTTAATACATCCCAAAAAGGATGATTTTACGAGTTTATTTATTGAATAAGAAAGTATAGTATATGCGTCATAAAATACACTTCAAATACTTACATGAATGTAACAACGAAATTTAAGAGATGCGTTTATTAATTTTATGTTTTCGTTGACCTCGGAAGTTAATATTTTTATGGGAATTCTGTCTGTTTATAAATATATTTAAAGTGCGGCATCCAGAACGGTACTGTTATTAGTAGAAAAGATGTTTATTTAATGTTGTATAGGTTAGAATATATATCTAGATCTATAGGTACATACATATTTCTATTTTGTTTTTATTTATTTTTTTAACGTTACATCCATTGCTCTGAACCCAAAGTAAGTAGCTAAAGCACTTGGTGTTATGGAATTCAGAGACAACGAAGGTACCACAACACCCAGACGCAGGACAATGTAGAAAAGGTGTTTTCTACATTGACCTGTCCGGGGATCGAACCCGGGAGCTCAGAGCTGGCGACACCTTGAAAACCGGTGAGTACGCCACTCGACCTGGAGGCCGTCAATATATTATACAACTATATCTAGATTTATATCTATATCTATATGTACATATTATAAAACTATATCTAGATTTATAGCTATAACTATAGGCACATATTATGAACAAATTCCCCCGCAAAGTCTGTCTGAACGCGATAAACTCAAAAACTACCCAACGGATTTTCATACGGTTTTCATCAATGTATAGCCTAATTCTTGTGTAAGGTTATAGGCTACAACATCACGTTACTTGCTTTGGGAGAAAAGCGAGGCGAGTGAAACCGCGGGGCAGAGCTACTATGACATAGAAGTCTGTAACAATACTTCAAAGGGCGTATATAAAGATGGTCCTAGTTATCTAGATAGATATAGACTTATTGTAAGATATTTGTTAACTAACTTTGATGTTTTTAAGCTTAGAGTAAACACAAGTCACATAGAGCGCGCATCGCTAGTCGCCCGTTGTGCCGAGCGTAAGCTAGTTTTTTGCTGTAAGTACTACGCTCGTTTACTGATTTAAGTGTTTTTCCGTGCGATGACAGACGTCTATGCAAAAATATCGATGGTTTTGATATTATTAGGGTTATATTAGGTTTTGAGATAGTTTTAATAAAACGGCGCGCTCTGTTTTGACACTAATTTTACGATTTCACATGTTCATACTAGTGCCAACAGTTCATACTCGATATGCGCACTTTATTGTTTATTTATTTTTCCTCTTAGTTTTAAAGTTATTTGATTTTCCTTTGAAATACCTAATTTAATTGATTACATATCAAAATTTAAAAACGACTTCAATTAAAAAAAAAAACAATTTGCTATTTGTTTTTAATTATTTTGGTTGAAACCAAACTACTGGATCAATTTTGATGTTATTTGAAAAAGGAATGTTATTTAAAGGCTAAGTTCTAAACAATTTATTATGTGCCAGTGAGGTATGTAAATAAAAAACTATTTTTATGTACAACATGATTTTTTTCATTTTAAAATAGTTTTCAGTGAAGGTTGTAATGTATATGAGTTTATATTACCTACTTAATAAAATGTCCATAATTTTATGAAGGTATATAAATAACGATTTCTATACTTATACATCAGTATCGTAATATTTCCTTAAGTTTTTTTTATATTCTCTACAAATAAGGTGCTTAAAAATATAATTCACAAACTTATTTTTACATTTCTATAAGAAATATATAATGATATTTTGAAAAATGGCCAATTTTAAAACCCTTGATACCTTTGAAAAAGTTTTTGTTATTATTTTTTGCAATAAGTACAACACATAATAAATAAATTAAGAAAATTAAACAAAAGTCAACCAACCTTTATGAAAATGAATTCCAAAGTAACTCCAATAACTAAAAATCAATTTGCAGTGTCACTACCACAATCACTTGCACTTTAGTTACAAATATTACACTAAAAAGTACCAAATTAAAACAAAATCGTGTTTCAACAACAAAAAAAGCTTTCAAAATTCAAACGAACGTCTGCAATCCACGCCGACGTATTTCAAACTGAGAACGCTCGTAGTTTACACCGAGAATAAAGACCTATACATGTCTCTTTCCAACGCATGCTTAAAAGCGTGTTAGAGCGAGATAGCAACAATGGCATGCATTATGGTAGACTAAGTGGACTTTTTTTTAATTTCTTTGAAGTTAATACTGTCTATGGAACTTTATGGCGTTCGTGAATTATGCCTCGCCAGTCCCATTCAGTCTTATGGGCATATCAAAGATTATTATTGATTTTTTTATTAAGTACCTACTCGTTTGTTTTACGCCGATTCGAATGTCGTTGTTTATTATAGATTTTATGTAGGTTATTGTTATTAATTAAAAATGATGGGTATATCAATTAGTGGTTTTATTTATTGTTGGAACTATTTTTATTGTGAGAAACTTGGTATTTAGACCTACTGTGTATTATTAAGCGATGAAAACTTCTCAAGTCGTTTAGAGACTGCCTAAAACGGATATGTGTTTAATGTTCATTCTTTCTTCATGAGAAGTGGTTTTTGATCTATAAAACAAAATTACATAATACCTTTTTAGCTAGGTCTGGAATTCTTATACAAACAATTAAAATACTCCCTATTAAGGATCTAAGCTATTTTATATACTAACCTACTGAAAAAGACGCCATCTTTTTGACCTCATAATATATCTCAACTCGCATTTCCTCTAAGTAGATATATTGTGCTAAAACCTTCCTAATGTCGTAAAGAGGTTATGGGCAGAATTATTCTTCAACTATTCTTTATATATTAAACCGATTCATTCAGATTATGACCATGATGCCTAAAGAAAAGTAATACAAAATTAAAAAAAGAAATAAACTGCGATGTTGTCAATTAGCTAGTTATATATAAAAAAAAAAAGTTTTTTAATCCCCAAAGGATAAAGGTCTGTGTAGTACATAGTTATATATCTGTATGTGACATCGTAATGCCCAAAATAGGTTAACCTAAGTTGATATTTTCGAAAAGGAACTTGTGTTCTTGGATTTAATGAACATAATCTAAAACCATTTGAAGATTATTACTTACTAGCTGTTTCCCTCGTCTCCGCCCGCATGGCGTAGCCTATGTTTTTTCTGAGGATCCAAGCTTACCTCATCCAAATCGCTTCAGTAGTTTAGCCGTGAGGCATTACAGACAGACAGAGTTACTTTCACATTTATAATATTAGTAAGGATTACTAGATATTTATTATAAAGCAGGCAGTAGAGAAATCTTATATGTATTTTGTTATTCCCCCAAGATTTTCTATTTTGTATGTTTTTAAAGATAATATAACATTGCAACAAATTAGTTAACTTTTCGACTTGAAACTTGTTGTTGGCTTTTTAATTTCCTAATTTAGTGTAGTTCCTTTTACAAGTTAATGAAGTATTACCTTCTTACATTAATAACTGTTGTTATTAGCTGTGTTCAGTCTGTCGGTGTCACATTAACTTAGCCCGGGAGATGAATCCCGCACCTGGGTCTCTTCGGGTGCGCCCATAAGGACCGACATTCCAGAGGTATCCGAGTTTTATTTTTAAGTGTGTTTTTGGGAATTTTTGTAAAATTGTTGAAATTTTTAAAATATTATTATATGAAGTGACGAATATTAAAGTTTGTTGATATAAGTATATGCAAGGCTTAACTTGTAAATCGGAGGTAACAAGAAATGCATCGGATTTATAATGTCTTGTTGGCCTATCATTTGTGTGCAAAAAGTTGCAGGTTCGAACCCATTACAGGCTACCAATATGACTTTTTCAAAGTTATATGTACTTTCTTAAAAGTAAACATCGTGAGGAAATCTGAATTCCAAAGATTTAGAATCTGAAATGGCCAACCCGCAATGAGCAAAAGTGGTGATCAACGCTCGTTCCTTCTCTACATGAGAAGAGGCCTGTGCCCAGCAGTGGGAAATTTTTAGGCCGGTATTTATTTATGGCATTTAAACTTAAACGTAGACGGCTTACAATGCCTGCTTCTTAAGAATTACAAGTGTAATTAAGCTGTGTAAATAACACTAGCTGTGTCTACAAAATTCCCTCTTAATTGTGTTTGCACCTAATATGTTAACAATTTGGAAGTTTTAAAGGAATATCAGTCTGTTTAACATAAAACATCGCCATAAATTCTTGTCCAAAAACTCGAGTTGAGTGTGGAAACAGCTTAGCTCATCAATCACTATCCAGATTCCCCGATTCATTGATATAATTAGATTTGGCGAAAATAAAAAAAGGACCAGAGCAAGATGGCCGACGCATTGTACTGTTTGAGCAATATTAATGATATTTTTGACGGACTTTAATAAAAATTGCAGTTAATATTTGATTAATTACTCTCTACACAATATTGGGTGTCTTTACAATAATTATGAAGAATGGCGTAGTCTGATTTTATATTAATTAGTCATTACGTTTAGATTAAATTTTGGGCGAGAGGACCAAAAAGGACTGGTCCTTTGACCCTTTCAAGCCTCCGAAAGAGTAATTTGAGAAGTACATTAATCAATGCGTACATAAAAGGGGTAATCAGAGCTATAGGTACTTTGAACTTACATTATTAAGTATTAAGACCTTGAAGTAATAATTGCAAAAGAAAAATATTTAATTTTTGTATGAGAGTCTGGTCGTAACCTGTTATTTTTAGGAAATTCGAAATAACTTGTAGAATGAATCAAGTAGTATTTTCTGTTTAAATCCATTCTTATATTATAAATGCGATAGTTAACTCTGTCTGTCCGGTTGTTATGCTTTGGCGGCTAAACCAAACAACCCAATTTTGATAAAATTTGGTTGTATAATTAACTACTTGATTTTAACAATATTTTTTTTAATATCTTCTAGTCTCATCGACAGCTGAACACCAGTATGTTATAGAGCGATTGTCTATCTCACAAACAAGACATTTACTGGGTAGGTACTTAATGCAGTCTGTAGGTATCCCTTGGTAAGAGTGGAAGCGCTTCTTTTAATTTCGGTAACTATAAAAAGGACACCAAAACACAAGTTGTGTAGCATAACCTTCTTTAAACATTCCTGAACCATGTATCATTGTAGGAGAGTTCCCTTTCTCATTTTACTTTAAAAAAAACATGAAAGGTAGTCTGTGATCTTTATCATGATTTGTCGTCCATTTTGAAATCGTAAAAACCTTTTTTGTTGAACTTTTTAGTGCGCTCGTCATTTGTTTTTGGTAACCGGCTGTCCTATTTAACGCAAAAAAGTAATAGATCCTATTTCTTAGAGGAATAAATAAGTAAAGTATTAGAGCGCGCATATTGAGTATGAACTGTTGGCATTAGTATGAACATGTAAAATCGTAAAATTGTTTTTAAAACAGAGCGCACTGTTTTATTAAAACTATCTCAAAACTTAATATTATCGCTACAGTCGCTACATAATAATACCTTAATATACACCGGAGGTCGTGGGTTCGATTCCCACCCACGAAAAATCTTTGTGAAATGAGCATGATCATTTGTTCTGTGTCTGGGTGTAATTTATCTATAATATGTATGTGATTAGAAATATATAATGTTCATCAGTCGTCTGGTTACCATAATTCAGGCTCTGCCTAGTTTGGGATCAGATGGCCGAGTGTGTTTTGTCTCAAGATGGTATGAAATTACTATTGCATTAAAATTTATTATATGTTTCTTATCTCCACCGCGATAACCTTGGGCAAAGCAGCGAGCAATAGCTAGTGAAATAATAAATTGCTAAAATTCTAACAAATAAGTTAACAGTTAGGTCACACAAAATAGTGAAAACCCAATAAAAAATTAATTGTCTTTGTTTCCTAGCTAAGCTACTAGGTGATCTGCTGACCTACTAATACACAAGATGGGGTGAAGATAAATAAAACCGCCTCTGTGTACTGATCTAAGCTGGTATATAATTCGGTCTTACAAAAAACATCAACTTTGGCTTATAGTATCATAGGTAACCAAACCATAGCGCGATTCAGAATTGCCTTGTCAACTAACAACGCCATCTATCGAGGCATGAGACAACTTTTTAACAATAATATTATTTTTGAACTTAACAATAAGTATGATCTTGAACATACCGCCCACCAAGGACATTTAGTGGCGGAATGTCCTTCTTAACATTTGTCCTTAAACTAATAATAAAAGTAACTAATATAAAAATAGGGTTTGGCATAAGTAGTAAAATTTTGCACAGTTTAACAAAAATACAATTCATTAACGGGTAAAATCACAACCGTTGTTCTTAACATTAAGAGTATAAAGAAACTTTGAAAACTTAACAGTAAACTTAACAAAACTTGTAAATAAAAATCTTCAACAAAAACTTTATAAAATAAACCTTACAACTAAAAACAAAACATAATAACAGCATAACCCGTTGAGATGATAAAAGGTTTTTTTTTTTTTTTAATACTATTTATCTGCTACGGGCAAAATACACAGTTTGTTAGTTGGCCTCTTGATAATGCTTGTTTTGGTTTTTAATGTGACAACGCGAGTGACTTTATCATCCCCCGGATGTTTTTCGACTACGCGTCCTAACATCCAACGACTGGGAGGAAGATCGTCCTCCTTAATTAGAACGACGTCTCCAATGGTTGGTTCAGGAACAATGAGAGACCATTTATATCTGTTCATTAGATTCGAAAGATATTCGTTGGACCATCGCTTCCAAAATGATTGCAGCATTCGCTGCACGAATTGCCACCTTGTTAGAGAACCTACTGAGACATTTTCGTAATTATAATCCGGTACGGAAACAAACGGTTCTCCGATTAAAAAATGTCCCGGAGTCAAAGGCATTGATTCTCCTGGATCGTCTAAATGAATAACACTAATAGGCCGTGAATTCAAGCACGCCTCGACCTGAGTAAGGAATGTACTGAGCTCTTCATATGTGAGAGTAGACTCGCCTAGTACGCGCTTAATATGGTATTTAGTGGACTTCACCCCCGCTTCCCATAGACCGCCGAAATTGGGTGCATGGGGGGGGATGAAGTGCCATTCAGTGCCATTTGCTTCTAAATTTTCTGCGATGGATGATTGTAAAGTTGAAATTTGCTGCAGTTCCCTAGTCGCCCCAACAAACGTGGTACCATTATCACTCCACAACTTTGAACAGTGACCTCGTCGAGACACAAATCGTCTAAAGGCAGCCAAGAATGCCTGTGTGGTCATGTCACTGACTACTTCGAGATGAAGAGCGCGAGTAGACATGCACACAAACAAACATATGTAGCCTTTGTACGATTTGTGTCCCCTACCTTTAGTGGTTCTAATGTTTATTGGACCTGCGTAATCAACGCCACTGTGCAGGAACGGTCTTGCTGGAGTGCAGCGAATAGATGGCAGCGAACCCATCATTTGGTTCCGAATAGTTGCTCTTTGTTTGGCACAAATGATGCACTTACGAACGTATTGCTTCACAAGTTCTCTCACACCAATGATCCAATAAGCGGTTCGCAAATAATTAATCATTAATTGTGGACCTCCATGTAGAGTTTTACTATGAGCGTCCGCAACTAGGAGTAGGGTAAAGTGTGACTTCTTGGGTAAAATTATGGGATGCTTTATAAGCTCATCCAGTGGAGCCTTATCTATTCGTCCCTGACCTCTCATGATGCCTTTATTATCAAGGTAAGGACATAAGGATTTGAGTGTACTATTTTTCAAAGGTAAGTCTGATTTATCATATAATTGGTTGTATTCTGTTGAAAACTCTTTCTTTTGTACTATCTTTATACAATATTCTAATGCTTCATGTATCTCTTTCTTTTGCAGGTAATGTTTGCTTCTGGCGTCTCTGTTTAGGAATCGACGACAATATGCGACAACCCTTAATAACCTTGGCAATGAAGAAAATCTCTCAAGTAAGTCAAAGTCATCTGATATAATAACTCCTACATGAGTCTTAATCGACTGTTCTAAATTAATCTCTAAATCTTTTGGCCTTATGTAACTAATTTCCTTTTCTTTCAGCAACTGCGGTCCTGAAAACCACATTGTATTTTGCCTAAACAAACTTGGTGACAACCCTCGCGAGGCAACATCCGCTGGATTATCTTTAGTCGACACGTGGAACCACTGCGAAGCCGTCATTGTGGTTAAGATTTCGGATGTCCTATTGGCGACAAAGGTTTTCCACTTACTGGGGTGGCTGTTGATCCAGGCTAACACCACAGTAGAGTCTGTCCACGCTTTAACCTTATCTTTGGGTATATCCAATACCTCAGCAGTTTCCATCAATAGTTGTGACAGTAGAACTGCCCCACATAACTCCAGACGAGGAATGCTAACTTGTTTTATTGGTGCCACACGATTCTTTGCAGCCAGCAATGACACCTTGACCTCTCCTACGTCATTAGCAAGTCGCATATATACTACAGCGGCATATGCTACCTTCGACGCGTCACAAAATCCATGGAGCTCTACGTCGGTTTCTACGGTTTTCCCCAGCCAACGAGGTATATGAAGTTCGGTAAGTAATGTTAGCTCTCCCCGGTAAGTACGCCATTCTTCAGTTAATTCTTTAGTAAGTGGTTCATCCCAACCGAGACCCGCGAGCCATAATTTCTGTATAAAGATTTTAGCTACAACTATTGTTGGCGCTAGCCAACCCAATGGGTCGAATAATCTAGCTATGTCAGAGATTACAGTTCTTTTTGTTGCCGGTGTATTCTGAAGCGGCGGGAGCTGGACGGTGTACTGGAAGGAGTCTTCACTGCGATCCCAGGTAAGTCCCAAGATCTTCATAGTATTATCTAATTTCATTTCTAATTCCTTTTGATCTCTATCTTTAGCTTTACTCTCATTTTTTTCGTTGTTCTCCACTTTATGTTCTATTGTATTAATTTGATCTAATAACTCTTTATTGTTAGTGCTCCACTTTTGAAGTTCGAAACCTCCTTTGGCTAAAAGTTCTTTCATTTGCTTATAGATTTCGATTCCGCTAGTGACGTCATCGCATCCGGTCATTAAATCGTCCATATAGTAGCATCTTAGTACTTTTTCAGCCACGAGAGGATATTCGTCGCCTTCGTCGTAAGCAATTTGATGGAGAGTTCTAACCGCCTGGTAAGGTGCCGACGCTGTTCCAAAAGTAACGGTTACAAGTTCATAGTCTTTGATCGACTCGTTAGGACTGCTCCGCCAGAGTATCCTTTGAAACATAGCATCCTCATCAGCTACTCTGATTTGACGATACATTTTGATTATATCGGCTACTAGTCCAATAGAGTGAGTTCTCCACCTCATAATTGTGTGCCTCAAATCCGCTTGTAATGTTGGTCCAACCATCAAGGTATCATTTAAAGACACTCCTTTATTGTTCTTTTGGGATGCATTGAACACAACTCTAACCTTAGTGGTGGTTTTGTCATCTCTTACGACGGCGTGATGTGGTAAGTACACAGCTATTTCTTGTTTATTGTCATCTTGTTTTACAGGTCGCAGGTGCCCTAACCGTAAGTATTCTTCTATTACATCAGAGTACTTTTCCTTTAGCTCAGTGTTCTTTGCCAACCTTTTCTCTAATGATTTTAATCTGTTTTCAGCTATAGCGCGAGAATCACCTGCTGTGCACTGTGGATCCTGAACTCGAAATGGTAACCGGACTTCATACCTACCGTCTGCTCTTCTTTTAGTTGTGGCCTTGTAAAAGTCTTCACATTGTTGTTCTTCTGGTGAAAGAACCTTTTTTGTACTAGTTTGATCTTCAATTTCCCAAAACTTTTTAAGAATTTGATCCAAATTGAACTGAGCGTGTGCTACATTAACGCATGGTTGTGTATAACTTGAACTATTATTAATATTTGACCTATGTACTACACCAGATAGAATCCATCCTAATGTGGTGTTCTGAGCAATTAAAGTAGCAGTTGGACTTTTGATCATACCTGTTTTTATTATGCAACCATACACATCTGCGCCTAGTAAAATATCAATTTTACTAGGTTGATTGAACTGTGGGTCGGCCAACTGTAATTTGGTGATATCGAGCCAGTTAAAAGTATTTTTATTTAATGCCTGATCCGGTAGATATGAAGTAATTTTACTAATGACGTAAGCGTTGAAATTTAATTTAAAACTAAAATCTACCCTGGATTGAATAGTTATATTCACCATATATTTCGCTATAGTTGACTTCTGCCCTAAGCCTGACACCATTCCATGTATGGGAATTTTCTTAAGCCTTAAGAACTGCACTGTGTCCTCGGTCACAAAACAAGCCTGAGAACCTTGGTCCAACAGAGCTCTTACTACCTGATAGTTATCCGTCTTGGACTCAGCCTTTACTAGAGCAGTGGCTAGTAAAACTTGTCCAGGAACAGGAACTGTGTTGGTCGATATGCAAGAGACCACTGGAACAGAACTAGTCGAAGGACTAGCTTCACCGACAGTAGGTTTTGATGCAGTATCACTTTTATAAGTACCGTCCAGATTTGGGTGCAGCAAAGAATGATGACGCTTATGGCAAAGTTTGCAAGTTGTTGGCTTCTTACAGTTTATTACCGTGTGATTACCTCCTAAACAATTAAAACAAATGTTGTGTTTCGCTACAAAATTACGTCTTTCCTCCAAGGGTTCCTTTGCAAATCTTTTACAAAAGCAAAGTTTATGAGACTCATTACAATACTCACAACGTATGTTGCTTGAACTCACTACCATTGATTTAGTAACATGAGAGTGATTATTCTGATTTTGAACATTTCTCTTTGGTTCTATAAATTCAAGAGCGCGGAATCGGTTCTCTAAAAACGTAGCAAATTCATCATAAGTAGGCAATGCATTGGAATCGTTATTACTGAGGCTTAATTCCCATTGTTTCCGCGTTTCTGAATCGAGCTTAAAAGTAACTATGTGGATGATAATGACATCCCAAGTTGTCACATCTACCTTTAGATTTTTCAAACCGTTAAGACAGTCATTTGTTGTGTCTAACAACTCCTTTAAAGAAATCGCTGACTCAACATGCATACGTTTTAACCCGAAAAGACGTTTCAAAATGCAGTTAACTAAATACTTTTTGTTGCTGTATCTTTTCTCTAGTTGTGCCCAACACTGACTGTAATTTGCTTCGGACACCGGTGTTTGTCTAACAAGCTGTTCAGCCTCACCGCTAAGATGACTCTTTAAGTAGTGCATTTTCTGAACATTGTCCAAACTACTATTGTTATGCACGAGTGATACAAATAAGTCTTTAAAAGTTGTCCACTCAGAGTATTTGCCACTAAAATTTGGAATTGATATTTTTGGTAATTTTACAAAAGAGTTTGTACTTGACTTATTTAAGTTACTAGAAGTACCAGGTTCAGGAATAGTAGCCTTAGGAACATCATATTTAGCAAGCATGGACTTAATCAGACATGTGTATGTGACATATGTATCTTCTGTACTATCATATAATTCCGATAACATTTTATTCCCTTGCGTTTCATATTGTTCATACAGTTTAGAGTAATTAGTTACAAACAAATTCCAGTCCCGTTCTAATACCTCTCTTCTAGTTTGAATGTAATCAAAAGACAATCTATCTTTAGGCGACTTTTTAAAATTAGTCAAGCCTCGCTGAATAACATTATGAATTTCCTTTAAAAGATTAACTAACCCTTCCATTTTATTGACCAAAATAACAACTATCAAAAGATAAACAATTTACTTGTGTAAATAAACAACTCTAATAAAATTTCATTAACCTAACAACCAACATACAAAACAATTTAAAATAAATTTCATAAGTACATACTTGATTTAATTTTTCTAAGTGACCAAACTACGAAATTAATCTAAGTGTAAAAATTCACTAAAAATTTTACAAGTGTTTGAACTTAATTTACTGGGACGGAAATCCGGCATAGACTCCCCGTTCCCTCGTTTTTTATAAAACTATTCTAAGTCTAACATGCACAAATTACTCTAAGATAAAATTAAGTTAAAATAAAACTAAGTCTTTTCTTCATAGATCACAATCCGATAAAATATTATAAGTCCGAAATTTCTTTGTAATAGAGTTCAAAATTGCTTGAAACTTCACTTGAAATGTAACTATGAAAAGAGTACTCACAGTTGTAATTCACTTATACATACGACGATGATTCTTGGTTGAATTGATGATGTCACTTGTCACTAGTCCAAGCTACTAGTGGCGCCCTCTATACTGCCAATGTTGTCCTCACTCGAAGTGCCGGAATTGTCCCGCTGTCACTTCAAGTGTTGCCAGTTGCTGCGTGTCAGTTGTTCTGAGTGCTGTCAATTGTCACCTTGCGCTGCTCCAGATAGCTCGACTTCCTTCTCTGCTGATGACCTTGCTGCAAGGGGCCCGTACCTTTGCCGCAGCGATCCACTGCGAGTACGGGGGGAGTGAACCCAACGGGCCACTCGTTCTCAAAAAATATCCGGTTCGTACGGATCAATGTTTCCTAGCTAAGCTACTAGGTGATCTGCTGACCTACTAATACACAAGATGGGGTGAAGATAAATAAAACCGCCTCTGTGTACTGATCTAAGCTGGTATATAATTCGGTCTTACAAAAAACATCAACTTTGGCTTATAGTATCATAGGTAACCAAACCATAGCGCGATTCAGAATTGCCTTGTCAACTAACAACGCCATCTATCGAGGCATGAGACAACTTTTTAACAATAATATTATTTTTGAACTTAACAATAAGTATGATCTTGAACAGTCTTCGTTTTCTAAACTTAATTGTAAATATTTAGTAAAATCTATTCAAAACAGTTTTCATTACAAAGATTTTTTTATTTTAACAGTTAGTTCAACATAACCAAAAAAGTTAAAATTAAAAAAAATATATTTGCTTCCCATTTCTAAAGCTATCTTAACTGTAGATACTTATCCGTTATTGTTTAGTGTTTGTAAACAAATGAACAATACAAATAAATAAAAACAAAAGTATTACAACAGTACCCTACACGGGGATTGAACCTAAACCGTTTCGGTTGTAAAACCCTAACGGTTTTAAATAAGGGTAGCTTGTAAATATTAAGTAGTTTAACATAATAACTGTCTTTAAATAAACAAGTTAACTGTTATTTACACAAATAATTGTATAGAGGTATAGTTTGTAAGTTTGAAAGTAGGTGATGATGATGTATTACCTATACACGAAACTACTCATCCGATTTCAAAAGTTCTTTCACTGACTTATAGCTCTAAGTTATTGCTGAGTGTCATAGTGTAGTTTATGCAAAATAAATATCTAATCTTAAAGGTATTTTAATGAACATTATATTTCTGATTAAAAGCGATACTTAAAATAGGTTTATAATTTGCAAAAATTTGCGTAAACTTTAACAATTATTATATTACTAGCTGTCCCCCGCGACTTTGTTCGCGTATTTTAGTTTCAACGGTTTTTCATTTTTGCAACATTTTTCATTTATGCTCCGCTCCTATTGGTCGTAGCGTGATGTTATATAGCCTATAGCCTTCCTCAATAAACGAACCATCCAATACAAAAAGATTTTTTCAATTCGAACCAGTAGTTCCTGAGATTAGCGCGTTCAAACAAACAAACAAACTCTTCAGCTTTATAATATTAGTATAGATACTAGCGACCCACCCAGGTTTTGCACCGCACGGGTGTACAAAACATTATTGAATTACACACAAACCTTCCTCATAAATTACTCTATCTATTACTGAAAACTGCATTAAAATCCGTTGCGCAATTTAAAAGATCGGAGCGTAGAGACAGCAGGAGCGACTTTGTTTTAGAATCCTTACTAATATTATAAATGCGAAAGTAACTCTGTCTGTCTGTCTGTCGCGCCAAAACTACTGAACTGATTTAAATAAAATGTGGTACACAGATAGTCTAGAGCCTGAGAAAAGACATAGGCTACTTTTTGCCGCGATAACCAACATCGAGCCGCGGGAAAAAACTAGTATGTAATAAAGATTACAAGCAGTTAAATTACAAAATGATTTTGTAGGTAAGTAGGTACTTAATTTATTTTGAGTTCCAATACAACCAAACATTTTATTAAAAAAACATACTTTCTAGACGTTACACAAATTATTTTAGACATAAAAATATTTGAAACATTTACTGTCCGAACTCATGAACCTATTATGATGGTTTCGACTTACATAACAGATAGATCTATATAGTTTGACAAGGGACAGATTATGTCATTAAAAAAAGGATGCTTCAAAACAAATGTTCTGGCTGACCTACCCTAATCTCTCAAAAAAATGTGTAGGGAACGAAACGGGTGATTATAAATGAGTTCCGTATGTTTTTTTATTAATGCACACTTCGATATAGTCTTGCTTGGCTGTGTTAGTGAAAATACTATTTATTCGGAATATTCATATTCTGGGTTTAAATAATATTAAAATAAAATGAAATCTATATATTTAAAAATGAAATGACGTTTGTTTGTCTCGCTAAAATTTCAGAGCAGCTGGACCGATTTGGTTAAATATTTTTTATTCTATTCGCCAAAATACAAGGAGAGTATAAAAACCAAAAAAAGGTAGTGTTGGTAGGGTAGGGTTGGTAGTCAGTTGACGGAAGCGAAGCCTCGGACACAGCTAGTAGTAAATTAAAATAGATTTTTATTTACTTTGCTTTAGTAATTAGTGTCAGTCTCAGGACAAATACGCACTTTCGTCCCGGCCCACAATGGTCCAATTTACATAGAACGACTGGCATTCTCCTTTAAATAATAATAAAAAAAGCAATGACACTTCGGAAGTGCCGACAAAAAATGAAAACTTGAACAATTACGATATATGTACATACTTATAAACAGAGGTGTCGGTAACGGTAACAGTGTCGTGAGTTTAATTGATTTTTCTCATCTCAAATGTACATTGGACAGCGATGTGGACGAATTTTTTGATGCCATATTTTAGGTTTATGTTTAATTAGATTATTTTTATTTTATTATTTCTTTTGTGTAGTAGTGTAGGTATATACACATAAAAGAAAAAATTAAATAAAAATATTACATATATTCAAAATCAACCTTATTTCATATATTATATATTTTTTAATAATGTAATCATAAGTATGCTCTTTTTTTTAACAAAAAGAATGTAATTCTAGTATTTAAGTAACCACTTTTGTTAAGCTATTTTATGTATTATGATAATTATTATTGTGCATGATGTGGTCTCCTGTAATTGAAGGAGTACACTAACCTTAAAATGTATATCATGTATTATGTGATTTATTGTGTACTTTCATTGTTGGAGATCCAAATAAATAAATAAATAAATATAAATAGTTATGTTTATTTGAAATTAATAAAATCCTGCATTAAAAAAAATATATTTCTACGGACCAATAAAAACAAATCCCATCTCAAAAAAAACAATTTCTATGATGACTTGACTTGACTTGACAAGTCTAGAACAATTACAATAT
Source organism: Diachrysia chrysitis (assembly GCA_932294365.1). Lineage (NCBI taxonomy): Eukaryota > Metazoa > Arthropoda > Insecta > Lepidoptera > Noctuidae > Diachrysia > Diachrysia chrysitis. The sequence continues at coordinate 6,610,168 of OW028670.1, forward strand.
ATGTAGATACCTACAAACAGAGTTGGCGGTCGCGGTAACGGTAACAGTGTCGCGAACCCAATGGTTTTTTTCCATCTCCAAAAATGCCCAACGCGCCTAAAGTTTTAACTTAAAAAAACACACTCCTACGTTTAATAAAATAACGAACTATTTATTTATCACTGGAATGTCAACGGAACCCTAAAACAGATGACTCACAACACAACCCAGAGGGGTTCCGAACAGTATAATATGATAAACGATTGACAAAAAATAACGTTTAGACGACATTTTCTAGTTTGTAGCTGTCTTTGAGCAAGCTTTGATGTAAATTTTACTGATATTAATAAATATAATACCAGTCAAATAAAATCAAATCAAATTATTTATTTTTTGTAACTAAGATTAAAAACAGATAATAAAAGGAAAAACTTAAACCTCAGGCAGGACTCAAACCTGCGACCACTGGCTTGACGCGCCAGTAGCTCTACCAACTAAGCTACCGACGTCACTGCCTGGAAGTTTAAATTTTACAAGTCACATAAATCTTTTTTTTTCCTAACTGGCCACTGAGAAGAATTGTCGAAACAAACTCAGGGGGTCAGCCTCTTTTAAAGTCCAGACAATCATTGTAATTAAAATATTGTGTTAATAAATGCAGCGTCTTCTCTGGACTGGCCTTTTAAAGAAAGAGCCAGCTCGACCTGAGCAAGCCTGTGCCAACCATGCTCGAGGGAGCTGCACAACCCCACACACAACAATACCACCAGTGGCACCATAAAATAAAGTCTTACTATGGGATACTGTGTTACCCAGTAAAATGGGTTGTGGAAGTCAGATAGGCAGTTGCTCTTTGAAATACGGTATTCAGCTGAATCTGGTGAGACTGGAACCCGACCCCAATATAGCGTGTTGAAAAGGCTAGACCGAAAAAGATTTGACATCAAAATATAGGCCTTTATTGTTTCATAGCTCTTCTCATCTAAAGAATAAGGATGAACTACACGCATTAATCACCACTCGGATCTTAATTACTTTTTATGCGAATCAATCGATACTCATATTATCAATGCGAGAGTAGCTGTGTCTGTCTGTTTGTGTGTTACACATTCACGGCGAAACTGCTCAACAGATTTGAGTGAAATTTGGAACACAAATAGTTTGAAATCTAGATAAACATATAGGTTGGTTTTTATTGACTATTGATGCAAACTGCAGTTTTTAAGACAGGTTTTAAAATTATGTACGTTCGGGCATAGTTGTGGGCAAAAGTTGTTATTATAAAAGTTAACTGAATTTTAAGTCGCTGTTAAAGCTCACGCTGTCTGTCATAAGTAAAATCTTAAAATTAGTCTCAAAACAGAACGCGCCGTTTTATTTAAACTATCTCAAAACCTAATATTATCGGAGCCATCTATATTTTCGCATAAACGTCTGTCGTCGCACAGAAAATCACTTAAATCAGTAAACGAGCGTATTACTTACAGCTTCCAAATTTGCTTACGCTTGGCCGAACGGGTTACTAGCAACGCGCGCGCTCTACGCTTGTCAATGTATACTCAAACTTCGGTAAGTTGCATTTTAGTATTTGGGCGTGAGTCACCGGAAACAATGAAAAGATTCTGTTTTACTCAGAAATCGAACTTGTACCGTTACGATCATAAAACCATAACGGGTACCTTGTGTATATTGTTGCCTTTACCTCATAAACACTTGAAAAGGATACTTGTCCCTTTATTTGCCTTGAACATTCAGGTTAAGGAGCCCTTGATGAGGTCAAAATTCGGATGGGTTAAATTTTATATCTATTGGTGCAATACAATTTTGTTGAGTTGGTGTTTTGACAAGTTAAATATGCATAAAAATTTATAATATCATTTTAATATGACAAAAACGGTTGTTAGAATGTTTGGTATTATTTCCCGTCAAAACGACTAAACTGATTTTGATGAAACATCGCAGTACTATAGCTAAAACTTCAAAATACACCCAGGTTGTGCACCGCACGGTACAACCGTTACCAAAACATTATTAAATTACACACAAACCTTCCTCTTGAATCACTCTATCTATTTCTGAAAACTGCATTAAAATCCGTCGCGTAGTTTAAAAGATCTAAGCGTAGAGACAGTGGTTGCGACTTTGTTTTAGAATCCTTTCTAATATTATAAATGCGAAAGTAACTCTGTCTGTCTGTCGCGCTTTCACGCCAAAACTACTGAACCGATTTAAATGAAATTTAGTACACAGATAGTCTAGAGCCTGAGAAAGAACATAGGCTACTTTTTGCCGCGATAACCGACATCGCGGGAAAACGCTAGTTCAAAATAAAAACCAAAAAATGTGTCTATATAAAAGTTTACTTTAAGTAGTTATATTAGATAAAAATACCCACTTTCACATTTTTTACTAGTCGAGAATTGAACTCGGACCGTTACAGTTATAAAACGTAACGGCTAACTTTTTATACTATTGTGGGCAGAACAATGTATTTTATGTGTTTATATTACTTATTGTAAGATAGTGCGAAAAAACTAACAAGATAATTTAACCGACGTAAAAAAAGGAGAGTTCCGATATTATCCATAGGTACTAATATTATAAATGCGAAAGTAACTTTATCTGTCTGTTTGTTACGCATTCACAGCCAAACAGCTGAACCGATTTTGATGAAACTTGGTATAGGATAAACTTGGATGCCAAGAAAGGAGATAGGCTATTTTTTGCCGGGATATCCGATATATACCACGTAGGCTATTATAAAAGTCAATCTAAAGTCTAGTCTATCAAATTCTATATACCTATAGTATATCAAAAGCGGTTCAGCGGCGTAACCGTAAAAGCATGATAGACAGACAGACAGATCGAAAGACAGATAGAGTTACTTTCGCTTTTATAATATCGACCTCCGTGGTCGAGTGGCGTACACACCGGTTTTCAAGGTGTCGCTAGCTCTGAGGTCCCGGGTTCGATTCCTGACCTGGTCAATGTAAAAAATTACTTTTCTACATTGTGTCGGGTCTGGGTGTTTGTGGTACCTTCGTTGTCTCTGAATTCCATAATACAAGTGCTTTACTTACTTGTGTATGTATGTCCATGCATATTATCTCCGAAACAACTTATTTGATGCAATTAATCTTTTTTAATTTGCTTATTTTAACTTAAGGAACAATGCAATGTTCCATGACTTAAATGCAACTCAATTTTAAGTAGCAGTTAAGTTTCATCTCGTCACTTTAATTTGTATATAACAATAGATAGACATTTAAGTACGTCTTAAAGTTAAGTTGAGCTTAAGTGTTCGGGGGTTAGGTGATAAAAAGGCAAGTAAAACCGCGTGTCAAAGTTAGTAGACATATAAAATTATTAAATTCAACCGCATTTTGTAAAATCGCATTGTTTCAAGTTAACCACATTGTATAGACCATATTTCATTCACGTATGGGTCCCGCATTCAAACTTACGATTTGCTCAAAAAAAGAACACGTTTTTAATATATATTTTACTCAGATGTATCTACATGGAAATTTGTCGTTTATGCGATGATAATAAGGCTCGTTTTACTGTGTATTTGTGCTGGTAATTTTTGTTTTAAATATCAATGTTTTGTTACGTTTAAATGTTGAGGATATGACTTGATTTTTTTTTAATATTTTTTGGAAGTTATGTTTTTGTAAAGATTTTTTAAAGAAATTATATAATCAATATTACGTGAGGACATGACTGGGTTTTTTTGGTAAAATATTATTTAAATACCTATTTTTAAATTCTTTGGGAGTAGTGTCTACTCGAATAATTATTTCGTTTCCAATTAAGTGAAGTCTAGCGGAGTAGAGAACCAATCCGGAAATGCTAGACAGTGATAATACTATCTGCTTGCTTACGGGACGGAAAGAGCTAAACATATGTCAAGGCCGCGAAATATTGTCGTAGTAACCTATGTCCTTCCTCAGGCTCTAGAATATCTGTGTACTAAATTTCATTTAAATCGGTTCAGTAGTTTTGGCGTGAAAGCGCCACAAACGGACAGACAGAGTTACTTTTGCATTTTCGCATATTAGTTAGTATTATAAATTAAGAATTAAAAACTCCCCTACGGATACCATCAACATCTAGATTTACAGTTAATTGAAAACAAACAAGGCCTTCCTGATTCTTTCCGACAAATTGCTCACTAATCGTTAAGCTATTACAACCATTTACATCGTATCTACTGTTTTTACAAGATGGCTCTCAGATTAGCATACAGTAAAGGTATTTAAACAAATATTTCAAAAGAAACAATAATAGTTCTAGTTGCTTACCGTGTTAGGCTGGGTATGTTTTTGTTGAAGGCGCCAGGGACGGAGCTGGTTGAATAAAAAAGATTATATAACCTTTCTATGACGGCTAATAGAGCAGAATGGAAGGAGAAAACATTGTGCGCCGACCCCAAATAAATTGGGAAAAGGGCAGGAAGAAGAAGATATAACCTTTCTAATATTGCATTTGTTAATAGTTCTGTTGTCTAAGCATTCAGAGTACAACGCTGTCCAAATACAACGCTGTCCAAAAAATACAAGTGATAATTCAGAAAAAAAAGATTTATGCCAGTAATTGGTAAAGCTATGTTGTGCGGTTGAAAAAATTATCTCTTACATCGATGTATGACACAGACTCCGATTCTGTTGAACCCATACTAAACTTATAGGCCATTGGTATCTTTTTCACTTGTACACAATTAGAAAAGGACAGACGAATATTAGAGCGGTCAAATTTAGTTTCGACTAAAATTCTCATACTAATCTACCGACACGCAGAAACGTGTGCATTAAAACACAGTGATGTTCAAGGCGGAAACTGGTTGGAAATTTTCAAGTAAGTTGTTACCTGTTGCCGTCCTTTTCTCACGCTGTAGTGAAAGATAGCAATGGTTTAATTTTGATTTAGTTAGCATACAAGAGAATCGGCGCCACTGTCAAATTTCTAAATTAGAAATTATAAGTTTGAAATCGCAAAAACGTATTTTAATTGTTACCAAACAACAAATTAGTGATATCCAGATCTTTTTCTTTACTTGTGACGTTAGACCAAGCATCATTAAGAATTTCGTGATTCTAGGTCGACGTTAAAATTTCTCGAAAATGTATGGAAAAAACAACATAAATGGCTGTACTTTTTATACGCGTTGATATTGAAGCTTGAATTTTTTATTGCATCAAGGGTCCGTCGACTTCAGTATTTGATATAAATATCAAAATGACATAAACACGCGTTCCCAAAAAAAATCTTAAAAGAGAACAACAAAGTGATCCTCTAAGGGTGAGGTACGGAACCCAAAAAACCGACTAAATAGGCATGCTTCCTAATTTTTTTTTTAATGTCCACCTGGTAGATTATTGAATTTTATTGGACACGTATTTTTTCTTTTTTCCTGCAAACAAATAATGATCAAAATACAGAGAACGGAAATTTCGCGTGACGTCACTCCTCGCTACAATTTTTACCAAGGCGCGGCGTCATAAGCCCCCACTCCGAAACTTTAAAGCGCTGTATCTTTGTATTTTTTTATCGTTTTGATAAAAGAAAAAATACGCGTCTAATATTTTTTTATTATCTAACTGACGGACTAAATAGATTTTAACTTTTCATACCCAGTCAACATCCCTATTGCATTTTTGTCCATATTTGTCCCTATGTAATCAAATGACACTAAGCAACATGATGTTTACACTAAAATAAAACAGAAAAATCAAATAAAAACAATCACCTAACTCCATCCCTGCACGAAGCGAACAGGAACGTATATATTACTATATTAGTCGCGCGACTGCGTCCGGGTTTTCTTGCTCCCTTCAAAGTAATTGCCGTTAGGTTCTCTACAAATTAAAAAGGCTTATCAGTTGATGTTTCTAACGAGTATTGGTATGTTTACTTTTGTATTTAAATAGTGTAGATGACTGGGTATTAAAATACCAAATCTATTTAGTCCGTCAGTTAGATAATGAAAACATAATTAACACGTATTTTTTGAATTTTTTTAATGATGAAAATCTAAGTAGATAGAGCGAATCAAAGTTTAGGAGTAGGGGATAAAATATATTTATATTATACTAGCTGTCCCCCGCGAATTTGTTCGCGTGTTTTAGTTTCAACGGTTTTTCATTTTTGCAACATTTTTCATTTATGCTCCGCTCCTATTGGTCGTAGCGTGATGTAATATAGCCTATAGCCTTCCTCAATAAACGGACTATCCAATACAAAAAGAATTTGTCAATTCGAACCAGTAGTTCTTGAGATTAGCGCGTTCATACAAACAAACAAACAAACTCTTTAGCTTTATAATATTAATAGTATAGATAAAATTTATATTATTATAATAGCTTTTGCATAATATGTACAAAATGGTGATGTCATGCGACATTTAAAATGAATGTATAGTCATGACTTTTTTGTAACGTAAAAAAAATACGTGTTTAATATTTTTTAATTATATATCTGGAGGCATTAAAAAATAACTTATCTACGGTCTAACCCATTACGCATTAAGGCGAAGAAAGTATATATATATGTAATATACCGGTAGGTATATTACATATATATATACTTACGTATTATCTATACTTCATTTGCAATTAACACATAAGGTTCAGTTTGCGCTCCAACTTCATAATTTTTATGACTTTTTCAACAGAAAGTCTAAAATTAACTTTATTTATACGAAACGTAACTCTCTCTCTTTCTATCTTTAATAACTTATATCGCCGTCTCAACTTCCGTTCGCCTCGCCCGATCACACTGTCCGTAACGATCTCGTCACGCATTCGCCAGTTTCCTACCCAAGTCTTAAGGAGTTTTACTTCAAAAATCGTAATAGGTTTTTTTATTAAAGTCTACCTTTTTCTTTTACTAAAAGTGTATAAAAATTCTAGTATTTTTTTATGTAATTTAAGATCTTATTCCACTCTTTACGACTTTTGAGAACGTCCACATTATGTCAAACATAATCTTCAATTCACTAAAATAAAAGTACACAATAATTGAAGATTTTCCGTAAAAATAAAAATAAATTACTTACTTATTGAACACATTTGAGCAACATTTTGTAAGTACCACAAGTAACACACGTTGATAAAGGAAAATGAATGTTAAAGCGTTGGAATAAGGAAGCTTTTTTCCTAAGTGTTAGCAACAAATGTAAAGGAAAATGAAAGTTAAGGCGTTAAAAATAAAGACGCTTTTTTCCTGACCTATTTGTGTGGTAGACTGTTTTTTTTATAATTCAAATAAATCTCATATATTTTCGAAATATCGAATGTGTAGGTGGCCTGTTATGCAATAACTTTAAATATTAATTATCACTACAACATAGTATAAAACAAAGTCGCTTTCTCTGTCCCTATGTCCCTGTGTATGCTTAAATCTTTGAAACTACGCAACGGATTTTGATGCGGTTTTTTTTAATAGATAGAGTGATTCAAGAGGAAGGTTTATATGTATAATAACATCCATTAAATAGTGGAGAAGTACTGTAATTTTTGAGGTTTCTAATGTGATGTCGTAAATAATTACATTTTTTCCGCTTACATTGCAAACGCAGGCTGAACCCTACGAGTTTTATCAAAATAATGTACTAAGTATTGTACACATTGAAAAGGTCTACAGAAAAGTCCGTGATGGTATATGTCTATCTCTTATGGATAACCCACAATAACTTTTTTTTGTCATTTACTTTTTACGTCAAATAATGGCTAATTTTCGAAGCGATTTTAACCAATACAGCATTAATCCTTAACCAATTAAATACCTTGAATACATTGTTCATTTAATATAGATCTATATGGCCCTTTACACCGTATGATTTAAGTGAATATTTTCGAAGATATTACCGATTTAAAAATTGCGGGACGTATTATTATTCCGTTGCGTAGTTTCAAAGATTTAAGCATACAAAGGGACATAGGGACAGAGAAAGCGACTTTGTTTTATACTATGTAGTGATTAAAAGAGATTGTTCTTCTCTCATTGTATACTCGGAAAAAAGGCGTTAAAACTGTCTTAATGGCCGATGAAAGATCGGCGTAGTCACGATAATTGATACGGTACTTAATATTTGTTAATTAATTTATACGATGTATGACAAAGAATTCTATCTATTTAATAAAAAGTCGTTACCTTGAATGTTGAAAAAAATCTACAAAAAATTATTTTACATTAAAATAAATAAATATCTTAGGACATTTCACACACGGTCATCTGATCACAAACTAGGCAGAGCCTGTGCTATGGCAACCAGACAACTGATAAACATACTTATATATTTCTAAATACATACATATTATAGATAATTTAAACGTTTACAGTTTCCGGTAAAGACATCTTTTGCAATGACCATTAATAAATCGCAGGGTCAAACCTTCAACGATGCAGGCTTAGATTTGAGCGTTGACTGTTTTTCACATGGACAACTGTATGTCGCTCTTTCAAGAGTGACCTCCAGAGAAAACATGTTTGTATTGTCTAATGACAAGAAAGCTGTGAACGTTGTTTATAAAGACATTCTGTAATATGTTGTAATATTGTTGTTGTAAATAGTTAAAAATGTAAAAAGTAAATAAGTAAAAATGTAGTGTATGAATTTAGATATTCCAAAGATAGCAGGAAATCTTCATGGTATAGGGAAAGGGGGATTGTTTTACTCCAAATTTAACGCGTGCGGGCCACGGGCAGTAATGAATAAATCAAAACTACTGGATCGATTTTAATCACATAGGCTATATATTTTATACCCGTGCGAAGCCGGAGCGGGCCGCTATGTTTTTATATACAACGTTTACAGTTTTTCTGTAGTGTATTTAGTATCAGCATTGCACCCGTGCGAAGCTGGGGCGGGTCGCTAGTTTCATAATAATATAGCTTTATAAAATTATTGAGAGCCCACCGTGCCTCTGAAAGCAAGTTGGTCCCGGCTGAAGAGAACAATAAATCAACTATAGAGTGCGCCTAGCAAGTATGAACTTTTGTCACTAGTATGAACAAGTAAAAACGTAAAATTTGTGACAATCAGTGCGCGCCGTTTTATTAAAACCATGTCATTATATCGGAACCATCGTTATTTTCACAGAAACGTCCGTAGTCGCTCGGAAAATCACTTTAATCAGTAAACGAGCGTAGTGCTTACAGCAAAAAATCTGCTTACGCTCGGCACAACGGGCTACTAGCAATGCGCGCACTCTATACTTTTCTATATTTACTCTGAGGTTTTATTGTCATACGTTGATTTTGGACAATTTGTTAAGTCATTACAATTCTGACGACATGTCTAATTACACACTGAGTTACTTAATAAAATGTGCTGTGGAGGTCAGATAGCCAGTCGCTCTGTAAAATACAGTATTCAGCTGTCGGTAAGACTGGAAGCCGACCCTTTAGGAAAAGGCTAGGCAGAAGAATAATTACTTAGGGACTAATGATTGACGGGCCTGTTGGTCTAGTGGTTAGTGACCCTGACTGCTAAACCGGAGGTCGTGGGTTCTATTCCCACCCAGGACGAATCTTTGTGTGATGAGCACGATCATTTGTTCTGTGTCTGGGTGCAATTTATCTATAATATGTATGTATTTAGAAATATATAAGTATGTTTATCAGTTGTCTGGTTGCCATAGCACAGGATTTGCCTAGTTTGGGATCGGATGACCGTGTGTGAGATGTTCCAAGATATTATTATATTATTATTAATTATATTTATAAATTAACATAGTAGAAAAAATAATAAGCTTTGAGCTCCAAACATGAACACAAAACAAGAGTGCAACACTCAAACTAGAACATCGCGTTTTTTTTTAAATCACGACTTATTTTAACTTTAATTTAATACAGGTAGGTAGTATTGTCATTGTGAGTATTTATTAAATTTAATAAAATAAATCCCTGTGACCTCCACAGATCCTTTTTAGTATCCTGGTGTGAAGATCCCTAAATAAAGTCAAATAATGATAAGCCAAATACAAACAGGTTTTGTAACCATATTGTTTTTGGTAACATCCCGCTGGTTTGGCGCGAATTGCACTAATCATAAACAATATAGATTTTTGTTTTAAATTGTTTTTTTTTCGTTCATATAAAGTTAGAATAATGCAACGATGTGCTAGCCAGTACTAGTTGTCAACCGAAGCGATGTTCACTGGTTAAAACGTAAATTTAATATCGGCTAAATTCGGTGAATATCTACGTTTTACTATTTCTAGTGTGTATATTATGTAGTGTAATTGAGTGTTGTGATGGCCTAATGGTTCAATGAAGTGTGCACAAGGTTGCAGGTTCGAACCCATTACAGGCAAGTACCAATGTGACTTTTCAAAGTTAAGTATATGTACTTTCTTAATTATTCTAAGACATCATTGACAAACGGTGAAGGATAATATGAGGAAACCTGGATTCCAACAATGAGAATCTAAATTCGCCAACCCGCAATGAGCAAGCGTGGTGATCAATGCTCGTTCCTTCTCTATATGAGAGGAGGCTTGTGCCCAGCAGTGGGTATGATGATGACTAGATCTAGCTGGTCTTAGACGTTAAACAATACGTGTGTTTCAACTGTGTTTTTGAAGTAAAACTTCTTTACGCACTACTGACTTGGGGAATAAGCTGGTGAATGGGTGACGAGAGGGTTACGAAAAGTGTGATCGGGCGAGGCGAACGGAAGTTGAGAGGACGATATTAAGCTAGTGCAGTTCCGTATATTACTGTAGGGGCAAGAGAGAGAGGTGCGAGCATACATTTTCTTTCCCTCCTTCTCTCATAGCCAGTTTCGTATATAAAGAAGTTTTACTTCAGTATGGTCTAAAGCACACTCGTTTTTTTAAATGTTTTATAGATTTAGGTGACAACCGCCATAGCTATAATAATAATAATAATATATCTTGGGACAACACACGCACAGCCATCTGATGTCAAACTAGACAGAGCCTGTACTATGGCAACCAGACAACTGATAAACATACTTATGTATTTCTAAATACATACATATTATAGATAAATTACACCCAGACACAGAACAAATGATCGTGCTCATCACACAAAGATTTGTCCTAAGTGGGAATCGAACCCACCTCCGGTTTAGCAGTCAGGGTCAGTAAGCACTAAACCAACAGGCCAGTCAAAGAGACAGAGAACGAGAATTGTTTACTATCACAAATTAAACCACTAAAGTAAGAAGTTATAATAAAAATACGCATGTATTTCTATAATTAAGTAAGTATGAATATAAGAACATACCTAAATTAGATTAAAAAGAACTGTATCGGTCCCCAATTCAATATTAGCATCTTTATTTCAGCTCCATTCATAATTCGTGGCTGCCTTGATTATCGTATTGATCATCAAAAGGTTTTTTATATAGCCACAGGCCTTAAATTATTAAATGGTTACAAAAAACGTACCAAGAATCTACCAAAACCTACCATTGTAAATATTAAACTTAATTTTTCATTCGTCTTTAAATAAAATAATTTTGACAAAACTTGCGGGGGATCTTTACCAATCAATAAATAATATTAAACTATTTCATCCGACATTTTTTCTAAACCAGAGATTTTATCAAAACTTTTTTTAAAGGGACATAGATGTCAAAGGAGGTCGTTCAAGATTGTCTATGAATGGAGTTTATGGTATGCGATTGGAAATGTGGGTTCCGTTGTAGTTTTTTTTAATTGTAATTAATAATAAATATTATTATCATTTAATATTTAAGGGTAGGCAGAATGTGGAAGGCCACACAGATTATTATTTGTTTTTTACTGCGTTATTAGGTTTTTATTATGGAGATGTTGACTGGGTAAGAAAAGTGAAAGAAAAAACTATTTATTCAGTAAATTAGATAATAAAAAAATAAGACACAAATATATTTAACATTTTTTAAATAACTAAAAACTAAGGAGATAAAGCCAATCAAAGTTCACTAGTAGGGGACAATTACGTCACGATGTTACACAAAACGTACGACATCGTGACGTCACGCGACATTTTGAAAAAGTAAATACGTGTCTAATATTATTTAATGACGGACATTTTTTGTATTTGTTTTATTGTTAACTGTATATTTTGTAATTTAATTATCTTGAAGCCTATTCTGTCAACCTGTTTAACAGACATTCATAAAGACACTCTATTAAACACTCAAAATCGATTTAAATATGTATATACATAGTCATAGGATATTACTAGTTGTTGCCCGCAGCTCCACCCGCGTGGATGTAGGTTACGGCGGCAAAAAGTAGCCTATGTCCTATTCTTAGGATCCAAGTTTACCCCATACCAAATTTCATCCAAATCGGTTTAGCGGTTTAGCCGTGAGACAGACACAGGGTAACTTCCTGTTTTTTTTTCTATAAGTTTACTAGCATTGTGCATAAATTAACATTACTAGCAATCTTGTTAACTCCTAAATATAAGCTAAATATACTTGTGTCTGGAGTGGGTTCACGTCAATAGTGCAATGGGCGGGGCTCGAACCTGCGACCTCTCGATCACAAGGCCGTCACCCTAAACATCAGGCTATTGCTGCATATTTATAATTTTGGTATGGATTTTTGACGATAACTGACAGAAACAACATATTATTATTATCTCTGCCTTACCTTAAAAACACCTGCGTGATGATACTCCTTTATCTTTCAAAAAATATCGTAAACTAACTACACAATAAGATTTGACAGAAATGTCACATTGAAACACATAACCTTTTTTTGGGACAGCCATTTTAAAATAATAAACAGATATCAATAAATGAACTTAAAATCAAAATATGTGAATATTATTTTGGTACAGTCAAGTGGAAATAATTATAGGTATAATTATATATATATATTTTTTCATTTTTATTAAACGACTCTGCACTAAGGAATTTAATCCTTGTGTTGTAAGGGGTTTTACAAACATTAAAAACACATGCACAAAGAACACCCAGACTTAGAACAAGTATTTGTGGTACACACAAATGCTTGTCCCATGCGGGGATCGAACCTGCAGCACGTCGCTCACTGTTGTATTCGGGGTGGTGACCTATACCACTCGGCTATCCGTGCAGTCATTAATATTTTATAATTCCTGACTTTTTTAATCAAAGTTATAGATAGATATCTATATAAATAGACCTAGATAACACAATAGTATCACGATCTATATGCAAACCAAGCGTGTCATTTTGACTACCTACTATGACATCAAAAGCACTATTTAGTGATGATTTTAAACTAAAATAAACTTATAAATATGATGTATATATTTTTTTATCATAATGGGCCGTGAAGTTTCTTTCGCAATTATAATAAACTAGCTGTCACGCGCGACTTTGTCCGCGTGTTTTAGTTTTAACAGTTTTTAATTTTTGCTACTTTTTTCATTTATGCTCCGCTCCTTTTGGTCGCAGCGTAATGTTATATAGCTTATAGCCTTCCTCAATATTGGGCTATCCAACACTGAAAGAATTTTTCAAATCGGACCAGTAGTTCCTGAGATTAGCGCGTTCAAACAAACAAACAAGCAAACTCTTCAGCTTTATTTATTTGTATCTCTCTTTTTTCACGGGCTATCCTCAGTATTAAGAATACCCGGTCCTTTGAAAGGCTTACGTGGGGACACAGGTCCAACACGCAGTGGCCTTGTTGAGAACTTTACTCTAAACTGGGATGGGGCATCTACTAGGGCCCATCCACCTCTGCTCTATGGAAGAACAGACATGAATGGTCCAAAGTAGATACAGAGCTATTGTAAATTATGAATGGAAAGTAAAAATTTAGGCTATGTGTAGGTAAATGTTAGTGGATTGGTTATTAGAACTAAATCGGAAAACTATGGCACCTGCCTTCTAACACATATAAATGCAATCAAATAGGCAGGTGGTGACTCGCCAGCTCACCAGATGGGCCCCCCAACATAACCGCCACGATAGGCAGCAGGAGGCAACACCAGTGCGAGCGGCTAGGGGTGTCGAGCGGTGCGGCCCCGATTTCGCCATCGCGGGTCACAGTAGCGGACCCGGAGCGGGTTTCCTCGCTATTACGCCATTAGACACTTCCACCCCCGAGCATATAGCTCTAGCGACCCCTCTCTAGCCAGCCAGTTAAAGCAAGAAAGAGCTGGGAGCCCTCCTAAGGAGTGACTCCCTGGGGCACTCAGGTCCGTTGTGTCGCTACTCACAAACAGCTCGCCACAAGCTGCCCTGCGGATGTATGCTCCTACATAGACCTTAAGATACATTTTTTATTTATATCTCAAAGTTGGAAAAAGCAAGGTAATATGCTCTCAGGTATTGCGTTATTCTCATGATGAGGTAACGGCTTGCCCCGAGGGGTGTTTATTTATTTTATTATTATAATTATAATAAATAAATAAATAAATGTGGACAACATCACATACATTGCTCTGGACCCAAAGTAAGTAGCTAAAGCACTTGTGTTATGTAATTAAGAGGCAACGAAGGTACCACAAACACCCAGACCCGAGATAATTTAGAAAAGGGGTTTTCTACATGGACCCGGCCGGGGAACGAACCCGGGACCTCAGCGCTGGCGACACCTTGAAAACCGGTGTGTACGCCACTCGACCACGGAGGTCGTCATATAATTTTAGTAATGATTAAAATTTTTCACCACGACTGTACACAAATAAATTCTTTATCCGACCCAAGGAACCCTGAAACAAAAAATCAAAGGTATCAAAGTAAACATTCAAAATATTAAAGTAATATTCATTTTTATATTTTTACAACCGCACAGGACATGTTTTAAAAAGAGATATGTCTGTCTCTTTCTGACGCTACGCGTGTGATAGGGATGGCGACCGGCGCAAGCGCATCGGACAGAAACAAAACGGTGCATGGTCGTTTTTTTTTAGGGATCCTTAGAAGGTTTTGAAATTCTTTAACATTAGTAAATTTTATACTATTGCATAAGATTTTATTAAACTTTTTTTTTGTTTTTAACCAAATCGAATGAAAAGGCATTATTTATAATTTCACTTATAAAGTCTGACTAATATTAAAGACGTCATTAAATGGCTATCTGTCGCTACACTCTACCTTGAAGAGAAAGAGACAGCATGCGAGTTAACGTTGAATTAAATTAGGGGACGTTTAGTTTAGTCTGCTGTAGCGAGTGGCCGCCACAGGCTACACATGTGTGGTGCGTCCTAACTAATCCATTCTAAGTACTACCATTATAACTGTCTGTCTGTCTCTGACGCATTCGCGGCTAAACCTCTGAACTGATTTGGATGAAACTTGGTATGGGGTAAGCTTGGATCTTAAAAGAGGACATAGGCTACTTTTTGCCGCTAAAATCGTCACCTACGCAGGTGGAGCCGCGGGCAACAGCTAGTACACAATTTATGAAAAAGTCTGTTAAGTCGCTGTCTCCAGCCTCCGGTGGCTGTGGTCAGTGGCCTGAGCCTTAGACCTAGTACTTTTAGTTATACTTTGACTTACACATTTAAAACATACGGAACTATCTTTTCGTGACCAATCACACTTAACCCTCAATATTTTTTGTGGTGTTTTCAATATAAATAAAGCCAGTGCACCACTGTGAGACAAATGTGGTGGTACATCCCGCCCCCGGACCTCAGAGGTGTCCATCATGTAGTTTATAATCCTTTTTAAATGTGGGTAGCCAGAAATGTTATGAAATTTTTGGAGGGTGGTTTGTTATTTAAACTTAGGTGCTTGAAGTAAGTTGGAATAACTTCTAGGTGTAGATTTTTTTTAATAAAAAATAACAATAATATTAAATTAATTTTTGGTTTGCTATAAATATGTTTATTAATGTTTTTGTTACCGCTTTTGCAAGCAAACTAAACAATTAATAAAATAAACTATTAACTTTTAATTTTTTATATTAAGTATATTTGGTAATTTAATTATTGTTAAAATTGTTAGTATGTTGATTATTTAAGGTTATTTAATATTTATTGTGTAAGAAAAGAGTGAATGCTGTGATGAGTATTAGAGATGAATGGAAGCAAAATACACATTGCGCCGATCCTAATTTATTGGGAGCAGTGCTCTGAATCTCCAATTTAATTCTAATACAATACCAATGCGATATTGATATTAGTTAAGCAGGCATGGTGTTTAGAATCCTTAAAACAAATGCAGGGAACTGACTGGAATTTAAACATTGAGAGTATTTTTTTGTACTGTGTGTTGTTTGTGTGCCTGCTAGACGAAGAAATTTAAATAACTCTATTGCATTGTACTAATAAGTACATTACAATAACTACAAAATAATCTAACTTGTATTTAAATTTTTGACATTCCACAAATAAGAAGCCATAGACATTGTTTTTTTATAACCACTGAGGCTCGGAAATATGTTATTCGGCCAGTGTTAAACACTTTTTATTTTTTTAGGCGATTTGAATTTATCAGTACTCAGTCGATTTTGGTCCGTTTAGTTTTTGTTTTTGACATTTTGTCATATTTATGCAAATGGGTTTCGCGGCAAAAATGTGTTATTTTTATTATAATTAATAATATTCGTGTATTGTTTTAGTTCTTTATTTGATTTTATGTGTTTGTTTAAATGCGTTTTATTTGTGTTTTAAAAGGTTATTCGATGTTTTAAGTTTTTTTTATTGTTTTTCGAGCATTATAATATCGAATTAAGTATTAGTATTTTATTGGGAAAGTCTTAAAAGAGATATTATAAAGTGATAATCGTAACATGTGTTTTTTGACAATATTTTAAGATCAATTTTATACATATTATATCAATTTTATACATATTATAACTATAAATTCTTTTATGACAGTTCTAATGAATGAACAAATTATTTCTTAATACATCATCAATTATATTAAAGCTATAAATGTACCTACTAAGTTCGATCCCTTGAACATAATTAATCTAGTACAATCTTCATACTAAATTAGCAATTTATGGTCGATTACTCAAATGATTAACAAAACAGTTTGAAAATATACATAAACAATAACTCTAGAGGTATTATATTACAAACCCATTAAGACACATAAAATTGAACCCACGGACACCATACAAATGCCAATGCACTATAGTTTAAATAATTCTACTTAATCGTCAGGATGGATGTATGTTTGTTACAATTTCACGCAATAACTACTGAACTTATTTGGGCGAAATTTGGCATACAAATAGTTTATAACCTGAATTAACTCATAGGATATTTTTTATCCCGAATATTTTTTGAAAACGGGAACTACAGGCAAACCCGCAAGGCGCTGCTATTATATTTATAAATTAAAGTAAAAACAAAATAAAGAAGGTATTTTTGTTTGGGTATGTACGTTATAAGATAAATTACGGTACAAATGACATTCTCGCGCCCCGCGGCGTCGCCTGCAATTCCTTTAAAATGACATACATGGTTCGCAATACTTGTTAGGAATTTATAATGATGATCACACGGACAGACTTTACTATATAGTTATATTTAATACATTCATAACATCACAGGGCTATATTGCTAATATTATTAAAGTTCTAGCATTTTATTACAGCAAATTTTTAAATCTGCATATTTTAATTTCAAGTAGGCCTTTTCAGGCACTTTCAAAATGTTTCATGACTCTAGTTGCGCGGGTTCAAAATGTCACTCCTATGAAGAAGAACCGGCAAAAAACTCCATAGGTTAGTCTGAGAAAAAAAAGTAATATATTGGTACATACAATGTTTAAAAATACAGATATTTAGATAAATGTAAAATATGACATCTACATTGAAAGAAAAAAATAAATAAGTCAGAACACATTTACAATGTAATACATAATATTTATTTGCGTTTAATATACTTACATAATATTATTGCTGGGCGACAATAATTATTATCGTTCTATAAAACATTAAAACAAATATTTAAACTTAAACTACAACTAATAATCAATATTATTTAAACAGTATTTTTTGCTTTTCTGAAGAAAAAAAAAAATAAAATTGTACGCTCTAAGTATAAACTCTTCGTAAAATAAAAAAAGTAGAGTTAGTTTTTTTTGTACTACAAAATTTACTTTGGTCACCCATCCAAAAACAAACCTTAGCAAGGGTTGCTTAACTTTGTTCGATATACCTAAAATCCTTCTCTACATTTAAAAAACTGTTTAATTAATCAACTAATTCCTAATCTCTTTTAAAATTGACAAAGTATGACAACAAATAACTTAGACATAGTTTTAAGGTTAGAATACTTTCAACGATAAAAACATGTCTGCTTACCTCCGGAGAGTAAAGGCAGCCGCTTAGAGCGCATGTATTTAAAAAATGTAAAGTGTTTCTAGTGGGATTTATAGCTCACGATCCGGGGACGACACGACGATTTAGTTTCGTTTCGTTTACCTACTGCCGAAAACTAAAATGTTAATCAGTTTTAAGTCGCAGTTAACTCTCATGCTGTCTTTGTCACTTTAAGGTGTAGAGAAGCGACAGATAGATATTTAAGTACGTCTTAAAGTTAAGTTGCATTTCAGTATTTGGTATTAGTATTTATATTTCAGTATATTGGGGTAAGACTCATGATTAGGTCGGCTTCGGGTGACTTATTTTCTACTTTACTCAAGCCATACTAGAGCATCCCAGAAGGTTAACAGATTTTTTAGATTGCTACAGGCCTCCGGGAATGATGCTGGAGACAGGAGAATCAATACAATATTGCATATATGATGTTCTATATTTTAGCCCTTTCGTTTTTTCTAAAATATATAAACCAAAGTCGGGTTAATTTCATGATTTATAACTCAAATGCGGCTGGTCCGATTAGCATGATCTTTGATTTTTTGGATTCGTCTACACCCCAAATAGTAAAATAACTATAAAAACATTGGAAAATTAAAAACAAAAAAATATTGTCTTATGGGAACTGGGTGTACTTACACTGGGGAATTTGCGGGGCACTGCGTCTGTAACAAATAAAAAAAATCACAGACCTTGTGCCTTTCACGACCTTTAGGTGCATTAAAAATGAAATATTAATTACATTTGTTTCCGTAATTATCAAAAAAAGTACTTACAATAAGTGAGTTTTTTAGTAAAAAAAAATTTGCTTTTTGTAGCCCATATCTAGACGTGTTTTTTAGAACCACAATCAGCCACGTAGTCCCAAAACCCACACTCTCTGATAATATAATCAGGCCTATACCAAACGACTGTAGCTTTTGCGTCGTGTCGGTATCGTATCGTCACATATAAACACATAGTTCATATTATTGATGAGTCTAGAGCATGCACGGAATATCTTAACTGACTCCAACAAAAAAACACAAGTTATGTATTATCAATGTTCGTCGTTTTGTGAGCGCGTATCTCGAAAACCAAATCTTTTGTGATTCATTTTGTTTGGTATATTTCTTTAAAAGATAATAATCAAATGTTTTTTGAAATTGATCGTGGGATAAATGTTTACTGTTTTTAAATAAACACAAGTTGAATAATTGTTTAAAAATGTATCTGACTTCTTTCTTCTTAGCTTTTTCTTTAAGAATCTAATAATAAGCAATGTTGCGTAATTATCTAGTTTTAGAGAAATACACAAAAACAGTTAAAAAAACCTATAAAATGTTGTCTATATGTACTGTTTGTATTTTTAGAAGTCCAAGCCAATTTTTAGGGTTTGACTGGCATTTTGGTCTAGTGGTTAGTGACCCTGACTGCTAAACCAGAGGTCGTGGGTTCGATTTCCACCCAGAACAAATCTTTGTGTGATGAGCATGATCATTTGTTCTGTGTCTGAGTGTAATTTATCTATAATATGTGTGTATTTAGAAATATATAAGTATGTTTATCAGTTGTCTGGTTGCCATAGTACAGGCTCTGCCTAGTTTGGGATCAGATGGCCGTGTGTGAGTTGTCGCTTTAGTTGACAACCGCTAGCAAATAGCCCTGGTTGGAAAAACTATCTACGGATAAATAAATAAATAAAATAAATAAATGTGGACAACATCACATACATTGTTCTGAACCCAAAGTAAGTAGCTAAAGCACTTGTGTTATGGAATTCAGAGACAACGAAGGTACCACAAACACCCAGACTCGAGATAATGTAGAAAAGTGTTTTTATTTTCTACATTTACCCGGCCGGGGATCGAACCCGGGACCTCAGAGCTGGCGACACCTTGAAAACCGGTGTGTACGCCGCTCGACCACGGAGGTCGTCAAATAAGTCATTATTTTATTAGGTAAATTAAATGTAACGATCTCTATGTATACCTACACCCGTTTGTGTCTATAATATGAAGACAAATTTTGAAAAAGCAGTTATACATTTAAACCGTTGAACAGATCTTCGTAAATTATATCTAAAAACTGACTCGATCACATCAACTTTCAAAGAGAAACAACCGTACCAAAATCATCTCACTTGTTTAAAAGTTACAATCTCGCGCACATCTCGCGATAGCACAGAATGAAAATTGTCATTTGCAATTGTATTCGAATTATGGAATCCTCGATTCAAGTTCATTCTACGACCGATGAGCTACTTTTATTTAATCTAGATAAACACTGAAGTATGGTCCCCCATCCACTGACCAACCGCGGCGAGCGCTGCTTAACCTTAAAAAAAAATATGGTATCCCGCACTAATCCTTGTGTCGCGGGGAGTTTTACAAACATTCAAATCACATGCACAAAGAACACCCAGACTTGGAACACGCATTTGTGGGTCACACAAATGCTCGTCCCATGCGGGGATCGAAGCCGCGACACGTCGCGCGCAGTGGTAATTGGCGTGGTGACCTATACCACTCAGCTATCCATGCAGTCAAATTATGTCTTATTTCTGATAAGTCAATACGTATTAAGTATATAGCCACAAGCCCCAAAAAGTAATTAAAAAATAACTCTTAAGTTTAACAAACATCCAAAATGTGGATATAAATTTGATACTTAATAATAAAGGACTCATGATAGCTAAAACGTTTTAAATGATGTTTCTGCCAAAAAATAGCTCGGTAAGAAGAAAAATTAACAAACAAGTCTTAATGACAGTTAAGTGTATTAAGTTAAAGAGTTAAGAAAATGTAGAGGCGGTATATAAAGAAATATGACCTTCCAAAAATGCCTATTTTTACCGCCCTTTTCCGACGACTATCAGACAAATTTAATATGATTTTAACAAAAAAGAAAATGATAGAAGCATAGATATACCTTTCCTTTAAATTTTGATGCAAAAATTATTTGGATCGGTTAAGTTTTTGAGGAGAAAACAGCAGAATACGAAACGTAGCCTGAGCTGCAGTTATCCCTTACGCACTTTACGGGGGCAGGTCGGAGGTATGCAATGGCATTATATTCTTTAAATACCTATTTTTCAAATTCCTCTTGAGTAGTGTCCCCTCTTAAGAGGACAATACACCAAAACATAGGTTAAACTTGTAACACCTGTCTTTTTTATCGGGGTTTAAAAAGCAAAAATTGCAACAGCATGCTGTCGTAATTTTTGCTTGATTTCTTTTTTTTTGCAAGTTTTTGCTGCTGAAAAAAGAAGGTGTTACAGCATTGCAGTTTTATTAAATAAATTAATAGATGTCTGTATAATTTAAGTATCAGAAACCTCCAAAGATGTTCGTACATCGGTTCACAAAAATATTTGCAAGCTCACAAAAAGCGGACTGCACGAAATAATGCAATGAAAAACACATAAACGTTGCCTTACAAAAGAACCTGCTTTTATTACGTCCACAATTGACCAAAAATTTTGGACCTCAAGACAGAATATAATCCTCAAAAATCAACCTTCCTGCTTCGGAATAAGTATTGTTATTAAGAGCTACAATTATCTTTTGGGAGGCAAGACCAAAATATAGTTTTTTGTGGTTAAATTACTTTGGAAGGTGGAGCAAGTTTTGTCCCTCCCAAATAATTATATATCACAAATTGTTGGGTTGCGGTCAATTTAAAGTGGGTTTGTAGGCGTATAAAATTGGGCATATGAAGTTGCTGCTTGTAAAACTTTATTACTGTTCTGTGTAGCCATTTCCCGAGCTATGTTGGGGTCGGCTTCCAGTCTTACCGGATTCAGCTGAACACCGTATTTTACAGAGCGACTGCCTATCTGACCTACAAATCCCATTTAACTAGGTAACACAGTATCCCATTGTCAGAATTGTAATGACTTAACGACTGCCAAATATTTATGTAAGACAGTCGGGTCTTTAGAGAAAAAATAAGTGCGCATTTCGAGTATGAACTTTAGGCATTGTATAATAATATAATAATAATTTATTTCCAATAAACTTATTCACAGTGTTACATAAATATAGCAGATTACACAAAATAAATACACGTATCTTAACAGTTATAGCTTGCCTGAACTAGGTAGTCTTGTGTTTCAGGCAATAAGGGGTGCACTTAAATGACATAAAAATAATCATATAACTTAAAAATACAATTAGGTACAAATGTAAAGTGAAAAACAAAATTCATAATGGATTATTAAACTTCATTATCATAATTATATATATTTATTTTAACACAGTTAGTAATTTATCTGTATCATCATAGGACATACTTTGTAGGACCTGTTTGAGAACTATCTTACACTTACCTATTATAATTCAAAGGGAATATATTTGCGAGGTCATTAATTCCTGTATGCACAAGTAAAATGGAAAAAAATTGTGTCAAAACGCGCCATTTTATTAAAACTAGCTCACAACCTTATATAACCCTAATAAGATCGATATTCTCGCACAAACATGTCGTCGCACGGAAAATCACATAAATCAGTAAACGAGCGTAGTACTATAGCTACAAATTTGCTTACGATCAGCACAACAGGCTGCTAGCCATGCACGCACTCTATGATTATCTATGTTTACTCTAAGGTCTGGACCCATGGCTCACCAAGCATTCCGAAGCAAACACAAAAAGTATATAATACTAGCTGTCCCCCGCGACTTTGTTCGCGTGTTTTAGTTTCAACGGTTTTTCATTTTTGCAACATTTTTCATTTACGCTCCCCTCCTATTGGTTGTAGCGAGATGTTATATAGCCTATAGCCTTCCTCAATAAACGGACTATCCAATACAAAAAGAATTTTTCAATTCGAACCAGTAGTTCCTGAGATTAGCGCGTTCAAACAAACAAACAAACAAACTCTTCAGCTTTATAATATTAGTATAGATTTATAACAACTTCTTGTCCTATATATTTACTTCTCCTGATTAATTTCGTTGCGAGTACTACAAGACAGTAAATCGTTTTAGAATACTTATAATAGAATAGAATGCACTTATTTGCTAGCAATATAGTAAATAACAGATCGTATAAATTAGTACAGTTCTTCATATTTCGCCTACTTAGTTCGGCATGCAAATTTATAATCAATTTATTTTGGATACACTGAGAGTGTTTCGGTGGTATTCGTTGGTTATCATTGTAGATCCTGGCTTACAGGAGTTGCAATGGAAGGTGTGAGGCGAGGTTGCACCAATAAAAATAAAAATAAAACCACGAAAACATATCGTACGGCTAGGATTTCTTGCATTACAGCTAAAAACACTCTCGATTCTAGTACAGCCTCTCTAGACAAGTGGCATTTGGACAAGCGTTAACGATGATAGAAATCGCTCAAATGACATTAAATGTATGGAAATGACATTTCGTTTCGATAAGTCACGTGATTTGTACTTGTCACTTGCATACATTTGAACGATTCGATCTGCGTTATCGCTTGTCGAAATGTCACTTGTCTAGGGGGGCAGTAGTGTCAGCGCTTAACAGCCGATTAAGGTAAGAACATCTTATTCATAGGTTAGTTAGTTTACCTACTGTTTACAAACACATATTTTGTCAAAAGTATGCTTATCAATACTAATATGACAAACAGGAAAGATTTTATTGTTTAGTTGCATTGAATAGGCTCTGAAACGACTGAACCGATTTGAAAAATTCTTTCACTGTTGGGAAGCTACACTATTCCAGATAATATATTACATACTTACCTTTATTCCGAACAAATTAATAAATACTTATATTAAAAAATAAATGTATAAGTTATGCTAAGTACTAATTAATGTAATTTATGATAAGTTTAGTTCTAGCCCTCATATTTGCTACGCCTGAAAAAGGCCGTTAAGCTGTGCCTGTTATTTCATTAAGACCTGTAAGACCTTAACATGCAAATAAAGATTTTGAGTTTGAGTTTGAGTTTGAATTTATTCTCAAGTGGATATATTTTTAATTTTGTAATTTATGTTAAATACCCTTGCGACGCCGGGGCGGGCTGCTAGTATCAAATATAATTAAAACTTTGTTTCCGCGCCCTTACTTAAAAACAAACTTTGACAGCTATAGTTCGCGGTCTGACGCGACAGTGGCGCCAACTGGTGAGCGCAAAAATGGTCCCGGTTTTTTGATTATACATAAACATTACATGTTAAATAAAAGTTTGTACTACAGTTACTAAAGTTTGTACTAATTTAAATTATATAATAATAATAATATCTTGGGTCATCTCACACACGGTCATCTGATCCCAAACTAGGCAGAGCCTGTGCTATGGTAACCAGACAACAGATAAACATACTTATATATTTCTAAATACATACATATTATAGATAAATTATATATATGGCAACAATATAATTAACAGGATAATGAATAAGGAAATATATTAAGTATTAATTGCTCTGTTATAATTCAAATCACAATTAAATTGTGTTCATTTTGTAAACATACTTAAATAAGTTAATACATGTTGAAGAATTAATTTTCCAAATGAAATTAATTGTATATAAGTGTTTTACATTGTTTTTAATCGAGTTCTCAAGATTTATTAGTTATTAGTTTAATAATTAGGTAATCTGAGTTTAATAAAACGGTATGTATTGAGTCATTATTAAAGTTACATATCTGTCATACTATAATATTTGGCTATTTACGTAGTTGTCGCATATCTATACTAATATTATAAAGCTGAAGAGTTTGTTTGTTTGAACGCGCTAATCTCAGGAACTACTGGTTCGAATGGGCTTGTTTTCTATTTTTTTTTAATGTCCGTCTTGTAGATTAATGAATTTTATTGGACACCGTATTTTTTCTTTTATCCTGCAAACAAAAAATGATCAAAATACAGAGAACTGAAGTTACGCGTGACGTCACTCCTCGCTACGATTTTTAGCGAGGCGTAGCGTCATAAGCCCCCACTCCGAAACTTTAAAGCGGTGTATCTTTGTATTTTTTTATTGTTTTGATAAAAGAAAAAATACGTGTCTAATATTTTTTTATTATCTAACTGACGGACTAAATAGATTTTAACTTATCATACCCAGGAAACATCCCTATTGAAAAATTATTTTTGTATTGGATAGTCTAGTCCGTTTATTGAGGAAGGCTATAGGCTATGTAACATCACGCTACAACCAATAGGAGCGGAGCATAAATGAAAAATGTTGCAAAAATGAAAAACCGTTGAAACTAAAACACGCGAACAAAGTCGCAAACTCTCTTTCCATAAAATAGCATAAGTTTGTTTCAGTGTACCTATCTACTAAATAATTAAGTAGGTATATTTTTTGCTTATATTGTATTTCACTAGCTGTCCCCCGCGACTTTGTCCGCGTGTTTTAGTTTCAACGGTTTTTCATTTATGCTCCGCTCCTTTTGGTCGCAGCGTAATTTCATATAGCTTATAGCCTTCCTCAATAATTGGGCTATCCAACACTGAAATATTTTTTCAAATCGGACCAGTAGTTCCTGAGATTAGCGCGTTCAAACAAACAAACTCTTCAGGCTTTATAGATAAAGTATAGATTTTGCTTTTTACGTCGTTGTCGCATATTTTAAAATCATTTTATTTTTTAATATTGTATGTCACTATTATTGATCATTTGATATTTAATAAAGTTTAAACATTTACCTTCCTTAAATTGCATTCCAAATATTGGAATCCGAAATCGCCAAACCGCAATGAGCAAGCGTGGTGATTAATGGTCGTTCCTACTCTATATGAGAAGAGGCCTGTGCCCAGCAGTGGGAAATTAATAGGCTGGTATAATTAGTATTATTATAAACTTGGATCACATTTCATTGTTATATAAAATTTCAAACAGATTTATTCATTAAATGTTTTTTTACAATAATTAGGGGAGAGTCGGTTATATCGTACCACTTTTTACTTTAACTTAAATATTTCGACTATGACAAGACTTAGAATAATTAATGGATATGCAAAATAAAGTTTAATATTTTACCTTGCTAAGCCCGAGAAATCAGTTCCATATGTTTACTCTAACATCCTTAAAAATGTTTTTTTATAAAGGACTGCCATCGGTACGATTTAGCCGACAAGTCGTTTTAATCGTACCACCAAGTTGTTTAATCGTACCATGGGTGTTTAAGTCGTACCACTGAATTAAAGACAGTAAAACTTTAACCAAATTATTTATTTTTAACTCTTAGGTAATAAAGGAACAATGTTATCAACACATCTATAAGCTTTCTTATAAGAATAACATGACTGTACTATAATATTGAGATCAATCAACACAACTATAATAATATTGAGAAAAAATACAGTTTAAACTATATTAATAAAGTAACGTGACAATATAAAATTTTTGTTAACAATGTTATTTGTAATATAATGATTAATTAATGCATAGTTCTTATTGGAAACAATCATCCCTAATGTCTGGATTCGAAGTACACGTCTCATGTAGCCACCGGTGACAGCGAATGCATTCGCATGCCAGAATAGCTCTTTCTAGGTCCTCCTTGTTCCAATTATAATATTTATTTTTAGCTTTTGGGTCCGTCATCTATAATAATATAAATACAGTCTGGAAAATATAAGTACTTTTAGACTAGTCGGCTAAATCCTACCAGTACAATTTACCCAACTGCGAGTGGTACAATTTAGCAAACTAAGCCATTTAAAAAAAAAAAAGCAACAGTCCGGCATAACTTCAAAACTTAGACACGCAACAAAAACCACCAATAATCTAGTATAAAATTGTAATAAAATAATAATAACTGTGTATCTCTATCTTACCTTGTTTACGACTCATATCCTTACGAATTTACGACAAAATTTGCAATAACTTCCACAAAAAAATGTTTTTTTCACTCACGCGCACAGTTGTCAAGTCACATCAATTACAAATGGTGGGTGGCGGGGGGTTGCGCAGGGCCACGATTTGGCGTTGCTAGTGTAGAAAAAAAAACCCGTTGAGAGGGAAATTTAGAAGTGGTACGATTAAAATGGCAGTACGATATAACCAACTCTCCCCTACTTCGTTTGCGAGTAGGCGGAGTCAAGCGGACTGGAGAGCCAATCCGGAAATGCATAACAGAGATAATAATAACTGCTTGCTTACGGGACGGAAAGAGCTAAACATATGTCAAGGTCGCGAAAGATTTTCTTAGAAATAATAACGTAACCGACAAAATGGAAAATCTCATATTAATCGATGGATGGAATAATAAATCAATCAACATTAATCTAGATATTATAATTATGCATCAAATAGTGTGAAAGAAATATTTTTAAGTTGAATAGTTTGGTGGATAAAGCAAAAAAAGTGGTTTTATAAGCGTGCCGACTACAATAATACCTTTTATTACTTTCTAGGGTTATATTATATTAAATCAAGCGTATCCTGGCGAAAGATAAGTAAAAAGAAACCTATCTGGTGTATTAATAATGTTCAAAACCTTAAATTGGCTTGGTAAACTTATTATAATATTAGTAAATGCAGCCTATACTAAAGGTAAGTATTTTTTACTTATTTTTTTTTTTTTTTTTTTTTTTTCTTGGGACAGCTCACTCACGGCTTTCTGATCCCACACTAGGCAGAGCCTGTATTATGGCAACCAGACAACTGATAAACATACTTATATATTTCTAAATACATACATATTATAGATAAATTACACCCAGACACAGAACAAATGATCGTGCTCATCACACAAAGATTTGTCCTGCGTGGGAATCGAACCCACGACCTCTAGTTTAGCAGTCAGGGTCAATAACCACTAGACCAACAGGCCCGACAAATTCTATATTGTATTCTAGCGGTGCCATATACTAGCCTATATCCTTTCTAAGGATCCAAGCTTACCCCACATCAAGTTTCGTCCAAACACAGCGGTTTAGCCATGAAAGCCGTCGAAACGTTACATTTACAAATTTACGCATTTATAATATTAGTTTGAACTACGATGAATTTCAAATAAGATTATATTCGTATAATATCTTTCGTGAGGAGTATTCATAATTATTTAAAACAAAACGGTTTACTCACGCATATTCTCGGGATCGCCCGACTAGTTTCAGAGTCAATAGGAGTCCCTAATCATGAGCTGACGCGGCGGAGGTGGTGTCGCGAGTCGAACTAGTCGGCCGATACCGAGAATATGGTGAGTAAACCGTTTTGTTTTAAATAATTATTTACCTATACAGTTGTTGTTTAAGCCGGCAGCAGATTCGTCATGCTCCCTTAGTTGTCATTGCCTGCGGTGGCGTCTTGGGTCGGGTCACCTCCTTCCCTCTGATATGGCGAGGGAGGTGATGGCTGGGTTGGTTTTTGTAGTTCAAATTATAAATTCGTAGATGTACCTATCGATCTTAAATGTTTATTTGATGATGTCCCTAAGTAATAATATATTATAATCATTATTGTCTTTGTAAAATGAGAGAAAGCGTGCTGCTGGTGAGTTTGTTGCGCCGTTTTTTCTGGGTCAGTCAGAGCAATTAGGAAGCGGTGTAGGGTGGGCGAATCGGGGTGCTGTCCATTTTATTATTTTGACATTTGAAAAGTGCTACTTTGCAGCCTTAGTGGGTAGTGCCCTGACTGCTAAACCGGAGGTCGTGGGTTCGATTCCCACCCAGGACGAATCTTTGTGTGAGCACGATCATTTTTTCTGTGTCTGGGTGTAATTTATCTATAATATGTATGTATTTAGAAATATATAAGTATGTTTATCAGTTGTCTGGTTGCCATAGCACAGGCTCTGCATAGTTTGGGATCAGATGGCCGTGTGTGAGATGTCCCAAGATATTATTATAATTTTTTTATGATTATTATTACCTGCATATAAGTACATAGGTATATAAGATAGCTAATACTTAAATATTAACCAAAAATTTCTATTTTCAGACTCCACAACGGACCGTACATTTCTTCTATGTATAACAATTATTCCATTAATTGTTTTCATACTAGCCGTCATTATGTTAGAGATGTTTAAAAAGCTAAGAAAAAAAAGTGAACCACCTACGACCCTTGAATTGGAAAGCTATGTAAGTGAAGCCACATATTCCATATATCCTTAGATACTAAGGTAATTATCAGATGTACGCAATAGAAGAAATAACAGCAGATTATCTATACTAATATTATAAAGCTGAAGAGTTTGTTTGTTTGTTTGAACGCGCTAATCTCAGGAACTACTGGTTCCAATTGAAAAAATTCTTTTTGTATTGGATAGTCCGTTTATTGAGGAAGGCTATAGGCTATTATAACATCACGCTACGACCAATAGGAGCGGAGCATAAATGAAAAATGTTGCAAAAATTAAAAACCGTTGAAACTAAAACACGCGAACAAAGTCGCGGGGGACAGCTAGTTCCATATATCCTTAGATACTAAGATAAATTGAAGAGATAACAGCAGATTATGTAAAATAAGATCTAACACAGCATTTATGCATAAAAGTATTTTCTGTTTAGCACCAGTAATCTTTAACAAAATCCCAAAAAGCATGAAAGTATTCCCAATTTTAAAGTTTAAATTTTACCTAAAAAGATTTCTTATAGCCAAGTGTTACTACACCTTAACAGAATTTTTGAACGACCAGATTGAATAATTTTTAATATAAGAATAATTCAAAATATAATATTATAAAACCCTATACCAATAAAATTAATGTAAAATGTTATTGTGATTGATATATTTTTAATTTAAGTACCTACGTAGGTATAGTTTATAATTTTTTGTACGCCATTACGGCAAAACATGTAGATACTGTTTATATTTTACCACCAAACATGAGTAATATGTACTTGTACATATTACTCATGTTTTACAAAATGAATATCTTTATCTTTACTAATGTTATAAATGCGAAAGTAACTCTGTCTGTCTGTCTGTCGCGCTTTTACGCCAATACAACTGAACCGATTTAAATTAAATTTGGTACACAGATAGTCTAGAGCCTGAGAAAGGATATAGGCTACTTTTTGCCGCGATAACTTACACGCATATTTTCGGGATCGCCCGACTAATTTCAGACTCAATGGGAGTCCCTAATCATGAGCTGACGCGGCGGCGGTGGTGTCGCGAGTCGAACTGGCGCCGCGTCAGCTCATTATTAGAATATGCGTGAGTAAACCGTTTTGTTTTTAAATAATTATGAATACTCCTCACGAAAGTTATTATACAATAATTATCTTTAGTAAGAAATCCCATCTGAAGATAACCTACTGTTTTTGCTTTCAGGTTTGTCCAGACAGGATTCTATACGCCGATCTAAGTGTCAAACAAGGAAGTCAGCCACCAGGCGACCAAAACGAATCACCGTACGCCGAAATAGCTGGCGTTCTGAAAGCAGGAAAATTTTATCGAGTTTGATGGCTGTCACTTTTGACAGCTGTCAAAAATTTTGTATGTTATTTCTTCGTTCCGTTAATTTAAAGCTTTTAATATGGTTTTAATAGGTCTTAAATTATTTTATTTTAGAAATAAAAGTGACAGGTATACCTAAAAATTGACTTGATTTTGTCTAATCCGACATTATTAGTATTTATTGTTATGCTTACAGCTTATAAAATCTTACAATTTCAACTCTTCAGTGAGTTGAAATTGTAAGATTTTATAAGCTCAAATACAAAACAAATACACATAATGTTAAGAAATCTTTTATTTCCAAGAAATCAATCCTATAGTAGAAAATTTGCAATTTTGATAATTATTTATGAAGCCCATTCAGAAAATAAATTAGGCTTTTAGAAAATTGGGGTTTCATCTATCATAATGAAATTATTAAATTATATTATTTATAGAGATTTTACCCTAACAAATAGGAATTTAATTTTGTTATAAAAACAAGAGATTTACTTATATTTTCAAAAATAAAATCAGTTTGAATGCGTAGGTCATGTGACCTAAAACGCTAACCACCATTTTATCGACATTTTGACGTTTGGAACTTTTGTAATTAACTTTCCTGTCCCAGCAGTCTCGACATGGATAGCGACATTCGTTAACTTTTGAAGGCTTACCCTGGCCGATAAGGTCATATAAATTATCAATATCTCCTTGAACTCATTCGCAAATTCATAACTTACAACTCTATGGCGTTACAAGCTTTTAAAAGTTAACTAATATCGCTATCGTTATCTATGTCGAGACAGCAGTGCCTGGAGTCTTTAATGTTGAATTAAGTATACCAATTTGGCAATATATACCAACGATACGGACTATGAGAGCTCATTTTTAGTTATAGAATAATCACTAGAGGCCTGGCACTGTGCACTGTCATTTTTAGAAATTAGGCAATCCGCTCCTAAACCGTTTAATGGTATCGCTTGGGATTCGCAAGTTAGGTAACACCGCTGAACCACGCACCGAACTTGAAATCCAGTAGGCATAATTGTTATCTCCAGTTGCCAACCCAAGCAATGTTTACTAGATGAAAAAAATGGTAAAAACGCTTCAGTCACAGCTATCGTCGGTGACCAACTACGTCATTGTAGATCTAGTTAGACATTGAAGTTAAACGGTACGAAATTTGTGCTTTCAGTGTTTTTTTTTAAAGCAATTATCGCTTTTGTTGACAACCGCCATAGCGAATAACCCTGCAGGGCCGCATCACCGCGCCCTCTGGTGTTGGACTGTTTAGGGAACATGCCTTCGTCAATAAATCTATATTTTTTTCATATTTTAGTTAAAAAAAAACACCAGTTTGTGTAAAAGCATACTTTAATCTTAATCTTACTCAACGATCTTTACAATATTTCACAGCTTTGGTCTATATAGAGCGCTTCAAAAATATAACATTATCCGCTATTAAAAACGTAGACAAACATAAAAAAAACGCGCTCCTACCTACCCACAATCCTTCTTAAATCTACAGTAAATAAAAACTTTTTAAAATGTAATCTAGAAAATTAAAAAAAATCTAGCGAACCATCTACTGTGCGTCTAAAATCAATATCTTGTACTCATAATGAAAATATAAAAATGCAATTACAATTCGGGAATTATTTTAAAAGAGCACCAAAAATTAAAATTGAATAATAGTCATTATAACCCACCGCCTTTGACTCCACTTAAAACTAACAAAATTTCTTAAAAAAATGACTATTGATCACCTATTAAACAATTAAAAAAAAACTCAAAAATTCAAAAATAAAACAAGCTTTGGCAAGATTTTTTTTTTAAACGAAAATTACAATTTCTTGTGACCAAATAATAAAATTTCTTAAAGACTACTGAATTTTTATACACTTTTGAAATTGCCACATAAATTCGATAACTTATCACTCTTTAAAAAAATATTTCTTTTCTTTTTGTCAAGATATAATTATTTTTACAAACTTTTGTTGACCAATAGCTTATACAGAAAATCAATATAAAAAATATGACCTCGACGATTGACATACATTTTCTACCATGCATACACGCATTATGGTAACATTGGGTAAAATGGTAACTTTTATACAACATTTTTAATAATTAAAATATACGTAGCATTATATTCTAGCTCGCTACCATCTTTATTGAGATATAACATAAGCTGTCACATGACAATCATTTCAATAACCTTGCCTTACGTTGCTTAACCTGTCCATGGATTACCGCAATATGACATCTTAATATTTTTCTGTGATTTTGACTGAAGACTGACGAATACAGTCAAGGATCACAGTTATAGGGCCGATAGGTTTCGTCTTGCGACACCATCGCCTAATGAGCTCATGATTAAGGGTGATTAGCTCTTCACAAAAGTTATGATATTAAAATAACATAACTCATACAAATCCCATACACTTAAAGTCATACATACAAGAATGTCGTTCGAGAGGCCAGTTACGAAAAGACGGAAAATAAATGGAATATAGCGACAGAAATCTCATACAAAACAGTTGTCACGCAATGAAACATACATCTACCAATCAAAAGACTTAGGGCCGACTTCACGTGGGATATAAACGCGATCAGTTGAAACTCAGTTCTCACAAAAACTAAATCTGGAGGCTTACTTTTGAATGAATTCCAATTCTAATACAATGCCAATGCAAAATTGTTATTCATTTAGCAGGCACACAAACAACACACAGTACAAAAATATACTTTTAATCTAAACAAGATTCTAGTTAGTTCCTTCAATTGACAGTAATTTTTTTTTTTCAATTAACTGAAGCTGTTTTTCTTTAAACTAATATGAATTTGACGTCATCCGTGGTCGACTGGCACACTGCGCCGGGATTCGATTTCCGATCGGATCAATGTAGAAAACTACTTTTCTCTCTCGGGTCTGGGTGTTTGTGGAACCTTCGTTGTCTCTGAATTCCATAACACAAGTGCTTTAGCTAGTTACTTTGGGTTCAGAGCAATGTATGTGATGCTGTCTACATATATTATTTATTTATTTATAATTTTGCATTGGCTTTGTACTGGAGGTGAAAGGTGTCTCATGCACTCACTTTAACCCACAAGTACCCGAGCGGCGACCGGTCACCGCACATGACGTCACAGCCAAATCTCAGTCAAACCCCGAGCGGCGCCCGGTCGCCGCACTACCTCCACTTGATTTGAACCTTTTTTTTGTGTTTAGAGTCTACTTTTGTATGAAGAAGTTTGATGATATACGATCTTTAACCTCTAGTTCAAACGGACAACTCAGAATCAATTGGTTAATGCAGGAACAAAGCATTTCACCAACACAAACTGAACTGTAAAAAGGAGGTTTTTAAAACAACGATTTTTTTTAAACCCTAGTTAAATATAACTTCTGATCGCGTTTACATACACTAGTGAAATCGTTCCTCTTTGATACTGTTATTTCTACCGTGTTTTTTAACTGTTTCATATATGAGTTGCCCACTAATCGTACTAGAGATACACAACTTAATCCAAAGCTGATTTTAATACGCTTGCGATGTTTTGACTGACGAAAACTATTTATTACCTAGTAATTAAAAAAAAAACGGTTTACTCACGTATATTCTCGGGATCGCCCGACAAGTTCCGTTTAGGGACTCGTATTGAGTCTGAAACTAGTCGGGCGATCCCGAGAATATGCGTGAGTAAACAGTTTTGTTTTAAATAATTATGAATACTCCTCACGAAAGTCCATATAAATACTCTATACTTTTTCCTCAATGTTATTTGAATGTCCCAGTAGGTAGATGAATCAATTTTATTGGACACGTATTTTTTTCATTTTTATTGCAACCAAAAAACTGTGAATGGAAATTTCGCGTGACGTCACTCCATGCTACAATCTTTACTGCGTCAGAAGCCACTACTCCTGAACTTTAAAACGCTGTGTCTTGGTAATTTTTTATTGTTTTGATAAAATAAAAAATACGTGTCTAATATTTTTTTATTATCTAACTGACGGACTAAATAGATTTTGACTTTTCATACCTTTTATTTCCTATTTATGTAAAATACAGAAATAAAATTATATGATATAGTATCATAATTATTTAACTATGACTATGTAAAACTGACTGTTTAAAAATGGTAACTATAAATATTATTGTACTGTTTGATTATTAGTTAACTAATGGTAACGAAATTAACCAAATTATTTTAACAGTAAGTGTAATGTTGTCGTTTAAATGGTTACCCATCAATTACCTGGCTTCGTCGAGAGATGCTTAACCTTAAATAGATCTATTTGTTACACGGAATACAAGAAAACGGCATTTTTAATTCTTTACCTACGTATATATGTTTTATTGTACTTTTGTTGCAAACAGTACAAAATGTAATGGTAGCAAAAAAAACTTAAAAAAACCCTGATTATTTGTTTCAAATAGTTAAATAGTAACTGATGTTGGTGTATAGTTATTTTAACCATATAAATAGTGTCCTAACCAGAAGTTTAAACCGTCAGTCAAAACAAAGCAAGAGAAATACAAAAAAAAAATATATAAAAGAGCATTAAAATGGCAAAAAACATGTACAGTTCTGGTAACTATTTGTTTTTAACTTAACTATTAGGTTTATATTACAAAATAATATCAAAAGAGACCGCTTCTAATGATCTGACTTAACATTCAATTTAACTGTTGGAGTTTGTTTTAAAATAACTTTCCTTATGTTTATGCCAATGACATTGCAACTACAAACACGAATACAGAGAAATTAATCACTAGGTGTTGTACGCGGCTTCAACCGCGTAGATATTGGTCATCACGGAAAAAATAAGCCTATCTCCTTTCTTAAGATGTAAGTTTATCCCATACTAAGTTTCATCAAAATTGGTTCAGCGGTTTAGCCGTCAAAGCGTAACACACAGACAGATTATAACATTAATATGGATAAGTAACTCTTTTCGTATATTTATATCAAAAAGTAATCAAATTAATAAAAAAAACTAGCAGTTATCGGTTCTAATAAAAAGTCACTTTAAAAACTCCAATTAAGTCAAAAATACAACGTTAAAGCCAAATCAACACATTGCAAGTATCAAAGTAATGTAAAATTGCTAGATTAAAATTCAGGACTAAAAGACTAATTTCAAAATAGGTCCAGCCTATTTGTGTAATCCTCAAAAAAAAACGAAAACTTTGACTTACCCCCCGAATACTCAAACGCAACTTAACTTTAAGACGCTCTTAATTATTTATCTGTTTTTACTTTACACCTTAGTGACAGAGACAGCTTCAGACTTAACGGCGACTCAAAATTGAGTAGCGTTTGAGTATTGGAGCTATAATAATCAAAATAATGATTAAGAGACAACCATTATATAAATAAAAATATACAGTATGTTTTCTATATACATCTATTGATAATAGACAAAGAAATGGCGAAAAGAAAACACGCTGTATATAAAAAAGTAAATAATTGGATCCTTTATTCAATCTAG
This sequence comes from Diachrysia chrysitis, assembly GCA_932294365.1. Classification (NCBI taxonomy): domain Eukaryota; kingdom Metazoa; phylum Arthropoda; class Insecta; order Lepidoptera; family Noctuidae; genus Diachrysia; species Diachrysia chrysitis. The sequence continues at coordinate 6,646,203 of OW028670.1, forward strand.
CAATGATACATAATACTTATGTATTAAATTATTTAAATTAACAGCTTTTTAAAGTTGATTCGTTTGTTTGTAATAGCTAATCTCCGAAACTGCTGAAACAATTTCGAAAAATTCTTTCACAGACGGATATCTACGTTATTGCTGAGTCATAGTAGTAGTAGTTTATATTTATTTATCTATTTACCCTTGTAGTGTTCGGCTCCCAGTCTCACCGACAGCTGAACACCAGTATGTTATAGAGCGACTGTCTGTCTGACAAACACAACACTGTATGCCTTAGTATTTTAAACAATAGCTGTTAATCAAAAAATCTTATACAAAGGAATAAATAGAAAATACTATTTAGATAGATATTATAACAAACAAACTTAGAAACAAAACGATAATCAGATAAAAGTTTTACAAAAAAAAAATCTAAACAGTTTTATATTAAAATAATTTTAAAATAATATCTTATTTAGAAGATGGCAACACTGTTAAGTTCACTGTCACTTTTAAATGGCATACAAAATAAATTTAATCTATTTTATTAAGCCAGTAATATTTTTTGCTGTGCAGAAATGATGAATATAAATACAAATAAATAAATATATATTTTTTTCAAAATATATTTGTCAAGATTAAAAAAAAAAAACAATTATTACGTCAGATAAAATAAAGAAATTTTAAATATCTGGATTTAAATAAAAATATGATTCTCAAAAGAATCTCTAATTTTTAAGTCGCTTTAAAATATTTCAAACTATAAAAAAATATACAAATTTAAACTGCATGCCATGCAAAAGTTAAAATAAAATAGCTGTTAGATGCACAGTTAAATAGTGAACTAACATACACAATATATAAACGTATGTTTTCCTCAAAAGTATTTAAAAAGTTAAACTTACCCAACATAGTCAGAACATTAAGTTTTACTCGCGACTTTGTTCGCACAGTAAACTTATATTGTATCTAATAAAAAGTAATCTTTTTCTAGGTATAAAGCTACCATTTTACAAACTTCCATCAATTTTTGGTATCACTGGTTTAGTAGACGTGAAGTAACAAACTAACAGACAAACAAGAATTTTACCGTAGAACTATTAAATTTAGTTACTATGCCACTTTAAAATAAATCCAATATTTAGAAAAAAAGATTTTTGAGAAAAACAAACGCTTAAAACTATAGTACTGAAACTAAAAACAGTTTTTTTTTTCAATAAATATTTGTAAAAAAGCGATAATTTTAATTTATATATATATTTTTTTTTTAGATAATTTGTACAATTTCTTGTAATAATTTTTAATCATATTTTTTTATAGGATATTACTACGTTTTTTATGTTCAGTAAAGGGTTGATCATGTTTAAGTATTACTTATTTTTTTTATAAATAATAACATTTCCACCATTTTAAACCCAATAGTAGAATGAAGTCTAAAAAAGAGTTACAGAATGTGAATATGGTGTCGACTGCGTTAAATAATTCTTATTTAATCTTTAATCTATATAAATAAAACTTAATTGCCACATGTATGACGAAGCATCCCTTAAGAAAGTCTCGACCAACTCGGCCGTTTTTTTTTTTGTTTTGTTTGTAATTGTCAGTACAAGGTTATGAACGAAAATTTGCGACAAATCTGCGGGAAATGTCTAAAAAAAATATGAAATTGAATTTTATATATATATAGACATTACAACGTATGTCGGGTTTGGTGTTATTTAATAAAAACGTTTTTAAATACCCTTTACTAAAACACATATATATCACAAATGCCGTAGCAATGGGCCTGTTTCCTATTTTTTTTTTTAATGTCCGTCTTGTAGATTAATGAATTTTATTGGACACGTATTTTTTCTTTTTTCCTGCAAACAAAAAATGATCAAAATACAGAGAACTGAAGTTACGCGTGACGTCACTCCTCGCTACGATTTTTAGCGAGGCGTAGCGTCATAAGCCCCCACTCCGAAACTTTAAAGCGGTGTATCTTTGTATTTTTTTATTGTTTTGATAAAAGAAAAAATACGTGTCTAATATTTTTTTATTATCTAACTGACGGACTAAATAGATTTTAACTTCTCATACCCAGGAAACAGCCCTATTATCCCCTAATATACACACGGACAGAGTTAGCGGAACAGACAAAAAATACTGAGTATAAAATAATAAACTGTATACTGACACTTGACCGCAAACTTAATTATTAAGGGGGGCTCTGTTTAATCGATAATAGAGGTTAAGCCGCGCTCGCCGCGGTTGGTACGCGGATGGGTGACCATTTGTAAACATACCGAGACCCCTCCGTGCCTCGGAAAGCACGTTAAGCCGTTGGTCCCGACTGTCATACGTTGATCTTTGACAGTCGTTAAGTCATTACAATTCTGACAACCAGTCTTACTTTGGGATACTGTGTTACCCAGTAAAATGGGTTGTGGAGGTCAGATAGGCAGTCGCTTCATGTAAAATACGGTATTCAGCTGAATCCGGTGAGACTGGAAGCCGACCCCAACATAGCTTGGGAAAGGGCTAGCCAGATATCTTCTAACATACAGAAAACTAACTTAGAAATGTTAAACCAGTTTTCGCCTTGAACATCACTGTGTTTAGTGCACACGTTTCTGCGTGTCGGTAGATTTGTTAGAGACTTTTAGTCGAAACTAAATTTTACAGCTCCAATTTTCGTCTGTCCTTTTCTAACTATGTACAAGTGAAAAAGAAAGCAATAGTCTAAAATTAGTTTAGTGTGGGTTCAACAGAATCAGGACCATTGATAAAATTATAAACAGACATGTAGCAACAAATAAATTGATATCTTTTATCATCGATGTTGACGTGATTAACTTTTTTAAATAAAGTGCATTATTTCTGCAGTTTGTATTATGCACAGACGGACAGAAACGTTGAAACAAGTGCTCTTTTTATGCATTAATGGACAATTCCTATATTAAATAATACGATTTGTTCTGCGAACAGACGAAGAAAATTCTACCGTCCGTTTGAAATGAAAAGAAAATATGTCACACGGGAACGGTGACTACTTACACGAGTGAAACCGCGGGACACCGCTAGTATTTAATAAAAAGGCTTTGTAAAGTCGATGTCAAAAGATTATTTTTTCTAAAAATCAGGTTTTTATTTTTAAATTTACACTTTATTTTATACTCAGCCATTTTGCTGTTCCGCTAACAATGCCAGTGTGTGTATAATAAAATAAATAAATAAACTTTTTTCAGGACCTATTATTATTAAAAATATATTATTATCATTACTATCCATAATTATTATATAAAAAAAATAAAAAAAAACCGTCGAGAGATTATCGTCGTCAGAAGAGTTATAATCTTTATCTTTTTACATTAACTTTTATCTTTTTTTTTTCTTTAAATTTTTCGCGAAACTTTGGAATGTCACTCATCACTGGAGGATTCTTGAGAAATCCTGAAATTAAAAGATAATAATTATAATTAGTCTATTAAAGATACTCTTTTAACCGGCTTTAAAAAAAGAGGATTACAATTTAGTATGTTAACTAGTTATTTTATACATTACTTGAAATAAAAATATTGTGATTAGCCGAATAAAGAAACGTAAATCAGTTTTAAGTCGCCGTTAATTCTCGTGCTGTCTCTATCACTTTAAAGTATAAAGTAGCAAGAAATAGATATTTAAGAACGTCTTAAAGATAAGTTGCATTTCAGTATTCGAGCGTACGCCGATAATATCGTTTTTTTTTGTTATTATTACAGTAAGGTATTATTATCATCATTAATCACTACAAAAATGGTTGATTTTAAATAAATTAAACATCATCTTATAGAAAAATCACGTTACAATAGAAAAACAAGGATAAAATATAAAATGTGTGCTTGTTAAAAAAATGGTGAATGAGCTAGCTTATAATATATAATCTTAGGTATGAAAGGTTACTATGTCTAAAACGCGCCCACGTAACATTGAGTTAAATTTAACGAACACTTAAACAAAATAATGCTGCATAAATATTACTGAATGAACGAATAAATTAACCGAGGCAGTTAAATTTAACTGACAGTTAATTTAAACTACTTGTTTACCTCGTATCTGTGCAGTAACTGTGCGCTGTTGTAGTGTGGGCTTTCACTATAAAAAAATGGTCGCTTCATTGTGTTTTGCCCTGTGAACAAATAAATATAAGTTTAATTTATATATATATACGCCCCGTCCCTAGATCAAGCTGGCCCGAGCCGGCCAAACTAGCAATAAAAATATGTCCTTAAATAATAAAAACTTAGATCCAGCCCTCCCTTGCTGTTTTGCCTTATTAAGATTGTTAGCAACGCACTAAGTCGAGGTCCGAACCCCACAGTGGGTGCCCTTAGTGAACGTTGCTGACGTAGTTAGTTTTTCTATTGCTCTGGCTGGAGGCCCTTAAGATTCTCGCCAAAAGTCCGGTGAAGCAGTCAAAGCCTGCGCTCAGGCTAACTGCGTATATTTTTTACATTTTTCTACATTTTTCCAAGTTTAATTTATATTTCTCCACCGTCAGACAACTAATATAAAGGGTGTAACCGAAAGAGTATATATATCCAAAAGGGGTGAAGAGTACATCTGGTACAGAGTCAGTTTACAAAATTTCAGCTCAAAATTAGTTAATTAATTAATGAATATTTAATTTTTCGCTTCAATAGGCATGTTTCCTATTTTTTTTTAATGTCCGGTAGATTATTGAATTTTATTGGACACGTATTTTTTCTTTTTTCCTGCAAACAAATAATGATCAAATAACAGAGAACGGAAATTTCGCGTGACGTCACTCCTCGCTACAATTTTTACCAAGGCGAGGCGTCATAAGCCCCCACTCCGAAACTTTAAAGCGCTGTATCTTTGTAATTTTTTATTGTTTTGATAAAAGAAAAAATACGTGTCTAATATTTTTTTATTATCTAACTGACGGACTAAATAGATTTTAACTTTGCATACCCAGGAAACATCCCTATTGCGACACCAAAAACCATAACCAGACCGCTGAAGCGATGTATCTTAACATTTAGCGAGTGATTTAATAAGATATTGACCCTCGTAGTGCGGTGACACGATCGTTATAAATTTTGGTGTCGAATAATAAATGTGAAAAATTGGATTGAAATCAATGTAGAAAATCACTTTTCTACATTGTCTCGGTTCTGGGTGTTTGTGGAACCTTCGTCGTCTCTGATTCCATAACACAAGTGCTTTAGCTACTTACTTTGGGTTCAGAGTAATGTATGTGATGTTGTCCACATTTATTATCATTATTCTTGAATGTTAGTCTGGCTTCTAATTTATACAGCATGCAACAAAAACCCTGTCCTATCTTTATGAGTATTATTCGGCATCGTACTGCGTACACATATACGTGACTATTGAATGGATTTGAAATTATTATTATTCCCCGGTGAATATAATTAAATTAAAATAAAACTGATCAAAGGCAACACTGATCGCTCGACAAAGTTCACGTGTACTACCTACAGTTTTGTATCAAAGAAGCCGCTTGAGCGAGACATTTTTTTCTAGTACGTATGTTGAATCAGGAATACGCCTTTATTGGATCGGACAGGGTTTTTGTTACATACTGTGTGTAGATAAAGAGTACTTACATAACTGCGTGTGCGCGGCGAGGGCGTTCTGTTTGGCGATGAGCAGCTCGGGCCCCGGCCGCGACAGCTGCTCGTAGTAGCCGCCTGCAACACACACTCCCATTTAACTGCTACTTAAATTTAACTTAAGTCGAGCCCTCGGGACTCGAAATAAGGTATTCTTGTTCTATGCCTGTAGAAAAATCAGTAACAAACTACCCTCATTCATGAGGTTCAATGTGAGTATTCAAACTCAAATAATTCAAATAAAAAACTCATTTATTCCAAGTAGGCTACAAAGTAGCACTTTTAGAACGTCATACAATGGACAGCACCCTGATTTGCTGATTTAAGGCGATACACAAATTTTTTAGCTATTTTCATATATAGTTCATATTTAGCAACTATAAAAGTTATTGACTTGAGATTTGGTTACTAGATAGAAGAGGATATGATGAAAATAAATGTCGATCAGTTACACGATTAAACAAACTTTCCTCGATAGTTTTATTTTTTAAATCAGGTCTATAAAACTTTTTTTTACTTAATCCACCAAACCTTTCAACTTAATAATATTTTTTTTACACTATTTGACGCATAATCATAATATCTAGATTAATGTCGATTGATTTTTTATTCCATTCGATAAATTTCGATTAATATGAGATTTTCCATTTTGTCGCTCACGTTATTATTTCTAAGGCAATCTTTCGCGACCTTGACATATGTGTAGCTATGTATACTCTAAGCATGTACCGTCGTCGGACTAAAGTGTTCGACGCCGGTGACAGGGCGACGCGACTTAAATGGAGCTGGGCAGGACACTTAGCTAGACGTACAGACGGCCGATGGAGTCGCACTGTTACTGAATGGTGGCCAAGGACAGGTCGAAGGAGTCAGGGAAGACCGAGAGCAAGTTGGGTTGATGACATAGTTAAGGTAACAGGAACCACCTGGATGAGGGACGCGCAAGACAGACAAGAATGGCAGAAAAAAGGGGAGGCCTATACTCAGCAGTGGGTGATTACAGGCTGAAATGATGATGATGATGATGTACCCTATTAAGGATATATCACAAAGCCTCACCTGACACGTTGTTCTGAGTGTTTGACTGGTAATAAGGGCTGCCTTGTGGTTGCATCACATTCTCACATCCTGAGGGAAACAAACACACTAATTAATAATTAATACTGTAAAATAAAATTACGCGAATATTTGTGGTTAAAAAATAGTATAAAGATAAAAATTAAAACCTCAGGCAGGATTCGAACCTGCGACTACTGGTTCAACGTACCAGTCGCTTTACCAACTAAGCTATAGAGGTCTGCACTGTCTGAGACACTCAAATTTCCTCAAAGTGACCTCTGTAGTCTAAGTTGGTAAAGCTGGACTTAGACTAGACGAGACTAGACTTAGGCGCTGTGCCCACCTAAGCAACGTGACAGAAACCACCAGGGTGACATGCCAGAGACATGTCAGAGTACATAGGCACACGAAACAATGTCGTCGTCTGATGAAGATCAAGATGCTCTTGCTTATCTACAAATTATAAATATTCAAAACAGACAAAGACGCTTCTGGGCGCATCCCATGTGGAAAAAAGTTAAAAACTGGTGGCGCATACGTCGTTATGAAGGAATTAAATAGCAGATTTAAGATATTTAGAATGAAGAAAGAAACATAAATTTTATTATACTTGATAAATTGAGACCTATTATAATCATACAGACACGGTTTTTCTTGAATAAATTCAATAAATTTTATATTAAATTCAAGTTCGTCCTTCATTTTAACTGACAAGTTACTTCTAAATTTTGTTACGCGTCACTTTATTGTGCCACTAGTAGCACGCTGAGTGGCATGTCAGGTCGTGTCACGCTACGCCACGCGAATGGGCGCTACTAAATACATTTACTTTGAATGTTGATGCTAGTGGCATGCTACATGCCAGATCACTTGTCAGATCACATGTCACGTTACTTAGGTGGGCACAGCGCCTTAGACTAGAGTGGTGCGTTGAGCCAGTGGTCGCAGGTTCGAGTCCCGCCTGAGGTTTTAATTTTTCCTTATTATTATTATTTGTATATAATTAAAATATTCGCTCCACATGCGTGTTAATGCGTTACAAATAATTAAAAATAATTGTCCAAAGATATTATTATTATATCATTATAATCTCACCGCTGGCAGCGTCTGGTTCCTGCTTGACCTGGTGTTGTATCTGCTCCAGCAGGCGCTGCTGGTCTATCAGTCTCCTGTTATTGTACATCTCCGCATCTGTAACATTCATAGGAATAATACAGAAACCTATGGAGATGGCTATACAAGCAAAGGAAAACCAAAAAAGAGATGAATGGATTGTGTAAAAGATGATATATACATATATATATTTATACATATTTGTATAATAGCTTTATATATATTGTAGTGTATGTATTCTTCTTATAAAAACAAATGATTTTCATCATTATTTTCAATGCATCTACCACGTTTGTTTCTGCATCACCTAAAGGTTGACTGGTTGGGAATGACTTGCATTAAGACGCTTGACGTTGGCATTAAGTCCGCCTATGTACACTGTGCATGAAGTATTAAATATATAAATAGATATGGGATGACAGAGATGACGAGTAGTAGAAATGAAATAGTATACGTAATACTTATACCTATTTTTTATTTGTTTATTCATACTGATATTCCATCCATAATAAATGCGAAACTAGCTCTCTCTGTCTGTTTGTTACGCTTTAACGACTAAACCGCTTAACTGATTTGGATGAAACTTGGTATGAGGTAAGGTAGGATCCTAATAAAGGACATAGGCTACTTTTTGCCGCGATAACTGATACCCAAGTTATTTATATTAAGACAAAAAAAACTAACAACTGAAAAATATCGCGGTGGCTTAGTTTTTCAAAGTTCTGTTGCAGGTTCGAAGCCAGCCTAGTAATATGTCTCTTCGGCTTCAATGAAATTAATATATGTCTTAACCTAACTCCATGCCATAAAGCACTTGTGTTATTATTTTAATTATTTGTTGCGGAGCGAATATTTGTAATTAAATACAAATAATAGAAGGCAGGACTCGAACCTGCGACCACTGGCTTGACGAAGGTTCGAGTTCTGCCTGTGGTTTAAGTTTTTCCTTCTATTATTTGTATTTAATTTCACTTGTGTTATGGAATCAGAGACAACGAAGGTACCACAAACACCCAGACCCCAATGTAGAAAACTTGTATTCCACTGTCTGGGGATCGAATCCGGAACCTCAAAGCGACACCTAGAAAACCGGCGAGGTCGTTTAAACGAAAATTTATCAATTTCGGTTGTATGGTTTAACCGTAAAGGCGTATCAGACAGACACTAATAGATTGACTTATACGTTCATAGTATTACTTCAGACATTACTTAATATTATTGTCCTAGGTTTTTTTTGTATAAAAAGGCCTTATTACAACGGAATAAGATCCATTTTACTATACCATTATAAGTTAAACCATCTTTATAAATACACCAGTTAAGTAAACGTATAACTAAGACAGTTATAAAAATATTATGATAAAGAAAACGTAATGAAGTCACCATGTTATGCCATTAATTAATAAATTAATAACATTCATTATTTCCATACACTTTTCATATAAAAAAACTTCAACATCTTATGTGTAAGAGAATTTCTCATACATTCAATAACAATGGTCACGATACTTATTAATCGGCTTTAAAAAGGCTAATTTGTAGCGAAAGTTTGTAAGTATCTAATAATAGCGGCTTATAAATGTCCCACTGCTGGGCAAAGACACGAGCATTGATCAGCACGCATGCTAATAGCAGTTTGGCGATTTCAGAATCCAAGTTTTGAAATCCAGGTTTCCTCATGATGTTTTCCTTCAATGATATCTTTGAATAATTAAGAAAGTACATATAACTTTGAAGAATTGACACAATCACATTGGTACTTGCCTGTAATGGGTTCGAACGCACACAAATCTGTTTATTGAACCGCTAGGCCACCACGACATTTCGTGTAAATCTCAGTGCGTGATCGAGTGTGGCGTACACACCGGTAGTAAACGCGAAAGTAACTCTTTATCTATTTGTCTCTCTGTTACGTTTTCACGGCTACACTACTGAACCGATTTTGATGAAACTTAGCATGGTGTAAGCTTAAATCAGAAAAAAACGACGACAGAGCCTAATACTTCTTGTAACCGATAAACTCGCGGGCGGTAAAAGTAAGTGGTTAAAACATATTGGTTAAAACAACGCATTCTTTTCCATTTTTCAACTGTCACGTATTGTCATTACTAAACGTGTATGCAAAAACTTGTCGCACGGAAAATCACTTCAATCAGTAAACGAGCGTAGTACTTACAGCTAAAAATTTGCTTAAGCTCGGTACAACAGGCTACTAGCGATGCGTGCAGTTTATGCTAGCTTATCTACACTAATATTATAAAGCTGAAGAGTTTGTTTGTTTGTTTGAACGCGCTAATCTCAGGAACTACTGGTTCGAATTGAAAAATTCGTTTTGTATTGGATAGTCCGTTTATTGAGGAAGGCTATAGGCTATATAACATCACGCTACGACCAATAGGAGCGGAGCATAAGTGAAAAATGTTGCAAAAATGAAAAACCGTTGAAACTAAAACACGCGAACAAAGTCGCGGGGGACAGCTAGTGTATGTATATATTTAGACTCGCCTTTTGATCTAGTGGTTAGCGACCAATGACTATTAAACTTTCGATTCGATTGGGGTTCGATTCCCAGAACAAATATTTGTATGATAAATATGATTTGTTCTGTCTGGGTGTAATTTATGTATAATGCGTATGTATTTAGAACTATATAAGTATGTTTATCAGTAGTCTGGTTGCCATAATACAGGCTGTCTAGTTTGGGATCAGATGGCCGTGTGTTGTTTTACGATAAAAAAAATACTTTAAGAACTCACCCAATTGCTCCTTATTCCTGTCGTAATTAAACTTATCTTCTTCAATATTAATATCAATTTCTTGTTTTATATGATTCTCATTAAAGAAGTTCTGATTCTCAGTTATTCTGTGCTGTTCTTGCAGCATCTGTAAGTTGTGCTGTTGATTTCTTAACAGTTCCACGCTGTCAGGATAGTTTTGGTACCCAACGTAGTCCGATCGAAACGGTTTTTCGAACCCGGAATATAGATCAGGCATTTTCTGATAATTTTCCACGGGTTTCTGAAAATTTTCGATCTGTTTCTCATATCCATTTAAAGATTTCCTTTCTAGGGCATACTTTTCTGCTTCTTTATTATATTCTTCGTTAGTCTGTGGGATATAGTCCTCAGGTTTGTTAGAATAGTCTTTCGCTTCGTATTTTTTATCGAAGTTTTCTTTTTGGAAGTTAGGATAATCTAAATCTGTGGAATATTTATCCGAGACTTCGCTGTAACTGTTGTTTGGCTGTGAATCGTCCTCTTCTGACTGAACTGGGTCGGTTTGCATGAAGGCGTCTTGTTTTTTTGGTTTGAGGCCTAAGTTTTGTATCTGCGGCGACAGATTCATGCTGTTTAGTGATTGGTAGCGATAGTTTAGCTGAAAATATAGAAAAATATTACAATTTTTTTTTTTTTTCATTATTATGACTCAGTCGGGTGACGACGATTCTGCACATGTCAGAGTTGGAAGAACAAGTGTTTACCGCGATTGGGGAAAAAAATGTGAACAATAGGACTAAATATACATAACAAACTTAAATTAATAATTAGAATTTACTATCTTTCCTTAAAAATAATGTAATTTAATAGTGTATTTTAATTTTAATTTTAATATGGTATAAGATTAGCATCCTTTTTTAATTAAAAAAAAAAATAGTTTCAGATTTCCTTTTTTTTTTGGTGGATTAGGTTATCTGAACAAAATGCTCGAAATTTTGACGTCACAATCTAAATCGTTGTATCGTGGTAAGTTTTTAAGTAAATAATGTAAGATCAAATCAAAATCAAAATATTTTTATTTCAAGTAGGCCTTATCAGGCACTTTCAAACTGTTAAATGACTCGAGTTGCGCGGTTCCAAAGTGTCTCTCCTATGGAGAAGAACCGACAAGAAACTCCATAGGTCACTCTTTTTAAAAAAAAGGTAATATGTTGGTATTGTTGGTACATACGATGTTAAAAAAATACAATAATCTATATAAATATAAGTACTTACGTTATTGTCCTGTCCATCACAGTTCATGTGCACGTCCGAGTTCCCCTGTAAGACGGCTTGACTAGCTAGGTTCAGACACCACTTGTCTGTCTTATCACTGGAAATGATTAAAACATTAAGAAATTATATAATATCATAATAATGATAATGAGAGACTTTTATTTAACATTTTTACATTATGTTTATCTTAAATATTTACAAACTTAACTATATATACACTTTAAACAAAACTAAACTTAACTAATAAAATCTCTAAAAAATGGCGTAAAAAAATTCATCTACGTCGCTGTCGACTGGAAGTGTACCCAAAAGGCTGGCGGCATTGCCACGTTGTATGGCAATGCTTATCCTCTGTCCAAGGTAAAAGCCAGCCCTTGGGTCACGCGGGGAGTCAACAAGACGTTTTTCCAAATCTTTAAATAAAAGGTGTGCACTCGGACCCCACGGTCCAAATGTTTCAACCCCAAACGGCTGGAAAGTGTAACTTCCAATAAGGTTGTAAATAACTTCCAATGATAAATTAAAGAAATATTAAGAGATTTTAACATTATACTTGTGGTCGGTAAAAGGTGCTTATTTTAGACTAGTTGATCCCTGGGGCTTCTCCCGCGTAGGTATTTGACTACTATTGAATTATTTATTTATTCCCAATATTTCTATTAATAATAGTAAATTGAAGCAGAACTGCCAAATAACATAACATGCATAACAAAAAAAAAAAGTTATAAGCTTGCAAAGTTGACGAGTTCTATCTCTTTTTCGCAAAACGACGACTTGTACACGACGTCACATTTTGTTATAGCTCTCTCTGTCTAATTAAACTGTCGTTCTTACAACTCGACATACACATACATTCTCATTTTATATATAGATAATAACTTTTTTTTTTAAAAGGTTACTAGCAATGTGTGTGGAATTCACATTACTAGCAATTTTGTTAACCCCTCCAACTAAGCTAAATATGCTTGTATCTGGAGTGGGTTTACGTCAATAGTGCAATGGTGGGGATCGAACCTGCGAGCCTTCGATCACAAGGCCGTCACCCTGACCATTAGGCTATTGCCGCTTTCTTAAACTTACACATGGATGTCATCTTTCTTGCTCTCCCTGTACTTGACGGTGCGGCTCTTGCGGATGACCATGACGGTGCCGTCAGGGTTCAGTTTCGGCAGGTTCTGGGAGGGAACCGCGTCCTTACTGAGGGTCTTCCATTGTCCTGGGGAGATCACAAGGATAAATATTGATAATTAACTGATATTTTAGACGACCTCCGTGGTCGAGTGGCGTACACACCGGCTACCGGTTGAAATAATCTATACTAATATATAAAGCTAAAGAGTTTGTTTGTTTGTTTGAACGCGCTAATCTCAGGAACTACTCCGGTCCGATTTAAAAAATTCTTTCAGTGTTGTAGCCCATTTATTGAGGAAAGCTATAAGCTATAGAACATTACGCTGCGACCAAAAGGACCGGAGCATAAATGAAAAATGTTGCAAAAATGAAAAACCGTTGATACTAAAACACGCGGACAAAGTCGCGGGGGACAGCTAGTGAATGAATAAAAGTAATGTAAATATGTGTTGGCGGGGTTACAGTACACCTGAGCCATGTGAGTGTGGCATCTTCCCCCAAACAATGGCCCATTTAATGAGCTGCCCAGCATGCCCTACCACCTGCACTCGCGAGGACCTGTGCAAGGCCATAGACAGCGCTGTTTGCGTGGCTGAGTGCTGGTCTGGGGAAATTTGACTGCTATTGATCGACTCGCTAAGAAGCTACCGGTTTCGATTTTCGATTTCGCGACTCCGTCCGCGTGGAATTTAACAAAAAAGTTATTTAGTTTTATTTTTTCTTTTTTTTAAGTAGCCTAAGTTACTCCTTATTACATTAGCTATCTGCCAGTGAAAGTCCCGTCAAAATGGTCTATCCATTTCAGAAATTAGCCGGAACAAACAAACAGACAGACAGACAGACAAAAATTGTAAAAAATGTCATTTCGGTATATGTAGGTACCGTATATATATACATTCACATGCAGGTAGTAATAAGCGGGTATTTTTATATAACAAACAGAAACTTCAATTTTATTTATTTGTATAGAGTATAGATGTATAGATGAATAAAATGGCTGGTCACCCATCTAACAGCAAACCTTGACTAGTTTTGCTTAACCATTATCGAAAGCTTTTCACTTAGCATCGAGGTACGTACCTACATAATAATGAGACAACGAGCCAATCGAAAATACAAAATATTTTTTCCTTTCCTCAATGTAAATGATTCATGTTGTGTTAAAATCATGCGCAAGCGCAACGGATGTTAGTTCGTAGGGTTTTACCGAGGCACGTATAGGATGTTTCATTTATATCTAAACTAGCAACCCGCCCCCTCTTCGGTCGGGTTGACAAAACATTATTGGATTATACAAAAAAAACCTTTCTCTTAAACTCTATCTTTTGCTGAAAACCGCATTAAAAACAGTTGCGAAGGATATCAGCGCACAGACAGAGGGAACGACTTTTTTACACTATGTAAAAAACTATGTAAAAAGTCGCTGACTCTTCGCGCGACCCAAGGGCTGTCTTTTACCTTAGACAGAGGATAAGCACTGCCATACAACGTGGCAATGCCGCCAGCCTTTTGCGAACACTCCCAGTGGACAGCGATGTGGACGAATTATTTGATGCCATATTTTAGGTTTATGTTTAATTAGATTAGTTTATTTTATTATTCCTTTTGTATGTATACTATGTAAAGATAATTCAGTTCATTTCATAACATATCTTTTTAAAAGTAAACCGATAGGAAATCCTGGAGATATGAAGACAAAATTTAAATATATACTGAAATATTCAACTCCGATCCATTACAGTTGATGAGGAACAGCCGACGGACGGACGGAAGGACAGCGAAGACTTATTAATAGGGGGACAATATTACCGCCACATCTGTCTATGAACTGAAAACGATAGATTTAAAAACTACCGGTCTGATTAACATAATATGGTTTTCACCAATAGATAAGTGATTCAAGAGGAAGATTTGTGTATATAATTCATTAATTTTTGCGAAGCCGGGGCGCGTCACTAGTGTATTTATAAACGGAAAAGAAATCAAAAAATAAATTTGCGTTTTACACCCCCCTTTTTTGTTGGGGTGAAACGCTAATTATTCAAACCACGCCGAGGGTACGGTGTGGGGATATGTCGGAGTTACACCGACTAAAAACACCCCGGTCCCGTCCTTGCCTTTGCTGGAGCCGCGGGGTCACTTACGCAAGCTCTGCGCGTTATACTCCCCCTACCGCCCTAACGCGTCCCGGCTTATATAGCAGTACATATATCCGAAATCTTGTTCTCTTAATTCCAAAAAATAAATTTACGTGATACCGCGTCCCGTCTCAAAGATTGTTATCACGACCATACACAAATAAACGAAGATGGCAATAACACTTCATTAAGAAAAACTGATAAAATGTATAATCTTAGTTTAGCTGTTGTGGTAACCAAAAACTTGAACCTGCAATCAAATTTTGACCTTTATAACATGTTATCTTTGAACCCCATTACGAATAAAACTATACGATTTGTGACTAAACACAATAATAATTACATATTAACTCAAACATTAAAACTTTTTTACTAAATAGAAACAGAATAAATAAGAATAGGATTGAGAATATTATCCTAAGTCGGCTTCCAGTCTCACCGACAGCTGAACACCAGTATGTTATAGAGCGACTGTCTATCTGACAAACATCTTATATATATTTTTTTAAGGGTTCTTTGCAGTTAGCATGAACGCAGTGTTTGACTGCTTTACTGGACTTATATATCTGACAAACGCAACACATTCACTGAATGATACAGTCAGTATCTCTCGGTAAGACTGATTGACATAATTTTAGGACATTAACGACTGTTAAAGACATACGACGGCCAAGACTAACGGGTGGCTTAACGTGTGGGCTTGACGTGCTTTTTAAGGCCAAGACCGATTTGGTATGTAAATGGGTGTCTACCAGGACATCAAGACTTTCTTAACTCGGTGTAAATGCTCATGGACTTCAGACTTCCTACGTGGACGCGGCGGAGGGTAGTACGCCTCTACCCTCCGCCGCGTCCACATAGGAAGTCTGAAGTCTCTTACCGGCTACCACCTCCGAAGTGCTTCCCGTATCTACTGCAGTACCAATTATAAGTTTTGCTTCGGTTTTGGCTGGTTTAAAACTTTGTAATAGATAGTTCCGTACGATTTTTAACTTAACATATAAATTAGTAGTAAGTAAAACTATAGTAATCAAAAGATGGAAAGAGGAGAGAATTTCATCACTCATTTTGTCTTATATTTTCTTACAGTATTGCAAAGCGTTCAACTTCTTTAAAAATAGGACGCTAGAAGCATCTGGATGTGAACTTGCAGCAAGAACATTAATTTCCAATCGTCGACCACCGAGCGATTATTTTTACGATTATTTTCCTGTAAGAAATGAGTTCACTAATATATCTTCTTTTACAAAACCAACTTATAATCTTATGATCCAAACTGCTATGGTTGCTTTCATTATCATCCGTTGAAAGATATATTTTCTTCACCCCTATGTGAATGCTATTTAACTGTAGTTTAATAACGCATAGCTCTCAAGGTCGTGACACAAAGAAGTCTTATCGCTGGCGTCACGGGTCTTTCCCGTTTCGACAAATAACCACAGAACGACCATATGTAGACAATAAAATTATTGTCCTCGTTGACGATTCTAATTCGATATATCACCATATTTTTTTTTAATTACTACTTTACTTAATAATTCCTGTGGTTTCACACATTCAAATAACCTACAGAAAAAACATATCAGCTTGGAACCAATATTTTGTGGATGAAATATCGTTTGTAAATTAGAGTATAGAGCAGGGGTTCCCAAACTTACTGCCTACTTTGAGAATAAATTATATTTTAGCGTCCACATTTTTTCACCTACTTAAAAACCACTATAACTTCAAATTAAATTTATTATTGTGAGCTATATTAGCGGAGATTCGATTTTATTTCTGGGTCTCTTAGCGCCCCCCTTTAGGCCTGCAGCGCCCACAAGGGGGCGTTATCGCCCACTTTGGGAAAGGCTGGTATAGAGATAAGTAAACTATAGAGTGCGCATATCGAGTACAAATAATCTGTAGGCACTAGTATGGAGTAATATTGAAGAATTAGAAAACTATCTGTATACCTAACATCGGAATATTTTCTCATAAACGTCTGTCTTCGCACCGAAAATCACTTACACAATCAGTAAACGAGCGTAGTACTTACAGCTAAAAAATATACCTACGCTCGGCACAACGGGCCACTAGCGATGCAGGAACTCTATGGCTGTCTATGTATGCTCTAAGGTTTGTACCATGAGAAGTCCTGCAGTACGTCATGCAGTGGTAGCTGTCGTGGTGACCCCTGTACCAATCGTTATCAGTGCAGTCAAGATATTGTCATTATGAGCCTGCGCTTTTATCAATAAGGAATGGGGTAGATAATAATGTTCATAATGCCCTTTAGATGGATAAATAAAAAATAGACATGTATTGTTTTTCTATATTAACGCAACCAAGAACTCCTACGACATTAAATAATAAATAAATGTGGACATCACATACATTGCTCTGAACCCAAAGTAAGTAGCTAAAGCACTTGTGTTATGGAATTCAGAGACAACGAAGGTACCAACACCCAGACCCAAGACATTGAAGAAAACTGGTTCTACATTGACCCGCCCGGGACCTCAGAGCTGGCAACACCTTGAAAACCGTCAATTGATTTGAAATGTCGTACGACTTCACTTCTTCAATCTATACTAATATTATAAAGCTGAAGAGTTTGTTTGTTTGTTTGAACGCGCTAATCTCAGGAACTACTGGTTCGAATTGAAAAATTCTTTTTGTATTGAATAGTCCGTTTATTGAGGAAGGCTATATAACATCACGCTACGACCAAAAGGAGCGGAGCATAAATGAAAAATGTTGCAAAAATGGAAAACCGTTGAAACTAAAACACGCGAACAAAGTCGCGGGGGACAGCTAGTTTTGTATATTTTATACGAAAGCTTGACGTCATTAGCGCCCCACTCCTAAAACATTGATTCGCTTATCTCATTAGTTTAGTCAAATTTGGAAAAAGCAAAAAAATACGTGTGCAATATTTTTTTAATGACCTAACTGGCTAAAAAAATTTTTATTTTTATACACAGTCATTTTCCCTATTGATAATTCTCAAAATATCGGGTTCCATGTTCATATTACATAAATGGAAATAACTAGAACACGTGCATTTACCTTTAAGGTGCGGACATACGACTTTTGACGATTTTAAAGTGAAGATCGCGTTTAAAAAACAAGTAGTAAAAAGGGACACTAGTTCCAAAGAATTTGAAGGATAGGTCTTAAAAATAATACAGTGGCGATGAGATCATCACAATGACGAAAACTTATGAATGGTGAGGACTGGTGTGCGACAACAATATTGTACTTTTACTATGGAGACCCGAACGATATCGCGAAAGAAATCAGCTGCCCTATAGATTTTGTAGGAATGTTTTTTTTTTTCAAAGAGATTTTCGCAGTTAGCCTGAGCTCAGGCTTTGACTGCTTCACCGGACTTTTGTAGGGATATATGAAGACTAGCTGTCCCCCGCGACTTAGTTCGCGTGTTTTAGTTTCAACGGTTTTTCATTTATGCAACATTTTTCATTTACGCTCCGCTCCTATTCGTAGCGTGATGGTATATAGCCTATAGCCTTCCTCAATAAACGGACTATCCAATACAAAAAAAAATCAATTCGAACCAGTAGTTCCTGAAATTAGCGCGTTCAAACAAACAAACAAACTCTTCAGCTTTATAATATTAGTATGGTACAGCTGATTTTTCGCAATATTGTACGTGTCTTCGTAGTAAAAGTACAATATTTGATTGATTTGACGACCTCCGTGGTCGAGGTGGCGTACACGCCGGTTTTCAAAGTGTCACCAGCTCTGAGGTCCCGAGTTCGATCCCCGGTGGGGTCAATGTAGAAAACCCCTTTTCTACATTGTCTCGGGTCGGAGTGTTTGTGGTACCTTCGTTGTCTCTGAATTCCATGACACAAGTGCTTTAGCTACTTACTTTGGGTTCAGTGCAATGTATGTGATGTTGTCCACATTTTTTTTTCTATTTTGTTGTCGCTCATCTCCGACTTCCCCCACAAAAAAAAAAACTATCTTAAAACCTAATATCACCCAAGTATTATCGGAAACGTTAAAATTTTCGCATAAACGTCTGTCGTAGCACGGAAAATCATATACATCAGTAAACGAGCGTAGTACATTTAGCTAAAAATTTGCTTACGCTTGGCATAAGGGCTACTAGCGATGCACGCTCTATGCTTGTCTATGTTTACTAACTTTTACTTTATATTAATTACGATGACAAGGATAAAATGATACCGGCAAAATTAGTAGGAAAACCGCAGAGAAATTTCAACTACAACGCTAAAATTGTATCCTTTAAATGCCAATTATATCGGCATATTTCCTTATGACTTTATACAGAAGCTTATGGAATGCTCGTTCTCTGTATGAGAGGCCTGCAGTGGGACAATTACAGGCTGGTGTTATTAACGGTTTCGGTAATGGTACCCTACCGTGGGGCAGCTCACAAGCGTGGTGATCAATGCTCGTTCTCTGTATGAGAGGCCTGCAGTGGGACAGTTACAGGCTGGTGTTATTAACAGCTTCGATAATGGCGCCACACCGTGGAGCAGCTCCCAAATGCGGTGATCAATGCTTCTCTGTATAAGAGGCCTGCAGTATGTAAGACTGCAGTGGGACAGTTACAGGCTGGTGTTACTATCCTACATCGCCACGTGATTTTATACATTACAACTCTCTTAATTAATTAATTACTTAGGTCTTTCCCTGGCAATAACGCGCCGTGCATAGAAAAACAATTAAACACGTGTCCGATGAATCATTTCTCAACAATATAATATGACGGACACTGTATGAAAAGAAAAACAATGGAATCATTCACTAGGATTACGGTTAAAGATCTTTATTAAATATGGATATCGGAGTTTTGATGAGCAAGCTTCCACTGTGAGACGTGCTGCGAACTCGATCCCCGATTGGACACACATTTGTATAATTTTTTCCAATATTTAAACCTGCGAGCAGTCGGCCGGACTATAATCAGGTGAGTTGAAATAAGTAGGGGTTTGGTAAGGTGGAGCATCTAACACATTTTTCCTTAGTAAGACAGTTGAACACCAGTATGTTATTGAGCGACTGTCTATCTGTCAAACAATAGATTTACTAGCCGAACTGAGAATCTGATCTTCAACTGATGACGCAGTTATATCGGCCAGTAATAACATGGTAACGATTTAAAATGGGTTTTTCATCGGCACCAGAATGTTTAAGGAAAACGATATGCTGTAGAGAAATTTGGAGTTTATTACGTATTTTATGTCATCGTGGTTGTGTGAAGGAAAAAAAAGTTATAACTAATGATTACACTAACGTATTCATTTTAAAATCCTTCTGCCTTATACCTAGCTTTCCAAACTGTGTTGGGCTTCCAGACATCAGATTTAGCTATGTAAAAAGAGCGACTATCTTAGTTCTTTCCAAGAATATTATTAATAAAATATTTAGTTATCGTCACAATTATATGGATAATTTGTGAATTTCAATGCCGTTTTCCATACAAATTGAGACATAAATACGAATGTTTTGTCAACAGTAATCGTACTATGGCCTTTGACCTTCTTAAGAACACAACACAATTATTACTGGGTAATAAAGTAGTTCTTGGTAAGACTGGTTGTCAGAATAGGACCTTAATGAACAGCACAGATCAATGTAGTATCAAGAAAGCAGGGGCTGACGATTTAACGTAAAAAACGGGCACAGAAGACGATAAAGAATTTAAAATAATACGTAAAAAACAACAAATAATTAAAATATGAAGGTAGAACGAGCAACATCTACCGTCAAGACGAATACCACCTCAGTCTGCCCGTGACCATGACACCTGCAAAGGCGTTAAAACGTCGGGAGCTAAAATTTATATAAACGGCGATCGAATTCGTTTAAAAAGTAGTTTTATTTAAATGTCTAAAATTCGCGTAAATGTAAAAATCTAGACTTAAGCACGTCACATGATTAACAACTGTTTATGTAAAACTTTAAAAAGGAAAACATCTCTAAAATGTCCATCTTTGCAGCTGACAGTTGCACGCAAAATAAAAATTGAGATGCACTGGGTTTTTTATAGCCATTTCTGTCCCACTGCAGGGCAAAGGCCTGCCTACCCTCCATCTATCTCTCTTTGGTTAGTGCTGTGGTGAACCAATTTTTATCGCAGGATTCCAGCTCGTCCCTCTAGTATTACAATTAATATATTTAATTATTTTCATTTTCCGTATAGATAAGGCAGTAAAAGCTGTATATGTGTGTACATTTGTTCTATTCATATTGTTTCTGAGTCATTAATTAAAGAAATATATACTTATATGGAAGAATTAT
This sequence comes from Diachrysia chrysitis, assembly GCA_932294365.1. NCBI lineage: Eukaryota > Metazoa > Arthropoda > Insecta > Lepidoptera > Noctuidae > Diachrysia > Diachrysia chrysitis. Next base: position 6,667,518 of record OW028670.1, read on the forward strand.
TGTGGTATATGGATATGGATTTTCGATTTTTAAAATGCGTTGAACTTCTTTAATTTAAATAAACTCATACATTTTCCTTTTTAATACATAAAAGACATGATAGACAATGTTACGAATTATTTCGTCTTTAAACGGAAGCAAAAAGTTCATAGTTTATTTTTAACGGGAAAATTCTGATGTACCTCCTCCTTTTACCTTCTAAAATAAACTGGGTTGCCTTTCTTCTTACCGAGAACCAGATGGGAACGCATTCGCGTGCCATTGCTTATATATAATATTGGATATATTATCAGCAGAAACTAATCAAAAATCTTTTCCTTAACAATTTGACCGAAAATCCAACAAGGAAAAGTGACAATCGTAAATCAGGTACAAAATTTAGCGTACTTTTGTTGTCAACAACTGATAATCGCCAAACAGAAAAACAAAATGGGAATTTGGGATGTTTTTTTTTAGAAGACAGCTATCGGATCCTACACCAATTCCTCACCCGTTTCTTAGCAGGAGTTAGTCACAAGACACCTACAGAATACTTCATGTAATATTATACTTCCTCTTTACAGGTTAAAGTATTTTAAAACTCATTTAATTTGAAACATTTCCAACCCTCCGAGAATAGTTGAGAGGTAAGACATCATGTACATAACGTATGATGTTAATGTTTAAATGATACGAATGGCCGTCAAACGTCAATTCGAACAAACTGTTTGTATGAAACAACACGAGTGGAATGAAAAAATACTAAGCCCATGATGACAATAAAGATAGAAAACCAGATAGGCCCGAAATATATACCCTGAGGTATACTAGACCTGAAAACGCTTATCTTTACATACTGTAGACAATTTTTACAGCTATATCCAAAATTTTACAATATTCGAGATAAATTGAATATTTTAATACGAAATATACGAAACATACAGTTAAGTTAACGTATAAATATGATTGAAACAGTGTCAAAGGCTTATGACAAGTCCAATTTTTTTCTCCCAAAAACATAAACTTTACCTAACAGGAAGGTAAAATTAGTATCTATCAGGAAGTTCTAAAATATCTGTCGCTGTATTACTCATTATAGTGACAACGTTGACAGCATGCAACTTAACAGCAACTTTAAATTAAGTACTTGGTCTTTAACAATGAAAAATACATCCTCGGATCAATGCACATACTATATATATATATATAAAAGACTCCTCCGCATAAAAACGTAAACTAACCGATAGTATAATACTCTCAGTTATTTATATTTTAACGTTATCATTGTATTACGCATCAATGGCAATACTATTATTAATTGTTACATTTAATAAATCTTATCTTGGGTTATTGTATAACATTTTTTTTACACTAAGTTATAAAAAGATATACGTTGCTTTGTAAATATCTATTATATTATCATTTTCATCATCATCATCATTATCATCGTCAGACCATATCCGTCCACTGCTGGACAAAAGCCTCTCGAGCTTTCTAGATTTTTTTTTTAATACATCTCTTGCACTAAGCATTTTCATCCTTGTATCGCGGACGGTTTTACAAACGTTCAAATCACATGCACAAAGAACCTCCTGACTTGGGAACATGCATTTGTGGATCACACATATGTTTGTCCTAGATGGGGATCAAAACTACAACAAATCGTGCAGTGGAAGTTGGCGTGTTGACCTATACCACTCGGCTATTTGTGCAGTCAAAAAAGTTAGAACTTGCGAAAGACGTACCAACCAAAATATCAGCAAAAAATATTTATTTGAGCTGTTATTTGTCGATAATAATCTACAGATATATCCGTCTAGCAATAAAATAATTGTTACATAAAAAGATTTTATATATTTCTCATAATGTTATCAGTAACAATTGTTTTTCTGTAAAACGGGGGCAAACGATAAGGTTTTACAAAAATATATAACAACAATCAATGTCTGTCTGTATGTTACATTGTATTGATGGGAGATTGTAGTATAACTCGTACTTAAACGAAACTGATACAAAATGCTCAAAAAATAGTGACCGACCGAAACATGTTTTTTTGCCGAAACCGAAACCGAAACCGAAGGTTCGGTTTCATTGTAGTTTCGGCCGAAACCGAAACCGAAACCGAACCTTTTATAAATAAAAGAAAAAAGTTCTTAAAAAGTCTAAAAAATGTGAGTATGCCCGTTTTTTTCTAAAATTAATATCTCGCCAACCTATAATTACAGGTTTCTACTTTCAAAGATTTATCACAATGAAATTTCAGCACAGTTACAGAGGTTCTGTTTGAAAATTTAACTACCCTATAAAGTGAAAACACGTATTGACACGTCTATACGAGCAAAGCGCACTGATTTAGGTAGTTGCCGGCGGAGTCAGGCGAGCGACGCCATATTGCCAGCCGTGCCGAGCGCGTCCGACGTTAGCCGAGCGCGACCCGAAGGTACGATGTTGTAAGTTTCGGCGCGGCCGAAAGGTTCGGCCGTTTTTGGCCGAAACCGAAACTCGGGCCGAAACTTGATTTTTTGGCCGAAACTGGCCGAAACCGAAACCGAAACCGAAATTTCGGTCGGACACTATCAAAAAATAAACTGCCCAAAAATTCATGGAATAGGTGTAATCGCCCAAGTAGTGGTGGTAACCGGTACCAACCTGGATTGGGAATTACACGGACAAGAAAGTTTAAATGATATTCATTCACTACTATCAAGAAAATGAGCTTCTGATAAAGAGAGCCGGATAAATAAATAGTTTTAATTATTGATTTAATCTTAAATAAATGCCATATCATTGCATGCCAATGTCGTTGAAACATGAAGGATTCCAGTTGCTACCACGGTTTTGAAGAAGAAAAATTTATTTCCATTAATAAACATATGTGGACAACATCACATACATTGCTCTGAACCCAAAGTAATAAGCTAAAGCACTTGTGATATGGAATCGGAGACAACGAAGGTACTACAAACACTCAGACCCGAGAAAATGGAGTAAAGTGTTTTTTTTTTTATTGACCCGCCTGAGTATAGAACCCGAGACCTCAATACCGGCGACACCTTGAAAACTGGTGTGTACGCCAGTCGGACACTGAAGTCTTCAAACAAACGAAATCTTGTAATCGTATAATTTTGAAGTTCGTTAAAAATAAAAATCAACTCTAAAGTTGAATTGTATTTCAAATTTTTCAACCTAATTAGTATTTTTGTACGTTTTTCAACAGGAATGATGACTAAATAGCTTTTAATGCCGGTCAGTATAATAAAAAGAAAATATAAGACAGTTTATTTTTCTAAAGTAAAAAAAAGTGATAAAGATGCAGTGCTTTATCTTTGTATTTTTTTATTTTGATAACAGAAAGAATACGTTTCTAATTTCTTTTTATTACAACTGACGGACAAATAGATTTAAAATTGTCATACCCAGTCACATATTTAGGGCTATACTTATCAAAATATGGATTTAATTAGTTAAAAATCGATGAAGCTATCGCGTAAAATATACTATACGCACAAAACTATGTTGCACCAAAGAAATTTTTAGTTGTTGAACATAAAATGCAAAAATTCTGCATTAATCTAGTGTTTAAAATCAGTTGTAAAATGGGGTGAATAAATATGATTGGGGGTGAATCGGCACAAATTTGGAAAAGGATTCCTACCTTTTATTGTGTCGCATGCATATAACTTTACATAAAAACAGCTTTCTTACATTTTTTAATAGTTGATTAACCTCATAATCAATATCTTAATCTTTAAAATACAAAAACACTTCTCTATTCACCCCCTGCATATCTATTCACCCCATTTTACCGTTAAGTCGTTTTAAAGAATATTTCCTAATTATAATTATTATAAGGTTAAGATTAGCGTAGATAAATCGATTATTATAATTTAACTATCCATAACAACTAAAGGTCACTCTGTGATAAACAGTGTTCGAAAGTAATACCGCAATGATGAAATTGTATCCTCAATTTTATCGAAAAGATATTAACTAACACACATGAAGAGTACAAGAATTGAGCAGATAAAATCAAGCAAAAAAAGCTCCAAAAACACATTATTGTTGTTAGCGGCAATAGAAATACACAGTCATGAGATACAGACCGCAGTCAGACAGATACGGACTGCTGAGGCTTAGTAAAAGGGTCTTTTATTCCTTTCATATACCTATACATAACCATAAAACCAAGAAAAACATACATATTTGTTAATGAAAATAATAAATACAGACGCATTTAACCAAATAATCCATTCCTTCTAGGCATTATTAATAAAACAAATATCTATGCATATTATAAAACTAAGTCCCCCGCCGTCAGTCCGAATGCGATGAACTCTAAAACTGATTTTCATATAGTTAACCAATTAAGAGTGATTATAGAGGAAGGTTTTTGTGTATAATTCATTAATGCTTATCTCTCGGGGCGGACCACTAGTGCATTACAATAAAACTTCCGTAACAATGGACATATTTGTCCGAAAAACATTAGAAAATACATGTTATTTCACACAAGGATAAAAGACAGAAAAATATTCGTATGACGCCAATGATTTAATTAGTATCAAAATAGAATTGACGAGTTCTGTGTCAAAACAAAACATAAACGTTCAGATTTATTTAATATAAACCGACTCCCAAAAAAAAACGGAAGGTTATGACTTCTACAAACATGCATGTAATATTTTTAAAACTGCAAGATGGACGTGTGGAAAATGGACTGTCGAAAATGGATAAAGTAAGGATAAAGTATAATAGAGGAAGTTTGAAAGTGGCCAGTAACAGAAAAACTGAAAGGAAATCGCTAAGGATGGTATGGGCATGTAATGAGGAGGGATAAAATGCCTGGAAATAAAAGAGTGATGAATTTGGTTCGAGAGGAAGAGGAAGGCCGAAAAAAAGGTATATTGATTGCGTGTGTAATAATTATCAAAGAAAAATCAGTGAATGACAGTATGACGGCTAATAGACAGGAATGGAAGGAGAAAACATTGTGCGCTGAGATCAAATAAATTGGAAATAGGGCAGGAAGAAGAATAAGATATTATTTAAACTGCAAAATATTCACATGAGATTACGCGCTGAGGCTTGCGTCCTAGCTTGAATTCAAGTAAAATTTACGATTTCCTATTCCAGATTGGATGTCATATTTTAAAATAATCTAAACATTTTGCTATTTACGTTGTTGTCGCATATTTTAAAATTATTGTATTCTTAAAGATTTATGTGTAAAGAGTAACCTATGGAGTTTCTTGACGGTTCTTCTCCATAGGAATGACATTTTGGAACCACGCAACTGTCATTTAACGTTTTGAAAGTTCCTGAGAAGGCCTACTTGAAATAAAAATATTTTGATTTTGAATCTCATCACATGCTGAGCGTTTGCTGTTTTGAACGGTTGTGACGCACATTGCATCAAACCTTTTTAGGTTTTATATTGATATCATTGTATTTACTGTAATGCGTCATATTTGTTGAAAATAAAGTTAAAATGTTTTTTATTTCTGTTAGCTCTTACAAATATGTCTGCTATTATTATTAACAACTTAGCAGTCCCGCCAGTAGACACAATAGTTAAGGCGCTATTTGAATAATTATTTCGTTTGCGAGTAGGCGGAGTCTAGCGGAGTGGAGAGCCAATCCGGAAATGCAAGACAGTGATAATACTAACTGCTTGCTTACGGGACGGAAAGACTGTCTTAGAAATAAAAACGTAAGCGACAAAATGGAAAATCTCTTAAATGAAATCTATCGGATGGAAATAAATCTACATTAGGTAATCTATAATATAAATCTATCAAGGAAAGTTTATTTAATCATGTAACTGATCACCATTTATTTTTATCATATCCTCTTCTATCTAGGAGCCAAATTTTAAGTAAATATTTTTTATAGTTGCTAAATAAAAACGAAATGAAAATAGCAAAAAAAAAATCTATATCCTTACTCTATGGAAATGTTCATATGTGGTTCACGGAACAAGGAAGTGTTTAACTATGTTGTCACGCAGATTATTTTTGTGGACCAAGGAAAATAGGAATTAATTTTTATACTGGTAGGCATATTTAATAATTATATATTTAACAATTTAAATTTCATGGAATACCTGTTTAACTACTAAAAATATAAAATATATCCTTTTAAATAAAGCTGATTTATTTAAATGGAAATAACAATTAATACTAGCACATTATATATTAATTATTGTTGGCCATTGTTCAAACTGAATGCATTGTTTTTACATTATATTATAATATTAGGAAAATCCTGTATTATTAATATTTAAGGAAGATAATAATTTAGTTAAATTAATTAATAATATTATTATCATGATTACAAGTAGAGAGAAGAGTGTCAAAAGATGGTTCTTGACATATCAAAGTGTTTGTATTTTTTATGTGTGAGTTAAGTCGGGTCTGCTGCCCAAAATACTAACATAAACTTTGTTAGAAAACATTAATTAGGGATGTGTCCTAAATATTTTGCCGCATAAAAACAGTCACGGCAGCAGATAAACAATACAAATAAATAAAATTAAAGTGTTTGTATTTTCAAAATTATATTTTCACTAATTTGCACAATATGTATGCCTAAAACCCAGTTTATTTTATTTTTGCCTGTCTGTAGAGCTGTCTGTTTGTTCCAGGTAATCTTTAAAACCGCTGTACTGATTTTCATAGATTGTACAGGCAAGTAGAGTATATAAGGAGTAACTTAGACTAATTTCCTAGCCGAAAATGTTGAGATTTCAAGCAAAAATAAATCGATGTATTTAGGACCACATTCCGATTTTTATGACATTATATCTAACGGGGACAGGCAGAGCGCGGGTGAAACCGTAGGGCTCAGCTAGTTAAACATCAACTTGAAAAACCTTGATTTTCGTTAAAATTTAGACATACAGCAACTTAAACATCACTGTTTCATTAACAATATTAAAAAAGTAGCAAAGCTTTTTTTCCATACAAACTAGAATATTCCATTAAATATTTATAAAAGTCTTATAAAACTACAATTACTTTATCGATGTAAACATTTGATTGAAAACTGGAGCTCTTTTAATAACTATCTATTGTAAAGAAATTAAACATGCATCTGTGTTATAATCAACTTGTATTCTTATAGTTTAAAAGAAAAATGATAGAATATGAGAAATACTATCCTTATTACTTTGAGAAACTTTTACCCCATGTTAGGAAGTTAAAAAGGTTTATTAAAAAAATTGCTGAGAATTTAAAAAATACTGAACAGATGTTTATAAATTATAGCTCAGTAGGCCTATTCGCTATCTCCAGTTGCCAACCCAATCAATGCTTACCGGATAAAAATAAGTATAAAAATGCGTATTCAGTATCGGCTAACGTTGGTAACCAACTAAGTAGTAGTAGATCTAGTTTGTCATCCAAGTTACATGATGAGAAATTTGTGTTTTCACTGTCTTTTTTATAAAGCAACAATCGCTTTTGTTGACAACCCTGCTGAACTATCTATACCATGTCAGCTTTCAAACAAAAAAAAACTCATCATAATCAGTCTATTAATTTAGGAGTTACGATGCCACGGACACACAGACGTCAAACTTATAACACCCCTTTTGCGTTAGGGGTTAAGAGCAAGTTGAATTTCAATGTTCTTTGTAAATAAACAGTCGAACGCTGGGTTATACTGGTTGTGGAAGGTCGAGGACTTCGAGTTAGGCGCAAAGGACCCAGCGACAAGTTTGTTAAGTCGCTGTCTCAGGCCACCGTCTCAGGAGCCGAAGTGTTATAGTGCTACTCGAGAGAGGCCAGCACTATTCTAGTAGACACTGTATAGATTAATTTATAAACAACTAGCTGTGCCCGCGGCTTCGCTCCCGTTACCTGAACACTTACCCTACCTACCCTACATACCCTACCTATCCTACCTACCCTACCTATCCTACCTACCTACCCTACCCTACATATGTCCTTCTCCTGGTTCTGAGCTACCTCCCCACCAATTTTCAGCCAAATCAGTTCAGCCGTTCTTGAGTTATAAATAGTGTAACTAACACGACTTTCTTTTATATATATAGATTAAAGAGATCCCTATTTAGCATATAACTGATATCTGATAATCGAGTTGATATTTAATGACTGGATAAATTTAATCTATTTAAACAAAAAAATCTTAACTTGGTTTGTTTCTTGATAAGAGATATAAGTACAGACGTATTGGAATGTTATCCTAGTCTACAATGGGAGATTGGACTATTTTTTTTTATTTACTCGTCACATACATATTATAAAATATATTAGACATGATTTTTTTCTTTTTTTAATTAAACAAACGATGAGGAATATACAGTAAATGAAAATGTCGCGCGTCATCACTTGTGGCTACAATTTTTAACCACAAGTGACGTCACAAGCCCCCATTCCAGAACTTTAAAGTTCTTTAACATTGACATGTTTAATTGATTTGATAAAAGAAAAAATAGAGTTTTTTTTATCTATCTGGTGGACTAAATAGATATTTCCTTTTCATACCCACTCCGATCCCCTATAATATATTATTTTTATTAATTTTGACTTCAACTATATTAAGTAAGACTATCATTTAATGTAATGTGTTTAGTGCATACTCTGCAATGATGTCTTAAGTATCTAAATACATTTTGACTGCACGGATAGCCGAGTGGTATAGGTCACCACGCCAATAGGCATGTTTCCTATTTTTTTTTTTAATGTCCGTCTTGTAGATTATTGAATTTTATTGGACACGTATTTTTTCTTTTTTCCTGCAAACAAAAAATGATCAAAATACAGAGAACGGAAATTACGCGTGACGTCACTCCTCGCTACGATTTTTAGCGAGGCGTGGCGTCATAAGCCCCCACTCCGAAACTTTAAAGCGATGTATCTTTGTATTTTTTTATTGTTTTGATAAAAGAAAAAATACGTGTCTAATATTTTTTCATTATCTAACTGACGGAATAAATAGATTTTAACTTTTCATACCCAGGAAACATTCCTATTACCACTATGCGCGACGTGCTGCGAGTTCGATCCCCGCATGGGACAAGAATTTGTTCCAAGTCAGAGTGTTGTGTATGCGAATTGAATGTTTGTGAAACCCCCGCGATACAGTAATTAAATTCACGAGCGAGGGAGTAGTTTAAAAAAATAATCTTAATGGGGCAGATATATCTAAATCTTTACATAGTACATTTTGTTACAGTTGTAAACATAATTTTAAGGTACCTTTGTGGAAGAGAAATAAATAAACTATTATTTTTATTATAGTATAAAACACGGTCGCTCCCGCGGTAGCACAGATCTTTTAAACGACGCAACGGATTTGAATGCAGTTTTAAGCAAAAGATAGAGTGATTCAAGAGGAAGGTTAATATGTATACTTAACTAGTTGTCCCCCGCGACTTTGTCGGCGTATTTTAGTTTAAACGGTTTTTCATTTTTGCAACATTTTTCTCCGCTCCTTTTGGTCGCAGCGTTATGTTATACAGCTTATAGCCTTCCTCAATAAATGGGCTATCCAACACTGAAAGAATTTTTCAAATCGGACCAGTAGTTCCTGAGTTTAGCGGGTTCAAACTTAGTAGCATAGTTTTTGACGGTCTAGTGGTTAGTGACCCTGACTGCTAAACCGGAGGTCGTGGGTTCGATTCCCACCCAGGACAAATCTTTGTGTGATGAGCACGATCATTTGTTCTGTGTCTGGGTGTTATTTATCTATACTAATATTATAAAGCTGAAGAGTTTGTTTGTTTGTTTGTTTGTTTATTTATTTGTTTGAACGCGCTAATCTCAGGAACTACTGGTTCGAATTGAAAAATTCTTTTTGTATTGGATATTCCGTTTATTGAGGAAGGCTATAGGCTATATAACATATACATCACGCTACGACCAATAGCAGCGGAGCATAAATAAAAAATGTTGCAAAAATGAAAAACCGTTGAAACTAAAACACGCGAACAAAGTCGCAGGGGACAGCTAGTCTATAATATGTATGTATTTAGAAATATATAAGTATGTTTATCAGTTGTCTGGTTGCCATAGCACAGGCTCTGCCTAGTTTGGGATCAGATGACCGTGTGTGAGATGTCCCACCATATTATAATATCAATGAAAAATGTTGCAAAAACGTGTATAATATTATTGACTTCTGAGGTTATGGGCTGAGGTTATATTATTCATACCTACTTATATTTAAAAAAAAGATTTAGGGTTCTGCTCAAAACAAATGAAACACGCGGGCGAAGTCGCAGGGGACAGCTAGTAACAAATAATACTATATAATAACATGATCTAATCTGTGGAAAATATTAAAAAACATTTATAATTATAAATTATGTTTCAAAACAGTAACCTTTATAGATAACTAGCTGTCCCCCGCGACTTTGTTCGCGTGTTTTAGTTTCAACGGTTTTTCATTTTTGCAACATTTTTCATTTATGCTCCGCTCCTATTGGTCGTAGCGTGATGTTATATAGCCTATAGCCTTCCTCAATAAACGGACTATCCAATAAAAAAAGAATTTTTCAATTCGAACCAGTAGTTCCTGAGATTAGCGCGTTCAAACAAACAAATAAACAAACAAACAAACAAACAAACAAACTCTTCAGCTTTATAATATTAGTATAGATTAAGTTCACAAAATCTCCGTCAATCATTTAGGGAAAAATGTTTTAAAATTTACATTTATGAGAGAGAAATGAGAATATCCGATGACTCATACTTAACTAAATAGCATTCAACTACATATTAATATTATGCAGTTGAATGCAACAGATGTATTACAAAGTTAAACATGTGCAGTTAGATCATTTCCTTATTTTATTTATTAAATAATCTTTCCTCTGTATAATCAAACAGAACTTAACTTTAAGATGCTCTTAAACATCTACCTGTTGCTATATTACACACTAGCTGTCCCCCGCGACTTTGTTCGCGTGTTTTAGTTTCAACGGTTTTTCATTTTTGCAACATTTTTCAATTATGCTCCGCTCCTATTGGTCGTAGCGTGATGTTATATAGCCTATATAGCCTTCCTCAATACTATCCAATACAAAAATAATTTTTCAATTCGAACCAGTAGTTCCTGAGATTAGCGCGTTCAAACAAACAAACAAACTCTTCAGCTTTATAATATTAGTATAGATGATTTTGAGTATTCATTGTTTTTAGGGTTTCATACCCAAAGGATGCCAATGAAACCCTATTACAAAAACTCTGCTGTCCATCCGTCTGTCTGTCAGCGGGCTGTATATTATGAACTGTAATAGCTAGAGAGTATGTCTATTGCCACTATAACAACAAAAAAAATTAAACATGACTTCATAAAATGGTACAGAACCCTTCACGCGCGAGTCCGACTCGCAATTCGTCGTATTTTTTCTTAATTCATCTTTATTAGATATCTCTAGTAATATACATCTATCTTATACACCAAGTTTCAAACAAAATCTTATAAGAATCTTCAAGCATGTAAAAGCATACTTCTAAATAAATTAATTAATTAATAAAACTTCTAAATTAATAATATAGAAAGCTAAAATATAGCTCTTTAGCATTTAACCATGATAGTATAATCCATACAGTTTGAAAACAAAGGTTAAGCCACGCTCACCACGGTTGGTCTGTGGATGGGTGACCATTTGTAAACATACCGAGACCCCTCTATGCTTCAGAAAGCACGTTAAGCTGTTCTCAACTGTCATATGTTATTCATCTTTGGAAGTCGTTAAGTCATTACAATTCTGACAACCAGTCTTACTATGGGATACTGTGTTACCCAGTATAATGGGTTGTGGTTCAATAAGGCTACATATAAGACAGACTCTTATAAGAATCTTGTATGTAAAATATGACATCTAAACTTATAAGGGGTAAAGTTTATATCAGTAAGTTTAGATTTAAAAAGTCAACTTTGAAACTACTCAGCTTATTATAAACAAATATGTTATTAACAGAGGAAACCTGGATTTTAAATCACCAACATCCAATGAGCAAGAGTGGTGATCAATGTTTGTTCCTACTCTACATGAAAAGAGGCCTGTGCCCAGCAGTGGGGCATTTATAGACTGGTATTATTATTATTGTTAATTAACAGATAGTTATATTATTTCAGAGAATCATAGAGTAAGTTTAAGATTGAAAATATATGTCAATGGGGCAACAGCCAGTTTAAAATGTTATTTAACTGTAAATAAATTATATTATTGTTTACTGTATGTAATATTAAGATAATAAAATAATGGTTTTAACTGGCAACTGAAAAACAGTTAGATGAAACATGAAAATCCATTTTAAATAAGTTTTAAAACATCAGTTATTTTATTATTATGATAAAATCAGTCTGCAAAGTAAAATTAGCAAGAAGTATTATCTTATTCAGCAACGAAGGTTGTTTATACTTCAAGTTAAATTAATTTATTATCTTTAAATGTAATAGATCCAGACATTAAAATAAGATAAATTAGACAATGATGCAATATATTAACAATGCTTTAAGTTAACATTTGAGTCATTAGATATGCAATTTTTAATAACTTTTCACGCATTTGTATGCTTAAGTATCAAGTCAGTTTAAATATTAGTCATAACAATGCAATTTTATTGTTATTTTATATACTAGTGTTAAGATAATGCAATAAAACTCCTTCTTGCTTTTTTTTATACTTAAAGACAAAGATGTCAGTCAAATGACCACATAATTTCTCATTGTCTGCCAAAATTATGCAAAACAATATAAAAACAATGGTGATAGTCATCTTACACCAATAAGATTGCAAAGCAATAAGGATGGTTAATAGCAAGTTAAAAAGCGATCGAACCCTTTCGAGACACAAAATAAATAAACTTATAAGACTCAGATGAGTCATCGGCGAAGGAAATATTATTAATATTGTTACCAGAGATGGAAAAACCCAAAATACCTTTATTCTTACCCATAGTCGTGACGTTATAGTCTCCTTGTGTAAAGTGGAGACTACAAACTTTTGAATATTTCGTGTACGGCTTGCCTCGCTTCAAAATTGAGTTCCACTTGTCTGCCATAGTCACGTCACGAGGAAACCGATGAAATTTCACGTTTTTCGTCTTGCCGGCTAGCGACGTGCATTGCGGAACAGTGCAATAATATCCCATCTTACTTTTGTACTTGGTTTCCCAAACTTAACTATGTTTACAGTCGGCGAAACTAACACAACACATCTAATAAGATTGTAACCTCTAGTCCCGGACACAAATATGTTATTTATTTTATTTGTTGAAAACGTTATCACGTTGGTTTGGAAAAAAATGGAATCATCACACTGTAGCCTTGAAATATTTGACATCTATTTTTCCCTTCCCACTTTTTTTTTCGGAAAAAAATGGCTACTTTTATGCACCATAAACTACTTTTTGACGTCGTTCGTTTTGATTGGTATACAGGCAGAATGAGATATAATTTGTAATCGACTAAAATAAAATTTATGTTTAAATCGAGTTAAAAAGTATTTCAAATCAAATCACTATTGTGGTTTCTATTGTAATAAATCCACACTAAAACAGTGAAAATCGTGATTGTAAATGATAAATAGGTATCTAAATAAGATAGTCACATCCATGTGATGTATCCGCAAAGATATTATAATGAATTTATTCGTTCCGCCTATTTATCCATATTGTTGGCTAGAAGTGATTCTTAATGTTAATAATCATTTTTTAAGACTTAAGGAAATACTTTTAATAATAGTGTTTCTTGAAATTAATATTCATTTGTCCTTAACCTGACTTTTTTATTATAAAATTTTGATTTCTTGTTATTTATTACTGTTAGTCGATCATAGACAATAAACACAATTTGAAATAATCTTAAGTAACAATTTTATAGGGCAACTGGCAACACACAGGGATTGCTTTTTTTTCAATTTTGATGTATGTCGGAGCTTGGTGTTTATGCGCGAAGTTTTGTTTGTTTTTCTACAACAAAATACAACTGTTTTAATAACAGTATAATTGTTCAGATATGTTAATTTGTGTGTTCCAACGCGTTTCACACTAACAAGATGCCTTATTACTGCACGGTGCCGCGATGCACGTCAATGGCTGGAAAGGCGAAAAACGTATCATTCCATCAGTTTCCAAGGGATGCCGAGCTTGCGAAATTATGGAATAACATACTGAAGCGAGGGAAACCGTACACAAAGTACTCTAAAGTATGCAGTTTGCACTTCAAACCGGAAGATTATACAATAACAAGCGCCGGAAAAAATAAAGGTATATTTTTTTGCACTTTCGTTGCACGTTTTATTTTCGTCGCTATAGTCTAATTGTCGTCTTAAATGTTTGTTTGGACTCGCTAGGATGCTTACCGTCTAGTAAACGGTGACTTTCGAATTTGTTGAACTTTCCCAGTCTTTCAAGAGAAGAAATATCTTAGAGTAGTTTTCTTAGTTTGTGTTTCCATTTTTAGGTCTCAAGACTTTTAGCAATAATACCGGACATTCCACCGACACTGTTTGTAATTTTAATCGTAAATGGGTACTTAAAGGACACAATAACACAACCTTGCAATAAATATATTGTTATTTGTTGTATATTATTCAAGCTAACTCCACACCAGATTTCATTACAATGGTTTGAGTGGTTTAGCAGTGTAAACGTAACAGACAATGTATGAATTAATCAACCATAATTTACATTTCGGCAAATGTAATTAACTCTATAAAAAGCAAATTCAATATTAGCTGTATAATATATTGTTAATAATAGTCCTGTTAAAGTTATTTTCGCATTTATAATTTTAGTCTGGATGGACATATCCATTTGCATTTGGGAATTGCGTTTCCCTATCAAACATTATCAACATTTATTTGTAAATATAGGAAGAGATAGACATCATCTTCTTTGACTTTATAACACAGCAACAATATCTGTATGCGAAGGTAAATAAGTTTGTTTAAGTAGTAGTGCCATACTGCCAGGCCATATGCCAGCATACCTGAGGAAGTAACAGCTTCATGTTTTATATAACTGCCCAGTAGCTGTACTTCTACCACTCAAGTTACTCACAACCTCTAGTGGGTATGGTTTCCGCACTTAGTCCCTGATTTGGACCATTGTATGTGTGCCATGGGCTGCTATTACAGCCAGCCCAACTCTCTCCAGAAGTAGGTTAGAATTCCCAACCTTCTCAGTGTGGCAAAAGACACATGCTTCGCTTTTGGTAGAACCTTTCGAGGCCTGTACCTGTTTGATGTGGATGAACCACATGCACATTATCTCAGCTATACTTAATAACTATAAAAAAATAGTTAAGCAATCCCCGACAATAGAAAATTATTGATAACTTTCAAAATCCTGAACAGATGTTCATAAATTATAGCTAAGAACCATCTCAATCACATCAGCTTTTAAACAAAATAAAAACACATAATAATCAGTCCATTTGTATAGGAACTATGATGCTGCAGACAGACTCACTTATAACAACCCTCTTTTTGCGTCATGGGTTAAAAGAACAGTTAGGGTGTCAAAGATAATTATACAAATAAAACTTTTTTGACTTCTTAAATCCTTTCTATTTTTTCAGGTCAATGGAGAACACTTCGCAAGGACGCAATACCGTCACAGAACTTACCTTCAGACACTCCTGCTCCATACCAGAGAAGGCAGTCCGGAGCCTGGGTGCCCAGTTTACCAGTTGTAGGAGATCAGGTACTATAAAAAACCGCCCAAATGCGAGTCAGGTTGAACCATCGTACAAGATTTATGCCGTTAACTCTAATTAGGCGACTCATGAGTCATGAGTGAGGGATGCATCACTAGGCGACAACTCATAGCTACGAATAGATACGTGGGTACCTAGAGCCGGTACTCGAAAACGGGGTAGGCCGAAAAGACGCTGGCGAGACGATATCGATAGCTATTTTCCGGATTGGTGGGAAGCGGCTTCAGACAGAAGGTCCTGTAGCAAATTGGGAGAGACTTTTGCCCAGCAGTAGGACACCTAAAAGGTTAAATAAAAAAAAAATACGACTCGGTAGGCGGGTTGTGGTATGCGAACGAATAGGCATGTTTCCTATTTTTTTTTAATGTCCGTCTTGTAGATTAATGAATTTTATTGGACACGTATTTTTTCTTTTTTCATGCAAACAAAAAATGATCAAAATACAGAGAACGGAAATTACGCGTGACGTCACTCCTCGCTACGATTTTTAGCAAGGCGTGGTGTCATAAGCCCCCACTCCGAAACTTTAAAGCGGTGTATCTTTGTATTTTTTTATTGTTTTGATAAAAGAAAAAATACGTGTCTAATATTTTTTTATTATCTAACTGACGGACTAAATAGATTTTAACTTTTCATACCCAGGAAACATCCCTATTTTTGATCGATCCGGGAGCCGTGTGCATTGAATGTGTTTATATGGAACAAAAATGTCTAAAAACAAATATGTGATCCACAAATGCTTGTTTCAAGTCTGGGTGTTCTTTGTGCGTAAAAATACCTGCGATACAAGGATTAAAGGCATTAGTGCGGCGGTCTTTTAAAAATTTATAATACCAGCCTATAAATGTCCCACTGCTGGGCCCAGGCCTCTTCTCATGTAGAGATGGCAAAAGGAGTTGATTAGAATTCTTTTAAAAAAAGTTTTAAAAAAGGCAAAATAGTATATTCAATTCTGTATCTATATTTAAAACTTAACACCGGTTTCTAAAATGCTGATCAATTTATGCCTGGTAACTATACCTGCGGCATATCTTTTCAATGCACTAGCAATACCTATAAAATTTATATAAAATGTTATTGTGATTGATATATAATTATATAGTTTTAATTTAAGTACCTATGTTTATAAGTTGTTTTACGCCATTACGGCAAAACATGTAGCTATACTTGTTTATATTTTACTACCATGTACTGGTACATATTCCTCATGTTTGACAAAATAAATATTTTATCTTTATCTCTGTTCCTATATTAAAAAAAACGATTCGTTCTGCTGACGGTAGAATTTTCTAAGCAAAACGAAAACGAAAATTCTACCGTCCATAAGCAAAAACGAATCGTACTTATTTTAATATAGGTACTGACCATAAATCTGTTGTCAAATCAACTGATCACGACTGTGATTGGTTTGGCTGTGATTGGCCAAAAGACTAACCACCAATCACAGCCCTTAACATTAATTTTGACAGGTGATTAACTAATTTTTGTGTCGTGTTAGAAATTGGGGGTTAATATCCCATTGCGTGCCATAGGTGATAGTATATTTATGTATTAAATAATGTTACAGCTGCAACAACAAGCGCAGCAGATAGCTCGAGCTATTTACATGCAGACCATGCTGGCTATGCAATCAGCTGGAGTGACAGATCCTATAGCACTCAACACTATATGTAATGGTAAGTACAACTGTTGCTACTACATATAATTCTAGCTTCTACTCTCGGCTCCACCCGGGTCAGTTATTCTGGAAAAATGTATTGTACACCTATAAATAGACCTAGATAAAGTACCTAGATCGTGCCGGCCAGTTTAGCAATAAAAATATGTCCTTAAATAATAAAAACTTAGATCCAGCCCTCCCATGCTGTTTTTGCCTTATTAAGATTGTTAGCAACGCACTAAGTCGAGGTCCGAACCCCACATGGGGTGCCCTTAGTGAACGTTGCTGACGTAGTTAGTTTTTCTATTGCTCTGGCTGGGAAACCTTAAGGTTCTTGCCAAAAGTCCGGTTAAGCAGTCAAAGCCTGCGCTCATCTCTTAAAAGAAACCTAGCTAACTTAAGAGCATCTACTTCGCGTGCCCGGCTTAAGCATAATGTGCTTAACGTGGCAATTGTAGCGCTCAGTCTGCATCGGTGCGCCGCGCTTCGTGTTTCACCAATCTGTACCGGGCATTATTGACAAAGGAGTCGTACATACTTAATTATTAAAAAAAAATGGAGCCTCAGGCAGGACTCCAACGCACGACTACTGGTTCTACGCACCAGTTGCTTTACCAACTAAGCTACAGAAGTCTATCTGAAATGCTCAAATTTCTACTTCTACTAAACTTGTTATCCGTCATAAGAGTGACGTAGGCGACATCTGGAGAACCAATATTCGATTAGTATATAATACCAGCCTATAAATGTCCCACTTCTGGGCACAGGCCTCTTCTCATATAGAGAAGGAACGAGCATTGATCACCACGCTTGCTCAGTGCGGGTTGGCGATTTCAGATTCAATTATTTTGGAATCCAGGTTTCCTCACGATGTTTTCCTTCACCGATAGTTAATGATGTCTTTAGAATAATTAAGAAAGTACATATAACTTTGAAAAAGTCACATTGGCCTGTAGTGGGTTCGAACCTGCAACCTTGTGCACACAAATCCGTTCATTGAACCACTAGACCACCACGACATCTATTAGTCATTCGATTAGTATTTAATTAAAAAATCTATGGCTTTTAAGAAAATGCTGTTAACCAAAATTTAAATTATTTGATTATATATTTTCATAAAACATTAAACAAAGTAATGTCATTACGTATTTCCCATTATATACAAATGATTTTCATCACAATAATTCTCATTTCATTAAAAAAAATTACAGGGCTACCACCTCAACCAATAGAAAACCCATCTCCGATCCCAACTACATCACCAGATACACCAGATTCCGAGACAAGTGCAGAAGACGAACAGAGTCAAGAATCTCACAGGCACACCGAGCAAGTAGACCAAGGGAGCACCTCATTTAAATGCGATGAATGCTCTAGATGTTTTAAAGACCCCGATGTGTTTCTCCTCCACAAAAGAACACATAAAACCACTGAAACTGGTAAAGAAAATTATGATTTAAATGCTCTCAAGCCAGAGACGTTAAGATCGAATCCTATCCTGGCTAATCTTCTCAAGAATACAATGGAAAAGAATATTTTTAACTCGAATTTTATTGAGAAGCAGCTGCTGGTAAGTTTTTCTAATGTCGAGAGTTATTTGAGGAGTGTAAATGATGATTTTAATGTATGTGATAGTAGAGAGTTAAGTGAGTCTTTAGAGTCTGATAAACTTGTTATTGATGAGAGTGTAGCTTAAATATCCCTTTTTTTCTGCCAGAAAACACTTAAATATTATTATAACTCTATGTTTCTGAAAGAGTGATCTTTATTTTTTTATACATACGTGATTGGTTGTTTAGATTCGTTTATATTACAATTTAGTCCCGATTTCTCAAGCGTAACTTAAATTTGAGACGTTGCAACGCACTAAGTCAAGGTCCGAACCCCACAGGGGGTGCCCTTAGTGAACGTTGCTGACGTAGTTAGTTTTTCTATTGCTCGGGTTGGAGACCCTTAAGGTTCTCTAAAAGGCGGTTAAGCAGTCAAAGCCTGCGCTAAGGCTAACTGCGTAGATCTCTTAAAAAAACCTAGATAAGGCAAGTAACTTAAATTTGAGACGTTCTTAAGTGTCTATTTGTCGCTATTTTACACCTTAAAGTGATAGACAAGACTTAAGAGCGTCTTAAAATTAGGGGTGCGGTCTCTATAGCGGCACAAATTTATTGACTTTTCACTTTAAAACAATTTTTTAAGTCTGGATTGTGTATTTAGCAATAAATGTCGGACACTCTGTCACTCGTGTGTACACACAATTAATAATGATTATATAATATCTCGGGACAACTCACACACGGCCATCTGATCCCACACCAGGCAGAGCCTGTATTATGGCAACCAGACAAGTGATAAACCTACATATATATTTTTAAATAAATACACATGGTTTTCTTAAACATACAAATCACATGCACAAATAACACCCATTCAAGATAAAACATTCTTTCAGAAACTTGAGTAAAAATATCTTTAATACATACTTCCAAATATTTTTTAGAAGTATTCCAAACATACACTTGACTAAATGATTTTAAAACGATCAGCACAGAATTCACTCGTTATAATTTCATTTAGTCATTTGTATAGAAACTTATTTTCTAGTAGTGTTTTGTATAAGACTGTATTTTTAATATAACACACTTTTATATGACAGATATAACAACTTAATCATGAATGAAAAATGGCAATTTTTGTTATATTCTTAATTGTTAGACTTTTTGATCCAATTGTCAATGCAATGGGCTTTTTACTAGCGACGCGCAATATATATCAGTGAGTTAAAAAGATATGTATCTTTTGGATACAAAGATTTTATAGCACTCCTATAGCTTATGTCAGTTAGAAAAATTGATCTAACGGTTCTCGAGTTTTAGGTGAACATACATACATACACACATACATATAGATAGAGATATTACTCACTCGGGGAGCTACACAAATCTAACAAACAATGTTGTGTTCGACTCCCAGTCTCACCGACAGCTGAACACCAGTATGTTATAGAGCGACTGTCTGTCTGACAAACACAACACATTTACTTAACAACAATAAATTATTAATGAATGATTTACAATGAATCTATATATACTTATACTTATATATAAAGCTGAAGAGTTAGTTTGTTTGAACGCCCTAATCTCAGGAACTACTGGTCCGACTTGAAAAATTCTTTGAGTGTTGGATAGCCCATTTATTGAGGAAGGCTATAAGCTATATAACATTACGCTGCGACCAAAAAAGGCGAAGCATAAATAAAAAATTGAAGATAAAACACGCCGACAAAGTCGCGGGGGACAGCTAGTTAAGAATATAATATAAATTGTTATTTCAACTTAAAACAAGTCTGTCATAGAATTATTGTAAATAACCCACCTTTAATATAGATTGATGTATATTTTTTGTACTCTTTTCCACATTAGATTTAAGTACTTATTAAGTCATGGTCCTTTGATGCGGCCTAGGACCAATAAGTATTACTATCATAAATATTTTTTAATCGAGACATTGTATCAATGCATAGTTAATATACAGTGTATTAATTTAGACAGTGTTTAAATGTTTATAACACTATTTTACACAAATATAAAAAAACTAAAGATTGTGTGTTTGTAAGTATGGATGTTATAGGTAATATACGAAACTGATCATCCGATTTGAAAAATTATTTGATTGACAGATAGCTACGTTATTGACGAGTGTCATAGGGTAGGTTTTATTTTGAAACTAACTTTCGGTTTCATGCAGGCGAAACCGCAGCAAAAAGTTTACAATATAAAATTTTCATTTTAAGTATACTGCAGATTTAAACATTGTCTAAATTAGACATAGTTTTATCGAACACGAATAACTTTATTAAACGATTTGAATCAACTTAATTAAGTTACTAAAAATAATGTATATCTACATTGTATAGGATATTTAGTTATAATCAAAATCTTGGAAACAACATTATGTTATAATACTCAGTAAATATTAGTTAAAGAATTAAATAAAAGTACTGTCTATAAAAATATGGCTGCAACAAGCATTTTGGTAGCCCAGTCAATTTTTATTGATCATCTGTCAAACGTCATCTCGAGTACTATGATTGGTTGGTAGTATTTTGGTCAAGCAATCACATAATTTATAATTATTAAAAACAAAATGGTTTACTCACGCATATTCTCGGGATCGGCCGACTAGTTTCAGACTGAATAGGAGACCCTAATCATGAGATGACGCGGCGGCGGCGGTGTCGCGAGTCGAAGTTGAGTTCGACACAACCGCCGCCGCCATAAAAAAATGTGATTATATAATTGTCAGCATAATTAGTGTTTGTGCACTTTTGCAGCCTAAAATATTAAAGCGAATTTGATGAAGACTGTTCTCCACCGATTTTTTTATGAGTACCGCCATTTTTGGTGTCGCTCGGATATTTTTAGTCGATTATTTTAGTTTTTAGTAATATTAGCTTATTTTAGTGCCTTAGAATGTAGCTTTTAATATTATAGTGATAAATACCTTTGATTTTGTATAAATATGTAAGCAAGATAAGAACTGCACTATCGTTTCCAATTTAATTAAGAATTTTTGTAACTAAATACAGATCTAGTAATGGGATGAGCAGAGTTTTAAGTAATAAGAATTTTATTTATAGTTTGTGCGATATAGATTGATAATAAAGTGCATTGACCCCTAGTTAGTCGCTAATGCCTGTTTCCTATATTATAAGAACTATTTGTTTTTCTAACGGACGGTAGAAATTTGTAAGCAAAACGAAGACAATTCTACCGTCCGTAAGGTAAATTAATCGTTTTTTTAATATAGGAACTGCTCCTAAGAGTAAAGGAGTGTTACATAAAATCACTTATTCAAAATGCACCTTAAATAAATGTAATAATATAAGGTGTATCTTAAAAACGAATTATAATCCTTATTATAAGGTTTGTCACCACTAAATAATAATAAATGAAAAAAAAAGTAAACGGTAGAGCGCGCATATCGAGTATGAACTGTTTGCACTAGTATGAACATGAAAATTCGTAAAATTTGTATCAAAACTGAGCGCGCCGTTTTATTAAAACTATCTTAAAACCTAATATTACCCTAATAATATCGGAACGAATATTCGACAAACGCCAGAAAAGCTTGACAAAAGTCTATGCTTGTCTGTGATTACTCTAAGTTCAATGCACTTTATTGCTAATCTATAAGGCACTAACCATTGTAAGAAAATTTTGGCTTAAAATATCATTAATTGAATCCTAATATTGTTAGTACCTAATTTTATTTTAATCGTCTTTAAAAAGTAGTTTTAAAGTTGACTGATTCAACTTTTCGTGGGTATTTCGATATCTTCGCTATTGGCAGCTGAATTAAATTTTCTTTGTTAATTAATTTTGTAACTCAGTTTATCCCATAATCCTGATATCATGTGAGGTGCCTTTGTTGGAGGCCCTTAAATATATAAATAAATACATTTACAAGATACATAAAACAACGGTTTATTTTTCTATTTGAATGTCTTGTGATTATTCTTATCACTGGTAACAGTATATAAATTTGAACCTAACTACTAAGGATATAATGTATTAATACTTTTTACGTTTAATGTCCGAATACTTAAACACAACTCAATTTTAAGTCGCTGTTAAGCCTCATGCTGTCTCTCAAAAATCTATCTGTCGCTATCTTACACCTTTAAGTGGCAGAGAGAGAGAGCATGAGACTTAACGGTGGATTAAAATAGAGATGAGATTAAGTATTCGGGTATTTTGTATTTTTTTTTTATGTTCTGCCTACCCCATATTTTGTTAACGACATGTATTTACTTTTCAGTATTGCGACAAAGACTGTTGGTTTGTACTATTTGATCTCTTTCTTAAAAACTTATGTTTGTAATTTAATAAAAAGTATTAATTACTAATTTTGTTTTTTTTTTTTATAATGCTATAATTTATTTTATAGCTAAAATGCAACAGGAGCGTACCATCAAAACAGGTGTAGACTGTAGAGGATAATTATCATGTCTATGAGTCAATATAATATCTATACAAATAAATAAAATTTAAGTGTCTGTTTGTAATATTAAAATAACCGCTTTTTACTACAGGCATATGAATGTATATACGGTACATATACCATAATAAAAAAAATACTATTTTCGTCTGTCCGTATGTTTGTTCCGGCTAATCTCTGGAATGGCTGGACCGATTTTGACGGGACTTTTACTGGCAGATAGCTGATGTAATAAGGAGTGACTTAGGCTACTTCCATTTTAGAAAAAATCTAAAATGATTATAAAAAAATCCACGAAGACGAAGTCGCGGGCACAGCTAGTATGAAATAAAAATCAGCTTCCAGAATACATTAATAAGGGCCAATCGCCAGATATTTATGTCCGAGGATAAATTTAGATTTTTTGACAGTTCTTCCATACAAAATCTGTTAGACGTAAATTTTATTTATCGATATTTTCGCAGAAATGTCTGTCGTCGCACGGAAAATCACATAAATCATTAAACGCGCGTAGTACATTTAGCTAAAAATGTGCTTACGCTCTTCATAAGGGGCTACTAGCGATGCGCGCGCTCTATGCTTGTCTATGTCTACTCTAAGCATCAATCAAACAAAAGTAAATAAATAAATGACCCTACAAGTAGGTACCTATTTATTTATTACTAAGTATTACTGATTGAATAGGATTCTTAGATTAAAAAACCCTTAATCCACTAGTGACCAATATTAATATCTTATCCGTAGATTTATTTTCCTATCTATATTATCTGTACTAATATTATAAAGCTGAAGAGTTTGTTCGTTTGTTTGTTTGAACGCGCTAATCTCAGGAACTATTGGTTCGAATTGAAAAAATCTTTTTGTATTGGATAGTCCGTTTATTGAGGAAGGCTATAGGCTATATAACATCACGCTACGACCAATAGGAGCGGAGCATAAATGAAAAATGTTGCAAAAATGAAAAACCGTTGAAACTAAAACACGCGAACAAAGTCGCGGGGGACAGCTATTAGAGATAAGAATTTGACATCATTTGTATGGCGCTCATGTCAAAATTCTATATCTTGCAGAAAAAACGACCTAAGGATAAGTTATTAATATTTACCATAGATAAATCATTGGACTAATGACTCGTGGAACAAATGCTATCGAAATTATTTAACCTTCAATTTAAGTACAGATTTCATAATAATCTTTTCGACAACAGTTGATAATCAAATCCGTACAGTAGGTAAGTATTATGAATACAAAATGTAGGCGTATGTTACGCTTACCAAACCACACAAACGATTGATAAAAATTGGGATAGAGTTAGCTCGAACTCCAAGAATGGATATACCTACCACAGACTACTCAGAGTGAAATATACAGAGGTTATTTTTGCCGCGATTTTTTGACGCGGGTGAAAGGTAATCTACAAAAAAATTAATCCCTATTTCCCTTGGGTCACGCCAGAACACTTGAGAACGACTTTTATTAACCTGTAAAGGATAAATGAATCATCCTTTATTTTTTAACTTTCCTTAAATTTCGTAGAAGGTTTTTACGGAAAAAAAAATTTTGTAAGAAATTGATAATATCAGATAATTCAACGACTATATTATTAACTTCGCGCGTTTAATGAATGTAAAAAAAAACAGCTCATTTGTTTTCGAAAGTTAAACATCAATTAAATTGTTAGAAATAAAAATACAGTTTGAATTAAATATTCATAGCTAAGACAAAATAACGTCTGTCGGATCAGCTAGTCTAAAATAAGAAATAAAACGTCTTACCAAGATCAAAATAGCTTTTGGTGCAACATTGAATAAATAGTAAATACCTTCTACAATCTACATTAAAATTTTAATGTATTAGATCTAAAACAAGTTTGTATACTATTTCTATCTCGCTTTATCGTAAACACTAACTCATATATCTGTCCTCTTTACTCCCGAAATATGTCCCGGGTATTCCCGAGAGCAAAGACAATATTTTTACGTCATAGTTTGTACTTAGTTAAGGCTATTAAAAATGTTTGTTTTGTGAAAGCTGATGTAGTAGGTATTAAACCTAATCGTTTGGATTTTTTGTTATTTTCTGTCATAATAACACATTGGGTTCGAAAACTATCTAGATTAAAAAAGAACATTTAATGTGAACATTTTGCTTTAAGTAAGAATATTTATTTATTCATATAACAAGTAATAAAAATAGCAGTAGATTACAAAAACTTAACTCCAATATATGGCTTATGTGTTCAAACAAAATCTAGATACCTACATATTTAATTAAATTTCTTGGGTCTTATGTTTAAAAAAAAAATGCGTGGTTATCTACATTTTACAAATATTTATGGGCGAAGACCAGTAAGCTTATTTGTTATCTCCAGTTGACAACCCAAACGATGTTCACTGGATAAAAATAACGGTAAAAACGCAAAGTTAGTATCTGCTAACATCGGTGACCAACTACGTTATAGTACTTAGATCTAGTTGGTCGTCGACGTTAGACTATACGAAATTTGTGTTTTTATGCAAATAAGCCTGCAGAAAAAGCTCCCAGAGTTCGTGTACTCTCATTAAAAAAATATATTCAGTAATTTACAAAAAATCGTACGACTGAAAATTGACAACCTCCGTGGTCGAGTGGCGTGCACACCGGTTTTCATGGAGTCTCCAGCTCTGAGGTCCCGGTTTCGATCCCCGGACGGGTCAAAGTACAAAAACCGCTTTTCTACATTGTCTTGGGTCTGTTGTGTTTGTGGTACCTTCGCTGTCTCTGATTCTATAACACAAGTGTTTAGCTACTTTGGGTCAGTCAAACATTCGCACAAACCTCAGAAAGAATAGATAGAACAAACCCCTTATTTGTCCAACGCTGGGCAAAGGTATCTTCCGCCAAATGCGTCATGGTATAAAATAATATAATGATTGCTTCTCCTGGACTGGACCCAAGGCTAGGTACCTACGCCCTTGGAGATGAGGATGCCAATTTATTAACGTATATAATATGGGATGGTTAATACCTGATAATGAAGAATGTTAACAAATTTTGATTATTAGCTCTCCATATTCTCTGTCAAAAATAAAAAATACTAGTGAAAGAATTACTTCGATACGTCAATTAGTTTCCGATTTAGAAGTAAAACAAGTTGAACCGCACGACGCGGGCTGCCGGTGGCGTTGTGACGTCATTGTACAACACGCTCAGTCTGGCTCACTAAGTACGCTCGCGGTCGCGCGCCCGTACCGTCGAAATTATACTTTAATACTTTTAAGAGTGTCCAATCCAAATACTAGGAAATCATGTGTTGTGCCTAAATGTAAAGATTGTGGTATTTTGCAAACTTTACCTGAAGGATCAGCAGTATTCGCAGTCAAAGGTTTCAAAAATATTGCGCATTTGCTACAACAAAATGGACATACCTAGTGTGAGCTCTGATCAGACCTAGTGTGAGCTCTAAAGTAAAACCGACCAAAAAAGAAGTTTTGGAGACAAAAAAAAATGCAGCGTTACGGATACACGTAGAAAGAGCTATCGGCAGACTTAGATCACAGAATAAATATTAGTACTGACGCTTAGATTCTTTGAGTTCATGTTGCCATACGCTTGGGTAGATCTAAAGCAAGTCGACCTGCTAGATTCAGTGGTGATTTCTGCATGTGGAATAGTTAGTCTGCAAAGCAGTCTATTTCATTTAAAGTAACTTCCTAGTGTTTTAAGCAAAATACATTTAAGTTTAATTTATTTTATTAAAAATATAAGATTTTGAGGTTACGTACGTTCCATTTTCCACCAATGTTTGTGTTATTTATAGAGTTTTAATAAAACTATATTACACTAGCTGTCCCCCGCGACTTTGATCGCGTGTTTTAGTTTCAACGGTTTTTCATTTTTGCAACATTTTTCATTTATGCTCCGCTCCTATTGGTCGTAGCGTGATATTATATAGCCTATAGCCTTCCTCAATAAACGGACTATCCAATACAAAAATATTTTTTAAATTCGAACCAGTAATTCCTGAGATTAGCGCGTTCAAACAAACAAACAAACTCTTCAGCTTTATAATATTAAAGTATAGATTAGGATAATGTTTTGCCTAGTTTACCTTTACTATAAATACGTAATAAAAGTGTTTGCCTTGATTGGACAATTTACTTCTATAACGCAGTCATCAGTAGGTAAGCCTGTCAGGCGAGGCACCAATCATAGGTCACTTATTCTTTGAAAAAAGACCAGATACCTCTATCTTTATATTGTGTACTTTCGGCGGCAACGGCAATTAATCCATCTATTTTAGGTAGATTATCCGATTGCCCTTTTTCGAATCCTTCAACAATTTTATTAATCGAACAATATTTTCTATTATTATTAGACTATTAACGTAATACTCGGACGAAAACACAACAAAATACTGCGCAAGCTATAACACCTACTATAACCGCTGGCGACTTGATATTAAGCTGGGCGCAGCCCGCGCTTGAGCTTGCGGCGTTGTGATATGACGTCACAAGCGGTCACGTGTCTGTTAGCGGGACTCGATATTTTTCGAAACTTTGAATGCTTATAAAATCAAAACTACTAGGTATTTTTGACTACAACAAAAACTAGTGTATTTGTATACATACAGGCTTTACTGAGACAAAATTTCAAGCGATTTGGCATACCTAGTAACATTCTCCATTATTATCATTTACAAGACTCTTTGTTATACACTTATTTATGTAGGTAGATACATTTTTTCTGCCGAAGCTGAGAAGAGCTTGCGTAAGCGACCCCGCGGCTCCAATTCCGACATATCCCCACGCTGTGCCTAGTGTGAGTTGAAGTCATTAGCGTTTAAAGGTAGGTTACTACTATATTTCTACTAAATAGTTTAACAAATCATAGCATAATTAAGTAATAGAGAAAATTGTGTCAATTAGGTAATGAGGGCGTTTTTAATTTCACCGCCAGAGGCGCTAGTCGCGCGCGATCTCATTCCATAGTTTGTTGGTGAGCTTTAACAGCTGACGCGCCAGTGGCGCCAACTGGTGAGCGCAATAACGAGACCCTTATTCCAGCTTTCAACAACCTCACTGCAGGCCATATACCTCTCAAGCCGTTATATAGAGAACGAAACGAGAAATAGCTTTAATGACCTAACCTAAAGGGTTGGCGGTTACAGATAATTGATTTATAGTTCCGCAACGATGATTGATTTTCCGTTTGTCAATAGTATCTTTGAATTGTAAAATAAGAAATAAGTAAGTATGTACCTACATCTACATTTGACCAGGGAACCCTTTTTCAAACTATGTTTGGGTCGGCTTCCAATGTCAACCAACAACAGAACTGCCATTGCAAGTGCAACTACCATTTTAATTACATTTTTAGGAGGGTTATATGAAAAGATAACTTCATTTATTTAAAGTTTATGTTTTTGTTTGCTTTTACGGCTAAACTGTTGAAATGATTGACCGTTGATTGGATAAAGCTTTGATCCTTAGGGATTTTTTTGTCGCGAAAACCGCCATGCTGCGGGCGGAGCCTCGGGAAATAGCTAGTAAGTACAACTTTATATAATTATGTAGGTGAACATATTTCGTTTATAGTTTCATAATATTCAGTAACTCGCGTCCGGTGAAGCAGTCAAAGCTTCACCGGACTCTTTTCTAAAAGGCTAAAAGCAATACTTAGATCCCTTCAAAAAAACTCCTACCTACTTAGAACTTACATTTACCTACACTATTCTATTCCCCTTAATAATCTTAGCGCAGACTGGCAATACTTTTAGCAACAGTATTGCCATTATTTCATGATTAATTACTGAGTATTAAAAATGAAAGGGGATTTTCCCAGTTATTAAATTAATTTTGTAATCAACGATTGCTGACCTTTATTTGTAATTCCATTGTATTATTATATAGGTATGTAGCCCTATTGCAGGATAATGGCTTCGATAAAGTATTTTCTACTACCTAAATGACTCTAAGAGTCATTTTAACTTTAACGTTTCTTAAGCGCCTTTTTGAGGCTTATAAGAAATAAAAAACTTTTTAATTTACTACCCTTTAAAACTTTGCATAATGTTACCGTAAAATGGGGTGAATAAATATGATTAGGGCTGAATAGACACAACCTTGGAATAGGATTTCTACCTTTTATTGTGTCAAATGCATTTCATTTTACATAAAACAGCTTTTATTCATCTAATAGTATAGTTTGAGAGTCCTCATAATCGACATAATATACCTTCCCCCCTAGACAAGTGGCATTTCGACAAGCGTTAACGATGATAGAAATCGCTTAAATGACATTAAATGTATAGAAATGACGAGAGTCCTCATAATCGACATAATATACCTAATCTGTAATCTGTCTGTTTGCGTCTGTAAAATATAAAGAAACCTCTATCGTACTCCCCTGCATTTCTATTTACCCCATTTACCTTATAAGTATGATTAAAATGTATGTTTGACTGCAATGGCTGGTCCAGGGTTGTCATTTAGGTGGGGCTTAAATTTTAGCTCAATAGACACTAAACAAAATATCCTAGTTTAACTTTTTAGAGAAATTAATTTCACGCAATTTGATTAATTAACTTATGTCACGCAACAAGAATCTGTCTTAAAAAATTGTTATTTTTAAATCGACTTCTACCTAGTTCCAGAAAAAAGTGCTAACAACAAAATATCTGCATTTTTTTGATAGCACTTTTTTCTGGTTTCAGCTTTATTTTAATTATAAAGTGGTATATACCTAAATTCTAAGTATTTTACATATTTATTTAAAATATCTAAATCCAAGAAACAAAAGAGCCTCGGTGTTTTGTTAAACATATAGGTAATACTTGACATAAAAAATTGTTCTCATAGGTCTGGTGTGAGAAAACTCAATTACCTTTGAGTTGAGCTTCCCTATGTACATTGAATTTTTACAATTTTTATTCTATTACATGAAACGTTTGCATAAGGAATTAAACAAAGATTTGAATATACACCCTCCTATATTAAGTATGGCTTTGGGACCACTGACACCCTGGGCAAAAAAATCATGGTGCCCCAATCATTATCTAGTGTTAATTTTTTATTGAATTATATTAAAAAAGCCTTCAAGTTTCAAGTATCTTTGAATCAAATAATTGCACACGCCATCTACAGGACAATTTTGTCATTAACTTATGGATGATTATACTTCTACTATTAGAAGTAGTACTACTAGTAGTTTTACTGGTAGAAGTATAATCATCCATAAATTATTAAAATGTATTTTTTTTTAATTAAAACAGTTATTTTATTGATCAATAATCTTACATTCTTATTCAAATTTATACAGAGTACTTGAAAATACCTATTTTGTTTTTTCCACTCACTGGTTTACTACATCATCAAATAAGTTTTAATTTAATTTAGAATACTAGCGACTCGCCCTGGCTTCGCACGGGTAGACAAAATATTAATGCATTATACACAAAAACCTTCCTCTTGAATAACTCTATCCATTGGTCAAGACCATTTGAAAATCTGTCTAGTAGTTTTTTAGTTATCGCGGTCAGACAGACAGACAGACGCGGCAGCGGACTTATTTTATAGTATGCATAGATATAGATAATAAGTCAACCCTAAACAGCTAAATTTCTGAATTATCTTAACTAAATAAAAATATATTTTAGGCACTACAAAAATTTATTTATTTGAAGTTAGTAAACTTGACATACAGAAATAAGAATATGAGTATAAAGACCTCCTTATGTTTACAAGATAGCTCTAAGCTTAAAAGTTATTTATTTCTTTATGTAGGGGATTCCCCTGGTACTTTTTCGAAGGTTGATATTAAGAAACGTCCGTTCGGATACCTAAATATTTTATCAATACTTCTATCTCTTTCTACCATGATGTTTAAATATATACATAACAGGTATTTTTGTATTGTATTGTCGCAATTTGTATAGTTTCTGAAATTATAATATAATTCCAATTAGGCAAGTGTTTTATTGAAATAAAAAGTATAATTATAAATAGGTTTTTGTGCTGGATTAAGTTAAATAAATCTTTATTTTTTTAAGTTATTTGTGGATGTATAGACAGAGGTCTTTGCCCATTGCATCGGTGGGACACTACCTAATTTTATTGTCATTGATATTTCTATAATTACATGATCTAAGTTTGTACAAATGTTGTTTGTACCCAATATTTGATATAATATATTGGGATTGTACCCAAGATAAATTTTGTATGATAGCAAAATTAAATAAAAATGAGAACCTTATTTGTTCTTATTTTTTCATTAACCTATGCAATACACACATGCTTTTGTGGGTCTAATGATGAGAATTCTAAACTTCTCTAAGATAGACAGTTGCTCTATAACATATTGGTATTCATTCCGTCTCTATAGAACCTATGTGCAAAAAAAATATTGTATTTTCTATGTTTTTTCTGATGATGAGAAAATCAAATTCTTATTTTATTTTATTTATTTATTAGTATTCAGCTGTCGGTTAGACTAGGATGGAAGCGTTGAGAGCCGGCTAAAACACAATTTTAGGCAATGTTAGGCAATTATACATCGTCATTTTACCCTCACAATACAGAACAAAAGTACCTATAGGGGAGTATGTTTTATGGATGTAGTCAATTTCATTTCACTGTCGCTAAACTACTCAAAACAGCAGACTTGCGCGTTTAAATAACCTTCAAAAATTACCTACTCATAAATAAAGCATTAAAATAAAACCATAATAATAAACTAAACACAAAAAATGCATTCAATCGTATACTTTTCACATATTTCTATAGTATTTTGTAGAATAAGTTAGTATAGTTTAGAATAATACAAAATATCAAACCAAAACTACAAAAAAAATGACTTAAAAAGTGATGTATAATCTATACTATATCGATTAGCGAGTACCTAGGGTACAGTACGACCAAAATCGCATCGATTGCGAAATCGAGACACGAAAATAAATAAGCTGAAATTGATATGCGTTAAGGATACAAATTAAACCGAAAACTGGAGTTATTCAGAAAACATCTAATTATATACTTATAAAGCTATTATTAAAATCTCATTTCAAGTTCGAGAATATTTAATAAAAGATACATATTAATCGATTCTAAAAAAAAATCAAATGACATTGTAATTCATTTTATTGATTAATAAATTCATTGAATCTAGTATTCTGAACACACAATCCACTGTCAACGCTCGCTGCGTTTCTTTATACATAAATTATTGCTAATAACAGCGTTAACACTGAGTGTAACTTAATAAAATCATGACAACAAGCGTTAAAAAAAAATACAGTTTGTCGTACATTTAATTTTCAGTGTTTAATAAGTACGTAGAGTTTTATTTAAATTATTTTATTGGTGATTATCTTAAATCGGGTCAAGGCTAAAGTGTAATGGAACGGAAAAATAGGGGAATGCCTCGTGACGTGACGAGTTCAAAAACCTTTTTACACTCAACGACTAACGAATAACAATTGAGTTCCAGTCGGTTTCCAGTTTCACGAGATACCTATCTATCGTTCGGTAGCCCTTGTTGAGACTGGTTGCCGGTATCTATATAATTTTTTTGACGTGACAACGTCTTATAAATTGGTTTGCCGGGTGACACTTCAAGAAACTGGGTAACGCTCCGCTCACGTTATGCGCTCACAATGAGAGCGAGTGAGAGGCACGCGTCCCTTCCACTCGGGCATGGTTAGCCCGCCTAAGAGCGAGAGAGACAGACATTGACATTGACAGTCGTTGTCACGTAAAACTTTCGCCCGTATACCGACTTTACAGGCAACCAATTTTTTTTTAAATAAATTTTTAAACACTGTCACGCGAGTGATCCAAAGTGAATGTTTGGCTAGTAGGCATCTATTTTTTTAATTCTTACACGTCATTGGTTATCAGGAGCGTATAATTAAGTTAACTACAATATATTTTGATACTACGCTCAGCTGAGCTGTTATAAATAATTATAGTGCGATTTAAATTAATAGCGGCTCTTATTTATCGTGCAAACTTCAGGTGCGATAAACACTCAAACGGCTACAGAGTTGGCTTTGGGTTCTCCGAACCGCGATTTATTAATTTTAACCTAATTTAATTAAATTCTATATTCACAAGCCGTCTTAATCGTAACATAACATCATATAATATTATTATTCTGTCTATGGCTACAAAGACAATCCACATCCAATGTCAAAATTAAATGTCGTATGTCGTAGTCGTATCGTATAACGTAGCCCTAATCGTCTCGTGTAAAATGCCTACTACCTAATGTACATAGATCAATAAAATAAAACTGTAAAAGCTACATTAAATCGCATCACATCACAACCATTGCAGGGGGATACCCTGACAGTCAAGCACGGATTTAAAAGAAAACATTGAAATCGTGTGAGTGTTGAGTGTCAAAAAGTGTTTAAATTTAATTTAAAAAACAAACGTACTAAAATAGTGTTCTAGTGTAAATAAGAGTCTACGATGTCTACTAATGATGTTTACACACCAATAACAGTGAGAAAGTTGCCGCTTATATTGCAAAAGAAAATAATAGTGAAGAAAGGGATTAAACAGTTTTTAGGCCCGATAAAGTCAATAAAGAATACTTTTAAAGAGGATATTGTTTACGCATCAAAACCTGGGGATTTTACGGCCGGGGAATTCCGAAGTATGACAATAGTCAACCAGTTTAACGTAGTAACTCAATCGAGCAAGACAATTGCTAAATGCCACAGTCACAGCGGAGAAATATACGAAAAAACTTCGGAAGAAATAACAAAGTTAATAGGTCAAAAGAATTACGACATTCTATTTAGTTCACTCTGCTCATTATTTAACCAAGAATTAAAAATACGCAGTATAAATTCTTTATTGACAGTTCCTAAAAAAACGAATTGTGTAACATGTCAAACTGATAGTGAGGTACTTAATCAAGGTGTTTTAAAAAGTGAGGCAGTGGAATCTAGTTGTCAGACCAACGAAACCTGTATAAAAGATCTTAAAAAGTTCAAGCCGATACGAAGAAATAAGAGACATCAATTAGCTCCATATGTAGTAAAAGATACTCCAGAAATAAAAAAGCCTAAAAAAGTTGTGATATCTCCAGATAATTTCAATATGATTTTGACAAAACCAGAGACAAATAAGGAACCGAAGCCACCATCATTGCCAGTATTAGAATCGTGCTTTGACGATGACTCAAACAACAGCATAGCAAAGTTCTCATCGTTATCCGCTGCAACAACAACACCTGATCTACTATTCAGTCCGTTAAACATTTTAAATAATGTTGATAAACACACAAGAGATTTAACAGAAATAGGAAATAAGTCAAATGTTACGGGAGAGTACATATTACATAACTTGGACACTAATGAGACATGCCCAAATGTAACGAGACCCACACAAAATACATTGCACCAAATACCACCAGAACAACGGAGAATGCTTTTACTAAATCGAGCGATTACTGATTGGAAATTTTCTTTAACACCCGATGAAGATGGCCATTTGTAAGTAAAAATTTAATTGTTTTTTATTATTTTAATAATGCTATTTATTTTTCCTTGCTATTGATATTGACTTGTAATGTCCCACTGCTGGGGAAAGTCCTCTCCTATAGAGATATAATTACCCCATTTATCAATAGTAACTAAAATAATTATTAACAAAATACTGATTTGATTTAAAAAACCCTGCTCTAAATAATAGATTCTTAATTTAGTGTTATATATGGTAGAATTTATATCTAAAATTATTATCATAATCATCAGAGATTATTGTGATTTTTGCCATTTCTGAGATTAGCGCATTCAAACAAACAAACAAGCTCTTAAACCTTAGATCATATTACATGCATAATTACTTGTAACCTATGTAAAACATAATTAGATACAAATAATGTAATAATTTAGATAAGAAATAATCAAAACAATACTTATCATAAATATATCATATATAATGTGCAACTTGCATTTGCATTGAGTTTAATGAAATCATGTCAAAGCGAAAATAATGCAACTAAATATTTGCATCCTGTTACTCCAAGATTGTTACTCTTTTACGCAAAAACTACTGAACTTATTTGGATAAATCTTGGCTAACAGATAGTTTATTATCTAGATTACCACATAAGATAATTTTTATCCCGATAAATCCACGGTAATGGTAATTACAGGTAAAACGGCGGGATGCAGTTAATATCTTCATACATACGTGCCAAATAGATAACTTAGTTTTTTTTGTTTAGTCCCACTAGTTTTTTTTGTAGTCTACAGTCCCACTGCTGGGGAAAGGCTTCCCTCCATTCTTTCCAGCGATGTCGGACCTGCGCTTTTACTTGCCAATTTGCTTTGAAAAGATGAATTGTCTTTTTTTTTTACTTAAAAACGTTCATTTTGACAAAAACATCGCGTAAAGCAAAAATAAGTATAATTGAGAATGTATTCCCGTTTTAAAGTCGGCTAATAAATCACCTCAGAATCTCGTACTGCTGTGATAACATTGTATAATAAACTAGCTGTCCCCCGCGACTTTGTTCGCGTGTTTTAGTTTCAACGGTTTTTCATTTTGGCAACATTTTTCATTTATGCTCTGCTCCTATTGGTCGTAGCGTGATGTTATATAGCCTATAGCCTTCCTCAATAAACGGACTATCCAATATAAAAAGAATTTTTCAATTCGAACCAGTAGTTCCTGAGATTAGCGCGTTCAAACAAACAAACAAACTCTTCAGCTTTATAATGTTAGTATAGATTAACACTTATCTAATCAAAATATCATACAACGTTTTTCTATGTTGGGTAAATCCTTTATGAAACTCTCTAATAAGTATCTATACAGTACACAGTACAGTACAGTGTAACAAAAACCTTGTAATAAAGGCGTATTCCTGGTTCAACATACGCACTAGAAAAAAATGTCTCGCTCAGGCGGCTTCTTTGATACAAAACTGTAGGTAGTACACGTGAACTTTGTCGAGCGATCAGTGTTGCCTTTGATCAGTTTTATTTTAATCTATACTAATATTATAAAGCTGAAGAGTTTGTTTGTTTGTTTGTTTGTTTGTTTATTTGTTTGTTTGAACGCGCTAATCTCAAAAACTACTGGTTCGAATTGAAAAATTCTTTTTGTATTGGATAGTCCGTTTACTGAGGAAGGCTATAGGCTATATAACATCACGCTACGACCAATAGGATCGGAGCATAAATGAAAAATGTTGCCAAAATGAAAAACCGTTGAAACTAAAACACGCGAACAAAGTCGCGGGGGACAGCTAGTTTAATTATATTCACCGGGGAAAAATAATAATCTCAAATCCATCCAATAGTTACGTATATGTGTACGCAGTACGATGCCGAATAATACTCATAAGGATCGGACAGGGTTTTTGTTGCATGCTGTAGATACGGCTTTTAGTCCATTGTTCCATCAACTATCCAACCTTAAGAGTGGATGCGACTGGGTTCTTTCTCCATACAACGTATTCTGCTGTTTTCTTCGTAGAGATGCTTCTAGAGCAATGATTTTTCCCCAAAAGATCTAAGTTTACTTAATGCGAGCCCCTATTTTTTCGTTTTTTCCAAAGCATATTCGCTTCAAGAAATATGACCCTTCAAAAATGTTTTTACCGTCGTGTTCCGACGACTATCAGACAAATTTGATAGGATTTTAATAAAAACGAAAATGATAGAAGCATAGATATACCTTTCCTCTAAATTTTGATGCTAGAATTATTTAGATCAGTCCAGTTTTGGAGAAGAAAACAGCGGAATACGAAACGTCTTTTGGTCAACTATTTTGTAGGTATAATCAGCCTGAGCTGCAGTTGTCACTTTACGGGGGTAGGTCGGAGGTGTGCGACAGCAATATATTCTTTTAAAACCTTTTTTTCAAATACCTCGGGAGTAGTGTCCTCTATTAACAGACTATTAAACAGCTCTGAATATATCAAACTAGTTGTCCCCCGCGACTTTGTTCGCGTGTTCAAGTTTCAACGGTTTTTCGTTTTTGCAACATTTTTCATTTATGCTCCGCTCCTATTGGTCGTAGCGTGATGTTATATAGCCTATAGCCTTCCTCAATAAACGGACTATCCAATACAAAAAGAATTTTTCAATTCGAACCAGTAGTTCCGGAGATTAGCGCGTTCAAATAAACAAACTCTTCAGCTTTATAATATTAGTATAGATAAGTTTCAAACGACCTGTAAAAGTCCCTGATATCAAAGTTATTAGCAACATTTTATTTGTAAAACAGCCATTGTTCTTTGTTGATAATGGCGGAAACTTTGACTCTAACAAAGAACAATATTCATTAACTAAAACAGTTCTTTGGAATTTCTCAGTTGTGGAGTATTATATTCTGTGCTCGGAATGCCCGTTTCCCGACTGTCATGCCTTGATCTTTGTCTTCCGATTGTCAAATTCTGTTCTTATTCTGAGAATCCGTAGAGGAAGAAATAAGTAAACTATAGAGTGCGCATATCGAGTATGAACTGTTGGCACTAGTATGAACACGTAAAATCGTAAAATTTGTGTCAAAACAGAGCGCACTGTTTTATTAAAACTGTATGAACACGTAAAATCGTAAAATTTGTGTCAAAACAGAGCGTATGTTTTATTAAAACTGTCTCAAAACCTTATATTACCCTAATAATATCGAAACCCTTGATATTTTCGCATAAACATCTGTCGTTGCACGGAAAGTCACATAAATCAGTAAACGAGCGCAGTACATTTAGCTAAAAATGTGCTTACGCTTGACATACGGGGGTACTAGCGATCTGCACGCTCTATGCTTGTCTGTGTTTACTCTGTGTGAGAACCAGTTTTGACCAAGGGATACTGTGTTACCCAGTAAATGTGTTGTGTTTGTCAGATATCATGTCTCGCTCGGGCGGCTGCTTTGATACAAAACTGTAGGTAGTACACGTAAACTTTGGTGAGCGATCAATAATCTCAAATCCATTCAATAGTTACGTATATGTGTTCTCAGTACGATGCTGAATAATACTCATAAGGATCGGACAGGGTTTTTGTTGCATGCTGTATGGTGTAGCTTGTTATGGAGTATGGTGGTTAGCCCATAATTGGCCAGTGCAAAAGCCTTAGATACCTAAGTTAGTTTATGTATATACAGAAATTTGGAAGCCTATGGCTATCAGTGGACGGTAATATGACAAATTGATATTGATTTAGAATACCTATATGACGTACGATTTATCGTATATCTATACTAATATAATATTATAAAGCTGAAGAGTTTGTTTGTTTGTTTGTTTGTTTGTTTGTTTGTTTGTTTGTTTGTTTGAACGCGCTAATCTCAGGAACTACTGGTTCGAATTGAAAAATTCTTTTTGTATTGGATAGTCCGTTTATTGAGGAAGGCTATAGGCTATATAACATCACGCTACGACCAATAGGAGCGGAGCATAAATGAAAAATGTTGCAAAAATGAAAAACCGTTGAAACTAAAACACGCGAACAAAGTCGCGGGGGACAGCTAGTTTTAGATACAGTGTGACTAATAAAAAATTCTGATAAAAAGAAACGCCCATATTCTGGTATAATATCGATGCAATTTTATGTTATCAGCTATCAACACTTTCATACTTATATTATAAATGCGAAAGCTACTCTGCCAGTCTTTCTTTCTGTTACGCTTTTACGGCTAAACAACTAAACCGATTTTGATTAAATTTGCATATATATGATTAAATAAGCAACTTTTTTTATAAGTACTCCCGAACTTGAGAATTTTACATCACATGCGCAAAGAACACCTAAATTAAGAACAAGCATTTGTGGATCACACAAATGCTTCTCCCATCTCCCATGTGGGGATCGAACCCGCGGAACTTCGCGCACTCAGGTGATTGGCGTGGTGACCTATACCACTTAGCTATCCTTTATGCCGCTATAACCGACATCCACGAGGGCGGAGCCGCGGGAAACAGCTAGTTTATAGATGTTATTTATGTTAGGCATAAGGAAATAGATTTTTCGCTATCAACCAATTCTTTTCGGAAGAGGCATAACAATGTTCAGACAGTAATATTTTTATTTTTTATCTTTCTTGCGCAATATTAACGGTTTATCTTTATCAAATTGCATGTTACGATTATGTTTTAATAATTTACTTTAATCTTGAATTGCATTAGCGCTCGTGAGTAAAAACATCATACAAAAATAACCTTTATTGTTTTGAAATACATATATTTGCTACTAATATATGAGGAAGTTTATTCTTCTTTATAAAATACTTCAAAATGGAGGAAAAATAATAAATAAAATAAAAATACTTTTATTGCTACTTAAACTAAAAAAAATCACGGTACTTATTATTATACTAGCTGTCCCCCGCGACTTCGTCTGCGTGTTTTAGTTTGAACGGTTTTTCATTTTTGCAACATTTTCTATTTATACTCCGCTCCTCTATTCTATTCCTTTTGGTTGCAGCGTAATGTTATATACATACAGGATGAGCTGGCTACACCAGTCGCAAGATAACTTCTTAAATCTATATTGTAATCTAAGTTAAAATAGAATTTATAGTTGTAAAATATATTTCTGTCTAGCCTTTTCTCAAGCTATGTTGGGGTCGGCTTCCAGTCTAACGGGATACAGCTGAATACCATACCACCCATTTCATTCACCGGGTAACACAGTATCCCAAAAAGAATGGTTGCCAGAATTGTAATGACTTAACGACTGTCAAAGATCAACGTATGACTGTCGGGACCAACAGCTTAACGCGCTTTCCAAAGCACAGAGTAGTCTCGGTATGTTTACAAATTTTTACCCATCCAGGGACCAACCGGGGCGAGCGCGGTTTAACCTGTATTATCGGTCAGACCAGTCCACTGTAAGTTGTTTATTTTGATGTATTTATTTAATTTTATTTCTTTTCCAGACCAATCCACGCAGCAGTGTTGAGCAACGATCTAGACTTATTAAAACGCCAGTGCATATCTTTGAAGATACGAGGCAGCTCAGTGGACATACCGGCTGATGGCATGGTAAGAGATAATCAGAATCACTTGCATCTCCGCAGAAAATAATTACCACTATCTGACCAGTACGTCGATTCTGTAAAATTCAAACAACAACTCGCATCTCACATCGCTATTCACTCTCACTTCGCATAAGGTTCAATATGCCATTAATTTCGATCGGGTTCGAGTGCGAAGTGACGGGGAATTACCTTACTGAATCCCACTTCTGATTTCTGACGAAGCTAGTTACGGTACTCACTTTACTTGGCACTTGCATCGACACTATACAATTCAGAATTTCTGTAAAATAAGCATCAGGTGATTCAATAATACTTGGAAATTGGCAGAGGAAGGAAAACGTTTAGTTTGCGTTATTTATTTCCGGGAATAGGTACATAATTATATGAAATGTATATTTATTACTAAGGACCTGGAGTTTTTGAACCCCGTATTATTTATCTTGGGACAACTCACACGCGGCCATCTGATCTCTTACTAGGCAGAGCCTGTATTATGGAAACCAGACAACTGATAAACATACTTATATATATTTTTAAATACATACATATTATAGATAAATTACACACAGACACAGAACAAATGATCATGCTCATCACACAAATTAATGTCCTGGGTGGGAAGCGAACCCTAGCTGTCAGGGTCACTGATGACCCTGATGATGAATTATGACGCTATACCTCGAATATTGAAACGTCGGTCTTCTTTAAGTAGACGTTAAGTCTCATGCCGTGTCTGTTGCTTTAACAGCCTTTCCCAAAGTGGGCGATAACGCCCCCTTGTGGGCGCTGCAGGCCTAAAGGGGGGCGCTAAGAGACCCAGAAATAAAATCGAATCTCCGCTAATATAGCTCACAATAATAAATTTAATTTGAACTTATATTGGTTTTTAAGTAGGTGAAAAAATGAGGGCGCTAAAATATAATTTATTCTCAAAGTGGGCAGTAGACAAAATAAGTTTGGGAACCCCTGCTTTAAGGTGTAATGAAGTGACAGGGATGCATTTAGGTACGTCTTAAAGTTACCTTATTTGCGTTTGGGTATTTCTGTCCGGCAGACATCCTGTCTGTCAGAGTATAAATAAGTAAACTATCGAGTGCGCGCCTAATAGAGTATGAATTGTGAGCACCAGTATGAACAAGCGTCGTCGTAAAATTAGTGTCAAATTGCCATCGATATTTTCGTCTGACGTGACAGCAAATCACTTAAATCAGTAAACAAGAGTAGTTATTACAGCAAAAAATTTGCTTACGCTCGGCACAACGGGCTACTAGCGATGCGCGCACTCTATTCTTGCTAATATATACTCTAAGGTCAGACCCCTATTCTGACAGCCTTTCTTACCAAAAGATACTTACTTTTTTATTTCTTAACTGTATTACTGATACCAAGACACTCGCTCTATAACATACTGGTGTTCAGCTGTCGGTGAGACTGGAAACCTAACAGTACATAGTGCGGGAAAGAGTAGGAAGATGTCGCATCTACGTATGAACTAGCTTTATTTCCTTTTAGGTAAATTTGAAGGAAAACTTTATCACCAAAGCAACTGTAAGGGGGAATCCCATGGTATGACAAATATAAATACCAATGAGTATTTGATAGGCGCTTATCTATAACATATAGTATTATCGATTTAAGTTTTTTAATCTATAGGTATATCCCCGACGCAATGAATTTGTGAAGACAGTTAAAAAGGCGACCGAGTGCGATTTCCGCATTCTGTTGAAAATAAGATTTAGGCCGATAAAATCGAGAAAAAATAATTAAAGAAATAAGGATTTCAATGGGGACAAACTTCTAAAAAAAACCCTAGCTCTATCTAATAAGGTACATGAGATACAGCCCGCTGCCAGATAGACAGACAAACAGCGGAGGTTTAGGTATGAGGATCTTGGTATTAGGGTCCCGTTAGAAGCATATGCGTAATGAACCTCAAAAATACTTCTTAAATCACTGATGGGTTTCACAAACATTCACAATGTGTGTGTGTGTGGGTGTGCGCGTCTGCGCGCGTGTGTGTTTGTTTGTGTACCGAACTTAAGTTTTGATGTGTAATAAATATTTCAACAAATCTGTCTATTTATGTATGTTCCTCTGTATAGCTACTGTCTGAAATATCATGGTTCTAATACATATTACGGCTTTGCTATTCCAATAGAGTAGAGGACTGGGTATGGAAAGACAGAATCCATTTAGTCCGTCAGTTAGTTAATAATAAAATATTACGCACGTGTTTTCGCTTTTACCAAATAAGAAAAAAACCACAGTATTTATAGCGAATCAGGAAAAATACGTGTTTTTTTTTATTTATCTGATGGGCATTAAAACTTATTAGTCATCAACCTCATTGCATAATAATTACTCTTAGGTATGTTAATAACATTTTAATGATATTTAACTAATTAATTTAATAATGATTCGGTAACTAAGATTCTTCTAGTTTTGTTAATACCCTTTGTGGGTACCGCTGGCCACAAATACGTAGTTAATGTTTTAGTTAATTTATTCGGATTCCTCTCCGTGCCCCGTAATCAGTTAGAGAATGTCGACTTCAACGAGTTTTAAAAAAAAAAAGTGACGTGTAAAAGTGATTGTATATTCTAATTGCATAATAAACATAATAAATAAATATCTTTTGACAACTCACACACGGCCATCTGATCCCAAACTAGACAGAGCCTGTATTATGGCAACCAGACAACTGATAACATACTTATATATTTCTAAATACATACGTATTATAGACAAATTACACCACACACAGAACAAATGATCATGCTCATCACACAATTATTTTTCCTGGGTGGCAATCGAACTCACGACCTCCGTCTTAGCAGTCAGGGTCACTAACCACTAGACCAACAGGCCCGTCAACAATTTCGATTTTATCGGTAAGCACGTCAAGACTTTGGTCCTGAGTGGTATACATTGTGCTTAGATACTGGGTATCACCACATACTCCCGAGGAATATGAAAAATATGTATTTAAAGAATATATTGCCGTCGCACACATCCGACCTCCCCCCGTAAAGTGCGTAAGGGACAAGTGCAGCTGAGGCTACAAAATAGTTCACCAAAAGAGGTTTCAGTTCGGCCTCCCTAGAATCGTTCAAA
Source organism: Diachrysia chrysitis (assembly GCA_932294365.1). Lineage (NCBI taxonomy): Eukaryota > Metazoa > Arthropoda > Insecta > Lepidoptera > Noctuidae > Diachrysia > Diachrysia chrysitis. Next base: position 6,710,946 of record OW028670.1, read on the forward strand.
TGTATGGAAGTGACAAGTCCAAGTCACGTGACTTATCGACATGAAATGTCATTTCCATACATTTAATGTCATTTAAGCGATTTCTATCATCCTTAACGCTTGTCGAAATGCCACTTGTCTAGGGGCTCAGGACTGATCTAAATAATTTTTGCATCAAAATTTAGAGAAAAGGTATATCTATGCTTCTATCATTCTGATAGTCGTCGGAACACGGCGGTAAAAACGGGCATTTTTGGAGGATCATATTTCCTATCATCATATCTCCTAGATCTTTTAGGAAAAAAATCATTACAATTACCAAGGTGACGTCACCTAATGGTATAGCTCTCTCTGTCTAATTAGCAATATTAAAATGCTTGTAACTAGTTCAGTATGAAAGTAATTAATCTGCCGTTTTTATAACTCGACATAGTTTGTAATGATATTTTTAAATAAAATGAAACAAATCTTGTCAAATACCCAATTTTATTTTTTTCGCCATCTTGACGCGCCTAAAGAAATTTCACTTAAAAAAAAACAGTCTGATCGGTCAAGCCATCCTTAAGTGATGCTCCGTCATAAATGTGGCCATCAATTATTTTTTAACATAACCTAACTTATCGTAAACGACAAAAAATAACTGACTCATTAAAATTCCTTTAAAATGTCCATTCAGCGGATATCGTCACATTTTATTCAAGAAACATGACGTTCTCAATAATATTTTTGCCTACCTATGAGTAAATATGTATTGTGTATTATTATAAGTATAATAATCGCAAGTAACACTCTACCTTCCAATTATTATTGAAAAGTAAACACGAGTCTATATAAAAATTTGCAATCGTAGATATTAAGCACCCTAACCTAAGCAACAGATATAAAATGCTAGACACGTATTTTTTCTTTTTTGATTTAAACAAACGATGAGTCAGATACAGTGGATGGAAATGTCGCGTGACGTCAGTTGTAGCTACAATTTTTACCCACAAGTGACGTCACAAGCTACTTCTCCCGAACTTTAAAGCGCTTTAACTTTGTAATTTTTCAAAAAATACGAATTTTATTTTTCCATTTTTTATCTATCTGGTGGACTACAAAAAAAATATTTCCTTCCCATAACCAGTCCGCTCCCCTATTATTAAAAAACTTATCGAACGATTGCATTTTTTAGGTTCAGCTCAAATGGGCAAAAACTTAACTAAGACGTTCTTAAAAATCTATGAGTCGCTTCGTTACCCCTTAAACTGATAAATGACGGTGATTTAAACTTGAGTTACATATAATAATAATAATAATAAATCTTTATTTTGTACATTTACACACATACAGTAATGGTATAGAATTACATGAGCTGATACATTAGTTGTACAAACATTGAACAAAGAAAATAAATGAACATTTGACTCCTAACCTAAGTAAAATAAATACTTGTATCTCAGGAGCCAGTTCCTCCTTGGAGATGATCAAAAACAGAAAATATTCAGCTATTAAAAATTTTACATCAGAAATTTATTTTAAATGAACTTAACTGTATATACATACACAAAACTAATAACTAAATAAACAAATTAAAACATAAAACCTAAAATATGGCATCATAAAATTCGTCCACATCGCTGTCCACTGGGAGTGTTCCCAAAAGGCTGGCGGCATTGCCACGTTGTACGGCAATGCTTATTCTCTGTCCAAGGTAAAAGCCAGCCCTTGGGTCGCGTGAATGGTTATACAAAATTTGAATAGCTTGTATTCTTTGATATTTGTTACAAATTATTTTTTTCTTCCACAGACACCATTAAAAATGTCATTATTTCAAGAGAATATAGAAATAACTAGTATGCTGTTACAATTTGGAGCTGATCCGTTAGAGGTTGATGATGATGACAGAACATCATTACATACAGCAGCGGAATTGGCAACCGACCACCTGCCAGTGTTGGTCAACCATTGCCAGCAGAATGCCAGGTGAGCAACCGAACTGTCCCACTGCAGGCCTCTCATACAGAGAACGAGCATTGATCACCACGCTTGTGAGCTGCCCCACGGTGGGGTGCCATTACCGAAGCTGTTAATAACACCAGCCTGTAACTGTCCCACTGCGCAGGCCTCTCTTACAGAGATAATGTATCATATATTTTAATAAATTGTTTCCGTATGTTGCAGGCAAATACTTCAAGATAATGAAGAGTTGTGGTCTCCTGGCTATGAAAATAAATCTGACGAGGAGTTAAAGAGAATATTACTCACTCATATTAACAAATTATATGATTGCCAAGGTAAGTGCATTGATGAGATGATTCACAGATCAAAAGGCTGACCCTTCATAATAAAGACATACATTTTAACAAAAAAAATAAAAAAAATAAAAATCTTAGAGCAATAATTAAGTCGATAGAGTGCGCATATCGAGTATGAACTGTAGGTACTAGTATGAACGTGTAAAATCGTAAAAATAGTTTCAAAACAGAGTTGATATTTTCGCATAAACGTCTGTCGTCGCACGAAAAATGTGCTTATGCTTGACATAAGGGGCTACTAGCGATGCGCACGCTCTATGCTTGTCTATGTTTACTCTATGGAAACAATACTATTCTATTTCGTAAAAATAATTCTTAAAACGGATTTTTTTCATTATCATCAAAATCGCTTTACCAAAGCGATTTTCATTTATTGCATGCTAAAAAAATAGTATTTTTATGTTTCTGAAGTGTCAGGGTAACAAGAAATAATAATTTTTGAATGGGATTGTTTTATATTTTTCCTTAATCGTCGCTTATCCGTTTCTAGGATACACCTCACTAATGCTAGCCAGTAAGCTGGGAAAATACAACAATGTAATGGCACTCGCTGAAAGCTGCAGATCCGCCGTCAACGCTCGGATGCCCAACAGTGGGAACACAGCGTTGTTCCTAGCCGTGGGCGCCGCTTGCATGGATGCTGCTGGTACGTTGTTTATAATATTATGGCGTTGATCAGACGATGCACAGATGCACAGTGCGCAAGCACAGGTTCGACTCTTGCCTGAGTTTAAAATTTTTCCTTTTTTGTATTTAATTACAAATTTATTTATGAACACACTGTAAAAACAACACAAACAAATATACAATATTTTTATTATATTTTCTTTGTTTACAGAGAGAGGCGATAAAACAAAAATCGTGGATCATTTCAGAAAAACAGTTGAAACATTATTAGAAAATGGCGCTGACCCTAACATGGAGAACTTCGCCGGCTGCAGCGTAAACGATTTGCTCTCAGAATTCAACATCCCTGAATTATCCATGTTAATAGCAAACAAATTAACTTCAGTAAGATTTTTTGATGGAAAACTACCGAATGGTATGAAAGGAAGCGATATAATGCTGATCAAAGATAGCAAAGGCACAGTTAATATCGAGGAGTTAAAGGAAAAGAAACCAGTTATAAAAAAATCGCTTATAGTAGAAAATGTCACTTACAAACCCAAAAGCGGTACAATAAAAGGTAAAAATATTCTTATTAAAAGTGAAATACCTAAAGTAGAGAATTTTAAACTAGATAAACCATTATTTATTAAATCTAAAAAGACAATTAATAATAAGAGGAAATTAGAGATTGTTGTTGAAGTTAATAAAATGAAAAAGTTAGAAGAAAAAGATTAGGTCGTAAAGTATGGTAATGAATTTTAACAGCCTCTCTCAAGTGACATTTCTACATGAAAAAACGCCTTTGAGAAAAAATAAGTAAACTATAAAGTGCGCTTAACAATGTATAAACTGTGAGCAATAGTATGAACAACTAAAATCATCAAATTAGTATCAAAACTGAGCGTACCGTTTTTTAAAACAACCTCAAAATCTAATATTGGTACTATAATATTTTCGCAAAAACGTCTGCCGTCGCACGGAAAAAAACTAAAATCAGTAACAAGCGTAGTACTTACAATAAAAAAATTTGCTTACGCTCAGCACAACGGGCTAGTAGTGATCCGCGCACTCTATGCTTCTCTATGTATACTCTGAGGTTGAGGCTGATCGAATCGTTCAAATGTATGGAAGTGACATGTCTAAGTCACGTGACTTGTCAAAATGAAATGGCATTTCCATACATTTTGATGTAACTTAAGCGATTTCTATCATCATTATAGCTTGTAGAAATGTAATTTTGTTACAGGGGATTAAAAATAATTAGAAGAATTGGTTGAGGTTATTCAATATATCGTTAAATTAATCTAGATAGATGTCTGTAGATAGAGTTTCCTTACTAGACATATTAGACACTAGTGACTCGCCCTGGCTTCGCTCGATTTACACAACAATATAGCATAGTAATATGTAACTCAGAGATAATGTAGCATTCCAATAGTGAAAGAATTGAAATCGGTGTAGTAGTTATTCGTTACAAACATACAAAAATACAAATCTCTATAATATTATTATACTTAGATGTAGCTAATTTGTATGGCGCTTAAGTCAAAATTCTATAATGCTTCTGAGATTCACACGAATGTTGCACTCTGCAAAGAAACTATGTAGTTATAAACGGATTCTATCGCCGTTTATTTAGATTTTGACACCAGGCCCCCTAGACAAGTGACATTTCGACAAGCGATAACGCTTATCGAATCGTTCAATTGTATGGAAGTGACAAGACCAAGTCACGTGACTTATCGAAACGGAATGTCATTTCCATACATTTAATGTCATTTAAGCGATTTCTATCATCGTTAACGCTTGTCGAAATGCCGCTAAGATCTTAAAACGTTGGGAACTATTTAAACCGCGATATAAACAGATTAAAATAATATATATTTATTTTAAAATACTATCTCTAGTGGAGAAAACTATCTATGGATGTATAATTAATAATTGATTAAGTTATTATTTTATTTTGTATGTCATTAACTTTGTAAAGTTTACTTAACCATTATATCTTAAACCAGAAAAAACTATATAGGCGGGAGTTTCGCTTTCAGTATAAAAACGATAAAAGTGTAAAGATTTTTAATAAGGAAGTAACGAAATAATTCTTCTTTGATGTTTTTTTTAATATGTTAATTGTGGGGTGAATTGAACTGCAGGGGGTGAATAGAGAAATGGTTTTTTTTTACATTTTACAGATTTAAGGTACATACTGATTATGAGGACTCTTTAACTATTAAAAAAATTATAAGAAAGTTATTTTTATGTAAAATTAAATTCATGCGACACAATAAAAGGTAGGAATTCTTTTTTAAAGTTGTGTCTTTTCACCCCCAATAATTTTTAATCACCCCATTTTTAAGGTAATTGAAAATTTTTACAGGTATAGGTATATATTTTTATTTTTTAAATAATTCTGTCAATGCTTTACGTTATTAAACTTATTTATGATTGAGTACGCTCTGTTTATCGTTCCTTTTTTTATAAGAGGAAATATATAATTGTGTTCATTTGAAATGAATGGTTGTGACTCAATTTTGGATCTAGGATGATATGTTATTTTAATGGTCGCGGGTTCGATCCATATCTGTCGTATAAAAAGTATTACACACAAAATTGTTTGAAGGAGAACGAGCATTGATCACTACGCTTCTGGTGTGCCCCACGGTGGGGTGCCATTACCGAAGCTGTTAATAACACCAGCCTGTAACTGTCCCACTGCAGGCCTCTCATACAGAGAACGAGCATTGATGACTTAATAATTTTGTAATTTACCTATTAGGCTAGGTATCGTGCGCTTTTTACTGGAGAATAAAAACGGGTAATATGACAGAAAATAAAGTTTCTTTTTTTATTTGTTTATTTTGTGTTCAAAATATGTATCGCAGTGTTTCAAATACTTATTATAAAAACCTCAAAAGCTTTTGATGGCTCATACAGGATGTAACCGAAAGGTTATATGTGTTCAAAAGGGGTAAAGATTATTTTCAAAAGTCTTTGACTGCTTTCGTCTTAAGCGCCATACAATGTCAAACTTCTATCTTTATCTGGGAAAACCATTTTTGGTTAGCTTATAAAGTATGGGCGATAGTAACCGGTCACTCACATTCGCACGAATGCCTACAAATTTAGGACATTTGCAAATGATTTCATTTCCAAGCTGTGTCGATTTTATAACAGATATCAAAGCGTGCGAACATCGTTTGAATGTTTTCGCGCATGTGAGTGACCGAGGTAACACTAGTTGTCAGAATTATAAGGTTTAAAATTGTACTTGAAATATATGTGTGGTCATAAAATGAGTTTTTTTTTATTCGGCTTTGATTCCACAGTTAGGTATGATTTATTGTAAAACTATTTATTTTTATATTTTATGCATTAATTTGTTATTAGTACATGTGTATGAAATGAATAATATGTTCTATTAAATTATTGCTACAAATACTTCTGATTGCTTTACTTATTCATAATTTAAAGTTTGATGTATTTTTTTGTTAAAGTTAACCTTTAATAAAATAACATTTAGTATCTATAGATCTGTTAAACATATTTTAAACCAGTTTTAGTTTACGATTAAATAGTATTCATTTCTGTATCTCTTGTCTTGTTACATAACCTTAAATTTAAAGTGTCAAAGTAGCCCGCGAAATTTAAAGAAAACTTAAAAATAAATCAATTTTGCGGGCTACCCCTGACCCTTAAACCTTAATAAATATGTACATAGAGCTCCACGCTCTTCGCGTGACAGAAAAAGGAAAGTCGCGTTCTAGATTTTTTAATATTTTTTTATTTTTAAGTGATAGACAAGTATATTTTTTATTGTATAAATACTGTAATAGCGGTTTCATTTCTTTAAATAAGTACTTTTGTTTGCGTAAGCTCGGGATGTCTTATATTTTTGCTCTGTGTATTTAGATACTGAAATATAATATTTGTGTTATTTTAACATTTATATAAGGGCAGTTATACGCTTAGCTGAGGACGGACAATTTGTACGCCGGACAGAAATGACCGTGCTAAATTGTTTGTTAACAAGTTGAGCGAGGAAATCAATCGAGGTTAGCAGTAGACCCATTTGTGTCCGGCGGACAAATGGTCCGTCGAATGCTAAGTTTTTATAATTAATATCACTAATTATTATCAAAACTTATTTAAATAAGTAATTGTTTGTCGTGGGTGTTTTAACTTTTAAGTACTATCTATGTAATAAAATAATTGCAGTATTTTTTGTGTTTTTGTTCGACCTTTGTCTGTTTGTCTAGTACTTGGAAAAATGCATTCCTTAAGCTTTCTAGCAGCAGGCACAGGTTCATGCTATCTTTTAGCGACAGATAGATTTAAGAACTTCTTAAAAATGGTTCAAATATTCAGGGAATAGATTATAAAATGTCTAGATGGATTTTCAAAGCTACGGTCGCGTCGAAAAATATAGTCGCAAATCTTTAGCGACTATTTTTTAAAATTGGTATATTATACAACGCTTACTGGTAAAGTTTAATGTCATTTTGCGAGAGTATTACGTCTGTCACGCACACCAGCATACTATAGTTAGCTCGTTTATTTTAGTTTTTATGTAGAGTGACATAACTAGACATATAATCTAAGATTTGGGGTAACTATCAGGTGAGTTATTTGTAGTTGTACAAACGAAAACTGACCTCTTTATCTGTTATAAAACCGATTGGTATAAAAAAAAATCTCCATTGTCAGTACCATTACCGTAACACTCTTACGGCTACAGTAGGAAACCTACTAAAATTCGTTTTTTGTTTTTTTTTTATACCCACCGTTTTTATGACTGATATACTTAGAAGTCATTGTTTTAGTTTGTTCAACGACAAAAACTCACCTTGTATTTATTGTTTGTAATAGTGCAATAATCAGCACGCAAGTTAGCAACATTCTAGTCGGGAAACTTTTTAGTTTAAATATGTGAACTGCGACTAGAATGACGCAAAGCTGATTAAATCCGCCATTTTGTTTTTTTTTAATGTGTTGTAGGTAATCGCACCATCAAGCCGAATCTAGTGACGCATTTTTTATCAAAATTGTTTAAGCCGTTAAGTAGTTAAAATGAAACCTAACAGATGTTATCAGACTGATAGAGTATCTTTATGACGCGATATCTTTTGTTACAAAGATAATATTTCGGTCCTACGCCAATCTAAATTATGTTAACCTTAATGTTTTGATAACACAGTCTTATCAATTTATCATACTTGGCAACCGACATTTTTCTTAGTCATACCTAATCATAACCTATCCATAAAACTACTCTATTATTTTTATTTCGTTTTTTGCACTAATGAATTAGCCCCCTAAAAAAGTGGAAGTTCGACAACATTTCGACAAGGGTTAACGCTGATCGAATCGCTCAAATGTATGGAAGTGACAAGTCTAAGTCACGTGACTTATTGGAACGAAATTAATGACATTTCCATACATTCAATATAGTATAAGTGATTTCTATAATCGTTAACGCTTGTCTAGTTTTGGCCAAATGTCAACTGTGTTGTGATTTTGTACGGAGTACCTACCACATTTCCAAGTGCCATTATCAAAATTCATTTGCGCAGTATAATGCAAGCTAACACCGATACGAATACCGATGACATAAAATAATTTATTGATCAGCGTTATAATTCATATATAACAGAGACTATTATTTTATTGTATTGCTGTGCCTGCAAAGGGCCCCTGAGTTGATAAGTGAAACAAAATCGTTACGTAAGACTAAATGTACACTTGGTATGTAATAAATCTTTGACAATAAATTTTGACTTTGACTTATGCCTCGCTCAAATAAATGATTCCGCGGAATTAGCGCATATGCAACAATAATTATTTAACAATATGTCACATTTCGCGCCATCCATAAAGAAGACTTGCCAATAAGGGTTAGCGTCATTAATTTCGCTGCTAAGGAGCTAATTGCAAGCGAGATAATTAATTCCTCAATTTAAGTACTCGATTTGTAGGTGGGCTTTGACAGCTGACGTGCCAGTGGCGCCAACTGGTGCGTAACCTTGTCCTATACTGGCAACAAAAGTTGTCAGCTACCATTCGCACCAGATACCTTAACACCACTATTTTGTAGAGCGATTAAAGAATGAGAGATAGCAAATGCATATTTTCCTTGTGGTCTGGTGTATCGGTGAGGCAAAAGCACTCCGATGTTAACCATTTAAGAGTCCCGCACCGCCCTCCGATGCTTACCTACACATTGGAGGAAATCAATTAGAAAATCCATCAAAAAAAGGGATAAAACCAGACCCCGTAGACAAGTGAATTTTCTACGGGGTCTGGTTTTATCCCTTATTTTGATGGATTTTTCTCATCGTTATCACTTGTAGACAAGTGAATTTTCTACAAGTGATAATGATGAGAAAAATCGTAGTAGGAAATGACATTTCGTTTTGACAAGTCACGTGACTTAGACTTGTCACTTCCATACATGAGCGATTCGGTCCTTTCGGTCAAAACTACTAAATAAAACACACATTTATTTATATCTTACACCTTCATTTTATTTACAAATTACGAACAATTTTAAAATTAAAAAGAATATAGTTACGTGATGTTCTATATAATTGAATTTGAGCAACATTCAAGTGTCAAAAGCCGGTTACAACCGGCTCAGTAAGTCTAGTTCACACTTAACCCATGGCTAGTGTTAAACCAAGTATTAAAACTCAGTTAAAATTCGCGTTAATCGCAATAAGATAATGTTAAGTGGTCCTTTCTCAAGTTTTAAATAACAATAATTAAATGAGGCTGAAAATAAAGAATACTTAGAATTAGCTTTCGCTGAGAATTCTTGCAATGCCAGGAACTAAGCGAAAGCAAGTTCTTAGTAACGTTTATTTACAAACATATCTCGTCCAAGTTCATTTTAAATACACAATATCTGATTGAAACGAAAGATTTTATCCATCTCTTATTAATCAAGGTTATTAGAAAAAGAGAACATTATAAAAAGTAGAACAACATAATTGAAACTTTTGAAAGTAACTAAACAAGACGATATCTTCTATCCTTTTCTAATTCACATAGTTAAAAAGAGACAGATTTTCCAATTATCAAAATGTTTTCAAACTTTATGTCAAATGCTGTAATCGGTTGATAGTATTAAAATCAGCCAATGACAATAGTTTGAAATTGATATTAGACAGCAGTTAATTAGTTTTCAAGAACATGGAATGTCATTAATATAATATAACAAATAGGCCAATTAAATACATATGTTTATTGTCATATTCACAACTGAATAGGTAAGTAGTCATATTTCCCACAACAATAAAAATGTCATACTGCAATTAAAAATCATTAATCAAAAAATAATAAAAAATGTACAAATTTTACTATCAATTCAATAAAATTAAATTTAAATTATAGGTGGTCAAAATAGTAGTTAAATAATAAAAAAATATGGTATTTTGATATTGCATGTCATACATTCGTTTTGGTTCCATAGATAATTGTATGCCTTATCTACAGTATTTATGGAAGCGTCAAAGTAATTTGTTGCATCAGGAATAGTCGTAGCGGAGAATGGAATAATATGATCGTGGTTCAAAACCGGTATTACAATCATAATTTCCCGCGTATATTTGTGTCAAACTGTCAACTGCGCTGTCACAATCTCACAATAGTATTGTTTTAAAAAAACGACGACACTATTTTGCCAATTGTCCCCGGACTCTCCAGTCATATTTTGCCCGGGTCAAAAAAGATAAAAATGCAACAGTTGACATCGTATAGCCATGAACGAGTTAATCACCAATACAGTTAAACCGAATTGGATATACTCGTAATAAAATCAAAGATTCATGCAAGGACATTAGCTCACATTCAACCCTCTACAAAATTAAACAATATTTCGCGCCAGTTTTAAAATATTAAACTTTTAGCACCGTTTTCTTTGACACTTTACACTTTTAGGTTATAAATTCTTATAAACGTCATAATATAGTTGCCACATTGTCGTTCCTAAATACGTATTCAGAAATAGTTAATCTATCTTCTAATTAAAATAACTATTCGCTTTATGAGGGTGTAAATATAATTCTTAATTGTTCTTGTATACTTTATTTTAAAAGGATAAATTTTAACCCTTAATAGCAACCTTTAATTATTTAAAGCCAGCTTAGAAAATCTGGCAGATAAAAGGCCAAGTATATTATTAAAGATTTCTAAATTTACACTCTCAGGTAAAAATACTTAAATATTTAAAAACCACTCCTTTACAAAACTTTGATATTGGTAAAAAATATATTAAGCTAAGGAATCTATTGGACGGACCCACGAGTAATAGACTAGTAGCTATCGGTAAATTACTTTTTTTTTATAAAAAATATATTCTTCTAACATCAATTGAATCGATATAAACTAAATTCTTTAATCGATTTCATTACTATTTCGCTGAGTAAAACACGAAATAATTAAAATTTAAACATATAAATTTAAATAGTTATATTTTTAATTACTATTTCATAGTTTCGTTAAATATCGACTAAATAATTTAGTCGATTTATTATCGATATTGCATTCCCAACAACACCTGCCTTATTTTTATAACCGATACGTAAGATTTTAATGGCAACCCGAAGCCCATAGTATTAAAATAAAATGTTGCTCACAACAGGCCATGATAAATTTAAAGCCATTTTAGCCAGTTTAGACAGTTGGATATTATTGTCTACACCAAATAAGCCAAAGATTTTATTGGCATTTGCAATTAATTTAATCGCAAAACATCGTATTTAGTATGGTTAATGGCTTACTTATTTATAATAATTTAACTTTCACTCACATTTTGAATACGTTCGTTTTTATTTTATAAATGGTTTATACTCAATATCATAGCCTGCTCAAGCCCCCATCCAATCAATATTTACAGTTAAAATACAGTCAAACAGTCGACAAAACCGGGTTAAACCAATAATGTCAACATTAAGTAATTTCTGTCAATAGTATTACAATATTTGTTCAATATTTTACTAATACATAAACTTGGAATATATGTTTATCACAATTGTAGACACCTAGTTATAAAAGTTTACAAGCGTTTGTACCTAAGACAGGAATTAAATAGTCTTGAATAGTCAAACAAAACTTAATTTCAAGACGTTCTTAAATATTTGTCGCTGAAAGAGAGTGGCGTTTGAGTGGTTTTTCGGGATAAATGGGTGCTTTAATCACAGTTGTCTTTATTCAACAGATAGGGTGGTGTAGTTGGCTTTCCTCCAATCACTAATCCTATTAATTAAAAAATTAATGCATATTGTTTGTCATTTTTTATCGTACAGCGACTAAACAAATTAACCGAACGTAGCGATATTAACAAAGACATAGCTTGGGACTCTGATAAGAACTCTTATTATATTTTCACTCATCCCGGTAAAACCTTTTCGTGAAAATTTATAACGCAAATTACGAAAAGTACATACCTTTTTGTGAGAAAAAAAATGTTGATCTAGTCTTAAGTACAGACGCTTAAATTAAAAATAAGGTGGTACAATCAAATGCTCATATCATGAATAAATGTCGAACTACGTGAAACTTTAAGCTGTTTACACATTTGCGACTAAGACTTGCGACAAGTCGTGTCGCAAACAAAGATTTTAGAGAGATTATTAAAAAGTTATTTTGTGTATATCAGAAATAATTGTATCTTGAATGTAAGTTGATCGTAAAATTAAGTATTTACAATCAGGGATTCTTAAAATAAAGTCGTAGCAATTAAGCGTCGAATCACAAATGCACAAACAGCTTTAACAGTGTTTTAAACTCAAAAATTACCGTATTACAAAATTATAAAGTTAAAAAATATTATTTTAACTATTCGATGTCTTGTGTACATTGCTTGTATTTTTTAGAATAATACTTTTACTTAGATATTGCAAATCATATGTATTAGCCAGCCGGATAGTAACGGGATAGTCAGAAGCCCGATGGATACTTTAGGATAATATCCATTAATAAATTGTTTAACAATGTCGATGACATAGTAACTGGGTAGGTATAATTTTAAATCTTAATGAAACTTTATGTCCCTTATGTTGATAGAATATTATATAATTTTATTAAGTTGTCATTTCAAATAACCTATTTGCAATATCAAAAGTCAAATCAATAAACAAAAATACCAAGCAATGGTATAACAAATCACTGCCTTAAGACTTTATTTGCCATTGAAATATTTTTGGTCTGGCAACACAACTGCAATATAGATTAAAAATACTTTGTGACTACAGAATTAATCTAAATAAAAACTAAGTTAGAATGTATTTCAGCTACAAATATGATATTCGTGTGTTAAAATCACCTTTAAACTTGAAATAGAGTTTCGGTTCAATTCCCTCGCTTGATAAAACAAGAATAAGTGATTTAGCCAAACGAATATTAAAATATAGTCTCAAGACAGTAATAGCAATTTCTGGAAAGCTCACTAATATTTAGGTGTCAGTAAAATCTACAACGTTCCCAGCTTTTTAACCACCAACCAACATCTTTTTTCCGTGTTTAAAACCTAAGTTTCTTTAAGTAGGCTAAAAATATCTTGATATACAAAACCAGGTGTTGACGTGTCTATTTCAACACAAGTTTAGGCTCCTAAATGTGTGGCTTAACAGAAATTGTGTCGGATTTATTAAATAGAGTTAATACAGACTATCTTCTGCTGTTCAGCTCGTAACCGTTCTCCTTGCTCGGTGTCTTCGCGGGCGGCGGCTTGGCTACCACGTGTCCTTCTAACCGTAGAGTGCTTTGGCGGTGAGAAGACCTGCAAATTTATGTGTGAACATTAATAAAAATAGATCGTAAATGTACTGTATTTTCATTAATACATGTTACGGTGAATTTTGTTATAGTTGTGGTTTTTTAGATTGCATAGCTGCTCTCCTACATAGAGCAGTCTGTGGTGTTAAAGGCTTGCATCAATCTCACTTTGTGAAGGAAACTTGATTGTAGCAGTAATATCATAACATCTTATTTAACGATCTAGACTGAGGTGTGACTAAGATGTCGCAGTATGTCTTTGCACCTATATTCCTATTTCTACCTCTAGGAAATACAACTATCCATTAAGAATAAAGTAAAAGTCAACGATTATACATTTAAAAGATCTATGATTATGGTCACAATATTAGTTATCTTTAAATAAAACTTTTGCTTGAAGCAAGTCATGCGATCCCGATAATGTATGTGAGTAAACCGTCTATATTCCTAAATAATGATGAATACGCCAATACATACAAACCTGTTAAAATACAAAAAATAAACTTTATAGTGTACGCAATTTGATTCGAATAAAATTACCCTAATACTATATTAAACTCTTTTTCTACCTGCAAAATCATTTGGGTTCCGAGCAAACAACAGTCAAATAATTATTTAAAACAAAACGGTTTACTCATGTATATTTTCGGGATCGCCCGACTAGTTGCAGACTCAATAGGAGTCCTAATCATAAGCTGACGCTACGGCGGTGGTGTCGCGAGTCAACAGTCAAATATAGTCTAATATCAACTGACTCACCGAATAAGACAAGTGACAGCGAGCAGTATGAGCAGTATCCCGAGAGCGGAGAGTCCCCAGCCGAGCGCCGCGCGCGCCACCGGCGGCACCTGCGTGGCCAGCCGCAGCAGCGACGTCACCTGCTGCGGGAGCTCGTCGATACCCTGCCGAGAGGACAGTGAGTAAGTCAGGGGGATAGTACACGAGTGTAGTGTATACCCAGCCTTAGCAGAGGGAGGTCGCGTAATTAGATCCTTTTGTCCTATGTAACAAGCCCGGAGTATCCTAGTGGCATTATTATTTGTAACATTCTATGTTTGCTACTTCTAAAGGTTAGCACACAAGTCTGGATTCTATAATGGTAATTTACTATCGTGGGATGTTTTAGTGTTATCTTTAATCCGCGCGAACGACGATTTTAATACGTATAACTATCTTTTGACTTTTTGTATGTCGTGACATTCGCGTTATAACACAAGTAATTATGAGTCTTAACGAAGTTGTAGTTACCTGTAAGCTGCTCAATATTAGAAAGGTGAGAAGTACTCTATAATGTGATAAATATTCGCGTAAAATTAACTCGGAAAAAAGGCTTAAATGAGTCCATACCTCCTCAAACCACAGAATCGGGAACACGATATCGGGGAAGTTGGCGACCTGCTTGATGTCCACCACCTGCGACACAGCAAGGTTGATCTGTATCCTCGCGCGCGCTCGCATCGCTATACCCATTTCCTGTAAATTAAGTAATAAAGATTAATATCAAACTAGATAAATATAGTAACTATAAAAAGTGTAAATATCCCACTGGCTTTACTTAGTTACGACGAAGTAAGTTTTCATATCCTACTGGCTTCAAAGACGCAAAAACTAATATAATGGTTGATATAGCATTGGCTTCACATAGCAATTTTTATGTACTCGGTGTGGTGTAAGCTTGAATATAAAGAACATTCAATTTTGTTTGTGGCTATGTAGATTATCCGACATATTTTGTAAATCTTATTTTGCAATAAAGATTTTATTAATAGTTACTCAAAGATAAAGATAAATTTATTTGTAAGAATATAGTACAGTTAGATGTGACAAAAAAAATCGAGCCATGATATTCTGCCGTTTCCGACACACAAATATTTAAGTAGGTACAATATAAATATGTATTATGGTGAGAAATATATTATACACGAATAACCAGTTACAACAATCATCTATACTAATATTATAAAGCTGAAGAGTGTTTGTTTGTTTGAACGCGCTTATCACAGGAACTACTGGTTCGAATTGAAAAAATCTTTTTGTATTGGATAGTCCGTTTATTGAGGAAGGTTATAGGCTATATAACATCACGCTACGACCAATAGGAGCGGAGCATAAATGAAAAATGTTGCAAAAATGAAAAACCGTTGGAACTAAAACACGCGAACAAAGTCGCGGGGGACAGCTAGTTTATTTATAAGTTACATTCTAGATGTATTCCCAGGCGTTTTTAAGTACAGTTGTATTCTTTGTTGGGGTATATTCAATTTATGTTATACAGGTTACTACTTACCGGTTGCACATCAATGAAGAGTCTGTGATGTTCGGGCACCGGGGGGGAGATGCCCTCCACCTTCTCGCGCAGGCTCGGGTCCGCGAGGTAGAAGTGAGGGAACGACAGCATTATGGGCGAATCTGCGGACGAAATAGTTGGAGTGGCTGGTGATTATGTGTGTTTCAAAACAGGGTGCTATGAAAATGCGTGTTCAAATTCCATAGATTTTGTTTGTCGCTAGCCCCAAATCTACCATTAGGTAACTACTATACACATATTGTAATAAATGGTGATTAATTACGCCCTCTCCAGCGAGGCCCGTCGCATATTATGTAAATGGATGGAATGGATGTCGGTTATCGCGGCAAAAGTATCTGTGTAACGAAATTTCATTTAATTCGGTTCAGTAGTTATGGCGTGAAAGAGCGACAGACAGATAGACAGAGTTACTTTCGCATTTATAATTTAAGTAAGGATAGTACAAAATTTATTACCCTCCCCGTCCCTAGATCAAACTGGCCCGAGCCGGCCAAACTAGCAATAAAAATATGTCCTTAAATAATAAAAACTTAGATGCAGCCCTCCCTTGCTGTTTTTGCCTTATTAAGATTGTTAGCAACGCACTAAGTCGAGGTCCGAACCCCACAGGGGGTGCCCTTAGTGAACGTTGCTGACGTAGTTAGTTTTTCCATAACTCTGGCTAAAGGCACTTATAGTTTCACCAAAAAGTCCGATGAAGCCTGCGCTCAGGCTTAATGCTGTAGACTTCTTAAATAAAAAAGGTAATTAATGAAAAACCTACCGTATTGGCACAGAGATACGTTGAATAATCCATTGGGTGAGCATGGCGGGCCGGCGGGACAGAAGCAACGGTTATGATCGTCGCTGGAGAACACATCCTCAGGAGGAGTGAAACGGTACCCCTGGATGCCGACTGACTCCACCTCCTCCAAGAATCTGGAAATTAAGAGCAATGCTATATTTAAGGATAACATTTTGACGTATAAGGAGATCCAAGACATAGTACAAGATAGAAAAAAAAACGAGTGTGCTTTAGACCACACGACTGATGTAAAACTTCTTTATATACGAAACGTAACTGGCTATGAGAGAAAGAGACAAAGAAAATGTGCGCTCGCACCTCTCTCTAGCCCCTACAGTAATATACGAAACGTAACTCTCTCTCTTTCTGTCTTCACTAACTTATATCTCCATCTTAACTTCCGTTCACCACACTTTTCGTAACGCTATCGTCACGCATTCACCAGCTTCCTCCTCAAATCAAACGTAAGTAAAGAAGCTTTACTTCCAAAAATTTAAGGAGCTGCACCAATAAGAGCTTGGCTTAATTCTTGAATTAATGATGATTATATTATTTAATACCACATAAACTAGGGATAGTGGCTCTATGTGGAATCTGTAAAGGAATTTGTTTGAGTATTGACTACACGGATAGCCAAGTGGTAGGTCACCACGCCAATTACCACTGTGCGCGACGTGCTGCGGGTTCGATCCCCGCATGGGATTTTAAGCAATTAACGTGCGGACTTATTTATTTAAATTTACTCGTCACATAGATTATCAAAAAATATTAGACACATATATTTTATTTTTTTAATTAAACAAACAATGAGGAAGATACATAGAATGAAAATGTCGCGTGACGTCACTTGTGGTTACAATTTTTACACACGTGACTTTAACTTTGACATTATTAATTGATTTGATAAAAGAAAAAAAAAGAGTTTTTTTTAATTTTTTAGTATCTGGCGGACTAAATTGATATATCCTTTTCATACCCAGTCCGATCCCCTATTGAGTGATCCACAAATGCTTGTTCTAAGTCTGGGTGTTCTTTGTGCATGTGATTTGTATGTTTGTAAAACCTCCCGCGACACAAAGATTACATTCATTAGTGTGGGAGTCGTTTTTAACCACAGATGAAGATGAAATAACTGATTTTGTTGCAGTTTCGACACTTGATCAAGATTGTTCTTAGCTATTGCAATGTATTTAACCATTTGAAGGTTATCAGCACTTATATATATACTTATAGATACACAAACTCAAGTCGAGGATTTTTAATCGTTAATTCAATATTAAAACTATTAAATAAATAGCGATCAATTAAGAAATCCCTTCAAACAATAACAGCGCGATAATCGCGGATTGTTTTATAAATATCTAGTAAACACGCCCGTTTGTGTACAATTACACAAACGTAGTATTATAAACAATAGCTACTATTGTTTATAATTGTATTGATTTACTCTCACACGTAAACACAGGTATTTAAACTATGTGAACGCCCTATTTGCTCATGCGATTGGAATTTATGTAGGTTTTGTATTTGATGCCATCCGTAAAATCAGTTATCCCATCAAAAACATAAATGTAAAATGAGAGCCAAGTTCAGTATTATGATATATGCCTTGGTTGTTGACTTCAACGACAAAAGAAGTGAGATCTAAATGGGTGCCAAGTTTATTTATATATTCACATAAAATATAATTTATTCTTATAACTTAGGATAATATATTGTAGCCTAAGGTCTGACTTAGCTAGTTCTCATATATAGTATCTCGCAAGTCTCAATAACATGAGCCAAATTTGACACGTTCATGTGAAATAGTTTTTGAGTTACGCGGGGGTCAAAAGTGGCTCCAAATGGTTCGTGTAATATTACACACGGTGCTGCTCGCCAGTTCTGTTACTAGGACTTGGCCTTGACACGCTACCGCGTGTCTAGATAACCAGAATAGTAAGTATAATTAGTAATAGTCTATGTCTTATTGCCGGGTCTAAGCTATCTTCCTGGTCAATGTTTAATTGTAAAGTGGTGACATAAAGATATTCACATAATAAATTTATTAATAACAGTCCTAATTTATTCGAAAGTAGGTGAAAACAAAATGTTTTTATTGACCTATGCTGGACATGGCTAAGGCTAAACCCAAATCCTTCCGTTAATCTAAAATATTTTCCCTACTTCGACCATTGTTTAAGATTATTACAAGTAACCAGGACCCCCCCGTCCCTAGATCAAACTGGCCCGAGCCGCCCAAACTAGCAATAAAAATATGTCCTTAAATAATAAAAACTAAGATCCAGCCCTCCCTTGCTGTTTTTGCCTTATTAAGATTGTTAGCAACGCACTAAGTCGAGGTCCGGGGGTGCCCTTAGTGAACGTTGCTGACGTAGTTAGTTTTTCTATTGCTCTGGCTGGAGGCCCTTAAGGTTCTCGCCAAAAGTCCGGTGAAGCAGTCAAAGCCTGCGCTCAGGCTAACTGTGTAAATCTCATCCAAAAAAAAAACCCAACTAATGTTGGCCAACTGTCAAAACAAACAAATCCTGAAATCCGATACTATACACGATACTTCGTTTTGAATATTAACTATCCAACTCGAACGCAAAAGGGTTAGCTAAAATCAGCTCAGCCTAGGAGGAGTTTAGTGACATAGGGTTAAATCACTGGGTATGAAAATTCAAATATGTACTAATAAAACCGTCAGTTCTATAATAAAAAAATATTAGGCAAGTATTTTTCGTTTTTTCAAACTAAAAAGAACACTTACAACATAACTACAAAATCAGGAGTAAAATGATGGTTGATAACGTAATACTTGCGTACATAATGCAAGAAATTGTGCCGCCATGCGACATTTCAAATCAATGTATCATCGTGAATTTTTGATTACGCAAAATAAGAAAATATACGTGCCTAAAAAATTGCCACCATTATACCTACTTAACTTATATTTAAAGATAGGTTAGAACTCACTTCAAGGGTAGAAGCCTGCACAGATCCTTGTCGTAGACCGCCAGCGTATCGTTCTTGGAGATGTGAGGCGGGAAGATGGAGCCGTCCGAGCCGGCGATGCTGTTGCACTCGTCGGTGGTCCAATGCTGCAGCTTGTCCCGCATGTTGTAGCGGTTGATGATGCCGTAGTCTGTCATGGCTGTCGCGCCAGTGAACATCGTAACGATGTCCGGACTGGTGCCGTTTTTCTGGAATAAATATGTTATTATAATGTGTTGGAATGAGGAATCAATTTAATACATATGTGGTACATTTCTGGACATATCAGCAAAATTAAACTACGACCTGACGCCTGCGAGGCACTTCTACAACAGTTTGAAGATCTACTCACCCCATAGAACAGTCCAAACTCTTCATACGGTAGCTTCTGCTCCTTCGGGACCACATCCTTAGCCAACTTGAGGAGGGGATCCTCGTATCCCCACAGCAGCTGACCCACGGAGACTGCTACGAACGGCTTGATCTTCAGGATGTCCATGATTGATGCCATGGCGAGGCGAAGGAACCGGGCCGCGTGCTTAGATTGAGATGTTGCGCTCTAGAAAGAGATAGAAAGAATAAGAAAATATAATTATACAGCTTTTGAGGTAATCCTGTCTTAATAAAGACTTGTTTAACCGTTTTTGCTATAGCATGTAAGAAGTATTTGTTGTCGGAGACCCAAATAAATAAGGATTCGCTATTCGCAAGATTAAAGTGGGGTCTGATGCGCCAGTTTTTAAACTAAACATTATTATTAAAAATAAATTAGGGATGTGGCTTGAGCGGTAAACCGCGAGGTTAGCGCGTAAAACCACAGTTAGACGACCAAATTTTAATTAGCTCGAGTGATTTTATTTTGTTTCAATAATATTTAGGTATCGTTACTATATAAATAGGTATAATTGATGGTCTGACTTTGAATTATGTGCAATATTTTTTGTGACATATTGGTTTGGAGGCAAACCAGAGATTTACCATATTTTTTTATAATAAAACTAGTTTGGTTAATAAAATTAAACGCAAAAACTAAAACTCGCAACACCGAAATTGTTTTCGAAGAATAAGTAGTTTTTTCATACCTTTAAACAAGTATACATATTACAAAAAGTAGATAATCTGGTAATATTTATTTTCCTAGATTTGTTATTTCTAATATTAACACAGCCAAAGCGACACAGGTTATGCATACTTCTATAAAGCTGTACTAATATTATAAAGAGAAAAGATTTGTATGTTTGTTGCATGTTTGTCTGGCTGCCCTGTTGGTCCAGTGGTTAGTGACCCTGTCTGCTACACCGGAGGTCGTGGGGTCGATACCCACCCAGGACAAATCTTTGTGTGATGAGCCTGATCATTTGTTCTGTGTCTGGGTGTAATTTATCTATAATATGTATATATTTAGAAATATATAAGTATGTTTATCAGTTGTCTGGTTGCCATAATACAGGCTCTGCCTAGTTTGGGATCAGATGACCGTGTGTAAGTTGTCCCAAGATATAAAAAATGTTTGTAACGAATAAACTTAAAAACTAGTAGCTCAATTTTAATTTTTCTTCATCATTAATTATAATGCTACATTATCTTTTATTATTTACATTATATATTATTAGGTTGTTGAGGTTGGAGTATTGTACAGACAAGTCTGTAGTGGGTTCGAACCTGCAACCTCGTGCACACAAATCCGTTTATTGAATCGTTAGGCCATCACACATGAACGAAAATGATTTAAGGATATGTTATTTGTAAAGTTACTGGCCATAATAATTCATTAATTTTAAAGCTACGTAAATAACTCAGTAATATTAAAACCTTGCACTTTGAACTATAATTATAAATATAGGAATGCATTACAAGGTCAAATTTAATTCGAAATGTTTTATTTATTTAATAAGGAAGTTGTATTTGGCCATGATTAAATAATATAGGTATAATTAGGACGAAACTAAGCCTGGTACGAACAGTGGTAGTTGTTAATTATAAAGGTGGCAGGTAAAAAACTTCTATTCAAAAAATATTACAAAAAACAATCGTTTTTATCAGCGAGTATCTTAGGACTCTTGAAAAGAAATCTAACAAACCCAACCATGATGGAATGGAGCTACATCGATTTAGAAATCCGCAAGGATCGCTAGCCTTGCACCAGCCCCTCTGCCCAATACATATCTCTATATACCTATATATATATACTAATATATAAAGCTAAAGAGTTTGTTTGTTTGTTTGACCGCGCTAATCTCAGGAACTACTGGCCCGATTTGAAAAATTCTTTCAGTGTTGGATAGCCCATTTATTAAGGAAGGCTATGAGCTATATAACATTACGCTGAGACCAAAAGGAGCGGAGCATAAATGCAAAATGTTGCAAAAATGAAAAACCGTTGAAACTAAAACACGCGGACAAAGTCGCGGGGGACAGCTAGTGGTTAATAAGTCTTCTTCTTTTTATTTAGTTACTTAGTTTTATTAATGTTATAAGTTTTAATTTTAACATAACATATGCAAGTTTAATAAAAGCTTGTAAAAAGTTTGTATATAGGTATATTCAGACAAAACCGCAGGCAAAAGACTGTATGTCTCTAATAGGTAGAAACACCTACCAATTACTTTGACTTATTACATGTAATCACTCGTTTTTTAAGTCGGTAAAACATGAGACTCCATTATTATTGTTAAATGGCTGCTATTTATAAATGTTTAAATAATAATAAATAACCCTATTATTTACGATGAGATTATAACACTTATGTTATTAGAACTATGGGAATTGTCAAGTGCGAGTTTGGCAAACGTCAAAATAACAAAAAATCTAAAAAAAAACAGAAGTGTTTGTTTGTTCGAACTTGTCAATCTTTGAAACTACTAGTCGCGAATTGAAATATCTTTTTGCAGGTGATAGCCCAATAGGGATGTTAATGTATTAAAATAAAAACATCGATGGCCCCACAGAATAAACGTGCAAGAGCTCTTACACAAATTTTTTTTTGTTGCATTTTTCGTTTCTTTGGCCTATGCAGCACCTTCTAAATTTTTTTTATAAATTTTTGACTCAAAATACGCCTATTATTTAATTTGATTCCTTTATTCTAGGGAAAAATCATGGAATTTTATCACAAGTATAAAAGTATATGCTATTGTTAAACGCTTTTTAGGTCCTCGAGTTCACACGAATAAACGTGTTAAAACGAGAAAACTTTTGAGAAGACTTGTGCACTTCTTCGACTTTGTATAATAGCAGCTTACACGTTTATTCGTGTAATAAAGCATACATTTTTTATTCTTAATGTGTCATAATTGTGGAATGAAAGTTTTAAAATATTTTTTATTTATAATTAAAGTATTGCATTGCCTCCTACACGCCCAATCAAATGTATAGTTTGATAGAGAATGCCAAAGTTACTGGGCATAAATACCAAGTTAAACAAATGACACAGAATAATTTTATAGATTTCAAAGAGCTGATAAAAGGGAAGAATTGGTTTAAAGACATTCTTCTTCTTCTTAAAGTGCCTCTCCACTACTGGAGGTTGGCCGTCAACTCAGCAAACTTCTTCCTGTCCTGCGCCAAGCGAAAAAGTTCTTCTACGCTGGCGATTTCTGTCCATTCGCGGATGTTGCGTAGCCAAGACTTCTTTCTCCGTCCAGCGCGTCTTATCCCTTGAATTTTGCCCATCATTATCAACTGAAGGAGTTGATACCGGTCGTGTCGCAAGACGTGGCCCAGATATGCAACTTTCCTTTTTTTGACGGTCTGCAACAATTGCCGGTCTTTCCCGACGCGTTGGAGGACTCTCACATTGGAAACTTTCTATGTCCAGCTAATACGTAGCATTCTTCGATAAAACCACATTTCGAAGGCTTCGAGAAATCTTTGAGTGCTATCTTTTAGAGTCCAAGCTACACAACCATACAAGACCACAGGCTAGACGTAGCAATGTAGCATTCGCACTCTGAGCTTTATGGATAATTTACGGCTACACAAAACATTCTCTATCCGTTTGAGGGTTGCTCGAGCAATTTCAATCCGGGTCCGAATTTCTTGTTCGCAGTTCCATTCTTCATTTACCCAAGCACCCAGATATTTGTATTTAAAGACATAAAACAATAATAAACGGCGACGCCATAACGGCGATAAAATTTACTGGAGTAAAATAAAAGAAGTAAACTTCTCTCACGAGCATCTTGATTCAGTTTATTTCAGGTATAGTTTTGAAGACGAATTACGGGAGATGCAAATCATAGTAAGATCTAATTCAAGAAGGCGGCGAGGAGTACCTACTGAAGATCCTGAAAACTTAAGACTTGTATATACCTCTTCCTTTACATAAGGATTTGATAAGTTTGTGTCATTCAGGAGCCATACTAGACCATTACCAAACTTATATTATATATATTTATATATTTTATAGAAACTTAGTTCCTTTAGACAATTCGATCTCTGTCACCAATGATATTTTTTATAGGGACTAGCCCACCACATATACCCATCATTGCAACTCCTGTAAGCCAGGATCTACAATGATAACCAATGAATACCACCGAAACAGTTAAGCTCGGTGTGTCCTAGGGAAACGATTGACTGTCATGGAACCCGCAACGAAATTAATCAGAAGTAGTAAATACCTCCTATAGTCCTATAGTCGGAAAAAATAGTTTCCACTTTCCTCCATTGCAAGCGGGAGACAAAAAGAAAAGATAGGCCATAGGCAAAGAAAAGATAAGACAACTGAGTTAGGCCCAGTTGCCAAGCACCACGGATAAAATTTTAACATGAATGGATCCTAAAATTCATTTAGGAGCTGTTATTTTGATTCCAATAATAGGTATGGCAAAAACGTATGAAATCACAGAAATTTGCTCTGGTAGCAACAGGGGCCTCAGACCAATGATAGTGACGAGGAAGATTAAGTATTTTAGATTACGATATGATTCGGTTTTTTTTTTTTATCAGTTGAAGCTAATAGGTAGCTATTTCCTAATGATGAAAGAGATTTAAGTTGTTTAAATTGTGATTATTATTTAGTGTTTATACAAGTAGATAGTTACTTGATTATATTCTTATTTTATTAAACCTTTTTCGTTTAATTTCACCCTTTCACATAATTAATGAAATTTACATTATTACACCATGCAATAACAAAAGTACATTACATAAATGAGAATCGATCTTATGAACATTGATATAAATGCATTTTATCTTTACAATAATCAAACAATACAGTAAGTTACTGTAAACAACCGTGCTTATGCTTGTAACTAGGTATTAAAAAAACTTGATTACCGTCGAATAATAGTGTAATACAATATTATTAGTTTTGTTTGTTGACACTTTACACGAATAACCGTGTAATGAAAGTTTACTGTTATCTAGTCATAGAAATTCACAAGAATAAAAATATAATATGGTTTTTTATAAATTGTCGGAAAACCGTTTAAATTAAAATAAATATAAATATCTAATGTAATAATATATTTTTTTATCTTTAATTTGATATAATTTGTTTAAACCTATATACTACCAAACAACAGTTATTCAAGTTAAATCGTTTTTATTTTTTCCTGAAAAGTTGTGGTTTTTGACTTACACGTTTATTCTGTGGGGCCATCGACATGATAAAGACATCTAGTGGTAGTTTTGCGATAGTTATTAGCGAACTGCATTCGTACAAATAATAATCTATACTAATATTATAAAGCTGAAGAGTTTGTTTGTTTGTTTGTTTGAACGCGCTAATCTCAGGAACTACTGGTTCGAATTGAAAAATTCTTTTTGTATTGGATAGTCCGTTTATTGAGGAAGGCTAGGCTATATAACATCACGCTACGACCAATAGGAGCGGAGTATAAATGGAAAATGTTGCAGAAATGAAAAATTGTTACGACTAAAACACGCGCACAAAGTCGCGGGGGACAGCTAGTGAATTATACACGCAAACCTTTATCATGAATCACTCTATCCATTGGTGAAAACCATATGAAAATCCGTTCAGTAGTTTTTGAGTTTATGACGTTCAGAAAGACAACCGCGTCAGGAGACTTTGTTTTATAATATGTATAGATACCACAATGCATCGGTAATATTACAAAAACATAATAATTTTCCTTAATTCCAAGAAATAATAATAAAACATAGTGCGGGTGCAGTTAAAAAAAAATAAAAAAAAACTTGTTTATTAGGTACTTAAGTCAAAGAATAGTGGCTTTAAGAATATAATTTAAAGAATTGTTCATCTAGTGACTATTGAATAAAAGTTAATTACTCGAACCTGCGACCACTGGCTTGACGCGCCAGTCGCTTTACCAACTAAGCTACCGAGGTCACTGCCTGGAAGTTTAAGTTATTACCTCGGTAGCTTAGTTGGTAATGCGACTGGAGCGTCAAGCCAGTGGTCGCAGGTTAGAGTCCTGCCTGAGGTTTAAGTTTTTCCGTCTATTATTTGTATTTAATTACAAATATTCGCTCCGCATGCGTTAATGCGTAACAAACAATTAAAATAATAATAAGCTTTACATCGATTCAACCGTTTTATTATTCCGTTTAACTAGCGGAACCCTAAAAATATAATATTTAAGGTCGACAACTAAGCCTTCCTGATTGGCAAACCTTGACTTGTTTGCAGAGACAAGTGCCATTTGAAGGCTATGATTATATATCTATATACTAATCTATAAAGCTGAAGAGTTTGTTTGTTTGTTTGAACGCGCTAATCTCAGGAACTACTGGTTCAAATTGATTTTTTTTTGTATTGGATAGTCCGTTTATTGAAGAAGGCTATAGGCCGTACGTTTATATTTACTGAAATTTAACCATCAAAATCATCAATCCAACCTTCTAAGTTCAAGTAATCCATTCAATAATATGTCATGACAAACTCATTCAATCGGATTGCTTGAACTAAAGTTGGATTGATGATTATAATAGGCATGTTTACTATTTTTTTTTAATGTCCGTCTTGTAGATTAATGAATTTTATTGGACACGTATTTTTCTTTTTTCCCGCAAACAAAAAATGATCAAAATACAGAGAACGGAAATAACGCGTGACGTCACTCCTCGCTACGATTTTTAGCGAGGCGTGGCGTCCCCCACTCCGAAACTTTAAAGCGCTGTATCTTTGTAATTTTTTATTGTTTTGATAAAAGAAAAAATACGTGTCTAATATTTTTTTATTATCTAACTGACGGACTAAATAGATTTTAACTTTTCATACCCAGGAAACATCCCTATTCTGAAAATACGAACTTATTACGTCCGCGAATCGTGTTTTGTTCAAAAAAACAGCCTAATATTAACCGGCAAATGTAAAAAACGTAAGAAAAATTAAATTTCGCGGGCTATCCTGACGCTTATTGGGATTCTTATTATCAAGTCTAGTTAGCCAACTCGCAAACTGTTAAATAACCATTCACTTTATGAGTATGGCAGTTAAAGTTAAGTTACATCTGAGTAGTAGGGGGTATTTGCTTACCCCTCTTTACGGGATTATTACCTAGTAGGACGGTTACAAGCTGGTGTTATTATGTATTTAATTGTGTGGCAAAATGATTTTTATAATTAACCTATTTTGCTATTACTTCAAAGATATATAATATTACTTCAAAGATAATAACTCTACTTAATTATGTTACATTAAAGTAATGTTTTATGTTTAAATCTGATGACGTTGCGAAAATTAAATGGTTGTTATTGCAATAACAAATTAAATAAAACATTAAATATAAGTAGTAGAATGTAGAATGGAAAAATTTAAACCTCAGGCAGGACGCGAACCTGAAACTACTGGTTCAACGCACCGGTAGGTATATTTTGCAGTGCAAGCGTTAATAAAATATAAACATAGCAAGTATAGTATGTAATAATATGCAAGTAGAGAGAGAACTTATAATATATAATCCTTACTAATATTATAAATAAATGTGAAAGTAACTCTGTCTGTCTGTCCCGCTTTCAAGCCAGAACTACAGAACCGTACAGAATTTTAATGGAATTTGGTACAAAGATAGTATAAAGCCTGAGAATATAGTATAGGGCATAGGCTACTTTTAGCCGCGATAATCGACATGTACGCGGTCGGAGCCGCGGGAAACAACTAGTATCTTAATAATAATAATATATTTTCTTCTGTGTAGCGTTTTTGCAAGCAATTTTGAATTCAGCTTCCAGTCTTGACGGATTCACCGGAGGAGCTAAACACCAGTTTGTTAAAGAGCGGCTGTATGACTGACCAAAGTAAGTTAAGTAAACATTACGTCTCTGAGTACGGTAATAAGACGTTCTTCAAATTAATTTGACGACCTCCGTGGTCGAGTGGCGTATACACCGGTTTTCAAGGAGCCGCCAGCTCTGAGGTCCCGAGTTCGATCTCCGAACGAGTCAATGTAGAAAACCACTTTTTTCCTTACTTTGGGTAAAAAGCAAGGTATATGATGTTGTCCACATTTATTTATTTAAAATGACCATCGGTTTATGATGCTGAATTACTCTTTTATGTGAAAGAGACAAAATGTGACTAACGTCACTTTAAATTGAGATGAACTTGAGTATTCTCTAAGAATGAGAAACGTCAAAGCTACACAAATATGAAATATGTCATGAATCTGAATTGACCGTGTAATTATTGTTCTTAATTGTTTATTTATTAATTATTTCCATTTATTATAGGTGAACAATCAAAACTAATTAATAGCACAATAAACCATTCTTTAAGAATCATTTGAAACATTCAGAATAAATCATGGGTATTATTAATTAAATTATAGAATTTACAAGCTTTGATGTCAGAACATTTTGACGACCTCACTGGTCGATTGGCGTACACACCGGTTTTCAAGGTGTCGCCGGCTCTGAGGTCCCGGGTTCGATCACGGCCGAGTCAATGTAGAAAACCCCTTTTCTACATTATCTCGGGTCTGGTGTTTGTGGTACCTTCGTTGTCTCTGAATTCCATAAAACAAGTGCTTTAGCTACTTACTTTGGGTTCAGAGCAATGTAAGTGATGTTGTCTACATTTATTATTATTATTTATTTACTAGCTGTCCCCCGCGACTTTGTTCGCGTGTTTTAGTTTCAACGGTTTTTCATTTTTGCAACATTTTTCATTTATGCTCCGCTCCTATTGGTCGTAGCGTGATGTACATGTATAGCCTTCCTCAATAAACGGACTATCCAATACAAAAAGATTTTTTCACGAACCAGTAGTTCCTGAGATTAGCGCGTTCAAACAAACAAACAAACTCTTCAGCTTTATAATATTAGTATAGATAATGACTATTTTGTAGATGCTATCCATCTGAATCCGATGAGACATTACTTCCATTTTGGGAATCAGTTAATAATAATTATAGTATTTGTGAATCATTTTTCCGTTCGATATTAATCTCTGAAGTTATAGGAACGGTACATTATGCTAATAAAAACCGCTATGTTTACGTGGGCGAAACTCATTGGGTTATTGACCATACCTTATATGTGAGATGGCCTTACTTATGACAAACATCTAAAAATATTAGCTATATTTAAAGTTATAAATAGACTTATAAGGCTAATTTTGTTTTTAACCTAAATAGGTCTTTGTGAAAGTGAAAGAGGGAATAATTGAAAGTCATTTTTTCCTACTATGGACAGAAAACTATCCGTTTATTTAAATAAAACTAAGTCGGGTTAGGTCTACACTGTCAATTTGGTCTAGTGGTCGCAAGCGCGACTACCGAGCTCTTGGGTTCGAATCTCAAGTCGGGACAAAATTTACTAAAGATTTTTTGTCAAGAATTAATCAGTTGACCTCGGAGTCAGGAAGTGGGGTTTAAACCCCATGCCTCAGAAAACACGTTAAGCCGTTGGTCCCAACTGTCATGTCATCTTTGACAGTCGCTAAAAACCAGTTTTGTTAAGAGATACTTATATACCCCAGTAAAATGGGTTGTAGAGGTCAGATAGGCAATCTCTTCGCGTAGTATCCGGTGAGATTGGAAGCCGACCTAACATAGCTTTGGAAAAGGCTACGAAGGCAGAAAAGCGAGAAATTTCGGCCTTTATCTTCCCGGATTTAGCCGATATGAATGTAGAAATAAATAATTGGTAATCTATAAATGTAAAAAGGATCTGACTTTAATAAAATTTATATGGGACCTCTTTGGTAGACCCCTATTAATGACAAAAAGTATTTTTGCAATCGATCCACAATAGGGGAGCGGACTGGGTATGAAAAGGAAATATCTATTTAGTCCAACAGATAGATAAAAAAATGAAAAAAAAACACGTAAATTTTCTTTTATGCAATCAATAAAAAATGACAAAGTTAAAGCGCTTTAAAGATCAGGAGTGACACTTGTCACTTGTGAGGTCACGTGTTAGTAAAGATTGTAGCTACAAGCGACGTCACGCGACATTTCCATTCACTGTATCTTCCACATTGTTTACAGTTAATAAAGAAAAAAAAACTTGTCTAATTATTTTTTTTATTGTACATGTGACGTGTGATTTAAGAAAATAGGTTTTATCCCTATAGCCGGACATATCGCTTGAACAAACGTACAAAAAATAACGTTTAATTGAGAACCTCCTCCTTTAGCAGTAGGTTTAAAAGAAAGTTAATTCGCTGGATGCGCCGGCTGACTGACTCTCACAAATTGACACTTTTCTAACTAATATGTTACGCTTTTAACACATGTGGGGTAAGTAGAGCTATAGGTTCTAGTTTTAGATTAATGAATTTTATTGGACACGTATTTTTTCTTTTTTCCTGCAAACAAAAAATGATCAAAATACAGAGAACGGAAATTACGCGTGACGTCACTCCTCGCTACGATTATTAGCGAGGCGTGGCGTCATAAGCCCCCACTCCGAAACTTTAAAGCGGTGTATCTTTGTATTTTCTTATTGTTTTGATAAAAGAAAAAATACGTGTCTAATATTTTTTTATTATCTAACTGACGGACTAAATAGATTTAAACTTTTCATACCCAGGAAACATCCCTATTGTAATTTAAGCTTTATTAAGAAATTACCATTACCAATTATCCGCGTACAAATTAAATTATCTATTTTTTTTTTTTTTTTTAATAATATCTAGGGACATCTCACACACGGTCATCTGATCCCAAACTAGGCAGAACCTGTGCTATGGCAACCAGACAACTGATAAACATACTTATATATTTCTAAATACATACATATTATAGATAAATTACACCCAGACACAGAACAAATGATCGTGCTCATCACACAAAGATTCGTCCTGGGTGGGAATCGAACCCACGACCTCCGGTTTAGCAGTCAGGGTCACTAACCACTAGACTAACAGGCCCGTCAAGATTTATCTATCTATATACGTATATATTTATAAAAGAGAATGTATGTGTGTATGTATGTTTACCCAAATCTCGAGTGCCGGATAGGTGGCAATGATTTTTGTCTTTTAAACCATAGATCGAATTGTAGATTTTTTTAAGAGAAGCGAAGCGCTTTTATAACATGAGCTATTTATCAGTTAGTCTTGTCAAAATCGGTACAGCCGTTTCGGAGATAAACCGAAACAAACGGAAAGACCAACTTCAATAAAACAATCGACTTTTTGTTGCATCTATTGTACAAACTTTTGTATGCATTTAGTATAACTGTTATTTGTTTTATTTAACTTGACTTTACGTAAGACTAATAATTTTATTGCACTCCTGCCGACCCCCTTTTCATAGAGATACGTGAACATAGTTCATAAACGATGCAATACGCAGTGATATGGAAAGAAATCATTGTTATGGAACATAACAGTTAAATTTAACAGTTAGTGCAATACTTTACCTACTCGCTGAGTAACTTATATGGGTTAAGAATAAATAATTAACCAGACATTTTTAGGAGGCAGTTAATTTAATCTTGTCATGTCAACGAAAGATTACTACAGCTGGACTTAAAGACGTTTTTATTACTTTTATCTGTCGAGTGAAAGAGACAACACGAGATTTAACAGCGTCTTAAATATATTTTTGAAGTAAAACTTCTTTACGCACGCTTGACTTGGGGAGTAAGCTGGTGAATGCGTGACGAGAGCGTTACGAAAAGTGTGATCGGGCGAGGCGAACGGAAGTTGAGAGGGAGATATAAGTTAGTCAAGATAGAAAGAGAGAGTTACGTTTCGTATATTACTGTAGGGGCAAGAGAGAGAGGTGCGAGCACACATTTTCTTTCTCTCTTTCTCTCGTAGCCAGTTACGTTTCGTATATAAAAAAGTTTTTCTTCAGTCGTGTGGTCTAAAGCACACTCGTTTTTTTAAGAAACGATTCGCGCTCTAATTAAGTGCTTAATCACTGTATCGCGGGGGTTTCACAAACACTTGATGATTTTGGGACAACTCACACACGGCCATCTGATCCCAAAGTAGGCAGAGCCTGTATTATGGCAACCAGACAACTGATAAACATATTATTATTCCTAAATACATACATATTATAGATAAATTACACCCAGACACAGAAAAAATCCTGCTCACTACACAATGAATTGTCCTGGGTGGGAATCGAACCCACGACTTCTGGTTTAGCAGTCCGGGTGACTAACAGCTAGGCCAGTCGAATATGAATAATTGCCAGAGATGAAAAAAACACCAATGGAAGGAACTAACTGGAATCAAATTATTGGCAGTATTTGTTATTAAATAATAAAAATCAATAATAAAAAGTATCGTGTCTGCTAAATTAATATTAACTATACTAATATAAAAAAAATTGCATTGGCATTGTATTGGAATTAAAATTAATTCCAGAGTAACTTCCCAGACAAGCAAAATGCATCATGGCCGCAAACTAAAACGCAACTCAGTTTTAAGTAATCGTTACTGTAATGCGGTTTATATCACTAGAAGGCGTAAGTAGCAAGAGATTTGATTTGAGAACGTCTTAAAGTTAAGTTTTGCTCAAGTATTAAGACATAAGTGTTGCCATGTTTCGTAGTGTACACGTAATTTAAATCATAATGAGAATTAAAATTCAATCGAGGTCCCTAATCAATTTTAATACAACATAACAATCTTATCTAAATTCAACTTTATTCCTAACACGATAAGATACAAAATCCTAAACATTGAAAAATCAATAACCATTTCAATCTGCACTTATACGACAAACAAAAAACAACCATATCTTTTACGATTAAAGTGTAAATTGGCTTGAATATAAATTGAATTGAAGTTGTAAATTCATTGTATAGGAAAAACCACTCTATTTGTTTGGTGTTAGGGTATATTTTGTCTTGTATGATCAAAGTTGAATGGCCGGTCATGTTACATACACATGTATGTATGTATGTATGTTTGCATACTTCATTATGTATGTATTTGATCGTGACTGAACGGAATGAACGATTGAATGAGTGATGAAGAAGGTAATTTATTATTAACCTATTTAAAAAAAAAGGATGTGTGTATTCTTATTAGAAAAAGATTCTGTGTTTGCAAATTAATATCTAGGTAGGTACACAATTTTATACTTAAATGAAGAATTAGTACTTATGATTTCACTTAGATAAAATACATCGAGAACCTTCGTAAATATTTGAATAATTAAAATAAATACAATACAAATTATTTTTTTCACATAAAACACCGCAAGTTTCATCAAAATCGGTTCAGGCATTTTCAAGATATACTAAAGATGATCACTGGAATATATTCGATTTAAAGTAGCTTGTCTGACATCTATATTCTGTACAAATATAACGCAAAAAGATTTGTATGTTTGTTACAACTGGATCGACTTGAAAAATTCTTTCACCATTAAAATGCTACATTATCCTTGAATGACTGGCCTGTTGGTCTAGTGGTTAGTGACCCTGACTGCTAAACCGAAGAAGTGTGTTCGATTCCCACCCAGGAGAAAACTTTTTGTGATGAACATGATCATTTGTTCTGTGTCTGGGTGTAATTTATATTAAAACTAGCTGTTTCCCGCGGCTCCGCCCTCGTGGATGTCGGTTATCGCGGCAAAAACCAGCCTATGTCCTTTCTCAGGCTCTTGACTATCTGTGTACCAAATTCCATTTAAATCGGTTCAGTACTTTTGGCTTGACAGCGCGACAGATAGACAGACAGAGTTAATTTCGCATTTAAAATATTAGTAAGAATATGTACCTATGTATTTAGAAATATATAAGTATGTTTATCAGTCGTCTGGTTGCCAGTCCGATGGCCGTGTGTGAGTTGTCCCAAGATATTAAGATATATTATTATTTTAACATTGAATATATTGCTGTTTTAACCTGGATTCCAACAATTGGAATCTGAAATCGCCAATCCGCAATGAGCAAGCGTGGTGATCAATGCTCGTTCCTTCTCTATATGAGAGGAGGCCTGTGCCCAGCAGTAGGAGATTTATAGGCTTGTATTATTATTATTATATTGCTGTGCTAATACATGAGAGAAGCCGGGGTTGGTCGCTAGTGTAATTATTTCCCTTTCTTTTCACACATTTTAATGTTGGCATTGCTATAGTTATTCTTGGCGGCCATAACAGTCTACGACACAAGTGTCTGTGCCCTACTTTCACTCGCGTGGTGAGTTGTGACCAACAGTGTCTTAAAACACACTTTAATTTCGGTGTCTAACCGCCGGATACTCAAACGGAACTCAATTTTAAGCCGCCGTTTCTCGTGCTCTATCTCTGTTAGTTTAAGGTTTAATGTAGTGACAGATAGGTCGTTAAGAACGATTTAAAGTTAAGTGGGGACACTACTACCGCGAAATTAGAAAAATAGCTATTTTATACATATATTGTTGACGCACACCTCCGACCTATCCCCGTGAAGTGCGTAAGGGACAACTGCAGCTCAGGCTGATTATACCTACAAAATCGTTGACCAAAAGACGTTTCGTATTCCGATGTTTTCTTCTCCAAAACAGGACTGATCTAAATAATTCTTGCATCAAAATTTAGAGGAAAGGTAGTTCCATGGTATTATCATTTTCTTTTTGTTAAAATCCTATCAAATTTGTGTAATAGTCGTCGGAACACGGTGTTAAAAATGGGCATTTTGCAGGGTCATTTATGTATAACATAAAGTAATTATCTTTTTTTAATTAATAAAACAATGAGGAAGATACAGTAGAATGGAAATGTCTTATTTATTAAATTTTTACCAACAAGAGACGTCACAAGCCGCCACTAATAAACTATAAAGTGCTTTAACTTTGTCATTTTTCATTGATTTTATAAAAGACAAAAGATTTTTTTTTATTTTTTTTTATCTATCTGGTGGATTAAATAGATATTTCCTTTGTATTTATAATGTTATTAAGTATTCCTACGGGATTATTAATTTTACAAAAATATTATGCCTATTTTAATTCGATTTTTATAGACAGTGAAAATATTACACTAGATTAGGTACACGTATATCTTTGTGCCTCCGATAGATTTCCGCTCTGATTAATTCGCAAGAAAATATCGTAAATCTGAGTGTTATTGCATTTTTGTGTTAACACGTTAATTAGTGGGTGAATGGCGTGTGTACTGAGATGTTAATAGCTTGGAATGTTTGGACAGGTTTTATTTTTTAGTTTAGGATATATAGAATATATAATCTATTGTCGCCCTGCACCAGAATGGATTAAACAGGTTCTACGCATAAAAATATAGAGATGGATGAGTACTTGAATAAATAATAATAAATAAATGTGGACAACATCACATACATTGCTCTAAACCCAAAGTAAGTAGCTAAAGCACGCGTGTTATGGAATTCAGAGACAACGAAGGTACTACAAACACCCAGACCCGAGACAATGTAGAACAGTAGTTTTCTACAAAAACCCGTCCGGGGATCGAACCCGGGACCTCAGAGGTAGCGACACCTTGAATACCGGTGTGTACGCCACTCGACCACGGAGGTCATCAAAACCGAGTTCTTAATTAAACGGTGGTAGTTTAGAGAAGGCCTTAACCCGTTGATTGATAAAATATGTACTTTATTAAATATTTATAAATTAATTTCATAACTAAATTAATTTAATATTAAGAAACTTATGTAAAATAGTGAAAAATTAATTTACTTATTTAGAAATATGAAATTATTTATTTATTATACGAAACATGAATTTATTTATTTATTATAAGATTGTTAAATACGCAATATATCATTTTGTAATATTTTGCTATTACATGTATGCTCTTAATATGTAGTAATGTATTAATAATCGTACGATGTACTTGTTTTATAGGCAGTAGTAGGAAAGTCATATATACAAGATGAATTTTATTTCGTTGCACAGACGAAAAATACGCCCTCTGCAACATAGCGTCCAGCGCTTTTGCCAAATTACGGAAAAAAAATTGTATAATTTTTATGCATCTTAAGGCACTAGTTGATAAGATATATTTTTTATTGGTTTAATTACAACTTTGGATAAAAAGAGACTATTTAAAAAAAAATTGTGTAAAATCCTATTTTAACAGTATAAAACTTTTTTATTCCACTGTCCATTAGGGGTCGAACATGAACTAAAAACAATTTGAAAAATACAAGTCCATGTTCGAACAGTTAGGGGTTGAACGTGGACAACGTTAAGAGGTTAAACACGGACAGGGGTAGAAAAAGCGGGGATTGAACGAGGGCTAAACCGACCGCAATATCGGTTATAAAAACAATTGGTAGATATAAAAAAAAAACTAAAAAAAAAAAACTAAAAAAACTTGATTGCCAGTAGTATTACATTGCCGTATAAGTGTTTCGGCTACAATATTTTATTTCTGAGTTTATTATACCAAGTTATTATTATTACAAATACCCATACCCATATTTATGACAAAAACAACTTGTAGGTCGATGTATACCTATAAATCTGCCTACCCAGTGCGTATTATAAGGTGTAAACAGAGTTATAGGCAACAACTGGAGCGCGATGATTTCTCTACACAGCTATGATATCAAGGCATTTCGTTTGCAGTTCCGTAAGAAATTGTGAAACTGATATTAATTACTAGATATTACGCTACTTTTAAAAACAAACGCAAAAAGAAGGTAGCAAAAACGTGTGTCTATTTCATAATAATAATATAATATCTTGAGATATCTCATACACGGCCATCTGTACCCTTACTTTTCAATTTTAATGGTAATTCTAATACAATGGCGCCGATTTCCTTGTACGCTAACTAAACCAAAATTAAACCATTGCTATCTTTTACTAACATACAGCGTGAGAAAAGGACAGCAACAGATATCAACTAACTTAGAAATGTCAAACTAGTTTTCGCCTTGAACATCACTTTGCATTAGAGCACACGTTTCTGCGTGTCGGTAGATTTGTATGAGAATTTTAATCGAAACTAAATTTGACTGCTCTAATTTTCGTCTGTCCTTTTCTAATTGTTAGTAATAAGTTTAGTGTGGGTTTAAAAGAATCGGGGCCATTGCCAATGCAAAATTGATATTAGTTTAGCAGGCAGGAGATTCAGTTTTCTTTAAAAAAATGCTGTCAATGGAAGGAACTGACTGGAATCTAAACATTGAGAGTATTTTTTTGAACTGTGTGTTGTTTGTGTGCCTGCTAAATGAATAACAATTTTACATTGGCATACTTAGTATTAGAATTAAAATTATATTGGAGAGTGAGGGCACTGATCCCAAAATAGGCAGAGCCTGTATTATGGCAACCAGACAACTGATAAACATACTTATAAATATTTCTTAATACATACATACTATAGATAAATTACACCCAAACACGGAACAAATTGATGAATTGATATTGATTTATTTTGTTCAAAATGAGGTGTAATATATCTATATTTACTATGTATTAAGAAATATATAAGTAGGTAGTGTCTAGTTGCCATAATACAGGCTCTGCCTAGTTTGGGATCAGAAAGCCACCTCCCCCCGTTCCTAGATCAAGCTGGCCCGAGCCAGCCAAACTAGCAATAAAAATATGGCCATAAATAATAAAAACTTAGATCCAGCCCTCCCTGTTTTTGCCTTATTAAGATTGTTAGCAACGCACTAAATTAATTTAATATTAAGAAACTTATGTAAAATAGTGAAAAATTAATTTACTTATTTAGAAATATGAAATTATTTATTTATTATACGAAACATGAATTTATTTATTTATTATAAGATTGTTAAATACGCAATATATCATTTTGTAATATTTTGCTATTACATGTATGCTCTTAATATGTAGTAATGTATTAATAATCGTACGATGTACTTGTTTTATAGGCAGTAGTAGGAAAGTCATATATACAAGATGAATTTTATTTCGTTGCACAGACGAAAAATACGCCCTCTGCAACATAGCGTCCAGCGCTTTTGCCAAATTACGGAAAAAAAATTGTATAATTTTTATGCATCTTAAGGCACTAGTTGATAAGATATATTTTTTATTGGTTTAATTACAACTTTGGATAAAAAGAGACTATTTAAAAAAAAATTGTGTAAAATCCTATTTTAACAGTATAAAACTTTTTTATTCCACTGTCCATTAGGGGTCGAACATGAACTAAAAACAATTTGAAAAATACAAGTCCATGTTCGAACAGTTAGGGGTTGAACGTGGACAACGTTAAGAGGTTAAACACGGACAGGGGTAGAAAAAGCGGGGATTGAACGAGGGCTAAACCGACCGCAATATCGGTTATAAAAACAATTGGTAGATATAAAAAAAAAACTAAAAAAAAAAAACTAAAAAAACTTGATTGCCAGTAGTATTACATTGCCGTATAAGTGTTTCGGCTACAATATTTTATTTCTGAGTTTATTATACCAAGTTATTATTATTACAAATACCCATACCCATATTTATGACAAAAACAACTTGTAGGTCGATGTATACCTATAAATCTGCCTACCCAGTGCGTATTATAAGGTGTAAACAGAGTTATAGGCAACAACTGGAGCGCGATGATTTCTCTACACAGCTATGATATCAAGGCATTTCGTTTGCAGTTCCGTAAGAAATTGTGAAACTGATATTAATTACTAGATATTACGCTACTTTTAAAAACAAACGCAAAAAGAAGGTAGCAAAAACGTGTGTCTATTTCATAATAATAATATAATATCTTGAGATATCTCATACACGGCCATCTGTACCCTTACTTTTCAATTTTAATGGTAATTCTAATACAATGGCGCCGATTTCCTTGTACGCTAACTAAACCAAAATTAAACCATTGCTATCTTTTACTAACATACAGCGTGAGAAAAGGACAGCAACAGATATCAACTAACTTAGAAATGTCAAACTAGTTTTCGCCTTGAACATCACTTTGCATTAGAGCACACGTTTCTGCGTGTCGGTAGATTTGTATGAGAATTTTAATCGAAACTAAATTTGACTGCTCTAATTTTCGTCTGTCCTTTTCTAATTGTTAGTAATAAGTTTAGTGTGGGTTTAAAAGAATCGGGGCCATTGCCAATGCAAAATTGATATTAGTTTAGCAGGCAGGAGATTCAGTTTTCTTTAAAAAAATGCTGTCAATGGAAGGAACTGACTGGAATCTAAACATTGAGAGTATTTTTTTGAACTGTGTGTTGTTTGTGTGCCTGCTAAATGAATAACAATTTTACATTGGCATACTTAGTATTAGAATTAAAATTATATTGGAGAGTGAGGGCACTGATCCCAAAATAGGCAGAGCCTGTATTATGGCAACCAGACAACTGATAAACATACTTATAAATATTTCTTAATACATACATACTATAGATAAATTACACCCAAACACGGAACAAATTGATGAATTGATATTGATTTATTTTGTTCAAAATGAGGTGTAATATATCTATATTTACTATGTATTAAGAAATATATAAGTAGGTAGTGTCTAGTTGCCATAATACAGGCTCTGCCTAGTTTGGGATCAGAAAGCCACCTCCCCCCGTTCCTAGATCAAGCTGGCCCGAGCCAGCCAAACTAGCAATAAAAATATGGCCATAAATAATAAAAACTTAGATCCAGCCCTCCCTGTTTTTGCCTTATTAAGATTGTTAGCAACGCACTAAGTCGAGGTCCGAACCCCACAGGGGGTGCCCTTAGTGATCGTCGCTGACGTAGTTAGTTTTTCTATTGCTCTGGCTGGAGGCCCTTTAGGTTCTCGCCAAAAATCCGGTGAATCAGTCAAAGCCTGCGCTTAGGCTAACTGCATAAATCTCTTCCAAAAAAAAACAGATAGCCTTGTGTGAGTTGTCTCAAGATATTATTATTCTTTAAATGATGATGTTCACTTTTACATATTTCAATAATATACTACCTTTTACTCACAAGGCCAACACTTACCTACAAAGTCATTCAGTCTTTTAACAATTTCTAGCTATTTAAGTACTCAAGGTCGTAATTAATTAAACAAACAAATAAAAACTGCAGTTTCATCATTATTGCCCGAGCCTATACCGTGAGGTCATAAGTTAAGCAACTGTTGCCGCGGCCGCGAATTAGAAGGTGCACTATTGCACGCTTGTGTAATCTTGAATATTTTGAGCGATGATTTTTACTTTCTAATGTTTTAAATATTCATTGTAGTGTTGGGCGTGAAGTAAATATTAATATTCGATACACTTTTGGATGTAAAGTTATTTCAAAATTACTTAAAATATGAAATTTCTTAATTTTGCATTATGCATTTATTTTTAACAGTAGGTTATATATAACTTAAAATATTCGATTATGTATCACATAAGTCATGTTTGGATTTCAAAAGAGACTCAAAAAATATACAGTTGCGCAGTTATTTTATCGAAATTAACGTTTATTTGTATGCTTGACCACGAGATTCTCCAAAACTCAATCTTGATTGTGAACATTATTTTTTATATGCTTATATATTAAACTACGCACCAGTTTGATCAAGTCAAATCGTAAAATTTGCGTCAAAACAGAGCGCACCGTTATATTAAAACTATCTCAAAACCTAATAATATCGGAACCGTCGACATTCTCGCATAAACGCCTGTCGTCGCACGGAAAATCACTTAAATCAGTAAACGAGCGTAGTTACTTGCAGGTAAAAATCTGCTTACGTTTGGCACAATAGGCTACTATTCCTTATTGTTATGTCTACCCGCACCAAGCCGGGGCGGATCGCTAGTTGCCTTATATTTCCTGTTTACAAACAAAAAAAACCATTAATTTCTGAGAAACTTGCTTCGTTCAGTAATTGCTAACCAGAGATGAAAAAACATAATCATGTATTTAAAAATAACTAAGTTTAAGAAAATTCATGACGATGACGATAATAGTACTAATTTATCATTATTATTACGTCTATTAGTTACATGACATCTTTATGTTGCATTACGTCATAATATACATAAGTAGTGTACGCCTTTTTTTCTATAAGAAGTTACAAATAAATGGTTTCTTTTCTGTGATTTTTATTAACTAATACTTAATTTACCTACGTAAGTACTTTTGAAAGTACTATATTTTTTAAAACATGTCTGCCTTTGCCTAAAATATATATAAGTTTATTATGAAAAAATACCGACCCGCCCCGGCTACATACTGGTTAGCAAAACGTTAATGTATTAACCTATCTATTGCTGAAAACTATATGAAAATCCGTTCGGTAGTTTTTGAGTTTATCGCGTTTAGACAGACGAGGCGAGGGACTTTTGTTTTTATAATATGTAATTATTTAAAACAAAACGGTTTACTCACGCATATTCTCAGGATCGCCCGACTAGTTTCAGACTCGGAGTCCCTAATCATGAGCTGAAGCGGCGGCGGTGGTGTCGCGAGTCGAAGTTTATAATATGTGTTGATCGATACATGTCTTTAGTTAAGATTACTCAATAAATACTATATAATATGCTCACAGTAAAAGTATATATGTCAAACCTTATGGCAAGTTCGTATAATAATCAGTTCGACTCGTGACACCACCGCCGTCGCGTCAGTTCATGATTAGGGACTGCTATTGAGTCTGAAACTAGTCGGGCGATCCCGAGAATGTGCGTGGGTAAACCGTTTTGTTTTCAATACTTATGTAAAGTGCCGTGATTAATTTTTAGGCTTGATAACCCAATCACATTTAGTTGACATACAATTTGACAACACATTAAATTTAATTGTCTTTCATAAACCAGGGTTACAAGTAACAATTATATCTCAGAATAACCAATTAACATACACCAAAATTATACTTCAGTATAATTATTTCTTACTAGCTACCCCCCGCGACTTTGTTCGCGTGTTTTAGTTTCAACGGTTTTTCATTTTTGCAACATTTTTCATTTATGCTCCGCTCCTATTGGTCGTAGCGTGATGTTATATAGCCTATAGCCTTCCTCAATAAGCGGACTATCCAATACAAAAAGAATTTTTCAATTCGAACCAGTTGTTCTTGAGCGCTTTCAAAAAAATTAGCGCGTTCAAACAAACAAACAAACTCTTCAGCTTTATAATATTAAGTATAGATACTGTTCGCGTGATGTAAACTAGAGATGTTTTGACCTTTACTCTAACTTAATAAGTTAGTAACTACGTTTCGTGCGAGACAAGTAATACTTAACTATGTTTTAAAGAAATCATATATGTAGAAGGACGGTCAAAATTAGCTCGTTACATAATCATCTAAGTAGAATGAAAATAGTTTTCTGGAAACCTATTTTATGCACTTTAGAAACTCGACTTCAGATGCATTAATTTAGATAAGACTAAGTTAATTCCTTGGAATAACTTACGAAACAAGACATAATAATAATATTATAAATCAGAAAGTAACTCTGTCTGTCTGTCTCCGCTTTCACGGCTGAACCGCTGAACCGATTTTGATGAAACGTGGTATGGGCTAAGCTCACCCAAAAAAGGACCATAGGCTACTTTTTGCCGAAAACCGATATACACGCGGGCAGAGCCGCAGGTAACAGCTAGTTTATATTAAAATAAAAATGAATGTTTGTATGTTTGTCATTCAAAGCTTTCCTAAACCATTGATCAGATTGTGATGAAACTTTAGTGGAATATTTTAATGACGTTCATGGGATTCTGGTCCTAAAAATACAATACGCAACTAAATATATTGCAACGCATGCAACTTGTTTCTAATAAAAATCAACAACGAAAATATATTTTTAGGAATTAAATTCCGCAGTTGCACCTTCAGTAATAATATCTGTCGTGCGGTCAGCATCTTCCAACAATAAAAATAAAACAAAAGCATATTTACCCGTAAAAACAAACACATTCTTTTAGCATTGAATAAAGACCTTGAATAAAAAAACTTTGACCTCTAACAGTGGTCCTTTACACGACAGATTCGTAATAATATTAAAGAAAAATCGTAAGACATAATTATGGAGTTAAATCTATACTAATATTATAAAGCTAAAGAGTTTGTATGTTTGAATGCGCTAATCTCAGGAACTACTGGTCCGAATTGAAAAATTATTTTGTTATTGGATAGTCCGTTTATTGAGGAAGACTATATAAGCTATATAACATTACGCTACGACCGATTGGAGCGGAGCATAAATGAAAAATGTTGCAAAACTGAAAAACCGTTGAAACTAAAACACGCGGACAAAGGGGGGGGGGGGGGGCGCGGGGGATAGCTAGTTATTTATAATTGTAAAGGTGAGGCCATATATTGGGGAAATAGTCGCTCGAACGTGCGATTAAAATTGAAATTATTTATTTTGTAAAACAACGGTTAAATGTAATAAGATCTATGATTATAAGATCGCTATGTTTAACTCAATAGCATTAGCTCGAAAATGGACGTTGAAATTGGTATAAAAATTCATGACTACATTTATTTATTGTATCTTAACTATACTTTTTTTTTTCTCTTATTTTTTTACTTGTTTTCTGTGAGAATCTTTGTAAATGTGAACAATGTAATTTGAAGTAAAAATTGCGATTTCTTATTCATTTTATTTTTTAATTTTAGATGTCATATTTTACAATTATCTAAACATTTTGCTTTTTACGTTGTTGTCGCATATTTAAAAATTAATGTATTTTTAAAGATTGTACGTGTACTCCTATACATTTTGTAAAAGTAAAAGAGTATCATATGGAGTTTCTTGCCGGTTCTTCTCCATAGGAGTGACATTTTGGAACCGCGCAACTAGAGTCATTTAACGTTTTGAAAGCGCTTAAAATGGCCTACTTAAAAAAAAATCTAAAACATATATAAGTTACGTGCTACCAAAGCCAACCTTAGTAATTTTTAATAGTCAACTAAAAATCTTCCATACAATTTAGACAATACATGAACAAAAAATTCCACAACATCAGTATATCTGTACGTGCCATAGTTATCTTCAAGTGGTAAATATGATTATAAATATCTTCCGCATTTAAAGTTGATGGCCTCAGGAAAATAGCTGAGCTTTTAGGAATAACTCGTCACTTTAAAATTAATGTTTTTTCCTCATTATTCCAAGGAAGTGAAGAAAACTACGTACATCGCATGAATAATAAAACAATATATAATGTATATTGCCGTGAATTTTGTAAATAAGAAATATTTAACAAAACTCAACGTTTATCGCGAATCTATACTTTAATGTTATAAAGCTGAAGAGTTTGTTTGTTTGTTTGAACGCGCTAATCTCAGGAACTACTGGTCCGATTTGAAAAATTCTTTCAGTGTTGGATAGCTCATTTATTGTGGAAGGCTATAGGCTATATAACATCACGCTACGTCCAATAGGAGCG
The DNA here is from genome assembly GCA_932294365.1 of Diachrysia chrysitis. Taxonomy (NCBI): domain Eukaryota; kingdom Metazoa; phylum Arthropoda; class Insecta; order Lepidoptera; family Noctuidae; genus Diachrysia; species Diachrysia chrysitis. The sequence goes on from OW028670.1 coordinate 6,755,327, forward strand.
GAGCATAAATGAAAAATGTTGCAAAAATGAAAAATCGTTGAAACTAAAACACGCGAACAAAGTCGCGGGGGACAGTTAGTAATATATAAATCTTCTGCGTAGCCGTTTCCCAAGTTTTGTTGGAGTCGGCTTCCAGTCTTATCGGATTCAGCTGAATACCGTATTTTACATGAAGGACTGCCTATCTCACCTTCACAATTCATTAACTAGGTCACACAGTATCTCTGGTACAGCTGGATGTCAGAATTGTAATGACTGTCAAAGACCAACGTATGACAGCCGGGATAAACAAATGCAAATGATGTGGTAATGTCGAATTTTTGAGTAATAAAATATGACACAAAAAGGACGGTGTTCTTACTCACCAGCATAGGTATGTTGGGCACCACCACCACGTCATCATCCAGGCCCGTGCTGAGGTCCGGCTGGAACGTGTACGTCCTCTTGTAGTGGAAGGACAGCGTCCCATTCTCGTTGTCCGTGATGTTCACCTTCTCCCATTCTTCCCTGGAGAAAGAATTAAAGAACTTGAAAGAAAACCTTTCAACTTAAAAAAGTATATGAGTCAATAAATAAATGTGGACAACATCACATACATTGCTCTGAACCCAAAGTAAGTAGCTAAAGCACTTGTGTTATGGAATTCAGAGACAACGAAGGTACCACAAACACCCAGACCCGAGACAATGTAGAAAAGGGGGGTTCATTTTAGACTGACTAGTACCTACTGTGAAAAAATACCTATAAAATATGAAGTAGCGCAAACTGAACCTAATATGTAAGAATTACAGTTGTTTTGCCTTAAACTCGTGTTTGTTTGTTTGGTAGGAGTATAAAATAACTTCAGTATCTTTTACTCACGAGTAAACATAGGGCCCCAGTTCATCCAGGATGGGCTTGGAGCCGTTGTTAAGGAACTCGTCAGCATTCGTCACGTTGTAGACGTACACCCTGACGAAGGGACGCACGGGCGGGTGCGCCCACCACTCGAACGTCATCGACCCTGGACGGAGGACCAGCTCCTGTAGAGAAAGATGAGGATAAGTAAGGAACAATAAACATATTGCAAGTCAGTCCTAGCCTATTCCTCCTATTTACTACTTCTGATTAATTTCGTTGCGGATTCCAAGACAGTCAATCGTTTCTGGACACCGAGCTTAACTGTTTCGGTGGTATTCATTGGTTATCATTGTATATCCTGGTTTACAGGAGTTGCAATGATGAATGATGTATGAATGAAAAAACCATATCGGCTTAGGCGTCTTTAAGTAATCAGGAAAAAAGCTTAAAAAATAAAAAGATTCCAACGAATTGAGAACCTTTATTTTTTATAACTCGGTTAAATATAAATAGATAAGTACTGTTTTAAGAATTAGGCTATTAACTTTTGCGTATCTCTAACGGTTTAAAAGATACAGCCTTTAAAGCCGGGTTCCGTTCATACATTATATTTTTGATAAATACTTTTGCTTCTACGGTGTAAAAAAAATGTTTAAAACACGTTATAAAAAAAACTATTACATAAAAATATAATAAATTCTTCATTACACAATTTATATTATACAGTTAAATGTAGGCAAAAACCTGTCGGCATCGATCATATTACAAACGCAGTGACGGGCTGCCTTCACTAACATAAAGACTAGTTTAAACGGACAGATTGTGTTTCCGTTTTAACTGCAAAAACTAGAAGATTTTTAAAGAAAACAAAAGCATAAATATAAGTTTTTAAATCCATGTTGTTGTGGCCTAGCGGTTTAACGAACGGATTTGTATGCACAAGGTTGCAGGTTCGAACCCACACACAAACTCTTCAGCTTTATATATCTATACTAATTAATATATAAAACTGAAGAGTTTGTTTGTTTGTTTATTTGTTTGTTTGAACGCACTAATCTCAGGAACTACTGGTCCGATTTGAAACATTTTTTCAGTGTTGGATAGCCCATTTATTGAGGAAGGCTATAAGCTATATAACATTACGCTGCGACCAAAAGGAGCGGAGCATAAAAGAAAAATGTTGCAAAAATGAAAATCCGTTAAAAGTAAAACACGCGGACGAAGTTGCGGGGAAAAGTTAGTATATAAAAATACCAATATGTAAATATTAATATTATGTATTAAATAATTTCAGTAAATCGCGTGTCTTACCGACTAATCCCACCGTTACCGTACAGTTACGTTGTTTTAACGTGTGGGAACACTCGACGCGCACGAACACCGCATTAAAATGAAATTATCTGTTTGTTGAGTAGCTATATACCTACATTTGGCAATATAACACATTCCCAGTTGAGTGGAAACAAACTTTATCCTACTCCTCCTATTTACTACTTCTGATTAATTTCGTTGCGGGTTCCAAGACAGTCAATCGTTTCCCTGGGACACACCGAGCTTAAGTGTCTCGGTGGTATTCATTGGTTGTCATTGTATATCCTGGCTTACAGGAGTTGCAATGATGGGCTTGTGTGGTGGGCTAGTCCCTATTTCCGTCCCACTCGAGTTTGTCTGTCGTAAACTCAAAAATACGGAACGGAATTTCCAGGATCTGGGTTTCCTCACGATGTTGACATCTAAGTATATCAATGGGTCCCGTTGAAAACTAGCGCCGGAAACTATAGATGACCATTAAAAAAGTACATAACTTTGAAAATGTCACCTTGAATCTTGCCTGTAGGTTCGAACCTGCAACCTTGTGTATACAAATCCACTGCGCTAGACAACCACGACTTTTAAAATTAATTAAGGCGTGATAGATTGACCAAAATATTCACAAACTTTCATAAACATGAAAGCTGTCTACAATTTTTGTGGGAAATTCTTGTTGATTATTTCTACGTAAAATGCCTGAAAATTAATTAATAATTTAATTAATTAATGAAGCCGTTAGTCCCGTCTTTCACTATTTTTGAAAGTCGTTAATTCATTACAACATTGACTAACTAAACTAAAATACGCGGACAAAGTTGCGGGCGACAGCTAGTAATCTATATGACGGATACGGAAAAAAAATCACATAACCCATTGTCGCTATTGTTCTAAAAACTTTCAATAAATAATGAATTATTAAATAGTTTCAAGCTCCTATTTAAATATTTGAGGTCTAAATAAATCCGCGGGAATGACGATAAACGATGTTTACCGTAAACAGTGACATTTCTAATTAATTGTAAGCTATATCTTAGTTATTATTTACGTATCGTTATGACCTTCACAACGCCTGACTGAGCAATACTCGTGTTGTAGGATGTATGTTTAAGAGTGTTGACACTGCAAGTACGGCGCATCCTGGATATTACTTCATAAGATACATAAAGTCTTTCGCAAACCTGGGTCAGTACTTATTGTCCCTTAAAATCCTACTATCCAGAAAAGCAAACATTGCAAAACTATACCAAAGAAATACCCCCCGTCCCTAGATCAAGCTGGCCCGAGCCGGCCAAACTAGCAATAAAAATATGTCCTTAAATAATAAAAACTTAGATCCAGCCCTCCCTTGCCGTTTTTGCCTTATTAAGATTGTTAGCAACGCACTAAGTCGAGGTCCGAACCCCACAGGGGGTGCCCTTAGTGAACGTTGCTGACGTAGTTTGTTTTTCTATTGCTCTGGCTGGGGGCCTTAAGGTTTGCGCCAAAAGTCCGGTGAAGCAGTCAAAGCCTGTGCTCAGGCAAACTGCGTAAATCTCTTCCAAAAAAAAAATGAAGTACATATTGGCACGGGAACTACTTACGCGAATGAAACCGCGGGAAACAGCTACTTTTAAAGAGTTATCAGTTCTTTATTTACTAAAGAATTTAATACCACCTGGATCTATCTTTTCTTCGCCTATGTCCTATCTTTTCTTTTTGTCTCCCGCTTGCAATGGAGGGAAGTGGAAACAATTTTTTCCTACTCCTCCTATTTACTGCTTCTGATTAATTTCGTTGCGGGTTCCGAAACAGTCAATCGTTTCCCAGGGACACACTGAGCTTAACTGTTTCGGTGGTATTCATTGTAGATCCTGGCTTACAGGAGTTGCAATGGTGAGCATGTGTGGTGGGCTAATTTAAGGCCATCTAGATACCTGGTAACCTGGATTCAATCAATTTGAAATCATCTGCAGTGGACACCGAGCTGTGATGATCAATGCTTCTCTGTATAGACGCCTGCAATATGTAGTTACAAACTTGCATAGTCCTGTAATACCCATATCGATGCAAGCTAACAGTAAACGAGTAATATTTACGAACATTGTCTTGAGTTATGCGATGTGGCAACACCGTGCGACTCGGTGTTGCCTTGACCGAAATGCCTCCATTGTGGCTTGTCGATACGAAGATTAAGTAACTGTGAGCTTTATATGGAATTGAGGGGGAATAATAGACATCATTATTTTTTGGAGATATAATATCGCAACAAAAAAATTTTGTTTTAAACTAGCTGTTGTCCGCGGGTCCACCCGCGTGGGTGACGGTTAAAAGTAGACTATGTTCTTTTTTAGGATCCAAGCTTACCCCATACCGAGTTTCATCTAAATCAGTTCAGCGGTTCAGCCGTGAAAGCGGAACAGACAGACAGACATAGTTAATTTCGCATTTATAAGTATGGAAGTATGAATTGTAATAGATATCATTCTGATAAACAAGCTACAATTCTTATAAGTTTCATCAAAATTTATTCAGTAATCAAAGTGTAACATATACCTAACTATCTACCTATCTTTAAATTCCCGTATTTAGTATTAATAGGTAAGATAATAATGGTCACCCATCCAAAACCCATTCTCGACGAGAGAAGCTTAACCTCGATATATCAAGCCAAATAATGAAGGAATAATAACAGTATACATTCACGAATATCATCTAAGAGCAGAGTATAAAGGAAAGCGCGTATAATACCACTCGAGCGTGACCAGTCTCACACATACACAGTTGTATGGAACTGTATGAGTCCCCATTTGTGTATGAAATACTTAGACATCTCTACAACACATTTACTGGGTAAAACAGTATTACTTGGTAACACTGATTGTCAGAATGGGATAGATTGGGTATAATAGTACCAGCCTATAAATGTCCCACTGCTGGGCACAGGCCTCTTCTCATATAGAGAATGAAGGAGCATTGATCACCACACTTGCTCAGTGAGGGTTGGCAATTTCAGATTCCAATTTTTGAAATCCAGGTTTCCTCACGATGTTTTCCTTCACCGGTTGTCAATGATGTCTTAGAATAATTAAGAATCAGTCATTATCAAGATTGGGTATGAAAAGCTAAAATCTAATTAATCCGTCAGTTAGATAATAAAAAAATATTAAACACGTATTTTTAGCTTAAATATACTTATTTAGGAATATAACGGTTTAGTCACGCATATTCTCGGGATCGCCCGACTAGTTTCAGACTCAATAGGAGTCCCTAATCAGAAGCTGACGCGGCGGCAGCGGTGACGCGAGTCGAAGTGGTGACTGATGAAACTAGTCGGTCGAGGGCGATCCCGAGAATATCCGTGAGTAATCCGGTAATAATAAAATAACCAAAAAAAAAAGAATACATCAAGAAAGTAGGTACAAGTAGTTTAGGATAATACTTACATGGTCGATGAACATGCGCACCCAGGCCCCGAAGAATATGGCACAGATGATGCCGAGGAGCAGAAGCACCACAGCGGAGGCCAGCACGAACCCTGGAGGGATGAGGATAAGATACAGATACTGGCAACATAATGTAGAAAAAGAAATACACAATTTGAGTTATCTGGCCATAAAAATAAAGCTGATTTTTATGTATTTGTATAATTAATTGTATTTTGTACTAAACTTATAATTGATAAATCTATATTTTTGTTTAATTAATTAATAAAGAAATGTTTTCTTTTTTTGTAAAAATCTTACTATACTTTTGACTGTGTAGGATGTGGTTGCTTATAATTGAATGTACATGAAGTGCTAGTTTTAAGTCTGAATTCATACTGTGTGCTATGAAATCATGTATTTATTGTTAGCAACCCTAAAAAATAAATAAATAAATAAATAATAAAATATTAAAAATATTTGCCGTTTTATTTTAAATTATACTGATATTCATATAATGTAATATTTCAGGCATTAGCAGGCAGAACCCCTGATGATAATGTAGTTGGTTCAGAATAAAAAATATTAGACAGAGCACTGTCGGACCCTAAGAATTAGAATCCTTAGTCTGAGGTCTGACCAACTCTAAAAAAAATCCAAAACGAGTGTCCCTAACTTTAATTTAGGTGCAGATCGTGCCACATTTTTTACAATTTACGTCATTGATAATTATATGAGTGTTTTTCTTTTTTTGTACCAATTTTTAAGGCACGACATTAGTCGCTTTTGAGTAGACGCCATCTTCTTTTTTGATCCTAAAGTAACGTTTTTCATACAGAATTTGTTTTATTAAGTAAATAAGTGTTTTTGCGAACAAAAAGAGTACTATAATGGTATTTTTTTGGACCCGCAAACCGGGGACGAAATCCTTGATCCGCGCCTGTAAGCACCACGTCGGTAACCGATGACCGACGAACACTAGATTTCCTATTGCTCGACAAAATCATCGCTTTTTGAACATAACTTTACTCCATATTATACTATGTACCTCTCAAGATACAAACGAAACCTGTCGCTATCGTCGACAAATCAACAAAAAATTCCGTTGCTAAGCAACGAATTATTATTACAAGCTTGTAACAACCTTGGAAGTTCAAAGGTATTTTTATTTTTATACCAAGACATGAAATCATAAAATGAGTCGTTGGCAACAAAAATAAACGTTTGATTTATGCTAATACTTTAACCAAATACCTTTTTAACCGACGACAAAAAAGAAGGTAATCATAAGTGGTAGGTAGGCTAAGATGAAACTTTTTTATTTTGTAGCTGTTTGCTTAAATATTTTTACAAGCTATACATTTGAACATAACTCTGTCTGTTAAGCTTTCACGGCTAAACTGCTGAATGCTTAATGATGGCATGAATGGAGTAAGCTTGAGTCCCTTTTTCTGCGATAGCTGACACCCAGACGGAGCCGCGGGTAAAAACAAATTTATATTTCCGTTTTTTACGATTCATCTGAAAACGTTTTGAAACGTTATGAAAATGTTTTATTTTTTAATACTTTATTTATTAATACTAGTTGTTTACTTAAGGCGAAGACATACGATTTACACTTTAGTATCGTTAGAAGTCGTATATCTTCGCCTTAAGTGCTAGTTTTACCATCTTATACAATTTCGCATAAACTATTATGAAATCAGCTAAGTCGGCCACTTTCTAATCACTGCAGTGATTCTAAGCATGGCCGTGATAGACTAGTACATATATAATATAATATACTACCTCTGCCCCGCGGTTTTACTCACTTTCCTTGTCTCCCAAGTCAAGTAACGTTATGTTTAATAGCCTATAACCTTCCTCGAGAATTGGGCTATCAAATGCAAAAAGATTTTTTCAAATCCGACTGCTAGTTTCAGAGATCAGCGCTGATGAAAATACTTTGGCTTAATTTTATTATATTAGTATAGGTAATAATTTTTATACAGCTTTTACCCTGGTTTCACCTGTATTGAGATAATGTTCATGTATGTATTATATATGTGAGTTTCATTATTTATCTATAACTTCTAAATGGATTCACGCCGTTTACTAGATTTACGCCGTTAAAATCGAGGCAAAAACCTAAAAAAAAAACACTTCCTTTGTTCGGAGAACCCTTTAATTTTTTTTTATAGTGGCAACAGAAATACACACTCTGTAAAAACTCTCTAGCTTACGGTACATGAGATACAGCCCGCTGACTGCCTGCAATACGGTCCTGATGGCACCCTTTGTCTACGGAGTCCTTAAAGAAGGAAACTGTTCAGCCTTTAGCGATAAAACAAGCATGAAATACACAGTATATGTTACAAGTATCAGTTACAGCGATACCGTCAACAACCTGGAAACCTCGCCGCACTAGGAAATGACACCACACCGTTAATATTTTGTAAACAGCGGCCATCTTGTTCACAAACAGACGTGTTGACGTTCTGCCAGCAATTGTTTGAACACAACCACTTTTAGTTGTTTCGTAAACGAAGACATTGACGCCTTATTCATTAAGTTAACTTGAAATTTATCAATGAATTTGATTTACTGATTAATGGCCGAGCGAAACGCAACTTGACACCGATCCTTTATTGGGTGGTGGCATGAAAATAGGTTGTACGATGAAATATGTCAATGCAGGCAAATTCAGGGTACAAGCAAGAGTAGGATAAAACCCGGATAGTTTCGCCAGGGGTGTGGTTGGCTTCGCGGTAGTTTGAACCGCTTTCCCAGTATAAGGGCAGGAAGAAGCACTCCGGTGATTTGAGCCGGTAAGAGTCCAGCATACCCTCCGTCTTCCCCAGGGCGGACGAAGTCTACGAGGATTTCCCCGGAAGAAATAAAAAAAAAGAAGAGAAGGGGTGTATTGAAATAAACCTACTTTTTAAACGGATTATATAATCGTCATCGTCAATAAGACCGCTATAAAATCCGTTTAAAAAGTAGTTTTATATTTCAATTTCTAATATTCCCGTAAAAGGTTTTAGGAAAGCAGAAGGCGTGTAGTTGTCTCGATTGTAGTTTTAATGACGAAGATGTAAGATGTACGTTTTATTCGCTGTTAAGTATATTTAGCATATCATTATAAGGTAGATACCTACTAACTAGTATTCGCAGAATCACGTGTGATTCACACTTACGTGATATCTTTTATTCAATAACATTGTTGGATAATGCCTTTTTATGCTGTAACTAATGGCATCCCGCATTTACTTCATATAGTTGCCGTTCCTGTGGCACTATCGGGATATAAAGTATCCTATGTTAAAACATTCAGGTTATAAAATATGTTTGTGCCAAATTTTGTTGAAATACGTTCAGTGGTTTTTGCGTAAAGGAGGAACAAACGTCTATCTTCACAAAACTTTACATTTTATAATACTTATTGTAGGATAACTTCTGTAAGCGACCTGACCTGCGTCGAGATCTATTTCAAAAGCAAAATCTACCTAACGCTTGGATGGTTTATTAATTGCAAGATTATTGTCAATTTTGGTTAAAAAGGATGTCACGAAAACGCAATGTATGGCAATTCAAAAATTGTATAGAAATTAATTTTAGTTGCCCGTATAAGCGCTCCGTTAGCTATGAGTCACAAAATTTTTGATATTTGATAAGTAGTTTCGAACATTATTTCCTACATTCAAACATACAAACTTTCTAGATAATAATAAATTATAATCTCTTTAAAATATCTACCTTTTGGTATAAAACATACACTTATGGATATACTTCTTTATCAATATTACAAGACTGACTCGTGAAAGCTAACATCGTGATGAAATATTGCTTTCTGAGGTTTACACGAATGTTAGACCTTGAAATAAAACTACTTACTTTGAACGGATTCTATCGCGGTTTAATTTAGATTTTAGTTCCCCACGTTTCGACGCCTTTGCAGGTGTCATGGTCACGGGCAGACTGAGGTGGTATTCGTCTTGACAGGTGATGTTGCTCGTTCTACCTTCTTATTTTAATTAATTATTTGTATTCCGACCTACGCAACAAATAATTACTTAAAATATCTTATACTAGCTGTCCCCCGCGACTTTGTTCGCGTGTTTCAACGGTTTTTCATTTTTGCAACATTTTTCATTTATTCTCCGCTCCTATTGGTCGTAGCGTGATGTTATATAGCCTATAGCCTTGCTCAATAAACGGACTATCCAATACAAAAAGATTTTTTTTACATTCGAACCAGTAGTTCCTGAGATTAGCGCGTTCAAACAAACAAACAAACTCTTCAGCTTTATAATATTATATAGTATAGATTAAAATATCATGATGAAAGTTAGATTTAATCAATATCTAATAAAATAAATAGAATTAATGAAGCACGCGAGATGATCAACACACGTTTTATGTGTAAGACGAGACCTTTGCCCTTCAATAGGTCAGAAACAGGCCAATGTCATGAGATGTGGACGTCAGACATACACTCGCTCTACTCAGATATAGATAAGTTTTTATTTAACCTATAATCTTGTCTTGCTATAGTAAGGGATTATCATGAAATAAAACTACTTTGAACGGTTTCTATCGCGGTTTGTATTTAGATTTTTGTTCCCGACGTTTCGACGCCTTTGCAGGCGTCATGATCTCGGGAAAGCGCAGACGATGAAATCTGTTCAAAGTAGTTTTATTTCATGTCTCATATTCGCGTAAACCTCAGAAAGCATGGGATTATCATTTACAAAGTATAATCTGTAGGTTTGTCTGCGTGAACAAGCAATACGACATTAAGACCTGTAAGACCTTAACATGCAAATAAAGATTTTGAGTTTGAGTTTGAGTTTGAGTTACTATTCTCGTCTGGTATCTGCTTTGGCTGCTAGTTTTGATGTCTCCCGGACGCTGCCATAGCTTCCTAATAAGATACGGCTCTTCGATCTCATGCTATAGGAGTAATTTAGTGACAATTATACATTTAAGAGGGGACACTACTTCAAAGGAGTTTTAAAAATAGGTATTTAAAGAATATATTGCCGTCGCACACCTCCGACCTACCCCCGTAAAGTGCGTAAGGGACAACTGCAGCTCAGGCTGATTATACCTACAAAATCGTTGACCAAAAGACGTTTCGTAAACCTCTGTTTTCTTCTCCAAATCTGGACTCATCCAAATAATTATTGCATCAAAATTTAGAGGAAAAGTATATCTATGCTTCTTAAATTTTCTTTTTTGTTAAAATTTAATAGTTGAGAGAGAGTTACGTTTCGTATATTACTGTAGGGGCAACAGAGAGAGGTGGAACTACACATTTTCTTTCTCTCTTTCTCTCATAGCCAGTTACGTTTCGTATATAAAGAAGTTTTACTTCAATCGTGTGGTCTAAAGCACACTCGTCTTTTATGCTTTACATTTGGCGCTTATAAACGTTGTCTCTTTAGGTATGATCCATAATATAATCAGTCCTGCTGACCCACAGAGCGATATAAAGCTAGAAGGTTACCAAGTTGACGCAACGCCTTTTAAAGCACGCCTGTTATTTGCGCAGGGCTGTCTCTCGTGGAGATCAAGCACAGATGTAGATAGACCTAGTTAACACAAGTATCACGATCTGTATAAAAAACCAAGTGTGGAATTTTTTTACTACCTACTATGACGTCTCAAGCACTACTTAGTGATGATTTCAAACTGGAATCTACTTAAAAATATAATGTAACTAACTGTCCCCCGCGACTTTGTTCGCGTGTTTTAGTTTCAACGGTTTTTCAATTTTTGCAACATTTTTCATTTATGCTCCGCTCCTATTGGTCGTAGCGTGATGTTATTTATATAGCCTTCCTCAATAAACGGACTATCCAATACAAAAAGAATTTTTCAATTCGAACCAATAGTTCCTGAGATTAGCGCGTTCAAACAAACAAACAAACAATCAAACAAACAAACTTTTCAGCTTTATAATATTAGTAAGTATAGATAAGGGATCAGACTAGGTATAAAAAGGAAATATCTATTTAGTCCACCAGATAGATGAAAATAGAAAAAGAACTCGTATTTATTATCAAATCAATGAAAAATTACAAAGTTAAAGCGCTTTAAAGTTCTAGGGGCTTGTGACGTAACTTGTGGGTAAAAATTGTAGCCACAAGTGACGTTACGCGACATTTCCATTCACTGATCTTCATCATCGTTTGATTAATTAAAAAAAGAAAAAATACGTGTCTAATATTTTTTTAATATCATGTGACGAGTAAATATAACAAAAAATAGTCCGATCCTCTATTACACAGTTGCCGCGTTAAGCATAATATGCTTAAGTCGGGCACGGGAATCTAGGTCTGTATACACAGTAATGCGTCAACCCTAGGTTCTAGTATTTACTAGTGAATGGAACGTAATGAATGCCCTAGATTTCGAGTTAGGTCTCAAGCCCGACTAGTACTAAACAAGTTTGTTAGTAAATACTCACGGTACCTGCCAACAAGAGTAGACAGAGCAACAGGTAGATTATGTTTATTGCTTGCATTAAATAATAACTAGGCATTAAAATTAGAAACCAGTGCCCTTACTCTCCAATTTAATTTTAATTCTAATACAATGCAAAATTGATATTAGTTTAGCAGGTAGGAGGTTAAGTTTTCTTAAAAAAAATGCTGTCAATGGAAGGAACTGACTGGAATCTAAACATTGAGAGTATTTTTTGTACTGTGTGTTGTTTGTGTGCCTGCTAAATGAATAACAAATTTGCATTGGCATTGTATTAGAATTAAAATTAAATTGGAGAGTGCACTGGTGTATATTTCACCTACATGCATATATACATAGACATAGTTGCAGATTAGAACACGAGCTATATAAAAATTGTTGATCAAGACGCTACTGACTTCATAAGTTTTTACTAAAGACTAGCTGTGAATACATTTCCTAATCAGGAGGTTGTTGAGTCCTCAAAATGCGAGCACTTATAAAATATCTGCCTCATTTTTAAGCTATAATATATACTAATATAATAAAGCTTGAGAGTTTGTTTGTTTATTTGTTTTAACGCGCTAATCTCAGGAACTACTTGTCCGATTTGAAAAATTTAGTGTTAGATAGCCCATTTATTGAGGAAGGCTATAAGCTATATAACATTACGCTGCGACCAAAAGGAGCTGAGTATAAATGAAAAATGTTGCAAAAATTAAAAACCGTTGAAACTAAAACACGCGGACAAAGTCACGGAGTGCAGCTAGTTAAGGGATAAAGCTAAATGGAAGGACATGGAAGAACCCTATGCCCAGGCCCAGCAGTGGGTTGTACAGGTTCGCGAAAAAAATATATCATTGTATGAAACAAATACAATATTTAAACTACTTTCTCTACCTCACAATAACAAAACAATGACTGAAACGTCAAAACCACAGACAAATGTTGCGACATAAAAAAGTGAAATTGTCAAATTCATTTTTAATAAAGGCAACATTATCATTTGGTTACGTCAAATATACGAAAACAGACCAAATGCATTAATGCGTATCTTTAGAAATATATTATTTAAAAGTATACCGAATTCACGGATGGCAGTATAAGAGGACCAAATTAATATAGCAATCAAGATATATATAGACAAAAGCATTATGTAACAGCATTAAAATTCGCGCAAGTGTAATTTCATTTAATCTATTGCTATCACTTTCCGTCTCGTGTATCTCTATATATCTGTTTCATTCTCTAATGACATGTAAATCGGGACAGTTGTTAAACGTCTCGCAGTATTGATATGCGTCATCCGTAGTAAAACATTGATAGCAATCAAATTTGGTAGTACTAATGTACAATAGTAATTACAATTCAAAGCAACCAGTCTTACCAACAGCGACTGTATTACCGAGTGAATGTGTTGTGTTTGTCAGACAGACAGTCGCTCTATAACATACTGGTGTTCAGCTGTCGGTGAGACTGTAAGGCGACCAAGCACTACATAGCCTACTACCTTCTTCTTCTTAGCGAGTCGATCAATAGCAGTCAGATTTTCCCAGACCAGCACTCAGCCACGCAAACAGCATGGTAGGGCATGCTGGGCAGCTCATTAAATGGGCCATTGTTTGGGGGAAGATGCCACACTCACATGGCTCAGGTGTACTGTAACCCCACCGGCACATATTTTCATTACTTCGGCCGACTTGGGTCCGGAGTCTATTTAAAGTCTTCCACGTCGGCCATGGCCTACTACCTAATAACCTCAGAAGGCTTTAGACATACCTTGATATTCCTGTTAGGGATTTGAATAGGACTACATATTTATTATACGTATTTTTTTTAATTTTCTCTTAAATTTTTTATTTATTTTTTGTGCTTCAGGCATGAGACCATTTTGTTAATGTGTCGACAATGTAATTTGAAGTAAAATGTTCGATTTCTTATTTTGATTTTCTTCCATTTTGGATGTCATAATATATTACACATTTTGCTATTTACATTGTTATTTTTTTTAACATTGTACTTATGTACTAACATATTACTTTTTTTTTAAAAGAGTAACCTATGGACTTTCTTGCCGGTTCTTCTCCATAGGAGTGGCAGTTTGGAAACGCAACTAGAGTCATTTAACGTTTTGAAAGTGCTTACTCGAAATAAAAATATTTTGATTTGATTGATAGCATCGGAATTGGTAAGGCAAAAAAAGATTGATTGTGACGGTAGTATGAATGTTAAGTCGGCTTGTCACAGTCCGCGACATCACGAAACAACCCATCATGGCCGACGACCAGAGACAGCAACGCACCGCGCAGTAAATGTTAAGAATCAAACCCAACTCAACTGATTAAGGATTTTTTTGACAGAAGTTTACGCAGTTAGTCTGAGCGCAAGCTTTGACTGCTTTACCGGACTTTTAGCGAGAACCTTAAGGGCTTCCAGCCAGAGCAATAGAAAAACTAACTACGTCAGCAACGTTCACTAAGGGAACCTCCTGTGGGGTTCGGACCTCGACTTGTGGGTTGCTAACAATCGGAAACCTCCTGTGGGGTTCGGACCTCGACTTGTGGGTTGCTAACAATCGGGAACCTCCTGTGGGGTTCGGACCTCGACTTGTGGGTTGCTAACAATCTTAATAAGGCAAATACAACAGGGGAGGGCTGGCTCTAAGTTTTTATTATTTAAGGACATATTTTTATTGCTAGTTTGGTCGGCTCGGGCCAGCTTGATCTAGGGACGGGGGGTACCGACTGAGGATATACTTCGACTAGCGCTGGATTGCGACAGACCGGGGCAGACGCGTCTTTAAAGACCGCCAATATTCATTTTCGTCAAACCTCACGAGTTTTAATTTAATTGAAAAATATATTTCGCAAGACTATTAAAGTAATTTAGATAAAATAGAAAATAAAGAAATAAACGACGAGAAAACACAAATAGGAACAAATTGAGTGGTTTATATTTACTTGTTCTATATTAAGTGCAGTGGGACAGTTTTGTTTATTTTATAACACAGTTGCCATCGTTCTCATCATGGAATATTCGTGGATCGTGAAGATTGCTTCCGTTTCTCATCACCGCGTGCGAACAGCAATACAATGGCGACTGATTCTGTGAGAGAGTGGTTTTACTGAGTTGTCTGTGGTCAGAACATTTCGTAAATTCACATATTAAGTATACTAAATGGTAAGACATTCTCAGAACCTTTATTTACAAGAATATAGCCGGTTTTGTTTTTGTTAAAAGTACCTGTGCTTCTATACTCTGATCGAGGATCTTAAATTGTGTCAAAACAGAGCGCGCCGTTTTATTGAAACTATCTCAATACCCTGAAAATATCGGAATCGTCCATATTTTCGCATAAACGTCAGTCCTTGCACGGAAAATCAATCTATATATATAAAATGCTTTGTCCTGAATGACTGATGGATCAACGCACAGCCTAAACCACTGATTGTAGAGACCTGAAACTTGGAGAGCGAGTTCTTTGTATGACGTAGGCATCGGATAAGAAAGGATTTACCGAAACTCTAAACCTTAAGGAAGTGAAAAACGGGGGCAAAGTTTGTATGGAACAACATGATTCCTTGGTCCAATCTACTTAAAATTTTGTGTAAATATTCTTTAACAGAATTAATGAAAAAAGTGTTCCGTATTTTATTAAAACTCAACTCAAACTGGGTTAAAAAGAGGTAGAAAGTATTTTGGGGGTGATTTGCATCGAAGTTGATAATTATCAACTCCTTAGTGGTTTTGATTTGAATTACATTTATT
The DNA here is from genome assembly GCA_932294365.1 of Diachrysia chrysitis. Lineage (NCBI taxonomy): Eukaryota > Metazoa > Arthropoda > Insecta > Lepidoptera > Noctuidae > Diachrysia > Diachrysia chrysitis. The sequence continues at coordinate 6,771,094 of OW028670.1, forward strand.
ATGACACATCGATTTTATTAAAAAAACGGTGATCTCACATAAAACCTTCGTGTAAAGCAAAACTCTTTAAAATTGGAATGTCAAGAACCATTTTCGACTTCTACGCGGACGATATCGCGGACAAAGTTATGTTTTATGTTAGCACATTTGCATTTACAAACTTATTGACCATCAGCTGACCCGAATAATCTGATTACAAAAAACAAAAGAGATCTCATTGAAGGTTAACCTTATTAATGACACCGCCATTGTCCCTGTTACAATAATATAATTCAACACTATAATATTAACGACCTTATCACGAAGAGATAACGTTCATTTTACTGATTGTTTTAAGGTTGTGGAGGGTACAGCCTATTGTTTGATTAACGCTTCGTTGGGACATTTTAATACAAGAGCCTCCCAATGACGATAAGTACGTGTGATACCACGCTAGCATCATTGGTGGGATAAACTATACTATAGTTAGGTTAGAAGTAATAAAAGGCTGCTTTAGTTAATCAATTTTTTTATGATTGGTTGACCAAAAGATTAATATAGTAATCCTTACTAATATCTATTATAAATGCGAAAGTAACTCTGTCTGTCTGTCGCGCTTTTACGCCAAAACTACCGAAGCGATTTAATTTAAAATTTGGTAAACAGATAGTCTAGAGCCTGAGAAAGGAAAAAGGCTACTTTTCCCCCCGATAACGGGTATCCACGCGGGCGAAGCCGCGGGGAACAGCTAGTATAATAGAATGTAATATCTTGGGACAACTCACACACAGCCATCTGATCCCAAAATAGGCAGAGCCTAGTATTATGACAACCAGACAACTGATAAACATTCTTATATATTTATAAATACATACATATTATAAAATTACACCCAGACACAGAACCAATGATCATGCTCATCACAAAGATTTGTCCTGGGTGGGAATCGAACCTACGACCTCCGGTTTAGCAGTCAGGGTCACTAACCACTAGACCAACAGGCCAGTCAAGAATAACCTTGGCCTGAGATTTTATAGATGACTAGCCGTCGCCCGCGACTCCGCCTACGTGGGGACCGGTTATCGCAGCTAGAAGTAGCCTTTCTTAGGACCCTATCCTAACTTAGGATTCTAGCTTACCCCATATCAAGTTTCATCCAAATTGGTTCAGCGATTTAGCCGTAAAATTGTAACAGACAGGCAGAAAGGAGTTACTTTCGCATTTATAATATTAAACATGTATTACTTAACTCTTACTCACACTCACGCACACATACACACGCACACACAGACACACACACACATAAAACTATTTTAGAGTATATCTTTAAGTTTTATAACTTGTTATTGGAGAGCGGGTCCTCCTAGCACAGGTATTGCTTTTATCTTAAAGGAGGTCCCTCCCTATGTTAGATTTTATGTAAAAATTGAACGTTTCCGTAATAAAACTTTTTCTTTTCTTAATTAGGTAGTTTATAGAAATCGGCCTTACAGAACCTACCTACTTATTTAAATAATATTGGCTTGGGATAAACCCTTTTTTTTTTTTGATTACGGGGTGAAAATCTAATGACTTCAACCCACGCCAAGGGCACGGCGTGGGGATATGTCGGACTCGCACCGACTAAAAACACCCCGGTCCCGTCCTTGCCTTAGCCAGAGCCGCGGGATCGCTTGTGCATTCTCAGCGCAGCTCCGGCAGTTGGGATAAACCCTAGCTGAACTCCAGTATATTATAGTGAGAATGGCAATCTGTTTACTGTGGAATACTGTATTCCTTGCTAAGAAAAAAAACAAAGCTTGTCAATGTTGTAAGCATTTAACGACTGTCAAAGATCAATGTTATAAATTATGACAGCTGGGACCAACGGCTTAACCTGCTTTCCGAGGCACGTGTATATTAGTACCAGCTGTCCCCCGCGACTTTGTCCGCATGTTTCAGTTTCAACGGTTTTTCATTTTTGCAACATTTTTCATTTATGCTCCGCTCCTTTTGGTCGCAGCGTAATGTTTTATAGCTTATAGCCTTCCTCAATAAATGGGCTATCCAACACTGAAATATTTTTTCAAATTGGACTAGTAGTTACTGAGATTAGCGCGTTCAAACAAACAAACAAACTCTTCAGCTTTATATATTAAGTAAGTATATAAGATTATACTTACATATAAATATAAATAAACATACATCTTAATTTCATCACAGTTATACAATAAAATAATTAAAATCACATATAATTTGTTAGTAGAATTATGTTAATTACTAAATTATTCATTGCGTAAAGTAAGTGAAAATATACGAAATAATTGTTCCACTTCTAAAATTAACCTCAGAAAATAATTATAAAAGTAGGTATCACCATCTTTTTTGTCTCTTTTTTTCGTATAAAACAGTTGTGAGAGTGAAAGTGACGGATTGATGATTATAATATTTTTAATGTTAAGAAACTGTACGTACGACAGAGATAGAAGAGATACTCGTAACTACGCGCATGCATAGTAATGCACATTTACTCGGCCTTCAAGTAATATACCTACTATTTGACTAATTTTAGAAAACTATTTTGTACGTTATAATATGGATACTTAAATAATATTTCGGGATAATCAGATCTATTTATATTTAAAATGTCAATAGCAAAGTTTGAATTTCGAAAACCGCGGCAAAAACGCTGTTTCTGTAATGGCGCCGAACAAACGACGCGCGTGACGTCACACGCCCGTATATAAAAACAAATACATCAATGAGATTAGTGTTCACTTGCCTGTGACGTCACCAGTCACCCGTCACAGATAAAATAACAAAAATTATTCGAAATTAATTTGAATTTAAAAAAAAATATACAGAAATAAACTAAATTATTCTTTTTTATCCTATTATCTAATAACCATAATTTGTAGTATAATTTAAATACAAAAACAATAATTATGTGTGGCCAATTATTAAAGATTTTAAATGGCGAATCAAAGTTCAGGAGTGGGACTAATGACTTCATGCTTGCTTACAAAATGCAAGAACTTGTGACGTCATGCGTCATTTTAAAATCAATGTATTGTCGTGAGTTTTTTTACGCAAAATAAGAAGAATTAAAAAAAAATGTCATCTATCACATTCTATAACTAATTACATTGCTCTGAGTTTATAATATTCCACCAGTACTTACAGTACAGCTTACAATGTTCTAGGAAGTATAATTTATACAAGTCACGTAAAGTTCGCAGTAAGTAAGGTACGTCAAACAAGCTTCACAGAATAATACAATAGGAGACTACTTTTTGTTAATTTACACGTCACATAGTTAATAAAAAAATATTAGACATTATTTTTTCATTTTTTAATTAAGCAAACGATGAGGAATATACAGTGAATGGAAATGTCGCGTGACGTCACTTGTGCGTACAATACTTACCCACAAGTGACGTCACAAGCTACTCCAGAACTTTAAAGCGCTTTAACTTTGTAATTTTTCATTGATTTTTTTTTTTTCTTTGTTTATATATCTGGTGGACTAAATAGATATTTCCTTTTCATACCTAGTTCTCTCATTATTTACATAATAATATGTGATATAAAAGCAACAGACATTATATGAAAAAGTTCTTAAACTGTGTAGGTACAGAACTTTGGACAGTAAAATTAAATTAACTCTACGTTTGGAGTTTGGAGAATTTACCTTTGACATTTGTACCACTAGGCGCTTGTCAGACTCGCAATTATTGTGAGATTGTGATATTATGAGAAAGAAAAGAGTGGAATGCTGAGATGACGAGTAGTACCAAGGGATCTCGCATAAAAATAATTGGGAACAGGGCAGCGAGAACAACAAATAACGATATCTAAGTAGTAAAGCATACATTCCATAGTTTTTACAAATCTTTTTGTTATTAGGATTCACGGCCGGCTAGGCGAGTTTAATGTTGACCGCCTTTTACTTTTAGCGCTGGTTAAAGCGGAAACCCAGTTAACTAGGTTACAGACTATATTAGAGACAGGGTAAATACCCAGTTAAATAGTATCTACACTAAATTATTAAAATCAAAATATTTTTGTATCGAGTAGGCCTTTTCAGGCACTTTCAAAACGTTAAATGACTCTAGTTGCGCAAATACTTGATTAGAATTAAATGATATAAGTAAAAAGGAACCCGACTTCAGTGAAATTTATATGCGACCACCTCTGAGGTGACATCTCATGACATGTGAACTTATAGGAATTAATATTAACTATAGAGCGCGCATATCGAGTATGAACTGTTGGCACTAATGTCAACATGTAAAATTATAAAATTAAAGTTAACACAGAGCGCACAGTTATATTAAAACTATCTCAAAACCTAATATTACCTTTATAATATCGGGACCATACACCCACGCGGGCGGAGCCGCGGGAAACAGCTAGTAGATAGAAATGTTACAAATATTAGCCTAATACTAAAACATCAATCAGTTTTAAGTCGCCGTTAAGTCTGACGCTGTCTCTGTTACATCTATGTGTAATGTAGCAACAGACGTTTAAGTTAAGTTGCATTTGGGTATTTGTCGGTCTTCGTGTTTTTTATTCTTCAATACTATTTTATTATTATTGTTACGTAAGGCAGTTATATCAAATTCGCGTGCCAGTTATGTATTAACTTCAATTCGCGTGATTTATCTTCATACTTGAATTTCAAAGTTTTATTATACTTAGATTAAGGAGCCTCTTATGTAGAATAAAGAGCTTCAAGTGTCCTTTTAAAAAGTGGGGTTATCATTAGCTTAAACACCATGATTGTTCTCATTAATACGAACAGCTTTTACTATGGAGATACCTACCTACGAAATCAGAGAAAAATTAATCAGCTGCTCCATACATTTATGTTCACGTAACTCTACTACATAAATAATAATAAATAAATAAATGTGGACAAAATCACATACATTGCTCTGAACACAAAGTAAGTAGCTAAAGCACGCGTTTTATGGAATTCGGAGACAACGAAGCTACCACAAACACCCAGACCCGAGATAATGTAGAAATATGGTTTTCTACATTGACCCGGCCGAGGATCGAACCCGGGACCTCAGAGCTAGCGACACCTTGAAAACCGGTGTGTACGCCACTTGACCACAGAGGTCGTCATAAATCTATGGGGCAGCTGATTTATTTTTTCGCGATTTAGTACGTGTCTCCATAGTAAAAGTTGTGCGTATTAATGAGAAACAATCATAATTATGTTTAAGTTTATTTGATAACCTTATAGCCACTCAGTATATAAAAAGAAAATATAAAAGAAAGTAAATACTTCTCAAATATTAAAAACTTAATACTTAAGTTGATAATGTTACTTAAAACAAACTTAAACATTATAAGAAGACGATGATATACTAAAACAGGTCCAACTAAAAATAACTGTATGGCGACCCGCTCAAACCTGTATTCTTTTAATATCCTTGCAGGTAAAACCGTTTGCAAACCACTAGCTAAAAGTATTTACTGTTAACTTAGCACCCATTTAAAAATCATCAACACCGAATTCCTAAAAACATTACTACTTTTTAAGGTTAAACAACACGTCGCAAATTTCTTAGTTGTTAGTTAACTGTAATTTAGTTTAACTATGTGAACAGTATTTGTATTTATCGATGTATAGTTAAAGTTAAACTAGGTCAGTTTAACCACAAGTTAAGCAAACCAAAGTTAATTGCAAACGGATTCAGTTCAGGTAGAAAAACTCAATAAATTTCCTAATCCGTTTCGTTGATCTGAAGGCTAAGAGTTAAATTTTCACTTCAAGTTAAAACCACACAAACTTAGATATAAAAAGGTCACTTAAAAAAAAAAGAAGAAAATTTCCACGAAATTCACTCACTTATTCTTCTGTTTGACTTAATATAATCCACCATACGTCCAATAGATCTGACCGCCATCGTTGAAATACAAATAAAAAATAAAAAACACTTGAAAATTTTCAAATTTGGAATAGCTCGCGATCGGTTCACCGCCGCATCTCGCGGTACGAATGCGCGGGAGTGACTGGCCGGCGCACCTCGAATCGTTACATTTTACGCTACACTGTTGTTTTTTTTTAGAGTTCCGTTTAACTTGAGCACGGAAACCAGTGTTTACATTTCGTGCGCGCAAAAATGTGAAATTATTTGCTGAGTGTTATTTAATAAGAAGGTCAGGTTGTTAACTGGTGCCTCAGATAGAACAAAGAAGATCTAAATTTTGCCTTATTAAGATTGTTAGCAACGCACTAAGTCGAGGTGCGAATACCCACATGGAGTGCCCTTAGTGAACGTTGCTGACGTAGTTAGTTTTTCTATTGCTCTGGCTGGAGGCCCTTAAGGTTCTCGCCAAGATTCCGGTGAAGCTATCAAAGCCTGCACTTAGGTTAACTGCGTTGATCACATCCAAAAATATATAATAATATCAAAATACGTTTTAAGTATTCCAGTAAACCTATTTCAGTCAAGGATTGAAGCTAGGTGGCCCTCATGTACTTAGATATTGTCATAGGTTGTTTGTAACCAAACACCTCCGAAACGGCTTGGCCGATTTTTATGAAATTTTTCGGTAGGTCTGCGAATAGGTCGTACACTATTCTTATACCCCAGATTTATTTTTATTTATATGGCAAAAATTTTGCCGTGTAAGCTAGTAAATAAATATATTATCAACTGTACTGAACTCCAATATAATAAAAAGGACAGCCGACTCAATCAATTGTCTCATAAATTAACATTAAAAGATCAATGTCAAAGTACACACGCATTTCATGAACCTTGAACTCTTTGGTGCCTACGAATGAGTTTCCGAAGACAGTTAATTTAATGATATCCGTATGTGAAAAGTGTCAAACAAATTAAAATAAATAACCTTTTTAAAGTTCAAAGTAAACTCGAGGTGGACACATGGCTGGATACTCAAACAGAACTCAGTTTTAAGTCGCCTTTACATCTCACGATGTCTCTGTCACTTTAACGTGTAAATTAGCGACAGACAGACATTTAAGAGAGTCTTTAAGTTAAGTTGCGTTTGAGTTCGGGAGTTAATAATGTGTAATTAAGGATATAAGTAGTTAATTATTACGTCTTAAGGAATTGTTGATCAAATTAGGAACAGGATGAAATTTAAAAGTCAGGGTTAAGTTTGTGGTTTGAAATACAGATTTTAAGTAATTATTGTGAAAGTAAATACATAAATAACTAGCTGTTTCCAAAGCTCCGCCCATGTGCATTTCCTTTCTCAGGCTTTACACTATCTGTGTACCAAATTTCATTTAAATCGGTTCTTTAGTTTTGGCGTGAAAGCGCGACAGTCAGACAGACAGACACGAGTTACTTTCGTATTTATAATATTAGTAAGGTTTACTACTTAGCCCTCTTCTAAGGTTCTCCTAAGGTTTACTGTGCCCGACAGGGTCCATATTGATCTTTTATGTTATACCACCTATTTAACACATATGGAATGCAATATAGAATTGAATAGGTGTGCGGACTGGGTATCAGAAGGAAATATCCATTTTGTCCGCCTGATACATAAAAAAATAAAAAAATGTAGTATTATTTCTTTTACCAAATCAATAAAAAATTACAAAGTTAAAGCACTTTAAAGTTCAGGAAAAGGGGCTTGTGACGTCACTTGTGGGTAAAAATTGTAGCTACAACTGCCGTCACGCGACATTTCCATGCACTGTATCTTTCTCATTGTTTGATTAAATAAAAAAGAAAAAATATGTGTCTAATATTTTTTAATAGTCTATGTGACAAGTAAATAATAAAATAGTCCGGTACTGTATTCAATTAAGAAATAAGAAAGTAGATAACGATGTTTTCGTTATTTTTACCACACTTTTCCCTCTCGATAAAACGAAAGAATTTATAACAAAAATCAACATCTTAATAGCTTAAGACAAGAATGAGAAATAAAACTCGCAATTATACATTAAGGAAAACCCTTTTGAGGTCACAGATAAAGTAGAAATCTACTAGATTGCTTTGTGTGTGATTTAGACAATTATCTTGTCTAATATATAAAAACTCGATGTGTCGAAATGTTATACTATACATACATACAACGTATATACTTGCTAAACAATAATTGACCACATATAAATGTAATAAAACACCTTCAATAAAAAAAAACAAAAACTACAAAGTCGATTTTGATAAAATTTATATGGGACCAGCTCTAAGGCATACCTACCCATATATCTAAGAACTAGCTGTCCCCCGCGACTTTGTCCGCGTGTTTTAGTTACAACGGTTTTTCATTTTGCAATTGTTTTCATTTATGCTCCGCTCCTTTTGGCCGTAGAGTAATTTATATACTTTATAACCTTCCTCAATAAATAGGCTATACAACAATGAAATAATTTTTCAAATCGGACTAATAGTGATCAACCTGAGATTAGCGCGTTCAAAGAAACTCTTCAGCTTTATAATATTAGTATAGATAAGATTTTTTTATTCGATCCATAATTACTGGAGATTTCGCAAAAAAAAATCAACGCTTGAATTGAGAACCTCCTCTTTTTGCAGTCGGTTTAATTAAAATAACGAACTCATGTAGAGGTTCTTTAAATGTCTATACCCAAGTACTTCTCTATCTCGCTACTATCCATTCATGTGACAGCTCATGGCTGCCACATGTGACTATTTAGCCATACTGACACAAAAAAACAATAACTGATAGTCAAGTGTAGGTCACCATGGTAACTACCACCGCGCTCGTCGCAGCGGGTTCGATCCCCACGTGAGACAAACATTTGTATCTGAGACAAATGGTTATTCAGGATCAAGGATTAAATATCCTATTTTGCGAGTCGTTACAAAATAAATAGCAATAAAACAAGACACAAACAACAACACAGTTCGACTCGCGCCACCACCGCCGCCGCGTCAGCTCATGATTAGGGACTCCTATTGAGTCTGAAACTAGTCGGGCGATCCCGAAAATATACGTGAGTAAACCGTTTGTTTTAAATAAATAAAACAAGAATTAACAAACCCATTACATTCATAGACAGAGGTACGTATCTTCTTTAATAATGAACTACGGAACCAAGAAACAATCACCGCACCCCCGCCATTTTGTTTACAGCGAGACTGCGCAACTGTGGTCAGTTACAAGAATCGTTAGACTGTGCAAAATTATGGAGCGGTTAACTCACGAGGAGATATTGCACAAGGAGTTACCTACCTCCTTGGAGAAGTAGCTTGAATATGATAATAATATCTATAATATCTTGAGACAACTCACACACGGCCATCTGATCCCGAACTAGGCAGAGCCTGTATTATGGCAACCAGACAACTGATAAACATACTTATATATTTCTAAATACATACATATTATAGATAAATTACACCCAGACCCAGAACAAATGATCGTGCTCATGACACAAATATTGTCTTGGGTGGGAATCGAACCCACGACCTCCGGTTTAGCAGTCAGGGTCACTAAACACTAGACTGTTATTTTTCATTTACATGATCATATCGTATCCATCTTGACAACCTCCGTGGTAGAGTGGCGTACACACCGGTTTTCAAGGGGTCGCCAGGTCCCGTGTTCGATCCCCGCCCGGGTCAATGTAGAAAAACCACTTTTCGACATTGTCTCGGGTCTGGGTGTTTGTGATACTTTCGTTGTCTCTGAATTCCATGACACAAGTGCTTTAGCTACTTACTTTGGGTTCAGAGCAATGTATGTGATGTTGTCCACATTTATTTATTTATTCATCTAATCAGGAGTTTCGGCATAAGATCTGCTAGCTCTTGTCCAGCTGTTCCTACAGCAATCATAATGATTGTTTTTGAGATATCAGTTCCCCAACTACTTATTGTTTGATATAAATTCGCAGAACACATCACTCCATACGTTTTAAAACAATATAGGTTAGTATTGTCATGTTTGCTAATTATTATCGATACATTAAATTGAGTTCATCAAGATATAGGCATAAAAAAATATGATAAAAGATTAAATAATGATGTAAAAATCCATACGTCGATATTTTCGCATAAACGTCTGTCGTCGCACGGAAAATCACTTAAATCAGTAAACGAGCGCAGTACTAGCGATGCGCACGCTCTATGCTTGTCTATGCTCACTCTAAGGAATTTATATTCAGTAAATAGTAATCCCTATTTTTATCAGAACACCAGTTCGTCTCGCGATACCGCCACGTCATGAGCTCGTGATTATAGGGTCCGTTCGGGCTTGAAGCTCGGGCTTCTACGATAATAATCGGTGAGTAAAGCCGTTTACTTCTGTATAATGATTGTGAGTCTCCAGATCTCCCACAAAATCTCACTATAGTAATGTATTGAGCGTTCAGGTGTTAGTTAACGGACGTGCACATCCGTCAGTGACATATACAACATACAGTAGAGCGTGAGACAACTCCAGTTGCAAATCGTGTTCAGCGAAAAAAACTATTAAAAGAAAGAAAGAAAAACATTTATTGTAACACCAAAGAGCGCGCACAACGGCTTATTAACTAAACGTAAAATAATCTATTACTAATATATAAAGATGAAGAGTTTGTTTGTTTGTTTGAACGCGCTAATCTCAGTAACTACTGGTACGATTTGAAAAATTATTTCAGTGTTGGATAGCCCATTTATTGAGGAAGGCTATAAGCTATATAACATTACGCTGCGACCAAAAGGAACGGAGCACAAATGAAAAAGGATGCAAAAATAAAAAACCGTTGAGAACAAAACACGTGGGCAAAGTCGCGAGGGACAGCTAGCAATTATAATAAAAGAACAAAAAAAACAATAATAAAAACAGCAATATTAAATAAAAAGAACAACAAATTTACCTAACAAAATAAATTATTTTAATTGTACACTTTTATATATTACTAGCTTTTGCTCGCGACTTCGTCCGCGTGGAGTAATGACTTCCGTCAGACACCCTTTTCTCCCCTTTGGGGGGGAATTTCCAAAAAACCTCTCTTAGTGGTAGCCTACTCCTCCCAACAAACACACATGCCAAATTTCAGCTCTTTACGATCAGTAGTTTCGGCTGTGCGTTGTCTGTCAGTCAGTCAGTCAGTAACGGAAGAGTTTTATATATATAGATTATTATATTATACAAGCTGTTTACTGCGACTCCGCCCGCGCGGGTGTCGGTTATCGCGGCAAAAAGTAGCCTATGTCCTCTCTCAGGCTTTAGACTATCTGCGTGCCAAATGTCATTTAAATCGGTTCAGTACTTTTGACGTGAAAGCGCGGTAGACAGACAGAGTTACTTTCGCATTTATAATATTAGTAAGGATTGAACTATGAAACTAGTTGTTTCTTAATAGATGTTCATGCTTAACAAATCAGAGAGTTAGTAGGCCTACAGCGAGACTAAATTCATTATCATTGTTTGTTTAGCAAAAAAGTCGGGTCAACTGTCCAACCTTTGGTTAAAGAAAAAATGTCAAAACAATGTCATAGAAAATCTATTTGAGTCAGGGTCAAGTTTATCATTTGAGACTTTAATTGAATACTTATATTAAGAGGTGGTTATAATACACGATGTTAGATTTAACGAGACTTATAGACGACAAAGTTTTAGTTCAAATAGAGTATTAAAAAGAGCGAGTCGGACTCGCGCACCGAGGGTTCCGTACAAACCTGTAGGTACATAAGTAAAAGTTCCCATCAACGCCAACCCATCACGATGATCGAGTCATAGTCGTAGTTATGGTACATTTATTGCAAAATGAAAAAAAAAATAATTAATAACTTTTTTATTATATGATGTAACTAAAAATTTACGGTTTTCGCAATTTTTCCTTTATCTTTATGAGTAACATAGGCTACATCTGTGGTACTCGTGCGCTGCCGATGTATATACCGATATATTGTCAACTATAGTTAAGTGAACAAGTACTTATATTAAAAGCAAATATTGCCACACTAGACGCCATCAACGTAGTTACTTAAATATTTCTGCCATCTTGTCTAAACAAACTATGTCATCCGTTTACCTTCAAAATAAAATATAAGCCAAATTATTACACTTCTTTAACAGATTTTTGTCAACCATATTGGTTTGAGAACTCTTTGAAAGCATTTTCCTGTTTTATTAGGTATATTACCCAGTAATTGGGTAGTGGAGGTCAAATAGCCAGACCCTCTATGTGGCCTGGTTTTGTAATAACTCCAGCGTGTAACTGTGCCACTGCAGGCCTCTCATAAAGAGAACAAGCATTGATCACACGCTTGTGAGCTGCCCCACGGTGAGGTGCCATTACCAGTGCTGTTAATAACACCAGCCTGTAACTGTCCCACTGCAGGCCTCTCATACAGAGAACGAGCATTGATCACCACGCTTGTGCTGCCCCACGGTGGGGTCGTTAATAACACCAGTCCCACTGATATGATCAGTATACTAACACAAGTTTAGCCATCAGGTATCCGTCCATTTTATCATTGACACAATTTTAAAACCACAATCCTCAGATATGAAAACATATCGCTCAATGAGTGTATGTTATAAAAACATTTCTCTCTTAGCGTATTATAATAAAAAGATTTCATATTGTTTGAAATTTTACACATTTAACGTTGTATGGAATTAGAATTATGTAATCTTTTTAAACGTAAAGAAGATTTTCTTTTGACTGTAGTGTATACTTGTAGAGACTGTGTCGATCTAGTGGTCGCAAGCGCCTGCAGTGCACGACGTCAGTTTTGAATACCGAGTCGGGCCAAAAATATTTATCCCACCAAAAACATTTTCATGTAAAATGTTGCCAAGACGAGACCATATGACTCGTAATGTCAAAAAGTTATCAGATTAAAAAATCAAAATAAAAATCAAAACTCATTTATTTAAATTAGGCTAAAAAGTAGCACTTTTAAACGTCAAAATAATAAAATAGACAGCACCCGATTTGCCCACCTTACACCGCTTCCTAAGTGCTCTAGCTGTGGAGAAGAAACGGAGCAACAAACTCCGCAGCAGCACGCTGTCTTACTGAATAACAATAATACAAAATATAATTTAGGGACCGCGCCAAATAAACAAGCGTTTGAGGTCCATTATGTAATTAACGTAGATTCAAGCTTTTAACTCTACTAGGCATATATCTGGAAACTTTTTGACAGTGCGAGTTAAATCCAAACCCAAGTTAGGCATGATGGTTAAAAAAAAAGGGCGAAACTTTTAGAAAAAGGTAGATAGTGCCCTTGCACTTCGCTTGGCTCGTCTTGGGGGCACCTAATAACTCTCGCGTCGCCTAATCTCTCTTGAGAGAAACCGTCTTGACCGAAATTCGGTCAGGAGTATATTATAATCTAAAACACAGTTCAATTTGTTGTAAAACCTGATGTAAACTAATGGCTGATTTAACCAACGCCCGATATATTTTATTCGTGGAATAAAATTGATGTCTTTTCTTTTTTGACAGTAATAGATTTTGTATGGAAGAGCAAATTGACCAAAATTCTAAATTATTCCTCGGATATACTTAGATTTTGCCCAAAACTTCTAAATTCCTCGAATATAATTATCTGGCGTTAGTAAAATCAGTCCTTAATGTAATTAATTGGACCAAAGATTAATAAACACTTGACTTAAAGCAAACCCGAGGGCTTAAGCTAGTTTATACACTATAAACCACAGCCATTAATGAGCAATATTTAGGTAACCGACTTAGCAAAGAGTGGTAATATTTTCGCCATCACTCAAGGTTAACTTAACTAATAGGTATTTATCATGAACTTAACGGTTACTTAAGAACCGAAGAGGTTTTTAAAACCCTTGGTTTATTTATTTAAAACTATAAAGGTGCGCCCACACCGCGGTTAACTTCTGTGGAGTACAACTGTGAGGCACGGTACATAATATTTGTTAACTATCTGTAACTTACTATAATGTTGAATGCTTAGAGTATGCAAAAGCAAGCATAGAGTACGCGCATTGCTAGTGGCCCGTTGTTAAATGGAAAGTATTTAATGTAAGTACCTACTCGCTAGTTTAAGGATTTTCCGTGCGACGACAGATACGAAAATATCAATGGTTCTGATATTAATAGAGTAATTAAGTTTTAAGATTAGATTATATGTATAATAACTTTCGTGAGGAGTAATCATATTTATTTAAAAAAAAAACGGTTTACTCACGCATATTCTCGGGATCGCCCGACTAGGTTCAGACTCAATAGGAGTCCCTAATCATGAGCTGACGCGGCGGCGGTTGTGTCGCTGTAGTTCGACTCGCGACATACGCGAATATACGTGAGTAAACCGTTTTGTGTTAAATAATTAAAAGTTATACAGTACTTAAAAACAAACTACGACAATTAGAAGGCAAGTAAAAAGGCATTAAAGTTTGTTGTGAGGATGTATGTTTGTTTGTAACTCTTTCACGCAAAAACTATAAACGGATTTGGGCAAAATTTGGCGAACAAATAGTTAATATCCTGAATTAACACATAGGATACGTTTTATCCCGATAACTTCATGGACTCAGAAGCTAAGAGGGACAAACCGCGGGGCACAACTATCCGTTTAGGCGCGATTGGTCCAATTCGCGATTGGTCCAATGTTCAAAAAAAGGTCCAATTCGCAGTTGGTCCAATTCGCGGTTGGTCCAATTCGCGATTGGTCCAATTCGCAGTTGGCCCAATTCGCGATTGGTCCAATTCGCAATTGGTCCAATTCGCGATTGGTCCAATTCACAATTGGTCCATTTCGCGATTGGTCCAATTCACAATTGGTCCAATTCGCGATTGGTCCAAAATGGAAATTATACAATATATGTATATACTAGCTTTTACCCACGGCTCCGCCCGTATGACAGACTTACAGACAGGAGACAGACACAGACAGAGAGACAGACACAGACAGACAGACAGACACACAGGCAGATAGACACAGAGAGAGTTTATTATAATTATCATGTATCGGTACGTTTTTTAACATTCTATCAATAATTAATCTATGCTAATATAATAAAGCTGAATAGATTATTTGTATTAGTACAAAATATCAATATGATAAAAATATATAAAAATGAATTAATTAAATGATTTCAATTAAATTATTTTAATTGAAATCTAATTTCTAATATTTCATTAATACATGATTACTGCATTATCGGTTGCAAAAACAAAACTCACAGGAATATCGCCGGAATTGAGGGTAGGTAGTAAAATAATTGGTGTGTGTCACAACAAATCTGTCATATTGTATTATGTGGTTTTGAGATTGTGGCATTAGTCGTTGCATTTGAGCTCTGTACTTGAATAATTTATAATTCTGTTTAAAATGGATGGAACAAAAAATTAACAGTTTGAAATTCTAAAAAATGAACGTGGTAATGATACACTGATTTATAAAAGATATCGGTATAATCTGAATATAAATAATAAAAATGGAAGTTCGTTGTGGAGGTGTAACAAAAAAAAATATGTATTGCTTCTGTCACCATAGACGCAACGAGGAGAACTATTTTAAGGAAATCTAAAACAGGACATACTTGTGAGTCAGATTGCAATTACAAAATAGCAAAGATAACTACATTAATGAAAAAAGCGGTATGCATTGATTTAGGTCAAGTGCAAAATATTTTTGAAGAAATGACTCGAGATTTAAATCCCAGAAATATTCCCAAATTTAGGTTTAGTTAATTTAGCTCGGAAGAAATATTTAGAAACAAATATATTGAGCACAAAAAATTTAAAGTTGCCAGAAGCACTTACAGATAAATTCTTGTTAATTGAAGATGAAGGTGAAAACAATGAAAAAAAATTTATATTCGGGACCAAATTAGGTAGAAAAATCTTTTACTTCTATTCTTTTATTCATTATATTATCATACCTTTGATCAAATATATATGGTCATAGTTCTTTCTCCCTTATCTTATTGAGATAAGCAAGAGAAAAACCATCTTTTTATCATATATATTTGATGAAAGATTTGATAAAATAATAATCACGAAGGTACGATTATAGTACTTTTTTTTTTCATTTTGTTGATTTGTTACAAATGTACAAAACTACTAATTGGTAGGAGCTTGAAACACGAGATATGACTTAAAATATGATTATGAATAAATATATTACAATATTTGTACTTAAAAATGACATTTTGTATAATTTTGGAAATACCTTTATATTGGACCAATCTCGAATTGGACCAACCGCGAATTGGACCAATCGCGAATTGGACCAACCGCGAATTGGACCAATCGCGAATTGGACTAATCGCGAATTGGACCAATCGCGAATTGGACCAACTGCGAAATGGACCAATCGCGAATATGGTGAATTGGTCCAATCGCGAATTGGACCAATTGCGCCTAAACGCAACTATCTAGTACCAAACACAGTGATGTGCGTAGCATAGTAAATGGTCAACGGACTGCGCTCGCGCAGATTTCACTTGAGTTTCCGTGTTGAAATTTATGTTATGTGGTTAATAACGACTGGAAAAAAATGTTGAATTACCTACCTAGTTAAGTAAACATTTTAAAACAGATTCGATTCTTCGACACTGATATAATAGAACTAAGTAGTTTTCTTTTAAAGTTACTTAGATTGTCTAGAAAATATTTAATACTGGTAGAATACTTATATATATAAAAAAATATAGGTATGACATGAACTAAAATACATTTTATAAAACAAACTTCCGTGGTCGAGTGGCGTACACACCGGTTTTCATGGTGTCGCCAGCTCTGAGGTCCCGGGTTCGATCCCGGACGGGTCAATGTAGAAAACCCCTTTTCTACATTGTCTCGGGTCTGGGTGTTTGTGGTACCTTCGTTGTCTCTGAATTCCATAACACAAGTGCTTTAGCTACTTACTTTGGGTTCAGAGCAATGAATGTGATGTTGTCCACATTTATTATTATGTATTTAACTAAAATACATATTTAAAAACAAAGTTTCCCCTCGACTCTGTCTGCACGCCATAAACTCAAAAACTACCAAACGTGTCAAATGGTTTTCAACAATGAATAGTGTGATTTAAAAGGAAGGTTTTGTGTATAATTTATTAATCTTTTGACTACCCGTGCGTAGTCAGGGTCAGTCGCTAGTTATTTAATAAAAACAATGAAATTTGAACAAATTCAAATTCCAATTTCGGCATGTAAAAACGAAGCATTGTTTGTTTTGAATGTTGTGTACAGTTGTAACTGGACTTCAGGTTCACTCAATTTATATTACTAAGGCTACTACTTTGTATTGTTTTGATCTGTTGTCTATATCTGTACCTATTGAATAAAAAAAAATAAAATAACTAATTTTATTTACAATCATTTACTAATCAGGAAAAAATCTACCATAATATAATACACATACATCGGTCAAAGGTACATAAATTGTTTATATTTTGTTTAACTAAACGCCTACAAAAAATATATTAGCATTAGACATACGAATAATAAAATTGCTTAAGTTTATTTGTTAGTCGCCGCGCGCTCCGCTGAACATGACATAAAAACCGGACAAGTGCGAGTCTGACTCGCGTACCACAGGTTCCGGACCTACAAAGTTTGCTGATTTTCACGGTTAATTCTCCAAAAAACATACTTTACTGGGCGGTTGAAAAAAATATTCGGAGCCTATTATCTGATTCCATTTGGTAGGATTCACAAACTTTAGAACCAAGAAAACAGTAGAATAATAATTCTGCATTGGCATTGTATTAGACTATTGAAATTCATTCAAAATTATTTTAATTATTATTTACGCATTAACGGATGCGGAGCGAATATTTGTAATTAAATACAAATAGTAGAAAAAAAACTTAAACCTTTGGCGCGTCAAGCAAGAAGTCGCAGATTCGAGACCTGCCTGAGGTTTAAGTAAAATAAATAAATAAAAATAAAATAAACAGACATTTATTGCTACTAAAAACAAAAACATGGAACATATTATTAAATATCAGTCTGGAGACTAGCAAAAGAAGATGGCTCAGCTAATGCTGTACCGGGACGAGCACGACCCGTCACAGCGCTGATTTTCAGCCATTCCTACTCCCTAAGTTGTAATGCGGGAGTTGCAAGACAAGCTGGCTACACAAGTCGCAGGATAACTTCTTAAAATCTATTTTGTAATATAAAAATAATAATAAGATTTTCTTTCTACTATTTTTTTAAAGATTATTTTAAACTTTATTGTTTTTGACATTTTTACATTATATATATCCTAAATATTTACAAACTTAACTATATACATAACTAAACTTAACTAATAAAATCTCAAAAAAATAGCGTCATAAAATTTATCCACATCTCTGTCGACTGGAAGTTTACCTAAAAGGCTGGCGGCATTGCCACGTTGTATGGCAATGCTTATTCTCTGTCCAAGGTAAAAGCCAGCCTTTGGGTCACGCGAGGAGTCAACAAAACGTTTTTCCAGATATTTCTACTATTTGTATTTAATTACATTAATTAAATACTAATTCCTTAAATTGAGGTATGTAGATTAACAGGCAATTTAGCAATATATCTATTATCTCTACTCTATACATAACCAAGATGGCTTCGAAACTACAAAACACGCGTGTGACATCCTTGACACAATCTAAATGTCATTGACAACCCGTTCAACCAGTTATTCAATACATTTTGTGACTTTTAGAACTTCAATGTTAATTAATTAATTAATCAACGACTCGTTTTTGACTAAACTGTGTTAAAAAAGTCGCTTATTTCGCATGTTTTTTTATACTTGGTAGCAGAAATCCCTACTAATAATATAAATGCGAAAGTAACCTGTCTGTCTGTTACACTTTTATGGCTAAACTGCTGAACCGTTTTTTTTTTGGAAGAGATTTTTGCAATTATCCTGAGCGCAGGCTTTGACTGCTTCACCGGACTTTGGAGTTAAGATACCTACTATGCCAGACATACTCACATTATTAAATAATAATAATACCAGCCTATAAATGTCCCACTGCCGGGCACAGGCCTCATAATTATATAGAAGACACGAGCATTGATCACCACGCTTGCTCACTTGCGGATTATCAATTTCAGATTCCAATTTTGGGAATCCAGGTTTCACTATTTGTTAAATATATTTATAGTTTACCATCTTAACAGTGTGGGTCACACACCTTCTACGTCAAGATTTTCTTCTTCTGTCTAGCCTATTCCTAAGCTATGTTGGGGTCGGCCTTCAGTATTACCGGATTCAGCTAATTACCATATCTTACATGGAGCGACTGCCTATCTGACCTCCACAACCCATTTTACTGAGTAACACAGTATGTTAAAATAAGACTGGTTGTCACAATTGTAATGACTTAACGACTACCAAAGATCAACAGATGACAGTCGAGACCAACAATTTAACGTGCTTTCCGAGGTACGGAGGGGACTCGTTATGTTCACAAATGGTCACCCATACACGGACCTACCGCGGCGAGCGCGGCTTAACCTTCATTATCGGTCAAACCTTACATTTTCCCTTTCAAGACTTACACTTTGCCACGAGCACCTATCAAGATTTATATATAGGTACCTACACTCGACCTATAGACACTCGAATTGAGAACATTTAATTTTCTAACAAAATAACTATCTTATATTAATTAAAACCTCCCACACGTGTAATTAATCAATTAGCTAAATAACAGATCAAACCATAAAACTAACGAGTAGTTAATTCATTTATAACGATTAGTTAAGACATATATTCTTAATCAACTGTAATTAGATAATCTCTTGTGATTCGAATAATATTAATTGCTTTTTCTGTGAAATCCCTCCTTCAAGGAAGAATTATTTTTATTGTTGCCACTTTTCCCCTTAGACAAGTGACATCTACATTTATAATAGCTAAGATGTAGATTTTGTGAAGTTAGGCCTTATAAAGTTAGAGCGTGTAGAGTTAGAAGCTTGGCTCTACATTAGACCTGATAACTTTTCGACAGTGCGAGTCATATGGTCTCGGCTAGGCAATATTTTACATGAAAATGTTTTTGTTGGGATTATATAACCTTAGAGGATTAAGGGAGTAAACTATAGAGCGCGCATATCGAGAATAAACTGTTGGCACTAGTATGAACATGTAAAAACGTAAAATTTGTGTCAAAACAGAGCGCACCGTTTTATTAAAACTATGTCAAAACATAATATTACCCTTTTTTTTTTTTTTTTTTTTTTTTTTTTTTGTTTGAGCGGGGGAATCCTCATGGACACCCGCTCACTCGGGGGAGCGAACGGGTAGTGTCAGACTCTTACTGACTAAACCTGAACCGCCGTGCTACGTCATCCGCGTGTTGTGTTGGTGCGTGGCAATGCATTGCAATTCATCACGCACCAACCGCGGGTCCGCCGGCCAATAGGGGCCAGCGGATCACTATCGTGATGGTTTGGAGACCGACGTGTAAAGAGCGTCGGCCTCTCCGCCTCATACTGGAGCCACACCCGTAGCACGGAATGCGGCCCCCCGTCGTGGGTCCTATAGTCGGACGACAGACACCCCCGTGTCCATCGCCCAGGACCCTAGTTAGGGCGGGAGGGCGCGCTCATACGCGGCCCTGCGCCGCCCCAACCTAATATTACCCTAATAATATCGGAACCGTCGATATTCTCGCATAAACGTCTGTCGTCGCACGGAAAATCACATAAATCTGTAAACGAGCGTAGTGCTTTTAGCTAAAAATGTGCTTACGCTTGGCATAAGGGGCTACTAGCGATGCGCGCGCTCTATGCTTGTCTATGTTTACTGTAAGATTATTACAATATAACATTATAGTAATTCCTTTAAATGAAAAAAGACTTAAATTTTAATTACTATTATTTAACCATCTGCTCTAATACAAATTTCTTTATCATATTATCCTAAAAACATCTGTAGCTTGATCAAATATTTGTATACACTGAACTACTACACCAATCGCCAACATTATGTTATAAATTTATTAATAAGAAATAATAATAATTAAGGCCTTGTTTAACACATCCAAGTAATGCACATAATAGTTACTTTCGGATTACTGTTAATAGGCACGTAAAAGATATGTGTATCTTACGCCTATTTTACAAATATTTAAGTTACTTAGTACAAATAAATCAATGAAATTATATTAAAATTCACTTACCGAACGTCAAAATGCGGTCTAGTATAACACTGTTGTCATGACAACCGAAAATCAACATTTTAATAGTTAAGTAAAAACGTTTTCGTTTGAACGCGCTAATCTTATAAAACTACCACTCTGATTTAAAAAAATATTTTTGTATTTCATAGCCTAATTCTCGAGGAAGGTTATAGGCTATTTAACATCATGTTACTTGTCTTGGAAGAATCGATAAGCGAGTGAAACCGCGGGCCACAGATACCTAATCTATACTATAATACTATATAATATTATAAAGCTGAAGAGTTTGTTTGTTTGTTTGTTTGTTCGTTTGAACGCGCTAATCTCAGGAACTACTGGTTCGAATTGAAAAATTCTTTTTGTATTGGATAGTCTGTTTATTGAGGAAGGCTATAGGCTATATAACATCACGCTACGACCAATAGGAGCGGAGCATAAATGAAAAATGTTGCAAAAATAAAAAACCGTTTAAACTAAAACACGCGGATAAAGTCGCGGGGGACAGCTAGTACAATATATAGATGAAGATATGGTCTATATGTACCAAGATTACTATCATCTTTGGCAGGTGAAGACCATAAAACAAAACTTAAACATACATGTGTTTTTATCCACTTCTTAGAAGGATAACATTTAAAATAATATAATCTTAGCTTAATTCTATTTTTTTTTGTATGGTATATCAAGAATGTCTTGATATATTTTTTGCGTCCGTCTTTCTTATAAACAATCTTATACCTACCTACTTGTTTTTATTCAAAACTTGTTTGTGTTTATTTATAATTCCTTAACTTGATCTACAGATTAATAATATTATACTTACTGAGAAGAACGTTTATAAATTATATTTAATATACAAGCCTGTAACTGTCCCACTGCAAGCCTCTCATACAGAGAACGAGCATTGATCACCACGCTTGTGAGCTGCCCCACGGTGGGGCGCCATTACCGAAGCTGTTAATAACACCAGCCTGTAACGGTCCCACTGCAGGCCTCTCTTAGCGAAAACCATATTATATCTGGTTCAGGGTTTTAAGTCTTAGAATAGTGTACGAACATACTTTAACTAGCCAGGGATAGAACCTTCAATTTTGTAAGACGGTTTTTTCACGTCCCGGGTTCGATCCCCGGTCGGGTCAATGCAGAAAACAACTTTTCTACATTATCTCGGGTCTGGGTGTTTGTGGCACCTTCGTTCTCTGTGATTCCATACTTAAATCAAAATATTTTATTTCGAGTAGGCCTTTTCAGGCACTTTCAAAACGTTAAATGTATCTAGTTGCGCGGTTCCAAAATGTCACTCCTATAGAGAAGAACCGGCAAGAAACTCCATAAAAAAGTGCTTTAGCTACTTACTTTGGGTTCAGAACAATGTATGTGATGTTGTCCATATACATTTATTATTATTTATTGCACATACCAAACATCAACCAAAATTTTAATCTGTACAAATTATTCCGGTTTATTTAACGTCAGTTACATGTAACTAACCTTTTAAGTAACAATCGTGAGGTATACGTAAGTATATAACGTGTTTACATAAGGAAGTTATGTATTAAAGAAAAAACGAGCATCAGGAAATCATCTAAGTATGTAACAAAAAAGATTTTCACACAAACGTAGTTCTCATGCCAAAAAAGACTTGAAAGAAATCGTAAAGGCTTTAAACATTAAATTCAAAACTCATTTATTCAAAATCTATACTAATATTATAAAGCTGAAGAGTTTGTTTGTTTGAACGCGCTAATCTCAGGAACTACTGGTTCGAATTGAAAAATTCTTTTTGTATTGGATAGTCCGTTTATTGAGGAAGGCTATAGGCTATATAACATCACGCTACTACCAATAGGAGCGGAGCATAAATGAAAAATGTTGCAAAAATGAAAAACCGTTGAAACTAAAACACGCGAACAAAGTCGCGGGGGACAGCTAGTATAGGGTATGAACTACAAAGTAACACTTTTTGAAAATCAATTATTTAATGGACGTCTTAGAGTATACATAGATAAGGATAGAGTGCGCGCATCGCTAGTAGCCCGTTGTACCGAGCGTACGCAAATTTTTAGCTGTAAGTACTACGCTCGTTTACTGACTTAAGTGATTTTCCGACGACAGACGTTTATGCGAAAATATCGACGGTTCCGATATTATTAGGGTAATGAAAGGTTTTGAGATAGTTTTAATAAAACGGCGCGCTCTGTTTTGACACTAATTTTACGATTTTTATAGTTCAAGCTGGTGCCTACAGTTCATACTCTATATGCGCACTACAGTTTACTTATTTTTTCTCTAATATAGACTCTCATTCACTTTTTACTGTTTGCTAAGTGCTCGCTGTTTTGTCAAAACATGTTTTAAGGTGATATTATTTTTTTTTTCTAATGTCATATAAATTGTATTATTCTATCTATGCTTTTTAAGTTAAATATAGTTATGTTTGTTAATAATTATAATACTTTAGTTACTAATTTGTTATTTCAGTGTTATTTCTATATGCAAGAACGCAACTTTTAATATTTGTACGCCTTATAGGCAAAACATGATAGTTCCTTATTATATTTCTTAACACCTTGTGCGTGTCTACTTACTCATGTTTTGAACAAATAAACAAACTTTATCTTTATCTCTGGCTGTGTAGAGAAAACGGCGTAACAAACTCCCCAACAGCACTAACTTTACCAACTACAAAAGCTTACTCATTTATTTAACCATCTTAAGGAAGCATTGACGGGCCTGTTGGTCTAGTGGTCAGTGACCCTGACTGCTATACCGGAGGTCGTGGGTTCGATTCCCACCTAGGACAAATCTTTGTGTGATGAGCACGATCATTTGTTCTGTGTCTGAGTGTAATTTATCTATAATATGTATGTTTTTAGAAATATTTAAGTAAGTTTATCAGTTGTCTGGTTGCCGTAATACAGGCTCTGCCTAGTTTGGGATCAGATGGCAGTGTGTGAGTTGTCGCAAGATATTATTATAATTATGTTAAATTATGTGAATCTAGGATTATAAATAAAGCATGTTGTATTTACTTAAACAACACATTCCATTTACGTGAATTTCAAGCAACATTATTGACTATAGAGAATAAAAATAGTTTTATGTAAAACATATAAATAAAATCGAAATATATAAAACCACAAATAATAATAGGTTATATGTATAGTTTGTACGTTAAAATTTAGTATGTAATCTTCGAAACTACTCATCCGATTTCAGAAAATCTTTCACTGTAAGATAGCTACGCTATTAAACAGTTTCATAATATGGTAAATTAGAAATGTCGAGGCAAGCGAAGGCGCGGTTCAAAGCTATGTCATACTAGCTGATCTAGCAAATGTTGTTTTGCAAGGGCCATCCTATCACCTAAAGGTATAACAAATAGCCTACGAACTATTGTAAGACCTACCAAAAATACATGAAAAAAATAGTAGGTCAAGCAATTTCGGAGGATGTGCACTGTGACACGAGATATTTAATATATTAGAAGGGAACAATTTAACACATAATTCTTATGCATACCTAGACTGTTGTTAGATAAATAAATAAATATGATCTCAGTAATACGTAGATACATATGAGTATATCCCAAGAATGTATTTTTCCCCTAATTATAAATAGCATACATATACAGGAATGAACTTTTCAATGCAATCTACAGGAAAAGTATCCTTAATACTGGAGATACCAAATTATACTCAAAGGAAAACATACTTTTGTTTTTAAAATAAATCAACAATTTTTTGAAAATTTACTTGCTTGGGTTAAATGCATAACATTCTGTACTTTTTTGGCATCAATCGAAAAGTTTCAAATCTCTTTAACAAACATTTTTTATTAAATAAAAAGAAAACCTTGAAATTTAAACTTACAAATTCAATGGATCTCGATAAAGCACTATTTAGCATCTTGAGAACTATTTGTACTGGAATTTAGCAAAATGGTTTCTTACAAATCTGTGATACAATTGTAATTTTATTGTTGAAATTATCAAAACGAATAATAATAGTTATTTTTCATCTTATATTGTACTAAACATCTTGAGATTTTATTAACGCAATCTATTGTTTTAAAACAAATGCTTTTGAAATTCGCTGTCTGGTGACTATTGAATAATCATCTTAATAGGCACAAGGCAAAAGAAAAAAACATACAGGCTTGACAAGATATAGTTTAAGATGTTATAATCATGATATTTTAAAACCAAAATTTGAGTTTATTTTCAATATTAAGTATACTATTTAACTAACTGGCATTTTATTTTTGATCCTGTATTTATTTATCGTTATGTTTATTATTTTTAAGACATAAGTTTAATTGGCACAGAAACGGAAAGGCATATAAAAGAGAGGCATGTGTACTGTATACTGTATACTGTGCCCAGCAGTGGGTTATCAAAACCTATAATTAATTATCTTACATACTATAAAAAATAAACAAAAATACTCACACCACTTCCTAAGGAAAGCACTCGTCAGTTTCGCGCACAGTTTATCACGGCCTTGCATTTTGAATTAAAAAAAAAACTTTCAAAAAAATTAAATAATTTTCAAAATATTTTTTCGCACCACTTAACACTCACTCATGCTTCACTCACTGCACTATATCCATTTATTGTTTATACGTCCGTCCGGCGCGGTGGTGGCGATTCAACTGACGCTCTATGTTAAAAGAGCGTCGTGAAACTGCGTGTGCGCACCTGTAACCAATCGATATTATTATGTTATTGAGTATGCGTGGCGTTTGTATGTTTAGCTGCAAATCACATGGAATAAGGATTTATGGGAGAAAACTAAACACACACAGTAAAAGTAGGTATTATATGGGACTGTTGATCATGGTTAGAAGAATATCGACTATAAAACTGATAGCCGAGGGGTATATCACCACGCTAACTAACAGTGTGCGCGACGTGCTGCGGGATAGGACAAACATGCGCATAGAACAAACATTTGCTTTTTTTTTTGGAAGAGATTAACGCAGTTTACCTGAGCGCAGGCTTTGACTGCTTCACCGGACTTTTGGCGAACCTTAAGGGCCTCCAGCCAGAGCAATAGAAAAACTAACTACGTCAGCAACGTTCACTAAGGGCACCCCCTGTGGGGTTCGGACCTCGACTTAGTGCGTTGCTAACCATCTTAATAAGGCAAAAACAGCAAGGGAGGGCTGGATCTAAGTTTTTATTATTTAAGGACATATTTTTATTGCTAGTTTGGCCGGCTCGGGCCAGCTTGATCTAGGGACGGCGAGGGTAACAATCATTTGTGTGCTCCACAAATACTACGTGCGAAGTCACGGCTGGTAGCTAGTTTTTAATAAACGACCATTGATTAGCTATTAATTATCAAGGTGAATTAACTCGTTTGCCAAGATGGCCGTCTAACATTTTCCTACCAAAGGTCAACGTATATAAAAACTATCAGTTTTTAATATTTAACTTATAATTATGTTTATAATTATGTTTATTATGAATTTATAATGTGTTGTTTTAATTGTTGTTTTGCTCTGGTTACCTGCTAACCTAGAATAGTTGAACTATGTACTTATAATAACTCATCAATCCCGCTGTCTGTACTCTTAGATCTTTTAAACTACGCAACAGATTTTAATGCAGTTTTCAGCCATAGATAGAGTGATTAAAGAAGAAGGGTTTTTGTGTATAATTTATTAATATTTTGTCTACCCGTGCGAATCCGGGGCAAATCGCTAGTTAAGTATTATTATAATAACCATTTGACTACGTATTAAACTGTAATCCTATCTTTTAGCGTATTAACTATTATGTAACCTTACTAATTCCTACTAAATCCTACTAATATTATAAAATCAAGTAAACGTTTGTGAGGACGGATGTTTGTACCTCTTTCACGCAAAATCTCTAAACGAATTTGGACGAAATTTAACAAACAGATAGTTTATAACCATGTTCAAACACAGGATACATTTTATCTCCCGTCGTTTTTTATTTAACCTGTCCATGGGTATTTTTTGTGTGTGGCATCTTAGCTCTCAAACGACCGCACCAATTTTGATACGGTATTATTACCGTTTTTTTCAAAGTTAATGTGAACGGATTAGCTATAATTATTCTTAAAGATTTGTTCAGTCGTTTTAAAATTATAAGACATTTCTTAAAAAAACTGCCCAAACAACGCGGATGTAAAATCATAACTTTTTTACAATTAAAAGTTAATTCATTTGCATATCGCGACCTTCAACTTATATTTATAGGTATTCAAAAGTAACCAAGCTATCAATGAATGTCATCATTAGGAAATAAAGCAAATTAGTTGTTATTTGCGAATAGATATTTGTTAATTAAATATTTGTAATAAATATACAAAACTACAACTTAATTTAACTACGAATACGCACATGATTAATGACCGAATTAAATATTAAACCTACTAAAAGTAAATCTAAGTCCTTTCTTAGGATCAAAGCTATGCACCATACCAAGTTTCATCCTAATCGGTTTAGTGGTTTAGCCTTAAAACCGTAACAAACAGACAGAGTAACTTTCGCATTTATAATGTTAGTATTGAGAATATAATCCCTGTGTCACACAAACATTCAAATCACATATACAAATAACACCCAGACTTGGACTGACATTTGTTTCACACTCAAATGTTTTTGCCGCGCGGGGATTGAACCTGCAACACCGAGCGCAGTGGCAGCTGACGTGTGTACCTATACCATGAAGCCGTATCTACAGTTAGTTTTTTTCAAAAAACCTTATTAGAAAACCTTATTAGAAAGTAGATATGTTTTTTTCCTTTTTTACGAAATCAAACACGACGATACATTGATTATTAAAAACAAATATTGACAAATAAACATATCTAAACGTATCTTAAAACAGTTTACTCACGCATATTCTCGGGATCGCCCGACTAGTTTCAGACTCAATAGGAGTCCCTAATCATTAGCTGACGCGGCGGCGGTGGTGTTATAGTATACTAGCGATTATAGTTCGATTCGCGACACCACCGCCGCCGCGTCTGAAACTAGTCGGGCGATCCCGAGAATATACGCGAGTAAACCGTTTTGTTTAAAATAATTATGAATACTCCTCACGAAAGTTATTATACAAAGATACATTGATTGTTTTAAAACTGCCACAGCATTGCCGCAACCCGGCGTTAGGATACTCGTACAGTCAAATTTTAACGGGCGGATATAAACCAACGACTTTTTTATCTATACATCTATCCTTAATGAGTTCACTAAGTTAATGATAGGTTCAAACGCAACTAATTACTTATACTACATGATTCAGAGTTAAAAGTATTCCTTAGAAAGTGTTACAATTGATTTTAACATTAATATATGGTAGAAAGTAGAATTCAATATGGCGGGGGAATATTGAATACGCGTTGACAATTAAGACTTTTATACAAGAAAATTGGGAAAATAGAAATAGTAATTTCCTTCTACTAGATGTTGCCAGCGGTTCTGCGTGGATGTCGGTTATCGCGGCAAAAAGTAGCCTAGGTCCTTCCTTGGGATTTAAGGTTACCCCATACCAAGTTTTATCAATATCTGTTAAGTTGTTTAGCCGTGAAAGAAGTAATTGGTCAGTTATTTAATTAATTTAAATCCTTAAACATTGTAAAGCGATTTATTTTACAAATATTTTGAGTAAACAATTAAGTTTTCTTTTTAATTTGTGTTTATTGAGAGGGGACGCGACTGGGTCTTTCTCCATGTAGACGTATTCCATTGTTTTCTTCGTGGAAAATGCTTCTAGAGTAATGATTATCCCAAAAGATCTAGGTTTACTTAATGTGTGCTCCTATTAATTATTTTTTTCCAAAACATAATCAGTTAAAGAAATACCCGCTCCAAAAATGTCCGTTTTTACCGCCATGTTTTGACTTCTATCAGAGAAATTTGATAGGATTTTAACAAAGAACAAAATGATAGAATCATAGATATACTTTTCCTCTAAAATTTGATGCAAACATTATTTTGATTAGTCCAGTTTTGAAGAAGAAAACAGCGGAATACGAAACGTCTTTTGGTCAACGATTTTGTAGGTATAATCAGCCTGAGCTGCAGTTGTCCCTTACACACTTCACGGGGGTAGGTCGGAGGTATGCGACGGCTATATATTCTTTAAATACCTATTTTTTAATTCCTCGGGAGTAGTGTCCTATCACTGAAAATCAATTTTCTCTACTACAGTAAACTACCAGCTATTTTTTTAAAAGTTTACTAGCAATGTGGGTGGAATTGAGATAACTAGCAATCTTGTTAAACTAAGCTAAATATGCTTGCTTCTGGAGTGGGTTCACGTCAATAGTGCAATGGGTGGGGATCGAACCTGCGACCTCTCGATCAGAAGGCCTTCACCCTAACCATTGGTCTATTGCCGCTTTGTTAATTGCCGGATTCCATTTATTTATTTTCTAGTTAATATTAGGAACTAATCAATAAGATCTGCAAATCTTTAATTTAAAATTAAAATTGACGACCTCCGTGGTCGAGTGGCGTAAACACTGGTTTTCAAGGTGTCGCCAGCTCTGAGGTCCCGGGTTCGATCCCCAGATGGGTCAATTTAAAAAACCAGTTTTCTACATTGTCTCGTGTCTGGGTGTTTGTGGTACCTTTGTTGTCTCTGAACTCCATAACACAAGTGCCTTAGTTAGTTACTTTGGGTTTCAGAGCAAAGTATGTGATGTTGTCAAAAAAAAACTAATAGTATGTCTTATTGTGAATTTTAATTAAAGCCATGTTATGTCTATATGTCCGTTGAATCAAACTCGTCCTACTTTTGATAGTGAATGAATCTAGCTCTTACATAACTGAGAAAGTTATGGCTGAGTCGCACAAGCTACTTTAACCTTAATTCCTATGGGATTAAGGTCTAAAGCAGTTCTTAGATGTGAGTGGTAGTTATTATCTTCACGCTTTTTAATTTTTCGAGCCTCAGTAGATGTTTCGTTGATATGAAGTTATAAAACCTTTTGTGTTAAGTTCTTAGTAAGTATATACATAACTTAATAATATTGCATTTCTTACTTTTTTTCCTATTTGGTGTTCGTTTTTAGGGTTCCTTACGCGAAGGGTGTCAACGGAACACGTTTTACAACCTACGCTGTCTGTCTATCCGTCCATCTGTCTGTCAGATGGCTGTATCTTATGAACAGTAATAGATGGACAGTTGAAATTTTCCCAGAATGTGTATTTCTGTTACCTCTATAACTAAAAATATTAAAAATTAATAATAAACTGCAGGCAGTTCCATAAATTCGTACGAAACACTTCAAGCGTTTATCGCGGCAAAAAGTAGCCTAAGTCCTTTCTTAGGAATCACACTTACCTCATACTTAGTTTAATTAAAATCGGTCCAGTGATTTAGCCGTAAAGCGAAACAGACATACACAGACAGTTATTTTCGCATGTATATTATTTGTATGGATTAACCATGGAAGTGATGGAACAACGATACTTCAAAAACTTAACTTTAATGACATTTAAACTGCACCAGCACAACTTAAATCGTCGTTAGGCAATTTACGACATTATTCATGTGTGGTTTTTCCATACAAGAAAAAGAAATTGTACTTACTTATTGCCTACAATTGATCTAACCTCCATACATATATTATGTAAAATTTCTATAGCTCTTTAGAAAAACCTCAGCATCATTAGAAAATAGCAGAAATGGACCAAATTTACATTTATGAGATTCACGCCCGGTTTCTCTATGATGATCAACACAATCACCTGTCAAACCTCATGTTAATCGTTGTGATTGGTTGTTAGTCTTTTGTTCAACCAATCACAGCCGTTATCAGGTATAATAACAGATTAAATTAATCAGCCTTCAGAAACCGGGGATCAGATTCACGTCCTTGTCAAAGTATGTAATGTCAAAAGTGTCTAAATGTGTAATTTCAAAGTATTTTTTTTTTCGATACCTTTGCCTAAAAACCTAACTTTTGGTCTGTTTTAATATTTTACTGGCAAGTACCTGACTGCATAAGGCATCTATTCTGTGGCATAATAGTATATGTATGTAGTAACTAAGTTACTCCTATTTCTCGCTATTTTTCTAGCTAAAATAATTTAGGGTTCTAAACAAAAAAATAGTTCAAAATTTGGGACTAATCGGTTGATGGAACTAAATCGTTCAGGAACGGGACGAACGGGACGAACGCGGGTGAAACCCTCTCAGCAAGCTAGATAAAAAGGACTGACACAGAACCGGAAATAATGACACGGAAAAAGAAAAGATTATGCCCAGCACTGGGATGACAAGGGCTGTATCTGATAGTGATTATATAAACAAAATAATAATAAGTACAATAATATATACAGACAGGTAAAGACACAGTCAAACAAATAAAAAAGAAATGTGAGCCGTCACGGGACGCCTGGCAGATGTGAAACATCGACATTATTTTGTAGAAGTAATAATATGCAGAAAAGAACAGATTGTGATAGGAACTAAATATGTCATAATGATAAAATAAAATATCACTATTTTTTAAGATAACGATGACTATTTATTGAATAAACATTTATTTTCATTAAATACAAAAATTTAATGATTTATTTCAAATCGTGACTACTTAATTCGTTTATTCAGTTACTTCGGTAATAGTGATAATGGCGACGCGTCGCCACATCGTACACACTACTGCATATAGACTATATATATATACCATCATATAGCGTGGCGACGCGTCGCCACGGCATGCGTCGCCACGCCAGAAATCGGTTTTACGTGCGGCTATAGATGTTTCACATCAAAAATCTCGAAGATAAATTAAATCTCCACGGAACCGTCAACCCACAAATCAATAAAAATGTTGCAAGTCAAGAAAGCAAACCTTGTGCTCGTACAAATATCGCAACTTCAGCGTGTTTCCTAACGAATGTTAATTAGAAATATAATTATTAAGTCCGAGCGTCCGCCGGTAGAATCACTTCCTCATTTTGCAAGTCTGAAATCCGGTTAGACCTTCAATGATCCGTGTTAAGTTCACGTCAAACTTGATTTATGTAAAATATAATCTACAGGAACATCTATACAGTATGTAACAAAAACCCTGTCCGATCCAGTAAAGGCGTATTCCTGGTTCAACTAACGTACTAGAAAAAATGTCCCGCTCAAGCGGCTTCTTTGATACAAAACTGTAGGTAGTACACGTGAACTTTGTCGAGCGATCAGTATTGCCTTTGATCAGTTTTATAAAATTTTAATTATATTCACCGGGGAAAAATAATAATCTCAAATCCATTCAATAGTTACGTATATGTGTACGCAGTACGATGCCGAATAATACTCTTAAGGATCGGACAGGGTTTTTGTTGAATGCTGTAAATTTAAAAATATTCCCCGTCTAAATAATATGGAAAAAGTTGATTTTTAACGGGGTAACATAGTTTTGCCTGAATAAGTAGGTAGGGACCTATAGCTAACAAACTTTAAAAAAAAAAAAACGATTCCCAAATCATGGATCCCAATTTTCTCTAACTTCCGAATACTGAAAAACAGCTTATCTTTTAGACGATCTTAAATGTCAATCTGTCCCTACTTTACACCTTTAAAGTGACAGAGAGAGCCCGAGACTTAACAACTTAAATCTGATTGAATTTTCAGTACGAGTAATTTTCATAACGATATTTGACGACATCCGTGGTCGAGTGGCGCACGCTCCGGTTTTCAAGGTGTCGCTAGCTCTGAGGTCCCAGGTTCGATCCCCGGACGGGTCAATGTAGAAAACCACTTTACTACCTTCGAGCTACTTTCGCATTTATAATATTAGTTAGGATTTACTGGTTACTTTACCCCCCGTCCCTAGATCAAGCTGGCCCGAGCCGGCCAAACTAGCAATAAAAATATGTCCCTAAATAATAAAAACTTAGATCCAGCCATCCCTTGCTGTTTTTTGCCTTATTAAGATAGTCAGCAACGCACTAAGTCGAGGTCCGAACACCGCAGGGGATGCCCTTAGTGAACGTTGCTGACGTAGTTAGTTTATTTACTTGCTCTGGCTGGAGGCCCTTACGGTTCTCGCCAAAAGTCCGGTGAAGCAGTCAAAGCCTGCGCTCAGGCTAACTGCGGTGGACCTCTTCCAAAAAAAAAATACATATTACTTATACCGCCTCTTTGTGTTTTAGGGTTTGTAATAAATCCTGTAAAAATCCAAGTAAATCCTCCACATTTCTTCACCATATTCAGATCCACGATGTTTTCCTTAATCACTGGTGCGCCAGGTCATCCAACAATTACTTATTGTCTCTTCATAACTGACAATAATGAATGAATTTAATTATAACTATTGACACTTGACATTGCCATAATATTATATCTTGGATGAATAAACAACTTTTATAAAAATATGTTGGTATCATTATCCTTTATAAATAAACATGTTTGATCATTGCTTGGTATTTTTAACCTATTTTAAAAAGGAGGTGCTCATTGCGATGGAATTGTTTTTCCTGTTTGTGATATTTTTGACCGAGTGGCCACCAGGAACCTGAAGACAGGTCTTTGATAGGCCTCCCATCAGATTGACCGCCGTCATCATCAGGGTCGCGGGCAAGGAGTGGATGTAAGCGTTAAGTTGCCGTTCGTTGTGGCGTTCTATGGGGGAAGCCTTTGTTCAACAGTGAACGTCTTCCGATAATGATGAAGAACCGATTTCAGTGATTATTTTTGTATCATCATCAACTTATTGCCCGTATCGTTCCGTACTTGGGGAGTAAGCTGGTGAATGCGTGACGAGAGCGTTACGAAAACTGTAATCGAGCTATGCGAACGGAAGTTGAGAGGGAGATATAAGTTATTCAATTTAGAAAGAGAGAGAATTACGTTTCGTATAATACTGTAGGGGCAAGAGAGAGAGATGCGAGCACACACATTTTCTTTCTCTCTTTTTCTCGTAGCCAGTTACGTTTCGTATATAAAGAAGTTTTACTTCAGTCGTTTGGTCTAAAGGACACTTTTTTTTCCTAACGGAACTTTAATGACATCTTTTCATAATACGACTATAAAAAATTACATGTATAATGTGAATAATCATTATTTTGTCTGTCATTTTTGTTTCCTTTGAGTCAATACTCGATCTTTGAACTTTGTCAAGTCAAAGTACCTATATTATGACGAATGCAAATAGCTTGTTGTAGGTTTATTGCAAACAACTGATGCGTAATAGGAAAACCCAAGGAATCATTATAATATAGGTAGTTTTATTCGAAAGGTATTGATTTTTATAATTATTTAAAACAAAACGGTTTACTCACTCACGCATATTCTCGGGATCACCCGACTAGTTTCTGATTTAATAGGAGTCCCTAATCATGAGCTGACGCGGCGGCGGTGGTGTCGCGAGTCGAAGCCAAAGTTCTTTTAATACTCATTATAAATACTCCTCACGAAAGTTATTATCTATACTTATACTTAATATATAAAGCTGAAGAGTTTGTTTGTTTGAACGCGCTAATCTCAGGAACTACTGGTTCGAATTGAAAAATTCTTTCAGTGTTGGATAGTCCATTTATTGAGGAAGGAAGCTATTTAGCATTACGCTGCGACCAAAAGGACCGGAGCATAAATGAAAAACCGTTGAAACTAAAACGCGGACAAAGTCGCGGGGGCAGCTAGTACTGAATATGATTTTTTTTTTTTTTCTATCTTTCTTCTCTTTATAGAGGTACAGTTAAAGTCAGGTATAAATAACTACAGTAGTACATGAGCTTGTAGACACAGCAAATAGGCTGGTATTATGTATGTATAGGTGCGCACGCGTCGCTTGAATGGGCGCGCTCTAAATTGGAACGAGCCATTGGTCCACTTGTTTTAGGGTACCGTGAGAGTAATTAGGAACCCAAAACTTAGATATAAATGAATCTATTTTAATAAACATGAAATGAATTGGTAAACGTCTTATTATAATATCCTTTGCCCTTTTTTTTTTCTGGAAGAGATTTACGCAGTTAGCCTGAGCGCAGGCTTTGACTGCTTCACCGGACTTTTGGCAAGAACCTTAAAGGCCTCCAGGCAGAGCAGTAGAAAAACTAATTACGTCAGCAACGTTCACTAAGGGCACCCCCTGTGGGGTTTAGGATTCCGTACCCCGTAAAATTAAAAGGGGCTCCATAAAATACTACGGAACCCATGCGCAAGTTCGAATCGCACATGGCCGGGTGTTTTTATACGTGTTTAAGTATTTGTCGTACCGAATAGATGTTTTTCCTTCTCGATTTTACATACAGAACCCTACAATATTGTTGGTAGCTCTACCAAATATACTGTGCGTAAGTAGGTACATTATACGTCGTGTGAGGTGTTTGAGCCAACAGTTTCAAATGAATGTAACTAGATGACGGCTGCCAAGCTGCTTGTTCAAGTATTTTAATTACAAGTCCATTAAAATCTACACTAACTTTTAAACTATCGCGTTGCATGTTTATATACATAAAAATTTGACGACCTCCGTGGTCGAGTGGCGTACACACCGGTTTTCAAGGTGTCGCCAGCTCTGAGGTCCCGGGTTTGATCGCCGGCCGGGTCAATGTAGAATACCACTTTTCTACATTGTCGCGGGTCTGGGTGTTTGAGGTACCTTCGTTGTCTCTGAATTCCATAACACAAGTGCTTTAGCTACTTACTTTGGGTTCAGAGCAATGTATGTGATGTTGTCCACATTTATCTATACTAATATTATAAAGCTGAAGAGTTTGTTTGTTTGAACGCGCTAATCTCAGGAACTACTCGTTCGAATTGAATAATTCTTTTTGTGTTGGATAGTCCGTTTATTGAGGAAGGCTATAGGCTATATAACATCACGCTACGACCAATAGGAGCGGAGCATAAATGAAAAATGTTGCAAAAATGCAAAACCGTTGAAACTAAAACACGCGTACAAAGTCGCGGGGGACAGCTAGTTTGTTTATAAAAACCAATTGCCTCAATGACGGAGCATTCTTTACGAATTGCTGTTGTTTTTTGTTGTATTTGTAATTGTCAAGACAAGGTTTGTATGAACGAAAATATACCAAAAATCCGCGGGAAATTACAATAATTTAATATCCATTTTGTATAGATTGACAGGACAACGGCTGTCGGGGCATAATTTATAATAAAACTACATTTAGCCCGCGGCTCCGCCCGTTTGGATGTCGGTTATCGCAGCTAAAAGTAGCCTATGTCCTTTCTTATGAATCCAGCTTACCCCATACCAAGTTTCATCAAAATCGGTTCAGCGGTTTAGCAGTGAAAGCTTAACAGACAGACAGAGTTACTTTCGCATTTATAATATTATATTAAGTATGGATAATTGCTATGAGTAAATTAGGTACCTACTGACAAATACCTGTTAATTTGTATTATGCACCTTCTTAAGTATTGCAAATTACTATTGACAAATATTACGGTGACTGGTCGTTCAGCTGACCTTGGTGGTCATATTTAATAAATTATAATTAATCATACTTATAAATTAAATCCTTTGACCTCAAACGTTCGGCATGGTACCTAATCTTAATAATTATATAATTGTACAAACATATTTAAATGGTTTTTTTTAAGGTTAGCGTGTTGCTGGGGAGTTTTTGGTGGTATTGTGGTGTGTCTGGTTGTGCAGCTCCCTCGAAAATGGTTGAGCTGCATGAGCTATTCGGAGCTCTCTTGCCACTTGTTGGCACAGGCTTGCTCAGGTCGAACTGGCTCTTTCTTCAAAAGACCAGTCCAGAAAAGACACTGCATTTATTTACACAATATTTTTAATTACAATGATTGTCTGGACTTTAAAAGAGGCTGACCCCTGAGTTTGTTTCGACATTTCTTCTCAGGGTAGCCCGTTAAGAAATGTCGAATACAGCGAGCTCAAAAAAATATGTTTTATGTGACTTGTAAAAGTGATGATTTTTTATCGTAGTTACAAAAATAAATGATTTGATTTGATTTGCGCCGTTTCTTCTCCGTAGACAGAACAGTTAGGAAGCGTTGAAGGGTGAATCAGGGTGTTAAGAGAGGACGCGACTGGATCTTTCTCCATACAAACGTAACGTAAACGTATTCCACTGTATTCTTCGTGGAGAAATCTACTAGAACAATTAATTTTTTCCAAAATATCTAGGTTTACTTCATGCGTGCCCCAATTATTCCGTTTTTTTTTCCTTAAATAAGTATGACCCTCCAAATATGCCCGTTTTTGCCGCCCTGTTCTGACGACTATCAGACAAATTGATAGGATTTTAACAAAAAAGAAAATGATAGAAGCGTAGATATACCTTGCCTCTAAATTTTGATGCAATTTATTCTTTATCAGTCCAGATCTTTATAAGAAAACAACGGAATACGAAACATATCAAACATGTCTTTTGGTCAAAGATTTTGTAGATATAATCAGCCTGAACTGCAGTTTTTGTGATCACTCGTGTTTCGCAAAGAGGCATGCGGCTGACCTGATT
Organism: Diachrysia chrysitis; assembly: GCA_932294365.1. Lineage (NCBI taxonomy): Eukaryota > Metazoa > Arthropoda > Insecta > Lepidoptera > Noctuidae > Diachrysia > Diachrysia chrysitis. The sequence goes on from OW028670.1 coordinate 6,808,560, forward strand.
TTGATAAAACTTTGGCGTTAGGTTTTTAGATTCCTTCAAAGGACGTTTTGTTTTTTAATGTTCTGGGCAATTGATGCTACGGTTATAGTATCACTAAATACGGCCGTTTTATTTACAAATAAAGTGTTGTGTCTGTCTATATTGTCCCAAGTTACTTCTAAATAAATTAAGTACCTAGTTGATTTTATTTATGGAGTAACAACATAGTGTCTCTTTCTTCTAGACAACTCTATCGCAATATTAAAACTATAATTTGCAATCCCACAAACCGCCCATCGATTTCGCAACCTCGCCAACGGTTGCTTAACTTACAGATAGCTTATATTACAAATTTAAATTGATTACGTTAGCCGTGAGAACTCGTATTGTTGTTATAATTATCAGTAACCATTGTTTTAACTGTGAGTTCACAGTACACACATTAACCGAACGAAATCTGGCAATAAGGGAAATATTTAGTTTTTTAACTGAAATAACTAGGTATATTGTGTTAGTCAGAATATTAATTTATTTCCTACTAAATAGGTACAGTCACCAAAATTCTATCATGATAAGTATATTAGTCAATTGGGTATTTGACTACTATCGGAATTATTTATTTATTACAAATATTTCTAACTAGCTGTTTCCCGCGGCTCCGCCCGCATGGATGTCGATTATCGCGGCAAAAAGTAGCCAATGTCCTTTCTCAGGCTTAAGACTCTCTGTGTATTAAATTTCATTTGAATCGGATCAGTAGATTTGGCGTGAAAGCGCGACAAACAGACAGAGGTACTTTCGCATCTATAATATTAGTAAAGATAATAGTATTAAATTGAAGCACAACTGCAAAAGAACACCAAAACAATATACACGAATACAAAAGTTATAAGCTTTTAAAGTTAGTAGACGACGCATGTTCTATCTCTTTTTCGCAAAACGACGACTTGTACGCGTCAGCCCCAGATTAGTATGGAGAATTACCATTGTGACGTCACATTATGTTATAACTCTCTAAGTCTAATTAGCAATATTAAAATGCTTGCTGTTTTTGCAACTCGATTTGTATTTTTTTTTTCTTGTCATATCCAATTCTAATAATCTTATTTTTCCATGTTTACGGTATCTGTGTTAGTTGTAAGAATCCACAAAAAAACTAAATATGCATGTATGCACCCTGAGAAAAATAAATACAAAACAAAATGGCGGTCTACACGTTTATACGAAACTTTATACTGGTTATTTATTTAAAACATAATGTCTCACGTGAAATGTTATTCTCAAAAGACTGGAAAGTTTAAAATACAATACAAACGTGTTTTATTTACACAATCAGTATTTGGGTAAACAATGCATGAGATTCGTGCATACGTAGGTATGTATTATAATCAAGTGACGGCAAAATGTGTAACTCGAGATTTGGTTAGATGTAGACTAACCCATCTTGGAGTATACATAGATAGGCATAGAGAGCGTGCATCACATTTATTGCTGTAAGTACTACGCTCGTTTACTGATTTACGTGATTTTCTGTGCGACGACAAACGTTTATGCGAAAATATCGACGGTTCCGATATTATTAGGTTTTGAGATAGTTTTAATAAAACGGTGCGCTCAGTTTTGACACAAGTTTTACGATTTTACTTGTTCATACTGGTGCTCACAGTTCATACTCTGTTATGCGCACTGTACAGTTTACTTATTTATACTCTAAGATCAAACCATACAACACACGTTAAAGTTTAATTAATTATTTATGTTTAAAAATACAAAGATATACAATGTACATTAATTAAAACCTATGAGCATAATAATAATGAATGGTTGTATGTTTGTCATCATTGCTTTCCTAAACCATCGATCAAATTGTGATAAAACTTTGGCTGGGTCTTCTAACGTCGCCCACGAGAGTTTCTGACCCAAACACATAATGTTCAAGTATTTAACAAAAAGTGACATGGCAACAAAATGCGACGTGCATCTAGTATAGTGTATAGGTTCGCCTATTCTCGTCCAATTTGTGGAGTTGCCGCATTTAACAACCAAAATTAATAGGTCATTGAATTAATTTCTAAAAAAATGCAACCCCACCGCATTTCATATATACCTACATAATTTTTATTTAACGTAAAGGTTACAGCTTTTTTTGACAAGGGTTTTTTTATACAATCACTAGCTGTTTCCCGCGGCTCCGTCCGCATCTATATCGGTATCGGCAAACAGTAGCCTAGGTATGTCTCAGGCTCATGACTGTGTACCAAATTTCATTTCAATCGCTTCAGTGTTTTTGGCACGATAGACAGATAGACAGAGAGTTACTTTCGCATTTATATATATTAGCAAGGATTTAAAGCAGAAGTCGTCGTTTTTCCCAGTTCTCGTCAAAAAAATTCACTTTTCGAAGTAAGAGATTTGTTGAGATAATTAAGTCTCTTTTTTTGGGGTTTTACGCGAATGCCTTTAACTTACGCCGGGGGCACAGCGTAAGGATATTTTAGACTTTCACTTTCTTCTGCCTAGACAGGAGTCTGGAGTAGTTATTTTATAAAATATATCTTCTCAACATATATACTCTGCTGATATCTATATGGAACAACTGTAATATAACGTATACAATAGACGATTCACAATGGAAGACATTACGGGTTGCTTAACACTCTTAACAGTCATATTGTCTGAGCTCAAGGCGACTATTATTATTAAATTTACATATTACTTTTATTCCATAGGTTCATCTCGACGACAAAATGTACTCTGCGATCTCTGGTAAGTATATTTTCATCTTCTGTCTAGCCGTTTCCCAAGCTTTATTAGGTTGGCTTCCAGTCTCACCGACAGCTGAACACCAGTATGTTTTAGAGCGACTGTCTGTCTGACAAACACAACACTAGGTTATACAGTAGGCACCCTACCTTCAACTAATAAATTAGTATTAGAATCTATACATGCAAATATTATAAAGAGGTCAAATTTATGAGTTTGTTTGTAGGAAGTAATCACTGGAAGTACTGACCCGATTTTGAAAATTCTTTCACCAGTAGAAAGCTATATTATTAAGTGCTATCTAAACGGAGCGGGAAAAATGCGTGTGAAGCCGCGTAGCTCAGCTAGTAATACAGTATGTAACAACAACCCTGTCCGATCCAATAAAGGCGTATTTCTAGTGCAGCATAACTACATACTAGAAAAAAATGTCTCGCTCAGGCGGCTTCTTTGATACAAAACTGTAGGTAGTACACGTGAAAATTGTCGAGCGATCAGTGTTGCCTTTGATCAGTTTTATTTTAATTTGATTATATTCACCGGAGAAAAACATAATCTCAAATCCATTCAATAGTTACGTATATGTGTACGCAGTACGATGCCGAATATACTCATAAGGATCGAACCGGGTTTTTGTTGCATGCTGTATAATACAGCAGAAGATTGTGTATGTTTGAAAGTGCTAATCTTTGGAATCTCTACAAATTCAACAACCACTCTAGACAAAGCATACTGTATTGACGATAGAGCGTGTAACTGATCGACAATGACCCTATTTTACCTAGTAAATGAGTTCAGCTGTCGGTGAGATTTGAAGGGCAAGTAACATGTTAACTAATCCCAAACAAACGTTCATTTCGTTTATTACCAAACCTTCTATGATTTTATGGTCATAGACGTTAAATGGTCGAATAAAGACCATTTAAACACCAATGCCATAATAATCAATGAACGTACATATCATAAGACTTACGACATATCAATTGAAGGTCAAATCATGAAAGTCATATACATATAGGTATAGTTGTATACTATATCACTGCGCATGCGCAATAGCCAATCAATGTTTTAACGTGCAACGATTTTAAGGCTAATGACTATTTTATGCAATAGATTCACGTTATGTAGTTTTTTTTTTATAAAACTGACTTATGGCTTATGGATTATTAAGTTATAAGTCGCCGGTAAGTCTCGTGCTGTCTCAAGTAGCGATGCATAGACATTTAAGAACATCTTAAAGTTAAGTTGAGTTTATTATTCAGGGGTTAAAGTATTGTATTTTCAATCTAGTAACATAATAGGGGATCGGACTGGGTATGAAAAAGGAAATATCTATTTAGTTCGCCAGATAAATAAAAAAGAAAAAGAGTCTCGTATTTTTTCTATTCTCAAATCAATAAGTTAAAGCGCTTTAAAGTTCTGGAGTGGGGGGCTTGTGACGTCACTTGTAGGTAAAAATTGTAGCCACAAGTGAAGTTACGCGACATTTCCATTCACTGTACCTTTAAAAGATAAGAAAACAACATATTTCTCAATACACCGCAGTCTGTTTGTTTGTTTGTTTGTTTGAACGCGCTAATCTCAGGAACTACTGGTTCGAATTGAAAAATTCTTTTTGTATTGGATAGTCCGTTTATTGAGGAAGGCTATAGGCTATATAACATCACGCTACGACCAATAGGAGCGGAGCATAAATGAAAAATGTTGCAAAAATGAAAAACCGTTGAAACTAAAACACGCGAACAAAGTCGCGGGGGACAGCTAGTTGTTAAATAATTGAAACTATTACTAAAATCATTACTAATTCATTAATTAGTTACACCTTGAATACTTAAACGCAACTTAATTCTACGGAGCTCTGTGGACAACACGAGACTTAACGGCGACTTAAAATTGAGTTGCGTTTGATTATTCGGTATACCGTGGAGCGATGAGCTGTTAAAGATTATTGACGCATCAGTGATCACTTTCTATGAATTTATGTAAGTTTAGTAATTTCATTGATTTTTGGATTATTTTATTAGAAGTTAATATAAAACTTAATAGGTAAGTACCTACGTTGGTGTGTTTGAATAAAACCGGCTAAGTGCGAGTCGGAGTCGCGCATGCAGGGTTCCGCACCATCGTACGAGATTTATGCCGTTAAAATCGAGCAAAAAACAAATAAGGAAGGAAATGGAATTAAAGATAGATGTAGACGTAACTGATTTAAACAATAATTGATATTTTAAAATAACAGAATCATACTAATATATAAAGTTGAAGAGTTTGTTTGTTTGTTTGAACGCGCTAATCTCAGGAACTACTGGTCCTATTTGAAAAATTCTCTCAGTGTTGGATAGCATATTTATTGAGGAAGGCTATAAGCTATATAACATTACGCTGCGAGCCCCCCGCGACTTTGTCCGCGTGTTTTAGTTTCAACGGTTTTTCATTTTTGCAACATTTTTCATTTATACTCCGCTCCTGTTGGTCGCAGCGTGATGTTATATAGCCTATAGCCTTCCTCAATAAACGGACAATCCAATACAAAAAGAATTTTTCAATTCGAACAAGTAGTTCCGGAGATTAGCGCGTTCAAACAAACAAATAAACAAACAAACAAACTCTTCAGCTTTATAATATTATAGTATAGATAGTATAGATAAGTAACGTTTGAGATGCCAATTCATTTAATTACAAAATCAAATGATTATTAAGTAAATGAGTTTCCAGTTGGCCCAGATATAACGTAACATACATAAAAGTCAAAACCGGACAAGTGCAAGTCTGACTCGCGCATCGAGGGTTCCGTACAAGGTTTGCTGATAACCAGTTAAAAAAGATGAGAACATTTTTTTTGTTATTTCCGTCAGATTGTACATTAAATAATGTTAGACACGTATTTTTTCTTTTTAAACGTAACCAAACAATGATGCCGATACAGTAAATGGAAATATCGCGTGACGTCACGTTGTAGCTACAATTATCACCAACACGCGACGTCACAAGCCCCCACTCCTCTTTACAGCGCAACTTTAAAGCACTTTAACTTAGTCCATTTTTATTGTCATGACTAGCTGTCCCCCGCGACTTTGTTCGCGTGTTTTAGTTTCAACGGTTTTTTATTTTTGCAACATTTTTATTTATGCTCCGCTCCTATTGGTCGTAGCGTGATGTTATATAGCCTATAGCCTTCCTCAATAAACAGACTATCCAATACAAAAATATTTTTTCAATTCGAACCAGTAGTTCCTGAGATTAGCACGTTCAAACAAACAAACTCTTCAGCTTTATAATATTAGTATAGATAAAAGAATTGAAAAATTAAAGAAGTGATTCTAGATCGACCAAGTTTTGAGTTTTTCGGAAATGTATGGAAAAAAGACATAAATGGCTGTATTTTTCAATTGCGTTAACATAGAAGCTTGAATAGGCATGTTTCCTAATTTTTTTTTAATGTCCGTCTTGTTGAATTTTATTGGACACGTATTTTTTCTTTTTTCCTGCAAACAAAAAATGATCAAAATACAGAGAACGGAAATTACGCGTGACGTCACTCCTCGCTACGATTTTTAGCGAGGCGTGGCGTCATAAGCCCCCACTCCGAAACTTTAAAGCGGTGTATCTTTGTATTTTTTTATTGTTTTGATAAAAGAAAAAAAACGTGACTAATATTTTTTTATTATCTAACTGACGGACTAAATAGATTTTAACTTTTCATACCCAGGAAACATCCCTATTGTTTATTACTCTAAATGTTTGTTGACCTGAGAATTTGATATTAATTATAACAAGCTAACACCAAAACAAATGCTCGTTCCAAGTCTGGGTGTTCTTTGTGCATGTTAATTGAATGTTTGTAAAACCCCCCACGACACAAGGAAATAAATTAAGTGCGGTTAAAAGTCGTAAAAAAAAACAAACAAGCTAGTTTTTAATACATAAAATGTTTTTAAATCAAGACTTATTTATTTACGAGACTTGTTTTTGAATTCAGATTGAAATTTAAAAGAAGCTTTTAAATATAATCATTAGTTAAAAATAGATGACCTTATCAGAGACACTATTCATTTTCTGTTCCCTTTGTTTTACTTCTTTCTAAAAGCTTGGTTCTCTATCTAATTACATAATAAATTTGTTTTTTTCATGTAAATCATCGGTTGAAAAAATCTCTCTCAAAAAAATATAAACATTTAAAAGTTGCACAAGCCTACATAAAGAAATTCATTCGCACCTCAGTTGTACCGTAAACTAGTGATTTGAAATCAAAATGTAGTTCACTGCAAGTAGTCTAAGTTCAAGTGTGAACGTTAACTGCATAACTAAATACATCGTGTGGTGCAAGTCTCAAATTGTATTATCTAACGACCAGAAAAATGTTATCAAAAAAAATTTTTACTGATGGATACCAAATTTGTTCTAAATTACTTACTGTATATATTATTGTATTTATTTTTGTAATGGAAAATAAATACAAAGAACCAGTAGTCGCAGGTTCGAGTCCTGTCTGAGGTTTAATTTTTTTCTTTTTGTTATTTGTATTTAATTACAATACATGCAAAATAAACGTGATACAGTTGCTCAAAAATCGTTAATATATTTGTTAGGACATGTGCGGTTCTAATATATCATTTCAATGGAGTAGAACCAACATGAAACTATTATTATCTAACTCATAAAAATATACAATAAATTGGACAAAATGTCTGCATAAAAACTGCTGATTACTGTACGACTAATCGATATTTGTCAAGGAATTCTGAGAGGGACAGCGCGAACGCAGTCCCTCACTACCAAAAATTACGCGTCCGAGTTATCCACATTAGGGATAATCGCAAGGGTCAACCCGCCCGCAGTGCAATGGGAAGGCCTCGCCCTGGGAGAACCGCCTTCATGATCACGGTTTCTCCTACGCCAGGTAAGTATGAATTCTAATCGGGCGTCTCGGGTAGTCGTTCACTCGCCGAAAATCTTAACACCGCCATTCAGGAATCGCCGCTCAAAGCACAACGCCATCTAGCGAGCGGCGCGGTACTAAACTGTCATGGCGCGGCGAGCGGCCATGACAGAAAACCACTTTTTTTTATTTACATTTTGTGGTTAAACTATAGCTTTTATTATCATATTAAAACACGTATATTTGCAAAATAAAACAAACATTTATATTTGAACTCGTCCTCGCTTCGATTTCCTAAATGCTGAGGCTCGTATATCGGTATTTAATTCATTTTAAAAGAAGGAAGTAAAGTTACCTATTTAATTATCAAACTATTTGGAAATCTAATGAATTTCAACATTCTTGTTGCAAAATATTTTAATTCCTTTATTAACATAAGTCACTTACTTATTTCCTGAATCATATTAAAAAGAACATCGGTGTTGAGGCATATCGAGGTTTATGAGATAAAAAATCAATTATACAAAAACCTACTTTAGTTTTATAATCAATACGAATACCTACATAACATTAAGAACTCGTTTGAATTAAGTCTGGGTCTTGAAGCCGACTATAATTCTAATTTGTTCACCGAATCCTATGTAATATTATGAATGCGAAAGTAACTCTGTCTGTCTGTCGCGCTTTCACGCCAAAACTACTGAACTGATTTCAATGAAATGTAGTACACAGCTAGTCTAGACCCTGAGAAATAGGCTAAAGGCTACTTTTTGACGCGATGACAGACATCCACGCGGGCGGAGCGGGAAACAGCTAGTTATATAATATTAATGGTCTCTATAATTGTATTACACGGTTTTCAGCTGAATCCGGTGAGACTGATAGCTGACTCCAACATAGCTTAGCAAAAGGTTAGATGGAATAAACTGTATCTGTTACTCAGATTTCTAAATATACTACAGTTTTTTATTTTTATTTTGCCTACGTATTTTTTTGTGGGACATGCACTCCTCTCAAGCCATCATTGCAACTCCTGTAAGCCAGGATCCAATGAATACCTGATGGTACGTCCTAGGGAAACGGATCCTTTATGCGCGAGTCCGACTCGCACTTCACCGGTTTTTAATATACCCACGCGTACAAACTTAACTACACATATATACACTTAAAACAAAACTAAACTCTTACCTAATAAAATTACTAAAATAGTGTCAAATAATTCATCCACAACGCTGTCGACTGGAAGTGTACCCAAAAGGCTGGCGGCATTGCCACGTTGTATGGCAATGCTTATCCTCTGTCTAAGGTAAGAGCCAGCCCTTGGGTCGCGCGAGGAGTCAACAAGACGTTTTGCCAGATCTTTAAATAAAAGACGCACACTCGGACCCAACAGTCCAAGAGCATACATTTTTCGTTTTCTTTCTAACTCTGTGAGCGCCTTAACATTATTCGTTGTTTTTATTCTGGGCTATAGTGAACTTGTGTCATGTGAAAACTGTCCGTTAGTCACTTAGACCGCTGTTGACAACTTTCTCCTCGGCGTATTTGCTTGTACCATCATACCTATCAGTATTTAGTAATCAAGGCGAGCTCCAGCTTTCTTTGATTTCTTAGTTTTTTAGTTTTTATTCTTGACCTAGAAACTTTGGGGAGACTTTGCAGGCTTAAATATTTTTTTTTTAAATTTATGACAGATACAATGGGATGGAACTTAAGAGGGTTAGATTGATGATTTTAATGATTATAATTCTGTAAATACAAACCTATTACGGCCTTAAACAACAGCCTGAAACTGACCGGGAAATTGCAAAAAACGTAAAAAAAATTGCGTTTCGCGGCCTACCCTAACGCTTCCACCAATATGAAGTGTCTATATCTTTAAAACAATTAGGAAACGCGACAAATCATTTGCAAATCAAATAACAATTCATCATCGACAATAATTATAAAAAAAAATGACTCAAATGTATTTACAATGCAAGAGGCGTTAAAACGAGGAAGACCAAAATAATAAACAATATCTTTATGTCGTGAATCATTATTAAAATATGTTTAAATCAAACAAAGAGAATACAGCTTTGTCTGAATAAAAAAAATCTTTGAATTAATGAACCATGTTCATCTCATGGTAGTGTGGGGAACACCACTGTCCTTGGACATCTCCAACACCAGAGCGAGCAGAGATGTTTTCAAACTTTACAATGATTTTGAGTCTCCAAATATACCACAAATTGGTAAGCAGAGATGCGCCAAGGACTCAGTTATTACTCAGTACTATACATACTCGGCGTCTCGTATTTAAGGGTCCATACCCAAAGGGTGACAACGGGATAATACTAAGCCTCCTTTGTCCGTCCGTCTGTCAGTCAGCGCGCTGTATCTCATGAATGGTTAATAGCTAGAGAGATGAAATTTTCAGTGTGTATTTTCAACTGTCTAGCTATCGCGATTCTTGAGATACAGCCTGGTGCCAGATAGACGGATGGACAGACGGACGGACAGACGGAAAGACAGGCGGACGGACAGATGGACGGACAGTCGGACAGACAGACGGACGGACAGACGGAAAAACAGACGGACGGTCAGACAGCGAAGTCTTAGTGATAGGATCCCGTTTTTACCCTTACCTTTGGGTACGGATCCCTAAAAATTGAGTGAGAGACCCATACAAGGCATACAAGAGTAGTGTTTTTTTTTATTGGCCGATTTTAACGGCACAAAATCCGTTGGTCCGACTAGCACATGGCCGGTATTTCAGTACTCTAATGGTACGTTCACACGGCGTCGAGTGTTTCTCAACCGAATCGGTTTTTTGCAGGATTCGGTTTAGTGACAACAATATTTCAATGAATGAGTTCACACATGCATTCGGTTTTAAGATACGGCAAAAAAATCGAATCTGGCTGAAGTTGACATCCGATTTTGCGACTACAAACCGATCCGGTCGTACTGCAAAATTTAAGATCCGGTTCAGTGGTATAGCGCATTCAATACATGCGTTCATACGATACACGCAAACCGGATAGTGTGTTCTCACGGCATCAAGATTACGGTGCCGTCGGATACGGCAACGCAATATTTGCCGTGTGAATACCACATTCGGTTTTTCCAGATCCGATGAAAATAAGATTCGGGAAAACGTGGCTCCGTGTGAACGCCTACTTACTCGGTCGAATAACTCGGTTCAACTGACGCGTAGTATTTACCATGGTATAGTATAGTTAGTTTAGAGCCATTGTGATAACAAAATTAAAACATTTTATTAATTTAAAAGTAACCAATTGTTAATGTTGTTGATTACAAATAAATGATTACAATTGTAGTTATAATGTGTGCCGTGCCGCGTATAATTTTTATCTACGCACTGGTAGAGAGAACGAATCTGTATTTGCATCATTACTAAATCGAGTTATTACTAAGTCGGAATACTCGGTTTGTTAAAAGTAAAGTCGAATAATCGGTATTCGGTTACTCGGTAAATCTCGTATATGGCCCATCTCTACTGGAAAGTAATACTACTGCTGCGACACCATACACTGTCCACGAGATTGTGTAATCAAGAGTGTCTGAGAGTGGGGCATTTATTTTCACAGACAGTATCTAGACAAAGCATCGTAGAGTAAAAAAATTATGTCCCAATAAGCATCAAAAGGTTGAAAAATAAATCATTCAGTGGTCAGCCATCCTATAAATGACCTTGCCAAGGTTTGCTTAACCTTCTGATTTACGTTACAATCTGCAATGAACTCAAGACGTTTATCAAGTGACACGCCAAGATATTTTCCTATCTAGATATTTTAATAATGAATCACAATAGCAAATGTATGCGCTTTGAATCATAATTAATCTAGTGGGCATCATGGATTTGTAACCGACTATATGAAAGAAGAGGTTATCTATTCAACATGTATGTATATATTTGTAGAATGACAGTGAAGTAATACGGCTAATGCTAATATTTATTTACTAGCTGTCCCCCGCGACTTTGTTCGCGTGTTTTAGTTTCAACGGTTTTTCATTTTTGCAACTTTTTTCATTTATGCTCCGCTCCTATTGGTCGTAGCGTGATGTTATATAGCCTATAGTCTTCCTCAATAAACGGACTATCCAATACAAAAAAAAAAACAATTCGAACCAGTAGTTCCTGAGATTAGCGCGTTCAAACAAACAAACAAACAAACTCTTCAGTTTTATAATATTAGTATAGATTATAAATTCGAAAGTAACTTTGTCTTTCTGTCTGTCTGTCTGTCACGCTTTCACGGCTAAACCGCTTAACCGATTTGGATGACACTTGGTATGGGGTGAGCTTGGATCCTAAGAAAGGACATAGGCTACTTTTTGATGCGATAACCGACACCCACGCGAGCGGAGCCGCGGACAACAGCTAGCTAAGAATTTAATTTATGGATAATAATGATCTCAAGCTATATTCATTCTATATTAAAGATAATAGGTATATCTGCATATCTACATAAAATTATTTTTTGAGAAATCTATACAAATATTATAAAGCTGAAGATTTTGTTTGTTCGTTTGTTTGTTTGAACAAGCTAATCTCAGGAACTACCGGTTCGAATTGAAAAATTCTTTTTGTATTGGATAGTCCGTTTATTGAGGAAGGCTATAGGCTATATAACATCACGCTATGACCAATAGGAGAGGAGCATAAATGAAAAATATTGCAAAAATAAAAAACCGTTGAACCTAAAACACGCGAACAAAGTCGCGGGGGACAGCTAGTTTGTAATAAAGTTCTTTTTTTCTTGACAATGTTATAAAAATCCATCAATCCTCGCAAACTATTACATTATAAATTAAAGCGATAATTTATAAAACTTTTAAGACAGCAGGGATCTACAGATAACACATCAATTTAAATTCCAACCTTCTAAAACATTCAAATTATCTAAAATCAAAATTAGTAATGAACGCAAATCACGTAACTACGGACATATTTTCCCGTTGCGCTCACGTCACGTTTATGATTCGCGTCACGTCGTCGTGTCGTCGAGGTGAACTATCGCAACCGCGACCTCTGGCAGCCGTGAACACCCCGTATACAAAACGTTGCAACATCGTAAGGTCCAATTCAAGATGCACAAACGATAATTCAGATAGCACCAAACTCTAAAGGACTCTATTACTAAGACTTCGCTGTCTGTCCGTCTGTCTGTATCTCAAGAACCGCGATAGTTAGACAGTTGAAATTTTCACAAATTATGTATTTCTGTTGCCGCTTTAACAAAAAATACACTAAAAACAAAAAAAAAAAAAAATTTAAGGGGCTCCCAAACAACAAACGCGATTTTTTTCCCTTTTTTGCTTGATATCAATAATGGTGTATTTTTACTTTAATTTTATTTTTACTTTAAAAATAAATAATAAAATAAATATTTAAGGGGGGCTCCCATACAAAAACCCTTTGCCCGTTTTTATCAATAAATGGTAACAGGTAGGCACTAAAGAAACCAAAAAAAGGTTACAATATGAAATTTGTGTACCTACTGTTGTTTACTTAGTCAATGGTACGGAACCCTTCGGCGCGAGTCCGACTCGAACTTGGCCGGTTTTTTTTTTATTATTTTTAACCTGCTCGCTGTTTCTGACGGGTGGGGTGGTTTAAGATTATCAAAACATTTTCATACATATTTTAATTATTTTCTTTTTAAATAAAAACCCTATATTGTCCTAGACTATCTGTGTACCAAATTTCATTTAAATCGGTTCAATAGTTTTGGCGTGAAAGCGCGACAGAAAGACAGACAGAGTTACTTTCGCACTTATAAAATTTGTCAGGATAAGACATTTTATAGGATAACACATGAATGAAATCAGTAAGACAGTTGCAGGCTGGTATTCATAACCGAAGCACGCGTTTTCTGTGTAAATTGTATTTAAGTGTCGGAGATAGCGTGTCCCACACGCAACTGTATTAATTATTTCAGTAATCAGAGCAGAACCATCGGAGCATTTACACTGCAGTTAATGCATCAGGTTTCTTTAGTCAATGGGTGAGCAGGAGTATCGGCTATTGAAGTCTTTAGGATTTAAAACAAAACGGTTTACTCACGTATATTCTCTTGATCGCCCGACTAGTTTCAGACTCAATAGGACTGATTACAGTTCGACTCGCGACATCTCCACCGCCGCGTCAGTTCATGATTAGGGACTCCTATTGAGTCTGAAACTAGTCGGGCGATCCCGAGAATATGCGTATGTAAACCGTTTTGTTTTAAATAATTATGAATACTCCTCACGAAAGTTATACAAGGATTTAGGAGTATTGGAAATCAAGAAGTATCATTGTTTAATACAGCGAAGTTTCTAATGAACATAACTATTTGGTTTTTAACAGGATTTTAGATCTGGCATCATAACGAATTTCGTGATACTGAGTCGACGGGAAGTACCCTAAAGGTTTTGAGCTTAGAATATACGTAGACATGCATAGTGTGCGTATCGCTAGTAGCCTGTTGCGCCAAGCGTAAGCTAATTTTTAGCGGTAGGTACGCTCGTTTACTGATTTAAGTGATTTTCCGTGTGGCGACAGAATATATTTATCGACGGTTCCGACATTATAAGGGTAATATTAGGCTTTGAGATAGATTTAATTAAACTGCGCGCTCTTTTTTCGACAAATTTTACTATTTAACTTGTTCATACAGAGTTTACAGTTCATACTCTGTTAGGCGCACTCTTTAGTTTACTTTTTTAGGCTTTCAGTTCCTCAGAAATGTATAGAAAAATGTCTGTATTTTTTAAATGCGTTAACATAGAAGCTTGAATTATTTTTAGCATCGAGTCCGTAGACCTGAGTATTTGATTTTAATTTCAACGTGATACTAAAACGCGTTCCTGAGAAATAGATACTTGGACAGACGGACTTCAAAGTGGTCCTAAAAGGGTTCTTTTTGAGGAAAGGAACTCTAAAAATTGTCATCATCCCTATAATATGCTTAATGTTGTTTGACGACCTCCGTGGTCGAGTGGCGTATTATATTATATTATATTACATTGTCTCGGGTTTGGGTGTTTGTGGTACCTTCGTTGTCTCTGAATTCCATAACACAAGTGCTTTAGCTACTTACTTTGGGTTCAGAACAATGTATGTGATGTTTTCCACATTTATTTATTATTGATTATTTATTAATGTAAATCAATCAACCTTTGTACCTATAAATAGGTATATCTTCTGCAATATAAAAACGTAGGATAATGAGTTATTTACAAGAATCGGATTTTCCTTGAATCTATGAGATAGCATGCAGTTAATCGGTCGCCATTATACGCAGTTTACGACACTATACTATAGGTATGTTATTTTAAAAACTAGCTGTGCCCGTGACTTTATCCGCGTGGAATTTAACAAACAAAAGTTATTTAGTTCATTTAGTGTTTTTTTCGTTTTCGCTGTACCCTAAGTTTCTCCTTATTACATCAGCTATCTGCCAGTGAAAGTCCCGGCAAAATCGGTCCAGCCATTCCAGAGATAAGCCGGAACAAACAAACAGACAGACAGACAAAAATTAAAAAAAATATATATTTTGGTATATGTACCGTAGGTATATACATTCATATGCATGTAGTAAAAAGCGGTTATTTTAATATTACAAACAGACACTTCAATTTTATTTATTTGTATACATTACTAGCTGTCCCCCGCGACTTTGTTCGCGTGTTTTAGTTTCAACGGTTTTTAATTTTTGTAACATTTTTCATTTAGGCTCCGCTCCTATTGGTCGTAGCGTGATGTTATATAGCCTATAGCCTTCCTCAATAAACGGACTATACAATACAAAAATAATTTTTCAATTCGAACCAGTAGTTCCTGAGATTAGAGCGTTCAAACAAACAAACAAACTCTTCAGCTTTATAATATTAGTATAGATCAGGATTTTTGAATCAAGTTGGTTTATTTGTTCAATAATTCAAAATAGCCAATTTCCTTATTATTAGTTTCATATAAATATACCTGTGTAGATAACTGGTTATGAAAAATCAAAATCTAATCAGTCCGTCAGATAGATAATAAAAAAATATTAGACACTTATTTTTTGCTTTTTCAAAATATAATAATACTAATTAGAAGTTAGTCAAAGTTTACGAATGAGGGATTATGACGTCATGCACACACACACTTACACACACACACACACACACACACACACACACACACACACTATTTTAGAATATATCTTTAAGTTTTTATTATAGTTCACTACTTTTACCATTTTATAATTTGTTATTGAAGAGCGGGTCCTCCTAGCACAGGTATTGCTTTTACTTTAAAGGAGGTCCCTATGTAAGATTTAATGTAAAAATTGAACGCTTCTGTAATAAAACTTTTTATTTTTTTTATGCTTGCCTACAAACCGCACGAATTGTGACGTCATGCGCCATTTCAAATTAATGTAGGTATCGTCGTGAGTTTTTGGTTATCTATACTAATTATATAAAGCTGAACAGTTTGTTTGTTTGTTTGAACGCGCTAATCTCAGTACTACTGGTCCAATTTGAAAAATTATTTCAGTGTAGCCCATTTATTGAGGAAGGTTATAAGCTATATAACATTACGCTGCGACCAAAAGGAGCGGAGGATAAATGAAAATGTTGCAAAAATTAAAAACCGTTGAAACTAAAACACGCGGACAAAGTCGCGGGGGACAGCTAGTGTAAAATAAGACTAAATACATGTCTAACATTTTATTAAATAAATAATTTATTTGACGGACTTTAATTAACAATAAATAAATAAATGTTAGACAACAGCACATCAATTGCTCTGAACCCAAACTAAGTAGCTAAAGCACTTGTGCTATGGAATTCAGAGACAACGAAGGTACCACTAACAACCAGACCCGAGACATTGCAGAAAAGTGGTTTTCTACATTAACCCGTCCGGGGATCGAACCCGGGACCTCAGAGCTGGCGACACCTTATAAACCGGTGTGTACGCCACTCGACCACGGAGGTTATCAAATAAGAAATTGTCACCTACCCCAGTGCCTCTAATATAACCTACAAATAATTTCCTCTTTTTTTTCTTTGCGGGTAAAAACTAATCATAAGTATACCTACTGCAAAACAATGACATCAACAATTTCAAATTCGCAATCATATTGATTGAGACTAATCAACATTTTCTTAAAGATGGCCAGTCCCGCTAGTGATGTAAACGGCCCCAGTTACTAGTGTTGCGACACGACTACGTAACTTGCACGTAAGTATCACGTAACTACGTTTAAAACTTGATGCGTGTCCTCCTTTAGTTTCCTGTTTAATATTTAATGGTCGTGTATGATATTGTATGGCTACATACAATCTCATACAATCATACGCGTTCTGTCAAGTGGGTGGTTGCTAAGGTCTGTTTTTAGATGGTGACTGTTTGGAAACTATAAAGTACCAAAGTAGCAGAATTTAAAAACATTTGTAAAAAAAAATACACCTTATTTTGTGTTTATTTTAGGTTGATGTAAAACTGCCAGCGCGATTTTAAATAGCCTTTAAAATTCCTCAAGAATTGAGCTATCGAATGTTTAAAGATTTACTAATTATCGTCTTCTAGTTACATAGATAAAAAAGTTCAAACAAACTCTAATGGCCGTATTAATAAAAATCGCGATCGAGCTTAACAACGGATTAACAGATTTTAATTTAAAATTCTCTATAGAAAAATAGAATTTAGAATCTGCTAAGCAATCGCTAATCGCAGTCGAGATTTTTATTAAAAAGGCCATAAAAGTATAAGTTAATCATATTAAAGTTTATCGAGCTCTCTTTAAATGATGTCGCTAGTATATGAAAGTAGGTAAGCACCATGTGACATTGAATTCACATGATTATGTAATATCATATCCAAGTTGACCAACTTAACTTTGAGTCGACATTTTATTTTGCACAAGTTTCACCTGCGACTTTGCCTGTAGGTATAAATTAAGAAACATAAAATCTCCTTGTGATAATCGGTTTAAAATACACTTAAAAGCTTTAGAAAGTAGATAGGTATATCAAGACATTTTGCTTAATCTGTAAATAGTAGAAAACAAAGTCACTTCCGCTGTATGTACGTTTACATCTTTTAAACTACGCAACGGGTTTTAATGCAGTTTTCAGTAATAGATAGTGATTTAAGAGGAAGGTTTATATGTTTATATAATACATTGCACTTGCATTGCATTGCGTGATACGTTGGTGCGGGTCGCCAGTTTGCTATAAAACAATTATAAAATAACTTCGAATCATATTCCCTAAGACTTGCATCTTTAAGTCATGTGTTAAAAATAGGTTTTGTTAGGACAATCACCCTGTGTGAACGTCCTATATATTAATATGGGTATGAAGGTAGCAATACTGATGTTAAGCTTCGCTACTTAAGGCTATAAAAATGAGTGGTGAAATATTTTATTTCTTTCATGCTTATAACACGGGAAATAGTTATATATTTTTTTTGCAATGCAAAGATATAAATCTATATAAAACTAACACATTAGTGCTTTTACTATAGGTTAATTTTTTGCCACGATAACAGACAACAACGCGGGCGGCGCCGCGTGCAACAGCTAGTGTAGTATAAAATGGTTCAATGATAAATTATATAAGACAATAGAAATACTAACACACACAAGTCAAGGTTAATTTAAAAACAAAAGCTGAGAACTGTCAGGAAAAGTTTCAATGTTTTTAGCTATTGCACAATGCACTATATCTTACTAAGGACACGTGACTTACTGAGTTAACTGTTTTACACAATAAACTAGTTTCAAACCGCTATTTGATCTGCGTAGAAGAGTTAGCTATAATATTGGAGGCAGTATCTTACAGAATTTTATGAAAATCGGTTTTGCTCTTTTGAAGATAAGCCCAAACAGACATGCATAAAGGTGGGTTTAGATAAATTTAGTATTTACTTTCTTAGTTTTTCTAAGACACTACTGTTTTTGTTTCTGTGTGTTGTAAAGTACAGAAAGCATTTTAAGTTAATTATTACATATTATGTATCTACTTATATAAATTATAGTAAGATTTTTTATTTCACTTTATGAATCACTAGAGATGTAATTATTATCTGATCATTTATTCCTTTGTATGAGAGACTTTACAACAATGAATAAATCTGTAAAATAATAAATCAAGGAAGCGTCATATAGCATTGTCTACATATAATATAGAGTAGTCATAACATTGTATATCTTGGTGTTGAGATCTAATTGTCATAGACAACTTAATATATCGTACAGATTGTCTCAACAAGGCTGGTAGCGAGCGAGGTGGACCGCGTACTTAGTATAGTCAGTTTTTTATGTTTTTTTGGAAGAGATTTACGCAGCCTGACCGCAGGCTTTGACTGCTTCACCGGAATTTTGGCGAGAACCTTAAGGGCCTCCAGCCAGAGCAATAGAAAAACTAACTACGTCAGCAACGTTCACTAAGGGCACCCCCTGTGGGGTTCGGACCTCGACTTAGTGCGTTGCTAACAATCTTAATAAGGCAAAAACAGCAAGGGAGGGCTGGAGCTAAGTTCGGGCCAGCATGATCTAGGGACGGGGGGGAGGGGGGGGGGAGGTTGTAGTATAGTCATTGGGAGGCTAAACGCACTCGGTTTTTGACCTACTTAAAAAGCTCAGGTTTTGACATCCATACAAATTATTTAAATGCAAAAGTAACTCAGTCTGTCTGTCTGTTACACTTTCATGGCTGAACCGCTAAACCGATTAGGATGAAACTTGGTATGGGGTAAGCTTGGATCCTAAAAAAGGGCTAACCCCTGAAAACTGAAACGCAATTTAACTTTTAGACGTTCTTGAATGTCTGTCGGTTTAGACCTTTAATTGACAGAGACGGCATGAGACTCAACGGTGACTTAAAACTGATTGACATTAGTATTCGACCAATAGGTTAGTTTTTGCCGCTATAACCGACATCCAAACAAGGATTTTTTTTAGGTTATGTTTCCTTAAATCGTCAAAAGTAAACCGTTCGCGATGTTTAAGTCAAAGTCAATAATGGCTACCGTTAGCAATTTCACCGCCAGAGGCGCTAATCGCACGCGATGTCCGAAATTACATATTCCATATTTTGTTGGCTGGCTTTGACAGATGACGCGCTAGCGGCGCCAACTGGTGAGCGGTATTACTACAAGGATATCCATGGAAATTTCAAGAAAATATTTGACTCATGGGAAATAAGGAAGGATGAAATGTTAAACCACACTTTTAATTAACTTGGATGTTATTTTATACTAGCTGTCCCCCGCGACTTTGCTCGCGTGTTTTAGTTTTAACGGTTTTTCATTTTTGCAACATTTATGCTCCGCTCCTATTAGTCGTAGCGTGATGTTATATAGCCTATAGCCTTCCTCAATAAACGGACTATCCAATACAAAAAGAATTTTTCAATTCGAACCAGTAGTTCCTGAGATTAGCGCGTTCAAACAAACAAACAAACAAACAAACAAACAAACTCTTCAGCTTTATAATATTAGTAAAGATTAATCCTTACTAATATTATAAATGCGAAGGTAACTCTGTCTGCTTGTCTGTCGCGCTTTCACGCCAAAACTACTGAACCGATTTATATGAAATTTGGTACACAGATAGTCTAGAGCCTTAGAAAGGACATAGGCTTACTTTTTGCGGCGATAACCGACATCTACGTGGGCGGAACTGCGGGAATCAGCTAGTATGCAATAAATAAAACAGGTATACTTTTTAGGTATGTAGGTACGAGTATGTCACACTTCGTATTAACAATGCTGCTTAAGCTGGGTATTGCCGAGACATACTCGTGAAACTTACACTGAACATTATCTTGTGGTCAGATTACTTTTCTAATGGCATAATGACACAGAGTTAGCTTACAATGGCCGCATGGCAAAGTACTGGCTACACCCCGCGGATTTACCCGCATAATTCCAGATTTTTTGGACTTATCGGGATAAAAATTATCCATGTGTTAATAAAGGTTATAAACTATCCGTATACCAAATTTAATCCAAATGTGTTCTGTTGCTTTTAACTGACATCCATACTGTTTACATACATACTTTCGCGTTTATTATAACACTAGCTGTTGCCCGCGGCTCCGCCCTCGTGAGTGTTGGTTATCGCGGCAAAAAGTAGCCTGTGTCCTTTCTTAAAATTCAATCTAACCTTATACGTTGTTCATCCAAATCAATTCAGCGGTTTAGCTTTGAAAACTCAACAGGCAGAGACATGCATGTTTTATTGACGACCTTTGTGTTCGAGAGGCGTACACACCGATTTTTAAGGTGTCGCCAGCTCTGAGAGCCCGTGTTCGATCCCCGGACGGGTCAATGTAAAAACCACTTTTCTACATTATCTCGGGTCTTGGTGTTTGTGGTAGCTTCGTTGTCTGTGAATTCATAGCACAAGTGCTTTGCAATGTATGTGATGTTGTCCGCATTTATTTATTTATTATTATGTATTGCTCTCAGATATTTTTATATACTTAATTACGCTTAATTTATACTAAAATACATAATAGATATTTTTTAAATAACAGACAAATGTCTTTTAAGAAGCGCTCGCTAGCCACCGCGTGGCGTGTTACTGGCTCGACCCGCGTGGTCCAAACATTTGTTCCAAGTTTGTGTAGGCTTTATGCGTGTGATTTGAATGGTTGTAATACCCGCAAAGGAGGAATTATTCCATAGATCGTGAGTCGTATTAATAGAGGATCGGACTATTCTTTTTTATTTACTCGTCACATAGATATTAAAAAAATATAAGACACGTTTTTTTCTTTTTTTAATTAAACAAACGATGAGGAAGATACAGTGAATGGAAATGTCGCGTCACTTGTGGCTACAATTTTTAACCACAAGTGACGTCACAAGTCCCGTCTCCAGAACTTTAAAGCGCTTTAAATTTGTCTTTTTTCATTGATTTGATAAAAGAAAAAATACAAGATTTTTTTTCTTTGTTTTATGTATCTGATGGACTAAATAGATGTTTCCTTTTCAATCCCAGTCCGGTCCCCTATTATACTGACCTAATTTTAAGGACCTTTTTTTTAATTATTATTCATAATATACGTACCTAATTAAAAAAGTATAATATTACGTTATAAATAAATTGTCATTGGAATCGGGAACTGAATCCGCAACCTTACGTTGGCCTACTGGAATCCGGTTAGTCAGATACTGTGCTTACGTCACTTATTTTATTTTACGTAATTATAAGAGTAATATAATTATATTTTTCCTACCTTTTAGAAATATACAATCGTAATTATTTTAACGTTACTAAGTACTTGATTTAAAACAGAATATAACGGTCAAATTTCAAACCAAATAAATATTATGGTATGACCTACTTAAAAAAAATAAACGTGGGTAGCCCAATATTTAATTAAAGAATTATGGGGTATATTTATTATTTATGCACTACATTCATCAACAAAAGACCTGGTATCCATTTATTTGAATGTTACTATTACTTTCATACCTTTTTTATAGGTATTAAAGCTACTTATTATGGCTTACGTATTTTTAAGTTATAACTTCCAGTTAATACGCAACGTAACCACGATATATAGTTAAGAATAGTTTCGAAACCGAACGAAAACCGGTCGTGTAAAGCTAGCCTCTTAATAATAACATATTCTACTCACATAACGTGTGTACACGCAAATTCTTAGTCACATACACGACTTACCTTGTCAATCCAACGATTTAAACAAACATTTAATATATTCGAATCAATTTATGTCCACAAATTATAATTATTTAACGATTTTAACACAATATCACTCAATAATTTACAGTCGGCGTACACAATACTATGACAGCTGTCAAAATGAACACTAGTTTTTTTTTTTTCGAGAGGCAGTGACTCGCGTGCGTTCGGTTGGGCCAAACTGCCGGACTAAAGTCTGTCCACTTTCCAATCTTGCGCTGCTAAGTTATACAAAGTTGTTTTGCGTTTGTTAAAATACTTTCCCTGTTTTAACACCTTGACATAGAGTCTAAAATCGCTTGGAGTTTTTTTATAACTTAGTACAGCGTGTTTGTATGGTTTTAATAACAAATGTCAGTTGTCGTTTAAAAAGAAACTCTGGTTATACATCTTAAGGTTAATTATTGTGTGTGTTGATATGTAGGTAGTACATCCGCAAAGGTTTAGTACTATAATAAACACGGTCAGTTTTATGTTAAATTATGAGTAAGTATTATACAATAAACTTGATCCCTTGAGATAAGGTAAACTAGGCTTTCTTTGTTACGGTTAGATGCCAAATATAATAGGTTTGACGACTGGGTATGAAAAGTCAAAATCTAAATATTCCGTCTATTGAGATAATAAAAATATATTACACATTGTATTATTTGCTTTCTCAAAATAAGAAAAAACTTTAGGAAAAGCGAATCATAGTTCAGGAATTAGGGCTAATAACGTTCTGCTTGCGAACAAAATTGTGACGTCACGCGACATTGCAAATCAATGTATCGTCGTGTTTATGGATACGTAAAAAAAATCGTGTCTAATATGTATTTTTAATCCTATCTGAAGGACATTAAAATATATATCATCTGTCAAATTATTATTACACTACAATTACATATAAGTATAGGTAAGTTATAACTAAATCTTCATAATAAATGAAAAAAGAAATAAGTGTGTCAGACCCCGAAGAGTCGTCCGAGTGGCATAGGTCACTACGCCAAATACCACTGCGCAACGTACGGGTTCGATCCCCGCATGAGACAAAAATTGTGTGATCCACAAATATTTGTTCAGATACTCAAACGCAACTTAACTTTAAGGCTTTCTGAAATGTCTATCTGTCGCTACTTTACGCTTTAAGGG
Organism: Diachrysia chrysitis; assembly: GCA_932294365.1. Lineage (NCBI taxonomy): Eukaryota > Metazoa > Arthropoda > Insecta > Lepidoptera > Noctuidae > Diachrysia > Diachrysia chrysitis. Next base: position 6,832,014 of record OW028670.1, read on the forward strand.
GGACAAAGACAGCGCTTAAAACTGAGCGAGAGACGAGTATTTGATCATAAGACCGCTAAGCTACAAAAGCTTGAAACCAAAGTAAGTAGTTAAAGCACTTGTGTTATGGAATCAGAGACAACGAATACCACAAACACGCAGTCCCGAGACAATGTAGAAAAGTGGTTTTCTACATTGACCTGGCTGGGGATCGAACCCGGGACCTCAGAGCTAGCGACACCTTGAAAACCGGTGTGTACGCCACTCGACCACGGGGTCGTCAATTATGGATTATTTACATAGGTATAGTTTATATTTTGTATTACATTATTTTATCATTCATTATTTTTACTAAGATTTACAATCTAAAAAAACTTTTAAGAATTATAGATAGTTAGATATTATTACCAATAAATACTTAAACTTATTTTTAAAACAGGAAAAATCGTATTTTTTATTCTATGAATACCAACGTGTAAGGTCAAAGGTTTGTGAAACCGGATTCTTGTTCTCAACAAGATTGTGTAAATTAACATTAATTTAAGACGCCATTAACTATAATTTACAATAACATAACAATTTTTTAATAGAGAATTTCAATAATAATAATATCTGTCTAAAAATATTTTTCCCATTTTTTGTATTTAAGAAAAAAACTTTAAGATTCCTATCCAATATACCTATATACTTATATCCTTCGTCGGCAATCAAGCTTACACCATACCAAATGTCATCAAAATTGATTAAGCCGTGAAAGCGGAAGAGACAGTCTTACATACAGACTTACTTTCGCATTCAAAATATTTAAAATACCTAAGAATGTCTTTTTTTTATTTATTGTACTTATAATATATTGGCCTAAACCATCATACTTTTTTAGACTTAATATAAAAACATAACATAAAACAAGTAATTATTAAAAACCAAAAAAAAACGGCAGCGGAAAATATTGAAAACTTTATTTTATTATTTAAAACATCACATACATTGCTCTAAACCCAAAGTAAGTAGCTAAAGCACTTGTTATGTAATCAGAGACAACGGATGCACCACAAACACCCAGACCCGAGACAAAGTAGAGAAGGAGTTTTCTACATTGACCTGTCCGGGGATCGAACCCGGGACCTCAGAGCTGGCGATACCTTGAAAACCGTGGTGTACGCCACTCGACCACGGAGGTCGTCAAATATATGAAACAACTAGCTGTCCCCCGCGACTTTGTCCTCGTGTTTTAGTTCTATTTTCATTTTTGCAAAAATTTTCATTTATGCTCCACTCCTTATGGTCGCAGCGTAATGTTATATAGCTTATAGCCTTCCTCAATAAATAGGCTATCCAACACTGAAAGAGTTTTTCAAATCGGACCAGTAGTTCCTGAGATTAGCGCGTTCAAACAAACAAACTCTTCAGCTTTATATATTAGTATAAGTAAGTATAAGTATAGATTGAATATACCTACTTACTTACCCAGTGTCAGTCTTACAGGTATGACAGGTCCAACAATACCTCTCAAGCTGAAGTGCATCAAGCCTTATACAGAGCGTGCTAAAGAAATTTACCTGCTATTTAATATGACTGCTCGGATAGCCGAGTGGTATAGGTCACCACGCCAATTACCACTGTGCGCGCCGTGCTGCGGGTTCGATCCCCGCATGGGACAAGCATTTGTGTGATCCACAAATGCTTATTCAAAGTCTGGGTGTTCTTTGTGCATGTGTTTTGAATTATTGTAAAAATTATGAATTAAATTCCTTAGTTCGGGAGTAGTTTTTATAATAAAATAAAACCTGCAAACAAACATAGACTCGATAAACATAACCCTCCTTCTAGCGCAGTCGGGTAATAAAAGATTTGACGATACTATCTTAAATAATAAATGTGGACAACATCACATACATTGCTCTGAACCCAAAGTAAGTAGCTAAAGCACTTGTGTTATGGAATTCAGAGACAACGAAGGTACCACAAACACCAAACCAGTGGTTTTCATTTATCCGAAATCTCCAATTTAATTTTAATTCTAATACAATTCCAATGCAAAATTATTATTCATTTAGCAGGCACACAAACAACACACAGTACACCAAAATACTCTCAATGTTTAGATTTCAGTCTGTTTCTTCCATTGACAGATATTTTTTTTTAAGAAATCTGAATCTCCTGCCTGCTTTTAACTAATATAAATTTTGCATTGGCATTGTATTGGAATTAAAATTGAGTTGAAGAGTAAGGGCACTGAGTTGACGAAAAAAAAAACTTATCACTTTAAACTTTTATGTAAAAATCGTTCGTATTTTCTTTCACAACGTAATCTATATTGCACATAAATGCATACGTACCTATTACATATCTAAATAATTACTACACAACTAAGCTATAGGTCACCGGATGTAATGACTTGTTGCAAATATAATTGCATTACTGTGTATTTCTAACTTGCAAGTATAGCCATAGAACCTTGGTTTAAGTATATATAGGTATATAAATACAAGCTAAGCTTTCGCCCGCGGTTCCGCCCGCGTGGATGTCGGATGGCCGCACAAATGAACCCTAACTGTTTCTTGGAGTTTTATCTTCATAATATTTATTAATAAATTCGGTTGTTATGTTTATGCAAGTATATTAGAAAGACAGTTACTTTGCCATTTATAATTGGTACCTATTCTCTTCTGAATTGACTTGAATTGACAAGTCTTAAACATAATGTATATAGATACTTATAAACAGAGGTGTCAGTGACGGTAACCGTACCAGGTCGCGAATTCAATTGGTGTTTTCCCCACACAAGCATTAGTGGAGTGGTGGTGCTTGTCCTATGCGGGGATCGAACCCGCAGCACGTCGCGCACAATGGTAATTGGCGTGGTGACTATACCACTCAGCTATCCATGAAGTCAAAATAAACCACGACTGCGATTTCTGCTCACTGGCAACACCACAATACTCCCACACAGTCTTACCAGACAATAAAACTTCAATTGAAATGAATACACATTTATTCAAATATAAAAAAAAATAGAAAATTAGATTATTCTTATGTCTCTTGAGTTTGACTAGTTATGAAAAATATCCCTTTCACCGTAAATAAGAATTTGGAGGAAGTACCGCTATCAATTTCTCCGCCAGGTGCGCCAGTAGCACCTGATGTCGGTAAATGTCAAATTCCATAGTTTGTGGGCGGGCTTTGACAGCTGACGCGCCAGTGGCGCCAACTGGTGAGCGCAATAACTGTAGCCCCATTCAAAGCATGTTTCATTATCTACTTTTAGTAAGTTTTTAGACCCAAGACCATTGTAGCCTCTGGAGCCGGAGATGTACTACATGGACGGACGGACTTCTGTCCAAGTTGTATTAAGACAATGTTTACACAGCGCCACGATAGATGGCGTTGTTAGTTGATAGGTGATTGCTGAATCGCGCTACGGTTTGGTTACACGAAAAATTATAAATATCACGATTTTTTTTTTGTAGAACCTTTATTACCCTTACTGTGTTTATCTTGTAATAAACATTTAGATACGTTAATAGTTATTTCACTTAAAGACCGGGTATCCGAACATTGTTCATCTTTCCAATATTTCAACCGGCATTTTCCACGTTATCCTGAGTATTGGCCTCAGTTTTCAATTTATGTACCTTTAACTTATGCGTGTTCAATTTAGATTTCTGTAAATACTTCTTCCCGCAGACCTCACAAGCGAAACTCCGTCCAAAATGCACTTGCAACTTATGTCGCGTCAACGTATTATTCCCGGGGTAAGTTTTAGGACACATATCACACGAATACTTCCGATCGTCATGAGACCTCATATGTGAAGCAATATTGTTAAAACTCTTGTTACAAATCAAGCACTTAGTTTTAGATTTTTCAATTTTTTCCGTATGCAACCTTGTTTTATGGCGGAGCATGGCTCCTTTTTGGGCAAATATTCTACCGCATATATTACAAGGGTATTTTTTCCCGAAGTGTTCGTTCAAATGTCTTCTTAAAGTGTTACGAGAAGATAATATCTTTCCGCATTCATCACAGGGGACAGGGAGATTGACAGAGCTATGGCTTGTATTCATGTGCAACTTTAACGTGTCGCGTCCATTAAATTTTTTAGAGCAGTGTTTACACTTGAAAATATTGTCATGCGAAAGTCTATGCAGTTTCATAGATTGAAGAGTAGAGTACTTCCGATGGCACAAATCACAATTAAATTCTGTATTGTCATGTTTTAACTGATGAGATTTCAAATGTTTCTTTGCTGTGAAAGTTTTGGAACAAACATCGCATTTAAAAGGTCTCAATTTCTCGTGAACAGTTCGAATGTGAATCTTTAAATTCGTGCTATCGTTGAAAGATCGGCCACAAAGCTCGCATAGTTTTTTTTTATTGAGACCTAGGTGCCAGAAAATATGTCTTTTTAAAATTGTTTTTGAAGTATATTGTTTTTTACATATGTCACATATGAATATCTTTGCTTTAGTGTGAGTGTTTAGATGTACATTTAAAGCAGCTTTAAAATGATATTTTTTATCGCACATCGTACATTGAAATTTTTTATCAAAATGTGTTTTTACGTGATTGTCGAAAGTAACAAAAGTTTTTAACTGCTTGTCGCAGTATTTGCATTTTAAGGTATCGTGGTTTGTGTAAAGATGTCGGTGAATTTGTTTTATATTGTTGTAGTGCACCCCACTGCATTCCTTGCAAGAGTATTGCAATCCTTTTTCGGTTTCTGTTTCAATAATATATGATGTATCAATATCCAAGGCTTGTGTTTCTGTAAAATAAATAATAAACAACATTTGATTAGTTAAGAAAATTGGATTCTTGAACTAATTGATGTTATTTCCACTTAAACAAACATCAACTTTATTAAAGTGTAGATTAAGTTCATTTTAGACTGACTGCTGTTCATAAGTCGTCGTGGCCTAGCGGTTCAACGAACGGATTTGTATGCACAAGGTTCGAACCCACTACAGGAAAGTGCCAATGTCAAATCTATATTATGTAGTTTCTAAGATACCATTGACAATCGGTGAAGGATAACATCGTGAGGAAACCTGGATTCCAGAAATTGAAATCTAAAATCGCCTGCACTGAGAAAGCGTAGTGATTAATCGTGACTTCTCTACATGAGAAGAGGCCTGTGCACAGCAGAAGGGCATTAATAGGCTGGTATTTTTATTAGGTATATTTATATATAGTACTGCTATAAAAAATGAAGTTGTAGCGCAAATTGAACCTTATATGTAAGTAATACAGTTGCTTTTTTTCTAAAACTCAGGTTTGTTTACATATTTGGCAAATAAATTGCAAACTCAGTATATGTACATATTTCGTATTATAAAACTTTAAACGATTGATGAAATATAAATGATAAGTTATATATTTACTTTAAAAATAAATAATTAAATAAAAATAAAACAAATATTTAAGGGGGGCTCCCATACAACAAACGAGATTTTTTCGAAGCTTGACTCCTGCGGGATAATCAAGATCTACCAACAACATGCATCATCAGAAGGGTATGATAATGTACCCTTGAAGAGTCCGACTATCCGAAACTAGTCGGGCATTAGGTTTATTGTTTTAGAAGAGATTTACGCAGTTAGAATAAGCGCAGGCTTTGACTGCTTCACCGGAATTTTGGCGAGAACCTTAAGGGCCTCCAGCCAGAGCAATAGAAAACCTAAGTACGTCGGCAACGTTCACTAAGGGCACCCCCTGTGGGGTTCGGACCTCGACTTAGTGCGTTGCTAACAATCTTAATAAGGCAAACACAGCAAGGGAGGGCTGGATCTAAGTTTTTATTATTTAAGGACATATTTTTATTGCTAGTTAGGCCGGCTCGGGCCAGCTATTCTAGGGACGGGGGGTCTCGAGATTAGGTAATTTAAAACATATCTTACCACTTTCATCATTGTCTTTCTTTTTCTCGTCCTTTGTATTAGCTTGGTCTTCTTTGGATATAGTTTCTTGGTTGTCTATGGTATTATGTAGGTCTTTTTCTAAAAAAACAATTTATACAAATATTTATTAACTGATATTAAATACCTACAGATTACAATGACATTGACATTGACCACTCCTATAATTACCCATATTTGCAAATAAATATATTTTTATCTTTTTTTATACTTTATCTTTTTGATGAAAATATAATAATGGGGTGTAAAGTCAAGTTATTTATGTCGTCAGTAAAATAATAAAAAAATATTAGACACATATTTTTTTGCTTTATTAAAATATGTAAACACTAAGTAGATAAAACGAATCAAAGTTCAGGAGTGGGGGTAATGACGTCACGCGTGCGTCAAATGCAGGAAATTGTGACGTCATGCGAAATTTCAAATCAATGTATCGACGAAGTTTTTAAGTAAAATGGAAAAATACGCATCCGATATTTTTTAACAATATAGGTATCTGACGGACATTACAAAAAAAAATCTACCACGAAAAGAAAATGGTGGATTCTATGGCGAAATGGTAACTAGTTTAATTATTTAACTAAAAAAATTAAATATAAAGTCTGTCTATCGCACATCACATACACGTTGAAGTGACGGAGACTGCGTGCGATTTAACGGCGACTTAAAATTAAAGTCGTTTGAGTTTTCAAGCTAAATAAGAAAAAAAAATACCTTCTTTAACATCTGTAGTAATATTATCGTCGGCGCAAGAAATTTCATCTGAAAAAAAAAACAACATTAATAGGCATGTTTCCTATTTTTTTTTAATATCCGCCTGGTAGATAAATGAATTTTATTGGACACGTATTTTTTCTTTTTTCCTGCAAACAAAAAATGATCAAAATACAGAGAACTGAAGTTACGCGTGACGTCACTTCTCGCTACAATTTTTACCAAGGCGTGGCGTCATAAGCCCCCACTCCGAAACTTTAAAGCGCTGTATCTTTGTAATTTTTTATTGTTTTGATAAAAGAAAAAATACGTGAATAATATTTTTTTTAAATCTAACTGACGGACTAAATAGATTTTAACTTTTCATACCCAGGAAACATGCCTATTATTAATATGAAACGTTTTTTACTTCTTTGCATAGTCTCTCACAGCATGCAACAAAAACCCTGTCCGATCCTTATGAGTATTATTCGGCATCGTACTGCGTACACATATACCTAACTATTGCATGGATTTGAGATTATTATTTTTCCCGGTGAATATAATTAAATTAAAATAAAACTGATCAAAGGCAACACTGATCGCTCAACAAAGTTCACGTGTACTACAGTACCTGTACTGTACCTACAGTTTTGTATCAAAGAAGCCTGAAGCGAGACATTTTTTTGTAGTACGTATATTGAACCAGGAATACGCCTATTTTTGGATCGGACAGGGTTTTTGTTACATACTGTATAGTTTTCAGCTTCGGCTCCCAGTCTCACCGACAGCTGAACACCAGTATGTTATAGAGCGACTGTCTGTCTGACAAACACAACACATTTATTGGGTAACACAGTATCCCTGATATATTGACTTGACACATTTGACGACCTCCGTGGTCGAGTGGCGTACACACCGGTTTTCAAGATGTCGCCAACTGTGAGGTCCCGGGTTCAATCCCCGGCCGGGTCAATGTAGAAAAACCACTTTTCTACATTGTCTCGGGTCTGGGTGTTTGTGGTACCTTCGTTGTCTCTGAATTCCATAACACAAGTGCTTTAGCTACTTACTTTGGGTTCAGAGCAATGTATGTGATGTTGTCCACATTTATTTATGTATTTACATATTTATATTTACCTGAGTACTCAATCGCCACTTCAGGATCCTCTTTCAGTTCTGAAAAAGAGAAATATTTATTAGAACTTACAAGCCTCTGATCTTACAATATTTTCTGTACTCTGTGGCAAGATTTTCTAAGTTATTGGGCCATTATCGAGCTAGAACTAAAAAAAAACGGCCAAGTGCGAGTCGGACTTGCGCATGCAGGGTTTCGTACCATTTTATGATTCCTCCTTTAATTAGTAATATGTTTTTATTATTTGTTGTTATAGCGGCCACTGAAATACACGCTATGATAATTCCAGTTAAAGTCTCTTGTTATTACGGTTCATAAGAGACAGCCCGCTGACAGACGGACGGACGGACAGCGGGGACAGTAATATGGGTCTCGTTGGCACACTTCAGGTATTGAACCCTTAAAAAGGTAATGTTTGTAAGTTTGTAAGTAGTAAATAATCTCTGAAACTGTTTTTAATATGCTATAACTGAGTGCCATGGGGTATATGTTGTATGTAAAAATATTTATTGTATTTACGGTTAAATTCTCTTGGATGCAATTTTTTAAATTGTAGTTACTTAAACTTCAATTAACTAAGATTTAGAACTATACCTTGTTTATGAACTGATAGATCATTGTAATTGTTATCCTCTTCTGTGTGAGCTGTATTTTCTGAAAACAATAAACCATTAATAAATTAATATAACTTAACTTTCACACATAGACAAATCATTGTAATAAATGTGGACTACATCGAACCAAAGTAAGTAGCTAAAGCACTTGTGTTATGGAATCAGAGACAACGAAGGTACCACAAACACCCAGACCCGAGACAATGTAGAAAAGTGGTTTTCTACATTAACCCGTCCGGGGATCAAACCCGGGACCTGAGAGCTGGCGGCACCTTGAAAACCGGCGCCACTGGACTACGGAGGTCGTCAAACCAAAGGGTAATGTATAGTATGATAATAATATTCTATTTAAAACTACCTGTCCACCACGAATTTTGCGTGGAACCCTAATACGTCCCGACGTTAATTACGTTAGTGCCGGATAAGTGGCGCTGGTGGCAATCATTTTAATCTTTTGAACCATAGGTTACCAGCTAATCTATACTAACATATAAAGCTAAAGAGTTTGTTTGTTTGTTTGTTTGAACGCGCTAATCTCAGGAACTACTGGTCCGATTTCAAAAATTATTTCAGTGTTGGATAGCCCATTTATTGACGAAGGCTATAAGTTATATAACATTACGCTGCGACCAAAAGGAGCGGAGCATAAATGAAAAACCGTTGAAACTAAAACACGCGGAAAAAGTCGCGGGGTACAGCTATATAATTATAATCTTACCATTATCAATTTCTTCTTGAGTATCAAACTCTGTTTTAATTTCCACTTTTAATTCAGGTGCTGTATTCTGAAACTGTTCATCTGAAATTAATATTATCTTAGTATCATTATTTAGTCATTTAGGTAGGTAGGTATTACCCTTATTTATCTTTAAGTAGAATGTTTTAATAACTAAAACACGTTGTTCAGTAGTAAAACGCTCCATAACAAATTTGCCGTATTTATACAAAATAAAATTTATGAAACAACTGTCATATTTGCCGCCAAAACAAAATGGCGGCAAAAAAAAGTTGTATACCTCCAAGTTGCCCACCCTGTATATATGATTTTTTTAAACTCAACTAATAGTTTGTATAATAACTTATAACTATCGTGAGGAGTATTCATAATTATTTAAAACTAGTCGCCCAACTAGTTTTAAATTCAATAGGAGTCCCTAATCATGACCTGAAGCGGCGGCGACACCACCACCGAGGATATGCGTTAGTAAACCGTTTTCTTCTAAATAATAATCAACAAATAGTTTATGAGGTCAGCTAGTGCAAACAAATTGCAAACTTATTGCTTTCTGAGGATTACGCGAATATTAGACATTGAAATAAAATTAATTTGAACGGATTCTATCGCGGTTTATATTTAGATTTTTGTTCCCGACGTTTCGACACCTTTGCAGGTGTCATGGTCATGAGCAGACAGGAAACGTCGGACGGATAGAATCCGTTCAAAGTTGTTTTTATTTCAAAATCTTTACTTTTATGATTTCAGTAGTAATTATATCTTGTTTATCTCGTATCAATTTAGACTTACTTCTACAATATTCTATAAACTTCTGCTCACACAGCATCACTTGTTTCTTAAAGTTTGAAGCTTGACGTAACTTTAAAATACATTTGTTACATATTGTATAGCTTGCGTCTAATGGTGGTTCTTGTATCTGAAATGTATATGGTGTAAATAAATAAAATTATCCATTATTCGAAGTTTGAGGTTCGTATTTTGAGATGACAATTATACACTTGGAAAAAAAAATCATTTTACTAGCTGCATCCGACTTGCGTTGTAATGCTGCATTAAATATAATAGTGTTAAGTAGCAAATTGTGGGTTTTTTGGTCAAAACCCCTTTTCAGCGTCGTTAGTAGACCCTACCAAAGTTTAATTACAATCTGCTTATTAGTTTAGTCAGAATATCTCATAGAGGATAAACGTTTATTATTATAAAATTGACAAATAGAATTAGTATAAAAAATCTCAGGTTGTGAATTATCAGCAAAGAATAGCTATTATTACAGAATTATGTGTGAAAGTGGGTGAATTGTTTAATAAAACCATTTAAAAGATAATTAATTAATATTAATACCAAATTTGTTAGTAAAAGCACTAATAACTATGTATTAGTAATACCTATTAATGTAATGTAGTCCAAATAATTTAATTGTTAGGTAAGTTGAACTAGTTTGTCATAAATTTGATTAATTAATACCTACCTAATTGGTTATAAATTTGCATGCCGAACTAAGTAGGCGAAATATGAAGAACTGTACTAAATTATACGATCTGTTAGTTACTATATTTCTAGCAAATAAATAAATTCTATTCTATTCTATTCTATTCTATTTAAATCAAAAATTGTAAGTACTAATTTAATGTTAGTATAATATTGTGTGTTCCTGCTTTTTTTAAAGCAAATATATATAACAATATTTAAATAGGATACTTACTTTTACTCCAAGAGTATCTAATAACATAGTTTCATACATTTCCACTGTGTTTCTTACACGGTACAACAAATTTAAGCTTTTAAAACTTCCATCAGCATGACAACAACGACACAGGGTACTTAAGTTATATATTTCAGGCATTATTTAAATAATTTTTAATAAACTTAAGAATAAAATCAATACCTACATTTACGATAAAATAATTACCAATGACAAATGTCACAATGTGTAAAGCTTTGACAGCAAAACAAAAGGCAATAGGGATGTGCAAAAAATAAGCAAATGTGAGATATTTGTCATAAATTTATAATAACGATTAAATGGTGGGATTTTAGATATTAATTTATTAAAATAAATTTATAAAAGTGGAAAATAACTTTTCTAAAAAATATTAAAATAAACTAATCTAATTAAACATAAACCTAAAATATGGCATCAAAAAATTCGTCCACATCGCTGTCCACTGGGAGTGTTCCCAAAAGGCTGGCGGCATTGCCACGTTGTATGGCAATGCTTATCCTCTGTTCAAGGTAAAAGCCAGCCCTTGTGTAGCGCGAAGTGTCAACGAGGTGTTTGGCTAGATCTTTAAAAAGCATGTGCGCACTCGGACCCCACGGCCCAAGGGTCTCAACCCCAAACGGCTCAAAATAATATTAACCAAGTAATAATGAATTCATTCTATAGTAAATTATGTTAAGGCACTGACAATTAAACTCATTTTATCTTTATTCAGTGTTTATAGCGAAAACAAAAATGGGTTAGATTATTATACGGTAATTTGTCACTGATATAATATATCCATCGCCTATACTTTTCCAAATTACATTTCAACTATAAGCGAATTATTACAGTATTCGATATTTTCAGCTCATTAAAGTCGATACATAAGTGAAAATCATTTTGCAATGAGGGCTACCGTTATTTAATTGCGCCACTGGCGGCGAAATTGCAAACAGTAAAATTTCGATTATAATGATGATTTTGCACAAAACTTTGATTTCATGAATAATCTTGCGCAACCCTTTAGTTATCTGTCATTTGTCAAACCGTCTTTGACACTTCACATAGATCCACAGGTTATAAACTAGAATCAAAATTGCAGAATATCAAAACAAAGCAATGATGACAAATTGATGAGACCGTATTATACGCAAAAAGGTTTGCGCGCTTTAATGTCTGTTGAAAAACTAACACAGCTTGGAAACGAAATCATTTGCAAATTAAGTCCTACACTTGTGGGTTTTGCGTATTCGTGCTAATCTGAGTGATCGGCATTACTTGTAGCATAATTTCATGATGGGTACTTGCTATTTTTTTGCTTGCTTTGAAAAAAACGACTCCCGCACTAAAGAATTTAATCTTTGTGTCGCGGGGATTTTACAAACATTCAAATCACATGCACAAAGAACACCCAGACTTGGAACAAGCATTTGTCGATCACACAAATGCTTGTCCCATGCGGGGATCGAACCCGCGACACGTCGCGCACAGAGATAATAGGCGCGTGACATATACCACTCGGCTATGCGTGCAGTCATTACTTACAGGCAAAGGAGTACATGGTCAGAAATTCGCCTACCCTTGGTCGACAATCGATTAAGGACACCACCCCAAGCGTAATTAATGGCCGATGGTCGTACTCTGTATGAGATGTCAGCAGTTACAGGATAAAAATAAAACCATATTGTTCAAAACTTGTTTTAATATATTTCATCTATTCGCAAAAGCGATGTACATCTGCTACATGGACTTCGTAGGTAATATTTTATAATAAAAATGTATCAATTTAATTAATAAAAAAGTAAAATATCGCATGCTTTTAAAACAAGTAGATACTACACTATTATTATGTAAAAGACTAAAATAAGATCGTATTAAAACCTATTTACAAATTTGCCAATTTTTTTTCATATTGCTTTATATTTAACATGCAAGCAATTCTCTGGAAACTAATAGGTATTTGAATACATTACCCATTAGGTTTATTTCTTAAAACAAAATACAGAATTATTTTACTTTTTTAAACAATTAAATTGATACCATTTTAAGTATTTAGGGATACGATACATCTGATAGTACCTACTTACCTAATATTGAAAAATAAAATAATTATGACGTTTTATGTAAGATGGAAACCTATTATACAAAATAATTATAACAAACTATGTGAGAGACTAAGATACAGATAACTACATAAGTTAATAAAAGCTGAGGTTAGGACGTACAAGTAGTCCGCCGGCCAGAACTTATGAAATTAATTTTGACTGATTGACATTGTAACTGTGAGGTTTCGTTCTCTACAACTTTTTTATTTGCTAGTATAATTGTTGTCTTGCTGCTCATATCATTTCTTGTTTTGTCTACCGCGGTATACACTTGTTCTTTCAACTCCGACATTAGCAGAATCATTGTCAAACCTACGGAGCCTTAATCAACAAAATTGAACACTAGCGCCAAATTGTTTTAATATGATGTGTCCATTGAGAGGAACTAACGGGAATCAAAACATTTTGACGTGATAACGTCTTTAAAATCGTTTTAGTCGGGTGACATGTTCAGAAACTTGTGTCACACCAAAACCTCACGAGCGCGATCGCAGGTATAACGAGAGAGAGACGGACCGATCTCCCGTCTCATCTCGAGCGCTGCCAGTCATTCCGTGAAACTTTTTATTTTTATTTTTATTAAAAATTGTTATCTTCATTAATTCCTTACTTCCCAAAAACTTATATCACCAATAAGACGTTATCACGTAAACATCTCGATCGTAAACCTACTTTACAAACAACCAATTTTTTTTTTTACTTTAAAGTACTGAATCACTTGTCTGCTAAATTAGTAATAATTTTGTTTTTGAATTGAAATTAATTTAAGTGTACTTGGTATTCGTGATCAAGTTAACCGCGACAGCAATATTTATTAGTTGTCACCTAACTAGCAAACGGTTAGCTATAATCAAGCGACGTGTTTCTGTCCGGCGGAAAAAATGTCCATCGTCTGCTCAGAACCCAAATAAAAAAAAGTTTTTGTACCCCTAAACACATATTTACATTTAAGCTTCGGTCGCACACAGCAAATACTCGCTGCGATTAGTCACTCGCAGCAAAAAAACTCACTGTGTTCCTTTTTTACTTTTTACTCGTTGCGAATAAAATGTAAAAAATGGGCACCAACAGGTTGTCGAAATTTTCGTTTAAAAAGAAATCTACGTAGTTAGCCTGAGCGCAGGCTTTGACTGCTTTACCGGACTTTTGGCGAGAATCTTAAGGAACTTCAGCCAGAGCAATAACTAACTACGTCAGCAACGTTCACTAAGAGCAAACTCCGTTCACCCCGTTCACAAGGTTCGGAACCTCGACTTGGGGGGGGGGGGGGGGGGGGGGTGTTACAATTTTCGTGTACAACGAGCTGTATGTGATAGGCAGGCAGCGAATACACGCACAGCGAGTATTGGATGTGTTACCTCGGCTTTATAAAAGCAGTCTAAATGCAAAATAATGCGTTGTAACTGCCAACTATAGGTACTATACAATACATACATTCTTGTCATAACCCCATGGAGGGCCGACAGAGACGATTATTTGTAGAACAATTATAACTTCACAAGATTATAGATGTTTCAATATTCAATTTAAGTCATTTGAAATATTGTAGGTTAAAAGAAAAATCGGATAATTGAAAGCTTACGCAGATACCTTCCCACTAAAAAATTGACTTAAGTTATGTCAAACTCCTAACTCTAGTAGGGAAAGTATCTACAGATATGTTATTGAAGTTGTTTCTGTTGTTTATGATGTAAGAAAGATAGTCTACAATGGGGTATTTGACTACTATCGAATTATTTATTTATTACAAATATTGCTATCAAAAAATATACACAAATACAAAAGTTATAAGCTTTTAATGGTAATATATGACGCATGTTCTAATTATTTTTCGCAAAACGACGACTTGTAGGGGGCAGCCGCAGATTAGTATGGATAATTACCATAGTGACGTCACATTAGGATATAGCTCTCTCTGTTTAAATAAAAATATTAAAATGCTTGTAACTAGTTCAATATGTTTTTACAACTCGACATAGTTTGTAATACATTTTTATAAATAAAATAAATAAATCTTGTCAAATACCCAATTATGTATTATTTATAATAATGTCATAACTAGCGTGTATTGCCCACAGCTGGGCAAACGCTTCCCGCAATTTCTTATAGCGATCTAGGACAAGTCTTGCGAAGTTATTAATGCTTACAAATAACTTTACAATCATACACCCATTTTGTATATCTAATAAAATATTCTATTTTATTACTATATGCATTATAAATAAAGGCAAAATGAGTGCGCTGGTGATTCGTACATTTTCAATAATATAATTAATGTGAAGAATTTGTTTGAACTCCCAAATCTCTAGAAACACTGAAATCTTTTTATAAAAAATTTATGCATCTGTTTAATCAAATTTTGGAGAAGTTTATAGGCTATTTAACACTCTTAGAAGTCTATTACAAAGGCAAATTATGCAGCATGACACAGCTGGTTTAATAATTTTACAGAGAATAAGGTGGAATTGCATCAAATAACCAATGATAAAAAATAAGAGAGACCTTTGCCCTGCAGTCGAACAGGTCGAGCTAAATAATAATAATAAAATAACACTAGCAACATCACATAATGTTGCCATTATTTCTTAAATCACCAGCGCTCTCTGTATTTTTTTTACAATTATTGTACTTAAAGTCTTGAGAATAAACTTGTATAATATTAACAAATAAACAGTATTTACACATTTTTTCGTAGCTAGTTTTGACGCATGGCTAATGTTTGTCAGATACTTATAGCCGATATCAATAAGCGGCATTTAAGAATTACTTTTTCCCCTACGATAAAAGAGGGGTTATATTAGATTGACTTGTGTATGTATGTCTGTCTGTGGAATTGAAACTCACATAGGAATAGATCGATTTTGAAGCAGTTTTTTTCCGTTTGTAATCTGATTGGATCAAGCTGGTTCTGTAATCTTAATCCGTATGAATTTTAAATTATATATATGTCAAGATAGAGTGTCAAGTCAAGTCCAGCTAACTTTATTATGCTAGTGTGCGTGATAGCTGCCTATTACTCTCCCGAAATTACATTCAACTTTACCAGTGTGCGTCATATAATAATAAATAGTCGCAGACAGTTTGCGACTATTTTTTTCGACGTGAAGCTTTGACAGTCCATTTTGACATATTTATAATCTAACCTTTTCTAAATTTATTGTTTCTTAAATTGATATCGTTACAAATTGTTTTACTGAATTGTGATTTAATGTTACAGTTATTTTTCAAATATGTTTATATTTGGACATAATTTTGTATTATCAAAAGCGTTTATATTTCTTCTCTATATACCAACTACAAATATAATTGTATAGAAGAGTTTTTAAAACAATCATAAGATACATTCGTTAAATGTACAATTAGTCGTTGATTTTTAAGTATTTTAAACGTTGTTAAGCATTAGATTTTAAGTATTTGAAACGTTGTTAAGATTAGACTTTTATATATATGTTCCTTAATCGTTTGACAAACTGGGCAAAATATGGCAGTGTTGTTTAAATATAACTTTCTGAGAAAATTGTATTGGGGCAGTATTTTATAAAAATACAAGATGGTGATTTCATATACTATAATTATAATTTAATAATACAAAATTTGCAAGTTTGTATGTAGTTTTGGAAATTACTCATTCGATTGTAAATCTGTATTCACTGACAGCTACGTTATTGTTTCGTGTAGAACCTTAAAGTGAGAGAGACACTTAAGAGCGACTTAAAACTTAATGGCGTGTAAGTATTCGACCAATAGACGACCTCTGAGGTGTCGCTAGCTCTGAGCTACTGGGTCAATGTCGACAACCACATTTCTACATTGTCTCGGGTCTGGGTGTTTGTGGTACCTTCGTTGTTCTTGATTCCATAACACAAGTGCTTTAGCTACTTTCAGAGTAAGGTGTGTAATGTTGTCCACATTTAGATTTAGAATAGGGTAGGTTTCATGTTGTAAATAGATATTAACTTTTATTTGTATAAAACAAAGTCGGGTAAGTTTAACCATTTATAACTCAAGAACGAGTGTACCGATTTTCATGATCTTTTTTTGTTGGATTCGCCTCCACCCCGAATAGCATAATATAATACTACACTATAAAAACTTCGGGTGAGACCGCGGGGCACCGATATATAGTACTTATTATAAAGTCACCATCTTGTATTATTTTACATTATTTAATCATTTAGAGGACATCGTATGTTTTATAACCATGATAGCCATAGGGTTGCCAGATCTTGAAACCGGAAAACCGGATAGACCAGCCAGTTTTGCCGGACGTTAGGGTAAAAAGGCCAGACTCGCTGACTTTTGGCCGGGTTTTGGTTTGGTAGTTAAATAACACAACCATTTTTTTTTTAAGTTAAACTATCCTTATTATCATCTATCTATACTTATATAAGCAGAAGAGTTTGTTTGTTTGAACGCGCTAATCTCAGGAACTACTGGTCCGATTTGAAAAATTCTTTCAGTGTTGGATAGCCCATTTATTGAGGAAGGCTATAGGCTATGTAACGTTACGCTGCGACCAAAAGGAGCGGAGCATAAATAAAAAATGTTACAAAAATTAAAAACCGTTGTAATTAAAACACGCGAACAAAGTCGCGGGGGACAGCTAGTTTACTATAAAATGTTTAGAAAATTAAATTTGAGGAAACAACAACAAATACTTTATCAAACTTAAAAAGCCGGACATTCCGTTGGTCGCCGTCTAATATGGACAAAACGCATCCATAAAGCCTGACTGTGTCCGGCTTTATCCGGACGTCTGGTAACCCTAGTTGCCATATAATATATACCTACAGAACTATGATGGCTCTAACACTACATAATACGAGGTTGGCTTCAACACTACATAATACGAGGTAGAGAGAATTTTACTGTAACTGTTCATACCCAGTCAAAATCCCTATCTTAATATAGATTCAGAGGATAGAATAAAAGAGATAAATAGTATATACTTATTTACCCCATAAAAGCATTTTTAGAGTCTGAGCCCCATTAATTTTGGCATAGCATTAAAATTTGACATTAGTTTCAATCTAGTTAGTAATCACCAAACTGCCGAGCGTGGTGATTATTGGTAATATCATTTACAAAAATCTTCTGCCTTCTACTGCTGCAATGTTAGTTTGTATGGCTGTGTAAGTCTTGCAAATGCAAGCTAAATGAGTTCGCGACAGTCGATTGATGTTAAATTTTATACACATTTAGTTCTGGTAATAAAATAATATACAATACTAAACATTTATATTTTATAGCTTGTTTTATAGTACTAACAGCTTGTCCACGAAATAAATTTCCGTAATGTTGACAACCAAGGAAATCTATTTTGATATTATGTCACTAACTTTAAATAGAGTTGTACTTTTCCCGCTTGGCAGTTTGTTAATCACCATCTAATCTACATATTCTAACAATTCCTATATCCATACCTTTACTCTTCAAAACGATCGCCAAAAATAATCACCAAAACCGGTTTTCATAAGCTTAATCCTTCACAGCCTTCTAACTTGAACACGCTAATCACCAATCCATCTAATCCTCAAATACTCAAACGCAACTCTACTTTAAGACGTTCTTAAATGTCTATCTGTTGCTATTACACACCTTAAAATGACAGAGACAGCATGAGATTTAAAAGCAACTTAAAATTGAGTTGCGATTGAATTTTCGTCTAAACCACAAAATACGTAGTTACATCTAATACATCAATTCTAACGACAATATATTGGTGTTTTTATTATTTATTACTAACGCAGCGCTTGCCGCGGTTTGTTCCTGGATGGGTGGCCATTTGTAAACATACCGAGACATCTCTGCCTTGAAAAGCACGCTAATCCGTTGACTATAATACGCTGATTTTTGACACTCGTTATGTTATTATAACGCAGACAACCAGTCTTGCCAAGGTATACTGTATCACCCAGTAAATGTGTTCTTTGTAAGACAGACAGTCGCTCTATAACATACTGGTGTTCAGCGGTCGGTGAGACTGAAGGCGAACACTACACCATGCTTAGATATTGTGGTGATTATTTCTTCATCTTGCCAGTTCATATCACCACAGTATTTCGTTAAAAGTCTAAGTATAAATTAAACTTATGTCGTGGTAGCCTAGCGGTTTATTAACCGGATTCGTATGCACATGGTTACCGTTTTGAACCCAGGTTAGTACCAATGTGTCTTTTTCATAGTTATGTATGTACTTTCTTAATTATTCCAAGACACCACTGACAATCGGTGAAGGAAAACATCGTGAGGTAACTTGGACTTGGAGCAAGCGTGGTGATCAATGCTCGTTCCTTCATTATATAAGAAGTGGCTATCGACCAACGGGACATTTACAGACCTGTATTTATCAACTACTTGACTGATTTTCACTAATCACCACTTAGATAGAGTGGTGATTACTCCATTGGCTCGTAGTCCATGTCGCCGCAGTATTCGGCTAGAAAGTCTAGGAATAGAGTGAACTTGCCAGTTGAAGATCTTGACCATCGCGCTGAGACTGACTTCATGCAGGTCGATAGACTTTCGAGTACATTCTGAGGAAGATATAATGGTTATTAATGTATATATCTATTTGAATAAGCAGTATAATTGTTTAATTTATGAAACAATGTTCAGTTAATAATCAAATGCACTAGCTACCGGCATCGTTTCGATATTTAATACACAAGTAATTTGTATTTGTCTATATGAACCTACAAAATGAAATTAAATGAAACTCCATAGTTAAAGAAAATTGACAAACTACTTTCATTATTATTTTTAAACCGCTACGAAATCTAGGGATATTCTATATAATAAACATCGTAGCGCGAATGAGCTATTATATGTATTTTTCATTAAAAGACAACTCGAACATGTGTTTTTAACTACACAAATTAAAGAAAATGATCAGACGTTTATCATCAAGCGTTGTTTGTAAAAATTTGTATTTAATTTTATAATTACTACCGATTTTAACCCATCAGCCAATGATATTTTATACACAAGATATTTTACTTTCATAGTTACCGACGTTCAAAATCTGATTGCGCTAGTATATGTTAAAATGTTGATAGTAAATATAGGATAAGCACTTGAGCAAAAGAGATAGCTATCATCGAAAACTTATTAGTTTGGAGTTTTTTAATACCTCAAAATGCAAAATATGATGTACTACTACTAAAAAAAAACTTTTTATTATACTTACTTGAGACCAATCCTGTCTATATACAGCCAAGCACTGCTCAGTCAAAGAATCCTCACTCAAATAGTCATTAGTTAGCAGAAACACGAGCACAGTGCCCATCGCCTCCCAAGCCACACTGTTCCCCGCACTAAGTAACATTATGTTCCTAGGACACAATATGCGGTTGAAAAAATCTAGATTCAAATCACATTCATCTGATTCCTTCTCTTGTATAGATTTTTCGGACTTTTCTTGTGGTTTTTCTGTTTTGTCGGGTAGGAGTATTATAATTTTGGTCGGTTTAGTTTCGTCATCGGAGATTGGGGTTTTTACCTGTTAAGAAGACATTTCACCAACATCAGGAACATGGCAAAAAATCAGGGAAAAGGAGAAATCTTGACAACATAAAAGTGAGCTACAATACCTGCTCATCATCATCAAAGTTCCTGAACTCCGGCGATAGTTCTTCCCGCCGCTCCGGCAGCATCACCTCCTGGGGAGGCGATCGCTTTCTATCGGGGCAGCAGACATTCCATATAGCGTGTAGAGACGAGAGAAACGAGTCGGTGACTTCTTCTGGTTTTCTGCTTACTGTCGACAAATGGGGCTAGTTAATGGGAATCCAAAAAAAGTCGTAAAGTTGCCTGCTTACTGTTGGAAGGACTGAGTAAAAACGACTCAAAAGTGCTTACTTAAAGAATGGGATACAAAAGTAGTAAAAAACTTTAATATTAAAGTGTTTTAATGGCCATTAAAGCAGCCATTATTCAAATTTTGCCTTTTAGGCCGACAAATGGACACAAACGTAACTAAAATTATTGCAAGGAAGTAACAGAACATGCTTTATAGATCGAGATCCGGCGACCATAGTTGGAAAGTGATTGTGGATGCCAAGCAAGCGAGCGCACACGATGATAGCACGCTAAGAGTGCGTTTATATTTTTTTTGTTGTCCGCCTTATGGAATTTCATCTTTGTATCGCAGGCGTTTCACAAACGTTCAAATCACATGCAAAGAACACCCATACTACGAACAAGCATTTGTGGATCACACAAATGCTGAGAACGAACCCGCAGCAGGTCGCGCACAGTGGTAATTGGCGTATTGACCTATACCACTCGGCTATCCGAGCAAACATAAAATATATGACACACAGACTCACCAAACACAACACACAGGTCGACACTGAGTTGCAGTATAGCACGATGTGTAGGCGGCCTCCCGAAAACATTGGATGCCGAGCAAGCGAGCGCACATGAAGATAGCACGCTATACAACTGGCTTGTATTACATTCTTCGCCTGATAGTAGTTGGCATAGTTGTTCCTGCGACGAAAAATCAACTATAAAAAATCTAACAAGGTAAACCTGCTTTGTCATTTAAACTCAAAGTGTATGCAAAATTTCAGTTTAATCGGAAACCGGGAAGTGGGTAAAATTTTACTTTTAAGCTAATGAAAACACTTCGTTTTCAATGACTGGCCAATAAATCAGAATCCAAGGCGCGGAGGGAGGTGTGCGTACCTTTAAGTTGATAATGCAGGAGGCAGGACTAACATTAGTCGCGAAAAACACGTGATCCGGTGACGTCATAGCTGTGACGTCAACCGTGGTCTTGTGTGTCGTTGCTGTCGCTAGCTCGCCGAGCGCTAAGAATGTTTTCATTTCTGCTTCTATATCTTTGCTTAGTACCGCTGCGGAAAAAACACGGGTTGCAGATGTCTCCTTATTTAAAAGACATTTAAATAACAGACACAATTAACACTCGAAATAAACAAACATTTGTAAAACCTTTTTTATCTCATGTGTAGGTCATCTTACATATCTGAATCGGAATTCGGAAATCGGATTTCCCATTCAGATATGTTTAAATGTACTCAATATTTAATTTCACACCTATCTGAACTCGCACATGTAACATTTTGAAAATGATTCTGCGACGTTTTAACCGCATTCGTTCTTTTCCGAGCGATTTCGGTCACATAAGCTGAGTTTGCGAATGAATTTAAAGTGTATTAGCGCAAGTGTCCGAGGTAACATGGTGTATTAATGATTGCAGTTAATTCTATTACTGTTCCTGAACAAATTTCCTAGGATTTGCGGATTCTTAACCTAACATTGCATAAAGAAAATTTTAGTTGAACTTACCCGTAGTATTCCAGTTGTCAGTGAGCCATTTATCAAGCCGCGTCGTAGCCGCTCTGAGCACCAGCGCGACCAGCGGCGGCGGCGCGGCCGACAGCAGCGCGGACACAGCGCCGCGCGCGCGGGCGCGGAGCGAGGCGCGGCCGGCCGTGCGGGCAGCTGACACTAGCGCGGATAGCTGCGAGCTGTACACTTGCTGCACGGCTGTCAGTAGCGCACACTGTAGGACAAGTGCGCGTTATTGCCGCTATGTCACTATAACACACTAAGTAGTGTGTCACACTCGTATAGAGCTGTGTTAACTAACTGTAAAGCCGCGGGGTCACTATAGAGCCTAGCCCGCGGGGTCACTGTCGAGTCAAGTCCGCGGGGTCACTGTAGAGTCAAGTCCGCGGGGTCACTGTAGAGCCCTGTCTGCGGGCCACTAAAGAGCCTAGCACACGGGGTCGCTGTACTGACTAGTCCGCGGGGTCACATTTAAGCCTAGCCTGCGGTATCACTGTAGGTAGAGCCTAGTCTGCGGCGTCACTGTAGAGCCTAGCCCGCGGGGTCACTGTAGAGCCTAGCCCGCGGGATCACTGTAGAGCCTAGCCCGCGAGTTACTGTAGTGACCAGTCCTCGGGGTCACTGTAGTGACTAGTCCTCAGGGTCACATTTAAGTCTAGTCGGCGGTATCACTGTAGGTAGAGCCTAGTCTGCGGCGTCATTGTAGAGCGTAGCCCGTGGGGACACATAAGAGCCTAGCCCGCGAGGTCACCGTAGTGACCAGTCCTCTGGGACCACATTTGAGCCTAATCCGCGGTATCACTATAGGTAGAGCCTAGTCCGCGGTGTCATTGTAGAGCCTAGCCCATGGGAACACTGTAGAGCCTAGCCCGTGGGGACACTGTAGAGCCTAGCCCGCGGGGTCACATTTGAGTCTAGTCCGCGGTATCACTGTAGGTAGAGCCTCGTGCGCGGGGATACTGTAGAGCCAAGCCCGCGAGGACACTTAAGAGTCTTCTCAGCAAGGACATCGTGGAGTCACTATAGTCATTATTGGAGCAGTAGTATCATCATAGGATAGGGCCATTATTAAAACATCATAAAGGTAATAATAATCCCTACAGGGTTACTACGGGTCACCTACCTGGTCAAGCTGCGACGTAGCCACCAGCCTGGCAGCCAGCCTGCTCGCTCGCTGGCGATGCTCGGTCAGTATGTGACCGCTCAGTTCGCGCACACACGCCGATGTCACTCGCTCTATAACAAGCTCTAGCACGCGACGGGTAGATGATGGCTGACTTTTTAATAGTTCTTCTTCTAAACGTGCCTAAAGTGACAAAATAAAGATATTTTGATACGCCACAGATTTTACTTAGAAAAACCCGGTTTCTAAAAGCCCACAGCGGTAGTAAGTATCTTACACAGGCAAAGTGACAGTCAAATGGTAAAAAATATTGCTATCAAACTCTATCAAACTCTATCTGCTTGCTTTTGATGCGATGAGTTATTGATGCCTATGCGCAGGGTGCATTGTGCTGTTTGTAAACGACGCAGCGTCGATGCAACGCATCGTGTGTCCTACCATGCATATCTGTTTGTTAAACGATGAAATATATAACTTGAAGAACAACGGGCTAAGAATTGATCCTTGAGGGACGCCATAAGTTAAAGTATCACTGTTACTACGCACATCACCAATCCGAACAGTTTGTTGTCTGCTACAAAGCAGTTTGTTGTCTTCTACAGAGATATGATCGAAACATATCGTGAGCAGTTCTCTTGATACCAATGCCATTAATTTTTTAGAGAAGTAAACTATGGCTAACGGTGTCGAAAGCCTTTTTGAGCTCGATAAATATACCAATACACCCAGCAACGCGTTTTTCATCAACATAATTTTTTCAACGCATCGTGTACCCTAGCATGGATAGATGCACGTCGACGCGACGCACTATGTGCCCTAGCCAGAATATTGGTATTTAAATGACGCAGCATCGACGCGTTGGCTGGTAATTAAATAGCCTTTTAGAAACCGGGGCTTAAAAATAAAACTTTTTTCTAAACAACATCATTTAAAACTAAATTTACGTTTTCTAAATATTCTAGGTTTTGTAAAAGTTAAAACTACAGTTGTTTTTTTAAGATGTTTGTAATACAGTCCCTTAAGGTCATTAATGGTTTCTAAATAACGTTGCATATAATAAAAACATATTAAATAATTTTATTACATTTTTTTTAAATAAAAAAAACTTACCTGTAACTCTTTCTCCTTGTTCTTGATTCTATCTTCCGGATTCAAAATTAAACTAACTGGAGTAATATGTCGATAACTTCCCATTTCTTTTTGTTCTTGAGAAACTCTACATGTCGATAACAATACATTCAAATCCCTTAAATGTGGGCACAACTCTATTATAACCGACTCATCGATTATATCGCAACTGTCTATATTCATATCAACCCCAACACTATTACTTAGTCGATTTTCATAAAATGATTCGTGTGGAAAATGAGGTAGATCAAATAACCAACCTAACATTGATTTTAAGTATATTATAGTATTTTTCTTTAAGTTACTATTTTCAAGTTTTAGTCGATTTGAGTATACATCGAATAGTATTTTTAGTAAGTTTTGATAGTATTTGATTCGTAGTGACGTGTAGTCTAACATCGATAGATAGTGGACTATCCAAGGTATGGTTATCGATAGTCGTCCCGCCTCTATTGCATTTGCTAATATGCCTTTTAGGTCCATTGTTGGTTGGCTCTGAAAGAAAAAGGGATCAATCTTGTATAATGTCTTTAACTAGACAAAAGGTACGTATATACATACATGTATAATGTATACGGTATTTTTTTATAAACCAAACCCGGTTTTTAAATTTATTTTATTTTTAATGACGATATTATTTTTTAAATTGTGCATATTTCGTGTTGTTACTCTATACATATTAAAGAGAATGTATGTGGCGACATTACCACAAAAATGAACATAGTTACGTGGCGCTGGTGGCAGTGATTTTTATCTTTTGAACAATATATCGAATTGTAGATTTTTTAGGTGAAGCGAAACACACCGGGCACCAGCTAGTACTACATAAAAAAGTATTGAATATGTATTTAAATCACAGAGGCATAAATAAATAAACTATAGAGCGCGCATATCGAGTATGAACTGTTAGCCCTAGTATGACCATGTAAAATAGTAAAATTTGTGTCACAAAAGGGCGCACCGCTTTATTAAAAGTATCTCAAAACCTAATATTACCCTAATAATATCGGAACCATCGATATTTTCGCATAAACGTTTGTCGTCGAACGGAATATCACAAAAATCAGCAAACGAGCGTACGTAGCGTGCTTACGCTTGGCTATTAGCGATACGCACGCTTGTCTATTTTTACTCTAAGATTTAAATCGAATACAATAACAATACTCACATAATTCCTCAACGCCAGATCGTTTTCCAACACCTTTTCTTTTGGCGGAGCATAATTATTCTCCTTATGTACTATCTTAGGTACCTTGCTACTTAAATCTGAGACCACTTGAGTGTATGGCAGGCTAGCTAGAAGACCTAGGAACTTCGATAAGAGAGCTAGCTTTTTTGACAAGCTTAGATATTGGTTGGTGACTTCGGCATTGTCTAAAAAAAGAGGTTTAAAGTGAGTTAGAATTGTTACTTGTATAAACGACCTCCGTGGTCGAAGGCGCACACATCGGTTTTCAAGGTGTCGCTAGCTCTGAGGTCTCAGGTTCGATCTCCAGACGGGTCAAAGCAGAAAATCACTTTTCTACATTGTCTCGGGTCTGGATGTATGCGCCACAAAATGAATAACTAATGCTCACAATTCCCTCGTTCATCTGTTGCGATATGCGTAGAATCGAGCGCAGTTATCTCGTTCGCTATGGAGTCTCGTAGATGTGCTCGGAACGCCTCGTTCTCAGCATTGATTATAAACTCTCTGTAACAAATAATATACAAATAGAATACATTCATACTAGCTTGAGACTCTTCTCACACTATACAGCATGCAACAAAAACCCTTTTGAGCATTATTCGGCATCGTACTGCGTACGCATATACGTAACTATTGCATGGATTTGTGATTACTACTTTTCCCCGGTGAATATAGTTAAATTAAAATAAAACTGATCAAAGGCAACACTGATCGCTCGACAAAGTTCACGAGAACTACCTACAGTTTTGTAACAAAGAAGCCGTCTGAGCGAGACATTTTTTTCTAGTACGCTTTTTGTTGAACCAGGAATACGACTATATTTGAATCGGACAGGGTTTTTGTTACATACTGTATAGTGTTCGGCTCCCAGTCTCCCCGACAGCTGAACACCAGTAAGTTATAGAGCGACTGTCTATCTGAGAAACAACACATTTAGACTGTCCTGTTGGTCTAGTGGTTAGTGACCCTGACTGCTAAGCCAGAGGTCGTCGGTTCGATTCCCACCCAGGACAAATCTTTGTGATATGAGCTTGACCATTTGTTCTATGTCTGGGTGTAATTTATCTATATGTGCCGTAAGCACAGGTCTATGACTATGACTATTGGGAGCCATAGACAGGCATATAATATTAAAATGTAATACTAACTTGTAAAACGTCTCTTGCTCCGTAAAGTGCGGCAGGCGGTGACACTCCGGCGCGTTAGGGCACGTTAGACGGCGTTGTAACTTGCTTAGTTTTGATTCCTGTAGACAAAACAAATCAAATCATTTATTTTTGTAACTAGGATAAAAAATCATCAGTTTTACAAGTCACATATAACATTTTTTAGAGCTCGCTGGATTCGACATTTCCTAACTGGCTACCCTGAGAAGAAATGTCGAAACAAACTCAGGGGTCAGCCTCTTTTGAACGCCACACAATCATTTTAACAAAACATGTTACTTATTAAAACGAACTGACTTGCTGTTTGACTGATCGCGTGGATATCGGTTAGCGCGGCAAGAAGTAACCAGCTACAGACATAAAGACAAACAGACATTTACTTTCGCCATTTATAATATTAGGTATGGATATGGAAGTATAGTAAGGAATCTAGTCAGATAATGATAGCCGAGTAGGATAGTAGAATTGTCCAGTAGGATACTGAGATAGTCAAATAGAACAGTGGGATAGTCAGGCAGGAAAGTGAGGTCAGTTGGGATAGTGGGATAGGATACTTGGATGGTCAAGTGGGATAGTAGAATTGTCAAAAAAGATAGAGGGATAGTCGGGTAGATTAGTAAATAAGTATTGTGGGATAGTCGGGTAGGATAGTAAATAAGGATTGTTGGATAGTCGGGTAGGATAGTAAATAAGGATTGTGGGATAGTCGGGTCGGATAGTCAATAAGGATTGTGGGATAGTCTGGTAGGATATATATTCGGGCAGGATAGTGGGATATTCAAGTAGGATAGTGGCCTTTTTACATATCTTCACGTTACCTGAGCGCTAGTAGGCAGGCAGTGGGCCAGCATATGCAGCGTGAACAGTGACGCAAGATGTCTATGGTTTGAGGGAGACGTGCTGCAGGCTAGCAAGGCTTTAACCCGCGCTCTGAGCGAGGATCGAGAGGATCCGGAGGTCTGGCTGTCTTGGTACCATCTGGTGGAAGAAAGATAATACATATTACGTCGGAAATGTAGCCGACGGGCTGGCTAACCGCCCCGTCCCTAGATCAAGCTGGCCTGAGCCGGCCATACTAGCAATAAAAATATATCCTTAAATAATAAACTTAAATCCAGCCCTCCCTTGCTGTTTATGCCCTACTAAGATTGTTAGCAACGCACTAAGTCGAGGTCCGAACCCCACAGGGGGTGACCTTAGTGAATGTTGCTGATGTAGTTAGTTTTTCTATTGCTCTGGCTGGAGGCCCTTAAGGTTCTCGCCAAAAGTCCGGTGAGCAGTCCAAGCCTGCGTTCAGGCTAACAGCGTAAATCTCTTCCAAAAAAAAAAAATACGGGCTAACATTAATCATAATAATTGTAGTTTTATATTTAAGTCGCATTATGTCAGGTAACAAGTTTAGTGGAAGGAGAAATTTGAGCATCTGAGAGTGACCTCTTTAGCTTAGTTGGTAGAGCGACTGGTGCGTCTAACCAGTGTTCACAGGTTCGAATCCTGCCTGAGGTTCAAATTTCTCCTTACTACTAGTCGTATTTAATTACAAGTAATAGCTTCGCAGTCGTTATTGTGTAATAAAGAATAAAAATTATTAAATATAAACACTAACCTTAGAATCTCATAAAACATATCTCTCTGCTTCTTAAAATTCTGAAAGCTGAGCATCGAAGGGAAGTTATCAGCATTATCCGTCTCAAAATTAAAACATATCACTCCGTTAGACCGAGTCTCAGTCTGTCTAGACCGATCCTGATTGGTTTCAGCCTCACATCTCAGACCGTAGCAGTTTAGCAGGAACTTAGCTAGGTCGGGGTAAAAACTTCTGATCTTTTTGTTTTCCCCTAAAAAAGGTATCGAAAGATAAATAGGACAATCTTTGGAAAAAGAAAAATAGTAGGTAAAAAAGACGCTGTCGAGACGATATCGATCGCTATTTGCCGGATTGGTGGGAAGCGGCTTCAGACAGAAGATCCTGGAGCAAATTGGGGGAGACCTTTGCCCAGCAGTGGGACACCTAAAAGGTTATATAAAAAAAAAAGTAGGTAAAATCCAGAAAAAAAACGACTAATATCATCCTTTTTCGCAGGTTATAAATATAAAATCTATACTAATATTATAAACACGAAAGCAATTTAGGGACAATGCTTACAAAACTATATCCGTGCTTTTGAAAGCACGTTAAGCCGTTGGTCCCGACTGTCATACTTTGATCTTTGACAGTCGTTAACTCATTACAATTCTGACAACCAGTCTTACCACGGGGTACTGCGTTGCCCAGTAAAATGAGTTGTGAAGGTCAGATAGGCAGTCTCGTCATATAGAATGCGGTAAGACTGGAAGCCGACACCAATATAGCTTGGGAAAAGACTAATCAGTTAACAAATTATTACTTATTATTTAACTTTATATTGGCTCCGATTCTGTTAAACCCAAACTAAACTTATTTTAACCCATCGGTATCTTTATCACTTGTACACAATTAGAAAAGGACAGACGAAAATTAGTGCTGTCAAATTTAGTTCCGATTAAAATTCTCATACAACTCTACCGACACGCAGAAACGTGTGCACTAAAACACAGTGATGTTCAAGGCGAAAACTAGTTTGAGATTTCTAAGTTAGTTGTTATCTGTTGCCGTCCTTTTCTCGCGCTGTATGTTGGTAAAAGATAGCAATAGTTAAATTTTGGTTTAGTTAGTGTACAATGGAATTGGCGCCATCGTAATACATACCTAAAGTTTTCAAAGAACTCTTATCTAGTATAACTTCGAGAATAACTCTTTGATGCCACAGCGACTTGACCGCGAAGTATGTACTGTTATGTATAGTTTTCAATAAAAACCCCATATCAGACACCGTCAACTTATTTTCAGCCATAATATAATCTTCTTCAAACTGTTTTGATATAAGGATAGATATTAAAAAGTATATCTCAGTATTCAAACTCATTATTAAATTATTTCTTAATAAACATTCGTAGATATCAACGAGCAAGTCAAGTTTTTCTTTAAAAACTATTTTTGTGACGTCACTTTTAATGTAATTTTGAGTTTTTACAACCTTTTTCTGTGTTATTTTAATCTGTGGGGTAGGCATCGGCTTCTGTGGCAGAGAAGTGTTTAAAATATTAAATTTTTCCATTAATTTGTGACGTTCTTGTTTGAGTATATTCCGTTCAACTTCAAAATTGTTACTTTCTTTGATTTGTACTCTTTGATGCTTAAATGCTGAGTTTTCTTCAACGTGTAATGGAGATGTATGAATGGACTCCATACTAAAACTATTGAGAGACACACTTTTCTCCGACTTATCTATATTAGTAGGTTTAATTCTGCGTTTGTCTGACCGTAATGAACTGGCTTTTCTAGCACCGATTTCAGGAAACATTTCAGAGTTAGTTAAATCTAATTCTTGTTTACTCTCTTCGTTATCCGTAGAGCTACGTCCCTTTTTCTTTTTAGAACTTTTCTGAGCTACAACCATATAGTCACCTAGACAGCTTTTTTCCTGCGATCTAGAATGCCTATGACTCAGTCTAGGTGTATCACACCGTTCATACTGGTCTTTGACAAAACTCCTCGGTGTTACCGGACTTGTAAGCGGTAAGTTTGGGTAATCATGGGGATTCATTCCATTTTTCATAGGTGTACTAGTCAAAGTTATTCGATCGACACCTGTGCTTAGTCGAGACTCATCAGAAGATACCGATTGATTGATACTTTTTTCATCGGTAAATAATTTAGTTTTGACACGTCTGCCAGTTCTTTTACGGTCTTTGCTGGGAGATTCATGGCTTCTTTGTCGGTCTGACTTGACGGTGAGACTGTCCATTGTACGATCTTCACTGGTAGGTTCACTGATTGACCGTCTGTGCTTGCGTCGAGTACTGAGGAGTTTCTCCGGAGTACTGTGCTGGAGTATTTGTACCGCATTGCTGTTGGTTTGTAGTATGCTGGAATTAAATTAAATAAGAATAAAATAAGGGTTAATATAAAATGTCATTTTATATCGTTTTTAGGTAAGGGGTCGGCCATTAATCATGTGATGCTTTTAAAATAATACTCGGTTAATGAAGGGGTTTATTAACCAAGTTTGAGATAACCAAGTGACCCAATTCCGAGTATTGTTCATTTATACATTAATTTAAGCCATTTATTTTTGCTACACAAATAATTATTATCACAAATTAACACAATAATATCAAATATAGTATGTTAAAACAGGAACTAGCTTAGTACTAAAAATCAAAAAATTCAAAATCAGTATTGAAAAATATTACACATGTAATTTTTCCTTTTTTTACGTAATCATAATCTCATGATGATATACAATTTGAAATGTTGTATGACGTTATAATTTTCTTGCATTTTGTATGCAAGCATGACAATTGACATCATTAGCTGCCACTCCCACACTTAGGTTCGCTTTATCTACTTAGCTTTTTCTTAGTATGAGAACATAAAATGAGTGTCTTACATTTTAATATTATTTAAATGACAGATTAATTAGGTTTTGACTATTAAACCCAGTCATCTATTCCCATTCCTGACATTATACACTTTTTTTTTTTTTTTTTTAAGACTAATATTTTCCTTTTCAACCCTGTTCTAAAAGTAATATAATTTTGTATTTATGAGAAGTTAGTTTTCAAAATAATGAGTGCCTTTTTAATATCAATGAATTCAATAATATTAAAATGTACACACATTTTTATATTGTTTAAATGACAAATTAACTAGGTTTTGACTTTTAAACCCAGTCATCTATTCCCATTCCTGACAATATACAATTTTTTTTTAAAGACTATTATGTTCCTTTTCAACCCTGTTCTAAAAGTAATATAATTTTGTATTTATGAGAAGTTAGTTTTCAAAACAATGAGTGCCTTTTTAAAAATAAACAAAGACCAACACAACACTCCATATGTTACTGACATACTCATTTGTTTCATTAACTCTTTTAAGCTAATTGATTTAATAAATTTCGATTAATTGAGCTCATAAGAAGTCCTAGACTAACATTATAGTGGAAACATTTTTATTTTCACATTTGCAATTTAAAAGTTTAAAATATTGTGATTATATATTTTTTTCAAACATCTTACTTACCTTGACACATTAACTTTAAGGTACGTATACAGTTTCAGTACGAAACTAATTATAATATCCGAAGCAACAGGTTTGTAATACTTCTTATTTTTTTTATAAATGCAAGGGTGCAATATAGGTAATTTTCATTGTTTACATATTTTCAATGTCACCTACCTATCAGTCTGGTTCCTTAAATAAGACAAAAAACAGGTCACAAACTCGTTTCTGTTGCAGCAATTTAATATACAGTCGTCAGGCGTGTCCTAAAAACATAAATAACATGAAAACACTGCGAAAGTATGCTAAATATTCCACTTCATTTTAGGTTATGATTTCACCTCCAAAGATTCATTGTTTAGCCACTTTAACAGTAGTGTGGCGTCTAGTTTTTCCGTAAGGACGCTTTCTATTATTGTGTCTGGCATTTTAAATGTTTTTTACTAAACTAAAACAATTTTTTGACAATATATCGATTTCTGGCAGCAGTGGCAGCTGCGCGCTCAAACTTCGAGGGCGCCATATTTATTTTGTCAATTTTTTATTTGATTTGTTGCCATATACATGTCATTTATTTTGCCAACGTCAAAAGTAGTGTCGTCTTAATATCGACTAAAGCCGCATAAAATAATAAGCCTCTTGATCACTCTCCTTCTTAATATATGTGGCGTATGTGGCGATCAAGGGCAATATTTTTTTTCTAAACCAGTAGTCAGTACTGAACCATACAGGTAGAAATAAATTAACTATAGCTTTAGAGCAACTTATTTATTTATTTATTTATTATTCTTAAGAGATATTTATTGTTTATTATTTTTTCTACCACTTAATACCTAGTGTTTGTCTATATTATTTTTACTGGTGTTAATTTAGATTATAATAATAACGTCAACTAAAATTCCTTAAGCTTCACTTGGTAGTGCAGCTCTATAATTTGTCTCTACCATAGTAAACAAAATCACTTCTTTCTCGATTTTCTTATTTATTTCTTGTTAGAATAATTGAATAAACTTGATATTAAATTTGACATCGAGTGTGACGTAAAAATTGTAAACAATAGTAGTGGCCACTCCGCTCATCTATTGTATTGTTATTTGTTCCGGTTCTTTGAAGACATTTGATTTGGATTTTAGAATAAGATTTCTTTTCTATAATAAATGAAAATGTATTATACATTGATATAAAAATGTCTGTTATATGGAATACAAGTGGTTTGTGCCGCTGTTGTCACGCTGAAGGGAATTTAAAACCTGCATTCCCATCTGAGTCGAGTGAGCAAGATTGTTATGTTTCGTTAAGAGATACATTTGATATTATTGTAAGTATTATTTATCTTTGATTATGCATTATTTAGAATTTCGCTGGTTAATTTTAATACTTATAATGTTCCAAGGTAAATATTCAATATTTCAGACAAAAATTAAACAACTTATTTGGCTCCACCAATTTGTCTTTTTTTTCGCTGTATTTGTAAAAATCAGCACAAAAATTTGCGATAAATCCGCGGGAAATTTCGAAAATGTAAATTAATATTTACATGAAAAAAAGAATTACCTATTTGATGTTTTCTATATCTATTTTGTGTAAATGGACAGGACGACAACTTTCGTGTCAAATAGTTTTTAATATTATCTTATATTGTATTGTTACAGTTAAATCCTTTACCAAATGCTACAAACTACAGCATCTGTGGTACATGTGAGCCAAGACTGCGAGATGCAGCTCACTTCAAGATGCAAGTCCAACAGTGTGAGGATAAGTTGAAGAGGTATTTCTATGACTGTGGATATAAGGGTACGTACCTAAAGGCAGTTTTGTAGAATAATATTTATTGTGTACATGAGACAATGGAAGTCAATAATAGAAGACCTTTACGCAGGTCACAGCAATAAGGCAACTGATAGGATAAAGAAAATATACATAGTAAATATATATATATAAAAATAAATAAATGTGGACAACATCACATACATTTTTTTTTTTTTTTGAATTGCGTTTTTGAATGATTAGTTTATGTTTTTTATGTGATTTATGTAATTGGCTCCAAGCCGTGTAAATAAATAAATTAAATTAAATAAATAAAAATTGTTCTGAACCCAAAGTAAGTAGCAGTAGCACTTGTGTTATGGAATTCAGAGACAACGAAGGTACCACAAACACCCAAACCCAAGACAATGTAGAAAAGTGCTTTTCTACATTGACCCGGCCGGGGATCGAACCCGGGACCTCAGAGCTGGCGACACCTTGAAAACCGGTGTGTACGTCACTCGACCACGGAGGTCGTCGATGGTCGTCGTAGTAATGCAGCTCATAAAAAAAAAGAGTGAAAATGGTTTATCAATATAGTTAGCATAGTATAAATATAAATTAGCATCAGGATAGAAAAAGTAACTTATTATTTATTTCAGAAACATTGGAGAAAGGTGTTAAATACGAATTAGACCGAAATGGTAAGTAATTAAAATAAACATGCTTTCAGTGCGCACACATTATAGTATATTTTTATCTTTTAATTATACAATTAAATTTACCATATGTTAAATACTGTACCGAAAATAGTAATCAGTACATAAATTTGACCTATAATGTGGATACTAGTAGGGTTGAGGAAGTGAATAATACAACCAAACTTGTATACTGAACTATAGCTATGATGAGCTAGTTGTTTATTTCGAAAACATTGAACAAGCCTAACCAAATCCGTGTAACCAAACGATTGCGACTTTTAATTCGACGTCAACGCCATCTAGTTACGTCTTGTACAACACATATCAAAATACAATTTATTTTGCTGATCCTTTTGATCGCTGTTGGTCATGAACACCATATTTGTTTGTCACATAGCAACAAAAATGCTACTATATTTTTTTTTGAAATTGTTTTTTTTTTAACTCCTACCATTTATGGAATTTAAAGTTCACTTCATCCATCTTTTTTTAGCTGTTTTTAAAGAATAATTCTTTATCATTTTAATTAATTGTTACGCATTATCGCATGCGGAGAAATATTTGTAATTAAATACAAATTATAGAAGGAAAAACTTAAACCTCAGGCAGGACTCGAACCGGCGACCACTGGCTTGACGTCGCGCTGCACTGCACTGGCGCGTCAAGCCAGTGGTCGCAGGTTCGAGTTCTGCCTGAGGTTTAAGTTTTTCCTTATTTTTTATAATTCAATTTTCTTTATATTTTTAGGAATGAAAGAAGAATCAAGTCAAATAGATGAACAACTGGAATTGAAATATGAAGGTAGGATTTTATTTTGCACTACCGACTCGTCCCGGATTCGCGCGGGTAGACAAAACACTAATGAATTATACACACAAACTGACTGCACGGATAGCCGAGTTGTATAGGTCACCACGCCAATTACCAATGTGCACGACGTGCTGCGGGTTCGATCCCCGCATGGGACAAGCATTTGTGTGATCCACAAATGCTTGTTCCAAGTCATTGTTATTGTGTGTATGTGAATTGAATGTTTGTGAAACCCGCGACACAGGGATTAAATTACCTAGAGTCGTTATATAAAAAAAAAACATTTCTCTTAAATCTTTATTAGGATGTTAAGGAAAAGTTATATCTATCGAAAAGGGACGAATAGTATATCTGGTATAGAGTCAGTTTACAAAATTTCAGCTTAAAATGAGGTAATTAAATAATTGATATCCACAATTTAGCGTCAATTTTACTTAATTATTAAAAACAAAAGTTTACTCACGCACAGTCTCGGGATCGCCCGACTAGTTTCAGACTCAATAGGAGTCCTTAATCATGAGCTGACGCGGCGGCGGTGGTGTCGCGAGTCGAACTGAGTGAACCGATTTGTTTTAAATAATTATGAATACTCACGAAAGTTATTATACAAATCTGGGGGCACGGCAGTGCCCCAGCCAAGTCTCGAGCAAAACGGGCACGGCCGTATATATCCTTTTCTCGAAACGTTTCGCGGCTATGTCACTCCCCCTGTATCATCAATACGGACAAAGCTAGGGGTTTAGGTTTTCGATGACCTAGAGTAAGTATTAAAACAAGCTCAGCCTCAAAATTACATGACATTTGAACCAATAGTTTTCGAGTTTATCGCGTTCAGACAGACAGACGCGGTGGAGGACATTGTTTTATAATATGTATAGATAGATGTTTATAAGATGTTAGAATGATCTGCGAGTTTTAACTAATTCATTTGTGTTATATAAAGTTAAACCGAAGGGGAGACAACTCCAATGAAAAGGAGGGGTGTGTCTTTGTGTCTGTATATCTTTGTGTGTGTCTGTGGCATTGCAGCTCCTAAACAAATGGACCCATTTTGAAGCCTTTTTTTATCTTTGAGATGACTCCTAGCTATATTTTATAACAATATGTTCTTTCTAAATTGTTAACCATGTTACCTTCAGATGGCCGTCTGCAAGAACTGATATTCATACAGCCGCTAGAGGATGACGACCAGCCCCTTTCCGCTTTGAGGAGTAGGTCTGCGGAGCATCCTGAGGATACAGAGCTTGATGCTGAGTGGCCGGCAGACTTGAGTGATGGTAAGATCCTATACTACCATTATATAATTGTTACATCTGTAATTACTGTATACTAAGAAAAATAAAATATTCTATTCTATTCTAACACAGGCAATGTTCAAAAAATCTATACCAAAAAAAAAAATTATCTATTGGTACAAAAAAAAAACATTATTTTGTGCGTTAATGTTATTTATTAGGTATATAAGAAAAATGTCGCAACTGTTAGCGCCCACCTCCAAGATGACAACAGTATTATAATATAATTTTAATTAATACCGGATTTAAAATAAAAAAAAAAATGAGATAGTAATAAAACATTCAAATTATTTGTGTGCGTGTTGTGCGTGTGTGTAGGTGTGAATGCACTTACACACACACACACACAAACTCACACACCCACACACATCTCACATCATTTTAATGTTATTATATTGTATCTGATGTGACAACCAAATTTGTATAATAAAAGGGGATGCGCACACTCTATGCTTGTCTATGTTTACTCTAAGATTTCTGTATTACCCAGTTTAGAGCCTGACAGAGACAATATTTCCTTTGATTTTCACAAGTCAATATTTAATGCTGCTTTATACAATACACATCCGTCTTAACTTGTGTCGTTTACTAAAAATACAACTATTTCGTTTCAGACGAAGACACAAAACCAAAGAAGGAGCGATCTAAAAAATACTCCTGCGAAATATGCCACAAGAGATTCTCATACAACGGATCCTTAGAGGTCCATATGAAAGTCCACACCGGCGAGAAATCCTTCACCTGCCATCTATGCAACACCACACACACTAACAATAAAGACTTAACTAAACACATAGCTACCGACCACGTTGTCAACAGTCAGTACCCCTGCACGTTCTGTGAGAAAATGTTCGACAAACCAAGGTTGCTAAAAAAACACGTCAAAACCCATTTCAATGAAAAATTTAAATGCAGTGAGTGTAACAAGGAATTTCAAAGAAAAAAAGGGCTGAAAGAACACATGAAAATTCACACAGGTGAGAGGAAATACACTTGTACAGTCTGCAACAAAGCTTTCGGTCATAATCAGACGTTAAAATCTCACATGTACACTCACACAGGGGAGAAACCGTATGTCTGCGATGTGTGCGGACGACGCTTCCAACAACGCACGCATCTAAAAAGACATATTTTCATTATACACACAGGAATTAAACCGCACAGTTGTAACGTTTGCAACAAACAATTCTCAAGCAAAAGTTACTTAGTTATCCATGAAAGACAGCACACTGGGGAGAAACCTTACTCGTGCGAGGTTTGTAAAAAAGATTTCACTGCGTACACGACTTTGAAAGTCCATATGCGAGTCCATACCGGCTTTAAGCCGTACAAATGCAGTTTTTGTAGCCGTCAATTCGCTCAAATGGCGAGTTTCAAGCTGCATCAGCGAACTCACACGGGCGAGAAACCATTCTCCTGTAAAATTTGTAAGAAACCTTTTTCAGATAATGGGTATTTAAAAATTCATATGCGAGTTCATTCTGGGGAGAAGCCATTTTCTTGTGAGATTTGTAAGCGTTGTTTTAGGGAGACGGGGCAGTTGAAACGTCATATGCGAGTTCACACAGGGATTAAACCTTACACTTGTAAAATATGCAATAAACAAATAGCGAATTTATCTAAGCATATGCGGTCTCATTCAGACGAACGTCCGTATATTTGTAACGTGTGTAATAAGCAGTTTTCTATAAATGGTAATTTGAAGTTGCATATGCGAGTTCATACAGGGGAGAGACCATTTACTTGTGAACTCTGCAGCTGTCAGTTTACTCAGTCCAGTGGATTAAAGAGACATCGCTGTACACATACCAAAAGTGATGGTTTAAGTGCCTAAGGATAACTTGCAAACTCAGAGTTAGTTGCTTAAAACCAGTTTGACCTTTTAAGCGCTTGAATTGATCAAAAGGGGTGCGGACTGGGTATGAAAAGGAAATATCTATTTAGTCCACACCAAAAATATAAAAAAAGAAAAAAAAAACTCGCATATTTTCTTTTATCAAATCATTGAAAAATTACAAAGTTAAAGCGCTTTAAAGTTTGGAGTGAAGGCTTGTGACGTCACTTGTGGGTAAAATTTGTAGCGACAAGTGACGTTTCGTTTGAGTATTCGCAAAGTTATAGTTTATAATAGTTTATACTTACAATCGGTTTTATACTTAAAAAGACAGTATTATTTTAGAGATTAAATTGTAACAGTGCGCATATACGGGCAACTATTGACAATTATAATAATGATGTCTCGGCAACACCTAGCAATGTATGGCAATACAAACATTGTATAGAAATTGCTCAGAATTGTCCAATTTTAGTAGCCCGTGTAAGCACGTCTTAAGTAAGAACTGCATCTAACAAAAATGGCGATCCCAAAGACAACGGTGTAACATCTTTTGAAGTAAAACTTCTTTACGCACGCCTGACTTGGAGAGTTAGCTGGTGAACGAGTCACGAGAGCGTTACGATAAGTGTGATCGGGCAAGGCGATTGGCGTGGTCGAGTGGCGTGCACACCGGTTTTCAAGGTGTCGCCAGCTCTGAGGTCCCGGGTTCGATCCCCGGTCGGGTCAATGTAGAAAACCCCTTTTCTACATTGTCTCTGGTCTGTGTGTTTGTGGTACTTTCGTTGTCTCTGAATTCCATAACACACGTGCTTTAGCTACTTACTTTGGGATCAGAGCAATGTATGTGATGTTGTCCATTTATTGACGTGACAACGTCTTATAAATTGGTTTGCCGGGTGACACTTCAAGAAACTGGGTAACGCTCCGCTCACGTTATGCGCTCACAATGAGAGCGAGTGAGAGGCACGCGTCCCTTCCACTCGGGCATGGTTAGCCCGCCTAAGAGCGAGAGAGACAGACATTGACATTGACAGTCGTTGTCACGTAAAACTTTCGCCCGTATACCGACTTTATTTATTTTATATATTGTGCACCAAAAAACATTTTTTTCACATTTGATGTAGGTACTCATATCTTAACTCAGAATTGAGTTTGCTACCAGAAAACCTCTGAGTGATAGAGACATTTGTTTATATGTTCAGGAAGAAAGAAGTATATAACTAATTATTTATGTAATAAACATACTTATATAAATAGCGCCATCTCTTATCGAATAGCGTAAACGAGTCGTAACCGTTCGAGATATTTCGTTGAGTAGCGAGACAGTTTAATATTAATATATTGCCACAATTTTTTTTCACAATCGATTTACTGATAGTAGTTTTTATATATTATCACTGATAATGTACTTAAATTTTGTAAATCAAACTTCATTATCATTTTATTAAAGATACTTGAATAAAAGCGGCAGTATATAAGGATACAATATTTTTATAACAAATCTAATTTATTTTAATTAATATATGATATAAGACATATTTATTAAATTATTTATTGTACCTACCTAGTTAGTTTTGTAAATATATTTATAAAAGATAAATGCTTTTTTTATTTTTTACGAGTTTTTCCCACAATTGATAGAAATTACGTTCAAAAAAGAATTTGATGTGAAAGAATTTAGCCAGCTTGCGACTGTCCCACTGCAGGCCTCTCATACAGAGAACGAGCATTGATCACCACGCTTGTAAGCTGCCCCACGGTCGGGTGCCATTACCGAAGCTGTTAATAACACCAGCCTGTAACTGTCCCACTGCAAGTCTCTCATATCAAAAAATTACATGAAAATAGCGCCATTGATAATGACAAACAGAATTAAACAATTAATTTCAAGTTTTAATTGAGCATGAAATTCAAAATGGCCGCGAAATTCATTCGATAAAAGTTGCGGGTTATGTCACAATGTTTAATTTTATTTTTCGCGGACTAGTTTTCGCTGTATTTTGTGTGTACATACATTTTTTTTACATAGTTAATACTTTATAAACTCAACACTAACATATAATATATTATAGCCTATCCTCGAGATTTTACTTTTTGGATAGATATTTGAGATTCATTTAGATGTGTGATGTTTTGTAAATGTTTAAGTTCTTGTAAAAATATTCGAAATTTTAAAATAGAGCTAAATAATAAATGCAATTGCATTTGTAATATAAATTGTCGCCAAATTTAATACAGTAGATTTACGTTCCACAAGATATTTTAATTTAAATATATATTTTCTGTAGCTCTAAGACCTACAGAAAAATTACTACTAGTTATGTCAACATATTAACATAACCTTATTAGGATGATTGATGAATCATCTTTGGGAAGTTATTACATATATACAACTACATATACGGACAGCTCGAGCAGAAATGCTTCAAACATTCGAAGAAAGAAAAAACATTTATTGTCACACCAAAGAGCACACAACGGCTTAATAACTAAACGTAACACAATAATTCAAAAGAACAAGAAAAAAAAACGCAATAACAAAAACAAAAATCTATACTAATATTATAAAGCTGAAGAGTTTGTTTGTTTGTTTGTTTGTTTATTTGTTAGTTTGTTTGTTTGAACGCGCTAATCTCAGGAACTACTGGTTCGAATTGAAAAATTCTTTTTGTATTGGATAGTCCGTTTATTGAGGAAGGTTATAGGCTATATAACATCACGCTACGACCAATAGGAGCGGAGCATAAACGAAAAAAGTTGCAAAAATGAAAAACCGTTGAAACTAAAACACGCGAACAAAGTCGCGGGGGACAGCTAGTATAAAATAAAAGAACAACAAATTTTACATACTAAATTATTATATTGCAAACTCGACATAGCACGTCTGTGAGTGTGACAATGTGACAAAGTCTCAACGCAGTCGCTTCGAGCAGTCCGTGAGCATGTGGCCATAATGGCTTTAAATGCAGAAAAAAAACTAGCAATACCGCACGACTAAATCGATGGATCAGGAAATTCCCGAGTAGTTTTAATCTAGACAGAGGTTCTATTTTAAAACTAGTCAGGCATTCCAGAACTCATGAACGCTGTCATTTACAAACTCATATATGTTGCAGTTCATTTTGTTTTACAATTAAAATATTCAACAAGACCTCCAAAGTTGCCCAATACTCCACAAACAAAGAAACAAAAAGAATTTATAAAAAACATTTTATATTTATTTAATTTTATGAGAAGAATTAACAATGTCAACGACACGCTCCTTCAAGAGATTTTTTCTGACAATGGGACGCTGTTGGAAGAGGACATAGTTGTGGAATGGTTTGCGCATGGAATGTATACGGCAAATGCGACGTAAGTAATTAATGGCGAAATACTCAAATTGGGTATTTGACTACTATCGAATTATTTATTTATTACAAATATTTCAAATAATTGTATTAAATTGAAGCAGAACAGCGAAATAACATGAAAAATACACGAATACAAAAGAATACACCAAATCTCTTTTTCGCAAAACGACTTGCACGGGGCAGCCCCAGAATGGTATGGAGAATTATACCACCTGATGGTATAGCTCTCTCCGTCTTATTAGCAATATTGAAATGCTTACAACTAGTTCAATATGAAAGTAATTAATCTACCGTTTTTATAACTCGACATAGTTTAATATTGTATATATTTTAAATGAAATAAAATAAAATACCCAATTGTACTGTCACTCACTTTAAGACGTAAAATAACGACAGATTATACTTTTAAGAAAGTCTTTAATTTAAGTTGCATTTGAGAATTTAGGAGTAGCAGTATTATTATAGAAATTCAAACTTAAAACATTTACTGCATCCCTGGGTTTCTGAAAAGCCAATCGAAATCAAAAATCTGCTATTTATGCGTCACATCTCATGTCAAGTGCTATGAGTAGTGGTTAGTATTTAACACTAAACTACCGCACTGAGAGACGTTAATGGTTACTTAAGTTATTCCTTACTATCAATTTAAATAAATAATTACAAATAATGTAAATGAGTAAGGAAAGACCCGAAGCTTTGATAACTACTTCTATTTTTTAAACGAATTCTGTACAACGCACAGACGCGTCGAAGGCACCTGACGATAACTTTGCAAACGCATTAAGTAATGCCATACGACGAGAGCTCTTCAATCGCGCATGCGCGTTGCGGGCACACAGAAACGGTGAATATAAGTGGACGCAATAGTGCAAGCGGGATATTGTAGTAATGTCTTTATTTTGGGGCACCTTAGAAAGCCTCTAGACAGTGAATGCGTTAACTAAGCCAACTCTCAGAGAGTCAGAGAATTGACTTACTTTTAAATCGATACTAAGTAATCCTTTAAATCGATTTAAGTAATCCAACTCTCACTCCCATAAGTAGCCTTTCTCCTTTCAGTTCTGTAGTAAGTTCAAACAAATTAGATAATATTAGATTTGAAAAAAGATTAAATGAACAGAAAGTTTTTTTTTATTTTTAATTAATTATGTTTCACTAGTGT
Organism: Diachrysia chrysitis; assembly: GCA_932294365.1. Lineage (NCBI taxonomy): Eukaryota > Metazoa > Arthropoda > Insecta > Lepidoptera > Noctuidae > Diachrysia > Diachrysia chrysitis. The sequence goes on from OW028670.1 coordinate 6,874,810, forward strand.
AATAATTCAGTGTAATAAAAACTAACAACAGTACACAAAACTAAATCCTTAATCTTGCTGACCTACTTTGTTAATACAATAATTTCATAAAAAAAATATCTTGTTACTATCAGCCGTCGTGACAAGGGTGCAGCGATAAAGGCCTTGTTAAACGAAGGCAAGGAGAAGAAACGTGAAGAATCCTTCTACGAACCATACTGGAAAAGCGGAGAATGGGTGTTCTTGCGGTGAGAGAGACATTCGTATTAATTTGTATAAAAACTTTCACGAGGAGTATTCATAATTACCTATATGTGATAATCATGAGCTGACGCGACTTGGACTCGCAACACCACCGCCACCGCGTCACCTCATGATTAGTGACTCCTATTGAGTCTGAAACTAGTCGGGCGATCCCGAGAATGTGCGCGAGTAAACCGTTTTATTTTAAACTAGCTGTCCCCCGCGACTTTGTTCGCGTGTTTTAGGTTCAACGGTTTTTCATTTTTGCAACATTTTTCATTTATGCTCCGCCCCTATTGGTCGTAGCGTGATGTTATATAGCCTATAGCCTTTCTCAATAAACGGACTATTCAATACAAAAAGAATTTTTCAATTCGAACCAGTAGTTCCTGAGATTAGCGCGTTCAAACAAACAAACAAACTCTTCAGCTTTATAATATTAGTATAGATAATAATTCGCTAACATAAACTGAATATAATTTGTAATAAAAAATGTTATTGTGACCTGCAAACCTATCTAATTTGCTGTGTGTACCTAATATTATTGGAACTTCAAAATATTCCCAAACGACTACAAAGGAGTCCAAAAAATACCTAAAAATTTATAATATCGGTAGCTAATTATAATAATAAAATGATTTATTTTTACGAATTAATTTATTAATTATGCAATTTATACTCTTATTCAATTTAGCTGGCTTTTTTATTAACTTAAGATAAAAATAGGTAGTATAATCAATATTTGTTTAAAAGGTACAAAGCTACTACTTATATTAAAAAAAATATATCTGCCTGCAAAATTTCAACTAAAGTAGTTATTAAAAAAAAATAGTTTTCAAGGAAAAAAGTTTAGGTAGCTACATGATTATGACATCGTTACAGGACTGGAACACCGACTACCTCACCGAGATCAACGTATTGGGTCGATGATTATAACTACCGTAAGTACTTTAAAATAAACCAAACTTTTAAAGACCCATTAAACTTGTTCATTGATTGACAACTAGTCTCAAATAAAATTTAAAGGGGTACAACATCACATACATTGCTGTGAACCCAAAGTAAGTAGCTAAAGCACTTGTGTTATGGAATCAGAGACAACAAAGGAACCAACACAGATTACAGGGAATCAAAAACACCCAGACCCCAAAACAATATAGAAAATTGGTTGTCTACATTCACCCGTCCGGGGATCGCCCCCGGGATCTTAGAACTAGTGACACCTTGAAAACTGGTGTGTACGCAACTCAATCTTGGCATAAATTTGGCACTTATCCAAATACTGAAACTTGAATCAGTATTAAGGGCGTGTTTCAACATTCGTGGCCCGATAGACCCACGCGGTAGCGTGTGTTGCGTGCACAGCGTTGAGCTACGTGAGTGACATATTCGATAGGTACACGCGTGTACCTATCGAATGTGTCACTCACGTAGCTTAAAGATAACTTATCTTTAATAATTTTTGTGTGTTTCGTGTGCTAAAAGCTAAAATTTAAAACAATTGTGTGTTACAGATTGGCCGATGGAAACTTCAACTGTATTAGTGAGGGACGTTTACAGAGAATGCGATAGATCATGCTCGTCATATTTCGATGTGTAAGTGTAGTTTCTATAAAATTTAGACAAAAAATTGCTGGGGTGAGGTGTGTTATAAGTTTTGCGTAACGTGCTTCTATTGGCGTCGGAACTGCGAAATAATGAACCGATTTGAATGCGGTGTTTAACGTGGTACCTATCTGTGTAACTCTGCCATTGGAAGTCTTACACGATTTGCACGATTTTATGTTTAAAAACTAACGTAATCGATTGATGAATACAATAGCAGTGTAAGTAAGGCCCGTCCGTCTAAAACCAGTGCCTTTACCCTCCAATTTAATTCTAATACAATGCCAATGCAAAATTGTTATTAATTTAGCAGGCACACAAACAACACACACTACAAAAAATACTCTCAATGTTAAGATTCTAGTCAGTTCCTTCCATAGACAGTTTTTTTTTTAGAAAGCTGATTCTCCTGCCTGCTTTACTAATATCGATATTGCATTGGCATTGTATCAAAAATTAAATTAAGTTGAAGAGTAAGTGCACTAATCTGGGCAAAAAAAACTGGCACTGCAAACATGGGTTTAACTTGCAAATTGTAAAAATTTAAAATCTGTTTACTTATGTAAATCATTTTATTTTTAAGGTTATAAAATGATTAATAAAATAAAGAAGTTTATTCTGTCCACTTCTAACTATAGTTATTGATAATAGCTATCTTGACGTTATTATACTAAAATACCTGACTAGTTTCGATATGGTGTTGCGCGGCCATAATGAAACTAGTAGGTAAATTTTTAATATCCTTGCCAGAGAAAAGTAGTTTGGAGTATTAACGTAGTTAAGTAGGTAAATTGATAATCTAATTTAAATGTAAAAAAATACAGAAATGTTTCTACAACTTGGGTGTAATATCTCTGCGGTTTTATCCCCACAATACCGCTTCCCATGTATACCCAATCCAGACGTTTAAATTGCGTAAACCCGCATCAACCAGCCTCAGATCATATAAAATTTTTAACAATAGTGAGATAATATTAGTTTATTTGTATTTTTTTTTCAGATACGGAGAAGTTTGTGGTCATCGATACAGTACGCAACTTTACAAATATGAATACCGAGACTTTGATTCGGTGTGTGATATTGAATTAGCAAACTGCGTAAATAAGTCAACAAGTAAGTTAAAAACCTAAAAACAGGAAGAGTTCCGTACTTTCTTACTTAGATATAAAAAAAATACGGTTCGTAAGGCGAAGATTTGGATTTTTTCATCTTGGTTGTTTTTTTTGCTAATCTCGTTTAGACCAGTTATGAAACGCAGCGTGGTGTTTAGCATTCAGTATTGTATCAGCCAGACAGACTGGCGCCGTAAAGCGAGGCGTAAAAAAGCGGTTTACTCTCCCATAAGAAAAAATCACTCCCAAAATCTCTGAGGAACTTCCTGCTCATAAATTGACGGATAAGGACCACTTAAATATGCAATAAAATATTACATTACAAGCAAATATAATAGCCGAGAGAAATTTAGGTAAATTCGTTTGTTAGCCTGCTGACAGATAGACACACAAAGTACTTTATATATATATATGGACTGACGGACGGACAGCGAAGGCTTAGTAATACTAATAGGGTACACAACCCTATTGCATCGGAAAAATCGACTACTATCATTTATATTAGTCGATTAATCCGGTATGCAACACTATGCCAGATTGCCAGACGTAGATTTAATTTTTTTTTTGTTTTTACAGGACCAAGTAAGTACCTACCCGTTGTTATTTTGTCGTTGAATATAATTTAAATAATTTGTCGGATATCATTTTAATTTAATAACGTTTCACCACCTTCCCACACAGATTTTAAAACAAAAAAATACATTGATTTTAATAGACTTTCTAAAAACTATTAGAGCACAATGTAATCTGAGACTACAATAAACGATTTTGTTTATGATACTACATGTAATACGATAATAAGACAGTCACCCCTGAATACTCAAATGCAACTTAACGTTGAGTTCTTAAATTTTTAAAATATCTTGCTATCTCATTCTCGTCGGACATCTCCGATAATATAATATCGCTTGAGTAATGTCGTTTTAGTCTAATATTACGTTTTTTAACGTCTATCATAAAATAGCATATCTATACTAATATTATAAAGCTGAAGAGTTTGTTTGTTTGTTTGTTTGAACGCGCTAATCTCAGGAACTACTGGTTCGAATTGAAAAATTCTTTTTGTATTAGATAGTCCGTTTATTGAGGAAGGCTATAGGCTATATAACATCACGCTACCACCAATAGGAGCGGAGCATAAATGAAAAATGTTGCAAAAATGAAAAACCGTTGAAACTAAAACACGCGAACAAAGTCGCGGGGGACATCTAGTAAGACATAACGACAGCTTAAATTTGAGTTGCGTTTGAGTATTCGGCTATAAGTCTTTATAAATTAACATCTATATCGACGAACACCGTGGTCGAGTGGCGTACACACCTGTTTTTAAGGTGTCGCTAGCTCTGAGGTCCCGGTTTCAATCCTTGGATGGGTCAATGTATAAAACCACTTTTCTACATTGTTTCGGGTTTGGGTGTTTGTGGTACCGTCGTTGACTCTGATTCCATAACACAAGTGCTTTAGCTACTTACTTTGGGCTCAGAGGAATGTGATGTTGTCCACATTTATTTTTTATTAATATAACAATTCGTTTACAGTGTGGCATCCACTTTACAGAGGCAAATGCGTAACAAATCTGTCAGAAAATTTCCCATACGAAACTCAGATTGAAAAGATATTAGAAAACAAAATGAAGCTAGATCCATTTACTTACTCGACTACAACCGAGGGAACGACTGTAAGAGATTTAGAAAAAGAGAGAAAAGAAGCTGCCCTGGACTATCAACCTGACTCGGACGACGAAGATCAAAATAAACAATTTTGAAACTAATATTTTGAAACATAACCTCAATTTTGTTTGTTTAATCCTTTGTAATTTATTTGCCACATTCTTCCTCTAGGTATGATTATCTCTGGTGTGTATTTAAATTGTCAATAATAAATAATTAATGCAAACATTATTTCTTCGTCTTCATTCAATCGTCAGTCTATTAATGAAAGCCGAAAAGCAAAAAGGCGTCAGGCGTGCAGGCGTTTAAAAAAAGGTCGTGTATCCTAGGGTCAACAATAAAAAAGAAACGTGTTTCAAACTTGAATATTTTTATGCAGATAATTTATATTTGTTTATTGCAGAATAATAATAATAAAACTGCCGCAAACCGCAAATCGAATACACCACCCAAGGTCTTCGGTAATGAAGTTATATATCCCGCGAAAATGTGGCGGTCGAGGCTTTCTAAACGCTAAGACCCTCCATAATCACGAGGTATGTAACCTCAGGGAGTACTTGCTCCAAGTTGACGTGGGGATGCATCGAGATGTGGTGGTAGTGGATAATGGCCTCACACCGGTCTCCTTAAGCAAAGCGATCTGGCATAAACCTGTCGTACTAATTGTCAAGGACCGCAAAGATGTGCTGGCTGATGGCAAAGCCAGGAGCTACACGGGTGGTACTATCGAACCCTTCATGGGCCCGATGTAGATTTCTTGGCGTCTGCCTGGCTATTTTGAACAGTCAACCCATTTCATTTTGTCCATGATTCATGAGTATTCCCGAAAAAAAAAGTACACACCGATACCGACTTTAAAAAAGTATACCTAAATAAAAAGGAATACCCTTTTATCCTAGTTTTAAAGCATGCCCCAAGTTGATTCGCTAGCTTTATTTTACACTAGCTGTCCCCCGCGACTTTGTTCGCGTGTTTTAGTTTCAACGGTTTTTAATTTTTGCAACATTTTTCATTTATCCTCCGCTCCTATTGGTCGTAGCGTGATGTTATATAGCCTATAGCCTTCCTTCCTGGTTCGAATTTTTCAATTCGAACCAGTAGTTCCTGAGATTAGCGCGTTCAAACAAACAAACAAACTCTTCAGCTTTATAATATTAGCATAGATTCGCTCGCTCTCGATTGTATAATTTTATGTTCTTATAATAAACTAACAAAGTTATTTTATGTATTAAAAAGAAGTGTTATGTTCTATACAGATTTTTTATCTACCGATTTTGGGAACGAATCTACTGATATTTGTGAGCAACTCTACTGATATATGCAAGACCACTGATAAAAACCTTAGGAAAAAAACAAGTGTCGATAATCTAATAGAAGATTTGGTGTAGACTTTAAGTAAACAAAGTAAAAATCTATGTGTATTTTGTAAAAATAACGAAAAAATATTAATGTAGGTACTTTATTATGTATCAAACAACTGCAGGTATAATTTCGTCAATATGCGATAGTTGTAAATTAGAGGCTATGGTAAATTAGGAAATCGTTGACAAGCAACTTCATCAGGCGTCGAAAATCGAACCGAATTCGTCATTAAAATTAAAATAGTTCCGGAAATAAGGTAAATGTGTTTATGAGTATATTGTAATATTCATCAATTCTATTTTAATCTTTAAAATAAACATTATACCTATATTTGTACAAAAGTTAAATTTATAGTCAGTTTTTTTTTTCGGAGTTTCGATGCCCTTACTTCGAATATCTTCTTAAATGTAATAGTTTTTGTTCGGTTTTTTGGCGGCCAAATAATGCTTTATAAACAAATTTTATCAATATCGATTTAGAAATTTTCCATGACATTAATTTTAAATTATCAGCAGCCATGACTAAAGATTTACTAAGTCAAAATTCGTAGCAAATCAAAATCAGTGGCAAGTCAAAATACATAGCAAGTGAAAATCCATAGCATATCAAAATTCGTAGTAATTAAAAATCCGTAGCAAGTCAAAATCAGACGAAAGGTCAAATCCGTAGAATGTAAAAATTTGTAGCAATTAAAAATACGTAGCAAGTCAAAATCCGACAACAGCTCAAATTCGTAGCGAGTTAAAATCCGTAGGAAGTCAAAATCCGTAATCAGTCAAAATCCAACGAAAAATCAAATTCGTAGCAAGTTAAAATACGACAAAAGGTCAAAGCCCGTAGCAAATCAAAATCCAACGAAAGGTCAAATTCGTAGTAAGTCAAAATCCAACAAAAGTCAAAAAATACATAGCAAATCAAACTCCGACAAAAGGTCAAATTCATATAAAGCCAAAATCCGAAGCATGTCAAAATTGGTCGATTGAAAATCCGTGACATGTCAAAATTCGTAGCAATTGAAAATCCGTAACAAGTCAAAGTCCGAAGAAAGGTCAAATTCGTAGCAAGTCAAAGTCCGAAGAAAGGTCAAATTCGTAGCAAGTCAAATCCGACGAAAGGTCAAATTCGTAGAAATTCAAAATCCGAAGCATGTCAAAATTCGTAGCAATTGAAAATCATAGCATGTCAAAATTCGTAGCAATGAAAAATTCATAGCAAATCAAAATCCAACGAAAGGTCAAATTCGTAGTAAGTCAAAATCCAACAAAAGTCAAAAAATACATAGCAAATCAAACTCCGACAAAAGGTCAAATTCATATAAAGCCAAAATCCGAAGCATGTCAAAATTCGTAGCAATTGAAAATCCGTAACAAGAAAAAGTCCGAAGAAAATTCAAATTCATAGCAAGTCAAATCCGACGAAAGGTCAAATTCGTAGAAATTCAAAATCCGAAGCATGTCAAAATTCGTAGCAATGAAAAATCCATAGCAAATCAAAATCCGACGAAAGGTCAAATTCGTAGTAAGTCAAAATGCGACAAAGGTCAAAAAATACGTAGCAAATCAAACTCCGACAAAAGGTCAAATTCATATAAAGCCAAAATCCGAAGCATGTCAAAATTCGTCGATTGAAAATCCGTAAAAAGTCATAGTCCGAAGAAAGGTCAAATTCGTAGCAAGTCAAAATCCAAAGCATGTCAAAATTCGTCAATGGAAAATTCGTAACATGTCAAAATTCGTAGCAATTGAAAATCCGTAACAAGTCAAAGTCCGAAGAAAGGTCAAATTCATAGCAAGTCAAATCCGACGAAAGGTCAAATTTGTAGAAAGTCAAAATCCCAAGCATGTCAAAATTCGTAGCAATTGAAAATCCTTAATAAGTCAAAATCCGACGAAAGGTCAAATTCGTAGCAAGTCAAATCGAATGAAGGTCGAATTCGTAGCAATTAAAATCCGACAAAAGGTCAAATTCATATAAAGTCAAAATCCAAAGCATGTCAAAATTCGTCAATGGAAAATCCGTAACAAGTAAAAGTCCGAAGAAAAGTCAAATTCATAGCAAGTCAAATCCGACGAAAGGTCAAATTCGTAGAAAGTCAAATCGAATGAAGGTCGAATTCGTAGCAATTAAAATCCGACAAAAGTCAATGGAAAATTCGTAGCAATTGAAAATCCGTAGCAAGTCAAAATCCAACTAAAGGTCAAATTCGTACTAAGTCAAAATCCGACAAAGGTCAAATACGTAGCAAGTCAAACTCCAACAAAAGGTCAAATTCATATAAAGTCAAAATCAAAAGCATGTCAAAATTCGTCAATGGAAAATCCGCAACAAGTCAAAGTCCGAAGAAAGGTCAAATTCGTAGCAAGTCAAATCCGACGAAAGGTCAAAGAAATTTGTAGAAAGTCAAAATCCCAAGCATGTCAAAATTCGTAGCAATTGAAAATCCTTAATAAATCAAAATCCGACGAAAGGTCAAATTCGTAGCAAGTCAAAGTCCGAAGAAAGGTCAAATTCGTAGCAAGTCAAATCCGACGAAAGGTCAAATTTGTAGATAGTCAAAATCCCAAGCATGTCAAAATTCGTAGCAATTGAAAATCCTTAATAAATCAAAATCCGACGAAAGGTCAAATTCGTAGCAAGTCAAATCGAATGAAGGTCGAATTCGTAGCAATTAAAATCCGACAAAAAACAATGAAAAATTCGTAACATGTCAAAATTCGTAGCAATTGAAAATCCGTAACAAGTCAAAGTCCGAAGGAAGGTCAAATTCATAGCAAGTCGAATCCGACGAAAGGTAAAATTTGTAGAAAGTCAAAATCCCAAGCATGTCAAAATTCGTAGCAATTGAAAATCCTTAATAAGTCAAAATCCGACGAAAGGTCAAATTCGTAGAAAGTCAAAATCCAAAGCATGTCAAAATTCGTAGCAATTGAAAATCCTTAATAAGTCAAAATCCGACGAAAGGTCAAATTCGTAGCAAGTCAAATCGAATGAAGGTCGAATTCGTAGCAATTAAAATCCGACAAAAGGTCAAATTCATATAAAGTCAAAATCCAAAGCATGTCAAAATTCGTCAATGGAAAATCCGTAACAAGTAAAAGTCCGAAGAAAGGTCAAATTCAAAGCAAGTCAAATCCGAGGAAAGGTCAAATTCGTAGAAAGTCAAATCGAATGAAGGTCGAATTCGTAGCAATTAAAATCCGACAAAAGTCAATGGAAAATTCGTAGCAATTGAAAATCCGTAGCAATTCAAGATCCAACTAAAGGTCAAATTCGTACTAAGTCAAAATCCGACAAAGGTCAAATACGTAGCAAGTCAAACTCCAACAAAAGGTCAAATTCATATAAAGTCAAAATCAAAAGCATGTCAAAATTCGTAGCAATCGAAAATCCTTAATAAGTCAAAATCCGACGAAAGGTCAAATTCGTAGCAAGTCAAATCGAATGAAGGTCGAATTCGTAGCAATTAAAATCCGACAAAAGTCAATGGAAAATTCGTAACATGTCAAAATTCGTAGCAATTGAAAATCCGTAACAAGTCAAGTCCGAAGGAAGGTCAAATTCATAGCAAGTCAAATCCGACGAAAGGTCAAATTCGTAGAAAGTCAAAATCCGAAGCATGTCAAAATTTGTAGCAATTGAAAATCATAGCATGTCAAAATTCGTAGCAATGGAAAAACCATAGCAAATCAAAATCCAACTAAAGGTCAAATTCGTAGTAAGTCAAAATCTGACAAAGGTCAAATACGTAGCAAGTCAAACTCCAACAAAAGGTCAAATTCATATAAAGCCAAAATCAAAAGCATGTCGAAATTCGTCAATGGAAAATCCGTAACGTCAAAATTCGCAGCAATTGAAAATCCGTAACAAGTCAAAGTCCGAAAAAAGTTCAAATTCGTAGCAAGTCAAATCCGACGAAAGGTCAAATTCGTAGAAAGTCAAAATCTGAAGCATGTCAAAATTCGTAGCAATTGAAAATCATGGCATGTCAAAATTCGTGGCAATTGAAAATCCGTAGCAAGTCAAAATCCAACCAAAGGTCAAATTCGTAGAAAGTCAAAATCCAAAGCATGGCAAAATTCGTAGCAATTGAAAATCATAGCATGACAAAATTCGTAGCAATTGAAAATCCGAAGCAAGTCAAAGTCCGAAGAAAGGTCAAATTCGTAGCAAGTCAAATCCGACGAAAGGTCAAATTCGTAGCAAGTCAAATCCAAAGCATGTCAAAATTCGTCAATGGAAAATCCGTAAAAAGTCAAAATCCAACTAAAGGTCAAATTCGTAGTTAGTCAAAATCCGACAAAGGTAAAATACGTAGCAAGTCAAACTCCAACAAAAGGTCAAATTCATATAAAGCCAAAATCAAAAGCATGTCAAAATTCGTCAATTGAAAATCCGTAACATGTCAAAATTCGTAGCAATTGTAAATCCGTAGCAAGTCAAATCCGACGAAAGGTCAAATTCGTAGAAAGTCAAAATCTGAAGCAGGTCAAAACTCGTAGCAATTTAAAATCATAGCATGTCAAAATACGTAGCAATTGAAAATCCGTAGCAAGTCAAAGTCCGAAGAAAGATCAAATTCGTAGCAAGTCAAATCTGACAAAAGGTCAAATTCGTAGAAAGTCAAAATCCAAAGCATGGCAAAATTCGTAGCTATTGAAAATCATAGCATGACAAAATTCGTAGCAATTGAAAATCCGTAGCAAGTCAAAGTCCGAAGAAAGGTCAAATTTGTAGCAAGTCAAATCCGACGAAAGGTCAAAGAAATTTGTAGAAAGTCAAAATCCCAAGCATGTCAAAATTCGTAGCAATTGAAAATCCTTAATAAATCAAAATCCGACGAAAGGTCAAATTCGTAGCAAGTCAAAGTCCGAAGAAAGGTCAAATTCGTAGCAAGTCAAATCCGACGAAAGGTCAAATTTGTAGATAGTCAAAATCCCAAGCATGTCAAAATTCGTAGCAATTGAAAATCCTTAATAAATCAAAATCCGACGAAAGGTCAAATTCGTAGCAAGTCAAATCGAATGAAGGTCGAATTCGTAGCAATTAAAATCCGACAAAAAACAATGAAAAATTCGTAACATGTCAAAATTCGTAGCAATTGAAAATCCGTAACAAGTCAAAGTCCGAAGGAAGGTCAAATTCATAGCAAGTCGAATCCGACGAAAGGTAAAATTTGTAGAAAGTCAAAATCCCAAGCATGTCAAAATTCGTAGCAATTGAAAATCCTTAATAAGTCAAAATCCGACGAAAGGTCAAATTCGTAGAAAGTCAAAATCCAAAGCATGTCAAAATTCGTAGCAATTGAAAATCCTTAATAAGTCAAAATCCGACGAAAGGTCAAATTCGTAGCAAGTCAAATCGAATGAAGGTCGAATTCGTAGCAATTAAAATCCGACAAAAGGTCAAATTCATATAAAGTCAAAATCCAAAGCATGTCAAAATTCGTCAATGGAAAATCCGTAACAAGTAAAAGTCCGAAGAAAGGTCAAATTCAAAGCAAGTCAAATCCGAGGAAAGGTCAAATTCGTAGAAAGTCAAATCGAATGAAGGTCGAATTCGTAGCAATTAAAATCCGACAAAAGTCAATGGAAAATTCGTAGCAATTGAAAATCCGTAGCAATTCAAGATCCAACTAAAGGTCAAATTCGTACTAAGTCAAAATCCGACAAAGGTCAAATACGTAGCAAGTCAAACTCCAACAAAAGGTCAAATTCATATAAAGTCAAAATCAAAAGCATGTCAAAATTCGTAGCAATCGAAAATCCTTAATAAGTCAAAATCCGACGAAAGGTCAAATTCGTAGCAAGTCAAATCGAATGAAGGTCGAATTCGTAGCAATTAAAATCCGACAAAAGTCAATGGAAAATTCGTAACATGTCAAAATTCGTAGCAATTGAAAATCCGTAACAAGTCAAGTCCGAAGGAAGGTCAAATTCATAGCAAGTCAAATCCGACGAAAGGTCAAATTCGTAGAAAGTCAAAATCCGAAGCATGTCAAAATTTGTAGCAATTGAAAATCATAGCATGTCAAAATTCGTAGCAATGGAAAAACCATAGCAAATCAAAATCCAACTAAAGGTCAAATTCGTAGTAAGTCAAAATCTGACAAAGGTCAAATACGTAGCAAGTCAAACTCCAACAAAAGGTCAAATTCATATAAAGCCAAAATCAAAAGCATGTCGAAATTCGTCAATGGAAAATCCGTAACGTCAAAATTCGCAGCAATTGAAAATCCGTAACAAGTCAAAGTCCGAAAAAAGTTCAAATTCGTAGCAAGTCAAATCCGACGAAAGGTCAAATTCGTAGAAAGTCAAAATCTGAAGCATGTCAAAATTCGTAGCAATTGAAAATCATGGCATGTCAAAATTCGTGGCAATTGAAAATCCGTAGCAAGTCAAAATCCAACCAAAGGTCAAATTCGTAGAAAGTCAAAATCCAAAGCATGGCAAAATTCGTAGCAATTGAAAATCATAGCATGACAAAATTCGTAGCAATTGAAAATCCGAAGCAAGTCAAAGTCCGAAGAAAGGTCAAATTCGTAGCAAGTCAAATCCGACGAAAGGTCAAATTCGTAGCAAGTCAAATCCAAAGCATGTCAAAATTCGTCAATGGAAAATCCGTAAAAAGTCAAAATCCAACTAAAGGTCAAATTCGTAGTTAGTCAAAATCCGACAAAGGTAAAATACGTAGCAAGTCAAACTCCAACAAAAGGTCAAATTCATATAAAGCCAAAATCAAAAGCATGTCAAAATTCGTCAATTGAAAATCCGTAACATGTCAAAATTCGTAGCAATTGTAAATCCGTAGCAAGTCAAATCCGACGAAAGGTCAAATTCGTAGAAAGTCAAAATCTGAAGCAGGTCAAAACTCGTAGCAATTTAAAATCATAGCATGTCAAAATACGTAGCAATTGAAAATCCGTAGCAAGTCAAAGTCCGAAGAAAGATCAAATTCGTAGCAAGTCAAATCTGACAAAAGGTCAAATTCGTAGAAAGTCAAAATCCAAAGCATGGCAAAATTCGTAGCTATTGAAAATCATAGCATGACAAAATTCGTAGCAATTGAAAATCCGTAGCAAGTCAAAGTCCGAAGAAAGGTCAAATTTGTAGCAAGTCAAATCCGACGAAAGGTCAAATTCGTAGAAAGTCAAAATCTGAAGCATGTCAAAATTCGTAGCAATTGAAAATCATGGCATGTCAAAATTCGTAGCAATTGAAAATCCGTAGCAAGTCAAAATCCAACCAAAGGTCAAATTCGTAGAAAGTCAAATCCAAAGCATGTCAAAATTCGTAGCAATTGAAAATCATAGCATGTCAAAATTCGTAGCAATTGAAAATCATAGCATGTCAAAATTCGTAGCAATTGAAAATCCGTAGCAAGTCAAAATCCAACTAAAGGTCAAATTCGTAGTTAGTCAAAATCCGACAAAGGTCAAATACGTAGCAAGTCATTTCCAACAAAAGGTCAAATTCATATAAAGCCAAAATCAAAAGCATGTCAAAATTCGTCAATGAAAAATCCATAACATGTCAAAATTCGTAGCAATTGAAAATCCGTAACAAGTCAAAGTCCGAAGAAAGGTCAAATTCGTAGCAAGTCAAATCCGACGAAAGGTCAAATTTGTAGAAAGTCAAAATCCCAAGCATGTCAAAATTCGTAGCAATTGAAAATCCTTAATAAGTCAAAATCCGACGAAAGGTCAAATTCGTAGAAAGTCAAAATCCAAAGCATGTCAAAATTCGTAGCAATTGAAAATCCTTAATAAGTCAAAATCCGACGAAAGGTCAAATTCGTAGCAAGTCAAATCGAATGAAGGTCGAATTCGTAGCAATTAAAATCCGACAAAAGGTCAAATTCATATAAAGTCAAAATCCAAAGCATGTCAAAATTCGTCAATGGAAAATCCGTAACAAGTAAAAGTCCGAAGAAAGGTCAAATTCAAAGCAAGTCAAATCCGAGGAAAGGTCAAATTCGTAGAAAGTCAAATCGAATGAAGGTCGAATTCGTAGCAATTAAAATCCGACAAAAGTCAATGGAAAATTCGTAGCAATTGAAAATCCGTAGCAATTCAAGATCCAACTAAAGGTCAAATTCGTACTAAGTCAAAATCCGACAAAGGTCAAATACGTAGCAAGTCAAACTCCAACAAAAGGTCAAATTCATATAAAGTCAAAATCAAAAGCATGTCAAAATTCGTAGCAATCGAAAATCCTTAATAAGTCAAAATCCGACGAAAGGTCAAATTCGTAGCAAGTCAAATCGAATGAAGGTCGAATTCGTAGCAATTAAAATCCGACAAAAGTCAATGGAAAATTCGTAACATGTCAAAATTCGTAGCAATTGAAAATCCGTAACAAGTCAAGTCCGAAGGAAGGTCAAATTCATAGCAAGTCAAATCCGACGAAAGGTCAAATTCGTAGAAAGTCAAAATCCGAAGCATGTCAAAATTCGTAGCAATTGAAAATCATAGCATGTCAAAATTCGTAGCAATGGAAAAACCATAGCAATTCAAAATCCAACTAAAGGTCAAATTCGTAGTAAGTCAAAATCTGACAAAGGTCAAATACGTTGCAAGTCAAACTCCAACAAAAGGTCAAATTCATATAAAGCCAAAATCAAAAGCATGTCAAAATTCGTCAATGGAAAATCCGTAACGTCAAAATTCGCAGCAATTGAAAATCCGTAACAAGTCAAAGTCCGAAGAAAGGTCAAATTCGTAGCAAGTCAAATCCAACTAAAGGTCAAATTCGTACTAAGTCAAAATCCGACAAAGGTCAAATACGTAGCAAGTCAAACTCCAACAAAAGGTCAAATTCATATAAAGTCAAAATCAAAAGCATGTCAAAATTCGTAGCAATTGAAAATCCTTAATAAGTCAAAATCCGACGAAAGGTCAAATTCGTAGCAAGTCAAATCGAATGAAGGTCGAATTCGTAGCAATTAAAATCCGACAAAAGTCAATGGAAAATTCGTAACATGTCAAAATTCGTAGCAATTGAAAATCCGTAACAAGTCAAGTCCGAAGGAAGGTCAAATTCATAGCAAGTCAAATCCGACGAAAGGTCAAATTCGTAGAAAGTCAAAATCTGACAAAGGTCAAATACGTAGCAAGTCAAACTCCAACAAAAGGTCAAATTCATATAAAGCCAAAATCAAAAGCATGTCAAAATTCGTCAATGGAAAATCCGTAACGTCAAAATTCGCAGCAATTGAAAATCCGTAACAAGTCAAAGTCCGAAGAAAGGTCAAATTCGTAGCAAGTCAAATCCGACGAAAGGTCAAATTCGTAGAAAGTCAAAATCTGAAGCATGTCAAAATTCGTAGCAATTGAAAATCATGGCATGTCAAAATTCGTAGCAATTGAAAATCCGTAGCAAGTCAAAATCCAACCAAAGGTCAAATTCATAGAAAGTCAAAATCCAAAGCATGTCAAAATTCGTAGCAATTGAAAATCATAGCATGTCAAAATTCGTAGCAATTGAAAATCATAGCATGTCAAAATTCATAGCAATTAAAAATCCGTAGCAAGTCAAAATCCAACTAAAGGTCAAATTCGTTGTAAGTCAAAATCCGACAAAGGTCAAATACGTAGCAAGTCAAACTCCAACAAAAGGTCAAATTCATATAAAGTCAAAATCAAAAGCATGTCAAAATTCGTCAATGGAAAATCCGTAACATGTCAAAATTCGTAGCAATTGAAAATCATAGCATGTCAAAATTCGTAGCAATTGAAAATCCGTAGCAAGTCAAAGTCCGAAGAAAGGTCAAATTCGTAGCAAGTCAAATCCGACGAAAGGTCAAATTCGTAGCAAGTCAAATCCAAAGCATGTCAAAATTCGTAGCAATTGAAAATCATAGCATGTCAATATTCATAGCAATTGAAAATCCGTAGCAAGTCAAAATTCGTAGCAATTGAAAATCCGTAGCAAGTCAAAATCCAACTAAAGGTCAAATTCGTAGTAAGTCAAAATCCGACAAAGGTCAAATACGTAGCAAGTCAAACTCCAACAAAAGGTCAAATTCATATAAAGTCAAAATCAAAAGCATGTCAAAATTCGTCAATGGAAAATCCGTAACATGTCCAAATTCGTAGCAATTGAAAATCCGTAACAAGTCTAAGTCCGACGAAAGGTCAAATTCTTAGCAAGTCAAATCCGACAAAAGGTCAAATTCGTAGAATGTCAAAATCCGAAGCACGTCTCTATTCTTAGCAATTGAAAATCCTTAATAAGTCAAAATCCGACGAAAGGTCAAATTCTTAGCAAGTCAAAATCCGTAGTATGTCAAAATTCATAGCAATTGAAAATCCGCAGCAAATATAAATCCGACTAAAGGTCAAATTCGTTGAAAGTCAAATCTGACGAAAGGTCAAATCCGTAGCAAGTCAAAATCCGACGAAAGGTCAAATTCGTAGTATGTCAAAATCTACGAAAAAAAAAATGAGCACACCTCGAGTCCATTTTCCCCTTCTGTTTTCCTTAATAGCGTCTTTAAATTTTTCTAATAATGTAGCGTAATATTTTCCGGTAATATTGACACCTTTATTATCGGTCAATAAAATACCCACTGCATCCCAAAAGACCGTAGCCACAATCTTGCCGACCGATTGCGACACTCTAAACTTCTTCGGAGGAGCTGCACCTTTTTTGTGCCACTGCATAGACTCCTGCTTTGACTCAAGTTCATAGTGATGAACCCAAGTCTCCAGAAACAATTTGGTTCATAAATGTCCAGTCCATAAGTCTCCAGTAACAATGGATTTTCCTTGCTTAGTGAGGAACTTAATCACGGCACGATTTTATTCCTGTTAGGGATTTGAATAGGACTACATATTTATTATATGTAAATTATTACTATTATTTTTGTTTCACTTATATATTTTTTTATTTTATTTTCTATTGTGCTTCAGGCATCAGACCATTGTTAATATGTCGACAATGTACATTGAAGTAAAATGTACGATTTATTAATTATTTTTTATTTTTTTTTCTTCCATTTTTGTTGTCATATTTGCTACATTTTGCTATTTACGTTGTTGTCACATATTTTAAGATAATTGTATTTCTTTTTTATTATCTTTTATTTGTATGTATCAACATATTACCTTTTTTTTAAAAGAGTAACCTATGGAGTTTCTTGCCGGTTCTTCTCCATAGGAGTGACATTTTGGAACCGCGCAACTAGAGTCATTTAACGTTTTGAAAGTGCCTGAAAAGGCCTACTCGAAATAAAAATATTTTGATTTTGATTTTCATACTTAATTTTCTCCATAGTTGATGTTTTCTTTCCGATATTCTAGAGATTGCTCATGAAAAGGCCAGCCACAACATGAAAATATGAATTTTACGATTTAGCCAGCCACGACATGGATACAGACATTGATTTAAAAAACAAATGCCCGGAAACGTAATATTTACCCATTTGGTCAACTCACAAATTTATACAATTTCTAGCAAATCGCCTAACAGCTTATCCTACACTAGCAACATTAATTGTTCAGAAACATATCAACAATCCTAAGTACTAATCTAAAGCCGAGCTTGCAGCGCTAACTTTTGAACATAAAAATGTTACAAAACATAAATTAGGGATGGTGTCTAAATGATTTGTCGAATAAAAATAGTCGCGCATGCTATTCATCATATCACACTGCATTTTTTTACTTTATTCAGTTTAACACAATTTCAATAACCTTTTTCGTAACACCATGGAGTTATGTAGCAATTTTTATTTAGTGGTTAGAGATTTGTCACTAAATTGAAATTCAAAACCTTATAAAAAGCAAGATTATAATATTTTAAGCAAAATAATCAACTGTCAAACTTCTTAAGTCCGTCTCTCACATTCGCACGAATACACGAACTCACAAGTGTAGGACGACATTTGCAAATGATTCCATTTCCAAGATGTGTCGGTTTCTTAACAGACATCAAAGCACGCAAACCTTGTTCGAATTTTTGCGCAAACGTGAGTGACCGTGGTAATATTTGGTGCAAGCACCAATTTGGTGCTATATATAGATATTAGTTACCCTTTTAGTTATTTCACAAATGTTAGGCGATTTGTAGCAAATCACCTAACCCTACCTCTTTTGCTCATCCTACACTAGCAACATTATGACTGTAATGTCACAAAAAATATTATAGAGTTGATGGACTAGTTAAATAAAGTAGGTATCGACAAAGTAGGAATTCGATGTGTGTTTCGTACAAAAAACGCTGAAAATTAAATAAAAAACAACTTTCTATACTATGTATCAATAAACTGTAGTTATAATGTCTTCAATGTACGTTAGTGTTAAATTAGAGCCTGTGGAAAATGAGGAAAACGTTGAAAATGAAGCAACTTCATCAGGCAGTGAAAATTGCCCCGAATTTATCGACATTAAAATGGAAAATGAAGTTCCGGGAATAAGGTAAATGTGTTTTATATTATAGTTTCAAGAATCTTATTATAACCTTATAATAAACGTTAGAAATTGTACAAAAAATATAAGTTCTCATTATAACATTCTTTTTATTCGCCGGTTTATAAGGCGCACGTATTATTCTACAAACATAACCTACATACCTACCTTCTTTATTGTGACCAAAAAATCTCTTTCGCGTCTAAATCTTACATAATTTGCCTTTGGCTTGAAGCTTACTTCACAACAAATTTTATCAATATTGATTCAGTGATTCGGTAGTATTCCCATTCATGTTCTAAAAAATGTTTTCACGCATGATCTATTTTAAAAACAATATAGAAAACTGAAAGAAATTTGTGGTATCATTCTTAAGTTAAGCTTTATCATAAATATAGCAATAAGTTTTTATGTATATTGTAGATTTCATTTGTCAATATTTAATTCAATTAAAACTAATAACTGTAGTTTGTAATAGGCTAAATCCCTACATATATAGTTTAGTTAAAGGTTATTTTAATGAGATATTTGACTGCATTTACATAATCTGTCACCACTATTAAAAACAGATCCATAAATATTTTGTTCCAATTGTGTTTGCAAATGTAATATTTGTGACTCAAAATTAAGATTTTCGACCAATAGTTTTGCTCTATGGTTTTATCTAAATAGTTCCTATACCCTCAGACGTGTCATGGCAGAGATATTTTAAGATATGAGCAGTACCTTTTCACATTTGGTCTATTAAGTTTGGTTGTGTATTATTTTATGTGACAAAATAAATAATTAAATTACCTACCCATTATTCTGTCCTCACATACTTTTGTGTTATTAATAATTTTAGAATTAAGTGAGGAGAGAACAAAACCATCTAATTACAAGTCATACATTGTACTTTATGGAGATCCCTTTCATTTTAAATTTGTTTCTATTATTTGTTGTCATAGAGGCAACAAACATACACAGTCTATGAAAAATACAACTGTCTTGCTATTATGGTTCATGAGATACAGCCTGCTGACAGGAGGCTCAGTATAGTCCCGTTATAGGACCTTAAAGATGAAAACAAATATTTTAGTTAATATTTTATTTAAATTTTTTAAATACATGTTATGAGAAGTGTTTTTTTTAATGTAACTTAATACTATTTTATCTTAATACTGAATGTTTGTCAGTTAGATGTTGTTGCTTAAGCTGATGCGTATCTTTTCCTCCTGATTTGACAGCTCAGGAACAAACCAGCTAACACGCAGACCAACTGGAATAGAGAAAACGTATTTTATGAGCAAATTTATATAAATTATGTTTTGGATATAAAATTTTATTTGGTTTTACTGATAGTTTATGATATATTTTTTTTCATATCTTTACAAACTATTACTACTACTTCTATAAGAAAGTTCACCAGCTTGGAAGATGCCCATGCCCAGCTATGGGACTAAGTTTGAATAATTAATTTACAATTAGCTGAAGCATGCAGTTTTATATAGAAAAGTATCCTATGTTAAAACAGGTTATATATGTTGAGCCAAAATTAATCAATTATAATAATATAATAATATCTTGGGACATCTCACACACGGTCATCTGATCCCAAACTAGGCAGAGCCTGTGCTATGGCAATCAGACAACTGATAAACATACTTATATATTTCTAAATACATACATATTATAGATAAATTACACCCAGACACAGAACAAATGATCGTGCTCATCACACAAAGATTCGTCCTGGGTGGGAATCGAACCCACGACCTCCGGTTTAGCAGTCAGGGTCACTAACCACAGGTCCAACAGGCCCGTCAAATCGCAATTATCGCAAACTATGACATCTTATTTGTAGGATGTGAAAGTTTGAACACCAATTTATATCTTTAACCCCTGAATACTAAGCACCATCTTATTTTAATACACTCATAAAATGCCTATCTGTCGCAACTTAACACCTTTAAGTGACACAGATGGCGCGAGACTTAACGGCGACTTAAAACTGATTGACGTTCCAGTGGCCGGGCACACTGGTTATTTTATTAATTTACCCCTTTTTTAATCTAGTCGGTAATACCAATTTAATATTGGTCCACCAGATGTCGCATATGTCGCACTTTTGACAGATAACAAGTGTATTAGAAAGAGAAATTTGAGCATCTCAGACAGTGATCTTTGTAGCTTAGTTAGTAAAGCCACGGGTGTGTTTAACCAGTAGCAGGTTTGAGTCCTGCCTGGGGTTTCCTTTTTCCTTTCTACTATTCGTATTTAATCACACTAGTTATATTTTATATGGCGAAATTTTGAATTTTTTGCAATACTTAGTTGTTTTTTTATATATATTTTTTGAATATAATAAATACGTACCTCAATAATAATAATAACAATTAACACAGCGCCAATGCTTTCCCCAAATGTTTCGAAGTAACTAGTGAGCTGGTAGATGCAGCCGCCATTGTAGTTCTCGGCTAAGCATTGCTCGTTATTGAGGACTGTGCAGCATGATGGTGGGACTGGGTTGGGAGCGTAGGATGCAGGTCCAGTCGTCCCACAACATCTGAACTGAAAATAGAAATGAACTTTTTAACTTTTGACACGAAAAATTGTGTTATAAGTGGAGGAGCTCTTGGCTAACTGTACTCCGTATCGTTTAACCGATAATAACGCTTTGGATCGGTGGCCATTTGTAGACATACCGAGATCCCTCCGTGCCTCGGAAAACACGTTAAGCCGTTGGTCCCGACTGTCATAAGTTAATCTTTGGCAGTCGTTAAGTCATTACAATTCTGACAACCAGTCTTGCCATGGAATGGTGTGTTACCCAGTAAAATGGGTTGTGGTGGTCAGATAGGCAGTCGCTCCATGTAAAATACAGTATTTAGCTGAATTCGGTAAGACTGGAAGCCGACCTCAATATAGCTTGGAAAAGGCTAGGCAGAAGTTTAAGAGTGCTAACATACCAACCGATCAACGACGATCGATGCCGTCGATCGACGTTTTATGCAGATGTGTCCATCGATCGACAAAAGCTACCAAGCTATGCACCGATAAACGATCGATCAAACGTGCATTTTATTTATAACTTTAACCGTTTACGCAGCGCACGCAACGGAAGTTCTCTTAAGAATTATTTTTTTGGTATTGCAACATTTTTCATTTATGCTCCGCTCCTATTGGTCATAGCGTACTGTTATATAGCCTATAGTTTTCCTCGATAAATTGACAGTCCAACATAAAAATACTTCTTTTCGAACCAGTACTTTCTGAAATCATTTTACCAAACTAACTCTTCAGCTTTATAATCTAAACTAATATATAAAGCTAAAGAGTTTGTTTGTTTTTTTGAACGCGCTTATCTCAGGAACTACTGGTCCGATTTGAAAAAATCTTTTAGTGTTGGATAGCCCATTTATTGAGGAAGGCTATAAGCTATATAGCATTACGCTGAGACCAAAAGGAGCGGAGCATAAATGAAAAACCGTTGAAACCTAAACACGCGGACAAAGTCGCGGAGGACAGCTAGTATTAAATATAGATTAGTATAGATAATAGTTTACTTACAAGCGTCTCAAGTCCGTGGTAAGCGGGCCTCAAAGATTCGTTATTGAAGGCATCGATCAGCCATCTTGTGACAGTAGTCGTGGCTGTGTCCAGGAAACTGAATATTATAACCGTAATGTATATCTTAACGCCTGCTAAAATCGCCATAAAGAGGGCGTACTGGAAAATAAATAAAACAATATTATTATTTACTAGCTAACAGTTAGACAGAACATTAATTAATTATTATATTTACAAAAATCTTTCTCTTGAATCACTCTATCTGTTGCTGAAAACTACATTAAAATCCGTTGCGTAGTTTAAAAGATCTAAGTTACAAACAGCGGGAGTAAATTTGTTTTATACTATGTAGAGAAGTGGAAGTATAAGTTTTTTTTTATTTATTTCTATGTTAACGGCTCTTGCATTAAGGAATATGGTCCATTTATAGTGGGTTCAGGAATATGTACAAGCAGACTATAAAATAAAGCAGATGTACTTTGTGAGTGTTCATAATACTTTTGGAAACTTAAAAAAAATGAGTGTACTGTGTAGATTATATAATCATAGTTGGTTTTTTTTTTAAACCAGGACTCGATTGGAGATTATTCTCTAAGCTGTTTTAATTCAAGAACTCTTTTGATTTAAAGTCCGGTGACGCAGTCAAAGCCTGCGCTCTGGCTACCAAAAAAAAAAACTTTTGATGCGATTTTTTTTCGGCAGTATTTCAAATTTTAAATTCAATAGTAGTTAATATATTACTAACAGAAAGAATACTTACAAACATGAGCATGCATCTTGATTCCCGGATCGCGCCGCAGCAGGCCAGGTACGAGATCACGAATATAATGCATCCTAGAGTTATAATACTTATGGACAGGGCACTCAACCCGACGGGTATCAAGGTGTAGATATCTTTCAAGTTGATATGCACTGCTACTCCCAAACCTAGGATACCCAACCCTAGGAGCTGGAAACAAAAAAAAATATCTATGTTAAAATCTTCAATTTTTTTTTTCTTTAACTGTTAGGTGCAATCAAATGAGGGTCTTAAACATAGCAAAGTACACTGTGTTGTATTATTGTTTTTCTTTATTTGGAACAACTAACAGACATACAATATGTGTTATTTAGGGAGTGACATTGGTTACAGAAGCTTATATGTACAGTGTTTTGATATAAAGACACAAAGAACGCTAACCTAAGCTTGTTTAATGAAGGGGGTTGTGTATTTCATCCGTATTTGTGACGGTGTTCTATTAATTTACCGTCATTAAATATTGTATAATCTTATTTTTAAAGAGTAACCTATGGAGTTTCTTGCCGGTTCTTCTCCATAGCAAGAACATTTTGGAACCGCGCACCTAGAGTCATTTAAGATTTAACTTTAACATTTCTTAAGCGCCTTTTTGAGGTTTATGAGAAATAAAAACTTTATGATTTTAGAACAGTTCATAAAGCTTACAAAAAGAAAGACAGAGCGTGCTCTCAGAAATACAAAATGGAAGCTAATATCGTATTAATTTTTTCCACGCTTCTTAGTAAAAAAATATTAAGAACTTCATCACTTGAAACCTTTTTTTGACGTTGTCTTTTTTATGGTCTGTGGCTGAGTATTTATAACTAACTGCGCCCCGAGGTTTCATCTCCGTTACTTTCGATTCCGTGGGAATATCGGAGTTAAAAGTAACAGCTATGTACTTATCATGTTTCATCGCAATCGGTTTATTCGTTCTTGCATGAAGAAGTAAAAAACATATTATATACGGTTCATATTTGGATTTGATTAATAAATATACAGTTATAAGTTTTTACAGCTAATATTTCATTTCCTTATTTATGTACTAGCTGTTTCTCGCAGCTCCGCCCGCGTGGATGTAGGTTATCGCGACAAAAAGTAGCCATGTCCTTTCTCAGGCTCTAGACTATCTGTGTACTAAATTTTATTTAAACCAGTTCAGTAGTTTTGGCGTGAAAGCGCGACAGACAGACAGACAGGTAGACTTACATTCACATTTATAATATTAGTAAGGATTGAATGGAAGAAAATATAACTAAATAATGTATAAACCTTTTCGCAGTCGGATAATAAAAGAAAGAAAATAATTGCGTCTTTATTCTCGTGATAACATCGAAATAAAATGTTCGATTTGAATGAATTATAAATGATTTTACTGCTACATGATAAAACTATTTATTTGAATAAGAATGAATACTATGATACGAATGTACTTTCGCTTGTACCGGCGATTTAATCTATACTAATATTATAAAGCTAAAGAGTTTGTTTGTTTGTTTGAACGCGCTAATCTCAGGAACTACTGGTTTGAATTGAAAAATTATTTTTGTATTGGAAAGTCCGTTTATTGAGGAAGGTTATAGGCTATATAACATCACGCTACGACCAATAGGAGCGCAGCATAAATGAAAAATGTTGCAAAACTGAAAAAACCGTAGAAACTAAAACACGCGAACAAAGTCGCGGGGGACAGCTAGTCCTTAATAATATTATAAATGCGAAAGTAACTCTATCTGTTTGTGCCGCGCTTTCACGCCAAAACTACTGAACCGATTGAAATGAAATTTGGTACACAGTTAGTATAGAGCCTGAGAAATGACATAAGCTACTTTTTGCCGCGATAACCGACATCCACGCGGGTGGTGCCGCGGGAAACAGCTAGTTAAATTATAAAACAAAAGATATATTCCCTTGCGGACTTTTTTGTAGATAATGTTAACATATCATTAATAATTTTCTCAGCACAATCACATGCCAAATAATAAATTTTATAGTAAAAAGTTTGCTAATTTAGGTTAAATGATTGCAATTTGGTTAAGGATGTAAAATATATTTTTTAATAAATTAATAAGTAGACAATGTTAATTTTTAAAATTTAGCTTACTATTGGTGAATAAAATAAAATCTTTCCAGTAGTTTCCGAGCTTTTTCGGTACAAAAAGAGAAAAAAAAACTTTTTTATAATATTGTTATATTGTACTATTTATATTATATTAGTTTTATAAGTTAAAGTATATAAATACTTAAGTTCAGTTTATTAAACTCGACTTTATATTATAATCAAATGCTAACATATCCGTTCTTATAAGTATTATAAATAAGAAAGTAACCAACTGTTACGCTTTCACGCCTAACCACTGAACCGATTTTGATGAAATTTAGTACGCACCACGGGTACAGTTACAATAACTGTCAGTCTGATACGCTTTCACGATTATACCACTGAGCCAATTTTGATGTAACTTAAAATGGAGTTGCTTGAACTCTACGCACGAGGGCCGTATTTTTTTATGATTTACAATTTAAATATAGCTTCAAGAAATAAAATGGCTACCCGAAATAATGCAGCAGACAAAGTTGCGACTACGAACTGAATATAACATTTATGAATGCATGCCATTGTCATGGCAAAGATTTACATTCTAGATTTTTAATCTATACTAATATTATAAAGCTGAAGAGTTTGTTTGTTTGTTTGTTTGAACGCGCTAATCTCAGGAACTACTGGTTCGAATTGAAAAAATCTTTTTGTATTGGATAGTCCATTTATTGAGGAAGGCTATAGGCTATATAACATCACGCTACGACCAATAGAAGCGGAGCATAAATGAAAAATGGTGCAAAAATGAAAAACCGTTGCAACTAAAACACGCGAACAAAGTCGCGGGGGACAGCTAGTTATTAACTAATTAGAATCTTCAATACAACTATTCGCCTAAATCTAGATGTCTATGAATAAAAACAGGAATCTATTGTTGCCTAAATATATTTCCCAAAAAACTAACATTTTCGTAATAAGTTTTTTTTTGTATCTATAGTTTTAATGAAGTTTGCAATTTCGTCCATTGATCAGGATAAAATTATTCTACGCGATAATCCGAGTTAAAAACTGTGTCATACATTCGAATCCGTTAAGTAACCTACTTAACGGATTCGGATTTGTGACACAGTACCTAGAACTACCTAGTTTTTAACCGTGTTCAAAATGTGGAGGTTCTGAATTCGACGAGTTTTCTTTGTCCATGTTTGTAACGCGATATCACCGGCAATAGGCATGTTCTTACTATTTTTTTTTAATGTCCGCCTGGTAGATTAATGAATTTTATTGGGCACGTATTTTTTCTTTTTTCCTCCAAACAAAAAATGATCAAAATACAGAGAACGGAAATTTCGCGTGATGTCACTCCTTGCTACAATTTTTACCACGGCGAGGTGTCATAAGCCCCCACTCCGAAACTTTAAAGCGCTGTATCTTTGTAAATTTTTATTGTTTTGATAAAAGGAAAAATACGTGTCTAATATTTTTTTATTATCTATCTGACGGACTAAATAGATTTTCACTTTTTATACCCAGTCAACATCCCTATTGTAGATCGATTTTAAAAATCCTTTTTGCTTCGATAGACGATATATACCTCAGAGGTTGTCTCATATAAATAATTTCATTAAAGTCTATTCCTTTTTTCAGTTATGTGTAACTAGCGACCTGCCAAAGCTTCGGACAGGCAGACAAAACATCTTTATCTTTTTAAAAAGAGACTCTCGCACTAAGGTATTTAAACCTTGAATGGCAGGGTGTTTCACAAACATTTAAATCATGCACAAAGAACACCCAGACTTAGAACAAGCATTTATGATCACACGTATGCTTGTTCCATGCGGGGATCGAATCTGCAGCACGTCGCGCATAGTGGTAATTGGCGCGTTGACACAAAAAATCCAACCAAATCGATCGAGCCGTTCTTAAGTGATTTTCCGTCATAAAGCAATTGATTTTTATTAATATCTATGCATAGAAAAAAACATTTATTTATTGGCTTTTAAAATAAAGCTTATGGATGTAAACCCTACATTATTTAATCATTTCTGAATAATCTAATTATATACCATAAAGTTTGATTTATTTTTGTATAAAATTAGTAGTATTTGATATAATATTATAGTAGGAAGTTTAAAATCAATATAAATGCTACGTGGCTTACAACATCATGATTAGATATGAACATATCTATACGAGAGCTTAATCAATATTCCCAATATACTTACAGCGAAAATAATATTTCCAATAATAAGAACATATTTCACGATAAATTCTACACAACACATTTTTATAACTTTTTTACAGCCAAAATATATAAGTTATTGATTGTACTAAACCTTCGTAATGCAGGTTTAGTGCTGAATGATAACTCTTTAGGAAGAATTGTAATATAACTGGATTGATAGCAGGTGTTATCACTAGATTACCATATGAGTCAACGTGATAAGAATAAATAGAATAAAAATAATGATCTTGTTATTTTTAAATGTAACTTATCGGACCATATACTGAATAATTATATTACTAGTATTATGCTTCACATTGGTAAAAGTACCAAAGAGTTTTATAAACTTGGTTGATAAGCTTACTGGTAGTTATAGTTGTGCGTCGGATCCCAGCAGATGTGTTCACCCGGGGTACTGCCTCCGGAACACGCAATACACACGTAAGATATAGCAGGATCGTTTTATTCGAGTCTAAATGATCCAGCGGACCATACGTAATTTTTAAGTCGGCATCGCATCTCAGCCACGCGCACTTACCATGAACTCTTAAAGCAAAACTTTTGCCGTCGTGTAAGCGAGACGCAGCTACGTGCAGTGTAGTTCGCCGTCCCGCTTACACAACAGCTACAGTACTGCTTTAAGAGTTCATGGTACAGGTATTGGTCATGTACCATCAGATGAACTGCTAGCCCGTTTTGAAGTCCGGAAAACGCATGTTCAACGCATCTGGTGATGAAGATGTTCTTGGCCAGCGGTTTTCAATTTGAATTTCTAAAATGAGCGATGCAGTTTTCATACAAAAACTTCATTATTATGAAACAAATAGAATCCCATAAAAACAAAATGACTTATCTCTCTGATAAACAGATAGGCGTGTACCGGCATCGTACTTAATTTATCAACCTTTTTGTTTTCCCTATGAGTGTTCACTACAAGGAAAACGTCAGGAAAGCGATAGGGACATATCTATTGCAGTACCTAATCTGATTTATATAGATAATAAAATAAATAAGTGGAATTATGTAGGTTTTATAATCGAATAATCTTAGATATTCTCTAAGGGATAATAGGTACCGCAATTATTCACGTTTCCTGTGCTGGGAGTACTCGCTAATTATGCAGGAAAACTAATTTGCATCGGCGTATATAAAACTAGCTGCTTCTATTGGTTTACACGCGTAGTTCCCCTAGAATTATCGAGATTAAAACATATTAAGTAATTACAAGTCACTGGGTACCTATATCAAAATTATCCATACGACGATAGATACTATAGATACCCTTGAATTAAAGTAAAACGCCATTTAACTTTAAGACGTTCTTAAATGTCTATCTGTTGCTACTTCACACCTTAAAGTGACAGTATTCGGCCATTAATATTTTAAATGCGAAAGTAACTCTGTCTGTTACGCATTCACATCTAAACCGCTAAATCGATTTTAATGAAACTTGGTATGGAGTAAGTTTGGATCTTAAAGAAAGGATACAGGCTACAGTTTTGCCGCGATAACCGACACCCAAGCGGGTGGAGGCTCGGACAACAGCAAGTACAAAATAAAAATGGCAGTATTTTAGCGTCATATTATTATTACAATGTCTTCAAGTTTTTTTCTTCGAAACCTATCGAGTGGGGTATCAGAATTGAGGGTTTTGTTATTGGCCTGTGGTCGAGAGGTTTGTGACCCTGACTGCTAAGCTGGAGGTCGTGGGTTCGATTCCCACATAGAAAAAAAACTTTGTGTGATGTGCACGATCATTGGTTCTGTGTGATTGGTTCTTTGTCAGATGGCAGTGTGTGAGTTGTTTCAAGATATTATTATGTGTATGCATCTTGTATGTTTAAAAGTAACTTAGAACGAGAACTCCTAACCATAAAAAAAATATTTATTAAAGTAATAATTCTTTTGTATATTATCAGTCGGGTTTTTTATTTATTATAACTAATATATCTTTCTATCGTACTAAGTAATTATTAAATAAACAGTTTGATCTATTGATAAGATACTAAGCGGAATATTTACATCCGCAGTTTTTGATTAGCATTTCAATCCGGCTGACTGATTCATGAACAACTATTTATTTAGCTGTAAATACCTGACAATAGGCATGTTTCCTATTTTTTTTTTAATGTCCGTCTTGTAGATTAATGAATTTTATTGGACACGTATTTTTTCTTTTTTCCTGAAAACAAAAAATGATCAAAATACAGAGAACGGAAATTACGCGTGACGTCACTCCTCGCTATGATTTTTAGCGAGGCGTGGCGTCATAAGCCCCCACTCCGAAACAGCGGTGTTTCTTTGTATTTTTGTATTGTTTTGATAAAAGAAAAAATACGTGTCTAATATTTTTTTATTATCTAACTGACGGACTAAATAGATTTTAACTTTTCATACCCAGGAAACATTCCTATTATGTACAAGAAATTCAGCGCTGTCTAAATTAAAGTAAGAAACTCGTCAAGTGCGAGTCAGACTCGCGCTTGAATGTTTCCGTATGATCATAAAATATTTATGCGTTTTTATTATTTGAAATTATTGCGGCAACAGAAATACACATTGACTGACAATTTAAATCTCTAGCTATATTACGGTTCATGAGACAGATGGACGGACGGACACACAGCGGAGGCTTAGTAATCCTCCGCTGTCTGTCCGTTGGCATCCTTTGGTTGCGGAACCCTAAAATGGAACGAATTGATCACCACGCTTGTGCACTACGAGGAATTTTAAATTATATCCGGGGCTAAGAATATTTTACCTTACCGGCCGTAGTTTAACCATCTTTATTATAATCTATACTAATATTATAAAGCTGAAGAGTTTGTTTGTTTGTTTGTTTATTTGTTTGTTTGTTTGTTTGTTTGTTTGAACGCGCTAATCTCAGGAACTACTGGTTTGAATTGAAAAATTCTTTTTGTATTGGATAGTTCGTTTACTGAGGAAGGCTATAGGCTATATAACATCACGCTTCGACCAATAGAAGCGGAGCATAAACGAAAAATGTTGCAAAAATGAAAAACCGTTGAAACCTAAACACGCGAACAAAGTCGCGGGGGACAGCTAGTATTATTATAACAGAGAAGTGCTAAAAACAGTCAACCTTAGTTATAGAGACAAAAAAAAAATGTACATTGCTCTGAACCCAAAGTAAGTAGCTAAAGCACTTGTGTTATGGAATTCAGAGACAATGAAGGTACCACAAACACCCAGACCCGAGACAATGTAGAAAAGTGGTTTTCTACATTGATCCGGCTGGGGATCGAACCCGGGACCCGGCGACACCTTGAAAACTGGTGTGTACGCTACTCGACCACGGAGGTCGTCATGAAAAATACGTGACTAATATTTTTCCTTTACTTTCCTAAAATACGGACTTTAAAAATATTTTAGGCAACATCTATTGTATTACTAAGTAACTAGGCTATTATAACTAGTAGTATTTATAATATTATCTGACGTTATAGTATGATTTGATGAGGAAAAAAAATATGAAGCTAAGCTGACATGAGGAAAATGTATTTTTTTTGTGTTGCTCTTATCCTAAAATATTGCTGATAAGGTTGCGTGATATATCGTGTCTCTATGTGACTTTAATATAGTAGCACTTATACCTGTGGGTGTAGGCAGTATGAAAGCAAAAACTCTCATTCAACTCACATGCACAAAGAACACCCAGACTTTTTTTGTTTTTAAACTACTTAGGATAACTTATATTTGGCCATCTGATCCTAAACTAGTCAAAGCCCGTACTATGGCAACCAGACAACTGATAAACATACTTATATATTTCTAAATACCTACATCCTTACTTAATATTATAAATGCAAAAGTAACTGCCTCTCGCGCTTTCACGCCAAAACTACTGAACTGATTTAAATTAAATTTGGTACACAGATATTGTAGACATTTCGGGCAGAGCCGCGGGAAACATCTAGTATTATATATAAATTACACCCAGACACAGAACAAATTATCATGCTCATCACACAAAGATTTGTCCTGTGTGGGAATCGAACCCATGACCTCCGGTTTAGCAGTAAGGGTCACTAATCACAAGACTAACAGTCCAGTCACTTGTAACAATAATGAATTTGTTTTAAATAAATTTTTGTCCCGTCCGGGGATCGAATCTGCAGCACGAAGCGCAGTGTACAAACACCATGAGGCTATTAGGTACTATGATTCATGTAATAATGTGTAAACCTATTAAAAGATAACTTAATACATGGATAAGTTAAGTAATGTTTAGGCAATCGTAATAGTAAACCGTTTTAGACATAGCAGTTTAAATCACTGAAGTGATAAATATTTTTTGCGGATTTAATAGGCGTGTGGACTGGGTATGAAAAGGACATATCCATTTAGTCCACCAGATACATAAAAAAAGAAAACAAAACTCGTATTTTTTCATGCACAAAGAACACCCAGACTTGAAACAAGCATTTGTGGGTCACACAAATGCTTGTCCCATGCAGGGATCGAACCCGCGGCACGTCGAGCACAGAGGTAATTGGCGTGGTGACCTATACCACTCGGCTATCCGTGCAGTCAAGTCAGTCATTACTTGAAATTTGGTTCCTAGATAGAAGAGGATATGACGAAAATAAATGTTGATCCGTTACACGATTAAAGAAACTTTCCTCGATAGATTTTTTTTAAATCAGCTCTATAAAATCTCTTTTTTTGTTTTATCTACCAAACTATTCAACAAGATTTTTCATTTTGTCGCTTACGTTATTATTTCTAAGACAATCTTCCGCGACCTTGACATATGTTTAGCTCTTTTTGTCCCGTAAGCAAGCATTTAGTATTATCTCTGTCTTGCATTTCCTGATTGGTTCTCCAGTCCGCTTTACTCCGCCTACTCGCAAACGAAGTAATTATTCGTGTAGAGCCTTAAACTCATTTTTATCCGATTAATGACTTACTTCGACTTGCCGTGGTTTGCGACGGACCGTGTCCGATCACGGACGAGCCGCATCGGTGCGCGGTGATCCGCGATATCCCGCACCATAGAAAGCCGGATTAATGGAGACAGTCTCTTTACCAAGTAATACGTTGTTTCAGTATAAAATCGGAGGTGCTTGACGGTGAAGATACTCCGACTCCTGACGGCGAGTTCTGGCAGCAGCGGGACGCGAGAGAATCGTGTGACGCGAGACACTTTGTAGAAGTTGAAATAAAGCCGGAACCAGATTACGATCAGGTAAGATTTCTACCAGAAAATAACAATTCGACTAGGCTTATTCCTAACATCCCCCGAAGCCTTGCCAAAAAGGAGAAAATGGGAATTTTAGTTATATTTTAATGATAAGTAAAAGTTTAATCGACCAATAAAACATTTATTAATACCCCGAACGGTAAATAATGAGAATAATCTGCATTAATTATTCTAAATACCTAAAATATTTAACCATAAATATAATTTTAGAAGCTTAGCTATCATCGTGTTCAACTGTGATACGAATAAAGTTAACTTAAGAGTTACACGAATCACTGACACGAAGTCGAAATATCTCGGAAGTTTTTTTAATTTTTTTTAGTTGACTGTACTGATAGCCGATTGGTATAGGTCATCACGCCAATTACCTCTGTGCGCAACGTGTCGCGGGTTCGATCCCCTTGTTCCAAGTCTGGGTGTTCTTTGTGCATGTGATTTGAATGTTTGTAAAACCCCCCGCGACACAAGGATTAAATTCCTTAGTGCGGGAGTAGATAAAAAAAATACACACAAGTATAATAAATATTCTTCTTAAATGCGTTACAGTATGACCCCATATCCTCTACCACAGAGACGTACGGACAGCCTACAACATCGACGGACCCTGAAGATGACGGTAAGTTTATAATAAAATAAATATATATTAAAATTCACAGATTATAGTATTACTGAATCACTCTACATACGTACACACGGCAAACTAGATAGGTTTGCAGGCCGTACTGACATTTTATATTATATTAGCTGTTGCCCGCGGCTCCGCCCGTATAGGTGCCGGTTATCGCGGCAAAAATAGCCTATGTCCTTTCTCAGGCTCTAGATGTCTTCGTACCAAATTTCATTTATATCGGTTCCAGTAGTTTTGGCGTGAAAGCGCGACAGACAGACAGACAGATTTATTATTATTATTTTATTATGTGGACAACATCACATACATTGCTCTGAACCCAAAGTAAGTAGCTAAAGCACTTGTGTTATGGAATTCGGAGACAACGAAGGTACCACAAACACCCAGACCCGGGACAATGTAAAAAAGTGGTTTTCTACATTGACCCGGCCGGGGCTCGAACCCGGGACCTCAGAGCTGGCGACACCTTGAAAACCGGTGTGTACGCCACTCGACCACGGAGGTCGTCGTTACTTTCGCATTTATTATATTAGTAAGGATTATACAGTAACATTTTTATTACATATTATATTCAGCTTATGCAATTGGATTATAATATGTAATAAAAATGTTAGTGGATAATATAATGTAAAATGTTAGTGTGGCCTGCAAACCTATCTAGTTTGCTATGTGTACCTACTTAGATACTAATCATATGACTAATTACTCCATTTTGTTCATAATGAGCTAGTCATTATTATTAAGGTTTTTAAAACATATTTTCTTTTTTATAAAACTGCTAATAATTATTTTGTTTATCCCTGCTAACTTAACCTACTTCAAAAACAGGAGGAGTCTCCAAATTAGCTTGTAAGTTCACTTTTTGTATCTGGTTGATGTGATATTTGATGTTATTAAGTATGTGAGGATATCGGAGATGCCCTTAGAGCAACAAAAAGTATACAATGTAGTGCGCCTAACAGAGTATGAGCTGTGAACACCAGTATGAACAAGTAAAATCGTAAAATTGGTGTCAAAACAGAGCGCGCCGTTTTATTAAAACTATCTCAAAACCTAACATTACCCTAATAATATCGGAACTATCGATATTTTCGCATAAACGTCCGTCGTCGAACGGAAAATTACTTAAATCAGTAAACGAGCGTAATACTTACAGCTAAAAAATTTGCTTACGCTCGGCACAACGGGCTTCTAACGCGTACTCTATGCTTGTCTATGCATACTCTAGGAGATGCCCCACAAGAAGAACTAGTCGGCAATCACCAATATCTTAGCGTAACTAAAGTAATTCCCATGTTTTCGATATTAAGTCAATTAAAAACTTATTAAACTAAACTTGTTTATTTTCAGTTAAATACACAACTACATCATCGGGCCGCGGCTTCTGTTGTCCGATATGCAACAAGTCGTTTGCAAACGCAGGCAACGTGCAGCGTCATATGCTGATACACGCCAAACAGCAATACAAATGCGACCACTGCACTGCAATGTTCACAAACAAAATGAAATTAGATCGACATTTGTTTAACAAGCACACGCTGGCTGACGAGAGGGCCTACCCTTGCGATAGCTGCGAGAAAAAATTCAAGTCCTCCTCAAATTTAATGCAGCATCGTAAGGTCCATTTAGTTGAGAAGCCTTACAAATGCCCGCTGTGTCTTAAGAGTTTCTCTTTTAAATCTAATTTACAAAAACATCAAGGAAAAAGTAGGTGCAAGCGTCCCGTAGGGGAGCCTATCCAGTGTCATGTCTGCGATAAAATCTTTAAGAAAGAATTTCTTTTAAAAAGCCATTTGCGGCGACACGACACAGAAAGACCATTTACATGTGACCAATGTTCAATGAAATTTAAGTATAAAAGTACTTTGATTCGACATTTGCAGATTCACAATGGTGATCGACCATATCCGTGTCCTAATTGCGATAAAAGTTTCACTCATTTGGGGCTTTTAAAACCACATTTGAGGATCCATACGGGGGAGAAACCTTACGAATGTAGTATTTGTCAGAAATCTTTTGCCCATAAACATAATATGCAACGCCATAAACTAAGGCATGATAAGATTAAGCATCTTGTTTGTGACGTTTGCCACAAGAAGTTTCCTAAGGAGAGTCGATTGAAATATCATTTAAAAACTCATTTGAATGAAAAGCATTTTTCTTGTTTCGTTTGTCCGAAGAAGTTTTCTCACAGACAGAATGTTTTGAGACATTACAGTCGAAAGCATCCAGGAGTTGAATATAATTGTACAGAAACTGATGCGTCAGTTGCTCTTAAAGTATGGGACACTTTTAAAAGTAGGTATTTTGATGAAGGCGTTGAAGAAATTTTGAGTTAAAACTCCATTATTTATGGAGAAAAGCAATTTTTGTATTAGAAATTTAGCAAAGTTAAGAAATGCTTATATTTATAGCTTTATGAAAGGTAAATAAAACCCTAATCTGCATCTAACTTAGCCATGATCTCATTTAAAAATTACCTTTTGTATTGCTTAGGTTTTATATTTATTACAAGCACAGATATAGATGATCTAGATGACTTAAGTATCTGTATAAAATCCAATAATGCAATTTTTAGGCTACCTACTATGTCACAAGCACTATTTAGTGATGATTTCAAACTAGAATCAACTTAGAAATATGATGTAGGTACAATTCGTTTGTCAATAATGCCCGGTACAGATTGGTGGAGCCCACTAGCGCTGCACCGATGCAGACTGAGCGCAACAAATGCCACGGTAAGCATATTATGTTTAAGCCGGGAAGTAGATGCTCTTGCGTCATCTAGATCTGTCTTTATCTGTGATTACAAGTCTTATCCATAATAACGAAATAATAATGTCCTCTTGACCGAATTTCGGTCATGGCAGATTCTCAATACAGATTAGCAAACGCAGGAGATATTTCAGGGCAGTGTTTCAACATATTTTCACTGTCTATTCTTTTTACTCTCATTGTCCGATGAGACGGCAATAAGTAAATATTACTTCATATATTTTTAACGTCTGTCCCTGTTGAAATAACAGACTACATATTATTATTCAAAGTAAAATATTTATAAATACATAATGTATTTACTAGATCATCTTTATAGATCAGAAAAAAAATATATATGGAGCATCCAGCTCGAAAATTATTCCAATATGTACCTACGTGATGATAGATTACTTTGTTTTTGTTGTATTTTTTTAAATAACCAGGCAGCAATCCGTCGCTAGCGAGCGAGCCCCAATGCAAAGTGGTTGCGAAGCGTGTTTTTTTCTAAATAGGGAATCGGACTGGGTATGAAAAGGAAATATCTATTTAGTCCACCAGATAGATAAAAAAGGAAAAACAACTCGTATTTTTTCTCTTATCAAATCAATGAAAAATTACAAAGTTAATGCGCTTTAAAGTTCTGGAGTGGTGGCTTGTGACGTCACTTGTGGGTAAAAATTGTAGCCCCAAGTGACGTCACGCGACATATCCATTCGCTGTATCTTCCTCATCGTTTGTTTAATTAAAAAAAGAAAAAATACGTGTCTAATATTTTTTTAATATCTATTTTAAAAAAATAGTCCGGTCCCTATTACTGCATAAATTGTAATTTATGGGAGTACACTAACCTTCCCATGGATACGAGAATGATTTGGGACTCTCGAATGAAAGTGAAATCTGATGAATTTGTCCTAGAACAAAGTTGTATATAATATTAATCATATTATTATATTCCTGCGATGTTAATAATGATTCTAAAAAAAGTGGTTTAAGAAAGGCATAACCGTAAAGAAAATCTCAACATTTTTCTACTATAAAAATGCTATAGGTACTATGTAAATATTAAAATATATAGTATATGTATGTACTTAAGTTGTTGCCACAGAAGTTAGCATTAGATAGTTTTACTGTATAATAACTTTAGTGAGGAGTATTCATAATTATTTAAAACAAAACGGTTTACTCACGTATATTCTCGGGATCGCCCGACTAGTTTCAGACACAATAGGAGTCCCTAATCATGAGCTGACGCGGCGGTGGTGGTGGATAGTTAGTTTTACTGCCGAATTCTAAATCCCTACTCAAATATTTAATGGCCCTTAAAACGTTTGAGCAGCCTTCAAATTCATTTTTCGAGTACTCAAAGCTTACAGTTAAGTAATTTCATAATTTTGTTGATTTTAAAATAAGCAACGCTCAAATCTCCACTGTTAAATTCGTATAATGAAATGAAACTCCACTTAACGCTAGCGATCAAAAGAACTGTCAAATACACGCGTACATTAGGTCTGCTGAACGGGGTTTTTTTTTTTATAACATGAATAATTAGATTTAAATTACTATCTATTGTTAGTATTTTGTGGTAACAATTTAAGTTAAATATATTAACTAAATTATTTGTAGTAAGTAACAAGTTTCGTCTCAAACTAACAATAAAAGATGTCTTAGCTTGTATTTGTGTTTTATTTGCGTAACCTAATCTTACAAGCGTGGTGATCAATGCTTGTTCTCTGTATGAGAGGCCTGCAGTGGGACAGTCGCAGGCTGAAGGTGTCAACAGCTTCGGTAATGGCACCCCACCGTGGGGCAGCTCACAAGCGTGGTGATCAATGCTCGTTCTCAGTATGAGAGGCCTGCAGTGGGACAGTTACAGGCTGGAGTTAACACCTTCGGTAATGGCACCCCACCGTGGGGCAGCTCACAAGCGTGGTGATCAATGCTCGTTCTCAGTATGAGAGGCCTGCAGTGGGACAGTTACAGGCTGGAGTTAACACCTTCGGTAATGGCACCCCACCGTGGGGCAGCTCACAAGCGTGGTGATCAATGCTCGTTCTCAGTATGAGAGGCCTGCAGTGGGACAGTTACAGGCTGGAGTTAACACCTTCGGTAATGGCACCCCACCGTGGGGCAGCTCACAAGCGTGGTGATCAATGCTCGTTCTCAGTATGAGAGGCCTGCAGTGGGACAGTTACAGGCTGGTGTTATTAACAGCTTCGGTAATGGCACCCCACCGTGGGGCGGCTCACAAGCGTGGTGATCAATGCTCGTTCTCTGTATGAGAGGCCTGCAGTAGGACAGTACAGGCTGACGGTGTCAACAGCTTCGGTAATGGCACCCCACCGTGGGAACATTAGTTTATGAGAAACACAAAACAACAAAATAAAACGATACCAAACAATTAAAAAATATAATTTATCACATAACGCTTTGCATACCACTGTGTACTTGTACTACACCTGCCAGTACGAAATATGTAACTAGGTATATATAAAAAGAGATACAAGATAGTTTGAGCGAGATGCAAATAGATTTGAATGGCGAGTGTGACAGAGAAGGCGATATCTTGCATCTCCTTTTATATGTACCTATTTATGCTCGTATTTTTTTTTGCAGAATTGATATAGAGGTGATGGTTTTATTATGGCGTTTCACTGAAGACAGTTTGCAATATTACACATTGACGTACCTACAGATTTTATTTTATACTTGCAAATTTGATATTTATAAAAACAGATGACAAACTCTGTTTTACAAATTTTTCGACAGTTTATAATATCATGAGAACAAACTAACAATTTTTAGCATGAATCGGACAAGTACCTAAATCTTACTAATAATATAAATGCAAAAGTAACTCTGTCTGTCGCTCTTTCACGCCAAAACTACTGAACCGATTTAAATGAAATGTAGTATACAGTCAGTCTAGAACCTGAGAAAGGACATAGGCTACTTTTTACCGCGATAACAGACATCCACGCGGGCGGAGCCGCGGGAAACGGCTAGTAATTTATATAAACTGTCACCTCTACACCAACCACAAACATTCCAATTGAAACCAATCATTAAAATCAACAAAAAATCTACACACACAGCTGTCTGATAATATTAACATCGATTTATGACATACCTAGGTATTGTTCTAACATTTATATTATTTTAAACATTTATAAATTCAAGTAATTAAATTACATTTATCTACAATACTATACATTAAGTTACACTTAAAACGGCGATACTTCAGTAGGCCTATTCGCTATCTCCAGTTGCCAACCCAACCGATGTTAACCGGATAAAATTAAGTATAAAAATGCTTAACCGGATTGGCTAACGGCGGTAACCAACTAAGTAGTAGTAGATCTAGTTTGTCATCCAAGTTACACGATAAGAAACTCGTGTTTTCCCTGTCTTTTTTATAAAGCAACAATCGCTTTTGTTGACAACCGCCATAGCGAATAACCCTGCAGAAACACTTCTGGAATATTATACTCTTTTTCATACCTACCGACTATAACCGTAATCTGATAATAATATTGTGTTAATTTTAGCAATATTACCTATTACATGTATGACTCACTAACATCAATTAAGATAAAACAAGCTATCTCTGTAATTGAATTTTAATTATCTAATGCGTCAATGACTCATCATACAGTACATTAAACTTATAGGTCATATTTGCTGTATTTGCACGATGCGTAAGCCTAAAAATTAGTTCATATTTTTTTTCTATGTTTTGATATGATTTTATATTGGCAGATAGCCGACTATATAAGAAATAACTTAGGCTGATTTTATAGACGAAAATCTTAGTATATCGAGCAAAAAAACAATCTATGAAATTAGGGACAAATTCCAATTTTGATGTAATTATATTTTACGGAAACGGGAAGAATCTTTAATAAGTCATTATTTCTGAAATATCGCCATTTAATGAGGGCTTCCGGTAGAAATTTCGCGCTAATCGCATGCGACGTCCGAAATGTCAAATACCATAGATTTTTGGCGGACTTTGACAGCTGACGCGCCAGTGGCGCCAACTGGTGAGCGCAATAACCGTAGCCCTCATTCAAAGCTCTTTATAATACGTCATTCATACATTTACAGTAAGTCTGTGTTTCTCAGTAATTCGCTTACATACAACTATGTGGTGCTGGTTCGCTTAATATTAACAACGATTTAAATTTAACGACATTGACTGTTCTAAACATCAAGAATAAAAGGACTACATAAATAAAATTGAGAAACTGTTTCCCAAACAATGTGTTCGGCTCCCAGTCTCACCGACAGCTGAACACCAGTATGTTATAGAGCGACTGTCTATCTGATACAGCATGCAACTAAAACCCTGTCCGATCCTTATAAGTATTATTCGGCATCGTACTGCGTACACATGTACATAACTATTGAATGGATTTGAGATTATTATTTTTCCCCGGTGAATATAATTAAATTAAAATAAAACTGATCAAAGGCAACACTGATCGCTCGACAAAGTTCACGTGTACTACCTACAGTTTTGTATCAATGAAGCCGCCTGAGCGAGACATTTTTTTCTAGTACGTATGTTGAACCAGGTATACGCCTTTATTGGATCGGACAGGATTTTTGTTACATACTGTATAGTGTTAGGCTCCCAGTCTCACCGACCGACGGCTGAACACCAGTATGTTATAGAGCGACTGTCTGTCTGTCAAACACAACATTTACTAACACATTATTATCTTGATATATTACTAGTTTACATATAGATGTATTATTTGCTAACATCAATAATTCTTTTCTACATTATTTAGTCAATTTGTTTCAAAATCCGAGCATACTCAATCGGAACTTAACTTTAAGACGCTCTTAAAAGTCTATCTGTCGCTATTTTACACCTTAAAGTGACAGAGAAAGCATGAGTTAACAGCGGCTTAAAATTGAGTTACGTTTGAGTGTTCGGTCTTCGGAATAAATAAAACTATAGGTGAATATTTACAGTGTTTGAGCATATTAATAATAAAATAGATATATTTATTTATTTTCTACATAGCTTTCTCCCAAGCTATGTTGGGGTCGGCTTCCAGTCTTACGGGATTCAGCTGAATACCGTATTTTACAGAGCGACTGCCTATCTGATCTCCACGACCCATTTTTCTGGGTACACAGTCTCATGGTAACACTGGTTGTCAGAAATGTCATGATTAATGCCTATTTTCTATATTCAAAAAACGAGTCTTTATGTTAACGGACAGTAGAATTTTCTAAACATAACCAAGAAAATTCAACCGTCCGTAAGCAAAAGGAATCGTATTTTGATTATTGGAACTGGTCATTAACGACTGTCAAAGATATGACAGTCGGGACTCGGTTTAACGTGCTTTCTGAGGCACGGAGGGGTCTCGGTATGTTTACTAATGGTCACCCATACATAGACCAACCGCGGCGAGCGCGGCTTAACCTTCATTATCGGTCATACCGTGCAACTTACACAACACCAATAAAGCAACATACAAACAACATATACATAGTTATTATATCTTAATTCAAAAATCCCTGTCTTGGGGTCACAAACATTAAAGTGACATTTGATACACAAATATTTATTTTATAAATAACACATATTTTATATGTAATCTTAAGAAGGCTAGTTGAGGGCAGAAGTAATTCAAGTGACCTTTATACCAAAACAGAGTTAAGGATGTAACGAATAATTATTTCGTTTGCGAGTAGGCGGAGTCTAGCGGAGTGGAGAGCCAATCCGGAAATGCAAGACAGTGATAATACTAACTGCTTGCTTACGGGACGAAAAGAGCTAAATATATTATGTCAAGGTCGCGAAAGATTGTCTTAGAAATAATAACGTAAGCGACAAACGTGATGGTCAAGGCTAAAACTGTTTGACAGTTCTAAGTTAGTTGTTTTTTGCCGTCCTTTTCTCACGCTGTATGTTAGTAAATGATAGCAATTGTTTAATTTTGATTTAGTTAGCGTACAAGAGAATCGGCTCCCATAACTATCCTTAAACATAAACACTTTGCAACAAATATATTAAATACTGGTATAATCAATGAAAACGCGATTAAATAACTATCTCAAGTCATAAAATTTTACTTGGATTACTTCTGCTCTCAAAGCATTTTGAAAAACAAAAGCTATATACTCATCAAACCATAGATTATGATTTAAACACTATGGAATAAATAGTCAATGGATTGTCGATGTTAATTATAATTTCTAAAAACAATATCTTAACATTCAAGATTTTAGAAATCTTTTTTGAGCATAACATAATGCAACCATTTATACAAAATAAATTGTCTAATAGCGACTAATACTTGGTACGAGACCACTGAGTTATACAGCCGCACTCAGAGACGTTAATAGTTACTTAAGGGTTTCCTTAGTATTGATTTAAGTAAGCAAACTTTCAGAAGTCTGAGAGTTAGCTTAATTAAATCGATAATAAGTACCTAAACATGAACGTTTCTGAGTACTGCAGATAATCTATTAAAGCACCATTTAAAACAAATTTTAATATTTAATAAATCCTCGGTTGTGAAGGTATTTGCGATTTAAAAATCTGCTAAATTCGTTAGTCTGTCTATTTATTTCCACCAATTACGAGAACAAATAAGTTAACTATAGAGCGCGCATATCGAGTATGAACTCTTAGCACTAGTATGAACAAGAAAAATCGTAAAATTAGTGTCAAAATACAGCGCGCCGTTATATTAAAACTACCTCAAAACCTAACATTACCCTAATAATATCGGAACCGTCGATATTTTCGCATTAACGTCTGTCGTCTCACGGAAAATCGCTTAAATCAGTAAACGAGTGTACTTTTAGCTAAAAATTTTCTTACGGTACAATGGGCTACTAGCGATGCGCACGCTTTATGTTTCCTTTAAGCTTGTGTCTCATTGGTAGAAATTGACAGATGGACCACATCTCAGACTGACGAACCTAAAGGATTTTAAAATCGCGAATACCCTCATTATATTCCTTTTAAAATAATTACGTTTTCGCATAATTTGTGTGTTGGATAGCCCATTCATTAAGGAAGGCTATAAGCTATATAACATTACGCTACGACTAAAAGTAGCGGAGCATAAATGAAAAATGAAAAACCGTCGAAACTAAAACACGAGGACAAAGTCGCGGGGGACAGCTAGGCTATAATAAATAAATAAATATTATAGCAGCCTGTTCCTAGTGAATACAAGGTCTATCTACATACATAGATAAATATATTTTGAGTAAAGGTCATTGCACAAATGTGACAGTTAACAGAGTATTATTATCTAAAATACATCAATTTTTAACATCAACAATATACTAAAGAGTATTCTAACAATACAATTAAATACAACATTGCCAGCGTAGCCTTTTCCCAAGCTATGTTGGGGTCGGCTTCCACTCTCACCGGATTCAGCTGAATACCGTATTTTACAGAGCGACTGCCTACCTGATCTCTACAACCCATTTTACTGGGTAACGAATAAAATACAACAATAT
The DNA here is from genome assembly GCA_932294365.1 of Diachrysia chrysitis. Taxonomy (NCBI): domain Eukaryota; kingdom Metazoa; phylum Arthropoda; class Insecta; order Lepidoptera; family Noctuidae; genus Diachrysia; species Diachrysia chrysitis. The sequence continues at coordinate 6,917,888 of OW028670.1, forward strand.
TATACATAATTTATACACTTAGATAGTAAAATTTGGTATGCAACTTCCGAATACTTAGAATTTGTAGGTATATGGAGCTTTTAACAAACAACAAAATAATTTTATTCCTTTTTACAAATATGAAGCGTGGGAAAGATGGTGATAACTAAGAATTACTGATTTATACATAAATGGCCTTATTCATAAAAATCTCAACGGTGTTTAGCAATTGCTAAGAGAGTTCAAATTTCAAATTCTCTATAGAAAAATTCAAATAAGAATATGCTAATCAATTGCTAACTATCATCAACTTTTTTAGAAATAAGGCCAATAAAGTAATAGTACATGTCCTTACTCTTTAATTAATTTTAATTCCAATACAATGCCAACGCAAAATTGATATTCTCTTAAAATAAAATACTGTCAATAGAAGGAAACTAACTGGAGTCTAAAAATTAACAGTATTTTTTTGTACTGTGTGTTGTGTGGTATTAACGTCATCTAAACTAAACAAATGCATGTTCCGCATTAAGTCTTGGTACAAAATAATAACGGATAGTTCAAAGGTTAAAATAACTAAAAGATATCAAACTATAAAGATTTGGTCGTCGTAATTTTTTAACAAAGGATTTTATTTTTATTTTGTCCCTGAAATATATATACGGAAATTGTCGTTATAATCTTTAGTTGATTTACAAAAAATCGGCTCCATACCTTCTATTTTCCATAAACTTAACAATTATTTCAAATGAGTATTTAACCAAAACAAAATACAGCAATTTAACCGGAAACCTAAATAAAAATCTATAAAACTCAGGATCCATCATCATCAAAGAAATTCTTCCTCAACAGCGGAGGATCCTGCCTCGGTATAAAGGTCCCACTGTGGGGGTACTGCGGGTGCCACCAGTCGCAAACCAGCGCTCCTACCACTGCATCTAGTACCACGGTACATTCTGGTACCACACCTTTGACGGGATACCGGGAACTGTTGAACCCGAGGTGGAGTCGGTGGTGACGGTAGCCCTGGGATAGGACCATGCTTACCGAGGACAGTGTCATGCCCATCAGAGGGGGGACCTCGTGGAAGCTTTTGCAGGTCACCTGGAAAATCAAGGGTTAAATTACTTTCTTTGTTTACTGGCTGATTTCTCTAACGCCGGATAATTTTATCCTAGGACATTATTTTTAAATTTTTGATTGTTATTCCTAACAAATTGGGTCAGACGTCAATTTTATTCCTCGAATAAAAATCAGCCCTTATAGGACGGGCTATTTGGTTTATTGAGCAATAACGTAAAGTGACATATAGTTGGATGTTTCTTTTATGTTATACAACATTTCTTTTTAAATCCTTACTAATATTATAAAATGCGAAAGTAACTCTGTCTTTTTAAGTTGTTCTACTTGTTATGGGGTAAGTTTGGATCTCAAGTAAGGACATAGGCTACTTTTTGCAGTGATAACCGCGGAGCCGCGGGCAACAACTAGCATAAATTTCTACATCTACCAACAAACTGTTTTGCAGTTTCGCAGAAGTAACTTGTGTGATGAATTTGATGTTTTGTCAGAATATTTTACTTTTTTGTTTTTTAATTTAGAAAAATGTAAAAAATAATAAAACAACACATACCAGCAACACTTGTGTATCTTCTTCTGGGTTCGCATCAATCCTTCCCATTTCCTCAATGAAGTCCTTATCTGTCTCCTGAGGTGTTAACTGGGGCTTCTTCAGTTTAAAATACACATTCCAATATGTGAGTCCCTTACAAAACCACACATTCACACATATACGACTGACCAACTGATGTGGCTTGCGGTCCTGGCGTACAATCCTCTTGATAAATAGGTCATATGTGTGGTATAGAGCTCTGATAACAGTTTGCCGGAGTCCGTAAGCTTTGAAACTGTCGGACTGCAGTTTTTCAGGTAGTTTGGGATGGTTTTCACAGTGTCGCTTGTAAAGTAACATCCAGAATGCTTTATTCTTAGTGACTGCGTAACAAGCTTTATTGATCCCTGCAAATCTTGCAACGTCTTCTGGTTTAATGTATTTGGATATTAGGTAGAATACTATTTCTGGGTATTCGTTCCCTGGTTGGTCATCTACAGGAATGTGTTGGAGTTTTTTCTTTTTAAATGAGATTTTCTTAGAACCATCTTCGTTTATTTCTTCGGTAACAGTTGAGTCTGGCTCTATATCTTCCCAAGTTGCTTCAGTAGCGGTTTCTGTGGCTGACTTCTTGATGTTACGGATTGGTTTCGATGCATTAGCTGAATCGTTAATCGTGAAGTCTGTAAAGGCTGATACTATAGTATAATAGATGTTACAAAAATAAAAATATAACGAAACTAAAATCTGTAAAAAAAAAATCTAAAAAATAAAAACTGAAAAAAAAACTTAAGAACTAAACAAAGTATAAAATAATGGTATAAAAACTTAAAAATCAACTAAAACTCATCAAAAAAAGTAACAATGTCATCATAATTTATTTTTAAAAGGTAAGATATATTTCACACTTTAGTTTAAGATCAACATTCATTATATATAATCATTATCCACAGGCAACTAACCCACTGCTGGGCAAATACATCTTTATTTATACCAATCGCGTCTTTCTTATAAACACATATTGGTTGCATTAAAAATATAAATACCCCACTTTGAGACAATGGGCTCTTGTATGGACATTTTTAATATTTATTACATTTGCTAACTGCAAATTGAACATCTCAATTTTGATATTCGCAGTAAGCACAACTTTACTAAATAATAATAGAAGAAATAAGATATATTAAATATATATAAAGTTAAAAGCTTCAAAATAATAAAGCCCCTGTTAAAATTATAATAGCAAACTTGCAATGCTGTGTAATATTGCTAAATGATAAAATACAGGTGATGTGTCTTAATTCAAATACAATCTTTTATGAGGCCACTCCAAACGAATTAATTAAAACAAAGGTTACATTAAAATTTATGCTAGTCCAAAGTAGTGCATATTATTTAAACCTTAAAGAAAGTATTTACTCAATAATTTTTTTTGGTTGGGGCCTGCTGCAGTTCGCCTTGTACGGCTTTACTGCTTTATTTGAATAAGTCGGCGAGACTGTAAAATACGCCTCCAGCCAGTGCTTTTATTAGACCATAGACTAGATATTTATAACCTTGAACTTAATCAATCAAGCTCTGTATAAGATTGCTTTCATATTGTAGTCCATCAATTAATGGATACTGCATAAAAATGTAGAATAAAATGGTTAAATATGCTAAGACTACGTTGAAGACTAGTTAGCAGATTATTGTTAATATATTAAAAGGTTAGATTTAGATAAACTGTAAAAAATATGTTGAATAAATCCTACATCGTACAGGCATTTCATCAGAAAAGTGGTGGCGCGACAACGCGTATTTTAACGTAAGTACGACTTATATGCTAGGATAAAGGGTTTTAATAAGGAATTTAGTATTATATTTACCTTGTATTACGCTCTTCTTGGCTTTTTTCTTCGACATATTGATGATTTTATCACGACAAAAAATACACGATTTTAATTTAATTTTGTATGTAGTTCACGTTGGAATTTCATTGGTTTTTAGATCTGAACTGGTAAATTTATCATTTTAGTACGATTCTTTATGATTTACGTTGAAATAGAATGCTGAATAATCTATTTATAGGCCTATTGATTAAATATTTACCTACCAATTTCACAATTTATACACTTCTGTCAGAAAACGTAGTTGTCAAAATTGATTATTCTAAAATTTTAGTGTTGCCCTTATGTAATGTACTACAAAAACACGTATTATAATGTGAAAATCGATACATTATATTTCCGTCGTTTTAAATCGTCTTAATTTAATTAATTAAACATTTAAGTGTAATCGCATTGAGTCTTCCTGAATGCGAACATTTTAAAGAGTCAAAAGGCCTTTCCCGATATTTATTTCATAGCACCAAAATTTAATTTACATCTAACTATGGAATTTCATTAAAAACAAAACGCATAACATAGGCCGATAAGTTATATATTTATAAAGGGTAGTGTTGTTATGCCACCTGGAGGGAAAATAGTCTAAATACTGGAGACAGCAAATCAAACTCAAAGGAAACATTCCTTACATCCTTACTTTTTTAAAAGAAATAAAAATACATTCAGAAATAATACCCACCCGGGAGCCAAACGGCTAAATTCCGAAAAATTAACATCTTATACTTTTATTGGGTCAATCATAGTAATCAAATCCTTCTGATAAAAATGGCAAATTTAATAAAAGTAAACCCATTAAATCTTAACTTATTCCTATACCTTAATTTTACAAACAAAGCGATGATCACTGGATAGAAATAACGGTCATAACGCAAATTTTGTATCGTCTAACGACGGTGACTAACTAGGATGAAGTAGAACTTATATAAAAATATCTTAGAGCATTCACAACGGGAGATGCTATATTTTGACGTTCCCGTCGGCCTAAGTACATAACGCCCGTACGGTAGTAGGTACCTTACCTTGTCTTTTGTGAAAACCGTGTGAAAATTGACGTATCGTGTATAATATTATTACAAGAAAAGCTTTGATAATGTGCGTAATTTTTGTTTGTGTATCAGAATCGGATCAGTGTGCGTGTCTGGATAGATTTTTGTTTTTTATTGGTGTGTGATTTTTTAAGTGCTACTTCGTCCCCTTGCTCAGAGCAATAACTATTAGTCTAAGATCCAATTGAAGTAGACCACCTACCTGCTTAGTGCTTAAGAATGATTTAATATTAATATTAGTATGTTGAAAAAGATTTTTCGAAAGGGTTGCCGAAGAATTACCTGGCCAGCCTAATTTTAATTAGCAATAGAAAATTAAATTTTATTCCGAACATAATGGTATAAGGTTGTCTAAACAAAACTTGGCCAAAATTAGGATTGTCGATTTTTAATAATCTAAATATGCGACAGCGAGGTCCGATCAAGCTATATCGTAAGATAGAAAAGGACGGGACATTACAGCTGTACGCAGTTCGTTCGTTGAATAAAACACTGTTTATTAGTCATTTTTTATCTTAATTTATTGTCAATAATAACCACAATACGATATATGCTCTGAGATCCTCTGCAAAAAGTGGCTAGCATTTAAGTGTTTACGTTTAGTGCGCTCAGACACCTCCTGTTAATAATGCTCTTAAAATAAAAGATAGATTCCAAAAATAAAACAATACTTAAAAATGACACATTTTTTATTTAAAAATACAAGGTAAAAAGAGTAAGTACATACAAAAAGCTTTATAAATACGAATAGTTACCGTAATAGTAAACATTGATGTGTAGCTGCGTGCAAGCACCGATACGTTATATTTATAATACAAAAGATAAACTCATCGATCATTCCACTGCGTACTTTTGAAAAAAAAAATCAAAAATAGGTATAACTTTTTGTAAAATGATGTAAGAAACAATATTTCGTGTTTTTAAAAAATTGTATAAATAATTCCTTAGCCGTTATGATTTAATAAATAGATGTCATACGCAGCACAAGATTCAAATAATTATAACTTTAAATAGGATCATTGTTTTAATCTAATGCAGTATAAATGATCTCTGCTTATAATTAAGCACCTCTGTATAGCACTGTAAAAACTTAAAAAGTTATAAAAATAACATAAATGGACGGATTGTAAATAGGTACAGTTTTAGTGAGGTGAAAATGTTTTGTCGATAAAAATAAAACTACATACCTACATTATTTGCGTATTAAAGATATTCTAAGAATATTATAAAATTGATAATTAAACATTTTCACCTACGCTATTTTATAGAACATTTGACATAAACATAATTTATTTCTCAATTAAATTCCTTTTGTACCTACCTTATATAATTGCTAGGCTGCCATTATATCTCAGAAATAATAAATGAAACATTTTTTTAAAATAAAATTTCTACTTACCTACAAGCAATGATTTTACATATGATTTTAAATCTGTAACTAGCCAAAATGAACTTTATTTCTATCATAGTGAAAGTGACACTATATTGATACAATGGCAATTATATTTTCTCGTCAAGTTTCTGATGTTTGTGACATAAAAAAAAATACATCGGATACTAGCTTAAATTGAAAAATAGTAAAAATGATTTAAGTTTACTTTTTAACACCACAATATAGAGGCATAAGTAGAAAAAAATAACTTTCAAATACACTACTAATACAGTACACTCAATAAAGCAATTGATAAAATATAAAATTCTGTTCTTAAAAGTATTATAAAAGTCTCTATTATTAAATAATACTTTAACACTCACCATACAAATTAAACTGAACTCACATTCAACACTGATAATAGCGCCATCTAGTACTAGCATTAATAACTATAGCTTCGCAACTTGCCAATAGATGGCATTAGCTGTACAGGAAAAGTTTCACAAAGTTTGTGCGGTGTTCGGCAGTGTATAAGATAATAAGAGTATATTTGTGTTTCAAACTCTGTGCAACCGACATATCATATATGAAATATCTTTAAAGTATGTACTAAAACTATAATATTTTGTACGTAATAAATCTGCAAAAAGGCAGCATACAAGCTCTTGCTTTATAAATTGGTGACTATAATACACCAATCTGTGAAACTCACTTTAAATTAATAGCATTATTTCCCACAGTTATGTTGTAAATTAGCCGCCAATTCATAAATATACAAATATACAAAAAAAATATAATATCATTTAAGCACACACGTTACATCTAAATATAGTTTTTTAATTAAATAGATTTGCGAGATTACTAAAACTCGAACAAATTAATTTACTATTTGACAATACATCCCATTTGATTTATGTAAATAGGATGACATTAGTTTGAAAAAATCACCAATAGATGTCGTTGTCAAACCTCGATGATTTTAGCATGCGAGTTGAACTTTAAATTATACTTGAAATAGTAATAATTTTAGCTGCGATGGATGCGGAAGGGAAAAATAACCCAGTTACTTTGCTAAGTAACTTTATAAGAGACAAAAGTACTCTAAAAGTCCGCCATCCAGTCTTGTCAACTTATTGTCAAATTGGAAATTAACTCTATCGAAAATCTTATCCAAACTTAGAAACTACGTACAATAAAAAGTAATATTTTTTCTTAAAGAGAAAAGAAATAAATACAAATCTTTAAAAATGGTCGGTGGACGATTTCCAATACTAAGTAATATCAATTTATGTGATGTTTTATTGGATGCTAATAAATATTGTACAAAATAGCCAGTTAGCTGTATTAAGTAGTGTTAAATCCATCATAGTTCTAAGAAATATTGATAGCTGTTTCTATAGCTGCATCCCTTTCTGAACTGTCATGGTTTTAATGTCATAACACGACTTCTTTTACTTTTATTACCTAATTAAATAAAGGTAACTTCGAGCCTTGAACTTGGCTACCGAAAATAGTTTTTATTTTAAAATTCTTTAAGGGCTGATTTTACTAAAACCAGATGATTTTTATTCGTGGAATTCAATTGACATCTGACAATTTTGTATGGGAGAAATGTCAAAAATTTAAAATTACTCCTCGTTAGAAAAATCAGTCATATAGATTCGGAAAGATGTTAAGAAAATTCTTTATGGGTAAAATAGCAGTTTTAATTATATTTACCATGTTGTATACTTGGTTTTATAATTACTACTAAGCGATTGATGTAAATTTTGATGTTCTAGGTTTTTTCACAATTTGTAATAAGTTTTTCACTAGGATATGGTATTTAATTCGAAATAGCTTTAGACCTTAATTATACCTGTTCATAGTTGCTCTTTTTGAAGTTGGTTGCCCTAACCTATTTAATATTGTATTTTATTCGAAGCTTTTGGTTGCTGTAACCAAAAAAGAAATAACTCCTAGTTAACGTAACTAGTAGTTCTTAATTTATTGGCGCTCATTTTGTTAATCACAAAGTTAACTTTTTTTATTGTAACTATCTTTTTCACTTGTACTATAATATTAGAAAAGGGCTTTATTTATAAAGACGTAAATTATAGCTAGTGATGTTCAAAGCGCTATCTAGTTTTAAATTTTAATTTAGTTCTTGTTAACCGACGTCCTATTCTCAAGCTTGAGTTTAAAAAATATGTTTTCATGTCACAAATATTTGTATGATCTGCAACATAATTCTACGATACCCAGGTATTCTTTGTGTTTGTGACTTTAACTTAAGCTACAGCTACACAAGAAATAAATTATTTAGTGCGAGAGTGTCCTAAAATTGGTTAAGTCTGTGTACAACAGAATAAGCGCCTAGCTATTTCATAGTTGCCATTCGTAGTATTAGGTTGGTACAACCTAGTTGGTTTCCTTGTTATCTTTCGGCTGGTCGGTGTATACGATCTCAGCGTATTCTGTGGACGGGGGGGGTGGCTTCTCAGTCGAGGTTTGCTCGCCTAGCGCCAGTTCAGCGTATACTACGCCTTTCTTGTCGTCTGAAAGAGGCTGTGAAATAAAAATAGGTATTTCAGAAATTGGGTGTTTTTGTGTACGTTGTTTGAATGTTTGCGTAGGTATCATACAAGGTAAAAGCAGGTATATGTAAACATTTTTAACATTATTTATTTAGCCTTATTTTGAGCCTTATATTTGAGAGTAGTTGTTTTTTATTATTAACTATGTTACAAATAACAAAAATCAGGCTATTCAGGTGGCAACTTTTTAGTCGGAAAGAGTTTGAGAGTCATTTGACACTAGAAGAAGAAGAAGAATAACAAAAATTAAGGTCTAGTGAAAGAATAAAAAAAACTCAAATAAGTCTTCACCAGACAAATTATCCGCTGGACATAAATGACTACGCTTAACTAATAGCTGACCGCTAAGGTTTATTGGTTGTCAGTCATTTTTGTCCCGCGGCCAAATTTTCCGGCGTCTGCGCAGTGCCTAAGAAGTAGAGTCATAGAATACCTTGTCTTCAGTATCAGCGACCTGCGCCTCAGTGGCCTGCACCTTATCCTTGGCCCTCGGCAGCACAGCCCGCATGCGGGCGCCGAGCCCCGCCAGCCGCGACCGCTCCCGACCGCCGACAGCACTCTCTGTGTCGCTACTAACGGATTATCAGAGTTAGTTTATGTCAACCAGTAGTAGAACTAAGGGGTTGCCGGGTAGAGCAACCAAACATAATTGAACAGAGGTCCTGATTCTGTCAAAGACGAACTAAACTTACTTTAGGGAAGTTATCGGTCACTTTTATATAAATGACAAAAGTAGATACAGATGATAATAAGTGCCTTTTAAAATAAGGTCGAACTAAAACACACATCAACACAGTGATGATCAGGACGATAAATAGTTTGTCAATCTTAAGTTAGTTGCATTGCCGTCCTTTTCTCACGCTGTATTTCATTTTAGTTTATTTCGAGAATAACAGAATTAGGCATAGTCTAGCTACTAATGGAACACTAATTACGAAATTAAAATAACAAAACTCGTGAGTTTTCGTAGTAAGGAATAGCATGCATTTTATTATCCTTTAAAAATAAAATGTAGATATTGTTTGTGGAATGTATTTATCAAATATATAAGTACATAAATAACTGTTAGTGACTTAAAAGCAACCAACCCAACTAAACCCCTAACACCGAACAAAGCATGAATATTATGGAAACCTTAAAAACAAGACACCATACTTCTGTTTCTGTTATAATAAGTAAGTAGATATTATTATTAGGATATCCACACATTGTTTAGTTTAGATAAGTATACCCAAACTTAATTATTTGGCTTCCAGTCTCACCGATATCTGAACACCAGCATGTTATAGCGACTGTCTATCTGACAAACACAACACATTTACTCATCCTATTCTTTAAAAGAATTTTACAAGGCTATTACGCATAACCTCAAAACTCAGATTAAATTAGGTAATTTGTATGGAACACGGAACGCATATTAAATTACGGCATGACAAATATTATACCATAATAGCGTGTTTGTTGTGAAATATTATGCCATACAATAACGTATTTTGAGCACGTGACTTGAAAATTAATGTAATCTTTCGTTGAGCAAAAATGTGTTTTAGTGATGTATTTTTTAAGTCGTTTAAATCTTAATTTGACAGATTTCAGGATGTCAAATAAAATCAAACCAGCAGGCTTACTCCAGGAACTGGTTAAGTTCTGTTTTTGATTTTAATTCGATCCTAAATTGCTCACAAGTAGAAGAAGAAATTTAAACTTCAGTTCAATTGATAACTTCAGATGATGAGTTAATGAATTCTGTAGCGTTGTTAAAGTGACTGGTGCGTTGAACCAGTAGTTGGAAGCTTGAGTCCTGCTTAGGTTTCAATTTTTCAATAATATACATGTTTTTCTTAATGATGTGTCTCGATGGTGTTTATTGTACATCCTGGCTTACAGGAGTTGTGTAAAAGGCATGAGTGGCGGGCTTATCACTTAACAAATAAATACCTCTGGTGTTGAAACTTGAGGTTCCTGAACATCGGTTGTCTCTTAATGACTTAAGTGAAAGTGTGACTTTAAAATGGTTTGTCAACGTCATTTTCTGTGGTTTTCAAGCAAATTAAGTGCAGAAGTGTATTAACCATTTCTTACTTGTTTAAAGAATATATTTATGTATTTTTATGTGTAAAACTAAAATGTAGATACTTTGTTATGGTTTGTGCAGAAGACGACAGAAGTAGGAGTTATTTTTAAACTCGTTTTGAAAAGTAATTTGCTAACAAGAAAATTAGTTTTTTTTTATTTTGTGGTGTCTGGATTTTCCACATTTCTTCTGTAAAAATTCCTTAAAAGTACCATCACCAAAAAGTACAAAAGAGCTATAGTTTTAGCGAAAATAAAAACCAATTTTAGAGAAATTGAAACAAAACTATTTTTACTTTTTCTTTAAATATAATTTGCCCGATTTTTCGTTACATGTACAGTGATTGACACAGTTTTATTTCAATAACCAAGAAAGTATACAGGTTAGTCTTTTAAAGAAGGTAGTAGATGACTATTTTTTTCTTTAACGTTTGTCCGTCAGATAGATTATTAAAAAATATTCGACAAGTATATTTTTACATCTCGACGATACAATAAATTAAAATCTCGCCAGACGTCGCAATTTCGTGCATTTTGTGCACAAAGTGTGCGATTTATCTACTAACTCCCGGTATACGAAAGTCAGATCAACACAAAAATTAATTAATCAACTGTCAAACCTCATGTTAAGCGCTGTGATTGGTTGTTAGTCTTTTGGTCAACCAATCACAGTCGTGATCAGTTGATTTGACAAGAGATATTGATCAGTCTTTCAGAAACCGCGGGTTAGTCTTGTCTTATTATGAAAAACCAAAAAATACGTGTTTATTATTTTTTACTATCTAACTGACGGACTAAATAGATTTTAGCTTTAAGCTGTCATCTACCCTAAATAGTAATCCCCATTTTGCTAATATATTTGTAATAAGTTATGTATGTAGTAAAGCAAAGCTAGTCACAAATGTTAGACGTACGTTCTAGGAAGCGTGTTGCCAGACTCTAAAAGCACATCCCCGGCCGGCGTCCTTGCGGGAAAAAATATTTTTGTATATGGTAACAATTTTGAAAAAATCCCCATTAACATTATTTCTACGTGTGACCACTGTAAAAATAGTGTTTTATGAGTAGTAAAAAATAACATCCAATTTATAAATATGTACAGTAAACATTGAAAAGAGTATTAAAGTGTTGCAATTTCTGACAAGAAATTGTTTTTAATTTACCTAACAAATAACTTTAGATAACCCTCATTATTTACAAAAAAAAAAACAGCGTGACTAATCTTAACAAAACTAGATCTTATTTGTAAGTATATAGGGAGTAAAAATATTTTTTGAGATTTTAAAAATATTACACTGCAGTATGTAAATACTAATAAAACAAGTCATTTATATTATACTCAGATGCTAATTTAGCCACGCTTTGTCAAGTTTAGTGTCTTTTGAACATCATTAGATCGAAAATACTGTAAAATAGTTTTTGACATTTTAATACCGCGAAAACTCGCGAAACAAATGAAAAATAAAAATAATATTAAAATTATGTTCAATTGATATTAAAAAAACCTTTTTGACTGTACAAGTTGATAATATTTTAAAGTAAGATAGAATATGGGGGAAACTCTTATTATAGATATACTTATATCCCATATTATTAAGAATAAAACAAGTACTTACGATTCTCCAGAGCTCTTTGTGTTGTCTCGTCTTCGGCCTGAAAAAATATTAGATATTTTGCTAAATATAAAAGATGATTCTGTTATCGTTGTAAAACCGAAAACTATGACCACAATATTGGTTATAAAAGAACGAGTGTGCTTTAGACCACACAACTGAAGTAAAACTTCTTTATATACGAAACTTAACTGGCTATGAGAGAAAGATAGACAAAAAACTATCTTATTCATCAGTTCTTTGTCAGACCTATGGATGATTTTTTAAGACTCTATAGCTTTCTTGTTTTCTATACTGTGATATACGTTATAATTCCATGAAATTTTGTAGATAACAAATTAATATTTGAAGATAGTTTTTGAATTACTTACTTATTTCGAAGCAAATAATCTTTAAATTTTATAGTTAACTTTTTATCCTGGTTGCTCTATTTTGGGCTGGCAATAAAATAAGTTGGATTATTGTGGCATGTAAAGAAATAAAACATCAAATTCTTATTTAATAAATACTTTATATTCAATAATATTTCGTCATAACCATTTAATTATAGACATTGATAGTGTGGAGACAAAAACTATTTATTTTTATAAAACACTGACACAGTGACATGTCAGAAAAACTATTTTTCCCGCCCTGTCATGTTTTTTAGTAAAAATGTTTGGCCGACATAAAAAGATATAAGCTTAAAAGTAATTTGAGCTTATTGTAAGACGCAAAGTTTTGGCAAAAGTGCAAAATGGCAGTGTCTTTAGTATTCATACTAATTGACCTTATTTCTGTAAGTCGCTAATTAATACGCTAAAAACTAAATTGGTACAAAAATAAATTCATAATTATATTTAATTACAAATACTTAAAAATCACAATCGTAGTGAGATATAAACTAAACTTAAAAAAAAGGAAAAACATTGTATTTATTGTACAATTTGCAAGCGATATTAATTTGAAAAAAAACTATCATGATTTGATTTAAACATGGTTACCGATTACATAGCTTATGATAAATGGATAAAAGCTTACTGTTACAGAAATTATTTATTTTACTACATAATATATACAAAAATATTAATATGGTGGTACGAACACATTTTAAACTTAATTAATAGGTAAAGTTGCTAATTCTCAGCCGGAGTAAAAAAGGTGGCACTTTTAATGCTTTTGATCTTTGAAAGTTTTTAAAAATACTTCGCATTAGTATTTTTAGTAACAATATTTATTTTATATATAATATTTTTTTTGTACAGACGACATAATAATTAGTAACTTTACCTTTACTAAAACTACATGAAATCATTCGAAAAAGAATAAAAACTAATAGAATAAACATTGCAATGCATTGCAAATTATAATATTATAATTTTCAAAAAGTCTCAAAATAGTTTTTGAATATTTTTACAAAAAAAGTTGTGCTCCAAATATTTTTTTTATTTTAATTAAGAATCTTAACTTACACGTTGGGATTTCGTTGTTACACAAGTATATTGTATATTTGAGATTCATATGCTTTTACATATCTACTAATAACGAATATTAAAATGTCACTCAATTTTAAGTCGCGCTTAATGCTCTTACTATCTCTATCACGTTATGGTGTAATTTAGCGGCAGATGGACTTTTAAGAGCGTCTTAAAGTTAAGTCATCATTTTGACAAATCGCAATCGAGTTTTTTTAGATACCTATGTATAATCTTGATCTCTAAACTATTAAGTAAAACATTTAATTTGAATAACTTTTCTATCTAAGTAAATAGTCGTTTTGCAATAAAATCTCGATAGCAATTGTCAAATCAAGTAACTAGCAAAAATAATTTTAACCTAATTTATCTTAGAATTTACCTACTAACAAATTATAATGAAAAAAAAAAATTTTTTTTTTGTTTGTAATAAATAAAACTTTTTTTATAAAGTTTCTAAGCCCGCCAATATTATTTTTGCTAGTTCTTAGTACATTAAGAGAGACAAATATACCTTGTAACTATGTAAATATTTCGCCAAACATTACAGTAATAATTATACTAATAAAACACATTCAGAAATTACTTAAAAAAGTTTATTTTTTTTAAATTTTCGTCAATTATGTCCTTAAAGTAAAAAAAATAGTAATTTCTGAATATTATGTATGTAATTTCTTTAATCTCTTTCCAAAAAATTTTGTTACTATATTTTAGAATTTTTATTTTAAAATTGCGTACATATTAGTTTTAATACATTATTTATTTATAAGTAACAATGTTAAACACGTCTGGCACTATACGATATTAAACAATTATACGATAAGTCCAAAATTTATGAAAAAACTGTCACTTTTGTCATTAATATTAGAGATTTTTAAAGATGGCCGTTGAAACTCAGATGTTTGTTAAAAGAAACTTGTCTAGGTCTAGGGGCTGTGTATTTAAGTAGATTGTTAGACAGTAGCCCGTTAAATTGATAATTAGATAATCTTTCCTACATAACACTTGTTTGCATGATAGCAGTCACATAAATGAAATGGTCAACTGGTTAATTAAATAAACATAATTATGCGTCATCAACATTTAATCAAAAAGAGAAATTTTGATTGCGCGGGCTACTGTGACATTTTAAAGTAGATCACACACACCATAGATACACGAATCTTATAAACTAAGTATTAAGTAGATAACAAGTACAATACAAGCAATTTTTTACTAATATTATACTTACAAATAGTAACAAACTTATTTATGCGGGTGGCGAGAATTTAAACTAAAAGTTTACAAGAACATTTATGTCAAAATGACAGGCCTTACGTCAAATTATGTGGCGCCATCACCGGCAAAAATAAGTTTATAATACTATTTTTGTTGCTTTTTTATATCTATGAGTGTTTCATAAACAGATTAGTTTTAAGATAGTTTGTCACTAAACAATTTTGTCTACATTTGGCAATTTAAGATCGAAGTCATTTAATTCTGAAAATTTTGATCAATAGCATCTTTAACTTAAGAAAAAAAAACAATTTGTCAATTGTTTTACCGGCTTTAACACCTGAGTTTCAGTGACAGAACGACTTACATTTAAACAGCCGTATCCGGTTTTTTTTCGGGGTGCTTCGTGTCGCCATTGCTGATATAGTCGCCGTGATCATGTGAAGGGTTCTCAGAGCCCTTGATGTCATCATGAGGGGGCAGGGGAGCCTCGGAATCCGCCCCGTCAGGAATATCCGTGCGGTGGGATCGGCCTGCCATACAATATTTAGCGATCAAGAACGTGTCTGCGATTTGTTAAAAGCTGTGCTGTGCTTGTAGTGTGGTTAGGTGATGGGCCTTTGGCTTATTTGTGTTATTAACTGGTAAACTTAAAAGAAAATTATAGTAAAACGGAATATTTTTTTTTATTATTTATTATTTTAATGTTGATTTATCAAAATAGCTCAACCTTTTGGTAAATGACTCTTCTCTTAGAGAGAATGAATATTCTATTATGTATAATCATACTTATCACAACCAAAACTTTAGTTGTTCAATAATGACATTAAAAGTCACATCATAACAAGGGCTACTGAGTTGATAAGTGCCATAAATTTGTCATGAAAGATCAAATTGTAAAGATAATTTTATGTATTTGTAAAAACATTTGTATTCAATAAATCTTTGTCTTTGATATGACGTCAGTTAGTAAATCACTGGACACAATATCTTTCAATTCAAAACAGTAAAAAAAAACTGTTAGTGGTTTTGTACCAAAAAAGGAGTAAATTAAATGTTTTTTTTTTTGGTTTATATATTTGAATTTGTATGTATTTTATACCAAAATAGTATAAAATTATGAATAATGTTGTAGAATATAGTATGATAACTTTTAAACTGTAGAATGTAGGAAATATCTTAAATATATAGGTCCCAAATAATATTGGTATCCATTTTATATTTTGTCCGTTTACATTTTATTTCTGACGAATGTTAGTTATTTAAATTAGACAACCTTAATGACAAAACCCAGAAAATCCAAAACAAAAAAAAAGATTAAGCTATCACCAGATAATAAAAAAAGTTAGTACTGAAAAAAAAGGACTTTTAATAAATTTTTCATTTTTTTTTTAAATAAGCCCTCGCCCCATTCTACAAAACGTGAAAAAAAAATTCGAACCAAAAATTTTATTGTAATCCACCACCATTCTAAAATGCCACTACTTAGTGACGAAAAAAATAAAATAAAAATAACATTTAGATAAAATCAGGAATTCATGCAAGTCATTAACATTCATGTTAGCAATCATGCTCATTTATAAAATTAGTAAAAATTTATTCACATGCGAAAAAAAAGTTTTTGAGAAAAAAATCATGCATTTTTTTATTTTCGTTCTTGATCGCTCAAAATATTGATAACTTAAATCAACTTAGTACTACACAATAAAGCGAAAACACTGCCAAAAATTGCACTTTTTTGTAATTTGTCTAATTCTACTAGCCAAACATTTTTTCTTAAAAAAGTTTTTTTTTTTTTTATAAAAATACAGGGTTTTGCGAGGCATTTTGTACTAGTGCAAACCTCAAACAGTTAGTGTGATTTGTGATTTTTTTTCTAATTTTTTGTTTTTTTTTCCAACTTTACCTATCGACCAACTGCCCGTGAGCCTGCCAGAAATGTTTTACTTATTAATAATGTATAACAAGGAATTATTACGCATGCCTAATTTGTTTTTAAAAGCGATTGTAAAAAGCATGGACAAATCACAATGCAGAAATATTTACGTGTGAAATACCAAAAAATAAAAACAAAATATTAATGTTGAATAAAATGTATTTTATTTAACATTAATATTTTCATGTACGATATTTATTTTATATTGATATTTCACAGACAGGAAAAAATCTTCAAGATGACGAAAAAATTAAGTATCAAGGCTCTTTGACTATACCGATATAAATACTGATGTTACTATCATACGAATGAATTGAAAACATTTAAGGAGCATTTTTTTTCTTTTATTAATAAATCATGCTTATCAAATAAATAGTATAGGAGCATGCAATAAAATATTTTATTTATGCGCTCTCCAAAATATTAACAATTCAACCAAAAAACAATTAGAAAAAACGAAAAACAATCAGAAAAAAATCGACTTACCAGCAAAACACCACCTGTCTGTGGCGAAAGCGAACACTCCGAGACTGATAGCTATCAGTAGTATTAGTACGCCGACGACAATGCCCACGATGGCTCCAGTTTCAAGCTCCACGCCTATTAAATAAAAACAGAAAAAAATATTAACAACAAATATTAGAAAGGAAAAATTTAAACCTTAGGCAGGACTCGAACTTGACACTCTTGGTTCAACGCACTAGTTGCTTTATTAACTAAGCATTAAATATTAACAGAAAAAATGGAAAAAAAAAAATAATAAAAAACTAGATAGAAAAAGATTTTTTTTTTAATTTACATAACCTATAGCAAACTTTTTGCGGCTCTACAAGGTTTCAGAAATTTAGAATTAATTCTATTGGCCATAACATCAAGAGAGATAAGATGAGAAATGATTAGGCGTCTCTTTCCGATTTGTTGCAAAATATTAACAACTAATTTTAAAATACGTAATATAATATGGTTTTTAATCCCTAAAAAAATATTTTCATGCAAAAGTAGATAATGCAAGAAGAAATGCAATATTCAATGACGTAAAGGATCCGTTCACACAGACCGGATTGAATGAGAGAGTGAACTTTTTATTGCGTTTGAAAAAGAGTTTTGTGTCAATAAAATAAGGTTCATTTTTACATTAGTAAATAAAAATTACTAAAGCGCTCAATGTTAATTGTAAAAATCAACCTTATTCCAATTACTCAAAACTGTTTTTCTAACGCTATAAATATGTAATCTCGTCTCTGACCCGGCCTGTCTGACCAGCATAAAAAAATAACCTTTTCTCATGCCAAAAAATCTGTCACAGTTCAAAAAACATTTTAAACTAAGTACATGCTTTATACAAAAAATAAAGAGTATTTAAATATTTTTTTAGGCTTTTTTTTTAATGGAGAAATTTTACACATGCTTTTATGAATACAAAATGATTTTGAAAACATAGATGCATTACATTTTATTAAATATAGTATAAAAAAGCCCTACTATTTGGGTCAAGTAATTTACATAATAAAATATTAATTAAATCTTGCGGCGCGGTTTCGACAAAAATTAATGGATAACAAAATTAAACCATTTGCACAGCCGTGGGACTTTGCAAGCTGATTCTAATAATAATTTTTTAATTAAAATTAATTCATTATATTCTAGAATACGGATTTTAAAGGTGTATGAAAAGTAAAAAAAATATTTAAGACCGTCAGTTAGATAATAAAAAAAAATGTTAGAAATGTATTTTTTTTTCTATATCAAAAGCATTAAAAAATTACAAAGATATAGCTCTCTATAGTTCAGGAGTCAGGGCTTATGACGTCACGCCGTGGAATAAATTGTAGCACGGAGTGACGTCACGCGAAATTTTCATTCACTGTATTTTACTCATTTTTTGTTTGTAGGAAAAAAGAAAAAATACGCGTCCAATAAAATTCATTAACTGACGGACATTAAAAAAAATATTTAGTAAACACGGCTATTCAACTATGTTTAAATCAGAGAGCACATATCTATTATCAAATATTAAACTTATCGAAAATTTTAGATAGTTTATTTTATTTTCTTTGAAAAAAAAAACCACACGCCTCTAGATTTAATCCAATCTTAACTCTACAAACAAAGTATATCAAAAAATCATTCACAAAATAATTCCTAGTTCATTCCTTTAATTACATAATTCCTGAACCTTACCATAGATAGTTAGACTTAGGAACGAACTCGCGGCCTTTCGAGCTGTGTGGGATATAACAACCAATCAGTTTTCAAACAAATTAATTGATATTTTAAGCATTTTAAATAACCATACAAAAGTTAGTATTAATATAATGATTAAGTTAAATTTTTCTTTAGTCTGTCAATAAAAATATACACAGAATCCCGTGGTTCCCCAATTTATAGAATAAACTAGCTGTTTCACGCGTCTTCGCCCTCGTGGATGTCAGTTTTCGCGGCAAAAAGTAGCCTATGTCCTTTCTCAGGCTCTAGACTATCTGTGTACTAAATTTCATTTAAATCGATTCAGTAGTTTTGGCGTGAAAGCGCAACAGACAGATAGACAGACAGTGTTACTTTCGCATTTATTATATTAGTAAGGATTATACTTCCTTATTATCGTCTAACTACTATCCAACATTCTTTGGAAGCTGTCTCCTATCCCATATTTGTGCCACGTAACTTTGTAATCCCCTAACATTGCCGTCAGTCCTACCCTCCTCCAATCTTGCCAACTATCCTAAACTCCTCCTTCCTCCCACTCACCAGCAGGCTCGTCCATGGTGCTGATCCTTAAGGCGAACTCCTCCTGTCCCAGCCCGTTGTCGACGCGCAGGTAGTAGGTGCGGTCCACGTCTACTTTCGAGATGCGGGCCAGTATCAGAGTTATGTTGTAGTAGCCGTTGCCCTGGGGTAAAAAAAATATTATTGGCAAATAGACCTGTAGCCAAACTGATTTAATAGCATGTTTTTAAAAACATAAACAACCAGAACAATGTTGCTCAGAACAAAAAAAACAATTGAGTTTTAAATTTTTCTAATTTCTCGGTTTTTAACATTTATTAACAACTAAAAGCTTACGCTTAAAGCAAAACTAAACTCATTACAAATAAAATCTCAAAAAAATAGCGTCTAGAAATTCATCCACATCGCTGTCGACTGGAAGTGTACCCAAAAGACTGGCGGCATTGCCACATTGTATGGCAATGCTTATTCTTTGTCCAAGGTAAAAGCCAGCCCTTGGGTCACGCGAGGAGACAACAAGACGTTTGGCCAGATCTTTAAATAAAAGGTGTGCACTAGGACCCCACGGTCCAAGTGTCCCCTTGGTACATATCCAACGAGCTACCTACAAGACAAGATATTTGTAGGCACGCAAAGTCATATAAGGAACAAATAAACAGTCCACCCGAACTCTCTCGTCCAGTCATTAATGGATGATGATCATTAGGTCATCTAAAGCGAAGAATGCCACAGATTCTGTAATCATGTAGTCCAGATGAGGACGATCCGAACGTACTGCTAAATATCCCAGTACAGAGGAGACAGATTGTAATAAAAAGGGATACAAAAAGGAAACAATTTGTCTATAATATCCCGACAATGATTTTGGTTGTTTCTTTCTGGTGAAACTCTGAAGTTAACATTTTATTCTGGCCTCGAAAACTTTTTACAATAACTTGGGCAAATGGTAAAGGGCAAAATGTTATATCAGGATCTTCCAAACTTACCAAAAACATAGGCTCGAGCGCAGTAAACTCCCCAGTGTTAGTGCTCCGCGGGGCTTCCAGGCTCTGGTCCCCTACAGTCCATATGGCCGACGGCTTGGGATTGGCCCTAATGGTCACGTTCAAACGACCCTCCGCTCCCAACTTGAGGCCGAAGATGGTGATGGTCCCGGGTTCTTGACGTTTCGGTGGGTCTGTGGAAAACGAGGATATTAGACATGTTTTAGACATACGTACTAGCTTTTGCCGCGGCTGTACCCGAGCGGATAGTTATCGTCGGAAAGTAGTCTTTCTTGGGATCGAACTTTATTCCAAACCAAATATCATTAAATCGGCTCAGCGATTTAGACTTGAAAGTAACAAACACGCAGACAGTTACTTTTGTATTTATAATAAATAATTAGTAGACAAGTTAAGGATTTATATTCTACCGGTGATAATATATGTAAAATATGTGTATGAACAGTTCCCAACAAGAAAGAGGGAAGACGGAGGGAAGACGTTCTCGAGAGGTGGCCGGAGTAGTAAGAAGGAATCAGGAAGGAGAAGAAGAAAGGAGAGAAATGAAAATGGAGCAGGAGAGAGAAGAGACGGGAGAGCCGGAGCACGAAGGAATTAAATCAAGGAGTATTTGGGTGGAATGAAGAGGTGGGAAGAATAATAGAGAAAAAGAAAAGTCAAAATGACAAGTGAGAAGAAGGGATATAAGAGAAGGCGGGGAAAGTAAGGATAAAAATTTGTGGGAATGGAGATGGGAAGAAGTATTTTAGTTCTTTACTTACATTGCACGATCAACTGTCTCTTGAACTCCTTGGGAGTCTCTAGCGCTACATGCTCGGCCCTGCAGGATAGGATCTTGTTGTCGTCATCTTCGGTGAGCGTGCGGCTCAGGTTCTGGCTGATGGTCTGCAAGTCGGAGCCAGGCTCTGAAGTCACGACAGGCTGGTGGACGCCTTGGAGGACCTCGTCAGTACCTGGAGAGTCAACAAGTATTATTATTAAAATACTTGCACTGTCCCGCAGTTTTACCTGCCCAGCTAAGATTAAAAGTACTTATTCCATGTTTTAATAGAGATTCCAAATATTTTAATCCATATTCGTTTTGTAATTTTTGCGTGAGATTCACAATCCCTTGATTCTCAAAAACTTTTGAGTTTATAATTTTCTTCTATAAGAGTTGATGGTATCTAATTAAAGATGCCTGTACTTGGCAGCATTAACTGCGGTGTCATTATAAGAATAATAGTACATACTAGGCAAAAGCCTCTTGTTATACAGGGTGTTACTGAAAGGTTATATCTATCCAAAAGGGGTGAAGAGTCAGAAGAGTACATCTGGTATAGAGTCAGTTTACAGAATTTCAGCTCAAAATGAGTTAAGTTATATATACTCTTTCGGTAAGACCCTGTGTAGAGAAGGAATGAGCATTGAATTGCTGTGTCATTGGCTTGGTTTAAGTCCTCTATAGTGCAGGTGTCTGGACGCGTAAGACAGTAAATAAGTATTAGTATTTGCTGGTCAGTTTTCAAAGGGTTTTTTTTTGTTTTTTAATATGGACAGCATCACATACATTGCTCTGAATCCAAAGTAAGTAGCTAAAGCACTTGTGTTATGGAATTCGGAAACAACGAAGGTACCACAAACACCCAGACCCGAGGCAATGTAGAAAAGGGGTTTTCTTCATTGACCCGTCCGGGGATCGAACCCGGGACCTCAGAGCTGGGGACACCTTGAAAACCGGTGTGTACGCCACTCGACCACGGAGGTTTAAAATGTTAAGTAGGACATGAAACTTACCCAGAAGCCAGGTGATCCTCGCAGCAGGGCGGCCGTTCGGCACGATGCACTGCGCCACAAACTTGTCTCCATCGCGGAAAACCGCTTGCTGCGGAGACACCACGACGGGATCGCCAGGGGCACCTGAATGTAACACCATGATATTATGTATTATTATGAAATATTATATTATTAGTATGAAATAATAAACAAGAGCGGTTCCGTAGCATTATCTTATAAACTAGCTGTCCCCCGCGACTTTTTCCACGTGTTTTAGTTTCAACGGTTTATCATTATTGCAACATTTTTCATTTATGCTCCGCTCTTTTTAGTCGCAGCGTAATGTTATAGCTTATAGCCTCAATAAATGGGCTATCCAACACTGAAAGAATTTTTAAAATCGGACGGTTCCTGAGATTAGCGCGTTCAAACAAACAAACTCTTCAGCTTTATATATTAGTACAGATAAAAACGGCAAGAAAATCACGTTGAGTGAGTTGAGGTGAGTGTAGATGGAGCCACTAACCACTATATAATAAAACACCAAGTATCCCTAAGAATATTTAATAAAATTTTCCAATTGGTTCTCATAGTTTTGCGCGTAACGAAACCATTGCGACTTTTAATTTTACCACTAACGCCATCTATCGAGGAGCTCAAGTAACCAAAAATCATTATTTGATGTTAAGCAATGAGATTCCTTAACAGGAGCCCCCTTAAACCGCCATGTTGGTTACTCACGTGCCACGAGAAGCTTCATGGTGCCTTTCAGCTCGATGTTCCCGGAGCGCGGCGGCAGCACGCATGTCACGTCGCCATTCCATTCCTCAATGATGTTCTTTATTAGCGCCCCGCATTCGCCAGACTGGAAGAAGAATACAAAAATATAGCATGGTCAGTAGTAGGAGTTTAACGTAAGATTAGGAGTGGTTTCTAAAGGCTGATCAGTTTAATCTGTTGTCAAATCAACTGATCACCACCACTGCGATTGGTTGAACAAAAGACTAACAACCAATCACAGCGCTTAACATGAGGTTTGACAGATGATTAACTCATTTTTTATCAGCCTTTCAGAAATCGGGGGTAAGTGTAAGCCATACGGTTTGACCCTTAGATAAAGTACCTAGTTTAACCGATAGTAAAGGTTAGGCCTTTGTCCAGCAGTGGGACAAAATAGGCTACAGAAAAAGGGACGTGTTTAACTCGATTGGTCTTATGTATCTGTCTATGAAACTAGTAGGTATATAATACTAAATTTATTTGTAATTTTATCAGATGTAAATACTTTTGTCAGATATTATTAAAACCTTAATTAAAAGTAATAACTAATCTAATACATAAAAATCTCGTTTCCCAGTGTTTCTTTTCGAAGGCTTGACCCATTTTTATGTTTTCTTTTTGTGTATATTTAGTCCATCTCAAATTGTCCAAAAAAAATATAAGATTTTTTTTATTTTAAATCTCAAATCAGCGGTATGTTTCTATTTGTAAAATATATTATTGTGTTCTATAAAGTTGAACATATTGGTTGGAAATATTCTCAACCTCAGAGGTTTCCATATAAATTTCGTCAACAACGACTTATAGTTGGATTTGTAATGAAGTAGGTTTTTTGACATTTATGTGTAATTAATTTATTCTATTGTTTGATTTAACAGTATTTTGCTGTTGACGTACCTGGAGCCCCTGGCCAGTGTACACCACGTCTCCCTGTAGGTTGTCGGGGATCAGTCTGTACGACGTCGTGCCCACTGTCATCCTGGAAGCATAAACATAACATAAATACGTATCTTGACTGCACGTAGTCGTATAGCCGAGTGGCATAGGTCACCACGCCAATTACCACTGAGCGCGACGTGCCGCGGGTTCGATCCCCGCATGGGACAAGCATTTGTGTGATCCACAAATGCTTGTTCCAAGTGTGGGTGGGTGTTCTTTGTGCATGTGATTTGAATGTTTGTAAAACCCTCCGCGACACAAGGATTAAATTGCTCAGTGGGGGAGTCGTTTAAAAAAAAAATCGAGTGGCGTACACAACGGTTTTCAAGCTCTGAGGTCCCGGGCTCGATCTCCGGACGGGTCAATGTAGAAAACCTCTTTTGTTACATTGTCTAGGGTTTTAGTGTTTGTGGTACCTTCGTTGTCTCTGATTCCATAACACAAGTGCTTTAGCTACTTACTTTGGGTTCAGAGCAATGTATGTGGTGTAGTCCACATGTTTTTTAAAGTGTGTCTTATTGTACCTAGTCACGTCACTGGTGGGTAAATAGAGTTTTCACTCGAAGGCGCTAAACAGATGGTGGACATCATTTTTTAACCTTATTTAAAAGGAGTATGTTCTTTATTCGTTTGT
Source organism: Diachrysia chrysitis (assembly GCA_932294365.1). NCBI lineage: Eukaryota > Metazoa > Arthropoda > Insecta > Lepidoptera > Noctuidae > Diachrysia > Diachrysia chrysitis. Next base: position 6,942,489 of record OW028670.1, read on the forward strand.
TGATATTTTTTGTATCTTTGCTACGCGATATCTCGCAAATGTAGATCGATTTCAAATATAAATTTTGTCATCGATATAGTAGGTATATCTCAGAGGCGTTTCCATATAAATTTCTATAAAATTGATATCGTAGTTTGGTTTTTAAATTAAAATAATTGATAATAATAGGGTATCGGACTGGGTATGAAAAGGAAATATCTATTTAGTCCGCCAGATAGATAAAAATATAAAAAGAAACTCGTATTTTTTCTTTTATCAAATCAATAAAAAATGTCAAGTTAAGCGCTTTAAAGTTCAGAAGAGGCTTGTGAGGTCACTTGTGGGTAAAAATTGTAGCTACTGACGTCACGCGACATTTCCATTCACTGTATCTTCCTCATTGTTTGTTTAATTAAAAAAAGAAAAAATACGTGTCTATTATTTTTTAATAATCTATACTAATTATCAAGAGTGTCACTTACGACAATACTTTTCATATAATATTTCTTTTTTATTAATATTTTTTTTTATATAATACTTATTCAGTTTAAGCTGAAGATGATGTACAAACCTGCAAGAGTCGATGGGATAGGGCACCTTGCACAGCACCGTCAGCTCGCCGCCGATCCGTCTGACAGCCTCCCGAGGAGAGATGTCCACATCTTGACCTGCAGAAGATAAAATTTTGGTTTAGATTATTATTGTTTAAAATATTGGTATACATACTAAGGAACTAGTACGAACAAGTAAAATCGTAAAATTTGTGTCAAACAGCGCGCGCCATTTTATTAAAACTATCTCAAAACCTGATACATAAATTACCCTAATAATATCTGTGCCCGCGTACTTCGTCCGCATAGAATTTAACAAAAAAGTATAAATTTTTCAATTTAGTATTTAGTTTATTTCGTTTTTTTGTCGTTTTCGAAGCCTAAGTTACTACTTATTACATCAGCTATCTAAAAGTCCCGTCAAAATCGGTTCAGCCGTTCCAGAGATAAGCCGGAACAAACAGACAGACAAACAGACAAAAAATGTAAAAATCATTATTTTGGTATATGTATCGTATATACATTCATATGCATGTAGTAAAAAGCAGTTATTTTAATATTATAAACAGACAATTCAATTTTATTTATTTGTATAGAGTATAGAACTATCCATAAGGACCGACATTATGTATTATTATCTTTACATTATTTATTCCACACTTTCTCATCATTAAAAACAGTTGGAAACTTAACAAAGCTTATAGCCACGAATTTAGGATAGCAAGTAACTGCGGCTACTGTATTTTACAAAGTTTCTGAGCATTGCACAAGTTCGCTTCACCCCTACATCTCAAGTTCGTCTGAAACGTACTAAGTTCTGAATGTATTTTGTTACTAAAAACAAGTAGAAAATATACCAAATAAAGACTTTTTTTACCAAACTTTTTGACACAAACGATTAGTATCAAAAATCAAACAAACAAAAATGTATAATTTCAGTACTATTACCATAAAACTCTTTCCAGTACAGTATTTTATTCGACTTTGGTTATTCATTTGTATTTTGAGTTTTTATACCAATCGATAGTTATAACCGGTATACAGTATGTAACAAAAACCCTGTCCGATCCAATAAAGGCGTATTTCTGGTTCAACATACGTACTAGAAAAAAATGTCTCGCTCAAGCGGCTTCTTTGATACAAAACTGTAGGTAGTACACGTGAACTTTGTTGAGCAATCAGTGTTGCCTTTGATCAGTTTTATTTTAATTTGGAAAAATATAACCGATAAAGTCATCGTTTTAGTTTGTACAACGACAAAAAAGTCGCCTTATTTTAAGTATTCAGAGCCACTAAGAAAACATTACATACAAGTAAATGAAATGATGCAAAAATTACTAGAAATCGTACATCAGCGAAACTTCAATACACTGACGAACAGTCGTACACTAGAAAGATATTTAATATACGATGAAATGTTTGTAAGGAATCTGTTTCTCAAAGTTTTCGCTGTCTTTTGTTTTAGGTACCTTTTGTTATAAGTAGGTTCATTAAACAAATTTATTTAATAACGGTTAATAAGTTTTCTTCTTTTTATTTACCTACATAATTTAATTTATATTATAAGTTTTAATTGTAGTATAGTATAAGTTTTCTTTTTTAAATAGTTTGCAATTTACTGCACAGATAGCCGAGTGGTATAGGTCACCACGCAAATTACCACTGTGCGCGGCGTGCCGCGGCGCGGTTCGATTCCCGCATGGGACAACCATTTGTGTGATCCACAAATGCTTGTTTCAATTCTAAGTGTTTTGTGCATGGCATTTGAATGTTTGTAAAACCCCCCGCGACACAAGGATTAAATTCATTAGTGCGGGAGTTGTTTTTTTAAAAATAATTATTTGTTAAATTGAATAAAACTATGGTCACTGTAAATACAGCCTAGAAACATAATATCAATAATACACAAGCGACTCCGTGGGCAGAGTGATGTCATAACGTGTGCTCATTACCGTTGCCATAGCAACATAAATAACAAGTGTATATTTTGTAGTACAAGACGCGTTCTGTATGACATTGTATAGCTTAAGGGAAGACATGAAACACTGGCTCGAGATTGCTATAATAAATGGTTTCTCAAAGTATTTCAGTCCTATATTACAAGCGTAAGTCTTTAAATAAAAAGTAAAGAAATTAAAGATTTTTTGTTGTCCTGTGGTGGCACAGAAATGTCTAATAACAATAATGAAATACAAAAATAGGAAATTGAAAAAGAAAACTTTATAGCTTGACGTTTTATTTTGTGTTTGTGTGATTGAGCGCCCCAATCTCAGGAACGATTGGTTCGAATTTAAATAATCTTCATGTGTTGGATAGTCCATTTATTGAGTATGGCTAATTACTTAAAACTAAAATACCCGGACGAAGTAGCGAGGGACAGCTAGTTTCAATACAAAACAAATGTGCAAGCTGCTGCACTTTATTAAATACTTCTTTTCTTTCTTTTTTATTGTGGTTTGAGAATAAATCAAAGAGTCTGAAGCAATAAGTAGGATTATCGATAGCACACATATTCTGCACGGCCTTTTATTAAACTATGTTGTGTTCGGCTCCCAGTCTCACCGACAGCTGAACACCAGTATGTTATAGAGCGACTGTCTGTCTGACAAACACAACACATTTACTGGGGAATACTGTAGTAAGTAGTATATTATTTTAATTATTTGTTACGCATTATCGCATGCGGAGCGAATATTTGTAACTAGCTGTCCCCCGCGACTTTGTTCGCGTGTTTTAGTTTCAACGAATTTTCAGTTTTGCAACATTTTTCAATTATGCTCCGCTCCTATTGGTCGTAGCGTGATATTATATAGCCTATAGCCTTCCTCAATAAACGGACTATCCAATACAAAAATAATTTTTCAAATCGAACCAGTAGTTCCTGAGATTAGCGCGTTCAAACAAACAAACAAACAAACAAACTCTTCAGCTTTATAATATTAGTATAGATTAAATACGATATGATATACGATAATTATAAGGTTCGAGTCCTGCCTGAGGTTTAAGTTTTTCCTTCTATTATTTGTATTTAATTGTAGTAGTAAGTATACTTAGATTAGACGGAGGACTCGTATCAGCTACCACCAGTGGATTGCTCCCCCAAAAGGGATTTTATGATATAAATATTAAAAAAAATGGATTTTGTAGGGGACCAAAACTTATTTACAATCTACCGCAGTTCTGGACATGAGCATCTCAAAACTTGTAGTACAGTAGTTAAAAGTTTTCAACAAACCTTCAGAGTTACACAATATCAAGAAAACTTTGAGAACCGATGTCCAACTGAGCGCGCCCGGAGCGATGCAATAAAACTACTTTTGTACGAAACACACTTTATTTCTAGTTTCTATAAACTTATAGTGTTGAGAGCTCAAATGCCGCAAGTTATAGGCATGCGAGGTATTGTCTGACTTCAATTCTGGGTGAGGTTAAAAACCTGCTGCGAGTCAGACTCGCGCATGAAGAATTCCGTACTATCTTAAATAATAATAATAAATACATGTTGACCACATCATATACATTGCTCTGAACTTAAGTAGCTAAGGCACTTATGTTGTAGAATCAGAGACAACGAAGGTACCACAAATACCCAGACCCGAGACAATGTAGAAAAGTGGTTTTCTACATTGACCCCTCCGGAGATCCGGCGTACACAACCTGTATGTACACTCGACCACGGAGGTCGTCAAATCTTACTAGATTTATGCCGTTAAAAACGAGCAAAATCTCCAAAAAACATATTTTTTTGTATGGGGTCCCCCATACAAAAAAATATTCCTTAAATTTTTTACATTTTATTATTTGTTGTTATATCGGCAATATAATTACACATTCTGTGAAAATTCCATCTGTCTACCTATTAAGGTTGTGTAGCTTATTCCCAAACTATGTTGGGGTCGGCTTCCAGTCTCACCGGATTCAACTCAATACCGTATTTTACGTGAAGGGACTGCCTATCTGACCTCCACAACCCATTTTACTAGGTAACACAAAAAATACAAAGATAACATTACATTTACAATAACAATAGTGATATTAACTAAAAAAACTAACAACCAGAGTATATAGAAGCAAACATAGAGTGCGCGCATCGCTATAGTAGCCTGTTGTGCCGAGCGTATGCAAATTTATAGCTGAAAGTACTAAGCTCGTTTTCTGATTCAAGTTATTTTCCATGCGACGACCAATATTCCAATATTATTAGGATAATATTTGGTTTTGTGATATCTATACTAATATTATAAAGCTGAAGAGTTTGTTTGTTTGTTAGTTTGTTTGTTTGAACGCGCTAATCTCAGGAACTACTGGTTCGAATTGAAAAATTATTTTTGTATTGGATAGTCCGTTTATTGAGGAAGGCTATAGGCTATACAACATCACGCTATGACCAATAGGAGCGGAGCATGTCGCAATAATGAAAAACCGTTGAAACTAAAACACGCGAACAAAGTCGCGTGGGAAAGCTAGTTATTAATAAAACGACGCTCTGTTTTGAAACTAATATAACAACGACGCTTGTTCATACTGGTGCTCACAGTTCATACTCTGTTGGGCATACTCTGTAGTTTACTTATTTATTCTCTAAGCTTGCCAATCACAGCTTGACGTGAGATTTGATAGATCATTAACTCATTTTACCTTGTCTTTCAGAAACTAAGGTAAAAGTATTATATTGTATTGTAAATCTGTTTACATAAACGTCTTTGTTACGGCATTTCATCCTTTGTGAATCAGAATGCGATTGATGGGCTTGTAAATCAAATTGGGCAGTCAGTTACATTAGGAAGCTCTTTGACTAGCCGACTGGCTTTTCTAACTGGATTTACCTTACTTTTATAGTATAGGAGCCGAACGGGGTTTCGACCTTAAAGTAAAAATAAGTAAATTATAGACGGGCCTGTTGGTCTAGTGGTTAGTGAACCTGACTGCTAAACTAGAGGTCGTGGGTTCGATTCCCACTCAGGACAAATCTTTGTGGGATGAGCACGATCATTTGTTCTGTGTCTGGGTGTAATTTATCTATAATATGCATGTATTTAGAAACATATAAGTATGTTTATCAGTTGTCTGGTTTCCATAATACAGGCTCTGCCTAGTCTGGGATTAGATGGCCGTGTGTGAGCTGTCCCAAGATATTATAGAGTGCGCCTAACAGAGTATGAAATGTGAGCATCAGTACGTACAAGTAAAATAGTAAAATTATTGTCAACACTGTCAAATTACTGACTATGTATACTGTAAGGGTTGAGCTGAGGGTAACTTAATACCGGTGACGTCTCCAGCATCAGAGCTAGCGAAGATGACATCATCAGGTATTTGACAGGTTTTTAAAAACTATTCTGCGTTAATGACTGATGTCTAAGGACTCTACAGAAAATCTATATTTTACGTTCCATTACATACAGTGCAAGAAAAAACGAAATCAATTTTTTTTTTAAATATCCCGCGAATACGCTTTTCTGACAATATGGCGCCTCATGTCATCGTGACGTCGCCTACTTGTTGACTACAGTTGAGACGCAATTGTTTACAAGTAGTGGACGTCATCAACCATTCGGACAATCACAGCCGTTTACGATCACGTTACAAAATTAGACAAAAAAACATTTTCTTTTTCGATTTTCTCTTAAAATATCTGTTCGTTTTTTTTACTGACGAAACCAAAAATCAAAAATAAAAATTTAAATTATTTTTGTCGAGTAGGCCTTTTCAGGCACTTTTAAAACGTTAAATGACTCTAGTTGCGCGGTTCCAAAGTGTCTCTCCTATAGAGAAGAACCGGCAAGAAACTCCATAGGTTACTCTTTTAAAAAAAGGTAATATGTTGGTACATATCATGTTAAAAAAACGAAACGAAATAGTTGGTTTCCAAAATTCATATTCAATACGGATGCCAAATAGATCCTATATTTCACATGCTGTCAATTACTCTATTTGGTTTAAATATCTAATTTTTTTTGTAGTTAGATTTTAACTATTAATTTTAATGTAATTCTGTGATAAAGAAATGTAAGTGAAGTTCAATTAAGTGTACTTATACTTAACTATTTCGTGATAGGGAGAGCTCGAAGCTCTATAACTACAATTTGATCAGACCACATCACAACCAATAGACTTATAACGAATTAAGAAAGGAGTGGAGACGATGTTAGATTTGTAAAAATAACCGTAAAGTGAGAGTTTTAGCGCTTTTGGCGGGAGAAGGGGTTTTAGAGAAAAGCAAGACTATTAAATTTGAAGTTAAGTAGGGACAGATGTAGAGGAAAAACATTGTTAGATATTAAAATGGTTTCTTATCTTTAAAAAAAAAGACTCCCGGACAAAGGAATTAAATCCTTGTGTCGCGGGGGTTTATACAAACATTTGAATCACGTACACAAAGAAGACTTCGAACAAGCATTTGTGGATCACACAAATGCTTGTCCCATGCGGGGATCGAACCCGCAGCACGTCGCGCACTGTGGTAATTGGCGTGGTGACCTATACGGCTATCCGTACAGTCAAAATGGCGTTAATGTAGCATAACAAAACCGGCACAGTGTAAGTCGGTCTAGCGCATGAAGGGTTTCGTACTTTGTTATGGAGCACCTTTAATTTTGAATTTATTATTTTTATTTGTTGTTATTAAGGCAAAAGACATACAGTCTGTGAATATTTCAACTTTATAGCTGAACCGTTCATGAGATACAGCCCACTGACAGACGGACGGACACTGGACGCTTAGTAATATTTTTATAATGCCTATGTAACGTTTTTATTTAATTGCTTACAAAATATTTGTATATGAATTTTTTACATTATACAATCTTCTTCTTAGCGAGTCGATTAATAGCAGTCAGATTTTCCCAGACCAGTACTCAGCCACGCAAACAGCGCTGTCCGTGGCCTTGTACAGGTCCTCGCGAGTGCAGGTGGTAGGGCATGCTGGGCAGCTCATTAAACGGGCCGTTGTTTGGGGGAAGATGCCACACTCACATGGCTCAAGTGTACTGTAACCCCACCGGCACATATTTTCATTATATACAATAATATAATAACACAAATCAATACAATTTGTACTGAAACTAAAATAAAAAGAAAATATTCGAACCAAAATAAATAAAATACTTTAGAAGATCAATTCCACTCGTTTCTGTGTTCGTCCCGCCATGTTTGTACATCGTAAATATAATTGGAGTGTAGTGACGTCACAGTTTTATACATGACGACATTTTTGTTTCGGGTAGAGGCTGTAGAAATAGAACTATGTAATTTTATTAATAGGTGATAAACAGCAGGTTCCAAAGATTTTATACAATCTACAAAATAATATTATACTCTCAGATTTTTTGCTTTGTCTTAAAAACTACTAAATCTGTTCATATGAAACGTTTAACTTGTTGTCTGTTTCTAATTAAATGGAAGCAAACAAAAACAGACTTGTTACTCAAGATCAGAATTCAATCAAAAGTTTAGGAGATATGCGTGGACAAACAAATATACATAACAAACATATATATATACCTGTAAAATGTATATTTCATTGATTTTTTTCATGTGAATATACTCGTAATATCGCCGATCCGATAATATAAAGAAATAAAGATAACCTATTTTTTTTATTAGTTTATTTAATATCGAGCCTTCTGTTCTCCTACAAACTTAAAGCAAGACGTACACTATGAGAACCAAACCATGTTGTCTTTCTTTTCTATCTGTACTTTGACAAAGTACCGTCAGCAGAACAGGCGAACGCTTTCAGACTAAGCTTTTAAACCGAGAGCTCGAGCACTGCTCGAGTACTAACGGGTTTTGTACTCAGTCATGGTGCAGTGGTTAACGTGTTTTGAATATGAAGGCGTGAGGTGCAAGTTCATTATTAATATGTATAAGAGATTTTGATTAATACAAAGTTTCGAAATATTCATAGGTAAGTAATTAAAAAAGTGTTTTTAAGTTACCTTTTTCATATTTTTATTTTATTACAAGCTGACCTGACAGAAGTTGTCTTGTCAATTTTGCGACATTTCCCGCGGATTTGTCGCAAATTTTCGTTCATACAAATCTTAATCGGAGAATTAAAAACACAACAAATAAAAATCTGCTGAATTGATCGTTCCTTTCTTAAGTGATGCTTAAATACTTGTGGTAAGTAATTGATTTTTATTTAAATAGACAGATATAGTTTCATTTGTTTTATATAAATAGTTTTAGAACATATATGTTTTATCTGAAGTTACATTAACTATAAAATATCAACATCATTTTTAATAGATTTGTGTGTGTATGTGTGTGGGTGTGTGTGTGTGTAGAGCGCATGGACAAGAGCATGGCGGAGTGCTTCCAGTGTTACGTATACATTGTAGTATTTTTAAAGATTTAAAATGTCACTCAAAGTGTTCAAAACAAGTATAGGTACTCTATATTTACTTCAGCTTACCAATAAAATATCGGCACAGTCTTGTAAAAACCATAAAATACGCAATCAAATAAAAAGCTAAATAATTATCCAGGCAATTGAATTTGGCAACCCTAATTCCACCCACCAATAATATAAATATATCATTCACAAATCGTACAATTTGTTTTTATTACGTGGCAACATTGGCACGTTCTAGGGTTGTCACGTTTAATATTAAGTTACATTAAATTATTGTTTTAGTTTGTTCCAAATGCTACAGTTTTGTAATCAAATTGGAAAGTTTTCAAAGGGGTTTAATGTTATTATTTAGTTTCGTTTATTATAACTAGTGCTCTACATGGTCAAAAACTTTTAGTTTATATTTTACCGACAAATGAAAATACTTTTACAAGCGAAAGCCTAAAACCACGGTTAATTTTATTTAAAATAATAATAAAACGACAAAAACAGATCATTAGTTAACAGATACTCTTTTTTTAACAAGAAAACACTAAAAAATTAAGCAATATGCATATTTTTTTATGTGGCGATTTTACAATTTAAGTACTTTTTTATGGCAATTTTACATCGTGACCAACTTACAATAACCCATTTTTATAACGAAAGGCTACGTCATCTGCTTGCTTTTAAAATATATTTTTTATAAAATTATGTAAGTAATATTATTTTCTTTATTTTAGCTTTGATTGATTGATTTGAGAGCTAATTGCTAAGTAATCATGACACCCTGTTATATCAAGTAAACTATAACATGAACATAAAACAACTGTTTTTATCATTACTCTGCTAACTTGACTATGATAAATTGAAATAGTGAACGTACAATATAAAACAATAAATTATTTTCTTAATACAATAAGTGACAGCCCTAATTCCCTGGCGGTCTTTATTGAATTGCACTCACGAGTGTATTGGCACTTCCATTGCCGATGTATTGCTACATTAAATATATACTAAATTGGTAGCTTTATAAATGGCAACACAATAAATTATTTTGTTAAGATCATGATTTAAAAATTCTCTAGTCTCGCATGTGGTCCATCTGTGCATTTCCATCAATGAGAGGCAAGCGACTGGCTCGTAATTGGTGGATTTTTAAATAATGAACACCCTCATTGATTTCCTTTCTACTTTCATGGCTTTGGCACTTTAAAGGGCTGTGTTTGAACCTTTTTATATTTAATTTAGGTTCTAAAATAAGTGTGTGTTTAGCGGCACTAAGGAGTTATTAAATTTGTTAAAATATTCTATTAAATTTGTAGTGTAGAATAAGAAATTAATTATTGTAAGTTTTTAGATTTGTTTTAACTGACATAATTCATATTCTTTATGCTTTCTTTTAAAAATATGTATTATTTCTGTAACAACAAAAAAATCTACCAAAACCTTATTTCTTTAACCTGTTTTATAAATTTTAACAACCCTAAGTACATTTACGCAAGAATTCATTGAGAAAGGGAGGAATTACCACTTAAAGCTCTCAAGTGCCAATAGATGGCATTGGTATAAGCATTTCACGTTGTTTAAACACATAACTATTATTGTACTGTTGGATCGTGCAAATTACATTTGCGGGAAATAGGTTTCCTTTTTTTTTTTTGAATTTTATTTATTTTCAAATTTTTGACGTAAAAGTATTTGATCTAGCAGTCAGGGTCACTAACCACTAGACCAACAGTCCAGTCAAGTTATTTATAAACAACGTAGAAGAACATTTTGACAGTCTACCACCACTACTGGACTCTCTCGAAAGACTGTCAGTATGAGAGTGGAAAGAATAGTTAAATTAATAACTTCAAAACACATATTCAACTATTCATTGCATCATAGACAAAACTGCATACAAAAAAACCTATTTTTTTCAAAGACACTACCAAAAAAGCAATAATACAATATTAAAAGACACCCCACACAAACGCTAATTGCTAATAGCCCCACCCTGTATATTGGGCGCACTTAATAAAATCACTTTGGAACACCCTTTGTGTAATATTGCGGGTTTTTGATTACCCAACCCTGCCCCAAGGGGTGTTAGGTTCACTTCTATTTCGGGATTAAATAAGGGTTGTTTTCTGGTAAAGTTTTGTTTTTTGGGTTTTCTTTTTTCTAAGCTTTTGAAGGTTGTGTGTAAATTCGTACAAATTACCATTAAAAGCTTGGCTCTTATGGGGTTGAGATCGTCATCATTAAGTTAAGTATAATATTTTACTTTGACTTCTTAGCCATTTCCCAAGCTATGTTGGGGTCGGCTTCCAGTCTTACCAGGTTCAGCTGAAAACCATATTTTACGTGCTAAATAATACTAGCTACTTCCCGCGACTACGCTCGCGTAGGTTGTGGCGGTAAAAAGTAGCCAATATCTATCTATAATAGTAGCCATTTCTTGAAGCCAAGCTTACCCCATACCAATGTAATTTTCATCAAAATCGGTTCATAGGTCTAGCCTTAAAATCTTAACAGAAAGACAGACAGAGTTACTTTCGCATTTATAATATTAATATGGATAAAATAATTTATTACCAACCGGAGCAAACTATCGTGTTGCTTAATATAAGTTTTAATAAATACGCGATGAAACTAGTACATAATATACAAATACTCAATTTCTTCTATAAATATATCTTTATACTGCAAAACTACATCACAATTTATCCCTAAGGGCAGACAGAAGCCGTAACAATTACAATATATTATTACGAACAGATCAGTCTCGATAATATACAATAATGTATGCACCCTACTGCTATGATTGTGTGCGGTTGCGGTGACTATGGTTTCTGGTTTAAAACGGGATATGTTATAGTTTTGGATATTTCGTTCATGATTTATTTTGGAATATTTTTTATCATTAGTATCACTCTGCACACCCAACTACACGTTGCAATACACAAGACCAGGAACAGGCAAATATGACGGGCTAGCCTCAAAGAGAAGTTGATTCGACGGGGACCTCACAACCCACAGCAAAGAGGAACACAACGCGAGGAGGAGGAGGAGGAAAGTAGCATATAAGACATGTGAATTAATGTTGTTCACTTCCTTGAAAATCTATACATATTATAAAACGAAGCCCCCGCCGCGTCTGTCTAATCACAATAAACTCAAAAACTACCGAACGGATTTTTATACAGTTTTTACCAATGAATAGAGCGATTCAAAAAAAGATTTATATGTGTATAATTCATTAATGTATTGTCTATCCTCGCGATGCCGGGTTGGGTCACTAGCGCAGTAATAAATAAGACTCGTCAGTCAGCTAAAACTAGTAAAATAAGAAACAGTATTTAAAGGTGATGGACACAATATAGCTTTCCCAGAAATACACATAAAAAGAGTTGTAAAAATAATGTCATTTTACTGCCTAACATTAATAAATGGAATCTAACATCATTGTAAGCGTCGATTAGCGTAAAATTACTTTTTAGGTGTCCACAAACTCTAAATTAATAGGATCCTCATAAACAGAATGATCTTATCATAAATTAAAAACGCTAACTAAAACTATAATTAAATTTAATATGAAACCACTAACTAACACTCAAATGTTATGCACCCCAAATGATCATGAATACATCCATAAATTATTATTTTTAGTAGAAAAAATTAACACGTCGTTAATTTAAGTGGAGAGGAATAATAAATGGTTGTGCAGTGACTAAGTGGCGTTGTGTAATGGATAATGGCGCTGATTCCCTAGTACGAAAACTAAATCAAAATTAAACTAATGCTATCTTTTACTAACATACAGCGTGAGAAAAGGAGGGCAATAGATAACAACTAACTTAGAAATGTCAAACTAGTTTTTGCCTTGAACATCACTGTGTTTAGTGCACACGTTTCTGCGTCGGCTTGTATGAGAATTTTAGTCGGAACTAAATTTGACAGCTCTTATTTTCGTCTGTCCTTTTCTATGTGTACTAATTTCTAGTTATATATATGAGTGATAAGATGTTTTGTTTAACAACCTGAGTACTCAGGTGTACTTAACTAGCAAATGTGATTTGAAGCAAAGGTATAAAAATAATTTGAATGTTGGGCTTCTTCAATAAAATGCTTTTGGAGTTACAAAGACAATTTATTAAAAATACTTAATTTGAAATACTTTTAAACAATCTGTGAATGTATTTTTCCAAACAGTATATAATAAACTAGCTGTCCCCCGCGACTTTGTTCGCGTGTTTTAGTTTCAACGGTTTTTAATTTTTGCAACATTTTTCATTTATGCTCCGCTCCTATTGGTCGTAGCGTGATGTTATATAGCCTATAACCTTCCTTAATAAACAGACTATCCAACACAAAAAGAATTATTCAATTCGAACCAGTAGTTCCTGAGATTAGCGCGTTCAAACAAACAAACAAACAAACTCTTCAGCTTTATAATATTAGTATAGATTAAATAAAATACTCAATAAGAATATAAAATAAATCAACTTTAGTGCACATTATTACTTTTAAATCATAAATCTTTTCGATACGCTATGTCCAAGACAAATTATTACATTCAATAGAATATGCTCCAAAACTGTCACATAATAATAATTCTGACCATTCATTACACCTAAGGGACGATACACAAAGTGGACAATTACGTATGCACCCCAGTGACAATTATCACGTCACCCCACTACAGTGACCATGAGTTGTGAATGCATGGGATATTATTAATGTATATTTTTGACATAATATCTTTAGTATAGGCAAGAATGTATAGTGATTTATAGACCGACTTAATCTAATATTAGAGACTCATACTAATATTATAAATGCGTAATTAAATCTCGTCTGTCTGCTTGGTACAGTTTCACGGCTAAACTGCTAAACCGATTTGCATGAAATTTGGTATGGGGTGAGCTTGAATGCTAAGAAAGGACATAGGATACTTTTCAACGCACCCACGCAGGTAGGGCCGTGGGAAACAGATAATGACTAATGAGTTACACTAGCTATGCCTCGCGGTTTTTTTCGTCTTGCTTATTTAGATGTTAATATACCTAAGTACTACAATCCTTTAGCACCTTGAACAATTCTTTGTGTTATGTATGAGCATGATCATTTGTTCTGTCTGTCTGGGTGTAATTTATCTATTAAGTGTATGTATTTAGAAATATATAAGTATGTTTATCAGTTATCTGGTTGCCACAACACGGGCTCTGCCTAGTTTGGGATCAGATAGCCGTGTGTGAGGTGTCCCAGGATATTATATGATAAATTGATAATAATGTATCTTATTTCTCTTGGGAATAGTGAATTTCAACCTTCATTTTACCTTAAAGAATAAAGGAAGAACCTACAGTTAAAAATGTTCGTTAAATTGCATGGAATACGTGAGACCCAAACGTAATAACTCAAGATAGATAATGTTATATCCGTTGGCTTCTTGCCAGAATAACTTTAACCGATAAACATGAACTTATAGTTAAAGTTAAGATTTTAACAAGAACTGTTCGATGTTAGTTAAATACCGATTGAGTTTTACATTGCTATATCTTTAAGTGCAAACTTGTGAGTCAAAGAATGTATGAGTTAAAGAGATGTTGTAGTAGTAGGTGTGGAAGAAAACTTTGTTCAGTTGTGGGCAAATAATATACTAGCATACTAAATTAAATAAAGTATCTAAACCTGATTTTTTGTTGTGCCTGATAGGATCCATTTTTTATCGTTTTTTTTTTATTAAATTTTGTTTTTATAATCACCTTACCGTTCATTTTATTTCTTTATATTCTTCTTTATTATAATATGTTTCACATATTTGCATTCCAATAAGAATGGCGGTCGTTTAAATTCGGTCAAGAATACAATAAAAATAAATTGATTAAAATTTCACGCTTTTTATTACAAAACAAAAATGTAGCTTGCTTCAAATAAACAATAAAACACAAATGGATTAGTTAAGCTTCACAAAATGAGGCTTGAAATCGTCAAACGTAAGTTTTGTACAGTCACACAACACATTTGTAGTAAGTAACGCTTTGATATGAATGGTCTCTATGTCAAGGCATTAAGGTTGGTTTTTGTTACCGTTGTGACTATTAACGTGAGGATTGTTGTACTTAATAATTCAGTATTACAGAAACGTAAAACGTCTTAAAATGATTTAGATTTGATTAGATTATAAGTTGGTTTAATATTGTACATAATTGCGAATAATAATATCTTGGGAGAACTCACACACGGCCATCTGATCCTAAACTAGGCAGAGCCTGTATTATGGCAATCAGACAACTGATAAACATACTTGTATATTTCTAAATATATACATAAATAAATTACAACCAGACACAATTAATGATTATGCTCATCACACATTTTGCAGTCCGGATCACCAACAACTAGACCAACAAACCAGTGAAATAGATTTAGCTGCGTAGTTCCTTAATACTTATGCGTAGGATGTGTTGAGTGCTTTCTTGTTGCTTCAGATTGTATGTCTTATACCTAAACATCAAGTATTACCCATTTTTTTTTGAAAACCTAGAAAATAAATATATAAGGAACTACTTTTTCTTAATTGCGGGAAAAATAGACAGTTACAAATTCTAAAATGAATCTGAATCGATTATGTCTTGGTTGGATGTAATAGTTATAACATAGTATTATAGCAAAAAAAGAATAAAGTTAGCTATACTGACCCCCGGTTTTTGAAGGCTATAAACAAAAAAGTTTGTTAATCACCTGTCAAACCTCATGTTAAGCGCTGTGATTGAAAGAAAAGAAAGAAAGAAAGAAAAACGTTTAATTGCGACAAATGCGACACATGAAAAAAAATTACAAAAACGCTCAGCATATGCTGAAGTTCATGCTAAAGCAGAGCCTCAGCGCTGGTTTTCAGCGACGACCGGCGTTGATTGGTTGTTAGTCTTTTGTTCAACCAATCACAGGCGTGATTAGTTGATTTAATAACAGATTAAGTTGATTAGAATTTCAGAAATTGTCACTCAAACAATTAATAATATAAGATAAAAACTAATTTCATATACACTAAAATCTAACGGTAAAACTTAATCTTGTGCGACTAAAGCATTATATCCAACCACAAAAACAAATCTTCAAAACCAATAAAACCATAAAAAATTGTAACAAAAAATATATACCCCAAAAGGTCCCGCACGTGTGGCCACTCCAGTTATAATCCGCACAAATCCCCCGACACACAAATAATTCGTATTTGTGCAGGGCTTACCGTCCGCGTGTCCAATTACAACTCGACTGATGGTCACCCAACTCGTATTCAAATGTACTTGGGGTTGACACTGTGGTCACCCTAATTTAAAGCGTCTCTTAAAAGTATAATATTGTGGTCATATTGGTTAAAGATTTTATATGACGCTGATGGAACTCAAACGCAACTTAACTAAGTAGCCGCTAAGTGTCCGTCTTTGTCACTTTAAGGTGTAATGTATAGAAACTTATTTGGATAACAAATTCTGTAAGTTTGTTTCAGTAAACGAGAGGAAGATAAATAAATAAATAAAATAAATAAATCAAAGTATTTCTAGTAAATATTGTTGGAGATTTAAACAGTGTAAGCAGAGCATTTCGTTTGTGCACGACTAATATCCAACGTAATCAGAGTCAAACATTTAAATCTAGACATTATATTATAAACTAGCTGTCCCCCGCGACTTTGTTCGCGTGTTTTAGTTTCAACGGGTTTTCATTTTTGCAACATTTTTCACTTATGCTCCGCTCCTATTGGTCGTAGCGTGATTTTATATAGCCTATAGCCTTCCTCAATAAACGGACTATCTAAAAAAAAAGATTTTTTAATTCGAACCAGTCGTTCCTGAGATTAGCGCGTTCAAACAAACAAACAAACAAACTCTTCAGCTTTATAATATTAGTATAGATTACTGTTAAATCTTAAAAGACGATTTAAAAAAAATCAGCATCTGGTTCTGTGCCTTCCGCATCCTGTCCGACCCAGCTACCTTCAGGCCGTCTTAGTCAATAGAGCTAAAATTGTGTATTATGTCCCATATTTTCATGGTCACCCTATTCCTCTTATACAAATAGTGCGGTTCACCGCTTATTTGATGGTCACCCTTGATAAAGTGCGCAGTTCGTTATTAACTAGAATGCCCCGCGGGTGCGCTCACGTCAAAGGAATTCATTTCAAACGATTTTAATACGTATGTGCTTTTGTTCTTTCATATCTTTTCGTGTTAGTAGTTTTAGAGAGTATGAGCAGTTTAATTTTGCGAGGTTATTTAAAACAAAACGGTTTACTCACGTATATTCTCGGGATCGCCCGACTAGGTGTCGCGAGTCGAACTCGATCGAGTCGAGTTCGACTCGCGACACCACCGCCGCCGCGTCAGCTCATGATTAGGACCTCCTATTGAGTCTGAAACTAGTCGGGCGATCCCGAGAATATACGTGAGTAAACCGTTTTGTTTTAAATAATTATGAATACTCCTCACGATAGTTATTATAAGTACTAATTTTGCGAGGTATAATTACAACATTATCTATAGATACGAATATTATAAAGAGGAAAAATTTGTATGTATGTAACGAATAAACTCAAAAACTACTGGGCCGATTTCAAAAATTCTTTCACCATTTGAATGCTACATTATTCCAAATTAACATAGGCTATAGGATATATTGAAAAAAATATTAACAAAATAAAGAATTCCGGTTTCACTTAATCAAGCCATAACTTCTAAACAACTGCACCAAATACGATAATTTTTAAGTTCCTTATTATAAGGTCAAGGTTTTCATAAAAGAAAATCGTCAAGAAATATTTAGAAAATTGTTGCATTTCAATTTCTTACACATTTTTACACTAAAGTTATTTATTTAGATATCATAATTCAGAACCGCTATTAATAATAGTTCAAAGTAATCAAGAATCATAATAATAAAATACCGCATGTTATATATAGTCTTTATTCCAAACAACTAAGGCTCATTTTAGCAATACAATGTTAACAAAAACACTTAGTTATAAGTGTGACAGCCCTAGCAAATTGTCCCTTTATGTGACATTCTATTGTCTGTGGTCCCTTCTGTAGTCTGTGGTATTTGTCACAATAACCACTTATATGCCAGATGCGGTGTTTTTTATATCTCGTTACGATTTTTTTTGTTAATCGCGTGTCAATATGGGGGATTTAGTGCGGTTTTATATTTCAGTGGCAAGATTAGGATCGCGCCATTTGTGGGATACGAATTAAAAGGAATACTATGCTCTGAAATGAGAAGATTTGGGTTTATGTTATTGCTGTTAAATCTATAATTTGCTGAATATTACAAGAAGTAAAGTTTGTTAGTTTGTATGTAGGAGGTAATCTTTGAAACAACTCATCCGATTTTAACTTTCACGGACAGATAACTAAATTATTCGTAAGTATCATCCGTAGGATTCATGATGAAAATAGTATAATAATACATATATATAATTCCCACGTGTAGACGAAACGTTAATAGCCGCGTACTGACCAAGCGAGCAGCCTCGCAAGGCTGCCTCACGAGGCAAATCCTCGGTCGGTCAGGACGTGCCTCGCCCGAGGCAAACGCACGCGCTGCCTCGCCCGAGCGTGCCGCGGCCCGAGCCAAACGTTGTCGGTTTTTGTCGATGCTCAAAGGCGCCTCAGGACGTTTGCCGCGCTCACTCAAGACGGTAGTGTTCTACCTCTATTCGATTTCAAGTTAAACTGAGCGTCGATGCTCACGGTGGCTCGGCCTTGCCGCGCGAGGCAGCCTCGGATTAGAAAACTTACAGACCGAGGCCGCCCCGCGCGGCATGCGTACCGCGGCAAATGTCCGAGGCTGCCTCGCGAGGCCGCTCGCTTGGTCAGTACGCGGCTAATGAATTATACACAAAATCATTTCTTTGACTCACTACTCTATTCATTAGTGAAAACCATTTGAAAATCGGTTTGGTAGGTTTTTCGAGTTTATCGCGTTCAGACATACAGACAGACGCGGCGGAGGACTTAGTTTTATAATATGTATAGATATAGATTAATGCAGATTTAACCACAACCAAAGACAGTTCATACTCGATATGCGCACTCTATGGTTTACTTATTTATTCCTAAGTCCTACATTTTAATAAATACTTCATGTAAATAAAATCTGAACTCGTCATGGGACCTCTCTAATCCCCTACTTCATACAGACTTGCCCCTGTATAATCACGCTCCAATACCAAGGGTAGGCAGCAATGGAAGCACTGAGCTGGTAAATTATCGCTACTTTATATCCGACCAACTGTGAGAGATTTATTGCCAGCTACACTTGTACAAAGTGTTTATAAAATACGTGTGATTAATATCAGAGACAATATTTAGAGATCACGGATTCGGTAAACGTAAATAAAAAAAACTTGAGAGGTGTCTTGGAACGAAGTTCCTTTCGATAGTGAAGGAATTGTAATGTACAAAAAACCTATATACACTCAACAAAAATAATCGTCGCGACACCACACTGTTCAATGCGAAATAGAAAGACGAAAAAAAAAACAAATAGTGTCGTTACAAGTTTAGGTCTTAATTTTTTCCGTCTAGCCCCCTTTCGCAACGCGCGATAAGGAACTTCGTTCCAATAGGCTCGTGGTTAAGTGTAAGCCTTACGGTATGACCGATATTAAAGTTAAGCCGCGCTCGCTGCGGTTGGTCCGTGGATGGGTGACCATTTGTGAATATACCGAGACCCCTCCGTGCCTCGGAAAGCACGTTAAGCCGTTGGTCCCGACTGTCATACGTTGATCTTTGACATTCGTTAAGTCATTACAATTCTGACAACCAGTCCTACAATTAGAATTGGATACTGTTTTATGGATACCAGTGAAATGGGTTGTGGAGTTCAGATAGGCAGTCGCTCTGTAATATACGGTATTCAGCTGATTTCGGTGAGACTGGAAGCCGACCCCAACATAGCTTTATAAGTGGGTTCACATTTTATGTAATAATCGCACTATCAATACGAATCTAATAACGCATCATTTATCAAAATCGGTTATCTCGTTGAGTAGTTACGAGCGGACATACAGTCATACAGGTCAAACACATAACTCTCCTTTTTGTATAAACCGTAGTTGGGTAAATACATTTAAACCACACTTAATTATATTTTTTACAGCAATCCTAGATCCAAACGTGTTGGACCTCAAATGCTAGAGATTTCAAAGGGTCCAGTGATTCACGGTAGCCTAAGGCTTGACGTTAAGCTGAATTTAACAGACCTCGGACTTTATAAGGGTCGCAGTTTAAGTATATTTTTGGATTAAAAGGGTTACATTTTCGCTTGCGGTTATTGTTACGGTCAAAGGTATATTTATAATAATTTTCGCTAGAATTAACACAATTTTAATATTTTTTTGTGTTTTTATGATGGTGTAATTCTTTATGGTAGATCTATTCCACATAAAACCTTATATGGTCTATTTAGAAATAAAAAAACTGTCTTAAGTGTGTATTCATTTTGGTAAGGATTCTTAACATAAATAATACCTTCAAAAAGAATCGTATGTCTGAAGTGAGTGCGCAGACTCATTTCATTTCATCATTCAAATTATCATCGTAAACGGCTGTAACAATTTAAAAAAAAAATTGCAAACAAATAAAGGTTTACCGGACTAACTTAAATAGGCTTTTTTTGCAAGTTAAATAAACCTCTCAATCTTTGACGACGACTCCTAAGTATCCATTTATTTACCATTACAATAGCTGGGATCGAACCCCCTACCCTATCACTTAACAGGAACCGGAAGTAATTGCTCGTCGGTCCATAAGCTGTATACATTTGTGTATGGTTCGTGCATTCGTACGTCATTTCCGGTTGATTATTAAGCTAGTTATGCCTTTGGGGTGGGTAGAAAGCTTTCTGCAGATGTTCTCTTATGATACCCATTCATGAATTTCCCTACAACTGAATAGTTGGATTTATTTATAAACTAGCTGTTTCCCGCGGCTCCGCCCGCGTGGATGTCGGTAATCGCGGCAAAAAGTAGCCTACGTCCTTTCTCAGGCTCTAGACTATCTGTGTACCAAATTTCATTTAAATCGGTTCAGTCGTTTTAGCGTGAAAGTGTGACAGACAGACAGAATTACTTTCGCATTTATAATATTAGTAAGGATAAACCTTTGTAATTTCCTAATCATTTTAATTGCTGTTTACCGAGATGTTAATGGTTACTTAAGGGATTACTTAGTATCGATTTAAGTAAGTCGACTCTCAAAAGTCTGCAAATTGGCTTACTTAAATAATAAGTAATCCATTAAGTAATCATTAAGGTCTCTGAGTGCGGCATTAAGACACTACAGACAATCGGTTAAGGACCTGGATTCCAAACATTGGAATCTGAATAATGCTCGTGCCTTCTCTATATAAGGTCTATGCCCAGCAGTGGGACAATTACAATTAGTTAATAATAAATAAAATAAATATATGTGGACAACATCACATACATTGCTCTGAACCCAAAGTAAGTAGCTAAAGCACTTGTGTTATGGAATTCAGAGACAACGAAGGTACCACAAACAACCAGACCCGAGACAATGTAGAAAAGTGGTTTTTCTACATTGAACCCGGCCGGGGATCGAACCCGGGACCTCAGAGCTGGCGACACCTTGAAAACCGGTGTGTACGCCACTCGACCACGGAGGTCATCAAGTTATCTGTTTTTGCATAAAATGTCTGTAAAAACGATGTCCTGCAGTTCTGCTTACCCCGCACGTAGCGCGCAGTTACTTGTACCACATACAGAGCGGCCAGTAGCCAGGCATTCCGTTATGAGCGGACATCCACTGTTGTACGATACGATAAAAATATTACATCTGTCTAATTTGAAAAAAAAAAGAAAATGTATTTATTTTTAAAATAAAAAAAAACACAAACAAGGTAAAAAAGAACACTAATATTAATAAGAGAAATAACAAAAACAAAAGAAGAAAAAAGAACAAACTAATAAAAACGACTGCGGTTTCTGCACACGGGCAATACTCCCAACTCCCAGTTCCCAACACCGCTAGTGGCCACACTGAATCACCGATAAATTTAATAACTTATCATGATATCGACTAAGTCATTTCACTACGATCCTTACTAATATAATAAATGCGTAAGTAAGTCTGTCTGTCGCGCTTTCACGCCAACACTAGTAAACCGATTTATATAAAATTAGGTACAAGCTGGCAATGCCGCCAGCCTTTTGGGAACACTCCCAGTGGACAGCGATGTGGACGAACTTTTTGATGCCATCTTTTAGGTTTATGTTTAATTAGATTAGTTTATTTTATTATTTCTTTTGTCTATGTATATATAGTTAAATTTATTTGAAATAACTAAATATTTGAATAAAAAAAACTTCAGATAATGTATTTTTAAAAGTCTATTTTTAAATTTATTGTCATCTGTATTCTCTCTGCCTCTAACAGTAATATCACTCTTAGTTTATTCATTACTAGCTGTCCCCCGCGACTTTGTCCGCGTGTTTTAGTTTTAACGGTTTTTCATTTTTGTAACATTTTACATTTATGCTCAGCTCCTTTTGGTCGCAGCGTAATGTTATTTAGCTTATAGCCTTCCTCAATAAATGGGCTATCCAACACTAAAAGAATTTTTCAAATCGGACCAGTAGTTCGTGAGATTAGCGCGTTCAAACAAACAAACAAACAAACTCTTCAGCTTTATATAATAAGTACTAGCTGTCCCCCGCGACTTTGTTCGCGTGTTTTAGTTTCAACGGTTTTTCATTTTTGCAACATTTTTCATTTATGCTCCGCTCCTATTGGTCGTAGCGTCATGTTATATAGCCTAAAGCCTTCCTCAATAAACGGACTATCCAATACAAAAAGAATTTTTCAATTCGAACCAGTAGTTCCTGAGATTAGCGCGTTCAAACAAACAAACAAACAAACAAACAAACTCTTCAGCTTTATAATATTAGTATAGATAAGACATAAGATAAGATCAAGAGAACAGTTCTTTCGAAAATAAAAAAATATATTGTGAACTACATCCGTCATTAAACTTGTCAACAATGGAAACGTCCGTCAGACAATATTTATGCGGCCGAGATCGCGAGCGCGAGTCGTTTCGTAGAAATATGTCACAAACCGACACCCGTGGCACCCGGACTGGCCAACTTGCATTATTATTGTTATAGAGTTACATTTATAACTTACTGCTATCTTATTTGCTTTATTCTTCAAAGCATACATATAATATATATGTAGGACGATTACTTCGGAAAAAAATTGAACAAAAAATAAAATTGTTTTTATTCCGAAATCATCCCTACAAAACATTAGAAGTCAATATAATACTTAAATAAATACATTGTGAACAACATCACATACCTAAATTGCTCTGAACCCAAAGCACAGATTAATAAATAGTTACTTCGTAACCCAAAGTAAGTAGCTAAAGCACTGTTTTTTTTTTATTAAAAAAGTTGGTATCAGTGTTGGTTGGAATTCAATCTTGTTAACTTCTCCAACTAAGCTAAATATGCTTGTGTCTGAAATGGGTTCACGTCAATAGTACAATGTGTGGGGTTCGAACCTGCGACCTCTCCATCACAAGACTGTCCTAACCGTTAGGTTATTGCCGAGTTTTGGAATCGGATATGTCTAGGACCAGTAAACCTCCGGGGATCGAACTCGGGACCTCTGAGCAGGCGACACCTTGAAAACTCGACCACGAAGGTCGTTGTAGTACTGAAACCCACTGTTTATATCTACAAAGTTTTATCAAAATATGTTAAGCAGTTTTGAAGCCCAACTAAAATCACTATAATTTTTACACATATTCACACAGTAGGTACACTATTCTTTCATCATAACACAAATATTTAACCAAAATACAGACAAACACTTATGTGTATTACAGTCACGAAGGTAACGGTTACAACATAACCTCCTTTATGTTATGTAGGTTAAATACCGTATTGTTATCAGAAGCGTGAGTCACTGAGAAACTCTCGTACTGTTGATCTGACCTCATGAAATTAGTAACCACTGTTGCAAGAATCAACTTTACTGCTTTGAAAATAAAGTTGATTTTGATTATTAAAGTTTTACCAGTTTTTTGCAGAGAAGTTTTATTAGGGATAAATGACATATTTGTAGTTTTTTTTTTTATTTTTATTTAATTATTGAGGGTTTAATACTAACTATGGTAACGTCATCGTGGCCACATTATTTTATAAAGTAACTGAACCAGCAAACGTTAACTAAGGGTTGGTGGAATAAGTTATCTATACTTAATATTATAAAGCTAAAGAGTTTGTTTGTTTGTTTGAACGCGCTTATCTTAAGAACCACTGGTTCGAATTGAAAAATTCTTGTTGTATTGGATAGTCCGTTTATTGAGGAAGGCTATAGGCTATATAACATCACGCTACGACCAATAGGAGCGGAGCATAAATGAAACTTTTTTTTTCATTTTTGCAAAATTTTTCATTTATTCTCCGCTCCTTTTGGCTGCAGCGTAATGATAATATAATAGCTTAAAGCCTTCCCTAATAAATGAGCTATTCACTAAAGGAATTTTTCAAATCGGACCAGTAGTTCCTGAGATTAGCGCGTTCAAACAAACAAACTCTTCAGCTTTATATATTAGTATAGATTATAAATGCAAAAGTAACTTTGTCTGTCTGTCTGTCGCTCTTTGACGCCAAAACTACTGAACCGATTTAAATGACATTTGGTACACAGATAGTCTAGAGCCTGAGAAAGGAGCTACTTTTTTCCGCGATAACCGACATCCACGCGGGCGGAGCCGCGGGAAACAGCTAGTAGGCTATATTGCTGTGATAATGCTGTGGCGCTTGCTAGTATAATATATATGTAAAGCACACTTCAAGCTATTAAATATGAACCCATTCTGAAACTAGCTAGCTAAAGTAATAACTATTCTTCAATAAACAGTTAAATTTAACTGAAACAGTTCAGTTAAACAGAGTACGTTTAATTTCCTGGTTGAAGTTAGTTCGTGATATTGAATGTGGTAGCGTAACCTAAGTACGTATACCAGTCTATGTTAGTTCAGGCTCAATTTATAACTTTACTTAGCGTCAATTCATACTACAGAGTCGGGGCGCATCGGAGCATCAAATTCTTCCCAAGTTGCAAGAATGGGCGTGATATTCACTCGTTTATTTTATCTCAAAATGAAATATGAGCATTAAATAAAAATAATAAATAAATGTAGAAAACATCACATACATTGTTTTGAACCCAAAGTAAGTAGCTAAAGCACTTGTGTTATGGAATCAGAGACAACGAAGGTCACAAACATCCAGACCCAAAACAATGTAGAAAAGTTGTTTTCAACATTGACCCGGCGGGGGATCGAACCCGGGACCTCAGAGCTGGCGACACCTTGAAAACCGGTGTGTACGCAACTCGACCACGGAGGTCGTCCAATCAAAATTAGACATAGACAGATGCACAAATTAACTCAATAAAAATAGAATATATTATAATATATGTCTGTTTGTTTTAATATATTTTTTTTTTTATTAAAACGCGATTGGCTCCTACTCAAATTTCAGCACTTGTTTTTATTTGTATCTCGGCACGAGCTACATACTATCGGCACCTTATTAAAATTTCAGCTTCCTTTTATCGGCTTCGTCCTTCAACCACAAGTTTCCATTTGCATATTTTCCTCATATTTACAACTAAACGTTTTTTATTTGACCTTAACAGTTATATAAATCAGTCATCGGTACAAATGACCCGCGACATAAACAATACCCCGAGCTAACCCTTCAATACCTTGAAGATATCGACCATAAACAACGGAAGTCAGAGACAAGTAGAGCGAAACCATAGATAGACAATAAACCAGTTGACTGCCATGTCTTATTAGGGTTCAGTGTTTATTTATTAAAACTAAAAACTCTTGGTTAAGATTATTATTTACACATTTTCTTTCTCTCTTTCTTTCATAGCCAGTTACGTTTCGTATATAAAGAAGTTTTACTTTAGTCGTGTGGTCTAAAACACACTGGTTTTTTTATAAATAAATATCTTGGGACATTTCACACACGGCCATCTGATCCCAAACTGGGCAGAGCCTGTGCTATGGCAACCAGACTACTGATAAACATACTTATATATTTCTAAATACATACATATTATAAATAAATTACACCCAGACACAGAACAAATGATCGTGCTCATCACACAAAGATTCGTCCTGGGTGGGAATCGAACCCACAACCTCCAGTTTAGCAGTCAGGGTCACTAACCACTAGACCAACAGGCCCGTCAGATAAAGATTAATGACAAACAGAACCTTTTAAAAAGAGTCATTCTTATCATCGCTGTTAGCAATAGAATTAATTTAAATTAATTAGTGATTAATTAATTGAAACAAGTTCATGTTATCAGTGGCAATTTATTTGTTAATTATCTTGGGTTTCGGCGCTGAAGGATTACCACACAATTTTGCAAAACATTTTTTCTAACTATTTTGTGTTCAGCTTCCAGTCTCCCCGACAGCTGAACACCAGTATGTTATAGAGCGACTGTCTGTCTGAGAAACACAACACATTCACTGCGCAACACTATGTCTTCGAAAGACTTAACTGTACGGATAGTCGAGTGGTATAGGTCACAACGCCAATTACCACTGTGCGCCACGTGCTGCGGGTTCGATCCCCGCGTGGGACAAGCATTTGTGTGATCCACAAATGCTTGTTCCAAGTCTGGGTGTTCTTTGTGCATGTGATTTGAATGTTTGTAAAACCCTTCGCGACACAAGGATTAAATTCCTAAGTGCGGGAGAAGTTTTTTAAACAAAGAAACAGACTACTTTTTTAATGAATTATACATTCATAACTTAATGACTGTCAAAGATCAATGTATGACATTCGGGACCAACGGCTTAGCAAGTTGAAATATTAAAGGGAGCACTGTATTACAGAGTTCGAGTTATCTTTTAACACTTATTACAGGAACTGTTCTACCTAGCCTTTTCCCAAGCTATGTTTGGGTCGGATTCAGCTGAACTCCGTACTTTACATGGAGCAACTGCCTATCTGACCTTTACAACCCATTTTACCTATTGGGTAACACAGCATATTAAGACTGGTTGTCAGAATTGTAATGACAAATTGCCAAAGCTCAAGATACGTCAGTTACGCGGTTTAAAGAACTTTCCGAGGTACGGACAGGCCTCGGTATGTAACCAAATGGTCACCCATCCACTAACCAACCGCGGCGCAGTTGCAACTGATGTTATAGGGAGTAAAAGCAACTTAGCTCACTTTAAACTCACTTTTAACTTGCGCGGACGAAGTCACGGCTAGTTTTTTTATAAAACTAGGTATAAAAGCGGCCATTTTGTATGACGTCATCTAGACCAGTCTAGTAATATCGGAATCGTTTAAATGACTAATGCAGTATGCAGTATGCAGCCAATATTGCAGTTGTTTTGGAAACATACGAGCACGCGCTGTGGACCTGACAGTTGCAATACATTTGTATTTTTTTACTATGAGCATATGGAAATAGAAAATCCAATTATTATTTTTAAATGTTCATATTACATATAGATTAATGATGCCACGAATATTCGGCAACTATTCGGTATTCGGCCTATTCGGCCACTTTTTTGCTATTCGGTATTCGGCCGAATAGTGTGTACTATTCGGCCGAATACCCAATAGCAATTCATGTAAAAAAAGATACGTTATTTTACTCAAAATTATGTATTTATTTCCAAATTACAACATTTTAGTACTTAAAATTAATCAGTGGTAAGTTGTGATGTTATAGGTGTGATTTTATAAGCCTTTTGACGAAAAAATAATTGAAAATGATAGTTCATTTTCAATTCCTTGGTAGGAACAAACTTTTTAGCAAAATAGTAATTAAGTTTCACTTAACGTATTATTTATAAACTAACAAAGCGCTCCGTGACGCGATTTACTCGCAATTGAAACAAATACAAACAATGTTTGCTTGCACCCCTTGTTGTGACTTGTTTTATTCTAGCTAACGCCAAACATTCGGCGGCCGAATATTCGGCGCTTCGGCCGACATCGTTGCCGAATATTCGGTATTCGGTATTCGGCCAATTCACTATTCGTGGCATATAGATTCGACATTTAGACAATTAAGATAGATCAGATTATACTACTTATTTTTCTTTCTTAACGTATACAAACTATGAGGAAGATACAGTGAATGGAAATGTCACGTGACGTCACTTGTAGGTACAATTTTTACCCACATATGACGTCACTAGCCCACACTCCTGAACTTTAAAGCGCTTTAACTTTGTCATATTTTATTGATTTGATTCAAGAAAAAATACCTGTTAAATATATTTATTTATTTAACTGACGGACTGATTAGATATTTCCTTTTCGTACCCAGTACTTAAGCACGCCTATTGAGAGTTGCTCATGACAAAATGTATAAGATACTGATATTGCTGTATAATATAGCTGCTGCCTGCGACGCTGCCTGCGTGAGAGTCGGTAATAGCGGCTAAAAGTAACCTATGCCTTTTCTTGGGTTTAGCCGTGAAATCTAATCTAATCAGACAGACAGAGTTACTTTCACATTTATAATTTTAGTATGGATCTCTACAAAACAAGTTACGCGCGCGCCTGTAATATCTTCGCGTATATTTCCAAAACAAAAGAAAATCCCCATATATATTCAGTGGGAGCGTATATTACCATCAAATGGGGTTCGAATGAGTTATCACGAATGGAAACCCCCTCCTATGGGGCACACAGAACTAACGCGGATATGTTAATATTACAAGCACGCAATATGTAAATAATTTGATTTGAGCTGGAAGCAAGATTGTAATAACCATGAGTAAAGATGTAGGTACATATACAACTTTATTTTCACTATAAACTAACACTTTAGAGTAAAAATATACAAGCATAGAGTGCGCATCGCTAGTAGCCCCTTGTGCCAAACGTAAGCAAATTTTTAGCTGTAAGTACTTCGCTCGTTTACAGATTTAAGTGATTTTCCGTGCGACGACAGACGTTTATTGCGAAAATATCGACGGTTCCGATATTATTTGGGTAATATTAGGTTTGAGATAGTTTTAATAAAACGGTGCGCTCTGTTTTGACACTAATTTTGCGATTTTTCATGTTCATACTAGTGCCAAAATCTCTATAGTTTACTTATTTATTCCTCTAAGCTGGAAGCCGACCATAACGTAATTTGGAAGAGATAAATAATAATGTATTGCAACAATGATTGCTTCGAAACCTTGTACAACCATCATCAACAAATAAATTGCCACTGATGACATGAATTTGCCTCAATTAACTTATCACAAATTAAATTTATTGCATCTTTATCTACTAATTTAAACCCCGGACTTTTTGCAATACCTACCTACACAATAATAATGATACGTGATTACTGCATAAAACTGTCAACTGTCAGACACAATAAAAAAAACCGGCTAAGTACGAGTCGGACTCGCGCTTGAGGGGTTCCGTACCATCGTCAAGATTTATACCGTTAAAATCGAGCAAAGAAAACTTTAAAAGTCCACGTCTTTTGAATGGAACTGTGTGAAAATATAAACTCTCGAGTTATTTTGGTTCATGAGATACAGACTGCTGACCTGACAGACGGACGGAAAGCAGAGGCTTAGTAATTTAAAGGGACACGTTGGCACCGGGTACGGAACTCTAAAAATCAATTCTCCATCGGTCATCAATGACTGGCGCTACTTTTAAAGACTTAAAACTTTCAAACTTTGTCACAAGACAAACATTATAAATTTCGGTTGTTAGATTTCGTTTAAAAAACTAGCTCACACAATTGAGGCCACAAAAACTGTGAGAATGTTCACGAATGATAGGCCGGGGCTCAATTAAGGCCAATCTTTCCTATCAATTACTGGAAGAGGCGACACTTTTAATAGGCTTAATTTAAAACATAACCTCGTAGGCGACTGGATTAAAGACATGTTTTGTTACATAGAATATCTCGAGATCTAGTTTTTAAAGATCAGTTGTTTATCTAATCTAAGAGTATTGAGAGACAAGCATAGAGTGCGCGCATCGATAGTAGCCCATTGTGCCAAATGTAACGAAAATTTAGCTGAATGTACTACGCTCGTTTACTGATTTAAGTGATTTTCCGTGTGACGACAGACGTTTATTGCGAAAATATCGATAGTTCCGATATTATTAGAGTAATATTAGGTTTGGAGATAGTTTTAATAAAACTGTGTGCTCTGTTTTAACACTAATTTGATTTTATATTTTGTTCATACTGGTGCTTACAGTTCATACTCTGTTAGGCGCACTCTGTAGTTTACCTTTTTAAGCTTTTACCGAAATGTTGTCTTAGTACCTACCATAAAGCGATAAATAAAGGACGGACGAACGGACAGAACAGTCCTTTGTTCAATCCTTGATTGATGAAGATAGATTGACATATCGTTTTTAATAATACACGTGGTTGCCAAATATTTAGGCGATTAATTATTTACAGATGAAACTATACCAATATTAAGTATAGTCCGTTCGCAATATATATTCCAAAGATGTAAACAAACACAAGTTTTAGGAAAAACAACTGTAAGGCCTACATATAAGGTGCAGTTTACACTACAACTTTAAATTTTTATGACTTTTTAAACAGTACTAGTCAGTTTAAAACCTACTTTATTCATACTCAAATAGAGTTGATGTTTGTTTAAGTGTCAACAAGTCAAATGGCAAAATAATTTAAATATAATGTATTGCAAAGTCTGTTATTTCATTAGTCTACCCATGGATAGATCCCAACTAGGGATAGTATTTAGATTTAATACAAATTATGTCTTTTAAGGAACACTATGTAACGTTAGGTTATAAGTGTTGACAGTTCGTACTTACTGGTTGACGAAATAAACCTTTTATCCTGTCTTCTTGACTTTTCATAATAAAATGCCTAACTTTATTTATTCAGCTTCCAACACGAATTTAAATTACCTGAAACAAATAACAATAAAACATTAATATAATAAATAAATAAATAATCCTCACTAATATTATAAATACGAAAGTAACTCCGCCTGTCTGTCGCGCTTTTACGCCAAAACTGAACCGATTTGAATAAAATTTGGTACAGGCATAGGCATAGCAGACATAGGAGCCGCGGGGAACAGCTAGTATATTATAAAAACTTAATAACTTTTGACTGGCCTGTTGATTGAGGTGGTGGGTTTGATTCCCACCCAGGACAAATCTTTGTGTGATGAACATACATGATCATTTGTTTTGTGTCTGGGTGTAATTTATCTATAATATGTATGTATTTAGAAATATATAATTAAGTTTATCAGTAGTCTGGTTGCCATAATACAGGCTCTACCTAGTTTGGGATTAGATGGCCGTGTGTTAGCTGTCCTAAGATATTATTATGATGTTTAATACAACATTTATGTTGCAACTTGCAAACCACTGATCCCATTTCGATAAAATATAAAAATTAAGAAAATTTAGGTAGTAAATAAATTAAAAAAATATACTGCTCGAACTAATTGTTAAACTCAGCCAAAACCACGAGTTTCTACTAGTAAAGCATTATAAAACATTCACTTTCGTAACAAGTATTAAAAAATAAAGATAAAGAAAGCTTACAATAAAAAAAAGGTTAAAATATCAGTTCACTTTTCACAGTTAATCGATCGATCAGATTAACTACAGTTAACTTACTTGTTGAATAAAACAATGATCTTAACTGTCAAAATGTATAAGATTATAATCTTCTAAGCTTTCTATTTGGTTG
The DNA here is from genome assembly GCA_932294365.1 of Diachrysia chrysitis. Taxonomy (NCBI): domain Eukaryota; kingdom Metazoa; phylum Arthropoda; class Insecta; order Lepidoptera; family Noctuidae; genus Diachrysia; species Diachrysia chrysitis. The sequence goes on from OW028670.1 coordinate 6,974,153, forward strand.
TCATGGTTACGAAATGTATGGATAAAACAAGAAAAAGGTACCTAGATGGTGCGCAAAAAACCCGTTTAGTTATATGCTGATCACAGAATGACCTATAATATAATAAAATGACAATATACGAGTATATTATTTTACTAGCTGTCCCCCGCGACTTTGTCCGCGTGTTTTAGTTTCAACGGTTTTTCATTTTTGCAACATTTTTTATATATGCTCCGCTCCTTTTGGTCGCAGCGTAATTTTATATAGCTTATAGCCTTCCTCAATAAATGGGCTATCCGACACTGAAAGAATTTTTCAAATCTCATCAATAGTTCTTGAGATTAGCGCGTTCAAACAATCAAACTCTTCAGCTTTATATAATAGTACAGGTATATAGATTTAAATATAGTATATAAATTTAATTTACTTGATGACCCGGAAAAAGTTATTATCACCTAGCGGTATAAAATATAACGTACGACCTATTTTCAGACTTATCAAAAAATACAAAAAGAACAAAAATCGGTCAAGCCGTTTCGGAGGAGTTCGATAACAAACATTAGATTTTTATATACATATTTTATGATATTATTTAAACGAATTACGGTCCCGTAAACACCCGTCGGTTACGTTACCTACCTTAAAAATGAAAAATTTGTCATGCTACTTTTAGTGCAAAAGTAAGTATATGCAGTTCTGTCCATCTCATATAGTAATTTCAAAGCTCATATGTACCTAACTGATTAGACATAACTATAGTAACATAGAACAATGTGCTTGCACTGTCCGCCTGCGGCACTCAGTGCATACTGCATGCTCAACTAAATAATTCATACATTAACTCAGTTTAATGTTAAACTTTAGTTAAATTTTAACAAAGGATAGTTGCTTAACTATTTTTTTCTCTAAACCTGCGCTCCTGATGCAAGGCAGGCTTTGATCAAGACGGTTTACCGCATTAACAACAATGGAATGCGATCATATACTACATAAGTAATTTCCAAATAATAATAATATAATAATAAATGTGTACCTACAACATCACATACATTGCTCTAAACCCAAAGTAAGTAGCTAAAGCACTTGTGTTATGGAATTCAGAGACAACGAAGGTACCACAAACACCCAGACCCGAGACAATGCAGAAAACTAGTTTTCTACATTGACCCGTCCGAGGATCGAACCCGGGGACCTCAGAGCCGGATACACCTTGAAAACCGTGTACGCCACTCGACCATGGAGATCGTCAAATGTAAACTAATGGCGAGTAGTGCTTAATTCTCGTGTCAATTAATTCTAATTCATTATTATAGTCAACACACGTACAGTTGTATATACTTATAAACATACCATAGCGTGAACACGCCATCCAAGACAAAGTACACTCACAAACACAACCTTTCAATAAAAACACTTGTAAAGTCCCGTTCATTAGAACGTTCGCGCCAGACTCCTTTTAAACCTTTTATATCAAACAAAAGGCAGTACCGCCAAAGAGTAATATTTCACAGAGGCGACACTTAATACAGCCGCGCTACAGCTTGTGTACCTAAGAAGTCATAAGTATCCAAGCACTTGTGCGTTTATACACATGTAAAACTACAAATGATGTAATATTCATACTATTATTATAAACGAGAAAGTAACTGTTTCAACCGATTTTGATGATACTTGGTATGATTACTTCATACCAAGTATAATCTAAATCGGTTCAGCTGTTTACCCGTTAAAGCGTAACAGATAGAGTTAATTTCGCGTTTATAATAATAGTATGAATATTACATCACTAGCTGACCCCCGCGACTTTGTTCGCGTGTTTTAGTTTCAACGGTTTTTCATTTTTGCAACATTTTTCATTTATGCTCCGCTCCTATTGGTCGTAGCGTGATGTTATATAGCCTATAGCCTTCCTCAATAAACGGACTATCTAATACAAAAAGAATTTTACAATTCGAACCAGTAGTTCCTGAGATTAGCGCGTTCAAAGAAACAAACAAACAAACTCTTCAGTTTTATAATATTAGTATAGATTTGTAGTTTTACAAGTGTAAAAAGCTATTAAAAACTCAACGTACCACTAAAAAACCGATTCGCCCTTACATTTCAACTGCGATAAAGTTTGCAATCGCTTAAAAAAAAGACGTAGTATATATATACTAGCTGTCCCAGCAAACGTTGTTTTGTCATACTTATAGATAAAAAACTGGAAAGTGCCGCCCTTTTCACTAAGGCGTAAAAAAAATCGATGTTGTCCGATTCGCAGACCTAACCGATATGCACACAAAATTTCATGAGAATCAGTCGAGCCATTTCGGAGGAGTTTAATCACAAACACCGTGACGCGAAAATTTTATTAATTAGATGCCTCTGTAGTATACTTACTCTATGGTACTTGTACGATCGCGCACAAAAGTGTCAGAGGGAGCTCTGAAACTGAACTCTCGTTAAATTTTATAACGACGCTTCCATACATGGGAATGCTTTTGTGAACGACTGTACTTAGTTTTGAACTCGTGTGTTATCTTACGTAAAGTTTCAGTAAACTATGAGATTCTGTCGGAAATCAATTATAAATTGCATTTTGTGAGAAGAGATGGGTCATTTTATTTAGGGCATTAATCACATGAAATAAAAAAAATTAATGAAACTTATATTCACACCTTTTATTCCTTAAATATCTTTCTTATAAGATAAACTGTTGTATTTAAAATTAATAATGTAATTAGATTGCTTGTAAAGGACCCCGCAACACAAGGATTGAATTCCTTAGAGAGGGAGTAGTATTAAAAAAAAAGTAACTAGCATAAAAGCACAATTTTCTCTGCATCTATATATACCTAGACATATCCTATAATGCTATTAAAGATTTATCTTGGCTAACACAAACCGTGAAAAGCCAGAAAGAGAAAAAAAAAAAAAAAAAAGATTTATCACAATCCGTTAAGTATCTTGTGCGTGAAATAGTAACATACATCCATAAACACTTACTAATATTATAAAAGCGAGTAACTCTGTCCGTCTGTCTGCCTGTTACGCTTTCACGGCTAAACTGCTGAACCGATTTCGATGAAACTTGGTATGGTGTAAGCAAGAAAATAGGCTAACTTATTGCCACGATACTAATATCTTGTTTATAATATTATGTACGATTATGATCAAATTAAGGTGTGCAATGGCAGTAGTTCAAAGCGTTTTTAAACCAAAATTTTTATCGCGTTGGTATCGAATCTATATACTTTTATATAGAACCCAATCACCTACACTATTAAACACAAGAACCCATATTATTTATTAAGCTTTCTTCATAAATAAAACTAAGAGCAAACCGACTTTTACAAGCAATAAATCTATTTATCTTCAATCTATAAAGGCTGGGAGGTAGACAGAATCGTATTTAATAGAAACTCCGTTATTTGACCTCTTTTGGTTTAGTTAAACGTTTGGTTTAACGCATTGGTTAACTAGCATTATTACCCGGTTTTACTTTATTTTCGACTCTATTAAACTTATTGGGATAAAAAGTATCCTGCGTTAATCCAGTTTATCCATATTAATATTATACATATGTAAATGACAAAGTAACTCTGTATATCTGTTTGTTGCACTTTCAAGGCTAAACCGCTAAACCGATATTGATGAAACATGGTAAGGGGTAAGCTTGAATTTCAAGAAAGGATGTAGGCTACTTTTTACCGCGATAATCGACACCCACACCCGAGCGAAGCCGCGGGCAACAGCTGGTAAACTATATTTGTGTCAAATTCCGTGAAAATCAAGGTTCACGTCATAGTCATATCATATCAATAGTGCAAAAAGTGGGGTTCGAACCTGCAACCTCTCGATCACAAGGCCGTCTCCCTAACCGTTTTATTTTACGTTATTTTGTACGTGTCCTATATTTTTCTTTGAATGATGGATAAATAGATTTCGGTTTTTCATATTCAGCCATCTTTCCTATTATACGAAGTAGTTTCAACTGTGGAGTATATGTTACCTCCTTTTATTATTCCGTGTCTCGTTACAGCACGCCAGGCCGCGCCTGCCTGTCGGGTGTCGCCCCAAATACTGTGACAACTTATATTCCATTAGTATTTTTCACTTTTGTAAGTTTTTATTTATGTCTGTTTCGCGTTTTTAAAGTTTACTGTCAACTTTAATGACATTGATATAGCCTATCTTAGATACAAATGAATAAAATTGGAGTGTCTGTTGGTAATATTAAAATAACCTTTTTACTACTTGCATATGAATGGGATGAAGGGTGGGCGAATCAGGGTGCTGTCCATTGTATTGACGTTCTTAAAGTGCTACTTTGTAGCCTAGTTGGAATAAATGAGTTTTTGATTTTGATTTTTGAATGTATACACGGTACATATACCAAAGTAACATTTTTTTTTCAATTTTTGTCTGTCTGTCTGTTTGTTGCGGCTCATCTCTGGAACAGCTGGACCGATTTTGACGGGATCTTTACTAGCAGATGACTGATGTAATAAAAAAACAAAATTCTTATAAAAAATGTAATGTTGCTTTTTTGTTAAATTCCACGCGGACAAGTCGCGGGAACAGCTATTTCTAAACATAGTATCCAGTGGTTTCTTGAAGTATAAATCAGTTAAGTATAGAGTGCGCCTAACAGAGTATGAACTGAGAGCACCAGTATGAACAAGCGTCGACGTATAATTAGCATCAAAGCAGAGCGCGCCGTTTCATTAATATTATTGCACAACCTAATATTACCCTAATAATTTCGGAACCATCGATATTTTTACATAAACGTCTTCACAAGAAAAATCACTTAAATCAGTAAACGAGCGTAGTACTTATAACTAAAAAATAATAAAAAACATCTCTTTTACAAAAAAAAAAACCGACAAAAATGAACCCGTTAAAATATTTACTTTAACACCTCTCAACTATTACTTATCTCTACATAACCGGCACTAAAGTGGCACTACTTACATTATAATGGCACCAGCGGCACTATAAGTGTCAGGGAGTGCCGCGACCTCAATGTTTCATGCGACTCTACTCATTCAATTAGTGAAACACCTTTATATTTCGCATTTAGGTCATACTCTTTAAAAGGTGTCATTTTTAACCTAATTAGTTACTGTAATTAATTATAATTAATGTGGTATTCGTCACGGCTTACTGGTGCTTTTGTTAAGAAGGAATGAGTATTTGTCAGCCATTGTAAACAAGTACCGTAAAACGGGGCTACTTTGAACAGATTTTGAAGGTTTTTGGTTTGTAACTTTTTTTTTACGGCTCGAATTCCACTTTTTTTTACGCCAACAGAACAATGTGTTCTTTGGTTATCAGATCTATGGCAAATTTAAAACCTACCACACCCCTAACTCCCTACTTTTTTTAATTTATTAAATGTCAAAGTAACCTCAGAAGTGGGGTTTCTTTGACAAGGCATTGAAATGCAACTGACGTCAAAGATAGTAAAAGCATGGGTTACTTTAATATCATTTTGACCAAAAAAACTATTATTTCATTGAAAACTACATGGATTTAAGTGAAAACAAATATTTTTACAATTAAATTAGTCTTTATTAACGCAAGTATTACAATATTTGTACCGAAGGTACTGTTAATGCCACTTAATCAGTCTCTTAAGTAATAATTATTATGATTGAGATCAATTTAAACAAGATAGGTAACAATCAACTTTGGCAATATTATAGGCAAGAAACAATTAGTTAGAGTCATCCTCACACACCACACATTCGTATGACGGATTGTTTGAGCCCTTATTGCACATCCCACACACCCAGTTTTTACAGGTAATGCAGCATATCCAGTCAACAGAATGGCGGTAGAACCTATAGTCGCACCTACAGATATAAGAAAAATTAGACTCCTTATTCTTCGGCGCTCTGTCAAAGTAGCCCCAAAATCTGTCAAAGTAACCCTGGAAGTCAAAGTAGCCCCGTTTGACTGTAACATTTCAGGATGATAAAAATCACTAAAATGAAATTTAAGGCCCTACACGAATAATTATATCGTTTGCGAGTTGGCGGAGTCTAGCGGAGTGGAGAGCCAATCCGGAAATGCAAGACAGTGATAATACTAACTGCTTGCTTACCGGACGAAAAGAGCTAAACATATGTCAAGGCCGCGAAACATTGTCTTAGAAATAATAACGTAAGCGACGAAATGGAAAATCTAATAGTAATCGAAATCTATCGGATGGAATAAAAAATCAATCGACAGTAATCTAGATAATAATATGATTATGCATCAAATAGTGTGATAAAAATATTAATTATTTTAATATTTTTGTGGATTAAACAAAAAAAGTGTTTTTATACAGCTTATTTAAAAAAAATTAAACTTTTGAGGAAAGTTTCTTTAATCATGTAACTGATCGACATTTATTTTCATCATATTCTCTTCTATCTATGAACCAAATTTCAAGTCAATAACTTTTATAATTGCTAAGTGCAAACGAAATGAAAACAGCTAAAAAAATTGTGTATCGCCTTAAATTATTGGAAATGACCTATAGTTATGGTAGACCAATTTCCAAATTTATGTCAATAACTTATATCGTGTTCATAGTCTATATAATTACTGGGTTAAACCCAGGGTGTGCCAACAAGATTAAAAATACTACTCACTACGCGAAATTTCAACAATAATTATCTAAGCACACCTTTTGCTAAATAGGTTAATGTCCTATTAATTAAATTAAAATGAGCATTGTTTGTACTGCGTGTAACAAGGAGTTTTGACAAAATAATTATGTATTTTTGTAAATATTAAATGGTTTTTAAACATGAAATAGTTTTGTTGCTAAATTAGGTGTGTCTTTTATTTTTATCCTTTGGGAAATAGAGGAGTAATGCCATTGATATATTTGTAGACCAAGCCTCAAAATTACTTCCGCTATTGAAGTCATTAGGATACCAATTAAATTGTTCCTACATAAAGTAGACATATTATTTGTATAATAACTTTCGTGAGAAGTATTCATAATTATTTAGAACATAACGGTTTACTCACGCATATTCTCGGGGTCGCACGACTAGTTTCAGACTCAATAGGAATCCCTAATCATGAGCTGACGCGGCGGCGGTGGTGTCGCGAGTCAAGCTTAGTTCGACTCGCGTGAGTAAACGAGTATGCGTGAGAAAACCGTTTTGTTTTAAATAATTATAGATATTTTATTATTATTGATAAAGTTTTTGCGTTTAATCTTTCACGCGAATAATACTAAAACGAATTTTTAACCGACTGAAAAAGGATAAGGTTTTCAACAAACATCTCCGGCAACTGAGTATCGATTTCAAAAACTAGTTTTGTCATCGATAATATTATAATACTTCAGAGGTGATTCCATATAAATTTCGTTGAACTCTGTTAATTATTTTAAATAAGTGAAAGTTGACTTTACTATGGAAAACATTTATTTTAACAAAATTAACAATTGTATGTATTTCACTCGTAGTGTCACAGAGCAGAGAGAGAGTGCGTCATCAAGTATGGAGTAGCTAGAGACACAGTCTAACAAATTAAAAAGTTACATTAGAAGGCGAATTTAAATTAACATTTCAATAAAGTCGGTTACATCCGTAACACTTTTTTTTTTCATGACTTATCCTGATGTTTTTATAGTTATTCTGTTAATTAGGACGAATCAAACAAATCAAAGATCATGGAAATCGGTTCACGCGTTCTTGAGTTATAGATGACGTAACCAAACTTTCTTTTGTCAAACTTTACAGTAATATCTTTACATATAATTTCATTTACAACATGCAAGTACTAGTAATAATCCCTTAAAACCTCATTTTATTTTGAGCTCAGACTGTTTTAATATGGTTTTAATGAACATTTTTCCTCCACATCTATGGACCTTAATTTAGGAGATTAACACCACAAAGACGAAATAAATCCCGCTACGTAATACACTATACAGTATACATATAAATATACAGTATGTCAATATAAGGATTATCGAAGAACACACAGAAGATTCATTCTGAGCAAAAGCAGATTTCACTTTTATTTGCGTAGCCTTTTCCCAAGCTATGTTGGGGTCGGCTTCCAGTCTTACCAGATTCAGCTGAATACCGTATTTAACATGAAGCAACTGCCTATCTGACCTCCACAACCCATTTTACTGGGTAACACAGTATTCCATAGTAAGACTGGTGTCAAGTATTTATTATTTTATTACAAACTGGCTGTTTCCCGCGGTTCAGCAAGCGTTTTTGTCGGTTATCCAGACAAAAAGTAGACTATATCCTTTCTCAGGCTTCACTATCTGTGTAGTAAATTTCATTTAAATCGTCAGTAGTTTTGGCGTGAAAGCGCGACAGACATACAGAGTTACTTTCGCATTTATAATGTTAGTAAGGATTTACGCCCAGAATGGATATGTAATGTAATGTTTTTATGTAATTCAATAATGGTAATTTTAAGTATCTAATACTAGCTGTTGCCTGCGGCTCCGCCTGCCTGGGTGTCGGTTATCGCAGCAAGAGGTAGCCTATGTATTTCCATAGTTGGCTTCCAAGCTCTCCCCATACCAAATTTCATCAGTTTTGTAGTATTTATTTAGTGGCCATGTCTACGAAAATATATAAATGTTTTCGAAAATAACTCCTCAATAGAAATATATATTTTCTTTTAATGTTTAATGAATAGTGAACCTTCTGATGCCTATGTTATCTGTATATTGTCTATGTGTGCGTGTGTATGTATAGAAACACATGATGTATGTGTTTGTCCTCTCGTTGTGGTCACCGCTAATTGGGCTCGCCCAACATACAATCCTGACAGATGTAATATATGTACTTCTTTATCTAGCCAAGGCATACTGTATTACCCACTAAACCCATCTAGCTATCGAGGTTCTTGAGATACAGCCTGGTGACAAGAAGACGGACGGACAGACGGACGGACAGACGGACGGACAGACGTACGGACAGACAGCGAAGTCTTAGTAATGGGGTCCCGTTTTTAAGCTTTGGGTATGAAACCCTAAAACTGGCTTGGTAGAAGTGTTTTTTCGTAAAAAGAGTGGTGTTAAGTATACAATTATGACGTGAACACGTAATTAGAAGCAGGAAAAGATACAATGCTTTAGACAGATACCTAAACCCGTGTGAATCTCTATAAGGCATCGTAGCTCCTAAACAGATGAACTGATTTTGATTTGATGAAAGGAACTTTTTTAAATCATTGTCGATACGGGCGCAGACGAATAAAAGTTTGTTTGAAAAGTACTTTTTTGGTTTGTCTTTTAATACAGAACTTGAAATAACAACATAAAAATTCATTTATTTCAAATAATTCTACTAAAACACTTTTTGAAAGTCAACATATTAGACAGCACCCAATTCGCCCACCCTTCACCGCTTCCTAAGTGCTCTGGCCGTGAAGAAGAAACGGCAGAAACAAACTCCACAGCAGCACGCTGTCTCCCATTTCACAGAAACAATAATACTCCATATAAACTTTATAGGACTCCATATAAAATATAGTGAGCACTCTTTTAATCCGTATCTTTGCAAGGGGTCACGAAGGGGTCTCCCCTACTCGTAAACTAACTAATAAAGGCACGCAAGCATTAACTTTTAATAAATTACGAGTTATATAAGGTCTTTGTGGTATAACATAACCTATGTAGTTTCCTGCCGGCTGATTTTTATAAGAATAAAATTGTGTAATATAGGTATTTTTCTGCGTGGCCTTTACCCAAGCTATGTTGGGGTCGGATTCCAGTCTCACCGCCAGCTAAACACTGTATTTTACAGAGCGACTGCCTATCTGACCTTCATAACCTATTTTACTGAGTAACACAGTATACCAAAGTAAGACTCGTTGTCAGAATTGTAATGACTTAACGCCTGTCAAATATCAACGTATGAAAGTCAGGACCAACGGCTTAACGTGCTTTCCGAGGCACGCAGTGTGATATAAGTATAATGGGTAAAAAATAATAAACAAAAACAACGTCAACATTTCAAATACAAAGAGCTATATATGAAAATTTTATAAATATAAATAAGTTCTTTTTGCTAGAGCTAAATTGCCATGGATAAACACAGATTCACAGGTCAACAGTATAACATATATAAACTCTTTTACCCATCATAATCCCTTTTTTACGTTGGGGTATAAAACATTCTGAATTTTACAATGAAAGCGAATAAATAATCTAACCTTGGCTAGCGTTACTTATCTTGACTCTGTGCCAAGACATTTCGACAAGCGTCAACGATCATAGAAATCGCTTAAATGACATTAAATGTATGGAAATGACATTTTATTTCGATAAGTCACGTGACTTGGACTTGTCACTTCCATACATTTGAGCAATTTGACTGGAATTAATGCTTTTAGAAATGTCACTTGGCTAGAGGGGTGACTGATACCAGCTTATTCACGATAAACAACAATTAACTTTCCCTACACAGGTATGTATGACTGGTACTTAAAACCTAAGTTAACTCTAAGTTACAAGTAAGTTGAGTGAAAGCTGTGAACTATTCATCTTACATCGATTTGAACCGGTCACTAGGCATGTGGTTACTATCGATAATTGTAAAAGTTTTATCGTAATCGATAACAAAAAAGTTTGTAAGAAAGAATCAAAGAATGGACGATGAAATGTATTTTTTCCTCAGCTATAGGATTAAAAGGAAAATTATGTGATACAATATTAAGAGATCTAATGCACACGCATATTTAAAACAAAGGTATTTAAAGAAACATCAATTAAATTTATGTAATTAGGAATATTGGTACGAAAAATAGAAATATCCTATTTTAAAACCAATAAATTACTTAATCACTTAATTCAATCTTCTTCTGCCTAGCCATTTCCCAGGCTATGTTGAATATGATTTAGCAGAATACTGTATTTTGCATAGAGCTTTAAACCTTCCTCTTAAATAAATAATTTCAGAATACTAAGATTGAAATAATTTAGCAAATCAAACATTTAACACCATCAATAATTCTAACAATCGTACGCTTTAAACTATAATAATATCGATACGATCGTGTCGCGTCACTATCACTAGACGGGTCATGCGCATACGCAGCCCGTTCTCACGACCACAAACGTGCTATACACTATACACCAATCAAGTAACTCTAGCTTACAAATATCGTACTTTATTATCATCAAAATGTTCACAAGCAGTCCCCGCGGTTTTACCCGCATAGTGCCCTTTCTTGTAAACTTATTGTTTTAAATGTTAATCTAGCTTATAAACTACAAGTATGCCAAATTTCATCCACATCCGTAGAGTAGGTAGTTTTTGGGACACGGGGTCACAAACATCCGCCATCCTTAATTTCATTAGGATTTTCCCAGTTTAAAAAAAAATCTTAGTCACATTGTATTTTATATATTCTAGCTGCACTTGCTGAATTATTGGAATAAATCATATCCCATATTTAATCCAGGTTATAAACTATCCGTGTGCTAAATTTCTTCCAATTCTATCTAGCAGTTTTTGTCTGACAGAGCAACAAACATCCTTAAAAAGTTTCGCGTTAATACAGTAAGTACCTAGTAATATTATTACAGAGAGAGTTGCCTACCAGTCTTACTATAGGATACTGTGTTACCCAGTAAAATGTACTGCGGAGGTTACACCGTATTTTACACTAGCTGTCCCCCGCGACTTTGTTCGGGTGTTTTAGTTTCAACGGTTTTTCATTTTTGCAACATTTTTCATTTATGCTCCGCTCCTATCGGTCGTAGCGTGATGTTATATAGCCTTCCTCAATAAAGGGACTATCCAATACAAAAATAATTTTTCAATTTGAACTAGTAGTTCCCGAGATTAGCGCGTTCAAACAAACAAACAAACAAACAAACATACAAACAAACATACAAACAAACAAACTCTTCAGCTTTATAATATTAGTATAGTATAGATGGAACGACTGCATGAATACGGTATTCATCTGAATCCGGCAAGTCTGCAACCCGACCCCAACATAGCTTGGGAAAAGGCTACGCGGACACTATATTAAGTGCTAGTTGTTGCCAGCGGCTCCGCCTGTGTGGGTGTCGGTTGTCGCGGCAAAAAAAAGCCCCTATCAAGTTTCATCAAAATTCGGTATAGTGGTTTAGCAATGAAAGATTAACAGACAAACAGAGATAATAACTTTTGTTTATTTATAACTAGCTGTCCCCCGCGACTTTGTTCGCGTGTTTAAGTTTCAACGGTTTTTCAATTTTGCAACATTTTTCATTTATGCTCCGCTCCTATTGGTCGTAGCGTGATGTTATATAGCCTATAGCCTTCCTCAATAAACGGACTATCCAATACAAAAAGAATTTTTCAATTCGAACCAGTAGTTCCTGAGATTAGCGCGTTCAAACAAACAAACAAACAAACAAACAAACAAACAAACAAACTCTTCAGCTTTATATATTAGTAAGTATAGAGTATAGATAAAAAGCAGCCTGTGACATCCCTTACTTGGGATCGCTTTCCCTCAATAAAGTTTTATCAAAATGCGTTTATTAGTTTAGTAGTGAAAGTGAGAGAGTAACATACAGACAAAGTTACTTTCGCATTTTTAATATTAGTAAGGAAGTAACGGATTTATGTACAATATAAAGAGCCCAAATGTACAGTTATTTGATCCCATTCTTTTTTGTACTATAGTAATTATTATTTTACGTTGCGTGCGATTCGACACGCGAAATAGACGCACGCTATGATATAAATACATCTGTGTGTATCTAAACAATCTTGTGTCTAGACTGGAAATATTATGGCTAGAATTATTTATTGAGGTCATACTAATATAGTTGTCGTTATATTTTTATAAATAAAATGTTAAATCGCCTTAAAAAAAAAAGAACACCGTATGTTGGTAATTTTATTAGAAACTAGCTGTCCCCCGCGACTTTGTCCGCGTGTTTTAGTTTCAACGGTTTTTCATTTTTTCAACATTTTTCAATTATGCTCCGCTCCTTTTGGTCGCAGCGTAATGTTATATAGCTTATAGCCTTCCTAATTAAATAGGCTATCCAACCCTGAAAGAATTTTTCTGACCAGTACCAGTAGTTCGGACCAGTAGTTCCTGAGATTAGCGCGTTCAAACAAACAAACTAACTAACAAACAAACAAACTCTTCAGCTTTATATATTAGTATAGATTACAAATTCGTCAAATTAAAAAATGATTTTAAATATTTTATTACAATATTGCCAGATGAAAACTACAGATACCCGAATATTTTGCATTTTCAATAAAATTAAGTCATAATGGTAACATCGTAACATAACCTTCTTATTTTAAAATCGGTTACCTTAGTTTATTAGTGGATACTTAACATTAAAACCTAACTGCATCATAATTAGTACTTAAGTCTATGTTCTCATCGAAACCAGTAATAAAACATACCCTACTTAAATAATGGAACTTTCAACTCATTAAGCTAATTCTAACTGATTACTGCTATAAAGTTTACTCGTTAACCTGTTAAGAGCCAGTTAAATTTAAACTGTTACTAATGATGCACATTTTTAACTCCCCTCTATTGCGTTATACAGGGGATGATACTATATAAAAGGTGTGCCGTCTTTCAAAAGATAGTTAACGATTCTAATTAATAAATCCAGGATTTAATTTGAAATTGTTCTTTGACTTTTGTATTAAATAAACTTTCAAAATTATATAATACTAGCTGTCCCCCGCGACTTTGTTCGCGTGTTTTAGTTTCAACGGTTTTTCATTTTTGCAACATTCTTCATTTATGCTCCGCTCCTATTGGTCGTAGCGTGATGTTATATAGCCTATAACCTTCCTCAATAAACGGACTATCCAACACAAAAAGAATTATTCAATTCGAACCAGTAGTTCCTGAGATTAGCGCGTTCAAACAAACAAACAAACAAACTCTTCAGCTTTATAATATTAGTATAGATATAGTATAGTTTTTATGTTAATCTATAGTTAACAAACTGTAACCATATTTTGTTGTAGCTTATTTCAAAAATACTATATTTCGCCTAAAATATTTTATCAACCCTACCTAACACCTAACCTAACACCATGGCGGGGTGCTCTAAGTATTCTCAGATCACAGAGCATTTCGGATTTACCACTAATCGTTGGTAAATTTTAGGGTAAAAAAGAGTTAGTTTTAGCCAATCATATATATATTATTACTAGCTGTTTCCCGCGGCTCCACCTGCGTGGATGTCGGTTATCGCGGCAAAAGTATACTATGTCCTTTCTCAGGCTCTAGACTATCTGTGTACCAAATTTCATTTAAATCGGTTGAGTAGTTTTGGTGTGAAAGCGCGACAGACAGACAGACAGAATTACTTTCGCATTTATAATATTAATAAGGATTGTGGTTCTTAAATAAAAAAGCCTGTTCATAAATGGTACTTACAAATAATGCTTTCTCACATACATTCAACTTTCTATAAGTTTATATCAAAGCTGTTTTTAACATTGATTGATAGAAGCTTAAGAGAAAGTTGTACTTAGGTTAACTTACAGTTATCCACAACTAGATACCTCGTGGATATACTGCGTTCGAAATGTATATGCCAAAGATGTAAACCAACACGAATTTTAGAAAAAAACAACTGTTATGCTTACATACAAAGTTCACTTTGTGCTACAACAACATATATTTAGACGTCTCCAGCACCAAAGCGAGCGAAATGCATTGCATTGCAGACAAATGGCATTTCGACAAGCGTTGACGATTATAGAAATCGCTAAAATGACATTAAATGTATGGAAATGACATTTCATTTCGATAGGTCACGTGACTTGGACTTGTCACTTTCATATATATATTTAAGGGATTCGATCTAGGATACCGCCTGTCAAAATGCCACATGTTGGGGGGCTGAACTTCAACAATCTTTCGCTACTTTGAGCGTGTTTTGCGTGTTCAGCGCGTTTACTATGATATCTTAAAGAAAAATTCGTTTTCAATGTCGAAGCGAGACGGCGCACTGTTCGCGCGTAGCGGCATCTCACTTCCACTGAAGCAACAGTCTTAGTTCAAGAGATCATAGTACATACACCAGACGTGCACATAGGACTGCGGCCACATAGCGTGTTGAAACAATGTATTTACGCAAGTTACTCTCAAACTAAACCTATACAATTCAACTTGAGCATTAACCTTTTAATTACATACCCTAATTAGTAACTCTGCAACGATTCAAAGGTTTACAAGACAGGATTTGAATGTATAAGGCTGGGAACTTGATATGATACTTTGAAGCGAAGCTGGATTACGTAATGGTTATTTTGAATTAGTGTAATTTACCCCCGTTTTCTAAATCGCTGCTCAAGTTAATCTATTGTCAAATTAACTGATCACGACTGTGATTGGTTGACCAAAAGACTAACAACCAATGATAGTGTTTAACATAAGGTTTGGCAGTGCCAGATGCCAGTGGCAGTGATTATACGTGATTACAAGTGGTTCTATTGCCTTCCAGTCAGGATCTGATGATGAGATCCCAGGGAAATAGAGGGCAATGCCTAATTTTTGTAGGCACTAATTACGTGCTTTAAGCTTTTATTGATTATCTTCTAATTTGAAATAATTAAAAACTGTTTTTTACATTTAAATGTAATTAATTAATAATATATGATAATGAACTCTAAAAATAGATTCAATATCAATAATTTAGATCTATACTTGTAAGCTTTTCACATTGTCTTATAAAATATTATATTGAATAAGTAAGATACAATGTCTGGTAACTTATAAATAGTCGAGACTGAAAAGCAGCTTTTCTGCCACATTAACTATTAAAATCAGCTTACAAACGGAGTTGGGAACGACGAGTAGATATCGTATCAGTTGTAGCCTGTAGGTATTGAGTATCTAAAGACATGCCAAAAGGATCCAGTTTCTTTGAAATAAAACTACTTTTTAACGGATTTTATCGCGGTTTTGTATTTGGATTTTAGTTCCCGACGTTTCGACGCGATTGCGTAAGTAAAAAGTAATTTAATTTTTTGGAATACAGGTTTTCTCACGATGTTTTCCTTCACCGATTGTCAATGATGTCTTAAAATAATTAAGAAAGTACATACAAGTTTGAAAATCACATTGGTACTTGCCTGTAATAAATAGAAAGTGTAAGAGATAGAAAATAATATAAAAATAATGATTTAACTTTTTTTTTGTAGTTTTACTGTGTTACCCAGTAAAATGGGTTGTGGAGGTCAGATAGGCAGTTGTTTCATGTAAAATACTGTACTCAGATGAATCCGGTAGGACTGGACGGCAACCACAACATAGCTTGGGAAAAGATTAGTCAGAAGAAGAATCGCCAGAGCCATTTTCAAAATATTCTGAGTTGTCCTATTTTTTATATTAAAACTAGCTGTCACCCGCGACTTTGTGTGTTTTAGTTTCAACTGTTTTCAATATTGCAACATTTTTCATTTATGCTCCGCTCCTTTTCTATATAATATTATATAGCTTATAGCCTTCCTTAATAAATGGGCTATCCAACACTGAAATAATCTTTCAAATCGGAACTACTTTCCTGAGATTAGCGCGTTCAAACAAACAAACAAACTCTTCAGGCTTTATATAATAGTAATAGATTATCGCTTGTTTAATATTGAAAAGGCAGTTTGTTACTCCTGTACCTGATAAATTTAGACCGTGTTGGTCTCCCTTCGGACAGGTCCGCAGCGACCCGTGTCCACCGGAAGCTCTCTCCGTTATAATGACAAGACTTACTTCCGTGACGCTCATATAATGGTTTTGTAATAACTATTGTTTCTGCCACCGTTAACAATTGTCCGACAGTTAGAAATGGACTAAAATTTTGTATCACAGCTCATAAATTATAACTATAATCAGTTTAACAGTCGTTTTGGGCAAGTGTTTGATAGTATTCGTGTGGTTGCAGGATCGAACCCGGGCTACCATTGCCAAGTTTTCGAAGTTTAGAACTTAAGATTGGAAACTGATTTCTGCCAGTCAACCTTTGGGTGTTGCAGAGACAAACCGAGGTAGATACGAGTATTAATATTAAATAAATAAATAAATAAATGTGGACAACATCACATACATTGCTCTGAAACAAAAGTAAGTAGCTAAAGCACTTGTGTTATGGAATCGGAGACAACGAAGGTACCACAAACACCTAAGCCCGAGCTAATGTGGAAAAGTGGTTTTCTACAATGACTTGTCCGGGGATCGAAGCCGAGACCACGAGCTGGCGACACCTTGAAAACCAGTGTGTACGCCACTCGACCACGGAGGTAGATCATATCGGTAAAGGTGTATTGAAAATTAGCTCTCTTAATATATACATTAGATCGAAATATTATCATAAAACACATAGGTATCTACATGAAGTTAAATATACATAATACATATAAATAAACTAGCTGTTGCCCGCGACTCTGCCTGCGTGGGTGTCGGTTATCGAGCCAAAAAGTAGCCTGTATCCTTTCTTGGGATTCAAACTTACCCAATACCAAGTTTCATCAAAATTGTTTCAATGGTTAAGCCGTGAAAGCGTCACATACAGACAGAGTTACTTTCGCATTTATAATATTAGTATTGATAAACATAATATCTATACAACATAAATACAAACTTAGGTTCTATTTCCATCAGCAGACAGAGTTGTCAGACTTGCTTTTGTAATAATATTATGCGTGATTTACCCATTGTCCGTTACCTTGTGCTCAATAGACAGACGAACAGACAGACATACGCAACACCACAACACAACAATATGTGGGAATCCATTACCTCATATATCTTCCACAGTATGCACAAAAAATCACAATGTAAAGAATAGTTGTAAACTAAATGATAGTGAAACCTAAGAAATAGGTATTACTAATCCACAAAGGGAGGTTCACATTTTATTTTTTATTGTCCAATACGTGTAGATTTGTAAAAAATATTAGACACGTATTTTTTCCTTTGTTACGTGACCAAAAACTTTAAAAACATTGTACATTGATTTGAAATGTCGCATGACCTCACGATGTGGTAAGTAAAGTTTTTTTGTAACATCGTGACGTAATTAGCCCCTACTCCTGAACTTTAATTCGGTTTCAATTTTAAGTTATTTTGAAAATTGTTTAATTATTCTAATTTACAGACTAAAAACATTTTGTCTTTTATACCCTGTCAATATCCGTATTCTAAACATATTTTGATGATTCTGTGTTAAAAGACTTGAGATTACAACCATTTTTATTACTTGTACATCTGATGAAAGAAAAATAAAGAATTAATTTACATGACATGACAAAACTTTGAAGTTAATTTAAGAGAAAAAAGGTTTATTTTCATAAAGGTATTTCTTGATGGTCGTTGAAAAAAAAAGAGAATGAATAGTTACTTACTAGCTGCTGTCCCCCGCGACTTTGTTCGCGTGTTTTAGTTTCAACGGTTTTTCATTTTTGCAACATTTTTCATTTATGCTCCGCTCCTATTGGTCGTAGCGTGATGTTATATAGCCTATAGCCTTCCTCAATAAACGGACTATCCAATACAAAAATAATTTTTCAATTCGAACCAGTAGTTCCTGAGATTAGCGCGTTCAAACTAACAAACAAAGAAACTCTTCAGCTTTATAATATTATAGTATAGATTATTCTTTGTTTAACTTTACGTGAGTGTATCAATACGAAATCAAATATATTGAGCAATCTGGTCATATTTGTGTAACGTAACGAATGTTTGATGTCTTACTTCATTAGTGGAGATCACTGATTGCCCTGTCTATATCTGTAGGTCTGTGGTATCGAATATAGAGTTGCAGAGAAATAGCATTGCATAGATCAGTCATCACCACCGCCGCCGCGTCAGCTCATGATTAGGGACTCCTATTGTGTCTGAACCTAGTCGGGCGATCCCGAGAATGTGCGTAAGTAAACCGTTTTGTTTTAAATAATTATGAATAATCCTCACAAAAGTTATTAAAGCCTTATATAGATACTAGAAGGTGTCCTGCTGTTTAAAACTACTACAAAATAATAAAAAGATATTTATTTAATGATTAGATGAAAACTAAACTGAATCTACAAATATTTATATTTTAAGTCAATGCATGTATTTATTTTTAATCAAAATTAATTCCCGAAAAGTACTTTACCAATTCCAATTTACTCGTAAACCTATTTCCACAAATGGACAATTACAATTATCCATTTTACTTTAATAATTTGTTCGCTATAGCAGGCAATTACAGTTTCCCGCCCGAATCCTATCTGTGTTACGCGTAATAGGCTTTAAAACGAAATACTCTCGATTTGTACACGATTTTCGCGCGGTCAGACCGGCCATAGTTGCACAAAGCCGGTCCCTAAGGCATAATGGGTAATCCTTTGCCTCGCTAATGAGTTGACGGCGGCCATCTTGCGTCGCTGACAGCTGTCACGATTCCCGCGTTTTGTCGTGAAACTTGACGTTTTTGGTTTGTAATTACTATAACTGTTTTGTATTTTATAAGCGAGGGTTTAATTTATGTAGCGTGACAGTTGTTATATCATTAAATATACAAGTTAAAATTAAGCTGTATTTTTTTATAAATATTGGACGCTGTTTTAAGGTATATAATATGGCTTTTAGATGATGAGCAGAAGTATTTGTCCGCCACGGTTAATTGGTCGTCAGCCGAGCGCCATCTTTTTATAGTCCTTAGTCCATAGACAAATTTAATGTTAAAATATTTTACAATCTCAAATTACTAAAGGGTACCAAAACGGTCAAGCGCGAGCGGCCACAATCGGACCGTTAAATAGGGCGGGAAATGAGATGGACAGATAACGGTTTTTTATAGTGAAATACACGGTTAACCCTCAAATGCATCATTTATTTCGAGTTTCGAGGAATGGGGTATAAATGTAATCTATACCTCTGATGTGAATTTATTGATTGCTTGGGTTATAAACAATATTATTTGAAACTACGTTATTATTGTACTGATGTAACGGGTTCGATTCAGGTCTAATAAATAATCATATATCAACTTTACATACTATATGTGAAATACACTTTATCTACTAAACCACTAAACCGAATTTGATAAAACATGTTATATTGCTGAATATAAACGCAGGCAAAGCCACTATCCAAAGCTAGTAACTAATATTATATTATGTTACATAATCCAAGTACGGCAACAGTTAATCTCCCAGCCATCTTAAACCCAATATCACTATAATATTCTATTCCATAATAAACTGTACCAAGAAGATTATTCATATTAAAAATTTCTTGTTTTTTTTTTGCCACAAAAAAGATTAGGCAGGTAAGGTATTAAAATTCACTTCCAACATCAAGCTATTTTCAACTTTATTCTGTAGGACATAGAGTTTAATTTCCTTTGGTTGGTTGTATTTAACCCACATGTCGCGACAGGTGGTCAGATCGACCCTTCCCTTTTATTGTAAAAATACCTTTTTTTCCTTTTTTGTTTTTTCTTTACCTTTCTTACGTATTTGGGTGGTTTTAGGGTGAGTGGCTAGTTTTATTTAAGTAACTAAAGTGTTTTAAATGTTGTAGAATTTAGGCTTTTATATATGCGAAAGTAACTGTTTTGTTTTGAAAGCTAAACTACGGAGACGATTTTAATTAATTTTAAATAGTAATTGATTTGTAATGTATCGATAATAATTATTGCTATCGACAGTCGAGAACAACGGCTTACGTGTGCTTTCCGAGGCCCAGAATATTCTTCTATATATTATCTGAATAAAAAAGAATGTATGTGAGTATGTATGTTCACCTAAAACTCGAGAATCGTAAGCCCAATTAATATAAAACTTTGCACACACATAAAGTGTGACATGACCACTCCGACGAACATAGTTACGAAAGTGCCGGATAGGTGGCGCTGGTGGCACTGATTTTTATCCGGTTCACCATCCACAGACAACCCGAAAATGAGCGACTTAAATTGCATAATTTATATAAATTCTGTTTAAAGATCTTTTATGAGATATCCTTAAAAAATTTCACTTATAATCCATATCAAAGCCATATAAAATATATGTTTTACAACGTTTCGTTTTGCATTCTCGTCAAATTCAAGGAGGTAACTATACTAATGATTCTCGACACGAATCAATAATAAAATAAGTAAGTACATATTAATTTATCTATTTTCTAATTTTCGGAAATCGGCATGTGTGTGACAAGCATTTCAAAACGCGGCCCGTGTGATACCGCACTGTAACTGCTCTTTTACACACACATAAAGACATTGCTTTCCGCAAAAGCAACGGGCATTTCTGTTCTTTGAAAGTGGTGTATTCTGAAATATTGTCAAACTTAAATAATTAAAAAAACAAGTATGTATTAATTATTGAGCAGGTATCGTAATTTTATTTGTTTAATTATGTCTTTCATAACAGCCTCCTGAAGTTTGACGAGAATGCAAAACGACACGTTTTACATCTCAAGTCAAGTAAACCATCTTTGATAAGGAGTTATTAATATTATGTTACTACTAACCCCCTAACTGTCAGATACGACAATTTTAATCCGATCAAACTTGGTTTAAAGTTAACTAATCGGGAGCCGCGGGCTACAGTTAAGTAGTATGGCAGATAACTGACGTTTATATGTTAAGTTTAAAATGAATATATTGGATAGGAGATACGAAGTTATAAGTATATGTCGGATCAAGGCATTGTGTAATTTCTGAGATCTGGTTTCGTCACTGATGATCATCAAAATTCTTAGGATATTCCCCAATGTCCTAGAAAGCTGAAAATTGGTATTTAAGCTATATATATAACTTGTAACTTAAATCCCCCAACCCCTTAAACTATGGTATGGGGATGAAAGTTTGTATATTTATTTATTTATTTTAATCATGGATCATGGATATAACCCGTAATTTTGAGCTAGAGGTCTGATTTGATATGAAAATTGATATTCGCTACTTCAAGAACTATTGTATAACAGAAAAGTAATATAAAGTGAATAAATTTTTCACCTTACGCTCATGTGAATGTAGCGGACCCAAGTCTGTCGAAGTAATGAAAATATGTGCCGGTGGGGTTACAGTACACCTAAGCCATGTGAGTGTGGCATCTTCCCCAAACAATGGCTTATTTCATGAGCTGCCCAGCATGTCCTACCACCTGCACTCGTGAGGACCTGTACAAGGCCACGGACAACGCTGTTTGCGTGGCTCAGTACTGGTCTGGGGAAATCTGACTGCTATTGATCGACTCGCTAAGAAGAAGAATGTAGCGAAATGGCCAAGCCACATATTTTGACTAAGGTGTACAGTTTGTGAAGTTGTAGGCCTTGTAGAGTTTGAAGCTGGGCTCTACATGAGATCTGATAACTTTTTGACAGCGAGTCATATGGTCTCGTCTTTGCAACATTTTACATGAAAATGTTTTTGGTTTGATGTAGTTTTCGTAAAGACTTTTATACAAGTTACAAAGATACCGATAGCATAATAATTTAGTTCGAGTTCAACAGAATAACTGCTATTGTCCTAATAATAAAATACACCACCAAAACTTGATATGCATTCTCCTAATAAAAACACTGAACTCCACCGGAATATTCATGACTCAAGCACTGGTTTACTTGCGCGCATAATTAGGTAGGGAGTTCGGTTCCCGGCTGAAGTAAGCCCCCTTTCACCCCCCTTAACTATGCAAGAACTTGTGTGGGATGTGGAGTTTCGAACAAGCTTGTCTTATGTTAGGTTGTAGATTTTAGGTTTAAAATAATAATACCTAAATAAAACTATAGACTTTAAGTGTCATTTAATTGAAAGTTTGGAAATAATATGTTTTTCCGATAAATCTTATATAAATATGAAAAATCAAAAAAGGTTTAGTTATTTAGAGCGACGATGCAATAGACGTATACACAGATATTAACCTATGTTAAATTCGTTCAAGGAATATGCAAATATACGTGTATATTTTTCTAATATTTAATAAAACGAATAATATTATTTGAAAATCCATACAAATATTATAAATGCAAAAGCAACTTTATCTGTCTGACTGTTACGTTTTTACGGCTTAATCGCTGAACCGATTTTGATGAAAGTTGGTATGGGGTAAGCTTGGATCATAAGAAAGGACATAGGCTACGATGGAAACCCACGCAGGCGGAACCGCGGACAATAACTATTAAGTAATACCTTCTAATGTCTATGTCAAGTATACTTAGAAATATACTTACTTAAATTTAAGCTCTTCGGTTAATAGGTATTTATTATTTATTAATAAAGTTGAACGTCAATATCTAGCATACACAAACATAAGTGTACGTATTTCAATTTAATTACAGAATGTTATTAACAAGCTGTTAATAATTAATTGTATCAAGTTTAGATATTTATGAAGTAATCAGAGAACCATAAATTATACTCAAAGATATTATCAAAATGGCAGCCTACCTCGAACGAACAAGATTTTAATTAGGTACATGATATCAGTGCAAATAGATGTATTTATTTATTTATGTAAAAAATATGAATGTTCTTAAAGATATTTGTAAGGAGTACCAAAATGAAACTTATTAGATAGGTATATAAATAAATAAAAAGACATTTATTGCTACAAAAAAAAAAACACGGTCTAGATATCAGTCTAAAGAATACAGTAGTAAATGATGGCTTAGCTTACCATATACAAAATTCCTATTTTTCAATTAATGAAGTTATACCTGAAAACAAAGAGAAACCATGATTATTATTGTAAACATCAAATTTTATACAATCTACGAGAAAATATCATAATGTGAAACTTTTAATTGATAATAAATAAATCAAATTTAAATCTCATTTATTTTAAATGTGGACAACATTACATGCATTGCTGTGAACCCAAAGTAAATAGCTTAAGCACTTGTGTTATGGAATCAGAAACAACAAAGGTACCAAAAACATGCAGACCCGAGACAATATAGTAAGTTTAGTGTAGTTTTTAACTACATTGACCCGTCTGGGGATCGAACCCCGGACCTCAAAGCTAGCAACACCTTGAAAATGTCGCCACTCGACCACAGAGGTCGTCAATTGATGGACGTTTGCAACTTACATAATCGGTAATACATAATCTATTATGACTTTGATTTTTATTGAATTTAATTTAAGTTAAAAAAACTATGAAGGTAGGTATTATGAACTCTTTGGTCCTACCTCATTAGAGTCCAAACACATATATTAGCAATACTGGTATTCGCAACAATGGCACACGTTTTTAGAAACTTACAATTCATATGCAAAGTTGCGGTCTGTGTCGGGCCACGAAAAAAGCGGAGCGAGTAGCGTTTTTATTTTAAAGCGCATTTATTATTTTTGTAAGGGTTATTGTAGATGTTGCGGTAAAACTGTTATTTTTGTATAGTAACATGAACAAGGTTCATTTTTTTTTTGTCACGTCGTCTTGGCTGGATATTCTCATGATATAGGTGTACACGCCAACTTCATCCGCGATCAGTACTACGGGCGAGCATCGCCGCTTAGGACAAACATTTGCTTGTGAGGCCAATGTTTGTTCCAAGTCTGGGTGATATTTAATAAATAATAATAAATGTGGACAACACCACATATGTACATTGCTCTGAACCCAAAGTAAGTAGCTAAAGCACTTGTGTTATAGAATTCAAAGACAATGAAAGTACCACAAACACCCAGACCCGAGACAATGTAGAAAAGGGGTTTTCTATATTGACCTGAGCGGATCGAACCCAGGACCTCAGAGCTGGCGACAACTTAAAAACCGGTGTGTATGCCACTCGACCACAGAGGTCGTCAATATTTGTGTCAATTTAAATGTTTTTAGATAGAAACCACTATTTTTAGATATCATTGAGTTTTTATATGCATAATATAATACTATATAATATATATAAAATAATACTTGGGCCCTTTTTGAGTGAAAGATTATAAGAAAACCATCAACGCTTTCACAGACCTTGAGAAGGTCAAAGAAACTATGCCTTAGAGTCAACCACCTGTCAAAGTGACCACATAATTATAATATAATGATTAATTATTCATATTCCGTCCCGGCACTACATAGCTAGCGATACTTGTCACTCGGCCATTGTTCTTAACGTGGGGCCAGGAAATACGCGAGTCTATGAGTCGCAGCGATTTCTGTGGTTCCAAATTTTAACCGCAACGCAGAAAGAGAAGTGTGGATTTATCGATGGGTGAACCACTGTACAGGCATATTTATTTGAAAAAATGTATGTCTATGTGTTTCGATATTTTAGGGCAATATAAGGTTTTAAGATCTTGAGATCTCGAGATTTGGACAGATTCCTCCAAGGAATAAAAATGTAAACTATAGAGTGCGCCTACAGAGTATGAACTGTGAATTCTAGTATAAACAAGCGTCGTCGTAAAATTAGTATCAAAACGGAGCGCACCGTTTTATTAAAACTATCTCAAAACATAATATTACTCTAATAATTTTGGAATCGTCGATATTTTCGCATATAAACGTCTGTCGTCATAAATCAGTAAACGAGCGTAGTACTTTTAGCTAAAAATGTGCTTTCGCTTGACTTAAGTGGCTACTAGCGATGCGCACGCTCTATGCTTGTCTATGATTACTCTAAGCTCAATACTTATCCGTTTATTTTATCTGTGACATAATTGTCTATGTCGCTGATCATAACTTTTTTTGTCATTACGGACTCTACCATCACATTAGACAGACGCTAAAAGCATTCAGCTTATCTCGAGCACATAGAAGCCGAGCTGCCCTGATGGCTATACAAGTTTCCGCACGCGTCTCCGCCCGCAAATTTAATCTTATCTTACTGCCTGCGTAGCCTTTACCCAAGCTATGTTGGGGTCGACTGTATTTTACATGGAGCGACTGCCTATCTGACCTCCACAACACATTTTACTGGGTCACACTATCCAAAAGTAAGACTGGTTGTCAGAATTATAATTACTTAACACCTGTCAAAGATCAACGTATGACAGTCGGGACCAACGGCTGAACGTGCCTTCCGAGGCACGGAGGAGTCTCGGTATGTTTACAAGTGATCACCCATCCACGGACCAACCACGGCGAGCGCGGATTCACTTGTGTTCTCGGTCAAACCGTACGGTTTACACTTAGCCACGAGCACCTTGTACTAACTTACTAATATTATATATGTGAAAGTTTGAATGGATGGATTTGTTACTTAATAATCACGACAAAACGGCTGAACGGTTTTAAATGAAATGTGGTACATAGATAGTTTATTACCTGGAATAGCGCATAGATTACTTATCATTATCTCAATTTTTCATTTTCACTTCATCAGATTTTCTCAAAACAACTTTATCAAATAGTATACATAACTCTGCAGTTCCAATAATTATTTTCACTTTTTCGTCATAAATATGCCGCGAGCGAACCCGGTAGCGTTAACGATGTGTCAATGGAGGCTTTTAATTAAAAATTCCAATGTACTATGATAGTCGTGTCTGGCTGGCTTTCAACGTATTATTTCAGATTATTTCGAGATCGTAGACAGATGTATGTAGTTTTAATTACGAAATCGATTAATGGAATGGTTTTATTTGGTGTTTTTTGTGTACAAACGGCAAATTATATAGGTTTGCAGGCCACACTAACATTTTATATCATACTAGCTGCTTCCTGCGGCTCCGCCCGCGTAGCTACAGCTTAAACTTCATTATAGTTCAAACAGTACGGTTTACACTTAACCGAGCCTCTCAAAATGTAAAAATACTAAACAATAAAATATATTTATTTGATGAGTAAACAAGCTTTAAGTTTAACTGGCGCTTTGCCAAACGATAAAAGGTGTATTGACTTATCAATAAGTGGTAGAATGTATTTATTTAGTACTTCATATACAGTATGTAACAAAAACCCTGTCCGATCCAACAAAGGCGTATTCCTGGTTCAACATACGTACTAGAAAAAAAATGTCTCGCTCAAGCGGCTTCTTTGATACAAAACTGTAAGTAGTACCTATACGTGAACTTTGTCGAACGATCAGTGTTACCTTTAATCAGTTTTATTTTAATTTAATAATATTCACCGGGGAAAAATAATAATCTCAAATCCATTCAATAGTTACGGATATGTGTACGCAGTACGATGCCGAATAATACTCATAAGGATCGGACAGGGTTTTGTTGCATGCTGTAGATAAATGTTAAGTCTGCATATAGACGGTTAAACATAACTGTTTTAATGTTTATACTAATATTTAACTCCGTGTCTAAAGACTTCCATGGTCGAGTAGCGTAGGCATCGTTTTTTAATGTGTCGCTAGCTCTAAGGTCCCGGGTTCGATCTCCGGAAGGGTCATATAGAAAACCACTTTTCTACATTGTCTCGTGTTTGGGTTTTTGTTGTACCTTCGTTGTCTCTGGATTCCATAACACCATAGCTACTTACTTTGGACTCAGAGCAATGTATGTGATGTTGTCCACATTTATTATTATTACTTTAAAAGTTAATACTATGTTAACTTTAACATTTCCTCATATAAGAAATACTCTATATTTTAATCAAGGTTAAAAACCATATTTTTGCCCAATTCCAGGATATACCAAAGCTCAGTTATTGGTTATAATACCAGTTTCCTATATTCAAAAACCGTTTTGCTAACGGACGGTAGCAATTTCTAAACAAAACGAAGACAATTCTACCGTCCGATGTTTTAATATAGAAACTGCCTGTAATCATTATATACCATAGCAAGGCTAGGTTGTCAGATTTTTTTTTTAAATCTTTATTTATTACTGAGCGTTTAATATAAATTATGCCACCCTCATCGTGGCCACATTTATACAATTTTAAACATAAATAACAGTGCTTAATTAACTTAACCTATTTAAACTATTTCTACGTCTAAGACTTGACATGACACCATTATAAAGTAACCTGGCAACCTCAGATCTTGGTAATGACTTAACGACTGTCAAAGATCAACGTATGACAGTCGGGACCAAATTGAAATTACTAATGTGCTTTCCAATGCTCAGAAGAGTATTTGTTTGAAATGGTCACCCATCCAAAAACGTACCGCGGTAAGGATAGATACTTAAATATAGAGTAGATATAACGTTAGCTACGAACGCTTTTTAATATAAATACATTCTATCTCTTAAAGGGAATTTTATAAAGCACATTGCTTTCAGAGTAGTTTTCTTTCAAGTATCTCAGACGGTTATATACTATTACATGTACATTATGTAGTATATAGAACTGTCTGCGGCCCAAGGTCATCGCTCGCTCAGTCGTTGCACCCAGACGGCAATCAAAGGTTAGCAAAAAGGGTTTAATACTTTTTAAAACTATATTAAATTACTAGCTAAAACAACTAAAATTCACTGTGGTTTTCTTTGATTAAGTAACATAAAAAGAGATCATTTAGGTTTCATACGAAGTTGCGCCCAAAATCGCCATTAAAAGAGTTTTTAATCTGTTCGGGACATGATTTTAAGCATTTAGTACTATGGCACCACTATTTTAGCGGCTATATAAGTTCAAAAATCAAATTTCTCGTACATTTGAAAAAGTTCATAATTTGTTTGGGACATAATTTTAAGCACAGGTACTTTAGCACCAAAATATGGAACCATAATTGTAGCGACTAATAATTCAATAGTCAGACTTAAAATCCATAGTAACAAATGCTATGCCCTATGGTCTTCCTAACACAGGTATTGCTTTTACTTAAAAAGAAGGTCCCTCCCTATGTAAGATTTATTGTAAAAGTTGAACATGTTTTAATAAAACAGTTTATTTTTCTTTTTTTTTCCCGCGAGTCAAAAGTCCACTAGGGTCGCCAGTCTCACATCAGGTCTATCTGTCAATTTCCACCAATCAAAAGCCAGAAGCTTGTCTCTCATTGGTAGAGATTGACATACACACATGACACGACACTTGCAACCCTTACGGGTCATTGACGTCGTAAGTCGTCGCCATTAAGGGTCATACTTTCTCTGTCACTTTAAGGGACAGATAGACGTTTAAGAACGTCTTAAAGTTGAGTTGCGTTTGATTATTCATGGGTTATACCACTTCCATATCTTTAGTAAATACACGTATTTTGGGCTGGCCGTGTTTGGCAAAACTCCAGCGATCTTGTATCGCACTTGAATTTGATGCTAAATATGGATATTGAAGCGGTTTGAATATAATTACAGACAGTTCTAAAGTGTAGGTGCTCAGCTGGTTAAAAGCTTATGGTTTAAAAAGAATAAAAAAACTATAATTGGAAATTTTATTAAAAATTGAAATTTGTCCCCAATTTCATGGTATTTTTTACTCGAAATTCTAAAATATTCGGCTAGAAAATACTCTAGCCTAAGTTACTCCTTATATAGTCAGTTACCTGCCTGTAAAATCTTATCAAAATCACTCCTGCCGTTTTGAAGATAACCCGGTACATACAGACAGATAAACAGTCCACAATTTTAGACATACATATCTTACAAATAAGTTCATGAGCTTACGAAAAAAAAATACGACATTAAAATTAACAGAAATTTCAATTTTATTTGTTTTGATGACTAGCACCACGTCCATAGTTTTACGAAAATATACTTTGATGGCAGTAGCCTCCTACACTCAAACCACACTTAACTTTAACACGCTCTTAAACGTCAATCTGACATTTCACTTTAAAGTGACAGAGATAGCATGAGACATCGCGCACATTCATAGGTCTTCAAAAACGGCTTCTAAATCAGTGTAAACAGTTATTCAATTGTTGACTGACCCAGGAACCGAACATGCATCGAATCGGTCACTACTATTGACAATTTGTCATAGTTTTAAACAATGCAGTTTTATTTCAATGTCAAATTCAAAGCATATTGTTTAAAGGTCATTATCATTAACAAATAACTGTAGGTAGTAGAGTTGTTTATAGGTTGGATTTGTGTGTTAGTCACAGGTTCAAACCAAAACTACTAATATATCTTTTTAAGTGTACTGTCTTTGTTTTAAGTTATTTTTAGGACACCACTGTCTGATTCAGGAAAACATCACTTGGAGATCAAATCAGTGTGGTGATCATTGCTTGTTTAACGAAACTTCATGGGAGTTAATTATTTTACGGTCATAGAAGAAGCATTTGACATATTTTGTATATTATGTTTTCAACATTCTACGAAAATCTCTTAGTATCTCTAAATACAGAAAAAAATTGAAGCTAATTTTATTCAACTTCAATCTCCCTGGCAGGAAAACCACTTTCAAATAATATGTTCATTAATGTCGGGTAAATCAGCCGAAATAATCATTGAAAAAGTATTTCCATTCATCTCGGTTTCGATCTCACAATCCATAGTACACGAGGCAATAGTAATCCCATTGAGCTACCAAGACAGTTACATGAAAACATGAAATAAGGTTTTATAAAACATTTTATCAATCGCATTCACTTCGCTCGCATGTGTGTTGCAACTCATGTTTTGTGCTTATGTTAAGGGTTGTCACGGCTGTTAACCGACTTTGACAATAAAGGATTTGTATATCATAGGCGTATCATGAATGTGTGTTTGTAAAAAGTGTAAGTTTATGTGAAAACTAGGGGCAGTGTTATGTGTAATTGTGCACGTCCGGAGAACTAATAGTCATTTAGTTTGAGTTTATGGAATATCCGGAGACTTGACCCATGATAAACTAACCCTATGTTTTCAAATGTAAATTTTCTATAACATTTATTTAAAAGACTTTAAAAGATTTATTAAATTTACAAAATGCATAAACAATCTCACTAAATCAGTATTCAATCGCACAGGGCTTCAAGGCCCTGTGCGATTGAATACTTACAACTGGGTCAAAACCCATTTTTCAATGCCACAAACTCTTTAAATTCAAATTAGGTCAACATTTATTTTGCATGCATTTTGTGACTTACAAGCAAAAGTTATTAATTCTTATAATTGACAGCCCTGCGCATCTGTCTGTGGCATGCCGCTACGCTCCAAATAGCAACCGACGTCGCGCGTCGCGACTAACTCACAAGCCGAATTTATTCTTACGGCAGTACATAGTCGTGCCTTAGCCTCAAAATATTTAAAATGGCGCGCCTTTCTGACGTTCGATAATGGCAGCCATTTTGGAAATTTGAATTTTATTCCTTTGTGTTGTTTGGGAATGTTTTTGATGGTTTTTAGGCTATTTTTGGATGTAAAAACCTTTTAGGTCCAAATAGTGAACTATGTTAAAAAAATTCCTTATGTATGTGCCTATTTTTGATAGTTTAGGAGATATGAATATTTATTTTTATTTTTGGGAATATTCATCGGAGTTCAAATTTGCAACGTATTTTTTCTACAATCTCTTCTATTTCTAAAAGCTACGCTTATTTAAGCTTTTGATCAGGTTTAGGTCGTTTTGATATTTTACTATAGTTATAAAAGGTTTTCCTGGTTGTCAAGATGGCCGAGAAATGAATAAAGTTCCACACAAAAACTAGTCATCGTGAACGTTGCTGACTTAGTTAGTTTTTCTATTGTTCTGGCTAGAGCCCGTATGGTGTCGCCAAAAGTCCGGTGAAGCAATCAAAGCCCGTGCTTGGGACAAAATTGCGGAAGACCTCTTCCAAAAAATAACGTACGATTATAGACGGCGTACAGTGCTCCAAAAATGAAACTAAAACGAGGGTGCTGAAATTGAAATTGGGTGTAGATCTTTTTCTTTATTAAGGGCTGAGAACGCCAGATAATTTTATCCGAGGAATCATTTTGAATTTTTGACTGTTCCGCCATACAAAATCTGCCAGACATTAATTTTATTAATAAATAAATATTTTTCATACCACGAATAAAAAACATTTGTAATTCTTTTCTTATTCCATATTTTAATATTTTTTCTACGATTCACAAAATTCTGACAGCTTTCTTACATTATTTGTCCACGTTTATTTGCGTTTGTCTATTATTTTCTGGTTTAAGGTTTACACGAAATTTTAAATCTTCGAAACTTTTTAAAATCTGAAGCTACAGGCTGGCAAGGTTCCAGGCCTTATAACAAAATAATATGAAACCTCTTATTACTGAACAAGCAATACATTATCTTCTTGGCTGCAGTCCAAGTTATCAACAGGTTAGGTCATTACACTCATTTCAGATGAACTCTGAAGTCTGAAGGTTAAATGAAAACTTAGTGTCTTGAGGCAGGTCAGGGTTTTTGAAATTGAATAATAGATGGCGCTGTTTTCAAATTTCAAACTTTTTGAACTCAAACAAAGAAAAGTTTTAGTAAATGATTTTTGATGAAATAAATTTTGATAGTTATATTTTAGGCGCGAAATATAAACATATTAATGGTTTAGTACGTTTACTAATACCATAGCAATGATATCAGAAAATTTAGCATAAACTAAAGTTCACTTAACTGGCAGCTTAATATTCCATGATTGCATGTTTGTTTATAACTGAAAGGTAATCTAGACGGTTATCTATTTAACTTATCTTCTTGTACTTTCTAACCAAACGTCGAGTAAAGGTATACGGTTACTTTTAAGAGTTTTGTACCTAAAGGGTTCTAACGGGACTCTATTACTAAGCCTTAGTTGTCCGTCCGTTCGTCTGTTCGTTCTCATGAACCCTTATAGCCAGAGTTGACATTTTTACACAGTGTGTATTTCTGTTGCCATTATAACAATAAATAATGCAAATGGGTTTTTCTACTAGAAACTTATATTGTTTGCTAGATATCAAGAATATCAACAGGTAGACGCTGAAATTGCTCGAAGATTTTATATAGCTTTATTGGATAATAATTAAATGGGGTCCCTATAAAATTGCCATTGTATTATATTGTTTCATGTAATGTTCTTCCAATTTTTAGCGATATTTTATTCCATACTTAATCAACAACTTTTCAAATAATTGTATATGTAATAATTGTATGTAGATCACTCTAAAATTAACACCGTTGGGAAATTCAGTCGTAATAATATAACTTCCCCAACGGTAATTGTTGCATTAATTACAAAAGTATCTGAAAACTAGTGCAGGCTTGAGTTAGGAATTGTGGAAATCTACACTTGAGAGCAATAAAATCGCACACCTTGACTTTTTTTTGTTAAGGCAGTTTTTTTTTCATTAATCTTAATTAAAATTAAAAAAAACACACACTTATTGAAAGCCTACCTCATTACCTTTCTAATGATATCAAATACAGTGTAAAAAATACCCATAAGAGGGTTTACGGCTCAAAACTCAACAAGCGGGTAAAATTACCCAATTTTGCTTAAGAAATAATGAAAATCAAACTCAAAATTCATGACTAAATTGTTTATTAATAAGGTGTATTCCCTCCCCTAGCCTTAATTACAGCTCTTAATCGGTTTTTCATGGACCGTATTAATTTTACCATGAAATCTTGTGGTATAGCGTTCCACTCCTCTTCAATGGCAAGTTGAAGCTCTAGGAGTCGCGTAGGAGCAGGGCTTCTTGCTCGAACTCTTCTTTTTAGCTCATCCCAGACATGCTCAATCGGATTGAGATCAGGACTACGAGCTGGCCACTCCATCGCGGTGATTCCAACGTCTTCCATGTAGTCGCAAACTGTTCTAGCGACATGCGGTCTGGCGTTGTCGTGCATTAGAAGAAAATCTTCTCCCATAAGCCACGCAAGAGGCCTCACATGTCCTTCGAGCACTTCTTCAACGTATCGTGCAGCCGTCAAACCTCTCGATCTCGGGCCGGTATTCGCCCCAGTGATGAATACAATGTCAGTTTTAGTGTCCAACATTATGCCACCCCAAAACATACACGATCCACCGCCAAAAGCCACGCGTTTGCTTATGCAGCATTGTGAAAATCGCTCTGATGACCTTCTATAGACCCTAGAGCGTCCATCATGACCATGTAATGTCATTCTGCACTCATCAGAGAACATAACAGACCGCCATTGGTCATACGTCCAATTTAAATGTTCCCTGGCAAATTGTAGTCGGGCTTGTCGGTGAGCTGTGGTCAATTTGGGACTTTTACAATTTGCTGGGCGATGTGAAGTCAGTCCTGCTTCACCAAGTCTTCTTCTGACTGTCCACCGACTTATACTGACATTGCGAACTTCTCGAAGCTCTTGTCCCAGTTGAACCGCATTCAGTTGCCGATTTCTTAAAGACCTCGACACAAGAAAGCGGTCATCACGCTCTGATGTTCTGCGTCGCCGGCCAGATCCTGGTCGCCGAATGTAGCCACCGGTCTCTTGATACCTCTGGTACACACGACGAACAGAGTAGCGGCTCAAATTTAGTCGTCGAGCAACTTCACTTTGATTATGGCCTGCTTCGAGCAAGGCAATAACTTGAGCGGCTTCTGCGGGAGTGGTATCCATATTTTTCCGTATGCTTTCAGTAGAGATGTTATCACGTTGACCTTCGGTATGTAACTGATTAAAAATCCAAAAAAACCGACCCTTTTATACTGCGGGTAAGGGGTGCAAGTAGTGACAATGCTAACTGGTGAATTCGGCTAATTTGGTTTACGGCTGGTTTCTGTAAGTTACGTGAAGGTCAATGATTTTAATTTTGTGTTTTTTTAAAGCTAAGCTTGTATTCTTTAATTTTGCCTAATGATTTGTACTCAATATCTTTAGATTTAAGAAAAAAATCAGTAATAAACCAAATTACAAGGGGTGTGCGATTTTATTGCTCTCAAGTGTAGTTTACAACTCAAAAGGCTTTAAGGATGAGAATTCAGAATGTGTTAAAATATCGATAAAAATCTAAAATAAATCAATAAAAATTAAGGTTGTCGATAAAAGGGTTTGTATTGAAAAAGGCGTACTATCTACTTTAGTAAGATATACTGTAGATAATTTGGGTTTAATAGAATCTCAAGCAATCAGAAAATCAAAATCAATTAGGTAGGTATTTAACTTTCAAAAGATTAAAAGGTTACACATTAGGATAAGAAGAACCATATCAAACGAAAAACCCGCTTCACCATTGGTCCATTCGTTAGGGAGCTACAATTCCACAGACTGATACACTAAAACACGTACGCGAAACTTTCAACACATTACTTTTGTGTCAGAGTTTAAAAAAACAAGCTAAAAAAGTCAAGCTATCTATCGTTACGTAAATTCCATTGAACACAAAAATCATCCAAAATGGCGGGCGTCACAGACAATTACTACATAATGCGAATATTCGCGACTATTGTGTGTCGTAGCGAATTGATTTTACGTCTGACATACAATTTATTGTGGCTCACGGAAGATATACTTCGTAGATTATTTGTTGTCTTATTGAGATAAGGTGTCTTCTAGGTGAAAAGATAACGCGCGCTAAATTGAGACAAGATTCACCTCCGGTAACTATTTTTTTCTTTTTGTAATTTAATAATCCTATTAGGCTTGAGTCTATTATATATGATTTTACAGAGAAAACAACGACTTTTTCTTTTTTTACAACTTTTATTACATCTTAAAGTCGAAGTAAATGATACTTAGAAATGTTTAAGTGTGCCATTCGCCAAAAAGTGATACGTACAGTTTATGAAGTAAAAAAAAACTGTAAATTTGGTTATTAAAAAAGTTTGAGAGATTTAAAATAAAATTGTATCGACAAATTTTATGTGACATCACTACTAGGCCCGGAATCTTGCCACATTGCCAACCTGTAAATTCGGTATTAAAAAAGTTTAGAGGATTTAAAATAAAAATTGTATCGATAAATCTTAAGTAACATCACTACACATCCACAATAGTTCTGATGAAAACCCTAGTGTTGAATTTATCGCGCAGCCGCAAATTGTGCCAATTTACCCGTTTGTCACGCCTTAACTGAACGATAAGAACGCTACACTTTAACTGGTTAGTTAACTTTAACTCTCACTCGTAGTTTACAGTCTGTGTAACTGTGGTTTCAAATTCAATTTTCGGATTTATAATTGAATTTCACTACAGCTGCGTCTCGCGAATCCCGTTTTTTTTTATTATATCTTATTTGTTAATCCAAGTTATAAACTGAATATGGGCGATTTATTTTTTAATTTTTCTCTATCCTTATCCGGCCTGAAGGTAGCTGGGTCGGGCTGGATGCGGAAAGCAGAGGACCCGGTGTTGTGGCGCAATTAGGCAGAGGCCTATGTTCCGCAGTGGACTGCGACAGGTTAAGCTGATTAATTGATTGAATTGTGACAAAGCACTTTTGAAAGGCCAATATTACACTACAAGAATAATTATTTATTAAGAAAAAAAAATACATAGAGACGTTGTGACAGATAGAAAAACCGGCCAAGTGCAAGTCGGAGTCGCTCATTAAAGGTTCTGTACCATTTTAATGGAGCCCCCTTTCATTTTTAATTTATTCGTAAGTATTATTTGTTTTTACAGCGTCAACAGAAATTAAATTTTCACACTGTGAAAATGTCAACTCTCTAGATATTACATTTCAGGAGATACAGCCCGCTGAAACACAAGACAGACGGACGGACGGAAAGACAGACGGTCGGACGGACAGACGGTCGAACGGACAGACGGACGGACAGACAGACAGACAGCGAAGGTTTAGTAATAGGGTCGGTCCGAAACCGTAAACACCAAAGTCGGTTTAATATTGTTATAAATAATTGTGTTATCTCAAGTCAAGCACCCGTCTCGGCGGCCACAAATTAGAAGGGTGAACTTCGTCTACATCTTAACAGACACCTCAAACGCTTTCCTTGGGAACAAACTTGCTTTCCCAGAATTATGACGACGATGTACTCAACCGTTTACTAATGTAAATTGGAATACACAAGGAAATGTAATACAGTAGAACCATTCCGTTTGACCATGTATACTTAGTATGTTTATCTTAAGGAATTGCTTCTAATATTGATTTTATGACGTCATGTAACATGATTGATCTATACTAATATTATAAAGCTGAAAAGTTTGTTTGTTTGTTTGTTTGAACGCGCTAATCTCGGGAACTACTGGTTCGAATTGAAAATTCTTTTTGAATTGGATAGTCCGTTTATTGAGGAAGGCTATAGGCTATATAACATCACGCTACGACCAATAGGAGCGGAGCATAATTGAAAAATGTTGCATAATGAAAAACCGTTGAAACTAAAACACGCGGACAAAGTCGCCGGGGACAGCTAGTTAAAAATAAATGTAAAAAGGAAACGACTTGAATAAAATTTATATTGGACCACTGAAGAATACCCTATAGATGACAGAAATCATTTTTAAAATCGATCCGCAAACATAACAATAAAAATAGACCTTCGAATTGAAAACCTCCTTTTGAGATGGTTTAAAAAAGTTTTTTTATGGTAAATTCGCCTGTGTACAATCTTTTATTAGTTTTGTAATGCGTCAGCTGTCACACCCCACCAACAAACTATGGAGTTTGACATATTTGACATTTACGGACATCACGTGCGAATAGCGCCTCTGGCGGAGAAATAGATAACTGTAGCCCTTATTGCACTCTCTATCCTTTGCCTTACGATACCTAAATACGTGTGGTCTACCTCGATACCATCCTTGTTGAGAAATACTGTGACAATTTGAATGAAATAAAAACGAGTGTGCTTTAGACCACACGACTGAAGTAAAACTTCTTTATATACGAAACGTAACTGGCTATGAGAGAAAGAGAAATAAAATAAGTGCTTGCACCTCTTTCTCTTGCCCCTACAGTAATATACGAAACGCAACACTCTCTCTATCTTCACTAACTTATACCTCTCTCTCAACGTTCGCCTCGCCCGATCACACTTTTCGTAACGCTCTCGTCACGCATTCACCAGCTCACTCCCTAGTCAAGCGTGCGTAAAGAAGTTTTACGTTAACAAGTGAACCTTCTGACTGTATCTGTGTCGTGTCCAACATATGTGAAACTCAATTTAGTGTAGTGACAATCCTACATTACACAACTCAATTATACAAAAGACATACATCGCGCTTGTTAGCGGGGAAGACAGGGGTTGTAAACTGTTTTAATATAACGTACTATATTCGTAAGGTTGAATATAATAATAATACAATCAGGGCAGGGCAAAGGACAACTCACACACGGTCATCTGACCCCAAACTAGGAACAGCCTGTATTATAGCAAACGAACAACTGATAAACATACTTATATATTTCTAAATACGTACATGTTATAGACTAGCTGTCCCCCGCGACTTTGTTCGCGTGTTTTAGTTTCAACGGTTTTTCATTTTTGCAACATTTTTCATTTATGATCCGCTCCTATTGGTCGTAGCGTGATGTAATATAGCCTATAGCCTTCCTCAATAAACGGACTATCCAATACAAAAAGAATTTTTCAATTCGAGCAGTAGTTCCTGAGATAAGCGCGTTCAAACAAACAAACTCTTCAGCTTTATAATATTAAGTATAGATAAATAAAATACACAAAGATTTGTCCTGGGTGAGTATCTAACCTAGCACCGGTTTAGCAGTCAGGTTGGTTCACTAACCACTAGACCAACAGGTCAAATATATACCAGTTGATGTGTTGTGTTTGTCAGACAGACAGTCGCTCTATAACATACTGTTGCTCAGCTGTCGGTGAGACTGGAAGCCGAACACTACATAGCTAGGATAGCAGAACTAGAACTGATTAAAGCAATAATGGCTTCTATTCTATTACAGAAACTGCTGGAAAACCTTCACAAACTTTCTAGAAAAGTCTGTATCAGTATTTTCGCTCCATTTTTCCATGTAAAAACAAATGGTTGTCCATTTATTAGTGAGTCAAATTGCTGTTGTATTTAGTGAGGTGTGAAGTGGCGCCCTCTGTAATGACGACGAGACTGCACGTAGTGACACGGGTCCATTGTCGTACGGTACGGTACAAAGAAATTATATTTAACTAGCTGTCCCTCGCGACTTTGTCCGCGTGTTTTGGTTTCAACGGTTTTTCATTTTTTCCGCAGCGTAATGTTATATAGCTTATAGCCTTCCTCAATCCAACACTGAAAGATTTTTTTTAATCGGACTAGTAGTTCTTGAGATTAGCGCGTTCAAACAAATAAACAAACAAACTCTTTAGCTTTATATATTAGTACTAGTATAAGATTAAGTATTATGGTGACGAATGGAATTAAAAAACTATTTAAATACATACAAAGCTGATTTATTTTTCTTCCTGCCCAGTTATTGGGATCTCTGTACAAGTCAAGGAGTACTCTCTGTTCCATCACTCTCATAGTCCGATGGGACGGCAGACCAACACGACTGGAGAGAGATCAGGCGCAGGACCAACGGCCTTACGTGCTTGGCAAGGCACGGGGTATAAACACTGCTACACTTCCTGATTCCAAACTCTACTGTGTATTTCTCAACAAAAAAATTGTTGTTAAGTCGGCTATCAGTATCGGTATCACGTAAAACTGATGATAATTTTACGTGATACCGTCACAAGCCGAACGCTTAGGCCGATCGTGCCTCTCTATCACTCGTTCCGCGCTCTCGCTTGCACGCTCGGCTCAGGCGGAACGTGACACTTTTTCGTGCGAACAGTCAACGTTCATCGATTAATAAGACGTTTTCTCGTCAAAAACCAAGGTTCGATTTTTGGACCTAACCTAGATTCGAACCCGAGATCTCAAATATCAAAATACTTAAAAGAAAATGTGTCGTATCGTATTAACAATGGAAACAATCTCACTTACATTTAACGAAGGAGAAAATTCCATAGTACACAGTCGATAAGTCTACAGTTGCCTGTCTCTTGTTCTTTTAAATGTAAATGAATTAGTTAATGTTTGTTTTGCAAGTCCATGGACATCTCCTACTCTTGGGCGGACTTCAAAGTATAATATAAAAGTCCTTGAGTACTTTCATATTATTTTTACTCGATTGAAAAGGACATATTACCCTGCTTTTTTTATAATTACAGATTTTAAGTAAACTGCAGATATTAGCCATTACTAGCAACCCGTCCGGGCTTTGCACGGGTAGACGAAACATTAATTTATTATACACACAAACATTCTTCTTTAATCACTCTTTCCAATGGTGGAAACCATATTAAAATCTATTCAGTAGTTTTGAACAGACAGACAGACGCGGCGAGGGAGTTTGTATTATAATATGTATAGATTATAATATTATGCTGTTATATTTTTCAGTCACTTGCATTTTAGTATGTTAACCGATTAAAAAGGATGAAGTACCTACCTATTGTTTTTTTTTTAATTGTCTAGATTATGCACCAGGGGTCGTCCCATGACCAAATTCGAGCCCACGGGAAAAATATGGGAAAAATAATTTATTTTTTTAAATCGATTTCAAAACCAAAGCACCAAGTGGTATTTGAAGGTACTACAAACAAATTATTATTAAAAAAAAACTACTACTACTAAAACGATTTTTTTTCCACTGCATTAAACTACAAACGATTATATTTAAGAAAAAACTACTAAATTTAAGTTTGGAAAAAAACCGGGTGCTGATTTTTTTTCAAAGATCTTTAATTTTTCTCGAACCATCGAAAATAATGTTACTACAATCAAAATACCTAAATCTATAAGAATAAAAGTAAACGATTTTGTAAAGTCGGGTGCCAAGTTGACAGAGTCATGTCAAGTGTACAATTAAAATAATTTGTTGTTCTTTTTATTTAATATTTTTGTTTGTTTTCTTTTCATGTTCATTTATTATAATTATTATGTTAGTTAATAAGCAGTTGTGTGCGCCTTTTGTTGAACATGTTTTTTTTTTTTAATTTTCCTTTCTAAACGGACGATCTAAACACAAGCAAGTGCCAAAAAAACTTCGATCACAAAACACGTAGGTCACCAATCATCCTTCATAAATAATGGCGGCCATTTTCAATCTGATATACTTTTATCACGTATGCGTCATGTCGCGGATACGACGTCATATTACTTATGTCAGTGAGCCGGGTGTGAAATGATGTATGAAGGGGTTCGATGCCCGATTTTTTTTGTAAAAGGTTTGATATTTTTGGGGGTTAGAAGAATTGTTATAATATCTTGAAACCACGAGCTCCTTAGCAGAGCCTGTATTATGACAACCAGACAACTGATAATCATACTTATATAAGTATTATTATCAGTTGTCTATATTTCTGAATACATACATACATATTATAGATAAATAAATCCCACCAAAAACATTTTCATGTAAAATGTTGCCAAGACGAGCCCATATGACTCGCACTGTCAAAAAGTTATCAGATCTCATGTAGAGCCAAGCTTCTAACACTACACGCCCTAACTCTACAAGGCCTAACTTCACAAACTCTACACCTTAGTCAAAATATGTGGCTTGGCCATTTCGCTACATTCACATCGGCGTAAGGTGAAAAATTAATTCACTGTTCATTACTTTTGTGTTATACAATAGTTCTTGTAGTAACGAACGGCCAAGCCACATATTTTGACTAAGGTGTAGAGTTTGTGAAGTTAGGCCTTGTAGAGTTAGGGCGTGTAGTGTTAGAAGCTTGGCTCTACATGAGATCTGATAACTTTTTGACAGTGCGAGTCATATGGGCTCGTCTTGGCAACATTTTACATGAAAATGTTTTTGGTGGGATTTCATTTCTTTTTGTAAGGAGACGTTCGCAACACTTCTATTCATTCATATTTATATGAATTAATAGAAGTGATATATATGATCTGATCTGAAGTATATGTCTCAATATATGTCGATTAATTTTTTTTTTTTTTTTTTTACAAGGAGTACCTGTACATATATAATATATATCTAGGGGAACCAAGTTTTAGATTATTAGATTAGACCTCTAGCGTCATCAAAATTTAATTTAAAATTACAGGTCTCATACAAACTCCCATCCCCTAGTTTAAGGGGTTGGGGGATGAAAGTTACAAGTTTTATAATTTTTTTGTTGTTTGTGTGCTAATACTAGCTTACATACAAAATTTCAGCTTTCTAGGACATTAGGAAATACCTTAAGAATTTTGATGATCATCAGTGAGTCAGTGACGAAATTAGCGTTTTTTAGATATAAATAAAATCTGAAGTATAAAAGCTAATGTAATTAAAACTTAATATGTTCAATAAGTCCGCTATTGACAATATATCCCGAAAATTTTGTTGATCTAGCATAATCCAAACCCAAGTTATGAGGGTTCAAAAAAACGACGAAGCGCTTCGAGAAAAGGTAGGTAGTGCCCGTGCGTTTCGCTTGGCTCGTCTTGGCGGGGGCACTACCGTGCCCCCAGATTACACCCAGACATAAAACAAATGATCATGCTTATTACACAAAGCTTTGTCCTGGGTGGGAATTGAACCCACGATTCCAGTTTAACCACTAGAGGCCAGTCTAATTTTAAGGTAGATATTGTTAAAGATATTTTTTTTTTTTCATGAATTGTTCTTTTTAATGTCAGCGTTAACTTTAGTGGTTTCGTGTCATGATTATTATGAGTAATATTCGCAAATATTTATTTGTGATTTAATTTCATCTCCCATACTCACGATTATCACATCAGTTGACAACCGCTATAGGTAATAAGCATACAGAAAGGCAGATTAATTTAATATGTTGTCAAATCAAGTGAGTTAGGGCGTGTTGAGTTAGAAGCTTGGCTCTACATGAGATCTGATAACTTTTTGACAGTTGGAGTCATATGTTCTCGTCTTGGCAACATTTTACAGGAAATTGTTTTTTATTATTATAATTATTACATTCCTACTGACCAGTCCACAACAAACACCTAGGTACAGTACCTACGCATAATAAAGGCAATTAAAAAG
The DNA here is from genome assembly GCA_932294365.1 of Diachrysia chrysitis. NCBI lineage: Eukaryota > Metazoa > Arthropoda > Insecta > Lepidoptera > Noctuidae > Diachrysia > Diachrysia chrysitis. The sequence goes on from OW028670.1 coordinate 7,016,783, forward strand.
GTGAATCAATGACCACGGAGGTCTGTGGTCTGAGTCACCTGCATTTATCGTAACTGCATCAATGTTTATAGCTCTGTGACTCAGAGTATCATAATTACTGCATTCCTATTCGGAATAGGAAGAAGTCTGTTGCGAATGGCAGATGGTAGATGACATTTTTTTTAATGTCCCTCTTATAGATTATTAAAAAATATTAGACACGTATATTTTTTATATTTTACGTTAACAAAATTTCACGACGATACATTGATTTGAAATGTCGCATGACGTCACAATAGGGATGTTGACTGGGTATGAAAAGTTAAAATCTATTTAGTCCGTCAGTTAGATAATAAAAAAATATTAGACACGTATTTTTTCTTTTATCAAAACAATAAAAATTACAAAGATACAGCGCTTTAAAGTTTCGGAGTGGGGGCTTATGACGCCACGCCTCGGTAAAAATTGTAGCGAGGAGTGACGTCACGCGTAATCTCCGTTCTCTGTATTTTGATCATTTTCAAAAAAGAAAAAATACGTGTCCAATAAAATTCATTAATCTACAAGGTGGACATTAAAAAAAAAATAGGAAACATGCTTATTTCGTGCGTTTACGCAAGCATGACGTCATTATCCCCTACTCTTGAACTTTGATTCGCTTTATCTACTTAGAGTTATCTTATTTAAAAAAAAAAGCAAAAAATACGTGTTTACCTAATATTGTTGTATTATCTAACTGACGGACTAATTAGATTTTGACCTTTTCATACCCAGTCAACTACTTTATTATCTGGATTTTAAAACAAACTTAACCTTAAGACATTCTTAAAAGACTTATACCTATCCGCTCGTTAAGTGACCTTTAAGTCACTGTTAGGTTTCGTTCTGTCTCTGTCATTTTTAATTTGTAAAGTAGCAACAGATAATACATGTCTAAAAATTTTATTATGTTTAAGAATACGGGGAAAAACTTCACAAGACATCGTAACGACTACTTAAGATTAAACTTTTTCTACATTTTACTGTGTAAAATCTTGCCCAATGCTCCTCCCTCGTGAAAGTCAGTTACCGCTGCAAAAAGTAGCCTTAGGATCCAAACTTACCGTATACAAAGTTTTATCAAAATCGATTTAGAGGTTAAGCTGAGTAAGCATAACAGAAAGACAGACAACTTCTGCATTTATTACATTATAGATAAAAGTTCCCAATAACAGGCTGTTGCTATTAATACATTTGACGCTAAATAAATACCCAAGTTAGTAAAACTATTACGTATTAATTCTTTGTGGTATTAAGACAGTACCAGTACCAATATAACGAACCCACAAAGTGGTTCCAGTGAATCAGTTCCGTGACTTTATGTAATAACGGTAGCGAGCTGACTCATCCTGCCTATACTATTGTTTTATATGAGCTTAGAACATGTACAAGACCGGTTTAGAACACGACAAAATCAACAAAAAAGAACCAAATTGCTTGTATTTTTATTTAAATGATATCTAACTGTTAACTTACGCTTATTTTTTTTGTGTTACGCGACTAGTTTTAGAGTTAATAATAATTATACGTAATGATTAGGCCCATAAATATCCCACAGCTGGGCACAAGCCTTCTCTCATGTGGAGAAGGCACGAGCATTGATCACTACGTGTATTGTCGAAGCGGCAATAGACTATTAGTTAGGGTGACGGCCTTGTGATCAAGAGGTCGCAGGTTCGATCCCCACCCATTGCACTATAGACGTGAACCTACTCCAGATAGAAGCATATTTAGCTTAGTAGGAGGGGTTAACAAGATTGCTAGTAATGTGAATTCCACCCACATTGCTAGTAAACTTATTAAAAAAAAAATGTCCTACAGTTGGGCAAGTCTTTCTCTCTTTCTTTCTTCGTAAATAAGTATAGACCAGTTTAATAATCTTTTAAACCACGTTTTATTCTGTATAACAGTATTGATGCCTCATCATTGGAGGCTGAGTCAGAAGCAATCACGTGTGACGCCGATATCGAGGGGTTTCTTTGTTCAATGGTTGATTGACTCACTGCATTGATACACACTACCTAAAGTTTGTAAAAACTAATGCTTTTATGGTTGTACTGGCGACCCGCTTCGCACGGATTGAGAAAACATTATAAATAAATAAATAAATGTGGACAACATCACATACATTGCTCTGAACCCAAAGTAAGTAGCTAAAGCACTTGTGTTATGGAATTCAGAGACAACGAAGGTACCACAAGCACTCAGACCCGAGACAATGTAGAAGGAGTTTTCTACATTGACCCGGCCGGGGATCGAACCTGAGACCTCAGAGCTGGCGACACCTTGAAAACCGGTGTGTACGCCACTCGACCACGGAGGTCGTCAAACATTAATGAAAACTTTGGAAAAACGTATGCTTTTATGGTTATATTAGAGTCCCGCCCAGCCTACGGGTCGACAAAACATAAATGAATTATACACCAAAATCTTTCTCTTGAATCACTCTTATCTATTTCTGAAAACTGCATTAAAATCCGTTGCGTAGTTTAAAAGGTTTAAGCGCGTACAGACAGCGGGAGAGACTTTGTTTTATACTGTGTAAAGACTGTTTACTCCTTTTGGATAGATATACATATTATAATCTTTTAAGGAATACCCTTTAGATCTGACAAAGGATCAATTAAATATTATAAATTCTATTTCAGGTAAATGTTTGGTTTAAAATGTAAAAACAGTTATAAAAAAAAGTTATTTATAATTGTCGCAAAAAATAAACTACAATTACGTACCTAAATGAGTTTTAACATATATTATTTATCAAATGATTACCTCATTTGTAGAAGTCGGTTAATAACGCAACACATTATATAATTATGATTCAGTCCCCATCATCTACTTAGCTTCTTATAATTGACTCACAACATTCCATGACCAAACCTTTACCCCAGAATACTAAACCGCAACTCAACTTTAAGACGTTTTTAAATGTCTATCTGTCGCGACTTTACACCTTGAATTGACAGAGACAGCATGAGACTTAACGGCGTCTCAAAACTGATTGAAGTTTCAATATTTAGACATTAGTTCATCACTGAAGGGATACTGTGTTACAAAGTAAATGTGTTGTGTTTGTCAGACAGACAGTCGCTCTATAACATACTGGTGTTCAGCTGTCGGTGAGACTGGGAGTCGAACACTACACAAAATGACTTTGAAAAAGGCTAGACAGAACATTTACTTAATTCTTAACACCTTTTTATAACTGTTTTTTGCGAGAATACAGTTTAAAAACAACATTTTTTAGTCGTTCTTTGCTGTTTTGTGTACAATAAACGGTTTATTTGTAATGTAACAGTTTTAGAAGTTTTTGTAGTGTACCTATTTGTGGGTGACTCGTCAACTCGTCCTACATGCCAACGGCCCATTTAGGACGACTCGCATAAAATCAAAATAAATAATATTTTCATTCTGTAACTCGTCCCACTTTGCTTTTTGTGATTAAGGGTTTTACTATTGTAATATAATATTTAATTCACATGCACAAAGAACACCCAGACTTAAAACAAGCATTTGTAGATCACACAAATGCTTGTCCCAAGCGTGAATCGAACCCGCAGCACGCCGCGCACAGTGGTAATTGGCGTGGTGACCTATACCACTCGGCATTCCGTGCAATTAATGGTTGGAACAACGACCTACCACAACGCTACCATGCCAATGAATCTATCAAGGTAGACATAACTAAACCGTTTACAGAGGAAGCATCTCACCATATCTGGTTAGTCTCATGATGTTTACATTATGACCTGGCAATGTCAGGGTCAGAGTTATACAGGGTGCTCGGTTTAAAGGCCCGCTTTCACGAGCCCGGGTTATTTTTTTAACTCAGAGTTAAATGCTAACATTACAGGTTAAATTGACAGTTTGTCATAAAATATTGTTAATTTAACCTTATGTTAGCAACTAACTTTGAAATAGACTTTTCGTGCAAGTTGGTCTAAGTGAAGTTAGGCGTAAGTAATTAATACCGAAATTTAAGCAAATAACATAAATATATTTAGAATGGATTCTACCCCAAATTATTTTAATTAGTTTTTTAAAAAAAAGGTTACTAACAATTAGGGTGGAATTCACATTACTAGCAATCTTGTTAACCCCAACTAAGCTAACTATTGTCTGGAATGGGTTCAAACCTGCGACTTCTCGAGCACAAGGCCGTCACCCTAACCATTAGGCAATTGCCTGTTTGACTGGTTACAAATAAAATGTAAAAAAAACGTTACCAGCAGTCTTATTTAAAATTTAATTTTGCAATTATTACTGAAGTTGCAATGAAATGTATTAGTATACATAATTTATTTCTACAGTTTCATAGCACGTTATAGAATAATGCGTGTAAATTGAAACGGTTACATGTATGAAACGATAATATATTGTGATCTGAATCGTAACGGTATAACTATGTAACTAATTTTAATGTTTACAGTCCAGATAACGATTTGACATAGGTAAATATAGTGCTTATTGCTAGTATTTTAATTTAGATATTTGTTACTTTTCTGCATGCTTATGATCTGTTTTCTTAATTGGGTATTTTTGTACACATTTCATTACAGAAATTCTTTATAATTAGTAAGTTTGTATATTTGATACTTTTTAAAAAACGATTTAAAAACCAAACAAATTTTAAGTTAGAAATACTCATTCGCGTTAATCTCAGAAATATGTAATTAAATACTAACAGTGGAAAGAAAAACTTAAACCTCAGGCAGGACTCGAACCAGCGACTACTGGCTTGACGCGCCAGTCGCTGTACCAACTAAGCTACCGAGGTAACTGCCTGGAAGTTTAAATTTTGCCTTCCACTTATACCTATAATACCTACTAGATACTAAAATAATACCACTTTACATAAAAAAATCGATAAATCATTATCGATTCTTTTATGTAAAGTAGAAAGCCAACCAATGCTGTCATGAAAATAAAATCGACACAAAAGAAATGATCAAGAGTTATCAAAGTGAACACAGCGTAAGAAAACAAGTAATTTGTACAAATATACAACCTGTATCTCACTCGGTAAATGTTTACTTTATAAGTTTAAAACTGACTCCGTAAACAGACGTGCCTGCGCGGTAAAAATGTAGGGTTGTCGCTTACAACTTAGAAGAAAATACGGGGTGCTGTGAGGTTGTGTCACAATTTTTAAGCTATTTTCATACCGTTTTTATTCAGCAATTATAAAAGTTATTGACTTGAAATTTGGTTTCTAGATAGAAGAGGATATAATGAAAATAGTCGATCAGTAACACGATTAAAGAAACTTTCCTCGATAGTTTTATTTTTTGAAATCACCTCTATCTAAAAAGGGGGTTTTCCCTTTTTTTGCTTTATCCACTAAACTATTCAACTTAATAATATTTTTTTCACACTATGCATAGGTAATCATAACATCTAGATTAATGTTACGGGCAGACTGAGGTGGTATTCGTCTTGACAGTTGATGTTGCTGGTTTTGCCTTCATATTTTAATTAATTATTTGTATTCCGACTTACGGAATATGAGCTCACTGTGCCTTAAAAACCTTATCCTTACAACGTACTTTCGCCTTGAACATCAATGTGTTTAGTGCACGCGTTTCCGCGTGTCGGGTTATTGTACTGCTGGGGAGTTTGTTGCGCCGTTTCTTCTCCACAGCCAGAGCACTTAGGAAGCGGTGAAGGGTGGGCGAATCAGGGTGCTGTCCATTGTATTGACGTTCTTAAAGTGCTACTTTGTAGCCTAGTTGGAATAAATGAAATTTTGATTTTGATTTATATGAGAATTTTAGTCGAAACTAAATTAGAAAACTTTAATTTTCGTCTGTTCTTGTCTAGTTATGTATAAGTGATAAAGATACCTATGGCTTAAAATAAGTTTATTAGGTCACAGAATCGGGGCCATTATCAAACTTTGCTCGCTTTTTTTATTTGAGGCCTGCAAGGCTGCAATAGACCAGTTACAACTGCTAAAAATACCTTTGTAGCTCAGTTGCAACAAAATAAATCATAACTTACAGATATAATCATTAACTACTATCAGTTTTAAATCTCCACTGACATATTGGATGCTGGATAACTGAATGTCAAGTCTTGATCTTACGCTGATATGGTTAGGTATTTGTACTGTGGGTTAACGAACCGTATCACGGTTGTATATTTTGACTATCTATCAATTAGATTTTTGACTGGACTTTTGCTCGAGTGTTTGCTAAACCGGAGGTCGTGGGTTCGAATCAAACGGGACAAATCTTTGTGCGATAAGCATGATCATTTGTTCCGTGTCTGGGAGTAATTTGTCCATAATGTGTATGTATTTAGAAATATATAAGTATGTTTATCAGTTGTCTGGTTGCCATAATACAGGTTCTGCCTAGTTTAAGATCAGATGGCCATGTGTGAATTGTCCTATAATATTATTATAGATATTTTTTGTGTCTGAGATTATCGGATTTGAGCTGTTTTTTTTTAATCTGCCTATTTTTTTTAGTGCGTGTACACTGAAACTATTTCTCTAGTAAAGTATCTATAAGAAGGTATCATTATACTCAGGTTTTTCTATATATTTTTCGTGCATTCTAAAGTACAGTTACTTAAAATATAAGAGGAAAAAAGACTTATACCATATTAAGTTTTGGAAGAAAAACACTTGTATTTAAAAATATTGGATTCCATATATTTTACATAGAATATTAATAAACATAACCATATAAATAGACGAGTTGATTATAAGAATTAAAGTAAATTTTCTAACCCCTAAAATTCTATTCGTGACAGCCCTAAACCCAAAAAAAAGTAACAACCATTGTCTATGGCGTACCGGCGGAAGGGAATGTTTGCCGGCGTGTCGATGACAGAAATTATAGTTATAAAGATAACAAAGCAGTTAACTAAATAAACAGGTTACTTATTAATTAAGGTTTAAATGCCACTTTCATAAGATCTTAAAACACATGGATTTGAGGGCTTCATTTAAGAAAGAAGTCACAATCAATGCTCTACCTTCTTCTCAAACACTTGTATATACCTAAAATATTTACCAAAAACAAGCAAATACCATAATGTAAGTGGTTTGCATTATTTATTTCTTTAGCATTTACATTCAGCGGGCGAAGGCGACAAGGCTTACAGCCTATTGTAAATTTTCGTCAATTTTCGTTTTTATGTTTTCTTGATATTCGCCGCACGTGTAAAATATTCAGGAGAATTTTCGTGTTGGTATTTTTGCTTATTTTATAGATGAAAGTTGAAGGTTTTCGATTTAAGGTGACTATAGCCTGATTTCACCATGTTTTCCGACTCCATTATTAAGATAAAGATAAGTTTATTTGTCAAAAACAATTAAAATGTAATGATATTTTAAAATAAATACAATAGACAATATCACACTTTAAATACTTACTAATATTATAATAGCGGAAGTAACTGTCTGTGTGTCTGTCTGTAAAGCTCTTACACCTAAACCACTCCACTGATTATGATAAAATGTTGTATGGGGTTAGCTTGAACTCCAAGAAATTACATAGACTACTTTTGTACGTAGGTGCGTCCAAAACGTTACTAACTAATAAAGTGCATACTAAACGTGTTCATACTAAACTAATAAAATGCACTGCTCAACTACTATCAATTTTGCATTGGCATTGTTTTAGAATTAAAATTAAATTGGAGAGTATGGGCATAGGGCAGGGAGATGATGAAATTAAATGAGTCTTATGTTTTAACTAGTGGTTAAAGGCAAGATAACATATATTTATAAGGCTATAGCTGTCCCCCGCGAATTTGTTCGCGTGTTTTAGTTTCAACGGTTTTTCATTTTTGCAACATTTTTCATTTATGCTCCGCTCCTATTGGTCGTAGCGTGATGTTATATATAGCCTTCCTCAATAAACGGACTATCCAATACAAAAATAATTTTTCAATTCGAAGCAGTAGTTCCTGAGATTAGCGCGTTCAAACAAACAAACAAACAAACTCTTCAGCTTTATAATATTAGTATAGATTTGTACACGATATAGTAACATATTGTTTGTTGATTCATATTCACAATAGCTGTGTTTAGGGTACATATATATGTTTCTCAGGGTGGCTACATTGTTATAAGACACCCACGGTTTATCACAATGTTGACCGTGTTTTTAATATAACATAACATGATAAGTATTGTTATTATCAGTTTTACTAGACTTATGCATGAAAATAACTGGCCTGTTGGTCAAGTGGTTAGTGACCCTGACTGCTAAACCGGAGGTCGTGGCTTCGATTTCCACCCACACAGTACCATTTGTTCTGTGACTGGGTGCAATTTATCTATAATATTTATGTATTTAGAAATTTATAAGTATGTTTATCAGTTGTCTGGTTGCCATAATACAGGTTCTGCCTAGTATGGGATCAGATGGCCGTGTGTGAGTTATCGCAGATATTAGCGTATTCCATTAATATAGCTTTATTGTCTGTCTAATAAAGTTAAATAGTTTAATTTTAACATTAAACCTACCCAATGGTCATGAAACTCAGAAAAAACGTAGTTATCTGTCAGTAAAAGAAAATTTTAAAATCGGTTAAGTAATTTCGCAGATTACCTACTACATACAATCATACAAACATTACCTATAGAACTTACAGTAAATTAGAATTTCATATTAAAAAACCAAAATCAAAAAGATATTTTTTTAAGTCAATTCTTTGTTTTTTTGATAAGTATCGACGTTCTTGTTTAGACAAAGAAGTGCAATTTATTAATTTTGGTGTTTATCAAAGATAATTTGTGGTAGATAATACGCAAGTTATGTGGCCATAAGTGGATTAACCCATGACACACCGAATCTGAATGTTGGATTAGAGAGTGAATGGGGGAATGACTCATACATTCACTCATTCTTTCCCCTTGTAATATAAAAAATGTTTAAATACATATAAATTATTTTATACTGAAAGAGCTCGAGACTGTATGTAAGTTATAGGAATTGAGTTAGATTAAGCTTCACTTGTCTACAGATCAGTTTGTAGATGGCTCCCATTCATTAATAAACTATACTTACTTGACCAGTTCGACTCGCGACACACCGCCGCCGCGTCAACTAATAATTAGGGACTCCTATTGAGTCTGAAACTAGTCGGCCGATCCCGAGAATATGCGTGAGTAAACTGTTTTGTTTTTAAATAATTATGAATACTTCTCACGAAAGTTATTATACAAATATAGTTTACTTGAGTTCAGAAAAGTTGGTATTTACAATAAGTTTTGTATGTAATCCAGTCTATTTAACGGATACTGTGTTACCCAGTAAATGTTTTGAGTTGGAGAGGTCAGTATTCTTACTCTCCAAATGTAATTTTAATTCTAATACAATGCCAATGCGATATTGATATTAGTTTAGAAGGCAGGAGATTCAGTTTTCTTAAAAAAATGCTGTCAATGGAAGGAACTGACTGGAATCTAAACATTGAGAGTATATTTTTGTACTGTGTGTTGTTTGTGTGCCTGATAAATGAATAACAATTTTGTATTGGCATTGTAATAGAATTGAAATTAAATTGGAGAGTAAGGGCACTGATAGACAGTCGCTATACAACTACCAGTGTTTAATAATATTTATTTATTTATATTGACCATAACTACATCGGTACTTTTGTGATTAAAACTATATTCAAATGATTTAAAAGTCTTACCTGACACAATTACAGCTAGAAGCAGTCCAAAAAACGCGGGAACGACAGCCATCTTGAAAATCACTTTCTCAATTTAAACCAATCACAAAACACTTTGAGCATTCGAATTTCGAACCAGCATACTAGGCGATGCCGATGCTTCAAACGGACACTATTTAACCGGTTTGATCCAGAAATTCTGTCCCTTTCGCACTCGTGGAGATTGTGTTACTGTCTTTTTCACTCTGTAACAAAAAGAAGTAAGTATTAGGTTAGTTTTCTTTTTGTAGAAAGGATTATTATGATGTAACTAAGGTCAGAAGGGTTTTCTTAACGGATCAAAATTTTGAACGAATTTTTATATTTAAAAGTGTTTTTAGATGAAGAAAGACACTGTTAGAAGAACAATTTTTTTTTTCAAAAACACCTGAATCGATATGTAACTTCCTATAGTAAATCGATAGGATTTGAATGACTTTTTTTTCTTTAATTATTTTTTTGTTATTTAAATATAATTAACTAAAAAAAGTGAAATTAGTTTACGTCAAGCAAAATCAAAATCACCGAATCTATCCGCCATGTTATTAACATTTATAATGTTAAAGAATAAGTTCAACTCAAACAGTTAACCAATAGCAACGAAATAACAAACTAGGGTCAAAACTAACCCTTATTTATATAAAAAACACTACAGGTGGTTAATTTTGTTTCGTCAGGTAGATTCACCCTCGTTTGGAACAAGCCAACACATTTTGAGCATTTTGAAATGAGCTACATATATCACCGTCTCTTTCGCACTTTGACGTTTCTATATTTGCATCTCGCTCTTCTAATATAACACCTGATTGCCTATGGTTTTTAATAAATTGGATGGTGAATACAAGTTTGAAAGATGGCCGTCAGTTTTGGAGGGAAAGATTTTGTGAGGTACTTTTTATATTTTTTGGATATGAATTTGTTTATATTCATATTTTATAGTTGGGGTGGGTAAGTAATATATATTCTTTGAGGATTACAAAATATAAGATTGACCTACTAGTTTAAACGATTTTTATAATTCAGAGCATAGACAAGATGAAATTATTAAGGAAACCCCGCGCTTTTATTTAGATTATTCAGTTGTTTTTTTTTGTTTGCACAACGATTTATTCAAATCCGACTAGTAGTTCCAGAGATTAGAGAGTTAAACAAGCTTTAATATGAAATCCTATACAAAACAGTATTATTTAGTTAGAAATTATTTTGAATCTTTGACATTTCTGACGAACAAAATCTGTCAAACGTAATTTTATTCCACGAATAAAAAATATCTGTCGTAGGAAAAATGAAATAACATTATTTAATCATTTTTGTCAAGTCAAACACCTCTACCATCTCCACAACACGCTAGCTATACATATATACATAAGTGCATTGACTCCATACTTTTATGTTTGTTTGTCTGCGTCGTTCTCACGAACATGTGGCGTACCGATAGCAAAATAAATCGATATGTCGATCTGTCTTTGTTGACGGTACATGTGTTTTTATGTTTAAGGTAGTAAAATGGTTTTAAAGTTTGGTGGAAGTGTTCGTATAGTTGAATTTCAATCGAGCTTAGATTTTTAACTTACTGTAAAAAGAAGGATGAGAAATTCGACCGTCTCTTTGTTTATTAAAATTACACCCCAAATAGAAGGTAATAGATATTATAGTCTATACTATAATATTATAAAGCTGAAGAGTTTGTTTGTTTGTTTATTTGTTTGTATGAACGCGCTAATCTCAGGAACTACTGGTTCGAATTGAAAAATTCCTTTTGTATTGGATAGTTTATTAAGGAAGGCTAGGCTATATAATATCACACTACGACAAAAAGGAGCGCAGAATAAATGAAAAATGTTGCAAAAATGAAAAACTGTTGAAACTAAAACACGCGAACAAAGCCGCGGGGGACAGCTAGTAATGAATAATAGATATTATAGTAATTAATGTAGGTAAACGATAATACAGCGGGTTTATTTTTTAACAAAATCACAATATATATACATAGTATACAAGCTGGTGTACGCGTCTCCGCCCGCGTGATGTCGGTTATTGCGGTTAAAAGTAGCCTTTCTGGGAATCAGAGCTTAAGCCCCCACACCAAGTTTCATCGAAATCGGTTCAGTGGTTTAATCGTGAAAGTGTAACATACAGACAGAAATAGTAACTTTCGCACTTATGAGCTTTCTAACATGAAATAACTTAAAATATCTCACAATAATCGAACCCAAACTCTCTCTTTACTGATCCACTATTAATTAAGTAAATTAATTAATGTTACACTACAAGTATGTCCCACTTATATACGTCACCGGATGTCTGTCAGTGACGTCAGAATGAGTCACTCTGCCACTCAGCTAATTAGAGACCTTGTATACATCGAATGATACTGTTAAGTTAACAGTATTATATTGTCCTATTAAGTTATTAATATGTAACACTAATCATTTTATAATATCAATCATCCATATAAATGTGAACAACATCACATACATTGCTCTAAACCCAAAGTAAGTAGCTAAAGCACTTGTGTTATGGAATCAGAGACAACGAACGTACCAAACACCCAGACCCGAGACAATATAGAAAAGAGGTTTTTCTACATTGACCCAGCCGGGAATCGAACCCGGGACCTTAGAGCTGGCGACTCCAGAACTTTAAAACGCTTTAACTTTGTCATTTTTAATTGATTTGATAACAGATTAACTATGAGTTTGTTTTTATATTTTTATCTATCTGGTGGACTAAATAGACATTTCCTTTTCACAACCAGTCCGCTCCCCAATAACTTGATCGTTTAACTGTTAAGTTAAAACGGAGTTAAAGTTTAGTTATAAACTGTCTGCGTTGCGGCGCACTGAAATAACCTTGCTTTGTCCCAAACCGGTGAACTGCATTCAAAATAACTGAGGATGCTCATGCACAGACGGTTATCGTATTTATTTATACTTATAATGCTCTGCCACAGACCTCTAAATATAGACAGCGATCGCCGTTCAAAGTCACGCTGCTTTGTACATCTATACGTATTAAAAAACGTCCTACGCCGCGTCTATCGTTATGTCTGTATGAACGTGATAAACTCAAAAACTACCAAACGGATTTTCAAATGGTTTTCACCAATGGATAGAGTGATTTAAGAGGAAGGTTTGTGTGCTTTTACGGCTAAGCCGCTAAACCGCTTTTGATAAAACTTAGTATGAGGTAAGTTTAGAGCCTAAGAAAGGACATGGGGTACTTTTGGCCGCGATAACCGACACCATCGAGGGCAGAGCCGCGGGTAACAACTAGTATGTAATAATTAAAGAAATATAAAGCGTATTATCTTTATTACCCCCAATACTGAAATGCAACTTAACTTTAAGACGTTATTAAATATCTATCTGTCTCTTCTTTACACCTTAAAGTGACAGGGACAGCACGAGACTTAAAACTGATTAACGTTTTAGTATTAAATTTTCTTATAATGATTGGTACCATTTTGAAAGAAAATTGCTCTGTCTATAATTTAATATTCTCTGTGTGCTAAGTACGCTGTATTGAAGTGGTAACAAAGATTATTTAAAAATAAACCGTACTGCTTTGTAATAGAATTGCTTTTAATATAAAAATGTTGCTACTTAGATGTGATACATGCATGTTTGGAATAAGTTTGTTTGTTTAAGAGTAAAATGTTTTTATTAATAATTGAGCGAACTTCCTACTAATATTTAAATGTTTGTGTGTTTATTAAACCACTTTAGAGTAAGTATTTTTGACGGGAATGAGTAAGATTTATTGTAGGCACGATAGCGACAAATAATGTGCCTCGGAAAGCACGTTAAGCTGTTGGTCTCGACTGTCATATGTTGATCTTTGAATGTCGTTAAGTCCTTACAATGAAGAATGTTACTAGGTATGCCAAATCGCTTGAAATTTTGTCTCAGTAAAGCCTGTATGTATACAAATACACTAGTTTTTGTTGTAGTCAAAAATACCTAGTAGTTTTGATTTTATAAGCATTCAAAGTTTCGAAAAATATCGAGTCCCGCTAACAGCCACGTGACCGCTTGTGACGTCATATCACAACGCCGCGCCGCAAGCTCAAGCGCGGGCTGCGCCCAGCTTAATATTAAGTCGCCAGCGGTTATAGTAGGTGTTATAGCTTGCGCAGTATTTTGTTGTGTTTTCGTCCGAGTATTACGTTAATAGTCTAATAATAGTAAATATTGTTCGATTAATAAAATTGGTGAAGGATTCGAAAAAGGGCAATCGGATAATCTACCTAAAATAGATGGATTAATTGGTTGCGCATTATTTATCAACAAATAGTGATTTCGTTGCCGCCGAAAGTACACAATATAAAGATAGAGGAATCTGGTCTTTTTTCAAAGAATAAGTGACCTATGATTGGTGCCTCGCCTGACAGGCTTACCTACTGATGACTGCGTTATAGAAGTAAAGTGTCCAATCAAGGCAAACACTTTTATTACGTATTTATAGTAAAGGTAAACTAGGCAAAACATTATACTAATCTATACTTTGATATTATAATACTGAAGAGTTTGTTTGTTTGAACGCGCTAATCTCAGGAATTACTGGTTCGAATTTAAAAATTATTTTTATGGCTATATAATATCACGCTACGACCAATAGGAGCAGAGCATAAATGAAAAATGTTGCAAAAATGAAAAACCGTTGAACCTAAATCAAAGTCGCGGGGGACAGCTAGTGTAATATAGTTTTATTAAAACTCTATAAATAACACAAACATTGGTGGAAAATGGAACGTACGTAACCTCAAAATCTTATATTTTTAATACAATAAAATAAACTTAAATGTATTTTGCTTAAAACACTAGGAAGTTACTTTAGAAATGAAATAGACTGCTTTGCAGACTAACTATTCCACATGCAGAAATCACCACTGAATCTAGCAGGTCGACTTGCTTTAGATCTACCCAAGCGTGTGGCAACATGAACTCAAAGAATCTAAGCGTCAGTACTAATATTTATTCTGTGATCTAAATCTGCCGATAGCTCTTTCAACGTGTATCCGTAACGCTGCATTTTTTTTTGTCTCCAAAACTTCTTTTTTGGTTGGTTTTACTATAGAGCTCACACTAGGTCTGATCAGAGCTCACACTAGGTATGTCCATTTTGTTGTAGCAAATGCGCAATATTTTTGAAACCTTTGACTGCCAATACTGCTGATCCTTCAGGTAAAGTTTGCAAAATACCACAATCTTTACATTTAGGCACAACACATGATTTCCTAGTATTTGGATTGGACACTTTTAAAAGTATTTAAGTATAATTTCGACGGTACGGGCGCGCGACCGCGAGCGTACTTAGTGAGCCAGACTGAGCGTGTTGTACAATGACGTCACAACGTCACCGGCAGCCCGCGTCGTGCGGTTCAACTTGTTTTACTTCTAAATCGGAAACTAATTGACGTATCGAAGTAATTCTTTCACTAGTATTTTTTATTTTTGACAGAGAATATGGAGAGCTAATAATCAAAATTTGTTAACATTCTTCATTCTAACAACCAGTCTTACTTTGGGATACTGTGTTACCCAGTAAAATGGGTTGTAGAGGTCAGATAGGCAGTCGCTCTATGTAAAATACGGTGTTCAGCTGAATTCGGTGTGACTGCAGCCGACCCCAATAGTTTTGGAAAAAGCTACGCAGAAGAAGATAGCGACAAATAAAATGTCTATCACCATCAGATCATCGGTTTATTTTATGGTTATGAAACATCGTGAAAAATGACTTTAAAGGTAATGATTTTGTCTCAAATAAAACCAGACAAAATCTGGAATTAAACTATACTGCGTTCGCAATCTATTTGCCAAATATGTAAACAAACAAGAATTGTAGGAAAAGGACTGTAATGCTTAGATATAAGGTTCTGTTTGCGCTACAACAACATATTTTTCATGACCTTTCAACATTACTAATCAGTCTAAAATTAACTTTACTTACACTTGCATAAAGTTTATGTTTGTTTAAATGGAAATGACATCAATTGGTACAAGAATTTAAATAGACTATACGACAACTTTTTTTAATAAATATCTACTTAAAATATTTTCGTTACCAAAATGGCGAATAAAATTGAAATTTACAAAAAGCTTGTACTAGAAATGTGATTGACAATACAACGAGTGGTTTTTATTTAAAATACACAAAATGGAGTAACGGTGAGTATTGATAATATTTGCTATTACAAAAGAACCTGGTAATAATACGTGTTCGATGAAAATATATGGGCGTGTAATATGGACAGACATGCTACGACTTCCTATAACTAAAAATTATAAATATAAGAAAACTGCTAAACAGATCTTCATAAATTATAGCTAAGAACCATCTCGGTCATGTCATCTTCCAAAAAAAAACCGGATCATAAAATGTCTTAGTTAAGGTGCTACGATGCTACGGACAAGCAGACACAGACGTTGCCGACGTAGTTAGATTTCTATTGCTCTGGCTGGAGGCCCTTAAGGTTCTCCCCAAAAGTCTGGTGAAGCAATCAAAGCCTGCAGTCAGGCTAACTGAGCAGAACTTTAAAAAAAAACACTTAATTATAAATCGGAGAGAAACTTATGAGATTCTCGGATTTATAACATATACCTTGTACACTTAAACTTAACTCTATGTTTCGATGTATACAATATTTTTTTAGATAAATAACTAAGATTTTGCTGTATATGTGGTTTTGTTCTTTGTTATAAACAGCACTAGCCACCCAAAGAAATTGTCAAAAAAACTTAGCTCTTTGTGGACTTAAAGACTATAATATATCTATAGAAGTCACCGGCATAGATTTTGAATAACGAGTCTATTTATCAACCTTCTAAAAGAAAAAAGAAAGAAAATATAATTTATTGCCACACAGCCAAGACGATACTCTTATTATTCTAAGTCCACCGAATTATCTATGAAATATTCCACATTGGGGTCGGGACTGGATGCTGAAGACGGAGAATCAGGTGTTGTAGCGCAACTTACGAGAGGCATATGTCCAGCGGTGAACCGCGATAGGCTGAGTCGATAGATTTATTTAACACTAGCTGTCCCCTGCGACTTTGTTCGCGTGTTTTAGTTTTAACGGTTTTTCTGTTTTGCAACATTTTTCATTTATGCTCCGCTCCTATTGGTCGTAGCGTGATATTATATAGCCTATAGCCTTCCTCAATAAACGGACTATCCAATACAAAAAGAATTTTTTAATTCGAACCAGGAGTTCCTGAGATTAGCGCGTTCAAACAAACAAACAAACAAACTCTTCAGCTTTATAATATTAGTATAGATTCAACATTTCCAGCAAGCGGTACCGGTCCTAACAAAAGTCCGTATGTTTCCGCCGGTTGCAAGTAATTTCCATGGCTACGTTCACCGCCACGGTCCGTCGCGCGCAAATTACAACACTCTTACCGGGCCCGACTGTACGTGGCCGATTCACAGAAAACTCAGCGAAATTCACTTCAAAATGTATCTTATATTGTTTTTATAAAAACTTTCGTGAGGAGCACCTAATCATAATTATTTAAAACAAAACGATTTACTCAAGTATATTCTCGGGATCGCCCGACTAGTTTCAGACTCAATAGGAGTCTCTAATCATGAGCTGACGCGGCGGAATTGCCAGTTCGACTCGCGACACCACCGCCGCCGCGTCAGCTCATGATTGGAGACTCCTATTGAGTCTGAAACTAGTCGGGCGATCCCGAGAATATACGTGAGTAAACCGTTTTGTTTTAAATACTTATATTGCTTGTTTAAAAACTAGATGCGCCCCGCGATTTACCTCGCATTACTTTAGCTTTTGGATTTTCCAGGATAAAAAGAATTCTATGTGGTAATCCAGGTTGTAAACTATCTGTGTTTCACATTTCATTCGAATCCGTTAAGTAGTTTTTGCGTGATTGAGTAACAAACATCCATCAAAATTTAATGTAAATATTAACAATTTGTTTTAAACGGAGGACATATTATATTGATATTAACTATTCATTAAATTTTGTTTAAGTTCAAGTAAATCTTATTGGTCAAATTAATTATTAAATCTTTGAATTTTTTTTGACATATTTAATTACGAAATTAAGAAATCAAGAAGCCGTTAAGAAATCATATCTAATCAAGGCTAAACAATGATATTTTAAAAATCATAAAAAGTATTTTTTGACACTTGTTAGCCGCTCTTAAAAACTTTTCTTTTATAAATATGTTAAATAGGCTATTCCTTTTATTGAATATTTTATATTTATTATTAAATTCCAATTTTTTAAGTTTTATTTATATTAATAGTTATAGATTTAGTATAGTTTAAGTTTTTAGTTGTATAGATGTAAATATTAATCACTAGTTTCTTAAAGGCTGACCAATTTAATCTGTTGTCAAATCAACTGATCACGACTGTGATTGGTTGACCAAAAGACCAACAACCAATCACAGCGCTTAACATAATTTTTGACAGGTGATTACCAAATTTTTGTGTTGAAAACATTATGGAAACGGGGGGTTTTAATATCTACAATATGAGGTAGTGCGAACACAATTATGTCTAGGGTCACTGACCCCGATCAATGGCTGCTAAGCAACTGAGCTACAACAATGACGTCACAACATGGCTGCCCGGGTGGCGCGGTGTGATATCATTATGAAGAGTATGATCCTTAGGTTGAGCGTTGGCGATGGTAGGTGAGGTTAGGAAAATGATGGGAGAACATTTGTGCTTCAGAAGTACGAATGATAGGTTAAGCAGTATTTACTGAGGTTGGGAAAAAGGTTGGGTAAATTTAATTATTTTTATTAAATTAAGAATCATAGCTTAGTTATAGTATGATTGATAGGTTAAGTAACTCCTACCTAGGCTATGAACCAGATATCTACCTAATTGACCATTAGCGTTACCGATTGAATTGTAGTTAAGTTAAAGTATGGTTCTTAGATTAAGCAACGCACGCGAACTTAGAAAACTAGATAAAAGTATCCTTACTTAATATTATAAATGCGAAAGTAACTCTGTCTGTCTGTATGTCGCGCTTTCACGCCAAAACTACATAACCGATTTAAATGAAATTTGGTACACAGATAGTCTAGAGCCTGAGAAAGGACATAGGCTACTTTTTGCTGCGATAACTGACATCCACGCGGGCGGAGCCGCGTACAGCTAGTATTGTCATAAATGCAAATCAATTTCAACGACTGATTTATAAAAAAAATCCCATCGCGAGTATTAAAATAGAAGGTTACACTTTTTTTTAACTTCCTTAACGGCTTTTTTATATAAAATAATTATGTTTAAACTCTAAAAATTAAGCCATCTTTGATAAAATCTAGATACACTAAACAATAATAAACAAAAATACTTACAAAAACGTCTGCCCCTCAAAATCAATATCACAAAATGAGGTCACATATGTAAGACGAAGAAATTTTTAATTAAACTTAATTATTCTTTTTAATAACCATGGAATTAGGTCGGGTTAAAACAATACCGTATTAATAACCTCATCTAGGTTGCAATCAGGTTTACGATTAACTTTGCACCCGTGATAAAGTTGCACCCACAGGTGCAGCGTACAAGCGTGAAGATTGGCTTTATTGCTTCGACCCACATTTTCTAAGATATAGACCTTATAATTGAAATTAAAGGGTCTATCTACATGTAAAAAAATCTATATATCTGTATGTGTTATATATTTACAAAGATTACTTGGTTAGAAAACTTATTAAGGGTTACATACCCAAAAAGGAAGGCAACGGAACCCTATTTCTATGCCTTTGCTGTCTGTCCGTCCGTCTGTCAGCAGGCTGTGTCCGACAAACCGTAATAGCTAGAGAGACGAAAATCTCACAAAGTGTGTAAGTAGGTTAAATACAATGTAGGTAGTTTATGTACAATGGACCCTTTATGAGTGAGTCGAACTCGCATCTAAATAGCTTGTACCCGCGGCTCTAACCGCGCAGATATCGGTTATAGCGGCAAAAGTAGCCTATATGCTTTTCATAAGATCCAAGCTTACTACACCAAGTTTCATCCAAATCGGTTCAGCAGTTTAGCCGTGAAATCGTAGCAGACAGACTGACAAAGTTCCTTGCACATTTATAATATTAGTAAGTATGGGTAGTTTGGATGAATTTATCTCAGGAAAGTTACATTTACTATATATTATACTAGCTGTCCCCCGCGACTTTGTTCGCGTGTTTTATTTTCAACGGTTTTTCATTCTTGCAACATTTTTCATTTATGCTCCGCTCCTATTGGTTGTAGCGTGATGTTATATAGCCTATAGCCTTCCTCAATAAACGGACTATCCAATACTAAAATATTTTTTTAATTCGAACCAGTAGTTCCTGAGATTAGCGCGTTCAAACAAACAAACAAACTCTTTAGCTTTATAATATTAGTATAGATGAAAGTTTGTCTATAAGGCTTCGTTTAGTTATAACATAAATAAAGGTTATTCCCATAGAAATAATGTTCTGGACAGTTAAATAACGGGTCACCAAACATTAGCTGCGGATGAACGCATAACTTAATATAAGTACACTGTCATACAAAACGCATTAAGAGGAGAGAACTCAGATTTGTGTAGATAACTGTGTTTTAAGAGCTTAGTAAAGTATGAGGTAGGAAGGAAGTTGAAACAAAGGAGAAGCTATATAACTTGTTTAATCTACTAAGTATTAGTACCAGCCTGGTACCAGCCTGTAACTGTCCCACTGCAGGCCTCTCATACAGAGAACGAGCATTGATCAACACGCTTGTGTGCTGCCCCACGGTGGGATGCCATTACCGAAGCTGTTAATAACACCAGCCTGTAACTATCCAACTGCAGGCCTCTCATACAGAGATCGAGCATTGATCACCGCGCTTGTGTGCTGCCCCACGGTGGGGTGCCATTACCGAAGCTGTTAATAACACCAGCCTGTAAATGTCTCACTGCAGGCCTCTCATACAGAGAACGAGCATTGATCACCACGCTTGTGAGCTGCCCCACGGTGGGGTGCCATTACCGAAGCTGTTAATAACACCAGCCTGTAACTATCCCACTGCAGGCCTCTCATACAGAGAACGAGCATCGATCACCACGCTTTTGAGCTGCCCCACGGTGGGTGCCATTACCGAAGCTGTTACTAACACCAGCCTGTAACTATCCCACTGCAGGCCTCTCATACAGAGAACGAGCATTGATCAGCACGATTGTGTGCTGCCCCACGGTGGGGTGCCATTACCGAAGCTGTTAATAACACCAGCCTGTAACTATCCCACTGCAGGCCTCTCATACAGAGAACGAGCATCGATCACCACGCTTGCGAGCTGCCTCAAGGTGGGGTGACATTACCTGCCATCACATACATAGCTCTGAACCCAAAGTAAGTAGCTAAAGCACTTGTGTTATGGAATCAGAGACAACGAAGGTACCACAAACACACAGACCTAGCAATCTAGAAAAGTGGTCTCTACATTGTCCCACCTACTCAGAGCGACACCTTGAAAACCGGTGTGTACGCCACGCTTATGCATATTGCGTATACCAAAATGGTCTTCCAAAAGTCGGACAGGCTGTACACATGAATATTTGGACCGGACAGGACTGCAAGGGCAATCCTATACCTGGTAGTTCTGTATTCTTCGACCAGACGCACAGCGTAACTACCACAACTCAGTGACACATACGTTTATCTTCTTATTGTCTCACACATACAAACAGCATATAATAATTAATTACAGCGTTATAATGACACATCTGGTAACAATGCTTGTTCCTTGAGAACTGCTGTAGTTGGCGCCACATGTGACAATGGAAGTCGAGTTCCGGATGGAAAGAGTCATTTCTTATACAAATATAATAATATATTTTTTTATAATTACTGGGTTTAAGTCCGCGTCTTTGCCCACGTGATTGTCGTTTATCGTAGCTAAAACCTATGTCCTTTCTGAAAGTTCAAACTAATACCATAAAAAATTATAATATAACAAGTGTTTAAAAAAAAATAACCGAGTTCAAATAAAATTTGAAGAGTTGCCGCGTTTTCTTTAGAATCCTATCATAAAATCCTGACCTAATAAACATGGGACCACACGAGATGAAGCTGTTATACCGTTTCAAACAAAAAAAGTTTTTTCCAAATGAATGCACGCGTCAAAAATCAAAATCAAAATATTTTTATTTCGAGTAGGCCTTTTCAGGCACTTTTAAAAAGTTAAATGACTCCAGTTGCGCGGTCCAAAATGTCACTCCTATCGGGAAGAACCGGCATGACTTAATGCGTCTTCGAATTATCGGGAAACATACATAAAAATAAAAAAATATCCGATGTATTCCGAACTTCCTAATTTTTTTAGTCGGTTAAATGACTATTGTGTTTTAACCTTGAAAGCGTAATAAAGGCAGACAGTTACTTTCGTATTTACGCTTATATTGGATTACTTAAGTTCTTTACTTTTCAACTTGGAGTGTACACGAGGAAACCCGCGGCGCGGCACTAGTGCGCGCGACCCACTTACAAGCCATAACCACATGAGTCATAACTCATATCTGCAGCCAACAAATTTACGACATTTCTCTCTGATTTGTATTTTATTGTTGCTTGTACTTTGCTGTTCCAGTTTTCACATTATCAAATAGCTTTCAAATAAGTACCTACTTAACCACACTACCTATTTTGAATATACCAACCATATAGGCTTACTTGACCGAGAGGGTTACTCTTAAAGGGATTTTATTGAAAATTTTGACTGCACGGATAGCCGAGTTACACAAATGCTTGTTCTAAGTCTGGGTGTTCTTTGTGCATGTGATTTGAATGTTTGTAAAACCCCCCGCGACACAAGGATTAAATACCTTAGTGCGGAAGTCGTTTTAAAAAAAAATACAATGCCAATGCAAAATTGATATCTATTAGTTTAGCAGGCAAAAGATTCAGTTTTCTTTAAAAAAATGCTGTCAATGGAAGGAACTGATTTTGTACTGTGTGTTGTTTGTGTGCCTGCTAAATGAATAACAATTTTGCATTGGCATTGTATTAGAATGAAAATTAAATTAGAGAGAGGGCACAGTACGATTAATCTTGAATGAATTTCAAATCTAATACAAAGCCAATGCAAAATTGCTATTAGTTTTGTAGACACGTGATTCGGTTTCACCGGAAAAAAATACTAGACTGTCATTGGAAGGAACTAACCTCCGAACACTGAAACGCAACTTAACTTTAAGACGTTCTTAAATGTCTATCTGTCGGTACTTTACACCTTAAAGTGACAGAGACAGCATGAGACTTAACGGCGACTTAAAACTGATTGACGTTTCAGGATTCGACCATAACTGGATTCTTAACATTGACAGTATTATTTTTTGTACTGTGTGTTGTGTGTGTGCCTGCTAAATGAATTATGTGTGGTGGTCAATGATACTTATCGCTTAGGATGGTATGGGCATGTAATGAGGAGGGATGAAACACATGTGAATAAAAGAGTGATGAATTTGGATGTGGAGGGCTGGAGAGGAAGAGGAAGGCTGAAAAAAAGGTGGATCAATTGCGTGAGAGATGATATGAGGGAAAAATCTGTGAATGACAGTATGACGGCTAATAGAGTAGAATGAAAGGAGAAAACATTGTGCGCCGACCACAAATAAATTGGGAAAAGGACGAGAAGAAGAAGAAGGTCAATGTTACTTATGCTACAAAGAGGCCTGCAGTGGGACACTTACAGCCTTTAATACCACTGGCTTGTAGTACTCGCTCAGTAGGACGCGGCATGCAATCGGAGTTGCCCTTCGCGAGTGAAAGGCAAACGCATCTAAGATCGGGAACTGAGTCTCATTTTAAATGTTTTTCTTAGGTTATTTCGTGTTTGCTCTTTATATAGTGTTAACGCAATAGAAGTACACAATAAATGGAAACGTCACTTAAATGTAACTCGCTGTTAAGCCTTATACACATGCTATTTTACTTGTAGCGAAAGATTAACAACATTAAATTAAGAAATTCTTGAAATTTGAAATCCGTAATGGTGTAGTTAACTAATTTATTTTATTAAAGCCGGCTGTTTAGGTGCCTACTAAACTAGTTAACGCAATTTAGTTTATAACTTTATTTTAGCTATTAGAATTGCATCAGGCGTTATACGGCCCTGACCTTTTTGTCTTTCGCAATGTCATGGTTGGCAAAAATTAAATCTGCACACTGCAAGCTACGATCCTGATTTTAATTTATAAAATTTCCTGAGAAGTCCCTATAATTCTATTCATGGTCCATATCGAGCCGGATCGATATTATCTGCAACCAGCAAAGTGGAAAAAGCTAAATATTGGATAATTTGGAAATTGGATTTAAAAAGTACCAGAGTGACGAGGTGAAGAACACATTTTGAAAAAAAAGTGGATTGAATATCAAGTGAAATAAAACAGGAAGTGTTAAAGCCAAAGTATTATAATATTAATTAAATTCATCCAACACTCATTAATATTAAATCAGGTAATATAAGTTAAGTAGCGATTATAAGAATTAAAAAAGGTTAGTAACATATTTATACATATTTACAAATTATTTACATTTATATACAATCTATTTACAAGGACTATTGCAGAGCAATATTAGGTTAAAATAATATTTGTAGAATAAAGTTAACGTGTGCTTAAAATACAGTACAGTAGTGTTAGTATTAACCTACATTAGTTAACTTTTCATTGTTAATTTACAAAATATTATTTCTCAACTTTAATATTTACAATTAATTGTTGCTTTGTTAATCCTTTAAAATATAGATAAGTAATTAACTTGTTTGTTAAATTATTCACTAGAAAAGTTAACCTTGCCTACCTACTTAACCACGGTAGTTCATTATAATTTGCAGTGATTGTATAATTAGTAACTATTTTAGATCAATTTTTGCTTAGTATCATCATTCATTTACGTTAGGTATTTTTGTTACATATAGTTTCGTAATTTAATATTATAACTGTATAATTTCAGGTCTACGACACCCTTCTCTCAAAATGACTGATAACATTAAGGAACTTAAAAAGAAGCGAAGCAGTTATAAAGGGAGATTGACAGTATTTGCAACGTTTTTAAAGAAATTACAGGAATCCTCAATCAATCCGTCTCAGGTAATGGAGTTGCAGTTGCGGGTCGACAAATTAGATGAGTTTTATAACGAATTTAATGAAATTCAATTACAGTTAGAATGTTTGTGTGACATTGACACTGAAGCACTCGAACGAACCTCAATCGAAACCCAATATTTTGAGTTGGTGGCTCAAGCTAAAGTCATGTTAACTAAATTCTCAAAAGCTGAGCAAGAGGAAATAAAGTCAACAACTAGTAGTAAGCGTCAGTTCGTCAAGTTGCCCACCATACAATTACCAAAATTTACAGGTTCATATGATAACTGGCTCGAATTTCGCGACACCTTCACTAGTCTCATTCATGACAATGACGATATAGACGAGGTAAATAAATTCCATTATTTGAGATCATCACTGACAGGATCTGCTGCTATCGTTATTCAGTCAATCGAGTTCTCTGCTCAAAACTACAATATGGCATGGGAACTTCTCTGTGAACGATTCGATAATGAAAGATTATTAATTGAAAATCACGTCACTGCGTTGTTTAATATCGAATCAATCACTAAGGAGTCCTCAACTGCATTGAAAGGCATCGTAGATAACATTAACAAAAATATCAGAGCGTTAAAAACTTTAGGTGAACCTGTTCATAATTGGGACACACTACTTATTTACATTATCAGACAAAAACTAGACACTAAAACATTCCGAGAATGGGAGGAGTACAAAGGGCGTCTTGATAAATCGGAACGAATCACTTTTGAAAAGTTCATTGAGTTTATGCGTAATCGCGCTGATTTAGTAGAAACACTGGAAAAGTCACGTCATTCCACAAACATAAAACAAACCACTAAAATAAAATCCTTTGTAACGACAGAAAACACCAGTAGTTCCTCATCACGTAGTTGTCACATTCTTCATGCTCACGACACACGGTGCTAACAACCCTAAGGGATCATATATTTGTGCAATTACTGCTAACATGCCACGCTTAGTGTTAACTATGCAGGTAGGAACATGTATAGGAAAAATTAGCTCGTCTGTGTCAGTTCGCCAACTAAGACCAAGTGTTTTACTGCAGGCATTATCTACTTTGTGGAAGTCGAAACAAGACTCATCAGTTGGTTCCGAGAGTAGAGTGGGCTCGTTCGATTTCCACTTTCTCAACGGCATGCAAGCAGAAGCAAGAGCCTCGGTTACCTTATGACGCAACATGTGAGCTTCCTCATACACGTCGGCACCGGTCAATAGGTCGTCTACATAGAAGTCATGAAGAATAACTTCAGCTACCTTTCGTTCCTGGCATTCAAGACCGATTTGCTTGATGCACCTAGTCGCGAGAAATGGTGCACTAGCTGTACCGTAAGTTACCGTATTTAATTGGTATACTTTGAAAGTGCGATTAAGATGATCACAACAAAATTATTCGCTTAGGTGGTAGGTTACACAATTCAGAATATTCGTATACGAAGAAACACCCAATATTAGTACAGTCCACTCATCCTTTTGTTAAACTTTTATTTAAATTTGAGCATCTTAGATTAATGCATGCAGGTCCTCTATTATTATTAAGTACAATTAGAGAGACCTACTGGCCACTCGGTGGTCGCAACTTAGCCAGAGCCTGTTACCGTCAGTGCGTCCGGTGTCAGCGACTAAAGCCAAACACAATTGCTCCTCAAATGGGTAATCTTCCTCTAAGTAGACTCTCACCAGCCGACTTTCCCTTCCAAAACGTAGGCGTTGACTACGCGGGCCCTATTACCTCGGCTAGTCGTCAAGGTCGTGGTTGTAGATTGGTGAAGGTATATATTGTCCTTTTCGTGTGCTTCACTACAAAGGCGATTCATTTAGAGTTGGTGGGTGACTTGACGAGCAACAATTATTTACAGGCTTTACGTAGGTTCATGTCTCGGAGAGGAAAACCTCTCAACCTTTATTCCGATAACGGAACTTCATTCGTAGGAGCCTACAATGAAATAGCTGCTTTCTTGAAACGCAACTGTGACTCCTTATCTGATAGTGTAGCTCAGGATGGTATACACTTCCATTTTATACCTGCTTACGCTCCGCATTTTGGTGGTCTGTGGGAGGCGGGTGTCAAGTCGACCAAATTTCATTTGTTCCGAGTGTTGGGCAATTGTAATTTAACATATGAGGAGCTCAACTCCGTTTTGATACAAATTGAAGGCATTTTAAACTCTCGACCGCTCACACCGCTATCGTCGAATCCAGAAGACCTGTTGCCACTCACTCCTGGTCACTTTTTAATCGGACGTCCTCTCACTTCTCTTCCTGTAAAAGATATCCGGGCTCACTCCACTCCTCACTTGACGCGCCATCAACGCCTTGAGCAGTTGCGGCAGCATTTCTGGACGAGATGGAGCAAGGAGTATGTCTCAGAGCTGCAGCAGCGTGTGAAGTGGCGGACCGGAAACGATAGCCTGAACCTGGACTCCCTCGTGGTTATAAAGGAGGATAATCAGCCACCCATGAAGTGGAAGTTGGGCCGCGTTGTTGCTCTTCATCCTGGCACAGACGGCATAAGCAGAGTAGCCGATATCCGGACTTCAACTGGAACTGTCAGAAGGGCATTCTCCAAGATCTGTCCTTTACTGGAAAACAGCTGTTGAAAGGCAAGCTTTCAACGGCCGGCGGCATGTTTAGGTGCCTACTAAACTAGTTAACGCAATTTAGTTTATAACTTTATTTTAGCTATTAGAATTGCATCAGGCGTTATACGGCCCTGACCTTTTTGTCTTTCGCAATGTCATGGTTGGCAAAAATTAAATCTGCACACTGCAAGCTACGATCCTGATTTTAATTTATAAAATTTCCTGAGAAGTCCCTATAATTCTATTCACCGGCTATAATATTATTATATACTAAGTAACGTATTTTTCCTAATTTTCCGTAACCAAAAATTCACGACGATACATTGGTTGGAAATGTCGCATGAAGTCACAATTTCGTGCGTTCTGTACGCAAACATGATGTCATTAGTACTCCTGATCTTTGATTCGCTTGATCTACTTAGTATTTACTTTTATTGGAAAAGTAATAATACATGTTTAATATTTTTTTAATATCTAACTGATGGACTAATTTCTGTAATGTAGTAGATAACTGGGTATCAACCAGTAATCTACCACATTTCAGAAATTAGTAACATTAGAGTACCGGAAATCGAACCTGTGACCAACAACGTTGTAGGCAGTTGTAGCAAACAAGCATAGAGACAAACTTTATCTCTTTAATGTGAGTTTGGAACATTACTTAAACAGGAATCCCACAAATTACGAGACATCCGCAAATCTAATTAGATACTTCTAAAATTCTACAATTTTTTGGTATGGCAACACTGCAAGGTCGTTTTACGTCGCCATTCACCGCCCATTTTATATAATCTTAAAAATGTTTTAATTTTTACTTAAATTTAAGAATTTTTATAATAAGTAATAATAATATTGTTTTAGTTGCATGTCAAAAACACATATTCTACTAAGTAATATCCATACTAATATTAAAAATGTAAAGTTAACTCTGTCTGTCTTTCTGTCTGTTTGTCCTTAACGCTATCACGGGAAAACCGCCTAACCAATTTTGATGCAACTTGGTATGGGGTAAGCTTAGATCCCGAGAAAGGACATATTTTTCGCCACGCGGGCAAGAATTAGTTTATTATAAATGTCAAAGTCTTTGAGGACTGTTAGATATTTTTTTATTTTCACACAAAAACTTCTTCAAGGATTTTAAGGAAATTTGGCATACGGGTAGTTTACAACCCGGATTAACACATAGCAAATTTTTATTCCGATAAGTCCACGGAAATAAGAAATACGCGGGTAAAACCGAAGGCAGTTAGTCGTATTATAAATAGGTGTATTTCCGTCCTTGAAAACTGTAGTTTAGCCAGTTAAAAGAGAACTTACCGTTACTTTAATTAGTTAACGTTTGTTCGGCTGTTGCGAACTCCAAACGATGGCTAAAGTAGTCCAAGTTACAAACCTTTTTGTTTTAAATCGACAGTTTAGGATGGCAACACCGTGTTCTATATTTTAATATTTGAGATTCATTGTTTGTTTTTTGTTTATATAAATACAGATTGGTTATAGATTTCACTAAAAGTATCTAACAATTTAGTAATACTTATTTAATATTAGCTTTGCCCCTCGGTTGCATGTTCATGATATGCATGTTTGCTGCCTGCAATTGAACATGCTCAATTCAACTCCCGTGAATGAATCTATTCGCAGCGAATAGAATGTCGCACACAGCGAGTGCCTAATCGCAGCTAATATTCGCTATGTGTGACCCCTGCTTAAGAAATTTCTTTAACGGCGAAGAAAAAACATCAGTCTTCCATCGAAGCATTTAAATAGCAAGATAGTACAATGATATAATCGCTATACAGTTCTGTAGGTCACCGACACTCTAGATTGGCGATAAGATAACAGCATGTCATTATGTACATTCAAAGAGTCGATTTATGATATTATCAACTGACACAAATACAATAGTAAACACTAAATCGTTCCAAGGTAACATCCTGGGATAACAAGCAGCTGATACCTACGCTTCAAAACGGGTCAATATGTATAAGTAGGTAGGTATACTCTTTTATAAACCATGTAATTATCAACTAGACGTAGCCCGCGTGGGTGTCGGTTATTGCGGCAAAATGTAACCTATGTTCTTTCTAAGGATCCAAGCTTACCTCATACCAAGTTTCATGTAAATCGGTTTAGCAGTTTGGCCGTTAAAGCGTAACAGACAGAAATACAGACGGAGTTACTTTCGCATTTATAATACTACTAGCTGTTTCCCAGCAAGTAATAGCCTTCGCAAGTTCTAAACCTGTTACTTGTCGGTTCTTATTTTATTATTCCGAAAATTTGGCTTGCTGGAGAACTAGCTAAGTCAGACCTTAGGCAACAATATATTATCCTAAGTTGTAAGAAGAAATTATACCAATTTTATGTTGTTATAAATAGATTTCAGGACTGACCATTGAACTTGGTACCTATTTAGATCTCACTTCTTTTATCGTTGAAGTCAACAACCAAGGCATATATCATAATATTGAACTTGGCTCTCATTTCTCATTTATGTTTTTGATGGGATACCTTATTTGGAAGTAAACATAAAAAAAAAACGATTTTAATTAATTGATAGCACTGTGCCCCGCGGCTCCACTCGGATACTTTTTTCCTCTAGGCAAGTAACGTGATGGAAAATAATTTCTAATCTTCCACGAGAATTGGGCTACCAAATGCAAAAAATATCATAGCCTACAATTGTAAACTGATTTCAGAAATTATTATTTTGCTTTGATAGGGTACGTCTCCAAGGTGATTCCGTATTTTAGTTTTTGTAAGTATTTATTTTTGTTTGGTGTATGAGTATATGTGTGTAGATTTTATAGAACGTTATTGTTGCTAAGCGACAAAGTTCTGAAATAAATAAATAAAAAAAAAAAAAAAAAAAAAAAATCTATAATAAAATAACTGGAAAAATTTACCAAGAATGTAATTTCGGTAAACGAAATAGCGTAGGAATTGTATTTCACAATTTGAATTTGTTACAGATATTTATACACTTAGAGTATACAAAGACAAACATAGAGTACGCTATTCGAATCGCATCGCTAGTAGTCCGTTGTGCCGAGCGAAAGCAAATTTTTTGCTAAAAGTACATCTTAAGTTTACATTTAAGTGATTTTTCGTAAGACGACAGACCTTTATGCGAATATATCAATACTATTATAGATTCAGGTTTTGAGATAGTTTTAATAAAATCTCGTGCTCTGTTTTAACACTAATTTCACGATTTTACTTGTTCATACTAGTGCCTACAGTTCATATATTTACTCTTGGTTTTTTTACATTTATATTATTATCCTTTATTCATATTAACGTCCAGCGGTCTGGTAACTAGACAGGTAATAAAACATTGGACTTTGCAAGTACATACTTAATAATATAATAAACATGATTAAATTGAAGGTAGACATCATTAAGGTTACTGACCTATAGGGTTATAATTATTTTTTGTGGCAACATTCTAACAAGATGGCGGGTGACCCTAATTACGCGGGAAATATTATAATGTAGGTATCATACAAAGAAAGGAATTGGTAATTTCAGTAAATTGTGGATACCTAGTTGAATGTTTTTATTTGATCATTTATAAGTGGTACAGTAATTTGGAGCTTGGTTTTTTGAAGCGAATAAACCATTGAACCCATAATATTTAAACTTTGCCAATAGATAGATGAAGAAGTATTAAGGGTTTTTTTTTATCCCGGCAATACAACCTTCATTGCGGCAGACTGTGTAGACCTTTTACTCGAAAAAAAAACAAAAACTTGAGAGGTGTCAAGGGACACCCGGATGGAACGAAGTTCCTTTCGATGGTGAAGGAATTGTAATGTACAAAAAACCTGTAAACACTCAACAAAAATAATCGTCGCGACACCACACTGTTCAATGCGAAATAGAAAAGACGAAAAAAAAGAAAAAGTGTCGTTACAACTTTTGGTCTTAATTTTTTCCGTCTAGCTAGCCCCTTTTCGCAACGCACGATAAGGAACTTCGTTCCAAAAATTACTAATTATTAATAATAATATTTTTATATAATCTCCCTTTTAACACAAAATATTCAAAAAATATTAAACATTCTTGCCAAAATTCCAAAAATTTTAGTTAAAAATACATTGAAGTCTATCCAATGGCTGTTAATAAAATAATCTTTGTACAGGCACAAAATAAGCCGACTTTCCTTTTTTAATTTTCCATCGAACCTTTTTTGTGAGTATAACCTTTTTGGATTAAAAATTTTGTTTTATTTTGTGTTTCAGGAAAGAATACATTGAACATTGGTTTCGGCCAATACTCATTATAATAAGATTTTTCTATTTCCACACATTACTAGGTATAAAAATCCATAATCCATACTTATATTACACTAGCTGACCCCGCGTCTTTGTCCGCGAGTTTTGATTTCAACGGTTTTTAATTTTTTCAAAATTTTTCAGTTATGCTCCTCTCATCGTAATGTCATTATAACTTATAGCCTTCCTCAATAAATGGGCTATCCAACACTGAAAGAATTTTTCAAATCGGACCAGTAGTTACTGAGATTAGCGCGTTCAAACAAACAATCTCTTTAGCTTTATATATTAAGTATTGATATATTAAGTATTGATAGGATTTTTGTAGCCTCGTTTTAGCTTCAACTTTACAGCTCAGTTCTTCGTTTAAATGTATATTTTCCTGATTTTAGACTACCTAGGTACATACTTCTAAGAGTCATATAATCCCTTCTAATGTATTTTACTACGCAATAAAGGCTGTAACAATGTTTATTAACACCCACAGCGTGTTAATGGAGGTCCGCCATTAGTGAAATAAAGAATTCAGTTAACGGGAACTTACTTATAAGTTCAGACAGATCTACAACTATATACGTAGGTATGTACGCACCCTATCTGTAGGCATTTTCCTACTAAAGCATTCAATTAATAAATCTTACATTGACATTAAACTAAACATACACATTAGAGAACAAAGAATATGAATTTAAATACTTATAAAAATATCTAAATATGTTTAAAGAAGAGAGTTTCAGACTCAATGGGGTCCCTCCTATTGAGTCTGAAACTAGTCGGGCGATCCCGAGAATGTGTGCGCGAGTAAACCGTTTTGTTTTAAATAATCACTCTTAATAACATAGTTTTACACTCAAAAGTAACAAAAATAATATACATACAATCCAACCCGCATCTCACAGAACCATATTAAAAACACATCTAAATCTCTTTAACAAGTAAAGTTGGTTGAACAACCATTTATTAAAAGTAATGGTCTACTATTGTATCCCATGTAGGTCGTCACGTCAGGAATGGGGTTATTTAGTACCCATAAGTCATAATCATTAGTTAGTTGAGATTGAGTTTTTGTGAACTGGTTTTGATTTTATTATGATAAGAAATTACCGTATTTTTGTATATGATTTGCTGAGATTCCCTGCTCGGAAAATGGAGTTCCTTGCTGATTCTCTATAGGAAGAACATTTTGGAAGCAAGCACCGATTCCGTCTCAAAATCAAAACTCAGCCTATCACGGTCCACTGCTGGACACAGGGATCTACCAAGTTACAACACCACAGCACCTGGTCGTCCTTCTGCATCCAGTCCGACCTAGCTACCTTCAGGTCGAATGTCATACGTTGACTTGTAACCAGTATTATTTAACTTTGCTGTATAACCCAGTAAATGTGTTGTGTTTGTCAGACAGTCGCTCTATAACATACTGGTGTTCAGCTGTCGGCTTTTTTTTTAGCACTTACCCATCATTGCAACTCCTGTAAGCCAGGGTCTACAATGATAACCATGTCATGGAACCCGCTACGAAATTAATCAGAAGTAGTAAATAGGAGTAGGAAAACTAAGAAAGTACTAAGGAGTAGAAAGAGTAGGTTTACCTGAGTTTCGCAACCACGTTCAATAAACGCCTAGGTTATGTCTAAATACCTAGTCTGTTAATTAATTATATTTAATTAAACGTCCTTAACGCCGCCTTTCAAATTACCACTAAATAACATTTTAATTACTTCATTAAAATTTTAATTGCGTTGTTATTACAAATTGTTATTGTTAGTGTTATTACGATGAATAAAATATCTAGAATTTAAGCTTTGGGTTAGTAAAACTAACGGTCTGTAATTGTCCCACTGTTGGGCAAAAGCTTCTTATCATACACTAAATCTATCATTAATCTATCATACGAAAAGCTTCTTATTAGACGACATCCTTGGTCGAGTGGCGTACACACCGGTCTTCAAGGTGTCGCCAGCTCTGAGGTCCCGGGTTCGATGCCCGGCCGGGTCAATGTAGAAAAACCATTTTTCTACATTGTCTCGGGTCTGGGTGTTTGTGGTACCTTCGTTGTCTCTGAATTCCATTACACGCGTGCTTTAGCTGCTTACTTTAGGTTCAGAGCAATGTATGTGATTTTTTCCACATTTATTTATTTATAAACGATTGATAATCACGCTTTTTCACGTAGATAATGGTTTAAGATTTTAGATTCCAATTTGGGATCATTTGGGATTTAATCTTAGACGGGAGATGCCATACGCTGTCGTTCCCTCCGCCAAAGCACATACCGGCCGTACGGTAGAATCTACCGTAGCCTTTTGAGAAAACTGACGTATCGTGTATAATGTCATTACAAGAAAATCTATAATAGTGTGCGTAATTTTTGGTTATGTGACGGAGTGAGATCTGTGTGCGTCTGTCAGAATACATTTTTGTTTTGCAATAGTGTGTGTATATTTTATAAGTGTGCTACCTTGTCCCCCGCAAGATCTAGCTAGGTAAACTCCCTACGTATGATGGTCTATGTTCCCTCTCGTTGTTAATTCTCTTAGACTTTAATAGTTATGTCTGAATTATAAGTCGTAAAAATATGTTGTTAGTCGTTTAGAGATGGCTTTGAAATTGTAGGCTTATGGAAAATACTTAAATTAAACTACTACATTTATTATGGTCCATTTATTCTTCTTCACATAGTATTAAACAAAGTCGCTTCCGCTGTCTGTACGGTTAGATCTTTTAAACTACTTACGCAATGGATTTAAATGCAGTTTACAGCAAAAGATGAAGTGATTGAAGAGGAAGGATTATATTATGTATAATGCACCCTTGCGAGGCTAGGACGGGTAGCTAGTTACAAATAAAACACATCTGCCTATTTTAAGAGATTGGATGATATTTACTTTTTTTGCAAGTAAACGTGCGTGATAGTTATTTCTATATACAAAGCAACCATTTTCAAGATTATCTAGTAGTCAAGAAGCAAAAAAATACTAAGTTTAATAGAAAGAGTTTAGTCAAGTCACGTAAACTTAGCAAAAAATATAACTCTGTAAACTTTAAACTTCATTCTAAGTTAAAAGCGAGCTCGATAAGTGAAGATCATTACTTCTAAATAAGTTTATATACTTTTTTAGATATTTTAACGAGTAACACAGAATCATCTTAAATAGGTATTTAAGATTTAAGTTAAACTACTGTTACAATTGTAAGAGTTGACTGCAATGATATTATAGGTACACAAGATATTTTACCTTCATAGTTACAGACGTTAAAAATCGCGAGGGTAACTGTCAAAATGTTGCCTAGTTGCATTAATAAATACTTAGTAAAAGATTATACCTCAGCGCGTAAGAGATAGCTATAATTGAAAACTTCCTAATTAGGAGGTTTTCGAGTCTCCAAAATGCAAGCGGTAATAACATATCTGCCTTATTTTTATAATAAGATTTTGTTGGCATTATTACATTATTATGTTTCTGAGTCCGCCAGAAACATTAAAAACCGGCCAAGTGCGAGTCGGACTCGCGCACCGAGGGTTCCGTACACACCTGTAGGTATATAAGTAAAAGTTCACCCATCACTACGATCGAGTCATAGTTATGGTATGATAATTGCAAAATGAAAAAAAAAAATCAGAAATATTTTTTTTTATATGATGTAACTAAAAATTTACGGTTTTCGCAATTTTTCCTTTATCTGTACTATAAGACGTTACTTCGTACCAAATTTCAAGATTCTGAGTTCACGGGAAGTACCCTGTAGGTTTTGATTCCCGTGCGAGTTTCGAAAATTTGCGGAATTTTGCGGCATAAACGGGAGTATCTTTTGATCGCGTTGACTTAGAAGTTTGATTTTTTCACAGCTCCAAGAGACCATAGACTTGAGTATTTGATATGAATTTCAGCTTGATACCTCCACGCGTTCCTGAGAAAAAAGGTCTTGACAGACAGACAGACAGACGGACAACAAAGTGATCCTATAAGGGTTCCGTTTTTACCTTTTGAGGTACGGAACCCTAAAAATATCTAAGTATCTACCTAAATTAAATTCAGGTTCGAACTTTTTATTGCTAAAATATTTGTTCTATTTTTTGACTGATCAAGCAAAAATTTAACGATCTTAGGTCATTGAATGGAAGGATTCTTTTTTTTTTTCGTCTAGCAACTAGCAACACATCTATTTATGTGATAAATTTATACCAGTCTCTTTAAAATTTAAGTTTATGGTCAGTTGACCATCAAAAAAAAGTCATTTGTCTTGAGTGGAAAAACTGAAATGTATGTAGGTCAAAGTTTTTGTATGAAATGGCCGTACTTACTATGTATTTTTTAAGCATTAATGACTCTGTAGAGATGTTCTGTCTCTAAGTATATATTTTTATGACATGAAAAAGTTAATTTAATAAAAATAAATACAAAGTAAAATAATTACAATTTTGTTATTCATAGATAGGGTTAAAGTTCCATTATTTCCATTAGGATATTAAAACCTGATGTACCTACTCTGTTTAGGTACTTCAAAAACATTTGTTTCGTAATCGAGCTTGACAATAACAAAATAATTGAATTTACAAACAGGTAATTTAGGTAGGTAGGTATGACACAGAAACAAAATGAACAATATTATTTTGTTATTTCTATTTATTATGACTTGAAAAAGTTGTCAAAAAATATTCGTTAACATAATTATACTTGGATGATAATGATTTTAATTATTTCCTTTTTAACTTTACAAAATAAAAGTAACAAAATTTGCTTCATAACTAATTGAGTTATAGTACAAATTGTTTATATCAAAGAATCACAATATTCGTAATTCAAATCACATTTTTTTTAACATAACCTACAAAAGCAATTTGCTAAAAAGGTTAACAAAATTAAGTACCATGAAACAATTCAAATTGAACTCTATTGCGAAGGTTGTAGAGGTTATGTAAGATGCAAATACAAAATGGCGGGTGGGGTCTTTAACCTGCACTAACGGCGAATACAGTTATTTCCCGCGCAAACATGGCGGCAAGGCAAAGGCAAGTGGCGTAAGTCCTAGTTTTTTATTAGGAAATTTTTACAAATAAAATTCTCAGACTGTTTAAAATAGTTTTATTTATTTGTTTAGTAATTAAAACAGTTTATTTGCGAGTTCAGGCATTGGACAATCTTTATTTTATTGTGATATTTTTTGTTACCTTGACTATTGAGAGTTGTCTTTTTAAACAGTCCTGTAAACAAGTAAGTAATACTTATTATATACCAGTAATAAGTATTTTTAAGTAGGTACATAAGTTTTATTCTTTGAAATTTTATTTTACTACGTAGCATAGAAACAAATTAGACATAATGCTAGTTAAACCTTTTGCGCGCTATGAAATAATCAAGTTTTGACTTTTAATAGATTCAATTGACCTCCACTAAGTACCTACATTAAAACTTTTAAAGCTAAATAATGTCCTAAACGGTGTTTTAAGTTAATTTTAACTAACTGATAAACCTCACAGTAACAGACACAAGAGCATACAGTAGCAGATGTTGAATTCAGTAGACGGTGAAAGTATAAGTAGGTACCTAGTACGGTAAAACCAGACGTCAAATTATGAGAATCGGACTTACTGCTTTGAAATAAATACTCCTTAGTCGACTTTTTAACAATGACATGTCTAGTGCAAATTTTTTATGAATTTGTTGTTCTTTAGAAGACCCTCGCTCTCTGAAAAGCTGATATTAATTAATTATAAGTTGTCAAATAATGTGATGGTCAAACAGACCAAAAGACTAACTAGTCTACTACTAAATAAATCAAAGCTAATCCTTATGTCAAGCGTAAGCACATTTTTAGCTAACTGTATTGCGCTCGTTTACTGATTTATGTGATTTTCCGTGCGACGACAGACGTTTATGCGAAAATATCGACGGTTCCGATATTATGTGGGTAATCTTAGGTTTTGAGATGGTTTTAATAAAACGGTGCGCTCCGTTTTGATACTAATTTTACTATTTTACATGTTCATACTAGTGCCAACAGTTCATACTCGATATGCGCACTCTATAGTTTACTTATTATTCCTCTAAGGTCGGGACCAACGGCGTAACTTACTTTTTAACTCTAAAAAGTTCACATGACAAAATAACATACATTTTGACATTGTTTTCATAGCATACGTAATTTAATGGCGTTTTTTTTGCTGACAATAGTTTAAGTAGGCCGTCACTGCTGGCTGACCTACGTCCATTGTTATGTGTCATGAGAGTCTGATGTTAACAGATTCACAAACATATATAAATAGATTTGTAACAGACCAGAAATAAAAAAGAATAGTACGCAAGCAAAAGCGCTAACTCTAAGTCGATAGTTTTTTTTTCTATTGTTTAAAGAAAAATAGTAATATTAGGCATAAAATTTAATAGGAACTGTATTTGAATTATACTACCATAGTTTTAGAAGCATACAGTTTTATATTTTTGCATTTCATAGCCCAATTCTCGAGAAAGGTTATAGGTTATTTAACATGACGGTGAAACAACGGGCACATGTAGTTTATAATATTAGTATGATTGCGTAATTTAATAATTATTTCTATTACAATAAGTCAAGTTAGAAATGGGTTAGATGTTAGATAAGGCCGACCCTTGTACACGCGATTACTACATTACTGAAACATTCCGTAATAGAGTATTGAATAATAAATATAGCCTCATGAATACTTAGTATATAGTCACAAACAATAGGGATGTGGACTATTTTTTTTTTCGTCTCATAGACTATAAAAAAATATTAAACACGTATTTTTTCCTTTTTTACTTAAACAAACAATGAGGAAGATACAGTGAAAGGAAATGTCGCGTGACGTCACTTCTAGGTACAATTTTTACCAAGACATGACGTCACAAGCCCCCACTCCTGAAATATAAAGCGCTATAACTTTGTAATCCTTTATTGATTTGATAAAAGAAAAAATACGAGTTTAGTTTTCTTTTTTTATGTATCTGGTGGACTTAATGGATATGTCCTTTTCATACCCAGTCCACAAGCCTATAGTAATATGTATCTAACAGGATAATTTTCTAAACTTAACGGTTTACTCACGCACATTTTCGGGATCGCCCGACTAGTTTCAGACTCAGGCGGCGGTGTCGCCAGTCGAACTCCCAGTCAGGCCAGTTCGACTCGCGACACCACCGCCGCGCCGCGCCGCCGCTTCAGCTCATGATTACGGACTCCTACTAAGTCTGAAACTAGTCGGGCGATCCCGAGAATATGCGTGAGTAAACCGTTTTGTTTCAAATAATCTATAAAAGCTGACATAAATTTCGAAAAAGCTGTTCTGAATAAATGTATGGTCTTGGCCTCCCATCCACCGACCGACCTGTAACAAGCGTTGCTTTACCTATACTTCGATCGATCACCATCTCCTACCAAGCAAGCATGTCAGAAAACAACAAACAATTATTTTATCAAACGAACAATATTTCTTAAAATGGCATCCATTAAATAAATATCTTATTTAATCACGCAACAGTATACTCCATTGAATTTAAAACAACAATTTACTTTCATTTTCCTTTAAAACCCTTATTAATGATGATTAATTTAGAAATAACCTCAAAATATGGTTCCGCTTTTGACGTTTTGGCGGGAACGGTCGTCTACTCTTTATTTATGGTTGTTTAATTCCTTAAATGCTTTTTTATTGAAGCAAAGGAATTAAATAAAAATTAAGTTTTCTTCCTAATTGAATAATTTATTTTTAGGGTAAGTCATTTATTATTAAAATCTGTTTACTTAATAATTATTGGGGCATTGTATTTTCTAAGCCGAAAGTGTAATTTCAAAATATAAAATACTAGCTATCCCCCGAGACTTTGTTCGCGTGTTTTAGTTTCAACGGTTTTTCATTTTTGCAACATTTTTCATTTATGCTCCGCTCCTATTGTTCGTAGCGTGATGTTATATAGCCTTCCTCAATAAACGGACTATCCAATACAAAAAGATTTTTTCAATTCGAACCAGTAGTTCCTGAGATTAGCGCGTTCAAACAAACAAACAAACAAACTCTTCAGCTTTATAATATTAGTATAGATTTAGTCAGAAAATTGGTTAGATTTCACATTTCATTATGGAACTCCAACTCATAAACGATCATTGAAATAATAAATGATTTTGTATCTTAAATAATGAGTAATTGACACTGATTGACTGATTTTTATTCATTTGAGTGGGTCAAATGAATAAAAATAATTAAAAAGATAGTTCAACATACATTGCTTCTTCACAAGCATGTATAAAGTAAGCCACTTACTAAACGCGCAATGGACTCTTCTCAATAAACATGAAACGCCGTGTTAAAACAAACAATCTCATTAAAAGCGTAATTAATAAATGAACATGATTTTAACAGTTCAGTGTTAATTAAATATTGCAGTGAGGCGTGGGAGGGCAGGTATTGATAATCGATACATTCACAAACTACCCGCAGTATGAACATTTATAGAGCGCAGACAATAAACAGTTTTATAAAATAAACTAGCGACACAAGGGTAGATAAAACTGAATTATACGCAAAAATCTTCCTCTTAAATCACTTTATCAATTGGTGAAAACCATATAAAAATCCGTTCGGTAGATTTTGCGTTTATCGCGATTAGACAGACAGACAGACGCTGCGGGAGACTTTGTTTTATAATATGTAAATGTATATAATAGATAGATAAGCCCAAACTTTTATAATTTCTTCTATCACAGTACTCTAGAAAACAAATCTAAATAGCTTAATCGTAATAGGATAACTTCGTTTCGTTAAATGATTCCGATGGCGACCAAAAATTGGTTCCAAAAATACCTTTGGTTCCAGTCATGTTGAGTATACGGTGAATATGTAGGATACTAGCTGAGCACTCGGTTTTAACCGCATAATTACCATTCCCGACAAGTACCCAATGTTTTAATTCAGGTTATAATCTATCACTCATAATTTCATCGATATTCAATCATTAGTTTTTGCAAGAAAGAGTAACAAATATCCATCTATCTTCACGGGCATTGACGTTTTTGTTACCCTATGTCCTTTCTTGGGATCTAACTAAGCTAACACCATAAGTTTCATTAAAATCGGTTCACTGGTTTAGCCTTAAAAGCGTAACAGACAAACAAACAGTGTTACTTTGACATTTATAATATTACTACGAATATCTCAGCACAATGGTTGCCTGGAAGAAATTGCCGTGCGCAATAAGGCCGCCCTTTGTACCACTCACTGTTATGTATATATATATATTTTTTCATGTTTATTTTTGTTTACAGTGTACAATAAAGAGTAAATAAATAAATAAATATATTTTAGTACGGATTATTGTCATAGATACTTATAATGCTGTTTGAGTGGTCTGGGTAGAGTTAACTGTCATTGATCAACACGCTCAGAAGTATCTATGGGTTAGGTTTTGTCATCTATATCTTATATATACTCAGTTTCATTCACGTTTCATTACGGATAAGCCGTATTACCGGAAATGAAGAAGGATTCTTAAGTGGCTCGCGAGTGGATCGCGAAGTGTTGCTAATATTATACTGTATCGAATTAGCTATATCGATATTATCTAACTTGATAAGATTAGTGTTGTAAAGCGTATGTACAGGGTGCTTCGGAAATGCGTGGTACTAATTGAAATACTACTTCTGCCCATACAAACTTACTCCGTGAAAGTAATAGTCTTTAGTACTTAATTCGTTGTAGTAATTATGGGCCTCCCTTAATAATGTATATTTATTTATTTGTGATTTTCTTGAAGACAAGTGTTCATTTCTATGGGCAGATCTAAGAATAAAGAAATTTATATTCTAAGTGGCAAAATCAGTATTTCAAATATTATAACGCTATTCCGTAGCACACTGTATGGTGGTTCGTTGATTAATGTTAAAAAAATTGTAGACGAAAAATGAAAGGAGAACCAAACTCTATGTATGAAGCCACAATCAAGGGGTCGAAATTAATTAGGCGACAATGTTTTATTTAAGTTTTTTTTTAAATCGAAAATTGAACCTAAATATATATCAAATACATGCCTAATGTACTTTTTATTAAGTGTATGAAATTTAAACGAATATTCGTTTATTTATACGTGAAGGAATGTATCAATTATTCACCTCATTTAATACTTTTCAATAATCTATTCTCTACCTAACTCTTTTTACCTAGCCATTCTAACCTAACATTTCTTGAGTATTACAAAAGATAAAGATTAAAACACCTTTTATTTTTCGAACACCATTCCCGCCAAACCAGCTGACGTCTACGCGCCAGCGAACAGGAAGAAATTTTTAAAAAAGGAATCGTAACAGTTCCCGCGTGTCATTGACAGATGCGTCTAAAATGGCTGCTCGCAGTGTTACCAGTAATAAATATTCAACGATTTATTGTGCGTTGTTTGTTTTGTGTAATTGTTTGTTGCGTTTTAGATGTTGGTAATTAAGTTGTTGTCGTATTTCACATGAATAAGACAGAAAAAGGTGTAGACTATTTCATTTCGTATGTGGGAAGTAAAAAAGTGATGTTTAAATGAATTTTATTTTAATAATAAGCTTGATATCCTATTAACTTGTTTACTACAACGATAAATATAAAAACAGAGGTTTTAATCATAATTAGACCTTTCCCTAGATTAATCCTGGTCTTATTAATGTTTGTTAATTAGTTAGTCTATAGAGAAAGTACCAATAATAAGCTAGCAACAGACTAGAACATTGTGTGTACATTTTATTCATAAACTCAACACAATCCACCTGAAAAAGGTGCAAAACACTTAGCCATTTCTTATCATACAGCCCAGACACTGAATACGATTCTCCTCATTATTTTCACCACCACTGGCGACTCTATTCAAATCATTTTTTAATTATAAATCGACTCACAAACTTCTTTTTAGTCGATTTTTAGGGTTCCATGTAGCAACGAGAGCTTATTACTAACTCTTCGCTTGCTATTTGTTTGTCTGACAACTGTATCTCATGAACCGTAATAGGTAGATGTTTTTTTACAGAGTCAATATTCCTAGTGGCACTTTTAATAAAAAACAAAGATGACTTATATCAAAATGGCCGCCATGTTCATTAAAAATAGACTTGTGACTTTTACAAAAGTACATAGGTAATGTTGTAAAATTG
This sequence comes from Diachrysia chrysitis, assembly GCA_932294365.1. Taxonomy (NCBI): domain Eukaryota; kingdom Metazoa; phylum Arthropoda; class Insecta; order Lepidoptera; family Noctuidae; genus Diachrysia; species Diachrysia chrysitis. Next base: position 7,059,566 of record OW028670.1, read on the forward strand.
TACGGAACACTTCTTGTACGAGTCAGACTCTCCCTTAACCGGTTTTCAGTCTGTATGCTCGTCGCCTGGTATTTATTTTCTCATAATTAACATTTGTAAAGTAATTAATTCTTTATGACGTCACATCGCGGCTGACATTTTAAACTGATGGAGTTGTAATATGATTAAAAGATGAAGGAAGTCATTTGGTCGTATTACGTTTAGATGGTGTTGGGACGAGTATAGGCATGTTTCCTATTTTTTCTTAATGTCCGCCTGGTAGATTAATGAATTTTATTGGACACATATTTTTTCTTTTTTCCTGCAAACAAAAAATGATCAAAATACAGAGAACGGAAATTACGCGTGTCGTCACTCCTCGCTACGATTTTTACCAAGGCGTGGCGTCATAAGCCCCCACTCCGAAACTTTAAAGCGCTGTATCTTTGTAATTTTTTATTGTTTTGATAAAAGAAAAAATACGTGTCTAATATTTTTTTTATTATCTAACTGACGGACTAAATAGATTTTAACTTTTCATACCCAGTCAACATCCATCCATTGGTGATTCTTCGAATATCATACACATACAGTCGGAGAGTCTGTGCGGAAAGAGAATCGTCTTGAGGTTATGGGGGCTTCCGTATTTATTTACCGTACTATGACTAAAATATTCGCAGAAGATGCGAAAACCAAACAAATCTTCTATTATATGTTAATACAGCCACGTTTCACCTGTCTCCAGTGATGACATGACGTCACACAAAATGGAGTCTGCCTCATAAATCAGGCAGCGAGAGGTAGATAAGACAACCCGTAAGGATTTGTGATTTGATTCACGCTTAATACGATTTCACAAACTTTCCCTTGAAAACTCAAACGTAACTTAAAATTTAAGACTTTCATAAATATGTATTTATCGCATTTTTACACCTTAGTGACAGAGATACCATGAGACTTAAAGGCTACTTAAAATTAAGTGGCATTTGATAGTTATTTAACCATATCTACATATTCAGTACTTATGTTGTATTTAAGGAATATCTTTGACCACAATTATTACTAATTTATTTGCTAAATAGAAAAATTTTGCGACTTAAAAAAAGACGAAAGAGCAACTCGCGCATGAAGGATTCTGTACCATTTTGTGGAGCCACTTTAACTTTTTTTTTTAATTTATTTTCCTATTTGTGTGTATAGCGGCCACAGAAATACACACTCTGTAAAAGTTCCAACTGTCTAGCTATTACGGTTCATAAGATACAACCTGCTGACAGACAGATGGACACTGGAGGCAAGTATCTTTAAGTAAAATCAATTTTCTTCCCTCAAAAGTTAACTGTCCTACAAAACACAGGTTACCTTTTTTTGATGATACATTCGTAATGTTTACCTACTAAAATTATTTATGTTTTTCTGTTTACATTTTTTATACTTTCCTTAAACAATACCTTAACTTACAAGACATGTAAATTAATAAAACACAGACATTGCCCGAAGGCAGAGCACCTTTTCATTAGCTTTTGTTTTTATTCGTTAAGAAATTTCAAGAAAGAAGCTACTTACTATGTTTTATATTTTAATGATGCTAATAATGTCTACATTAAAACTTAGATCTTATTATATCTCTTTTTTCTGTAAAGTATGATAACACTACTTTTAAAGAAAAACAAATTGCACATTAATGTTGTACCCGTAGCTTACGTTGTTGTCGCATATTTTAAGATTATTGTATTTTTTTTAACATTTTATGTAGGTACCAACACAATCCCTTTTTTTTATTTTTTAAAGAGTAACCTATGGAGTTTTTTGCCGGTTCTTCTCCATAGGAGTGACATTTTGGAACCGCGCAACTAGGGTCATTTAACGTTTTGAAAGTGCCTACTCGAAATAAAAATATTTGATTTTAATTTCTTTGATTTTGCTTCGCTCCCTTCATCTGACTACCCTACCTACCCTATCTATTTTCTCATTTAGTCATTACTTATTGTATTATGATTATTTTTATACGTACCTTGTCCTAACAGTAACAAACACAAAAAAAAAAGAATTATCCAATATGGTGTAGTCGTTCCGAAGCTATGTGTGTAATAGAATATAATAGATAACCTTATTTCAATTCTAACCTACGAATAACGTACATTTTCCCGCGTTTACTCCAAACAACTTCACCACCTTAATTATCGCAATTAAAACCTTTTTTCTAATTTCCTTTCTTCACAAAGCTTCCTTTGTCTTAGCTTGTCGGTACAATTAAGAACGAGGTAACGAAATTAGATAGTTCTAGCTGCAAATTAAAAAAAAAATGCTAATTATTTTAGGTAACAAAACTGCAGGGCGTGCATTATGCAGTTATACATAGCCGAATATTTAAACATAATTTAATTTTTGCATTACTGTACTTCCTTACATAGTTTTTAAAAAAAACACAATATTGACTAAGGTACGGTACGACAACTCAATTTTAAGAAGCCCCTTCTCATGTTTTCTCTGTCATTTTAAGGTATGAGGTAGCGACAGATACATTTAAGAACTCTGCTGGCGCTGCTGCTGCGGCTGCTGAGAAATGAGAATCTCAAAACGGCGGAAATATAACAACCTTATTGGAAGTTATACAGTCCAGCCGTTTGGGGTTGAAACACTTGGACCGCGGGGTCCGAGTGCACACCTTTTATCTAAAGATATAGGAAAACATCTTGTTGACTCCTCGCGTGACCCAAGGGCTGGCTTTTACCTTGGACAAAGAATTAGCATTGCCATACAACGTGGCATTGCCGCGACAGCGACGTGGATGAATTTATTGACGCTATTTTTTAGAGATTTTATTAATTAAGTTTAGTTTTGTTTTAAGTGTATACTTAGTTAAGTTTATAAATATTAAAGAACTTCTTAAAGTTAAGTTGCGTTTTAGTATTCGTATATTAGACGTATTATGTTTCTGTCTATATAAATAGCATAGTTTCAAAAGTTTAATTGCTACCCTAGCAATACGTAAAATATCGTTCGCGATACTAATTTAATTAAGTACATATATTATGAATAACTAGTAATCTACATACGCAGCCAATCGTGTGTGGTTTGAACTGCTGCCATATCAGTTATAATCAGCAGCTTAATGCATGCTCAAATATTTAAACATATATTCATTCTACTTTAATTGGTACGTCGAAACAACCACATTACTGTAAGCAGGATTAAACGTAATAATTAAATACAGAACTGCTAATTATTCGCCATTATATTATCGTTATTGAGTATTGTGTAATATGGATCGCAAATTCTTTTGACTTGATATTACTAATTAAGGTCTAAAAGACCGGTATGTAGATTAACAAAAAATATAGTAACTAATTGTCAATGTATATTGAATCATACTACAGCAGAGCGTCAGTCTAATCCTTACTAATATTATAAATGCGAAAGTAACTCTGTCTGTCTGTCGCGCTTTCACGCCAAAACTATTGAACCGATTAAAATGAAATTTGGTACACAGATAGTCTAGAGCCTGCGAAACCCACGCGGGAAAACAGCTAGTTGTTAATATAGCAAATTCATCTTTAATTCAACAATGTATTGCTCATATTTTTTCAAAGATAAAAAGAGACAATTCTACTAGGGAATGGCGCGAATTTGCGGACATTTTTTATATCAGAAGAAATATGAAAATTACGTTGTTGAGTTAAGGGTGAATTTTCTATATTAACTATTACTCAGTTATTGTATGAATTGACCTTTATAGTTGAATTTATAAATGCAGGAACATTTTAAGTAGTCGTTAAGTTTCTGTGAGAAGATGATTAGACTTTAAGAACTTCTAAAAACAAGTTTTGTGTCTATTTATACTTATACAGAGGTTATTGACATACAACTTTTGACCAGTTTCTAAAACGTTAACTAGTTTATATAAATTATTGGTACTAACTCGTTTGCGTAGTTTAATTCGATTAAACCTTAAAATTAACTTAATTTTTTTATATTAAATACAAATTACTTAGAAATTTGCAGAGGTAGGTACTAGCTTTGAAGTGTAGTGCGAGTGCGTCCGGCATGTTTTGTCGAGAATAAGGTAGATTTTGTTTTATTAAGTTTACTGTGAGACCAAATACGCAAAATCAGCAAAATTTAGAAACCTTTTTGCCCATTATACTCGCATTTCCTGTCAAATTAGAAGCAGGCTAGTTAACACAAAACAACTAAGTAATTACCACTCTCATTAATGCACAATACAATAGTTTACTAATTAGAATTTAGTCGATTATGCAAATCATGTGCCGCCCTAGCGTAGACCACAGACTATAGAGTACAAAATAAAACGCGGGAAATATTTTCTAGCTTCTAACCGTCATTTATCATAGCTACACGTGCAGTGCAGGGTTGCCACTTGAAATTGCGAAATTGAAGTAGAGTCCGTTTTTTGTTGGGAAAAAATGGCGGATAAGTTTTTGACTTGAGTGATGAATAGAACATGTAGGTTATCAGAGGTTTGACTGAATGACTAGGGGATATTTTGAGTTAGGTGAAGTTGTTGTTGAAAAATTTATTTCTGCTGTATGTATACTGGAAACTGTTTTACGTGAATTTAAGTTAAAACATGTGTTTTGTTGAGGTACATTTGCCAATATCTGGTGACACATAGCATACAATATTGATGAAAGAAGGACAGTTAAGTTAGAGCTATAGCAGGAGGTAGTCGGTCTTGATCACCAATGACATTATATATTAAAATGAGGCAGATGTTATTAGCGCTCGCATTTTGAGGACTCGAAAACCCTTTAATTAGGAAGTTTTCAATGTTTTACCTCTTTTACTTACGTGCTTATCCTATTTTTGTACTACTCATTAGTGGTACTTGACAATATTTTAACATATAACAGCGCGATCAGATATTAAACATCGGTACCTATACACGTAGCATATCTTGTGTATTGATACTCACATACTTTATTTGAACAGATTCTGTTACGTACTATGTATTATTTAAAATTCCCTACGTTTCTATACCATCATAGGGTTAATGGTCACATCATTAAAATAACTAGTATTTATCGAATGACCATTTGATTCGTACAATTTATAATGAAATACATTTTATCTCCTATTTGATTAAATCTAAGTACGCGCGGTTCATCCCTGCCATACTTCACAAATGGCTGGAGTCTGTCCCGTCCCTAATTACTTTCGAACTTTGTTCTTACAACAGTTTATATTCCAGTCTCTTTACAGACGAACCCGAGTGGAAAACGTAGCTAATACTAGTTAAGAACGTTTCTATAAAACTAATATTATTACTTTCTTTGGTATATCGTTGGAAATGAAGTGCTATGGGAATTGGTGGGCTGTTTGCCAATTGAAATGTAGGCACCTGTGTGCTTTAGATCAGTACGAGTATTTTGTGTGGAAAGGTTTTTGTTTTATACGCGTTAGGAAAAGAATGTAGGTAGGTACGTACACTATAACTGGACGCAAGCTAAATTATTTTTGTAATTTAATTACTCATAAATGTTAAAATAAAAACCTTTAAAGTTAGACAATTAAAATTAAAAAATACACGCAATTTAGTTACCGAAATTCTTGGTAAAATTTTCATTTTTTTTTTTATTTAACTATACCTAACTACTGAATAGATTATGATACAATTTATATGGGACCTTCTAGAAGGTATATCTTATCAAAGATTTTTTGAAATCGGTTCACAATTGTGGAGATATCGCGTATCAAACAAACAAACCTCCTCCTATTGCAGTCGGGTAAAACGCAACGTGAACAAAGCGAAAAATAATGACTACATTACAGTAGTAACTATTTTTAGTGGTACCTAACAAATATGTAGTAAAATTCATCAATAACAAAGTACAAAAAGTCGCTCCCGCTGTCAGTAATTCCGCTTAGATATTTTAAACTACGCAAAGGATTTCAATGCAATTTTCAGCAATAGATAGAGTGATTCAAGAGAAACGTTTATTTATATCATTCATTTATTTTTTGTCTACACGTCAGAAGCCGGGGCGGCTCGCTAGTTAAGAATAAACATCAAAACCATAAATACATGAAAGCCACTATCTATTACACACAAAAAATACAAATCTTAAGTAAACCATTACATATTCTATCAAAACCACTTTCAGAGGGTCGACCCTCTTTATTATTTACGTAACTAAGTAACCTAACCTCAAAAGGCGAAAACCGTAAAGATAAAATCTATTTTACGTTAAAAAAACACGTAATTACATAAACTTATTACACAGAAAACAATAAGGCGGAACGACCATAGACAATCACTTTCCATGTCTATGTTTTTATTTTACCACAGACGTGGGAAACTTTATTGTTCTGGCAGCACTGATTATTGGCGGGAATGGAAATTTATGGAGGTAGTTAACACTGATTTTATTTTATGTGATTATTGAGGTAGGCTTTGTACAGCTTATTTACTGTAGCGTGGTTTTATTGCGAGAGTTATTGTATATTTAAATTATTAATAATATGGAATGCATACCTGAGTAGTAATTAAACACGAGTACACAAATATGTACATTTTTTTAACCTTAAGATATAGGCGAAAACTTATACGTCATTCAAATAGCCGCGCCGTAATATCAAAGCGCCGTTTACTAATGCTGTCTCTATCACTTTAAGGTTTAAGGTAGGGATAGATAGATATAAGAACGTAATAAATTTAAGTTTAGTTTGTTTACAGGGGTCAATGACTTAAATGACTAACAAGTATATTTAATTGAAACAATTCCAAGAAGTGTGTTAAACAATATATTCATTGATATTTCAATTAAAATAAATATATATGTCCTTGTTGCGATGTCACTCCAAAACTCACACAGGTCTTGTCGAAACTTGGCAAGTGAATGTCATAGAGACCTACAAGCATAGAGCGTGCGCATCGCTAGTAGCCCATACGTCAAACGTAAGCATATTTTTAGGTAAATGTACTACGCTCGTTTACTGTTTTTATGTGATTTTCCGTGCGACGACAGACGTTTATCCGAAAATATCGACGGTTCCGACATTATTAGCTTTTGAGATAGGATTTGATAAAACGATGCGCTCTGTTTTGACACTAATTTTACAATTTTACTTGTTATACTAGTGCCAACAGTTCATACTCGATATGTGCACTCTATTATAGTTCACTTATTTATTCCTCTAAGCATACAAGTTACGGAGATTTATTTTCTTAATAAACAACATTGAAAGGCGAGCACGCGAACTAAGGTTTGTCGCCATTATAAAGTAAGTATGTTTACTAACCAAACTGGAATCCTTTTAGTGAAAGGAAAAGGGTAGTATTTTACCTGGTAAAACCGACCCGGCGGTCATATGATCCTGTTTTACCATTACGTATACATATTACCGGTGAGACTGGAAGCTGAACCCAACATAGATCGGACAAAGAACAGGAGAAAACATCAGATTTCAATTGCCATTAAAAGGTTTGAAGAGTTTACTTACGTTTTAAAATTTTGCTATTATTAGTTCTAGGTATGAATTACACTTAGAAAGAAGTCAATGTATGTAGAACTAGCTTTTTTTTTTTTTTTTTTGTACTGGGTGAAAATCTTATGACTTCAACCCACGCCGAGGGCACGACGTGGGGATATGTCGGACTTGCACCGACCAAAAACACCCCGGTCCCGTCCTTGCCTTTGCCGGAGTCCCGGGTTCGCTAAAGCATGCTCGGCGGGGCTCCGGTGGGCCTCGGTCCTTATTGGACCCCTACTAGAGGGGTAGGTGTATAGTGCCTACCCCTCACTCCTTACGAAGACGGACACGTGAGACTTCGTGTCCATCTCCTCCAGGGCCTGTCAGCTGATCGGGTGACGAGGTGCCCTCTCCGTCACCCGCAGGCCCATGTAGAACTAGCTTGCCCCCGCGACTTTGTCCGTGTTTTAGTTTCAATGGCTTTGCATGTTTTGCGCGGAACTCTAATTCGAAATTAAAAGTAGGTATGTGTAATATTACCTCAACCGATATCCTCAGCTATCTGCCAGTAAAATCGGTCTGGTAGTTTCAGAGATTATAGTGCGTTTACGTGGTACTTGATCATTATTTTGTTCCGGAGTTATTTTAAAACTAGAGATATGTATTAATATTAGAGATAGAGTTCCTATATTGAGATTTCGGTGATCATTCGATTTTACGGGATAGAAAATAATTCCAACATCAACTTCATAATGGAGAGACACTTAGGACAAGAAAAAACGATACGCCATATTTTCAAGTCCTGCTAACCTTTGTCCAAACAACAAATAAACAGAATACTTTATTTTCAAAGTCAGGAAAACGCCTCGAAGCTTACAAACTCCAAAAAATATACTAATTTTTGCCCCAAATAACATTTCTCATAAAAAACCTTGCCATAATTTAACCTGTTGCACAAGCAGGCCTTTTAATGTAGAAACTTTTTAGGGGTCCGTAAGGCTCCCAAGAGAACGGGAAAACGAAATAGGCATGATTTATACGATAACTTTTGTTTTATTACAGTGTTGCAAATAAGAAAAATGTTGTAAAAACGTCAACGCGGGTATGTTAATAATGATTTGTGGGGTTGCCAGTTGTGAATTTTGGTTGGCTGACATTTTTACCCTTAATGTAGTTCTTATAAACTTTTTATTGTTATAGCGGCTCTTTCTTACAGCATTATCTTGCTTTTATTCAATGTTTTTAATGAACAAGCAAAATCATATAACCATTTTTTTTTCAAACTATGTATTTTTATTGCTGAAACTGGATAATAACTGGCCTTTTTTATTATTTATACACTGAATAAATATAACCGCCGATGTTTAAGTTAATCTCCCATATTTACATTACATTTAACATTAAAATAATATTTAAATAAGTTCATATTTCGACGCTCTGGCCCGAAATCAAATCACGCGACCGCAATATTTGACAATTGGTTCTGATTGCCAAATATTTACATGATATTAAAGCATAATTTGAATATATTTGAATAGATTTTCAACCAATAGTTATTTGATTTAATATGGGTTATAAATTCTCCCAATGACGATACTTAAGTACGTGTGGTGTAAGGTGTACACCCCAGCCATCCTTTTTGACTCAATCAATATTATGACATGAGCTATTGAGCTCTCAATGTGATAATTGGCTCATAGCTACAAGACTACAGATTTATGTCTGAAAAAAACATTAATAATAAAATTATGATATGTTAAAAAAGTAATATCTATGCTGACTAATCTATCTTAGACTTTTAATGATCTTTGCTACCTACTTATAATAAAATTCTAATAGTTTTCTGTGCAATACAGTATTATTTAGATTATTAGGACATATTTGTATAACTTTCGTGAGGAGTATTCATAATTATTTAAAACAAAACGGTTTACTCACGTATATTCTCGGGATCGCCCGACTAGTTTCAGACTTAATAGGAGTCCCTAATCATGAGCTAATGCGGCGGCGGTGGTGTCGCGAGTCAAACTGAGAATATACGTGAGTAAACCGTTTTGTTTTAAATAATTAGGACATATTCTATGCTGAAGGAAGACCCAGTTTTGTTAAGCAATAGGTATTTTTGATATCACCCAGTTGGTTCGTAAAAACTTTGCCCTACAGTAATACAATTTGGTATTACAAGAATTTTAGCACTTTCGCAATGAATATTATATTTTTAATTAAATCCGCGAAGCTCTTAAAACTGAAAATAATTTTACACCGAAACTATTTCACAGCCAAAGTAACTTAAATTACATAATTAAAACTAAAAACGTACTGAGCCAATTAAGAGAGTTGGCGCGTTCCCCGCCATTTTTTCGTTCCTTTTTCAAACGCACCTTTTTTTTACTGACGCCCGGTAGCAGAGATAAGGCGGGAAGAATGTATTTTTCTTTTTTTTTTCTTTACTAAATGTGTTCATGACAATGTTTTTTTGCCATTATGACCGTAAATGTCTGGGTTATGTCATTTTGTGTGTTATTATGATTTGTTGGGGTCTTGTGAAGAATTAAGAGAATCTTATTGTGTTGCGGGCGAAAGAACACTTGTTTTAATAATGTTTTGTTCCTGTTTACTTAAAATTATCGGGTAAAAGTATCCTAGATATGTAAATCCTGGTTATAAAAAAGATACCTAAGTGTGCCAAATTTCATTTTAATACATTGTATAAATGTCTTCTAGTGTATGAATGAAATTTTGCTTGCGGTTCTAACGAATACTGGCTGTAGCACGGGTCAGCTGCTAAAAGTACGGTGCAGTAAAATTTAATAAAAAAAAATATAAGTATATATATTCTGTGGATAAAACATTAGCCTTGCTTAACACTTTTCTTTTATAGGTAGTAAATATGTTTTAGATGCACATAAAAATCATTAAATATTCAGAAGTTAAGTACATTAACAAACATCCATGGACCAAACCACAGAATAAAACTTCCAAAATGGCGGACCAGTTTTAGAAACCCGTTTTATATTTTCTCCCGCCATTCAAATCACTCGCCTATTACTAGACATCTGAGAATTCGTTTCGTCCAAAACTGGTTTCCTGTCTTATTTTTAAATCCTCCTAGGATATCGGACCTCTCACTCTGGTTATCTGTCCTCTCTTTCTAACTGGTTGGGATTTTATTTCATAGGTGTAGATTTTGTGTAACGTTTTAGATGTAGTAAAATCTTTTAGATTTACCTATTGTGTTCAGTGAAATTTAGATGACAAAAAATGGTACCTAATATATTCTAATTTATTTCAAATCAAATCTAAAAGTTTTTATTTCTCATAAACCTAAAAAGGCGCTTAATAAACTTTACAAGTTAAAACTATATGACTCCAGGTGCGCGGTTCCAAAATGTCCTTCCTATGGAGAAGAATCGGCAAGAAACTCCAGATTATTTTTAAAAATAAGATTTCTATTTATAAGATTTAGTATTTTATATAATCCACGCAAACGAAGTCGCGGGCAATTTATAACTAGTTTGGAATAAACATTATAAGTAGCTATATATTCAATGTGAACTCATTTCTCGTTTTTATTTAAATTTAATGCAATATTATGCAACAATCATGATCGTTGATCAATAGTTCAATGACCAGGTTTGTGTGCACAAGGTTACAGGTTCGACACTGAATATTATTTTTACTTTATTTCTTAATATCTTCTTCTTCTGTCTAGCCTCTTCCCTAGCTATATTGGGCTCGGCTAAATACCGTATTTTACGTGGAACGACTGCCTATCAGACTTACTTAACCCATTTTAATGGGTAACACAGTATCCCATAGTACCACTTACTATAAAAGAATATTGCGTTTTACTCTATGACTTCATAAATCAGTAAGATAGACCTCAGTATCTCTTTTACGGTGTGGTCTTTTACATGTAACAACAGTTTTAAAACTAACCTAAAATACAGTTTACCACATGAAAGAGGTTTTACACGAATCAAAGTAACCATCGTGGTACGGTCAGTGAAGCATTAAACGTAAATTTATTGCTTGTACCGAACTAGTTCAGTATAACTAAACTTTACATAATGTGCTTGTCAAGTTTATATAAGAATTTATTTGCTTTCTACTGTTACAAGTATATATGAAGTTTATAATGCATGTTTAAGGTAACTCAGATAGAATATTTGATTACATATATTCTATAGTAATAATATATATAAAACAAAGTCGTTCCTGCTGTCTGTACGCGTATTACTAGTGTTGCCAGATCTTGAAACCGAAAAGCCGGACAGACCAGTCAGTTTTGCCGGACATTTGGGTGAAAAAGCCGGACATGCCTAATTTTTTTGTCATAGTAGTTGTATAACACATTTTTTTTTAAATAAAACACATCTTATTAACATTTACCATAAAATCTTGAGTAAATTTTAATTTGAGGAAACAACAACAAATGATCAAATTTAAAAGCCGGATATTTCGTTGGTCGCCGTCTAATTTGGCCGGACACGCATCCAAAAAGCCTGACTGTCCGGCTTTATCCGGACGTCTGGCAACCCTAATTGCAACGGATTTTAATGCAGTTTTCAGCAATAGATTGAGTGATTTAAAATGAAACAAACGCGGGCGGAACCGCGGGCAACAGCTACTATATGCATATAGAACAAAGTCAGGTTAATTATACCATTTATAACTCAAGAACGGGTGGAACGATTTTCATGACCATTTATTTGTTGGATTTGTGTCCACCCCGAAAAGCAAAATACCTAACTATTAAAACCTCGAAAAAGTCACGAAATAAAAAATGATATCTTACGGGAACGGGGACTACTAAACCGCGGGGAACATCTACTAATCTGATAAAACAGACTTGTGTCTAACAAATGTACGATTTGAATTTTTCAGTCCAGTTTTTTAGTTAGTAGCCTTTTTGTAATAATCGTAACTTAAGGGTCCAAGCACCTAGGAACTCTTAACAAATTTTAAGGATCGAAATTCGATTTTTAATATAAGTTTTCTATATCAAGCCAAAATGTACCTTCAGAAACTGTATTGGCAGACATCTAAGTTACCCAGCTACAGACGAAGTGTTAAAAGCTAAGTAGAATATAAATCCACTAGCTGAGTCCCGCAGCTGCACCCGCGTTCTTCCTGTTCCCATACGATATAATTCCATAAATCGGAATATGTCCCTATTTTTGGCGGAGTTAGGCGATACGAAATTTGTGTTTCAGTGTTTTTTATAAAGCAATTATCGCTTAAGTTGACAACCGTCATAGTGAATCACCCTGCTGTATTGCCAGTCATACATAAGATTACAAAGACGAAGCGTAAAAAGCTAAGTAAACTAAGTATATAAATACATTATAATATACTGTATGTACGTAACTCACTAAAAACATGAGTAACGCCTAATATTTTCTCTGCGTGTGAAAATCCCACCTCAATACAAATTACACAAGAAACCTTTTATGTAATGTTAGCCTTCAAACTGGCTGAAATACTCCGCAGACGGGTGTATAGTGCTTAGGTATAATAAAAGTGATTCTGTAACACGAACTAAACTAATTTTAGAATAGCGACATATTTTTCTAGCTTGTAAAAGCAGGGACTGAATTACCCAAAAATTAAAGTACCTTTAAATTTCAGTATGACGTCATACCGTTAAATAAAGGTTACCGAAATATATCGATACCGTTATTTTTTTCAGTAGCGGAATTTTGAGGTTGGAAATGCATACCGGTATATTTCGGTAGCAGTATCTTAAGCTTTATAAACGTATTGGTACCAGTACCTAAATCTTAATAAATAAGGGTTTTCTTTGACGCACCGCCTCGCCAATCTTTCTGTTGTTCACTTATGACTCAGTATTGGTTTTTATTTCCGATCGGAAGGACACGACTGTGTAAGCCGGGCTAACCCGAGTGCCTATTGCCTACCTAAGGTTTTCTTTCGTTCTTCATATATCTGACTTGTGTTGAGGGAAAAATGTTACCTCATAAAAGTGTAGAGCATATTCGTAAACGTAAATTAAGTAAGTATGTAGGTATAATTGCCATATGATTGCCCGAGTGGTTCCGGGTTAGAATAGGACCACCCCATGTCATCCCGTGGGTGTCGTAAAAGGCGACTAAGGGATAAACCGGGGGATGGGCAGCAGCGTCCCCCGTGCTCTGTCCGACTTACAGGACAGAACTGCGATCACCAACCCGCCTGCCAAGCGTGGTGATTATGGCAAATCCCTCCCATGGATGTTTAAAAAATGAACAGAAAAAGGAAACCCAGACCCCTAGTCCCCGGCGGCCCCGCTATTCCTGACTACGGTAGCGGTCATGGTAACGGCGGGGCAGGGGGTGCTTCAGTGAATCCCCGGCAGAGATCCGGCTACCAAAACAAACGACAACTGGCCCTGGCAACGTACAACACACGTACGCTGCGGACGGATGAGAGGATCATTGAACTCGAGGAGGAATTGAGCGGGTTACGGTGGGATATCGTGGGATTATCCGAAGTCCGAAGAGAGGGGGAGGACACGATAATCTTAAGATCTGGTAACCTGCTCTATTTCCGGGAAGGAGACCAACAGTCACAGGGCGGTGTCGGGTTTTTGATCCACAGGTCCCTCATAAACAACATAATAAAGGTCGAGAGTGTGTCGAGTAGGGTAGCGTACCTGATACTCACAATAACCAAACGGTATTCGCTGAAGGTTATACAGGTATACGCACCGACTTCGACGCATCCCGATGATGAAGTTGAGTCTATGTATGAGGATATTTCCAGGATCATGCATAGCTGTAAGACTCACTTCACTGTTGTCATGGGAGATTTTAACGCGAAACTGGGCAATCGAGACGTTGAGGAGCTGCGAGTGGGAAAATTTGGCGTGGGACGCCGGAATCACCGGGGCCGTCTACTGGCCGGTTTCATGGAGAAGGAGGGACTCTTTATGATGAACTCTTTCTTCAGAAAACGTGAGCACAGGAAGTGGACCTGGATGAGTCCGGACGGTAAGACCAGAAACGAGATAGACTTCATCATGTCAACGAAAAAGCAAATATTCAACGATGTCTCAGTGATCAACAAGGTCAAAACCGGCAGTGATCACCGACTGGTACGAGGCATCTTGAATCTTAATATTAAGCTTGAAAGATGTCGTTTGATGAAGTCTACGCTCCGTCCAGTACCATCACAGCTAGAGGACTCCGAGAGCTTTCAGCTTGAACTCCAGAATCGTTTCGATTGCCTAGGAAGCTGCGTAGATGTGGACGAGTATAATGAAGGTTCGTGTCCATTCGTGCGGGCTTAAGCACTTCAAAACCCGCCGAACAAATAAAAATAAAAAACTATCTGATCGCACCCTACAGCTCATGGAGGAAAGACGCGCGATGACACTGCAGTCTTCAAGTGACGCACTGCTGTACCGGAAGCTTAATAGACAGATCTCGAAGTCCCTTAAGCGCGATATACGCCGTTTCAATACTAACCGCATTGAAGAGGCCATTAAGCGTAACAAGGGCTCAAAAGTGTTTAAAAGAGATTTGTCTATTGGGCAGAGTCAGCTTGCTGCACTGAAGACCGATGATGGCAGAGTAATATCGTCCAAACCTGAGCTACTGGGAGAGATCGAAAAGTTTTATGGACAGCTATACACATCGTCTCAGAAACCCTTCTCAAAGTTGGCCAACGACCCAAGAGCCAAACTAACCCGACACTATACCGAAGATATCCCGGACGTCAGCCTGTACGAGATTAGGGTGGCTCTAAAACAGCTTAAGAACGGTAAAACACCGGGCGATGACGGAATCACATCTGAGCTCCTAAAAGCGGGTGGAAAGCCTGTCTTGAAGGCCCTTCAGGGACTGTTTGATTCCGTCATACATTCCGGAAAGACACCGCAAGCGTGGAACAGAAGTGTGGTGGTGCTCTTCTTTAAGAAAGGCGATAAAGCTCTGCTGAGGAATTACAGACCCATCTCACTTCTGAGTCACGTTTACAAGCTATTCTCGACGGTTATCACGAACCGTCTCACTCGCCGGCTTGACGACTTCCAGCCTCCCGAACAGGCCGGATTCCGAAAAGGCTTCAGTACGATAGACCACATATACACGCTGCGGCAGGTTATACAGAAGACTGAGGAATATAACCTACCATTGTGCTTGGCGTTCGTGGACTACGAAAAAGCCTTCGATTCGATCGAGACGTGGGCCGTACTACAATCCCTTCAGCGGTGCCAAGTGGACTACCGGTACATCGAAGTGTTGCGGTGCTTGTACGAAAACGCCACTATGTCAGTCCGAGTACAGGACCAGTATTCCAGACCCATTCCTTTACAGCGAGGAGTTAGACAAGGAGATGTTATTTCTCCGAAGTTATTCACCGCTGCATTGGAAGATGTTTTCAAGGTTTTGGACTGGAAAGGGCTTGGCATTAACGTGAATGGCGAGTACATCACCCACCTTCGTTTTGCCGACGATATAGTTCTTATGGCTGAGACCATGAAGGACCTTAGTACAATGCTCAATGACCTCAGTGGAGCTTCCGAAAAAGTTGGTCTAAAGATGAACATGGACAAGACTAAGATTATGTCAAACACCCTTGTTCTCCCAACTCCAATAAAAATCGGAGACTCTACGCTCGAAGTTGTTGACGAATATGTATACCTGGGACAAATGGTCCAGTTGGGTAGGTCCAACTTTGAAAAAGAGGTCAATCGTCGAATCCAGCTCGGCTGGGCAGCGTTCGGGAAGATGCGAGATATCCTTTCATCCGATATGCCGCAGTGTCTCAAGACGAAGGTCTTCGATCAGTGCGTGTTGCCAGTGATGACCTATGGTACCGAGACATGGTCGTTTACTCTGGGCTCGATAAAGAAGCTCAAGGTCACCCAGAGAGCAATGGAGAGAGCTATGCTTGGAGTTCACCTACAGGACAGAATCAGAAATGAGGAAATCCGTAGGAGAACCAAGGTCACCGACATAGCGAGAAGAATAGCCAAGCTCAAGTGGCAGTGGGCGGGGCACATTGCTCGTAGAACGGATGACCGTTGGGGCCGGAAAGTTTTGGAGTGGCGACCGCGTACAGGAAGACGCAGCGCGGGCAGGCCTCCTACAAGGTGGAGTGATGACCTTGTACGGGCTGCGGGAACTGGCTGGAGGCGTGTAGCGCAGGACCGATCCTTGTGGAGATCTTTGGGGGAGGCCTATGCCCAGCAGTGGGCGTCTAATGGCTGAAATGATGATAAAATGAGGTATAATATTTATTATGAAGTAATGGACAGTCAGCGGTCGACAAGATAATAACGTATTACCCGGCACGCAGTCGGCAACAAACAGTAGATAGGTAAGTAAAATAGTACAACAATCAAATTATGAAAATACACAAGTTCTAACGTGTTCGACACCCCGCGCACCCGCACCGCGCCGTCGCGAATGCTTTTCGATACCGAAATCGTGTAAAGGTTAAATAACTGTTTAGCCCAACCTTTATTTATAAAGGTATGGGTATAGTTCAACCTTTATTTTAAACCGGTACCGGTACATTTTTGAGGTATCTTAACCTTTAACCGTAACCGATTTCAGTCCCTGTGTAAAAGTGTAAAAAAAAAGATAAACGTCTAAGTTCGAACTAAAATTTTAATATAAATTCTATACGCAGACATGTGTGCACTAAAAATACATTCACATGCAAGACGTAACTTAGTTCTTATCTATAGTTAGCAATGCTTTCATTTTAGTTTAGTTTGTAAATGACAGAATAAGCGCCACTGCGCAACTAGAAACTGTATTTAGTTAGGTATTAACAACTTTTGTGCTTCAGATTAAGCTAGTATAGAAAATACGAGGTACTTTAGTCTCTAGAGTGCGTCACTTAAAGCAGATATAAAATAATACTAAGTATAACAAAAAGTGTCAAGGCAACAGTCCAATCAATGGAAATGAAAAATTAAATTGACTCAAAAAAATAAACAGTTTCAATCCGGAAGTAGCGACAGAAGTGAAAACAAGGTTTAACCATTTGTTTAGAAAATATACAAGATAAATGATCAAGATCTTTTTTTTTTTTTTTTATTATTCCTAAATAACTTACGCCTGTCTTCCAAAAGGAAAGTAAATTCTAAATAAGTATCTGACACACGAAGGTAAGTACTTTATTTCTTCGTACGAACATAAATCCACATTACAACTTTAACTCAAACACTTTTAAGTATAATATACTACCACCCACGTTCAAGTAAATATCATATTACGGAGCATTTTCTCTACAAAAATACCCTATTCACAAAGTTTAATCAAAATACCAATTTGGATTAACATCAGATATGAATTTACAAAGGCAAAGGTAACAAAATATTCAGCCAGTTACTTTCCCATTCATAACCAACTATAGATTATAACTCAAAGGTTTTCTCAAAGGAATAGAAACTATGTAGACTATTAGATAACGCTATCAACTAGTTATTATGTAGTTACTAGGCAAGGCAATAAGCGGTTTAAGTTCAGTACAAGTCTAGAAAGTTTTTTTCATTTACTTTCATTGAAACAGTATTTAAACTTGGCAAGGAATATTCTGTTAAAGAACTCATTCCGTATTAGAAATAGCTAAATGCGATCTAGTAACTACAAAATTCAGATCAGGAAAGTGAAATACACTGTACAATTTTTTTTTTTCGTAAAATGTCGTAAAAGCCGTGTCTACTACCCAAAATTCTAACATAACAAAACATAAATTAGGTGTGTGCTAAAACGTATTGCCGAATAAAAATTTGATCATGCTAGGCCCACAGGCCAACTTTATGTTTTCTAACAAAATTAGTATTTTGGGCATCAGACACGGCTAAAGAACAAAAAAATTTGTTTATGTTGTTACGTACCTAAATAATATATAGTCTTGCGAGGTTATTAATATTCTACAAAATACGTTCATACTATAGTAAACTTTTGTAATAAAGATTTATCTTAACTTAGTTCAACATATTTATTAAACTAAACACAAGTAAAACCACATTTCAGCTTTTTTTTTTTATTATAACAGTCGTGAATTCGTTATGTTGCGCATAGGAAAAGGCTAGGCTACTCAATAATGTCATAACTATAGCCTACGACGCAATCGAGTTCATTAAACGCTTTCCTTCGCTTATTACTTAGTATTTCCGGTACAAAATTACTATAGCTATAACCTAGGTTTAAAATTACTGCATTACCTAGAATAAGGTTGAAAAAAAGAGTTTGTCTATTATTAGTATGGCCTCCAGTTCCATACAATCATCAGTTAACACTAAGACCCTACTATACATTCAGTGTACGTGTGTGGACACGAGTTTCCGAGTATGGTTTATTTTGTGGCACACGAAATCGTATACACTATAGGTACTATCCAGACAGCAAGTGTCGTCTAGAAATTGATGTCCGGGATTTGTGTCGCAAATTCGCAATAAGTGTAGTAAGTAGTTTTAAATGTAGCATTTGTAGTTATACAACTTGTAATACGTAACGTAATCAGAATAAGACGCGAGTAATCAGAATAAGACGCGAATAATCAGAATAAGTAGGTCATTTTTAAGCATTTATGTGTCAAGGAAGTGTCGGTCTATCCGTTGAGTATTATAATCACATTTTATTTAAAAATTTTGAACCTTGTGACGTTAAAAAATCTAGATACCGTTGTTTTACCGTAAAGAATCGACGAAAAATAATATTCAATCAAAACTCATTATAAATTCTTACCACCATGCAAATTATATCTATAATTAAAACGTGTTAGCTATGCAATCGTTCTCATCAACTCTGAATATCAGGTATTAGTATTAACAGAATCATTCGATTTGCAATTTCTAACTAAACACGTAAGCATTTAGTTATACAAGTTCGACGCTGAGTAAGCACGTACCTACCTATAGAAAGTACTCTATAATACCGTATTAAGACTAGAGCACTCAAAGTTCTGCAGACTTTCACCATCTTACCTCCAAACTCCGTTCAATAGATACAGAACTTAAAAAACCAGAATTGCCGCAGGATTTTACTCACAAACTTCGTATGACACACCCGAATGGTATTTCTATTAGCCTCGAATAAGATAAGGATGCGGAAACACGGTTTAAGATCATCTAAAATTAGAATCTTCCTGCTTAAACACTTATTTATTACTTACCTACGGCTAAGCGGTTAGTGGGTAGTTAAAAGTTTGAGATTCTACGTTGGTTCCTAGACGCACCTTTGTACTCTCGGAATTATTAGTAAGATATTTGGATTTATATTATACAAGCAAATTAAGATGACTACATCAAGAAACAAAGACATTCTTAAGTTATGACTAAACTACGAAATATACTTGATGTTTGATCAATCAGTTTAACTTATGTCAGTTGCCATCTTGAAATTTGCATAGATTTAAAAAAGTAATAAAAAACCGGCAAAGGCAACCGGTATTATGCCAACCTACGCGTGAAAAGAGGTTCGTTACTAAGAAACGAAATGATAACAAAAGAGTGTATTATCTGTATTTTGATTACCTTGATTAATAGCGCGGGGATCCGATTACTCACAAACACTATAAAAGTTATTTTTCAAACACAAAAAGTGTAGTTTTGGAACTGTAACAAGAGTATTTTATGGTTGAACGCGGCACTGTTCGCCCACGCCACACCTCGGGCACTTTCCAACCGGTTTTCTAAGGAACCACGTAAAAGTATCACGTATCACGGACCGAGAACGACGCGTACCCTTCCGACGAACGTCACTTTGAAACTGGCTGGACAAAAAAAAAGATAACCGGTGTTGCTAGCGTCGTTTCGAAAAGTTCGTTTGCGAAATTAGATTTTGAATATTATTTGCATTTTGTTTTGAAATGGTAAGTTTTGTTAAGTTGCCTTGACTTTTTAATAGTTTTTTTTGCACTAATTCTGTCGTAATGATTAGACTGTTATGTGAGGCCTTGTTTAGATTTAACATTTATTCTGCAATTTTATTAATACACATCTGAATTTTTAATAACAATATATATATTTTTTTAAATCTGTTTCCTTTTATGAATTTTATCAAGTTTAGTTTCTTTTAGTGCTCATAAAAATATACAGGGTACTTAAAGTATATTATGTAAAAAACATTGATGACAATTATTTTATCAAAAATTAAACATCAAATTATTTTTATTATAAAATACGGAAATAATAAGTACAAAAACAGAAGGGGAATAAATAAAGTCAACAAAATGCAGGTTTTTAACAAATAATAAAAAAATCAATTATTGATTTAATTTGCATAAATGCTGTCTTAAGTTGTAGTCAAAATATATGCGAAATATAACAATAAAACGTCAACTCGAATTTAACATCATATGTATTGTATTTATCATATAATATTTATTTACCACGTTTTTACCCACCATCATGGTAAAACTTTAACTCTGACAACCCCAAAATTCAACTTTCATCGTGCGCTCGTGCGGCTTCGTACAATTCCGTCAAACTTCGGCTCCACGGTTCACAGCACCAACGGTCAGTTTTACAAAAGAAAACAAAAGTAATTTTATTATTTTTTGTTACCAAAAAAGATAATTCTCCTTAACATGATTTTAGGCCAGGTACCTTGGCTACGCCATCCGCATTCTTTTAACTATTTCAAAGGTGCTATAAAATGGTGTCAACTTGTTTTATTTTAGTATTTTTTTCGAATACCCGCAAGTAAATTAAGTAGGTTACTAAAAATCTACTTAATATTATCGTTTTTCCGTTTATAATTAGTTAGGTAATCAGTTTTATATGTTCAAATGAATAACAATTAGTTTTATTGTTTCCGTTTGCGGGTCATAATCGTTGATTTTTTAATTAATTACTGGCAACTCTATTTTTTATTGGGAAATCCTATTATAAATATGTAATGCCATTACACTTTCTTCTTGGCAAAGGAAATTATTATTCAGGCACAAAAAAATGTAACTGCATTTAATGCCATACCTACATTGTAAAAAAAAAAGGTTTGTTTTTTCTAATAAAAATAATGTGATGGTTATTTTTAGTATAAATTTAAATAGCATACAGTTTTTTTAATTTACTGCTGATAGAGGAAAAAATGTTTTGTACATCTTATTGTATTGTAATCATTTTTCTTTATGACGTGGTCAAGGGTGACCGAAACAACGCCTTTTTATATTAGTTAGGAAAGGACAGCCGCAGTAAGACTCGACGGGAGGCTTTTACTGATTCACCGGATTAAGTCTTTTTATTTGTAGGTACCTATATAGTTCACATATATAGGTAAGTACCATATTTTGATAAAAATCACATAATAGGCATGTTTCGAAAATGATCAAAATACTGAAACGGAAATTTCGCGTGACGTCACTCCTCGCTACAATTTTTACCAAGGCGAGCTGGTGTCATAAGCCCCCACTTCGAAACTTTAAAGCGCTGTATCTTTGTAATTTTTTATTGTTTTGATAGAAGAAAAAATACGTGTCTAATATTTTTTTTTATCTGACGTACTTAATAGATTTTAACTTATCATACCCCGTCAACATCCCTATTATTTAAACTTAATTGCTGTATGTGTCAGACCACAACAGTTAAAGAATAATTTAGTATTAAATCATAACTCTGACATGACATACCTTCGACCTTCAAACATAATATTGCGCATTTACGCATAAATATCACAAAACCTACATAAATGACATTAAAACAATTATGTAATAACAATGTCTGACGAATATAGCGTTCTTGAAGTACATAGTCACAAACAAGGAAGCTATGTACAAATTAACAAAACAAGCAATTAGAGACTTACTTAACTATAAAACAAAAAAATATCTTGTTGTTTATTTTTATTTTCCCTCCATTTTTTTGACAGTTACCTACTTTTTTGGCGGTAGAAAGTTTTGGTCATTGGTCAATTAGCAATTACAGTTTGCGGTCGTTCAGAACGTGGTGGATCGAAAATAATTATTGTGTTTTCAAGATTGTAATAAATAAATAACTTTTTTTATGATTGTGCAATGGAAGTATGACCGTTATATTTAAAAAAAAAATGATGTTTCGTTATTGCGGATCAAAACAGGCTCTGATTCTATATTTGTAAAACTTTTTCTTGTCTTTATTATGTAATAAAACTCAATAAAATATCACAGGTACCTACTTGTAGTGTGCAGAATGTTTCCAAATAAATTTACCTACTTACAGCTTTGATAAGTCTTAAGACACTCTACTATTATTATATTATTATTCAACATCTACCAGCAACAGAACAAAAAAAATAGGTCGGTCTCCTTTGGTAATTATTTCAATTAAACGTAGGTATGTGAAAATTCATCGATATTTAAAGTCCAGCCTGTAACTGTACCACCGGTGACATAGGGGTCTAGCTGTGTGCACAATGCAGGTTCCAACCCTGGCCGGTATCATTGAGACTTTTTCAAAGTTATATGTATTTACTTTCTTCATTATTTTTTGACACCACTGACAATCGGTGAAGCAAAACATCGTGAGGAAATCCCTTCCAAAATGGAATGTGAAATCGCCAACCAGCAATGAGCAAGCATAGTGATAAATGCTCGTTCCTTCTCTATATGAGAACAGACCTCTGCCCAGCAGTGGGAAGTTAGAGGCCGATGTTATAATTGTACCACTACATGCACCACAGGGGAAAAGAAACATACCGAACGATTTGATAGGTACATTAAGTGTTACAATTTTAACATCCAAAACGAAACTACAATACCATCGAATCAAAGCCATCGAAAATGACCTAAATTCATTACAATTTCTACTGACCGTACAACACGTAATACCATGTCTATAGTCTATGGTTTCATGGAAAAAGTGATAGTATGAGAATCGTACTATGGCGTACATTGTTCTTATAATTAACATAGATACATGAAAGTGGTCAAATGTTACAACTCAATATACTCCTACCGTAAAACTAGTGTGAGTTACTATAGGTACTGTCTTATTATGTACTTAATTTTGGTATTTTTTTTTTATGTCATTATATATTTTATGTTACGGCTAAAGAACTAAAATTTGTAATTTCATTTTGTTTAGTTTACATTGTCATGATTTTAAATGCTTTTAGAATATGTGAGGTAGCTGGGATAGTAGAATTTTTGATGTCCTTCAGTTGGATTATTAAAAATATTATGCAATACGATACATTGATTTGAAATATCGCATGACGTCACATTTTCCTGCCTTTTTTGCTCAAGCATGACGTAATCAGCCTTTATCCAATTAGTAAATTAGGAAGATTACAAAACTTCTATTTAATATTTTTAAATGAGTAACAATAACAAAGTAGTTTTATTGTTTCCGTTTGCGGGTCAAAACCGAGTTGATTTTTAAGTTAATTACTGGCAACTCATTTTTTATTGCGAAATCTTACCATACATGATCCCATTACACTTTCTTCTTAGCAAAGGAAATTATTAATCAGCCACAGAAAATTGTAACTGGATTTAATGTCAAACAATGTAAAAAATACGATTTTTTTAAAAAGGTATGTGAATTTATCTTTTTCGTCACAATTTCGTGCATTTTGTGCACAAGCATGACGTTAATAGCCCGGGGACTATTGAACTTTATTTACTATTCGATATATCTACTTAGTACAACAATAGTGCGGGAAAAGGCTAGGCAGAAATTACTTATGTAGGTAACCCATACACATATAAAAAATGCGAAAGTAACTCTGTCTGTCTGTTCGACTGTCTGTTACGATTTAACGGCTAACCCGCTGAACCGATTTGGATGAAACTTGGCATTGGGCAAGCTTGGATTATAAGAAAGGACATAGGCTTTTGACCGCGATAACTGTTACCCGCGCGAGCGGAGCCGCGGGAAACAGCTTTACATATAACGTGAAATTGTATGCGTTACTATCCACTACCATACCTATTATAACCTATGTATAGTTTTCTATTATTAATTAAATCTAACCTATTACAATACGAAGTTATTAAAATAACTTTTACTTTAATGATTAACTTATTAATTTCCCTTTCTTTACACATCAAAGCTTGTGGAATTATTTGATTACATTAATTAATTTTCTATTAACAAATTGCCATGTCATAGTTTATTGATATTTTGGTACTTGGCAACAGAAAGTTATTTTTATTTTTGAGACGACGGCTTTTAGGCAGCAGCATCTAAAGATTAAGGCAGATATGGGTACTGTGAACAGTATTTTCGCCTCTCCTTTCTCCTGAGAGGCTAAAGTACTGTACAAGTTAGCAGTATCGATTTGGTAGTTAGATAATTTAGTTGTTGTATGTTTATATGTGTTGCATTTTATAGAACGGTATTGTCACCAAGCGACCAAGTTCTGAAATTGTAAATTGAATATAAAAACCGACGAAGTGCGAGTCGGACCCACGCACGAAAGGTTTTAAAAATCATTTATTTAATAATTTATGTACACACACACAATCGTAAGAAACAACATAATTCAAAAGATGTACAAAAGTACTGCTTATTTCTAAAGAAATCTCTACCAGCAGATCCGCAAAGTATCATGTTTGTTGTATGGGAACCCCCCTTAAATATTTGTTTTATTTTAAAACATTAATTATTTTTAAAGTAAGTAATTATTTAACTGAATATTCTGTAAATATTTCAAGCGTCTACCTGTTGCCGTTATCAATGTCGAGAAAAGAGAGCAAAAAATAAATGCGTTTGTTGCATAGCACTTAAATATTTTATTTTATTCTGTTTTTTTTTTAGTATTTGTTGTTGTAGAAGCAACAGTAGGTACCGACATATTATTTAAATCGACTTTAGCTCTAACAAATTATGCAGTTTTAAAATAATTCGCTGTAATAGTATTAACACTACATCTTTATATTACTTTGTGTACTATTGCATTTCCATTCGTGTATATTCTGCTCCATAACTTATGGAGCTTCTTACCGGATTTTGGAACCGCGTAGTCTCATATAGATTTGTAACTTTAATATTTCTTAAGCTTTTATGAGGTTTATGAGAAATAAAAACTTATTGATTTTGATTGTGGCAATCTTCTGCCACTTCAAAGCAGATTTCTTCATAAAACCTAAATACTTCAAAACTCTCTCTTTCTTGCGTCAAAAATCCATTATAAAATCTTTTTTAATGACCATCTAATCAGTCATTAGTATTACCAATTAAGTAAGCCGCTAATTAGTCAATTAAATTAAACACTAATTACATTGACAGGACCACCGTGCCTTGCCCGGTAAAATACTCTCTGATAATATAATATTTAATAAAAAAACACTAAAATAAAACATATTTCTAAAGTCCCCGTCACGAGAAGCTATAAATTTTGTAAACAAGTGTTCAGGAGTTCACAACATTTGGACCAATAAAAAAAAAGAATTTGTTTAAGATTTAATAATTTATTAATTAACATATATTATTTCAGAATAATTATTCGTCAGATTCAGATGTTTCCATTTCTGTGTCAGAATCAGTGACATGTATCACGAAGCTGTCTACAGTTTTATCAATCATCTCATCGATTTTGGAATAAAAGTTATCTTCTTCCTTGATAACATGCTCCACACAACGCTTCCAATTTTCCGAAGTAATCTGCTGCAGTCCCTCTTGTAATAATTGTTTTACCTCGTCAAATTTAAAATTTGTATTTTTGCGAGCAACATATCCTTTTACGTTGGCCCAAATTAGCTCAATTGGATTAAGCTCACAATGATATGGCGGGAGTCTCAATACTTCCACCTTATATTTTTTTGCGAGCTCGTCCACTACATAAGTTTTAAAATGGTCTTTAACATTTTTTACTTTTAGCAGTAATTCAGTCTTAATTTCATTGTCGTCGTAAGAAATATTCTTACTTACAAGCCAATTTTGTATATCATTTTTTTTCCAGGCAGTAGTAGGAATTCTTTCAAGACGCCTTGAGTGGTATGGTGCATTGTCCATTACCACTACTGCATTTTCTCCAAGTTTTGGGAGAACGTTTTCAAACCATTGTTCAAAATGTGTTGCATCCATTGATTCATGGTAATCTCCCGTCTTCTTGCATTCAAATATATTTTCGCCGCCCTCTACAAAACCGTTCTCATTGCCGATATGGGTAATTATTAATCGTTTACCTTTTGACGTTGGGTTAGGTGCACCAATGCTAAGTCCTTCTAGGAAAGCCTGCTTCTTACTTTTAACTTGTTTGTCTACCCAAGTTTTATTTACGGTATGTCCTGTAAAAACAATTAAACATTTCGTTGGCTAAATAATCTAACTTGCTAACTCCTTTTCGCCCTAAAATGAAAAAAAAAAAGACACTAACCTGCATTCACCCATGTCTCATCCATGTAAAATATCTGGCGATTTTTACGTCTATAGTCTTTAATAGATTTTAAATATTTTCGCCGCCATATTACAA
The DNA here is from genome assembly GCA_932294365.1 of Diachrysia chrysitis. Taxonomy (NCBI): domain Eukaryota; kingdom Metazoa; phylum Arthropoda; class Insecta; order Lepidoptera; family Noctuidae; genus Diachrysia; species Diachrysia chrysitis. The sequence continues at coordinate 7,086,337 of OW028670.1, forward strand.
TGTCATCTCTATCAATCAGTGCGTTATTTCGCTGTCGTTTTATGTATTTAAAGTTTAAATGCTTTATTAGCCGCCTGAGAGTTGTTTCGCTAAAATTTGGCAAATCTTCATCGTCATTTACTGCCTGAAGAATCTTGGGAATTGTTGGTAATTGGCCATTTAAAAAGAAACTGTGAATTTTTTTCCTAATTACGGATTTATCAAAATCGTCTACTTTCTGATAAAATTTAGGCCTGTCTTTAGACTTGATAGGTGATTTTATTCCCTTTTCTGATTTATATTCTTTTAATATATTATACACAGATGCGATGCCAATTCCCAAAATCGTTGCTGTTTTTTTATTTATTTCGGTTTTGTAGGGATATTCATTCGATGGCCAATTTTCTTTCACGTACTTATATACGTTGATCACCATATTTTTCTCATTAGAAGTAAAGCTCGTCACCTGTAAAAATCACCTGTTCAGTCTCTTTCACACGAAGCTCAAGCTATATCTCCAGGTATACCAATTAACCTAACCAATTACTTCACAATTTAAAACCTACTTCTAATATAAGTTTCCAAAGATTATCGCGTTTGAACAAACAACTCTTTCTTTTTACTTTATATATATTTTAGATAAATTGTATTACGTACCTTTTGACGTTTTTTTCGTGGCGAATTTATTTCCTTAGATGTACTGGCTACTGGCTCCATTATACGTAATAACAAATAAAATTAACGCAACAATTAAAGTTACAACAATTAAAAAGTGATAACGAAACAATAACAAAATTAACAATAACAACCAGATCCGCGATATATGCAAAGCAATGAAACAAACAAACTCGTACGCATTCGAAACTCGAATGACTGTTTATTTCAAAATGATTTACAATCCCTGCGACGGACGCGTTCCGGTACCAAGAAACACAAACGATAGCGCTTTGCGTCGTTAAAATATAATTCGACTAAATTAAATAGGTTGTTACTTTCATATAACCCGTCTATATTTCATGTCGATTGAATATGTTCAAGTTATTATTATCTCGCAGTATAAAATGTTTACTTAGTGAAAGATGTTTGTTTACATAATTTATAGCTTCTCGTGACGGTTACTTTAGTAGGATATTTGTTGTTACAGCGGCAACAAAAATACACTGTGTAAAAATTTCAACTCTCAAGCTATTATAGTTCGTGAGATACAGCCATACAGCCCGCTGACAGAGAGACGGAAGGACGGACAGACGGACAGCGGAGGCTTAGTTATAAAGGGTCTCGTTGGCACCCTTTGGTTTGATTTTCTCATCATAGCGTAGATCTCAAAGGTAGTTTCATATTAATTTCATTAAAGTAGGTTCCTTGTTACATGTTTGTGTAACCAATTATGTACCTAACGAATAAATACTATTAATTATTCCGTGTAATGTATCTTATTGAATTTTTCTAAAGGAATATAAGTTTACATATTAACCAACATGTTTATATTTGCTGTAGGTATCTACTTTCTTTCATAGCGGTATTTTTTCCATGGCATCCACTCTCCCTGAGAATTTATGACACACAATATTTTGGTTAATGCCCTCTCTGTATCACAAAATGGCCGCCAATATCCTCATAATACAGCTAATCTGACAGTACAGTACAAGCGATGCAACTACTTTCTCCGAGTGGGGGATAAGTCATAAGTGGTGGCAGTAGCGGGGGCGATAAACTGAAGAAATCATAGAAATTAAAAGAATGCAAACTTTTTATGTATAATGTTAAATAGCGAGTAGCAAAAACTACAACTATTTATTTGTTGAAGTAAATCTTTCTGGGGTGTAAGCTGGTGAATGCGTTACGGGCGAGGCAAACGGAACTTGAGCGACTAAGGAATTTAATCCTTGTGTCGCGGGGGGTTTTACAAACTTTCAAATCACATGCACAAGCATTTTTGCATCACGCAGATGCTTGTCCCATGCGGGGATCGAACCCGAGACACGTCGCGCACAGAGGTAATTGGCGTGGTGACCTATACCAGTCGGCTATCCGTGCAGTCAAAATATTATAGGCAAAATAAACGACTGTCATACGGTAGTTTTTAGATTTAGTAGACTTTATCTCCAGACGTCCTAGCTGCGTAGTCTTTTCCCAAACTACTTATATTTGTGTACTATTACATCGCGACACTACATGACTACACCGACGCGTATTAACTAAGCTCGTTTATACCTAATCGAGTATGTTTGGGCTCAAAACTACTCGGACACATTCTGTATCAAAAAAAAAACACTCGTATATGCCTATGTCCTTTCTTAGGAAGCAAGCTCACTCCATACCAAGTTTCATCAAAATCGGTTCAGCGATTTAACTGTGAAAGCGTAACAGACACACACACAGAAAGATACAATTACTTTCACATTTATAATATTTTATTTTATTATAGATCATTGCGTAAAGGCAATCTTTTTACAATTGTATTATATATTTATATAATTATCATGATAGAAATACAGAAAAATAAATTATATTTATTAAAACGCCGTATCTTCTACTTTAGACCATCGCGTTAACGATTGCGAATCAACGCGACTCTGTATTCGCTTCGTGGGAGACTTGTAAATATATACTGTTTTGAATAATATATGACCTATTTATTACTTCAGTAAATTATAAAACGTAATTTCTTGTAATTTTATTATTATATAAATATAAATGTATATTTTTGTTTTTAGTTACTATTATAATACATAATTTAATTACTATTATAATACATAGTTTATTATTAAATAAGTTAGATTAAGTTTAAATTACTTTATTTTTACGCCGTAAAGGCAAAACGTGTCTGGATATTTTTTTTTATGATTATCTAGAACGTCTTCCATGCCCTTTGTAGGTATGTTAACTTATGTTTTAAACAAGTAAATGATCTTGTGTCTTGTATAAAAATCAAGTTCAAACCCAATCAGTAACATACACACATACCTTTACCTACCTATTATCAGACGGTTAAACATAAATAATTATCAAAGAAAAGACAAATTGCTTGACAAAACGGTCAGGATTATCAAAAGTAAATGCAATTTGTAGAAGAGCTACTTAAGAATTCAGGTGTAATATTATACGAAGAGGATCATAATGGTATCAACTTATTACGTCGTCGGGTGACCATGGAATAATACAAACTTCCTGTTATTATCTCTGTCCTGTTAAATGTGTGTCTGTCTGTTCCAGTTACACTGATTTAATTAATATTAGTAAACAATTTTAGATTCGTAAGCTTAAGTGTTAGTATTTTTTGCAAAATATCTTGAAAATACTACCTACTTAATATATGATTATGATTATAGATAACTATTCAGGACTAATAAGCACAATACTTTTAAAAAAAAATAGCAAAAGCGTGAAAACTACATCAATTTTGTTTTCATATGAGTTATGATCATAAATCAAAGTCAGTTTATTCCCCATTAAATTTAAATGTTATTTGTTAACTGCGAACCACATCGTCATTAAAATATCTCAAATGATATTATTTAAAATTATATTAACATTCATTCAGGAAGTAATAAAAAGATAATTGGCTGTATGAATTCATACCTACTTGAGTTTTCGTGAAAGTAGAAAAAGTTTAACTGTAAATTGTAATGTTGCGAGTGCAAATAAATATTGGTGGTAATGCAATAAACAAGAACTAAATGGAGGTGCTTAATTCGAATTTTTATGATGTGATATTTTTATTTTTATGAACTATGTATTACACTGCTACTCACAATGTTGATTTGTAATATGTTAGTGTTATTTTTATTTGATTATAACTTGAAATATACAATTTCTTGATTATTAGTTTGATTTTGTAACAATAAAAGGATCTAGTTTATATTTCTGTTATATTTTTTATACATACAATTTTAACTTACAAGTGAATCAATAAGTTGTCTCGTTCCCGTAGCAATAAATACGTAACATAACAAGCTTAGTTAAATAATCAAAATGCCTACCTTTATTTCTTTGCAGGTTTATGACTTTATAATTCTTATAGAATTAGCTATATCGAAACTTATTTAAGCACAATAATTCAATTTTAATTTTACTCTACCTAAATTGTTTATTTTTGATCCACTTCAAAAGAAAAAGGTATTCAATTCGACTAAATTATTCAACTTAATTGGTTTTTTGCATTTTAGTTTCGCGACATATCCGGTAATAGTGCGAATTCAAAAATTCACTTCGTTTTTGATATGGTTTAAATCAGAGGTAGCTCTATATGCATTTCATCTAAATTGATTTGAAGTAGTTTGGCTTTCAACTCAAAATACTTTTCTTTTGTTTTCCTGTATTTTTTTTCAAGTCGGCTTTTTACATTTACGTGTAATCTTAATCAATTAGTATATTTAGAAACAATCTGTATACTTAATAGTCATTTTTGTCTTTCTAGCTTATTCCACGTTCATTTAATTCCTGAGCTTTTCTTAAATTTATGAATTTTACAAAAATTACAAGGTAACCAAATAGTTTACCAAACAAATTCATTAAAATACCACATCAAAAATAAAAACAGCAATAACAGCGGTAATTAAAATGTTTAACTAGCAACACTACAACTGTCACTGTCATACTGTCACACATTAATGTCATAATATTTTTTGTTGATCGCACTCTCGTCAGTCCTATTTGGTTGGAAATAAATAAGAAAACCTTATTTATTTTAAAATTAGGAAAGTATTAAAGCAAAAATATACTTCCAAGGTGTATAACAGTGATGTAAAAGTTCGTTACGGCAGCAACTTTGTAAGTTTTTCATGTTGTAACTGTTTATATACAAAATGATTTGGTAATTTGATCAATAAGATTATGTATATTGATGTGGGAACCGCAAACGCTTGTTATTTTATCTCTACCGACCGCTGTGGTCCGCCTACGTCTCTTGATGGTCATTTTGGCAATAAATAAGTTTCGTACTGATAATTTAGTTGACCTTTTAATTATTTGTTGAATATTCTTTGTTTTAATGTTGATTTAGTTCGTGCATACTTTTCTAAAGAGTTTGTTACTATATTTCTTGCGTTTTGAACCGTTGTAGGTATTGCAAGTAATTAAGTTAAAGATTTACAGTGTTAAAAAGGTATAGTAAATGGAAAATATATACATTATGATAAATCATTAAGTAAAGTTATGAATATGGTAATTAGTCTTGAATAATCTGGTCAGCTTTATCTTCTATTCAGACTAATTGAGTACATGGTCAAATTATCTCAAAAAATTGTAATATTTTTAGTTTTAAACTTTGTTTTAAATTAATTAATTTAAAATTTTAGTTGTTAAAGATGAATAATAAACTTTTATAAATTGATTTAACAATAGTTTACTCTTTGTACTAACAATGAAAGTTTATAAAACTTTTTCGTTTATTCATTAATCAACATAGTCTCTCATTTTATAAAAAATACTAAATGTATAACTCTCAATATGAGTTTCAAAGAGATAGATCTATACATATACATTTATCTAACAGTTCATAAGCACTAAAACCAAATAAAATGTGTTCAATCATGAATATCTTATGTATATAAAAAGAGAATGTATGTGTGTATGTATGTTCACCTAAAACTTGGGAACTGTCAGCCCAATTGATATGAAACATTACATAAATAATAAGGGCTGTTGGTGCCGGATAGGTGGTCCTGGTGGAATTAATATTATCTATAGAATCATGGATCAAATTGTAGATTTTGTTAGGTGAAGGGAAGCACACCAGACACCAGCTATTAAAATATTTAAATTTCAAACCTATAGACTGCAAATCTGACAAGATATTTTAAACGGCCTTTGCCTGCAGTAGGCTTATAACAGACTCGTATAAAACTTAGTATTTTAGAACAGCACTAATGTACAATTTTATTTTATTTAGTATCAAATCCTTGACTGTCACATATCAAATCCAAACTACTGAACCGATTTAAATGAAATTTGGTACACAGATAATCTAGAGACTGAGAAATATAGGCTACTTTTTGCCGCGATAACAGACATCCACGCGGGCGGAGCCGCGGGAAACAGCTAGTATTAGTATATGTACGTTGTGTTTCATGTTTATTGTAATTATTAGAATGTTTTTAATTTCTTTTTCAGAGTTAGTTAGTGGCAGTACGGTAATAAGCCATCATCATGGATGATCCCGACACGGAGGCGTTGCGGAAGCTCGCCCCTAAGTGGAGTCTGGCGGGAGATGAGAAGCTGTTAACTATACTGCAGAATACGCATCAGGTAAGATTATCTCTAAAGTATTCCAGTGGTTTTCTAGAGTTGTCTTCTTATAGGGTCCAGTTGAGAACCAGCTCCGGGCACTGCAATTATACATATTTGATGCAATCTTGGGACACCAACACAATGGTTTTTTTAATTGTTCATATATCTACCTACGTATAAGTTTATTGTCTGTGTTGTCAGTCTAGGATTGTGTCAAATATATTGTTTTCTATATTTTAAAGTGGACAATTAAAAACTAACAATTAAAAGACCTTTAAAGGCTACGTTTCGACCGGCTTACACCGACCGTGGTCACAAGCAGACAAAAATTTTGTAAATTAATAATCGGACGAGTGTGTGTCTGGCTTGCGCACCAAGGGTTCCGTACTTACATTTAATTGTCTAAAAACTAACTTAACTGTATAGTTGAAAAAATGTTCTCTCTTACATCGATGTATATTTATATAGTTTGTCACAGCAACAACGTGATTTTTAAGTTACATATCTACAAATCAACAATTTCCGTTTACTTTACTTGTGACGTTAGACCTAGCAGCATGTCAAATTGCGTAATATAATGTCGACGGGAAGTACCATTGAGTTAATATTGTATTCGTTAAGAAAAATACTGAAAAAAAAGTGCATCACAATGCCGTGTGAACCCATCCTAAGGGTTCCTTTTTGCTTTTGCGATACGGAACTCTAAAATTTTTAAAATTGTTTCTAGAAAAACAGACACTTCTATTTACATAATATTATGTATTATCTAGATATGTAGTTTTTGATAATTACACAACTCATAAGCAACGAAAACATGTATTACACAATGTTAAATAAAATTTGTAAATAAAACGCGCGCAACTCGTCGCATTGTGTCTGATCTTAACTAATATTATTGTTTGCTTATTGTCTTAATAATGAATGGCGAATTATTCAAAATATGCATCCCTATGATGTAATAGCCATTAACCAAATAATGCTTTCGCTGGAAGTACGCTCAGTAGTTGTTGTTCTTGTTGTGTGGACGTGTGAGGAATCGGTGCGAACTAAATCATTTTTAATTCTAACTGTTTCATATTTTTGTTGTAATGATAGTGGTATAGTGGTTCAACGAGGTTCCATTTTTGAGTAAACATATACAAGCATAGAGCGCGCGCATCGCTAGTAGCCCCTTATGAAGAGCGTAAGCACATTTTTAGCTAAATGTACTGCGCTCGTTTACTGATTTATGTGATTTTCCGTGAAATAACAACGGTTAAAATATCAACGGTTCCGATATTATTAGGGTAATATTAGGTTTTGAGATACGCAGTTTAAATAAAACGGCGCGCTTTGTTTTGATACTAATTTAACGATTTTACTTGCTCATACTGGTGCTCTCAGTTCATACTCTGTTAGGAGCACTCTATTGTCTAAAGTTAAGTGATAGGATGAGTGGTGGAGTTATAGTTATAGAATATAGAATATTAGACTACTATCGAATTATTTATTTATCACGAATATTTCTATTAAGAGTATTAAACTCGAAAATAACATAAAAAAATATACACGAATACAAAAGTTATAAGCTTTTAAAGTTAGTGGGTGACGCATGTTCTATCTCTTTTTCGCAAAATGACGATTTGTACGGGGCAGCCCCAGATTAATATGGAGAAAAACCATTGTGACGTCACATTATGTTATAGCTGTCTCTGTCTAATTAGCAATATTAAAATGCTTGTAACTAGTTCAATATGAAAGTAATTAATCTGCCGTTTTTACAACTTGTTGTTTTAATAATAGAAAAAATAGACTAGATTGAATTATACTTTATTAAAAGAATTATCTGTAATTTTTTTATTCTGTACTTGCCTCAGGGCAAGTAATGTAAATTTTACAAGAATCAACTGAAAACAGACAGTAAAAGCAATGTTGCCAACTTAACATTTTATTGCATTACATTGCCTATATAAACTTTAACACAACTCGACATAGATTGTAATATATTTTTTTTTATTTAATAAAAAAATAATCTTGTCTTATACCCAATTGTGTTGTTCCAGAGACTGCTATCGAAATGTCATGAGACGAACTCTCAGCTTGAACAAATGGCGACAGCGCTAAACGACGCGAGTGTCAGACTACAGAATGTCAATAACCAGTAAGTATTATTTTTGACAACTTACAAAAGCCACCAGACAACTGATAAACGCCACCAGACGACTGAAAAACGCTACCAGACAACTGATGAACGCCACCAGACAACTGATAAACGCAACCAGACAACTGATAAACGTCACCAGACAACTGATAAACGTCACCAGATTACAGAGACCAGATTATAGCGTCACTATTTTTTCGCTCAAAAAACGTACAATAAGATGTAAATCTCGTGTAAATTAAAGATATAGGTACTTAGAGGTACGGAACCCTTCATGCGCGAGTCCGACTCGCCGTTGTCTGGTTTTTACAGGAAAGGGAAAGTCCAAGCAAATAAATCACGACTAGTGCCTGGTTCCTAAATTCAAGAAACTTTTCGTTTTGCTAAGGGACGAGCGAAACGAAGCGTCTACTGTATCTTGAATATAGGAACGGCCATTAATGAGTAAGATCAAAAGTATAAGTATTGTTAAGATTATAATTAGTAAAAGAAACCATTGCATAACTACCTTGATAATTAGAGTGAAATTCATCGCGTTATAATTTCTAATTAATACGTTTTGCTTAAGTGCAGACGGTGTGACGACCATCTCGGACTAAAATATTATGAACTTCATTTACAAAGCACTTTTACAATGCAGTTTTTTATTTATTTTTAAAAATACTCCCGCGTTAAGTAATTTAGGCCTTGTGTCGCGGGAGTTTGTACAAACATTTAGTTCACATGCACAAAGAATATCCAGATTGTTACACACACAAATATTTGTCCCATGCGGGCAAGTCATGTCCTAGTAATTCCTGACACTATCAACAAAATTGTCGCGAAATCAATTTAGTTAAGTAATCCTTAAAGATGTAGTTAATTGCAAAATCATTCGACTCAATATCAGAGTTACTAAAATAATAACGACGTCGACTTGCATGGTTATTGACTACCATTGGATAAAATTCTTCAAAAATTCGCTTTTATTTAGTCGTGGCGCAGTGGTTCAACGAACGGATTTGCATAAGATTGCAGGTTCGAACCCATTACAGGCATCCCAATGTGACTTTTATCAAGGTTATATGTACTTTCTTAATTATTCTAAGACATCATTGACAAACGGTGAGGAAATAATTGTGAAAAAAACGTGGATTCTATAAATTGGAATCGGAAATAATCGCAAGTGAGCAAGCATGGTGATCAATGCTCGTGCCTTCTATACATGAGAAGAGGGTTATGCCCAGCAGTGGGATAAGTGTAGGCTGGTCTATACATGAGAAGAGGCCTGTGCCCAGCAGTGGGATAAGTGTAGGCTGGTCTATACATGAGAAGAGGCCTGTGCCCAGCAGTGGGATAAGTATAGGCTGGTATTATTGTTTCTTTATTAAATATATTTTCGATGCTTCTTAGGTTTATGGCTCTCAGCAGCAGTCAGTTTATAGAGAGTCGAGTGTACGATGATGACGATGTGGTGTCCGCGGAACCAGCGGTTAAGGTAAATAGATAAACTGAACTATTTTTTATGGATATAAGATCTGTTTTTGTGTCTGGATTCAATAAAATTAGTTTTTTTTTACCAATTCTTAAGTAATTATTTTTAAATTTAAAATGTCCTGCCATTTTTAATTGAAATCTGTTTTAGTGCTTTTACCAAGTTTCAAGTGTAGCTATTATATAGTTAACATAGGTTTCGCTCACGGCTCCGCTCGTGTGGATGTCGGTCATCGAAGTAAGAAGTAACGATTGTCCTATTTTGGAGTTTAAACTAACTTTACACCAAATTTTATCAATATCAGCTGTATTGTTTAGCTAATAATAATAATAGTTTGGGACATCTCACACACGGTCATCTGATCCCGAACTAGGCAGAGCCTGTGCTATGGCAACCAGACAACTGATAAACATACTTATATATTTCTAAATACATATATTATAGATAAATTGCACCCAGACACGAACAAATGATCGTGCTCATCACACAAAGATTCGTCCTGGGTGGGAATCGAACCCACGACCTCCGGTTTAGCAGTCAGGGTCACTAACCACTAGACCAACAGGCCCGTCAAAACTAGTTAGCTGTTAAAGCGTTACAAACAGAACGATAGATAAACAGAGTTCCTTTCGCATTAGTAGGTATGTTTTATTTTCACCGTGTAATACGGTAGATTTCGGTGCGAAAAGACAAAACCTCTTTTAAAAATAGGAAAACACTATGTAGATGAAGCGAGTCTTAGTTCAGAAGTAGGCGCTGAAAACGTCATGCTCTCGCACAAAATGTACAAAATGGTGACGTCACGCGACATTCTTATTTAATGTTAGCGTAGTGAGTTTTTGATTACATAAAAAAAAGGAAAAATACGTCTTCATATTTCCTATTTATCTATTAGACGGATATAAGAAAAATTTTCTGTTAAAAACCTCGTCCCAAAATTTCACTCTACCCATGTCTATCCCCAGGAACCACCTCAACCCTCGCCAGCAGACGAGCTCTCCTCCATCAAGCTGGGGCTCGGCGTGCTGGAGGCGGCTCACGAGGGCCTCACCATCCTGCACGATAGCGACACTGATTCCGACTCCGAAGATGATTTGCCCAACAGGTAACTATATTTAAATGAAGAAAAGACTACGCAGAACAAGATGCCAATTGGGACAATTGGCATCTTGTTCTGCGTAGCCTTTTCCCAAGCTATGTTGGGGCCGGCTTCCAGTCTCACCGGATTCAGCTGAATACTGTATTTTACAGAGCGACTGCCTCTAAAACACATTATGCTGTGTAATAAAATATTTACTTCTTACCACAGAGTTATCACGTAGGCAGCCCACAAATCTTTTTATTGGGGTAGATCTACCTACCCCAATAAAATGGGTATGAAAAGTCAAAATCTAGTTATGACGACCGATTTTTCCAAGGGCAGAAAAATCGTTCTAATTTTATCCGAGGAGTAATTTTGGATTCTTGGCACTTCTTCCATGCAAAAACTGTCAGATGTCAATTTAATTCCACGGATAAAAAATATCTGTGGTTGGTAAAATCAGCCCATTAGTCTTGTTAACCCCTCCAACTAAACTAAATATGCTTGTATCTGGAGTGGGTTTACGTCAATAGTGCAATGGTGGGGATCGAACCTGCGACCTCTCGATCACAAGGCCGTCACCCTGACCATTAGGCTATTGCCGCTTGTAATTAAACAATGATAGACACGTATTTTTTGCTTTTTCAAAATAAGAGAACACTAAGTAGATGAAGTGAATCATAGTTCAGGAGTGGAGGCAAATGATGTCATGCTTGCGAACAAAATGCACTAAATTGTGACGTCATGCGACATGTCAAATCAATGTATCGTCGTGAGTTTTTAGTGAAATAAAAAAAGAAAAAATACTATAAATTTGTTATCTACTACTATTTGCTTCCTCTAAATCTTGTAATGGTTTGAGAGGTTTACGCAAATGTTACACATTGAAATAAAACTTTTTTTTTTTCGATTTTGCCAACAGATTCGTGTTGAAACCTCGCGACGTGTACGCTGACCGTCCGCTGCCGTACATCATAGGATCCCAACCTTGGAAGAGCAAGTGGCATGCCGGTAAGAACATTCTTATACCACCTTAACATCTAACGGAACGACGCAAACCCATCGTGTTTGGGCTCCTTTAATTTGCCTTCACGAGTACTGTGTTGCTAGACGATATAATATAATTTTAACTAGCTGTCACCCGCGACTTTGCCCGCGTGTTTTAGTTTCAACGGTTTTTCATATTTGCAACATTTTTCATTTATGCTCCGCTCCTTTTACTCGCAGCGTAATGTTATACTTACTAAAATGGGCTATCCAACACTGATTTTTTTTTCGAATCGGACCAGTAGTTCCTGACATTAGCGCGTTCAAAAAACAAACTCTCCAGCTTTATATATTGACTAGCTGTCTCCCGCGGCTTTGTCCGCGTGTTTTAGTTTCAACGGTTTTTCATTTTTGCAACATTTTTCATTTATGCTCCGCTTCTTTTGGTCGCAGCGTTATATTATATAGCTTATAGTCTTCCTCAATAAACTGACTATCTAACACCGATTTTTTTTTCAAATCGGACCATTAGTTCCTGAGATTAGCGCGTTCAAACAAACAAATTCTTCAGCTTTATATAAGTATTAGTATATAGATAAAAGTTTACGTGTTGTTGTTTAGGGTTGGTCCTGGAGGACAGTGACTCCGACAGCAGTACATCGAAGGTGGAGCAGGACAGCGAGCAGTACTCGCAGTCCGAGCAGGAGGACTCTCCTGCAGACAGGCTGCAGGTCGCCGACACACACACCACGGTATGTTCTACTGCTATGTACCATTTTTTTTTGGGACTAGCCCACCACACATGCCCATCATCGCAACTCCTGTAAGCCAGGATCTACATTGATAACCAATGAATACTACCGAGACAGTTAAGTTCGGTGTGTCCCGAGCTAAATGCTTAAAATTATGTCCCGAACAGATTAAAAACTTTTTTTTTACTGGCCGACACTTTCAATTTTGGGCCCAACTTTGTATGAAACCTGAATGATTTTTAATTTACGGACTAAATAGTTGTTTTTTTTCATACCCTGTCAACATCTCTGTGTAGTCGCATCAATGTATAAGTATAAATTTTCAAGAATCGCAAGCTTTGAAGAAGTTTCTCGAACGGTCATCTTGAATTTTAATAATTAAGTTTACTAACATAGATACAAAACTTTTACCTACCTATCTACCCCTAACTTGTGAAATAAACATTATTTCATCAGAATCGTGTTAATATGTGAGATCGTCATTCATAAGTGGTTTTGTTATAGATATCGGAAGCCAGCTCTGAGCTGCCGTCGGAGCCCGGCTCCCTGCCCAAGCCGTCGCCGGCAGACGTGGCCACGGAGATCGCGAGGAGGCTGGGCGGGAAGGAACCGCCCAAGGTATGTTATATAATATATGCGACTAGTAGTGTCCTGCGTCTTCGTTTTACCACATAATTTGTCTATCACTTTATTAAAAATACTGCCTAACCTAAAATAAATATTTAAAACAAAACGGTTTACTTACGCATGTTCTCAAGATCGCCCGACTAGGTAGTAGCCCGACGAGTCGAACTCGCGACACTACCGCCGCCGCGTCAGCTCATGATTAGGGACTCCTATTGAGTCTGAAACTAGTCGGGCGATCCCGAGAATATACGTGAGTAAACCGTTTTGTTTTAAATAATATGAATACTCTTCACGAAAGTTATTATACAAATAACCTAGAATATATACATACAATAGAAATGTAAACAAGTTTTTCTTTTAATGTCCGTCAGGTGACGGACAGAAATGTTGCGTGACGTCACTTACCGCTACAAAACGTACCGGTTTATGACGTAGCGAGCCCTCACTCTATAATTTTAATTCGCTTTATTTAAATAGTTTTTTTTTAATTTCGACAAAGTAAAATATACAGTGTCTATAATTTTTTTATTATCTAACTAACAGACTAAATAGATTTTTAGTTTTCATACCAAGTCGGCATCCCTGTTATGGACGTTAATAATACAGAATTTTTATTGTATGATTTATTGCCATATTTCCCGCAAAAATTTTCTCACATATTTTTCTATAATGCTATATTTATGTCTATGTTACATTACGTGAATAGATGAATTACCCTTCATCATCATCATTACGAACTTTTACATTTATACCTATACTAGTTGTTTCCCGCGGCTCCGACCGCGTAGATGTCGGTTGTCGCGGCAAATGAAGCCTTTGTCCTTTCTCAAACTCTAGACTATCTGTTTACCAAATTTCATTTGAATCGGTTCAGTAATTTTAGTTACTTGAGTTACTTTCGCATTTATAATATTAGTAATGATTGTATATGTCGTTAATCTAAAAAGTCAGACCATTTTTAAAGAAAGCCAAATTTATATTTGTGTATTTATCTGTAAGGTGGATCAAGAGGCTGTTTACGAAGAACCAGCGAAGCCCACCACCAGGAAGGTGTACAGACCCCAAGATCCCGTCGTCAGTAAGTGTACTTGATTTTTTATGGCTTTAAGAATTTGAATGTCGTGGTGGCCTAGTGGTTCAATAAACGGATATGTGTGCACAAGATTGCAGGTTCGAACCCATTACAGGCAAGTACGAATGTTACTTTTTCAAAGTTATATGTACTTTCTTAATTATTCTAAGACATCTTGACAATCGGTGAAGGAAAACATCGTGAGGAAACCTGGATTCCAAAAATTGGAATCTGAAATCGCCAACCCGTAGTGAGCAAGCGTGGTAATTTATGCTCGTTCCTTCTCCATATGAGAAGAGGCCTGTGCCCAGCAGTGGGGCATTTATAGGCAGGGATTTTAATTTTTTTAAGAATTTGTGGTAGTACCTTTATGCAGACTGTTGACTTTGAAGTGAGGCTGGAATTACTTATCACTACAAAAAGTAAATTAATATGTTATCGTTACAAAAAGTAGCCTATGTACTTTCTTAAAGTTAAAGCTAACTCCATACTAAATTTCATTACAATCGGTTGCGTGGTTTAGCCGTCAAAGCGTAACAGACAGAGTTAATTTCGCATTTATAATATTAGTAAGGATGATTTTTTCTATTATTATATATTCTCGGTCTATAAATGTGATTTACATATTGCTTTCTGAGGTTTACGCGAATATTAGACATTGAAATAAAACTACTTTAAACGGATTCTGCCCGTGACCATGACACCTGCTAAGGCGTCGAAACGTCGGGAACTAAAATCTGAATACAAACCGCGTTAGAATCCGCTCAAAGTAGTTTTATTACAATGTGATTTACTTTTCCCCTCCAGGCACTGTGTTCCCGGAGTCCCCGCCGCCGCTGTCGCGCTCGGCCAGCGGGGACAGCACAGCATCAGACATCTTCGCGGAGCTCCACCGCCCGGCTTTCTCTCAGGCTCAAGAAAATGATCTCTTCGACTTTCACGATGACGGAGATATATTTAGCGATTTTGCTAAGGTAAGTCTAAACGAGAACTAGGTTAATCTCAATTCTTCTTATCCTCATTAGATATTTTAATCACTCTATTACTCAACTCTTTACTGTTAGAAACTTGATTTTCAGTTACGCTCGCCTCTGTGCATATAAGTCTGTAATATATTTCAGAAATAGAATATATAATCATGTTCATCACACAAAGATTTGTCCTGGGTGGGAATCGAACTGACGATCTCCGGTTTAGCAGTTAGAGTCAATAACAGGCCAGTCAATAATAATAATTAATTAACAATTTCATTTGCAGCCATCATCGGAGCCAGTCAAGCCGACATCTCTGTTCGAGGCGGGTCCCAAGCCCAACATGTTTATTAAGAGCGCACAGCCCGAGGGTATCGTCCACCAGCACTCTGAAATACAGCCGGAGCGGGGCGTTAAGGTATGTCAAAATAATATATTTTATTATAACTATTAGTTAATATAATAAGTATTATTGATTATATTTTTGAAGACCGATATTTTTGAAACAAAAATAGCTATTAATTACTTAACAAATATATCAAAGAATTAAGCAATACTATAATAACGTTTTTAAACTAAAAAATCCTTTAGATTTTTTTTTAAATAAATGAAGTTCGAGATCTTTAAGGATAGAATACATTTTATCTTTTAACCGACATCCATAAAAGTGCAAGTTTTTATTCACCTCTGTGTTTTTTGTATATTTTACGCGATATCTCTGCTATTTGTTAACTTATTTTGTGTGTTTTGTTAAAATGTGGCATATAATTAACAATCTATTTATTTTCTACAGAAACCAGTCGGTGGCATCTCTCTATTCGGTAAAAAAGATACGGAATCCATTGGTGCGGCCATCTTGAAACGTAATGTACGTAAATCGTCCAGTTCCGGTGATGAAAGCGGAAGTGACGTCAAAACAGAACTCTCACAACCCAATGAACAAACTAAAACAGAAAAAGATATATTCGATGATCTTTTCGCGCGATCTGAACCTAAAAAGGTAGTTAAAGATAAGGTTAATGTTGTAAGAGATATACAAAAAGAAATAGTTAAGAAAAATGAAGCGAAAAAGGATAAAGATAAAAGTGTTGCGAAAGAAAAGGTGGATTTATTCAGTGATAATCTTTTTGATGATATAGATGATATCTTTTCTACGAATGTCGTTAAAATGCCTACAAATAATAACGCTAAAAGTATTTTTGATGACGATGATGACCTATTTTCCGAAATAGCGGTGCCAAAGGTGGTGAAAAATGAAGCTTCGAGTAGTAATAATAAAAGAGAAAGCATATTTGATAGTGAAGATGAGTTATTTTCTGAAAATGTCAGTAAAAGTATAGAAAAACCGGTAAAAGCTGAAAAACCTAATATAAAAGATAATACTAGAGTTTTAGAAACAGCTAAAAGTCTTTTTGAAGAAGAAGATGATATATTTAATGAAGAAAAAGTTACTAATAAACTAAAAGATACTAAAATACATTCAATACAAGAAACCAAAAAAAGTAATGTAGAAAATGAAATAAAACCAGATAAAGTGACATCTGTGAAAAGCCCATCACTATTTGGTGATGATAATGATGATAATTTATTTAGTAACTCTAAACGTACTAATGATGATAAAATTGTAAATAATGATAAAAATGAAAATTATAATAAAATTGATGAAATTATAACAAATATTGTAAATAAAAATAATGATTTTGATAATAATGTTAAAATTAATAATAATATAAATGAAAATACGAAAGAAATTACTATCGATAAAAATGTGGATGTAGGAGTAAATGAAGATAGTATTATACAAATACCAAGAAAAGATAATTCAGAAACACCTTTAAATATATCAGGACTTTTAAATAAAGTTCTTGGAAGCTCTTTAGATACAAATGATGATTTCAGTGATCAAGACTTTGGGGATTTACCGCCAAAACCTAAAAATCCTGATCTTAAAATCACTAAGAAAGTAGAAAATATAAACAAACAAAGTATTTTTGATAATGACTTAGACATAGACATGTTTAAAGAACGGAACAAAGTAGAAAATATAGAGAAAGATAAAGATACGTTCAAAGAAATAAGAGAACACACAAACAAAAATAAACATATTTTGGAAAAAATAAAAGAGAATATGGAAAATGTTGAAGAAAATAAAGATATAAAAGAGACTTCATCTACGGAACCCAATGAACCAAAAGATACCTTTAAAGTAATGAAAGGAAATATAGAAAAAGATAAAGATATGTTCAAAGAAATTAAAGGAAATACATCTACAGAACCTGTTATTGGAAAGCCGGTTATCATTGAAAAGACTGAACTAGACAATAATAAAAATAATGAAATAGTCTCAACTAATACTACTGCTAATATTTTCACTGATATTTTAAGTGAACCACCAGTTTTCGAAAAACCTAAGGAAGCCAAAAAAAGTAAAAATGTAAATGCTCTGTTCGATGATGACTCTGATGATGAAAGTCTTTTCTTCAAAAAAGATGATGTAATTTCTGATGAAAAACCGCCCGACTTTAAGCCGACACAAGACCGGCTTTTTGGTATCTTCACTGATGAACCACCTGATGATGACTTTAAAGTCGTTCCTGAGTTCGATGATGATATTTTTAGTACGCTAGCTAATCCGAACATACCACAAAGTCAAAATTCAACTATTCCTACCATGATTGAAAATGTTAATACTACCATTCCTACCAACGATTTGAAAAGTAATGAAGATATACTTACGAATATACCAAAACTTGAATCAACGTCTGAGACTCCTAACCTACCAATCCGTACCATAGAGAAATCTGATGATAAAATACCGATTTATAAAAAACTTGACTCGAAACTTCTAAAAAATCTAGAACCAGACCTGTTAGATGCCAATGATTTATTTACAAATGACTTTAAACCAATCAAAAATAAAAAGACCGATAGCTTTTCCGATGACGAAAATCTTTTTACTTCACCAAAAGATAACTTACCTTTCCATAAAGAAAGTCCACTCGAAAATATAGTAAAAGACACAGATGACATATTTGATGATACGCGTAAAGAAATAGTCAAAAAAGATTTAAATTCTGAAGAAGATCTATTCAAAATACCCAAGAAACCAATTTTAGATATAAAAGAATCTAAATCTGAAGAAAATACGGATCTCCCAGAAAAATCTGAAACTAAAAAAGTTGGCAAACTAAAACTAGGTCTAAATATAAACGTAAATGCGTTATTACCAGGGGCTTCACCCAAGAAGAATAAAATGAACGACCAAACTGACGGTCAGGCCCAAAGTCAGGCCAAAAATCCAGACACAATAGCAAATCAAGATTCAGATGTTCCTAAATTGGCTAGTTTTGATGGGAACCCAGATTCTGAAGTGCTAGATAATAAATTGTCTAAAGAAAGGCCTAGAATTCAGGTCAAACGGCGACCATCGACAAGAAGAGCTAGGAAAGAGGCTGTCAGAAAGTCTGGAATAGATTTTGGTGAAGATTCTACAGATAATTCTAGTTCTATAGATGATCCACCCAAAAAACAGAACGAAATTGCAAAAATTGAAATTCTCGATAATATTGACGGAGAATCACGTAAAAATTCTGATAAAATTGAAGATCTAGGCAAAACATCTATCCAGCCGGAAACTCAGGCTGAAATTCAACCTGAAAATAATAGTCAAGATGAAATAATAAAACCGACTTATTCCAGAGATGTTAAATCTAAAGTTGTATATATCCTAAATGATGAAGACATATTTAATAGTCCTGTAGAAAAAATCGATACTTTAGATAAATTCGAAAATATAGACTCAAATCCAGGCGTTAGTACTCAAGGACAAGTTTACGAAAAAAGTGATAAAATAGAAACTAAATCATCACTATTCAATGATAAAGATGATGATGAAATATTTAAAGGAAAAACAGTTAAAAAACAAACTATCTTCGATTCTGATAGTGATGAAGAGTTATTTAGAAATAAAAAGGAAAAGGTAAAAGAAAAAGAAAAGAAGAATACAATAAAAGTTACAGGATCTCTGTTTGGTGATGAAGATGATGATGATGATGACAATCTCTTTGGTATAAAAACGAAGAAAGTTGTTGGTAAGTTATTTGAAAATATTGTTGTAGTTTTGAGACATAAAAAATTGTGATCTTAATGAGTATGATATACTACGAATTGAGAACCTTCCTTTTTTCAAGTCGGTTAAATATTCAATTATTTATTTTTCTTTACAGAATCTAAACCTCAGCCACCAAGGTCGACGGTAAAAGAAACGCCTATAACTAGTGCCCCAGTATTCGTAGACCCCCTATCTATGTTCGGGGACGAAGACTAGTGCCAAACTGTCACTAGATGGTACTAATGTGGCGCTAGGTGGCACCAGACGGCACTAGATGGCGTTAGTGAGAGAGGAAGTTGAATCCAGGTCAAATTTTAGATATCTATCAAGCGCTTTAGTCTAGAGAGTGATTTAAATAATAGTTTTGAAGGATTGTGGCTAGATTTGAATACAGCATTTATGGATTTGTGTAATTATCTACCAATTGCTCAAATACTGTAACTAATTGTGTCTAACTAATGCCAATTTGATTCTTCTTACATTTAACTTCGACGACCTCCGTGGTCGAGTGGCGTATATACACCGGTTTTCAAGGTGTCGCCAGCTCTGAGGTCCCGGGTTCGATCCCCGGCCGGGTCAATGTAGAAAACCACTTTTCTACATTGTCTCGGGTCTGGGTGTTTGTGGTACCTTCGTTGTCTCTGATTCCATAACACAAGTGCTTTAGCTACTTACTTTGTGTTCAGAGCAATGTATGCGATGTTGTCCACATATTTTTTTTTCATTTATTTATAACTATTATTGTACGAGTGTTCGCAATAGACCTTTGTAGTTTTAAAGCCCGGCTAAAAAAGTGGCATCTATCTTAACCATAAGCGGGGTAGATGAAAAATTAATGTCCGTCAGATAGCTCATTAAAAAAAAATATTGGTTGCCTGTAAAGTCGGTATACGGGCGAAAGTTTTACGTGACAACGACTGTCAATGTCAATATCTGTCTCTCTCGCTCTTAGGCGGGCTAACCATGCCCGAGTGGAAGGGACGCGTGCCTCTCACTCGCTCTCATTGTGAGCGCATAACGTGAGCGGAGCGTTACCCAGTTTCTTTGCCTTTTCATACCCAGACTGTTGGACATCAAGTCTATCGATATGAAACAACGTATAATACAGTCGTAATATAGTCAATACATTTTAATAATAATAAAATCAATTTTAATCTACAAATCCTAATACTAAGTTTTCTCACTTAAATAATACGTTATTTGACCCCCACAACTTTGTAAAGAGATGAATAATGTACGTATAATTGTATACAAATCTTGCCACAATTGTTAATTTGTTAAATGCTACGGAAATTCTAGCTTTAAATGTCTGTGAATTTTATAAGAGAGATATAGGGCTAAAATAATTGCTGCTATTAGTCTGTTAGTCGATTTTCCTAATTAAAGTTAGGCGATTATAAAAGTACAGGCTTATTTAGGTGTTTTGCCTTGTTTGAAAGGTTTTTATTTTGTTATAACTTAATATTATTTAAGTTACTGAACAAAAAAATTACCTACTTAATATCTTCTAGTTATTTTAGTTTACAGGCAAATGCTAAATATTTATAAAGCCTAGCTTCATATATATTTATCTTTAGTTTTAGAATCATTAATATTTATTTGAGTTAGTAATATTAACTTTGGGTGACCAACTGATGTATATTTAAACACGACTTATCTTTATGACCTTCTATCTGTCGCTACATCACATGAGACAGTGACTCAAAATTGAGTTGTGTTTGATTGACACCCATTAGAAATTTAAATGAACATCTCACAATACTCATTCATTTAAAAATCAGTAATAGCTCGTAGTATTAAAAGTGTCTAAAATATTCTTTCATTATTATATTTTTTAGAGATATTTGTCTATACCGAAAACGTAAACCAGAAAATACAAATTGACATCAACTTAGCAACTAATAAAATGTGAATCCCTATAAGGAACATGCACGAATTTTTTTTATTTGCTTAATTGTTTACAGCGTCTTAACACTAGAAATATAACATAATAATAAAACAATGTGCTTTACAATGTCAAAATAACCATTAATTTTTACATAAGAATTATAGCATTTGAAATAGATGCTATCTTCTCCTCCTCTCAGTGCGCATATTGACGTCAAAATAATTGCAGAGTCGTTTTCAACGGGAACAATAAAACTAATGCAGCGCGTACCGTGACGTCATATTTGCACCGACCAACGGCGTGCGTTTCGATATGTCATTAA
The DNA here is from genome assembly GCA_932294365.1 of Diachrysia chrysitis. Lineage (NCBI taxonomy): Eukaryota > Metazoa > Arthropoda > Insecta > Lepidoptera > Noctuidae > Diachrysia > Diachrysia chrysitis. The sequence goes on from OW028670.1 coordinate 7,107,972, forward strand.
TCCCGCGTTTAATTTGCGATCTATTATATTTATTCGTATGTTATTAAATTATTGAAATAAAAAACTAATCAATACGTTTATAGATTAGAACTGAAATAGCATTCGATATAAGTTTAAACCTAATCGGTAATTGGTGTTTATTCTCTATTGGATTATATAATTTCAAATTTCGAATCTTTTTTTATGAATTGGAATTATGTATCTTTTGTTTGTTTTTTTTTAAATTCTATTCGGCAGCTCCATTTTATTCGTCGCTATTGTTAACGAAAAGTAAATATTTTTAACAGTAACAATTTTGCCTTGCTGTCGACTTATGCGATCAGTTCTTAGTGCTAGCTAGATTTACGCTCAAACATTACGTGGCCTTGTATATTGAGTATATGAGTTATACTACAAAATAAAATGAATAACGAGTGAACAAAACCATTTCATATAAAATTAACATATTATGGAGATAATGTATTATGAAAAAAAAATTGTTACCGCTTCGCAACCAAGCACAGCTACCTAGAAAAACTTAAAAATTTTGATAATCCTTAATTTTATATCTGTTGCTCAGGCAATCCTATATTTCAGACTTTTTCCCGCCCTTTTCCCAATTTATTTGTTGGCGCACAATGTTTTCTTCTTCCAATCCACTCTATTAGCCGTCATACTGTCATTCACTGATTTGTCTTTCACATTGTCCTATATTGTGTGCAAAACATCGATTGTCGAATAGGCTTTATACTCGCCTTGTGAACGAAATATGTAAATTAATATAGTAAATTAGTTTACCTAATACATCAATATTGCTCGAATTTGCTCGTAGCGTATCCATTCGTTATTTGTGCTATATTTTAGTGAACTGTTTATTGTTGTTAAACGTTAATTCTATAATTCTATATTACGTGGTTAACATTAATTTTACTTGTCAAATTGTTCTAGAATATTCTCTCAGATCTTTAAGCAGAACCAAGGAAAATATGTTATATGGTTTAGCACAGATATAGATAGACCTAGGTAACGCCAGTATCACGATCAGTATATTTTTTTTTAATTATCGATTATACCGATATAATCCTTGTGTCGCGGGGGGTTTTACAAACATTCAAATCATAAAATGCTGAAAGAACAGCCAGACTTGGAACAAGCAATTGTGGATCACACAAATGCTTGTCCCGTTATCTAGTTCTGTCTATAACTGTTGTATAACTGTATTCAATATTAAATAGTGCAAATAAGAAAGGTATACTATACCTTACCTGCAGGGTTATTCGCTATGACGGTTGCCAACTAAAGCGATAATTGCTTTATAAAAAACACTGTGAAGACACAAATTTCGTATCGCCTAACTTTGATGACCAACTAGATTTACTACGATATAGTTGGTCACCGACGTTAACCATACTGAATAGCATTTTCCCCGCTCATTTTATCTAGTAAACATCGCTTGCGTTGGCAACTAGAGATAGCAAATAACCTACTGGTATAGTATTATTTGCAACTTTATTTGAACGCATTTAGGTTCATTTTTATTTGACTACTACAATCAAAAAGGGTTAATGATTTATACTGGTATGTATTTACTAACTTAGAAAACATCCCTATATCATTGTAACTGACGCGTTTATGTGCGCATTTTTAATTACAAATAACGTTTAATTTTGATAGTGATTTAATAGCAGATACAATGTAAGAAAGCTATGTTTAAATAGATAGTAACTTAAAATTAATGTATTAACTCATTTTAACTGTTATTTGCATAGCAATGTCACTCACACTAGCTTATTTTGTACATTGCGGTATACCGCTTCAACATTTATTAGAATTGCCATTCGAGTTTTTTCTAATGCATTCTCTTGTTGACTAAAAATAGTAAACTAATAACAATAAATCGTAATTATTGTATGGATTTGTGTCATGGTTTTCAACGTAGCTATACGCTTACACTCCGACACTATTTCTTGATTGTTAATTCTACGATAGTATCTTACCCCTTAAACTAGTGGCATTTCAACAAGCGTTAAGGATGATGGAAATCGTTTAAATGACAATAAATGTATAGAAAAGACATTTCGTTTGGATAAGGTACGTGCCTTGGACTTGTCAATTCCATGCATTTGTACGATTCGATCAGCGCTAACGGTTGACGAAATGTCAATTGTCTAGGTGGGATATAATATCTGCACAAACAAGACAAGTGACATTTCGTTAGCGTCAACGTTCATAGAATCTCTCAAATGTATGTAATTTAAGACACGTGACTTATCGAAAAGAAATGTCACTTCCATACATTTTTTGTCATATAAGCAATTTCTATTATCGTTAACGTTTGTAGAAATGTCATTTGTCTACAGGGGCTGGTTAGTGTCTGTGTGTCGCAATAAATGTCTCACACTTGGACACTAGTGTTCACATACATTGATGGCGAATACTCAAACGCAATTCAATTTTAAGTAGTCGTTCAATCTCATTCTATTTATGTCACTTTAAGTTTAAGAAACCTCCCATAGTTATTAGAAAATAGCGGATAAGTTTTAAACTGCTGAACAGATTATTAACTAGCTTTAAAAAAAAACGCGATATAATCGGTCCGTTCGTTTAGGAGCTTCGATGCCACAGATGAAGACAAACAACTTATAACATCCCTCTTTTTGCATCGGGGGTTAAAAATAGAGACGGATAAACATTTAAGAACGTCTTATAGTTAAGTTGCGTCTGAGTATTCGGTGGTGAGTGTTTAGTGAATATTGTCGTATTGTGTAAGTAGCATTAGTAACAAAAAAAGTGTAATAAATGAATCAACGTCGTTGCCAACGTAAGATCTAGTAAATTTAAGAACTATTGGCGCTTCTGCTTCACATAGCGACCACACATTCCAATGTTAATAAGTTTTTAATTTAGTTTACATTAATTCGGAAATAATACATGGTTTTACAAATCGTTATTATGCAAATCCACTTTTTAAGGACTACACTATGTTATTATAATGCTCTTCTACAGTTTCTAATTAGGCTATACTTGTCATGTTGTTAAACTTAATTCAAGTTTCAAAGCCGCGTCTACTGCGCCAGGTTTTTTCACAAATTGTTATAAAACATAAATTAGAGGTGTGGCCTAGTATGTTTAACTGTTTTTATTCGGCGAAACTTTTGGCCACACCTCAAATGTATGTTTTCTAAAAAAACTGCTTAAGACAAGACTTTGATTTTTTTTATAACCGTATCTCATTTTGGTAGCTATTTCAAGTAATGTATTAAGTTTGTCCACAAATGTGTTTTACTCTCATTACTGAATATCAATACTTTTGTGTTACGTTAATTATCACTTAATGGTAACTGTACTAATTAGTATGCATTAGGAAATAGTTTCAAATCTAAAGACGTAACAGTTCAAACCCGTAATAATTTTCCATTTTATGTCTTATCTGTCTTATAGTTCTAACTTACCTGCTTTTACTTTTTAAAAGAATATGCTCATAAACCATGTGTTATATCCAACTAAATATAATTACTTATGGAGATTGTTTTTTTTATAAAGTTTATAATTTTTTCAATAATTGTAAATAATGTTTGTATTGTTATTTTGTTATAGTATTTATAGTAACATTCGCTCTACTAAGTGCCTACGGAATTATTCTTATATGGAATGTAATAAAATGTTATATTTTTATGGTGTTTTTCTTTTTTTATATTACCTTACCTAATTGACAGCAGTCAATAGATTGTAATAATTAAAGATTTGGGCTTATAGCTGTTAATTTTTGGTATCCATTTGGTATTTTAATTAAAATTAATTCATTGAGGACATCATTTAAAATTTATTCCTATTTTTACAAGCCCTTTTTTATGATTCCTTTTTTGCAAATGGGAGATATAAATAGCGCTAGTTTTGTAATTAAATACAAATAATAGAAGGAAAAACTTAAACCTCAGGCAGGACTCGAACCTGCGACCACTGGCTTGACGCGCCAGTCGCTTTACCAACTAAGCTACCTAGGTCACTGCCTGAGAGTTTAAATTTTGCCTTCTATTTTATTACGTCTTTTAGGGCGACGTATGTGACATCTAGTGAACCAACCTTACGGTTTGGCTTTCACCGACTCTGATTAACAATCTGTTAATTCAATTGTCTGAGAGATGATGCAGCCCAATACTTAATATTTTAATAATTTTTACGCACTAACGCATGCGGAGCGAATATTTGCGTTGCAGGTTCGAGTCCTGCCTGAGGTTTAAGTTTTTCTTTCTATTATTTGTATTTAATTAGAAATATTCGCTCCGCGTCTCTCCTTAGGACGGCTTCCTTTCTTGCCTTAATTGGCTGGCTAGAGAGCCACCAAGACACCTCATGAAAATTAAAATCTATACTAATATATAAAGCAACTACTGGTCCGATTTGAAAAAGTCTTTCAGTGTTGGATAGACTATTTATTGAGGAAAGCTATAAGTTATATAACATTACGCTGCGACTAAAGGGAGCGGAGCATAAATGAAAAATGTTGCAAAAATGAAAAACCGTTGAAACTAAAACACGCGGACAAAGTCGCGGGGGACACGTTTCGTTTTAATTAATACTTAGTGTTTCTATTACGTTTTGTCTCTGCATCACCTAAAGTCGCCTCGACTGGTAATGAATGCCTTTTAGCTTTAAGTCTGCCAAGCCTATGTACCTTACGGTGCATGAAGTATTAAATAAATAAAGTAATCTAGTATTGTTATCCTGTTATAGTATTTAGTTGTATAATTCAACTGGTCCTTTTAAAATATAATAAAATTAAGCAATAAAATATTACTACAAAACTAAACCAACACCAATTCAAAATCGACTAATGTCATATATTAGTAAATTTTCCCAACACTAAAATAGCAAAGCAAAAAATTCCAAAATGTCAAACAACGTTTTTTAATTTAGCGTGGTGGTCGATTGTTTTTAAAAATACCTTCAAGCTTGCCTTTAACTTAAGTTAACATGAAAATCCCAGAGAAAAGTAAAGAAAAAAAGGATAAAACGAAAAAGAAACAAAAGGTCAAGCCTAAAAAGGAACATGTCTTGATTGTAGCTCAAGAGTTTAAATTCGCTCGATTATTATCGGGAAATGAGAAAAAAACTCGCGACAGAGTGTTAAAAACATTGAAGAAATGGCTCTTAAACTGTTTTGAGAAAGGTTATGGTAAGTATCAAATAATGCTCTTCCTACATATTGCGTTTCCGTTGAAATCTTCATGTTTAGTTTTTAAGTCAATACTTAACCTCAAATTGTGACACTCGTAACTGCGAATATACATGCTGTTTTTTATGATGACACTAAATAACTGCATGTGTATATTCTTTGGTATTGTTTGCGTTCCTTAAAAAATAACAATCTACTTAAAAAACCTAATTTTATGTGATAACACATGCTTAACTGTAAAAAAGGTAAATAAAGATAATATATGGTACTATATTGGATAGTTTATTTCAAATATATTGCAAAAATTGTGCAAATATTATTGGTATTTCCATAAGTACCTGGGTTAATTTTTGATATAGAAATAATATTAAATTTAAACAAAATATTAAAGTCAAATTTTTTGGAACTATTCCATAAGATTACTGTTTAATGTAGATCTAAATATAATAAATAGTGAGACATGGTAACCATATTACAAACCCTATAATCAGTAAAAATATATTATTAACAAAAATTATATTATAAACAAGATAACTAACTCCTACATATAACTGTCATTTATAAAATATCTCTGATAATGTTAATAGTCAGAATAATGTACAAATACCTTGGAGTATACATAGACAAGCATAGAGTTTGCGCATTGCTAGTTACCAGTGTACCGAGCATAAGCAACTTTTTAGCTGTTCATATTACTTTTGTTTACTGATTTAAGTGATTTTCGACGTTTATGTAGAATATTGATGGTTCTGATATTATTAGAGTAATCTTAGGTTTTGAGATACTTTTAATTAAATGGCGCGCTTTGTTTTGACACAAATTTTACTTATTCATACTAGTGCCTACAGTTCATACTTGATATGTGCACTATAGTTCACTTATATTTTCTCTGAGAACAAGATACACTTAACTTTTTAATGACTTCTACAAAAAATATATGAAATAAACAAGGTCACAATATAATGTTTTCCATTTCAGAGTTCAAAGAAGATGACTTCGTAAGAGTTTGGAAAGGGTTGTTTTACGCAGTATGGATGTCAGACAAGCCTTTGATACAGGTACAGGCTATTTATAGGGTTTAAGCACATAACTATAGTGGTAAATATTAGTCTAACGTGCTCTGAACAACTCATACTTTGTTATGGTTAAAATGTAACCTGTGCCAACAAAATGATTGGGAACAGGGCAAGAAGGAGTTTGAAACAATGGTTTTAGTTAATTGCACATCTATTGGTATTTGTCAGCACTCTTACACTTCAATTAATATTAATAACAATACAATGCCAATGGTTGATATTAATTAAGCAAAAAGTATTCAGTTTTCTTAAAATATTCTTTAACTGGAATCTAAACATTGGCAGTATTTTTTGTATGGTGTTTTTGCATTGGGATTGTATTAGATATAAATTTTATTCAAAAGTACCCTGGACTAAAACTGAACTGATTTAATTGATCAAACATTGTTTTAAGTTTAATCTTAATTATAAATCTTATACTATGACACTTGGGAAGAAGGAGGTGTATGTCAGAGTGTAACCTGGTCACTCACATTCGCACATTGTACTAATTTTCGCAAATAAACTCGATCGAGGTTCGCGCCCTTTGAGGTCCGTAAAACCGACACAGCTTGGAGAACCATGAATGGAATGAAAAAGTCATTTGCAAATGTCGTACTACTCTTGTGGGTTTCCGTATTCGTGCGAATGTGAGTGGCATTTAAGGCCAGAACTACTATTTGCTGTTATTCAATACAATATGCCTCAACTAGACCACTTTATTGTTATCCAGGAGGAGTTATGCGAGAACATAGCGGCGGTCCTCGACTTGTTCCCAGCGGAGCACCTCCGGCACGCTCTGCTCATGTACCAGGCGGGGCTGCGGGTGCTGGCCAGCGAGTGGTACGGCCTCGACCAGCACAGGACCGACAAGTTTCTGATGGTGAGTGGCTGCAAACCTGGTCAAAGCCTACTTACTGCCTTTGGCAAGCTTTACACAATTTGTGATCTCTCTCGCTGGTCGTGTCGTCTGTCCCATCAGACTACTACTAGAGAGTGTGACTGTGTTTGCATACTGATGAACTGAAAAATCTTGTGCACAAATGGATAATGTTGTGGTGGTTGCAGGTTTGAACCCAGGCCAGTACTAATGTGATTTTTTCAGGTTATATTATGTGCTTTCTTAATTATTCTAAGACCCCACAAACTTGGATTATATTGTAAGGAAACTTGGATCGCAAATGACAATCTGCAATGAGTGAGTGTGGTGATCAATGCTCGTGCCTTCGAGAAGGGTCCAAGAATCCAGTATTAACGATGACGTTGTCTGTAGTTGGTCCGCCGCTACCTCCGCGCCAGTCTGCGGTGTCTGGCGCGCTGTCAGTGGAGCCTCCAGAGTTGCCAGATATATGCCAAGACACTGTCAGACAGTAATGGTGAGCTGAAACAGCATTTATTTAGATATTAATACCTATATAATATACCCTATATATACCTACCTCGATATATATTATATAGCTTATACGATATTATAGCCTATAAGTATTCTGACGTCACACGTTCACCCGTTTTGTGGTAACGTGTGACGTCACTAGCTCCTACACTTGAACTTAGATTCCCTGTATTTACTAAGGTTTTACTTGTTTTGAAAAAGCAAAAAATACGTGTCTAATATTTGTTTATTATCTAACTTACGGACTAAATAGATTTTTACTTTTCAAAACCAGTCCACATCCCTATTCGTAGCTACAATGTACTGCTAGACTGTATTGTTGTTGATTATTATTGAACAGTGTTAATAATACCAGGTATATTCGCCCTGAAGACGCCGCACTACGCGCGCAACGCGCTGTCCATGTTACTGCATGTCGTCGATTGTTATCTAGAAGAAATTGCGAAGGTGAGTCCAGTAAACACTTACATGTTTATTTTTATACTAGCTGTCCCCCGCGACTTTGTCCGCGTGTTTTAGTTTCAACGGTATTTATTTATGATTCACTCCTTTTGGTCGCAGCGTAATTTTATATAGCTTATATCCTTTCTCAATAAATTGGCTCTCCAACAATGAAATAATTTTTCAAATCGGACCAGTAGTTCCTGAGGTTAAGGCGTTCAAACAAACAAACAAACTTTTCAGCTTTATATATTAGTATAGATAGATATAGATATATGATTGTTCGTCATTTCTGTATCGCTGTGGTATGTATGTGTTAGGTGTCGGCGGGCGACATCCCGGGGCCCAGCCTGGTGGAGTTGCTGCGGCCGCTGCTACGCTACCTGTGCGGCGGGTCCGCGCCCGCGCTGTGTGCGGCGGCGCGGCGCCTGCTCACGGCGCTGCTGCGCCAGAGCGAGCCCGGCCTGCGCTACGCACACGCCACCGCCGCCTGGCAGAAGGTATCACTGGTCTATAGTTGTTGACTGGCCTGTTGGTCTAGTGGTTAGTGACCCTGACTGCTAAACCGGAGCTCGTGGGTTCGATTCCCACCCAGGACAAATCTTTGTGTGATGTGAATGATAATTTGTTCTGTGTCTGGGTGTAATTTATCTATAATATGTATGTATTTAGAAATACGTAAGTAAGTTTATCGGTTGTCTGGTTGCTATGGTACAGGCCCTGCCTAGTTTGGGATCAGATGGCCGTGTGTAAGTGGTCCCAAAATATATTATTATTATATTAATAATTAATATGTTAATAGCAATCTCGTTAAACCCTGCAACTAAGCTGGATTCACGTCAATAGTGCAATGGGTGCGGTTCGAACTTGCGACCTCTCGATCAGAAGGCCGTCACCCTAACCATTAGGCTATCGCCGCTTTTCACACTAGTTAACAGTGTCAGAACATTCAATAAGGGCTATTGTTATCTATTTTTCCGCCAGAGTCTTTAATCACACATGATGACCATGCATGTCAAATTCCATAATTTGTTGGTGAGGTTTGACAGCTGACGCATCAGTGGCGCCAAATGAAGAAACAATTTTTGGACCAAATTCTAGACAGGGACTCCATAACAATCACACAATATTCATTGGTAAAATTAAGGCAGTAGATCTACTAGGTTATAACACACACAAGCTATAGAGTGTGGTATCTCTCCCCAAACCATGGCTCACTTGATGAGCTACCTAACATGTCCTACACCTGTACATGCGAGGACATGTACAATGCTACAGATAATGTTGTCCGTGTAGCTGAGCACTGGTCCAGATAAATTTAATTCTACTACTTTTGATCAACCTCGAAGACAATATTTAAGCATGTCAAATGTAAAGGTATATATAATAACAACAATAATATTAAATCCATCAGATGGGATGCCCCCAAGGTGGCCCGGAAGCCTTGGAGCTGGTATCTGATGATGATGATGAAGAACAGAACGGTGATGAAGTATCAGATGATGAAGATGACAGGTGAATATAATACTTGATTATTGTTTGTGATTAAATAAGACCTGTAATATTTAGATTTCGTTAAGATGTATATTTTGACTTCTGACGGTCTAAAACCCATTTGCGTCAGCCCGGGTTAACTTTTAACAAGTTAAATAATTTTATTAACTAACTAGCTGTCCCCCGCGACTTTGTCCGCGTGTTTTAGTTTCAACGGTTTTTCATTTTTGCGACATTTTTCATTTATGCTCCGCGTCTATTGGTCGTAGCGTGATGTTATATAGCCTTCTTCAATAAATGAGCTATCCAACACTGAAAGAATTTTTCAAATCGGACCAGTAGTTCCTGAGATTAGCGCGTTCAAACAAACAAACTCTTCAGCTTTATAATATTAGTAAAGATTGATTATATATGATTCTATGTTATGTGTGTTATGTTTTCAATTTTAATTTTATCATAAATTCTAAATATTGCTTCATGATAATATAATGTTATCACCAAGTTTGTATGTCTCCACGACAAAACATAGCGAACCTACTTTGTTACATTTAAAACTATCATACTATGTTTAACGAATAAATTTATTTGATTTGATTTGAAATGATAACATGAGGTTAAATTGAAAGTATACAACAATATCAATTTTCATTCTTGTAACTTTGAGTTAGCTATTTCTTGCAAGTAGGCCTAAGGCTGCTTTTCGTTTAACGTGTGGTCCTATTTGATAGCATCTTAGCTTCAAATTATTTATTCGATTAGAATTTATTGTGTATTATAAGTCGTAAAAAAAATATATTTCTGACAACTAGTCTTAAGTCTTTTATTTTATTTTTAATTTTTGCTTGTTTACATAAATACTTCCAATACTCACTTAACTAAAACATGATTTTGTCCTGTGCTAGTGGCCCCAGAGCGCTGGACCCTCGTGCGGGGCGCGTGGACGTGGAGTTGCCGAGCCTGCCGGTGCCGGCGGCCGAGCTGGCGGCCGCGCTGCGGGACCTGCTGCCCACTGCGGCCTCCGCCAGGCACAAGAGGCTCAGGATATGCATGCAGAGGTCTGTAGAACTGCCTCCTAGATGGTTTAAGTGCTTAGAAGTAAAGAATTATTCATACACATAATATGGGCTGCACGGATAGCCGAGTGGTTATAGGTCACCCAATTACAAGTTCGCGACGTGCCGCGGGTTCGATCCCCGCATGGGACAAACATTTGTCTGATCACAAATATTTGGTTCTAAGTCTGAGTGTTCTTTGTGCATGTGATTTAAATGTTTCTGAAACTCCCCGCGACACATGGATTAAATTCCTAAGCGGGTCGTTTTATTAAAGAACTAGCTGTCCCCCGCGACTTTGTTCGCGTGTTTTAGTTTCAACGGTTTTTCATTTTTGCAACATTTTTCATTTATGCTCCGCTCCTATTGGTCGTAGCGTGATGTTATGTAGCCTATAGCCTTCCTCAATAAACGGACTATCCAATACAAAAAGAATTTTTCAATTCGAACCAGTAGTTCCTGAGATTAGCGCGTTCAAACAAATAAACAAACAAACTCTTCAGCTTTATAATATTAGTATAGAATCTATACTTTAGTTTTACTTTAGATTTTTCTATTTATCTATACTATAGATAAATAGAATTTTTTTATAAAAATCAATACACACATGTATGAAGGAGCATCACTTAAAAACGGCTTGGCCGGATTGGTGGTTTTTTTGTTGTTTTTATGCTAGGACAAGGTTAAAAAGTAAAAAATTATAATTGGATAAAATAGGATTAAAATAGTTTTATTTATACCATAACTCTTGTCCTCCAGGTTCGAGCAGCTCGCCCGTGACGAGTACCCTCTCCGCGTCCAGACACATGAAGACGACGAGGAACCTTCTCCGCCAGCTCGCGTGAGGCGGAACCGGTCTGCTGCAGCACTGCACGCGCTGGAGAAGAAGCTGATCGCCAACTCCGATGAACTGGCGCTTAGAGGTGAGGGGGACTTGTTATGTTGTTAGATTATTATAACCTTTTGCTACAGTGAGGTCGTTTACAATGCAGATTGACTATATTAGCCCGTTTCATATTAGTCCAGTCAATAGGGGTGCGGACTAGGTATGAAAAGGAAGTATCTATTTAGTCCACCAGATACATAAAAAACTCGTATTTTTTTCTTATATCAAACCAATAAAAAATTACGAAGTTAAAGCGCTTTAAAGATCAGGAAAAGAGGCTTGTGACGTCACATGTTGGTAAACGATGTACTACGATTATAATTAAAACAAATATTATTATAGAAATTTAAAAAATTATGATTTATGTGCCCTTTTTCTGAACCTTTGCTTTGCGATCTCGTAAACATACGTATATATTTCTAAATACATACATAATATAGGTAAATTAAACTTAGACACAGAACAAATTTTAACGATCATGCTCATGACATCATGATTTGTCCTGGGTGGAAATCGAATACATGACGTCCGGTTTAACAGTTAGGATCACTAACCACTATAAAACATTATATTTCTATCCTGTATTAATTAATTATTAAAAATTAACAACACATTTCTACAATTTTTTTTCAAACTTCAAAAAAATTCTCCTTGATCCGAGGAAGTATTATTTTTTCCCCAAATATTTACTATTTGCTTTGCCCTTTCATCATTAGATTTATTTTGATGATACTAAGGGCTGGTTTCTTCAACATACATTGACATGACATGAGAATTCTTTACTAACTTAACGTTGACGTACGGACTTACGATAACAGACGGTTTGAAACAACCCACCAGTCTTATTAATGTTAACGTATGTATGCAGGTCTGGGCCGCAAGCACCGCAAGCGGCTGCTGGCCCGGAGTCGCGCGGGCGCCAGCATCGTCGAGGAGACCCTCTCCGTGCGGGACAAGCTCAGCAGCCGGCCCGACGTCAGTACCTCCTGCTGCTTATATATCATCACTATATAAACATTATCATCCCGCCCTTGGTTGACGAGTGCGCTTTAGACCACACGACTGATGTAAAACTTCTTTATATACGAAACGTAACTGGCTATGAGAGAAAGAGAGAAAGAAAATGTGTGCTCGCACCTCTCTCTCTTGCCCCTACAGTAATATACGAAACGTAACTCTCTTTCTTTCTATCTTCACTAACTTATATCTCTCTCTCTACGTCCGTTCGCCTCACCCGATCACACTTTTCCTAACGCTCGTGTTACGCAATCACCAGCTTACTGCCCAAGCCAAGCGTATGTAAAGAAGTTTTACTTCAAAAAACAATACTTTTACATCGGGTTGCATTTTCATTTTGGATTCATTCTTGATTGTCTGTTAATTATGAAATATTTGTATCTTGGTCTTCTTGAATAATTAAAGTTAATTCACATTGATAAAAATACATAATTATAAAGTTCTAATGCCATATTATTTTTTCTTCTTCAAAAATTACGAATGTCATTAAATTTTTTTTAAAAAAGATTTTTTTTTCTAGAATGGCGACTGGCTTGTAGAACCGACGGAGCCGGAAGCTAAAAAACAGAAAAAATCTCCAAACAAGAACGAGAACAAACGCAAAAATAACGCGACCCACGCCGGCGACAAGAAAAGACGCAAGTCTGAGACCAACTTCAAAGAAACCGCCGCGCACGAGCGACTTAAAGTCGCAGACAAGTCGCCAGTAGTACCTAAGCTAGACAATAATAACTTGAAAAAAGTAGAAAATGGTAAACTCGAGAAAAATAGCAAAGATACGAATAACCTAAAAAATAAACAAGTAGCTACCAATACAGTTAAAAATGTCACCGAGAAACAAAATAATATAGTTAAGAAACCACTTGTTCCCGCGAAGTTAGCAACTACCAATAAAAATGTAAAACTTGATTCCGAAAAATCTAAAATCGTTAAGCAACCCACTGTGTTAGTTAATAAATTGAAGACATTTCAAAAACAGACGAATAAAATAGAAAATTCTGATAAAAATAATCATTTCGATACGCCGAAAAAGGTTAAGTTCGCTTTGAAAAAGAATTGTATGCAGCAGCCGTTCGACTATTACAAGAGTGTTCGACAGAGTCCCAATATCCCTTACGATGGCTCCAAACAACCGAATAAGACTAATTTGAAGCCATCCACGCCATCCCCTATCAACCCTTTCTTTAAAAAGAAACTAAAACTAAGAAAATGATCATTTAACTCTTAGAAAAATATTTAATAACTTACCTCTGGTTACTGAAACATTTCAATTTTGTATTTCGTCAAAGCTAATCAAATAAAGTGATTGGTTGTGACCTTAGAGCAGGGGTTCCCAAACTTATTTTGTCTACTGCCCACTTTGAGAATAAATAATTTTTTAGCGCCCCCATTTTTTCACTTACTTAAAAACCACTATAACTTAAAATCAAATTAATTATTGTGAGCTATTAATATAGCGCACACACAATATAGCTAAGGCGGAGATTCGATTTTAATTTTGGGTCTCTTACCGGCCCATTAGGCCTGCAGCGCCCACGAGGGGGCGTTATCGCCCACTTTGGGAAAGGCTGCCTTAGAGTATACATAAGCAAGCATAGAGTGCGCGCATCGCTAGTAGCCCGTTGTGCCGAACGTAGGTAAATTTTAGCTGTAAGTACTACGCTCGTTTACTGATTTAAGTGATTTTCCGTGCGACGTTTATGCGAAAATATAAAAAGTTATGATATTATTAAGGTAATATTAGGTTTTGAAATAGTTTTAATAAAACGGCGCGCTGTTTTGACACAAATTTAACGATTCCACTTGTTCATACTGATTCTGACAGTTCATACTCTGTTAGGCGCCCTCTATAATTTACTTATTAATACTCTATGGTTGTGACTTACAACCAATCACAGCATTTGACTTAAGTTTTGAAAGTTTAATTAATTTATATGTTGATCGGTCTTTCAAAAACTAGGGGTTACTGTAGACGTGCTAATATACTTGAGGATTCACTTGTAATGACCGTTCTAGTGAATGCTTGGAGCTTTCTGCCGAGCTGAGCAATTTTATCATTGTTCCTTCACACCTCCGTGAAGAATACATTTTTTAACGAGCATTTACTGTAGCGCTTACTAGACTGATCATGGAACTTTTCTCAGCGATGTTTGGCTCTGTTTTTTTTCAATTCGACTTTATAAAAGGTTGGTTTATGTCCAGTAATAAGTGAATGTTCAAGGCTATGAGCACGTCACTGCAATGTTTGGGTCATGATAGTTCAGCTGCAGAGACTGATGGCGACATCTCTATAGAACTATGACTATGATGACTTCAACACTACATAATAATGTTAGAGTTTTATTTTTGTGTAATACAATAGTTTCTGTTCAGTCATTCGGTGAAAGGTACAAACAGCAACAAAAGTTGATGTATACAATCATATTTATAAAACACCTATCTATACTAATATTATAAAGCTAAAGAGTTTGTTTGTTTGCTTGAACGCGCTAATCTCAGGAATTACTGGTTCGAATTGAAAAAATATTTTTGTATTGGATAGTCCGTTTATTGAGGAAGGCTATAGGCTATATAACATCACGCTACAACCAATAGGAGCGGAGCATAAATGAAAAATGTTGTGACACTCACTCATGAGTCGCCTCATTTGAGTTATTGTTTTTGGTGTTTTATAAAACTGTTTTTTTTCATCAACTTTTGTTGCTGACGTTATTTCAATGTACAAATAGAACTAAAGCAATAGGTCAGCCCCCACATGTAACTTATTTGTATAGTATTTGTCGCACTACGTCGTGTTCGGCTCCCAGTCTCACCAACAGCTGAACACCACTATGTTATAGAGCGACTGTCTATCTGACAAACAACACATTTACTGGGTGATACAGTACCTAAGTTTTGGTAAGACTGTTGATAATATTGTTACCTATTTTACAGCAGTGCCCTTACTCATCAAATAATTTATAATTAATTTACAATGCCAATGCAAAATTGATATTAGTTTAGCGCACACGTGACTGAATCACGTGTCCGCTTAACTAATATCAATTTTTTCTTGTAAAAAAAACACTATTAATGAAAGGATCCAACCGGGATAAAATGTATAACAATTTTGTATTGGCATTGTATTCGAATTGAAATTCATTCAAGAGTAACCCTCCTGGTCTATCTAAGATTAGAACAGTCGTTCTATAAGAAGTAAATCTCTTCCAAAACTAAACCAAAACCAGATATGTAGTGCTATCTTTTACAAATACAGTCTCTCATTGTGTAAAGAGAAAATCAAGAAATTTCAATTAAGTTTAAATTGTGACTAGATTCTATTATTTCGTATAATCAGGGTAAGTATTATAATACATAACTTGGTAGAGCATACTCGCATACTATAAGTTGTGTTTTTGGTTTGTCATATTTATTTATGTAAAATAATTAGAAACATTTCGTAATCGATTTCGTTTCAAAAATGAAGTTGTGTTTATGTATATTCACATAATTGTACTATTTAACGTATACGCTCATTATTACAAGTCATTTCTAAATTGATGTTTGTATGTTATTAGATTTTGTATTGATATAATATAAAAACCGGACAGGTGCGAGTCTGACTCGCGCACCTAGGTTTCCGGTAAATCGTCACAGTAAATTTTTCAAAAATAAAACTTAACTGTGCGGTTAACAAAAATCTTGACAGACAGAGTGTCTGACAACAAAGTGATTTTATTAGGGTTGTTTTTTTTTGACGGTGCCCTGAATACTTCAAACCACTGTTTGTATCAACAGTAATTTGTAAAATACTATACTGATTAGTTTTGGGCTATTCTGCCCCTGACAAAGCATAATTTAGGACTTTTTAATTTTCGTACATTTATAAATATGATAGTAATATTATGAATAGTGTTCTGAAATATATGTATTTTGTATGAAGCAGCATTTCAACTGCACCCCACTGTACTTTTCTCAACATGGCAAATCCATTCAAAACGTTGCCATTTCTGCCATAGTTTAGTAAAATGGGGTGAATAAGTACGCCAGGGTAAATAGATACAAAGTTTTTTTTAGGGTTTTGCATGTTTAAAACAATAAAGGAATGGATTGTGTGACTCTAAACTATTAAATAAATTATAAAAAACTTTTTTCATGTAAAAGCCCATGCGACAGGCGAGGGAAGGTGTCTCTATTCACCCCGTTCTGCAGGTAGTTTTCTGGTTTATGGGTCACCGTGATCTGCGCGGTATTAATATTCTCGAGTTGAATATGTTGTATTTTGTTTTCGGGCATCCGCTAGTTACCAGGTAGATGTGACGTAAGGTATCGCTTTCTTATTGTATTGCACTATTTAATAAATAATATGAAATAAACTATTTTTTTCTTTTACGTACTTACCCATTAAACGATTAGTAAAACATTATTAACCAGCTCAATGCTTCTCGCAAACTACCCACGGAACGGTGCAGTGGTATGTTACAAGTAGGATAAAAGTCAGTTAGAATTCATGTCATCAGGTATTTATTAATCTATGGTCCGTGTTTTTTCAAGTACCCTCGCTTCCTTATTAAGTAACATTTCTATTCCTTTCCCACTTCGCGATCAGTCTGCAACAACCACTCGCACCGCGCTCTTGTGTACGTCAGATGCATCTCTAATTATCAATATTGGACACTTGCTGAGTTGTCCACCGCTAAACCACACCGCAACACTCGCGAAAAGTATTGTCGAAACTCCGGCAGTGTCCGCTGATTGCCACCCGCATCGCCAAGAGCCACGGCCGCCACGTGGTTCTACCGCTGAACTCTCCTAGTGCTTAGTGAATTGCTTCAAGACATCTTCTCGAGGTCGAGCGCTGCCAAAGAATACACACGAGAAGCCCGACTACCAGGTCAGTTTACATATAATTCAATTATAAATAAATAAATATGCAAAATAACACTTACATTGCTCTTAACCCTAAGTAGCAATATAGCATAGTGTTACGGAATTAGAGACAACGAAGCTACCACAAACACCTTGACCCGAGACATTGTAGAACAGTGGTTTTCTACATTGACCCGTCCGGGGATCGAACCTGAGACCTCAATACCCCCCAAATATTAAAAATATTTTTTTAGATAACCAAGTTATATGTTTATCATAACCCACGACATCTTACAAACGCCACTCTGTTTTTTAAATTGTTTTCGGTCTGCACCCAGGTCTTAATTTGTACGGCAACAATGTAGTTCATCCATCAGGCCGAAGGTACCGGTAATTATAAAACTACGGTATGCCAGAATATACATTATAATCAACGATAATATATTATATATTAAATTGAGGTTAGCGCTCGCATTGTGAGGACTTAAAAACCTCCTAATTAGGAAGTTTTCAATAATAGCTATCTCTTTTACTCATGTGCTTATCCTATCTTTTGTACTATTCATTAGTGCAACTTGACAACACTTGACATATATATATATACCAGCGCGATCAGATTTTAAAAGTCTGTAACTATGAAGGTTTTGGGTATAATATCATTGCATATAAACATAAATTCACAACTAACCAATAGGGATGAAGAATAAAACGACTTGCAGTGTATATATGAATCGCTATCCACTTTAATATTATATTTACAAGTCTATTCACAGATGGTCATCGCTTACAACTAACATCGTCGTTCCGACGCATATATTATATTATACTGTTGTCTTAGGCCCATGTACATGCGTCTTCTTTGTCTACTTAACTATATAACTCAATCTAGAGACGGGCAGACGAGTAGCGCATTACACAAAGATACTTCTAAGAAAACAAGCAAGTATTAATAAAACAACTGTTTCTGAAATTTGTACCATCTTTATCCACACACATTAAAAAATAAAAGGGTAATAATATTATTTGGTTTTAACAAATAGGTTAAATATTTGGTTTTAAGTTTAAGTATGCCTCAAGTCTCAAATTAGTTGTTGATCAAATTATATTTATGTTATTTGAGACCTTTAGTAAACAAACTCATAATTTGTATATTTGTTTATAATACCGTGTGTTCAAGGCGCTACTGATCTGCCCATCCCTTCTCAATATATATGATCTATTATTATGTACAATATCATATAATATACAGCATACAACTATAGATACATTCGTTCCAGTCGCTTGGAACTGTGAGGTGAGCGGACGAAACATTTCCATTTATTAGTTCAATGAGTGTAAATTATTAAAATAAAATTAATTAATTTTGAAATATACATCATATACAGTATTACATATTCAATATAAGATTTTTATTCTAACAATAATATTTATACATCATTTTTTTAACAAACAAATCTTTGTTTAACGAAAGAATAATTCATTTGATGTAATAATAAGTATAAAAAACCACAGTTGGCTAATCAAGTATTAGTTCCGTAAACAAATAAGCGACCCACAGGACCTATTTCAGTAGCAACCTTAGAGTATGCATAGGCAAGCATAGAGTGCGCGCATCGCTAATAGCCCCTTGTGCCGAGCGTAAGCTAAATTTTCCGCTCGAGAACAGACGTTTATGCGAAAATATCGATATTTCCGATATTATTAGTTTCAATAAAACGGCGCGCTCTGTTATGACACAAATTTTAAGTAAAATGGTTGTGTTCATAGATAGGCGCACTCTATAAGTTATTTTTTACTCTAAGGCAGGAACAAATCGTACAATTATGAGCCCGTTTATAATCGTACGTTATCTAGAGCCTGTAAGTAGCTTATTTAAATATTGTTTGATTTCCTATCGTCCGCCTGCGTCACCTCACCTTACACTCACAACTATATTGTCAGGTCCTCACTCTTACATCTACAGTAGGCTGAACTAAGCGAGAGCCGCCTACACAAGAGACATGCCTACAATCCCTAATGGTAGCCACACACGTAACGATATACTTGAGCAAGTACTACGTATCTTGCAATGAGGGCTAGAGTTATTGCGCTCACCAGTTGGCGCCACTGGCGCGTACGCTGCCAACAAACTGGAATTTGACATTTAAGGACATCGCGTGCGACAGCGCCACTGGCAGCGAAATCGATAGCGGTAGCCCGCTTTCATTAACACCGAAATTTGTACAATTATTGCTGTCAAACAACTATAATATAAAGACAGTAATAATAGAGCAAATATTGCTGCCACTTTGCTTTTGCGAAATACGTAATACTACCGAGGTGAGTAATACAAAAGTCCGGTGAAGCAGTCAAAGCCTGCACTCAGGCTAACTGCGTAAATCTCTTCCAAAAAAAAAGAATACATTATAATATACGCTACATTTGTGACTACCATAACGCTGATCGAATAGCTCAAATTGTATGGAATTGACAAGTCATCTTCATACATTTGAGCGATTTGCATGATCGTTTATGCTTGTATAAATGTCACTTGTCTAGATGGCAGTTCTTTTAACTTCAGGCACGAGTCATGACTATTAAATAATTAAGAGCAGGATTACAAATGTTTGTATTGAAAACGGCGATGTTCTTGGAGCCTGCTACCTTACATTAATCCAGATTAGAATGATCTTGTTTTAACGGCAAATAACTTTAACTATGCGATATTTGTGACATAAATTCATAATTACTTGCAATTATACTGGAATACTTAAATTCATTTTTCGGGAACACTTAAGCTAAGCGCTGTGATTGGTTGTTAGTCTTTTGGTCAACCAATCACAGGCGTGTTCAGTTAATTTCACAACTACCGTCAGTGAACAAAACGAATGGTTTCTTAAATATAGAAACCATGCCTAAGACACATTATGCTAAAGTGATTTGCCGGTAACTGTGAGGTCGCAGGCCGCAGAGCGTCGCTTGAAGCACCATAACAACGTAGAACGGTTTGCGCGTCTCAGCTGTACCCTACTAGCGTATTTAAGTTATATTATTGTTTTCCACTTAACACTATCTGTACATTTCATTAAATTTCACTAAAACATTGTCTTCTTAAACATAACTTTACAATCTCTATTATTTATAATAATCACCACTCTTGATGGGTTTTAACAACATTGACCGGTCGATGTGCAAAAACCCTGTACACTCATACGAAACTTAACTTTAAGACGCTGTTAAAAGTCTATCTGTCGCTATATTACACTATAAAATGACAGAGACAGTATGAAACTTAACAGCAACTTAAAATTAAGTGACGTTTGAGTATAAGGTCTAATGACCTCTTATTTCGGTATATCTTGTTTTTATTAAATGTAAAAAACTAAAGTTTGTACGACATCACACATTGACCGGACATTTCGCGTAATATCCACACTAAAAAATAACATTGTATATAATAATATTCTCAAATATTATTTAACTATGGCAACACTTTAGGAAATAGTTGTTGTTAACAGTTTCAAAAACATAATAATATAATCTAGGAGCATTTCATACCAATGTATTATCTACAAATATTTATTTCATTAATTTTTAGAAACCTGTGAACCAATTCCAGTATTTAACTATTCAATATATAATTAATAACGAAAACAATGATACTACAATGATATTAAAAATATGCAAGTATAAAAGTGACCCTTTTAAAATTTCACACATGCATATGACAGATAGACAGAAAACAAATTCTCTGTCCGTAATTTTAATAAGCATCGATTTAAAAAAAGATTTTTACATCAGATTGCAAGATTTCAACTCATGCATTGTTAAATAAAAGCTTGTAGAAAAGATTACTATTTAAAAAAAAAGAATATTATAGCTTCTACAGTATGTAACAAAAACCCTGTCCGATCCAACAAAGGCGTATTCCTGGTTCAACATACGTACTATAAAAAATGTCTCGCTCAGGCGGCTTCTTTGATACAAAACTGTAGGTAGTGCACGTGAACTTTATCGAGCGATCAGTGTTGCCTTTGATCAGTTTAATTTTAATTTAATTATATTCACCGGGGAAAAATAATAATCTCAAATCCATTCAATAGTTAGGTATATGTGTACGCAGTACGATGCCGAATAATACTCATAAGGATCGGACAGGGTTTTGTTGCATGCTGTATATCCATTTGATAATAGTTATCAACTAGGGCTGGTCCACAGGTGTCCTACGTCACACATACAGTCACTCAACAAAATAATTGTTATTTACACGTAAATGCAGGTTTGTCATAGTCCGTCTTATCCCACGATGAAAATTTAATGGTTTTAGATATACTGTTTTATTATTGTTATATTTTCATCATGAAGTTAATTGCATCAATTAGTTAATTTTCTTTATAATTAGCTATTGCACGCGGTACCGCCAGCGTGAGTGTCGCCCATGCTCTTTTTTGGGATTCTAGCTTACCCCATACTAAGTTTCATTAAAATCGTTTCAGCTGAAAGTAAAAATCTTTCGCTTTTATAATATAAGTATGGATAAAAATCCAGATTTTTTTTTGACCAATCCAACAAAGTCTTTTCGTTAGCTATAAGTCATTATTCTAGTAGGAAACTATTGAGTACACTCCAGCTCGCTATCTTTATAGGTTTAAAACACAGACAGAAATAAATAACATATTCATTGTAAATTAAGGCACCTAAATGTCTATAAAACCGGTAAAGTGCGAGTCGGATTCGCACGCGAAGGGTTCCTTACAATCGTATTAGGTAATATATAACAGTATGTACTTAGTATTACTTTTTGTTATAGCGGCAACACAAATGCACACTCTGAAAGTGTCACGTCTCTACATATTACGGTTCATGAGATACAGCGCGCTGACAGACAGACGGATAGCGGAGGCTTAGTAATAGGCTCTCATTGGCACCCTTTAAGTACGGAACCCTAAAAGAATACTATTTTATGATTGGTAAACATTCTAAAATGAAATTTCAATACCATTTTTCCATCTTTAGGAGAAACTCACGATAAACTTGACATACAAAAAGTGAGATATATTCTACTCATATACCAATCTCTCTGCCAGTCAGATTAGAAATTGTTTTTTGCATTTGATATCCTAATTCTCGAGTAATAAAAAAAAGGTTATATATAGACTATTTTACATCGGCACAGTTAATGACATAAAAATATAATGTAGGCACTTAAATGAGTTTGAACTTTGACTTTGTGCATAAAAATGCAATTTGCGTGTTTAATATTTTTTTGCTATGTAATTGATTGATATACAGAGTGTTATTGAAAGGGTATCTCTAACTAAAAGGTGCTAATCTGGTATAAGGTAAAAAAATTCAGCCCCCAGCGAATAAAATAAATAACATATATACATATTTTGCTTAATTATTCGACACCAAAAATCATAAGTAACTTGTCAGCACACTAAGAGAGTCAATATCTTATGAAGTCACTCGGTGAATGTGAGATACACACTATAGATTTTTGTTGTCTAAAAATAGATGCGATTGTATATTAATTATTTAATTAACGCATTTTGAGCTGTAACTTTGTAAACTGACTCTATACCAGATTTACTCTTCACCCCTTTTGGATAGATATACTCTTTGGGTAACAGCCTGTATATCTGTTATTTACATACTATTTTTATATGATATATATCTAATATTCGTCTAAGCTGTAACTATGTAAAGACTACTATTTCTTGGCACTGCTTACTTACTCTGCTTTGTTAAGTTATATTTCACAGTATTTTGGTGTGTTTCGGTTTATCTATAATTTAATAATATGTATATCTATATTTCAAGGCGCTGACTGGAATACGGACTTTTTATTTACTATATTTTTAAACAGAAATGAAAATTAAAAAAATGTATAACATACGTATTTTTAGACCACGATAGCTTGATTAGAAATGTCGCATGACGTGACGATTTACTGCATTTGGTGCATATTCCTGACGTCAGTACGCTACTCAATTTTAATGGACTTTATCACCTTATTTTGTTTTTAAATAAAAATAAGGAAATAACTACGTGTCTCAGTTAAAAAAAAATTAAGTATTATTGTTGGAACTGCATCTTATTCACCTTTTTTTAGCCTTTTCCCAAGCTATGTTGGGGTCGGCTTCCAGTTTTACCGGATTAAGCTTAATACCGTACATTACATAGAGCGACTGCCTATTTTAGTGGGTAACACAGTATCCCAAAGTAAGACTGGTTGTCAGAATTGTAATGACGATGGAGGGAGAGATAGCGGTAATGCGGTATTACTCATTGTGGCGTGTTTACATTATTCTTTTACACCGTATACGGCTGCAGCCCGTATTCGGTCACCGACTAATGTCAACGGGTATTCAGTTGGTAGTATTCGGTCGCAGATCGCATTCAGTGACAAGAGCGAGGCAGAGAGAGAGAGAGAAAGAGAGAGAGAGGCGGTTCAACCGAATGCGATCGTCGAATTCGGTGAACAAACCAATGTAAGCAACCCAATTCGGTTAACTGATTCGGGTAAGCCGAAAGCAGTGGCAGAAGTAATGTAAACGCGCAATTAGTTTATAATTGTTTGAAAAATCAAGATTAATATAACATAATAATATTTCATTTAAATTAAGGATTTTTTGTTGTATATTTCATGTAAAAGATACGTATACGATAGCATTTTTTGTCAGTTTCTGAAGAAGTTGGTGCCGAAATTAAAAAAAATATTTGTTACATTTCAAAATAACAAATAAAAAACGTTTTTTTTTTAATACCTTAATTCGTATTAACAAAACAAATTGATTTCTTTTTTCGTGGAATGTCTATAAAATACAATGTATTACATATATACTCATATTTATATACACTTATGTACTACAGGCTGTATATATCGGATTGCGCGGATTGTATATAAAAATATTGCTTCATTTTTTATACTATTTCATAAAAATGTATTTTGTTTTTCTTTTATAAACTGTGTTACAACAGAAAAAATATAAATACGATGCCAAGCGAGCTATGAAGCTGAAACGAAGATGGCAATGTTTTAAAAGGGTGCTCTTTGTTGAATTGAGAAACTTGTTCGCTCCATTTCTCGGCGTTTAACCCATATGCTGCTTGGCGGCGACCGGTCACCGCGCATGACGTCACAGCCAACGATTCAGTCAAACCCCGAGCGGCGCCCGGTCGCCGCACTGCCTCCACTTGATTTGAACCCTTTTTTTTGTGTTTAGAGTCTACTTTTGTATGAAGAAGTTTGGTGATATACGATCTTTAACCTCTAGTTCAACGACCTCGTTGAACTAGAGGTACAACTCACAATCAATAGGTTAAAAATGTGTTTCAAGAGAAATAATTTCTTCATATTGTTAAATTAATGGAATGGGGTAGATGGCTGGGTATGAAAAGTCAAAATTATATTAATCCAGCAGTTTGATAATAAAAAAATATAAGGCAAGTATTTTTTGGATTTAAAAAATAAGAAACCATTAAGTAGATAAAGCGAATTAAATGTCAGGAGCTAATGACGTCATTCTTGCGTACAAAATTGTGACGTCACACGTCATTTCAAATCAATGTATAGTTACGCTAAAAAAAATACGTATCTAATATTTTTTAATAATCAATCTGACGGACATAAAAATCTTAGTCATCAACCCCATTTTGTTTTTAAGTGCTTAAGGTCTGTCTATTATTCGGATCTGTAACTGTGAGACTCTTCATACAGAGGAAGCAAGTCTTCAATACCCGACGACTTCAGTCTCCAACGACGCGTGCTTGTCTATGAAACTCTATGGTTTGTACGGCTGTAATTTCTTGGAGACGAACATGGTCGGGTATCGGAGGCGTGCGTATCCTCGTGTACGTAGCGCCTTAAAGTTTAAATAATAGATTTAGGGCGGATTTTTATAACGGCAGATAACTTAATCCAATGAATAATTTTACATTTTTGACAGTTCTTCCATACAAAATCAGGCAGACGTCAAATTTATTACGCGAATAAAAATTATTTGTCGATTGAAAAATCAGCCCATGAAGATATATTTTCACATATTGTCAGTAAAAGAGTATTAATAACAGAATTGAATGTATATGTTTTGACCGAGTGGTTGTAAAATAATTTGAATAAGCGTATTCTTACATAAAATATAGTAACATAGTAACCCGGCAACGAATACACTGCACATGTGTAGTGTATATACCTCTGGAGCTTGGAGCTGGTGTGGACGTGTCCCGGGGGCGCTGGTGGTGTTGGTGGTGTTGGTGGTGCTGGTGGTGGTGGTGGTGGTGGTGGGTGTGGGCGTGGCTAGGGCCGCGGGGCGGCGGGCTGCGCGGCGGGCTTGGGCGGCAGGCGGGGCGCGCCGCTGGAAGTCATACTACACTATTATTATTTTGTTCTAAAATTTAAAAGTTGTTTTAAGTCAAAGGAAGGGAAGATTTTAGGTGGTTTTAGTTGATAAAATCTGGAAGACCCTTTCCTCTAGTTGATAAAATCTGGAAGACCCTTTCCTCTTTTGCCAGGTCGAGACGAACAGAACAGGGACGTACAAGCGGCGGCAGCAGGCCGCTGCTACTGCTGCTGTTGTGATAGTAGTACCAGTTCCTCACTTGTTGTTATGGTTCCTCCGCTGCAGTATAGTGGAGTGCGCGGGCCGCAGCAGCTCGGGCGGCGGCGCGGGCCGCGGCGGCAGCGGCGGCGGCAGGCCGCTGCTACTGTTGCTGCTGCTGCTGTTGTGATAGTAGTACCAGTTCCTCACTTGTTGTTATGGTTCCTCCGCTGCAGTATAGTGGAGTGCGCGGGCCGCAGCAGCTCGGGCGGCGGCGCGGGCCGCGGCGGCAGCGGCGGCGGCAGGCCGCTGCTACTGTTGCTGTTGCTGCTGCTGCTGTTGTGATAGTAGTACCAGTTCCTCACTTGTTGTTATGGTTCCTCCGCTGCAGTATAGTGGAGTGCGCGGGCCGCAGCAGCTCGGGCGGCGGCGCGGGCCGCGGCGGCAGCGGCGGCGGCAGGCCGCTGCTACTGTTGCTGCTGCTGCTGTTGTGATAGTAGTACCAGTTCCTCACTTGTTGTTATGGTTCCTCCGCTGCAGTATAGTGGAGTGCGCGGGCCGCAGCAGCTCGGGCGGCGGCGCGGGCCGCGGCGGCAGCGGCGGCGGCAGGCCGCTGCTACTGTTGCTGTTGCTGCTGCTGCTGTTGTGATAGTAGTACCAGTTCCTCACTTGTTGTTATGGTTCCTCCGCTGCAGTATAGTGGAGTGCGCGGGCCGCAGCAGCTCGGGCGGCGGCGCGGGCCGCGGCGGCAGCGGCGGCGGCAGGCCGCTGCTACTGTTGCTGCTGCTGCTGTTGTGATAGTAGTACCAGTTCCTCACTTGTTGTTATGGTTCCTCCGCTGCAGTATAGTGGAGTGCGCGGGCCGCAGCAGCTCGGGCGGCGGCGCGGGCCGCGGCGGCAGCGGCGGCGGCAGGCCGCTGCTACTGTTGCTGCTGCTGCTGTTGTGATAGTAGTACCAGTTCCTCACTTGTTGTTATGGTTCCTCCGCTGCAGTATAGTGGAGTGCGCGGGCCGCAGCAGCTCGGGCGGCGGCGCGGGCCGCGGCGGCAGCGGCGGCGGCAGGCCGCTGCTACTGTTGCTGCTGCTGCTGTTGTGATAGTAGTACCAGTTCCTCACTTGTTGTTATGGTTCCTCCGCTGCAGTATAGTGGAGTGCGCGGGCCGCAGCAGCTCGGGCGGCGGCGCGGGCCGCGGCGGCAGCGGCGGCGGCAGGCCGCTGCTACTGTTGCTGCTGCTGCTGTTGTGATAGTAGTACCAGTTCCTCACTTGTTGTTATGGTTCCTCCGCTGCAGTATAGTGGAGTGCGCGGGCCGCAGCAGCTCGGGCGGCGGCGCGGGCCGCGGCGGCAGCGGCGGCGGCAGGCCGCTGCTACTGTTGCTGCTGCTGCTGTTGTGATAGTAGTACCAGTTCCTCACTTGTTGTTATGGTTCCTCCGCTGCAGTATAGTGGAGTGCGCGGGCCGCAGCAGCTCGGGCGGCGGCGCGGGCCGCGGCGGCAGCGGCGGCGGCAGGCCGCTGCTACTGTTGCTGCTGCTGCTGTTGTGATAGTAGTACCAGTTCCTCACTTGTTGTTATGGTTCCTCCGCTGCAGTATAGTGGAGTGCGCGGGCCGCAGCAGCTCGGGCGGCGGCGCGGGCCGCGGCGGCAGCGGCGGCGGCAGGCCGCTGCTACTGTTGCTGCTGCTGCTGTTGTGATAGTAGTACCAGTTCCTCACTTGTTGTTATGGTTCCTCCGCTGCAGTATAGTGGAGTGCGCGGGCCGCAGCAGCTCGGGCGGCGGCGCGGGCCGCGGCGGCAGCGGCGGCGGCAGGCCGCTGCTACTGTTGCTGCTGCTGCTGTTGTGATAGTAGTACCAGTTCCTCACTTGTTGTTATGGTTCCTCCGCTGCAGTATAGTGGAGTGCGCGGGCCGCAGCAGCTCGGGCGGCGGCGCGGGCCGCGGCGGCAGCGGCGGCGGCAGGCCGCTGCTACTGTTGCTGCTGCTGCTGTTGTGATAGTAGTACCAGTTCCTCACTTGTTGTTATGGTTCCTCCGCTGCAGTATAGTGGAGTGCGCGGGCCGCAGCAGCTCGGGCGGCGGCGCGGGCCGCGGCGGCAGCGGCGGCGGCAGGCCGCTGCTACTGTTGCTGCTGCTGCTGTTGTGATAGTAGTACCAGTTCCTCACTTGTTGTTATGGTTCCTCCGCTGCAGTATAGTGGAGTGCGCGGGCCGCAGCAGCTCGGGCGGCGGCGCGGGCCGCGGCGGCAGCGGCGGCGGCAGGCCGCTGCTACTGTTGCTGCTGCTGCTGTTGTGATAGTAGTACCAGTTCCTCACTTGTTGTTATGGTTCCTCCGCTGCAGTATAGTGGAGTGCGCGGGCCGCAGCAGCTCGGGCGGCGGCGCGGGCCGCGGCGGCAGCGGCGGCGGCAGGCCGCTGCTACTGTTGCTGCTGCTGCTGTTGTGATAGTAGTACCAGTTCCTCACTTGTTGTTATGGTTCCTCCGCTGCAGTATAGTGGAGTGCGCGGGCCGCAGCAGCTCGGGCGGCGGCGCGGGCCGCGGCGGCAGCGGCGGCGGCAGGCCGCTGCTACTGTTGCTGCTGCTGCTGTTGTGATAGTAGTACCAGTTCCTCACTTGTTGTTATGGTTCCTCCGCTGCAGTATAGTGGAGTGCGCGGGCCGCAGCAGCTCGGGCGGCGGCGCGGGCCGCGGCGGCAGCGGCGGCGGCAGGCCGCTGCTACTGTTGCTGTTGCTGCTGCTGCTGTTGTGATAGTAGTACCAGTTCCTCACTTGTTGTTATGGTTCCTCCGCTGCAGTATAGTGGAGTGCGCGGGCCGCAGCAGCTCGGGCGGCGGCGCGGGCCGCGGCGGCAGCGGCGGCGGCAGGCCGCTGCTACTGTTGCTGCTGCTGCTGTTGTGATAGTAGTACCAGTTCCTCACTTGTTGTTATGGTTCCTCCGCTGCAGTATAGTGGAGTGCGCGGGCCGCAGCAGCTCGGGCGGCGGCGCGGGCCGCGGCGGCAGCGGCGGCGGCAGGCCGCTGCTACTGTTGCTGCTGCTGCTGTTGTGATAGTAGTACCAGTTCCTCACTTGTTGTTATGGTTCCTCCGCTGCAGTATAGTGGAGTGCGCGGGCCGCAGCAGCTCGGGCGGCGGCGCGGGCCGCGGCGGCAGCGGCGGCGGCAGGCCGCTGCTACTGTTGCTGCTGCTGCTGTTGTGATAGTAGTACCAGTTCCTCACTTGTTGTTATGGTTCCTCCGCTGCAGTATAGTGGAGTGCGCGGGCCGCAGCAGCTCGGGCGGCGGCGCGGGCCGCGGCGGCAGCGGCGGCGGCAGGCCGCTGCTACTGTTGCTGCTGCTGCTGTTGTGATAGTAGTACCAGTTCCTCACTTGTTGTTATGGTTCCTCCGCTGCAGTATAGTGGAGTGCGCGGGCCGCAGCAGCTCGGGCGGCGGCGCGGGCCGCGGCGGCAGCGGCGGCGGCAGGCCGCTGCTACTGTTGCTGCTGCTGCTGTTGTGATAGTAGTACCAGTTCCTCACTTGTTGTTATGGTTCCTCCGCTGCAGTATAGTGGAGTGCGCGGGCCGCAGCAGCTCGGGCGGCGGCGCGGGCCGCGGCGGCAGCGGCGGCGGCAGGCCGCTGCTACTGTTGCTGTTGCTGCTGTTGTGGCCCGCGGCGGTGCCACACGCTCCGTACACTGGAGAGGCTCCCGCTGCTGCGCTAGATGACTAGAGGACCATTTTTGACGATTTAAGACAAATTATAAAAAAAAATAGTTGTCTGTAAAGTCGGTTTACGGACGATAATTTTACGTGATAACATCACAAGTCAAATGCTTAGGTCGATCGTGGCTCTCTATCGCTTTTTCTGCGTTCTCGCTTGCACGTTCGGCTCAGGCGGAACGTGACATTTTTACGTGATTTAAAAGATGTTATCACGTCAAAAAACTACTCTTTCACTAGTAGTCGGGACACTCTTGCCACTTGTTGGCACAGGCTTGCTCAGGTCGAACTGGCTCTTTCTTCAAAAGGCCAGTCCAGAAAAGACACTGCATTTATTTACACAATATTTTTAATTAAAATGATTGTCTGGACTTCAAAAGAGGCTGACCCCTGAGTTTGTTTCGACATTTCTTCTCAGGGTAGCCAGTTAGGAAATGTCGAATCCAGAGAGCTCAAAATAAAATGTTTTATGTGACTTGTAAAAGTGATGATTTTTTATCCTAGTTACAAAAATAAATGATTTGATTTGAGTAAATTAGTCCTTGTATCGCGGGGGGTTTTACAAACATAAAATTTTCTTTGACAATGAAGGCATTTAGCAAGACTCACGGGCGGCAGCGGCGTGGGCGGCGCGGCGGAGTCGCGGCGGCGGCGCGGCGGCAGCGGCGGGGGCGTGCCGCACGCCGCGGCTGCAACACACACGCTGTACCATACAACCACGGCCAGCCTGCTCTAGTTAGCCACACTCACTGATAAACTAGAAGCTGCCGGGTGCAATCCCACCCACGACTAATCTTCGTGTATTACACAAAGATTAACCCTGACTAAGCATACTCATTAAATGAGATTGTTGATTCTGTCATACGATATAAGTAATTTATCTATTTATCTGTTACCGAAAATTTATACCTTTCCAAAAAGTGTGGAAAGTGCATG
This sequence comes from Diachrysia chrysitis, assembly GCA_932294365.1. NCBI lineage: Eukaryota > Metazoa > Arthropoda > Insecta > Lepidoptera > Noctuidae > Diachrysia > Diachrysia chrysitis. The sequence continues at coordinate 7,138,459 of OW028670.1, forward strand.
TAGTATAGAGACAGTTTGCATAATTTCAGCTTAAAATAACTTAATTAATTAACGAAAACACCAAAAATCAAACACTTAAAGTCACCCCTTTCGATAACACCTGTATATATAATTAGAATTATATAACAATGTTTTTTTAAACAGTGTCATTTGCATAAATTGAGTATTCGTCTTAATCAACATTGCCTGAAAAATATCGCTATCATACCCTCTATACCGCGTTCACAGTTTAGTTTCCAAACATGTAAACATACACGAATTTTACGAAAAACCACTATAATGCTTACATTATAAGGTTCCATTTGTGCTACAACTTCATATTTTTTATGACTCTTCAACAATACTAGTCAGTCTAAAATAAACTTGATTTGTACTTGCATAAAGTTTGTTTGTTCAAGTGGAAATAACAACAATTGGCACAAGAATTTTATCAGACTATGCTATGATCATCATTTTCCATATTTGTGTAAGTCACTTAGCATACATGTATACTCACGCAGCGGGGTGAGCGGAGGCGCGGGGGGCGAGGGGGCGGGGCCTCCCCTCCACTCGAACTTGAAGGCCACGCCCCTTTCCGCCGGGGGGAGGGGGCTGGCGGGCGGCGGGGGCGCCGGGGAACGCATGGGGGAGACCGCTGGTAAGCTGGAACATACACAATATATTAATAATAGCTCGTGGCTATGTACCAGAGTGGTATAGGTCACCAGGCTAACTACCACTGTGCGCGACGTGCTGCGGGTTCGATCCCCGCATGGGACAAGCATTTTTGTGATCCAGAAATGCTTGTTCAAAGTCTCGGTGTTCTTTTTGCATGTGATTTGAATGCTTCTGATACCTCCCGGCGACTCGTCCCTTTTTTGTTTAAAGGTTCCTAGCAATGTGAGTGAAATTCACATTACTAGCAATCTTGTCAACCCCTCAAGGGTTTACGTCAATAGTGCAATGGATGGGGTTCGATCCTGCGACCTCTTGGTCACAAGGTCGTCACCATTAGACTATTGCCGCTTAAATTTTGTACTTGTATTTGTGTTATCTTTTCAAACCACAATGTTAGCGTACTTACAGTATTTGTCTCTTTAATTTACTCTCGTCTTGTACTAGCCTATCAATTATAGATGCTAACAACTATATTTTTTTGGACAAACTATTTCCAAAACGCGAGGCACTGTCACCGCAAAGCTCACGAGACAGACTGACTACTGATTATATCGTATCGTAATGATATGAGCAGTTCTGTATGCCTATCGCGTTACATCGACCACATGGTACAGAAAAATCAAGCGTTATGTAACACAATACATGGCAATGTGTACCAACTCTGTGATAGTGTAAGTCAAGGTTACGTAATAATAAGTTCTGTACCCTTACTTTACAATTAAATTTTAATTCTAATACAATGCCTATGCAAAATTGTTATTCATTTAGCAGGCACACAAACACACAGTACAAAAAAATACTCTCAATGTTTGGATTCCAGTCAGTTCCTTCCATTGACATTTTTTTTAAGAAAACTGAATCTCCTGCCTGCTAAACTAATAACAAGTTTGCATTGGCATTGTATTAGAATTAAAATTAACATGAAGAATAAGGGCACTGATTTACTGCATATTTGTGAGATCCACTTAAACTTAAGTTTCTGTGTGTAATGTGTTTTGAGTGTAAGTGTGTAGTTGTGAGTGTGTGATTTAGTTAGTACTATATAACTTAATTTATATTGAAATATTTTAATATTTCATTATAAAATTGTTATATTTTTCTTATTACATTGTCTGGCAGATAACAGTCCACAGCATCATAGAACTCATTCGAACATCGTGAATAGTGTTTTAAATGTATGCGGGTACGAGTCAGCGTATTCTGTGTGTGTGTGCTCACCGCGCGAGGTCGTTGTGCTTGGGGCTGGGCTGCGGGTCGTCGGCGCGCGCGGGCGAGGGGGCGCGGCGCGGGGGCGCGGGCGGGGGCTCGGCGTCCCCGCCCGCGCCCCCGCGCGGCAGCAGCGGCGGCACGCGCTCCTGCTGCTGGCAACACAACGTAGGGGTCACAAGTGGGTACTACTGTCTATCACTCACTCCCGTGCACTTACACATACACTCACTCACACGCACTTACACATACAGTCACTACTACGCACTTACACATACACTCACTCACATGAATTTACAAATACACTCACTCACACGAACTTACACATACACTCCCTTACATGCACGTAATCATACAATCAACCACACGCGCTTACAACATATCTACCCACACATACGCCACCACACAAACACAGTCATTCACAATGACATACAAATATTGGTGTAGTCTCGTATGAGTGAGACAGCTAACCCAGTACCTGGTCGTGCTTCTTGCAGGAGATGTGGTCGGCGCTGCGCGAGTAGAACAGCTCGGCGTCCACGATGGCGCCGCGCGGGGACAGCGCCGCCGGCCTGCTGTACGGGGAGGGGGGTCAACACAAACACAAGGCATATAAATCTATATACTAACTAGCTGTCCCCCGCGACTTTGTTCTCGTGTTGTAGTTTCAACGGTTTTTCATTTTTGCAACATTTTTTATTTATGCTCTGCTCCAATTGTTCGTAGCGTGATGTTATATAGCCTATAGCCTTCCTCAATAAACGGACTTTCCAATACAAAAAGAATTTTTCAATTCGAACCAGTAGTTCCTGAGATTAGCGCGTTCAAACAAACAAATAAACAAACAAACAAACACACAAACAAACTCTTCAGCTTTATAATATTAGTATAGATATATAAAACTGAAGAATTTGTTTGTTTGTTTGAACGCGCTAATCTCAGGAACTACTGGTCCGATTTGAAAAATTCTTTCAGTGTTGGATAGCCCATTTATTGAGGAAGGCTATAAGCTATATAACATTACGCTACGACCAAAAGGAGCGAAGCATAAATGAAAAATGTTGCAAAAATGAAAAACTAAAACACGCGGACAAAGTCGTGGGGGACAGCTAGTCATAAATAAATGTGTACCAACATCACATACATTGCTCTGAACCTAAAGTTAGTAGCTATAGCACATGGTTTATGGAATCAGAGATAACTAAGGTACCACAAATACCCAGACCCAAGACATAGTAGCAAAGTGTTTATTTTTCTACATAGGCCCGTCCGGGGATCGATCCCAGGACTTCAGAGTTACCGACACCTTGACAATGTGCGGTACGCCACTCGACCACGGAGGTCTTCATCATAAGTTACAGTTAATCTTAAGACATAAACTGAAATGCGGCCGTCCTCAGAGGGAAGGAGGTCGGAGATTTTTTAAATTTAGGCATTTGTAAATCTATCGCTGTCGCACTGTCATATACGACCTATCTATTCAAGTGTGACAAGGACAACTACAGATCCGATCTTGAAAAGTTATAATTTGAGGAGGTTACAACAATACTACGTAAGTACACACGGCCAACTAGATAGGTTTGCAGGCCACACAAACATTTTATACTAACATTTTTATTACATATTATATTCAGCTTATGCACCTAATAAAAATGTTAGTGTATATTGTAATATATTATAAAATGTTAGTGGCATGCAAACCTATCTAGTTTGCCGTGTGTACTCTTTTGTTTTGTAAATTATAACTACTCTTTCTAAACCAGTCGACGTCAACACGTCAACGGCGGCTGTCGTTGAAAACCAGCACTAAGGCTCTACTTCTAGCAAGAACCTTAGCACATGCTGAGCGCTGGCCGCCTTGCACGGGTGTGATGCGAATATCCCCCTACTTTAAGTCTTCGTTGTCTAGTCATGTACACACAGCAAAAAATATAGGTTTGCAGGTTACACTAACATTTTGTATTATACATATATTATACTAGCTGGCCCCCGCGACTTTGTCCGCGTGTTATAGTTTCAATATTTTTTTCAGTTTTGCAACCTTTTTTACATTTACGGTTCGCTCCTTTTGGTCTCAGCGTAATGTTATATAGCTTATAGCCTTCCTGAATAAATGGGCTATCTAACACTAAAATATTTTTTCAAATTAAACCAGTAGTTCCTGAGATTAGCGCGTTCAAATAAACAAACAAACTCTTCAGCTTTATATATTGGTATAGATATAGATGTATGGCCTGCAAACCTATCTAGTTTGCTGTGTGTACCTACACTTTAATGCGTCGCATTTGTCGCAAATAAACCTTTTTTACTTTTTCGTTCTACTAAATATGTAATGTTATCCTAACAGCTATGCACTTACCGTTCGTGTCTCGGCGAGTGCCGGTCCCGCGGCGACGGCGGCTCGTCTCTCGCACTGCATCTGAATATGTTCAGCTAACCGTTACACTTGACTGGTAAAGCGCTGGATGACATGATCCAAATCCAAACTGATATTATAAATGCGAAGCTTTCACGGCTAATCCACTGAACAGATTTTGACGAAACTTGGATCTTAGAAAAGGAACGCGAGCGATCATCACTTAGTAAATTATAGTAACACTAGCTGTCCCCCGCGACTTTGTTCGCGTGTTTTAGTTTCAACGGTTTTCCATTTTTGCAACATTTTTTCATTTATGCTCCGCTCCTATTGGTCGTAGCGTGATGTTATATAGCCTATAGCCTTCCTCAATAAACGGACTATCCAATACAAAAAGAATTGTTCAAATCGGACCAGTAGTTCCTGTGATTAGCGCGTTCAAACAAACAAATAAACAAACAAACAAACAAACAAACAAACAAACTCTTCAGCTTTATAATATTAGTATAGATAAATGTTACCCCCCGTTTACGTCCGTCGATCAAGCTAGCCGGAGCCGGCCAAACTAACTAAAACAGCCAAAATAGCCTACAAGGTCATACGATATTTATCTTGGGATCCAAGCTTATCGCAAACCAAGGTTTAATGGTTTAGCAGTGAACGCGTAACAGACAGACAGACAGTTACTTTCGCATTTATAATATTATTGAAGAGTGTATAAAACGCGACGAGCCTCGCTGGCGAGGTTCTCTATGGAAGGACTTGGGGGGGCTTCTTTACCCAGCAGTGGGACAGTTTAGAATAACTAAAAAAAAATTGACATATTGTTTCCTCTAAATCTCTTTTTTTTTATTGCTTATCGTCTTCAATCAAAACACCACATTTTAATTAATGTATTTTTGTATGTATCTATTAGGAAGTAAATAAGTAAGGTAGACCCACTTGTTATTGTTGTTGGGCTTGTTCTTGTCGAAGAGCGCGAAGCCCTTGTCGAAGAGGCTGAGCTGCGAGAGCTGCGACAGCGAGCAGCGGTCCAGCCGCGGGGACACCATCTCCTGCTTGCTACCTGCACACCATATCACACCGTCATCGACATCTCACACACGGCCACATGATCCCAAACTAGGCAGGGCCTCTATTATGGCAACCAGACAACTTATTAACATACTTACAAATTTCTAAATACATACATATTATAGATATAGTGGGTGGTATGTGGTGCGTGTGGTGGGTGGTACGTGGTGCGTGTGGTAGGTGGTACGTGGTGCGTGTGGTGGGTGGTACGTGGTGCGTGTGGTGGGCGGTACGTGGTGTGTGTGGTGGGAGGTACGTGGTAGTGGGTGGTACGTGGTGTATGTGGTGGGTGGTACGTGGTGTGTAGTACGTGGTGTATGGCGGTGGGTGGTACGTGGTGTATGTGGTGGGTGGTACGTGGTGTGTAGTATGTGGTGTATGGCGGTGGGTGGTACGTGGTGTGTGGTGGTCACTCACTTCTGTGGTCATCAATAGGCAGCGACTGCACGGAGCCGCCGTCCCACGTGCTCATACTGGTCGGGGAGATTTGTGACGACATGCCTGTACAAACAAACATATTTATAAATAAATAACTATAATATTAATTTCTTCTGGGTAGCCTTTTCCCAAGCCATGTTGAGTTCGGCTCCCAGTTTCACTGTATTCAGCTGAAGTTGGGCTCAGTAAAACTGGTGGTGAAGGTCTGTTAGGCGGTGGGTTCATGTAATAAGCAGTATTCAGCTGTATTCGGTAAGACCCGACCCCAACATAGCTTGGGACAGGGCGCGGCAGTAGAAAGGTATATATAATAACTAGCTGTTTCCCGCGGCTCCGCCTGCGTAGATATCGGTTATTGAGGTAAAAAGTAGCCTATGTCCTTTCTCAGGCTCTAAACTATCTGTATATCAAATTTCATTTAAAACAGTTTAGTACTTTCGGCGTGATAGCGCGACAGACGGACAGAGTTACTTTCGCATTTATAATATTAGTAAGGATATATTGTAAATAGATTAAGTATGTATATTATATACTCACTGAGCGTGTCGTCGTTGTGTGAGGACGAGGAGGAGGGTGTGGCCGCGGTGGAGTCGTGGTGCGCATGCGCGCGCCGCGACACCTTCACTTGCTTCAGCGACAGGTCGGGGAAACGACGCGGCTACGGAACAGATATCAATTAGCGACCGAATATCGGTCACGGAAGTGATTTTGACCGAAAATAGGTCACGGTAAGTAAATTTGGTGACCGAAAATCGGTCATAGTAATCACATATTTGCTCTTCACCAAAAATCAATCACCGTGATTATTTTTCATTAGTACGATTAACCTACAGATTATTTTTTTAAGTTCTGGATAGAATAGAAGCTGTATAATTTTTTCGACTTGAATTGTTCAGATTTTGAGATACCAAAAGAATCATGCAATTTATTGTTTCTTGTTTTTTTTTGTCTTAGAGGTTCTACTGTGTAATACTTACAAACTTGGGCTGCTTGGCTAGTCGGGGTTCGATCTCCAAGCTCTTCGCGTACAAGTAGTTGGTGATCTCGTTGTCGTCCTTACCCGGGAACGGATCCAGGGACTCTAGAAACGCCTGCACACACAAACATATAATAATAATAAGGCCATATATTTAAATAATTGTATTTTATTATGTATAACGTGTACAATAAAGAATTAAGAACTACATTAGGTTTTAGCACAACACTGTTTTTTATTTCTAAGCCCCTCCGTGCCTCTGGGAGCACGTTAAGCCGTTAGAGAAGACTATCATACTTAGATCTTTGACAGAAGTCTTTACAATTCTAACAACCAGACTTAGGATAAAATGAGGTAAACTGACGTCATGCTTGAGGACAAATTGCTCGAAATTCCGACATTTAAAAAAAATATATCGCCATGAATTTTCGGGTACGTAAAATAAGAAAAGAAAAATGTAGACCACATCAAAAACAAAGTAAGTAGCTAAAGGACTTGTGTTATGGAATCAAAGACAACGAAGTTACCATAAACGATGTAGAAAAGTCGTTTTTGTCCCGTCCGGGGTTCGAACTCGGGACACCAGCACTGGCTTCACCTAGTAAACCGGTGTGTACGCCACTCGACCACGGAGGTCCAACGAAGTCCAGTGGCGTAAATACTATACGACGAATCGTCATACGTGTCTAATATTTTTTTTAATAAATCTATCTGACACAAATCGTCATCTATGTCATTCTGACACAACGTTACCAGCCTTGGTATGAGTTAGGTTGTGAAGGTCAGGTTGACAGTCGCTCCAAATAAAACACCAATCATTTAATAATGATAGAGGCCTGTGCCCAGCTGTGGGACATTTATAGGCTGGTATTGGCGCCGATTCCCTTGTACGCTAACTAAATCAAAATTAAACCATTGCTATCTTTCACTAACATACGGCGTGAGAAAAGGACGGCAACAGATAACAACTAACTTAGTTTTCGCCTAAACATCACTGTGTTTTAATGCACGCGTTTCTGCGTGCCGGTAGGTTTGTATGAGAATTTTAGTCCGAAACTAAATTTGACAGCTATAATTTTCATCTGTCCTTTTCTAATTGTGTACAAGTGAAAAATATACCAATGGCCTAAAATAAGTTTAGTGTGAGTTGAACAGAATCGGGGCCATTATTATTATAATTGAATCAGTGTAGCTTGTGACATTGGAAGCAGACCATAACTCAGTTTAGTAGTGTACAAGTCTATCAATGGTGTTTTGTAATTCCTAAGATGGTGGTGTTGGTGTCGTGTGGTAGTTACCCTGGTTTTAGGCTCCTCCGTGAGGCAGTAGGGCTGGTTCTGGTACTGCTGGATCTCGCCCGTAATCTCCGCCACCTTTCTCCGCTTAGAGAAGTTGATCAGCTCCGAGTCAGGTAGGTAGTCTGAACAAAACATATACACAATTATTACTCACTCATATTTCTCGGGATCTCTGCGACTATTTTCGGACCCAATAGGAGTCCTTAATCATGAGCTGTTGAGCTGAACATTCAGTTCGACTTGCAATACCGACACCGGGTAAGCTCCGGACTACTATTGTCTAATAAATAATAATAAATCCGTCTCACGTAAGTTATACAATAGAGGAGCGGACTAAGTATGAAAAGGAAATATCAACTTAGTCCACCAGATAGATAAAAATCTGGATATCTTGCAAACCCATATTTAAAAAGTTAAAATTGCTTACACTAACTTGTATGTACATATTTGAAATTGCAAAGTTTGTAAAGTTACATCACTATATCTTTAAAACTGCGAGTGATATATTTCCTAGAAACACTAGAAATCCAGACAGAATTGTACTGCCCAGAATCCCTAAAACTCAAATGTATAAAAATAATTGTTTTGCTATGTGTGGTTTTATATATAATAAGATACCTAGAGAAATTAAAGAACTTCCATATAAATTCTTCATAAAAAAACTAAAAGGATGGTTGTTGGAAAAATCTTTTTATTCTGTATCTGAGTTCTTGGAGAGGCCATTATAGTAAATTATGAATGTTGTGTAGTAGTATTAATAATAATTTTGTGTAAATAAAATTTGACATAAAAATGACATTTCATAATAATGTAATAATGTTGAAAATAGTATCTATATTTTTTTATGTAATTACTAAGATAAAAAATTGAAGATAATAATGTAATACTTATTTTAATATTTTTCTTGGAACGTTAATAATGACTAATGTTTGCATGCCCAATAAAGGCAGAATATTATGTACTGTTCAACCTAATAATTTAACATCTCATGTATTCACTACATTCTTGCAAATAAAAATGAATTTGAATTTGAATTTGAAAAAAATAAAGTTAAAGCTGATACAAAGTTAAAGCGCTTTAAAGTTCTGGAGTGGGGTCTTGTGACGTCACTTTTGGGTAAAAATTGTAGCCACAAGTGACGTCACGCGTCATTTCCATTTACTGTATCATCCTCATCGATTAGTTTGAAAAAAAAAACTTGTCTATTATATTTTATAATATCTATGTGACTAGTAAATAAATAAAAAATACTCCGATCCCCTATTATAACCAACAGTTCATAACGACATTATTCTGGTTGTTTGATTATTGCACAAGCTTCTAGTTATGGCCAGCACCAGTTAACCACGTAAATGGGTTTCGAAGGTCATATAGTGCACTCCTATACGACTGGATGCCAGCCAAAATATAATATGAACAGTTGTATTCGTAAAAACATAAGATGCAACCGATAATAGGCCGGTATTATTATCTCATAACATTAATATGTAACCCGACCTGGTATTTTAAAACTATTACATAGATAACGATGATTTTCGTCATAAATTGTTTCAGTCTTAATTAGTAGTAGTATTAAAATATATTTTTCCGGCTATATTAAATAAAGGCGTACAAAGTTATTTTGACAGGTTTTTAATTCAAGGTTTTACGAAAACTGAAAATTGTTTGTTTAGAATTAGTAACAGAATCGAATTTTGTATCATAATTTAACAAACGCACACGCTGTTAAAAAGTTATTCGAACAACGAGGCAAGACAAGTAATTTAGTAAGTTTTCATGAAAAATGTTGTGAAGAGTTTGTTTCTGACTCACCGAGGTTCCCCTCCTCGATGTGCAGTATGTTGGTGAGGTACATGCCGAAGAAGGGCACGCAGGGAGGGTTGATGCTGCGCAGGCGCTCCTGGTAGCGCCGGAAGTGGTCCGAGTTCAGCTCGCGGAACTCCTCCAGCGCGCGGTGCAGGCGCAGCGGGACCATCTGCGGACAGGACACAGTGCTGTCAGCTGGCTGCGGGCGGGTCCCACCTGGAAGGTGGCCTTGAGCCGGTGGACGGAGGTACTGCAGCACGCGGCCACGACGGCCAGCACGCCGGTGTGATGGTCCCTGTGCTGTCAGCTGGCTGGGGGCTGGTCCTACCTGGAAGGTGGCCTTGAGCCGGTGGACGGAGGCACTGCCGCACGCGGCCACGACGGCCAGCACGCCGGTGTGATGGTCCCTGTGCTGTCAGCTGGCTGGGGGCTGGTCCTACCTGGAAGGTGGCCTTGAGCCGGTGGACGGAGGCACTGCCGCACGCGGCCACGACGGCCAGCACGCCGGTGTGATGGTCCCTGTGCTGTCAGCTGGCTGGGGGCTGGTCCTACCTGGAAGGTGGCCTTGAGCCGGTGGACGGAGGCACTGCCGCACGCGGCCACGACGGCCAGCACGCCGGTGTGACGGTCCCTGTGCTGTCAGCGGGCTGGTCCTACCTGGAAGGTGGCCTTGAGCCGGTGGACGGAGGCACTGCCGCACGCGGCCACGACGGCCAGCACGCCGGTGTGATGGTCCCTGTGCTGTCAGCTGGCTGGGGGCTGGTCCTACCTGGAAGGTGGCCTTGAGCCGGTGGACGGAGGCACTGCCGCACGCGGCCACGACGGCCAGCACGCCGGTGTGACGGTCCCTGTGCTGTCAGCGGGCTGGTCCTACCTGGAAGGTGGCCTTGAGCCGGTGGACGGAGGCACTGCCGCACGCGGCCACGACGGCCAGCACGCCGGTGTGATGGTCCCTGTGCTGTCAGCTGGCTGGGGGCTGGTCCTACCTGGAAGGTGGCCTTGAGCCGGTGGACGGAGGCACTGCCGCACGCGGCCACGACGGCCAGCACGCCGGTGTGATGGTCCCTGTGCTGTCAGCTGGCTGGGGGCTGGTCCTACCTGGAAGGTGGCCTTGAGCCGGTGGACGGAGGCACTGCCGCAAGCGGCCACGACGGCCAGCACGCCGTTGAAGTTGTTGAGGTGTCGCAGCGCCACGCACACCTCCAGCAGGCGGCACACCACGCCCACGCGCTCCTCCAGGTTCTCGCTCTCTACTATCCATTTCTCCATCCAGCGAGTGAACTATAGGAACAAACAATACAAATATTCCACTTTAAGGCTTGCCATACATGGACTGCTCAAGCTGTCGATCGCTATCGTGCAGTTATCCCTCCACTTACGCTATTTATTTAACGTCACGGACGCCACTCGCCCTTTTGCTTTGTCGAGCAGTTGAAAGTGAATACTGGAACAGTCATTTTCAAGTTCAACAGTAGTGGCACGCAGTTCACGTCGACTGCTCGAGCAGCTTGTGTCGTGTATGTACATATCATGAGCCCTAATTAGTTTAAACACCACAACTCACAAAAGTTCTGTAGCTGGTTCGGGCCGTTCACGTCTGTTTTCCCATAGAGCAGGGGTAAATGGCCCTAGCAGATGCCCCATCCCTATGTCCCCACGTAAGTCTTTCAAAGGACCGGGTCTCTTTTGAAGTTATCTCGTGATAAAAAAGAGGTAATAATGACATTAATGTCACAACCTTTTTTTTTTGCTATTGTCTGCTTCTAAAAGCCTATACTATGCTCTCAGTAAAGACATAGTTTCATGCCAGTGAAAGAATTTAGAAATCGGTAAATTAGTTTCGTATATTCCCCCTACTTACTACCTGTTTAAAATGTAGTATAGATATAAGTATGTAAGCAGTCATAAGCCTATACATTCATGAAACTATTCAATAAACAGTCAGTATTATTCCAGCACTAGTGTTTTATTTTACACTTCTACAAAAAAAATAATGTTATTTTCATAGAGGTTACAATAAGTCTAGAGTGAGCGTAACAAAGTATGATCCGAAAGCACATGTATGATCAAGCGTCGATTTCAAGGTCACGTCCAACTAGTGTCAAAACAGAGCGCGCCATAGTTGTATCTCAGAACAGTAATTACTTATATTTGCTTCATAATGGTAAAATGCGTAGTGCTGAATTGTAAAAGTCATTTACGGAAGCAAAACAAAAAGAATAGTGACATTTCTTTTCATCGGTGAATAGTATTTTCATTTAAATTTTCATAATTTATCTAAATTCAGTAGGGCGAAAGAGGAGGTGCGGGGGGAACGCGCGGCGGGTATCCGCTGCACACCCCCCTCACCCCGCACTCCACGCAATAAGCTAGTGTTGTGTAGGTTCCGTTTAATGGTACGATAGATTTTTTTTTTATCGTAAGTATATTATTTAAAATTAAATTTATCGTTTACATTTTGTTTGTATTATATATTTATAAGTATATACTTATATAGATAAAATTATAATGGTAGCGGCGTGATATTTGTAAATATGTTTTTAATATTTTGCGTAAATATATTATCATATTTTATTCCGCATACTTGTAGATTTGTTTGTAGCTTAAGAAAACTTGTTTAACGTTACAGTCATTATTTTTTAGATTTCCCAAATGCCGTAAATTAATGAATGCTTGGGTGAATGCTATAAGAAGGCCCAACTGGGAACCAAATATTCAAAGTTTTGTTTGCTCCGTTCATTTTAAACCCTCGTATATATCAGAAAACAAGCAAGGGCTCCGCAAGCTCCGTATATAGACATACGAATAAAATACCTCATACGTAAAAGTAATATTAAAGAGACAAAAAGGCAGTTATTTAATAAACTAATACTTTTTAAGGGGCAATAACAAATTTTTAATTATTTATTAAATAAAGTTATATTTTTTATTTATTTGTATATTATTAATATCCCCTGATAATCTCGAAACCATCGATATTTTCGGATGAACGTCTGTCGTTGCACGGAACATCACTAGTCGAACGTGTACTGACAGCTAAATATGTGCTTTCATTCTGCACAAGGGGCCATAAGCGATACGCTTGCTCTGTAGTTATATAAACTCTATGGTTATTTTCCTTTCCGTAACCTAGAAGAGTCTCGAATTCTTTCTGGAAGGTCATTTTCTATCTAAATATTCGCCTAGTTTATAAACAAACACAAATTTATTTAATAAATGAGTAAAAAAACTTAATCAACATCAATAAGGCCGACGGTACACGATATATTCGAGCAATTAGTCAATGACCGACACACGGACTGCGCGAGTCAACCACTACCACTACACCACCCGCTTGCTTTTTTAAAGCAGTCGACCTGCTTCAAGCAGTCCGTGTGCGCGCGGCCTAAGTACTCACATTAGTGGTATGCTTGATTATCCTGAGCAGGTTTGGACTGGTCTTCTCCTTGTCTTTCTTGGTCCACACCGCGCCCACTAGTTCTGAAGGTTTCACCTAGATCAAACGAGAAAATTGCATTTATTAGACCCGATAAAAAGAAGCGGAAGGCGAGGGGGCTTGTAATGGCACAACTTGGGAGCCATACCAGCAGGTGGCTGAATCAAAACTTGGCAATTAGTAAATAAATATATTATTGCAGTGTTGCTGAAAAATGGTGTTCGATTCACCTGCTGGAAAGTTCACTCCATAGTGAACATGTGTTGCGTGCGAGTGTGTCACCTGTCTCAATACAGAACATGTGTTGCGTGCGAGTGTGTCACCTGTCTCAATACAGAACATGTGTTGCGTGAGAGTGTGTCACCTGTCACTAAAGTGAGCATGTATTGTGTAAGAGTGACACCTGTCTTCATAGTGAGCAATGTTGCGTGCGAGTGTGTCACCTGTCACTATAGTGAGCAATGTTGCGTGCAAGTGTGTCACCTGTCACTATAGTGAGCATGCGTTGTGTAAGGGTGTCACCTGTCACTATAGTGAGCATGCGTTGTGTAAGGGTGTCACCTGTCACTATAGTGAGCATGTGCTGTGTAAGTGTGTCACCTGTCTGTAGAGATGGAACTCGAGCAGCGTGAGCTGTCGCGCGAGCTCGAGCGGGTGCAGGGCCAGCGGGTGCCAGCCGTAGCGCTCGGGGTCGGCCACGTGCCGCAGCGTGACGGGCGGCAGGCGGTCGAACACGTGCGACACGCCCGCGCCCGACGTCGACACGTCGCACTCGATAGGCTGGCTCTGGACAGACATACAACTACACTTAGACATTGTCCGACAATACTACGCATTAACTAACCATTTGAACTTTAGATCGTCGAGCAGCCCCTGTAGACAACTGAAATTTCTACAAGCGTTAAAGACGATAGAAATCGCTTAAATAAGATGAAATGCCCGGAAATTACAGTTAATTACGGTTAGTCCCGTAACAACCTTGTCACTACCATACATTTGAGCGATTCAATTAGCGTTAACGCTTGTAAAAATGACAATTGTGCTAATCGCGCGAAATCTTCAGAAGAAAGGCGTGTCGGCGCGACCAAATATCGATGTGAAAAATAAGGTTCTATACATATATATACTCCGCGTGTATTGTCCTACCTTTCTCTGCAGCGTCTTGAGCACGCTCTGCACCCACTTCTTCATGGGCTTGCCGTCGACGGACTCCAGGAAGTCGCGCAGCTTGTCCAGCAGCGCCGGCTCGCGCTCGAAGTCGTAGAAGTGCTGGTCCACCCAGTGGCGGAGAACATTTATTACCCTGTATTAAGGAGAAGATATTATAGTATAAATTAACATGATATACAATGTAGAATAAGTACACCAAAGCGTAGACTTTTTTTGTTAAAAAGGCGGACTTAATGCCTTAGGCATTCTCTACCAGTCAACAAAGAGTGTTGTAGAGATAAATATTATAGGTGCAAAAGAATTGATAAGTGTTCATGCTAACTACATACCAAATTTTGTTAAATTCAGTTATGTGGTTTAGCCGTGAAAGCTTAACAGACAGATAAAGTTATTTATTTTTCTAATATCAGTATGGATATTTAGAGGGAGAGGAAACTCACGAAGTTATCTGATGACCAAAAACTCAGTACTAAGCATTATTTAGACAGAGACTTGGTAAGAGGACATGCCAGAACTGAAGATCCTAGCATGATCTGAACAGGACGAAAGCTGCTCCACCGATAGCCACCTGGCTTTAGAAGAATTTGAAACGTGGTACTGTGTAATAATTTGAGCTGGTTAGAGTTGGTGGTAGGATCCCGACCTGAACTTGACGGGCTGCTGGAACTCCTTGCGGTAGCGCTTCCAGTCCTCGCGCGCCGTGTTCTTGCTCAGCTTCTCCGCGTCGCTGCTCGCCACGCTCTCTATGCTCTCCGCTGTTGGCAATATTAAACCTTACTGTTCACACATCTTTGGAAGAGAATATTTCTCTTGGTTGAAACTACACATTCAGAATGGAGACTTAGGAAGGTCTTGACTTGAAGATGATTGACCTTCGGTAGTAGGACTAAGTCATAAGGGACAATTTTAGACAGATTTTAATTAATTGTCCATCGCTTGCTTAGTGCCTCACAAACAAAGGTGTATTTCGTTTATACATGCACAAAATTTTCTTAACCTTAAAAAATCATTATCCATTTATCCAAGAGTATTTATTCTAGTACTTTCTAATAATATTTTCATCTCTTCTTTCTCCATCTTATTTCTACATAAGAGAGAGACATCTAGATGTAAGTTACGTTACCTAAGTCGAGATCCAGTAGCGACGAGTTGGGACTCACGTCCTTTTTGGGTGTCTTGATCCTTGGGACTAGCGTGCGCAAATATACATACAACTTATAATAACACAGTGGCGTTTATATTGTACAAATCAAATATTTATACTTGCGTCTCCTAGTAAAAGCAATATTTTTTTATTAATTATGGAGAAGTCTTACAGACTAATTGGCGACCGGACATTTTTTTTGTTATTTACTTGTCACATAGACTATTAAAAAATATTAGACACGTATTTTTTTTACAAGAAAAAGTATGTAATACAAACGCAACCTATTTTTAAGTCACCGTTAAGTCTCCTTCTCTCGCTATAAAAGCGATCAACGGAAATAGCAAAGGGGACCCATCATTAATACCTCAAAAAATGGGATCCAACAAAAATAAATTTAAATAAGGAGTTAATTTCAAAATTTTTGTGACAACACTTTTGATGACTAAATAAACACTTTAACTAGCAAAAACAACGCAAAACTATCGCTTGGTACCAGCGTCTCACCTGAATCTCCGTCACCTAAAAAATTCAACACCAAAAACGTCAAAATCCAACACTCACCAGTCCTAGGCGTATCATAGACTTCACTCGGCTCCGGGATCTTGAACCTCTCTATGAGCAGGTCCAGCAGTTCCCCGGGGGAGCAGAACGATCGGTACGTGGTGAGGAATGTTCGGACCAGGTTCAGGTCGGCGTATATGTGGTAGGTGAGACGTTCTACTAGTTTGAGGAGAGTTGCGCCCTGTGGACAAGAGAGGAGGGTTACAAATAAATCGATCCATATTTATTTGCGAACAGACACACACACACATATATTTGTTGACCTCTATGATCTACCAATGAAATTGGTACATATAAAAATTAAGATATTTTATCATTACCTTATTTTGTTTTTTATTTCTCTATTTTGTGTCTGCGGCGTGACGTTCCCGTCCTTTTCCCCGATTAAATTTGTAAAATACAGGGAGAAGGAAGGAGTTCGCTAACTTTGATTTAGACGATGATTAAAAAAATAATTTGACGGAAAGTTTAAATTTTAATTCATATTGAAGTGAGATAGGTATACGTTAGGTACATGACTTGTATGTGTTTAATCAGTAGGAATACAAAGATTTGAAGATCACTACTCTTCAATCGGTTTAATTTTCAAGAATTTTACACAGATAACATTTTTTTGGATGATATTTATGCAGTTAGCCTGAACGCAGGACTTCGACTGCTTCACCGGACTTTTGGCGAGAACCTTAAAGGCCTCCAGCCAGAGCAATAGCAAAACTAACTACGTCTGCTACGTTCACTAAGGGCACCCCCTGTGGGGTTCGGACCTCGACTTAGATACAGATACTCTCGGCAGGGAGTTTGAATGTAGTACTAACATTTGTGTAACTTAAAACTCCTGCCAATATCCGTCTTACCACGGATGCGTGGTTAACGTACCATAGCTTTTTATTATATATTTACCAGTAACGCTAGCAGACAACACCTAAATAGTTTAAATCACGAGTATGTAGAACAATACGACTTACTTTGACATATAGTTATAAGATATCCCATAGATTAATTCTGATTTGTATTTAAATACCTAAGTTTTTATAAAAATAGCTAATTATATCCGGCAACTTTGTTAGGTCTATCTATAGGATACTTACTGAACTATCCATTACACCATATTCATTAAGTAATGAATAAAATACATAATAATAACATAAGTGATGGCGTAGCCGTGCTTAGTTATAACGAAAAAATTGGGTACTTGACTACTATCGAAATATTTATGTAATATCTTTAGAGAGATAGAGTCTTGTCCTTTCTTAGGATTCAAGCTTACCCCATACCAAGTTTTATCATTATTGGTTAGGCTGCTTAATCGTAAAAGCGTAACAGACAGACTGTTACTTTCGTATTTATAATATTAGTATGGATAACAAATATTTTTAACTAGCTGTCCCCCGCGACTTTGTCCGCGTGTTTTAGTTCCAACTGTTTTTCATTTTGCAACATTTTTCATTTATACTCCGCTCCTTTTGGGTGCAGCTTAATGTTATACAGCTTATAGCCTTCCTCAATAAATGGGCTATCTAACAACGAAATAATTTTTAAAATCGGAACAGTAGTTCCTGAGATTAGCGCGTTCAAACAAACAAACAAATTCTTCCAGCTTTATATATTATAAGTATAGATTATAGTAGTAAATTTAAGCAGAACTGCAAAAAACAACAATAAATGTAACGATCATAAAAGTTTTAAGGTTTTAAAGTTAGGTGACCCAGGTTCAATTATTTTTTGCAAAACTTTAACTTGTACTTCAGGTGTAGATTTAGTATGGAGATTTAAATGGCGTCACAATACGACATTGCTCTCTCTCTGTCTAATTAGCAATATTTAAATTATTGTAACTAACTAAATATGAAAGTAATTATTGTGCCGTCTGACAAATCGATATTGATTTTTAATTATAACTCTGTTTGTCTTTCGCGCTTTCACGCCAAAACTACAGAACCGATTTAAATTAAATTTGGTACACAGATAGTCTTAGAGCCTGAGAAAGGAGATAGGCTACTTTATGCCGCAAAAACCGACATCCACGCGGGCGAAGCCGCGGGAAACAGCTAGTTTTTAATATATTATGAAATAAAAATATTAATAATTGTCATATCGATTGGCGTTATTAAGATGATGAATACCACGCGCTGCGGCCTTTATAAGGACAATGCAAGCAGCTTCGTGTAAGCGTCATATAGGCAGAGAGCTTGTGTAATTTGTATTATACGACCTCCATTGTAACAAACTTAAGCTAAAAAAAAAAAATGTTGAGTCCATTGTAAACAGTTGATGGCAATGTTCTGAGGATATGCTCATGTCATGCTATTGTATTGTTAGTGTTCATTAGTAAGGTTAGTAAGCACATTAAATTATTTGTGTTAGAATTGTTCAGTAAATTATTGTATTAACCACAGATATAGATAGATCTAAATTATGCAAGTACCACCACCATTTGTATAAAAACAAGAAATTTTGTTAAAAAATATTTTTTAACAAAATTTCTTTAACTATTTATTATCAAGCTGTACACAACTGGGGCGACTAAACTCAGTTTTTTATGATATCGATTAATATAACGGTATTGAGTGAGGCGTTGAAGAAAACATAACGAAGACAACACAAACATTTATTCGAAGTCCTTATTGTTAAACATTACGGAATAACATCTGCTGAACATAGAATAAGGATTGGAAAACTTCGCATTTGGCACATGTATATGCTATCAAATAATTAATGTAAAATCGCATGGCCGCAGCGAGCAAGCGCGGATATCAATATCTGTTCCTTTACCATTTTAACTACAGTGTACAGTCAGCCACAAAATTTACACCAAGCACAATTTAAAACATGCAATAAAATTTCATAAATTGACTAATGAGGATTATCATAACAAATTCCTTCTCGATTATCAATTTATGGACTTTTAATTGTGTTTACGGTGTTTTGTAAAACTGATTATGTTCATTAAATATGTTGCTGACTGTACTTAAATGCTAAGACCTACACTATTAATAATTAGCAAAAAAACTAACATGATAAAAAGTGAAATCGAAAATGTGTTTACAAAATGAATGTGGAATAAACAAAGGATTAATTAAAAATAATAAATTTCACTTAGCGTTTGGAGATCCGTGTAAAAATAATTGTGTGTGTACAAGTCTTCCAAAACTTATTTTACACGACAAATATAATTATAATATATTATTAATAACATTAAATTAAATTTAATTAATATTTCATAGTTGTGGTTTGCTTACGTGAGCGTCGACATTTGTAACCAACCTATTAAAAAGGATTTACATGATTAATATTTTTAATTGATTAGTTATTTAGATATTCATCCTAATTATAATTCTTATATATAATAAAATTTGAAATCGCAATGCTATTTCCTGAATCTATAATGTTTATAAATCAATGTTGATTACCAAAATCCTATTGACATTTGTCGATCAATATGCATTTCTAATCCACATTTTTATAGGCTGTATGCACGCAAGAAAATCCATTAACAATCACAACAAATATCTTACAACTAATTAAAATACTTATTAAGAAACAACATTATAAGTTTAAAACATTAAATGCTATGTAGATTGGATAATATTGTATATACAAAGTAATCTTAATAACTAGGTAAGTGTAAGTGTGTTTTTGTACTTATTTTATTACGATTTGCTTAGGTATATATGTATATATGTTGAAACGGCAATAGCCTAATGGCTGAGGTGAAGGCCTTGTGATCGAGAGGTCGCAGGTTCGATCCCCACCCATTGCACTATTGACGTGAACCCACTCCAGATACAAACATATTTAGCTTAGTTGGAGAGGTTAACAAGATTGCTAGTAATGTGAATTCCACCCACATTGCTAGTAACTTTAAAAAACAAAAAAGTATATAATTATGTAAGTTATATAGGTACACAGGGTGTAAAGACCAACCGCATTATTGAAGTCCATGCACTCTGTACATCAAACTACATACGTTTTTTTTTTATCTAGTAATGGGCATGGTTACACCGCAGCCCATGGGTATCTGCAACATCAGAGTAATTCGACATATTTTGTTCGTCGTCATTATATTAAAATGGCTACCGTGTTCCAGGCATCTCACATTAACTACGTATATATCCGTTAAGTACGGAGTAAGATAAACATTAAAAAATACTAATCATTACCAATATATTTTTACACTTACTATTTTTCATTTATTTAATATAAACATCAATCTTTGTTATATATTATTTATACTATTAAACTTAAGTACTCATACTTTTGCTTAGTATTTCTATCAATGTCTCACAATTGTCTTTTTAACTCATATAACATTTTTAAGTCATAAAACTAAGAAAAGAGTTTTAGTGTATACCAGTATATATTGTAATAAAATATTAAATATTTTTTTAATAATTAATATATGGAATTTCTTGAGCAAAAATGTTAAGCCGATAGAGTATTTGACTCTATGTATAAGATATATAATTTATAAACAATTGAGATAGCTTACGCAGTAGGCGGAACATTTTACTATCAGTAAATAAAAAAACTCGTATTTTTTTTCATTATGTTATCTTTTTTTTATATTATCTTTTTGTTATCTTTTTTTTAAACCATTTTAAATTATCAAATAATATCATAATCAAAATATCTTGATGTTCTATTAAAGTACAAACTCCTTAGCCCGGCTTCGCTCCAAAAATGTGATATTTCTAAACGTTTTTTTTATATTTTCTTTTATAAAAACCTTATCCTTAAAATAAGGAATATAACAAAAAGAGTTATCCGATTTAGTGTAGTCGTATGGAAGTTTTGTCGTGACGAAGGCAAATCGGAATGTAAATAAATGTAAATATATATAAATATATAGATTATAGATTATTTCGAGTGTTATCCAAACTCTAGCAAATTGACTTTAAAGGGAGTCTTTCCATAGCTCTCTTTTGTCAATTAATTGTGCGTTGTTCTAACTCTACACGTTACAAACATTTAAATATATCTACTCTTACTACCTATAAGTATATAACACGATACTATATATGCTGGAAATCATGGTCATCGCCTAAAATAAATAAAGGTTAAACAAAAGAGACAGCACCCCGTATCGCCCGCCCTTCACCGCTTCCTAAGTGCTCTGGCTGTGGAGAAGAAACGGCGCAACAAACTCC
Organism: Diachrysia chrysitis; assembly: GCA_932294365.1. Classification (NCBI taxonomy): domain Eukaryota; kingdom Metazoa; phylum Arthropoda; class Insecta; order Lepidoptera; family Noctuidae; genus Diachrysia; species Diachrysia chrysitis. The sequence goes on from OW028670.1 coordinate 7,159,731, forward strand.
CCAGCAGCACGCTGTCTCTCATTTTACAAAGTAATCCCACATGACTACTATGACTAGAATATTTATACACAACAATATTTAGTAAGACAATAAGATTATTGTAAACCCTGTTCAATTATTGGAATTATGTTTTTTTATTTTAAAAGACATTTTTCTACTGACTCATAAAGGAAAAAGTTTAATTATTTAAAAAATTAGGCCTGCCGTTTTACACACACTGTTTAAAGATGGGAACTATACTGCGTTCATAATTTTGTGCCAAACATGTAAACAAACACGAGTTTTAGGAAAAAACAGCTGTAATGCTTACACATAAGGTTTAGTTTGCACTACAACAACATATTTTTAATGACTTTTTCAACAGTACTCATCAGTCTAAAATGAACTTCATTAACACCCGAATAAAGTTGATGTAGGTTTAGTGGGAATAAAATCAATTGGCACAAAAATTTAAACAGACTATACAGTATAATATTTCATTTCACTTAAAAAACTTAAATCATATTTACTATAGGCAAATAACACCAATATTTCCAGCTACCCTACATATACCTCTTACTTAGACCTACACGACACCAAACGCGAATACAACGACTACATATTCTCACTAAATACTTAAGTATTTTTTCTGACATCTCACTAATACATTTCAATCCGGCCTTTGGCTCTCCAGCACCGATATTTAAAGGATTTTTATTACCTAGACAGTTTAATACTGTTAATAGTAATCAGTGCCGACAGCTAAAACAACATTACGCGGGAAAGCAAGATGGCGGCGTGCGCGCCTCTTCAAATGTAGTCTTGAATAGTATAATTAATAATTTGTATTGTATTGCAAATGTAATGTTCAATGTAATCTAATGATATATTGTTTAGTGTAGAGAATCAATAGTCTCCTTGACGACCTCCGTTGTCAAGTGGTGTATACACCGGTGTTCTCTGGCTCTGAGGTTTGGGTTCGATCCCCAGACGAGTCAATGTAAAAAACTACTTTTTTTTTAGCTTTTTTAATGTATTTGAAAATGTATTCAGAGATACAATATATGGTTAAAATCATTTAACATCACGCGGTATAGACTGTAATCTAGGCCTTGTTTTTGGAGATATGGTGGTAGGCCTCAAAAACTATCTCCGCCCCGGTCAGGAGTGAAAAACCCACAAGACTTAGAGATCGCTAGAGCAATAACGGGACGGATTGTGAAGGCCTATCTTTTTTAAATATTTATCTAAATATTGTCGAATATACTAATATTTTTAAGATAAAAAATAAATACCAAAAAAATATTTTCAATCTTCGTATTTATTTTGGCGTTTGAAAAATTTGTATTATTTATTTTCTAATATATAACCTCTGCAATGTATCACGCTATTAAGCCAAAAGATATGAAAACCAGATTGATGTTGATAATTTAAAGACTAAAAATTCAAAGTTTTCACTTCTATCAGCAGTCTTTATAACTGTCTTTTTTTTCCCTTGCTTCATAGAATGGTGATTATCTGTAACGAATAAAAGTGCTAGAGCTCTTGAGTTCAGTTATGAAGAGTTTACACTATATATATCCATTTTTATTATACTATCTTAAAGCAATCTTCTCAGGTACCACTTAGTGACCAGCATAGACCGAGTCAGAGAACTCAGCCTTATTATATTTTCATTTCAAAATGAGATTTAAATTTTATATCATTAAAAAAGAATATATATTATAAAATATACAATAGTTTAATCTGTAATACATAAGAACTAGGTATATTATTATTTTTTGTTGCAGTAAATATACAGTAATTATTGTAGAAAATACGGCTAGAATTTGTCATCCTAAACCTTTTTGAATAAACCGTTTTTTTTTTGCATTACAGCCATGAAATTAAGGCTGGACTGCCAGAAAAAAACTACACCTCCAAAACTATTGAAGTGACTTTTGTTAGAAAAAAAAAAGCTAAATATAACAATACCTTACCAAGGAAAACGTTTTTCAATGTTTCTCAACTAACACTAGCAAGTCTCGATAAATGGAAGTCGACCTACAAGTGACCCTGTACATTATAAAGTATTCGATCAGTCAGAGGGACGTAGCTATACGGACAGACACATCTTACAGAACTATGGTGGCTTTAACATACATAATACGCCCAAAGGTTATCTGATATTAATATTCAATAGGGGATCGGACTATTCTTTTTTATTTACTAGTCACAAAGATATTAAAAAAAAAAATAAGACATATTTTTTCTTTTTTTAAAACAAACGATGAGGAGGATAGGAAAGTCGCGTGACGTCACTTGTGGCTACAATTTTTACCCACAAGTGACGTCACAAGCTTCCACTCCAGGCCTTTAAACTTTGTCATTTTTTATTGATTTAATAAAAGAAAAAATACGAGGCCTTTTTTTTTTGTTTATCTATCTGGTGGACTAAATAGATATTTCCTTTTCATACCAAGTCCGCTCCCCTAATATTTGACTGATTTTTTTTTTTAATGGATTCTTTAAATTTTAGTTATTTTTGACCTTTCTACGTCGCATATCTCTTAGAGAATAGCACAACCGGAACGACATGTATAATATAATACTATAAATATGTGAACATTTATATTATATAAAACTTCTAAATATATATATACGTTTTGACATAAATTTTACGATATTACTTGTTCATACTAGTGCTCACAGTTCATACTCTGTTAGGCGCACTCTATAGTTAACTTATTTTTTCTCTAAGACGTGAATAAGATCAAGAAAAGTTTAACAGTTGTGAACTCCATTTAATTTTATTTTCGTGGCTCTTGCGTTTTCCCTGTCACTTGAAAGTGTAATGTAGCGACAGATATACTTTTGAGAACGACTTAAAGTTGAGTTTCGTTTGAGACGACGGAGGTTGGAAACGGATTTAATAGTCAGTGATTAACATCAATGGACCAGAATATCTTAATACTTGACCATATTTTTTTTTACGATATATCCATTATTTATTTTGTTTATGTTAATGACTGAATTATTTTTAAGTCTCTGCGTTCGTGAGCAAATACAACAAAATAACAAGTATTCAACAGGTACATAGAGGTGACAAAACATAACTAACTAGGTACACATTAAATAACATTTAATTTGTATACAGCGTGTCTCAAAAATAAACTAATCTTACTAAACTTAAGTTTAAGATTATAAAACAACCAACGTGTCAAATTATATGTACAAACATTATTGGCATAAATATGTTGTAACTCCAAAATTAGGGTTACCACAAATTAAAAAAAAACTTAACTAGAGATAAAAAATTTGTGACAAATGTAAATAAAATAGGGTTGCCACGAAATTTGTTTGTATTTGTTTTTACTTTGAGACACGCTGTAAGCACACTTAGCACATATAATGGCGGCTATCGGGATAAAAAATCCACTAGGGTCGCATCATTTGTATATGTCATTCTTCACCAATGAGAGATGAACTACTGGCCAGTGGTTGGTGACTATTGACAGATAGCCGAGTGGTATAGGTCACCACGCGATGTGCCGCCGGTTCGATCCCCGCATGGGACAAGCATTTGCGTATTCCACAAATGCTTGTTCCAAGTCTGGGTCTTCTTTGGGCATTTGATTTGAATTTTTGTAAAACTCCCCGCGACACATGGATTAAAATCTTCGGTGATGAAGTCGTTTTTTTTTTAAGTTTTTCCTGATGCTAGACTAGCGATCCCAGCGGATGTTTTAATCCCTGTAGCCGTCATTAAACAAGTATAATAAAAAAGTGAAACAATTAATAAAAGTTAAATACTTAAACATAACATTATTATATTAGAGTGCGATTTGTTCTAAAATAATCTGTGTGTGTTTGTTTAATAATTTAAGATATCAAGTCTTGATAATACTGAACAATTATTCATGCAAGAGTTTTGATATAATCTGACAAACATGTGCAAGGAAGATATGAGATTACAGTTACATCCGCGAATGTAGGTTCCGAAATATCTCATCTATGACAAAGACAAGGCGAGTTTGCTATACACGAAATATATAGCACAAACGAAAACTATGACCTCTATATCTGTTACAATGATGCTAACTATAAAAAAAAGTAATGAAAACAAATATTATTCAATAATGTAGCCGTAAGGATTTTACGGTAATAGTACTGAAAACGAGATTTTTTGTGTTAAATTTTTGATAACAATCGTTTTTATAGCCGACAAGGTGACCCAACAGACGTAGTCCTGCCTTAGCTATAATAAACATAATAAAAAATAAAAAAAAATATGTTTATTGTAAATATGAGTTTTGCCATTACATTACACCAACATTGTTAGTTGAACGAACTGTCAAAACACGCGAAGTTAAAATAAGTTAAGTTTTTTGAAATACTGCGCAATTTTCTTAATTTTTCTTTCCGTAAGAACCTTTTACAAACGATTAAAAAACTTAAAAAAAAAAGATATAGATATAGAGGTTATAGTTTTCGTTTGTACAACGATAATAGACTCACCTTGTATATTTAGTATCATGTCACTAATTAACTGCCGTACTCAGAGACGTTATTAACCATTAAGCCCTTTCTACACGAGGCGACGCAAGTCTCCGATACAGGACAACTTCAGTCTTCAACGGCGCGAGCCTGTGTAGGAACTTCTATGAGATTGTATGGCCGTAGTTGCTTGACGACTAAAATCGTCGGGTTTTCTAGGCTTTCATCGCCTCGTGCACAAACGGCCTTAACGTCTCAGAGTGCGCCACACAATGAAAAGCAATCATATTAATTTCAGCTAATTAACAGTTTAATTATATTCGCGATTTTTCATGTTTAACATACAGAAATGTATAAATTCGCATTACATTATGTAATTAGGGACTTGCAAACCTTGCTGATTGGCTAATTATTTTAGCATTAAATGTATATCTTAAAGACTGAATAACTGTTTTTAAAAAGTTATTTTTTATTTCTGATTTAGTAAAAAAAAATATTTTAATATCCTTCAGAGATTTATTTGATTTAAAAAGACTTTCCATACATTTAGTAAATTATCTATTATCCAACTGACTCAGAAGGAGAATAATGTATTAATAAATGTATGTAAAGTATATTGTGTTACTATTGTTTGAAATACAATCAGCCAATCAGCATGCACATAAAACAACAAATAAATAAAACATCAATTTTAAAGCCATGCAGTTTGTCAGACCACTAACAACTCAGCATAACAAGATAAAAACATTTTGGGTACTTTGCATTTGAGCAGCTGTGGCGCGACAGTGGCGCCACTGCCGCGCTACTCCATTACACTTTTTACGCCGTCGGCTGGTCGTCACTGGTCGCCGTCCACTCACTGGATTCAGCTGAATACAGTATATTACAGAGCGACTGCTAATCTGACTTCCACAACCCTTTATACTGGGCAAATCGCGCGACAGTGGCGCCGCAGTGGCGCAACCCTGGCGCTGCAACATGCTTGTAAAATTAAAAGCACCCATAAGTTTACAATGTGTTATTTCTATAATATTACAGACTATTAGAGATTTAGCTGAGATCATTCTGTTTCTATAAAGTATACTTCAGTTACTGTAGATATACTTATATTACTCTAAGTCGGCTTCCAGTATTACCGGATTGAGCTGAATACCGTATTTTACGTGGAGCGACTGTCTATCTGACCTTCACAACCCATTTTACTGGGTGGTCAGAATTGTAATGAATTAACGCCTGTCAAAGATGTCAAAGATATATAGGATATTATAGATGGACACCTCATAAAAATACTGGTTATTATGAGTTGGTAATACTGGTTATTATGAGTTGGTAATACTGGTTATTATGAGTTGGTAATACTGGGAACCGACCACGACATAATTACTGAAAAGGTTTAGCAAAAGATATTGTATAGGGTCGAGATCATCAGCGTCATTTGAATAAAGCCTCATTAGTGAAGAGTATAAATGGTTTATATATAAACTTAATGAATAAACATTGATGTCCATCATTCTATATATACCAACAAATTAATATTCATATATCCACAGTAACTGTAGTATAACTTCAACTATTAGTCGTTCCTACTTATTATTGTGTATTCTATATTTTTTTTTATTACCAACAATTTTTTAAATACATTAGAATCCATTACTAACTGGATTCAACATTAGTTTCTATTCATTGCTTGTTGTAAACTTATCGGCAAATGTCACGTATTTCTAACCCGCAATGATTAAGGTGCTAATGTCAAATCAAGTTAATAGGCTTATTTATAATCACTTTATAGTAAGTCTTGGTTTCTGCAAATAGTGGGTACAAAAAACTTTGGCACGTATTTATAACACTGGCAATATTCTTTCAGAGATTTGTAGAGTGCAACACATGAGAAATATAAAGGTCCGTGATTTATAAAGTCTATAAAAGACTCAACGAATTTGTTTCAAGAATAAGAAAGTAAGAAAATAAAAAATTGTGATAATTGCCGAGCGGTTCAATGAACGGATTTGTGAGCACAAGGTTCAAACCTTTTACAACCTTTACAGGCAAGTACCAATAGGATTTTAAAGTGATATGTACTTTTGACAATCGTTGAAGGAAAACATAGAGAGTAAATCTGGATTACAATAATTGGAATATGAAATCGCCTGCCATGAGCAAGCGTGGTCACCAATGCTCGTGCCTTCTCTACACGAGAAGAGGCCTGTGCCCAGCTATGCTACATTTATAGGCTTATATTATTATTATACATATGATATATAGTTTACCGAAATGAGAAGTATATTTATTTCAAAGTATGCACTCTACAAACCTCGGAAGAAGATCATCATTATCTTATATCACATCCAAGTATCTTAAAACTAAGGATAGTCGCATATATCCAACTAAAAGAAGACGCAATATTATAAATAACTTCGCAAAAGCACTCTAAGTCAAATCCCTGTAAACTTTGACAATTGGGTATTTGACTACTCTCAAGTTATTTATTTATTACAAAGATTCAGAACTGCGAAATAACACAGTACAAAAATTATAAGCTTATGAAGTTAGTAGATGACGCATATTCTATCTCGTTTTCGCAAAACGACCTTGTACGGGGTAGCCCAGATTAGTATGGAGAAAACCATAGTGACGTCACATTTTGTTATAGCTCTCTCTGTCTAATTAAGAATACTAAAATGCTTGTAACTAGTTCAATATGAAAGTAATTAATCTGCCGTTTTTACAACTCGACATAGTTTGTAATTTTTTTTTTAAATGAAATTAAAAATAAACTTGACAAATACCCAATTATTGATCAATAGCTAGTCAGCAATCAGTCAACTTTTAGTTGAAATAATACGCTTTCCTCAATACCCTTTTAACACGACCATACTCGTCTGTAAATATATCAGTACATACTATGTAAGGTTTATTATTAACCTCAATTCCTTTGAGAAGACTTGTAGGGATATAGAGTACAGTCAACCAAACATCAGTGGTAACCACTTATATAGAAAATAGCCCTTAGTACCTTGAAATATACGCGATGTCAATTGAAAATAATACTTAGTACCTATTCACTTCACAACTATATTGACACTTATCATACAAATATTATATACAAATAGTAGAAACGAAAAACTTGAACCTCAAGCAGGACTCGAACCAACGACCACTGGATCAACGCACCAGTCGCTTCAGCAAATAAGCTACCTAAATCACTGACAGACGTTTAAATTTCTCCTTCTAATTTCGTCTTAGGGCGACGTATGCGACATCTAGTGAACCAAAGTGGCGTTTGGTCTCACTAACTCTGATTAACAATAGATTAATTATAAATCCAAGAGATGTCGCAGCCCAATACTATTATATTTTATTGACACATAACAGTCTAATTCTTAGAAGTAGACATAGTCATAGACAGACAAGCTTTTAATTAAAACAGTGAAGATCTAGGTAGTTGTAATAAACGCTAGGTTCCACTCAACGCTGTGGAATCCCAACTTTTAAGTTTTCCTGAGGTTACACATATAAATTATAACTGCATCTAACAATAGTTTCGTCTACCACTGATGTTTAGCCGACGAATATACTTGATTTCAGTCGTTGATCTGTTTCAGTTGGTTGGGAGGCGAGTCCGGCGGCGAGTGCGGGGTCGATGCCCGGCAGCAGCAGCAGCACAGCGCGCCTAGCAGTAGCCGCACTCTCTGTAGACGAGACATCCTAGCAAGTCCTAGGCCCATGCGGCTAGATAACTAGGCGGGGTTCACAATTACCTACATTTTCTCTAACATCGATCTCTCTAGATGACTAACTTTTTTATTGTAAGTCATACAGATTATTAAAAAATATTAGACATGTATTGTTTCTTATTTTACGTCTACAAAAACTCACGACGATACATTGGTTTAAAATTTCGCATGACGTCACAATTTCGTGCGTTTTCTTCGCAAGCATGACATCATTAGCCACGACTCCTGAACTTTGATGATACCGTATACGATACTTATTTAAAAAAAGCAAAAAATTCGTGTTTTAGATTTTTTTATTATGTAATTGACAGACTAATTATATTTTGTCTTCTGGTTTAAAATTTATTTAGGCCGTCAGTTAGATAAGAAAAAAATGTTAGACATGTGTTTTTTGCTTTATTGAAATAAGAAGAAACTAAGTAAATTAAAGTTAAAGATTTCGGGACGCTACGTCATAACTTAGTAAAAAAACCGTACAGAGTTGTGAGGTCATGCGATATTACAAATCAATATATCTTTGTAAACTTTTGCTTTGTAAACAAAGAAAAAATATCTGTCCAATATCTTCCACTCTAATCCCTGTCTTCTTCCCTGTTTTCTTTTGATTTTTCTGATTCACTTCAAGACATATACTTTATTTAAATGAAATGAAGTCAAACATTTAAATAATTTAATTTTAAAATACAAATTTACTAAGTTTTTTATCTAAGTATACTTAATATTTGTAAAACTAACAAAAATATAGAACAATCTAAATGGCTTAATGTTGCTCCCGTAGAACAGCTCTACACGACGCGACATTACTTGATCCTTTTTTGTTATTATTTTTATTATCAAGATCTCTTCGAACCCTGACCAGCGATATAGACGCATCACTAGTACTCCTATACACCACAATACAACAACGGGTTTTGTACACCTCTAGTTTGATACGACAGTTGACTGTAACGACTCGACTTATGAGATCGCAAAATCACCTTCATTGCTCAGGATATAAACTTATTTTGTTTTTTTCTTGATTTCTTTTAAAAATACTTGCCAAGTGCGAGTCGGGCTCGCGCAGAAAGGGTTAAAGGAAAAATTTTCGGAGAAAATATCCAACTGTAAACTACCGTACGTATGTGATAAGCAGATAGTTTGGATTCACCTCGTTTAGAAATTCCTATTCAATATTTCGAAACGGTATCCCGTATGTGTGTGCCCACCCTTAAGCCTTTGACATCTATAAAAAACATTTTGGCATCATCCTTATAAGAACCTATTGTGACATACATGAAAACACGCGCTTAACTTAGACATTAGTAACCCTCAGTTTCAAAAACATTGATAATCACTAAAATTAGTTAATTACCTGTTAAACCTCATGTTAAGCGTTATCATTGGTTGCTTTTGGTCAACCAATCACAGTCGTGCTCAGTTGATTTGACGACAGCTTAAATTTATCAGCATTTTAGAAACCGTGGGTTAGAGTAACAAAAACAAACAAAAAAGTAACTAAAATAGAAGAAAATCCCTAATTTTACACAGTAGATATCCATTTTTTTTAAATTGCGCGGCATAAAAAAATATTATTATTTCTTCATAGTTAAAGTACGGTAACTGTAGTCGCAAATGCGTGACAAATCGCATTAGCTATATATTTTAACCTATGGTACATCATATCCGGAGTACAAAGATTATAGAAATTTACAAAATGCTAAGGATTATTTAGAGTTATTAAAAAGTTAGCAGAAGCAATCATTTTAGTAAAGGATTAATTACTGTTAGTAATAATGATATTATAGTGGGCAAATATTAGTATATTAGAAAAGCATGCATTACTATAAAAATAAAATGTAGGCCGTAGTCTAACGCTCTCATACCATGCTAACCAGAGATAAATAAAGATCGAGTCTTGAATATATTTTGTCGTCCTTCGAAACTGTAGAATATTAAAAAGATACCTAAACCGTATCGTATCGATTCGAAAATACTGAAAATTGTTAGGGGGTCAAAAGTCATAACTACATCACACGAATTTCATGTCTTTGGACCCCCATTTTCAACTACTTGTTTTTTTACTTTTTTTGTATATCGTATTAAAGACATAGAAGTAAGATTAAGGGACATCATAATATCAGTCTGTCTTTTCTACCTATGTCATATGAACTTAATTTGAGTGACCCCCAATGTTCTCACTAGAATTTGTGCGAAAAAGGAACCGTCGTCGCGTAAAATGGAAGTAACATTATGATTAACATTATGATTATGACGGTGTCTGAAAACATTATGTTCTAACATAATTTTGTAAATATCCAGATGTTACACTCATAGGTTTTAACATAAAAAAATATGGTAATTAAACACTACAGCGCTCTCAATCCTGAGACGGTTCTCATTCCGCACAGACTCTAACATAAATATATGACGAGTATAAAGTCTACGTCTCAATTTGTATGAAGAACGGTGACGAGAAACAAAATACGTGACGACTCAAAGATCTGTTAAGGTAGATCTCATACGAGTTGGTCCACCATTTTTCTGTTCATCGACCTTTGAGGGCTGGATTTCACGGCTGAATTACAACGTGATCAATTACTAGTCTCGATAATCGCGTTATTGATTTAAAACTTTCGATTTATAAACCTTTTAAACTTGATCATAGAGAACAGGTATTATAATCGCATTCAGTTTGATTGACTGCGATTATGTCACATGCTATGATATATATGGTTAATATGACCGATGTGTTTTTTTTTTCAGGTTATATACCAAAAATGAATTAAATATGAGCAGTAGTTTAGCCCACAGTTGTTTGAACACAGTGCAATCGACACTTTACTCGATATGTAACTATTTGCGAGTACCTAAACGCATAAAAAAATGAAGTCTATTGTGGAGTTAAAAAATTGTTGTCTTATATAAACAGCCTACCTACAGCCGACAGCTGAGTGGAATTTAGAAATGGTGCTTGAGTTGAAGTAGGTAGTATTTAGCTGCTGGAGCAGGCGGTGACGTACCTTGATGAGCGGCACGGGCGCGGCCTGCGCGGCGCGCGCGCGCTCCTCGAGCAGCAGGTTGCGCGGCGAGTCGGGGACGCCGAAGCGGTACAGCTCCGCGCGCGGCAGCTGCAGCGGGTGCCGCCGCTCCAGCTCCAGCAGGATGCTGCGCGACACACTCCGTGAGGACCCCACCCATGTTATTATAGGTAATTCGGGGTGGGCGCGAACCCAACAAATCTAACATCATGTAAACTCACTTTAGCCTTTCTTGACTTATAAATGGTGTAAGTAACCCAAGTTTGTTTTATATGTATAGACTAGCTTTAGCCCGCAATATCGTCCACGTAGAAGTCGAAAATGGTGTTTGACATTCCAATTTTAAAGAGTTGCATTGCACCAATGTTTTATGTTTTTAAACATGTGTCAAAATAAAAAGTAATTTAAATCAAAAGCAATAAGAGTATTGATATCAACTTCGATGCAAATCACCCCCAAAAAAAAAATCTACCCCTTTTAGGCGATGAGTTTCAATAAAATACGAAACACGTTTTCTGTTAATTCTGTTAAAGAATGTTTATGCAAAATTTGAAGAAGATAGGACCAAGGAATCACGTTGTCACACACATACAAATTTTGGTCCCGCTTTTCACCCGTATAGGGGTAGCATTTCGGAAAATCCTTTCTTATCGGATGCCTACGTCATACAAAGAACTCACCCTCCAAATTTCAGGTCTCTATTATATAGATTCACCCACCCTTCAGCACGTCCCTAAGTGCTCTGGCTGAAGAGAAGAAACGGCAACTAACGCACCAGCAGCACGCTATCTCACAGTTGGACAACCTTACCTGTCGAGGAATCTATCCAGCATAGGCTTGGTGTTAAGCATGACAAGGTCGCACATCCAGTTCCGCTTCTCCGCACACGATGCACATGCAAGCAGCACGGCTGGACCCACGCGTGGGCATAGCTCCACCATGTGGCGGCCCTCTGGGAAGATAAAACATAATGAATATAACGCATACAACACTAAGCTAACAGTAAAGCACTATCTTGTGCTCAATAATGCTTGGGGTCTTTAATCAGAACCTAATTCCGTGTTGGTATTTTGAATTTGCTTACAGATTTTTTCCGGTGTAAAGACCCCCAGATAGTGGAGGTCACCAAAGTAGTCGTATAGGTTAGACAATCGTATCTATAAATTATGCTTCTACTAAATTAAAAATTAAAATATCTCAAGACAAAATTGTACATCGATAGACATAACAATAATAGAATAAGTATTCTTAACGCTACCGTGTATATATCTTAGAGGTTTTAATGTTTGTTAGAAAAAATATGCACTACTTTAAAAAGTTACAAAGTAAAAGATTAAATTATAATATAAGTTTACCAGCAAACAAGACCGCTCTATTCAACAAAAGTGTTTTATGTATGGCTCCACGCATTTACAACCATTTACCCAAATCAATACTGGAAATTTCAAACATAAATAAATTTAAAAATAGTGTTAAGAAATTATTATTGAAAAAAGCGTATTACAATATCGCAGAATACCTAGAAGATAATTTAAAATTATATAATATTTAGATTTAGTAAAACACTGTTTTTTAGCTGTAGTTATTTTACTACTATTATTGTGTAGTTTGCATGCCGTCTGGTAGAATATGGTTAATGTACACTATAATACCATGTAAGAACTTTTATGTACCCATATTCGCAAATGAATAAATGATTTGATTTGATTTGATTTGATTAACATTATAGCTAAAAACACTTTCGATCATGTCCTCTTTCAATCAAGTAACGAAATTAAAATCAGTTTAAGCCACGTATGTTAGCGTGGAGGCTGCAGCATGTACAATGCGGGCTCACCTTCGGTGTCCGGGCGGTCCACGAGCTCCAGCTTGCGGATGTGCAGCTTCTCCTTGAGCTTGAGCTGCTGCGCGCCGCTGGAGCCACCGCCGCTGCCGCTGCTGTTCACCACCTGTCGACCACCACTTGTACTACACTCATATCTTATTTTAGTTGAGGGTGTAAAGACACCGAGCTTTTCGCATTGTAGAGGGGGTCTAAAGACAGAAGATTCCTCATTTCAGTAATGGATCTAAAGATAGGACTAGCTATATTAGTTGGGGGTGCAAAGATCGAAGATTATTTACACATTCACAATATAAAAGCTTTTGATTTTTCATGTTATCTTATCTGAAGTATGTGGAATTACAAGCATTAGCTAAAACAAATAAAAAATATGACAACAACACTCACTATACTAGTGATGGGCTTGCACAGCAGCAGCAGGCCGTCGAACAGATACGCGCGGCGCTCGGCGATGCGCTTGCCCGGACCGATCTTAGACAACGTGTCCTCTGCACACACACACACACATTGCTATAGCTGATTCTGCTCTGCCCACTCGGACACAAATACGAGTTAACTTACATTTAAAAACACCTATAAGAAAGGTTGTATTGCTAAAAATATAACGTGTCGTTTCGCAACCTCGTCAAAGTCAAGGAGATGATTCTCGACACGAATCAATAATAAACTAAGTAGGTAATTTTTTCAAATTTTTGGAAATCGGCACATTCTACAATGATAACCAGTGAATACCGCCGAGACACTTAAGCTCGGTGTCCCAGGGAAACAATTGACTGTCTTCGCAACGAAATGCATCAGAAAGAAGTAAAGAGAAGAAAATAAGAAGTAAGCTGCAAACATGAGGTGATTAATGGGCATACCCCTTATGAACTCGTTGCAGCACTGTCCGATGTCGCGGTTGTCCCAGTTGTCGACGATGCGCGCGAGCTCGTTGCACTTCTCTATGGCCAGCTGCCGCCGCGCGCGCGACGCCATGCGGAGCGTCGCGTCCCTAACACAACACATTACATACTATAACACAACGAGCACAGACACGATAGGCTTGCGTCGTTTCATACAGAATTGCTTTTGATCAGATTCTAGTTCAAATAGCAGACCAGCTCCGTGTCATAACTATATTGCAGTTATAAACTAGGCAATATTTGACTTAAGACTGGACGTGAAAGGTAAAACTAATCTTTTCAGTGTGAAATGTAATGAAATATTTTATATAATTTATTCCTTAATTAATAAAGTAGGTACATAGACATAAGAATGTTTTAAGTGAACAAACACATGTAAAAATAGTCAAAAGTATAATATAATTTACATTTTGGGTCCATTTCCTAGCGCCTTGATCAACAACTTCTTGATCGGATGCAGATTGCACTCCACCTGCAAACAAATATTACTCTTACTTACTTCATAGACCCACGCACAAGACAAGGTTAGTGACCCCACAGGTTTGTTAGGTTGTTAGTAGTTTATTAGATTTTGACTGCACGGATAGCCGAGTGTCACTGTGCGCAACGTGCTGCTGGTTCGATCCCCGCATGAAACAAGCATTTATGTAATCGGCAAATGCTTGTTCCAAGACTGGATGTTCTTTGTGCATGTGATTTGATTTTTTTCTAAAACCACCGCGACACTACGAATTAATTCATTCGTGTGGGAGTCGTTTATTAAAAAAAATATAATAAGAAACCCGTGTTTTTTTGTAACCTCAAGGTCAGTAGTAATCCTCGGATTACTTGTAGACACAGGGTAAATACTGATCCCAGAATTCGTTGTAGCCCTGTTGGTTATGACCCTAGGATTTGGCCCTATGATTAGTTGCGTTATAGTAAATTGTAATCCCAGGGTTAATGCTGAATTTGACCCCAGCTAAAGTTGTATCCCCAGGATTAGTTGTGACCACTGAGTACTTTGAGAGACCAAGGATACTTGAGCCCCAGTGTTATATGTAGCCCCAGGGTTATATGTAGCCCCAATGTTAATAACATGCCAAAGCTTGTTTTAGTTGCAGCCCCGAAGTTAATAATCCCCAGAGTCAGATGTGACCCATTACTGACCTGTTTAAAGCTCTCCCTGTCTTCAGAAGCGGGTGTAATCTGTAATAATGGCAGCAAATAGTTATGGTAGAGGAAAGTAAGCGTCTCATGCGCTGACGTTTTGATAGGCAGAATTTTACTGCAACGAAACCCATGGTATATTTTCATTACATTGTAAATATTATATTTACAATATGATAAAAATGTTAGCCTTTGTGTATAAAAATAATAATAATAAATGATTTTCGGCCGAAATTTTAAGTTTGTTGATAGTTAAACATTTTCTCATGAGTAAGTGTCTGTAATATCGAGGCTGTATCCCCGAAGGGTGAACGGAGGTATAAAATATTCTAAATGTAACTGTCCAGACTGTATTGTGCGTGTGTGTCAATTTATAGAGTGGGAGTTAATTACCTTGTAAGGGCAAATTCAAATTACGATTTTAATTACGGACCATCAAAAATCACATTACAATGTCTTTTCTGTTTTACGACCCCAATTTTCAAAACAATTTGGCAAAAAATATTATAAACTTGTCACAAAGTTTCGACAAAAATTAACCTTTTAAGCCGTATCAAAAATTATGGATGTCCTCGAATATTTTTTCCTGTTTTTTGACCCCACTTGTAGTACATAATTCTTCCATCATCACACATTTAACAAAACAGAGGAGCACGTGCACTACTGGCGCTAGTAACAACTTTGGGCGGTAGTACTTGTGTCAGGCCCCCATTTGACCCCACTCACTTGTTTGAAGCTTTCCCGATCCTCAGAAGCCGGCGCTATCTGCAGCAGAGCCAGCACGTAGTTGTGATAGAGGAACACGTGCGCTACGGGCGCCAGTAACAACTTGGGCAGGTAGTACTTCACGGCTAGCCGGAACCCATGGCCGGCGGTGTCGAGCCGTTCCGCTAACTGGAGAAAAATAGTACAAACATTTAAAACTAATTTATGTTTCATAACCCCACTTGCCACAAAGTTTCGTAATAAAGTACTGTTTTTTGACCCCATCTTTTAAAGCCATATCGACAAAAAAAAATCTCAACTCAAACATGATTACATGTTTTTTAACCTATTTGTTTAATGTCTGTGTTCGCGTATCTATACTAATATATAAAGCTGAAGAGTTTGTTTGTTTGTTTGAACGCGCTAATCTCAGGAACTACTGGTCCGATTTGAAGAATTCTTTTAGTGTTGGATAGCCCATTTATTGAGGAAGGCTATAAGCTATATAACACGCAGGCAAAGTCGCGGGGGACAGCTAGTTACGTATTTGTTGTTTATTTAAAGTATGAACGCATCGTTTTTTTTGTGTTCTTAGTTCCCGTATTGGCCATAGTGCCAATTTAGTTCACTATTTGTCTATGGCACGTATCCTATAGCACAGTACACTCACCACAGGATCATCGACGATGTTTTGCAGCGCGTCTCGGGACTCCTTCCGCGTCACGATGTTGGCGTAGCGAACGTACGCGCGGAACTCTTCCACTTCTGCCAGCTCTGTGGATAACATCGTGTGGTTACATTTATATTATAGAAGATTATAACGAAAGTAACTGTCTGTCTGTCGCGCTTTAACGCCAAAACTACTGAACCGATTTAAATGAAATTTGGTACACAGATAGTACAGAGTCTGAGAAACGACATACTTTTTGCCGCGATAACCGACATCCACGCGGGCGGAGCCGCAGGAAATAGCTAGTATATTATATATATTGAAAATAGATACACATATATGTAAAAAAACAACTTTACAACAAAAAAACTATTGAATCGATTTTGACGTAAGGGACCTCTGTCGTATCGATCAAAATGAGAGACAGATCACAACATAGTCTTACAGATATCTGATTCCATTAGAGTCTGGCTGGGGTCTTTTGTCATCTTGATTAAGGACCCCCGTTTGGCATACATTTTCGAACTATCGTTATGAGTCTTGCTTATAAGTATTATGGAGTCCTACAGTCTCCCATCCTACAAATCTAAACTTCGAAGCAGATTCCTATGTACAGCGTAGGCGAGTCCTACGACATCTACACTGCGTCCGAATGTGTGTAGTCCTACACAACATACCGACCTAGCGTAGGTAATCCTACCTTGGAAGCAGCTTCCTATGTATGGTGTGAGCGCATCCTGCGACATCTCCAGATCATCCTACAGCTTGCCGGTCGTCTTACTTATACTACTGGTTGGACCGCGATAGGCTGAGTTGATTGATAGCGTAGGTTATCCTACCTTCGAAGCAGCTTCCTATGTAGGGCGTGGGCGAGTCCTGCGACATCTCCATGGCGTCTTCGAGGTTGCCCAGCAGGGTGACCGTCAGCTCGTATATGTCCACTATGTTGCCGAATATTAGAGAGATCGCCTGTAAAATACAAGTATATTAATATACATTGAATAACATTCTTGTATAGACTCTTATATTTTAGAGTGTGAATTTCATTTATTCTCCCAACTTTATCTATACACCTACAATATAAATTGAACATAACAATAAATAAACATATTGAAACGGAGGAAGATAAGCATTTCGAGTAATGCTTATTTTAATTTTGAAGTTAATCACAGTGAAGCGTGGACGACAAAGCATCACTTGGCAAAATAAACTAGCTAGGAGGATAGAATTGTAATAAATAAATAATTCGATAGTATTCAAATACCCAATTATAACAAAATAAGACACAACTAAACAAAATAAAATTAATGCTACATCTTTGTAATGTGTGTCGGTGTAAGTGTATGAGTGTGAGTAAGATTGTGTAAGAGTGTGAGTGCATCATTGATTTTGTATGGCTAATTAGTCTGAGCAGATATTTAGTGTGATCTTAAAATTACTGAATTTCTCTTGAGGTATGAACTGACCCGACTGTCCTTGTCCAGGATTTTCTCCAGCTCCTCCTTAAAGACCCTGATGATGAGGTTCAGGTCGCGGAGGAAGTGCTTCTCGTCGGCCAGCAGGTCCCGGACCAGCTCGCCGTAGGACAGGGACCCGCGGCGCCCGCGGCGTTCAGTGCTGGTGGATGATTCTGAGGAGTTGTGCTCAGACTCTTGGTAGAACATGTCCATCAACACCTGAGGAATGATAAAAGAAAATTGCTTTATAAGGATTCCGTGTCAAGGACCTCGGTCAGGTCCGGCAGTCAGTATCTCAGATAACATCGAATGAGAATAACCGTTTAAATGTTGAATATTGAAAAGATGTGCCTCTATCCTGAGCGCATTACATAAATGTGGACAGCATCACATACATTGCTCTGAACCCAAAGTAAATAGCTAAAGCACTTGTGTTATGGAATTCAGAGACAACGAAGACAAACACCCAGACCCGAGATTTCTACAATGACCTGGCCGGGGATCGAACCCGGGGCCTCAGATCTGGATTCGGATTCGGCGGATTTCAAGGTGTCGACCTTGAAATCCGCTGTGTACGCTTGACACGAAAGTCGGCAAATTGTCGCATTGTGTGATAACTGGGACTGTCCAATGCTGGGCCACTGGACACGACTACATACATCATGTCATGTACCAATGTAGTTGTAGTTGTACAAGCCTACTAACATTAGGTTAAGTAATTTTTACTAATACTTTATAGAACATGTTTTCTGAAAATTAATAATTCTTTTAAAATTATTTTATTTTAATATTCAATCCTCTGTGCAATGGGTTTGACATAACTTTATTAGAATCTTCTGCCATTACCACCCAGTCACATAACCACAAATCCACAATGCTCCATGCTAATATTTTAATGAACGTGCCATAAATAATGTACTCTGTTTGCCAAATTTAATCAAAACCCATTTTCGCATGAAGAACTAGTCGCTTTAAAAAATGACTGGCACATTTTTTTATTTTACTTTTAAACCAAAAAAAAATGTTTGTTCGATGTCTTAAAACGTGCTTAAAACGGTCTTATCCTTAATCCTTAATTAATATTATAAAACTGAAGAGTTTGTTTGTTTGTTTGTTTGTTTGTTTGTTTATTTGTTTGTTTGAACGCGCTAATCTCAGGAACTACTGGTTCGAATTGAAAAAATCTTTTTGTATTAGATAGTCCGTTTATTGAGGAAGGCTATAGGCTATATAACATCACGCTACGACCAATAGGAGCGGAGCATAAATGAAAAATGTTGCAAAAATGAAAAACCGTTGAAACTAAAACACGCGAACAAAGTCGCGGGGGACAGCTAGTAATATTATAAATGCGAAAGTAACTCTGTCTATCTGACGCGCTTTCACGCCAAAACAACTGAACCGATTTAAATGAAATTTGGTACACAGATAGTATAGCTGCGGGAAACAGCTAGTCGTTTCATAAATACAAGTTAGTTACCTTATCAGCGCACATGGCGGTCTTAATATCCCTGCACGTGATGGTCTCGTAGCCAGACTTCTGCGAGATCTTCTTGACGTAGTTGCCGGCGAGCCGCAGGATGTCGCTAGACATGTACTCCAGCACGGCCGTGATGAACTGCGACACCGATATGTCGATCTTGTACATGAGCACCTCCTGAAGCAAATGCAGTACAATATATAACAGAATTAATAATAATTCTATTTTAATTCTATCCTGCCGTTTTGGAATATTTTTATTTACTACACAAAAAATTATGCTGTCAATGGAAGGTAGTAACTGGAATCTAAACATTGAGTGTATTTTTATGTACCGTATGTTGTTTGCGTGCCTCCTAAATGCATAACAATTGTGCATTGGCATTGTATTAGAAGTAAAATTAAATTAGATTGGAGTAAGGCACTGGATTCCAAAAATAGTCAATTAAGATGTAAAAAGCTGCTTTGATCAAAATCCGGGAATAGGTCATGGCCAACTACAATCAAGAGACGCTTTCGTGGCCGACATTCGGTTACAACTGACACACGATTTGGTCATTCTGACTGATATTCGGTGATTACCTTCTGCAGCAGCTGGTGCAGCTTGTCGTAGGGCAGCACGGCCTTGCGACGCTTGGTGGTGGTGTAGTCGCGCGCCTCGTTGATGGCCCAGCGGTCCAGCGGCGTCGGGAACGTGCGCCCCACGCGCTCCTCCACATCCTGCGGGCAGGGACTCAGGTACAGGGAACAGTGAGAGTTATTGGTGATACGTCGCCAATCCCATAGGGGGATGTAGTTCTTTGGTGCAGTTGCTAATGCAATCATAGCCTTAAATAGGAATTCTAATATTGCCAAACCGCAAGCGAGCTCGCCTAGAGGTCAATGACCATTGCTTCTCTATATGAGAAGATATATTTACCCCGCATTAGGATAATTAAAGGCCGATAATATGTCATCATGCATTGTATTAGTTAGCAAGGATTTCTTGCATGGTAGTAAAGTTCCTATTAAAAAGTAAGGAAAAAGCACTTCTGTGGTGTTAGCTGGTATAGTTCAGCATTTCCTTCGCCTTCCCTAGGGAAGAGTCAGTCCTTAAGGATTTTCCCAGGTATAAAAAAGGTGAATAACCTTAGAGTAAACATAGACAGGAATAGAGCGCGCGCATCGCTAGTAGCCCCTAGTGTCAAGCGTAAGCAAATTTTTAGCTAAATGTACTGCGCTCGTTTACCGATTGTGATATTCCGTGTGACGACAGACGTTTATAACGCGAAGATATCGACGGTTCCGATATTATTAAGGTAATATTATGTTTTGAGACAGTTTTAATAGGGTATCATTTAAGCTATCACCAATTTAATTAGTTTTGTGTTTCTTAAATAATAGGGTTTGTCCTCAAAATAGTAGATCTGTCACCAAAATGTAGTCACCAAACAATGCAAAATCAGTTCCACAATAAATCACCTAAAATCCTGAGATATAAGGTCTAGTACCAAATAAATGTTTTTGTCTCAAAATAGTAGATCTGTCACCAAAATGTAGTCACCAAACAATGCAAAATCAGTTCCACAATAAATCACCTAAAATCCTGAGATATAAGGTCTAGTACCAAATAAATGTTTTTGTATGTATTATAATAGGTGTGCCCTAATAAGTATTTAAGCAAACTAATTTAAAGAGATCACCAATAAATCATATTATGTTACTAGAAAATTGCATTGCATGTTGGCAAAGTCGGTACTAAGGGTCAGAAAAAAAAAATACCTACCAACCTAACCAAATGTGTCGGGGTTGGCAAAGTCAGTTCTAAGGGTCAGAAAAAAAAAATACCTACCAACCTAACCAAATGTGTCGGGGTTGGCAAAGTCGATTCTAAGCTACTGATTATTATGAATAAAAAGAAATCTAAACAAAAAAGATATGACTTTGAATAATAGTGTAAAAGATGGTTATGTTGAGAAAATGTAGGAAAACAAATAAAAGTATAATAGATGTTTATTGCTACTGACATTATGAAGTTAAATGCTTCGGAATTATGAACATTAGAGACAGAGTAGTTAGGAATTGTGATTGTTAGGATGAAAAATGTTAGGAAGAACATTTTCGGATTTCCAATTATCGGAGTTGAAATTTTAGGTGAACTTTGGCGCACCCGCCCGCGTCGCGCATCGTGTGATCGAACCTAGTTACCTACAACCCATCGTTGAGGCCGGATTGGTCAATTTTTAAAGCGCGCCAATTTGTCTCCGCCCCTTTGATCATTTTTTCATTAAAATTATAAATTGATGTATTAAATTGGTAACGAATACTATTAATTTAATATCTGAACGAAATAAAATGTTACTACTGTATTGGTGACAAAATATCAAATAAAAAGGAGTCGCAGTCAGGGATCGATAATCGATTTATTTGGTGACAGATCTACCATTCTGAGCACAGAGCTATTATTTAAGTAACAAAACTGTTATTATAAGAACGAAGTTTATATTCATGTAATGCAATATAATTTTATTGGTTATCGATCTCTTATTTTACACATATATTAACGTTAATTTGATAATTCATACCTGGGAACAATTTTTGTTTATCTGAGAACGAAAATATTTCGTGGCGATAGATCTATTTATTAGGTGATACAACTTGATGACAAATATAAATTTTGGTGATAGAAAATATAGTTCCCGTTTTAATAAAACAAAAAATTCCAAAGTTTTACTTGTTCATACTAGTGCCAGCAGTTCATACTCGATGTGCGCGCTCTATAGTTTATTTATTTCTCTAAGGGTATAGCTTACTTGCACGGTTAGCGGCGAGGGCACGGCGCACAGCAGCGACAGCAGCCGCAAGCACAGCGACTCCACGTACTGCAGCGCTGTCTCCTCCGCGCTGAGGGTCGGGTGGATACCCTCCAGCACCTGGCAATAAAATAAAAAATCAATACTAATATATAAAGCTGAAGTGTTTGTTTGTTTGAACGCGCTAATCTCAGGAACTACTGGTCCAGTTTCAGTGCATAACCCATTTATTGAGGAAGGCTATATATAAGCTACTAGCTGTCCCCCGCGACTTTGTTCGCGTGTCTTAGTTTCAACGGTTTTTCATTTTTGCAACATTTTTCGTTTATGCTCCGCTCCTATTGGTCGTAGCGTGATGTTATATAGCCTATAGCCTTCCTCAATAAACGGACTATCCAATACAAAAAGAATTTTTCAATTCGAACCAGTAGTTCCTGAGATTAGCGCGTTCAAACAAACAAACAAACAAACTCTTCAGCTTTATAATATTAGTATAGATGAAATATTATGTGGTCAGGTTAATATTTTTTGTTATAATCCTGTGTTTTTTACTGGAACTTTATATGAATTTGACTATTTTTTATTAAAGAAAATAATACTGTTTCCAAGATACAGAAAAGTTACATATTAAGTAATTAAACATAAAATTCCATTCTTGTTAAAATAAAGGTTTTGCTTAAGTTGAAAAGCAAGGAATTTTCCAATAGATCCATTATTTGCTTGGAAAAAAAGGCTCAATCACTGATGTTTGTTAGTTTTGATACTTACATTCATAAGTAACAAAATAAAGAATTTTAAACAACGGTTTAATAACGCGTATTTCTCCGGTTTACGGACGCGTCAGCTCATGATTAAGGACTCCTATTGCCTTAAACTACTCAGGCGCTCTCAAGAAATACGCGGGAATAAGCAGTTGGTGACAAATAATATTGAATATGCCTAAGAAATATAATATAAAAAATCTATATAATATCATAACTTCCAAACGTAATTCCAAAAGTCATTCCAAAAGTTATTTCAAGTAGGCACTTTCAAAACGTTAAATGACTCTAGTTGCGCGGTTCCAAAATGTCGCTCCTATGGAGAAGAACCGCCAAGAAACTCCATAAAACATAATCATGCCATGTTATACCATGAATACTTTTCAATAAAATCGTGCTATAGATCTCTGGCCGTGTCCCGGCGTATAGCTGTGAGTCATTTTTAATTGTTCGTTTGTGACTTCTATCTCCTCTCATATAAGTTTACTAGCTGTCTCCCGTGACTTTGACCGCGTGTTTTAGTTTCAACGGTTTTAATTTTTTCAACATTTTTCATTTATGCTCCGCTCCTTTTGGTCGCAGCGTAATGTTATATCTATACTAATATTATAAAGCTGAAGAGTTTGTTTGTTTGTTTGTTTGTTTGTTTGAAGGCGCTAATCTCAGGAACTACTGGTTCAAATTGAAAAATTCTTTTTGTGTTGGATAGTCCGCTTATTGAGGAAGGCTATAGGCTATAAAACATCACGCTACGACCAATAGGAGCGAAGCATAAATGAAAAATGTTGGGGGACAGCTAGTTTTAAATATGATTATAAAAATAACTGAGAACCTGCTTATTTACTACTGCAGTAGAGAACTACACAGTTCTAAATGGTTAATAGATTTTAGATAGGCAGTGGTCCAATGCAGGTATGGTATTCTGCTAAATCCTGTGAGAGTGGAAACTGCTTGTGGAACAAATGCAGAAAGAAGACTACAACTGTTTCTTTACAAGTATAGCCCTAATTGGAAATAAAACAGTATTTATGTGGTGGCAAACTGCGGCCTGAGGCCTGTGCCAAGAACTGGGACATTTATAGGCCAGTATTATTTTAGTATTTATCAATTGTTATAATTATTATATAATAATATATAATATAATATGTTGGGACATCTCACACACGGTCATCTGATCCCAAACTAGGCAGAGCCTGTGCTATGGCAACCAGACAACTGATAAACATACTTATATATTTCTAAATACATACATATTATATGTTGGATTTAGGCTATATTTCAATAAAACTCTTGTTAGAATTCTCGATACAATGAAATTTATTTCGTTCCGAAGCGTTATAACACAAACCAAATATCAAAAGGAACAATAGCGCCACCCGCGGCAGAAAAACGCAACTTATCCATTTACAAAGGCAGTTAACAACTAAACCGTTTATAAAGATACTTATAGACTACTTTATAAATTTACATATATTTAACATTATAGATAAATTACACCCAGACACAGAACAAATGATCGTGCTCATCACACAAAGATTCGTCCTGAGTGGGAATCGAACCCATGACCTCTGGTTTAGCAGTCAGGGTCACTAACCACTAGACCAACAGGCCCGTCGAGTATTTTATTATTTGATTAGGTTTAATTTGAACCTCAATGCA
The DNA here is from genome assembly GCA_932294365.1 of Diachrysia chrysitis. Classification (NCBI taxonomy): domain Eukaryota; kingdom Metazoa; phylum Arthropoda; class Insecta; order Lepidoptera; family Noctuidae; genus Diachrysia; species Diachrysia chrysitis. The sequence continues at coordinate 7,184,354 of OW028670.1, forward strand.
GGTAGGTAAGCAATAAATTTTCCAGAACATGTGACTTAAATCAGGTAATGAACACCAAAATAGAGTTTATTATTGTAACTAGAATATATTGTTATTGAGATTAATATTATTGTATTCACAGAATGTTAACTAGAAATACACTTATTTTTTCTCTATAATCTGCCTATCTGTAAAACCTATTAGGCTAGGCTATTACTATTTATTACTAGGCTATTAGGCTATTCACTTTAGAAAACTTGGGGGTTACTCCTCAATTTAATTTTGACTTATTGACATTCGAATTATGTTTCATTCTTTGGAACATAACACTAGTACCAAATTTCTTTAATATTATGTGTCTATTTGGAAGGAACTAACTTATATTAAAACATTGACAGTATTTTCAACCGGCTTCCAAAAAGGAGGAGGTTCTATGTTTGACTGAATAAGATATTGTTGTTTTTTTTAATCTTTAATTGGTTTTGCAAAACACAGAACGAACAGTCCAAGGTTTAAACAAGTGCATAATTCCAATGACTATTAATAATGTAAATTATATAACTGATACAGAAATTAACAACTGCACTTTGTGATACTCAACTATAAATGGTCTTTAGAGGGAAAGCAATGTTTTACATAAAATTGTAATATAAAAATAATAAAATCATTATTTCTTAATTATTTCGGGTATACGAAATAAATTACGATTAAATATTTTTAATTCTGATCATTATTTTAAATTGACTATCAATATAGAAGCATTATTATGAAGTAAATGAAAGAAAATGCACTCAAATATGTGAATTTATAGTGATTTAGCAAATTTAAATAATGTTACAATCACAATGCGACCGCTTTCAATCAGTATTAGTACTGGATTTGTCTGATAACGTATCAAGAACCTTGACTGGAAACACAAATGCCAATAGTAAAACACAAGTTTACAAACACCTGGCCTCGACTATTGTCTACAAACTTACTGAATATTACTACATTAATAATTTAAAGGATTTACAGCCCATATAAAGGCCAGTTATTATGTATTTTATATATATTACACAAAAAATAAGACTTCAAACAAAATTTCGTTTTGCATACCTTTCGAAGGGGATTTATTAAGACACCTCGCCACTTATCGACATTCTCTGGGTCCAGGAAGTCGTACCCTCGCGTCTCCTCCACTGTCGGTAACATTTTACCAATTTATCCCGCGCCGAAATCATGTAAACATTAATGTTATCACTCTGACAAAACATATAACACCATTTCTGGTTTCACTTTAACACAGATATTTCCTCACTCGTTTAGCAAGGTACAAACACACGTAAATAACTTTAAATCATTTATTTTCTAAGTTTTACAGAAATATATCAAATTGCTAGATTGTTTTAATTGTAAAATATATTCCTTGGTTCATTTGGTCGGCTAAACGACGCCATTTTCAATTTATTTATCATTGGTCCGTTCTCGTTGTTCGACAGCAAGGACCAATCCATAGACAAATGTTCGCAAGACATTCGCGAATCATTATCAAAAACCTTAGAATCTGTGTAGAAAGACAATTGTCGTGGGATTGAGGGCCCTACTGACTTTAATTAATTACCGTATTTGTTAAATTAAAAACACTGTAGCGTCATTATAGTACAAGTGGATTTTTATTAACATCTGGATATTTATAAAATTAGGTCAGAACATAATGTATTCTGACGCCGTCTTCAAAATTGTTACTGAGATGAAATCCTCATTGCATCGAATGCAATCTCTGTGGTCTAAAACATAGAGGTGTCTCGTCCTTGACATTTCTCTTTTATAACTATTGCTCCTGTAAGATATCGCTTGTTTTTATGTTTATTAAAGCCTATATAAACGAGGTTTATGCTATATCTATTTCAATTTAATAAACATAAATATGGACAAGTACCTAAGACCGGAAAGGTTTGATGCCGACTCGACATCGAACTCCAGTTCAAAGGAATGGCAGCACTGGAAGATGACATTCGAAAACTTCTTAACTGCACAGCAATATAGTCCGAGTGCTACAGAATCACCGGATGCCGCAGCTCAGAAGGAAGCTATGTGGAACTCAATCAAGCTACAACTCCTTATTAACCACATTACTCCGAAGGTCTACGCAACTGTAAGTGAGTGCACAACTTATACCACAATGTTGGCCGCGCTGGACAAACTCTACGTGAAACCAAAGAATGTCATTCATGCTCGACATTTGCTCACAACAAGACGCCAGCAAGCGGACGAATCGATCGATGCGTACCTCCAGGCCTTAAAGCAACTAGCCAAGGACTGCGAGTTCACCGCTGTCGACGCTGAAACGAATAAGAACGACAGCATCCGAGGTGCGTTAATAGCGGGCATTTCGTCAAACAAAATCCGTGAGCGCCTTCTCGAGAATCTGACACTTACATTAGAACAATCTTACAATAAAGCCCAATCGATGGAGATGGCAGAGCGAAACAGTCATCATTTTACCATAGCAGAGGTCTATTCGGTTTCAAATGTTGATAATGCTGGGAACGGAGATTATAACACTTCTGCTGCTACTGCCGCTGCTGCACCCAAACGGAAATGCTTTTTTTGTGGAGTATCAGCTATACACCCACGCAAAGACTGTCCGGCTCGAGATGTAACTTGCGTAAAATGTAACAAAAAGGGCCACTTTGGAAAAGTCTGTCGTAGCAGGACTCCAACAGCTGCTTCTACAACGGCAACAGACAACTGCAACCACTGTAGTTGTATAATATCTGCTGCGGCACTGACTTCGCTACGAAAGGCAATGGTGACAGCTTACATCAAGGGTGTTCGAGCAGAAGCCTTGATTGACACCGGGAGCTCCCTGAGCTTCGTCAATGAGGACTTCGCCAATCTCTGTCAACTCAAGAAGAGACGTTGTGACCAAACTATTTCTATGGCTTCCTTATCTCACAAGTCACAGGTTAACGGCTCGACTCTCCAGAATGTTAGGATCGGAGACAACATCTATAACAACGTCAATCTCTTGATTGTGAAGAACTTATGTGCGGACGTTATAATTGGCCATGACGTCTTAGAATCACACTCGACTCTAGAATTCAAATTTGGTGGACCTAAAGATACGTTAAAAGTATGCAGTGTAGCTGCAGCCTCTGTCCCTGCTGTACCCCTATTTGCTAATGTCACGGCGGACTGCAAACCTATCGCTGTGAAGTCAAGGAAATACAGCATAGAGAATAATGCTTTTATAAAAGCAGAAGTGGAGAAACTTTTAAAAGAAGGAATCATAGAAGAAAGTCTATCGCCTTGGCGAGCGCAGGTTTTAATCACGAAAAATGCGAATCACAAGAAGCGGATGGTAATAGATTACTCGCAAACCATCAACAAATACACAGAACTGGATGCCTACCCGTTACCCAACATTGAAGAGATGATAACAAAGGTAGCTAAATACGAGATTTTTAGCACTATAGACTTACAAAGCGCATACCATCAAGTGCCCATCCTGCCTCACGAGAAAACCTTCACAGCTTTCGAGGCATGTGGTAACCTGTACCAGTTTCGTAGAATTCCGTTTGGTGTAACCAACGGTGTGGCTAGTTTTCAAAGAACTGTCGACTGGCTCATCAGAACCGAAAACCTAAGCGGTACTTTTGCCTACCTTGATGACATTACTGTATGCGGACAGACACAAGAAGAGCACGACAAAAATCTTAGACTATTTCTCAAAGCTGCGGAGAAGTACAACCTTACCCTAAACAAAGAAAAGAGCAAGTTCACACAGTCGACTATAAACATTCTTGGCTATACAATTGAAAATCATGTTATCAAGCCGGATAGTGAGCGACTGAAACCGCTTCAAAATATGCCTCCACCCAATGACGTAGCCTCTCTTCGAAGGACTCTCGGTATGTTCGCACACTATTCAAAGTGGATTCCTAATTTTTCACAGAGAATCCATCCTATGGCGCATACCAAAAGTTTCCCTTTAAGCTCAGACGCAGTGAAATGTTTCGAGGACCTGAAATCTGTTATAGCAAAGTCATCAGTACACGCCATAGACGATAAGGTACCTTTTACTGTCGAGACTGACGCTTCCGAGCATTCCATCGCCGCTACATTATCGCAGGATTTAAGGCCCGTCGCCTTTTACTCAAGGACCCTCAATCAGAGCGAACGAAATCACTCAGCGGTAGAGAAAGAAGCCTATGCCATCGTAGAAGCTCTGAAGAAATGGCGCCATTTTCTTATAGGTAGACCGTTCAAGCTCATCACGGACCAACGATCGGTTTCCCTCATGTTTGATGCAAAACATACTAGTAAAATTAAAAATGAGAAGATCCAGAGATGGCGGCTGGAACTTGCACCATACAGATATGATATTGTGTATAGACCTGGAAAAGAGAATCATGTTGCCGATACCCTTTCCAGGGTTTGTGCCTCGATCGAATCTCAAAAAGGTAGACTTCTATCTCTACATGAAACAATGTGTCACCCTGGCGTTACTCGCATGTACCACTGGTTAAAGATAAAGAACCTACCCTATACTGTCGACGAAGTAAGGGCAATGACTACAAACTGCCGTATATGTGCCGAGATCAAGCCAAGGTATTTCAAGAATCCTGACCCACTTCCTAAGTTGATAAAGGCTACCTCACCCATGGAACGCCTTAGCATTGACTTCAAGGGTCCTATTCCATCGAAAACGAATAATCGGTACATACTCACTGTAATAGACGAGTACTCAAGATTTCCTTTCGCATTTCCCTGTTCGGATATTAGTGCCAAGACAGTAACAAAACACCTGAATAGCATTTTTATGATATTTGGATTCCCGTCGTACATCCACTCAGATCGGGGGACATCGTTCCTGTCGTCAGAAGTGAGAGAGTTTCTACATTCACGTGGCATCGCGACAAGCAGAACTACGGCCTACAATCCTCAAGGCAACGGCCAAGTCGAGAAATTGAATTCCACGCTATGGAAAACAGTACAACTCTGTCTGCGTTCGCACAACATGCCTATAGAAAATTGGGAGCATGTACTTAATGTGGCTCTCCACTCGATTAGATCGCTCTTATGTACAGCTACTAACTGCACGCCGCATGAGCGCATGTTCACACATCCGCGAAGATCGATGAATGGACACAGTATTCCAACATGGCTAACCCGTTCGGGGCAAGTCCTCATGCGCCGTTTTGACCGTTCTAATAAGTACCAGCCGGTGGTGGAAGAAGTGGAGCTGCTTCAAGCAAATCCAGTTTACTCGTATGTGAGACTGAGAGATGGAAGAGAAACCACCGTCTCGAATCGACACCTTGCGCCTGTCGAAGGGCAAGGAGAAATTATTTTGGATCGACCGGATGACCCAATACAGCCTGTACTAAACGCGGACTCCGAAACCCAAGACGATAGTAATGATTTAGCCACATCTCCAGAAGCAGAACCAGAAGCTACAACTAGTTATGAGCCACGTCCTCCCGATGGTGATCTTGCGCCAACTCCTCCACGTGTGGAAATTAGAAGATCTGCCCGGAGCAGAAGGCCGCCGCGACATCTGGAGGACTATGAGCTGTGATACAAAATATAGTATGGGAGAATGAGATGAAATCCTCATTGCATCGAATGCAATCTCTGTGGTCTAAAACATAGAGGTGTCTCGTCCTTGACATTTCTCTTTTATAACTATTGCTCCTGTAAGATATCGCTTGTTTTTATGTTTATTAAAGCCTATATAAACGAGGTTTATGCTATATCTATTTCAGTTACATGGAATAATTTTAATGTTATCACAATGTTGGTTCCATTTTATGCCACGACGGTGACGATTGTTCTCTTTCTGCACAGACTATTTGCTATACCGGTTGTCAATTAAAGCGATAATCCCTTTATATTAAAACACTAAAACAAATTTTGCATCATCTAACGTCGATAACCACCCAGTTCTATTACAATGTAATTGGTCACAGACGTTAGCCAAATCGTTCAATTTTACTATTATATTTATGCAGTGAACATCGCATGGGTTGTCAACTGGTGATAGCAAATGCGCCTTGAGCTCTTCTTTATTTTTCTAAACCAAAGGGATTATACCGTGTTTCAAGCATAGGCATAGGCAATAAACGGCATACGTAAACGAACGGCATAGGGAATAAACTGGGAAATTTGAGAATGTAAATAGGTCATGTCCATTGCCCTTTCACGTTGCCGTTCGCATTGACCGGCTATCCCCTATTTGGCAGATTTTCTTATGGACATCAAAGCGCGGAAATGTGAGCGGCAATGCCCGTTTAAATTTCTGATTTATCTTCGTCATTTCGATAGGCTACATTAAGAAAAACAAATCTTATTGTTATGTATAGTAGGTACACCTACATTGTTAATATTACGCCACTATGTCATTTAAGGTTCGAAAGCTTTTAATGTCTTAAAAAAATACTTACATTGTTCTATTATGATGAATGGCTATCATCCACCAACTGCCCTTCTTCAATTAATTAAACTTATAAGGTAGAGCGCCGACAACACTGCGACAACTTACTCGTTATCCATTGCCCAGTGGAACTGAAAATGCATGTGAAGCGGCAAAGTATGCACTCATTTCAATTTGACGGTGCCACAGAATATTTGGGGGTAGTAAGGCAGAATTTTTCTAACCGACTGCACGGTTTAAACTGCTGCATTCGGTTTGCAGTTGAAATACAATGCGAATCTTATGAGCCAAATAGCAAAAATTATATGATATGATTGTTTTGACAGTGGGGTTTCACTAAATTTGAAAATTACTATTTTTTACGTTCAAACATGGTTAAAAATAAAAATCTTTGATATATATGTTTTTGTCTAGACTAGGAATTTTAATTATATAACATCTATTTTTATTACAACATGAACCTTTCGGAGTTTACAAATAGCTGCTTGTAATTGTAAAAAAACATAATTAAGTACAATGTAAGGACATCTCTTGAATAAAATGTCTTTCAGCAGTTTAACATTACATATGTGTTTTACAAAATAACAAATCACGGTTGCGTGGGTCACACTGCACAAATTTGTTTGTAACTAGCTGTGCCCTACCATATCTACCCTACCCTACCTACCGTACCCTACCCTACCCTACGCTACTCTACCTACCCTACCCTACCATACCCTACCTATTTTTTTTTGTTTTTAAATTTTCCCTTTTTTCTAGCAAACAAAACAAAAAAAGAATTATCCAAATTGGCCCAGCCGTTCTCGAATTTTAGCGAGACTAACTTAAGATATTATTTGCTGTATGGCTGTGTGGTTGACTTCTATATAACATATCTAAACTAAACTAGGTTCGGATAACCCTTACTTGATAATAGATAATGTTTATTACTCAAAGTTACTGAACGTTAATCTCATTGTCAAAAACGTCAATTCATTATGTCACTTTGATGACATCTAAAGGGTTCTTAACAAGGGCACGGAATTTGAACCAAAGTTTGAATAATATAATCTCTGATTAGTGAACAAACTGCAAAATATAAATAGTAAAATTATCTTAGTTATTTTTTTTGTTGAGTTTTATGTATACTAACAACAGTAAGATCTGAAAGTATATTATATAAAATATGATACAGTTGAGCTTAACGCTTTGACTAAAGTTGACACTAAAGAAACCCTTTCAGGTCAATGTGTTGATTGATGTTGATCACAGATCTTTCAATAACATTCTGAAAAGTCATAAACTTATTTATTTACGTAGGTACATAAAACATGCGACTATTTGTGATAAATATGTTAAGAATTATCCTCGGTGTTTTGTTAATATCCACAGTACTTTGTACGAGCCAGGGTGCTAGTAAAGAAAGTAAAAGAAACTTTATCTACGATACGTGAGTAACATTTGAATTTAGATTGTTTACGTTTTTAATAAAGACTTTTATAATAAGTTTTAATTGTAATAGCTTTGTTATTGTAATCCAATCGATATGTATTTACTTAGTATAACTTTTATCTTTGTGTGAAATAGGTATTTGATAAATTTCATTAAAAGTTAAATGTATTTAGTTATTATGGGGAATCCCCAATTACCCTCGTTAAGATACCATGGAGAGGTATACCTAAGTATTAATACTATAAGTAAGTAGGTACCAGAGCTGTATTGCACAGCTAATTGTATAGAATACAGCATAAAACTATGCTTGATAAATAAAAAATAGGTATTTTAATTGGTTTTCCTCAATCTTTTGGTTTAATGAATTCCTAATGGTTCTGTAATAATTATACTATGTATGAAAAAATTGATTTTATTTTTTCATTCAAATAACTGTACCAAAGATTTGTCAAATATAGTATAGCAGCTATTCATTTGCTTTTTATATTCCCCAAAATGTTAATTATGTGTTTTAAAGAAAAAATTATATAGTTTACTTAATTTTTTCAATTCAATATTTATTTTTGAATTTAACATTGTTGTAATTAAAATGTGGTGGTAATTTAAAACTTTCTATTAGCTAGCTATCCAAGTCTAATTGAAGTCAGGAAGTTAGCAAATTTAGTCTATTCTTATGATGCAAACAATATAGGCTTGAATGTCTTATAAACAATATTAAAACCCGAAATCCTTTACAAATTTACAAAGTAATTAAACCTTTTTGAAGCAAGGATGTTGTAAATAAACAGATACCTACATGTATTTATTGATATGTTATCTATAATTTCCTGTTCACAATATTATTAAATTACAATGTGATTTAAAATTAGTACAGCACGGACATGTTTGCAATTTATAACATCTACATAAAGATTACAGTAAAACAGTTATTACAACAATTGTTTTAAGGTTCCATACACCAAAAAAAAGGAACTATTTTAGGATCACTTTGTTGTCTGTATGTCTGACCGTCAAGATTTTTTTTCTCAGGAACGTGTGGTGTTATTGTATTGAAATTAATATCAAATACGCAGGTCTACAAATCTTGATGAATTAAACTTCTATGTCAACACATTTAAAATTGCTTTTCCCCTTACATTTCTGAAAAACTGAAAACCTATTGGTCTTCCCGAGAATCTAGATCACAAAATTCGGCATGAGGCTAGGTCTAAAGTCACGAGTAAAGGAAACTGTCCGAAAATGTCAATTTGTAGTTATGTGTTTCTGTCAAGTTTTTGCAATTACAAACCATTGGAAATTTGATACATTTGGAGTTTGTTTTTGAGAAAACAACTGGCCTGTTGGTCTAGTGGTTATTGACCCTGACTGCTAAACCGAGCCGGCTGTCGTTGGTTCAATTCCCACCTAGGATAAATCTTTGCGTAATGAGCATGAACATTTTTTCTATGTGGGTGTGTAATCTAATATATAAAATTCTCGTGTCACGGTGTTCGAACTTGAACTCCTCCGAAACGGCTTGACCAATTTTGATGAAATTTTTTGTGCTTATCCGGTATCTATGAGAATCGACCAACATCTATTTTTCATCCCCCTAAATGTTAAGGGTAGTCCACCCCTAAATTTTTTTTTTTATTTTTTAGGCAAAATTTTTTGTTTTTATTTTTTTATGACACAGCATACAAAAATACATACAACCCTAAATTTTCATCCCTCTACGATCAACCCTTATATTTTATTTGTTAATTAAAAACTTTAATTTTTTTTTGGTAATTTTTTTTTTTTATTTTTTGATGACTTACAATAAAAAATAGGGTAGGTAGGGTAGGGTAGGTAGGGTAGGGTAGGTAGGGTAGGGTAGGTAGGGTAGGGTAGGTAGGGTAGGGTAGGTAGGGTAGGGTAGGTAGGGTAGGGTAGGGTAGGGTAGGTAGGGTAGGGTAGGTAGGGTAGGGTAGGTAGGGTAGGGTAGGTAGGGTAGGGTAGGTAGGGTAGGGTAGGTAGGGTAGGGTAGGGTAGGTAGGGTAGGGTAGGTAGGTAGGGTAGGTAGGTAGGGTAGGGTAGGTAGGGTAGGGTAGGTAGGGTAGGGTAGGTAGGGTAGGGTAGGGTAGGTAGGGTAGGGTAGGTAGGGTAGGGTAGGTATTTTTAATTTATAGGGCAAAACAACGTTTGCCGGGACAGCTAGTTTATCTATAATATGTATGTATTTGGAAATATATAAGTATGTTTATCAGTTGTCTCGTTGCCATATAAATAATACCTTCTCTGACAAGTTTGGGATCTGACTGTGTGTGAGTTGTCCAAAGATATTATTATTATAAATAAAATGAAAAAAAAAAAAAAAAATTACGATATTATTAAAATTAGGTGTGACGGTAAAATTTGTACGGAACCCTCCGTGCGCGAGTCAGTCACACTTGTCCTGTCCATGAAACAACTCAGCATGTTACTATTTGTAATGAATTATAATAAATATTGTAACAATTTATGACATATTGTAATTTTAAGGTAAAGTGAAAATCTTAGCTGTACTGCAATGTGTGTCTGTTGTTATGTGTGATAAATAATATGCATTTTTATTTAATTCCAGGTATGAATATGACAAAATTATTAATGTTATCGTCAATGATACTACAGAACAGATTATGGAGTTTTCAGAGGTAACAATATTTACAAAAAACTAATAAGAATAGTTAAAGCGGCACTTTAGAAATAAATATTTTGAAAAATTTAAAGTTTTTCTTATTAAAAATGGCTGGAGGCCAGTAGTGTAAAAAATCATTATTATAGGTAAACATTAATTGAAAAATTATTACGTTTTATTTTCTAAATGTATTTACACATAATCAGAAGATATAATTTTTTAAAACTAAAAAATACATTGATAAATCAAGTGTTATGAGTACATTTTAATTTTTAGAGTTCTGAGCTGCTGAATGGCTATCCTACGCGAGTCCACGTCTCCACCAACGAGACTCTGAGCCCCGATAACCCTATCTTCATTACTGCCACACAGCAAAAGAGTAAGTATGAATATAACTATGTATTACCATATAGGTACCATACTATAAGAAAAACTAACATTATTGTGTTCAAAATACCAAGTAGCACTTTTCGAAGCTCAACTTTATACAATGTATAAAGTATACAATCTATATACTTAATATATAACGCTGAAGAGTTTGTTTGTTTGTTTGTTTGAACGGGCTAATCTCAGGAACTACTGGTCCGATTTGAAAAATTCTTTCAATGTTGGATAGCCCATTTATTGAGGAAGGCTATTTACCAGTACGCTGCGACCAAAAGGAGCCGAGCATAAATGAAAATTGTTGCAAAAATGAAAAACCGCTTAAACTAAAACACGCGGACAAAGTCGCGGGGTCAGCTAGTGTATAAACGTATAAAGTATATAAGTGTAAAATGTATGAAGTTGATGGTCTGCTATAGGTCAGGGTGCTTTCTAAATGTATAATATGTATATATATATAGACAGGACCCTAATTCGCACACCCATAATATTCACTGGTAGATAAATATACCCATTTATATCAAACTAGCGGCCCGCCCCGGATTCGCACGGGTGGACATTTATTTTTTTAAATATTCTATAGCCTATGTTCATCTCGAATAATGTAGCATTCAAATGCTGAAAGTATCTTTGAAATCGGCCCAGTAGTTTTTGACTTTATTCGCTACACACATACATACAAATCTTTCCTCTTTATAATATTAGTAAAGATTTAATAATTAGTAATATTAGAAATAAAGAAAGGGCACACGATACTCTTTTACTCACTACTCAGAGTGACTCCGCGACTGAAGGCTAAAAAAATATTTAATGTATGCAATACGAAAGATTCATATAATGGTCCCGATTCTGTTAAACCCTCACTAAACTTATTTAGGCCATCGGTATCTTTTTCACTTCTACACAATTAGAAAAGGACAGACGAAAATTAGAGCTGTCAAATTTAGTTTTGACACGCAGAAACGTGTGTACTAAAACACAGTGATGTTCAAGGCGAAAACTGGTTTGACATTTATAAGTTAGTTGTCATCTGTTGCCGTCCTTTTCTCACGCCGTGTGTTAGTGAAAGATAGCGATGGTTTAATTTTGATTTAGTTAGCGTTCAAGGGAATCGGCGCCAATATGACGTTTCATTTGTAGGTGTGTCTTCATGGGAGTTGCCATTAGTAGTGCAGACGCAACGCGGCGCTCTGCTGTTCACGGCCATGGCGCGCACGCTCTGCCCGCACGACGCCGGACCCGGTTGGTACAATTTTTCAATCATTTGTCGACGACCTCCGTGTTCGAGTGGCGTACACGCCGGTTTTCAAGGAGGCGCCAGCTCTGAGGTCCGCGTTCGATCCCCGGACGGGTCAGTGTAGAAAACCACTTTTCTATATTGTCTCGGGTCTGAGTGTTTGTGGTACATTCCTTGTCTCTGAATTCCGTAACACAAGTGCTTTAGCTACTTATTTTGGTTTCAGAGCAATGTATGTGATGTTGTCAACATTTATTTTATTATTTGTCAAATCTTAAAAAAAATGTTAGGTTAGGTTAAAAAATCTTAGGTCAAACTATGGGATTTGGCTGGTCATGTCTGCCGCATGTCAAGTGAGCTGTGGGCCAGATAGACGAATCGTCGGAGACCTTGGAAGGTTGAGGACCGAACTAGATTGCCTGCCGAGAAGACAGGCCCATCCTAGTAAACGACACAAGTGTATGGAATAGAGCTCTTAACCCTATAATGGGACAATACAGACTTATTGGATTCGGTTCGATGTAAAGAACGTTAAAACGTTTAAAGAAAATTTTAGTAACTTTAAATAGTCTAGATTTTCAATAATGTGTTACGTTTATATAATATCTTTCCTGAGGAGTATTCATAATTATTTAGAAATATAACGGTTTACTCACGCACATTCTCGGGATTGCCCGACTAGTTTTAGTCCCTAACAACTGGACTTCTTTTTCGACTTTAACTTGCGACACCACCGCCACCGCGTCAGCTCATGATTAGGGACTCCTATCGAGTCTGAAACTAGTCGGGTGATCCCGAGAATGTGCGTGAGTAAACCGTTTTGTTTTAAATAATAATGTGTTACGTTAGTTTAACCCTATGTGTAATATTTTTATTTAAGATATAAAAACAGAGAACCGGCCGATGATCCACATAACCACTTCGAACACGAAAAACGTGTCGGTCGACATCAAACTGCGGAGGGTCTCAGACTTTTACGTCGACGTTAACAAGGTGAGATGTGATGTGATGTCGACATCACACAAGCCACAACATTACACATGACTTTACATATCAAACATGACACGTCACTCATCACCTTGCGCTCATTACATATCACATTTCACACATGACATCACAAATCACACATGGTGCACATTACATCACACATTTCAAACATGACATCACATATCACACATGACATCACATTTCACACATGACATCACATATCACACATGACATCACATATCAAACATGACATCACACATGGCACACATGATATCACACATGGTGCACATCACATATCTCATTTCACACATGAAATCACATTTCACACATGAAATCACATATAACACATGACGTCACATTTCACATATGACATATCACATACTACACATGACATCACATGTCGCACATTACACATCACATAACATCACATATCACACATGACATCACATTTCACACATGACATCACATTACATCACACGTAGTGCATATTACATATCACACATGACATCACATTTCACACATAACATCACATATCACACATGACATCACACATGGTGCACATTACATATCACACATGACATCACACGTCGCACATTACATATCACATTTCACACATGACATTACATTTCACATATGACATACATATCACATACTACACATGACATCACATGTCGCACATTACACATTACATAACACACATGACATCACATATCACACATGACATCACATTTCACACATGACATCACATATCACACATGACATCACATTTCACATATGACATCACAAATCACACATGACATCACATATCACACATGACATCACATATCACACATGGCACACATTACATCACACGTGGTGCACATTACATACCACACATGATATCACATTTCACATATGACATCACATATCACATGTGACATATCACATATTACACATGACATCACATATCACACATGACTTCACATATCACACATGATATCACATATCACATATGACATCACATATCATACATGTCACACATTACATATCACACATGACATAACATTTCACACATGACATCACATATCACACATGACATCACATATCACACATGGCACACATTACATCACACGTGGTGCAGATTACATATCACACATGATATCACATTTCACATGTGACATATCACATATTACACATGACATCACATATCACACATGATATCACATTTCACACATTACATCACATATCACACATGACATCACACATGGTGCACATTATATATCACACATGACATCACACATGTCGCACATTACATATCACATTTCACACATGACATCACATATCACACATGGCGCACATTACATATCACATTTCACACATGACATTACATTTCACACATGATATCACATTTCACATATGACATCACATATCACACATGACATCACATTTCACATATGACATCACATATCACACATGACATCACATTTCACACATGATATCACATTTCACATATGACATCACATATCACACATGACATCACATTACATCACACGTGGTGCACATTACATATCACACATGACATCACATTTCACATATGACATCACAAATCACACATGACATCACATATCACACATGACATCACATATCACACATGGCACACATTACATCACACGTGGTGCACATTACATACCACACATGATATCACATTTCACATATGACATCACATATCACATGTGACATATCACATATTACACATGACATCACATATCACACATGACTTCACATATCACACATGATATCACATATCACATATGACATCACATATCATACATGTCACACATTACATATCACACATGACATAACATTTCACACATGACATCACATATCACACATGACATCACATATCACACATGACATCACACGTGGTGCAGATTACATATCACACATGATATCACATTTCACATGTGACATATCACATATTACACATGACATCACATATCACACATGATATCACATATCACACATGACATCACACATGGTGCACATTACAAATCACACATGACATCACACATGTCGCACATTACATATCACATTTCACACATGACATTACATATCACACATGGCGCACATTACATATCACATTTCACACATGACATCACATTTCACATATGATATCACATTTCACATATGAAATCACATATCACACATGACATCACATTTCACATATGACATCACATATCACACATGACATCACATTTCACACATGATATCACATTTCACATATGACATCACATATCACACATGACATCACATTACATCACACGTGGTGCACATTACATATCACACATGATATAACATTTCACATGACATCACATATCACGTGACATATCACATATTACACATGACATCACATATCACACATGACTTCACATATCACACATGACATCACATATCACAAATGGCACACATTACATCACACGTGGTGCACATTACATATCACACATGATTTGACATTTCACATATGACATCACATATAACACATGACATCACATTCCACACATGACATCAAATTTCACACATGACATCACATATCACACACGACATCACATAGCACATATGACATCACATATCACACATGTCGCACATTACATATCACACATGACATCACATTTCCCACATGACATCACATATCACACATGACATCACATGTCACACATGACATCACATATCACACATGGCACACATTACATCACACGTGGTGCAGATTACATATCACACATGATATCACATTTCACATGTGACATATCACATATTACACATGACATCACATATCACACATGATATCACATTTCACACATTACATCACATATCACACATGACATCACATATCACACATGGCGCACATTACATATCACATTTCACACATGACATCACATTTCACATATGACATCACATATTACACATGACATCACATATCACACATGACATCACATTCCACACATGACATCATATATCACATCACACATGGCGCACATTACATATCACATATCACACATGACTTCACATTTCTCACATGACATCACATTTCACATATGACATCACATATCACACATGACATCACATATCACACATGACATCACATATCACACATGGCGCACATTACATATCACACATGACATCACATTTCACACATGACATCACATATCACACATGACATCACATATCACACACGACATCACATAGCACATATGACATCACATATCACACATGTCGCACATTACATATCACACATGACATCACATTTCCCACATGACATCACATATCACACATGACATCACATGTCACACATGACATCACATATCACACATGGCACACATTACATCACACGTGGTGCAGATTACATATCACACATGATATCACATTTCACATGTGACATATCACATATTACACATGACATCACATATCACACATGATATCACATTTCACACATTACATCACATATCACACATGACATCACATATCACACATGGCGCACATTACATATCACATTTCACACATGACATCACATATTACACATGACATCACATATCACACATGACATCACATTCCACACATGACATCACATATCACATCACACATGGCGCACATTACATATCACATATCACACATGACATCACATTTCTCACATGACATCACATTTCACATATGACATCACATATCACACATGACATCACATATCACACATGACATCACATATCACACATGGCGCACATTACATATCACACATGACATCACATTTCACACATGACATCACATATCACACATGACATCACATATCACACACGACATCACATAGCACATATGACATCACATATCACACATGTCGCACATTACATATCACACATGACATCACATTTCCCACATGACATCACATATCACACATGACATCACATGTCACACATGACATCACATATCACACATGACATCACATATCACACATGGCACACATTACATCACACGTGGTGCAGATTACATATCACACATGATATCACATTTCACATGTGACATATCACATATTACACATGACATCACATATCACACATGATATCACATTTCACACATTACATCACATATCACACATGACATCACATATCACACATGGCGCACATTACATATCACATTTCACACATGACATCACATTTCACATATGACATCACATATTACACATGACATCACATATCACACATGACATCACATTCCACACATGACATCACATATCACATCACACATGGCGCACATTACATATCACATATCACACATGACATCACATTTCTCACATGACATCACATTTCACATATGACATCACATATCACACATGACATCACATATCACACATGACATCACATATCACACATGGCGCACATTACATATCACACATGACATCACATTTCACACATGACATCACATATCACACATGACATCACATATCACACATGACATCACATATCACACATGACATCACATATCACACATGGCACACATTACATCACACGTGGTGCAGATTACATATCACACATGACATCACATATCACACATGACATCACATATCACACATGGCACACATTACATCACACGTGGTGCAGATTACATATCACACATGATATCACATTTCACATGTGACATATCACATATTACACATGACATCACATATCACACATGATATCACATTTCACACATTACATCACATATCACACATGACATCACATATCACACATGGCGCACATTACATATCACATTTCACACATGACATCACATTTCACACATGACATCACATATCACACATGACATCACATTTCACACATGATATCACATTTCACATATGACATCACATATCACACATGACATCACATTTCACATATGACATCACATATCACACATGACAACACATTTCACACATGATATCACATTTCACATATGACATCACATTACATCACACGTAGTGCATATTACATATCACACATGACATCACATTTCACACATAACATCACATATCACACATGATATCACATTTCACACATTACATCACATATCACACATGACATCACATATCACACATGATATCACATTTCACATATGACATCACATATCACACATGACATCACATTTCACATATGACATCACATATCACACATGACAACACATTTCACACATGATATCACATTTCACATATGAATCCACATATCACACATGACATCACATTACATCACACGTGGTGCACATTACATATCACACATGATATAACATTTCACATATGACATCACATATCACATGTGACATATCACATATTACACAAGACATCACATATCACACATGACTTCACATATCACACAGGACATCACATATCACACAGGACATCACATATCACAAATGGCACACATTACATCACACGTGGTGCATATTACATATCACATATCACACATGACATCACATTTCTCACATGACATCACATTTCACATATGACATCACATATCACACATGACATCACATATCACACATGACATCACATATCACACACGACATCACATAGCACACATGACATCACATATCACATCACACATGGCGCACATTACATATCACATATCACACATGACATCACATTTCTCACATGACATCACATTTCACATATGACAGATGACATCACATATCACACATGACATCACATATCACACATGGCGCACATTACATATCACACATGACATCACATTTCACACATGACATCACATATCACACATGACATCACATATCACACATGACATCACATATCACACATGACATCACATATCACACATGACATCACATATTACACATGGCACACATTACATCACACGTGGTGCAGATAACATATCACACATGATATCACATTTCACATGTGACATATCACATATTACACATGACATCACATATCACACATGATATCACATTTCACACATTACATCACATATCACACATGACATCACATATCACACATGGCGCACATTACATATCACATTTCACACATGACATCACATTTCACATATGACATCACATATTACACATGACATCACATATCACACATGACATCACATTTCACACATGATATTACATTTCACATATGACATCACATATCACACATGACATCACATTTCACATATGACATCACATTTCACACATTACATCACATATCACACATGACATCACATATCACACATGGCGCACATTACATATCACATTTCACACATGACATCACATTTCACATATGACATCACATATTACACATGACATCACATATCACACATGACATCACATTTCACACATGATATTACATTTCACATATGACATCACATATCACACATGACATCACATTTCACATATGACATCACATATCACACATGCCAACACATTTCACACATGATATCACATTTCACATATGACATAACATATCACACATGACATCACATTACATCACACGTGGTGCACATTACATATCACAAATCTTATAAAACACGACATCACACATGGCACATGACAGCATACGTCACACACGACACAACATTTCGTATCACACGTCATACGTGACACTTTACATAACATCACACATGATACATAACATTTGTATATCATACACATCCATTTTGATTATTATCGTCTGATCTCCAGGAGGTGGCATTAAACGTGACCCCGAGCACTCCGAAGTACTACTTCTTCTCGTTCGACCAGAATCCGTGGAATGTCACCAGCTTGGAGAACGACGACGGGATAAGGCCTAGGTGAGGACGTCATTCTAAACAGAATGCAAACAGTTTTTTAAAAACAGTTACCGCTCAAAGTAGTTTAATTCTTGTGTCGCGAGGGGTTTTACAAACATTCAAATCACATGCACGAAGAACACAGACTTAGAACAAGCATTTGTGTTTCTTTCTGTTACGGTTTCACGGCTAAACCGCTGAACCGATTTTCATGAAACTTGATGCGGGGTAAGATTGGATGCTAAGGCAGGAAATAGGCTACTTTTTGCCGTGATAACCGACATCCACGTGGGCGAAGCCGTGGCTAAAAGCTAGTTAGTAATAATATTCCAATTGCAAGCTAGCGAGGAGTATTTCCTAGTCTCTTTTTATAACAGAATACTAGTATAATAAGAGACTTTCGTGAGGAGTATTCATAAATATTTAGAACGAAACGGTTTACTCACGCATATTCTCGAGAGTTCGACTCGCGGCACCACCGCCGCCGCGTCAGCGCATGATTAGGGACTCCTATTGAGTCTAAAACTAGTCGGGCGATCCCGAGAATATACGTGAGTAAACCGTTTTGTTCTAAATAATTATCAGAATAATAATAATGTGTTTTGTCTCTTACAGATTTAACTATACGGTACCCAAGAGCGTGATTTTGATGATAGATTCCGACAGCGACGTGTGCGCCACCGTCTCCATACAGAGCAATGCGGTGAGTTACGATAGGAATGGGAACCATGATATGATGTTGCATGATATGACTTAACCATAGAGTCAACATAGACAACCAGAGAGCGTAAGCATCACTAGTAACCCCTCATGTCAAGCGTAAGCACATTTTTAGCTAAATTTACCACTCTCGTTCTGATTTATGTGATTTTCCGTGCGACGACAGACGTTTATGCGAAAAAATCAACGATTCCGATATTATTAGGGTAATATTAGGTTTTGAGACAGTTTTAATTAAACGGTGCGCTCTGTTATGAAACAAATTTTAGGATATTACATGTTCATATTAGGGCCAACAGTTCATACTCGCGCGTTATATGCGCACTCTATAGTTTACTTATTTATTCCTCTAAAGGACTTGACACGGTATGACATTATATGACGTCACATGATATGACCTGACTTAATATGACGTCACATGATATGACGTGACTTAATACGACGTCACATGATATGACCTGATATGATGTGACCTGCTAAAATGGTATGTGATGTGTTACAAACCAATGAGTGTATTCAGGTTAATCCTGGTGAGACTGGAAGCCGACCCCAACACAGCTTGGGAACAGGCTGTTTAGAAGATTAACGGTAATATATAATTCAGTTTATTGTTGTAGTGTCCCGTGTTCGACAACGAGAAGGAGGTGCTGTATAAGGGCTATCATCTCACTATGATGAGTAAGGGAGGGATCACACTGACGGTGAGGCTCGTATGAACGTTCACAGACACACCTACTCTCTTTGATACACACACGAACACGTAAAATCCTTAAAAGCGTCTGAAGCATTACCTTCTGGGGTCAGTTTTTTTATTTTTTTTTTATTTTTTATTTTTTTTAAAAACAACTCCCGCACTAAGGAATTTAATCCTTGTGTCGCGGGGGGTTTCACAAACATTCAAATCACATGCACAAAGAACACCCAGACTTGAAACAAGCATTTGTGGGTCACACATATGCTTGTCCCATGCGGGGATCGAACCCGCGGCACGTCGCGCACAGAGGTAATTGGCGTGGTGACCTATACCACTCGGCTACCCGTGCAGTCAAAATGTGTGTAATTAACCCATGCTGTCCCACTGCTGGGCTAATTCCTCCCCCAAGACCTATAGTTCTCTATCTCGTAAATATTACATTTTTGGAAAATAATTTTGAGTTGCGTATGACAAGTTTGGCATGAACTAAAACGTGGGTGGCCATGATTGAGCATCGTGTGACGTCAGATCCTGAATGTTCCACTTAAAATACACGCAAGAGTTAGCGTCGATTTAGCTCTGTGTGATCCGACGCCACAATGACGTCACTCAAATCACAGTTGCCAATTTCACGTGAACATCTGTTTCAGCGGGTATTTAAAATCAATGGAATAAAAATGCATTTTCATAAAAAAAAATTGTTAAGGCGATGCACAAATTTTTTCTCTATTTTCATATCGTTTTTACTTAGCAAATATAAAAGTTATTGACTTGGAATTTGGTCAAAATGATCAAAATACAGAGAACGGAAATTTCGCGTGACGTCACACCTTGCTAAAATTTTTACCACGGCGAATATAAGCCCTAACTACGAAACTTTAAAGCGCTGTATCTTTGTAATTTTTTATTGTTTTGATATAAATATAAATACGTGTCTAATATTTTTTTATCATGTAACTAACGGACTAATTATATTTTTACTTTTTATACCCAGTCAACATGCCTATTGTGTTTTCCCTAGCAATCGATGTTCCCGACGGGGTTCTACATAGTGTTCATAGTGAACGAGAACGACGCGGCGTGCACGGGCGCCTCGCACGCAGCGCCGCTGTGGCCCGACGACAGGAATAAGAACTTCACGTGAGTCTCGCCTTACACTGCTGGAGGAGCTGGAGTGTGTCTCACGCCCAACTTGGTACAGCTCACACGTATGGCTTAGATGGCCAGCCGAGCCTGGTAACTAGACAACTGATAAAATTGTCATATATTTCTATATGTCTACATATTATACACTAGCTTTTACCCGCAACTTCGTCCGCACAGAATTCGAAAATGGTTTTTGAAATTCCAACTTTAAAGAGTATTGCATTGCACCAAGGTTTAATGCGAGTTCAACGTTTTTTTGAATAAAATCGAATTGAGTTTTCAAACATGTGTCAAAATAATATGTAATTTAAATCAAAGGCACTAAGGAGTATTCATATCAACTTCAATGCAAATCACCCCCAACATAACTTTTTACCCTTTTTTAACCCCGTTAGGCTATGAGTTTCAATAAAATCGAAACACATCTTTAATCATTTCTGTTAAAGAATGTTTATCCAAAATTTGAAGTAAATTGGACCAAGGAATCACGTTGTCCCATACAAACTTTGCTCCCGTTTTTCACTTCTTTAGGGGTAGAATTTCGAAAAATCCTCTTATGAGATGCCTACGTCATACAAAGAACTCGCCCTCCAAGTTTTAGGTCTCTACGATCAGCGGTTTAGGGTGTGCGTTGATTCGTCAGTCAGTCATTCAGGACAAAGTATTTTATATATAGAGATAAATACGGGAATTTTTAAATGATAAACGGCAATAAAATCCGTTTTATTTGAATGTACAACATTTGCGAAAATCAATGTTTTTATTAGTTCCTGTGTCAATAGTAGTGTAACACAGCGAGTGGTCGTGCGGCAGGTTCCGCGTGGTGGCCACCATCTCGTACGGCGAGTACGTGGCGGGCGCGCTGGTGGCGCTGGCGCTGGTGGCGGCCGTGGCGCTGCTCGTGGTGCTGGCGCTGCTCGCCTGCACCTGCCGCTGCACTGGTAATACCTGCATATATAGTACATAACTAACTAAAAATTGATATAATTTCTTAGGTCAGTCTGACCCAGAATGACCCAATAATTTTTGGGTCAGTTGGCTATTTGACAGGTGTAACAAAAAAACATGAACTATGTTTTATATGCTAGATTATAGTTCTTTCCAGTCGACAGCGATGTGGACGAATTTTTTTAATGCTATATTTTATATTAAAGGTTTTTATTAGATTAGCGGGTGCCATGATTGAGCCACTTTCCAAAATATCTGTAAAAGTGCAATTCAAAATACCCGCAAAAATAATTAATTAGAGCGTCTATTAACTTTGTGTGTGATTCGACGTCACAATCAGCAAATGACACGTGACCGACTGTTTTGGCGCATTTTTAAACCAACGGATTCAAAAATTACTTTTCTCTATTAAATAAGGAAATAAAAAAAAAGGAATTTGGACATATACACAATACAATACATTCAAAAAAGTAACGTTCACGAAATCCTACTACCACTAGGCTCTGACGACCGCGAAGGACATACACGTTATATTTTGAATGATACACGCACAAACACACACTCAAACACAAGCACACACACACGCACACGCACATACACACACGCTGTTTTAGAATTGATCTTTAAGTTGTTATTATAGTTCACCACTTTTACAATTTTATAATTTATTATTAAAGAGCGGGTCCTCCTAGCACAGGTATTGCTTTTACCTAAAAGGAGGTTCCTATGTAAAGTTGAACATGTTCCTGTAATAAAACATTTTTTTATGATATACACAGAAACAGTGACGATCGAAGAAGAGGAGCCGATAGCGCAGGCCTCCACGTCGGGCGCCTCCGCCCCCAGCCGGGAGGGGCCGGACGGGCCCCACAGCGACGCTGAGGCGGATGGTCAGTACACTCACAGCTTCACTCCTTCATAGTTACTAACTTTTATTTAAATCGGCCTCGGGTGGTACCTTCGTTGTCTCTGATACCATAACACCAGTGCTTTAGCTACTTACTTTGGGTTCAGAGCAATGTATGTGATGTTGTCCACATCTATCTGCGTAGCCTTTTTATTTGGATTCAGCTGGGTACCGTATTTTACAGAGCGACTGCCTATCTGGCCTCCACAACCCATTGTACTGGGTAACACAGTATCTCAAAGTAAAACTGGCTAGTTACTGTCAGAATTGTAATGACTTAACAACTGTCAAAGATCAACGTATGACAGTCGGGACCAACGGCTTAACGTGCTTTCCAAGGCACGAAGGAGTCTCGGTATGTTTACAAATGGTCACCCATCCACGGACCAACCGCGGCGAGTGCGGCTTAACCTGTACGGCTTACTTGTAGCCACGAGCTCCTCTCCTGTTGTCCACATCTAACTTTTATATATTATTATTTAATAAAAATTAGAGTTTGTATCTAATAATGACATTTAAGCACTGTCTGCAATCACAGCATTTTGTAATGTGTAATGCGTTTGTCAGATGAGCAATGGTCGCGCTCGCACCCGCTGACCGTGCAGAAGCTAACACGAGCGCCACCAGAGACCTTCACCAGGAGATCTGACAGGTATCATCATTGATTACACTGTTACACATCACCATCATCATCAGTCGAAAGACGTCCGCTACTGAACATAGGCCCACCAAGGATCTACACAACTCACGATCCTGCACCGTCCATCATTACACATACATGTAAAAAATGTATGAAGAAAAATTATAAAAAAACAAAATCAATAAAAATAAATGTCTATCTTGAGATATCGCAAAACGACTTTTTGTAATCGACCCACAATTGCGGGAAATATCGCGTAACAAACACTAAAACATACCGTCGAATTGAGATCTTCCTCCTTTTAAAGTCGGTTCAGTAAGAGAATATTTTTTTGATTGGTAGTTCTCAGGTTTTTGAGTACATTTTAGTTTTCATTCTTTGAAGTTCTATTTCTTTTTATACCTTCTGAGATTCCTATCTCTTGTAATCCTTTCTTTAGTATGACATACTTGGCTATCTCTTCTTTCTTTCTTTGGATAACCAAGATACTATTTTTCAGGTACTTCTGGGGCGCCCTCACGGTGGCCGTGGTGTACGCTCTGCCCGTCGTCCAGCTTCTGTTCACATACCAACGGGTAAGTCATTCACATCATCAGTTTTATTCGTTCACTTCATTTAGTCATTCATTTTGTTCATTCATTCAATTATTCCTTCATTTCGTGTATTCACCTCCTTCATTCACTTCATTCATGCACATAATCAATTCACTTCATTTAGTAATTCATTCACTTCATTTCGTTCATTCATTTAATCAAATCATTCATTTACTTCATATATTCATTAATTTAGTATATTCATGTATTCAATTCATTAATTCACTTCCTTTAGTCATTCATTTCACTTCATTCACTTATGGCCCTGTTGGTCCCCAGATGGTGTTCCAGACTGGGGACCAGGACCTGTGCTACTATAACTTCCTGTGCGCGCACCCGCTGGGCTTCCTGTCGGACTTCAACCACGTGTTCTCCAACGTGGGCTACGTGCTGCTGGGCGCCGTGTTCCTGGGCCAGGTCCGCCACCGCCAGCTCAAGAGCAGGGGCATGCCGCAGGTCAGTGCGAGATAGAGAAAGAGATCCTCTCGAAACTTAAAAAAAATTAGGGAAAGAAACAGCAAGTAAATAAAAAAAGTAAAATAAACCATGACCGATGAAATTTTGCAAATTTGTAATGCAAAATTGCATCTCGGACAGATGTAAAGTATTAGTATACACACACACAGACAGTAGGTTAAGTAAAAGCCTGTAAAAAAAAAGTAAGTATAATATTAATTTCCGCACATGACCGTGGCCCTCCCAGGATATGGGCGTCCCGCAGCACTACGGGCTGCTGTACTCCATGGGGCTCGGCCTCGTCATGGAGGGCCTGCTGTCCGCCTGCTACCACCTCTGCCCCAACAAGATGAACTTCCAGTTTGGTATGTATACATGCCATTCCCTAAATAATAATAACCAAGATCCGGACCTCCCTTGCTGTTTTTGCCTTATTAAGATTGTTAGCAACGTACTAAGTCGAGGTCCAAATTCCACAGGGAACCCTTAGTGAACGTTGCTGACGTAGTTAGTTTTTCTATTGCTCTGGCTGGAGGCCCTTAAGCTTCTCGCCAAAAGTCCGGTGAAGCAGTTAAAGTCTGCGACTATATTATATACCAATGGGGAAGATGCCTATTTTGTTTTAAAATTCTTCATTTTATTAAAAATATATATTAGACATTAAAAAATATAGACTTTGACTATTTATACCCAGTCATCCAGCTCATAACAAGGTAGACAGTGTGGAGGTAATCAAAGCTAATTTGCGTGGTGACCCATACCACTCGGCTATCCGTGCAATGGAAAGTTTAGGTCCAGAATTAATCGAGCACTTAAGATAGCGTCGCGTTTGTGCAGTTCTATTATTTTAATCTATTTTTTTTCTGATTAGATTCTTCTTTCATGTACGTGATTGCGGTGCTGGTGATGATCAAGCTGTACCAGAACCGGCACTCGGACATCATCCCGAGCGCGCACACTACCTTCATGATCATCGCCTTCATCATGACGCTGGGTGAGGTGTCCTACAGTTATGGCATCTAATCCTACTGTTATGTTTTAAGGGCAGTATCCTGCAGCGTGCTTTACTTTAATAATGTACTGTATGTCTTATTCCATTTAGCTGGCCTGTTGGTCTAGTGGTTAGTGACCCTGACTGCTGAATCGGAGGTCGTGGGTTCGATTCCCACCCAGGACAAATCTTTGTGCGATGAGCATGATCATTTGTTCTGTGTCTGGGTGTAATTTATCTATAATATGTATGTATTTAGAAATATATAAGTAAGTTTAACAGATGTCTGGTTGCCATAGTACAGGCTCTGCCTAGTTTGGGATCACATGGCCGTGTGTGAGTTGTCCCAAGATATAAAAAAAAAATGACATTTACAGACACATACTCCATGCGATATTATGAAATAAACTTTATTATATAATAGTTAACTATACTAAATGAAAGAAATTCCAGATCTTTAAATAGAGAAAAAGAACATAACTCTTAAAATGGTTCACATTAAATTTACTTTTTACATTGTTTTTTACACATTGGCATTGTATTGGAATTTAAATTAATTGAGGACTAAGGGTACGTTTGTTCGGCATCTTGTACCCCAGCGTGCCTCATTATGTCATTGTCCTACACTTATGACCTATTTATTATCCTACACGAGTGACGGAATCCTACTGTCATGTTACACCAGGTCTGTTCGGCATCCTGTATCCCAGCGTGCCTCATTATGTCATTGCTGTAGGAGTCATTGTCCTACACTTATGACCTATTTATTATCCTACACGAGTGACGGAATCCTACTGTCATGTTACACCAGGTCTGTTCGGCATCCTGTATCCCAGCGTGCCTCATTATGTCATTGCTGTAGGAGTCATTGTCCTACACTTATGACCTATTTATTATCCTACACGAGTGACGGAATCCTACTGTCATGTTAAACCAGGTCTGTTCGGCATCCTGTATCCCAGCGTGCCGTTCTCGGTGCTGTTCACAATCCTGCACATGCTCACGTGCTTCGTGCTCACGCTCAAGATATATTACGCGGGCAACTTTAGATTAGGTGAGCATATCATTATTATTATTGGTTTAATGAGTGACGACTTGCCTTTAATTTATAGAAACAGCAACGATTATCGACTAAAATTAGACCAATGAGTTAGTGTGGCCAACTACTGGGCGCAATAAACTTCAATACAGATGTATCAACGACTCGAAAAGAAGAAGTGGTATTCTAGCAGTTGAATCACCGGTTTTGTGTGCACAAGATTACAGGTTCGAACTTCGACTGGTACCAATGTTACTTCTTCAAAGTTACATAAACTTTCTCAATTATTTTAAGACATTAATGACCACTGACAATCACGCAAGGAATACATCTTGAGGATACCTAGATTACAGAAATTGGAATTTGAAATCGCCAACCTGCATGTGAGCAAGCGTGGTTACCGATTCTTTAGCTTTGTATGTATGAGAATAAGCCTTCCCATCAGTAAGTCCATAACAAAGTGATGTCTGATCTTGTCTGATCCCCTAGACAGGTGGCATTTCGACAAGCGTTAACGATGACAGATATCGCTAAAATGACATTAAATGTATGAAAATGAAATTACGTTTCGATAAGTCACGTGACTTGGACTTGTCACTTCCATGCATTTGGACGATTCGATCAGCGTTATCGCTTGTCGAAATGTCATTTGTGTAGGGGGGTTGGCCGTTACTCTGCCGCCCATCAAGTGACCTCAGAGAAGACAGCAGCATTGACCAAAGCTGCTGTGCGCAGCGAGGATCAGGGAGACCCCTTTACAGACTTCCCAGGGATGTGCTCTAAAAGGCATTGCACGGAGGGCTTCTGGATTGTTCTTAAAGGGGTAACAGAAGCTTCTCTTTATGTGCTGATGGTGACCAACGGGGTGGTTTTAATGAGGTAAAAGTCCCACACTCGCCGGTCTTATAAATCCCCATAAGGCCGGGTGCCTTGATGAAGCTTTCCCCCAGCTCGTGATGAAGGTTTACCCGCAAATAAAAAAAAAAGTGGGGCTGGCCGTTGGCCAGCAGTGGGTGTGTAACACGCGTGTCCCGCAGAGTGGTCGGCGGCCAGCCGCGGCGTGCGCGCCCTCCGCGCGGGCGGGCGCAGCGCGCTGCGGCCGGCGCACCGCGCGCGCGCCGCGCTGCTGGCGCTCGCCAACCTCGCCAACTGGGCCTTCGCTATATACAGGTATTAAACATGACACACTCTGAGAACTTCTAACCATTTTCCTGCCTTTCAGCCTGCTAATAAAACCTTCCCTCGATGCTCATTGCGGTTCATCAGATCTTCATTTAAAGGATTTTCGAGAAAACATTATCATTATAAACACTAAACGACAGCCTAGATCAGAACATTCGGGAAGACTCAACGAAATTGGTTAGGCACAACCCTAACCAGCGAGAGATGGAAGGAGGATAGAGAGACCTTTGCCCTGCAGTTGGACAAATAGTTAAAACAAATGCTCAGCGACGGTGTAGGTTTAGATCAGTAAATAGATTAACAACGCCTTTAAACTTTAGCAACCCATATCAAAAACTATCAAACAA
The DNA here is from genome assembly GCA_932294365.1 of Diachrysia chrysitis. Classification (NCBI taxonomy): domain Eukaryota; kingdom Metazoa; phylum Arthropoda; class Insecta; order Lepidoptera; family Noctuidae; genus Diachrysia; species Diachrysia chrysitis. The sequence goes on from OW028670.1 coordinate 7,213,858, forward strand.
TCTTTGTTTCTTATCTGACCCTATATAATTATTCTGAATAATTATGTTGAGGTCTCAGAGAATCGTTTCCTTGGAATACACTAGGCTTAAGTGTCTTGTTGTATAATGTTACTTCGCAATAAATATGCGAAACATGTACACGCGTTTTAGGAAATACAACTGTAATTTTTACGTATGAAGTATACTTTGCGCTACAACTTCATATTTTTATGAATTTTTCAACAATACGTACCTACTAATCAGTCTAAAATGAACTTTACTTACACTTGCATAGAGTTCATGTTTGTTTAAATGGAAATAACATCACTAAGCACAAGAAGTATGTATGTAATGTATGCAATGATGGACATGTGTGGCGAGTGAGTCCCGTTTAAAAAATATTAAACTTGTATACCACCACCTACTATACTCCTTCATCCATCCCCAGCGCCTACGAGCACAACAAGGACTTCGCCCGTCAGCTGCTGGCCATACTGATGGGCAACGCGATCCTCTACACCTTGTTCTACGTGACCATGAAGCTGGTGCACCGCGAGAAGCTCGCGCCGCACACGTGGCTGCTGGCGCTGCTGGCGCACGTCGCCTGGTTCACCGCCCTGAGGCTGTTCCTGGACTCCAAGACCAAGTGGTCGGTGAGTGTCTCTACAGGACTTCCAGAATGTTCTACCTGGCCATGAAGCTGGAGCAACGCTGAAGAGACTCGCGTTTGAAAGAAATATTTCTGCACTAGCTGTTACCCGCGGCTCTGCCCACGTAGGTGTCGGATATCGCGGTAAAAAGTAGCCCATGCCCTTCCTCGGGATCCAAGCTTACCCCGTACCAAGTTTCATCCAAATCGGTATAACAGTTTAGTCGTGAAAGGCAGAAAGACAGACAGACAAACAGACACAGTTACTTTCGCATTTTATAATATTAGTATGGATATATTTATATGAATGTCCTCTACACCATACATTTTTATTTAATTAGCTATCTGATCGAGAAATATTTCGGGGTCATCCAATTAGTTGCGGACTTGAACAAGAATCCGTAGCCAAGAGCTACGCAGCAAGCTACGGTAACGTCTACGTTAATTTGAATAGCTACATCGAATCTCCCTAACTCCCTATTCCTAATCCCTTCGGGTTGGACTCCGAGACTAGTTGGGTGATCCCGATGAAAGGCGCATAAGTTAATAATTTACATACAGTACCCGGCGATAAATATTGCCCACCGCCCTTTGGAAAGAGACAATTGAAATTAATATCCATTTTATTTTTATTTTTAATTTGGATAGCGAGAGACGTAATGAAATATTGACTATAGTAGTGCGGTGACACGTTTTGTTATGATTTTTAGTGTCTGATGACTGATGAATTAAACGCGAAAAATTGGGTAACAATTAATTAATTTTGAGCTGAAATTTTGAAAACTGTCTCTACACCAGAGTTACTTCTCGCCTCTTTTGGATTGTTATGACCTTTCGGTAACACCCTGTATCATACATTTTAAGCAAAATGCGACCGTACTCTATTGCACCTACGTGACGTCATCATCTAACGTCACACAGGTAGGGTGTGACAACGCTCTACAAAGCCGAAATTAGCGTCTCTTTCCGAAGACCGATGTGCGTTATTTAACGCCGGGTACAGTAGGTACGATGGTACTAAGCCACCGTGGTCCGCAGCAAACCCCGGCGCAGTCGCGGCAGCACAACGCGGCGTGCTCGTCGCTGCAGCTGTTCGACAGCCACGACGCGTGGCACGTGGCCTCCGCCGCCGCGCTCTTCCTCTCCTTCAACATGCTGCTCACCGTCGACGACGCCGCGGCCCACACGCCCCGCCACAGCCTGCACACCTTCTGAGCCGGCACGGTTACCACACGCGACGTCACCATACCTGCTGCAGTATACTCTCTTCTTCAGCAAGCTGCTCACCGGCAATGATATGGCGGCCCATACGCCACGCTACTTCCTGCATACCGTCTAAAGGCTTAGGACATATTGTGGGAAATGTGAAGGTTAGGGTTAGATTCGACATGAAAAGTAAAATCTAATTAATCCATCAGTTAGATAATAAAAAAATATTAAACACGTATTTTTGCTTTTTCTAAATATATAAACTCTAAGTAGACAAAGTGAATCAAACTACACTAGTGGTGGCTGATGACATCATACTCGCATACAAAATGCACGAAACTCAATTTCGTTTGTAAAATGTATAGTTGTGTGTTTCACTGCGTAAAAGAAGAAAAAATACGTGTCTTAGTTTTTTAAAAAAAATTATGTTTTAGACATTGCAATGTATAGCAAACGATACTTGTATGTAAGTGGTATAGAACATCTTTTTTTAAGTAATTCAAACGCGTCCCGCTTTTCGAAGCGTGGTTCAGTTATATGTCTTATGAAATGTTAAAATTGTTTTAGCTTTCTTTTGGCTCTTTATTCAGGTCCTTAAGCCAAGTGACATTTCTAAAACTGCTTAAATCGCTCAAATGTATGGAAGTGACAAGTCCAAGTCACGTGACCTGTCGAAACGAAATGTCATTTCCATACATTTAATGTAATTGAAGCGATTTCTATCATCGTTAACGCTTGTAGATATGCCACTTGGCAAAAGGGACAGTTTCTACAACGAAAAAACGATTATTTTTTCTTAATAATGTGTTGTTTAAGGCTAATGATCAAATAGTTGTTTTTACGTGTGATGGTGTGGTTATGTAATTTAAAAGTATTAGTTTTTTCATAGTTTTCTTAAAGTATACTCTGTTTTTTTTTAATGATGGTCGTTATTATATCATCTTTGGTGCTTATTTATATACTAAGAAAGTTATTAAAATGTGTGTTTAGAATGGTGCAACGATCTCTATCGGACATTATTATTAACAAATCTATCGACAGCTTTTCCTACTAGAGATAAAATATGGATTTAAAGCTACGGTTTCATCAATAACGGTGCCTGCTTTGGGTGGCTGATTTATGACAGCCGCAAAAAGACAGCCATTTTTACTGGCCTGTTGTTAGGGTCGTGGGTTTGATTCCCGCCCAGGACACATTTTTGTGTGATAAGCATGATGATTTGTTCGGTGTCTATGTGTAATTTATCTGTCAATTGCTTTTGCAAGATACATAATACGGTAGATTTGCGCAATTATCTGGTACCTAGATTAGCCTTTCAAAAACCGACGAGTATGTTTAATGATCAATGCTAAACCCGACTGCTAAAGAAGGGTTATGTTTTTCCTTTTGCAATAAATTGCTTAATCTTATAAAAGGTATATTGTAGAACAGTAATATTTATATAATTAAACCTATTTAATATTTGTAGATAGATGTGTGTTTACACGCGCTGTAGTTAAAAAGGAGGCTGTGATTTCGTAACGATTTTCCCTGTCTCTCTCTTCACTATGCTGTCTCTTATCCTTGACTAATAATTCTTAACAGTACTATATTTTAACATTTCCTCTTCTCTACTAATTGTAAATATCGTGGGTGCAATCTTTTTCATATAAACTCTCAGACAAATACAGACAGAGATCTAGTTGTCATTGCCAATGAAATAAGAACCTTAACTGCCACGACTTCGAGTCGCCTTTTGAAAAACTGCGTAAATTATATTTTGGGTTTCAAATCTAAAGGCACCCACGATATAGAACAAAGTAGGCTAAATATTTTAAAATGGCTAAATTATTTTTTAATATATGGGACTGAGTTAAGATCTAGTAAGTAGCGGTAGTATTATAAAATTTTATGAACAATTTCGAATGAGTGTATAGATAAGTAATATGACGTCATAATAAACTAATTGACTTAGGGTTACCATAAGTAAAAATAGTTACATATTTAATAATAGAAATAAAACTTATTATTAACATATACCTAATACCTATATTTATTTCAGTATCTTGATTCTTGCTTGAATGTATAATTTACTTATTATTCTATTTTAATATTAAATTAATTCTAGAATTAATTTAAGAATTAATTTAATTTAATTTAATTCTAGAATTTATTTAAGACTTACACCCCGGGACATTTTAAAACTAAAATATGTTAACACTAAAATGACTGCATGTTTATAATTAAATTAAGTAAAGGTATTTATGCATGTTTGCGTTAAAACCCGTCACTTGAATTATTTATGTTTACACTTGCGTTCAGAGTTGAGTAAAAACAACTAATAATGTATAAGTGTGCATTAGTTTTAGTTTTGTTTACTTATAATAAAATACCTTTTTAATTACATCCTGCAGTTTTATTTAAGCTTAGCTTAATGTATATGTACATAAGCACGTATAGAGAGCGCGCATCACTAGTTGGGCCGAGTTTAAGCTAATTTTAAGCTGTACTTGCAGCTAAAATATTGTTACTGATTTACACAGAGTGATTCGCAGAGTCTGGCAATTTTCTTACGAAGTATAGTTTTCCAAAAAGGAGTTTTTCAATCTTTATATGTGCGTTTTAACCAAAATATTATTTTCGTGATAGTAGTTTTTAGTTAGGTTCCCATTAAAATTAATCACAAAAAGACGAAAAAGTCCCTATACAGCATGCAACAAAAACCCTGCCCGATCCTTATGAGCATTATTCGGCATCGTACTGCGTAAACATATACGTAACTATTGAATGGATGTGAGACTATTATTTTTCCGCGGTGAATATAATTAAATTAAAATAAAACTGATCAAAGGCAACACTGATCGGTCGAAAAAGTTCACGTGTACTACCTACATTTTTGTGTCAAAGAAGCCGCCTGAGCGAGACATTTTTTTTCTAGTACGTACTTACGTTGAACCAAGAATACGCCATCATGTTTTATTTCATTGTTTTTAAAGTTTACTAGCAATGTGGGTGGAATTCACATTACTAGCAATCTTGTTAACCTCTCCAACTAAGCTAAGTATGCTTGAGTCTGGAGTGGGTTCACGTCAATAGTGCAATGGGTGGGGTTCGAACGTGCGACCTCTGGATCACAAGGCGGTCACCCTAACCATTAGGCTATTGCCGCTTTAAATTGGATCGGACAGGGTTTTTGTTGCATACTGTATAATTATTTACAGGCGTAATGTATGTGACAATATCCGGTTTCGATGCCGGCAGGCCACTCACATTCGCGACTACGTAATCGCAAACCCACAAGACGTGACATGTGACGTGTTACTAACAAATGTGTTGGCGATGTTTTTGCGGTATCCGTAGGTACCTCCCCAAGAGGTGTCAGCCGCGAATGAATGTGGTAAGTGACCCGTAAGCCGTAACAACGAGTGCATATACCTACTTAGCTACACTCAGGTCAGATTGTATTGATTGCCTGCAGCGGGCGCTATTTACAGCCTCGCGTGAACTCGGGTTATTTCTATATTAGGTCAGGTGAGACGCCCCTTAAACGAGGCTCTATTAATTGACTATGTGTAATTGTGTATTTATTGACTACATTATTTGATACTGCCGGCATAAAGGCTAAATATCTTACATTTGCCAACTTACTTTATGTTTTTAATTAGAAAGTCAAATTTCGGATTTACACATACTTAATATAAAATAAAAATAAAATAAAATAAAATACTTGAACGTTGAGGCGCTTGAGGACTACCATACTTCCAAAGTTCAATACTTATGTGAAGAGCAATATCTGGGGGCACGGTAATGCCCCCGCCAAGACGTGACAGCAGAAGAGCAGGGTACCCTTGCATTATTTTATAATCATTAAGTTAGTAATTATTTTTGAGATGTTCGCGCATATTACACATTGAAAAACTAAATATTTTTACGGATTCGTTAAACGTCGAGAACCTAAGACCAAGCAATAAACGGCGTTAGAATCCGTAAAAATTGATTTATTTTAAACATTAAGTTAATTTAGGACGTTCGTCTCAGTGCGTCTCAGTCGTCGGCACATAAAATTTAAAAAGTCCGGTGAAGCAGTCAAAGCCTGCACTCAGGCTAACTGCGTAAATCTCTTACAAAAAAAAAAAAAAAACATAAAATTTAAGTAATGCTAACAGAAACCTACTGGAAAATAATAGAAATACCTATCCGGTATCGGGCAAAAATGCCCGAATTCGACTGAGTACGCCTGATCGTTCGTGGCGCTACCTACGAAAACTCGCTTTTTGCAATGCACAAAACGGCAATGTTCGAAAGAATATTCGACTATCCGGCTACACAGTTGGCCTGGTATCCGGTTTCCGGCCAAAAAAACTATCTGTTTCATTTGCCCCATAAACTTGCATATGTTATAAAGACGCAAACAGACATACTTGGCACACAATCGAAGGTTGAATACTTTCTTAATTAGATCATTACATTTTAATGTCGTATCAAGGGTTGTTAATTAATAATTTTGTTATCATTATGGGAATAAATCTCAGCTCATACTTAAACTTATTTCAAGTATATTGTGACAAGATGGAACCCAAACCTAGTTACCAAAGATACACATACATTTTACGAAGCCCTCATTAATGTATTTTTATGATTTGTTGTTATAGCGGCAACCGAAATACACTCTGAAAAAATTTCAACTCTCTAGCTATTAAGGTTCATGAGATGAAACCAGCTGACAGACGAGCGAACGGACGCACAGTGTAGGCTTAGCGATACACCCCGTTGACACCCTTCGGGTACGGTACACTAAAAAGTAGTTAATGGATGTGCTGTTAAATTAGTACCTACGTACTTATTAAGTATGTAGTAGGTATCTTTAATTACAGAAGAAAGAAAATACTTATGTATATCATATAATATAAAATATTTATTAGTAGCACTATTGGATCTCCAAAAGGTAGGTGGCATAATATTACGTATACTTAAACTAAGGTCTATTTAACTTTCAAGTATTTAGTAACGTCCTATATAAAAATGTGTAAAACATTTATACAAAAATTGACTTACAAACTTGTGATAGGTATAAGTATAAGACATAGTGCGACTGCTAATGAATAGGGTTTTTGCACTAAGGCTCGCGTGTTTATCTCCACACAAGAAAATTATTTTTCATTACCAATATTAATATTTAAAGAAGAAAAGATGTAGATAAGTACCTCATGAATAGTTTGATAGTTTTTTCGGAGAACAGACAAAAACGTATAACTTTGTATTTAAGTTTAATTTAAATAGAATTTAACATTAAAGTAAAAACCAATTTTATCAATGAGTAGGTTCTACATCATAAACATATTACTACACGGGGGAGTGAGGCGATACAATCTATTGATCCGTCCATTGCATTCACCTGCGCTAGCTGATAGGTACCTACGTCGCCGCCCTACCCGACACTACAGCTAATTACACAAAGGGTGAGCTGTTAATGAATAAAATATTACACAGAGCATGACTAATCGTTGCTAGGTTACCGAAGTCAACACTAATGGATCCTAAAACCTACGTAAAATATACCTACTAGCGCTGTTAAAGTATGGAATGCTTTTATCAGTTTTTTATTATTATAACTTGTTGACGTTAACATACGATAGAAAATGATTATTTAATGTGTTAAGCAAATGTAGTCCACCGCCCTGTGACCTAGATAGTAGATAAGTACGTACGTTTGCATGGGCTGACCTAGGAGCGCGGTTGTAGGGCCAGTCGATGCCCCACTGGCCTAGATCGAGGCCGGGTCGCTAAATGCGCATGTGCAATACAGCCGCTGAATGGAAAACCAGACTACGCTCCGTGACAATGCCTCCACTTGATAAATTATTCCGATATTGCTTGTTTGTGTGGTAAAATTTACACTTTTAAATTTTGAACGATAATTACCTTAGAGGTTACTAAGTAACAAGGTTTATATCAATCACACATCTGTTTTAAGTTTAGAAAAGTGGTCTTTTGTCTTATAATTTTTTGAGTCATGGCATGATCAGTCTGTTACCTGATTTTACGCTCATCATGGTTAATGACAAAGTGTGTATAAATAACAAGTCTTTATCTGATGACTAATAAGCTAGGGAGATCTTGTCTTTATATACTGGTAACACTCCCCGCTTTTGTTGTCCCCCTGAAAGAAAAATGGCCGATTCACGTAATGTCAAAACTCTAAGGGCGAGAGATTATCGTAAAAACGTGTAAAATATTACTGGAATTGTGAAAAAGTGAATTTTAGTGCAAGTGACGTGTTTTAGTGCTGAGAATACAGTGTGTAGTAGTGAATTTGAAGATTAAAATCTTATGGTGACGGAAATAAGAGTGTAGATCTCCCTGCTGAATAGATGCACAGTATGTATTTTTATGTTATGTTTAGCTTTAAAACGCTATTATTACGCCCAAAAAGGTAGATTCAGGCATTATTTATCGTGACTGTACCGTTACTACTTAGTTACACTACCCGAACTTGACGGGGGTCCTCAAATGTTGCATTTAAATTATCTCGATGTGTATTTTGAAGGTTTTGATGTCCGGAAACGCAATGTTTAGTCGTCAAAACTGTGCCCCAGCCTTGATACTACGTGTTGTACGAGGTCGAAATGCAAAAACAGCGATAAAATATCATACACTCGTATATTTCGTGGTTGTTTTTTCGTTCGTGTGATGAAGGAGTCATTCCCCATAAATAGATATAGGATTATTTTGTTTGTGTCACCGTCGGGTATATAAAAGCTTGAAATACATTCAAAAAGTTTATTATTCGTTGATAATAACATCATTGATAAGTTATCTATGTTAATCTCTATGGAATGAGATACAATATATGTATTAACTTATAATATCCATAAAAGTTCACAGGGTTTCTAGTTTAGGTGGATCTAAATACAGTTAGAAACCATGTTGATTTAAGTAAATTGATAATTTAACAATATTATATTATGCTGAATAAAACTTACACTTGTGGAATGTAAACAATATGAATATAAATAGTATGTTTCATTTATTTGTACATTCAAAACCTCAGAATCTCATTTAAAGGTGATATTGTAAAGTCCATAGTGTGTATTTACCCTTCTGAGGTGCAGACAAAACCCTGAGTATCCCTGTATGTTAACAATCATGGTCTCTGGGATTTCTCCTTTAGATTTCTATACTTTATGGTACCTATTACAAACTCAAAATTTCTCTTTATTATTGATACTACCTAACTCCTGCTGCAGTATAAAAAACTAGTGATATTTTATTTATTTATAGACTCTTATTCAGAAAAATTACAGTGTAATACTTGAAACTACAGTATGTGCAATATTTATATTTCTGTGCGCCTTCTGGCAAAGACCTCTCACAGATTTCTCTATTTGATGTTTGTCTGTGACCTCTCTAGTCCACATCCCAACGGCCATCTCTACAATTTCATCCTCCCACTTTTTACATTGTCTGCCTTTCTTCCGTTTGCAGCATCTTGGGTAACAAGTTGACAATGTTTTGCTTCATTTTTCAGGATCCATGATCTTATTATATGTCCATTTATGTTCTGAATTCCTTATTTCGTAAATTCTTCTCTTAAGTAATAAATAAAGAATAGTGATTACACCCAGCCAAATAAATGATTTTTCATACTTAAGTATTGATAAATAAAGTTATAAAATACAATATCATAAGGTTATTTCCAATTATTTAATATATTTCCAAGTAGGTACCAATTATAAAAAAAATAGCATAGCTATAAAGTACTAATAACTTGTTGCATTATTTTAAAAAGCTCTTACTTTTGCCGGAGAGTCTAACTACATTATTAAATTTATTTAATTTAACATTTGAATTGCTTTTATGGAAGACTCTAGCTGTTGCTGTAATGTCGTGTTGTAGAGTAGACTAGTGAGTGTTGGTTATTGCAGCAAACAGTAGCCCATGTCTTTATTAGGAGCCAGGCTTACCCCATACCAAGTTGCTTCAAAATCTGTTCAGTGGTTTGACTGGAAATCGTAACAGAGAGATAGACAGACTTTACTGTAAGTTAGTTACTTAAATATAGGCCTATGAACTTCCAGAGGGTACACATAAGTAAATATCAGTATTACATTTATCCCATAGGTCATTAAGTCAGCTCTATAAATACATCTCACATCATAACTGGTTTTGATTGTGTTTCAATAACGATGTAGACGTGTGAAGTAATTATTATTTTCACCTGTTGTTGGGCAATTTATTGTTTATTTTTTATTGTTATATAAGTTAACAGTTTATAACTCTTTATTACGAGACAGACATATAGCTAAACTTTTATTTTATTTTAAATTGGATTAAATATTATAGCTACCTGACATTTAGAAACTGATATTCATTGCAATTTAAGTATGGAGGGTCCGAGTGTAGCAAAGGGTGTGCAACTTAGGGTATACATAAGCAAGTATAGAGTGCCCCCATCGCTTATGAAGCCATGACGACAGACATTTATGCGAAAATATCGATAGTTCCGATATTAGGGTAATATTTCATTTTAAGATAATATTAATAAAACGGCAATAAGTTTACGACGACTCTTATTCATACTTTACATATTTATACTCTAAGGTGTGCATAGAATTTAAGACTTCAGTTTTCGTCATAAAAATCAAATATATCACTTCATCAAACCCTTGGGACCCAGTGGAAGGTGGGAGTAGTAGGGTGGGGTGTGTATATTAGTTGATTGGGGTAATTGACCTAACCTTGGGGGGTCAGTGACCTAGAGCTTTAACTACTTTTTACCTTTAAATTGAAATTTATATGAACCAGTAAATATCCCAAATAATTATAATTAGGAACAGGGCAGGTAGAGGAAAGTAAGACATACCCTATACAGGAAAAAAAATAATTTGCAATATCATGTTAAAATAAATATTAGCAAGGTGTGAGTTCAGTGCTACAATTATAAAACTTACTCATTGCTCATCAGATATATTTCCCCATTCCTTGGTTTTCCTCAATTATATACAGTATAACCCTGGCTTCTTTCTCATTTCTCTAATGTGTTATTGAGTGTCATATTTATTTTTACTTAAGTACTTTTTTTTTTATTATATCTTGGGACAACTCACACACGGCCATCTGATCCCAAACTAGGCAGAGCATGTATTATCCTGTGCCAGTGTCATCCAGATTCGACCCGAAACTTTTTGCTATAACTATATAATATATCGACCAAAATGCTCTCAGAATAGAACTTTTTAAAACCTAGGCAGTAAGTTTTTTTTTTCGCCACGAAAATTAATAAAAAACAAGGCCTAGTGTTTCCATTACAAATTAAACATATAAGAATTTTATAACAAGATAAACTAAACTTTATTGTCATAGGATTAAGGTTGAGTACCAGTACATATTTTTTTATTTAGAGTAAATTATCTTGTCACACAATTTTGTAACTTATTACAAGGAAGATAAGGTTTACATTCATTTGTTTTAGAATATGAATGACGACCTCCGTGGTCAAGTGGTGTACACTGGTTTTAAAGGTGTTGCTAGCTCTGAGGTCCTGGGTTCGATCCCCGGACGGGTCAATGTGAAAAAATCACTTTTCTACATTGTCTCGTATCTGGGCGTTCGTGGTACCTTTGATGTCTCTGATAGTCTGATTCCATAACACAAGTGCTTTAGCTAATTACTTTGACTACAGAGCAATGTATGTGATGTTATCCTCCTTTACTTACATAAATAATAGAATTAATTTTGCCTATTGAATAAACTTAGGTAACTATTTATCCAATGGGCATTAGGTATGTTGTAGTAAGCAGGTCGACAACCATAATGCCCCGCGTCAGACCGGTCAACCACAGAGTTAGGGTCAATTCATACTACAGCAGAATCGAAGCGCATCCAAGCGTCAATCTAAAAGTTAATGTAGCAAATTCAACCTTAACTCGACAACATATAGCTCATATTTCTTCTGAGAAAAATTATGTTGACGGGCCTGTTGGTCTAGTGGTTAGTGACATTGACTGCTACACCGAAGGTCGTAGGTTCGATTCCCACCCAGGACAAATCTTTGTGTGATGAGCACGATCATTTTTTCTGTGTCTGGGTGTAATTTATCTATAAATATGTATGTACTAGCTTTTTCCCGTGGCTCCGCCCGCATGTATGTCGGTTATCGCGGCAAAAAGCCTATGTCCTTTCTCAGGCTCTAGACGATCTTTGTACCAAATTTCATTTAAATCGGTTGAACAGTTTTGACGTGAAAGCGCGACAGACAGACAGACAGAGTTACTTTCGCATTTATAATATTAGTAAGGAATTGAAATATAAAGTATGTTTATCAGTTTTCTGGTTGTAATAATCCTGTATGTGCCTAGTTTGGGATCCGATGATGGCCGTGTTGAGTTGTTCTAACATATTATTGTTTTATATTATATGAATATCTAAGTTATATTGCGATTGAGCGTTGGGGGTTACTGTGCTGGATTGTAAATGCGTTCCCACCTGATCACATAACTTAGTTCTCTGCTAATGTACCTTACTTGTTTTCATGTTGAGTTAGCATATTTGTTGGAAAGATTGACCTTTGATCTAATTACGTTTTACTCTTTACACAAAATTACGTCATAATTATTAAGATTCCGTCGATATTATCATGCGTTAAGGATTAGTAAGGTGTCCCTGATTAAATACCAATATTCATGATGGATGACTTTCTTGACAACACTATCAAATCATTGATGTCATTCCTTACTTGGGGAGTTTGTTAAGCTGTTTCTTTTCCACAGCCAGAGCACTTAGGAAGCGGTGAAGGGTGGGCGAATCAGGGTGCTGTGCATTGTATCGACGTTCTTATTTTTTTTTACCTAAATAGGTAAAAATCAAAAACTCATTTACATTCATTTCATTTAGGCAAGAGAAGTCTCTTGGCTAGCCTTTTCCAAGCTATGTTGGGATTGGCTTCCAGTCTCACCGGATTCAGGTGAATACCGTAATTAACATGAAGCGACTGCTTTATCAAACCATTCAGAATAATAACCACAGTGCGCGACGTGCTGCGTGTGCCATCCCCGCATGACAAGCATTGTGTGATTCACAAATGCTGCTGATTTCAAATGCTTGTTCCAAGTCCGGGTATTCTTTGTGCATGTGATTTAATTGTTTGTAAAATCCCCGTGACACAAGAATTAAATTGCTTAGTGCGTGAGTCGCTTATTAAAAAAAAACTCTTTTAATTGTTTACAATAAATAAATGTGGATAACATCACAGAGTACACTAGTGTTACTGAATCAGAAACAATAAAGAAACCACGAACACCCAGACCTAAAACAATGTAGAAAAGTGGTTTTCTACATTAACCCGTCCGGGGATCGAACCCGGGATCTCAAAGCTGGCAACACCTCGAAAACCGGTGCGTACGCTACTCGACCACAGAGGTCGTCAAAAAATAATAAAATTAAAAAGTAGGCAAAGAAGTAGGTATCGTTTTAGTACGCAGGGGTAAGTCATTGTTCATTTCTGGTATCTGATCTGTTAATGTTGTGCAATTAGATATGTACCAAATATTATGGAGCAATATGAATGAGTGTGGAGATAATAATACATTATCATGGTATATTGCAAATGATTGTCGAGTAAGCAGCCGTGAGTCTGCAACTTTTGACACGCGATCATGTTATTAAAACAAAAACTATGATAAAAATTAATGATAATACTAAGAAATAACAAAGCGAGTCGTTTTCATAGATGGATAGAATATTCTTTATTGTACACCATGAGAGTTGCAATTAATATTTGAAAATCCTAACTAATATTATAAATGCGAAACTGTTTGTCTGTCGCGCTTTCACGCCAAAACTACTGAACCGATTCAAACGAAATTTGGTACACAGATAGTCTAGAGCCTGAGAAAGGACATAGGCTACTTTTTGCCGCGATAACTGACATCCACGCGGGCAGAGCCGCGGGAAACAGCTAGTTTATTATGTAGCTAGAATAATATCGTATACATATATCGTATTGCACACACTCTTACATGTCATATAATATATTTTTAAGCTCGCTGGAGTCAACATTTCCTAACTGGCTACCCTGAGAAGGGATCACAGTCTAATATTATATTATGCGTCATCACATAAGGGTGTTTTTTTAAAACGATTCCTGCTTTATAAAGGTTTTTGTCATGCGTTGATCTTTGACAGGCGTTAAGTCATTACAATTCTGACAACCAGTCTTACCATGGATACTGCATTACCTAGTAAAATGGGTTGTGGAGATTAGATAGGTAGGATAAAACCATATAAAAAGCCGTTTGGTATTTATTGAGTTAATCACATTCAGACAGTCAGACATGCGGCGGGGGACTTTGTATTATTTTCTCAGTAGGACTTGTAGGCAGTAGGATAGAGTCGTAGAAGAAACAGTATACCATTGCTTTAACTTCCAGTATTTACCGACCGGTTCGAACTGGTTTTAACCGCCTTTCCATATGAGGTATTCTGCTAATTGCCATGATTCACCCTTCACCCTCCGAAGGGTAAGGGATGACTAATAAACTACTCAAGGAGTGCATTGTTGCTTGTCATTGTGAAATGTTATAGTTAGACGTAAATATGTTGTGTTCAGTGCAGATACATAAAGCATAGAGCGCGCGCCTCGCTAGCAGCCCATTGTGCCGCGCGTAAGCAAATTTTGTAGCTTACGCTTGTTTACTAAATTAAGTGATTTTCCGTGCGACAATAGACATTTATGCGAATATATTGATGGTGCTGATGTATTAGATTTCGAGATAATATTAATAAAACGTCGCACTATGTTTTGACACAAATTTTACGACGACGCTTGTTCAAACTGGTGCTCACACTTCTGTAGTTTACTTATTTTTAATCTAGAGTTCTAGTTACGTGTATAAAAAAGAGGTTTAAATGGAAGTGAATTTAATACCAGTAGCTACGTTCATGTAAGTTAATATTTTTGATTTTTATTCAAAAAAACTTTAGTACCAGCGCAAGCGTTACGGCCACTCACACGCCAAGTTAAGAAATCAAATTCGAGTGTTAAAAAAATGATAAGCTATATAACATTACGCTGCGATCGAAAGGAGCGGAGCATAAATTAAAAAGTTTGAAAATATGAAAAACCGAAAACTAAAACACGCGGACAAATCGTGGGGGCAGCTATTTCGTATAAACCTCAAAAAGGCGCTTATGAAACGTTAAAGTTACAGAACTAAATGACTCTAGGTGCGCGGCGGTCCGTTGGGAAGATGTGTGAACTGTGAATGTAGACATGACATAAGCATGGGGCACTTACATAACACTTGGCAGCAGCCCTCAGGTGTGACGAGATCAAGTGTTTGCCACGATAATTATTAATTATAGCTCCCATCTCTCTTATAATGCCCAATTACTCTTAATACATTGTATGTTAAGACAAAGTCCGGTGAAGCAGTCAAAGCTTGCGCTCGGGCTAACTGTGGTAGAACTCGTAAACAAAAAAAGATATTAAATAAAAATAGTAGGAAGAAAACTTAAATCAAAGGCAGGACTCGAACCTGCGACTACTGAAACTAAACTTCTAGGCAGTGAACTCGGTAGCTTAGTTGGTAAACCCACTGACGCGTTGAGCCAGTCCAGTAGTCGCAGGTTCGACTGCTGAATACAATTTGTATTTAATTACAAATATTCGCTCCGCATGCGTAACAAATAAAGAAAAATAAAAAAAAACTATATCTCATGTTAATTACTTAATTTGACAGATAAACATAATGCGACACTACCAACCCTAGCGGATTTTTGAGTTGCGGTAGCCTCCATTGAAGCGGAAATTTGAATCTTAGCCTGATAATAGGCGGATAATCCTTAAGAAAAATAGATCCTTGCGTAGTTCCAGAATGGGTTTGAGACACACTACTATATACAGTTCTGTTATTGTGTTCCAGATGTGAGCGTGGCATGTGGGGCGCGCAGGCGGGCTGGTGGTGCGGCGCGCTGGCGGCGGCCGCGCTGCTGCTGCTGCTCGCCGCGCGCTGCCGCCGCCGCAAGCGACTCGCGCCCGTGAGCGCGCACCCGCCCGTCACTGTACGTCCGCCTTGATACCCTATCCTAACCTGCCGTCGCCAATCAGCACTATAGCCCATCGCGTGACACTACCCGCCCCTCTGTGTAATGCCCCATATGGAGGCTAAAGCCTGAGCAGAAGTATAGCTAGTGCTAATCACTTGGTACCCATTATAGTGCCAATCATTGTCTTACATAAAGGCGGCTGGTGGGGAACCGCGCCCGCCAGTGACTCGTGCCCTTGGGACCGCACCCGCCTGTCACTGTATGGGACATACGTACTTTGAGGCTAAAGCCTGACCAGTAGGTTTTGACTGCACGGATAGCCGAGTGGTATGGGTCACCACGCCAATTATCACTGTGCGCGACGTGCCGCGGGTTCGATCCCCGCATGGGACAAGCATTTGTGTGACCCACAAATGCTTGTTCCAAGTCTGGGTGTTCTTTATGCATTTGATTTAAATGTTTGTGAAACCCCCCGCGACACAAGGATTAAATTCCTTAGTGCGGAAGTCGTTTTTTTTTTTTTTTAAGAAAATGTAAGTTTTCTAGAATTGCTTAGAGCTGATTGCCCAATATTGTCCTTTAATGCATGTTCTGCTTTATGGCAAAGGGCAATTCGCTTGCCATTTGTTTTCTCCATCAAACTTTCCTATAAATATCACTGTGAAGTTCAACTTTAAGACATAAAACAAAAAAGCTTTGATAGGGTTTTTTTATACTCAAGATTATTTTGTAAATTGTATCCTGACTTCAATGTAGTTAGTCAATGAAAGTTATATTTGCAGGTGCACATAGTCCGCGGTCCAGTGCCGCGGCTGGTGCTGCCGCGGCGCGTGCCGCTCGCCCGCGGCGTGGCCTGCCCTCGCCGCGCCCGCCTTTCCCTCTCTCAGGCTCCCGCCGACGACCCGCCCTCCAACCCGCCTCCCAACCCGCCGCAGATCATCATCGTCAACAACCCCGGCCCTTCTGACCCCCTGCCAACCCTCCCGAAACTCCCCCTACCCGACCAGTGGCTCAACAAACGACTCGACTACAAATACTCTAACATCCCTCGACCATTGGCACAAATCTCTGATACAGGTTTAGGCGCAGATTTGACTCAAGAATCTCGCGCGAAAAAGTTCAGCGCTACTCGTTCACCGTCTTTGGAAAAAGACGACAAGTCCCCGTTTTTGTTGAGCGCGAAGTCTGATAAGGAAGTATTTGGATTCGATAGCGAGGCGGTCGAGAAGTTGACTGATAACATGAGTGAGAGGACGCCTCAGGACGAGGAGGAGGCGTCGCCTAGCAACCTAAGGAGGTTCCGATCCGTCAGTACAAGATTAAACATGTGCAGTGTGAATGAAAGCCCTCATATCGAGGGTCAGCAGGAGAGATTAGAGATGCAGAACTCTCCAATAGTTTTAGAATGTAGTTCAGCGAAGGAAAAGTCTTCAGTCCCCAAATTCGACTTTTCTCCAAAATTGTTAGCAGAAACTATGGCGTCGCCTCGCTTTTTCACACCACCAGAAACAGTCTCACCTATGTTCTTTGCGGAACCATCTCCTAAGTCAGTGTACTACGATACAGTACGCTCACCAAAATTCTTCCCTGAAACGCCTCGGGATGCTGTAGAAGTACCGCAGTCACCGCGCGCGCTTGGTGACCATCTCAACAGGAACGGAATTACAGAGAAGCCATGTTCTCCTAGAGTTTTAAACCGCCCGAGTCCTAAAGTACACAGTTATAATAAAGAAAACTATTTCACCTTCGAACAGTCTTGCTTGGAAGAAGATAGAGAAACACTCCGACCGAAGAAGTATGGCGGGAGGAATTCTATAGAGAGGGAGAGGTTCACTCCTCCCGCTGATAAAGAAGTAAGGAGATATAGGCGACATAACAGCTGCGATACTAACTACAAAACTATAGAACTAAACATCAGTAAATGCCAGGATAATAAAGAAATTGAAACGAAGAAAGGCGAAGATGTCATCGACTGCTGTATCAAAATGGATACTTTGGAAATCGAACCGAAACTCATTGAGGAACCGAACGAAACACCCAGCCCGTCGAACACAGCACAAGCGAGACGACAACGACTCAAATCAATATCTCTAGATTCAGATAACGCGAAAATTATAGAACAAAACTTAGGTCTGCCGATAGCAAAACAACTTAAAGATCAAATGAATGAAGCATACAAAAATCAGGACACGAGTACTTCTTGTGAAAGTATGGAACGTTATCAAAAGACGCCGACTAACGAGCGACCGATGTTTAAATTTGAGGAGGAGAAAGATAAAACTACTGAAGTCGAAGAACCGAAGTCTCCAGATATTAAGCAAAAGAAATGTCTCCGACAAAGTTCAGATACACAATCATTTTTAGACATGCCGAGATTCTCTCCCAAAGAATTCGAAATTACAGTCACGACCGAAGAAGGGGCCACAGCGCCCGCCGAAACTCTAACGAAGAAAAAAGGAAAGAATTTAAGGAATTTAAGAATAGATTTAACGAAACGAGATAGTGAGTTGGAAAAAGAATTACTAGAATTTGAGAAGTTATACACAGATGCTGAAGAGAAAAAAGTCAAAACTCCAACGTTAAAAGTCAAAGCTACTTCCCTTGATTCTTCAGAAACTGTCAATCTTTCGTTACCTCAGAAGAAAACTCTCGAAGTGCCTCAGAATTCTGTTTCGATGCCAAACACTCCGAAACGACAGTTGAAAAGGATTCTCGCGCAAAAGAATAGTAAACATGACTTTGCTGGCGCCAAATTAGGGTACAATTCTATACAGTCAAATGCTGAACAACGACGCTTATACATGAAGGGGCAAGACAGTGGGATCTACTTACGGGAAAACCACGCGACTCTCATGTTGTACCAGCCTGGTACCTCCCGAATGGGATCTAGAACCATGGGATCCTTTGATGAAAATATGGCGGATTTCGAAAATACACCCGAAATTAATATTAGCGGTGCAGATAATAGAAGTTACCACGTAGATACAAGTCAAACTTTAGGCTCAAATCTACTTAATTATAAGCAGAATTTAAGTGTGTCTAGTACAAATTTGAAGACTTTACCTGAAGGTGTGCCTTCGGATGATTTTGAGTTGAGTGCAGAAGACGAGAAAATGACTAAAAAACTTCATCGTAGGAACTCAAACCAGAGTCTAATGCTTAGTACTCACAGTTTACAAAGCTCTAACTGTTCATTAAACAGTTCCGGCGCCTCCTGTCATAATTTAACGACAGTCAGGACTAGTGTATCAAATTTCAGTCTTAATTCGGATAGCAGGAAGAAGCTATCTCTTGAAAGGCGAGATTCTAACACTTCGTTAATAAATACTGAACACTTGACGCCAACAACTCGCGTTATATGCTCCTCTAATACTAATGTTTCCGGAGAAGTATCTAAAAACTGTTTGCTACAACGACGAGGCTCAAATAATAGTCTTACTTTAAATATCTTATCGTCGAATAACTTAAGTAGGCATTCTAGTAACACATCGTTAAATAAAGACGCGAAACCAGGGCAGAAGAAAGGTTTACTTGAGCGCAGAAGTTCAAATACCTCACTAACCCTAAATATTAACACGTCGAACCCTCAGTTATCAGTTAACCGAGGTCTTTCTGTCTCTAACTATAATCTAAACGGTTCTACTTGTAATCTAAGCAGGTATAACAGTAACCATAGTATTGATAATCCTCCAACAGAACCGAGAAAAGGTATATTAGAAAGAAGGAGTTCTAACACGTCTCTAACTCTGAATATCCAGCCACAGGAGCCCAGAGATCTAGAAATTGACGAAACGTTAATAGACCCGAACTTAAAAGATTTACCACATCGAGATAAACACAGGAAATCATTAAGCACTGAAAATCTTATTCCTAAATCTTATAAAAACCGAACGCGATTGCGTTCCACCGATAAAGGTGTAGGCTTTGGATCGCACGATAACCTTTGGTCATCATCTTTCACTACGGAACAGGAATACACTCAAAATCTTACATACGTCGGCGGAGATCAAGAAAATGAGATCATTTATGCGTTTGGTAGACAAGATGATCCAAATTTCCAGCAAGGGTTCGTTCGAAACATCACAACTAAACCTCTGAGTCCACAAAGCACATCCGAAGACTTTAGGCTGTACCTGGCGAATATGCAGCATCTTCAGAACGCATCTAGCGTGTTAACGAGACAGCAACTACGAGATCTTAACGACGTCTTCCAAAATGGATACTCAAAAGTAAAATGCCATAGTTTAGGGGAAGGACAGCACTGTTGTTCAGGTCGTGTCGAAGACTTTTCTAAAGAAAACCCTCAGATGATGATCCCAGATCCAGTTCCATCTCAACCTTGCTCTGAATACCAGAAAATGCTGCTTCGTAACCTGCATCAAGAGTTCTGGGACATGCCGACGAACTTCCAGGAGAAGCCGATAGTCTCGGGCTCTCATCCAAAGAATAGATATAAGACTATTCTGCCGAACGAACACTCGAGGTTTATATTGAACGCTCCGGGGTCCCCTGAAGGGTATATTAATGCCAATTTTATTAAGGTGAGCATTTTATCTTAACTTTTATTTTGCCTTGATAGGAAATAGAATATAAATAAATTTGAAAATAATAAATTTTGTGACTACTGTAAAGCTACAATTTTGTTTTCACTATATTTTCTTTGGTTTCGGGAAATTGTCAAACTGATATTGATTATATTTTTTTTATGAGAGTCCTTGATCGAGTCAATTCTTGGCTAAATTTCAAGATAAAATTTTTAACCATTTCAATAATAAATCAGTTCTTTTCTTTTTCTAATTTACAGTAAGGTTATTTATGTTACTTTAATCTTCTTCCCCAATTAAAATTGCTTTCACCACATTCCAGGGGCATGAATACACGCGCAACACATACATCGCGACGCAGGGTCCTCTTCAGAACACCATCCACGACTTCTGGCTGATGGTGCACCAGAACTCGCAGCACCACCGCCCCGACGCACCCACCATACAGAAGATCGTCATGCTCACCAACTTCATAGAGAACAACCGGCAGAAGTGCGAGAAGTACTTCCCGCAAGATCTTGGAGAAGAATTACTCGTCACCAACCCCGAGACAAACGACGAAGACGATGTCTTCTCCATCAAAAACTGCGGCATGATTAAAAAACCAGGATACACCATCAGGAAACTCGACGTGAACTATAAACTAAGAGATAGTGATAGTGAGGTGACGGCGTACCACTACTGGTTCCACAACTGGGCGGACCACAAGTGCCCCAAAGACGTTAACGCATTACTCAGCCTAAGTTTGGACGTTCTGAAAGACAGCGTCTACGATTTCAGTGATTCTAGTGAGTTTAACGAAGAGTTGTGTAAGTGTGAGACTCCGAAGCAGGACTCGAAGTTTGTGTTTCCCCCGTTAGAACAACCCACGCCTTGTGAAGTGACGGTCAGTGTGTCTACTCCCTTTGATTTCACCGTAGAATCATTAAGTCCGCCAACTATAGTGCATTGTTCAGCCGGTATAGGCAGGACGGGGTGCCTGCTGGCCATTCTTAACGGTATAAAGCAGTTGACGATGGATCACAAAGTGGACGTGTTGGGTATAGTGTGTAACATGCGCCTGAACAGGGGCGGGATGGTGCAGAACTCGGAGCAGTACGAGCTGATACATAAAGTGTTGTGTCTGTACGAGCAGGCCTGTCTGCCCTTATAGCCCGAAGGGTTCCTGTGTCATGCTCATTGTATGGAGTGAGAGATATCCTGAGCTTGTTAAGTCAACAATGTTAGTGAGAAAGTTGACTGTCTAGGGGGAGAATGTATTATAGTTAAGTACCTTTTTATAGAGGTTGTACACAATCAAGCAGGTCTATGTCATGTTTGATATCGTCATTATTTCAATGCAGTAAGGTCGATTTTTGTTACGGCGGATTTGCAGTTCACATACTACTAATGTTATAAACTAGTTGACCGTACAGTTGTTGTTCTGTCAATTCTCGATATTTATCACAAATTTCTCGCAAATTTTCGTTCATACAAAGCTTGCCCTGACAATTACAAACACAACAAAAACTATAAATTAAAAATTTAAGAAATCCGTACCAATATGCTTTATGAATCAATTATAGCTAATATCATCTCGATGACGTCAGCTTTCAAACAAAAATATTGCATTTAGGAGCTATGATGCCACAGACAGACGCGTTTTATACGCAGCCAAATTGGTCGACCCTTTCTTAAGTGATGCCCCTTCAGACATGTGGTAATTGATTTTTTTTTATGTTGATGTGAAAGTTCTTGAAAATAGATAGATATTCGTTACTCTTTCATGCAAAACCACTGAATGGATTTGTATGAAATTTCATACATATAGGCTGCGTGCATGGCGACGGCTCCGACCTCTAGTGGTTAACTTTAAAAACAATTATGTTGCGTCGCTATTGGTGGTAATGTGCCGCCTGCGGAGGCAGCTAGTGTTTTATGCTTTTAGAGATGTACTTATTTCAATAGTAATTTATTGAAACAAGCAAAAGACCTATTCAAAACTAGCATTTTTTTAATATATATTTTTTTGTCATTTGCGAGTTGCCGAATTCTAGCGGAGTAGAGAGCCAAACCGGAAATGACAGACGGTGATAATACTAACTTCTTGCTTACGGGACGGAAATATTGTCGAAAAAATGTGAGCCGCACTTAAAATTTTGAATTTTTTTTATTAACCAATTGATAAACAAAATGCTATACTCGTACCAATGGCTGATCTAACAACAACTCTTAAGCTGGAATCCATCAAGCCGTTTATGCTACGGAGCATGTCAAAGAAATATACATACATACATACACTTGAAAAACAACCTTCCTTCTGGGCTTTCTCTAGCCTGGATTGTATATGATTGGTGTAGTTGTATCTATCCATATTATTTTAAAGTTGTAGGTATTTAGTAACGAAGCTAATGACAGCTCGCAAGCTAGAATCCAACAAGCCGTTTATGCCCAGTTCCTACATTCAAGACGGTAAAAATGAAATTAATTGTAATAATTGAATGGTAAATTGTGAAATTGTAATTAATTGTTTATTTTGTATAATCAGTTAGGGAAGAGCGCTGTTTTCCGAAATACAGATATTAAATTATCTAGTTCGGACGCAGATGTTCACCGTACGTGGTAATAGGCTCCTTTGTAACATTGATGTACCTATCCTAGACTGTAAGTTTTTGCTTGAAATTTGCTTGAAATAAATTTCTAAGAAAAACAAAGCAAATTCTACCGTCCTTAAGCAACAGGTATTGTTTCATTAGTCAAATATAGATACATCATACATGTGAATGTGTGTGTGTGCCCTCCGTGTGGCGCAGTCGGGTAATAAACACACGCGTCTTGAGGGTTTTCTTAAGTATAGTACGTAAATAAATGACTAATATGTGTATGCACAATCAATTCTCGTAAGGCCCGCGTTGTTTCCGCGAAAACTAATATGTACTTAAATAATTGTCAGGTGCCGTACAAATCTTCCATCGTAAGAAATTGCTTGATAATAAATTTGTCATTTTCTATTTATAGAAATTATTGCCTATCTGACGTCATTTGTAAACAAGATAGTATTTTTTTTACAACACTGAAATGTATTGAATGGATACCATCGTAATTTTAAGACGGTTACACTCCAGCCCGCTGTATAAGTGACATTTATACAAGCTTTAACTATGATAGAAATCGCTCAAATGTATGGAAGTGACATTTCTATTCGATAAGTCACGTGACTTGTCACTTCCATACAATTGAGCGATTCGGTCAGCGTTGACGATTGTATAAACGTCACTTGTCTAAGGAGGCAGTACTATCTACTTCTAGTGCCCCTCCGAACGACGAAAGTTGGCAGTCAGCTCTGCATACTCTTCTTTTTCTTTGGCGAAATAGTTGCGCAGCGCTCGAGGTACCACTCCACTCTCGTAGGTTCCTTAATCGGGACTTCCAGAAAAACGATCCCATAAAATTTTAATATCATAAAATAAAATCAATAATTATGAAAATATTTTTTCATGTTTTTATCATTTATACATACTTAATTTCCCGGTTGACCTAAACAGCTGCATGCATCTCATGCATATAAATCATTAAGGTGTATTTTTCAAATTATCATCAAATATAAATACTTAATTTGCGCGTTGACGTCGACCAAAAGCATCGCTAAATTTTACTGCACTGCGAGGCAATAACCTTTTGCTCGACTTCAAATGAAAAAAGTTCCATGTTTCATCAACCTTACTGCTTAATAGAGGCGATTGATGAGGAGCATTCCTAAATGAGGATTGAGTTAGCGTATCTGGCGCGAGATGCGTCGCGTAAATCGGCCGCGTAATGCTAATATGGACAAGTAGTTCATTTAACATTTAACCTTACACGTTTGCCCTTATAAGAAACGACAGTTTTACAAATTAAATTTATTGTTTTATAGACTTTGATCAACATTTTCATACGTCATTTAAAAAAAATATATCTTTTTATGTTTAATTAAAAGACATGTCAAGATTGTTTATGTTTAGTAAAGTACCTAAACCTACACTTTTCCACGCTGGGTAACACATTCGCGCAAACTTTCGTGCGTGTACGAAAGTTTGCGCGCATTGTTCTCGGGGTAACAATTAAGGTTTTTCTCACTCCATACAATGCCATACAAGCTTAGCACAAATGTAATGTTTTATAATAATTGTTTTTACGCACTCTTTTCTAGAACATTGTTTTATGGACAGGAGAATGGTCGGCCATTAAGTGTATTATGTTTAGTGACCGGACGCTTAAGTCTGAGTGATGCTATTAATTTTAAATGCTAGTTATTTTTTTAACAATATGTAAAAAATTACGGAGAAGAAAGGGATATTTTCTGCAAATAAATCTATATATATATAAAAGATAAATGTATTGTGAGAGTATGTATGTTCATCAACACCTCGAGAACGGTCAGTCTAATTGATATAAAACTTTGCACACATGTAAAGGGCGTTACCACACCGTGCCGGATAGGTGGCGCTGGATGCAGTGAGGTTTATCTTTTTAACCATAGATCGAACTGTAGATTTTTTTAGGGAACTGAAGCGCACCGGGCGCCATCTAGTGTAAAATAAAATCAGGTTCTAAAACTGCATTGCCACACTTACTTGCGTTTGGGGTAATGGGGTAATTGAAGTTATCGGTAAAATTAGTAAAGGAATATCTCATGCAAGGATTAATTTTTTAATAATGTTTTGGTATTAGAAACATGTAGATAAACATTTGGAATGATAAAAAATGTTACAATATTTAGATTTTGTTTAGCAGACATTTCTTTTTGACGTAAAATTTTAAATACTCAGCAGTTAAAATAAATGGTCATACATCCAGACATTAACTAATTTGTATATAATATAATATACTACTGTATATACAAACCAAGAATTGTATATATTATGTAAATCTTTAAACATATTTCTTTTCTTTTAATTACCAAGTGGTGGTCGACAATTGTCCCTTCACTATTTAGTAAGGTTTGTGTTAGTCTATTTGTGTGAAAGACGATAGAATTGAGAGGTGGCAACACTTGTCTTGTACGATTTTTTTGTGCTGGCTAATTCTTAGGTAGATAGCGGGGATACCCCGAATCAATATAGTAAAATCTTTTTATTAACAATTGGTAATAATTTAGTTAAGTAATTTTTTTTAATTAAATCGTATTGGTATGATGATTTTTTTATACAAAAGCCAAGTAATTGCCAGCCACAAAAACTATTTTGCCAAAAAAACACATTACCAGTGTTGCCAGTGTCAATAAACTTTAAATAATTGTGTGTAAAATAATTTTTAGTCTTTTTTTTCTTGAATCGCACAATATTTTTCTCAAATAAGTGGATTTGTTGTATATTTAATAGTTTTTAATTAATATTTTATTAGGATATAAACAGAAATATAGAAATATTAATTTATTCTCTGTAAGTAGATAGATTTTTTATTTATATTTATTTTTTCTTTGTAAAAATAGTTTTAGTGGATTTTAGATGGCATTTAAAAATAAATAAAATATTAATGTATAATATACTATGTGTGTATGAGTATTTTTTTTATTTAAATTTATGCAATGAAATATACAATGTAGTACAAATTGTTTTCCTTTTTATTTTCTATGATTTTTTTTATTAAGTTATGTAAGATTATTGTGAATTGTAATTATTAATATTAAGGACAGGCGCGCAATTTATATTAGAGAAGTTAATATCTAAATGGAATACTATAACTAAAATTTTAAGATTTTTACGTTTACTGATTGCTCTGCACAGAGACTAAAATAATAGGGATGTTTCCTGGGTATGAAAAGTTAAAATCTATTTAGTCCGTCAGTTAGATAATAAAAAAATATTAGACACGTATTTTTTCTTTTATCAAAACAATAAAAAAATACAAAGATACACCGCTTTAAAGTTTCGGAGTGTTGGCTTATGACGCTACGCCTCGCTAAAAATCGTAGCGAGGAGTGACGTCACGCGTAACTTCAGTTCTCTGTATTTTGATCATTTTTTGTTTGCAGGAAAAAAGAAAAAATACGTGTCCAATAAAAATCATTAATCTACAAGACGGACATTAAAAAAAAATAGGAAACAGGCCCATTCTTAGGTTACATGTAAATACAACCCTCCTTTAAATTGTTTTATGTCCATATTAAAAAAAATCAACCAAATGCGAGTCGGACTTGCGCATGAAGTGTTCCGTACCATTTTATGGAGCTATTAGTTTAGCGGCAATATAAATACACACTGAAAATTTTAACTCTAGCCTTTACGGTTCATGAGATACAGCCCGCGACAGACAGGCGGACGGACGGACGGACAGCGTAGGCTTAATAATATGGTACCGTTGGCAACCTTCGGATACGGAAACCTGAAAATCATTTTTTTACATTTATATTACGACGGAGCATCATTTAGAACGTTTCATTTTGCAACTCTTTTTTGTAACTCTGATTTCAAAGCACTGGCAGTCATTGCTACGTTACTCATTTGCCATAATAAGAGGTATCGGAATATATGAAACTCAACAGCATCCGGAGTAATATTTATAAATTTGAAAATGTCTGTTGAGTTTTGTGGCTAAACTGCTAAACCGATTGTGGGACGAAATAAGTTTAGAACCTAAGAAAGGATAAACCTCTTTACCTAAAACCAAATTCAAGTAGTGGCTGCAGTTGCTGCTTTTTTTGTGGGAGTTGCCAACATGTAAAATAATCAAATTTATTAGCTACACCTTTCTCTTTGAATTTACTGATTTGTATTCATGAAACATTTTAATATGTATAAAGAAAATAATACATACGATTAATTAATACTTACAAATTAACTTTATATTGCTTAATTAACATCTATTATAAATATTTATTATTCGTCGCAAAATAATAATTACTAATGAAGACATAATTAAAAAAACATTGAACTGTTTCCGGTGCGATTAGGAGCCTTAGAAGATCTAGGAAAGATCCTAGTGGCCTAGCGGTTTAATGAACGGATTTGTGAGCACTAGGTTGCAGGTTCGAACCCACGCAAGTATCTTTATATTTACTTTCTTAATTACAAACACAGTTATCCTTCAACATGAAAACATCCAAATACAGACAAAGAAATCCGGTTTGAAACAACCCACCCTGTGAACAAAGTATGTTGTTTTCAGAATAAATAAAGAATATTTTAACCTAATTATTCTTCAATACCACTGACAATGATTGATTGATGAACAAATGATTTGATTTGATTCAATCGGCGACGGAAAACATGGTAAGGAAACCGGGATTCCAACACTTAGAATCTGAAATCGTCTGCAGTCAGCAGGCATGGTGATCAATGCTTGTTTGTTCTCTTCATAAGAAGGGAGGACCCATCAGGCAAGTTACTGACCGTATTCTAACAACCATGATAGTCAAGCCGTTGGCCCCGGCTGTCACCATCTTTAACTGTCGATATTTATTTGTTTCTAATAAATGTGGACAATACCACATACTTTGCTCTAAGGAAGCAGCTAAAGCGATTGTGTTATGGAATCAGAAACGAAGGTACAAAAAGTACCCAGACCCGAGAAAATGTAGAAAAGTGGTTTTCTACATCGACCCGTCCGAAGATCGAACTCGGAACCTGCGTGTACGCCACTCGACCAAGGAGGTCGTCGTTACAATTCCGACAACCACTCATATTAGAGATACTGTATTACCCAGTAAAATGTTTTGTGGAGGTCAGATAGGCAGTCGCTTAGTGTAAGATCCGGTATTTAGCTGAATCCGTTGAACTTGAAGCTGACCCTACCACGACTTGAGAAAAGTCTACGCAGAATAAAATAGTAGTTGTCTTACGATTTATTTCGCCATAACATAATGTCCTTGTGCAGTGCTAATTATTCCTATGTGTGTGTGGTCTCGTATCGATAAACAATATACCTACTTCCGCGTCTAAGTACGCATATCTCGTACAAACATTAAAATAAAGATTCCCATGTTTATTTTGTTATGACACTTACTTCGGAGAACTGCCTGAGTTATTGATTTACCCCCGGATTCAGAAAGCCCAATCAACCCAAAAATCGTCATTCATCAAAACTTCAAGTTAACTGCTTTAATAGGTTGTTAGTCTTGGGCAAATAATTACATAAGTTGCAAACTACATCTATTGCCAGCGAATTTTATATCATCACTAGCTCAGCTCCGAGGCTTTACTCACCTTAATTTTCTCCCAAAGCACGTAAAGAGATGTTAAAACAAACAGACTACAACATTCATCGAAAACTGGGTTATCAAATGCAAAAAATATTTTTTCAAATGCGACTAGTAGTTTTTGAGATTAGCGCGTTAAACAAACAAAGTATAGATTAAAGGCTTTAATAAGATAATCCGATAAACCGGATCCGAACCGGACCGCATTGCTGATCATCACGGTTAATTCTCCAAAAACAACTGAGCGGTTGAAATAATGTTCTCTAATATGTTGATGTATTATGACACTATCAACTTACCAACTGTAAATATAAGATTGTAATCGCAAAAACTAGTTTTTTATATTACAAAACTACAAATTTACATTTTTTGATTTTTTTCTTTTACCTACTTGCGACTTAGCATCGTGCCAAATTTCGAGATTCTAGGTCGACGCGAAGTACCCCATAGGTTTCAAGATTCCGGGTAAAACAAAAAAAAATTGCTAGACTTTTTTATTGCGTAGACAATATAAAAGAAGAAGAAGCTTGCATTATATATTGCTTCAAGAGTTCGTGGACCTAAGTATTTGATATTAATTTCAAAAACAACCAAAACTCAAGTTCCTGAGAAAAATACTTGACAGACAGACCGGCATCAAATTGATCCTATAAGGGTTCCTAATTGCTAGATTAAGGTACGAAACTCTAATAAAACTGAACACACATGTTTACTTTCAAACAAATTAAATAATATTAATAAATCGTTTATTTCTCACCACAAACCAAGTAAAGAACAAAAATTAATGATAAATAAATGCTACATGCTAATAATTTACAACTTAGGTTGTGGAGCGCTGGTGCCTGTGGCAGGTAAATTACACCTGTATTACAGGACACCAGGCCTCCATCTCAAATCGCATTTATAAATCTAGCAAATAAAAGTGCAATGGCGCGGGTGCGCCAAAGTTCACCTAAAATTTCAACTCCGATAATTGGAAATCCGAAAATGTTCTTCCTAACATTTTTCATCCTAACAATCACAATTCCTAACTACTCTGTCTCTAATGTTCATAATTCCGAAGCATTTAACTTCATAATGTGAGTAGCAATAAACATCTATTATACTTTTATTTGTTTTCCTACATTTTCTCAACATAACCATCTTTTACACTATTATTCAAAGTCATATCTTTTTTGTTTAGATTTCTTTTT
Organism: Diachrysia chrysitis; assembly: GCA_932294365.1. NCBI lineage: Eukaryota > Metazoa > Arthropoda > Insecta > Lepidoptera > Noctuidae > Diachrysia > Diachrysia chrysitis. The sequence goes on from OW028670.1 coordinate 7,243,612, forward strand.
ATTCATAATAATCAGTAGCTTAGAATCGACTTTGCCAACCCCTGACTCATTTGGTTAGGTTGGTAGGTATTTTTTTTCTGACCCTTAGTACCGACTTTGCCAACCCCGACACATTTGGTTAGGTTGGTAGGTATTTTTTTTCTGACCCTTAGTACCGACTTTGCCAACCCCGACACATTTGGTTAGGTTGGTAGGTATTTTTTTTTTCTGACCCTTAGTACCGACTTTGCCAACCCCGACACATTTGGTTAGGTTGGTAGGTTTTTTGTTTTGACCCTTAATACCGACTTTGCCAACCCCGACACATTTGGTTAGGTTGGTAGGTATTTTTTTTTCTGACCCTTAGGCAGGTTGGTAGGTATTTTTGAAAAGTTGTTTTCATAAATATTCAAAAAGAAACATTTACACTTGGTATAATGTTTCTTTCTGAGTATGAGTGAAAATATTATGGTAATTATGTTTAGGGATAAAAGCGTTATGATAAAAAACAGTAGGAGTTTAAAATATTTACATAAATGAAATTATTAGTTAAAATTTTCGTAAACATGAGTTTTATGAACATCGCCGTTAGCACTACAAATAGTATGAATGAAAACTTTAGGATGAAAAATTTTAGGAAGAGTGATCATTCGGATTACAAATCGTTAGGAAGAACAATTTCGGGTAAAGAACTTTAGGTGAGCCAATATGGACCCCAATGGCGCATATACACTGTCAAAAAATAGGTGAATAACCGATCGGTTCATTTGGGAGGTACCTACTATGCTACAAAAACATCCCTCTTTTTTGTTAACTTTATGACAACACTAATTCGATCAATAAATCTTATAACATCTTACATACATTAAGGAAAGCCATATCGACGACTCCCCGCCTTCTCAGGTATAAGGAAAAGCTGTTTAATAATCGTATGATACACATTACATAATAATTAATTAGAAAAGTGAACCTTATTACTTAGAGAACAAAGGCCCTGTCAGTGTAATGTCTACGCGTCTGCTATAAATATGGATGAGTGAAGGTTTTACCCGCAAAGGCGCGCGGACTCGTGACATATCTCTTAAGATATAATGGGTACCATAAGCATTGATACTGTTATATGATAACTCCAGTCTGTGACTGTCTCACTGTAATAATAATATAATAATAATATCTTGGGACATGTCACACACGGTCATCTGATCCCAAACTAGGCAGAGCCTGTGCTATGGCAACCAGACAACTGATAAACATACTTATATATTTCTAAATACATACATATTATAGATAAATTACACCCAGACACAGAACAAATGATCGTGCTCATCACACAAAGATTCGCCCTGGGTGGGAATCGAACCCACGACCTCCGGTTTAGCAGTCAGGGTCACTAACCACTAGACCAACAGGCCCGTCAGTACTGTAGCCTGCACCTGTCGTTGTAAAAATGGGTTTATGGTGTATTTTTTATATAATAGGCTATTTGCTTTGATCAAATATACTATTTCACAAAATCTATACCTATCTATAGATATTATTCTTTCTAATATTATAAATACAAAAGTATCTCTGTCTTTCTGTCGCGCTTTCACGCCAAAACTACTGAAGCGATTTAAGTGAAATTTGGTACACAAATAGTCTACTTGAGAAGGAACATAGGCTATTTTCCGCGATAGCCGACATCCACGTGGGTGGAGCCGCGGGAAACAGCTAGTATGTATATAAAACAAAGTCGGATTAGTTACACAATTTATAATTCAAGAAAAGTTGAACCGATTTTGATTTGTGGGCTTCGCATCCACCCCGGATAGCAGAATACCTAACTATGAAAAGATCTGAAAAAGTCACAAAATAAAAAGATGTCTTAAAGAACCGGATATAATATGAGCTAATGAAACCGCGGGGCTCCACTAATTAAAAATATAAGTTATGGTCAGCCTATTAGATAATAGGAGAAAAAAATTAAAATTTACCTACTTTATTTCACGCTATGTAAGTAGGTATATATTTTTTGCTTTCGCAAAAAAAAGTTTGAAATACTTTTTGTATATTTTATTTGTGACGGGGACGGGAACGACCTATGATTGAACTCTGGTGACGTCACACACAAGTAAACACTATAATTATTGATAATTGTCATTGTCTTGTTCATGTTTATTTGCGTGCGTGTGACGTCACACGCGTCATATGTTTAGCGCCATTACAGAAACAACGTTTTTGATTTTAAAGATAAATAGATTTGATTTCTCGGAATTGTTAATGTAGTATGCGTATTATAACATAATAATATAGAATAACTAGTTGACCTGTCTTGAGTTTTGCTAGGGCAATCCTTATCACTAAGAGGTAGGTATAAAAAATAGTTTACGTCCTATTCTCAGACCTTCCGAATATATAAAAATCATAAAAATCGATCAATCTTTTTGGAGACGTTTGGTTCCAAACACTGCCACACGAGAATTTAATATACAGAATGTTACTTAAATGTTATATCTGTCGAAAAGGGATGAAGAGTAAATCTGGTCTAGAGTCAGTTTACAAAATTTCAGCTTAAATAAGTTAACTAGTTAAAGGATTTCAAATTATTCGACACTAAAAATCATAACCAGACCGCTGACGCTATGTCAGTTATCGAGTGATGTAATTACATACAGACCCGCGTAGTGCAGGGACAAGTTTGTTATGATTTTTGGTTCTGAATAATTGATGCGATAAATTTGATATCAATACTTATTAAAATAATTAATTTTGGGCTGAAATTTTGTAAACTGACTTCATACCAGATTTATAACGATTTTCAATTAGTAGTTTGTGATTCAAAGTAATAACAAGCTAAGTGTGCTGGTCGTCTTGCACGTGAACCCGGGACTCCGGCAAAGGCAAGGACGGGACCGGGGTGTTTTTAGTCGGTGCAAGTCCGACATATCCCACGTCGTGCCCTCGGCGTGGGTCGAAACCATTAGATTTTCACACCGTATAAAAAAAAGGTCGTCTTGCACGTGGTCTGGCTTTTTCAAATCAAAGTAATTAAGTAAAGCGTACTACTTATACATCTTAATAAGTTTGGTAACTTCGGAAAATTTTGTTTGTCGTTAATATTTAATTTAATTTAGCACCTTCGATTAATCTGTCTTTAATGTGTGTTTATTACCTAATGAATAAATAAAACATACAGTACTCCGATTTATCGCAGTTTAAAACATCATTTTGACATTGACATTAGAATTAGAATCAATTTGCATTGATGCATTGAGCCTGACCACGGACACTTGGTATACATAAAAGTAAATAAAATTCAACCAAAACCTAAGATATTATGTCCTTTTCAATGTCTTATGGAAAATATTTACAAGACGTCAAAAAAGAGGATGTTCTTAATTATATTAGATATTCTTTACTAATGAGTGTTGTCTTTGGTGTGGCAATAAATGTTTTTTCTTTCTTTCTTTCTTTCTTTCTGTATTATTCTTAAGGGTGATAGGGTTAGACCACACAACTGAAGTAACAGAGAATTACGTTTCGTATATTACTGTAGGGGCAAGAGAGAGAGGTGTGAGCACACATTTTCTGTCTCTCTTTCTCTCATAGCCAGTTACGTTTCGTATATAAAGAAGTTTTACTTCAGTCGTGTGGTCTAAAGCACACTCGTTTTTTCCTAACGGTTTCACCAGCTTACTCCCCAAGTCAAGCGTGCGTAAAGAAGTTTTACTTCAAAAGGGACAACTTACCGGACAAGTGCGAGTCTGACTATCGCATCAAGGGTTCCGTACTTAATTTGCTGATCGTCACGCTTAATTAAAAAAAAAACAAACTCAAATGTGAGGTTGATAGAACTATCTCTCATACACCGATGTATGGAACTCAATTTTATATCTATACTAATATTATAAAGCTGAAGAGTTTGTTTGTTTTTTTGTTTGAACGCGCTAATCTCAGGAACTACTGGTTCGAATTGAAAAATTCTTTTTGTATTGGATAGTCCGTTTATTGAGGAAGGCTATAGGATATACAACATCACGCTACAACCAATAGGAGCGGAGCATAAATGAAAAATGTTGCAAAAATGAAAAACCGTTGAAACTAAAACACGCGATCTAAGTCGCGGGGGACAGCTAGTATGTTATAAAACTTGTAATTAACAATTTTTACACAAATTTCATTTGATTTGACGTCATACTGCTAACTATTAGAAAGATCCAGGTCATCATCAGATATTAGGAGATAATATTAGAAAGGATTAAATTATATTATAAGTTCTACATTAACATGGAATTGCATGTCCTTAGGTATTTTAAAAGTTACAAGAGAGTATTTTGACGTTGCACCAACGAAAGCTATGATTTTTACAAAATGCTTGGTATAAAAAACTCAAAAAAACCGACTCAAGGTACGTAGAACATCAAGCTTGCAAGCTTTTCGAGAGCAATAATTATATAATAAATAAGTAAAAAATACAAATGCACTTTATACGAAATTCACCTTTTGCATACTTAATAACTACCTACTTCAAACTCTTAGCTCTGCATAAAATAGTGATTTTCATTAATGAAATCATTATCTTGCCATTAAATTGTACTTAACGTATAAAGAGATAACTATTTTTTCATTTTTCCAACAACGAGAAGTTACCTTCTGTGTTGTGAACGAATACATTTGTCGGAATTTGTATTTAATTACAAATATTCGCTCAGCATGCGTTAATGCGTAACAAATAATATATAAACTATATTTCTATACTACGTCTGTTCAAACTGTCGTCAAAATATAGAAAACCAATTAAAAATTATTTTAATTACTATATATATTATACCTATACATGATAAACCCCACAAATTTTAAACCAATAATCTCATACGATGTGACGCCTGTCCATTTAAGTAGGAAAGGTATGTTAATACGTAAAATTAATTAGTTGTAAGTTTTTGTGAAATAAATAAACGCTTATAATTAGGTAAGTCCGTTGTAACTCAAGTGCAACCAGAGGAGATACCAATATTATTTATGAGGATATTAAAATAATGTTTCTTTCGATAGATGTGAGAATAAAATCCTCTATAAAGGTTTTATTTTAGACAAGTATACTTGCACATAATACAAGGCAAACCTGTGTACGTAAGAAATTCAGGAGCTCAAGTTATTTTAATTTTAAGGTATATATACCTATATTATTACAAAAACTGTCGCATTTAGATAAATAGAAATATATATATCAAATGTTTAAGGCATTAATAAGCGTTTATTTATTTTTACAAATATAGATATAATTCTAATTTATATGAAAACAAGAACACCAAATTTTTAGGAAATATTAATTAGTATTAAGTAATTTAACTAAAATAATTATTTAAATCAGTGTACTATGTCAAAACATAAATAAATTAAAGGAAATGATGTAATATTAACATTTTCATAGCGGGTATTGTTGATAATGACCGGACAAAGCACAAAACATTGTACGGTCAATAGCAAAATGACTTATAAAATTTATAAATTAATATTAATTAAGTAATGCGACGTGCAATGTCTCAATCATTATCAATTTCACCCGGGCAATGTAGTCAATATTTACCAAAATATCTACTCAATGTTAATAAAATCGTTTTAGTGGAAATTTAGTAAATAGCTGTTAATATCTATTATCTACATTGTCTGGGTAAATTATAAATCACATGTCACCTATACTTTATAGTCATGTAAATGGAATGAAATAATAATAAACATAGGTACAGCAGTGTTTACATTGCCCGGTTTATTGAATTGACCGGGTAATGTACATATAAACTGTGATTTCCTACAGGCTTTTATGAGATCTTTAAAATTATACAATTCTGGGGATGACTAGACTGGCTCTTTATAAAATTAATTGATACAATATGTCACAGCCTGCTCATGTCGTGAAAGATTGTCGCGTTAGCTACGTGAGCTAAGAGAAGTTAGCTTAGCTCAGCGAGCTAAGAGAATATAGCTTAACTAACTTAGCTGAAAAAAGTTAGCTTAGCTGACTTAGCCGCAGAACTGAGCTAAGTTAGTTCGCTCGATTAGCTGAGCTCTAGTTAAGTATAACCTGGATATTTGTCCGGATTTGAGTCTAGTCTACGCTCGCCGCCACTGCCAGACGGTGTTTTATATATCTTAAAATACGGGTAACTGGTGTCTAACTATTGGTCGTTGGAGTACACATCAATCTGACTATATTTTTTTCATTATGTAAGTATTTATGTATAGCATTATACTTAAGTAGTTTATACACATAATAACGCAGAAACAGAACAATACAATAATACTAAAACGGGCCCAGTGAATTGTTGAACTCGATCAATAAAAAACTCTAAAAAAACTACGTTCCTTGTATGGGGACTTGTCCACTTTAATTATAAATTTATTTCAATTTTTGTATATATTTGTTGTTATAGCGCCAACAGAAATACACAGTCTATGGCAATGTCAACTCTCTAGATATTACGAATCATGAGATACAGAACGCTGACAGACGGACGGACGGACAGCAATATACTTGATTTTATTTTGAAGGAAATGTATGTACAACTAACTTTCTTTCATATAAAACACCAATTGTAAACACCTACATTCTGTGCAAATAAATGATTACTTACTTAACTGCCAATTTTAATAGTATATAAATAAATTAATAGTATAATATTATTATTTTAAATTATGAAAATATCTGGTATACCTAACTACATTTTATATTTACAAATATAAAAATTATATTAAAATAAAATAAGTAATAATTTGGGGATTTTTGTAAATGTCTGTTTTGTGTGTATACCTGCGACATATGTATAATAATAAACTTATGTACGATGCGTGTTTGTGTAAACCATAATATATTGTGATTTCTAATCCTTTGTAATTCTGTATGTGCTAAATAAATATTATAATAAATATTGTAGAATATTCTTGTCATTTCATCCAAATTACTTACGGCCAATTTTAATAACATATCCGAAGATAGCTTTTCCTACTAGAGATAGGAATATGACATAATTTGTAGTAGGAAAAATGATCTACGGATAGGTTATTGAAATTGGTATTGGAATAAAACTACTTTAAAGGTTTTTTTCGCGGTTTTTTATTTGGATTTTAGTTCCCGACGTTTCGACGCCTTTGCAGGTGTCATGGTCACGGGCAGACTGAGGTGGTATTCGTCTTGACAGTTGATGTTGCTCGTTCAACCTTCATATTTTAATTAATTATTTGTATGAAATTGAAATTGGTAGTTAGACAATCAAATGCCAATTACAATTAATTTGAAAAAACAATCTAGAAATTAAAAAATCGGCTCAAAAACGACTTTGTCGAGATTCAATCAAGGGTACCGACTGCTTTAAAGCTACCTATATTTTTTAACTCTATGGTGGTTATTCAATTATCCTGCACAGTAGTTTTTGTTGGTCGAACAGGCTTACTTTTAATGGTCTTTAAAACGGAACTAGACAATAGACTTGCCCTCTACATATAATTTACTACTAATAATGTAGTATGGCAAGGCCAATTTTCTTTTGGAACTGTCTATGGCAGCCTTTTCCAAAGTGGGCGATAACGCCCCCTTGTGGGCGCTGCAGGCCTAAAGGGGGGCGGGAAGAGACCTAGAAAAAAAATCGAATCTCCGCTAATACAGCTCACACCAATTAATTTAATTTGAAGTTATAGTGGTTTGTAAGTAGGTGACAAAATAAGGGCGCTAAAAAATAATTTATTCTTAAAGTGGGCAGTAGACAAAATAAGTTTGGGAACCCCTGGTCTATGGTGTCCATAAAGAATGTTTTTCGTGTGAAAGCGATCTATAATATATACACAGCTACTTCTATATACGCACAAGAATGCAGGCCGGCCTTCTCCACCTATGCGTCGCCCGTCAACGTACTCACTCAGTCGTCCGCAGCTACAGTGAACATTCATTCATAAATCATTTTTTTTTGTAAGTATTTCAATACAATATAAGCAGTATTTTTCAATTCACCGAGTCAACTTATTTTTACCACTCCAGCACCGATAACTTCACGCCGCAACAGTTCGTACAACGCTATGACCACCCATTTCCAAAGCACCCTGTATAACAAGCTACCGATATAGTGTAAACATAGGGCATACATAAAACTATCCACCTACTTACATATTCAATCAATATTATTATTTTAACTGTTAGTTCATATTTGCTAACCATTTCGATAGTTGTGTGCGAGATATATTTACTAAACCTTATTGAGATAGAAAAAGTTCAGTAGGACATACGGTACTACAGTATAAATAAATGTTATCCATCCTTGTAAAGGCGGCTTCTCACGGCCGACGACCACGTTCCGCGCACTGAGGCCCTCCCGCCTTACGCCCTGTGCCTGTACTACGAGCTTTAAAGCAGGACTGTTGCCCTTGCGGAAGCGAGACGGCGCAATACACTGCGCGTAGCGGCGTCTCGCTTCTACAACGGCTACAGTCCAGGTTTAAGAGCGCATAATAAGCGCGCTGGTCCGTGTAAGTCTTGAAAATCAAACCCATTTATAACCGATTTAGGGTATGATCCGACTCGCGGTGCGTAGTGCGGGGTGACTGCGATATTGCGCAATAGGATGCCGGCTTAGGTTTAAAGAAAGATTTTAAAAACATACATGTCTGTCATTCTTAGTTAAGTTACAAATTTGCCATCATCAGTAATAGTTACCGTTTCAATGCATTCATTACTGTTTCGTCTGCAGTTAGATATTCGCAAAGCTGAGTTTTAAATACTTTGAATGAGTTTACATTTCTTATATGTCCGGCTTACCGTTGTATACTGTATTTTACATGTTTAGCGACTGCCTATCAGAGCTCGACAACAAATTTACTGGGTAAGACGTTCCCCAAGGTAAGACTGGTAGTCAGAGTTGTAACGATTCTACGGCGCGCGCTATCGCGGTTCTTGTAAGTTAAGATTAGCGACAATCCGTGCGGCCTGTACTTAACACCACGAGCCCCTAAGTATAGCTATGAAGAAGGATGAAATGAAAAATATGAAATATATATATAAACGAGGCGTGGTGGCCTAGTGGTTCAATGAACGGATTTGTACGCACAAGGTTCAAAGTTGGAACCCATCACAGGAAAGTACCAATATGACTTTTTCAAAGTTATATGTAGGTATATAGTTAATCCTACCTACCTACTTTCTTAATTATTCTAAGACATCATGGAAAACCGGTGGTGGAAAACATCGTGAGGAACCCTGAATTCCAAAAATTGGAATCTGAAAACGCCAACCCGCAATGAGCAAGCGTAGTGATCAATGCTCGATCATGAGAATAGTCCTGTGCCCAGCAGTGAGGCATTTATAGGCTGGTATTATATTATTAAATATATTATTTCATGAAAGAACTGAACTTAAATATATATTTAAGTTAAATAATAATATATATATAAGTTCAGTTCCTTAATAAAATTACAGGAAAAATGAAGAAGTGTATATCTTCCTTTATTCTAAGTCTAAGTATATATTTGAATACAATGCAATACATGTGCGATATTTTGCATTGTTTTCATGTAATCTCATCTTATTCGCACCTAGATTATTTACACTTATTAAAACACTGCCTTGACTAGTTCAAACTAATCTTCCAAGTTAAATAAACTGGTCACGAGCACACTCCGATCGTGAATAGTCTTTACCATAGAGTAAACATAGACAAGCATAGAGCGTGCGCATCGCTAGTGGCCCCTTATGCCAAGCGCAAGCACATTTTTAGCTAAATATACTGCGCTCGTTTACTGATTTATGTGATTTTCCGTGCGACGACAGACGTTTATGCCAAAATATTGACGGTTCCGATATTATTAGGGTAATAATAAGTTTTGAGATAGTTTTAATAAAACGCGCTCGGTTTTGACACTAATATTAAGATTTTACATGTTCATACTAGTGCCAACAGTTCATACTCGATATTTGCACTCCATAGTTTATAACTTTTTATTCCTCTAAGGTCTTTATACTGAATTTGACCGTAACATCGAAATTAATCAAGGTTGTCTTTTGTTTTATTTATTTTGTTATTGCTAACATCAATAAGTAACTAAGAATGTTTTGAATCAATTGGTGACTAGCACCCAGTACCTAAGTGTATTGTGGCTTCAACCGCTTCGATTGGAAGTATCATAAGCTAACCAGACGATAAGTGTAGACTATTTATCCGCCGCCGCCTCCGGACAGGGTCGACTGTTGATTGTCATGGGCTAATCTATATTATTTTGTACTGTATGTTGTTTGTGTGCCTGCTAAATGAATAACAATTTTAAAACATTATATTAGAATTAAAATTAAATTGGAGAGTAAGGGCATAGCTATGGAGCTTTGAACGCGCGTTCAAGAAGTTTAGGGCAAGCAATAACCATGAGTAGGTACCTATTTTTCACAAAGAACTATCCTCTACTCAGTGCCTTATTGTAAAGGGCAATTTCCCAACCTACATTAAAAATGTGTTCGTTGGAAGTAACTTTTCCGTGATCGAGTTTGGAAATATCAAATGTCGAATGTTTTGGTTCATAAAATGTGTTCATGGCGATATGCAAATTGGAGCGTTAAGTACCTTGATTAGCACACTAAAACTTCATAAAATAATACTATAATTAGCTGGCATACGTTACCGGAATATGGGACATTGGAGCCTCTTCAAGACACAAGAAACTCAAGTCCGTTGACATCATACTCACGTGTCTCTCAAACGTGGCCAGTGGATGTATTTGATAGCAAACATCGCAAGTTACTATTTCAATGTGTACCTACTTCGTCACAGAGTGGTCGTGTACAGAGACATAGAAAATGTCAAAGTCAAAGTCAAAGATTTATTACGAATGCGAAAATTATTTCATAAAATTTATTTTTATAAATTGAGATGTTATTCAAATGGGCAGCTTATCGTTAACTAAGCTTTCAGTCTACTAACACATCCTATTATCTTTACATTTAACATTTATTATAGATAAACATCGTGCAAACTAAAACTCAGTGTCCAACATCAAAATTATTTTAAAACTTTTTTTTATTGACAGATCCTTTGAGATTTATGATATAGGTACCAATTTCTTTTTACCCGTGATTAAGTCCGCGTTTACTTTGAAATAAAATTGTATCCAGAGATAGATGTTCTTTTTTTTTAGAAAAAAATCCGATTGAGTACGTTAAACTTAAAACCAAAAATTGAATTCTCTCAACTAGAAGTAATAAAACTGTGGTATAATAATGATAATGAATCTTCGCACGCCCATTTATTTCTGTATAGTGTCGTAGGTAATTACAGCAGTGAAGAATTAATAGTAGGTACAGTCAACAGCAAAAGTAGATGATCAAAATCATACATTCAATACTAATGAACGGAGTTCGCGTCAGAACTGTGTGGCGTCGAAGTGATTCAAAGTATGTGATTGTAAATTATACCAAACATTTACTACTAGTACAGTTGCCATATATTCGTGATCAGTTTTGACTCCAAAAGGTATAAACTCAATTCGCATCAGAACTAAGAAGTGTTTGGTTTTTCAAAGCTAGTGAACAGCAAATAATTCATCCATACTTATTTTTTAGTTATCCCAGTAATTTAATTTGTTATGTTTTACGGGAAAACATCTGAATTGGATAAAAATTTGCATATTTAATATATGCCGAATTTCATCCAATTGAACCCCGGAAAAGGCATATGTTCATTAAAAATCATATAATTGAAAAACTTTACTCTTTTCATTGTACATACACAACATTACATTAACATTGTGCATATTACATACCTACTGTATCAGGTTGCTGCCTTAAGAATGCTGCGGCGCCGCTCCAAACTATTTAACAGCGACAAAAAAAAATTCAATAACTTCAAAGATATTGATTTCAATTTTATGGTGTAAAGGACAATTATAATTATATATTGCGAATGAAATGCTCAACTTCAGTAACGTATTTAATTTGATAAGGATTATATCGTATCTGTCTATATCCGTAGCTTTCTACTAGTGAAAGAATTTTCAAAATCGGTTCCGTAGTTCCAGATATTATTTCCTACAAACAAACTCATAAACTTATCGTCTTTATTATATTAGAACCTACGTCTTATATTATCGGTAAATATAAATATGCCAAATAAAGAAACAATCAGTGTAATTTTTGGCTAACCAAGGATTTAAAGGCAAGGCCTTGTGTTTTACAACCTTCTAAAACTTAAATTAATGTTTAAATATTCATTTTTCTAATATTTTTATCGTTATTAAACTTTTAAACTCAATAGAATTTGCAGTTTACTTTACAAATCTTGTACTTTTGTCGTTGGCAGTACCTTAATACGCATTAAGCTTTATAGTAAACTTGAAATATCATCTCCACATCTTTAAACAACGCGCAACTATAAAGTAACGTGTTATTGTTACTTTATAATTCGTACAATACATCACCTCACCTGACTTCCTAAATACATTGCCTGTGTCGCAGAGACGTAGCTAGGGGCAGCCATTTCAGGGGCTCGTCACTTAGTACAAGCTTTGATGACCGATCTTTTTTTGGAAGATATTTACGCATTTAGCCTGAGTGTATGCTTTGACTACTTCACCGGACTTTTGGCAAGAACCTAAAGGGCCTCCAGCCTGAGCAATAGAAAAACGAACTACGTCAGCAACGTTCACTAAGGGCACCCCCTGTGGGGTTCGGATCTCGACTTAGTGCGTTGCTAACAATCTTAATAAGGCAAAAACAGAAAGGGAGGGCTGGATCTAAGTTTTTATTATTTAAGGTCATATTTTTATTGCTAGTTTTGCCGGCTCGGGCCAGCTTGATCTAGAGACGGGGGGCGGAGGATAACATTTACGTTACAATTATTTATACGCGACGGGTCTCGCCGGCGAGAACATAATATGCGGCAGTTGTGTTTTGTATTGCTACTGTTAGCTAACTCGAATGCTTCTTGGAGAAGCGTTGTTTCATCTTTGGGGTAGGAGAGAGTATGTCTAGGCCGTTTAATCTTAGATGTGACTGAAGGTCGGTAATGCGAGGCCGCTACGATTTACGGGTTACAGTGGTTTTCGGCGGTATCGAAGAATCGGATTTACTGTCGGTTCGATGGTAAACGTTAAGCCGCGCTAGTCACGGTAGGTCTGTGGATGGGTGACAAAATATTCATGTCTTGCCCATGTGAAGCCTTTGGTCTTGCGGCTTATCTCTCTCTGGTCGGCTTGCCTTCCCATGGGACAATTAATAAGGGTGTATGAAAACTATTTTTGCCCTAAAACGGTTTTCCAACAAATCCTATAATTTTTTTATTTTTGGCTCTGCGTTTATTTTTATAATGATAATGTTTTATTATACATTTATGCATAAACTGCGTGCCTAAGAGTTCACAATAATATATATTTTTAGATTAACCTTAATCATTCTAATCAAGCTCTTATTATTTGAGGAGGCAATCAGGCCTCAGGGACATTTGTCGAAAAAGCGAGTTTCTTTTGAATAATTCACAGATTTTTTTCGTCGTTTTACACTTATGGCCTCGCCTAAAAAAGCATATATATTATTAAGAAACTTTTAAACAAAGAGAACCTGCATTCCTACCTAATGTAAATTAATAAAACTGAATAATTAACGATAAAAATACCTAGCTAGGAAGTTAGGAAAACGCTTTGATCACCATAAATTAGTATAAATAAAAGTGGACAACATCACATACATTGCTCTGAACCCAAAGTAAGTAGCTATAGCACTTGTGTTATGGAATCAGAGACAACGAAGGTACCACAAATACACATACCCGAGACAATGTAGAAAGGTAGTTTTCTACATTGACCCGTCTGGGGACCGAACCCGGGACCTCAGAGCTGGCGACACCTTGAAAACCGGTGTGTACACCACTCGAGCACAGAGGTTGTCAACGTTTGCGTTTTAAAAGCGCCTGAAAAGGCCTACCTACTTGGAATAAAAATATTTTTATTTTGATTTGACAATAATTTCTTTACTGTCCAAGAGTGGTCCTAAATCGGAGGTCGTGGGTTCGATTCTCACCCAGGACAAATCTTTGTGTAATGAGCATGATCATTTCTTTTGTGCCTGGGTTTAATTTATCTATAATGTGTATTTATTTAGAAATATTTATAAGTATGTTTATCAGTTGTCTGGTTGCCATAATACAGGCTCTGCCTAGTTTGGGATCAGATGGCCGTGTGTGAGGTGTCCCAAGAACATTATATAAAATTTTCACATTTAAGTACCTATGATAAAAAGTATTATTAGAGAATCAAGTGCAGTAGATACATATTCCGAGGTCATTAAGTGAAGCCAGTGGTTTGTTCTGCCTCTCACCTAAGTAATAATGTTTATTATGAAACATAATATAATGTGTGCAATGGTTCGTTGACCTCTATGGCGTTCAATACAGAAGGTTTTGTTTTGTATCAAGGTTTAATTTGCGTAATTTCGCGGGTGATACCTAAGTACCTACGTGTGTCTAGTGAGTGCCCCGTTAGGTCCCATCCTTGTTAGGATTCTACACGACATAAGCTAACATATGTGACGTAGTGATGGGCCGAGAACGAGACTTACGGAGTAATCGAATACCGAGTACCTTGCCGAATAACTCGGTATAAACATCGCTATAAACACTTGCTTTCCCAACATTGACATTGGCAGAATCATCTTGATGGATACATAATCAACAAAATTGAATTGAATGCTCAATTCAATTTAAAATTATACTTCTACAATCATTCATCGTAATTTATCAAGAGGCATACCCGCAAACACCTAAGCGTAAAAAATGTTTATAATCAGCCGATCGGTCGCTACTTTACATCAGTAAAAGTACGGTCAAAGATACTCAAAAATCGTTAGAAAACAGGTGAAATATATTTTTTCGAGTTCGTTTAAAACGATTTCCGCTTTAGGGGCAATCCCTTTCCTTGTGCCTAGATCAAGCTGGCCCGAGCCGGCCAAACTAGCAATAAAAATATGTCCCTAAATAATAAAAAGATCCAGTCCTCCCTTGCGGTTTTTCCTTTATTAAGATTGTTAGACCTCTTCTTAATAACTAAGTATCTAGGATTAGGAAAATAGGATGGTTGGCAAGCCTTTTATGAGTGAACGAATGCTTTGTATGTGGCTCTATCCGTGATGTCAAATATTTTCACAAGCTTTTATTGATCTTGCACTGTATGTTTCTTTGTTTATGTTACAGCTGATTTAAAAGCTTGTGTTTAAAAGTACATTAACAAAAATATTAGAATTGTACTTACAGTTACCTGCGTATTATTAGGGCAACCATATACTATTGTAACAGTCAATTAACACATAGGTAGTAAGATAACACGTGTTTCCCTATTTCAAGGTTTTTATGTTTATTTATTGTATTTATTTGTCTTATGCCGTAATCCTAACGAATAATATTATGTAGTCAATTCAAAAATACAAGGTTGCCAAGTTGAATCCTAAAAACCTTGAATTTAACATTTTTGCCATAAAAATCGTTAAGTATGTATTTTTGAGAGACCGACGCCAACGGTCTGTGCGTTCGGGATCCATAGTTAATATAAACTTTAATATTATCCATGCCATACTAATATAATAAATAGGAAAGTGTCTCTATCTGTCTGTCTGTCTTTTGTGTGTGTTATACTTTCACGACTAAACCGCTGAATTGATTTGGATGAAACTTGGTATGGGGTAAGGTTGGATCCTAAGACAGGACATAGGCACCTATTTACCGGATAACCGACACCCAAGCGGGCGGAGCCGCGGGCAAAAGCTAGTATTATATGTAGGATGGCGTAAATAAAACATCCAAAACTCAAATAACCCTTCAAATATATTTTTTACTAATTTATTTTATTCCTCTCTCTCTCCCTCTCACACACCTCTTTTTCATCCCTTTCTCTCCGATCACGTTCCGTTTCCCACATATATATTATGCGAAAGTGAATCTGTCTGTCTGTCTGTCACGCTTTCACGGTTAAACCGCTGAACCGATTTGAATGAAACTTGGTGTGGGGTATAAGCTTGGATCTTAAAAAAGGATTTAGGCAACTTTTTGCCGCAGGCGGACCCGCGGGCGACAGCTAATAGGTACAATATAAACTATAATACATAAATAAAACAACCGCCAAAATTTGACAAACTTGACACTGCCTAATATGGTTCCTGAGATTTTTATAGCTAAGAGGTTAAACTCCTATTTTGTAACTAAATGGGTCACCCTTATTTTCTGTAGGAAGGTACATATGGCAACACTACTACGATACAAAATTTATCTATACTTATTTTAGTTAATTTAATTTTTATATAGCCAAATAAATCTAGTTCAAATCCACTTGCAGACAAAAGAACCTCAAAATCGGTTTACCCATTTTACGAGCTACGATGTCACCGACAGAAAAAACATTTTTCCAGCGGGCTTAACAATGGGTACTAATAGTTTAACTACACAGTTAAGTGGGACTTACCTTTAGCTACTTAACTGGAGAGTTTTCCGGTAACCTTAGACTATAGCTCTTGAGCACGTATCAGCGTCCGCGCATGCGCGCTACGGACAGTCAGTTAGAGGACGCGCGTGCGCATACATCACGATATAACACTCGATAAACAGTGAATATATGATAATAATAATATAAATAAATAAAAAATATAAATAATTTTGTTGTTACATCTGTGATTTTGTTTTTTGTTCCTGTCGTTATTTTTTTTATTAGGTAAGTTTATATTATTTTTAATTATTTGTTATAAATTTACGCATGCGGACGAATATTTGTAATTAAATACAAATAGTAGAAATAAAAAATTGTATTCAATAATGTAAGCTAATCTTTTTTTTTTACTTAAAAATAATCAAAATAGTAGTATTATAAAGAAAGTTTGCATTTTATCTCTTAGCGCGAAAACGGTTCGACCGGTTACAATAAAATTTGCAACACAGAAAGATCATGGCCATGATTATATCCTTTTATTCTCGATTTATGTCCCTGTGGGATAAAATATAAAAATTAACTCCACGGATAGTCGAGTGGTACGCCTATTACCACTATGCGCGATGTGCCGCGGGTTCGATCCCCGCATGGCACGAGGTGATCCATAAATGCTTGTTCAAAGTCTAGGTGTTCTTTGTGCATGTGAATTGTATTTTTGAATACCCCCCGCAACACAAGGACTGGATTTCTTAGAGTAGGAGTCGTTCTTTACAGTAAAAAAAGTTTATAAATATAATTTAATAAGTTACAACATTATTTAACAATTTGAAGTTTAATGTGAGTATACTTTTTGTGTAATTCTTTTAAAAATAATAATTAATAGGTGCTTTAATTATTAATTAATTTTAATAAACAAGGATAATTGTTTTTAAATATATGCTCTAAACAATATTAAAATCCATCATTTTACTACAAGTAGTAAAGATAGTGCACAAATTAATACAAGTAATTAATACAAGTATGTATAACCGTCAGTGAGCGAACTACACAGCGAGACTCATTGGAGTCCACAGACAAACTGTTTAATACAGTTTTGTGGACTATAGTTGTATATATTATAATTACTTGTAATGATTTAATAACAAATCAATAATACAAAATAAAATACATACAGTAGTCCATAAAACCTCCTCTTTCTTGGAAATCGCTTAATAAGGTACTCGAGGCAATTAACGCCCACCTAACAAAAATTGATTTTCTTTTTCTAATATTTCTGTCTGTGGAATGAGTAACTGGATTAAGATATTCGACAGTATTTTAAACAGAAAGATAATAGATAAGATGTGTAACCCCTTATGATTTCCGTGCCCTTAGTTAAGATACTTTTTACCCCGGTATCTCAACGGGAACAGCTATTTAAAAGCCCACCAAAAAACTATAGAAATTGACATTTTCATAGTTTTCGCAGCGTTTGTTTTTCCTAAGCCTCATTGTGTATTGACATAAACAAACAGATTTTTTTTTAAACAGTTTTGTTAGCGGATAGTACTTTTACACGAGGAGTTTTGTCCTTAATAATAATAGGTTTACCATTAAAAATGCACGTTATACCGATTTAAAAAAAAGAGGAAGTTCTATGTTTGATATATTCCATATACATGCAGCGATTACAAAGCAAATATTTTTATTTAAAATCGAATATTTTGTTTTCGAGGTCGTAAGACCATATTTCTTATTGCCCATAGGAGCTTTCAAAAATACTTTGCCGAAGAAAGATGTAATGTACCTTGGCGTTGTTGGCCTTTCATGGCGCCTAAAATCTTTAATAGAATTCCAAGAATTTATTATATTATAATAACGTTTTTTATTAAGTTAAAAAAAAAAACTTATTATATTATTTTATACAGTACAAAACGTCTTTATCTACCTACTTTGATTATAAACATTATATAATCAAGGACCTAACTAATCATACACTTACCATAAGATTGTTTTTTGTGTCGTGTTTATGTATTTTTTACATCTTCTGCATAACATCCTTAAAAACATAACCAGCTTTTATTGTTATGATTATAATTGATGAGCATAAAATCCACTAATATGATCAATGCAAAAGTAAATACCTATCTATTGCGCTTTCACGGCTGTACCGCTTGACCGATTTGGATGAAACTTGGTGTGGAGTACCTAAGCTTGGAAGATAACAACCCATAAGAAGATGATAACAAAAGTGATTTTTTTGCTAATTTTTGCTCGATATTTATAACGGCAACAGCGTCTACCACGCTTGAAATATTTACAGAATATTTAGTTATACTTGTATATTGACTTTAAAAAGAACTAATTAAGTAAATTAAAATAAAACAAATATATTAGGGGGTCAAAAAACGTAATATTTACGCCGTTTTTATAGATAATGGTTCGGAACCCTTTGTGCGCGAGTCCGACTTGCACTTGGCCGTTTTTTTTTAAGATATATGCACTGTTACTCTCAGCGCAGTCTTTGAATGCGTCACCGGACTTTTAAGTTGTTTTTGACATTTGTTTGTTTACCTTAAATTTTTTGCTTAACCTCTTAATCTTAGGCTAGAACAGATAGGATGTAGAAGATAAATTAGTTTAATTTAATAAGATTCTCATTAATTTCAATGTATTTAAACATTTTTAATAAAATATACAAAATACTTACATATATACAAAATATTCTATTCTATTAATAGTCTGAATAAATAAATATTGTTTGATTGAATAAAGGTTAACAGGTTCGTTTTCGGGTAAATAGACCCGACAGTTAAACAATGGCCTTGAATTGGGACTGGGGAAAGGTTAGGCAGCCTCCACCGGACTTCGTCACCCGATCAGCTGACAGGCCCTGGAGGATACGGACACGAAGTCCCACGTGTCCGTCTTCGGAAGGAGTAAGGAGTAGGCCCTATACACCTACCCCTCTAGCAGGGGCCCAACAAGGACCGAGGCCCACCGGAGCCCCGCCGAGCATGCTTTAGCGAACCCGGGACTCCGGCAAAGGCAAGGACGGGACCGGGGTGTTTTTAGTCGGTGCAAGTCCGACATATCTCCACGTCGTGTCCTCGTAGGTTGAAGCAGAACTATTATATATATTCTGTGTTTTCACCCCGTCACAAAAAAACAAGGAGCTTGGATGACTATCAATCAATATCAATATTGTTATGAATTCAGTCGATAACGAATTCCTTTTTTTATTTGCTATATTATGTAATTATGTATGTATGTTTATTGCTTTCTGAGATTTACGCGAATCTTAGACATTGTCACTGTCAAGAGACTTACCACCTCAGTCTACTCGTGACCACGACACCTGCAAAGACGTCGAAACGTCGGAAACTAAAATCTTAATAAACCGCGATAGAATCCGTTTAAAAAGTAGTTTCATTACAATGCACTTATGTTTGTTTAAGACAAATTTTAATTAGAATCTCTTATTGACATCCGATTGCAATTTTGCATACCGAAGCTGGCTAACATCGGTACTTTCGAGCTGGTCTGATGATGGACCCAGAAGGTGGCCATGAGAATACTGTAACGACACGAAGTTCTGTCGCAATCTCATTGTGTTTTCGCTTGTCTGATTTGTCTTCTATAATACTACGACTCTGTTTAAAAATACATTTTAAATAAAAACTTATTTCTGTATTAAATACAAATAATAGAAGGAAAAACTTAAACCTCAGGCAGGACTCGAACCTGCGACCACTGGCTTGACGCGCCAGTCGGTTTACCAACTAAGCTATCGAGGCCACTGAATGGAAGTTTAAATTTTGCCTTCTATTTTATTACGTCTTTTAGGGCGATTATGCGACATCTAGTGAACCACTTATTTCTGCTTCACTTTGAGAGCGGGCTCAGATTATACAAATTATTTTCTTAATAGACGCAATAGGCATGTTGACTGGGTATAAAAGGTAAAAATCTAATTAGTCCGTCAGTTACATAATAAAAAAATATTAGACATGTATTTTATCCTTTAACAAAACAATAAAAAAATACAAAGCTTGCTAGCTTTAAAGTTTCGGAGTGGGGGCTTATATATAGGGATAATTTTTTGTTTGCAGGAAAAAAGAATAAATACGTGTCCAATAAAATTGAATAATCTAGATGACGGGCATAATATTTTTTAATTTTATTAATTTTATGAAATATGCCTATTATAGTTATATTCTAAGTCTAGCTTTTTTAAATGCGGTGATGATAGCGGGGGTTGCGTATTTTTGTGTTTTTATGCCGCATCGTACGATCTAAAGATCTAAACAAATTTTTTATGTGTTATATGTTGTAAGCTGATATTGAAATCGAGATAGTTCGTAGCTATAAATTAAATATTTTAAACTACTTTTTCAAACTTTTATGTAAATTTGAGGGAGACCTTCTTAATTTTTAGTCAAGATTCAATGCTCGTTCCTTCTCTATATGTGAAGAGGTCTGTGCCCAGCAGTGGGATATTTATTTCCCGGTATTATAATTATTAAAATAATTTTCAGGGTTCTGCACCCAAAGGGCGGGACCCAAGGTATTACTAGGCCTCCGCGGTCCGTCCGCGGTCCGTCCGTACCTCCCTCCGTACGTCCGTCCGTCTGTCAGCGGGCTGTATGTACCCGCAACAGGTGACCAGTTGAAATTCCACAGTGTGTAGTGGCCGCTTTAACAAGGAATAATAAAAATTAAAATAAATTATAATTTAAAGTTAAGAGGCCCCCCCTCCTGGAAACGTGTTCTTGACGCCGCTGTTTATCTCACTCAGCCAGTTTATTTTATAAAGTTTAAATAATAATTTATTTAGTGAGACCTACAAAAAGTTTATAATAATATTGATCTCAAATATGTAGCCTACATTTTTAACACATCTATACAAATAATACAAATTGTAGTGTCTGTTTGTAATATTAAAATAACCGCTTTTTACTACATGCATATGAATGTTTATAAAAGTTTTTTTTTACATTTTTTTCTGTCTGTCTGTGTGTTACGTCTAATCTCTTAACGGCTCTACAGATTTTGACGGGACTTTCACAGCTGATGTAATAAGGAGTAACTTAGGGTACTTCCATTTTAGAAAAATTCAAAAATTATCTATACAAATAATAATTAAAATAAAAAAGAAAGAAAACTAAATAACTTTGTTGTTAAATTCGACGCGGACGAAGTCGCGGGCACAGCTAGTTATTACTAAACCGTACCTTGGTCCGCCCTTGCCCTTTCGTCGCATTTCGCCAGTTTAACGTGTAAACGAGTTAGTTAAATTTAACTGCCTTATTTGGGTTAAGTGACCTATTTGTTGACCATTACCGACTACTTTCGATAATAAGGCCGAACTTTAATATGCACACTAATATCATAAATGCGAAAGTAACTCTGTCTGTCTGTCTGTTACACCTTCACGGATAAACCGCTAAACCGATTTTGATAAAACTTTGTATGGGGTAAGCTTGGATTTTAAGAAAGGACATAGGCTACTTTTTGCTACGTTAACCGACACCCACGTAGGCAGAACTACAGGCAACAGCTAGCTATAAATGACTAGTGTATGATCTTTTTTAAAAAATAGAGGTATTATCAGTTTAACGTATTTTGTGTATTATAACCGGTCTATTCTTCTGGGAGGTAAATAGCCTCTAAAAGAATATACCAGTTTCGATGAGGTTTTCTGTTTGAAAGTTGATGTGATAGAAATGTTCTTAGTTATACGTAATTTTGCAATTCTTTTTTTACTTGAATGTGTCATTAATTCCTGGTTCCTAATATTAAAAGAACAATTCGTTTTGCTGACGGACGGTATTTTCAAAGCAAAACTATGAAAATGCTACCACCCGTAAACAAAAGATACGTTTTTTTAATATACGTTTATTTAATATACAGGAACTGGCCATAGGTACTTAGGTAAGTAATATAAGGATCAACTTTAATGTCGAGTGTATAAGGTATATTTATTTTAAAAATACATGTAAATGCAGGAGAAACCGCAGGCAGAGGTTAGTCTTGTTATACAAGTGATAATCTTGACCTAATATTAAAGTGTTAACAAGTATTAACTCGAGTTACGAATCGCTCGGACGCAGTAATATTATTTAATCAAACATAACATTTTCAGGGTGATTATAATACTTATCTCAAGAGACAATTAATGGTAGAGTAAGGTATAACAACCTCTTAACATACTTCGCTGCCAGCTCATGGTTAAGAGTCCGTTCACACAGACCGCGTCGCCGAGAGAGTACATTTTTATCGTTTTAAAAAGAGTCACCAAAACTCTTTAAAGGTAAAAGTGTCAGGGTAGCCGCAAAATTCAAATTTTCTTACGTTTTTTGAGATTTGCCGGTCCGTTTCAGGCTGTTTGTTAACAAAACACGATTCGCGACCATAATACATTTGTATTATTTACAGAATTAAAATGACAAACTTATTCAATGGGTTTACATGTACCTAGAGGCTTGTATTGATGATTTTAATGAGTAAGTATAACTTATTAAAACCATATAAGTAAGGTCGCAAATTATATTTTAATAAACATACAACCTGACACTGACCTGCAAATTGGGAAAACACGTAAGAAAATTTGAATTATAATAATAATACGCGATATAAATTTACTCTCTTTTCCAGCCCGATCTGTATGAACGGACCCTAAGGACTCCGTCAAAGTGTGAAACTAGTCGAGCGATCCAGTTACAAGCGATGTCACTGCAAAAGCTAAAGCAGCCGTTTCCCAAGCTATGTTGGGGTCGGCTTCCAGTCACCGGATTCAGCTGAATACCGTATATTACATAGAGCGACTGCCTATCTGACGTTCACAACCCATTTTACTGGGTAACACAGTATCCCAAAGTAAGACCAATCGTCCCTAATGACTTAACGCCTGTCAAAGATCAACGAATGACAGTCGGGACCAATGGCTTAACGTGCTTTCCAAGAATAGATGGTCACCCATTCACGGACCAACCGCGGCAGAGGCAGCTTCACTTAACCCTAGCGGTGATCGAACTTTAAAACATGTTTTCCATAAATTATGTTGGCGTTTTAAATATTGAACTTAAACAATAAATTAGGTAAGTTAAACACGTGTTTGTGTCTCGTGACATCTCAGTTGACCGCACATTATAACAAATATTGACAATATCATGACTGAGTGATGGTTCTATTAGCCAGTTAGATGTTGCCTGCGAGAGTCAACACGTTGGTTTAACCATGACATCACGTTAACTACTACGAAATAGAGACAGTTAACTAATAACAAGTCTCCTTGTTAACTAATAACAAGTCTATATAAATTACCAGGGTACCAGGGGGATTCCCACCAAAGCTGGGTTTGCGGTTACCGTAGACTTATCGGGATTAAGTACTTATAAATAAATAAATAAATAAATGTGGACAACATCACATACATTGCTCTGAACCCAAAGTAAGTAGCTAAAGCACTTGTGTTATGGAATTCAGAGACAACGAAGCTACCACAAACACCCAGACCCGAGACAATGTAGAAAAGTGTTTTTTCTACATTGACCCGGCCGGGGATCGAACCCGGGACCTCAGAGCTGGCAACACCTTGAAAACCGGTGTGTACGACACTCGACCGCGGAGGTCGTCACTTTTTATGGGATAATTCAGGTTATACAGGGTGTTATCGAAAGGCTATATCTATCCAAAAGAGGTGCGGAGTACATCTGGTATTGAGTCAGTTTACAAACTTTTAACTCAAGAATTGTTATATAATTTTTCGCATCAGTAATTGACATAACAAACGTGTTACCACACTACGCACTAAGATTTGCGAGTGACGTCATTAATATTAAAATTTAACATCGCTTTAGCTTCAGTCTGGTTATGATTTTTGAAGTTAAATAATGGGCATGTTTCCTATTTTTTTTTTAAATGTCCGTCTTGTAGATTTATGAATTTTATTGGACACGTATTTTTTCTTTTTTCCTGCAAACAAAAAATGATCAAAATACAGAGAACTGAAGTTACGCGTGACGTCACTCCTCGCTACGATTTTTAGCGAGGCGTAGCGTCATAAGCCCCCACTCCGAAACTTTAAAGCGGTGTATCTTTGTATTTTTTTATTGTTTTGATAAAAGAAAAAATACGTGTCTAATATTTTTTTATTATCTAACTGACGGACTAAATAGATTTTAACTTTTCATACCTAGGAAACATCCCTATTGATGCGAAAAATTTAATAGATACTAAATATTTGATATACTCATTTTGAGCTGAAATTTTATAAACTGACTCTATACTAGATTTACTCTTAACCCCTTTTGGACCTTAACTTTTTGGTAACACTCTGTACATATGTACATATATATATCTGTTTTCTGTACATATAAACCATACATATTTGCGTTTAAAAATCTGCCAAAATTTTACACTCCAACTGAATGCTCAAATTCAGGGTTCCGTACCTCATAAGGAAAAAAGGAACCCTTATAGGATCACTGAGATGTCCATCTGTCAGTCTAGATTTTTTTTCTCCGAAACGCAATAACAAATATTCGCTCCGCATACGTTAATGCGTAACAAATAATTAAAATGATAGAAAAACGCTAGGTCTAACGTCAGAATTCAAGAAAAGTTCCGAAATTTGTATTTTTTTTTAAATAAGAATTTAAGATGAAAAACTTATTACAGTTTGCCAATTTGCCAATTAAGTATGAGACTTTTTTTTTCAACCGCACAGTTCTTTTTTCTGTTGGCCTTTGCCCAGCCGTGGGAATTTAATTAATATTTTGTATGGCCTTAACAATGGGACAGTTATGTAGCCTTGAATACACAGTTAAGGCTGTATTCATTACACCCAGTTGTGTTAAATATGTCGTATCAATGATAATTAATTGTTTCTATAAAATGTGATTCTGTTTTTGTTTTAAATATTTCTTGTACAAACACGATTTAACTGATATTTTTCACAGTACACTGTTAAAAACTCAAGTACATAGGCTACATCGTATACATACAAACAATCAAGTATACTTAGTATACATACTTAAAAAATCTTTGCGTCAATCGAGATACTAAACTGCTATACCAATCTCGATGGAACATAGCTGATAAATAAGATAGTTGCGGAAAAGCGTTGCAAAGACTGTCAAAGATCAACGTATGTCAGTCGGAGGAGTCTCGGTATGTTGTAGGTATGTAACTATTGGTCACCCATCCGCGGCCCAACCGCGGCGACCGCGGCTTAACCTCTATTATCAGTACGGCAGGCACTTAGCGAAGTGTCGACATACATAATTATCCAAACATCAGAATATGTTTATGTTGTTGTATATTTACATGATCAACAAACAAACTTGACCCACACACAAACACATAGAATCAACAAAAGAGGCTGCATTACTTGTAGTTCATATACAAACATAAATAGTTTGCCCAATTAGACAACATTTTAAACAAACAAATATATTAATTATGTATAATAGCTTTCGTGTATAATAACTTATTCATAATTATTTAAAACAAAACGGTTTACTCACGCATGTTCTCGGGATCGCCCGACTAGTTTCAGACTCAATAGGAGTCCCTAATCAACTCAGTTCGACTCGCGATATAATTGTACATTAATGATGTCTACATCAATGTATTTCTGAGGTCTTTACGTGAGGTGTTCAGCTGTCTGTGAGGCTGGAAGCCGTCACCAACTTAGCGCGGGAAAAGGCGACGCAGAACAGGATAAAGACGGGTGTGTCGGCGATGCATTTTCCTGATAAATATTGCTTTTAAATGTTCATAATGTTGTCTTAGATCTATAACTTCACATAACATAATCATATTTCTAAGTAATAGACATATTATACAGTATGTAACAAAAACTCTGTCCGATCCAATAAAGGCGTAGGTATTCCTGGATCAAAATACGTACTAGAAAAAAATTCTCGGTCAGGCGGCTTCTTTGATACAAAACTGTAGGTAGTACACGTGAATTTTGTTGAGCGATTAGTGTTGCCTTCGATCAGTTTTATTTTAATTTAATTATATTCACCGAGGAAAAGTAATAATTTCAAATCCATTCAATATTTACGTATATGTGTACGCAGCACGATGCCTAATAATACTCATAAGGATCGGACAGGGTTTTTGTTGCGTGCTGTTATAATTTTATCTTCGGTCTCCAAACTCAACTTACGCTTGACAGCGAGAGATGAGATCCAGTATCTATGGCGAAAATCAACAAAGTAAAAATAAAACATAGGTATTTTAAAACTTTAATTTAATAAAATAAAAGATAGAATAATTTAAATTGATACAAAATTAAGGAGTGCGAGCTATTAACCTCACCCCAGCGCACAAAAACGCAAGATGTTAAATAAAAACTCACTCTAATGTAGGTATACCTAATTATGTTGAGGGTATTCATTATTCTGTAATTATGTTATAATAGCCTTTATCTATGATTATTTTTATTCGATTAAAATAGCCTTTAAATAGTTTTATGAGGTAAAGTTTTTATGTTTATTATTATGTTACGAGGTAACCTTTAAAACTAACCATAGGTAGGTACGATTTTCATAATTATTTCGCTTGCAAATATGTAGCTACGATATTCCTGAGTGTCATAGAGTTAAACGTTAATACAAGCGAAGCCACGGGCAAAATCTAGTTGCACATAAAATTCCAACATGTCTGCATGTCAAGAATCACATATTCAGTAAACACTGTACATTGCGGCTTAAGTTCGCAAACATCTTTAAAACATTGTTTACAGACAAGCAATGTATTCCCTTGGACTCTATTCTTTATGTTAATAACAATGTGATTTCTTAGAAAATACATTTGTTTGTGCATCTAGCGAGTTTCAACAGCTCGTTACATTTGAAGTATGTATTGTTACTTAAATTTAATGTAAGTACCTACTAATATTCCTATGAATACACACTTAATAGGTACTTATAGGTAGGTAATAATTTTTAATGTGGGTACCTAATTCTGACGTGAAACAATACAATTTTTAACTATAAAGACTGATTTCCTGTTAATTCTAATAATAATAATTGAAGAATAAATAAAATAAATTCGTTTTATAAGTCTAATAGGCATTATTTTTTGCTTTGAAATAATTATAATTAAGTATAATTATGATTGTATAATAAGCAAAACATTGAGGTTTCGAATCCAAAAAAGGCAATATATAAATACATACTAGTTTATGTTAACTTTTAAATAGTAGAAAACCTACTAAAATTAGTTTAAGACAAACTGTTTAGCTGCTTCTATACTAAGTAGATACTAGTGTTAATATTTAAAACTAACGAACTCCTCTTAGGGCTAGTTTTTATAAAGTTT
Organism: Diachrysia chrysitis; assembly: GCA_932294365.1. Taxonomy (NCBI): domain Eukaryota; kingdom Metazoa; phylum Arthropoda; class Insecta; order Lepidoptera; family Noctuidae; genus Diachrysia; species Diachrysia chrysitis. Next base: position 7,271,320 of record OW028670.1, read on the forward strand.
TAACCTACAAATTATAACAATCGACGCCAAAAACGAGAGCTAAGTAGAGTCTAAGTAGAGTAAGTTTAAGTTTTTACTTTAGACTTTTGTGGCGTTATTTATAAAAATCTTGACGGAAACTTCTACATTCAAATTCTCTACAGAAAAAATAAAATAAGAATATCCTAATCAATTGCTAACCATCGTCGAGGTTTTTATAAATAAGGCCATTAACGTGGAAGCGCCAGGGTAGCCAGAGCGCGGAATTCAAATTTTCTTGCGTTTTTTTTTGTAAGTTTCTTACGTAGGTATTTCGGTCGCGAATCGTATTTTGTTAAAAAAAAAGCCTGAAACTATCCGGCAAATTGCAAAAAAACGTAACAAAAATTTTAATTTCGCGGGCCACCCTTTTTTTTTAAGGCCACCTTAATGTAAACCACAAATAAAGTTCATATTATATCGGGCTGTCGCCATACCACCATTAAGTTATTGCGCTGAAGTTGATGTCAAACACACAAGGCTAAACAAATATATTACTATAGTGTTATGTTCACAGGACATTCCAAGTTCATGGAAACGCATAACTGCAATAGGTACTTCTTCTAATGTATAAAAATCTTGTGAATCGTACTTCTCCGAAACGGCTTGGCCTTTATGGTTGTTTTTGTGTATTTTTGGTAGGTCCGAGAATAGATCGTAGGCTATTTTTTTATACCACTAGGTGATAAGGGTTGCCCTGGAAAAACAATGTTTGCAATAGGGCTTTATTACCCGACTGCGCCAAAAAGAGAGTTATGTTTACCTACTGATATGTATTTCTTTGGCACGCTCTGTGGGCTCTGGAGCCAAACGGCTTCATGGTTCAACGTGAAAGATTTATTTTTTGTTTTTTAACAACGACTCGGAATTTAATCCTCCACAAACAACACCCAGACTTAGAACAAGCATTTGTGGATCACACAAAATATGCTTGTCCCATGCGTGAATCGAACCCGCAGCACGTCGCGCACAGTGGTAACGCTCCGTGGTAATTGGCGTGGTGACCTATAACACTCGGCTATCCGTGCAGTCAAGATGGTGTCGCTAACATTTAGTTAAATTAGTCTTAACTGCGAGAGTAGCACACTGGTAACGGCAGGATTACTCCCAAACAGCCCCTCTAGCCAAGTGACATTTTTACAAGCGTTAACGCTGTTCGAATCGCTCAAATGTATGGAAGTGACAAGTCTAAGTCACGTGACTTATCAAAATGAAATGTCATTTCCATACATGTCACATGGCTACAAAGGCAGGTTTGAATTTGATTCGAACTTGATTCGCTTCACGATTTGAATATCCTGAATTGGTAATCAAAAACCTAGAACCAGTTTATCAAGAGTTATCAGCGTCGTTAGCTATAGAAATGTGACGATGTCATCGTAAAGTTATAATAGGGGAGCGGACTGGGTATGAAAAGGAAATATCTATTTAGTCCACCAGATAGATAAAAAAAGAAAAAAACACTCGCATTTTTTCTTTTATCAAATCTATGAAAAATTACTAAGTTAAAGCGCTTTAAAGTTCTGGAGTGGGGGCTTGTGACGTCACTTGTTGGTAAAAATTGTAGCCAGAAGTGAAGTCACGCGACATTTCCATTCGCTGTATCTTCCTAATCGTATGTTTGATTAAAAAAAGAAAAAATACGTGTCTAATAGTTTTTTAATATTTACGTGACGAGTAAATAAAATATTAACAGTCCGATCCCTGCTGAGCCCGATACTTATTATTCTCGGGAGTAAGCCCCCTAATTATGTCAAATTGTTTTTTTTTTATTAAGTAAGTACTTAGTTCGAATATTTTAAGTTCTCATATTTTCACTCAACCGGGTTTTTTTTTATATTTTAATAATTTACTTTGGATAATCCGACTGGGTAGTTAATTTCATAAAATGTACGAAAGTGTGCGCGTATATTAGTGGCCGGGGTAACATTGAGTCCGCCTTTAGTCGCCCGATATGTTGTAAGACAATATAGATTTCATCATTTCCCTTCGCTTTGAGATAAACTAGAAAGCTTGACCTTCATAATTTAAGGCAGAGTTACTGACCGTAGGGCCATGTTGCAATATTTATGGAAAATCTATTATTTTAATGTGAGATTGAAGGTCCCTTAATCGTTTAAGCAGATTGCATCCTAAAGTTCTCATAATTATAGGAGAGTAATATGCAGATTTTTTAACTCTTGGGTCATTAAAAGTTAAGCAACGCTCGTGGAAGCGGGTCCGTGGATCCGGCCACACGAGTACCTACTAAACAATAGACTTATTCATTCGGTAAAGTATATATTTGTCCGCCTTTTCAAAACTTTATTTGGCTTTCAATGACGGAAGATATTAGTTGGTTACTAGTTTTTATTAAGTACTGTGATGTCAGTTATCGCGGCAAAAAGACTATGTCCTTTCTCAGGCTCTAGACTATCTGTGTACCAAATTTTATTTAAATCGGTTGTTTAGTTTTGGCGTGAAAGCGCGAGAGACAGACAGACAGAGTTACTTTCGCATTTATAATATTAATAAGGATTAAGGGATCCACGTAGTTCGAGATGCCTCAGAATTTTCTAATGAAATCAAAATTGTAACCCACACTCAGCAAGCCTATACCGTGGGGTGTATATGTATCTGCGATAATTGTTATATTTCTTTTATAAATTAACGTTGTGTTGCCCCCGCAGGCAGCATGGTGCCCCGCCCTGTGTCCCCCGGGCCGGCCGAGCCGCTGTTGCCGCGGTTCTACGCTGGCAGGTCCGTTTTCATCACCGGAGCGACAGGATTCATGGGCAAGGTAAGAGAAAACTCTGTCAGACACACGCACGCACACGCAAACACATACCTACACAATACGCTCTTATTAAAAATATTTTAAACAAGCTTTTCATCATCAAGCATCACAGTAACAACGAATCCAATGAACCCAAACACGATGGCATTGCGACAGTACATCGCATGACAGCTTACAATCGGCAGACATAGAGCTAACACATCAGTGCCTTTACTCTCCAATTTAGTTTTAATTATAATACAATGCCAATGCAAAATTGATATTAGTTTAGGAGGCAGGAGATTCAGGTTTCTTAAATAAAATGCTGTCAATGGAAGAAACTGACTGGAATCTAAACATTGAGAGTATTTTTTTGTACCGTGTGTTGTTTGTGTTCCTGCTAAATGAAGAACAATTTTCATTGGTATTGTATTAGAATTAAAATTAAATTGGAGAATAACATAGGTAACTGATTTTGTTCCACTGATTACAATATAATATATTGTCGATCTATGTAAATCTTTAAAACAATGCAAAAGGTTAACTACGACTACTACGATGTCTAGCAGAATTTATAAATTTATAATTACAATATGGGGAATCTCTGAAATGAGGAAATGACCGAATGTCGACTGACCGTTGGGCCAAAATAGCATCCGAATGGATGCCACAAAACCGCAGACGACCACGTGGTAGGCCCGGGCGGAAATGGCGAAATGAGCTCGATTCCTATCCGAAGGACTGGTCCACGTTTGCTCATCATAGAGAAGAATGGAAGGAAAGGAGACAGGCCTTTGCACAGCAGTGGGACAACATGGGCTGATAATCATAATAATAACGAGGAAGGTATGACAAATACGAAATTGAGACGAAGTCGCGGGGACACCCGGCCTTGTTCCATTTCCCTACTAGGGTTATTGTATTGTGTCAAGACTGCTGTTACCCAGAAGGCAAAGAAACGAAATATTTTAACTTCATTAGGAGTTGTTTAGTCTGAAAAAATATAGCTACGCGAAAACATCAGCAAGTTTTTTGTGTAAATAACATTTTATTCTGCAAAGAAAAATATCTGACCAATATTTTTCAACAAAGAAAAAAAATCCAGCAGGGCGCTGTTTTATATACCAGAATAATGTTCTTCCTACCCAGGTGCTGGTGGAGCGCATCCTGGCGACGTGCCCGGAGGTGGGGCGCCTGCACCTGCTGATGCGCGACAAGCGCGGCCACTCGCCGCTCAAGAGGCTCGCGCAGCTCAAGCAGTCCCAGGTGAGGACACCGACATCGCCGGAGTGCAGGGAGTGATGCACTCGGCTTTACTATAACCGACTTGACGGGCCTGTTGGTCTAGTGTTAGTGACCCTGACTGCTAAAACGGAATACGTGGGTTCGATTCCCACCCAGGACAAATCTTTATGTGATGAGCACGATCATTTGTTCTGTGTCTGGGTGTCATTTATCTATAATATATATGTAGTTAGCAATATGTTTATCAGTTGCATGTTTATCAGTTGTCTGGTTGCCATAATACAGTCTCTGCCTAGTTTGGGATCAGATGGCCATGTGTAAGTTGTCCCAAGATATTATTATATTATGATTATTATATTAACAACCCCGGTCACTCACATGCGCGCAAAAATTCGAACAACGTTCGCGCGCTTTGATGTCTGTTAAAAAACCGACACAGCTAGGAAATTATATCCCGCTTTATGTCTGTCAAATTATGTCAATTCTAGATAAATTATATAATTCAGTACATGACTTCCTAGATAGTAAGTTAATTTAAATGTAGACTTACTTGTTTTAATGTATTCAAACATTGGTAATTGCATTCTAAATTAAGGCAGAATTGGACAAGGATTCAAATTTAAATGTTAACTTATTATTATACCTGCATTCAATGCAAATAAAGACATCCATTCTATTCTAATATTATTTTTATTATTTAACGCATGCGCAGCGAATACATGTAATTAAATACAAATATTAAAATCTAAAGGAAAAAAAATAACCTGTAGCAAGACTCGAACCCACCACTTTTGGTTTTTTCATTTCTACTATTTGTATTTAATACTCGCTGACCCCGCGACTTTGTTTGCGTGTTTTAGGTTCAACGGTTTTTCATTTTTGCAACATTTTTCATTTATGCTCCGATCCTATATAATATTATTATAGATTAACGAATGGTATTTACACACTAAGTAGAAACGAATAGTTTATTCACTTATGAAATGAAAATTATGCCGAAGAACATTTTTGGGCTCCAGCTCTTAATATTGATTAGCTGATGATAATTTAAGTAATATGGTAAGTTTAATTGTGAATGGTTTCTTAGAAGAAAGTAAGTAGTTAATTTTTATATGGGCAGAAGCAGTAAGTATTTTAAACATTACCACGCATTTCCGTAGCATTCTGCATAACAAAAAAATACTTTCTAAGTAATCATTAAATTATCTTCAAAACGTGAGATCCCTTAGAAAGCCTTCGTCTGTATTTGTGATTGGCCTGTTGGTGAACCTGACTGCTAAACCGGTGGCCGTGGGTTCGATTTCCACCCAGGACAAATATTTGAGTGATGAGCATGATCATTTGTTCTGTATCTGGGAGTAATTTATCTATAATATGCATGTATTTAGAAATATATAAATAATTTTATCAGTTGACTGATTGCCAAAATACAGGTTCTGCCTAGTTTGGGATCAGATGGCCGTGTGTGAGTCCCATGATTTTCTCTATGATTATCATATTTACGCCATTTACGAAGAAGTTATCTTCGAAGAATAGTTTTAATTTGTTCCTAGACACAAACAAGGCTACAAGATAATTTATTTCCCAGGTGTTCGACAACGTGCGTGCTCGCAATCCGCACCAGCTGGACAAGCTGTTTGTGGTGGCGGGCGACGTCTCCAAGCCGCAGCTCGGACTGGACGCTGAAGCTATCTCGCAGCTTAGAGAGGTAAACATCTAGAACTATCTAGAATCTAGACTAACTGAGGAAGAAAGTGAGAGAAAACAAAGTGATTCATGATTAAATTTTTTATTAAACAATACAGTAAATGACTGCGTATGAACTAATTATTAACATAATAATTGTTATCCAATGACGATTAGAATATAATTCTAATAAATTATTAGAAAATCTAAGGTATACCACTAGTCAAATTCTTTAAACGTAAATAATAATAATAGCTGCATGTCATTATCTATGAATAGGTTCATAAATACATATTAATACCATACATTATAATAATAAATAGATTAAATACCAATTAAATTATAATTTTCGTACATCTCATAGAGGGAAGATGTAAGGGAACATCAATTCATAATGTTTTTAACCTGTCTTAACGGAATAAATGAATTTAAATTTAAATTTGAATTCGAATAGACCTATAGAATTTATAAAGTCCGTTATCAATAAAGTAATAATAATAAAACATTAGAGGCGTAGTTTTTGGTTTTTCAAAATACTTAATTTAAAACTAATGTCTATTTAAAAACGTGTTTTTTGGCTATTATTGCTGCTTGAAAGGCGCACATAGTTTGTGTGTGCTATATACCTACTAGCTTACGCTGTCCGCCCGTCCGTGAGTCAGCAATCTGTACCTTATGAACCGTAATAGGTACCTACAGAGTTAATTTTGTTACAGAATGTGTATTTAATATCACGGAACCCTTCGGGTGCAACACTTATTGGCTTTTGACCTGTTTTTGTTTTGAGGTGTAGGTAGGTAGGTATACAGCGAAACGAAACATGACCGGGTTTTATATTTTTGATGTAGATATTTGCATTACAAACTCAAGAGTCTAATGTCCAAATAATAACATACAGTCATACAAACTTAATACTTCTGATGTAATGTTTACTCTTAGTTTTTACACACATTACACAATAATATGTGTGCAATAACAAATTACATTAATTTGAAAGTAAGTGGGTCCAGACGAAATAAATAATTACTTGTCTTATAATACTTAATTGTTTGCCTTGAAATACATTCGGTACTTACATTTATTTATTACAATACCTACCATTACCTAATATGATTAGTAGCAACATTATCCTGGCTATTTTAAGTTGGTATATTAGGCAAATATTTGAGCAATGAGTCGATTCCTAGACCACAAACGAGTTACACGTTGAGTACCTATAACAAAATTAGTGAAGCCGATAACAAATTTATAAAAGAAGTTTATACCCCGGCCAAGTGCGGGTAGGACTCACGCATAAAGGGTTCTGTACCATTTTATAGCGCCCTTTTTTTACTTTAAATATTGTTATAGCGGCCACAGAAATACATAGGCTGTAAAAAAATAAATTTTCTAGGTGTGGTTTTGTAGGTCATGAGATACAGCCTGCTGGCACACAGACGGACGGTCGGACAGCGTAGGCTTAGTAATAGGGCCGTTGGCGCCCTTTGGGTGCGGACCTCTAAAAACTGTATTTTAACTTAATTACTGTAAACTGACAAAAAACCTAAAAACCTTCAGGTTTTCAAAAAACTGGAAGATACTGACGATCGCGGTTTTTCATATTTTAACAATTGTTAAAATGATAAATTTGTATAATAACTTTCGTGAGGAGTATTCATATATATTAAAAACAAACGGTTTAGTCCCTAATCATGAGCTGACGCGGCGGCGGTGGTGTCGCGAGTCGAACAGTTCGACTCGCGACACCACCGCCGGTTTAGGGACTCCTATTGAGTCTGAAACTAGTCGGGCGATCCCGAAAATATACGTGAGTAAACCGTTTGTTTTAAATAAAAATGAAAAATAGCCGTCGTCGGTTTTTTTCGGGTTTTAACATTCCAATAAATCTTATTATTTTACTTCTTTCCCATCGCAAGGTACTCCGTCTTTTTATTATTTATAGAGGTACCAATTTTTTCGTGGTCTTGGTAAAAGGTCTACCGTGCAACTATTGACAACAACGCCATCTTTGTTTTAACTCCCGTACTACTTGGTTACAGGTGTCAGTTGTGTTCCACTCGGCGGCCACGCTCAAGTTCGACGAGCCGCTGCCGGTCGCCATCGATCAGAATGTGCGATCAGTGGAGAGGCTGTTGGAGATGTGTGATAAGCTGCCTAATGTGCAGGTAAAGATATTAAACCAATACAGTGACCAATACAGTACAAGAATTGTAATACTGTTTTTTTCTAACATAATTTTTAAGTCGAGATAAATTAACATTAGCGCAAGGATGTATGTATTGTTTAGCGTTCCATCCTCTAAGGCTATCAAGAAATGGAATCTAAACTACCTAAGTCTTAGAACCTATGCAGACTGCGTTTTTTAAATGCATTTTAGTCGCTCTTTTGTATCGATACAGACGTAATATGCACGCGAGCTAGACAAATACAAACGCAAACAAACTGCCGGATGTAATGAAAAACGCCGTGAGCATAGACTCTCAGTTATTTGGTTTCCTGCTTGTCCAAAATACAGTAGAAATAAAGATATATTTTAAACTACTTCGTTAGCAAACAACCCTATAAAATAAAATAGTTTTTTTTTACGTAAACATACTTATCTACCTCAAACGCATCTAACACACCGCTAAATTACGCATTATTGTCGACAGGCATTCGTCCACGTATCAACCGCCTACAGTAACGCTGACCTGACGCACGTGGAGGAGCGCGTGTACCAGCCGCCCGTGCCCTTACACCAGGCCTACACCGTGGCTGAGTCCCTGCCCGAGGAGCTGCTGGCCAAGATCACGCCGCAGTAAGTTATTATGAAACCTTTTCGGCACACTGTCGGGTATGAAGGCTGTATTAAAAATACCTGATAAGTACCATCATTGTTGGAGAGAAAGAAAGATGAGATGGTGCTTTAAGTAGAAAGTGTCTGTATATTTTTAAGAGGAGCCAAACCAGGTAACAGTTCCATTTGTATTAAATGCTAACACTCGTTTATGGTTCCATCCCGTTTTAATAAATATTCGAACTATACCTTAAGTTCAATTTTAGCGTCATCGTTTCCTGAATTTGACTTATCCACTGATTGATTTACCTATATGCCCAGTTTTAAGAGAAATAAGTAAGTGTGATTTGTTATCAGTCAGTAAATTTAACAAATAACGGCACTTCTAATCTTTGCGTGTTCAGTCATTTTCAATAAAAATTATTAAATTATTGCATATTTTTGTACTCAGATACATCTCCCCGAAGCCGAACACGTACACATTCACGAAGTGCCTGGCGGAGTGCGTGGTGCAGCAGCACGGCAACAAGGGCTACCCCGTCGCCGTGTTCCGGCCCACTGTCGGTGAGTGCAGCTCGTGTGTTCACCCAATAAATGTGGACAACATCACATACATTGCTCTGAATCCAAAGGAAGTAGCTAAAGCACTTGTGTTATGGCATCAGAGACAACGACAATTTGTGAATCCTCATCTTGTTTTCTTAGTCCATCTTAACTAGCCTTGTTTCCACAGTGGTGTCCGCCCTCCGGCACCCGTTCCCCGGCTGGATCGAGAACCTCAACGGTCCGTCGGGCGTGGTGGTGGGCGCCGGCAAGGGGCTGCTGCACGTGTTCTGCTGCCGCGACGACGCGCGGGCCGACCTGCTGCCCGTCGACATCGCCATAGACACGCTGCTGGCCGTCGCCTGGGAGATCGCTACTGATCGGTGAGCATCTCAGATACGAGTAATTTAAAACTAGTTACTCCAAACGCCTCGTTGTCACTTCGCGTGACCCAAGGGCTGGCTTTTACCTTGGACAGAGGATAAGCATTGCCATACAACATGACAATGCCGCCAGCCTTTTGGGAACACTCCGACTGGACAGCGATGTGGACGAATTTTTCGATGCCATATTGTATGTTTATGTTTATGTTTAATTAGATTAGTTTATTTTACTATTCCTTTTGTGTATGTATATCTAGTTAAGTTTATTTGAAATAAATGTTACTTCAAAAGGAAAGTAAACCGCTTTTTGAAGGTAAAGTTCTGTAGACATTGGCAGAGATAAGTTTATCAGAAATAAAGCGGAGGCTGGAGGAATAAGTAAATTAAGATGACGGATGCCAATCAATATATAAGCTCTTTTTACCCGACTGCGCCAGAAGGAGGGTTATATTTTTCGTGTGTAAGTCTGTAGGTACGTATGTATGTATGTCTGTATGTATATTTCTTTGGCACGCTTTGAAGCCTAAACGGCGCCATGGATTTAGGCTCGACCACTAAGTACGACAAAAACGTTCCAAAACAAGTCGTTTTTCAAGCAGTCTGAAGCAGTTCAATCACAGAACTAAGGCCATTGCCACAAACTGCATTTTTTAGAAGGTTATACGGTAATTTAAATTAAAAAAAAACCTCTACGACACCCTTCAAATTTCGCCACTCAGTTCGGCTACATTATAAGAACGGGTCCAGTCTGTTTTCCTTGTGGTTTTAACTTGATTGGAACGTCAGTGACCTCAAAATCAAATATCATCAACAATATTGTTGCTTAAATAAAACAAACAAGAGCTATTGTTTTAAACAATATGTCGCGTGTTTTCCGTGTGCCCATTTTCAGGGGACACCCATATTATGTCTTATTATACTTCCTGTATATTCAATTTGTTCACACTTCCTCTAAAATGACCTTACATTAGTTTATTGACACTCTGGAAGGAATAAGCTGAAGTATAGGCCCCAAAATTAGTTTCGTTAATGTCACCCCACCGTGGGGCAGCTCACAAGCGTGGTGATCAATGCTTGTTCTCTGTATGAGAGGCCTGCAGTAAGACAGTTACAGTGCCCTTACTCTCTTATTTAATTTCCAATGCAAAATTGTTATTTATTTAGCAGGCACACTAACAACAGACAGTACAAAAAATACTTATAGATTCCAGTCGGTTCCTTCCATTGACATTATTTTCTTTAAGAAAACTGAATCTCCTGATTGCTAAACTAATATCAATCGTTCATTGGCATTGTATTAGAATAAAATTAAATTGTAGAGTAAGGGCACGGGCTGGTGTTACTAACAGCTTCGGTAATGGCACCCAACGTGGAGCAGCTCACAAGCGTGGTGATGCGCTGGTTAAGTGTTTGAATTGAAGGAGATTTATTTATTGTTCCGGCTTGAACGAAAATTATGAGTTTTACAAATATAATAAGAGAGAAATTAATACTATTAACAAATTTTACTATTGAGTCTACTTACACATGAAAAAACCTAATCTAATCTAAGTCAAACTTGAAACCTAAAATAACTTAATTAGATTAGTTTATTTTGTTTTTTATTTATTGTGTATACATTTGTATGAATTTTCCTTTAAATTGCATATTTTATCCCAAACACAATATGTAATTAGGTCAAAGTTGATTCGAGGTCTTCCTTTCAAAAATTAATTACTCGTCGACGACCTTACGTTAGCATTCGTTTATTTATATAAATACCTTTAGACCTTAAAATGACTTCATAATTTCAAAAAAGTATTTATTTAATTCAGAACCTGTTAGCCTTTTAGCTATTTTAATTTAATTAAGCATGTCATTGATTGATATTTTTAAGTAGGTATAGATGTTTATTTATTCAAGAATTAGTTTGCAAAAATACGTACTTTTGCTTGCGACTTTGTCTAACTTTGTTTTGTAGGTATAATAACTTTTGTGAGGAGTTTACACAAAGTGTACGACACCGTGACGTCGTACGACATTTCAAATTAATGTATCGTCGTAAGATTTTGGTTATAATAAAAAAAAATTGGTTGTTTGTAAAGTAGGTTAACGATCGAGATGTTTACGTGATAACGTCTTATTGGTGATATAAGTTTTTGGGAAGTAAGGAATTAATGAAGATAACAATTTTTTCAAATTTTCATAGTTTGTTTCACTGTTAAACATTCAACGAAAACTTAACCGCACGAGAAAATCTCCATTCGTTTGTATGCCGCTAGAGTGAGAGAGACGGAAGATCGGTCCACTCACTCGAACGCTATGCCAGCCTCCGCTCGTGAGGATTCCGCGTGACAAGTTTCACGGAATGACTGGCAGCGCTCGAGATGAGACGGGAGATCGGTCCGTCTCTCTCTCGTTATACCTGCGATCGCGCTCGTGAGGTTTTGGTGTGACACAAGTTTCTGAACATGTCACCCGACTAAAACGATTTTAAAGACGTTATCACGTCAAAATGCGCGTCTAACATTTTTTACTAATGAAATGAATGATATAAAAAAATAAACATCCCTATTGTCGTTAATTCCTTATGGCCAATATGGCCGCCACAGCTGAGCGGATACAAAAACTTTTTCATCATTGTCTGATGTTTAAATCAATAGTTAATCGTTATTCCCTCACAGCCCGTCCGATGTCCGTGTGTACAACTGCAGCACGTGCGAGAACCCGGTGCGGTGGCGCGAGTTCGAGGCGGACCTGCGCCGCCACCTGCGCGGACACCCGCTGGACAACACCTTCTGGTACCCCAGCGGGTTCAGTGTGGAAAGCAAGTTAGTATGAACATAACTGCACAAAATAACACCCTACCTATAATTAGAGATACATCGGCGACAACGCTACCAGAGCTACCACGTAGCTATTTTTTTGTATTGAGACGTATTGATTTATTACAACAAATTCACCTGTCTTTACTAAGCGAGGTATGTAACTGTGAATACTCAAACACAACTTAGATTAACGTTCTTCAATGGCTATCTGTCGCCACGTTAACTAGGTACACCTAAAGTAACAGAGACGGCATGAAAAACGGTGTGTTAAAATTGAGTTGCCTTTGACGTATTTTACATTTGAATGTTGTGTGCTTTTACATTGCGTTGTTAACGTCTTTATTGGAAATTAGACTACTAAAAGTAGGTATGATAGGTACTATTTCGGGAATGTTGCGGATATATTTCGAATTGAATTCAGTCACTTACTGAAAAACAGACTTTGTTTTAAAGCCCATGTACTTATCGTTATTTTTTTTTAGATTTGCCCAAAAAGCCGTTGAACTGTTTCTCCAAACAACACCACTACACATCGCGGAGTATGTCTCAAAAATTCTTAGGTTGAAACCACGGTAAGCAACATTTCTATTCATTTACGAAATGTAAAAAAAAAAACATTTTAATCAGTCATTGAGAAGAAAAGGTCTGCGTTGAAAGAAACGTTACAAATAGTGTTGCTATACTAATTATTTTCTACCACGATAGCAAAATTGTGGATTTCTCAAATGAACCTTGATTCAGCTCTATTTATTTTATTTTCAGAATGAGTTTTATAAAAATCAACCAGCGCCTAACAGCAATGAACGACGTACTAAGATTCTTCTCCATCCGTGAATGGAACTTTGCGACCGACAATGTACGCAAGCTGCAAGCTAGGCTAACGCCACAAGATGCTGCTATTTACAACTTAGATCCGCACACGATCAAGTAAGTAGAATCTATACTTATATTATTAATGCAAAAGTACATAACTCTGTCTGTCTGTTGCTTTTTCACGCCTAACCCGCTGTACCGATTTAGATTAAATTTGGAATGGGCTAAGCTTCGATCCTAAAGAAGGCTACTTTTTAGCCGCGATAACCAACAGTTAGTAATCTATATTAATATGTGAATGTAACCCTGCTTGTCTATCCGTTTTGTTTGCATGGCTAAACCACGCAACAGAATTAGAAAATAATAATTGTATAATCTATGTTAGTTTGAACTCTAAGGTAGAAAATAGGCAATTTTTTGTGCGCTAACCGATATACACGATTTCGTGCGGTTGAAATCTAGTAACTTATTATTATATTTATAATACCTCAAATTAAGCATTTTAAATCCACCTTATTTATATCTTTTAGAAGATTTTTAGAAATGGAATTTTCCGTAATCTTAATAAAATTGTATCTTTACAGTTGGACAGAGCACAACAGAGACTTTGTCAAAGGTACGAGAAAGTATCTTCTGCAGGAAAAGGATCAAGATATAGATGAGGCTAAGAAACATCAGCGCATGTGAGTTATAATAAAATAAATAAAAATCTTTTCTTGTGTTTATTAGTTAATGATTAGTATGATATAATATTTTTCTAATCAGTAATTGTAAAGATTTTTTTATTTGTGTTCATAAAGCAGGATTTAAATTTCATTCTTTAACAAAAGGCTTGTGAGATGAGGCTCAAGCTTCTATGATAGGTTATTGAAAAAATCTATTTCTGCCTTTACCTAAGCAATGTTGGTCGGCTTCGGACAGAAATATATATATTTTTTGTTAATTGTTTACTTAGCAATCGAAAAATTCTTTATTCTTATTTACTATTGCAGGATGTTCATCATACACCACGGAGTGATGTTGTTCACGCTGACCCTGGTCGGCCGCCTCGCTCTCCACAACCAGTACATCCGCACCTTCGTGTTCAGAACATTCAGAATGTTATTCGCTGCACTAAGCTCCGCCTACACACGACTTAAACCATTGAGATAATTGTTATAAACTTACCCCCGAATAATGAAACGCAACTTAATTTTAAGATGTTATAAAATTGTATTCCTCGCCATGTTACAATTTAAAATAACAGAGACTTACCGGCGATTTTACATTGAGTTGCGTTTAAGTATTCAACCATATTATGTAAGTTGTATTTAAATTGTTGTAGAAATAAGGGGAGGTTTTGTATTATATGTTGTTGGACGACGTGTTTGTGTGATGAGATTACATGTATGTTATTTTGTCTAGTATAAAAGTAATGCCATAAAAGAAAATTTTATCAACGGAGTTTAGTAATAGATAAAATATTTGAAATTAATTTTGACCATTACTAAAAATTTAATATTGAATTATTATGTATTAAATTTGTTGGAGTAATTCTTACATCCAGTTATTAGATAAGAAAATTGAAATCAATGGTTTGTATAAAATAAGTAGAAGGTGAAGTAACAAATGTGGTTTAATTCGTAAACATTTTATTTTTATACTCATAAAACTACATTAAAATAAAAAAGTTTGATATAACATTGTAAATTATAGCTGTTTCTGTATTGTCGTAACAACTCTTTTTTATAGGTACTTTTTATATAATATCATTGTTTTCAGGCGTCTTTTTGTTTATGAACGCATAATTAAATTAATATTAACGCATAATTAATATATAAGTGGTAAAGTAAACTTATTTATTCAGGTGTTTAGTACTACTATGTAAATATTATTAGTCCAATACTAACAAGGAAATAAACAATACTAACAATGTTCAAGAGTACTACTTAATGACGTATGACAATTAAGGTTTGGTATATCTAAATGGAATTATATGGACTTAGGTTAATTAGTTTTATATAATATAGTTTTTAAGTTAATGTAAGTATTTTTTATGAGGGGTGCACAATCACAGACTAGAAAAAAGATAGGTAGAGCGTAGGCAAACAGAAACAAGAAATTACAAATTGATAAAAATTAATATGTAAAAAATACTTGTATGTACAATTTTAATTGATTTAAAAACGAGCACAAATTGAGCATTATACCCATCGGCTCCCATATTGAATTGGATTTTTTTTTGTATTGAACTGCTCTTTGATACTTCAACCTAGAGTCACTACAATTTTTTTTCCGTACTATTAATTATTTTGTGATTTTACTACACTTTTGAAGGTCGGTGCTCTGTTTGTATATTTTTTTATTCTTTGAGAATAAGAAAACGTTTTTGTGGAGGATTTTAAAGTGGGTTTATGTATTATTTTCTACTACGTAGAGAATTCACCCTCTCATCATATATTCCCATATGTTTCTGAGTTCTTGGAACTTGTAACAAAATCTATTTGTACTTAACTTGTATAAATATTATTTTATTTTTGTTCCTTATACTTTAGTATGCGGTTACGGTTTTTGATAAATAAATACATTTAAAGTATAGTCACGTAGGCTAATTGCTTTAAATATGTTTTGTGATGACTTTGTACAATATTATATGTCTTTATATCGTGATTATTCCAAGTACATTACAATATAAAAATAAAATTATTTTAAATCAATGAAGTTTTTTTGTTTCCCATTTACTAAATTTTATCACATATAGTGTGTAAAACGTTTTGTGTTGAACTGTAAAATGTTTTTTAAACAGTTTTTGTAAGTCTGTAGTTTAGAAATGTGGCGCAGCCCACAAGTAGGTTATTAAAATATGGAAAATATCACATACATTTCTCTGAACCCAAAGTAAGTAGCTAAAGCACTTGTTTTATGGAGTCAGAGACAAGGAAAGTACCACAAACATCCAGATCCAAGACGAAGAGTAGTTTTCTACATTGACCCGTCCGGGGATCGAACCCGGAACCTTAGAACTAGCGACACCTTGAAAACCGGTGTTGACGCCATTTAAATACAGACGTCATCAAAACAAAGACTACACTTTGTCTTAAATGTAGGCTTTGTAAAAAAGGTATCGTTTAATAGTTCGCGGCACGTAAGTAGAAAATGACGGCCATCGCCTAATCCTCCTTTTAAAAACAAAAAGGGCAGAAGGTAAATTGTCTCTAAAAAATCATTTCGATATATCATAACATAATGTTTGTACCAAACTATAATTTTTTTGATAGGTGGAAAAAACGCTTGCCGAATGTCATACTTGAAAGTTCAAGACGTGGTAGTCTTATTTTTAAATCATGGTAACATAATAAAATATCTACCAAACGTCAAGCCGAAAAACAAATACCATCCGTCAATGTCAAAATCGACTGTCAAAAGTCAAAACTACAGTGCGATTGGGTGACGATGGAATTCCGATGTGAAAAACAATAAAAATGTTTAACAAAGTGCTTCAACGCGCCTTAAAATTCCGTTTGAAGAAGAGTTACCCCACGAATATTTATGATTTATCCCGTGGGTCGGCCATTGCGGTCCGGCGGCCGTATAGCGACGAAGTGCGTCGGGCGCAGGCGCAGAGCGTCGCCGCGCCGGGACCTACAATATTCGACAAGATAATATCGAAGGAGGTTAAAGCTGATATTATTTACGAAGATGATCAGTGTTTGGCCTTCAACGACATCTCCCCACAAGCTCCGGTACATTTCCTGGTGATTCCTAAACGAAGAATCCCGAGGTTACAAGACGCGGAACCAAATGATATGGAAGTAAGTATTATCTGGCTGAATGTAGAACGCCTGTGCTTGAATTTTAACGCGGCAATTTGGAAAAACATCTAACATTTTTTTTTCTGCCAAAATTGGGATTTATCTGTTTGGAATTCTTTTAGAATTTTTAATTTAGCTTAAGAGCCTCCCTACGCCGATTTAACTGGGCAGATAGACTCGCAAATGTAAAGCACACACAAAAATTAATAATTGAGTAATAGGACAAGGTAATAAATATTAGTTTGTTTTCAGGATAAGCCCTTATAAAAATCCGACAAAATGAGAACCTTCTCCTTTTTTAAAGTTGGAAAAAAATAGTTTTATTCAACTTGTTCACAGACATCTCACATTAAGTAACTAAGATTAATTTGAATGTATAATATATGTGAAGGTCATACTATATTTTTTGTGGAGAAACATGATTTATAAATTACATTACAACAGACAAAGTAGAAAAAAAATTTAATCCTCTTCTTGTTAAATAAATTTCAGTCATAACCATAAGTCCAAGATTTATTATAATATTATGAAAAAACTGTCCTATAAACATCCCACTGCTGGGCACAGGCCTCTCTCGTTATTGATAAGGAACAAGCATTGATCACCACACTTGTTCACTTGCGGGTTGGCAATTAGATCCCAATATTTTAAACCCAGGTAAAACAGATTAATTACGAATGTACATAAGTGGAAATAGCGTAATGGTTAGGGTGACGGCCTTGTGATCGAGAGGCAGCAGGTTCGAGCCCCTCCCATAGCACTATAGATGTGAACCCACTCCGGACATAAAAAAGTCACAATGGTAGGTTTTTGTTTATTCGCGTAAGTAGTCCCCGTTTCCGACATTTTCCGATGTTCTATAGTTATTCTGCTGTCAACCAAATCAAAGATCAGGAAAAGCAAATATAGTTCACCAATATATATGCATAGCAGCAGCAATTGACAGCAAAACTTGTAGTTTTGCTGTGAATTGCTGCCGCTATGCTTTTGAAAGAAACGTAATAAAGCCGCGGGGCGCAACTAGTTAGCTGCAACAATAATATAACGTACGCACATAGCATGTGATTAAGAGCTAATTATCAGATGTGCGCAACTGTCGCGCGATACATTCCAGCGTTATCGGCGATCGCGCTATCTGCGCCTGCGCATGCCGGCCGCGTGACTCACCACTAACACATTGCCGCACTATGCGGATAATTACAGTTCCTAGATACACCAACTAAGTAAAGATGGCACGTTAGTAAGGAACCCTCTTATTGCTTAGTTGGAGCACTCAAGAAGCGGTGCAGGGTGGGCGAATCGGGGTGCTGTCCATTTTATTATTTTGACATTTGAAAAGTGCTACTTTGTAGCCTATTTTCAATAAATGATATTTAGATTTTTTTATATTTCTCGGACCTTTGCACTAAATTTTTTTCATAATCGGCACATGTCACAAGGTCCTAAACGCGATGTGAAAATGATTTTAAAACGAAAACATTTCGCCTTTTCATCAATGTTGTATTTTTAATCACGTAGAAGTAAGGAATTCTCCTTATGTATAAAATCAAAAAACATGATACTAAATGTTTTATAAACCTAATCCTTACCTATCTACCTTAAAAGCTTAAAAACCTAAAGATAAGGAGGCGTACGATAAAAACTCTGGAATCAGTTGGGGGAGACCTTAGTCCAGCACAAAAATACTGTAACCCACTACCTACAGCCATTTAAGCGTGATTTTATTTCACCCGTAAGTCCTGTTCCCATAAGACTTCAATTTAAAAATGTTTTGATTGTTATTCTGCTATGACAGAGAGAAATCCAACAAATTAAAGATCATATTAGCCTAGGCAGTTATTAATGGTGTAACCTTACCGGCTAACACCACCGGAGTACCTACTTCTCCCATTATAGTGTAAGTAACTTGACTATTTTTTACATATGTTTAAAACGTAATTTTAATGTCTTTTAATGTATTTCCGACAGCTCCTCGGGCACCTGATGCTGGTCGCGCGCTCTCTGGGCTCGGCGCGGGCTCCGTCCGGCTGGCGCCTCGTCGTCAACAACGGCCGCGACGGCGCGCAATCCGTCTACCATCTGCATCTGCACGTGCTGGGGGGACGGCAGATGGGCTGGCCGCCGGGGTAGGGAGCCAGGTGGAGAGGTAGGGCCGCTGGGGTAGGACATGAAGATCCTACCCGGGTAGGACGTAGTCAAAGGATTAGGAAGAAAGAACACACTTGGTTATACTATCCATTTAAAAAATTGATAAAACAGAATAGTTTAAAATGTAACGATCTAAATTTTATGTTGTCTAACTTAGAAGTTTAGATAAATTACATAGATTTTCGATTCCAATAAATCATAAACGAAGCGTTTAACAAATAATTGACATTAGTGTCAATGTATAGTGTGGTGTATGTGTTCAATTTTTGATTTCAAATTGATATGTATCGTAAATTTTGAAAAACTCAATTTATAGCCAGACACAAAAGGATTTAAAAAAACACGGATTTTTATGTAATTTTTCACAAGAAATATATTTTGCGAAACTAAGTTTAATCGTAAAACTAAAAATGAATTAGATTTTGATGAAGTTTACTTTAACACTCTGCGCGCAAGATCAATATTTGTGTAAGCACGAGTAAATAGTCTCGTATCTACGAATTAGCAAACAATTGGCGGCGCAAGTGTGTTCTTG
Organism: Diachrysia chrysitis; assembly: GCA_932294365.1. Lineage (NCBI taxonomy): Eukaryota > Metazoa > Arthropoda > Insecta > Lepidoptera > Noctuidae > Diachrysia > Diachrysia chrysitis. The sequence continues at coordinate 7,290,820 of OW028670.1, forward strand.
TCTTTATGAACTAAAAACTTACGTTCATATCTGTAACTAAGAAAATTGTACAAAGTTGTACACTTCGGAGGAAAGTATACAGTAGTCCCTTTTAATAAATTGAAGTAATATATTTTTGTAAAGAATTACTGTCAACCTGTTCAATCTCTAAAACTGCTGTATAAATTGTTATGAAACTTTGCTTTAAAGACATTCGCACAATTACTCTGGACTCGTAAAGTTTTCCAACTAAGAATGTCGCGTAAACATTTGCAAATATCCTGTATTTATGACTTTGCGTGTTCATGCAAATATAAATGAGAATTTATTGCATTAGATTGCCATTGACGTCTCTGCACATTATGCCGCAGCACTGACGTACACGTTTACGTCAGTTGACAGACGATAGTTATTGATATGGATGTTAGAACGATTTGATTATACAAGACGTTAAGTAAGCGTAGAGTTCACGTAGATACGTCACGTTATCACGTAGAACGTAAACTGTAATGCAGTTGATGTTACGTTCTCTTAACGACACTGAATTACAAGTGTACGTGTGAACGCGAGTGTCCGTGTGTCGGACATTTATTGCGAGTTGCGACACACACACATAAATCAATTTATTAAACTTGAATGAAATTTATATGGGAACACCTTTGGGTATACCCAATCGCTGACAAACAGAATATTTTAAATTTATTAACAATTGCCGTAACAAACATACAAAAAAAACGTTAATTGAAAACTAACTCTTTGAAGTTGGTTAAAAATGTCGTAGTGTCGACTGTCAAGACATTTTGTCGCAATAAGTGTCGTAGTGTAACCGTTCTTTAAATTATATCTCCGTACAAAATAATCTACAAAATTTATAGCTTCTTTTGTCAAGTCGGTTAAAAACTGTTCATTTAAGTACTTATTCGTGAATTCTTCGTTTACATAATATAAATGTTTTAATAATGTATTATTGGGGAATGGAATTGATTAAATAATAAGCAATAATTTCCAATGTGGAAAGTGAATACCTTTTGATTAATTTATGAAAGTTATACACTAAAAAATATGTAGACGGATAGGACACAAACGAATTAATAAAAAAATATTTTTAGTAATTCAATTTATATGAATGAACAGTCCCTTGCTTCAATTTTGGGCACACCTTATTCGGCTTTATTCATAGTGTGTCCGTCTACATCTTTTTTAGATTTATTCCTAAAATTAACACAATTTTTTTTGTTAAAATAGTTTCTTTTTGTTTTATCAAAAAGATTAGTTACTATGATTTAGAGTTAGTATGACCCTATCTAGACTAGGTTGACCTTAGTTTAGTATTAGGTAGTAATACTAAATGTCATTTTTCCACCGTTTTGTCATAAAAAGTGCCTTGAATTAGGCGTTAGTGCCAAAATACAGACTTCTCGAGGTCCGGTGTGGGCAATCAAAGATAGGCAAGTCCAGTGGGCAACACATCAGCCAAAACAATTCAGAAATGAATTTAGTCATGAAATGTTGTAGGTGAAACGTACATCAAAATCATTCTTATGTGTGGTAGATTTAGGTTCATAACAAAACTAAAAATCTACCATATTAAAGAATATATTAAGTATTTAATTATGATTTTTATCCAAGATAATTATTTAGCATAAAATTTGATGATGATGTCTATTTAATTTACAACTAATTGCCACCCATCCGGATCCAAAGTTTGAGAAGCATCGCTTAACTTAAGTGTCAATGCATAGAAATCGTGTCATATTGAAGCCATTGGTATTCGTAGTTAGAAGTTAGTGCAATATAGTTGCCAAATTATGTTTACTTCCTAATTATATTGGTGGAAACGCTGGTCGGCCATTTTAAAACAGAAATTTCAAATGGAGGCCTGTAATTGGTCGACCAGCGTAGGTTTAAGACTATAGTGGCAGTACTAAGCAAGTACTTTTGCTTCTATCTCTATCGCAAAATTGTAAACTTTCACGTGTTAGATAGAGATGGCGATGTGTCTAAGCGAAAGTAATTGCTTAGTAGCGTTTGTTAGTCTTAGTGTCGACGCGACGCCACAGTTTGATGTATTCTGCTTGTTACGACAGGGGGCGGTAATGATCAAATTTATTAACTGGCAACACATTTTAACTAATTTCCTTTAACTATATTTTGTATCGAAATGTTTAGTCAAGTGTTCGTTTTACGAATTATGAGTTTCATTTAATTGAATCTGATTTTAGTCTCAATTTTAGTCATAAAATCAATACCAAAAAAACTCTTTAATTAATAATAATTTAATTTATATTATTGTATGCTGCCTGTGGACATCGCTAGCGTATAAACCTCATACCATGTTAGTATTTTTTTTTGTTCAAGAGCAATTTTTTTAAACAAAGTTTGGCTAATTTTATTAAACTCAATCTGTTTTTTTGTAGCTCTAGAACATTCTATTGTACTTTTTATAAAAGACAATATGCATGTCATTTTCTTCATTTAAATCATTCAATATAGTAATTGTATGAAAATTCCTTAATACTTGGAGATTTTACCTCGAATTTTTCAGTAAACTGTACAAAGATTAACTTAATAGTTTAGTTTAGTAAACTAATTTAGTCAGCATTTAGTCCTTAGTCTAATACAATAGTATAAATTATTTATTACCTAAATTGTTAATTAATAGTCACAAATCGTTCCCTGTCTCACAGAAACTGATTCTCAGATCACAAACTAAATTTAAATCTCAAACCAAATAATATTTTGTTCCTAGTTTTAATGTAAATTGAATTTATTGTAAAATTTTATAATTTTCAACTGTAATGTCCTTATTCTGGTGTTAAATTATTTGTCTTACTCTTTCTAAACTATATTTAAAAATGATAAACGGTATTTAGACTTGTTTAATTTCGTTTTTCTTATCTATTATGACAGAAATGTTGTTATAAATCGCGAGGTTATTATGTTTAGACTAAATTCACGATCAAAAACTAAATTGACATTTCTAAATATTTGTTTGCCTTTTTTAATTTTATCTATAAGAAAGAGGCATCAGAATCGGCAGTCGTTTCTCAATTTTCTAAATGATCTGAGTTAATTCAGAATCTCCGAAATATCTTCAGTAACGTTATCTAGTCAGAACTCAAACTGTGGTATTACTGCCCGGGACATATTGGCATCATACTGGTGTTTTACCCTTAAAACGGCCATATTTTGTTTATGGCAATATTCGTGTGCTAACATTACGCTATGGTTTCTGGAAGGCCGATCATCGTCTGTCAAACCTCGACTCAAGCTGTGATTGGTTGTTAGTTGACATTGCATTGCCTTTTAGAAAGCGGGAGCAAGTACATAAAGTACTGGGTTTATTTATGTAACTATACACGACTTAAATACATCGGCAAATAAAACACGATACGATGTTTGCCGATGATTTCCGATCGTACCCGAAGTTTTTGTAGGGTAGTATTAACAGATGTCGCCAGTATGTCCCCGACAGTCGACGTAGTCAGTCGCTCAGTTGAAGCATATCGTAGTATTAGTTGTTTTTTTATTTTATTTGACTTTTAATTTTATTATGGCTCCCCGACTTTCGGTTATGGTCAGTTAACTCGTTACTTATATAAATATTTATTCTTAGGACTAATAATGTTTTGTCTCTTTTATTCTGGCGTGAAATGTCATTAGAAAGAAAGAGATAGAATTCTGTCAAAAACTTGTATAAGTTATGGGTTTAATTTTATATTCAAATGTTATTTAGTGGTTTTGACTGACTATAATTATGTTATATTAAGTTATGCTTGGTCGTAAAGGTTTAAGTATTGTTATGTATGGAAAAGGATTAACTTTCCAATCTATGGTTAGAATATTTAACTGAAGATTTGAACTTTTGTTGTATGTAAAGTGAAAATGGCGACAAATTAGTGCCAACTTGTTTAAATAGGACAAGGAATATTGGATAAAAGAAAATTTTTAATCTTCTGTAAACAGATGATACACTCAGCTTAATTTGTTAAGGAGTTAAAGTAATTATTATTTTTTGTATAACATTTATAATATTTAAAAATGATATTGCTAAGTGTATACATTAGTTTACTCAAATAGCCGCCATCTTGTAAAGGATTGTAAATAGTAATGTAAACATGAAACACCAAATGTAAGTGTAGCTATGTTATAAAATATTGTTTAATTACCTAAATCTAGGGTATTTATGAATTTCATTATTACTAAGCGTCCATTTTTAGGAAAGATAGTAAAAATTTAATTCAAAAATTGCCTGATAAGGAGGTAGAATTGTGGTACAAAAGTTATTGTTAACGTATGAACGAGCAAGTGTAACTTATTGTGGTGATTCACGGAGCGATGTGACCCAGTGGTAGATTTGAAAAATTGCAATAAAAAAGCCGGGGTTAATGTATCTGCCTGTGGAAAGCCGGGGCGAATAGACCTGCCTGTGGAAAGCCGGGGCGAATAGACCTGCCTGTGGAAAGCCAGGGCGAATAGATCTGCCTGTGGAAAGCCGGGGCAAATAGATCTGCCTGTGGAAAGCCGGGGCGAATAGATCTGCCTGTGGAAAGCCGGGGCGAATAGACCTGCCTGTGGAAAGCCGGGGCGAATAGATCTGCCTGTGGAAAGCCGGGGCGAATAGATCTGCCTGTGGAAAGCCGGGGCCAATAGATCTGCCTGTGGAAAGCCGGGGCGAATAGATCTGCCTGTGGAAAGCCGGGGCCAATAGATCTGCCTGTGGAAAGCCGGGGCGAATAGATCTGCCTGTGGAAAGCCGGGGCGAATAGAACTGCCTGTGGAAAGCCGGGGCCAATAGATCTGCCTGTGGAAAGCCGGGGCGAATAGATCTGCCTGTGGAAAGCCGGGGCGAATAGATCTGCCTGTGGAAAGCCGGGGCCAATAGATCTGCCTGTGGAAAGCCGGGGCGAATAGATCTGCCTGTGGAAAGCCGGGGCCAATAGATCTGCCTGTGGAAAGCCGGGGCGAATAGATCTGCCTGTGGAAAGCCGGGGCGAATAGATCTGCCTGTGGAAAGCCGGGGCGAATAGATCTGCCTGTGGAAAGCCGGGGCGAATAGATCTGCCTGTGGAAAGCCGGGGCCAATAGATCTGCCTGTGGAAAACCGGGGCAAATAGATGTGCCTGTGGAAACTAGTTGGTCAGTTTATCTCACGTGGGTCACACCGTTCGGTCCTCATTACTCACAAGTCGGGGGTCAATACATGTTACGTTGGTTGTGGGTCCGGCGCGCGCGCGGTCCGGCGTCTTTGTAAACAAATATGTCTCGACCGCCGCCCGCCGACAAACTGTTTGGAATTTAGCTCAGTTTAAATTCTTTAACCAAAGTTTATTAAATGATTTTATTAATATTTTTCAGGTCTTTTATTTGGAGAATACTCCTTTTCTATATCTTTCGATAAATCATCATTTAAGCAAATCTTTGTAATAATTAATGAATGGAACCTCGTAGGCTTTTTGCTATAATGCTAAACTGGCAGTCCGCTAAGCCTACGGATGCAAGGAAGAGTGCTCCACCATGTATATTCGGTAGTTTATGTATATCTCTAGTAGGTACAGTAATCCTCAAGCAAATCTACTATCAAACAAAAATTAAATGATATCATTGAATTTGTGCAGTTTCACATTACCTGCAGCATATTTCTACACAGACGCAATAAAATATTTGCAATTTTAAATGATTAGTTACGACGCCACGGTGCACCGCTATCTATTAAATATTTAAGTAATAATTACTTTCAGTGTAATTATCGCGGGTTGTAAACTACATAAAATTTAAGTAATTTTTAGTATTTTTTTGATTTCATGGGCGTGCAGTTAGGTAGAACATTTAAAAACCATTTATATATATTACATACACAAATTTATTTATAGATTCTCAAGTTAATAGCAGTAGCAAGTGGTGGGAGCGGCGCAACCACAAGTTGGGGCCGCGTACATAGGGGGTGGGGCCGGGGCCGCGTACATAGGGGCTGGGGCCGCGTACATGGGGGCCGGGGCCGCGTACGCAGGGGCGGGAGCCGCGTAAGATATAGCTGGGGCGGCGCAAGGGGCTGGGGCTGCGTATGTAGTAGGAGCGGGTAGGGCTAGAGGAGCGCCGCATCCGCAGCCTGGAGGTAAAGCGGCTTCAAGCAGCGGTCCAGCGGCAGACAGCGCTGAAGTCAGCAGACTAGGTAGAGCGGCGTCTAGCAGAGGCGGTAGAGTTGCAGCGATAGAAGCGGAGAGCGTGTTGGCGAGCGCTGGAGCGAGGATCGGCAGGGAGGGGGCAAGGGCGGCGAGTGCGGGAGGGACCGCGCAGGGGGAGGGCGGGGCGACGGCGGGCGCCGGGAGGACGAGCGGTGCGGGCGCCGCAGAGTACGCGCAGTACTGCGCGCTAGCCAGCTGCGGACAGACAGAAGCTAAAGGTTATTTTTTTAATACACACTGAAGGATATTTATAACAAAATTCACTAAAACCGTCGACAAGTAACAAGTCAATGTGCGTTTCGAAGCATCTCACCCGTCTGTGGAACAGCTAAGGTGTGCGCGGCTCAACCTTTATGTATTGGTCATTCGCAGGAAAGGCTTGTATTTAACCACGAGACACTTTAAATGTGATTAAACCGAAACTGCGCGGAAGAAAAAGCAGGTCTTAAGAACAGTTCACTCATTCCTTAGTACCTATATTGAGTTAATTGCTCCTGTCTAAGTTTGATTAGGTATTCGTATTTCCCTAAATAAATAAGGGCTCCTTTGACCTCACATCGCAGAGTTGACTATGTAGGATTATCAAAATACAGCATCTATTCGAGCCAAAAGTAGACAGATTATTGAAAATAACAGAATCTCCTGAATATTAAACATACCTGCAAGGCGGCGGCGAAGCAAACGACAACGAAGCAAGTGTTCATGTTGGTAGAATAGTCCAGGAGTGTCTGATGCCTGTCTGTCGGGGCTCTCCGCCTATATCCAGCCGCTTATCGCCTCCCGCATATTGCGCAGGGAGTTGCTAAACTAGTGCTGGCATTGCTGGCTTATCGTGAGTACGTGAGACTAGAGGAGTTTTGAAAGATTCGTTTATTAAATTTTTAATGAGTAAATCACTGGCGGTCAATTTTAATAACATATCCGTAGATTGTTTTCCCTACTAGAGATAAGAATATGACATAATTTGTATGGCGCTTAAGTCAAATTTCTATCGGTAGTAGGGAAAATAATCTACGGATATGTTATTGAAATTGGTAGTACGGAAGACGGAGCACTGGAAGATGTGCTGCGACTTGGCAGGGGAAAAGGACGGATGAATGGACAAAAATAAGCAGAGTTAATTAATAAAAGATTAGATCACTGATAAGAGTCCCGTGCCTTTAGTAAGTAGGTCTAGGGATCTATGAATTATCATGTGAAATATAGGTACATTATGTGAAATTGAAGTTCGTTTTTGGGTCACGATTGCAGTTTTAGGGTGGCAACTTTTTAATACCTTGACGGATTTTTATTAATTACACAGTAGGTAGCCCGCGCGTTCGTACGGTGCAGTGACGGACAATTTCGCTGCTCGGATTATTTACGTTTAAGTTCTGTGGTCGTATCCCGGCTCGTGAATTGTTTCCAGTTGTGTGGTTTTGTGTTCTTCGTGTACGGCTTGTAATTAATTGTGATATAATCTAATATTTGTGGTGTAAAAAATCAACATCATCATTCGGTAAGTCATTTATTTTTTCTTTTTTGAGGGTAACGTAAAAAATTTTGTCCGTTTTAATATACTATTTTATAATTGTTTATTTTTCCAAATCTACCTATACTAATATTATAAAGCTGAAGAGTTTGTTTGTTTGGTTGTTTGATCGCGCTAATCTTAGGAACTACTGGTTCGAATTGAATAATTCTTTTTGTATTGGATAGTCCGTTTATTGAGGAAGGCTATAGGCTATATAACATCACGCTACGACCAATAGGAGCGGAGCATAAATGAAAAATGACGCAAAAATGAAAAACCGTTGAAACTAAAACACGCGAACAAAGTCGCGGGGGACAGCTAGTAAATTGATAATGTCGGTTTATTTAAATGATGATCCGTCCGATCGCGGCGGGAATGGTTTTTTTATGGAATCATACGACTTCAAGGTCACCACCCTCCGCCGAAATATCGCCATCATAATTATGTTTCGCCCGATATGTCTTAACGTCTGCAGCTTTCGGAGTCAGATGATAGACAGGTATAAAGATCGATCGATTATTTAAACCGCAAACCGATGTCTACGAGAAACTACAACTTCTGATTAATTTCATTCCGGGTTCCAAGACAGTCAATCGTTTCCCTGGGACATACCGAGCTCAAGTGTCTCGGTGGTTTTCATTGAAGATCCTGGCCAACAGGAGTTGCAATGATGGGCTTGTTCTTTAATCGTGATACTGTATCATCACTGATAATGTATGTGGTATCATCCCTCAAACAATGGCCCACCTGCTACCACCTGCATTTGCGATGACCCGTACAAGGCCAAGGACAACGCTGTTTGCGTGGTTGGGTACTGGTCTGGGAACATTTGACTGCTATTGATCGACACGCAAGTGCGAGTCCCCCATTCCTATATTTAAGAAACGATTCGTTTTGCTTACGGAAAATAGAATTTTCTTCGTTTAGCTAAGAAAATTTGACTGCACGGATAGCCGAGTGGCATAGGTCACCACGCCAATTACCTCTGTGCGCGACGTGCCGCGGGTTCGATCCTCGCATGACAAGCATTTGTGTGATCCACAAACGCTTGTACCAAGTCTGGGTGTTCTTTGTGCATGTGATTTGAATGTTTGTAAAACCCCCCGCGACACAAGGATTAAATTTCTTAGTGCGGGAGTCGCTTTAAAAAAAAATAAAATTACGAACCAGGTGTAAGAAGAAGAACACATATGCCATACATTCCTGCTTACCCCAGCGGTTCTGGCGCAAGTATGTTGACACACATACCTAGCGGGTACCTGCACTGACACAGATACCGTAGTGTTTAGATAGGGCACGTGCGGCGCGTGCCGCCTGGCGCACTTGTACGTGACCTTTCTGTCTGTGTTATTTAAATTCTGTAATATGTTGCGGCGTCGTGAACTCTCGTACAAGGTCTTAGTGGCCTTTCTAATTGAAAATACCCAACGGGGATCGAACCCAAAACTTCTTTAGTTATTTTATTCAAAAGCGTGAAATAGGAGGTTTCCAACTCTAGGTATAAAATACCCCTTTTTTAGGGTTCCGTAATCGACGGGTAGCAACAGGATAAACAACCCTTTGTCCATCTGTCTGTCAGGAGGCTGTATCTGATGAACCGATGATAATAGGTAGAGATAAAAATTTTCAGAGTGTAATTCTATTGCCGCTATAACAACAAATAATAAAAAAGTGCATAATGTCAAATCTTGTAAAATGTTACGGCACCCAACGCGTGCGAGTCCAACTTGCACTTGACCGGTTTCGTTTGGCGTAAAGTTAATTTCTTTCAATGTGACCAGATTTCAATGTCTTCTTTTTTTACTTGAATTAATATATTAGTTGTTTCATGGCTGGTCTCATTTAATTATTCAAATAAAAGAAAAACATTTCTAGAACTTTATCCACACCTAGGGTGGGAAAAACAAAAACACTATAATAACTTGAGTTATATTTTCGGAATTATTATCAGTGTAAGGTATTGCGACAAACATCGGTCAATTCTTAAAGTTTGTCATACTCATCAGTGCCCTTCTCTCCAATTTAATTTTAATTCTAATACAATGCCAATGTAAAATTCATATCAGTTTAGCAGTCAGGAGATCCAACTTTCTCTAAAAAAGACATGCTGTCAATGGAAAGAACTCACTGGAATTTAAACAGAGTATTTTTTGTACTGTGTGTTGTTTGTGTGCCTGCTAAATGAATAACAAATTTGCATTGGCATTGTATTAGAATTAAAATTAAATTCAAGAGTATCATTAATTGTAGGCGTATTTTTCTGTTTATTTATTAAGGAAGCTATCTACGGAGGAGTAAGGTAACACAATAAAACTCTGCTAAACGATGTTCGTACGAGTTTATTACATTGTATAGTTGCGCGCCGACAGCGCCCCCTACGTTAAATAATATACATATGATGTATTGTACATGGATATACAACAGACGGCGTTACTCCGTGCTCGGCGGGGCTCGAACGCGCTACCTTCGACAATAAGTATACTGTTAACATCTGTACCGACACCACCTACAAACATCTTAGTATAAATTGGTATAAGAAAAATTATATCCATTGTTTGCTTTGTATAAATAAATAATTACTTGCTTCGTCCATTTAAAATAATTAATTTTTGTTCGAAAATAGGAATTGCAAGTCATTTGTAAAATACATTTTTGACATGAAATGAACGGTTAAATACAACATATTATTAGAAGAGTTTTGAAAATATTTTTTGTTATGTAGCGGACGCAGCGGTGGTGTCAGTAACAATGTTAAGTACCAGTGAGACTCCAAGCAGTGACTTCATGCCTGAGTTTGCTCGATTTTCATTTTTATAAGACAGTTTCTTTTACAAAGCTATCTAGCTGGATTACAATCTAAAACCGACCGTAAACTAGAAGGAAATATATGTCAAATTTGCAATTTCTCTTCCTTGAAAACGTCAAATTTCATAAAGAAAATGTGCTAACACAAAAAATTAGGCGCAGGTTTTGTCGGTCCCTGCATAAATCGAGCAAACTTGTAGGCAAATACATATTATTATTAGCAATTCTTTGATGCAAAACAAACATTAACATAATATAAATAGAAAAAGAAAAACAAATTTCTTAATATTTTAAATCTTATTATTGCGCCAAAGTTTTTACTTTCTACCAATATTATATACACACGGTTTAATATATTAATAAATTATATAAAAAATCAGTTCCAATCTTTAGTTTAGTTTTAAGAAATAAGTGTACTTTGACGGGCAACATTAATAACCAATCTGTAGATGGTTTCCCGTATAAGAGATTTAATTTTAAATGCCATACACGCATCAAGTTCCTATATCTCCAAGTAGAAAAACTATTAAGTCGGGTTCCGTAGTTTGGATAGCAATGCATGGTTGGGTTGCTATTTCGTTTTTAACTCAACAAAATTTTTATTTTAAATCGGTTTAACAATGAAAGCTGCCTTCAAGTGTTGTGTGCCCCGACGTGGATTACAACCGATATAGGGACATTTGCATCGTTAGACACAATGAAATCATAACCCCAGATTAAATACAAACGATAGACGAGACACCACTTGCAAAATAAAGTAGGAACATAAGAAAAATACAATTCAGAGGGATATCAAGTAAATAAAATATTTTTTAAACTAACAAACATATTTGTATAAGCCACTACATGTCCGTCAATTAAAGTACGCCCTGTCTAGCTTTTTATATAATCCGTGATAAAATATATTAATTTAATTCGGCTACAACATTTTAATACTTAATAAGACATGCATATAATATCCATTTCGTGAACTATTCTTCTTGTATGAAATATTACGCAATGGATATTACATAAACATCTTATAAAGCGGTTAAATTAATTAAAAGCCGCGAGAACTAAATTCACAACCAAACTATAAAATAATGTAGATGGCGACACCGTGGCGACGCCATATTAAAACATTCCAAATATATATCTTTTAGGATTAAATAAATCATAAATAATAAATTATAAGGCTTCAACAATTTTCCATATTTATTGCATTTGTCTGATAATAAGTGTGTATTTCGTAAAGCTTACATGAGCCGTTCTCACGTGTACATACGCTTAGTTCATCTCTAACCGGTCAACATTCGCTCGTATACGCTCGCCCACAAGTGTTCGACAGTCGCAAATGTATTTGCGAAGTTGCGACATTCGTGCTTACCCAAGCGCTGCCATATGCGCTGAATTTGCGAATGAATGTGTCACAGTCGTGCAAACTTTTGCAAAGAATACGAATGTTTGCGCGAATGCGAGTGGTATAATATGTGTGTTGGTTGGGTTCGAGCCCTGCCCACGCAGCGCGAGCACCAGGCAGTATTATGCGTGTCAACTCACAATAGGAATGACTTCTGCCAACAAAATCTTTTATACTTTTATGTAAAAATAAACCTTACCTGTTAAAGTATAAAATTACTTTTTAAGTGACATTAGACAGATAGGTAAAGATTTTCTATTTTCAGTTGAAACGCATTATACACACCTTATACAATCGTCGCATGACATCGAAGCCGGGTCACACCGACACACGTTAATAACTAGCGGTTAATCATAAATAACTGTAGTTAACGTAAGGCAGTGCGGCTCGGCCTGTGTTTGAAATTTATAAAGACAACTTCAATATGAAATAATATTAGATTTAAATAATTTTCGATATGATAGAGAAAAATAGAGAACGGGAGAGAGAGATTTTCATAAATTTTTCTATGTGGCAATATTATTTAAAAATGTTTTAAAGTGTCACCATTTTTATGTACTGAGAAGTCTACCGACTTATTTTGTGACAGAAAAACCACCGTGAATAAAATATACTATAATAATATAGGAAGTATTGATTTCTATATATTTGAATAATTAAGTTATCTTTATATATCTCACGTTGAACGTATAAAACTAAGAAAGTCGTGTATTTCGAGCTGTTTACTTCTTACTACAGGGAATATCTGCCATGAAAGCTGAATATGTAAGTATTGACTTTAGTTATGATGTACCCGCGAATTCGACCTCTTTAATATCAAACCAAATCCATGACAACTTGTCTAAATGTCTGCAAAAGCTACATCGAAATCGCTTCAGTCCTTTTGGGGATTAGCTCGAAAAGACAGACATATTACGATTTTACATGATTAATTTGGTAATTAATAGTTTTATTATTGTGATCGGCTCTTGTTCATAAAATTTCTAAATAATTTAATGTTGCCAGAACAAACATCATGAACATTTATCTGAAGTAAAAACCTAAACAGCCCTCACGATGGCGCGCTCGCCGTATTAAAAAGTTCCCGCTACCGGCCATCTTAGTTACAATGTAATTTAATAAATAATTTGCTATTTTTCATATATTAAGTTTTTTAAAACAAAAATAAATTAATAAATGAAATTCAGTAGAACAAATTCAAACCGAAACGTTTGTTTGCACTTCAAACTACATCAACATCAAGTAATCTTTGAAACAATAAGTCGAATTTAAAAAAAAAACTATGCCTAGGTAGCTAAATTCTAGAGTAAGGATTTTGGCTATTTAGCATGATGGTAAGACCCTTAGAATTAGCATAAGGGCAGGTAAAACCGCGGCACAAAGCAAGTCATAAATAGGTTATGCAATGTATATAAGATGGCTGGCACCGAACTATTTATCTTAGTTAAAAAATAATACATATTACTTATAATAGTAACATTAATCCCTTTATAGGGCCCTAGGTACACCCTACAGGACGCAGGGTCGAACCATCTCTAATGTATGGACAAAAATATTATTACAAGTAACATGTACTGAGTGATATTCACCTGGACCCAAAGGGCACGTTTATAAAGCCGCGAACACATTGAAGTATGATCGCGGCTAGAGTATTTTAAATAACCATATATTAAAATGAACGTCTCGCAAGTAAGTTTCAATAATAGACATAATATTGCGTATGTGGTGCAATGTTGCGACCACTATGACCCAGGTTTGCCATGATGGGCCACTAAGGACCATATTGCGCCACTACGGGCAATGTTGCGCTACTATGGGCTACTTCGGACCACATTGGACAATGTTAGGCCACTCTTCGCAATATGTGCGCTTGACAAAATCTAGTAAGGTTGCTATTGCAATTAGTTTTCTTTGTTTTGAACTTTACAGTTAACTGTGGTGCCAGTTAGTTTACAGTAACTGTTAATGTTTAAGTGTACAATTTGTTTAGATAGTCAGCTTGCTATAAACTTCAATAAAGAATACAATAAGATGATGTTGTAAAAGTAAGTAAGCTAACAAAAGATATGTTTAAATAAATAAAAAGTAAAAACATGCTTGTATATAAAAATATATTGAAAGTTTAAAGAAAAGAGATGCCGCTTAGAAAAACACAAAAAGATATGTCTATACATAGACGTACACTTGAAGTTGATTATCTAAACAAATTAATTTTAATCACAATTCAAACTTAGTCATGTCGGAAGCCCACGTGACGTCACAGCCATTAGTAATAACATCCGCAGATACTTTCCCCTGCTAGAAATATAATTTTCAAATAATTGTCACACAAATTATGTTTTTGTTGTATACATAATATATGAAGGAACCAAATATCAATGGATCCTCACCAGAAATACAATTACGTCTTACGGCCAGTTCCTATATTCAAAAACCGGTTCGTTTTGCTTTCGGAAGGTAGAATTCTCAAAATCTTTGTTTTACTTAGACGACCTCCGTGTTCGAGTGGCGTACACACCGGTTTTCAAAGTGTCGCCAGCTCTGAGGTCCCGGGTTCGATCCCCGGCCGGGTCAATGTAGAAAACCACTTTACTACATTGTCTCGGGTCTGGGTGTTTGTGATACCTTCGTTGTCTCTGATTCCATAACACAAGTGCTTTAGCTACTTACTTTGGGTTCAGAGCAATGTATGTGATGTTGTCCATGTTTATTATTGAATATAGGAACCAGGCGTTAAGCGCAGAACCCAAGCACATCAAACGTCTCGAGCAGGAAAAACTATCTACAAATAATTTATGGAGTAACTTGACAACTCCTCTCCATATGGATGACTTTTGGAACCAAATCGCAAATAGAGATGTTGACGGAGTATGAAAAGTTAAAATCATTTTAGTCCGTAAGTTAGATAATATAAAAAAATTAGACACATATACACATACATTAAATTGATAAAATAAGTAGACGAAGCGAATCAAACTTGAGCGCACAAAACGACACGACATTGTGCCGGAAATTTATGCTTTCGAAAAAGAATAAAAAGTACGTGTCTAAAAGTTTTTAAAAATCTACCTGACGGACATTAAATCATTTTGAGTCAACATCCCTATATCCGGTTAACAAGTACAAAAAACATTTTGGTATTATTAATAATAGGGTAGAAAATATAGGGTATGGATAGGCATTCCAGCAGCAACATTACCCAGCGGCCCCCGGCGGGTCCGGCGGGTCCGGGCGGGCCCGGCGGGTCCGGCGGGTCCCGGGGCCTACGCGAGGTAGGAGTAGGTGTCGAGCGCGGCGGGCGCGCGCTCCAGGTACTGCTTGTCGATGAGCGCCTCGATGCACTTCTTGATCATGGCCACGGACGGCGCGAACGACCCGCGCGCCTGCGACACCACCTCCTGGATCAGCTCCGTGTGCCGGAGCACCTGGTGTAGCCACATACACAATACTATACTCTTCTTATAAAACGCTTTACATTATAATAGAAACACAGATTCGATAACATTAAATAATCTAGAATTATTTGACCCACATAAGCATTGGACTCGCGGTTCATAATGTAGAAAGGCGAACTTGTATTTTTTAAACCAACTTCATAAGGAGAAGTTTCTTAGTTCAAGGAGGGATTTCGTGATTTTACTAATCCGCTAGTCTCGCATGTGGTCTGTAAATTTCCATGAATGACGGACAAGCTACTGGCTCGTGATTGGTGAAAATTGACAATTAAAATGAATGAAAATTGAAAACTTATTGTATAATCCTTTTTTTTTCGCCGTCTATTACATAACGTAGTCCATGCACTCATTTTCTGTTTAATTAACATTGAAAAAAAAAATTGTTTTTCATTATGTTCGATTGTACAGAGTCTTTTCCGTGCGAGTCTGAATTACATTTAATCTACGAGTGTTAGAGCAAGTCTGATCAGTTTGTAACGTGTTGAAAGCGTTTTATGAGGTTGATTGTTATTTAGATGACCGAGAGTAGTCGTACCTTCCTCTGCTTCATGATGCGCACGATGGCGGCCTGCAGGTACATCTTGCGGTCGTCGTCGCAGTGCGCCGTCTCCGCGCCCTCCGCTGCGCCCGCGCCCGCGCCCGCCCCGCCTGCGCACGGCACGGTTATACTACACGTCCCTGCATATATGTAGGGACCTAGGATACTGCCTTAAGGGACCCTCAAAATTTACTTTACAGAGGGACACTACTCGTTAAAAAAGATCACACAATACACTTTAGATTGATTATGTCCGTCAGCATAAATTTGAAACATAATTATATTAGAATGTTTTAACGATATTGCAAGAACAGGAGTTTATTATATGGAGATAATTCAATGCTGAATTGAATCAAAAGCCTTAGTGACATCTTGCCGGCCTCGACAAGTGCTGAGATCCTAGACAGTGAGGGTGCTTACCGGCGTGGCTGGGCGCGGAGGCGCAGGTGAGCCGGAGCTTGGTGCGCTTGCAGGAGAAGCCGAGGTTCAGCGCCAGCGTGGCGTCGGGCGCCGGCTCGCCCTCGCCGCCCTCGTCGCACACCTCGCCCGTCGCTGTCAGTAGACCTACACGTATACCACAACAAATTTGTATAATTAGTACATTTCTAAATTAAAAATCATGACAACACCTGAAACACGTTCGAATTAAGCAGAAACAAATTTGTTTCAAAAATAAAAATAAAAAATACTCGTGCCAAAACAGGTTTTAAACACTTACTTAGGAAACTCCAGACAATGGTCGGATCACTTTAATCTAAAACCAGGACCCATGTTTAAATACTGCCTAACAGCGATAAGAAGTAGATATATGACATATTTTTTTCAACAAGCTTTATTTCGTTTTGCGTCACAAGTTCAAATAACGCAAAACAATGAGGGCTACCGTTATTCCAGTTGGCACCACTGGCGCGTCAGTTGCCAAAGCTTGCCAACACACTATGGAATGCTATGGAATGACCTCACATGTGACTAGCGCCTCTGTCGGCGAAATTAATACCAGTGGTAGTCCTCATTAATCAAGGTCACAAGTATAAAATACAATTTTCCTGGGTATTCAGGCTTAGGTATAAATATAAATAAAGCATACCCCAGAGCTTTTACATGAAGTAGCTTTCACCATAGTTGGTTAGTATGGAAACATGGGTGCACGGTATACACAATAGTTTGTTGTTTTTCTTCTTTTATGTGTCCTGTCGTAGGTCTGCTGGCAGAAATTTCGTAAGAAATAAGCAGTACGTATTTTTTGTAGATGTTTGTGTTCTTTGTATGTTGTGTGTATATATTAATAAATGAAAAGTGTCCAGTGGTGGTATAGCGGCGGCGGCACTGACCGATGTCGATGAGCGGCTTGAGGTGCCGCGGCCACGCGTCGCCCGCCAGCTGCAGCGCGTCGCGCAGCTCGCGCGCGCTCCACGAGTCCGCCGCCTCGAAGCTCAGCAGCAGCGCGCACTGCACGCAAGCATCGTAACATGACACACGGCCATCTGATCCCAAACTAGGCAGAGCCCGTGCTATGGCAACCAGACAACTGATAAACATACTTATATATTTCTAAATACTAACTTATTATAGATGAATTACACCCAGACACAGAACTCAATGTGGGCTACCGTTTTGCATTTACCAGTTGGCTCCACTAGCGCACCAGCTGTCACAGCCTGCCAACAAACTATAGAATTTGACATTTCGGACTTTACGTGCAACTAGCGCCGTTAGCGGCGAAATTGTTACTGCTATCCCTTATTCAACAAGTGAATGAAACAATCGCTTACTTCGCTCATTAACCGGCGGCAGAATATCCGGCTACTAGGTTGGCCGGGTATCCGGCATCCGTCTACAAGGTTGGCCGGGTAAATATAATAAATCTAATAGGCCAAAAATATATCCGTTTGATCTCTAGTAGAGACCCATATTGAAGTGAAAATGTTCTAACGGTTTTTGATGTTGATATCATAGTAAATTTTACGTGTACATATGAACAGCCTTGAAACTATTTTTGGGAGATTTTGTTACACTTGTTTAAGCGACGAACTTTTATTTACCTGCACAAAATATACCCAGACTTGGTGCTAGCATTAGTGGTTTACACAATTGCTTGTCCCACGCGTGGACGGACCCCGCACCACGTCGCGTAATTGGCGTGGTGACGTATACCACTCGGCTAACTCGAGTATTGGTGGTGCAGCCAGGCCAGGCGCCGGCCGCTGAAGCTGGCGCGGTAGAACTACTCGAGTGGTGGTGGTGGAGGCGGGTACCTGCGGCGTGGTGGCGCTGACGTGGTAGAGGCGCGGCGTGTAGCGCGTGCGCAGCTCGCCCGTGCACAGGTGGTGCAGCCAGGCCAGGCGCCGGCCGCTGAAGCTGGCGCGGTAGAACTACTCGAGTGGTGGTGGTGGAGGCGGGTACCTGCGGCGTGGTGGCGCTGACGTGGTAGAGGCGCGGCGTGTAGCGCGTGCGCAGCTCGCCCGTGCACAGGTGGTGCAGCCAGGCCAGGCGCCGGCCGCTGAAGCTGGCGCGGTAGAACTACTCGAGTGGTGGTGGTGGAGGCGGGTACCTGCGGCGTGGTGGCGCTGACGTGGTAGAGGCGCGGCGTGTAGCGCGTGCGCAGCTCGCCCGTGCACAGGTGGTGCAGCCAGGCCAGGCGCCGGCCGCTGAAGCTGGCGCGGTAGAACTACTCGAGTGGTGGTGGTGGAGGCGGGTACCTGCGGCGTGGTGGCGCTGACGTGGTAGAGGCGCGGCGTGTAGCGCGTGCGCAGCTCGCCCGTGCACAGGTGGTGCAGCCAGGCCAGGCGCCGGCCGCTGAAGCTGGCGCGGTAGAACTACTCGAGTGGTGGTGGTGGAGGCGGGTACCTGCGGCGTGGTGGCGCTGACGTGGTAGAGGCGCGGCGTGTAGCGCGTGCGCAGCTCGCCCGTGCACAGGTGGTGCAGCCAGGCCAGGCGCCGGCCGCTGAAGCTGGCGCGGTAGAACTACTCGAGTGGTGGTGGTGGAGGCGGGTACCTGCGGCGTGGTGGCGCTGACGTGGTAGAGGCGCGGCGTGTAGCGCGTGCGCAGCTCGCCCGTGCACAGGTGGTGCAGCCAGGCCAGGCGCCGGCCGCTGAAGCTGGCGCGGTAGAACTACTCGAGTGGTGGTGGTGGAGGCGGGTACCTGCGGCGTGGTGGCGCTGACGTGGTAGAGGCGCGGCGTGTAGCGCGTGCGCAGCTCGCCCGTGCACAGGTGGTGCAGCCAGGCCAGGCGCCGGCCGCTGAAGCTGGCGCGGTAGAACTACTCGAGTGGTGGTGGTGGAGGCGGGTACCTGCGGCGTGGTGGCGCTGACGTGGTAGAGGCGCGGCGTGTAGCGCGTGCGCAGCTCGCCCGTGCACAGGTGGTGCAGCCAGGCCAGGCGCCGGCCGCTGAAGCTGGCGCGGTAGAACTACTCGAGTGGTGGTGGTGGAGGCGGGTACCTGCGGCGTGGTGGCGCTGACGTGGTAGAGGCGCGGCGTGTAGCGCGTGCGCAGCTCGCCCGTGCACAGGTGGTGCAGCCAGGCCAGGCGCCGGCCGCTGAAGCTGGCGCGGTAGAAGGCCTCGAACAGGCGCGCCGGCCGCTCCAGCTGCTGCGGCGGCGCCAGCGGGGCCATCGCGCCGCCCAGCGGCCACGCGCCCGCCTGCAGCACCTGCACGCGCGGGGCGGGTCAGCCTCTTGGGACCGGCTAAGGGCGCAGCGAGGGATACGTCGGACTTGCTGCGACCCGAAATACCTCGCTCTTGCCCTTGAGGTGGAGGATCGCTCGCGCTTTCCTTGGAGGCGGAGGAGAAGGAGGAGGAGGAGCGGGAGGGGAGTAGGAGGAGGGTAGGAGGAGCGAAGGAGGCGGTGGATGAGGAGGAGAGCAGGAGGAGGAGCGGGAGAGGAGTAGGAGGAGGGGGAGTAGGAGCGAAGGAGGAAGAGGATTAGGAGGAGAGCAGGAGGAGGAGGAGACAAAAAGTGGATGCCATTTTCGTCGATCAGCATCTCAAGAAACCGCAAAATTGACACCCATAAAATTTTACAAAAAAATTATGTCTACCATACTGGATATAATAATTGATGTTATTTTCGTAATGCTGACCCCAATAAACCTCAAAAGTGACACCCCACCCTTATCATCTTATTAAATAAAATGAGTGACGACGACTTGCAATCTCTGTTAACACACATAATATGCACCATCTTAATTATGCTCAAATTAAATATATTAAGAAAAGCAAACACGCGCCAGACCCGAAACTTGTGTCCCCGATTATAAGACGGTGGCTTTAACAACTCGGGCTCGTCCTTCCCGCCCCTCGTCCCTTACCCTGAGACTGGTACTAGTATATTGGGCAGTTTCAAAATGTAACTGGATATCTACTGTGACATTATTATATTACTAGCTTAGGCCCTTGACTTCGTCCGCGAAGTCGAAAATGGTTTTTGGTAATCCAATTTTAAGGTTTATGCGAGTTCACCGTTTTTAGAATACAATCGAATCGAGTTTTCAAACATGTGTCAAAATAAAATGTAAGTTAAATCAAAAGTACTAAGGACATCCACTTCGAAGCAAAACACCCCCAACATAACTTTCTACCCCTTTTTAACCCCGTTAGGCGACAAGTTTCAATAAAATACAAAACACATCTTTCATCGCTTCTTTTAAAGAATGTTCATGCAAAATTTGAAGTAAATTGGACCAAGGAATCATGTTGTCCCATACAAACTTTGCCCCCTTTTGTCACCCCCTTAGGGGTATAATATCGGAAAATGATTTTTATCGGATGCCTACGTCATACAAAGAACTCGCCCTCCAAGTTTCAGGTCTTTACGATCAGCGGTTTAGGCTGTGCGTTGATCTGTCAGTCAGTCATTCAGGACAAAGCAATTGATTTATATAGATTACTAGCTTTTCCCCGCGGCTCCGCCCGCGTGGATGTCGGCTATCGCGGCAAAAAGTATGTCCTTTCTCGGGCTCTGTGTACCAAATTTCATTTAAATCGTTTTGGCGTGAAAGCGCGATGTACAGACAGACAGAGTTACTTTCGCATTATAATATAGGTAAGGATGTTATTGTGACCTGTACGAAGAAGCCGGTGTTGGTGGCAAGGTCATTGTCCCGCAGATGCTGCTGGAACTTCGCGTTGAGGTCTGCGGACACGGCCACGTCCGTGAACATGCGGTGCAGCTTGTTCGTGAACTCGTAGCCGCACGCCGCCTTCAGCCGGTTGATCATGGCCTCCTCCTGGGCACGAGGCAAATGTGTACGTGAGTGTGTGTATCTGTGTACGGATATGCCAAAGTGTATGTGTGTACATTTATCAAATTCAAATAGGGATGCCAACTAATTCTTTTTTATTAACACGTCAGATAGATTATTAAAAATTATTAGACACGTATTTTTTTTTTACTTAAACAAACAATAAGGAAGATACAGTGAATAGAAATGTCGCGTAACGTCACTTGTAGCCACAATTTTTACTAACACGTGACGTCACAAGCCCCCACTTCAGAACTTTAAAGGGTTTTAACTTTGACATTTTTCATTGATTTCATAAAAGAAAAAACACGAGCTTTTTTTTTATCTGTTTGGTGGACTAAATAGATTTTTCTTTTTTATACCCAGTCCGCACCCCTATTCTTTATAATCTAAACACCGCGTACAGTGTGTGTGTGTGCACTGACCTGCTCCATGGAGGCGGACAGCTGGTGGATGAGGCGGCGCGCCAGCGCGCGCGCGTAGTACTTCTGGAACACGTCCTTGTCGTCCACGTACCTGCGGCGCACCACCACGCACGTCATATCACACACGTATGTATATCGTTGGGCAATGCACTTTATATTTAACCCCCGACGAGAGACGTAAAGGGAGACTGTTGGTGGCATTACAGCTCGAATTGACCGATTTCGATGTAGTGAGTAGTTTCTGATAATTGATGATGATGGAGGGGTATGATTTATGAAGATTTGTGTTAGATTTTATATAGGCAATGTAATGCAATAAAATGTTAAGTTGGCAACATTGCTTTTACTGTCTGTTGTCAGTCGTTGATACTTGTAAAATTTACATTACTTGCCTCTGTAATTCTTTTAATAAAATATACTTTCATCTAGTCTAATTTTTCTATTATTAAAACAACAATTTGTTCAGATCAAGATCAAAACAAAAGCAACTAAGTGTGTAGTATACGCGCGCATACACAAACATAGACACAAGAGAGTCGTGAACGCTGGCGTGGAGGGGACGGCATACGGGTCGGTTTAACTGCCAAGGCGCGCTAATAGATGATTTCACATCAAAAAGTTTGGGATTTTATAAAAATAATAATTTATATATAGTTGGTCTGGAATTTATAATAGAGGCCTTTGCTCCACTGCGGAAAAAACGGCAGGCTACATGAAAAAAAAATACAAGTAAAATGTTAAAACACGAGAACATATTAGTTACTTGAATACGACGATAGCGGCGGCCAGCCGGTCGTCCACGTCGGCCTCCCCGCTGGCGCGCTTGCGCAGCAGGCAGTCGCAGTAGCGCGCCAGCAGCTCCGGGGCGCGCGCCGGGGCCGCGGGCGGCGGCGAGCCCGGGGCCGCGGGGGCCCCGCCCGGGGCCGCGGGGCCCGCGCCCGCGGGGGCCGGGGCCGCGGGGGCCGAGCTCGCCGGCGCGCGCGCGTTCACCACCGCGCTGCACGCCTGGGGGTAATCATGTCCGACATCACATCCATTGCTCTGAACCCAAAGTTAGTAGCAGAATCACTTGTATTATGGAATCAGAGACAACAAAGGTACCACAAACACTCAGAGCCGAGACAATGTAGAAAAGTGGTTTTCTTCATTGACCCGTCCGAGAATCGAAACCGGAACCAGAGCTAGCGACACTTTGAAAACCGGTGTTTACGCAACTCGACCACGAAAGTCATCAATATTTTATTATTATCCATAAACATGACACGCACCGCCTTCTGACGCGCAACATTGCCACTTTTTTACCCACAGCCGACAGATGTGGAATTATACAACACTAGTATCAGGATCACTTGTATGACAGTCCTCACCTTGTCCAGCGCCCCGATGAAGGCCTGCGCGCCGCCGAACACCTCGCCGAACAGCTTGGTGTACTTGCTGTGCAGCGACAGCATCGCGTTCACGAAGTGCGTGTGCGCCTGCAAGGACAGTGGCGGTTACAGCGGGCTGTGTGCCACACTCGTGCTGGTGTGGTGCGGCGTTACCTCGTCCTTGTGGTGCGAGGCGGCGAGCAGCGCGTGGCCCTCGGCGGCGGCCTGCGCGTGCGCCGCGTCCACGAGCGGGCGCAGCGCCGCCGCGCCCAGCGGCCGCAGCAGCGCGTACATCCGGCGCAGGTCGGCGCGCCGCTCGTCCGCGCCGGGCTCGTCGCGCGCGGCGTCGCGCATGAGCGTGTCCACGGTGGCGTGCAGCGCGGGCAGGTGCGCGGCCACGGCGGCGCGCTCGTAGCACGTGCGCACCGCCTCCGCCGACGACGCGTCCAGGAACCGCGCGCCCAGCGACACCTGCAGGGGCCGGCGTTACTAATCTCTATATATATAAAATTCTCGTGTCACGGTGTTCGAACTTGAACTCCTCCGAAACGGCTTGACCGATTTTGATGAAATTTTTTGTGCTTATCCGGTATCTATGAGAATCGCCCAACATCTATTTTTCATCCCCCTAAATGTTAAGGGTAGTCCACCCCTAATTTTTTTTTTTTATTTTTTAGGCAAAATTTTTTGTTTTTATTTTTTTATGACACAGCATACAAAAATACATACAACCCTAAATTTTCATCCCTCTACGATCAACCCTTATATTTTATTTGTTAATTAAAAACTTTAATTTTTTTTGGTAATTTTTTTATTTTATTTTTTGATGACTTACAATAAAAAATAGGGTAGGGTAGGTAGGGTAGGGTAGGTAGGGTAGGGTAGGTAGGGTAGGGTAGGTAGGGTAGGGTAGGTAGGGTAGGGTAGGTAGGGTAGGGTAGGTAGGGTAGGGTAGGTAGGGTAGGGTAGGTAGGGCAGGGTAGGTAGGGTAGGGTAGGTAGGGTAGGGTAGGTAGGGTAGGGTAGGTAGGGTAGGGTAGGTAGGGTAGGGTAGGCATTTTTAATTTATAGGGCAAAACAACGTTTGCCGGGACAGCTAGTATAATATATAATAATATAATACCTTGGGACATCTCACACACGGTCATCTGATCCCAAACTAGGCAGAGCCTGTGCTATGGCAACCAGACAACTGATAAATATACTTATATATTTCTAAATGCATACATATTATAGATAAATTACACCCAAATTACTATACTCGCACAGGGACTCACCACGGGTGGACTCAGCCCCCGTCCCTAGATCAAGCTGCCCGAGATATGTCCCTTAATAATAAAAACTTAGATCCAGCCCTCCCTTGCTGTTTGCCTTATTAAGATAGTCAGCAACGCACTAAGTCGAGGTCCGAACCCCGCAGGGGATGCCCTTAGTGAACGTTGCTTCGTTAGTAGTTAGTTTATTTTACTTTCTATGGCTGGAGGCCCTTACAGTTCTCGTCAAAAGTCCGGTGAAGCAGTCAAAGCCTGCGCTAAGGCTAGCTGCAGTAAACGTCTTCCAAAAAAACCACCGGTCGACTCGTGCTGCGGTTACGCGCACACAGTACACACGTCACGTACACAGTACACACAACTCACTTATGTTGTACGCAAGTTGTGTATTACGAAACAAAAGTTATAGAAAACAGTGTTACATTGTTTTGTATAACTTGTGTCTCTCTCTCCCGTGTTAGGGCACTCTAGCAGGTCACAGTGGTGTCACCTCGCGGTCGAGGCCGGCCAGCGCGTGGCGCGTGTAGTGCGCGACGTCGCCGCGCGCGAGCAGCTCGGCCGCCAGCGCCGCGTGCGACGCCGCCGCCGCCGCCAGGTAGGGCTCCAGCACCAGTTGCTAAGCACACGATACATGGCTTATTATCACATGTACTTACATACAGGCAGGTCTCGAACCCTAATTTTCGTTTGAAACCAAAAGAAAGATTGATTCACTAGATGTCGCATACGTCGCCCTTAAGACGTGTAACAATTAAAAGGAGAAATTTTAACATCAATCAGTGAGTTCTGTAGTTTAGTTGGTAAAGCGACTGGTGCGTTTAACCAGTCGTCGCGGGTTCGAGTCCTAACTGAGGTTTAACTTTTCATTTCAACTATTTGTATTTAATCACAATAGATGTAGCGCTTGTCCTGCGCGTACCTGGTAGAGCTGCAGCGGGAACCGCACGCGGAAGGCGCGCACCTGCACGGTGGAGTGGATGGCCTCGCGCAGCGTGCTCGCGTGCGCCGGGTCCGGCGCCGAGCTGCGCGCGCTCGCCAGCGCGCTCACGATGCGACCTGACACACGGGCATCGGATACACACACTTCAAATATGATACAGCTCCTAGGCTACAACGGTTCTTGGCACAAATAATATTATCTCGGGACACACGGCCATCTGATCCCAACCTACGCAGAACCTGTATTATGGCAACCAGACGACTGATAAAAATACTTTTATATTTCTAAATACATACTTATTATAGATAAATTACACCCAGACACAAAACAAATAGTCATGCTCTTTACACAAACATTTGTTCTGGGTGGGTATCGAACCCACAACATCCGGTTTAGCAGTCAGGGTTACTAACCACTAGACCAACGGGCTAGTCAAACTAAGCCAACAACCAATAAACAAAGCCAAGCCACGTACAGTGGTTTAGACGGTTAGAAAAACTCGACTCCACATCTTACAGAATTCATTTTATTAGAAAAAAAAAATCAATTACGTAACATAAATTAGGTGTCTCCTCACCTGTGAGTGCGGAGGAGAGCGGCCTGACCAGCACGCGCTCCCAGATCTCCAGCCCCAGCTCCCCCACCTGCACACACGCGCGCACTGGCATCATCACACTAACGCAAGTCTTCGCCGGCCTTGTTCCCAATCATTTAGGACCAGCGCATTGGGAAGGTTATGACCAAATGAATATAGCATTGTTTTAAAGCCGGTCGCTTGCCCTTAAGAATGCTTTCGTTGCATTTTTGCAATCAATGCAAGTCTTTTAGTGGGTTGCAAACTCAAAATCAAAATATTTTTATTTCAAGTAGGCCTTTTCAGGCACTTTTAAAACGTTAAATGACTCTATTTACGTCGCGCGTCGTTTCAAAATGTCCTTCCTATGAAGAAGAACTGGCAAGAAACACCATAGGTTACTCTTTTAAAAAAAAAAGGTTGTTGGTAGGTACATCAAATGTTTAAAATACAATTATTTTAAAATATGCGACAACAACGTAAATACGCAACCGATTGCTATTGTAAAAAAACTCAAATGCACTCGATACGACATTTTAATAAAAAAAATACACTTACAAATTACGTATTTAGATCACATTCGAGTTGGAAAACAATGAAAACATCCAAACTCTTCCTAAACGACTATAATTATTCCTAATCCAATTTTCCAAAATTCCTGTTGCAAATAATAAGACAAAATCAGTGGTATGTGTACAATAGCATAGTATTCGCACAGTACGTACCTCAAGTTGTCGCGAGTCGTGCTCGGGACAGCTCGCGGCCGCCGCCGACCCGTAGATGATCTCCGCGTCTGATACCTACACACACGTCACTATACACTCCGCCAGAATTAGCGGAGTAGGCAAAAAAGAGCTGAGTATAAAATAAAAAGGAGTTTGTTTAAATTTTGATTATTTAATATAGTTTAATTTTTTTTTGTGAAATCAGTGTTTAAAGATGTCAATTGGATTATTACTTCGTATCTGACTATTCCCTTTTTTTTTTCAATTTATACTGTCTACTTTTTTTGTTCCGCTAATTTTGCAGGTGTGTGTATTATAGCCTACTAGAGCTCTGTCCCTCTTACTCCCATACAGAGTTAATGAGAGTAAGCGAGCAAGAGAAAGTTTTTAACTTGGTTATAAAAGGAAGTTTTTCAAAGCATAATGAAAAATTTAGACCAGTTCAAGTATGAACATGACGACTTGAAATACAGTCATTCGTATGTTTAATATTATTTTGTACACATATTAAATGTGATTGAATTTAAGCTATTAATTTAATTCATTATTAAGTGTGCGTAATAATTTTCTTTCGCTCTGGACTAAGCAGTTGCGAACACTCAGGCTGAAGAAAATATGTTTTGCATACACACACTCACGTAAGCATGGGTTTGTGAGTGTGTGTATGTGTACGCGAGTGTGTGTATATGTGCTTTATGTATCGCGTACCTTCTGCCGCTTGACGTGCTGCAGGTTGAGGTAGGAGTAGAGGCTGTTGAGGTAGGCCACGCCCTGGCTGTACTCGCGCCAGGCCGCTACGTATCTGCGACAAACAAGCTACAGGAGTACGATGCAGAGATATACAAGTGTACTGAGAAGGTACGGAGGACGCGGTAAAGAGAGCACGGCTAGACCGTTTGGTTTACGGATGCACTGTGCCACCAACAAACATGTGTCTAGCTTAATACAAAACCCAAAATCTGCCGTTTTGTAATATACCTAAGATACGGGCCTGTTGGTCTAGTGGTTAGTGACCCTGACTGCTAAACCGGAGGTCGTGGGTTCGATTCCCACCCAGGACGAATCTTTGTGTGATGAGCACGATCATTTGTTCTGTGTCTGGGTGTAATTTATCTATAATATGTATGTATTCAGAAATATATAAGTATGTTTATCAGTTGTCTGGTTGCCATAGCACAGGCTCTGCCTAGTTTGGGATCAGATGACCGTGTGTGAGATGTCGTAAGATATTATTATTATTATTATTATATACAATCGTTATCCTATATCAATTTATCTAGCCATGAGCGATTCTATTGCATTAGATTTTTTTTTTTTTTCGTATAACTCTAATGACAAGTTAATATACAATAGATAAGGTACAATGTATAGGACTATGTTAAGGAGAAACAGTACAGCCAAGTGGGTATTTGACTACTATCGAATTATTTATTTATAACAAATTTTTCTAATAATATTATTAAATTGAAGCAAAACTGCGAAAGAACAACAAAAAACTATACACGGATATAAAAAGTAGGTGACGCATGTTCTATCTTTTTTTCGCAAAACGACGACTTGTACGGGCAGCTCCAGATTAGTATGGAGAATTACCAAGGTGACGTCACATGATGGTATAGCTCTCTCTGTCTAATTAGCAATATTAAAATGCTTGTAACTAGTTCAATATGAAGGTAATTAATCGGCTGTTTTTACAACTCGACATAGTTTGCGATTGTTATTTTTTTAATGAAATAAATAAATCTGGTTAATTACCCAATTGTTGCGAACTTGGCGTTTCGATTAGGCGAGAACACATGAATGTTGTGTAAGACAGAGACGCCGTATATATATCTTGTAGCTCTTTCAAAACGTGCCAAGTTACATAGTTCGTAATGCATGAAGTATTGTACTGTGATGAGGAGCCACAGAGCATAGAACCAAGTAAGGAGCTGGTACCTGGTGAGCAGGCCGTCGTTGTGGTCGTTGTTCTCGAGCGAGCAGGAGCCGCACACGCGCTGCAGCAACCCAGACACGTGCTCTTCTAGAAAGTTCCTGGAGCAAAGTTCAACAGAATTAAAAAATACGTGTGTACAAAATGTTCTAAGATAAATGGAAATATTTTTCATTATTTCTTGTTTATTAGTTTAGCTTCCCAAGGAATTTTATTCTGTTCAGACATCTGGTGTCATGATAGAGCCTCTTATTTTAACTGCACGGATAGCAGAGTGGCGATGTAATCACGCCGATAACCACAGGTATATATTAATAAGCGTAGTATCTCACCAGTAGCCGAATAAACATGTATAGTCGTAAAATTAGTATCAAAACAGACCTCCTCAAAACCTAATATTACCCTAATAATATCGGAACCGTTAATATTTTCGCATAAACGTCTGTCGTCGCACTGAAAATCACATAAATCGGTAAACGAGCGTAGTACATTTAGCTAAAAATGTGCTTACGCTTGACGTATAGGCTACTAGCGATGCGCACGCTCTATGCTTGTCTTTGTTTACTCTATGGTCTCACCTAGTCTCATCGTAGAGGCGGTCTGCCAAGGGCTCGGGGTGCGCGACGCAGAGCGCGTACACGTCGGAGAAGCGCGTGTTCCACACGGAGCGCTCCACCGCGCGCAGACCCACCACGCCCGCCACCTGCACACCACACAACCGGATCGTACGCACATGGGGGATACTTCCCCTGATAGAGCTACGAATGCAATATCACTAACAATATTATTTAAGTGTTATTTTTAAGACGTCCCCTTTGAGTTGGGGCCATGTCTCCGTGAGCGATAGACACAAGGTCTCATGTAAGGCGATGTAGAGTGAATAAGGAGGTAGCTCCATAAGCAGGTGTTACCGACTCCTTAAAGTGTACCATATGTCCGCGGGCAATAGACATGATGTGTCATTTCAGGAGGTACATATTAAGTAAAGAGGTAGCTTCGTAAGTGGGTGTTACCGTCTCCTTAAGGTGGGCCCATGTCTCCGTGAAGTCAACGTTCCTCGGCTTCAGTGACATCATCACAGACAGCTACCATGTACCTGCAACAATGTGTATCAATCTATTTTAAAACTAGTTATATTATAGTTTGTTAGTGTTTCAACTTATTAGTTTGCAATGCTTTCTGACCTGGTCCTTTGTTAAAGAAAACAATTAATTTTCAAATCTGCCATTTAAAGTAAAAATATAGTTGAAAATTGATCCAAACTTGACAGAGAAATCGGCGAACATACATAAAAATAAATACATAGCATGGAACACTTTTTCATTTATTTTATTAGTAGGGGATTACCAGTGCCCACTATTGGGAATACAATAATATTATATTGTAAATGTAAAAGTCTGTCAGGTCTATATAAATGTTTGCTACTCCTTCATGCAAAAATGACTTGATAGTTTATAACTTGGATTAACTCTAAGAACCAACTTTTTCCCCTGATTCATCTTATGGAATGGAAACTACACAGATAATGGCAGATCACTGCTAGTATATAGAATTGTGAAATTGTTATGAAACGATATTGTTCTTTCCCTAATTATAGGTTTTTCCCTACAAATAGAATAAACAAATGCAATGCTTTATTTGCAAGGGAAATCCATTCAATATTTGTGGTGGATTTACATGAGATGAACTTTTATCATGCCTACTGTATTTATTGCTGCATTGGGAAGTTCGAATAACAGTTCTTTGAAACCAACTCATCATTTAAAGTCTAGTTAACTGTTAATCCAGAGCTAGATGGATATTTTTGCTTCTGAAAAATAGCATAATAATATTTATTTATACACAGAATTAGCACATAGCTTAGTAAAGTATTATTTTATTTAGAAGTTAGAATATTATTTCTTTAATTTATTGCATGTGTATTAAACACAAGCATGCCACTAAGATCACATACAATATGTCTGATACAGGTGCTTGGAGGTGCATTATTCCACTTTCACTGAATACCATATTTACTAGTGATGGGTGTGGGCAGTGCTTACTAATAGTGTCTGTGATACCAAGCTACATTATAAGAAAATAATATATTAGTTTCATAGAGACTGATGTGGACTAGTGGTTTTTTATTAAATTTGTTTTTGCAATTTTCAAGCTGGCGCTAGTTCAGTGCCCTTACTCTTCAATTAATTTAAATTCCAATGCACTGCCAATAAAAAAATAATATTAATTTAACCCCCAAGGTTAAATTAGTCAGGTAGCAGACACATAGAAGAGAAAGGTTGAGTAGCACCAACACAAATAACAAAGAAAACAAATGTATTGCTTCACAAAAGTTTAACTACCTACTTGTGTAAGTTAAAGCTTGAAGATTAAGCATACTACATAGTTAACATTCAACTGGTTACTGGTTAAAGCTGTGATACATATTAGTTACTGTAAATAATGACCACTGACCTACTGACGGACAATACTGTCACAAGCACTGCATACATTTGTTTACTAATTGTAACAAACACAACTGTGACCTGTTATAGTACCCAACACTGTTGTAACAATTAATTACTGTTTACAAATCGCTATTTAATGGTCTCCACCAAAATATTACTCAGATACGCATTTTTAACATGTTAATATGGGTCAGGAGAATTACGCAAGGAACGCAACTCATTGTTTGTTTCATCGTTCATGAACCGGAGTGCGGCGACTGGAGCGGGAGCAAGGCGAGGGGAACGAGGCCGACAGCCGGCGGGACTCCGCGGAGGTCGCGAACTCACTCCACAGACAGAGTAATAACACCAGCCCGACACAAGTGCAACTCACGGTGAACAACTGACTAGCTCTGCCGGATTTGGCACGCTGACAAGATCGACACAACAAACCCCGCACTGAACACACACCACCAGCCAGAAATTACTCAGCGATATTGGCACTAAACAAAAATAATATCTCACGCAGCAATGACAAACACCAATTGAAATAACTAAAATACACGCTTCTAATAACTCACCTAAACTGTTTCGAGTAGTCCTGTGTCCCGCGCGATATTACACTTGCTACGAGAGAAACTTTCAGCTTATTTTAACAATAAAATTAATAATCATATCAAATAAACTGGGCTCGTAGTACTACAGCACTTTGATTGATTTGAAGTTTCACGACAATGTTGCTAGTCTAAATAACTTGGGGTTCATGTTTCTTTTCACTGACACAGCACTTATTTTTTTCATATGATATGTAAAGAATACACGACATGACGACTTAAATTCCTGTTAAAAATGAGATTAATATGCCCAATTTTTTTAAGATAACTAACTGTTGTTATTTGCAATATTTAAAACTTTTTCTAACATTTTTTTTTACAATGACACATCTTTAAGAGAATTATGTTAACATGTTGTACGTGTGTAAATTACCCGATTGGCAGAGCCTTAGATTTAGTACTTTATCTAAGAACAGGGCCCTAGTGCCGGTCACTCGCATTCGCACGAATACGCAAACCCAAGCTGTATCGGTTTTTGTTTGGCTTTAAGCCACAAAGTTTCATAATATATTTTAGAAAACCATTTATTATGACTCGATAGTTTGGTTAAAAAAATGAACGTATTACATTTATCGCCAAATTTCGCCAGAGTAATATATTTATTTTAATTCCTATTTTAGTACACTTGCAAGTTTTGAGACTAAATGATGAAATTTACAATCATAGAAGAAACATAAAGTGATAAAGGTGAAACCTCTTCCTTGGCAGTTAGGTAAAAAATGAGTCTGAGTATAAGTCAAGCAAGTGTTGATTTATATTTCTTGTAGCTCCACTATATAACTTCACTATAAATTACGCAGTAGATGTGTATGTAACAGTATATGTAAGATATAAGTACCTAAATAATTATGTATTTGTTCTGGGTATTTTTTGTATAAAATTTTTAATTGTACCCCTGTCACTCTCACTACCTCTGATTTTATTTTCACCACTCCTTTCCTTCCAAAGTTCCAGTGAAAGATTTTACTGTTAGCGATAAGACCGCCATTTTACCCATTGCTGCTGTGTATTACATTAATGCTGTAACTTTCCTGGTGGAAATAAAGAACATTCTATGCTATTCTATTTGTTTCTGGGACAGGACGTAAGAGAGGTTTAAAAATAAAACGCTTTACAAAACAACTAAGAAACTAAACAATTTATTGACGCCGTGCGGCACAACCACAACGCTCGTCCATTAAC
The DNA here is from genome assembly GCA_932294365.1 of Diachrysia chrysitis. Classification (NCBI taxonomy): domain Eukaryota; kingdom Metazoa; phylum Arthropoda; class Insecta; order Lepidoptera; family Noctuidae; genus Diachrysia; species Diachrysia chrysitis. Next base: position 7,323,392 of record OW028670.1, read on the forward strand.
AATAAATACTCTCCCCCGCAATGCCCTACGGTATATACAATCAGCTCGACCCGACGCGGCGCCGGCGCTCTCTCTGCGGGTTACAAACAAGGCACATTTAGTATTATACCCGACGCGTTTTAACATGGCAATACGAGTCGTTCACCCCTTCTATAATGTAATCAAGTACACAGAGTATTTTAACCTATTGTGTTATGCAGCTAGCTAGCGAGGTGACGTTAGCAACGGTTAGGACGAGATTATCATTACCCATACTAACTGTCGTTTAAAACTGCATAATTGTGGTACAAGTGGGGTAATGACTCTTATTGCCTTGTTAAAACACGTCGGGTATAGTTCATGTTTCAATATCATTAGAATAAAAAAACTGTTGAGAATAAGGACCGATGATATGACCCTGTGGGACACTCAAATTAAATAACGACAAAATAAGTCTAACTTTATTTATTACATTATAAATGATTTTTCTTGTGTTATGTTAAGTCTTTCCATTCTTATAGGCAAGAGCGATTAAAAAAAGATTGTCGAATATAAATAGTATGTTATGAATTGGTGAGAATCGAAAATGCTACACATAATCAAAAGCTTTGTCACAGCGGAGGAGTTTGTAGCGACGTTTCTTCTCGACTCATTGTATTAATTAGAAGTGGTGCTTATTTTGATGGCCTTAAATAGCCTAGTTGAAATATATGACTATGAATATATGAATGTGTAATAAATTTATGCATCATACCCTAGAATACTAAAAAAATACTTACTATACTTTGACATAACGCCTTAACATCTGCCGTCTGGAACTAACGTAAGGGTCTTCAAAAGAATTAACTTTAATCTTTTATCCCTATTCCAAGAAACACTCGTGTTAAGTATAATCGACGCGTTTTAACATGGATATACAAGTCGCTCACCCCTACTAATACGGTAATAGACCGCAAGACAAGGTTTTTTAAACCTTTTGTGCTAAGCTTGTATTATTATACGCTGTCGTCGTGGTACAAGTTGGGTAGTGACTCGTATTGGCATGTTAAAATGCGTGGAGTGTAGAAGCAGGTACCTAGAGGAAGTTAGCGCCGACGCCGATCTGCAGCCCCGCGGCGTGCTGGTCGTGCGCCTGCGCGCGCAGCGGCCACGCGTAGTTGAGCTCCAGGCGCGCCGCGCGCCCCAGCCGCACGCACACGCCCGCGCCCGCCGACACGCGCGCCAGCCGCAGCGGCTCCAGCCACGCCAGCCCGCCGCGCTCTGCACAGGACGCAGCCGTCAGCGTCAGCGTCAGCGTCACCGCCACCGTCACCCGCCACCCGCCCTACCCACCCGGCATGGCGAGGCAGCCCGCGTTCACGAACAGGTGCGAGCGGAACAGCGCGCCCAGCCCCGCGCGCGCGCCCTGGAACGGCAGCGGCGCGAACACGTGCAGGCCCGCCGCCCAGTACGCGCGCCCGCCCGTGGCCTGCCCGTCGCTGTGCGGGCCCACGCCGCGCTGCCGGAACCCGCGCAGCGACGTGGGCCCGCCCAGGAACAGCTGGTCCGCCAGCTCGCTGCCGAACACGTCGTGCAGCACGCCCAGCGCGCCCGTCAGCTGCAGCACCTGCACCGGACCACGCACATGTACCACGCGATACTGACATTCAAGCGGCCGGGAATGCTATATCTGATGAACTGTTGAGAAACTCCATACCACATCCTCGAGCAGCATGTGGTTGGCCTGCGCGTGCAGCTCGGTCTTGAGGTTGGCCACCCCGCCGCCCAGGCCGGCCACCTCGCTGGAGAACTGCAGCCACGTGCCGCGCGTCGGGAAGATGGGCTCGTCCCGGTGGTCCACGCACACGATGTGCCGCAGAATCGACTTCATCTGGGGACCTGAGCGAGGAGTGAGCGTGAGTATGAGTGAGTGCGAGTGTGTAGGTACGTGCGAGGTCACTCACCGCTGCTCTCGCGGACCTTGAAGCTGGTGGTCTTGTTGAGCACGGAGGTCTCGCGCACGAGCCCCTCCCACTGCAGGTTGTGCTTGGTGTACGGCGAGGTGTTGAAGGCGAGGTCGAGCAGCAGGCCGCGGTCGAGCAGGCGGTAGCCGGACCACGGGTACTCGTGGTTCTGCTGGTACAGCGACGCGGCTAGCACCGGCACCAGCGGCTTGTGCGGGAACGGCTTGGTGCCGCACACGCTGAAGTTGGAGGACGAGCGGTAGCCCATGCTGTACTCCGCCGCCACGCGCTCGCCGCGCCCGAGCACGTTCGGCATCTTTACGCCTGCACACATTACATTAGTTACACAGTAGTACCGTGGTATCCACTAAAATATTACTTTAACTCAAGATAAAAGCAATAATACTCCTTCCAACATAAAAGCAGGAGGGTTGTGTTACGTACCGAGCACGAGGTTACCCTCGTTCTCGCTGACGGTGGTGTTGACGCCGCCCACGATGCGCGACAGCTCGCGCACCTGGAACGTCACCTGCAAGCACACACACACACCCATTACTACTGAACATAATTATTATGCATATGTATGTAAAGACATTATATTATTTCTTTATTTAAATTATACCGCACAGTTCTGTTGGTAAAGAGATTTGTCTTTCATGTCCTTCTTATACGTGCCTACCTAAAAAAAAATACTATTTAAGTATGTGTGTCTATACGTGTCTGTTTGTATGTGTGCATACCTCGAGTCCCTCGGGCGTGGCGTCGGGCCCGGAGGATACGTCGATGAACACGCCGATGTCGCGGAAGCAGCCCATCGCGTCAAGGGCGCGTCGCACCTGTGCACGTAGGTAACACTCTGATAAGTAATAGTCTCGAAACATTAACAGTGAATTAATTGTGAGACAGACGGCGGAAGGACCATCTACTGACCCTCCAAGTGCCACGGAAAGAATGTTAAGTCTTTGGTCCCGTCTCTCATACAAACAACTTGGTGCACATCACATGCTGTATACCTTGTGCGCCCTGAGAATGACGTCCTCGAAGTCGGTGGCGTGGAACAGCTCGTCCACGGTGCTGCGGATGATGTCGTCCTTGGTGCGGTTCAGGCCGTCCACGTGCACGCGGTCCACGCGCGCCTGCACCCAACACGTGCGATTTAAAGAACGATTTCACAATTTTCTCAAAATGAAACTGTCGAGCCTATATACTATATCAGGAATGAAAAAGGCTTTGCCATAATTAATTTTAAAAAAATACTGCTTTTAAAATGATTAAAGATTATTAATAATAGGTATAATTATCACAATTAAATTTACCCGCACTCCATTGAGTTTGATGGTGGGCTTGGGCAGTGTGTCATCGTCCAACTCGATGGGCTCCTCAAACTCGAACAGTCCGCCACCCGCGCCCACCTCGCCCACGCTGTCGCCGTGCTGTGCCTGCATCAGTCACACACCAACATATGTACAGCCCGCAGGCGCCACGGACATCATACATGACAGTACTGGTTTATAGGCTATAAAGTAGCATGTAAACCACTAAAGCAGCATGGGGGGTTGTAAGTCCGCCTTTGTGCAACATTTTGCAAAAAGTGTAAATAAAATAATAAATAAAGCCTTATAGAAAGGCTACACAAGTCCGATACCCAATGACTATAGTCTCCAACAAAGCATACCTATGTATAAACCTTAATGACTTTGTATGGCGATAGTCACTACGAAGACCCGGACAGGAATGCTGGAGAGTGCTGGACCACCACTACACAACCTCAGATATTATTACGTTTGTTATTACTGAGACCAACTGTCAACTATAGCATTATTAAAATTAGCGGTTTATCTAAAGACGACATCCTGAAAACCAATTTTCCTAATAAGACCGAAAGGTTTTTAGACTATTAAAATATTTACGAGGTTTTTTAATGCTTGAACATGTAAGAAAGAGAACCGTTTGTATTAATACAGGCAACGGACGATTATTATCAGTTAATAAAGAAGCAAATAACAACAAACAATATAATAAATAGTGTAAAATCAGTTTTATCAATTTCGTAAAATATAACCTAACTTAGGAGAACAAGTTATGGTACAGATCATTATTTACCTTAGCGTGTACTGTACCCATTGCGACGACAATATGTTTGACTACCACTTAACACAAATTACAATATAAACAACAATCCTAACTTAATTTAGAATTTATTCTTTTGAAATTATATAAACAACAAGATTTGACAGCACGACCGAACAATTCGTTTTATAGAATGGCAATAGTAACGTCAAAAACATTAATCAAAATAATGTGAATTTTACAGTGTAGCTTCAGAGATAAAAAAAATGGGAATTGTAAAGAAAAGATTTTATATATTTTCTACATAACTGAATATTGTAAAATTAATTAATACAATTAATGTACAAAAACGTTTGTGATCAACATTTAAATCAGCTGATGATGTTTGACATGGCAATATACCTTTGCATACGTTCCAATAAACGCTTTTTTTTAAGGGATTTAGTCAAAAAAAAATTTTTATTTAAAATTAATACAAAAATTTCCTATATTGAATTGTCTTTTTTATATGTTATATATAGTTTTATAGGTTCCGACTACACTGCGCATACGGTTATCATTGGTGGAATGGTTAACGCTGCTGGAAATATGAAATACTTAATATACCCTCACATTGGTTCAGCAAAAAATTAACACTTGATATGTTTTCTTTAAGTGGGCGCTATAATATTCTTGCTGCTTGTCCGGGATGTCAGTGGCCTTAACACAGAAATTACGTTAAGTCGTTGGTTTTGCTTCTAATGTCTCTCCGGTCGAGTCTTTCCGCCTTTCCATCGGACTATAAGAGTGAAGGAACAGAAAGTGCACAGTGTAAAGTGTTTGCGCACATACTATACTATAGTATCTTTTGCTTAAATGACTAATCTCACTTGAGATTGACCACCGAGGCCGAAATATAAGTACTCGCCGACTTTGAGGGTTTCCTTGTCGAGTTGGGCGCCTTCGTAGGCCGCTACCACCCTCGTCCCGTCCTGGTGCTCAGGGATGTCAACGCCAAGTCATCGGCGTGGGGATCCGGCCAGTACTCAACGTCTGGCTTGGGAGAAGGCACGGCTCCCTGTCGTTCAGGGTGACGCAGGTGCTGTCGGGGCACGGCTGCTTCGGCAAGTACCTGTGTCGCATAGATAGGGAGCCGGACGCTCGCTGCCACCACTGCGTCCATTGCGGGGAGGACACGGCGCAACACACGCTCTCGGAGTGTGTAGCTTGGGAGGAGCAGCGCCGTGTCCTCACAAATGAAGTTGGAGGCGATCTGTCGCTGCCGGCCGTAGTACGGAGGATGGTCGGCAGCGCAGAGTCGTGGGACGCGGTGGTGTCCTTCTGCGAGGACGTGATGTCGCAGAAGGAAGCTGCGGAACGGGAAAGGGAGATCTCGACTCCCTTCCCGGGCCGCAGAAGGCGCACCGGGCGCAGGGGAAGGGCGGATAACGCCCTTTTCCGCCCCCCATAAATGGGTCCAGGGGCGAGGGACTTGGGGAAGTCCCCGCCCCGTATTCGATGGACCCGAGGCGGAGGCGCGCGCGGGTGTCGGCGCGCGCCTCTGAGACGATGCACGGGGTAGTTAACACCTCACTACCCCGTGCAGGAGACGAGGCCCGGGCAGACCGGGCCGGCACTAGTGCGGGGCTGCGGAAGAATTTGGATTCCCGCGGCCCCGCGCGCACGTGCGAGGAGACACCGGGGGGTTTTAGCCGGTAAGAGTCCGGCACGCCCCTCCGCCTCTCCCCAGGCGGAGGAAGTCCATGAGGATTTCCCCCCGTCAAAAAAAAAAAAAAAAAAAAAAAAGGTTATTTCAATAAATATCTGTATCAAAATACATATGTTAAACAATTTTATTTTTGACAGGTTAGTTAAAAGAAGGTAAGTTTGAAATTTAAAAAAACAGGTTTGGCTGTGTTATGTAACGTTTGACTATGTTGGTATCGGTATTTGTATCGGTATCGGTATTTGTATCGGTATCGGTATCGGTATTGGTATCGGTATCGGTATCGGTATCGGTATCGGTATCGGTATCGGTATCGGTATCGGTATCGGTATCGGTATCGGTATCGGTATCGGTATCGGTATCGGTATCGGTATCGGTATCGGTATCGGTATCGGTATCGGTATCGGTATCGGTATCGGTATTGGTATTGGTATCGGTATCGGTATCGGTATCGGTAAGCAGAAAAAAACACACAAAAAACACACAAAAAAACAAACACTAGAGCAGGCCTTGAGAGTATAGCGGATACTTGTCTGCGAGAAATATTTAATTGGGGCGAACGAAACCGCCTAACTTTTGCCCCACACAAAACATTTCATTTACTATTAAAAGGAAATCTCAAATCGTCACCGACCATTAAATTTAACAACATTGCAGTCAAAAAACGAGACACCGTTTGTTATCTTGGTCTTGTATTGGAAAGAAATTTTACCTTCGTCGAACAAATTAAAACAATCGGAGAGAAAGCGAAAAAGAACTTTTATGCCTTGACAAGAATTTCAACGACAACCTGGGGCCTTTCATTTAACACTTTAAAAATCATCTACGGGGCTACGTACTTGGGATGTATTTGTTTGGGCTGATAGGGCCACTATAGGCGCGGCGCGACGTAAATTGCTCCAAAGTCAACGATTGGCGTTGATCTTCTTGTGTAAGGCCTATCGGACTGTCAGTACTGAAGCCCTGCCCGTTTTAGCAGGCGTTCTACCGGTTGATCTAGAGATACAACGTCGCGCGGCTATGTACTATTCAACTAGAGATGGTTTGAATAACGACTTTTTACTTTTTACTTTTTACTTTTTACTTTTTACTTTTTACTTTTTACTTTTTACTTTTTACTTTTTACTTTTTACTTTTTACTTTTTACTTTTTACTTTTTACTTTTTACTTTTTACTTTTTACTTTTTACTTTTTACTTTTTACTTTTTACTTTTTACTTTTTACTTTTTACTTTTTACTTTTTACTTTTTACTTTTTACTTTTTACTTTTTACTTTTTACTTTTTACTTTTTACTTTTTACTTTTTACTTTTTACTTTTTACTTTTTACTTTTTACTTTTTTTTCTGCTTTTTTTTTTTTTTTTAAAAGGGACTAGCCCACCACACATGCCCATCATTGCAACTCCTGTAAGCCAGGATCTACAATGATAACCAATGAATACCACCGAAACAGTTAAGTTCGGTGTGTCCCAGGGAAACGATTGACAGTCTTGGAACCCGCAACGAAATTAATCAGAAGTAGTAAATAGGAGGAGTAGGAAAAAAATTGTTTCCACTTCCCTCCATTGCAAGCGGGAGACAAAAAGAAAAGATAGGCCAAAGGCAAAGAAAAAATAAGACAACTGAGTTAGGCCCAGCTGCCAAGCACCACGGATAAAATTTTAACATGAATGGGTCCTAAAATTCATTTATTTAGGAGCTGTTATTTTGATTCCAATAATAGGTATGGCAAAAACGTCTGAAAGCACGGAAATTTGCTCTGGTAGCAACAAGGTCCCCATAATACACAACACCGGACGTCGCATGTAAAGTGTCTAATAAAGCGTTACGTTCATTTTGCCAAAGACTACACTCCCACAGTATATGATGCGCAGTTTGCTCAAACTCACTATTTACGGATGAACACTGACACAATGGTGAAACGACAAGCTTAAATGAAAATAACTCGCCTCGTAGAAGATCGTGCGATACCCGCGGACGACCCTGACGGCCATCGCCCTCTAACTATCTTAAACCTAACCTAACCTAACTATTAAAAACCTAACAGTCACAAACCTATTTTTTTAATTGAAATTGAATTAAAATTGAATTGAAATTGAATTGAAATTGAATTGAAATTGAATTGAAATTGAATTGAAATTGAATTGAAATTGAATTGAAATTGAATTGAAATTGAATTGAAATTGAATTGAAATTGAATTGAAATTGAATTGAAATTGAATTGAAATTGAATTGAAATTGAATTGAAATTGAATTGAAATTGAATTGAAATTGAATTGAAATTGAATTGAAATTGAATTGAAATTGAATTGAAATTGAATTGAAATTGAATTGAAATTGAATTGAAATTGAATTGAAATTGAATTGAAAATGAATTGAAATTGAATTGGAATTGAATTGAAATTGTATTGAAATTGAATTGAAATTGAATTGAAATTGAATTGAAATTGAATTGAAATTGAATTGAAATTGAATTTCAATTTCAATCAGTTTAAGTTGTGCCGATTATTTTATATCCGATTATTATTTTAGATAATTATTTTTTAGCTGAATTTTATTTTAGCCGATTATAATTTCAGCCGATTATTAATTTAAGCCAATTTTTGCCGAATATAATTGAGCCAGTTATTATTTTGGCCAATTATTTTTTAGACGATTATTATTTTAGCCGATTATTGTTTTAGCCGATTATAAATTTAGCCTTTTATCATTTTGGCCAACTATAATTTTAGCCGATTATTATTTAAGCTGATTATAATTTTGCCGGTTTTTATTTTACTTGATAATTTTTTTAGCCTTTCATTATTTTAACCAAAAATGACAACGATACCGATACCGATACTTTTCCATGTAAAATTCAACATTCACAAACCTAGCCCTGTGAAACCTAACTTTTGCCAAACTTCATTTTTTAACCTAACAATTCGAAACCTAAATATCTCAAACCTAACCTTGTCAAACCTCACCTAACATTGAATTGAAATTGAATTTGAACTGAATTGGAATTGAATTGGAATTAAATTGGAATAGAATTGGAATTGAATTGGAATTGAATTGGAATTGAATTGGAATTGAATTGGAATTGAATTGGAATTGAATTGGAATTGAATTGGAATTGAATTGGAATTAAATAGTAATGAAAATGGAATTAAATTGGAATGAAATGATTGGAAATTTAAAGTAAAAACCTAACCTTATAACACCTAACAACAACAAACCTAACCTTCTCAAACCTAACCTAGCATACCTAAACCTGACTTAAAAAACTAACTTAGACTTACGAAACCTAAAATTGGAAAGTAAAAAGTAAAAAGTAAAAAGTAAAAAGTAAAAAGTAAAAAGTAAAAAGTAAAAAGTAAAAAGTAAAAAGTAAAAAGTAAAAAGTAAAAAGTAAAAAGTAAAAAGTAAAAAGTAAAAAGTAAAAAGGAAATGGAAATGGAAATGGAAATTGATTGTTGTAGGCGATTATGTTTTAAGCCGATTATGTTTTATTGTGTCATTCAAATATAATTTTGGCCGGTTATAATTTTAGCCGATTATAATTTTAGTCAAATATAATTTTAGCCGGTTATTATTTTAGCCAATTTTTTAGGCAGATTCTTATTTAAGCCAATTATTTTGGTAGCCGAGTTTTTGTAGCCGGTTATTATTTTAGCCTTTAGCCGATTATTATTTTAGATAATTATTTTTTAACTGAATTTTATTTTAGCCGATTATAATTTCAGCCGATTATTAATTTAAGCCATTTTTTAATTTTTGCCGAATATAATTGAGCCAGTTATTTTTTTGGCCAATTATTTTTTAGCCGATTATTGTATTAGCCGATTATAAATTTAGCCTTTTATCATTTTGGCCAACTATAATTTTAGCCGATTATTATTTAAGCTGATTATAATTTTTGTCGGTTTTTATTTTACATGATAATTTTTTTAGCCTTTCATTATTTTAACCGAAAATGACAACGATACCGATACCGATACTTTTCCATGTAAAATTCAACATTCAAACTTAAATTTTGAAATGGAAATGGAAATGGAAATGGAAATGGAAATGGAAATGGAAATTGAAATTTAAATTGAAATTCAATTTCAATTTCAATTTTAATTCAATTTTAATTCAACTTCAATTCAATTCCAATTCAATTCCAATTCAATTCCAATTCAATTCCAATTCAATTCCAATTCAGTTCAAATTCAATTTCAATTCAATGTTAGGTGAGGTTTGACAAGGTTAGGTTTGAGATATTTAGGTTTCGAATTGTTAGGTTAAAAAATGAAGTTTATAATTCCAATTCAATTCCAATTCAATTCCAATTCAATTCCAATTCAATTCCAATTCAATTCCAATTCAATTCCAATTCAATTCCAATTCAATTACAATTCAATTCCAATTCAATTGCAATTCAATTCCAATTCAATTCCAATTCAATTCCAATTCAGTTCAAATTCAATTTCAATTCAATGTTAGGTGAGGTTTGACAAGGTTAGGTTTGAGATATTTAGGTTTCGAATTGTTAGGTTAAAAAATGAAGTTTATAATTCCAATTCAATTCCAATTCAATTCCAATTCAATTCCAATTCAATTCCAATTCAATTCCAATTCAATTCCAATTCAATTCCAATTCAATTCCAATTCAATTGCAATTCAATTCCAATTCAATTCCAATTCAATTCCAATTCAATTCCAATTCAATTCCAATTCAATTCCAATTCAATTCCAATTCAATTCCAATTCAATTCCAATTCAATTCCAATTCTATTCCAATTTAATTCCAATTCAATTCCAATTCAGTTCAAATTCAATTTCAATTCAATGTTAGGTGAGGTTTGACAAGGTTAGGTTTGAGATATTTAGGTTTCGAATTGTAAGGTTTTTTTTTTTTTTTTTTTTTTTTGGTTTATTTGAAAAGATCCCTCTGACGTGGGAATCAGAGCCCTTGTGTGCATAAATTATTTTAATCACGGTTTTTAATGTTGTTGGGGTGGGGGAGCAATGCAGCACTTCCTGGCTATGGGGTGTGCAGCAGGAGCGGTTCAATTTTAATTTCTACAGAGCGTACAGTTTTTAGGCTCGGGCGGTGTAAGTTTCGGGTCATGGTCATCATGACCCAGTCGTTTACCCGCTGATGCTGATCTTTTTTTTTTTTGCCGTCTCCATAATTTTAACACAAGCTTTTACTACGAGGATTTTGCTGGCGAGGCTTTTCCGTTCCAGTGATAAATTCCTTATCTGCAGTAGCGGTCTCCTCGGACCTTCACAGGCTAATATTTTGCTTTCTGCTAAATTGTGCCAGTTTCTCAAGAAGCTATTTTCAATTTGCAGTTTTTGCAAGAAGTCTTTGCCGTGATGGGAGGGTACGAATTTGCTGTCCGCTTGATTATACACTGGACTGGGGAACCTCGCATTGTGTATTCTTTTCTTCCCATACCATCTTGATTGTGCGAACGATGCCATTGTGGTGCCCTCAGCAGTATGCAGTTTTCGCTCGAGCCAACGCGTCCCACCTGCGTCTGACAGGGCAGTCCCTGCTGAACGCGTGGTGCTCTGTTGTCTCAAGTTTTGCCGCAAGGCAGTTGCAGCAGGTGGGAGCTGCGTTGGCGAGCTGTTCTGTGCAGTCTTTTCGCTGGTGAGGGCCGGCGCAGTGCCCACACTTCTCCACGGTTTCGGTGCAGAGGCGTCGACTGTGCCCATACCCCAAGCACATGGAGCACTGGACGAGTGGAGATTGGTCTTCCACCCGAACGTGCTGCATGTCTATGTACACAGTCTCCGCCTCCATCAGCCTACCCCAGAGAACTGGGGACACCTTAACCACCACGTGACACATAAGCGAATTCCGGGCCTTTTTTCGGAAGCGAATTTCCATCCGGCTGTCAGCAGCTGCGAGGTCGCGGAACAGTCTTTTGTTCTGGGCTCTCATGTGTTCAAGGATGTCCTCATTTTCATGGAAGCTGAGGACATCCCTGATAATGACGAGGGGGTCTTGATTTTGAGGGACCCGCACCTCCAGCTGTTCCTCTGCTGCCGCCAGTTTGTTTTGGACCCTGTCCCGCTCCTCTTCATTTCGAATTGTTAGGTTAGGTTAGGTTAGGTTT